>OX422209.1:616434384-619246884 GCA_949130495.1 Sambucus nigra
ACTTGTATTTGGCCAGACCTGTCTCCTCAGTAGTAACTAGTGCATCCTAAGCCTTCCAAAGATCTTGGGATATTTGAGCATTGACTTGGTTAGCTTCTTCTAAAGACTTGTTTGACATAGACATAGAATCTTCCAAACTCTTTATCTTGGCATCATCGGTAGCCACTTTGCCTCATAACTTGGTGTTATCTTCCTCAGCTGAGCTTAGAGTCATTATCTTGGTCTCTAATTGCTCGTTACGCTCCTCAAGATCCCTACGTACTTTCTTCAGGTCTTTGATCGCCTTGTCCAAGTCAGTTCTCAATTACTTATTCTCATGAGACAACTCCTCATAGGATACATGATTCATGACAACCTTCTATCTCAAAATGATGGAAGCAATAACAGTCTATTAACAAGAATATACGCTTTAATAGAGGAGTAATTTTATAATATTTAATAAGAAGATAATAGAGAAGCTTACCACAGATAATTTGGGCTCGATCATCTTCCACAACGAATCTTGATCATACTCCTTAGGAATTAAAAGTCTTTACTATACCCATGATACCCCATAAGGTCAGTGGTATTATTGGCGTGATGAAATATAGACTCGAGGTCGGCTCTTAACTCGTCCGAATAAATTCTATGTGTCGACCTCGAGTCTATATTTCATCACGCCATAGTGTGGGGAAAAACCTTGGCCTCTCTCCAACCTATGAAAATACTTGGATTTAGAAGTTTTTGGCACCTTTGGAACACTCTAGATGATTGGGGGCTCCAAAGGGCATTTGGCACTGCTGGTACAAGAGAGTACATGGGGGCTTTCCCCTTTGAATTGGCCAAGTTTGCAGTCACTTCCCAAACTTTGTCCCGAGCACTTTCCTTGGATTTTTTCTTCTCAACCTCAGCCTTATTTCTCTTAGACTCTAGCCTACTCTTCTCTGCCTCTAATTTTTTTTTACTATAATCCAACTCCATCGCCTTCCTGTCAACATGATGGGGATGATTCCATATGTGGACTCTGATGGGTGCTCGAAGGTAGATGAAGATAAAGTAGGACGCGAAAATATATTAGTCAGCCGAGAGAAAGCAGTTAATAGGCCTTAGATGAAGGACATTTATACCCGATTCGGGATCAGCCTCGACTTCTTCTTTAAAATTATCGGGGGCACCTAAGTTGGTCTCTCGCAACACAGAACCTTCCAAGGGAAACTCGACTTCCTTAAGAGGTATACCACCCAATAAAGTGTGATGTCCTTCTAATATAAACTTCTCCACATAAAATAACTCCTCAAACGTTGGAGGCTTTTTCTCACAGTAAGTTAATTAAGTCAACTTCAGCACCAGGCATATTAGGAGCCTTTTTAATTAAAAAGAGAAAATATAGGGCACTAACATTAAAAAGATAAGAAGAAATAAACTACTAGATCACATAGATGTTTGAATTTTTTTACCTATTTGGCCCATTCCATTCTCGTGGACCCAACATGACATATCTTGCTCATGACTTCTAAACTCTCAATCACCCATGGCAAATACATATTAACCCTTCCAACTATGGTTACTAGTTTATACCACCATCACCATCCTCAAGTGGGACTACTAGGAGAAAAGTGATAATAACCTAGGGCTTCAGCATTGTCTTTCAGCCCTTAGACATATTTGAAAATGTCCCTTGTTAGGTCAAACCCAGTCCTGGCCTTCCAGAACATCATCGCTCCAAGGATGGTTCTATATGCATTTGGAGGAAGTTGAGTTATAGTGACCCCATAACCATTTAGTATGGATCTTATGATGGGGTGAAGGGGTCATCTGAGTCATACATGGAGGGGGGGAATCAAAGCTCATCTGAATTTGAATTATCATACACCCTCTCCTCAAGAGAGGGGATCCTAGTTTGAATGGCTATAGGGATGCAATATTTCTCTCTCAAAATGTCCATCTCATCCTCTGAAATGTCACTGGAATACCACTAGGCATCGGTCGTGGAAGGATTATAGAAATCATAGAAATCAGCTGTGACATGATCTTCATCATCAATTCCTTCATTTATGGGTTCATCTACAGGAGAAGTAGAAGGGAATGGACCCACGCTTTTACGCCTGACATAATTGACTCTGTTAGACCTCACCTCATTATATGGAGACTCCAAATTAATGGTAGATATGGACTCTCTGTTCTCTAACTCTGTGCCCTCTTGAGAATGCACTGAGCTATCTATTCCTTATTCCTTTAAATCAGGGGAAACAGTGGGGGTTCGGTTGGGAAAAGAAAATAATCGCTATAAGAAGATGTTTTGGCTGTATAATTGGGATGCCCTGGATCTTCCTCAGGACATACTACTTATAAAGGTCGTGGGAACCTTCTAGTAGTAATTCTCAAGCAAGTGGGGTCAAGCTCAGTCAAAATCTTAAAAAGGCATTAAATGTGAGGTGGGAAACTCACAAATGTAGCGATTAAACCTCTTCAATACGGAACAAAGGATTTAGAGGCTAAACAAAGGGGAAGAAATGCAGTGAAAGATCCTAGAAACCTGACAAATTTTTATCTCCTAAGCCAGCCAGCTCAATGTCTATTTAAAACTTCACACCTCAAACAAAAATCTTAGCAAAA
The DNA here is from genome assembly GCA_949130495.1 of Sambucus nigra. NCBI lineage: Eukaryota > Viridiplantae > Streptophyta > Magnoliopsida > Dipsacales > Adoxaceae > Sambucus > Sambucus nigra. The sequence continues at coordinate 616,436,980 of OX422209.1, forward strand.
TCATCCCAACAATAAGACAAATGGAAATGATATATGAAAACGAAAAATAGTGAAGGTGGAAAATTATAAGAAGGAAAAAGGGAATGTACCTACTACTCTAAAGGGGACGTCAAAAGTAAGAAGCAAGGAACTGCACTAGGGATGATCTAAACGCAAGTAATGATGATACACTCAAGCTATGAAAGAATTTTTTTGTCTCGTAATTTGGGAGCTCTTTCTCTGTCTAAACATGCTTGTGTAATTTGAATAAGATATTTGGAGATGAAGGTTCACTAACCTTTTTATAAGTTTTTTTTGGAGGCAGAACGACACTTCATTGAATTATATGAAGAATGAAACGTCAACTAGAAGTATAGAGAACCTACTCCCACACATGTCAGTCATCATTACATGATGACACTCCCACTGACTTGTCATGTGTCATCGCAGGCTGAAATACTCCAAGTCTATCTGGTCGGCCTCGGCTGACCAGAAAGTGCGACGATCACAATCTTGATTCATGGGATGAATTAACACTCCATCCATTCATTAAATGAAATAACAACTACAGACCCTCACTCGTCCAGTAAAGCTGCTACAAAATTCCACTCATGCATAATGTCTTAAGGGCTTTTATTATTTCCTAAATAAAATAGGCCACATGGAGCCTGCGTGGCAAGACAAAGACCCTTCTTTAATATAATAAAAGAGGTTAATAACATTATTAAGTGTGCTTGGCTCAGGTACCCATCTTTTTGGCTAAGCGATTTATGCATTGAGTCGATATCTCATGGAACTAAAAGTCCAACCTCATTTATCTAGTGATTGTTGTTATCTGTATTTGCCTATACATGTAAAGAAGACCTATTAGCCAAAGCATGTGGTTAATACGCATGTTCGCCAAATCCATTTGAGTTATAACTAATTCATTATTATCTATCATATCATGTGTAAATGTTGTAACTACCTGACATATAAAGGCAGTCCACCTGTACCTCAATAGTAAGGGATAACTAACTATAAATGGCACAGAATCCTAAAGAGATAGGGGAATGAAGTCATCTTTCCCGTGAAAAACCTAAATCTTTACCCACACACAGAAATTAGTAACTCCATCACTACACCTGTGGACATAGGTACCATTTTTGGACTGAACCGCATAAATCTTGTCTCCTCTAATTGAATCTCATCTCCATTTTCTGTTCTCATTTATTATTTATTTGTTACTGTTTATTACCATTAAATCCATGGCTAAGGTACAAATTCCCTAAACCATTTTTAGACAATAACAATAGGTTAGGACTTGAGTATGTTGGCCTTTCAATCCTATCATGTTGTGTTTCTTGCTCGTTTCCATCTTCATGTTCTGAGGATCTCTCAGGTATAAATACTTAAATATATTAATCATTGTAGATATTATATTAGGGTGTTAGGATTTATAAAATTATTTTATCTCTTTTAATATTTTTTAGTAGAAAAATATATTTTTTTGAGAGGTCATTAAAATATAGCTAGTACAAAATAGGCAAGATTTACAACAATCAAACAAGATGACTTAAAGTAGAAAGATATAGCTATTACCTCTCCTAGAGCAAGATCTCCCCAGTTGCTTCTTCTGATCTCCCTTTAGTTTGTCCTTGTTGACTTTGTGTTCTTCACATCACATCTTCTCCCTTTTGCTCTCCTTAGCTCATGTTCGGCTCAATGCCTATGTGTCCTAGTTCTTAGTGAAGTACTTGTGTGTTATTATAAATGACACACACACACACTTAATGATACAACCCGAATTCTATGCAACAGTTTTATTTCCTAAATATATCATCAAATCTTATGTTCAAGCTTCACTAAATCAAACTATCTTGACTTAGGCAGTTCCAAAATTCTTTTTATCAAATATACTGATTAATCAGATTTGGCAAAATATGTACACAATAATTTCAATGCCTAAGTGAATGTGGTGTTATGAGAGCGTGACAAAATCTTCAGCCACAAATATATTCAAATAAGACAAGCACAATCAAGAACAAAAATATTCTAATATAGAATATATACACACAATATATGACTATGTATATAGCAATTTAAGCATAAGTCAAAATAACAAAACTGTTTTAAAAGTTTGTTTAGATTACATCAAGATTAATCTAACAAGATATTATGCAAGTTCTTAATAATTCTGATTTAATGTCTTTTGTCCGAAGTCAAGCAAGGTTCAAGAAAAATAAGGACAGTTAATATTACTTTCTCATAATTTTGGTCCTTAAGAAAATTAGGTTTAACTTTCTAAACCTCTTATTGTTCTAAGAACTTAGAAAAAAGGTGGATAAATCAGAATACACACAATCATGATTTCTGTGTGCAATATTGTTCAAACTTGCACACCAAAATAAATCTAAGATAGACCTAAGAGAACAAGACAAATTTGAACATTTATTGTGAAAAGTCGTGTGTAATTTGTGTAACTATGCACAAATATAAAACATGCGAGCAATTATTATTACGGATCTAGGCAAATATATCTAACACAAGTATGTTAATTAGTGTGTGAAGTGGTTCTCACAACAATAACCAAATCCCTTTAATCCTTTGAGGGATTTTCTTGATATACTAGGGCTATGTGAGATGCAACAAGTATATAAAGAATATGAACTAACAATTACACTAGATCTAGAACTCGGATCTAAAAATACTAGAAGGGAGATATTTCACTATTACACATATATTCGCACAAATCAGTAGCGAAAAATAGGTAGGGTTCGTTTTGATAAAATTTTCAAGAACGCATATGAACCCTAAGATAGTTTAAAACAATTTTTGAAAAGATATCAAAAATATATTTCAAAAAACGTACACACATACACAGAAATATACTTTTGGTTTTCAGAAAATGACCTATGAAAGAGATTATTTCTTCAAACATAAACACAAGTGCAAAATCAGTGTGAAGAAAGTGTAAACTCTCTCTCTCTCTCTCTCTCTCTCTCTCTCTCTCTCTTTATATATATATATATATATATATATATATAATTTGGCCGAGTTTGGGTGAAAAAATATTTTTCTCCAACTGTAAAAATGAAGACCCAAAGGTCTGTATTTATAGAGATAGTGGGTGGGTCTTGATTGGAGGATATAAGACTCACATGGATTGAATTAAATCAATATCAAAAGAGATAGCATGGTCTACAAAGAAACTCAAATACAACATCTAAAAATTAGACTCATTGCAATCTAGTTGTAACCAACAAATCAATAAACGTGTTCGACGATTTTGTAAAACACAATCGTTTTTAAAAAATAGAGGAAGCCAGTTGTACTCCCCCTCAATGAAATATTACCATTCAAAAAATTTACAGTGTCGTTTCGAGAAACAAACCAAAACCAGCTTTGGTTTAAAAGAAAATCTTGGGCGGTTAAAACAAACAATGGACGGTATTATTGAAACGATGCCATGAAAGATAAAATCCCAGTTGTTATGCATTTTAAAAATTACCATTGCAATTTTAGAAGAGAATGACATCGTTTGAATGTATAAAAAACCCATTATTTTTAAAATAAAACAAAGAGATGTCAGCATTGAAAATCATCATCCATTTTGGTCAAATCGGCCAGAGTTCTTGAAAGCAACAAGAGAGAAGCTAACATAACATCACATGCAAAAGATTTTGACACATCTCCATGCAAACGGGTATAAGACCTGCTAAGGTATAATCATGAATTAAGGTCAAATCGATTTATTGAGAAAATAAACAGCACATGCGCACATATCAATATAGTATACACAAAAATGATATAGTATACATACAAACATAAATGCATTCACATGGATTAGTTAAAAAAAATATTTAAACTTTAAATTTAATTTTGAAACTTATTTTTAAGACAATAGTTAATCACATTAATAAAATTCCAAATTAAATTTTAAACAGTTTTAGAATTCTTTTTTTTAATAAAAACAACACACAATCAATAGACATGATAAAATGAAGTGTCGTGCAATGTGTCCTATGTCAATATAAATCTATGAGCCATTGAGGGTGTGAGAGACTACCTAAGTATGGCTGAATTCTGGATTCTGAATTTTATGTAGCTTGTGTAGAGATCTTGGCAAGGTATCTAGACACACATAATTACATACAAAATCTTGTCAAAAGTTAATTCCAACTAGATGAAGGTCTATATAACTACTGCATGAAAAACAAACCCTAGGATTACACTATATAGATACCTTAAAAATCCCCCATTGGACTAATTTTGATAAAACCATTGAGTACATCAAATGATATACTAAGGTAAAAACATTGTAAATTGTCCTATAAAAAGTGTGTCTAACTATCCACCCATCCTAGAAAAGAAAAAGACTCAACTTGTGATGATTGACGATAAAACCTACAAAACATAAATACCTTTCTATCGAGAAATCAAGTTAGTAGCATTTACTCTACCCAATTATTAAAAATAGAAATAAATGTGACGAAAAGAATAAAACCAGATAATATGCAGGAAAAGATATCAACAAAATATATAGAAACATGTACTCAGCTCTCGCCCATTTTGACTAAATAGGATAATGGAGAGAAAACATATCCTACATTAAACATGGTTTTAAGAGATACCGTTATTAGTACATATCTTTATCCTAAAACCTCACACAGATCTAGTAAGCAGGATGAAGAATAAACACAATCTAGTAATCGAGTACTAAAATTCCTATCATATGTCTTAATCTTTCACATCTACGTTTATCTAATGGTTTTGTAAAGAGATCAAGGAGTTGTTTATCAATTGATATATGTTCTATTATAATATCTTTTGATTCTGCTAACTCTCTAATAAAGTGATGTCTTATATTGATGTGCTTAGTCCTACTATGTTGTATCGGATTTTTAGCTATACAAATAGCACTCTCATTATCACAGTAAAGGTGAACTTTGGACTTAATTATACCATAATCAAATAACATTTGTTTAATCTATATTAGCTAAGCACAATAGGCTCCAGCAACAACATATTTAGATTCGGCAATTGATAAAGTAACACTAGTCTACTTTTTACTAGTCCATCCTACATGATTCTATCCTAAATAGTAACAACCACCTGAAGAGGAACGACAATCATCTATGTTACTGCCCCAATCCACATCTGAGTACCCAACTATCTTACATGATGAGTCATTGGTATACCAGAGTCCATACTTAATTGGTCATTTCACGTATTTTAAAATATTTTTAGCACAAGTAAGATGAGACTCCTTTGGACTGGATTGAAACCATGCAAAAATACCCATAACATATTGAATATAAGTCCTAGAAGAAGTTAAGTTTTGGATCTTGAACTCCTTTGGGTTGCTCAACGTAAACCTCTTTAGACAGAATACCATTAAGAAAAGCAGATTTGACGTCCATTTGAAACAACTTAAATTATAAGTGACACGTAACAGCTAGAAGTAATCTCGCTGATTCAAGACGTGTTACTGGGGAAAACGTCTCGTCACAATTTATTCCTTTAATTTGAGAGTAACCTTGTGCAATTATTCTAGCCTTGCTTAGAATGACTATCCCTGTTTCATTGATCTTATTTTTAAAAATCCATTTTGTAATGATTACTTTGACATCCTTGGGCCTCGAAACTAGATACCATACGTCATGATCCTTGAATTGAGCTAACTCCTCTTCCATCGCATGAACCCAATAAGAATCATGAAGTGCCTAATGTACTAATTTTGGTTCCTCAAGGGATACAAAAGCAGTCATATAAGATACTTGACGTAATTGATTCCTAGTCCGCACAGGCGCAAAGATATCTCCCATAATTTTCATGGAGGGATGGTCTTTTGGAAACCAGTTAGGCATGACGGGGTTGGTGTTGGCAAAGATTCATATTCTGTCGAAATTGGATAATTTAAAACATTTGTTCCCAATTTAGTTTCAATAGGTGGATCTTTACTAACAGGCTCAACTGCGCTGTCAATTACTACAACACTAATGGACTCAAGAATGGATTTGGTTCTTAGATTGGAAACTCTATATGCCCTACTATTATCCCCTTTGGCTTAAAGTTTAGAAACATAACAAATTGAGCCAAAAGTTCAAAAATATTTTACATTCGGCTTCTTATTGAACAAAACTTATAAGGGGTCATTTTGGTATTCTTTCTGAGGTAAACACGATTAATAAAATGAACAGCTGTAATGCATACTTCTTCCCAACAAATATAACGATAAATTTTTAACATGAATAAGGACACTAGACATTTCTTGTATGACTCTATTTTTTCGTTCTACAACCCATTTTGTTATGGAGTGTTTAGAGCACTAAATTGATGAAAGTTACCTTAGGCATAACAATATTCAATGACTCCGATTTCTTTAAATTTTCCACCTATATCACTTCAAATTCATGTTACTTGGGTGTCATTCTCATTTTTAGTTTAGCAAGAATTTTCAGAAAATGGTTAAAGGTTTCTAACTTATTTTTCATGAAAAAAACCAGGTAAAATGATAGAAATCATCCACAATAACTAAAATGTATGATTTCCATTTAAACTGGCAGTCCTCGTTGGACCCATTAAGTCCATGTGGAGAAGCTCTAGAGGAGCAGTGGTGTTAATGTCTTTAACTTTCTTGTGAGACGATTTGGTAATTTTACCCACTTGACATGGACCACAAACACCAGTAGGGCATTTCTTTATTTTAGGTAAGCCTCTAATTAGGTCTTGTGATGACAAACGGTTTAAAGTGTCAAAACTGATGTGTCCCAACTGATTATTCCATAGGTCGGAATCATCCAAAAGTTTCATATTACAATACAGAGCACCACATGCTTTATGACAATTGTCTGTGGTACGATTTCCTTCCATAAATCCTCTTCCGTTTTAGTCAACACATTACATGAGGTTTTAGTAAACTTGAGTTGGCAGTCATTATCATAAAATTGACTGATAGAAAGCAAATTTGCACTCATCCCTTTAACTAATAACATACCATTGACATTAGGCAAACCCTTTTCATTAAGGATGCCTTTACCAGTGATTTGGGAGGTCTTACCATATCCAAAGGTAACATGGACACCTTTATAATGTACAATATCATTTAGTTTGGTAACATCCGCCGTCATATGGCACAATCAATCGCTGTCTAAGTACCAACCAACTATTTGCATCTCACAGCGTAGGGTTGTTAAGATTACAAGAGATTTTAAATGAAAACGGTTTAGCTGGGGTCTTAGATCATCACTCATTATCCAAATAGGCATGTTTTTAAAATTGTTGTAAACCTTGATTTGAGATCGGTAAGAGAATGTGCCTATTGGTTTTGATTTTTTGTTAGTCTTGGGTCTAGGCTTAGAAAACGAATTAAATGATACAGTACGGTTCATGGTATTATTACCAATTTTCCTTACTTTTGAGTTAAAGTAAAAATGAGAATTTTTCTTATGAAACCTTTGGAACTCACAGTTTTAGTGTTCAAAAACATCACACTTGGAACATAATTTACTAGACCTAGGCAGGTCTGAGTGGTGATGTTTTGTATTTGGACACTTAACAGATTTGTACCTAATAAATGACTTAGGAGGTCTATAAAGTATCTTGGTAGAGGTAAGTATTTAGATGAAGATGGTTCCAGCAAATTATCAATGAAACTATCAATGTCACTTTCATAATCACTTTCAACTAAAACTTGTTTTCCTTTAGCCTTTTCAGATAGCCTACTATCCAACTGAAGATCCATTTCTTCTTGGAATTTCATAAAGATAATCGGTATATTGGAATAATCTTTATCGAGAGTTTCCTCATATCCCAACCCTCTAGTATCACGCTTATAATGCTGAACAACAAGTAGTTTGTCAAGGTCGAAAAAAGTTATATCACGACTACGACACATTTTGAATGTTGTTTCATAAACTTTTTTAGATTTTTCAACTTATAAAAGCGTTGATTTATATTTTTCTTATAAAGAAATCAAATTCTCGTTTAAAATCATAATCTTATATTTAAAATCAAGTTTTCATTTTTCAAAATCTGTTTGGACAATGGTCATTTCAATGGAATTTTGTTGAACAATCTTATATTGATTGTCTAAGTACTCACTAAGCCGTTTCACCAAATTAGATAACTCTTACCTATTTTGCAAGGTTATGACATATAATTCTAAATAATGATCATATCTAACAAAATTTTCATTATCATTAGTGTCCGTGTGAGAAGTATTGCTATCATTAGATTTAGTATCATACACAACACATTTTGCATCAAATAGAGCAATTAATTAAAGCATAGAAGGTTGTCTAGTTAACAAAAATTTAGAAGCATCAATGAAATCAAGTACATCATCAGATTCACATTCATCTTAGGAATCAGTCATTCCTGCTAAGTAGACGTCGCCACAGCACTCATAAACTTCTCTTAAAAATGCAAGGCAATTTGATTCAGAATCATCTTAGTCTTCTTCTGATTCAGAATCAGAAGATTCATCCCAAGTTTTAGTTATGTGAGCCTTGTGTTATTTAGAATGCTTGGACTGTGCCTTAGAACTACACTCAGTAATAAAGTGACCGAGTTTCCAATAATTGTGGCAATCCAATTTAGATTTATCAATCTTACTACTTCTACTATCATAATTAGAACTTTGTTTTGAATTTCTGTTATGGGATCGATTGAACTAACTAGACTGATTATTTTCTTGCATATGTCTCATAGCAATAGAATTTATATGCTTCAAAAGTTTCTTAAATTAAGAAAACATAAGAGCAAGTTGATTGTAAATATTGTCAATTTCATACGAATCCACATCAGATTCATTGCCCAACTCAGATTGCTGTTTAACTACCTTATGCTTTTTTTATCAGGACAGCCAGTTTTAAACGTAACTTTAGAAGAGTTGGTCAACTCATTTTTAGCATAAGAAGTAAGAGTCTTCCTAAAGGCTGATTCAAGTTCCATAGTTCTTAATTTTGTGCTTAGCAATTCAGGTGTGAGAGATGGATCATTAATTTCTTCAATGATATAACATTTATGGTCAAATATAGGAGTGAAGGACCTCAAAATTTTAGTGCGCACTTCTTTATCATAATATTTTATACCATTCACATGTATATGGGTAATGATATCAGTCAAACGCATATAAAAGTCATCAAGTGATTCGTTTTCTTTCATTACTCACATATTTTATTGTTGAACCAACATTTGCATTTTACATTCCTTTACCCTAGTGTCGCCCTCGTGTCCTATTACTAAAGTATCCCAAGCATCTTTGCTAGTAGTGCAATGACATATATGTTTTAATTCAGTCTCATTTATACTCATGAAAATCGCATTTGTCCTTTATTATTGAAATTGCTTATCTTTTTTTATAAGTACTTAATTCAAATGATCTAAGTTTTCTAAAAATAGTGCTACCTTCAACTACAGGAGTAGTGGGGTGCCTATTACCATTTTCAATTAAATCTTAAACAGCATCTCCTAATGTGCCTTGAATAAATGCAACCATTCTAATTTTCCAGTAGGAAAATTTTGTGCTATCGAAAAAAGGAGGTATGCTAAAATTTCCTAACTTAAGTAACTGACTAGAATCTTCCATTAAAACAAGGCAAAAAGAATTCAACAGTAGTTTATAAAAATATATCTTTTTGAAGTCTAGCTTTGATACCACTTGAGCGGGCGGCTATAGAGAAAAAGATTAAAGTGCGAAAGTAAACAGTTGTCGAGTAAACGCAATTTACCTACGAGTTTTATAGGTTATTCTAGGAGGGACCAATTCAAACTTTTCTTGAATTATTAACTTTACTAAAATAGATTTAAGTTTTCAAAGTCAATTAAAAGTACAGATTATTATCTATGGTTAACCTAGATGATTTATATAATAATAATCAATTCAGTTTTATTAAGTGGGTTTCTAGACCTAAATCCTACTTTTTCTTATTTGGTGAAAGTTGTAGAAAATACAGCACATGGTATTTATTTTACGTCGAAAAAACCCTTCCTAGGAAAAAACGACAGACCCTCTAGGGTCAACCTAGTTTACTTCCACTAAAACAAGAACAAAATAGGTACGATTTACAACAATCAAACAAGACATATTAAAGTAGATAGATATAGCTATTACATCTCCTAGACCAAGCTATCCCTAGTTTCTTCTTATGATATCCCTTTAGTTTGTCCTTGTTGATTTTGTGTTTTTCACATCACAGCTTCTCCCTCTTGCTCTCCTTAGCTCAGGTTCGTCTCAGTGCCTATGTGTCCTAGTTCTTAGTGAAGTACTTTTGTACTATGTGTTATTCTAAATGACACACACACACACACACTTAATGATATAACCCGAATTTTATGCAACGGTTTTATTCCTAAATATCTCAACAAATCTTATGTTCAAGATTCTCTAAGTCAAACTCTCTTGACTTAGAGAGTTCTAAAATTCTTTTTCTCAAATATACTGAACAATTAGATTTGAAAAAATATGTACACAAAAATTTCAGTGCCTAAGTGAAAGTGGTGTTCTGAGTGTGTGACTGAATCTTGTGCCACAAATATATTCAAATAAGACAATTACAATCAAGAACATAACTATTCTAAGATATAATATATACACACAATATTTGACTAATGTATATTTCAATTTAAGAACAAGTCAAAATAACAAAATTGTTTTAAAAGTTTTTTTAGATTAAATCAAGATTAGCCTAACAAGATGCTATGTAAGTTCTTAGCAATTCTTATTTAAAGTCCTTTGCCTGAAGTCAAGTAAGATTCACTAAAAATAAGGACATTCAATATTACTTTCTAAGAATTTCGCTCCTTAAGTAGATTAGGTTTAACTTTCTAAACCTCTTATAGTTCTAAGAACTTAGAAACAAGGTAGACAAATCAGAATACACACAATCATGATTTGTGTGTGAAATATTGTTCAAATTTACACACCAAAACAGATCTACGAGAACAAAACAGATTTGAACATTTATTATGAAAAGTTGTGTGTAATTTGTGTAACTAGGCACAAATATAAAACATGCAGGCAATTATTATCATGGATCTAGACAAATATATCTATTATAAGTATATGAATTATTGTGTGAAATGGTTCTCACAAAATAAACCTAATACCTTTAATCCTTTGAGGGATTTTCTTTATATACATGGGTTATATGAGATGAAAAAAGTATATAAAGAGTATACATCAAAAATCACACCAGATCTAGAAATCAGATCTAAAAACACTAGAAGAGAGATATTTCAATATTACACAGATATTCGTACAAATCAGTAGTGAAAATAGATAGGGTTCATTTTGATAAAATTTTCAAGAACACGTATGAACCCTAAAAGAGGTTATAATAATTTTTGAAAAGATATCAAAAATGTTTTTCAAAAAACGTACACACATACACAGAAATATAGTGTTAGTTTTTAGAAAATAACCTATGAAAGAGATTATTTCTTCAAACATAAACTCAAGTGCAAAATTAGTGTGAAGAAAGTGTAAACTCTCTCTCTCTCTCTCTCTCTCTCTCTCTCTCTCTCTCTCCATATATATATATATATATATAGTTTGGCAGAGTTTGAGTGCAAAAATATTTTTCTCGAACTGTATAAATAAAGACCGAAAGGTTTGTATTTATAGAGATAGTAAGACACAGATGGATTGAATTAAATCAACACCATTCGCTGATTAAAAGAGATCGCACGGTCTACAAAGAAGCCTAAATACACCATCTAAAAACTAGACACATTGAAATCCATCTGTAACCAACAAATCAATAAACGTGTTCGAGGGTTTTATAAAACACAGTCGTTTTTGAAAAATAGAGGAAGTGAGTTGTACTCCACTTAAATGAAATATTACCGTTCAAAAAACTTACGGTGATGTTTTAAGAAACAAACCAACACTAGCATTGGTTTAAAAGAAACCCGCGGGTGGTTTAAACTAACAATGGATGGTATTGTTGAAATGATGTCGTTTTGAAAGATAAAATCCTAGCTATTATGCATTTTAAAAATTACCGGTGTAATTTTATAAGAGAATGACATCATTTGAATGGATAAAAAACTAATTATTTTTAAAATAAAACAAAGAGATGTCAGAATTGAAAACCGTGATCCATTTTTATCAAATCGGTCAGACTTCTTGAAAGCAACAAGATAGTAGCTAATATAATATCAAACATGCAAAATATTTTGACACATCTACACGCAAAAGGCTATAAGACCTGTTAAGGTCTAATCATGAATTAAGGTTAAATCGATTTATTGAGAAAATAAATAGCACATGCTCACATATCTATATAATATACAAAAAAAAATGATATAATATGCATAAAGACAAAAATGCATTCACATGGATTAGTTTAAAAACAATATTTAAACTTTAAATTTAATTTTGAAACTTATTTTTAAGAAAATAGTCAATCACATTAATAAAATTCCAAATTAAATTTTAAACTGTTTTAAAAATTCTTTTTTTTTTAATAAAAATAACATACAATCAATAGACATGATAGAATGCAGTGTCATGCAATGTGTCCTATGTGAATAAAAACCTATGAGCCTTAGAGGGTGTAAGAGACTACCTGAGTATGGTTGAATTCTGGATTATGAATTTGATGTACCTTGTGTAGAGAGCTTGGCAAGGTACCTAAACACACATAATTACATACAAATCGTGTCAAAAGTTAAGTCCGACTAGATGAAGGTCTATATAGCTACAGCGCGAAAAACAAACTCTAGGAGTGCTCTATATAGGTACCTTTAGTTTTTATGCCAACTTTAAAGTTTAATATCACAAATTAAGAACTAATTAGGTGGTGTGCCATACATAGTGGGAAAGGTACGTATATAAATATAGTTTCATATTAACTTAGAATAATCTAAAAATCATTTATAATATAAACGATATTCACATTTTAGTACAGTAAGGTCAGACTGTGCAGAAAATTATATATATTTTTACGTCAACATTGAAGTTTAATATGTACTAATTGAGAACTAATTAGGTGATGTAATATACATGGTGGACCTTTAAATTAATTTTGTTTTATATTAACTTAAAATCACATAAAAATTATTTATATTTTAAGAGATATTGGTATTTTAGTACAGTGGATTCAGACTGTCCAGAAAATAGTCTATATTCTTATGTTAAATTTGAAGATACATATGTACTAATTAGGAACTAATTATGTGGTTTACCATACATGGTTGGAGATTTATATGAATCTATTTTCATATGAACTTAGAATCACGTAAATGTCATTTATACTTTAGTACATCTTCAAGTTTTAGTGACAAACGTACAATCTGCCCAACATCAGATTTTTTACCTATGCATGAATTTTGTAGAATAAATTTCTCCCATCACCAATTCCAATTCAGTTGATTCCAAAGCCAAACTACTACCAATACATATTATTATCATTTCATATTTTATTATACTTTAATAAAAATTATTTAGACAACAAAATTAGACAACAAACTCCTCCTAGTTTAAAGGATACTTCTTCACTTCAACGATAATGTTATGGGGAAGAAATTTATAAACCCTAATAATTTCGATTTGATTTTAATCATTAAAATTAGTTTGAGGTAGGAATTATTATGTAAATGCATAAAAGAGGAGGAGTGTAATTTTAACTTACCTCTTGAAGAAATTTCACAAAATTGTAAGAAGTGTAGGAGAAGATTCTCTTGAAAAAATGTAGAAAATGTTCTTCAATTTCTCCTAAATCTTCCACCAAAACGACTCCACAAAGTGATCCCAAAAGAATTTTAGAAACATATAATTTTGTGGCTAGCATTATAGTTTTTACGATGATAAAATAATCCTCACAAATTATGTTAGGTGTTTTATGAGAGTGGAGGAAAAAGATATGTGAATTATATAAAAGAGATTAAGGCTATGGATGAGAGAGGTCACTTCTATCTTCTTTGTTCCTTACATAATAAACACATATGATAAGAACAACAATATATATATATATATATATATATATATATATATATATATATATATATATATATATATATATATATATATATATATATATATGGGAGTCAATCCATAAAACATGACTTAAAGTAAGGCTTAAAACATGGTTTAAATTAATCCCTCAAACATGACTTAAAGTTAGTCTTAAAGCATAGCTTAAAGTAAGCCTTAAAACATGGAGATGGACCATCAATTTTTTTTTTACTTTATTAGTAAATTAATGTCCAATGTTACTATTTACATTTACTATTCACATTTAATATTTACATTTACTTATTTACTATTTATATTTACTTATTTACTTTTCACATATCTTATTTTTTTCATTTAAATAATTAATTAAAATTTCTCCAAATTTAACATTTTATTATTTAATAATTACCACTATATTATGGGGTAGTACAACCACCTTTTCAAAAGCTTTTTTTTATGATACCAAAGGATACAAATCTCTTTGAATGGATGGATCACTCTTGGTTTCCCTAGAGGTCCCACCTGCCCTCGAGTCTACATGTAGTAAGATAGGGTTTTTACAAATTCTAACACTGAGCCCTCAGTAAGGCTAGACCCCAAGGTAACTTCCTCCACCATTCAAACCCTTAGAACTTGAATATTCACTAAAGTACCAAAATTCAGGGATTTGGTGGTCTTAGTTCTTTCTTTCCTATTGATCAAAGCCTCAGCGGGAATCTCTTAACCAAGCCTCTGGGCTATCCTATGCTCTTCCTATTCATCAACTGGACTAATGATAAGTCAGAGTTAGATGTTAGAGGTTTAGAAATAAGGATAATGGTAGGATAAAGAAAAGACGAAGCCAATTATAGGGAGAACAATCTTATTCAATATAATAGGATCGTTAGTTGATGTAGAGACTCCTTCGGCCCTTGGGGATCATTATGTCCCCTAGATAGACCGTCTTCACCCTCAGAGACCTCAGGAACCTCATCAGTTTCTTCAGTAGATTCCCTCCTCTTTCAAGGTACCAAGACATAGGGTTTAGACCCTAGCTTGTCCGTCACCACGATTTTAGGGACCTCAAGGGCTCCCCCAAACATCACAGGCTAGTGCTCAGGGCCCAACCCACAGTTGAAAATATGCTTGGCTTTAACCAATATTTCAAAGGGTGAAGAGGATAATTTTTTGGTGCTCAACAGTCATGTTCGATTCCGATATGGTGGGCTCAATAATTTCTACAAAAGATAAGGAAAATGTTATGTCCCAAAAGAAAGGATAACCCAATTACTAAATCAAAAGTAAGACGTCAACGTACCCATGGAAGGATGGGTACACCAGAGGGTAGGGAAATCAATAGGCTCAGTAATGTCTAGGGTAGACCAAGATCCCCAAACAAAGAAGATCCTATCCTTCTAGTTTTTAAGGGCATTATGCTCGTCCTTTTTAAAGACCATTGTGTTGGCCCTAGGGGCTAAATACTTCATACCCTTATCATTATGCTTTTTTTGCTCTTGAATCCGGTATAACTTAAAGAATTGGGTCGGGGTGACATTGTTCTAACCTCTTCTAAACTCCCTAAAGGCTAAGATTGTGGCCATTATAGGTCTTCAAAAATTGGTCACCAACTGGGGAGAGGCTATCCCAATAGCATCCAGGATCCTCATCACTGAAAAAGGCGGTAGAAATCTAGCCTCATATAAATGAAAGTGTTCATTAAAGCATACATGTTGGGACACCATGGAATAATCCCTCTCCTAAGGACTTGTGGCCCTCAAAATGATATTATCAGTAATTTGGTAAGTCTTCCAGATCTCCACAAAATCTTATTTTATAATCCCTGAGGTAGAATGAGCCCCACTAATAAAATCAGGGTTATAAACCACCTTGTAGTTGATCACCCTTACGGTAAGGGGACAAACCTAGTAAGAAGATGAGTAGAAGGCTGAGTTGTTGGCACCACATGGAATGCATAGAAATATGAGGACCAACGCAATAAGGGATTTAGATCCAAGACCTTTCAGTGGAAACATTTTCAATAGATATTGTGGGAAGAATTAGTTTGATTATTTAAAGAAATTTTAGATAGAGAATATGGATGGAGAAAATGGTGAAAATTAACCCTACCTAAGGGGACCTTTTATAGCCCCCAAGGCCTAAAGCTTAAATCAACTTCAACCTCTAATATCAATCGTCGTAATACCATTAATTATATCAATCACCTCAACCCTTAACACTTTTTTATGACTACATTAAAGTGCATTCCTAATGAAATCTAATCATGACAGGAATCCAAGTGGCTAGTTATGACCTTACGCCCAACTTTCATAGAAGGTAAGTATTTCCCAACAATTACAAGAATTAATGAGGTGCTAATGATGATACCTTATTTTACCCTGGGTGTTTAAAATGCTCTAAAGACGATCTAATATCCTCGGGCAAAAGCAAAGGTTCCACGATTGACCTATGACCTCAGATAGATCATTATTTGGCCCTCAAGACCTCCGATGCACTCAAGAAAATTCCACGATATTATAGCACGCCTCAGTCACTTCTCATTATTCCTAATATGGTAAATCATTCCAACATATCTCCTCAATCAATCTTATAAACCACAACTTCAGGGTTCCCTCAAGTCTGATGCCTAGAACTGACCTCGACCCAAAGATAAATAACCTTTTATGGTCGCTTAACCCTCAAAACTGAGATGTATAACTACATAGAACCTCAAGGACAACATATGGAAATCCTATAACAATCCCTAATCTCTCAAAACTCTCGTACAGCACCTGCAACTAGTCTATTAGGTAGGTGGAATGAAGAACACTATTCTACCTACTGCCACTACCTAGTTCCAATTGTATTAAAATCTCCCATCAGTATTTAATGCTACAAATAATCACCTTACACCACCTGAAAATTCTTTGTCCAACACTCCAACCCCTCTTTGACACCATCAGACCTCAGAGAAGCCCCAACCATGTTATGATAGTCCACCCATTCTCTCTCTTAGAGTTTTCATATAAATAGGGGTTGGTTGAAGGATCAAGATGGGTTAAAGAAATTGAACTTATAAAGAATTAATATTTCTATAATTCACAAGTGTTTTACTCTTATTTTATACCCACGTCCCATTTTTGTGACTTTATATTGGTAACTTAGATCATTTCCAATGTTCACACATCTTATATTTCTTGTCGATCCCTAAATCAATACTTAGGAACTCATAGATAATTCAATCAGTAACTTTTTAAGGTTATTTAGATTATTGACAAAGGCCGCAAAACCTCGGACTCTCTTAACCAAATCTTAAAAGGTCTCTTAGACTGTAATAACTCTTTTACAATCTAATAAACATTACCACACCTACGACATTGGACGTAGGACTCTCTGCTGAGCTCAAAACCACTTTAAACTATTGTCTTACAGTTTGACACTCCTTTCCACTTACTTGTCTGAAGTTCAAAAGGTAGCATCTGTGGGTCTGAAGTCACTTACGATTTTTATACCCATAATTTATTATGACCCATTGAGTAGGATAGTTATTATTTTAAGATAAGTTTTTCAAAGTTTAGGTTTGAGATGATGTCTATATTTGTAGAGCCTTGGGAATTTGGGCTAATGTTATATACAACCAATTTTCATTTCATAGGCGTATTAACTAATATTAAAAGATACATTAGGTGTAACCCAATTGAGTAGGGTTTGTACTTGTTTGTTCTACCCGGTTGCATATGGTCGTATTTGTTTACTAGATTTATGTTCAATCATACCATGATGTATGAGTTCTCGTGGGGGGCGTACTAGGAGGTATTTAATGGGGCGCGTACAACGTTAAACACACGTAATATCCTTGGTGATGAGATGAAGTCTACCTAGTATCTATATACCCTAATCCTACTATCGGCATACCGTGTTCATGAGGAGGATAAATGGGGGTATTCCTCATATAAACTCTGGGTATGGAGCCTATACGATAGACAGGAAGATGTGGTGATTCCCCTTTGTGTTTCTTTGAGGTTATTAGGATGGGACTAAGTGTACCTATTACGCACGAGTAATCCCCGAAGGCAATAAGGATAGGCCTTTGTAATTTTATTTGGGGGCATGGGTGTAGCGCAAGTGACATGATGTGAGTTGTGTATACTCATGGACATTCTGGATTGTGTAATTTTGTTTTGTGGTACTTTGGGATAGTTGTACCAGAATATGACTTATATTAGAGGTGTATAATCATATGTTTATGACTCTAGAATATTATGGTAATAACATACTAGAGGTGTATATGTTGAACTGTGACTTGAGAACGTCAAAGACTGATACATTGGAGATGTACAAATTTAGAAAAATAGCTTGAGATGGTTAAAATAAGATACTAATGCTTTTTAAGATAATTATTGTTTAAGCATGAGTTTATCATAAAATATGAGAATATTAATAAGAAATATAAACTTAAAGCTATTAAATTAGAGATACTTAATAAATGAAGAGATTATATCATATTGGGTCATACAGGGGTTTGTGAGTTGAATTGCATGGTTATTTTAAATTGTTGGGTTGGGTAACTTAAATGACTTTAAATCCACTTAAAATGAGAGGAATATAATTCTTACTATTTATAAACTTTCTTGGTTTAATCCCCATTGTTGAGCTATTATTCTACAGATCTTGGTTGCAGTGACTGCCATATACTTGAGCTACTAGTTAGAGGAGTTTCTCCAGCACCTGTTTCATGTATTCATTCATAGGATGTAGGCATCGAGCAGTGTATCTCCTTTACACAGTTCAAGCTTTTGTATGTATTTCATATTTATCCCGAGTCAAATATTGTATAAGGTGTACTAGTATTCTGAGATGGATATTATACCACTGAGGCATTTATTCCACAGTTGTATTTATTTCTTATCACAGTGATTGGTATCAGAGATGTGTTATTATCTTGCATTGCATTTACTTCTTTTTATTTATTTTATTATGCTGAGAATATTACCAAATATTTTTTATTTTCGTGATTTTTATATTAAACCTGATCAATCTATTTATGAATTTTACATGGTATCACATAATAGATCAAATATGGTTGAGAGATTTTGTAAATTTGTTAAACCATCAGAAACTTCATAATTTTGATGTGAGCAATACATTGATTGTCGTAATTTAGCTCTTAAATTGCATTGTGATTTTCATAATAACATTAGTAATCAAGCCTTGTTGGTTTAAGCATTTGTGATTGGTTAAAAACAATAATGACTAGAAAACATCAAGATTTTTTTTAAAGACCTCGACCCAAGGGCCACTAGTTGACTATATGATTTTATTCTATATCAGCAATCGACTATTGTTGATTTGTAGTTTAGCTTGGAATCACTAAATTTCATGGTCGTCCACATGCTCTCAAATAATTGACTATTAAATAAATAATTGTCTATCAATTTTACATGGTCGACTATCTATTTCAAATATGGTCGTTAAAAAGTCCAAATAACTACTTTTGTGTTATGTGATAAGATATGCATATAAAGAATTTATATCTCATCCCAAACACACTTTTATTCATTGAACTTGAATATCCAATAATATCAAGGTCATTAAACAATCTTTCATATATATTATCTTAAAATCATTTATTAAGTTGAAATTATTTATTTTCTTACAATCATTTATTATTTTTTGAGAGAGAAAACCCTTAGATTGAATACAATATTTCTTAAGTCATCTTTTCAACCTATTGGAATAACTCAAGTGTAAATTCCATCTTATATTCTTACACATGAGTAAGTAATTGCTCGTTGTATCAAAATCTTCTTTTTCAACGATTATTGTATCTTGCAATCGATTGTTCAGAGTTAAAGGACGTTTTCACTTGTTTGATTAAGAGGGTACATCTTGTCTGGAGAA
Source organism: Sambucus nigra (assembly GCA_949130495.1). Classification (NCBI taxonomy): domain Eukaryota; kingdom Viridiplantae; phylum Streptophyta; class Magnoliopsida; order Dipsacales; family Adoxaceae; genus Sambucus; species Sambucus nigra. Next base: position 616,456,781 of record OX422209.1, read on the forward strand.
CTTTAGGTATAAAGCTTGTTTGCAATAGGTTTTGGCTCATCATAAGGATCTCATACTAAAGATAGTGTCCTTTTGAATGTAGATGTAGAAGGACTCCGTTGAAAATTATTGAGTTTAAATTTTCGGTTATATGACTTAAAAGTAGTTTGGGAATAAATTTGAAACAAAATAGTCCTCTCTATTTTACATTATTGGAAAAGTATATTTAATCACCCAATCTACCAGTCTTAGAGTAATGCTATATATTTAAAAAAATTCTTTAAAGTGCATTTTAAGTATTTTATATATTTACACAAATTTTATATAATATACAAAGACTTAATGCACTTTTAAAATGTTTCAAAAATATATTTGGTTAGATATCATTTTTTTCCAATCTTATATGTAATTAATCAGGGGTGGACCCACCCCATCCCGAAGGGGTGCGGCCGCCCACACAATATTTTCAGAATATTTTGGTGTGTATAGTGTAAAAAAAAAATTATGGACAAATGTGTAACTTGTTAAAGCTTTGGAGGCGAATATGAAATTTATTAAAAATTTAACCTAACTTCTTCTTCTCTTTGTATTTGTGTTTCAGCCGTTTCCCCCCACTCTCCTCCCTCCCCTCTTCTTGTATTCTTCGCCCTTGCGAGCCCTCTATTCACTCTCTCTCGCACACAACCAGGCGCATCAAGCAGCAAATACAGAGCAGGAGCTCCTCCTCCTCCCTCTTCCCCCGTCCTCCTCCCGGCTCGGTAGCAAGCATGTAATTTTTTTTAGTTTGTTTTCTTAATTTATGTCATCAAACTTTTATTTGTTGTTGAGTTATTGATGAAATTTTAAGTTGTAGATTTGTTCAGTTTGATTGGTTGTTCAAATTGGATATTGTATGAAATTTTATCAATTAAGTTGTTGATTTGTTACTCAAATTTTATTAGTCAACTTTTAAATGTTAGTTTTGTTAACTGTTAATTCAAATAATAGTTTGCTAGGACTGATGTTATTAAGTTTGCATTATTGTTTAACATTTTGAAATAATATTAGGTCTAATGTAAATTAGGGTCATGGAAAAATACTTTAAATGAAAAAGGGGTGATCAAACTTATTCCGGACTTGAAGTGCAATCGCGAAATGTGGGCTCAAATAATGTGCCAATGGAAGAAAAAATACAACCTTAGTTAACTAACATTTTTAGGGTTAAAAATTTCAAACGAAAAAGTAAAAACAACTCAAATTTTTTTGCCTCCTGCCTCTGAACCTCCGAATTTCGTCAAAATTTTCGCACCCTCTTATTCAAAATCCTGGGTCCGTCACGGTAATTAATAAGTGACAGGGTTGTCCTTATACAATGTTGGTGCGCCAGCTGGTCCAATAACAATGGCACATATAGCCCGTAATTTCGCTAGGCTGTGATAAGAATATTGCCGACTGCCAACGTATATAGCAAAGCCCATCCATGTTATCTAAGGTCAAAAAGTAGTTGTACATGAGACAAAAACAAAACATGCAACCCACCACGACTATATACAACTATTTCTATGCTGCTAGAAAAATTCTGATTCTGAATCAAAGCTGTTATGCAACGAAAGCAACAGACAGCTTTATAGGCCTTTTGCTTTTGTGTGCCTTTCTGGTACTCTTTCTTCATAAGAGTTCGCAGAAGAAATGATCACTACTACTACACAACTCCAACGCTTATTATGTTGTTGGCTCTTTCTCATTTTTCATTAGCACATGCAAATCGTAAAATTGAAGCCTTTGTTATTGTTATGTATTCATCACAAAAGGTATCTATACTCAAATACTACCACGAAAACTTTTTGCGCAGTAAACTTTAATTCTATTATGTCATAATATAAACTAAGGGTCCATTTCATAACAAAAGTTCTAGAAAAATTTCATGACAAAATTTTCATTGAAATTTTTACCATCCCATTTCCACCCAAAGAATTTTTTGTCTAGACAAATCATCAAAATGTTCATTAATGTGTTGTACTTTTGTATAAGTTGACAAAATTTGATATAACAAATTAATGCTATCAAACATATAAAAAAATGATAAATTTAAAAGATTTCAAATTTTCCATAACAAATTTGATAATTTGTGCCTACCAAATGAACCATAGCTCTAATAAAAACTAAAGGAGACATGTCAACTATTGAGATATCTATCTCAAAATCACCCCCATGGCGAATAATCCAAACCTAGTGTACTACTCGTGCTAGGATGATTACTGTCGCACATCCTAAATTATTTATGTCCATAATATTACCTGTGGAATTTAGGGTCATTTACGATCTTAGACTCAACTCTATCTTTTACAAATAATTAGGCATCATACAAATTTCATGAAAAAAAATGTCGATTTACTTTCGATATGCATAGTTTTTCATGTAACATGTGTCATTGGGATTGATTTGTATGAAACAAGGTTGATTTGCATGGACTATGTGTTAATTTGCATGAAATTGATGCAATGCTTAATTATTTGCAAAATTTTGGATAAAATGTAATATCGTAGTATCAAACTGTGAGTTTAAGTAGTTTTACAAAAATTGATCCAAAACAAAACATATAAGACATTTTGGGGAAAACGATTTAGAAAAAGAAATTGAGAAACGGCATACCAAAATTTTGGGGGAGGATAATATCACATCAACGAATATTGATTGTAAATATTAATTAATAAATGGGCTTTGTACATCTTAAACCACTTGCTAACCATTTGATGGGTGATTTAAATGATCTCAATCATTAAATGCGAAAGAAAATCCAAAAATTGAGTTGTTGCTAAAATATTAAATTTATAAATAAATAGGCTCAACAAATTTAAACCATAAACAATTTGGACCCTCTGTTCAATTCAATTCAGAGGAAAAATTCAAATAGTCTTCACCATTGATTTAAAAATAAAGTTTGTGTGTTTTTTATAAAGAAAAATGTTATATACCCCAAATGTATTTTCTAAACATATCTCAAAGTGCATTAAGTGTTTGTACATTAGGATGAGATTCACACAAAGTACAAACACTTAATTTATAAAGAGACATGTTTTGGAGATGTTTTGAGACGCCAATTAATCTTTTAAAATTTAGTCCCAAAAACATAAATTTTATTTCAACTCTATGCTATTTAGATACCATCTTGTAAAGTAATACTGTACAAAATCAAAAATGTGACATAAAAATATGACACAGGAAATTCATGATTTGGTCAACAATAATACAATTTAGACGCAATTCAATATAAATACAACACGTTAATTATTTCATAATTTTATATCCGTTTTTATGTCTGCCTAGCATTTTCCCTTCATGAATGTGACATTCAAATCTCAACAAAATCTGTATATGAGCTCCCCATGCAAAGCCAACCTTTTAACTTTAGCATCTCTCTCTCTTACTCAATTCTTGTATGGGAAATTTAGGGCTTCTAAATTTTGAAAAATTATACTTAAGTTCTTATTTTAAAGAGAAGAACTGAGTTATTTTAGATTATTGTAAAAGTTAAAATAATAAAAAAAATAGTAACTTATTTTTGTCTTATTTTTAGTTTGTAACCACTAATTTCATTTATACTCGCTTACCACTAAATTAGTGGTGACAAACTTAAAATCGACACAATAACACGATAGGGAATTACATCAAATTTTCAAGATAAATTTGTTCGCATTATGATTTTTTATACGAAGTCATGTTAGGTTTGTGTCAAAATTATAGCTTGCGTTAGTTATGTTATTTGTGACGTGTCGTGTTATTCTAGCATGTTATGTTTAATGGATGGACTAATTCGTATAAACAAAAATTAGTTATTTTTTGCACTCAATCAGATGACGATTCTTTGCACTGACTCAAATACGAATCATGAGTGCACTAAATTAAATCTTATACTAACTTAGTAAGTCTCTTAAATGAAAATTACCACTTTTGACATATATAACCCTTTAGAACAAAAGAATCTCCAACCATCCATTAATAAAGATTTAATCATCCAATAAACCCACACCAATCCCTCCTACCCACTCTGTATCAAATCTTTTTTTCTCTACAAAAGGACTTTTAGCTCATAATGGGTGTGGTGTGTAAGGATGAGAACGAGATTGTTATTGCCTAAAATCGATATATTGATTTGGGCTTAGGGAGAGCATACACGTTGCAAACAATAATAAATAAAGAGATATAAATTAAAGGTATATTTATTTAGGACTTGCTATATAGATAAATTGGAAAAAGGGAGTGAATCCATATGTACATGATTCGGCCCAAAGTGGTGCCTACGTTCATAGGCACAAGTGTAAATAGTATTGATTCAATGGTATGAGAGTGTGTAACATCCCCTTTCTTACTTAATCCCACCTCTTTAAATATGAGCATGGGCGTATTTGTTTATGTACTATTCTAGCTAGTCCACTACAGTGTGTCAGGAGTCTTCTCTTTATAGATTAAGAAAGTACCCACTTTACATGATAGTGGAGGAATAATTGTAAAGTTAGTATGGGAACCCATAGTGGGAGGGAATATGTATTTTTTTCCCCACATGGGTATGTTGTTGACGTCATCCCACTGCTTGAATCATGCATGTTGTGACAAATTTATTTGATGACGTTAATATCAATATTTAACTGACGGAGTTAAATATGTCATCTTGAATACTTAGTATAGCCAGAATGCCTAGGACGACCCTACTAGTATTTGAGTCAATCTTGTTTTTATATGAGCTGGCCTCATTCTGGATGATAATGAGTCTGGGTGTCATCTATTGATTAGTTTAGTGATAATACCATATTAATGGTATAATAAAATTCCATACGTCATTTCTCATGATTGAGGTTTGTAGCATATTGTCTGAAGTATTGCTTCTTCTAGGTATGTGATGAGCAGATTGAATTAGTGGAGTGTTAAATGAGGAATATTTTTGTTTTCACTGCCTTTGGTCGTCTTTGAATCTTCTCGACACGTGCCAAGAAAAATGACTTTGTGAAAATATTCCCTATGATTTTAACTTGACACACGTTAAATATTGTGGGGGGTGTAAGAATTAATTATGGCACGCGTGTCTTAGGCAGCACTGTGACAGTCGGTCTGCTTTTTTCCAGGCGTGACATCATCTATCTTTAATAGGGGTAATGGTGGCCACTTAAAAAGTACAAAGGCATGGTTTTTAAATTATTTTCACTTTTTTCAAACATTTCGCAACTACGAGAGATTTCTAGAGAGAGAATTTTATTTTTGGCCTCTAACGTTCATCTTTTTCGGCTAAACCTTATCTTATTTCTGTAATTTTCGGTGGGCATCCACGATGTAAACGCTTTTTTTGGTGGATTTTCTTCTATTCCGGCGCTAGGGGAATTAGAATCGCTGTCATTCTTTGTCATTTTGGGGTCCCAAGTAGGAAACTTTCCTTTATGTAGCTTTCATAGGGGCTTTGCCTGAAATTCCTTCTATTTCTGTTATAATTATGTGTTTTGTTAATTGTTGTTTGTCGGATTGACATTTGGTGGTGTTTGATTGGAGATTCCCTCATTTTAGGTGGCCATTGGGTTATTTAACCTAGGTTTTTGGTGTTTTAGGTCTTTTTAAGGTTTCTTATCTTTTTCTCCCCAGTTTTCTTTGTCCGTTTAAGAGTTAGACTTCAAAACCAATAGTTTCCCCATTACGAGTTACGAGACTTGAATTCAAAGGTGGCTTGAACAACTGAGGAATTTAGACCAAACTTATCATGAGGATGAGTCAAGTTGTCCCGAGGACAAGTCGGGGTTCCTTATTCTATTGGCTCTGCTTTACAGTCCCTAGACGCGGAGTATAACTCACTTGAGCTTGTAGGACCAACAACTATTGAGGAAATAGACCACCATCTTATTGGTGTAAGCTTATTTGACACTATTTAAAAACTATAATAAATTTACAATCTTCGACCAAAGAGGTGATAGTTAAAAAGCCTAACCCATCTACATCTCCTGTTGTTATGCCCCTTAGTGAAAAGAGTACTTCGAGTGACTCATGTGACCCTGCGAACATCGAAGGATAGTATTATGGTTATGATATCATAGACGACGAGCTTGACTTCCTAAGGGAGCCATGTTCCATCCCAATTAGTGTTAAATTAAGATTACACGACTGCAATGATACAGCGTATAATTAGCCTAATGCCGAAGAAATCTTTTATCTTGTTTCGATTTTGCAAGTAGGATTCTATCTTCCTCTGCACCCCATCATCAGGTTCATCCTTAGGAGTTATGAGGTTGCACCTACCCAACTTCCTTCGAACACGTACCAGACAATTTTAGGGTATATGGTGTATTGGAGGAACCATGTTTTCTATGACATTACTAGGGATAAATTTAGGTGCATTTATTGGATAAAAGATAATGCCAAATCCCCAAGTTATTATTCCTTTCCCCTAGAAAATTTTATTTAAAGTTGGTGAAGGTCGTCCAGACGAGCAACTATGCCTAGAAGGCAAGATCTTTATACTTTTTTATGCTTAGGAGTGCATCTTAAATGGTAGTTGTCGATTTGTTATCGTGCCTTGTGATTGGGTCAGGTCAAATAAAATCAGTTATCTTTTAATTTCTCTGTAGTATTCTTTTTGTTCTTATGTATATTTCGAACTAACGACTCTGATACTCTATACAATCTATTACATATAAGAAAGCCCATGACTAGTTGCACCGTTGAATATATTGGTGGAGGAGACTGTAATACCCCGTACTTTTATGAATATTTACATTACATAAGTGGGTGTACTTTGGAAGTTTGAGGAATTTCTGTGAATAATAATTTTTGGAGTTTATGAGGGTTAGATGTTTACTGATGTGTGTTACAGTTACTTTGGGGATTAAGTAAATGGTTCAAAATATTTTTATGTCACATTGCAGTTGGGTTAAGCGACGAAAATTAGTTTACGTTGTAGAAAATGCGTGTTGAGAAGTGTCGGGTATGACTAGTGAATTTTAGTTAAGTGACTCGGATGGAGATTTTGAGTGCACGATTGGTTTCGAAATGGCTAAGATAGTCATAATAGAGTATCCGGGGTAGCGATTAGGTTCCGAGCATTTTTAGACTAGTAGGGACTCACAATTGAGTAAACGAGTAAATTTTGGGTATAATAGGGGATAAGCTTTATAAACCCTTATAACCCTCATTTCTCTCACAAATCAACCCTAAGAGAGAGAAAGAGAAGAGAGAAAAGGAAGAAGAGAAGAGAAGAAGGAAGAAAGGGGATTTCCAGGCCAAACTCCGCGGGATTCGACTCGAGGTCGTCGGATTTTATCCACGAGGAAAGTGTTTACTTGCGTTATTCTTTTAAGCCTATTTCTCATACTATAGTTGGTAGTGATAAACTATAAAGATTCTCGGGTTGGGTTTTCTTGAATCGAAACAGGTTTTTTGGAAGTTGAACGATTAAAATCGGATAAAATCTCATATTAGGAAAACTTTGGGATTTCTAGAAATTAGTTGTTGATTCTTGGTTCTAGGATAATTAGAACCTATTTTCCTTGAATATATATAGTTGGTTGTGATTAAATAAGGTTGGGAGAAGAAACAAAAAGCTTGGAGGTGTATTAATGGAGGTTTGGGATTTTGGAGAAGAAGGTGAATAGTAACTCAACGCACATTTCGAATCGATTCGGGCTAGATATGAATCGAGTCGGCTCTTGGTAAAAAAATAAAATTTATAGATTTTTTCGATACGGTCGCATGGGAAATTTTTTTCGATTCACCACGTATTTTTATGATTTTTTTTGAATTAGTAATGATTTTTTTTTAGAAGGGTGTCCGAGGTCGAAATCGTCAATCAGAAATCCAACCTGACATTGGGAGAAAATTAATTGATGTGTTAGTTAGAAATCAGTGTTAGGATGATTATAGTGGTATTAGTTGAGGTTAGAAACCATAAATTGGAGAATGGGTTGATATTTGGGTATTTTGGAGAAGATGAAATCGTCTAAACAGTGCCCTCTAAACAGGACGAATCGATTCGGGTCTAGATCGAATCGATTCACATAATGAGACCTGTATGGCTGTCTCAGGACGAATCAATTCGGATTGAGACCGAATCGATTTGACTTTTAGGACCTTCTTGCATAATACTTTTCGAATCGATTCGGATGGAAACTGAATCGAATCGCTAGCCCAAATCAATTAGCCTTTGTTGAATTTGACAGTTTTCCTTCTTTGAGTTTAGGGGGAGTTAAATTGTAATTGGAGATTATTATGAGGGATTCTAGTTATGATATTAGGAGTCCTAAATGACGATATTGAGGCTTAGTAAACCTTGAAATTAAAGAGATAACCTTGGATTAGTTTAGTGTACAATCCGGGGTATGGAGTTAGTGAATGTTCGGGTCGAACAACGTTCGAGAGAAGTCTTCGGAAAGTGTGTATAGAGAATACTTATGGGTTTAGTATTTTAAGTGTATGAATGCTTATATACTATTACGAATGGGATCATTTGGGGTTATTGGCTATCGCTACAAGAGTTTGGCAATTATAGCCATATATATATTGAGAAGGGATATATACTATATATACGAAAGTTGTTACGGTATATATATACGATATGATATGATATGAATATAAATATATATGTATGTGATTGGTATATTTGTACTTTAGAGGTTGGTTTCACAGGCTTCTCCGGGTATAGGAATGGACATCCAGGTTATATATTTTCTATAGTGCGATCTAGGGAGGTTGTGCTATGTGGGTGAATCCCCTGGATTAAGGAGAAGGAGAGTATATCCCCAGGTCATATCGTCCCGCATATGAGTGAGATAGCTTTATTCCACTTTCAGGAGGGAATATGACCGCATCCACCGTTGTGAATTTTTACCATGATCATAAGTGAGTCTGGATTGGTACCATGCTTGATTGAGTAAACCTGGATGCGGATAGGCACTACGAGACTGCATCCTCAAGTTATAGCTCGGTGGGATGGTTATTATACTGTTGTGTATAGTATATTGCTTGTATATGAAGACGAAATATCATATAGCTTTAACTGGTGTAAAGAGTAAAATGTATAAGGATTTATTCTCATTCCGGGAGATTATATCCGGATTTAAATTGTGATTCGCATATTAAAGTGAGAACTATATATATACGAGATTTTATATAGTAAAGTGAAAATGGTATTTTAAACTAGCGAAAGTTATGGAATATGGACGACATTATTATTATTATTATTATTATTATTATTATTATTATTATTATTATTATTATTATTATTATTATTATTATTATTATTATTATTATTATTATTATTATTATTATTATTATTATTATTATTATTATTATTATTATTAGAAACGATAACTATAACTATAACTATAACAATAACTATATATATATATATATATATATATATATATATATATATATATATATATATATATATATATATATATATATTAGGTGTCCAGACACAGGGACGCCTGGATGACGATCCGTTCGAGTCAGACATTCGTTGCAGCAGTTGTGGATGCATGCATGTTTATCTTAGACGCTTCGATTCTTATGATATAGATAGGAAGCATTGTAGTAACATTTGGGCCGATAGCCCAATTGTGTTCATTTATTCTTTTATCGCCTTTTAGTGCGGCATTCGATTTGGTTGTATTATGTTAAATCGAATGTTTGATTATTTTTATTTCATTTTAGTTTGTGTATATAAACTGTTGTGATTAATTTATTTGAATGGTTTGGTTAAAAAGATTATTTAAATAAAATTTTGACGCCAGACTAATAGGTTATGATTAATTAAGCTGGATTTCGTCAGTGATGCTGAGAATGAACCATATGAAACTCCTGTTTTAATTTGGTATACGATTGGTCACCGGTATTTTATTAGGCGAGGTGTCACAGATGGTATCAGAGCATCAGGTTCTAGTGTCCTTAGGAATCTGTGCGGACATACTACGCTTTCAGCGTTGCTTTCAATTTGATATAAAGACTTATGATTAGGATTGTTGATTCCTTTTGTGAGATTCGTTCTCCTACCATTATGTAAGATTATAGTAAATATTTTGCGCCCTCGTTCGTGATTCGTCTACTGATCGATGAAGGGCGATCAGGGAAGGCCGTTATGAGGGCAACAGGAGGCGGGGCTTAGTTAGAACTGTAAGTTAAAGTCGGGGACGAGGACCGCAGTGGAGGTCACTCCCTTGGTGGAATTTTTGTGGATTGCTACAATGACTACTAAAGTATAGTAGTTATATTTATCCAAGTACCGCTATAGTAGAGAGTGGTGTTAAACTTGAAGTACCCAGTGAAGTTAAATTGGGAAAAAGTTTGAAAAGTCTTTGATAAGGACCATACATTGAAGTTAAGATTATGCGGAGGCAGTGTAGCTTTATTCAATGGAAGTAGAATGCTCAAGAGCTTCGGCTAAAAGCAAGGTATAGAAATGCCCAGATGTGAAAATTTAAGGAAATTTTTTTCACTCGTTGGAGCAATGTCAAAATGGTGGGAATAGTAGTCACCATGTTTAGGGGATCAGGATGTTTTGCTCATAGAGGAATCTTACGGGTGGCTTAACCGCGAATTCCTTCAATTTATCAGACTTGGGGATAATGTAGCTTCTGGATTATTCACATGAGGATCGGTCGGAGGCCGACAGTGAATAAAGAGTGATATGGATAAGTGAACCTTGTACCGAAGTAAGGTAGGTGCAACGAGAAGAGAGTCCTTTAGTGGAATGATAGGATAACTAGTAAGTGTTGCTAACACTTATGGAGTAGTTGTGTTCGTATAAACCCATTGGTGGACATCCACCCGGGGAATTCATTGAAATAAGGAAATTGAGGCAGGTTGCATGTTTCCTTTCAGTCGGAGGAGCTAAGGGAACTACGAAGGTGATTATCAGGCTCAAGGCTATAGAGTCTCAGATACTGATAACCTTAACATGGACAAGGAGGCCAGATATGGAGAATATGGTGGTGTGGAGTGTACAACCACAGGCTTTAATCTTGCCCAGTAGGAGTTAAAGGACAAGAGTAGGGTGCCTAGGTGGGGCAATGATTAAAGTAGTTTTTGGTTCAGTTAGGACAAGTGTACTATATCTGGGAACCATTTGGAGTAGCCAGGGTAATTGGCAAGAACATTGTTACAAGTTTCACCTCAGACGAAGGAGGTATATTCTGTGTGACAAGATTGGGTCACAATATTTTATTAGCCCTAGATTCGTTTGTGTGATTCAAGTTTACTGGTAGTATCGATAACGTTATATAGTGTATGTCTATGTGTTTTTCGGTGATAGCGGGGTTATATTTTCCTTCATGCGCTGTAAAAGCAGGTGTTGATATTTTAAATTTATATCTGGTTTAGACTGCTCGTTTTATGTATGTTATACGAGTATGGTACTATTGTAAGTGTAATGTATTTGTGGATGATAGAAGAGATAGCAGGCTAATGATTGCAAGACTATCATATCTGCGTTTCCAGGGTGGAACTAGTTGTTTTTGCGATATCTCACCTGGGTAGGTGTTGAGCTCTCCATTTATTATATGTTTAGATTGAACTTCGACAAGAAGATGTTTCACTAACATGACTTTAGTGCATGGGGACCTTATAGATATGATCTAAGGTATGCAGGATTTATTATTTTACATGTTTTACACTGACATATCTCCACGACCGATAAAGTTAAGTAGTAGTGCATCGGAGGGGTTCCTTGTTTGGATTTCGCTTGCGAGACACTCCACGCATAAACCTTAACGATGTTAGAAGTGGAGATTTGTTACTGTATTCTAGGTTGTTGGTTTTGGTGAAATTAGCTGAGAGTCTTGTGACTATTAGGGGCTTATAAAAAGTAGATATGTTGTGGAAAAGAACTGGAAATGTTTCTCTTACCGCAAATATGTGAGCAAGGCAAGGTAAAGGAAGTTGGGTTGAGGCTTACAGCTAAGCCTTGAATATAAGGCAAATTCAGAGGAAATATGTTTTGGGTAGGATGTTCGTAACACAATTGCAGAGAGTAGGCACCACGATTAGTTAAACTTTTTATTTCGCCGAAATGGAAGGACATAGAGGTAGAAGAGCGTTAGTAAGGTTACGAGATAGGACTTTAGTGGTCCTGATTATGTGACTTAGGTCGTTATATCTTGATGACTGACGATGCGAGGTAGTAGTGTAACGGTAGGGTTCCCTGTTTGGATTTTGCTTTGCGAGACGTCCCACGCATGAAATCGAGCGAATGCCAAAAATTGAGAAAGGCCTTGGTCACTAGGGATATAGTTAGTATAGTACTCATTTTACGTGTGTAGGAAACACATCGATCTTAGGGTTATTAGGAAGTAAGGCCAGTGGGGCATGAGGCGCTCTTTTAGGAAGGTTGTGGTGATTTAACCACGAGAAGATTATTCGGTTAACTTTAAGAAGGATTGGTTTCCAAGAATATGAAGAATGGATTCTCAAGTAACTCGGGGCACCAGGCCGAAAAGAAAGTGAGCCCCATTTTTAGAGAGAGTGTTACATCTGTGAAGTTTGCAGTAGTGGTGCAGATAAGCACGGATTATAGGGTGTGTGCACACCTTGGTAAGTTGATTTTACATTTATTGTCCTAAATAGAAAGGGCGTATTATATAAATATGAAGAATATGCTTTGGGTCAGTTATAAATGAGATGGGAGTTTGTCGGATGGAATGACGTATAGGGTACGCAAGAATACAATTATATAGGTTCAATAAGAGGTAGCACGCCCAAGCTAAGCGATGAGACTGGCGGGATTCGTTAAGCGTTAATGTAATTAAATTAGATGTCCTGATGTAGATGAGTGGACGCCTAGTAGCGGATCTCCGATGCGATCAATAAGTTAGAGCGACGAGTATAGACTCGTTTTATTCATATGTAGTAATAGAAACTCTAGGTGCGATGTGACATTATTAGAGTCAATCTTACGACCGTGGTAGTGTTGTAGCATATGGAGACCTAGTTAAGCTTGTTGTTAAACTAGTGTGTTAAAGTATAAGCCTTGATATAGGTGGGTACCGTAAACGAGTATATATGGTAGGGTACCATTTGGGTTAGTTCCTTTCGACTTGTGTGTACCAGAATGAAATATGATTAGCGATCATAGGTTAGTAGTACCGGTCGTATCCGAATTTCGGGGACAAAAATCCGTTGTAAAGGGGGGGCAGTGTAATACCCCATACTTTTATGGATATTTACCTTACATAAGTGGGTGTAATTTGGAAATTTGAGGAATTTCTGTGGATAATAATTTTTGGAGTTTATGAGGGTTAGATGTTTATCTATGTGTGTTACAGTTACTTTGGGGATTAAGTAAATGAGTCGGAATATTTTTATGTCACGTTGCAGTTGGGTTAAGCGACGAAAATCAGTTTACGTTATAGAAAATGCATTTTGAGAAGTGTCGGGTGCGACTAGTGAATTTTAGTTAAATGACTCGAATGGAGATTTCGAGTGCACGGTTGGTTTCAGAATGGCCAAGATAGTCAGAATAGAGTATCCGGGGGCAGCGTTTAGGTTTCGAGGATTTTTGGACTAGTAGGGACTCGCAATTGAGTAAACGAGTCAATTTTAGGTATAATAAGGGATAAGATTTATAAACCCTTATAACCCTCATTTCTCTCGTAATTCAGCCCTAATAGAGATAAAGAAAAGGGAGAAAAGGAAGAAGATAAGAGAAGAATGAAGAAAGGGTATTTTCGGGACAAACTCCACGAGATTCGACTCGAGGTAGTCGAATTTTATCCACGAGGCAAGTGTTTACTTGCTTTATTCTTTTAAGCATATATCTCATATTATAGTTGGTAGTGATAATTATAAAGATTCTCAGGTTGGGTTTTCTTGAATCGAAACGGGTTTTTCGAAAGTTCAACGATTAAAATTGAATAAAATCTCATATTAGGAAAACTTTGGGATTTCTAGAAATTAGTTGTTTATTCTTGGTTCTAGGATGATTAGAACCTATTTTCCTTGAATATATATAGTTATTTTTGATTAAATAAGGTTGGGAGAAGATTAGGGAAGGGAATATTTGGGACGGCCATGTCATTTTGTCCCTTATGCTATACCAAAAGGGATGGTTTTAATTACCGTCCTTTTTTATAGTAGCAAAAGGGACGGTTTTTAAAAACCGTCCTTTATGGTATGTATAAAAAAGGACGGTAATTAAAATCGTCCCTTAAAGTATATGAGAATTTTTTGTGCTGATTTTTCCTGGGCTAATATAAGGGACGAATTTTTAAACCGTCTCTTTTACTATACCAAATGGGAGGAATTTTAAAAATCCGTCCCATTTGGTATAGTAAAAGAGATGGTTTAAAAATCCATCCCTTTTGGTATATCTCAAACTTTTAGCAAAAGGGATGGATTTTAAAATCGTCCCTTTTGGTATAGTAAAAGGGACATTTTTTAAAATCCGTCCTTTTTAATATGATAAAAGGGACGATTTTAAAATCCTTCCCTTTTGCTATATTAAAAGGGACGGATGTTTCTGACCCTTTTGAGTATTTTTCCCTCACATATTTTCACTTCTCCAAATTCAACCCACGACCTAACATCTCACTCCCGCTCTCTCTCTCTCATTCACAGCTCTCAACCCCTCTCTCTCCCGATCTCTATTTCCCCTCTCTCTCTATCCGTCTCCCCACCTTCCTCTCTTCTGCGCCGCCCCACCCCGCTGCACCCCTGCTCCGTCCCTACCTCATCTCATCTCCACGTCTTGTAAGACGGTAAACTGATTGTTATGCTATTTTAGTTGATAATATGGTGCAGTAGAATGATTGTTCAGAATGTTTGTTTATATTGGATTGCGTGTTATTAGTGGGTCGGTCCTCACATTTATAAAAAATTTACAAGGTTTTGTGAAAAAAATTCAAATATGTTAAACATACAGAATCCACTGTAAGTTGTGTTGCATTAAAATTGCCTCAATCTGTACACATAGTTTGTTTACATGATACTTTTATCTATGTTGCATATAAATTGTGAGTAGCTCCATGTCTCTAATGGAATAGTTTTTTTTTTTAAATCGTCTACTTGAATATAAAATTTTTGTTTGTTCTATAATCTTATGTAATCTTAAGGACAAATAGAAGATAAATAATGTTTAGTTCCTTAATGTTTTTAATAGATAATATATCTTATTGGTTTTTGTTAAGTGCCCAAAAAATAATTAACAAAATTTAAGTCCCACAAGATGAAAATAGTCTAATTGATTTTTACTTGGGTGCTTAAAGAGAAAAAAAAATATCAAAACGGGTTCCCCACGGGGAACTCGATACCCGTTTTAAACAGGGATGGGGATCCCCAAACCCGTTATAACGGGGAACGGGGCGGGGATGGGGAATGGTTTTTCTAACGGGGACGTGGATGGGGAGTTAAAACTCGACCCCGAACTGACCCGTTGCCATCCTTACTCCCTGTGTCGCCTTCTCGGAGTTGCCCTAATTGTAGATCTACTTTGGGCATCATCTTCATCTTCTTACAAATCTGTTATATCTAATTGGACCATTATCCAACAATCTCATACCTTAATTGCACCAAGCTTTCATAACAATTCAAACTAGGTACTCTCTCTCTCTCTCTCTCTCTCTCTCTCTCTCTATATATATATATATATATATATATATATATATATATATATATATATATATATATATGAATGTATTTACTATATAGTTTAGATTTGATTAAATTTGATTGCTGAATTGTGCATTTTGTTTTGTTTAAGATATCAGGTAGCTGCTAAGGCTAAATTGAGTTGCTATGAGACACTGGCTGATTTTGTTTTCTTCCTTTGGTTTTGAATTTGTTTATTTGGTTCTACCATTTTTTTAATTGAACAAAACTGTTTGCATAAAATTCATTATTTTTTCACTGTCGTAGGATACATTGATGTTGGGGGCAAACTACTATCAAGCATAATATGAAATTGCATCGCTGTTGGCATAGGGAAGGTTCTAATTGGCATTGGGTGTAAAAAAATATTCAGGCAATGGACAGACCTATGATGAACTTTATTTTAAGTTTAAATATTCATTGATTCAATTTTTAAATTATTTTGGGTTTGGATCCTATTTATTTCTAAACCCCGTAATTTTAATTCTTTTGTGCCCCCCTAATGCCTCAAATATATTTTTTGAATGTTTTTTTGTATACTATGCCCAATATGTTTGAGATGTGCTAATTTTCAAGTAGAACCTAATTGGAGTAAAGGTACAAAAGAATAGGTAATGGACATCAACTAATCAATTAAATACCTTGCAACCCTCTGCTTTTGGATATTACGATGAAATTTCTTATTTTTTACTACAATGTCTTGATCCATTTATTCTAAATTTTAGTGTTCATAGTAAAGTAAGTTCTGCTTGGAGATTTAAAACCAACTTTTCGTTCGAATAACAATTGTTTCTTCCATTATTTGCTTTGCAGCTACTTACTACACCAGATTTGTTGTCTTGATATTCTACAATGCTCCATCATGGAAATGATCAATAGGTTTGTGGACATGACACGTAATGGTACTATGTATAACATGTGTAGCATTTTCTTATATCTCTAATCAACTAGGATAAGCCTGTGATGATGATACAATGATAATTTTCTTAAGTGTTCATGCTTACAATAGGAGATTTCCTAGAACAACCCCAAAACGGTCTTTAATGATGTTAACAGCGAGAATACGATGAGAATTTGCAAATAGTTAGACTTAGGCATAAAAATAAACCATATAATGGTGAAAATGTAAAAAAACCACAAAACGGTCCCGTAAGAGGCACGAGCACCTCGCACGGGGCCAATGTAACTTGTACGAACTGAATGTGTAGTCACGGGATTCCCAGTTTGAGTATACGAGGAGAATTTGTAAACAGTTAGACTTAGCCTTAAAAACATGCTGTCAATGAGAAAAAAAGTAAAATAGCAGCAAAACGGTCCCGTAAGAGGCAAGAGAACCTCGAACGGGACCAATATAACTCGTACGAATCGACAGCATAGTCATCAGACTCCCCGTTTGAGTATACGACGAGAATTTGCAATCGCTTAGACTTACGCTTAAAAACATGCTGTCAAAGGGTGAAAGCATAAAACATCCACAAAATGGCCCCGTTACAGGCACGAGCACCTCGCACGGGACCAATGAAACTCGTATGAACCGATCGCGTAGCCACCGGCCTCCCGATTTGAGTATACGACGAGAATTTGCAAAATTTAGACTTAGGCCTAAAATATGGCATCAAGGGGTGAAAACGTAAAACAACCACAAAACGGTCTCGTAAGAGGCACGGACACCTCGCATGGGATCAATGTAACTAGTACGAACCGATCGCATTGTCACCGGCCTCCCGGTTTAAGTATACAAAGAGAATTTGCAAAACCTTAAACTTGGGCTTAAAACATAACATCAAGGGGTGAAAACGTAAAATAGACACAAAACGATCCCGTAAAAGGCATGAGCACCTAGACACGAGACCAATGTAACTCATATGATTCGACCGCGTAGTCATCGATCTCCTGGTATGAGTGTACGATGAGAATTTGCAAAAAATTAGACTTAGGCCTAAAATCATGGCGTTAAGGGTGAAAACGTAAAATAGTAACAAAACGATCCGATAAGAGGTGCGGACACCTCGCACGGGACCAAAGTAACTCGTATGAAACAACCGCATAGTCACGGGGCTCTCGGTTTGAGTATACGATGAGAATTTACAAATATTTAGACTTGAGTTTAAAAACATGGCGTCAACGGGTGAAAACGTAAAACAGCCACAAAACGGTCCTGTGAGAGGAAAGAGCACCTCGTACGGGACCAATGTAACTCGTACAAACTGACCGTGTAGTCCCCGGCCTCCCGGTTTGAGTACACGATGAGAATTTACAAAAAAATAGACTTAGGTTTAAAAACATGACATAAAAGTGTAAAAATGTAAAATAGTCACAAAACTATCATGTTAGAGGCACGATCACCTCGCACGGGACCAATGTAACTTTTACGAACCGACCACGTAGTCCCCGACCTCTCGTTTTGAGTATATGATAAGAATTTGAAATTTTAGACTTAGGCTTGAAAACATGACGTCAAAGGCTGAAAACGTAAAACAGCTACAAAACGGTACCATGAGAGGCACGATCTCCTCATACGGGACCAATGTAACTCGTACGAACCGACCGCATGGTTACCAGCCTCCCGATTTGAGTATACGACGAGAATTCGCAAAAATTTAGACTTGGGCTTAAAAACATGGCGTCACCGGGTGAAAATGTAAAACAACCAGAAAACGGTACTGTGAAAGGTAAGAGCACCTCGTACGGGATCAATACAACTCGTACAAGTCGATCGTGTAGTCCCCGGCCTCCCGATTTGAGTATTCGACGAGAATTTGTAGAATTTAGACTTTTAGGCCTAAAAACATGGCATAAACGGGTGAAAACGTAAAATAGTCACAAAACGGTCCCATAAGAGGCACGGGCACCTCAAACGGGACCAATGTAACTCGTACGAATCGACGACGTAGTCACTGGACTCCCCGTTTGAGTATACAATGAGAATTAGCAAAATTTAAGACATAGGCCCAAAATATGGCGTCAAGGGGTGAAAATGTAAAACAGCCTCAAAACGGTCCTTTAAGAGGCATGGTCACCTCGCACGAGACCAATGTAACTTATACGAACCGATCGCGTAGTCACCAGACTCCCCGTTTGGGTATACGACGAGAATTTATAAAAAATTAAGACTTGGGCAAAAAAAACTGGCGTCAAGGGGTGAAAGTGTAAAACAGCCACAAAACAGTCCCGTAAGAGGCACGAGAACCTCGCACGGGACCAATGTAACTCGTACAAACCTATCGAGTAGTCACCGGACTCCTAATTTGAGTATAGGATGAGAATTCATAAAATTTAGACTTAGGCTAAAATATGGCGTCAAGGGGTGAAAATGTAAAACAGCCACAAAATGGTCCCGTAATAGGTATGAACACCTCACACGGGACCAATGTAACTTGTGTGAATCGACCGCGTAGTCACTGGCCTCCCGGTTTGAGTATACGATGAGAATTTGCAAAATTTAGACTTGAGCCTAAAAACTTGGCGTTAAGGAATGAAAGCGTAAAACAGCCACAAAACGGTCCCTTAAGAGGCACGAGCACCTCGTATGGGACCATTTTAACTCGTACGAATCTATCGCGTAGTCTCCAAACTCCCGGTTTGAGTATACGACGAGAATTTGCAAAATTTAGACTTAGGGCTAAAAACATGGCGCCAAGGGGTGAAAACGTAAAACAATCACAAAACGGTCCCGTAAGAGGTGCGGGCACCACGCACGCGACCCATGTAACTCTTACGAACCGACGACGTAGTCACTGGACTCCCCGTTTGAGTATACGACGAGAATTAGCAAAATTTAAGACTTAGGCCTAAAATATGGCGTCAAGGGGTGAAAACGTAAAACAACCACAAAATTCTCCCGTAAGAGGCACGAGCACCTCTCATGGGACCAATGTAACTTGTACGAACCGACTGCGTAGTCACCGGACTCCCCGTTTGAGTATACGATGAGAATTTGTAAAAAATTAAACTTGGGCCAAAAAACTTGGCGTCAAGGGGTGAAAGCATAAAACAACCACAAAATAGTTCCGTAAGAGTCACGAGCACCTCGTACGGGACCAATGTAACTCGTACGAACCTATCGAGTAGTCACCGGACTCTCGATTTGAGTATACGAAGAGAATTTGTAAAATTTAGACTTATGGCTAAAAACATGGCGTCAAGGGGTTAAAACGTAAAATAACCCCAAAACGGTTCTGTAAGAGGCACGGGCACCTCGCAGAGACCAATGTAACTTGTACGAACCGACCGCGTAGTCATCGGACTCCCCATTTGGGTATATGAGGAGAATTTGTAAAAAATTTGACTTGGGCAAAAAAACTTGGCATCAAGGGGTGAAAGAATAAAATAGCCACAAAATGGTCCCGTAAGAGGAACGAACACCTCGCACAGGACCAATATAACTCGTACGAACCTATTGAGTAGTCATCGGACTCCCAGTTCGAGTATATGACGAGAATTTGTAAAATTCAGACTTAGGGCTAAAATATGGCGTCAAGGGGATGAAAACGTAAAACAACCACAAAACGGTCCCTTAAGAGGTACGAACACCTCGCACGGGACCAGTGGAACTCATGACAACCGATCGCGTAGTTACTAGCCTCCCAGTTTGAGTATACGATGAGAATTTTCAAAATTTAGACTTGAGCCTAAAAACTTGGCGTTAAGAAGTGAAAGCATAAAACAACCATAAAACAGTCTCGTAATAGGCACGAGCACCTCGTACGGGACCAATTTAACTCATACGAACCTATCGCGTAGTCACCGGACTCCCGGTTTGAGTATACGACCACAATTTTCAAAATTTAGACTCGGGGCTAAAAACATGGCGTCAAGGGGTAAAAACGTAAAACAACCACAAAACGGTCCCGTAAGAGGTGCGGGCACCTCGTACGAGATCAATGTAACTTGTACGAACCGACCGCATAGTCACCAGACTCCATGTTTGGGTATACGACGAGTATTTATAAAAAATTAGACTTGGACAAAAAAACTTGGCATCAAGGGGTGAAAGCGTAAAATATTCACAAAACGGTCCCGTAAGAGGCATGACCACCTCGCACGGGACCAATGTAACTCGTAGGGGCCGACCGCGTAGTCCCCGACCTCCCGATTTGAGTATACGACGAGAATTTATAAAATTTAAACTTAGGCTTGAAAACCTGACATCAAAGGATGAAAACGTAAAACAATAATAAAAACGGTCTTGTTAGCACCATCACCTCGCACGGGACCAATGCAACTCATACGAATCGACCACGTAGTCACGGGACTTCTGGTTTGAGTATACGACGATAATGTGCAAAAATTTAGACTTAGGATTGAAACCTGATGCAAAGGATAAAAATGTAAAACAATAACAAAACGGTCCCATTAGAGGCACCATCACCTCACACGGGACCAATGTAACTCGTAGGGACCGATCGCGTAGTCCCTGGCCTCCCGATTTGAGTATACGATGAGAATTTAGAAAATTTAGACTTAGTCTTAAAAACATGGCGTTAAGGGATGAAAACGTAAAACAACACCAAAACGGTCCCGTTAGAGGCACCGTCACCTCGCACGGGATCAATGTAGCTCGTAGGGACCGACCGCATAGTCCTCAACCTCTCGGTTTGACTATACAGTAAAAATTTGAAAAATTTAGACTTAGGCTTAAAAACATGACGTCAAAGGGTGAAAACATAAAACAATAACAAAACGGCCCCGTTAAAGGCTCCATCATCTCGCACGGGATCAATGTAACTCGTAAGGACCGACCGCATAGTCTCTGGCCTTCCAGGTTTAGTATATGACGAAAATTTGAAAAATTTAGACTTGGGCTTAAAAACATGGCGTCAAAGGGTGAAAACATAAAATAACAACAAAATGGTCCCGCTATAGGCACCATCACCTCGCACGGGACCAATGTAATTCATACGAACCGACTGCGTAGTCACCGGACTCCCGATTTGAGTATACGATGAGAATTTGCAAAAATTCAGACTTAGGCTTAAAAACATGGCGTCAACGAGTGAAAACGTAAAATAGCCACAAAACGTTCCAGTGAGAGGCACGATCACCTCGCATGGGGCCAATGTAACTCGTAGGGACCGACTGCATAGTCCTCGGCCTCCCGATTTGAGTATACGACGAGAATTTGGAAAATTTAGACTTAGGCTTGAAAACCTGACGTCAAAAGATGAAAACGTAAAACAACCACAAAACGGTCCTGTTTGAGGCACCATCACCTCGCACGAGACCAATACAACTCGTACGAACCGATCGCGTAGTCACGGGACTACCGATTTGAGTATACGACGAGATTTTGCTAAAATTAAACTTAGGCTTGAAAACCTGACATCAAAGGATGAAAACGTAAAATAATAATATAATGATCCCATTAGAGGCACCATCACCTCGCACTGGACCAATGTAACTTGTACGAACCGACCGCATAGTCCCGGCCTCTCAGTTTGAGTATACAACGAGAATTTGGAAAATTTAGACTTAGGCTTGAAAATATGACGTTAAAGGATGAAAACGTAAAACAAAAAAAAACGGTCCCGTTAGAGGCACCATCACCTCGCACGAGACCAATGTATCTCGTAGAGACCGACCGCGTAGTCCCCGGCCTCCTAATTTGAGTATACGATGAGAATTTGGAAAATTTAAACGTAGGCTTAAAAACATGACGTCAAAGGGTGAAAATGTAAAACAACAAAACTGTCCCGTTAGAGGCACCATCACCTCGCACGGGACCAATGTAACTCGTACGAATTGACCGCATAGTCACGGGACTCCCGGTTTAAGTATATGACGAGGATTTGTAAAATTTAGACTTAGGCTTAAAAACATGGCGTCAAAGGTTAAAAACTTAAAACCACCACAAAATGGTCCTGTGAGAGGCACGAGCACCTCGTACGGGACTAATGTAACTCGTACGAACTAACCGCGTAGTCCCCGGCCTCTCTGCTTGAGTGTACGAAGAGAATTTGTAAAATTTAGACTTACGGTTAAAAACATGGCGTCAAGGGATGAAAACGTAAAACAGTCACAAAACGATCCAGTGAGAGGCTCGAGCACCTCGCGTGGGAGAAATGTAACTTGTACGAACCGACCGTGTAGTCAAGGGACTCCCGGTTTAAGTATACAACGAGAATTTGCAACATTTAGAGTTTTAGGTTTAAACATTATTTGATTGTTGATATCTTTTTTGTTTTGTTTCTTATATTTTTTTGCAGGATAACATTTTAGGGTTATATTTTATTCGCTTGGAACACATGAACAAAGCAATGGTTTGCGACAGGTAGATTATTTGTTTATTATTGTTGTTGATATGCGAGATTGTTGTTTTAATTTTTTTTACTGGTCGTGCGGGCTTTTGTGTTGATTAAACAGGTTGGTTTTCATGTATAAACAAAGGAGACTCTCTCGAATTTTTTTAAAAATTGTAAAGAATTGTTGATATGGGAGATTTTTTAATTTTTTATGGTCGTGCGGGCTTTTGTGTTGATTAAACAGGTTGGTTTTCAGGTATAAACAAAGGAGACTCTGTCAAATTTTTTTAAAAATTGTAAAGAATTGTTTAATATGCGAGATTCTTATAGGCGTGCGGGATTTTGTATTGATTAAACAGGTTGGTTTTCATGTATAAACAAGGGAGACTGTCAAATTTGTCTAAAAATTATAAAAATTTGATGATACGATTAACTAATATATTTGGATATTTTATTTTACTATAATATTATTTTGATAAAATGATTATTTATTGATTGCAGGTTGTGCAGAAGAAGTTGAAGAGACATGTTTTTGAGTGTGTCTATTATATGCGACACTAAGACAAGTTTTTGAAGCATGACAACCATATTTATCATTTTAATTTTGGGATGATATTTTTTTTGACAATTGTATATCTTATTAATTAGTATGATTATGTACTCAATTAAATATTTCGACTTGAATGTATTTTAATGGAAGAAATTGTTATTGGATACGTGCTTCAATGAATGTGGTTGATATATTGTGTTTATGATCGGCTGATTTAATTTATAATGGAAATTAGACGTCATTTATTATTGCATCACAAAACATATAATAATATAACTATTTATGACAATTTTTTATTTATCAATTGGGACGGTTATAAACCATCCCTAATACTTATTTGTATTAATTGAGAATACCTTTTGGGATGGTTTTTACCGTCCCTAATACCCATTTTTGCATCAATTGAAATCACCTTTTGGGGCGGTTTTTACCGTTCTAATTGGGTTGTCAGAATCTCAGTTGTATTAGGGACGATTTATCCGTCCCTAACACTATTGGCAGGAGTTTTTTGGCGGGAACACCATTTGGGATGAAAAAATCCGTCCCTAATGCCAAATGCAGAGCGTCCATGAATTAACATTTAGGATGGTAAAATTCGTACCTAAAATATTTGCGACACCTAGTATACGGGACGAATTTTCATCGTTGCAAAACTGTCCCTAATACTCTTTTGGGACGATTTTTGTACTATTAGGGACGGATTTTTACCGTCCCTGTGCTTCTTTGGATTTCCCTTGCGAGACACTCCACAAATGAACCTTAACGATGTTGGAAGTGGAGAGATGTTACTGTATTCTAGGATGTTGGTTTTGGTGAAATTAGCTGAGAGTCATGTGATTATTAGGGGCTAATAAAAAGTAGATGTGCTGTGGAAAAGCACTGGAAATGTTTATCTTACCGCAAATATGTGGGCGAGGCAAGGTAAAGGAAGTCAGGTTGAGGCTTATAGCCAAGCCTTGAATAGAAGGCAAATTCAGAGGAAATATGTTTCGGGTAGGATGTTCGTAACACTTTTGCAGAGAGTAGGCACCACGATTACTTAGACTTTCTATTTCGCCGAAATGGAAGGACATAGAGGTAGAAGCCCGTTAGTAGGGTTACGAGATAGGACTTTAGCGATCCCGATTGTGTGCCTTAGGTTGTTATATCTTGATGACCGCCGATGCGAGGTGGTAGTGTAACGGGAGGGTTCCTTGTTTGGATTTCACTTTGCGAGATGTCCCATGCATGAAAGCGAGCGAATGTCAGAAATTGAGAAAGGCCTTGGGAACTAGGGATATAGTTAGTATAGTGATCATTTTACGTGTGTAGGAAACACATCGATCTTAGGGTATTAGGAAGTAAGGCCAGTGGGGCGTGTGGTGATGTTTTAGGAAGGTTGTAGTGATTTAACCATGAGAAGATTGGTGGGTTAAATTTAAGAAGGATTGGGTTTCCAAGAATAGGAATAATGGAATCTCGAGTAACTCGAGGCACCAGACCGAAAAGAAAGCGAGGCCCATTTTTAGACAGAGTGTTGTGTCTGTGAAGTTTGTAGTAGTGGTACAGATAAGCACGGATTATAGGGTGTGTGCGCACCTTGGTAAGTTGATTTTACATTTATCGTCCTAAATATAAGGGGCGTATTATATAAAGATGAAGAATATTCTTTGGGTCAGTTATAAATGAGATTGGAGTTTGTCGGATGGAATGCCGTATAGGGTACGCAAGAATCCAATTATATAGGTTCAATAAGAGGTAGCACGCCCAAGCTAAGTGATGATACTGACAGGAGTAGTTAAGCATTAGTGTAATTAAATTTGATGTCATGATGTAGATGAGTGAACGCCTAGTAGCGGATCCCTTTGGGTTAGTACCTTTCGACTTGTGTGTACCAGAATGAAATATGATTAGCGATCATAGGTTAGTAGTACCGGTCGTATCCGAATTTCGGGGACGAAATTCCGTTGTAAAGGGGGGGCAGTGTAATACCCCATACTTTTATGGATATTTACATTACATAAGTGGGTGTAATTTGGAAATTTGAGGAATTTTTGTGAATAATAATTTTTGGAGTTTATGAGGGTTAGATGTTTATCGATGTGTGTTATAGTTACTTTGGGGATTAAATAAATGAGTCGGAATATTTTTATGCCACGTTGCAGTTGGGTTAAGCGACAAAAATTAGTTTACGTTGTAGAAAATGCATTTTGTGAAGTCTCGAGTATGACTAGTGAATTTTAGTTAAGTGACTTGGATGGAGATTCTGAGTGCACGGTTGGTTTCAGAATGGCCAAGATAGTCATAATAGAGTATCCGGTGGTAGCGTTTAGGTTCCGGGGATTTGTGGACTAGTAGGGACTCACAATTGAGTAAACAAGTCAATTTTAGGTATAAAAAGGGATAAGCTTTAGAATTCCTAATAATCCTTATTTCTCTCACAATTCATCCCTAAGAGAGAGTAAGATAAGAGAGAAAAGGAAGACGATAAGAGAAGAAGTAAGAAAGGGGATTTTCGGGCCAAACTCCGCAGGATTCGACTCGAGGTCATCGAATTTTATCCACGAGGCACGTGTTTAATTTATGTATTCTTTTAAGAATATATCTCATATTATATTTGGTAGTGATAAACTATAAAGATTCTCAGGTTGGGTTTTCTTGAATCGAAACCGGTTTTTCGGAAGTTGAACGATTAAAATCGAATAAAATCTCATATTAGGAAAACTTTAGGATTTCTAGAAATTACTTGTTTATTCTTGGTTCTAGGATGATTAGAACCTATTTTACTTAAATATATATAGGTTGTTGATAGGAAATAAAGTTGGGGGAATAAAGAAAAAGCTTGGAGGCATATTAATGGAGGTTTGGAATTTTGGAGAAGAAGGTAAATAGTAACTCAGCGTACATTTCGAATCGATTCGGGATAGATGCGAATCAATTCGTCTCTTGGTAAAAAAAAATTGTATATCTTTTCGCTACGATCATGTGGGCATCAACTGCGTATTTTTCTGATTTTTTTTAATTAGTAATGATTTTTCTACGGAAGGTTGTTTGAGGTCGAAATTGTTAATAAGAAATCCAACCTGACATTGGGAGAAAATTAATTGATGTGTTAGTTAGAAATCAATGCCAGGTTGATTATAGTGATGTTGGTTGAGGTTACAGACCATAAAATTGAAAATGGGTTATAATTTGGGTATTTTAGAGAAGATAAAATCGCCCAAACAGTGACCTCCAAACAGGGCGAATCGATTCGGGTCTAGACCTAATAGATTCGCATAAGGGGGCCTATAAGGCTGTCTCAGGATGAATCGATTTAGATTGAGACAGAATCGATTCTCCTTTGAGGACCTTCTTGCATAATACTTTTCGAATCGATTCAAATGGAAACCGAATCGATTCGCTTGCCCGAATCGATTCGCATTGGGGGCGAATCGATTCGCCTTTGTTGAATTTGGCAGTTTTCCTTCTTTGAGTTTAGGGGGAGTTAAATTTCAATTGGATATTATTATAGTGGATTACAGTTATGATATTAGGACTCCTAGATGACAGTATTGAGGGTGAGTAAACCTTGGAATGAAAGAGAGAACCTTGGAATAGTTTAGTGTACAATCCGGGGTATGGGTTTAGTGAATGTTCGGGTCGAACAACGTTCGACAGAGGTATTCGGCAAGTGTGTATATAGAGTAGTTATGGGTTTAGTATTTTAAGTGTATGAATGCTTATATACTATTACGAATGGGATCATTCGGGGTTACTGGCTATCACTACAAGAGTTTGGCAATTATAGGCATATATATATTGAGAAGGGATATATACTATATATACGGAAGTTGTTACACTAAATATATGATATGATATAAATATAAATATATATGTATGTGACTGGTATATTTGTACTTTAGAGTCTGGTTCCACAGGCTTCCCCGGGCATAGGGATGGACATCCAGGTTATATATTTTCTCTAGTACGATCCAGTGAGGTTGCACGATGTGGGTGAATCCCCGGGCTTAAGGAGAAGGGAGAGTGTATCCCCCAGTCATATCGTCCCGCATACGAGTACGATGGCTTTATTCCACTTTCAAGAGGGAATATGACCGCCTCCACCGTTGTGTATTTTCACCATGACCATGAGTGAGTCTGACTTGGTACCGTGGTTGATTGAGTAAACCCGGATGCAGATAGGCACTATAAGACTGCATCCTCGAGTTATAGCTCGGTGGTATGGTTATTATACTTGTTGTGTATAGTATATTTCTTGTATATGAATTCGAGATATCATATAGCTTTAACTGGTGTAAAGAGTAAAATGAATAAGGATTTATTCTCATTCTGGAAGATTATATCCGGATTTAAATTGTGATTCGTATATTAAAGTGAGAACTATATATATACACGTGATTTTATATACTAAAGTGAAAATGGTATTTTAAACTAGCGAAAGTTATGGAATATGAACGCCATTTTTATTATTATTATTATATATATAGAAACGAGAAAAAAAAAATATATATATATATATATATATATATCACATTGAGGACTATATTAAGTTAAGCTTATGTGATGGCTTATGGTATAACTTATGTTATATCACGCAAGATAGGTAATAGTCACGAGGATTTTGTAGATGGGTGGAAGATATTAGTTAGGCAGGGTAGCTTAACTAGATTGTTTAAAAGGGTATGCTATAGGTGTGCACTATTAGAAGAGGGGTGAGGTTTATCTCATGAGAGTGCGATACCAGTTTAAATATGAGATATTTCATATTTTAAAATATGGCATTTATGCACTTGCAAAATATTTTCAAACTTGGGCTCTGATCCGTTTCTCTATTTTCCCCTCTCTTGATATATATATATATATATATATATATATATATATATATATATATATTAGGTGTCCAAACACAGGGACGCCTGGATGATGATTTGTTCGCGTCAGACGTTCGCTGTAGCAGCTGTGGATGAATGCAGGTTTATTTTAGACTCTTCTATTCTTATGATCTAGATAGGAAGCATTCGGGCCGATAGCCCAATTTTATTCATTTATTATTTTATCGCCTTTTAGTGCGGCATTCAATTTGGTTGTATTATGTTACACCGAGTGTTCGGTTATTTTTATTTCATTTCAGTTCGTGTATATAAACTGTTGTGATTGATTTATTTGAATTGTTTGGGTAAAAATATTAGTTAAATAAAATTTTGACGTCAACCTAATAGGTTATTTGCAATTAAGTTGATTTTTGACAATGATGCTGAGAATGAACCATATGAGACTCCTATTTTAAAAATGTATAGGATTGATCACCCAGTATTTTATTAGGAGGGGTGTCACAGAGACTTGTAATGATGATCCTAAAGATTCTGAAAAGGTTTTATCCTCTATTTAGTTCATGAGACTTAGTTATTATACCCCTATTGACAAAGTTTATGACGTTATACAAGTACCCGTTGAGAAGATAATTGATGCCGAATTCTCTAAAGGTATATAGAGTTTTCCATGTTAGGTCGCCTTTCTTTTTATCTTTGTTACCATTTTTACAATTTTAAGATTCATGTTTGCAGATTCAACTCCTAATTCTTCAAAATTAGTTGTTGATCCTTCCTGGGTATGGCTTCATTGCATTTGATTATGCTTTTCTTGTCAATGCTCACAGGAAATGGATTGAGAAAAAAAAGACCAAAAGAGAGATGAGGTTGATGCTAAAAAGAAAGTTGATATTGCCACCAAGGCTAAGGAAAAGTTAAAGTAGGTTTCCACAAATGGCTGTCGTCTTGATGGTGTCAAAAATCCCTTAGAACATGTGGATATTGAGGGTAAACCTGCTCGAAAGTTGTACAAAATTATGGAGACTTCTATCCATCATCCCATGGTTTAGGATTACAAGTTTGATTTAGAGAACCTAGTGGAAAATCCTTCATCATAAGGCTTATGTGGTAAGTTCTTCGTATGTTGTATTTTTATTTATCTCATGATTCTTTTATATTGTCTGTCGACCTCACTATCTCCTTTTTCCAAAGAACCATGTATGGCACCATTCTTCGTGAGAAGGCTATAGCCAACCAAATTTACTATTAGGAGCAGAGAGATATGAGTGAAGGACTTTAGGAAGAGTTGGATGATCAGATGAAGAAGTGTAATGATTTCGAGGAGAAGGACAACTAGATCATCAAGAAGACAAAGGCATTGAGCTCGGTTGAGGAGGTGATCGCGTAATTGAAAGAATAAATTACCACTGATGCTATGAAGAGGAAAGTCTTTACGAGGTTCTAAAAATGGTCAATGATGATTTTTCCAAAGCCAATGAGGCTCTTGCCCAAGAAAAGGAGAATCATGTTAAGAAATTCAAATCTTCTGCAGACTACAACCTCAAAATCATGAGCTTCTTTCTTAAAGGTCATAATGAGCTGAAAAAGAGGATCATGAAGCATTATTTCGATCTATTAAAGGTGATTGATAAGTGGGAGGGCGATTAAAAGGAGGTTTTAATACCCTATATATTCATAAACTCTAATTATTATTTATTTAGTGATTAATAAATGGGATAAATTTTTACTTATATGGCTTAGTAACAATAATTTGGCACATTTTTTTATAGTAATTAAAAATGTGTACACGTAGAATAATTAAGTGAGTAAATTTTGGATGCTATGAGATATTTCTGTGAGTTGTGGGAAATATCATTTAGAATGGACTCTGGGATGACACGGATGGCCGTTTATGTATTTTTATTGCTTTAAATTGGTCCCGGAAGGTCGATATACCCTTAAGAGAGATTTTGATGGGCCCGAAATTATGCCTTATGGTGAGATAAGGAATTATGGAGTTTAATTATAATATAAACAATCCTAATTAGTTTTCCTGTTCATTCTTAATTAAATCTAGTAGCCACAAACCTTCTGGGAGAAGTTAACAAGTTGGGAAAGGAGCAAAAGAGGAGAATCTCAAGGGAGGATCCTTCATTAATCTTCTAAGGCAAGAATTTTCTTGCAATAACTTTAATAATGCGTTTATTAATTTATAATCATGCTTTCTCATGTGATTTTGGGGTTTCTGATTATACTGGAGACTAATTCATATGATGATTTATGATTTGGGTTAATTAGAAATGACATGAATCTGTCATGCATTAAGTAGTTGTACCTTGGTGATTAAAACATGAAATTGATAGATTAAATGATGTAGATATAAAATATAATTGATGTTTAGAATGAAACTTAATTATTACAAATTGTTCCGAAGTTAATTTGAGGTTTAGGGATGGAATTAATGATGAACAAACCTTAAGTTGATTTAAAGATGAGTTATTTTGCAAAATATAAAATCAATAAGTTTTAACCTTGGATTTTATGTTCTTGAAACCATAAGATGGTGTAAAAAGGTTTAAAAACATGTTCCTATACTTACATTGGGTTAGGGTATCGACTGGGTACTATTTTGGAGTATTGTTTGCGCATTAATGGAGATTTGGGACGCTTCATCTTCGTCTTTAGCCCATTTTAGATTCTGCCCATAGCCAAATCGATTTGGCTTTGTGGTGAGTCGATTTGGGTCATGAAATTGTACATATTTTTTATTACGAATGGGTGGCTACCCATTTCATATTTTTTTGATTTTTTTAATTGGTTATGAATTTTCTACAAAAGAGTACGAGATCGAAATCCTTAGTTGGTGATTTAGGGATGGACTTTATTCTAGTCACGATTATGTTTGAAATGATTATAAAACCACGTGGATGTATTCCCTTAGTTATTATGAATTCATAGTTGATAAAATTTGAGGTTTACAAATCTTAGAAGTTATTAATAAATATTATAGAAGATGGCCTGTTTTAACTATAGGGAATTCTAGGCTCACTGCCCGGAGCGAATTGATTCAACGTCGAGGGAGAATCGATTTGGCCCCTATAGTTGGGTGGGGTTAAATCAATTGAAATGTTTGTGTGACTTTTACAAACTTGTATCCAAGTAAGTGATGGTTGGCATAATTTGGAAGTTAAGTTTATTAGTGTGTAAACAACGAGATAAAGTGTAAAATTTTAATTAAGGTAGAAGAATGGTTAGGACTTTATTAATTGTATTATCCGATGTTGAGGATTAGATTAGGTTAATTGGATGCGTAAGAGAGCGACAACCTATAGTCGTGTGTACGAATTGAGCTTAGTTGAGGACTTGAGAGATTATAGGTCGTACAATTAATTTAGTAATTAAGTGAGGATACACTTATGTACATTACGAGAGAGAGAGTGTATATATATATATATATATATATATATATATATATATATATATAGATATAGATAAATGTACACATAATTTAGAGACGCAATAAACTAAGAGTTGAATTTAATATGGTTAAGAGTTGATAAACTTAAAAACATAATGAATAATCTAGTGTTTAGGGATTTAATTGATTTGGGGTATGCTTGAGTGTATGCAATATCCTACTTTTTATATGTTTTTAACTTGGTTTAGGGATATTGCAAACCTAATTTAGATACGGATCCAACAATGTGGGATCTAGATATTTGGGTAAACTAAGTGTATACGTTATCCTATGGTTATATATATATATATATATATATATATATATATATATATATATTGTGTGAACATACCTTTACTCATGGTAGGATCTATCGATTTTGGGTTTGCGCTTAACCTCGAACCGTGTACAATACGCAAGTTAAGATGTGCTACCATAGTGGAGGTCATTATTTTAGATCATGCGTCCAGGGATGTCCCCTTATCGATGAGAAAAAGTTATTATTATGGGAGCCATTAGTCGGGTCAGGTATGGGCCCGTTAGTGGTGCTGCTGCATAAGATCACCCCCATTATTTTTTGTATTTTACTTTGGCCCGGTAGGTGTTGGCTTCCTACGGACTTCCCGATATAGGTACGAGATGGGCACCGAGGGCATATGCCTTCGTGTTATATATATATGGTAAAAATTTATGTTGTCTAATGATAGACTTTAATAATGAACCTATGGCATATTAGGTACTTTATATGGTTTACTTATACGTCCATTGTGAGTGACATTATAGGGGTAGGTATTTGGGTTGTATTCTTACATGTGTTGCTAATTACAGTCCTTTGTCTAAGGTATGTGGTTACGATATATCCCTTATGATAGTTGGATAATAACTCATTTAATTAAAAGATATTTAAATAGGTAGAGATTATATTTATGATACTATGAATACATTAATAAAAAAATATGTGTGGTCTTTTGGGTGAAATCCTATTTAGGTTATTGGTAGAGTTTCATGGTAGTTGTTCGTAACAGATAATGCTTGATTGAGTGATCATTCTTATAATTGTGACAATCCAGCTTCATATTCGCAGAGTTGAAGTCACTAGTTCATTATGGCTGTCAGCCTATTCGGAGTTATGTGGAAGGGTTACCTTTGTACTCTATTTGTATTTTAGTTAGGATTTTATACTTAAAGAAAGTTTTATGTGTACTCTTTCATTCATTTGAACAATTGTAATTAGAGATTTTTATATAGTGGATTCAATTTTCATAGTTTAATATTTATGTTCATCATTTCTTATTGAATTCTTATTTATGTTGGTTTTAATTTACTATGGTTTTTAGTTTACATTGATCCTGAGAATTATATAAATTATTTAGACATCCCCGATATTTTATGTGCGGCCTAGTCAACAGGGCATAGAAAATCGTGGGTTGTTATAGTTGGTATTAGAACATCCAGGTTCTAATGTCCTTAGGATCTGTGTTAGGTCCGTTTCATTTTCCAATGAGCTTTATTTGATGTGTCTAGATCCTATTATAGAATTTTGTACTATGGTGTCGTGATAACGTGTGTGTCGACATCGTTCGTAGTCATTTAGCATTTGAAATACTTGATGAGTATTCGAGCTTAGAGAAAAATGACAATGAGGATCATTAATTTTTAGTGGTCAAGTTTGGAATGAGTGGTTAGGAAATGGTGTTCACCATGGTTATGAGAATTATCAGGGGAAATGATCGTTTTTAGGGGTAAAGTCTGCAACTTGAAGACTTTTGCAGACACAAGTTGGTGAATGCCTTTCTTATTGTGTTCATTATTAGAGATATTAAGGAATTTTATTTTTAAGGAACCTATTGGAGTTTTGGGTTCTTGTTGTAGTAATATAGATTGCGATGGAAGTTTAGGCTAGTGTAATGACCTTATGAAATTTTGTGCGCTTAAGAGAGAAATAAATGTATTGTTGCGTTTTAGCAATTGTTTTAAGGATATATTTAAGTGTAGATTTATTCCAATTATAAAGTCTGTACATGCCACTTACAGGTCCATTTGTGGTCTGTTGGAGTTTTTGATACACTCGCGGCACGTTTTTAATCCTAATTATGCCTATTTTGAAATTCAGGACCTATTCCCAAACTGGGAGTCATAGGACTACGTGGCTGGTTGCTACGAGTTATCATGGCCATGTATGAGGTGTTCATGCCACTTGCAGGAGGTTTGGGGGTAGATGGGGGTTTCGGCCAACACCTCGCACATTTTTAATCCTATGTGTGCCGATTTCAAATTTGGGTTATGTTTTAAAAATGAGAGTCCCGCGATTACGTGATCGGTTACTATGATTTACATTGGACGCATGTGAGGTGTTCGTGACACTTATTGGGCCGTTTGGGGGCTACTAAAGGTTTCAGCCTACTCGCGACACATTTTCAAGCCTAAGTGTGCCTATTTTCAAATTTGGTTCTTATTCTCAAACCAGTCATCCCG
This sequence comes from Sambucus nigra, assembly GCA_949130495.1. Taxonomy (NCBI): domain Eukaryota; kingdom Viridiplantae; phylum Streptophyta; class Magnoliopsida; order Dipsacales; family Adoxaceae; genus Sambucus; species Sambucus nigra. The sequence continues at coordinate 616,490,864 of OX422209.1, forward strand.
TGACTACATGGCCAATTGCTACGTGTTACATTGATCATGTGCGAGATTTTTGCGCTACTTGTGGGGCTATTTAGGGGATGATAGGGTTTCAACCCACTTGTAGCACCTTTGCAACCCTAAGTGTGCCTATTTTCAAATTTTTCTCAATTTCTCAAATCGGGCGTCCCACAACTACACGGCTGGTTGATATAAGTTACATTAGTCACGCTGAAGGTGTTCATGCCACTTTCCAGGACGTTTGGGGTCTAATGGGGGTTTCTACACACTCATGGCACGTTTTCAAGCCTAAGTGTGCCTATTTTCAAATTTGTATCCTATTCTCAAACCAGGAGTCACACGACTATGAGAATAATTTCTATTAGATACATTAGACATGTGCGAGGTGCTCGTGCCACTTTCTAGGCCGTTTAGGGGCTACTTCAGGTTCGATCCACTCGCGGCACATTTTTCAAGGCTAAATGTGCTTATTTTCAAATTCAGGTTCGATTCTCAAACCGGGAGTCTCGTGACTATATGACCGATCGCTACTAGTTACATTAAACACGGGCGAGGTGTTCCTTCCACTTGCGGGGCCATTTGGTGGTTGCTGGGGGTTTCAGCCCACTCGCGACACGTTTTTAAGCCTAAGTGTGCATGTTTTCAAATTTTGGTCATATTCTCAAATAGAAGGTCTCACGACTATGCAACAGGTTGCTACGAGTTACGTTGGTCATGTGTGAAGTGTTCGTGCCACATGAAGGGTTATTTGGGAGAAACTAAGGATTTTGGCATAATCACGACATGTTTTCAAGCCTAAGTGTGCCTATTTTTAAATTCGAGTCCTATTCTCAAACCGGGAGTCCCGCGACTACGTGGATGGTTTCTGCGAGTTATATTGGACATGTGCGAGATGGCTATTGGGTATTTTGGCCCACTTAGGGCATATTTTCAAGCCTAAGTGTGACTTTTTCAAATTCGAGTCCTATTCTCAAATCGAGAGTCCCGCGACTATGTGGGTGGTTGATTTCGAGTAATGTTGGACACGTGTGGGGTATCCGTTCGACTTACGCGATCATTTAGGGGCTGTTGGGGGGTTTTGACTCACACGTCAGGCGTTTTCAAACCTAAGGGTGCCTATTTTTGAATTCGGATTCTACTCTCAAGCCGTGAGTTTCGCAACTATGCGGAGAGTTAGTAAAAGTTACGTTGGTCACATGCAAGGTGTTTGTGCCACTTGCGTGGTCGTTTAAGGGTTACTTGGGGCTTCAGCCTGCTCGTTGCGTATTTTCAAGATTAAGTGTGCCTATATTCAAATTTGAGTCTGAATCTTAAATCGAGAGTCCCGTGACTATGCAGATGGTTTCTACGAGTTACTTTGGTCACGTGTGAGGTGTTCGTTCCACTTATGAGGCCGTTTGGGGGTTGGTGGGAATTTTGGCCCTCCATCAGCAGGTTTTTAATCGTAAGTGTGCCTATTTTAAAATTCAGGACCTATTCTTAAATCAAAAGTCCTATAACTACACAATTTGTTGATATGAGTTGCGTTAGACACGTACAAGGTGTTCGTGCCACTTGTGGGGCAGTTTGGGTGCTGCTGGGGTTTTAGCCCAAACGCAACATGTTTTTAAGACTAAGCGTACCAATTTTCAAATTCATCTCTTATTCTCAAATCAGGAGTCTCACGATTATGGAGCCAATTGCTATTATGTATGTTGGTCATGTGCAAGGTGTTCCTGTCATTTTCGGGGTCTTTTGGTTTCTACATAGGGTTTTGGCCCAACGTTTACGTGTTTTCAAGCCTAAGTATTCCTATTTTTAAATTTGTGCCCTATTCTCAAACTAGGGGTTTAATGACTATGTCGTCGATTGTTACGAATTTCATTTGACATATACGAGGTGCTCGTGCCACTTACGGGGCCGTTTGGGTGCTTCTGGTGGTTTCGGCTCACAAGCATCACATTTTAAGCCTTAGTGTCCCTATTTTCAAATTCAGGTCCTATTCTCAAACCATGAGTCCCACAACTACGTGGTCGATTGCTATAAGTTATATCAGTCATGTACAAGGTGCTTGTGCTACTTGTGGGGCCGATCGAGGCCTGCTGGGGGTTTTGGTCCACTCATGGCCCATTTTCAAGCCTGAGTGTGCCTATTTTCAAGTTCGGATCCAATTATCAAATCAAGAGTCTTGTGACTACACGATTAGTTACCACGAGCTACACTAGTTAGGTGTGAGGTGTTTGTGACACTTGTGAGGATATTTAGCTTCTACTAAGGGGTTCGGTTAACTTGCAACACGTTTTCAAGCATAAGTGTTCCTTTTTTCAAATTCAGCTTGTATTCTCAAATCGGGAGTCCCACGACTACATCGTTGATTGCTACTATTTATGTTGGAAGCGTGCAAGGTGTTCTTGTCACTAGCGGGGCCGTTTGGGAGCTGCTGAGGGTTTTGACACACTCGCGACACGTTTTCAATCCAAAATGTGCCTATTTTCACATTATGGTCCTATTCTCAAATTGGAAACCCCATGACTATGCGAACGGTTTTTATAAGTTACACTAACATACGAAGTGTTTGTGCCACTTACAAGGCTATTTGGTGGTTGTTGGGGGTTTCGGTCCACTCACGACATGTTTTCAAGCCAAAGTGTGCCTATTTTAAAATTTGATTCCTATTCTCAAACTAGGAGTCCCACGACTAGGCACATGGCTGCTACGAGTTATGTTGGACACATGAGAGGCGTTCATTCCACTTGTAGGGTTATTTCAGGGATGTTGTGGATTTTGGCCCACTTACGGCATGTTTTCAAGCCTAAGTGTGCCTTTTTTAAAATTCGAGTCGTATTCTTAAACCCGAAATCCCATGATTATGCGGATGGTTGCTTCGAGTTATGTTAGACTCGTGCGAGGAGTTCGTTCCACTTGCGGGGCCGTATAGGGGTTGCTGGGTGTTTCGGCCCACACGCAGCGCGTTTTCAACCCTAAGTTTTCCTATTTTAAAATTTGGGTTCTATTATCAAACCATCTGTCTCGCGACTATGTGTTCGGTTTCTAAAAGTTACATTGGTCACATGCAAGGTGTTCGTGCCACTTTTGGGACCGTTTAGGGGCTGTTGGGGTTTTCGGTCCGCTCGCCACACATTTTCCAACTTATGTGTGCCTATATTCAAGTTCCAATTTTCAAACTAGGAGTCCCATGTCTATACGATTGGTTTCTACGATTTACATTGGTCACGTACGAAGTGTTTGTTCCACTTGCGAGGCCATTTGGGGATGTTGGGGATTTCGGCCCTCCATTGGTACGTTTTCAAGCCTAAGTGTGCCTAATTTAAAATTTGGTCCCTATTATTAAATTAGTAGTCCCGCAACTACACATTCGATTGATAAGAGTTACGTTATACATGTGCGAAATATTCATGCCACTTGCGTGGTCGTTCAGGTGTTGCTGAGGGTTTTGTCCCAAACGCGACACATTTTTAAGACTAAACGCGCTAATTTTTCAATTCGGCTCCTATTCTCAAAGTGGGAGTCCTGCGACTATGCAACCGGTTGCTATGAGTTACATTGGTCTTGCGCGATGTGTTCGTGCCATTTAAAGGGCCGTTTGTGGGATGCTGGAGTTATCGACCTACTCGCCGCCCATTTTCAATCCTAATTATGCATATTTTCAAATTCGGGACCTATTACCAAACTAGGTGTCATGGGACTATGCGACTAGTTTCTATGAGTTATACTGGTCACATGCGAGGTGTTTATGCCACTTGCGGGTTGTTTAGGGGCAGTTGGGGGTTTCGACCAACATGTTGCGCATTTTCAAGCCTAAGTGTACTGATTTTAAAATTCGGATCGTGTTTTCAAACTAAGAGTCTCGTAACTATGCGATCGGTTACTATGATTTACGGCGGACACGTGCGATGTGTTCATGCCACTTGCAGGGCCATTTGGGGGTTGCTAGAGGTTTTAGCCTACTCTCGGCACGTTTTCAAGCCTAAGTGTGCCTATTTTCAAATTTGGTTCCTATTTTCAAATCGGGAGTCCCGTGACTTTACGATCGATTACTACGAGTTACATTGGTCACATGAGACACTTTCGTGCTACTTGTGGGATTGTTTATGGGATTCTATGATTTTGACCCACTAGAAGCACCTTTGTAACCCGAAGTACGCCTATTTTCAAATTCGGGTTAATTTCTCAAATCGAGAGTCCTGCGATAACAAGATTGGTTGCTATAAGTTACTCTAGTCACATGTACGGTGATTGTGCCACTTGTCAGGCCGTTTGCGGGCTACTAGGGGTTTCGACGCACCCTCAGCATGTTTTCAAGCCTAAGTGTGCCTATTTTTAAATTTGTGTCATATTCTCAAATCGGGAGTCCTGCGGCTATGCAACTGATTGCTAATAGTTACTTTAGACACGTGTGATGTTCTCGTACCACTTACGAGGCCGTTTGGGGGCTTCTTATGGTTTTCCTCCACTCGCAACACATTTTTCAAGCCTAAGTGTGCTTGTTTTTAAATTCGTGTCCTATTCTCAAACCAAGAGTCCCGCGACTACGCATCCGATTGCTACTAGTTATGTTTAACGCATGTGAGGTGTTCCTATCACTTGTGGGGCCATTTAGTGGCTAATGGGGGTTTCGGCCCACTCGCGACATGTTTTCAAGTCTAAGTGTGCCTATATTCAAATTATGGTCCTATTCTCAAATTGGAGGCCCCACAACTACGCGAGAGTTACATTGGTCATGTATGAAGTGTTTGTACCATTTGTAGGGTTGTTTGGGTGCCTTTGGGGATTTTTTGCCACTCACGGCATGTTTTCAAGGCTGAGTGTGCCTATTTTCAAATTCGAGTTCTATTCTCAAATCAAAAGTTCCACGACTACACTAATCGTTGCTACGAGTTATGTTGGACACATGCAAGGTGGTTTATAGGAATTTCGGCCCACTTGCGGCATGTTTTTAAGCCAATGGTAATTCGTGTTAGGTTGGACACGTGTGAGATGTTCATTCGACTTGCGGGGCCGTTTGGAGGCTGCTGGAGGTTTCAGCTCACATGCCATGCGATTTCAAGCCTAAGTGTGCCGATTTTCAAATTCCAGTTTTATTCTCAAATTGTGAGTTTCGTGACTATGCGGAGAGTTATTAGAAGTTACATTGGTCACATGTAAAGTGTCCGTGCCACTTGTGGGGCTGTGTAGGGGATGATGGGGGTTTCAGACCACTCGCCACATGTTTTCAAGATTAAGTGTGCCTACATTTAAATTCAGATCCAATTCTCAAATCTGGAGTCCCACTACTATGCGACTGGTTTTTACGAGTTACATTGGTCACGTGCAAGGTGTTTCTGCCACTTGTGAGGGTATTTGGGGGTTATTGGGGATTTTGGCCCTCCATTGGTAGGTTTTGAAGCCTAAGTGTGCCTATTTTGAACTTCGTACCCTATTCTTAAACCGGGAGTCTCGCGACTATATAGTCGGCTAATACGAGTTATGTCAGACACGTGTGAGGTGTTCGTGCCACCTTTGGGGCCGTTTGGGTACTACTGGGGGTTTTGGCCCAAATGCAACTTATTTTCAAAACTGAGCGTGCTAATTTTCAAATTCGTCTCTTATTCTCAATTTAGGAGTCCCGCAACCATGCATCCAATTTCAATGAGTTATGTTGGTCATGTGCGAGGTGTTCCTACCACTTGCGGGGCCTTTTGGGTTCTGCATAGGGCTTCGTCCCACCCGCTACGCATTTTCAGGCCTAAATATTCCTATTTTCAAGTTCGGTTCCTATTCTCTAACTAGGGGTACCGTGACTATGCGACTGATTGCTACGAGTTTCATTTGACACATACAAGGTTCTTGTGCCACTTGAGGATCCATTTGGGGGATTATGGGGGTTTCGGCTCACAACCAGCACGTTTTCAAGCCTTAGTGTCCCTATTTTCAAATCCATAACCTATTCTCAAATCGTGACTCCCGCAACTACGCGACCGATTTCTATGAGTTACATCAGTCATGTGTGAGGTGCTCGTGACACTTATGGGGCCATTTGGGGGCTTCTAATGGTTTTGGCGCACTCACGATATGTTTTCAAGCCTAGGTGTGCCTATTTTTAAATTTTCCAATTCTCAAATCGAGAGTCTCGTGATTACATGATTGATTATCATGAGTTACACTGGTAACGTGCGAGGTGCTTATGCCACTTATGAGGACGTTTTGGGGATACTAGGGGTTTCGATCAACTCACGGCATGTTTTCAAGCTTAAGTGTACCTATTTTCAAATTCGCGTTTTATTCTCAAATCGGGAGTCTCGCGATTACGTGGATGATTGTTACTAGTTACGTTGGACACATGTGAGGTGTTCCTGTAGCTTTTGGGTCCGTTTGGGGGCTGTAGGGGGTTTTGGCCTCCTCGCGACACGTTTTCAATCCTAAGTCTTCCTAATTTTAAATTCTAGTCCTATTCTCAAACCGGAAGTCACACGACTATACAGACGATTGTTGTAAGCTACGTTGGTGATGTGTGAAGTGTTTGTACCGCTTATAAGGAAGTTTAGTGGTTGTTGGGGTTTCGTCCTGGTGATGGCATGTTTGAAAGCCTAAGCATGCCTATTTTCAAATTTGGGCCCTATTCTAAAATCTGGAGTCCCTCTACTACGCGGCCAGTTGCTACGAGTTATTTTGGACACATGCAAGGTGTTCATTCCACTTCTAGGTCCATTTGGGGCTGTTGGGGGGTTTGAGCCTACACGTCGCGCGTTCTTAAGCATAATTGTGCGTATTTTAAATTTGGGTCCTATTCTCAAACTTGTGTATGCGACCAGTGTCTAAAAGTTATGTTGGCCACGTGCAAGGTGTTTGTGCCACTTGTAGGTTCGTTTGAGGGCTACTAGAGGTTTCATCCCAAACGCTACACATTTTTAAGCCTTCTAAATTCGGGTCGTATTTTAAAATTGGGAGTCCCTCGACTATGCGGATGGTTGCTACTAGTTATATTGGTCACGTGCGAGATGTTCTTGCCACTTGGGATGTTTGGGGATTATTGGGGGTTTCGACACACTCACGGCACGTTTTCAAGCCTAAGTATGCTTATTTTCAAATTCGGGTCCAATTTCCGAATCGAGAGTTCCATAACTGCGTGTCTGGTTGCTACCAGTTGCATTGGACACGTGCGAGGTGTTTGTGCCACTTATGAGGATGTTTCGGGCCTATTTAGGGGTTCATCCCAGTCGCAAAACCTATTCAAGATTAAGTGTGCCTATTTTCAAATTTGGTTCCTATTCTCAAATCGAGAGTCCGACGACTATGCGACCAAACAACCAATTGCTACTAGTTACGTTTGACACGTGTGAGGTCTTCCTGGAACTTATGGGGCTGTTTGGAGACTGTTGACAATTTCTTCCTACTCGTGACACGTTTTCAAGCCTAAGTGTGTATATTTTCAAATTCTAGTCTTATTCTCAAACCATAAGCCCCACGACTACACGATAGGTTGCTACGAGTTACGTTGATCACGTGTGAAGTGTTCGTGCCACTTCCTGAGTTGTTTGGGTGCTACTGGGGGTTTTGGCCCACTCATAACATATTTTCAAGCCAAATTACCTATTTTCAAATTCGAGTTCTATTCCCAAACTCGGAATCTCGCAAATATGTGGATGGTTGCTATAAGTTATGTTTCACACGTGCGAGGTGTTCATTCCACTTAGAGGGTTTTTGGGGCCTGCTAGGGATTTTGGCCCACTCACGGCATGTTTTCAAGCCTAAGTGTGACTATTTCCAAATTCGAGTATTATTATCAAATTGTTAGTTTGGAGACTATGTGGATGGTTACTACAAGTTATGTTAGACATGTGAGAGGTGTTCGTTCCACTTGCGGTGTCATTTGGGGGCTGCGGGGGTTTTCGGCCCCCACACCGCATGTTTTCAAGCCTAAGTGTGCTTATTTTCAAATTTGAGTTCTATTCTCAAATCATCATTCCCGTGATTATGATGTCGGTTGCTAAAAGTTATGTTGGTCATGTGCAAGGTATTTGTGCCACTTGCTGGGCTATTTAGAGGCTGCTGAGGATTTCGGCCCCTTGGCGACATGTTTTGAAGCCTAAGTGTGCATATTTCCAAATTTGGGTTCTATTCTGAAATCGGGAGTCTCACGACTATGCGACCGGTTTCCACGAGTTACGTTGGTCATGTGAAAGTTGTTTTTGCCACTTACAGTGCCGTTTGGGGATTGTTGGGGGTTCCAGCCCACTCGCAGCACGTTTCAAGCCTAACTATGCTTATTTTTGGATTTGACTGCTATTCTTAAACCGGGAGTCTCGCAACTACGCGGTCAGTTACTTTGAGTTACGTTACTCATATACGAGGTGATCTTGATACTTATGGGGCCGTTTAGGAGTTATTGGGGGTTTCAACCCACTCACGGTATGTTTTAAAGCCTACATGTGCTTATTTTCAAATTCGGGTTCTATTATCAAATTGATAGTCCCGAGACTACGCAATCGGTTGCTACGAGTTTCTTTAATCACGTGCGAGGTGTTCTTGCCACTTACAGGAATGTTTGGGGATTATTGGGGGTTTCGACCCACTCATGGCACATTTTTAAGCCTAAGTATGCCGGTTTTCAAATTCTAGTTATGTTCTCAAATGGGGAATCCCGTGATTATGCGATCGGTTGCTAAGCGTTACTTTGGTCATGAGCGAGGTTTTCTTACCACATTCGGGGTCGTTTTGGGATTATTTGGGGTTTGGTTCAGTTATAACACGTTTTCAAGCCTAAGTGTGCATATTTTAAAATTTAGGTCATATTCTCAAATCGAGAGTCCCGCAACTATTCGGTCGCTTTCTATTAGTTACGTTGGTTATGTGTGAGGTGTTTGTGCCACTTGTGGGGCCATTTGTAGGCTGTTGGGGGCTTCGGCCCACTCGCATCATGTTTTTAAGCCTCAGTGTGCCTATTTTAAAATTTGTGCCCTATTATTAAATCAAGAGTCCATTTGCAAGGTGTTCGTCCCACCTGCGGGGACATATGTGGGCTATTGGGTTTATCGACCCACTCGCATAACGTTTTTTAGCCTAATTATGCCTATATTCAAATTCAGGACTTATTCCCAAATCGGGAGTCATGGTACTATGCACTTGGTTGCTACGAGTTACGTTGGTCACGTGCTAGGTGTTCGTGCCACTTACGAGGCTGTTTGGGGGTAGTTGGGAGTTTTTGCCAACACGTCATGCATTTTCAAGTGTAAGTGTGCCTATTTTCAAATTCGGGTCATGTTCTAAAAACTGGAGTCCCCGACTACTCAGCCAGTTACTATAAGTTACGTTCGACACGTGCGAAGTGTTCGTACCACGTGAAGGGTTGTTTGGGGGATGCTATGGGTTTCGTCCCACTCATGGCATATTTTCAAGCCAAAGTGTGCCTATTATTAAATTTGAGACCAATTATCAAACCGGAAGTCTCGCAACTACGTGGATAATTAGTATGATTTTTCGTATATACGTGCAAGGTGTTCGTTCCACTTGCATGGTTATTTGGGTGTTGTTGTGGATTTCGGACCACTTATGGCATGTTTTCAAGCCTAACTGTGCCTTTTTTCAAATTTGAGTCATATTCTCAAACCGTGAGTCTCACGACTATGCGAACGGTTGCTATAATTTATATTGGACACGTGCGAGTTATTTGTTCCACTTGCGGGGCCGTTTGGGGGTGTTGGGTGTTTCAACCCACACACCACACGTTATCAAGCCTAAGTGTGCTAATTTTTAAATTTGAGTTCTATTTTCAAACCGTGAGTCCTGTGACTACACGACCATTTATTAAAGGTTACGTTGGCCACGTGCAAGGTGTTCATGCCACTTGCAGGGCCGTTTAGGGGCTTCTGGGGTTTTTTGCCCACCGACGGCACATTTTCATGCCTAAGTGTGTCTACTTCCAAATTCGGGTCCTATTCTCAAACTGGGAGTCCAACGACTACGTGGTCAGTTGCTACGAGTTACATTGGTCACGTGCGAGGTATTCATGCCATTGGAAGGCCATTTGGGGGTTAGGGGGGGGGGGGGGTTGTCCCACTCGCGGCAAATTTTCAAGCCTAAGTGTAATTATTTTCAAATTCGGGTCCTATTCTCAAATCGACAGTCCAGCGACTATGAGATCGGTTTCTTCAAGTTACGTTATTCACGTGCAAGGTGTTCTTGCCACTTGCAGGGCCGTTTGGGGGTTGTTGAGGGTTTCGTCCCACTCGCAGCACATTTTCAAGCCTAAATGTGATTATTTCCAAATATTCTCAAATTGCTACTCCCACAACTATGCGAATGACTGCTACGAGTTACATCGGTCACGTGCGATGTGTTCATGCCACTTGCGGGGTAGTTTGGGGATAGTTGGGCATTTCGGCCCACTCACGACACATTTTCAAGCCTAAGTATCCTTATTTTCAAATCTGGGTCCTATTCTCAAAACGGGAGTTCCGCGTCTATGCGGTCGATTGCTAGGAGTTACTTTGGTCACGAGCGAGGTGTTCTTACCACTTACGGGATCGTTTGGGGATTGTTAGGTGTTTTGTCCCAGTCACGACATGTTTGCAAGCCTAAGTGTGCATATTTTCAAATTCGGGGCCTATTCTTAAGTTAAGAGTCCCTCAACGCCGTTTGATACGATTTACATTGGTCACGTGCGAGGTGTTCATGCCACTTGCGGGGCCATTTGTGGGTTGTTGGGGGATTTGGTCCACTCGTGGCATGTTTTCAAGCCTAAGTATGCCTATTTAAAATTTGGGCCCTATTCTAGAATCGAGAGTCTTATGGTTACACAGTCAGTTAATACGAGTTACGTTAGACATGCGCGAGGTGTTCGTGCCACTTGCGGGACCGTTTGGATGCTACTGGTAGTTTTGGCCCAAACACGACAAATTTTCAAGACTAAGAGTGAGACATTTCAAATTTGTCTCCTATTCTCAAACCGGGAGCCCCGTGATAATGCATTCGATTACTAAGAGTTACATTGGTCATGTGCGAGGTGTTCATGGCACTTGCGAGGCCGTTTATGGGCTGATGGAATTTTCAACCCACTCGCAGCATGTTTTCAATCCTAATTGTGTCAATTTTCAAATTCGGGACCTACTCCCAAACCAAGAGTAATGGGACTACGCGTTTGGTTTCTATGAGTTACGTTGGTCAGGTGCGAGATGTTCGTGCCACTTGCGGGGCCATTTGGGGTAGGTGGGGGTTTCGGCCCACATGTCGTGCATTTTCAAGCTTAAGTGTGCCTATTTTCAAATTCGGGTTGTCTTCTCAAAATAAGAGTCCCACAACTAAACGATTGGTTACTATGAGTTACGTTGGATATGTGCGAGGTGTTCGTGCTAATTATAGGGTTGTTTGGGGGTTGTTGTGGGTTTCGGCCCACTCACAGCATGTTTTTAAGCCAAAGTGTACTTAGTTTCAAATTCGAGTCCTATTCTCATACTGGGAGTCTCGCGACTACAAGGATGGTTGCTGCGAGTTATGTTGGATACATGCGAGATGTTTGTTCCACTTGCAGGGTTGCTTGGGGGTAGTTGGGGAATTCGGCCCATTTACGACATGTTTACAAGACCAAGTGTACCTTTTTTCAAATTTGAGTCATATTCTCAAATCAGGAGTCCCGTGACTATATAGATGATTGCTACGAGTTATGTTGGACATGTGCGAGTAATTCGTTCCACTTACGGGGCCATTTGGGGGATACTAGGGGTTTCAGCCCACACGCCACGCGTATCAAGCCTAAGTGTGCCTACTTTCAAATTTAGGTCGTATTCTCAAATCGTGAGTCCCGTGACTACGCGATAAGCTACTAAAGGTTATGTTGGTCACGTGCAAGGTGTTCGTGCCACGTGCGGGGACGTTTAGGGATTATTGGGGGTTTAATTCCACTCATGGCACGTTTTCAAAACTAAGTGTGATTATTTTTAAATTCGGGTCCTATTCTTAAACCAGGATTCTCGTTACTATGTGGTCAATTTCTACGTGTTACATTGGTCACATGCGAGGTGTTCTTGCCACTTATTGGGCTATTTGGGGGCTATGGGGATTTTGACCCATTTACGACATCTTTTTAGGCCTAAGTGTGCCTGTTTTCAAATTTCGTCCCTAATATCAAACTGGGATCCTTGCGACTATGCGACTAGTTCCAATAAGTTACATTGTTCATGTGCGAAGTGTTAGTTCCAGTTACGGGGCCGTTTGGTAGCTGCTAGAGGTTTTTGCCTACTCGCGGCACTTTTTCAAGCCTAAGTGTGCTTATTTTTAAACTCGAGTCCTAGTATCAAACCAGGAGTCTTGCAACTACACAAACGGTTGCTACAAGTTATGTTGGTCATGTGCAAAGTGTTCAGGCCAGTTGCAGGGCCGTTTGGATATTCTTGTCATTTTCGGCCCGCTCGCGGCACGTTTTCAAGCCTAAGTATGCCTATTTTAAAATTTGGGTTCTCTTATTAAATTGGAAGTCCTGCGACTATGAGGCCGGTTGATACGAGTTATGTTAGACCCGTGCGAGGTGTTCGTGCCACTTGGGGGGCCATTTGGGGGCTTCTGGTGGTTTTGGCTCAACCGCGACACGTTTTCCACCCTAAGTGTGCCTATTTCAAAATTTGGTTCCTATTCTCAAAATGAGAGTCTTGGGACTATATGGTCGGTTGCTATATGTTTAATAGGTCATGTGGGAGGTGTTCTTACCACAATCGGGGCTATTTGGATATTTTTAGTGATTTCAACCCACTCGTGAGACGTTTACAAGACAAAGTATGCTTATTTCTATATTCGGGTCCTCTTTTCAAACTTGGAGTCTCGTGACAACGCGATCAGTTGCTACGAGTTTCGTGTATTATGTGTGAGATGATCCTATAACTTGCGGTGCCATTTTGGGATTGTTGGGGTCTCAGCCCACTCGTGGCACGTTTTCGAGCCTAAGTGTGCTTATTTTCATATTTTTGATCATATTCTCAAATCGGGAGTCCCACAATTATGTGATCAGTTGGTATGAGTTATATTGATCACCTGCGAGGTGTTCGTACCCCTTACAGGGTCGTTTGTGAGATTTTGGGGGCTTTGGTCACTCGCGGCATGTTTTTAGGCCTAAGTGTGCCTATTTATCAAATTGGACTCCTATCCTAAAAATTTAAGTCTTGCGACTACACGGTCAGTCGATTCGAGTTACGTTAGACATGTGCGATGTGTTCGTGCCACTTGCAGGTCCATTTGGTGCTGTTGGGAGTTTCGACCCAAACGTGACACGTATTCAAGCTAAAGTGTTTCTATTTTCAAATTCGGATCCTATTCTCAAATCGGGAGTTCCGTGACTACGCAGGCGATTGCTACGAGTTACATTTGTCACGTATAAAGTGTTCCTGCAACTTGCGGGGCCCTTTTGAGGTAGCTGGGGATTTCATCAGACTCGCAACATGTTTTCAAGCCTAAGTGTGTCTATTTTCAAATTCGGGGCCTATCCTCAAATCAGAAGTCCAGCGATTACGTATCCGGTTGCAACAAGTTATGTTGACCACGTGCGAGGTGTTCTTTCCACTTGGGGGTTCATTTAGGCATTATTGGTTGTTTTGGCCCACTCGTAGCACGGTTTAAGGCGTATATGTTCTTATTTTTAAAATCGGGTCCTATTCTCAAATCGAGATTCTCGTGACTACACAGTTGGTTGCTACGAGTTATGCTAGTCATGTGCGAGGTGTTTGTTCCCCTTGCGAAGACGTTTGGGGACTATTGGGGGCTTCAGCACATTCGCCACCCGTTTTTAAGCCGAAGTTTGCATATATTAAAATTTGTATCATATTCTTAAACCAGAACTTCCGCGACAACGCGGTTGGTTAATACGAGTTACGTTGGTCACGAGCGAGGTGTTCTTGCCACTTGTGGGGATGTTTGGGGGATGATTGGAATTTTGAGCCAATTGCGACACGTTTTTCAAGCATAAGTGTGCCTATTTTAAAATTTAGGTGCTATTCTAAAACCAGGAGTCCCGCAACTATGTGTCTGGTTGGAGGCTACTGGGGGTTTCGACCCACTAGCGGCATGTTTTCAAGCCTAACTATGCATATTTTCAAATTCAAAACTATTTCAAAAATGAGAGTCATGGGACCATGCGGATAGTTACTACGATTACATTGGTCACGTCCGAGGTGTTCTTGCCACTTGTCAAGCCATTTGGGGGCTGCTAAGGGTTTAGGCCCACACGCCGTGCATTTTCAAGTCGAAGTGTGCCTATTTTCAAATTTGGGCCATGTTCTCAAAACGAGAGTTTGCGAATGTGCGATCAATTTCTACAAGTTATCTTGGACATGTACGAGGTGTTTATGCCACTTGTAGGACCGTTTGGGGGCTGCTAGTGGTTTCGTTCCACACGTGGCACGTTTTCAAACTTAAGTGTGCCGATTTTCAAATTCGAACACAATTCTCAAATCGAATGTCTCATGACTATGCGACGAGTTTCTTCAAGTTATGTTGGTCCCGTGTGAAGTTTACGTGGTACTTGCGGGTCTGTTTAAGGGAAGTTGGGGGTTTCGGCCCACTAGCGACACATTTGCAAGCTTAAGTGCACCTATTTTAAAATTTGGTCCTAATATCAAATTGGGAATCTCGTGACTATGCAATCCATTGCCAGAAGTTACGTTGGTCACGTGGGAGGTGATCGCGCCATTTGTAGGGCCGTTTGGTGGCTTATGGTGCCAAATTGTGCCTATTTTTAATTTTAGGTCCTATTCTCAATTTGGGATCCCCATAACTATACAACCAGATGCTACGAGTAATGTTGGTCACGTGTGAGATATTCTTGCCAGTTGCGGGGCCGTTTGGGGGTTTCAGCCCACTCGCGGCATGTTTTCAAGCCTAAGTGTGCTTTTATTCAAAATCGAATCCTATTTTCAAACTGGGAGTCTCACGACTATGCGAACGGTTTCTATGAGATATGTTGTCACGTGTGAGGTGTTCGTACCACTTGTGGGGCCGTTTGGAGGCTGTTGGGAGTTTTGGTCAAAACATGACACGTTTTCAAGTCTAAGTGTGACTATTTTCAAATTAGGGTCCATTCTCAAATCTGGAGTCCCTCGACTATGCTATCGGTTGCTAAGAGTTATGTTGGTAATGTGCAAGGTGTTTGGGCCACTTATGGGGCTGTTTTGGAGGTGGTGGGAGTTTCGACCCACCCACGACACGTTTTCAAGCCTAATTGTGCCTAATTTCAAATCCATGGTCCTTAGGCGGCTCGTTTTCAAACACTTTTAGGGACTATGCGACGGGTTTCTATGAGTTACATTGGTCACGTGCATGGTGTTCGCGCCACTTGCGGGGCCATTTTTGGGCTGCTAGGTGTTTCGGCCCACTCGTTGTGCATTTTCAATCCTAGGTGTTCCAATTTTAAAATTCGAGTCCGGCGACTACGCGACTGATTCTTGCGAGTTACATTGAACATGTGCAGGGTGTTCATGCCAGTTGCGGGGCCGTTTGAGAGGTGATAGTGTTTTCAGCCCACACGCGATAGATTTTTAAGCCTAAGTGTGTATGTTTTCAAATTCAGGTCCTATTCTCAAGCCGTGAGTCCCGTGACTATATGTACAGTTCCTACGAGTTACATTAGTCACGTGTTAGGTGTTAGTTCCTCTTGTGGGGCCGTTTGGGTGCTACTGGGGGTTTCTGCCAACTCGCGATGCATTTTCAAACCTAAGTTCGCCTATTCAAAATTCGGGTCATATTCTCAAACAGGGAGTCCCGCGACTATTTGGACGGTTGCTATGAGTTATGCTGGTAATGTGCAAAGTGTTCGTGCCACTTGCGGGGCCATTTGAAGGCTGTTGGGGATTTTAGACCACTCGCGGCACGTTTTCAAGCCTGTGTGCCTATTTTGAATTTGGTTCCTATTCTCAAACCGGATGTCTCGTGACTATATGGTCAGTTGCCACAAGTTATGATGGTCGCATGCGAGGTGCTTGTGCCACTTGTGAGGTAGGTGGAAGCTTCTTGGGATTTCGTCTCACTCTTGGCACGTTTTCAAGCCTAAGTGTGCCTATTTTTAAATTTGGGTATTATTCTCAAATCGGGAGTCCCACGACTACGCGACCAAATTCCACGAGTTACGTTGGTCACGTGCGAGGTGTTTGTGCCACTTATGGGGCCGTCTGGGGGCAGCTGGGAGTTTCGACCCTCACACGGCACATTTGAAGCCTAAGTGTGCCTATTTTTAAATTTGAATCCTATTCTCAACTTGAAAGTTTTGTAACTATGCAACCGATTATTATTGAGTTGCACTGGACATGTACGACGTGCTCGTTCCACTTGCGGCCCAACACGTTGCATGTTTTCAAGCCTAAGTGTGTATAATCTCAAATTTGATGGCTATTCTCAACCCGTGTGTCCCGTGACTATGCGACCCACTACTACGAGTTACATTAGTCACGAGAAAGGTGTTTGTGCCACTTACGGGTCTATTTGGGAGCTACTGGAGGTTTTGACACACTCGCATTACATTCTCAAGCCTAAGTGTGCCTATTTTTAAATTCGGGTCCTATTTTGAAGCTGAGAGTCCCTCAACTATGTGGCCAGTGGCTACGAGTTACGTTAGTCACGTGTGAGGTGTTCATACTACTTACGGGGCTGTTTGGGAGCTGTTGGTCATTTCGATCCACTCACTCTACGTGTTCAAGGCTAAGTGTGCCTATTTTCAAATTCGAGTCCTATTCTTAAATTGTGAGCCCCTGACTACATAGCTGATTGTTAGAAGGTATGTTGGTCATATGCAACGTGTTCATGTCACTTGCGGGGCTGTGTTGAGGGCTTCTAGGAGTTTCGGCCCACTCGCGGCATGTTTTCAAGCCTAAGTGTGCCTATTTTCAAAATTCAGTCATATTCTAAAATTGGGAGTCTTGTGATGATGTGGTTGATTGCTATGAGTTATGTTGGTCACATACGAGGTGTTCGTGCCACTTGCGGGTCCATTAGGGTACTGTAGTGGCTTATGGCTCACTAACAGGATGTCGCCAAGGCTAAGTGTGTATGTTCTCAAATCAGGAGTCTCACAACTATGCGGTTCATTGCTATGAGTTACATTGGACACGTGCAAGGTGTGTGACACTTGTGATGCTGTTTGGGAGATACTAGGGGTTTCGGCCCACTCACAGCAAGTTTTCAAGACTAAGCGACACTATTTTTAAATTTGGTCCCAATTCTCAAACTCGAATTCCCGCGACTATGGGGACGATTGCAACAAGTTACCTTGGTCATGTGTGAGGTGTCCGTGCCACTTGTGCCGCCGTTTGGGGGTGATAGAGGTTTCGGCCCAGTCACAAAAAGTTTTCAAACCAAAGTGAGCCCATTTTAAAATTCGTGCTCTATTCTCAAATGGGGAGTCGCGACACCGTGGACGGTTACTACGAGTTATGTTGGTCCTGTGTGAGGTATTTGTGCCACTTCTGAGGTCGTTTATTGGCTGTTGTGGGCTTCAGACCCCTCACGGCACATTTTAATTCGGATCCTATTCTCAAACCGGGTGTCTCATGACTATATTATTGATTTCCATGAGTTACGTTGATCGCAAGCGAGGTGTTCGTTCCACTTGTGGGGTCTATGGGGGAAGGTGGGGGTTTTGTTCCACTCTTGGCACATTTTCAAGCCCAAGTGTGCCTATTTTCAAATTTGGGTATTATTCTTAAATCGGTAGTCCCACGACTACGCGACGAGGTTTCATGAGTTACGTTGGTCACGTGCGAGGTGTTCATGCTACTTACGGTGCCATTTAGGGTTAGTTGAGAGTTTTGACCCTCATGTGGCACGTTTTCAAGCCTAAGTGTACCTATTTTAAAATACGGGTCCTATTCTCAAGTCTAAAGTCCTGCGACTATGCGACCGGTTGCTACGAGATGAATTGGACACATGCAAGGTGCCCGTTCCATTTGTGGTGCCATTTTGGGGCTGATGGGGTTTTTGTCCCAACACATCGCACGTTTTCAAGGCTAAGTGTGCCTATTCTCAAATTCGGGTGCTATTCGGAACACGTGAGTCTCGCGACTATGCGACCCATTGCTACGAGTTATGTTGGTCACGAGCAAGGTGTTCGTGCCACTTACAAGTTCATTTGGGAGATACTGGAGGTTTTGACATAGTCACGGTATGTTCTCAAGCCTAAGTATTCCTATTATCAAATTCGGGTCCTATTTTAAAATTGAGTTTCCCAAAACTATGCAGATGGTGGTTACGAGTTACGATAGTCACATGTAAGGTGTTCATACCACTTGCGAGGTCGTTTGGGAACTGCTGGAGGTTTTGGCCCACTCGATGTACGTTTTCAAGGCTAAGTGTGCCTATTTTCAAATTTAAGTCCAATTCTCAAATTGGGGAGTCCCCTGACTACGGAGTCGATTACTAAAAAGTACGTTGGTCATATTCAACGTGTCCGTGCCACTTGCAGGGCTATCTTGAGGGCTTCTTGGAGTTTCAGCCCACTTGCAGCAGGTTTTCAAGCCTAAATGTGCCTATTTTCAAATTCTAGTACTATTCTCAAATCGGGAGTCTCGTGATGACGCGACCGGTTGCTATGAGTTACGTTGGTCACATGCGAGGTGTTTCTGCCACTTACGGGGTCATTAGGGTGCTGTAGAGGCTTTCGATTCACTAGCGAGACGTTGTCAAGCCTAAGTGTGGTTATTTTCAAATTCGGGCCCTATTCTCCATCCAGGAGTCCCATGACTATGCAGTTTATTTCTACGAGTTACGTTGGACACGTGCGAGGTGTATGTGTCACTTGTGGTGGCATTTAGGAGCTTCTGGGGGTTTCGACCCACTCGTAGAACGTTTTCAATCTTAAGCGAGCCTATTTTTAAATTTGGGCCCTATTCTCAAATTGGGAGTCGTGCGACTATACGGTCAGTCCCAATGAGTTAAATTGGTTGCGTGTGAGGTGTCCGTGCCACTTGTGTAGCCGTTTGGGGGATGCTGTAGGTTTTGGCCCAAACGCGGCACATTTTCAAACATAAGTGTGCCCATTTTCAAATTTGTGCCCTATTCTTAAACCGGGAGTCCCTCGACTATGAAATCGGTTGCTACAAGTTATGTTGGTCATGTGCGAGGTGTTCGTATCACCAGTGGGGCTGTTTGGGGGCTGGTGGTGGTTGTGTCCCAATCGCGACACATTTTTTTGGCCTAAGTGTGCCTATTTTCAAATTCAGGTCCTATTCCCAGATAGGGAGTCCAATGACTATACAGTCGGTTACTACGAGGTACGTTGGAATGTGTGAGGTGTTAGTGCCACTTGTGGGGCTATTTGGGGGCTCTTGTGGGTTTCGACCCACATTTTGAAGCCTAATTGGGCCTATTTTCACATTCAGGGATTATTCTCAAATCGAGAGTTATGGGACTACACGGTTGGTTTCTACGAGTTACATTGGTCACCTGCGAAGTGTAAGTGCCACTTGCGAGTCCGTTTTGGTGCTTTGGAGGGTTTTGATATAGTCAAGGCACGTTTTCAAGCCTATGTGTGCCCATTTTCAAATCCGGGTCCTATTTTTGAATCGAGAGTCTCGCGGCTACGCGGCTAATTTCTGCAAGTCACGTTGATCATGTGCGAGCTGTTCATGTTACTTGCGGGGCCGTTTGGGGGATGTTGGGGGTTTCGGTCCACTCATGACACGTTTTGTGACCTAAGTGTGCCTATTTTCAAATTCGGGTGCTTTTCTCAAATTGAGAGCCTCGAGACTACATAACCCATTGCTACGAGTAATGTTGGACATATGCGAGGAGTTCGTGCCACTTGTTTGGCTGTTTGGGGGTTGCTGGGGGTTTCCAGCCCACTTATGGCACGTTTTCAAGTCTAAGTGTGCCTATTTTTAAATTCGGGCCCTATTCTCAAACTAAGAGTCCAACGACTACCGGACCGGTTGTTATGAGTGACGTTGGTCATGTACGAGGTATTCGTTCCACTTGCGATGATGTTTGGGGGTTGCTGGGTATTTCGGCCCACTTGTGGTACTTTTTCAAGCCTAAGTGTGCTTGTTTTCAAAATTGGGTCCTATTCTCAAACCTGGAGTCCCCCGATTACGCACTCGATTACTACGAGTTATGCTGATCACATGCGACGTGTTCGTGCCACTTGTGGGGAAGTTTGGGCACTGCTAGGGGTTTTGTCCCACTCGCAGCATGGTTTCAAGCCTAAGTGTGATTATTTTTAAATTCGCGTCCTATTCTCAAACAGGGAATTTTGCGACTATGCAGTTGGTTACTACAATTATGTTGGCCACATGCAAGGTTTTCGAGCAACTTGCGGGGCCATTTGGGGGCTACTAGAGGTTTTCGCCCACTCGCAGCACATTTTCAAGCCTAAATGTGACGATTTTTTGAATTCGGGTGCTATTTTAAATCGGGGGTCCCAAGACTAGGAAATAGGTTACTACGAGTTATAGTAGACACATGTGAGGTATCCGTGCCACCTATGGGGCCATTTGGTGGCTTCTGGGTGTTTCTACCCACACGCAACACCTTTTCAAGCCTAAGTGTGCCTATTTTCAAATTTAGGTCCTATTTTGAAATCGTGAGTCTCACGACTACACGATCAATTTGTACAAGTTAGTCAGTCACGTGCAAGGTGTTCGTGCCACTTATGGGGTCGTTTGGGAGTTGCTGGGGTTCGGTCCACTCGCGGTACATTTTCAAGCCTAAGTGTTCCTATTTCCAAATTTAGGTCCAGTTCTCAAATGAAAGTCCCGCAACTGTGCAGCTGGTCGCTACGAGTTACACTGGTTACGTGCGAGGGGTACGTTTCAATCCTAAGTGTGCCTATTTGTAAATTCGAGTCCTATTTTAAAATCGGGAGTTCCACGACTAGGCGCTCGATTGCTACTAGTTACACTGGACTCGTGCGAGATGTTCTTCCCACTTGTCGGGCCCTTTGGGGACTGGTTGGGTTTCTGCCCACTCGGGGCACGTTTTTAAGCCTAAGTGTGATTTTTTTCAATTTCGGGTCCTATTCTGGAACCGAGAGTCCCTCAACTACCCGTTCGATTTCTACGAGTTACGTTGGTAACTTGCGAAGTGTTCTTGACACTTGCGGGGTTGTTTGGGGATTGTTGGGGGTTTCAACTAACTTGCGGCATGTTTTCATGCCTAAGCATGCTTATTTTCAAATTCAAATCCTATTTTAAAACCAAGAGTCTCGCGACTATGTGGACGATTTCTATGAGTTGTGTTGATCATGTGAGAGGTGTTCGTTCCACATGAGAGTTATGTCGACCCGACATATCCTTCGTCGTATGTATCTATGCAAGATATCAAAGTAACCCTAAAGAATCTCACTTATTAAGTGTAAAAAGAATTATTAACTATATTAAGGGCACTTTAAAATTTGGTATTTGGTACACAAATGATACAACTAGTTCTATTGTAGGATACACCGATGCCGATTGGGCCGGTTGTTCTGACGATAGTAAGAGAACTTCTGGTGCTTTCTAGTACGTAGGCAATAATCTCGTAAGTTGGTCGTGTAAGAAACAAAATTGTATTTCATTATCTAGCGTCGAATTTGAATATATAGCAGCTGGTAGTTGTTGTGCTCAACTACTATGGATTAGACAAATGCTTAGTGATTATGGTATTACTAATAAATAATTAACCATGTTTTGTGATAATCAAAGTGCAATTAATATTTTTAAAAATTTTGTACTGCACTCACGAACTAAGCATATTAAGATTAGACATCATTTTATCCGTGACCTTGTGGAATCCAAAGATCTCATTATTGAATATCTGAACACTCAAAAATAGCTCGCAGATCTCTTTACCAAACCTTTAGATAACATACGATTTGAGTATTTGCGAACAGCTATAGGTATGATCACTCTCAATTAATCTACCCTTTTTTTATTTATGCCCCTTGTATATTTGAGAAAAATTGGGGGAGAAGATCTTGAGTATTGCTTAGCGATTTTTCTATCTATTTCCTATTCTAACTCAACTAATATGCCAATTTAGTGTTTATCTTGTTAGAGGCATTTCAGACCCGTTGTTTATCGTTTTGTAGGGTATTGGTCTGTATATAGTTGATTGATGTATTTTTTACCTTATAGTTGTGCCCACGTTCATTGTACGTGTGGCCGTTTCCAGATATTAATATTCCTTCCACTGCCAATCTGTGAAGGACAAAGTAATAAAAATACTTGCAACATATTATGTAGAATTTATTTTGTTAGAATATAACATAAAGTACCTAGTACGAAGCATCAACCAAACCTCCATTTAACTGTAACTATACAAGATATTCCTGTGAATACTCTAAATCTATCACAAATGAACTCAGAACTCCCTACTCAAAAGCAGGAAGAAATACACACAAACGTGTATGTATATATAATCAGAATCCCTATAACTACAACAGAGGTACTACAAAAACTCTGGTAAAAATACCCCTTTCGAGTGGTTGAAACGATTTATGTGGCTCATCAAATGGGTAAAAAATTAGGGAATGTTAATATGGAGTATAAAATTTGTTTGTACTTAGATCTGGGAAAAGGTAATTTTCTCAGGCTTAATATGACTCTAGAATTAAGGATTTATTAGCCAACAAAAGCCCCTGGAGATTCAAAAATAAACCAATCTATTGTTGAATTGGCCCTGTAACCCCACAAAGTCAATACAGGTAAATTTTGGCAGTTTGAAATTTCCCTAGGTTATTATCCTCTGAAATCATTTTCCGACGCGTCCAGAGTTTGTAAAGTTCAATTTTCTGTGAGTGACACTATGCTACCTAATCTGTTCTTCGATTCCCAAAACTCTTTCATCTTCTCAAATTTAGACCCTAAATCTACACTCAATTTGTTAGCGCTCAGATCAACATACTGAATATTAGAGCATATATGAAGGGAATTTCCTATCTCACCAGTTAAAATTATTACTCCAAATATTCACAACAACCAAGTTGTCACAAATTCTAGGAAAATGTATAGAATTCCACCATGAATTATATTAAGTGAAAGATATTAGGCTCAATAGTTAACCAACTTAGAAGACAACACATTATTATATTATGCATCCACTAAGGTTGAT
The DNA here is from genome assembly GCA_949130495.1 of Sambucus nigra. Lineage (NCBI taxonomy): Eukaryota > Viridiplantae > Streptophyta > Magnoliopsida > Dipsacales > Adoxaceae > Sambucus > Sambucus nigra. The sequence goes on from OX422209.1 coordinate 616,513,892, forward strand.
TTCGCTGAAAGAATCCTATCTTTTCTCGCAAAAATTCTAGTTGCAGGAGCAGATACTATTCTTGCTTAGTCATTCATCCATGCTTACTCCTCTGTGCCAGCCAGCTGACATGTATCTGTAAGCAACAGCAGCAGTTGCTGTTGTTGCCAACCTATCACGCATGTGGGCGATATCGACTGATGACTAAATCCTATTTAGGACTCGAAGGCCTTCGTGGTATGACTAAATCCACGTGTGGGACTTTGTCTTCAGATGCTTTTTCTATTTGACCGTATTCGTAGAGTGGTACTAAGGTTTATTCTGTAATTTCTGCCTTGCACACATGGCATTAAGGCTGTTGGTGATCTTGGATTTCAGAAGATACACTTGGCTAATGAATCCATTTGTAAATACAGGGGCAACAATAGAGGTAGTTATAGGGTCTTGAACAATGTCTAGGCAGATATTACAGTCGAAACCACCCGTCGCATTATTTTTCGTTAAGTTGGTGAATTGTTTTCTAACGCTTTTGACTTGATATTGGTCTACTTTTCTACCGTACCAAAGAAATAGGATTCTCATCATTGACTTTATTAATTGGGTACGTAACCACTTGTCTCTTTTTCTTACTAGCATAAAAAATTAAAATATTATTCACCATTTTTATAACTTACCAATCAGATGTACCCTACACTAATCACGTGGAAAAAAATCTTCTCTCTGATGTAGGCGAAAGATGATAGTGTTTTGCCAAGTGCTAAATTTTCAGCACTAAATAAATGGGACAATATGTGCCAAATCTTCATTATACTCAACAATTTAGGTCGCAACCTATAAAACCAATGCCAAACCCATCCCCATTCTCTCTATATACGTATCCATCTAGTCTCCCATATATATAAATCCAACAATTATGACATAATGGAAATAGTTTTAAAAATGTAGGTTAAAAAAATATATATTCGGCAAATATAAAAATAAATTATGTATCAATACGAAAGTTTATGCGTGAATGTCATTTTAAACTTAGTGGACCCAAAATTACACTCACTGAGTACCCAATCACTCCAAAAAAGCCCACTAAATAATGAATCATCAGAGTCTTTGATTATTTTGGTTCATAGGTTGTTTCATTTATCATGATTTCAAAAAGTTTAATATGTATATTGCAATGACGTAATTTTGTTTATCCAAACAATTATGTTCTTCCTTATTTTATAAAAATTTGGGTGTCTACTTGGTTCTACACTATAATTTGTTATACACGCGTAGTTTGTAAATACACCCCTTTCACAAAACTATATCACCTGCATTTCTTTCAGTATTAGGAACCATGTATGTATACATTTGTATTTTATAATTCGAAAATCGGATACCCAAAATAGAAAACGGAGATAGAAATGTTAAAAAAAATACATAGATGAATATTATCAAACACATGATATGCAATGGATTTCATTCATGCTAACAAATTTTAATTGTCCAACACTCATAAAATAATAATACATAATTGGATCAAAGCATATACTCCAACCATGTATATAATCATTTATTTATTTTACAAAAAGGTATTTGAGATTAGAAAATTGTTAGGCAAATGTATGAATGATTATCATCACGGTTATGAAGGACCTTACTTTTTTATTTTTGTCAACATAAGAAAATCTTATATAGATCAGTTTCTAAATGATAAGTAAAATAGTAATGATACATTAATCAATTGCAATTACCTTGTAAACCAAAGTGAGATTCCTTCACTATGAGATGGAAAATCCAAGCTTTGACCACAAAATATTGACAATATCATAAAAAGTTTCAAAGGAAATATATGATCATTTCGAATATAAATTATAGGAAATATTTTTAATGTAGTATTAATGAGAAAAGCTAACTACGCTCCAAAAAATCTTAAAACACTCCAAATACTTTTTGAAAGACGAACTTGCCCTTTGCTCTAAAGATCAAACAAATACTTTTTTATTTGTTAATTTTTTTTCAATAAAGAATAGTATTTTAAACTGTTTTTTTCAATAAAGATCAAACTGTTTTTTCAATAAAATTAAAAAATAGCTGTTTTTTTTATCAAAATTGTTATGATAGTTTTAAAAACCTTTTTTTATTTAAAAAGCTGTTATGATAGTTTTAAAAAAGTTTTTTTTAAGATAGATTTAAAAACTGTTTTTTTTTCAAAAAAATGTTTTTTACATAAAATTGGGAAAAAAATAACAAATAAAAAAATTGTTCTTTACATTGAAAACTGTTTTTTATATTGAAAACTATTTTTTATATTTTTTAATTAACACGATCACAACCCAAATAAAACGCGACGTGACATAGAGTCGTATTTTTTTATAGCGGTGGCAAGGACCATTATTTATTATTTCAAAAATAATCTTTTTACTATTTAAAAAAATGGTCCGCGCTAGCGGTAGGCATAGGCGGTCTAACCACCTACACATACCGCTGGCGAAGACCATTTTTTTAGTATGTTGGTACGCGTCAGCGGTATATATAGGCGGTTTTATAAAACATTTTAAATAAAATGCTAAAAAAAATAGTTTTAAACAATTTTTTAAGTGCCTAAAGATTTTATTTAAAAAAAAATTGTTTTAACTAAAATCCAAGCATAGGAGTGTTTTAAGAAAATTGTTAGAAAAATTCTAATAGTTACAATTTTTTTTTTATAAAAATAAAAAGTCAGTAGTTCCAAAATAGTAACTATTAGAATCTTAATTTTTTTAAATAAAATCTTTAGCCACTTAAAAAATTGTTTTAAACTGTTGATTTAAAACTTTTTTTTTGTACATTTTATTTAAAATATTTTATAATACACGACCAAAATAAAATTAACATGATATGGCACGACACACCTCAAAATCTTAATTTTAAGTTAAAAGAATATGACACATATGAAAGTGACATGACACGACACAAAATTCTCTTTTTTACAAAATGCGAACACGGCCCACTTGATGTGTTGCATTTTAAGTGGGTTGTGTTAGTATTTGGTAAAAAAATGAGATTTCGTATTGTGTCGTATTACTTTTATTGGTGAAAATAAGATTTTGAGGCGTGTCGTGTTATTCTTATTTTGGTTGGGTTCCTGTTTGGTTAATAAAAATAACATATATTATGGCGTGAAACTTTTACTTGGGTCGTGTTTGTATTTTGTAAAAAAATAATATTTCATGTTGTGTCGTGTCACTTTTATTAGGATCGTGTTCATGTATGGTTAGATAAAAAAATTGTCGTGTTGTGTTGTGTCGAGTTGCTTTTATTTGAGTCGTGTTCGGTTATAAAAACAATTTTCAATTTAAAAAATAGTTTTTTATTTGCTAATTTTTTCCCAATTTTATGTCAAAAATAATTTTTTTTGGAAAAAAATAGTTTTTAAATCTATCTTTAAAAAAACTTGTATAAAAGTATCATAAGAGTTTTTTAAATAATAAAGGGTTTTTAAAACTATTATAACAGTTTTTCTAAAAAAAAGTTATTTTTTTATTTTAAAAATTAAAAAAATATTTTAAAAAAAATAATTTAAAATACTGTTTTTTGTTGAAAAAAATTAACAAATAAAAATGTATTTGTGTGATCTTTAGAGCAAAGGGCAAATTTGTCTTTTAAAAAGTAAATAGAGTATTTTAAGAATTTTTAAAATCTTTAAGAAATAAACATGTCCAACTGGGAAATACATAGGAAGGCATAAAAAATAATAATCTAATAAGGTGTGAACTTGGTAATTCCTTAACTTAAAATATACATATAATTTTTTTGAAATTAACATTAAATTTATAATTATTATAAAACATGAATAGAACAATAATAAAATTGGAAATACAAAATCTGAGCATAAAAGAGAGACAACATTCATGAATGAGATATATATAATTACAAAAATTATGTATTTGCTTTTAAATTAATAAATGCATACTTTTGATGGCAAATGAAAAAGGAGTAAAAAATTAGAGAGGAAATTAGGAGTATTGACTTTGTTTTTTTGGACAAGAAACAACAATAACAAAAAAACTATTCAATATGAATCTGATGGGAAGATGAATGAACTTGGACAGTTGACTTTTGATTTTTAGGGTTTTAAGATGAATGTATTTGGAAGTTTTGTTAGATGAATGTATTAGGAAAGAAAACGTATCAAGTTAAGATTCATTGAATAATTTTAATTTAATGAATGCGTGAGACTAATATTAAGGGTATGATAGGAAATGTTAATTTAATGAGGGTAATTTAGTACTTTCAGATTTGAAGAGGAACTTCCATCTTTTTAAGTAGTAGAGATTTCCAGTTCTAGGATGGGAAATGGTAGTTAGACTTTTTATATAGGACAAATAGGATTTCTTTTCTTTTTGACCCATGAGTTTTGAATACTCAAGGAAATTTTGTCTCTAATATCCAAAGAGGGAGATTGAGAACACACTATATATTGACTTACTTGAGTCTGTATATATAGGAGTTCCAACTAGTTTGGATATCTAAATAAAATATGTCAGATTATTTTGAGAACTCCATCTCCTCAAAGGTTCAAAATCATTGAAGAAATCCAGTCCAAGAGAACCTTTAAGATAAACATAAAGGGAAGTTAAATCTAAACCTTCAAACCCAAATAGGACACTTGCACTGCATCATACATATCACCTATTTGCATTATTGGCTCTTCAACACTTCAAATCTTTTTAAAATCAATCTAATTCAATACAAATCATGTTATATATTTTTTATGTAATTTTCAAATGATTTTTGAAAAATTAAAAATGGTTTTCAAATTGTTGTGGGTATAAATTGAATTTCATAAACTTGTTTTCTATGCTGATTGTTTGTCTGGGTAGAATCCAAAAGCGCTAGAGATTTGGAGGTGTGATGTTTAATTATTTTCAACACGCGTTTTTGGCTTCATCTTGTGTGTACACATGTTGGTAACCTATCGAGTGGATTTATGTTTTCTGTTAGACACAAAATGCGTACACATCCTCAGCCCTTGGATCATATTAATCAACGTACTGCATGCATTTGGACTCAATCCTTATGAACCCGACCTAAACCAATCAGTGTGCATTTAACCCACCGCTTTTATTGTACCGTTGAATTAAAGTCAATCTCTCAAGACTCAATCCCAGCCATTGGATTGTGGTCAATGTTCTGGATCCTTCTACGTATAGTATAAAAAGGACCCAAGCCTCAGCATTTTGAGACTTTTGTCATTTCCTTATTTTTTGAGAGAAGATAGTAGAGAGAAGAGTGAGAATGGATAAAAGAGAGGGAAATAATAATAGAGAGATTTGAAGAAAAACCCCTAATTTTTTTTCGTAGTTCAACCCTCAGAGTGTTTCTCCCAAACCAAACACCAAAACCTAAATAGTTCCAAAAATTATAAAACCCATTTTCTAGAGTTAGATCCATTTAAGGTTTTTGTGTTCTTGGTGTTGTGTTTTCATTTTGAAGACCTCTTCATATCATTGATTCTCTCAGAACTCATCTCTAAGACAGACTTAAGTCTCATTTTTTAAACTGAGTTTCTCTAAAAGAAAACACCACACGATTTTTTATGTTTCTCTTTTTAGATCTAGCATTTTAGAGCTATTTTGTTTTAACAAACTTTGAAATAAAAACTCTTAAGTTTTTAAAAATATTTTTTCAGATCTAGTGAGTTGTGTGTTTCTAGTTTTTATTTCATATTTTATGAAATACTAGTGTACTAAAATAAAAGGAACACAAAAGAACTCTTGCTAAAGTTTTAAGGCGTACAAATCTGAAAAAGAAGTTTTATCACAAAAATTGTTGAATCGGTTTCGCATGTTAAGTCTAAATCTGTTTTAATAAAGTAGACTTCTAGTCTAGTTTGGATCTCAATTGGAGGTTTACAATTTCAAAAATATTTTCAAAACCCTGAAACTGTTTAAGACCTCGAACTGTATTCTGAGCAAGGTATCCTTGAGATCTTTGGATAAATAAAAGATCAAGAAGTCTTGGATTGAAAAATCAAGATTCGAAAATAACTATCATTTTAGAACTGTTGTAATTTCTTACGAATGTTTGTATAAATCTTGATAGGGTGAGTAGCATGCTTATATGTAGTATCACATCACAAACACTATCTCACACGAACACTTAGACACTGTGGTTCTGTCTGAGAATCTTGAATTTGAAAGAGTTGCAGGAATCAGAATTCAAAGAGAAGGAGATCAAGGAAAAGACAAAGAAGCAGCAAGAAAAGATCAAGTTCTAATTCATAGTACCTTTGGAGTAAAGAATCTCGTGTAGGTACATTCTGAACTTAGGTTAGGATCTTTATGGTTTGCTTAAGTGTTGTAACTTTATTTTTATTCTAGTGGATTTTTGTTTTGTGTCGTAGAGGGCACCGTGGATGTTTCCCTTGTTTAAGGGTTTTACCATGTTAAAATTCCTATGTCTATTTCTTTGAGTGTTCTTAACTTTTTTTGTGATTAGGACTGCTTGGTAACTTTAGTACATGTTTATTAAAAATTAAAGTTATCAAGTATCAAATTTAATCCATATATTCAGAAAGTATTTTGTAACACATCTTGTGTTTTTCGAAAAGAATTTTGCCCAAAAAGTTTATTCAGAGTTTACTCAACCATATCATTTTGTTATCAACCTTGTAAACAGATATTTTAGTATTAAAGCCTTTCTTCAAATGTGGAGGTGTTCACTTGCGGGGCCGTTTGTGGGCTATTAGGTGCTTCGACCCACTCGCAACACGTTTTCAAGCCTAAGTGTCCCTATTTCCAAATTCAGGTCTTTCTCTAAAAATGGTAGTCCCGCGGTTATGAGGTTAGTTAGTATGAGTGACGTTGGTCACGTGTGAGGTGTCCGTGCCCCTTGTGGGGCCATTTGGGGGCTATTGGGTGTTTCGGACCACACACTGCACGTTTCAAGCCTAAGTGTGCCTATTTTCAAATTCAGGTCTTGTTCTCAAAACAGGAGTCCCTCGACGAATCGATCAATTGTTACGAGTTACATTAGAAATGTACGAGGTGTTTGTACCACTTGCAAGGCCATTTGGGGTTGTTAGAGGTTTCATCCTACTGACGACACATTTTCAAGCCTACGTGTGCCTATTTTCAAATTCGGGTCCTATTCTTAAAGTGGGTGCCCCACAACTATGTGGCTAGTTGCTATAATTTACATTGGTCACATGTAAGGTTTTTTTGCTTCTTGTGGAACTGTTTAAGGGATACTGGGTATTTCGACCCATTCGCTGTAAATTTTCGAGCCTAAGTGTGTCCATTTTCAAAGTCGGGTCCAATTATCAAATCGAGAGTCCCGCGAATACACGACTTGTTGCAACGAGTTGAATTGGTCACGTGAGAGGTGTTACCACTTGGCGAGGCCGTTTAGGGGTTGATGGCGGTTTTGGGCACTCACGGCACGTTTTCAAGCCTTAGTGTGCCTATTTTAAAATTCTGGTCCTATTCTCAAATTGAAAGCCCCACGACTACACATATGGTTGCTACGAGTTACGTTGGCCATATGCAAAGTGTTTGTGAAACTTACAGGGTTGTTTGGGGGTTGCAGGGTGTTTCGGCCCACTCATAGCATGTTTTCAAGCCTAAGTGTGCCTACTTTCACATTCGGGTCCTATTCTTAAATATGGAGTCCTGTGACTATGCGATCAGTTTCCACGAGATATGTTGTACACATGTGAGGTGTTCGTTCCACTTGCGAGGCTGTTTGGGGTTTTTTTTGGTTTTCGTCCCACACGCCATGCGTTTTCAAGCCTATGTGTGCCTATTTTAGAATTTGGGTCCTATTCTCAAATCGTGAGTCCCGCGACTATGCCGCCGATTGCAAAAATATACATTGGGCGCATGCAAGATGTTCGTGTCATTTGTGGGGCCGTTTGGGGACTGCTAGGGGTTTAGACCCCCTCGCGGCATGTTTTCAAGCCTAAGTGTGTGTATTTTCAAATTTGAGTCCCATTCTTAAATCGAGAGTCCCGCGACTACGCGATTAATTCTACAAGTTATGTAGGTTACGTGAGAGGTGTTTTTGACACTTGCGAGACTGTTTGGCGATTGTTTGGGGTTTCGGCCCACTCACGACACGTTTTCAAGCCTAAGTGTGCCTATTTTCAAACTCGGGTCCTATTCTAAAATCGAGAGCCCCACGGCTACGCTTTCGATTACTACGAGTTATATTGGTCACATGCGAGGTATTCATGCCACTTGTGGGGCCATTTGTGCATTGCTGATGGCTTCGGCCCATTCGCAACACATTTTCAAGGCTAAGTATGCCTATTTTAAAATTCGGGTCCTATTATTAAATCGGGAGTCCTGTAACTATGTGGTGGGTTTATATGAGTTACATTAGACACATGCGAGGGGTCTGTGCCACTTGCGGGGACATTTGAGGGTGTTGGGTTTTTCAGCCCAAATGGGACACATTTTTAAGCCTAAGTGTGCCTATTTTTAAATTTGGATCCTTTTCTCAAACCGAGAGTCCCATGACTATGCGATTCGTTGCTTTGAGTTTCATTCATCATGCATGAAGTGTCCCTGCCACTTGTGGGGCCTCTTGGGGATTCTGAGGGTTTCGGCCCACTCACGGCAAGTTCTCAAACCTAAGTGTTCCAAATTTCAAATTCGGGGCCTTTTTTCAAATTTGGAGTCTAGTGATTATGCGTCCAGTTGCAGCGAGTTACGTTGGTAATGTGCGAGGTGTCCCATGCCACTTGTGGGGCCGTTTGGGATTTTGGGGGTTTTAGCCAACTCACGACACGTTTTAATGCCTAAGGATTTTTACTTTCAAATTAGGGTCCTATTCTCTAACCAATAGTCCCGAAACTACATGGTCAGTTGCTACGAGTTATGTTGGTTTTATGACAGGTGTACGTGCCCCTTGCGGGGCCATTTGTGGGTTGTTGGGGCCTTAAGTACACTCACGGCACGTCTTCAAGCCTAAGTGTACCAATTTAAAAATTCGTGTCATGTTCTTAAACTAGGAGTATCGCGACTACTTTGTCGATTCACATGAGTTACGTTAGAGACGTACGAGGTATTCTTGCCACTTGCAGGGTCGTTTGGGGGTTTCGTCCCAAATGCGACACATTTTCAAGTCTAAGTATGTCGATTTTTAGATTTGGGTCCTATTATAGAACCGAGAGTCATACATCTACGCAGATGGTTATTACGAGTTACGTTGGTCATGTGCAAGGTGTTCGTGCCACTTGCGGGGACCTTTGGTGGCCACTGAGGTTTCGACACACCCGCGACACGTTTTGAAGCCTAAGAATGACTATTTTCAAATTCGAGGCCTATTCTCAAACTTGGAGTCATGGGACTACACTTCCTATTGCTACGAGTTACGTTGGTCATGTATAAGGTCTTCGTGCCACTTGTGGGACCTTTTGGAAGTTTTTAGGAATTTTGGCCCACACGTCGTGCATTTTCAAGCCAAAGTGTGCCTATTTTTTAATTCGGGTCCTTTTCTCAAATAGGAAGTCCCGTGACTATGTGTCTATTTATTATAAGTTATGTTGGACACGTGGAGGTGTTTGTGTCACTTGTAGGGTCATTTGGGGGGTTGCTAGTGGTTTCGGTCCACACGTGGCAAGTTTTCAACCCTAAGTGTGCCTATTTTCAAATTCTGGCCCCATTCTCAAACTGTGAGTCCCGAAATAACGTGATTGGTCCCTTTAAGTCACGTTGGTCGTGTGAGAAGTTTTCGTGCTAATTGCGGTCCTGTTATGAAAAGGTTGGCGGTTTGGCCGACAAGAGACACATTTTTTAGCCTAAGTCTGCCTATTTTCATCTGGGTCCTAATCTCAAATCGTGAGTCCTACGACTATGCGACCGGCTGCTACGAGTTACGTTGGTTACATGTGAGGTGTTCGCACCCCTTATAGGGATATTTGGTGGGTGGTGGAGGTTTCTGCCCCCTCGCGGCATGTTTTCAAGCCTTAGTGTGCCTATTTTCAAATTCGAGTCCTATTCTCAAATCGGGATTCCCACAATGACATGGTCGGTTGCTATGAGTTACATTGGTCACTTGTAAGGTGTTCGTCCCACTTATGGGGCCATTTGGGGATTGTTGGGCATTTCGACCCAAATGCGACACGTTTTCAAGCCTAAGTATACCTATTTTTAAATTCGGGTCCTTTTCTCAAATTGAGAGCCTCGAGACTGCACAAAATCAGTTTTTACGAGTTATGTTTAAAGCGTGTGAGTTGTTCGTACCACTTGTATGATCATTTGTGGGCTACTGAGTGTTTCGACTCAAACGCAACACATTTTTAAGCCTAAGTGTGCCTATTTTCAAATTCGGGTCCTATTCCCAAAATGTGAGTCCTGCGACTACATGGCCATTTATTACGAGTTACGTTGGTCACGTACAAGGTGTTCATGCCCCTTAGAGGGTTGTTTGGGTGCTTCTAGGAGTTTTGATCCACTCATGACACGTTTTTAAGACTAACTGTGTCTACATTCAAATTTGTGGCCTATTCTTAAACAGTGAGTCATTTGACTATGCAGCTAGTTGTTACGTGTTACGTTGGTCACATGCAAGGTGTTCGTGCCACTTGCAGGGCTGTTTGGGGGTTGCTGGGAATTTTAACCCACTCAATGCGCATTTTCAAGCCTGTGTGTGCCAATTTTCAAACTTAGGTCATGTTCTCAAAATGGGAGTCTCGCAACTATGCTGCTGGTTGCTATGGTTTACGTTTAACACATTCGCGGTGTTTGTACCACTTGCGGGGTCATTTGGGAGTATCTAATGGTTTCAGCCCCATTTTCTGGCCTAAGTGTGCCTATTTTCAAATTCGGATCCTGTTCTCAAAGAGGGAGTCCCGCTATAATGCGGCCAGTTGCTACAAGTTACATTGGTCACATACGAGGTGTCCATGCTACTTGCAGGGCCATTTGGGTGATGCTGATACGTTTTTAAGCCTAAGTGTGTCTATTTTCAAATTTGGGTTCTATTCTCATATCAGGATTCCCGTGACTACGCAAATGGTAGGTACGAGTTATCTTCATCACATACGACGTGTTTGTTCCACTTGTGGCGCCATTTGGGGGCTGCTATGGATTTCGGACCAATTGCGGCACGTTTTCAAACCTACATGTGCCTATTTTCAAATTTTGGTCCAATTCTCAAATCAGGAGTCTCGTGACTACGTAGCTGATTGTTACGAGTTACGTTGGTCATGTGTAAGCTGTTTATTCCATTTGTGGGTCTGTTGGGGGTTCTGTCCCACTCGTAACACGTTTTCCAGCCTAAGTGTGCCTATTTTTTAATTCTAGTATTATTATCAAACCGGGGGGCTGCGGCTAGGTGAATAGTTGTCATGAGTTACGTTGGTCAAGTGCGAGGTGTTCATGCCACTTACAAGGCCATTTGGGGCTATAGGGGATTTCAGCCCACACGCGGCACGTTTTGAAGCCAAAGTGTGCCTATTTTCAACTTTGGGTCCTATTCTCAAGTTGGGAGTCCCGCGACTATGCAATCAGTTTTTACAAGTTAAATTGGACACGTGTCAGGTGTTAGTTCCCCTTGGAGTACTGTTTGGGGGCTTTTGCGAGTTTTCGCCCAACACGCCGCATGTTTTCAAGCCTAAGTGTGCATATTCTAAAATTTAGGTTCTCTTCTCAACCAGTGATTCCCACAACTATGCATCCAGTTTATATGATTTACCTTGGTTTGCACTTTATTCGTGCACTTTCGCGCCCATTTGGGGGCTACTGGAGGTTTCGACTCACTCGGGTTACGATCTCAAGCCTAAGTGTGCCTATATTCAAATTAGAGTACTATTCTAAAATTGGGAGTCCCACGACTATGCGGCCTGTGGCTACGAGATATGTTGGTCATGTGCGAGGTGTTTGTACCACTTACGTGGTTGCTTAGAGACTGCTGGTGGTTTTGGACAACTCGTTGTACGTTGTCAAGGAGTACTGTGAATATTTTTTAATTCGATTCCTATTCTCAAATTCGCGAGTCCCCTGACTATGCAGAAAATTTCTATGACTTACGATGGCCACGTGCGATGTGTTTGTGCCACTTACAAGGATGTTTAGGGGTTACTGGGCATTTTGGCCCACTCACGACATGTTTTCAAGCCTAAGTGTGACTATTTTCAAATTCTAGTCCAATTAACAAACTAGGAATCCCGTGATGATGTAGTCGATTGCTATGAGCTAGGTTGTTCACGTTCGAGGTGTTTGTTCCACTTGTGGGGCTGTTTGGAGGTTGTTGGGGGATTTTTGTCCACTCGTGACACGTTTTCCAACCCAAGAATGAGAATTTTCAAATTTTGGTTCTATTTCCAAATCAGGAGTCCCGAGACTATGCAACCAGTTACTATGAGTTACATTAGATAAGTGTGAGGTGTTCACTCCACTTGTGAGGCCGTTTTGAGGGATGTAAGGGGTTTCGTCCCACTTGCGACACGTTTCCAGACATAAGTGTGCCTATTTTAAAATTCGGGTGCTATTCTCAAAATAGAGAGTCTCACAACTATGCGACCAGTTGTTACGAGTTACATTATTCACGTGTGAGGTATTCGTTCTACTTGCGAGGCCATTTGGGGGATGCTAGAGATTTCATCCCACACGTGGCACTTTTTTAAGCCTAAGTGTGCCTATTTTCAAAACTGGTTCATATTCTCAAATCGGGAGTCCCTCGACTACGCATCTGGTTGCTACAAGTTACGTTGATCACGTGCGAGGTGTTCGTTCCACTTATGGGGACGTTTGGGAGCTGCTAGGGGTTTTTCCCCACTCGCGGCACGTTTTCAAGCCTAAGTGTGACTATTTTCAAATTTGGTTCTTATTATCAAACTAGGAGTCCCGCGACTACGCATTCGGTTGCTACGAGTTATGTTGGTCACATGCGAATATTGCATGCCACTTGCGGGGCCATTTGGGTGCTGCTAGAGGTTTTGACCAACTCGTGGCGCGTTTTCAAGCCTAAAGGTGACTATTTTAAATTCGAGTTTTATTTTCAAACCGGGGGTTCCACGACTACGTAGTCGGTTGCTACTAGTTACGTTGGACACATGTGAGGCATTCGTACCACTTGCGGAGCCGTTTAGCGGCTTTTGGGGGTTGAGGCTTACACATCGCACATTTTCAAGCCTAAGTTTTCATACTTTCAAATTTGGATCCTAGTCTCAATCCATGAGTCTCGTGACTATGCGTTTGATTCGCACGAGTTACGTCAGTCAAGTGCGAGGTGTTCATGCCACTTGTGGGGCCATTTAGAGGCTGCTGGCAGTTTCAGCCCACTAGCGGCACATTTTCGAGCCTAAGTGTGCCTATTTTTGAATTTGAGTCCAATTCTCAAACCAAGAGTCCCACAACAACGTGGATGGTTACTACGAGTTACATTGGTCATGTGTGAGGTGTTCGTGCCACTTATAAGGCCGTTTGGGGGCTACTAGAAATTTTGGCCCACTCGCGGTATGCTTTCAAGCCTAAGTGTGCCTATTTTTGAATTAGGGTCCTATACTCAAATCGAGAGTCCCACGACTATGCGGTCGATTGATACTAGTTACATTGGACACGTGCAAGTTGTTCCTGCCACTTGTGGGGCCATTTGGGGGTTGTTGGGGCTTTCGGCCTACTCGCGACATGTTTTCAATCCTAAGTGTGCCTATTTTTAAATTCGGCTCCTATTATCAAACCGAAAGACCCACAACTACGCGGTCAGTTCCTATGAGTTACATTGGACATGTATGAAGTGTTTGTGCCACTTATAGGGCCGTTTGGGGGCTGTATGGGGTTTCAACCCACTCACGGCATGTTTTCAAGCCGAAGTGTGCCTTTTTTTTAATTCGGGTCCTATTCTCAAACCGAGAGTCTCGTAATTATGCAATCGATTGTTATTAGTTACGTTGGTCAGGTTCAAGGTGTCTGTGCCACTTATAGGTTTGCTTGGAGGCTGCAGGTGGGTTTCGCCCCACTCACAACACGTTTTCTAGCTAAGTGTGCCTATTTTTAAATTTGAGGCCTATTCCCAAATCGAGAATCATGGGACTATGGGTTGGGTGCTACGAGTTACGTTGGTCATGTACGAGGTATTTGTTCCACTTGTGGGGCCAATTGGGAGCTTTTGGGGGTTTCATCCCACTCACGGCATTTTTTCTAGCCCGAGTGTGCCTATTTTCAAATTCGGGTCCCATTCCCAAATCGGTAGTCCCGCGACTATGTGAACAATTGTTATGTGTTATATTAGACACGTGCGAGGTGTTCGTTCCACTTGCGGGGACATTAAGAGACTACTGGGGGGGTTCAGCCCACACGTCGTGCTTTTTCAAGCCTAAGTGTGAATATTTTCAAATTTGGCTCATTTCCTCTAACCGTTAGTCCCGCGACTACGCGATCGGTTGATTAAAGTTATGCTGGTCATGTGCAAGGTGTTCGTGCCACTTATGGGGCCATTTAGCGGTTGCTAGGGGTTTTGGCCCACTCGCGGCATGTTTTTAAATCTAAGTGTGCCTATTTTTAAATTCGGTTCCTATTCTCAAAATGGGTGTTCCGAGACTACGCATCGGTTTCTACAAGTTACGTTGGTCACGTGTGAGGTCTTCGTACTACTTAGGGGTTCGTTTGGAGCTTGATAGTTGTTTTGACCCACTCACAACACATTTCCAAGCCTAAGTATGCATGTTTTCAAATTCAAGTCCTATTCTTAAACAGGGAATCCCCGACTATGTGGTTAGTTTCTACGAGTTATGTTGGTCACGTACGAGGTGTTCATGCCACTTGCGGGGACGTTTGGTGGAAATTGAGGATTTTGGCCCACTTGTGGCACCTTTTCAAGCCTAAGTGTGCCTATTTTCAAATTCGAGTCCTATTCTCAAATCGGGAGTCCAGAGATCATGCGACCGGTTGTTACGAATTACGTTGGTCATGAACGAGGTGTTTGTGCCACTTGTGTTTGGGAGCTGCTCGACTTTCAGCCCACTCACGGGACATTTTTAAGTCTATGTGTGCCTTTTTTCAAATTTGGATCATATTCTCAAATCGAGGATCACATGAATATGCGGTTGATTGCTACTAGTTGCAGGACTCATGGTTTTGGCCCACTCGCGGCACATTTTCAATCCTAAGTGTGCTTATTTTCAAATTCGGGTCCTATTCTCAAACGGGAGTCCTGAGACTATACGACCAGTTGCTAAGAATTATGTTGGTCACGTGCGAGGTGTTCGTGCCACTTGCGGGGCCGTTTGGGGACTGTTGGGGCATGCAGCCCACTCGTAAGATGTTTACTAAGTCTAAGTGTGCCTATTTTAAAATTTGGATCCTACTCACAAAATGGGGGTCCCACGACTGTGCGGTAGGTTGCTGAGAGTTACATTGGACGCGTGCGAGGTGTTTGTGCCACTTGAAGGACTATTTGGGCGCTTCTGGGGATTTTGACTAACACGCAACACGTTTTCAAGCCTAAGTATGCCTATTTTGAAATTCGAGTCCTATTCTCAAACCATGAGTCCTGCGACTACCCAACTGGTTACTACGAGTTACTCAATCACATGTGAGTTTTTTGTGCCACTTACGGGGCCATTTAGGGGATGTTGGGGGTTTCGGACCACTCGTGGCACATTTTCAAGCCTAAGTGTGCCTCTTTTCAAATTCGGATCCAATCGTAACTCTAGAGTCCCGCGACTATGCGAATGGTTCTTATGAGTTACATTGGTCACGTGCGAGATTTCCGTACCACTTGTGATGTCGTTTGAGGATTATTGGGGGTTTTGGCCCACTCTCAACACGTTTTCAAGCAAAAGTGTGCCTATTTTCGAATTCGGATCATATTTTCAAATTGCGAGTCTCACGATTATATGGACGATTGTTATTGGTTATGTTGGACATGTGCGAGGAGTTCGTACAACTTATGGGGTTGTTTGGAGGATACTGGTGGTTTTGGCCCACTTGCAGCACGTTTTGAAGCCTAGGTGTGCCCATTTTTAAATTTGGGTCCTATTCTCAAACTCGGAGCCCCCAACTACGTAGATGATTTCTACGAGTTATATTGGTCACGTGCGAATTGTTCGTGCCACTTGCGGGGCTGTTAGGGAATTGGTGGGGGGTTTTAGCCCACTCATGGTACATTTATAATCCTAAGTATGCCTATTTTCAAATTTTGGTTCTATTCTCTAACCAGGAGTCTTGCGACTACGCAACCGATTGCTATGAGTTACATTGGTCATGTGCGAGGTGATCGTGCTACTTGCGGGGCCGTTTGGAGACTGCTGGGGCTTTTGTCCCACTCGCGGGACGTTTTCAAGCCTAAGTGTGCCTATTTTCAAATTTGGATCATTTTCTCAAGTTTGGGGTCATGTAACTATGCGGTTGGTTGCTACGAGTTACATTGGACACGTGTGAGGTGTCCGTGCCACTTTCGAGGCCGTTTGGGAGCTGTTAGGGGTTTCGACCCACGCATGGTACGTTTTCAAGCCTGAGTGTACCTGTTTTCAAATTAATATTTCTTATCAAATCTCTCGACAAAATAGCATAATCAATGACCAACACAACCGGTGGAAATGTCATTTCATTATTGGTGAGGAAACACACATTTACATATTTTCAATGTGCATGTAATTTATAAGACAAGCATGTACTTTATGAAAGTACACACATAATACATAAAGTACACGCATAATACTTTATTAAAATTATTTTGTTCATTTCAATGTGCGTATACTTTATGTATTATGTGTGTACTTTCATAAAGTACACGCATGTTTTATAAAGTATGCAAACATTGAAAATGATTTTTTTCATTCTAATGTGTGTGTACTTTATGTATTATGTGTGTACTTTCATAAAGTAAACGCATTCTAAGGCTTAGGCCACCAACTTAGAGTTTCCAAATATTGGACAATGATTCAAAAAAATTGACAATGGCCATCAAAATCTGGAAACTCTTAACCAACTTAGAGTTTCCAAATTTTTAGGATATCTGTAATGTTGACTTTTCTCTCTTGTGGGACGTTGATTTGCCTTTATTTTATGAATATTGTATTAATGAAACTAATCGACAAATGTATATGTACAGGAACACGTGGAAATTGAGTTAGGTTAATTTGGTCCATTTACAAAGTTAAGAGACTATATTCTCAAACCGAGCATCTGGTGAAAGGTGTTCTTGCCCCTAAAATAAGATTAGGTCTCTTCATCATTAGCTTGTACCATAATTCTTCACATTCTAATGATGGAGAGTCCTTATACTTATTTAAGAAATAATTTTCATTTTTCTGCCAACAAATATTGATTTGGAGTGTCAATATCATATTAAACATTCATGCATCAAACTACATAGACGTAAATTATATTAAATATTTGTAAATTAAACTAAGCATTCGTACATCAAACTAAACATTCATAATTTAAAGTAAAGCGCTAATATAAAGTCAAAATCATAATAGGATAGAAATAAGATTTACAAGGATAAAATAATGTTTTAATACTCAATCTTCCTCTAAATCAATCTAAAGGATCCTTCAATTTAGGGTTGTTCTCAAGAGCTGACCGAAACTCCTTTGGAGCCATAAATTCTTCTGCTTGAGTAGTCATACCATTTGGTGCATGAACAATAATAGACCAATTGCCATAGTTTACGCACTCACTACACCAAATCCTACGAATGGTCACGCCCAGTGGGTCACGTCCCAAGTCCGCGACCAGCTGGTCGCGGACTTGGGCCGTGACCCACTCAATATTTGGCGTGACCATATTTATTATCACACTAAATTATCTATGTTCTGGAAGTGGTCACGGCCCAAGTTCGCGACCACACTCGCGCCAAAATTCCCTCCAAGCTTGGTCGCGGCCCAAGTCCATGACCCATGGCATGACAAAGAAGAAAGTACACACATTGAGGGTCACGGCTTAGGTCCGTGACCATTTCTGGGTGTGGGTTACGGCTATGGGCCGTAACCATCCTTCATTCAAGCACTAGTGTTGATAAAAAGGGTCGCGCATCACAGATTGAGGGTCACGGCTATGGGCTGTGACCATTTCTTGGTATGGGTCACGGCTATGGGCCGTAACCAATAGGCAGTACACATCCCACTTAGCTTCATTAATGGGTCGCGGTGGGTGGGTCACGGCTCTAGGCCGTGACCAGTGTGAATCCTAAAAAACCTCAAGCGCCTCATATTTTCATTTCCCCGCTCATATCTTTTTTTTTATTCCCCAAACATTGGTACTAGGTCGGGATTAGCTATGGAGAAGTTGCGATGTTGCGTATGGAGTAAGAAACGGTGGGTAGCAGGTGCGGTGGGTTGAAGGTGCGAGGTTTCTTCCCCAAATGCTGGTAGCATTCATGGAGATTTCTTCCCTAATTTGTATGGAGGTTTAAAGCTATGGAGGTTTCTTCCCCAATCTGTATGGAGGTTTAAGGCTATGGAGCCTTTAACTATGGACGACATAGTTCCAATCAAAACTGGCAAGGTTTGCTTCTCATTCAGAATTTATGTGCAGTTATTGTATCCCAGATTTTCTTTTCTTTTTCACTATACTTAGTTGGTGTTATGCAAATAGTGAAGCCGAGACCGGTACAGGCTGCAAGTATTTCTGGGATGCTTGGAATGTTTCAGATTGTACGTATTTTTGCCTCTTCATTTATAGTCATTATACAGTTTCACGATACTCCCCCGTCCCTATCATGCAATCCTTTTTTATTTAGTCTCTAAATTAAAATATAAAACTAATTAGATTACCAGGTTACCCAATTGAAAACTACCTATGAGGTGGGTAGCGAAGGTATTTAATCATCATTTTTGGGAGGATAAATTTGAAAACTAATTTTTTCCCCTTCAAAGAGGGACTATTTATTAATTTGGGATGGATGGAGTAATAATTTATAAGTTCAATTTTACTCCTGACACAATTACTTCGAGGCATCATTATTTTATTGAACTTATGGATGCATCATTGTTATGCTTCATATGATTATGTGGCAGATTGAGTTGTAGATGCCTTATTTTTAGTGCATGGCTATTTGCCATACATGAATGTTTTGGATGAAACGCTAATTGTGCCTGTGCTTCTTATTAGTTTGTGTTAATAATATCTAGATTTTATGTTCCAATCTTTGGGTATACTGTTATTTTCTTTCTCCACTAGGTTTTAAATGTTTGCTTCATTTATTTTCTTTCTTTATTTCACAATTACGAGGGATGTTTTAGCTATAACTGCAAATTTTGAAACCTTTTGAAAATAGCATCTTAAAAAAATGGTTTGAACTATGTAATATATCCATTTATGTGTGTGTGTGTGTGTTTTTGTTATATGTTTCGAGAACAAGTATTTTTGTCCATGAAGTAGGGTCAAAAGGGTTGTTATCTATGACAGACGATGAAGAATTGGAGTCGCTTTTAACACCACCCGCGGGTATAGGCTTGACTGATCTCAACATGTTCAGATGGTTATTTAGAGGCTCTGTTGGGGAAAGCGCTTGGAAAAAGATGATTGATCTAACCGTTGGGAAAAATGTAGGGAAGGGTGTAGTGTCGCGGTGAGGCTGAGATCCAATGATGGCGGTGGAGGTTCAATATTCTATTAATTTTATTTTCCCCTTACTTTAACCCTTATAGTAGAGTTAAGAAAATCAGGTCCTGGATTTTTATTTAAAGGTTGGATGAGGTTCAATATTGAAAGGGAGGATTTACCCCTTTTACCTTCTTTTTTTAATACAGTGTATTTTAGTCAGAATATGGGCTCAATTAGTAATCATATAAAAATTTATCCAACTTGTTTTGGAGAAAATAAATAAATAAATGTTACTCTCATTATCATATACCATTTTCTTCTGAAATAATTTTGGTTTTGAATCTCAATTACCATGTTGATATATAATTTGTTGTTAACCATGACTCTTCTTATGGACTTGTCGAGTAATAGTGTCTCGCCTAATTTTATATTCATCTCCATAATAACTGGAAATTAACATTTTTGATATTTCTGATTTTGTAGAAATTGTGAAAATGAAGAAAACTATGTTCACCTCTTCTTTGGAGATCAAGGGAATATATTTACCAACCCTTTCTTAGATGTTTGCAAGCTAACATTGCCTATTCTAGGTGCGGTGGGTAGCATTCGTGGGTAGCAGGTGCGATGGAGGAAAATGAAAAAAAAACAAGGTTTGATGTTCATATATAAGCCTCATTAATCAATCAAGCCCCTACAATTATTGATAAGTTTGTATTTACCCCTTTTTTGTAATGTTTTTACTAGATTTTGATAATTTTAGGGGTTTTCTCTTTGCCTTGAGGTATCTTTAATCATTTTTTGTATCTAGATTATTGGAGTATTTTTTTTTTGGGAATGTGTATTTTTCTTCTAATTAGTTCTATTTTGTAGGTATACGCCCTTGGTGTCCTCTCGCTCAAACAGTTTGATTTGGCTTTCTCCGTATTTGAGAGGTATCGAATTTTTTATTTTTTTGTATCCGAGTTTGGGTTCTAATCTACAATCATTTGTTTCTCGCTGGCATCATTGTCAACATTGATATTTCATTTATTATTTATTCAGAATGTATGAATTTTACATTTGGTGTGAAAAATGGTTTGATCTTTTAGTCTTGCTAACTTTATTCAGTTCATTCACTATTTTTCGGTTCATGGTTTGCTTTTTGGCAAAAAGAATATAATTTATTCAATTCATTCACTATTTTTCAGCTCAAACAATTTATGTTGTTTTTGTTCATTTAGTTTCAATGGCTCATTACCCTAGAAATGATTTAAGTGTATAAGAGTTATATTGGCTCAATGATTCAAGTGCATACGAGTTTAGACATTTAGCTTCATTAATGGGTCGCGGTGGGTGGGTCACGGCTCCAGGTCGTGACCACTGTTAATCCTAAAACAAAACAAAGCGCCTCAAAATTTTCATTTCCCCGCTCATCTTGTTTATTTCTTCCCCAAACGCTGGTAGCAGGTATGGCCGTGTATGGAGGTTGGGCGGGTTTTTCAGGAGGGCAACGGTGAGGGTTATTGAGGCAGGGGAAATTTTCAACTGGGTTCCGATTAGCGTTGGCATTTGGGCGCGTATGGGTGAAAATGGGCGGGTCGAATTTGGGTTCGAGTAAAAAATGGGCGGGCTGGTTTTGGGTTGACAAGCGGGCGGCCCGGACCAACTCAGTGAAAAATCTTGGGTTTCATAGGTGTTGATTGATTCTTGAAATTGGGGTGCAGCTTGAGAGAGAGAGATGAGACAGTTGGTAGAGAAGAGAGAGAGAGAGAATGAGAAGCGGGTCCACATCTTTGTGAGAGTTTTCTTCATAAACCCGCACCACTTCTAGTGCTAGTTGCGATTTTCAACTGGGGCGATTTTCAACTGGGTTCGGTGCGGGTTGTTGGGTTTGGGTCTCGATTTTCAACTGGGTTGCAGTTGGAATTCTGCCCGGTTTAAGTCCGGTGGGTTGATTTTTGTTGGACCAAACCGGGTTTGGGTGATGGAGCTATAACACAGTGGGTACAGGTATTGTCAATTTTAAAATTTTGTTTTAATAATTTGTATCTTCTTTTTTCTTAGGAAGATTTCAATTAGTAATTTTCTTTTCATTTTCATTTTCATATCATCGACAAAAAATTAGGTGTGCTATAATTTTGTTTATCACTTCATCAAACATTTGGTGTGCTATATTTTAAAATTTTAAACTAACATCATACATTACTTGGCTGTATTTGTTGTTTGTACTGTAGGATCGAACATTTGGGGTGTTATATCTTGGAATTTTATACTAACATCATACATTACATGGTTGTCTGTTTGTCCCGTAGGTAGTGATAAAAATGATAATAACGTTATGGAGACCTTTATTTGGGACACTTTTGGGCCAACACACAGCAATCTGTCGAGGTAATTGTAGTAATATTTCTTTTTGTAAATCAAAGTGAGTCTTTTTTTCCAATCATTTTTTAGAATAGTTTGAGTTAGTTGTTGTTTGGGTGTTAAATGATCATACCCATGCGGTTCTTTCTCTCTTAAGTATTTGAAAATGCTCACGAAATTTCTTAGACACGGGCAACTCTACAATGCTCACATGGGCATAATAAAATGGATTTCTAAATAGTCATAATGTGTTCATGTGTTGAAATTAATGATTTGGGCATATAGGCATACAACATATGATGTTGTTAAGACTTTTTTCATACTGGTTAGTAATGGGAAAGTCATAACTGATGCTGGGAGCATGACTTCCGATCTTGCCAAGGGCTCAGCAGCAGTTGCATCGCTTTTCTCTATTCTTGACAGACACTCACTCATTCAAGGCTACTGCGATGTAATTATACTATCATTTATCTTACTGTTTTTCCTTTCATATATTACGTTGATAAGAGTTTTAATCTTTTCATCACACTTTTGGAAGACTAATGCTAAACATACAAATTAAATTGTACACTCCTCATTTTTTAACAAATTGAGATGCCATTCAGAAACCGAAGAATAAAAGAGAGAGCATTTCAAACGTTGATAATTATTGCGTTTGAGGTTTTGATTATTTTCTCTATTAAGAAGTTGAGTATAAATTTTTATCTTTATTTGTTTTTATTAACCTTTTGACTAATTTCAATGTAGGGTTTCCAAACTTCAGTACTAAGATGTTGGATTTAATTGAACCACTACATTCATCGAGGTAAAGTTTTGATTATTTATTTATAGTTTTGTTATGCTTTTATTGTATTTGCAATTCTTTACATTTTATTGTAGTAGTCAAGATGATCGAGCAGGTGTATAGTCCATCCACTCATAAACATAACAGTTGTAGGTACATTGGAGGTTAGCACAGCAAAGTCGTGGCCGTGAGGATCAATGGCATTAGTGGACAAGTGTTGAGGATGAATTGCAGATTTCACGTAAAAATATTCCATCCATCTTCTCTTAGTATATGGACAAAGGTCATATGTATGATTATTGCATCTTCAAAACCCAACCCAAGAAAACCAAAGAATCCAACTCAAACATTCCTCTACCTACGCAAAAACCAACCCAACCCCTATTTTGTTTGAAGGAAGTTTTGTAGAATCCCCTATATTTTTTTGTAGCAGTCCCCGTACGGTACCGTACTTTCTTTAATTTTAAAAAACAATTCAGTGGTTTTGTGAGGTACTTTATTTAATTTTACATAATCGTTCTTCATAACACATTGTTTACGTATTGCAGATCTAACCAATTGGATACCAGTTCTTCATTACATACCAGTTCTTCATTACACACTAGGTACTCTGTACATTAACTAAAGTAGTTATATAATTGATATGCATTATCTATTAAATCTTTTAGATGATAGAAGGAGTGCGGGATAGTTATTGGTTTTGTTTTGTTTGGCTGTTGGATAATTCTTGGTTGTTGGAATGTTGTTGGATAGTATTTTAGAAGGAGTATGGGATAATTAGAAGGAGTATGGGATAATTATTGGTTTCACTGTTGGATAATATGTTGAAAATATTTTAAACTCCCGGTTTCAGAATACGATGATAGGATAACTTGCAAATGTCGAGACTTAAACTTAAAAACATGGCACCAACACCTCACACGGGACCAATGAAACTCGTACGAACTGACCGCGAGATCACCGGACCCCCGGTTTGAGAATACGATGATAATTAAAAAATATTAGGACTTAAGCATAAAAACAAGGCGTTAGATAGCAAAAACACGAAACAGCCCCCGAATGGCCTCGTGGATTGCACTAACACCTCCCACGGGACCAATGTAACTAGTAGGAACAGACCCCGCAGCCGCGGGACTCCCGGTTTGAGAATACGACGATAATTTGCATATTTTTAGACGTAGGCTTAAAAGCATGGCGTTAGAGGGTGAGACCTCGAAACAGCCCCCAAACGGCCCTATGGGTGGCACCAACACCTCCCACGGGACCAATGTAACTCGTAGGAACCGACTCCGCAGCCGCGGGACTCCCGGTTTTAGAATACGATGGTAATTTGCATATTTCTAGACTTCGGATTAAAAACATGACGTTAGAGGGTGAAAACTCGAAACAGCCCCCGAACGGCCCCGTCGGTGGCACCAACACCTCCCACGGGACCAATGTAACTCGTAGGAACTGAACCCGCAGCCGCGGGACTCCCGGTTTGAGAATACGATGATAATTTGCATATTTGTAGACTTAGGCTTAAAAACATGGCGTTAGACGGTGAGAACTCGAAACTTCCACCGAACGGCCCCGTGGGTGGCACCAACACCTCCCACGGGACCAATATAACTCTTAGGAACTGACTACGCAGCCGCGGGTCTCCCGATTTGAGAATACGACGGTAATTTTCATATTTATAGACTTAGGCTTAAAAACACGGCGTTAGAGGGTGAGATCTCGAAACTTCCCCCGAACGTCCCCGTGGGTGGCACCAACACCTCCCATGGGACCAATGTAACTCGTAGGAACTGACCCCGCAGCCGCGGGACTCCCGATTTGAGAATACGATGGTAATTTGCATATTTATAGACTTAGGGTTAAAAACATGGCGTTAGAGGGTGAGAACTCGAAACAGCCCCCGAACGGCCCCGTGGGTGGCACCAACACCTCCCACGGGACCAATGTAACTCGTAGGAACTGACCCGCAGCCGTGGGACTCCCGGTTTAAGAATACGATAGTAATTTGCATATTTCTAGACTTAAGCTTAAAAATATGGCGTTAGAGGGTGGAAACTCGAAACTGCCCCCAAACAGCCCCGGGGGTGGCACCAACACCTCCCACGGAACCAATGTGACTCGTAGGAACTGACCCCGCAGGCGCGGGACTCCCGATTTTAGAATACGACAATAATTTGCATATTTCTAGACTTAGGCTTAAAAAAATGGCGTTATCGGGTGAAAACTCGAAACAAGCCCCGAATGTCCCCGTGGGTGGAACCAACACCTCCAACGGGACCAATGTAACTCGTAGGAACTGACCACGCAGTCGCGGAACTCTCGGTTTGAGAATATGACTGTAATTTGTATATTTCTAGAGTTAGGCTTAAAAACATGGCGTTAGGGGGTGAAAACCCGAAACAGCGCCCGAACGGCTTCGGGGGTGGCACCAACACCTGCCAAGGAACCAATATGACTCATAAGAACTGACCGCACAGCCACGGGACTCTCGGTTTTAGAGTACGACGGTAATTTAAATATTTCTAGACTTAAGCAAAACACGGCGTTAGAGGGTGAATCTCGAAACTGCCCCCAAACTTCCCCGTGGGTGGCACCAACACCTCCCACGGGACCAATGTAACTCGTAGGAACTGACCCCGCAGCCGCGGGACTACCGGTTTGAGAATACGACGGTAATTTTCATATTTATAGACTTAGGCTTTAAAACATGGCGTTAGAGGGTGAGAACTCGAAACAGCCCCCGAACGACCCCGTGGATGGTACCAACACCTCCCACGGGACCAATGTAACTCGTAGGAACTGACCCCGCAGCCGCGGGACTCCCGGTTTTAGAGTACGATGATAATTTGCATATTTGTAGACTTAGGCTTAAAAACATGGCGTTAGAGGGTGAAAACTCGAAACAGCCACCGAACGGCCCCGTGGGTGGCACCAACAGCTCCCACGGGACCAATGTGACTCTTAGGAACTGACCCCGCAGCCGCGGGTCTCCCGATTTGAGAATACAATGGTAATTTTCATATTTCTAGACTTAGGCTTAAAAACATGGCGTTAGAGGGTGAGAACTCGAAACTGCCCTCAAACGTCCCCGTGGGTGGCACCAACACCTCCCACGGGACCAATGTAACTCGTAGGAACTGACCCCGCAGCCGCGGGACTCCCGGTTTGAGAATACGACGGTAATTTGCATATTTCTAGACTTAGGGTTAAAAACATGGCGTTAAAGGGTGAGACTCGAAACAGCCCCCGAACGATCCCGTGGGTGGCACTAACACCTCCCACGGGACCAATGTAACTCGTAGGAACTGAACCCGCAGCCGCGGGACTACCGGTTTTAGAATACGACGGTAATTTGCATATTTCTAGACTTAGGCTTAAAAACATGGCGTTAGAGGGTGGGTACTCGAAACTGCCCCCGAATGGCCCCGTGGGTGGCACCAACACCTCCCACGGGACCAATGTAACTCGTAGGAACTGACTCCGCATCCGTGGGACTCCCGATTTGAGAGTACGACGGTAATTTGCATATTTCTAGACTTAGGCTTAAAAACATGGCGTTAGAGGGTGAAAACCCGAAACAGCCCCCGAACGTCCCCGTGGGTGGCACCAACACCTCCAACGGGACCAATGTAAATCGTAGGAACTAACCACGCAGCCGCGGGACTCTCGGTTTGAGAATACGGTGGTAATTTTCATATTTCTAGAGTTAGGCTTAAGAACATGGCGTTAGAGGGTGAGAACTCGAAACAGCCCCCGAACGACCCCGTGGGTGGCACCAACACCTCCCACGGGACCAATGTAACTCGTAGGAACTGACCCCGCAGCCGCGGGACTCCCGGTTTGAGAATACGACGGTAATTTTCATATTTCTAGACTTAGGGTTAAAAGCATAGCGTTTGAGAGTGAGAACTAGAAACAGCCCCCGAACGGCCCCATGGGTGGCACCAACACCTCCCACGGGAAGAATGTACCTCGAAGGAACTGACCCCGCAGCCGCGGGACTACTGGTTCGAGAATACGACGGTAATTTGCATATTTATAGACTTAGGCTTAAAAACATGGCGTTAGAGGGTGAGAACTCGAAACAGTCCCCGAACGACCCCGTGTGTGGCACCAACACCTCCCACGGGACCAATGTAACTCGTAGGAACTGACCCCGCAGCCGCGGGACTCCCGGTTTGAGAATACGACGGTAATTTTCATATTTCTAAACTTAGGGTTAAAAACATGGCGTTAGAGGGTGAGAACTAGAAACATCCCCCGAACGGCCCCGTGGGTGGCACCAACACCTCCCACGGGACCAATGTAACTCGTAGGAACTCACCCCGCAGCCGCGGGACTCCCGGTTTGAGAGTACGACGGTAACTTGCATATTTCTAGACTTAAGCAAATCATGGCGTTAGAGGGTGGGAACTCAAAATTTCCACCGAACGGCCCCGTGGGAGGCACCAACACCTCCCATGGGACCAATGTAACTCGTAGAAACTGACCCCGCAGTCGCGGGACTCCCGGTTTGAGAATACGACGGTAATTTTCATATTTATACACTTAGGCTTAAAAACGTGGAGTTAGTGGGTGGGAACTCGAAACAGCCCCCGAACGACCCCGTGGGTGGCACCAACACCTCCCACGGGACCAATGTAACTCGTACGAACTGACCCCGCGGCCGCGGGACTCCCGGTTTTAGAGTACGACGATAATTTGCATATTTCTAGACTTAGGCGTAAAAACATGGTGTTAGAGGGAGAAAACTCGAAACAGCCCCCGAACGGCCTCATGGATGGCACCAACACCTCCCACGGGACCACTGTTACTCTTAGGAACTGACCACGCAGCCGCGGGACTCTCGGTTTGAGAATACGGTGATAATTTGCATATTTCTTGAGTTAAGCTTAAAAACATGGCGTTAGGGGGTGAAAATCCGAAACACCGCCCGAACGGCTTCGGGGGTGGCACCAACACCTGCCATGGAACCAATACGACTCATAAGAACTGACCGCAGAGCCAAGAGACTCCCGATTTGAGAGTACGACAGTAATTTTCATATTTCTTGACTTAGGCTTAAAAACATGGCGTTAGAGGGTGAAAACTCGAAACAGCCCCCGAACGGCCCCATGGGTGGCACCAACACCTCCCACGGGACCAATGTAACTCGTAGGAACTGACTCCGCAGCCGCGGGTCTCCCGATTTGAGAATACGACGGTAATTTTCATATTTATAGACTTAGGCTTAAAAACACGGCGTTAGAGGGTGAGATCTCGAAACTTCCCCCGAACGTCCCCGTGGGTGGCACCAACACCTCCCATGGGACCAATGTAACTCGTAGGAACTGACCCCGCAGCCGCGGGACTCCCGGTTTGAGAATACGATGGAAATTTGCATATTTATAGACTTAGGCTTAAAAACATGGCGTTAGAGGGTGAGAACTCGAAACAGCCCCCGAATAGCCTCGTGGGTGACACCAACACCTCCCACGGGACCAATGTAACTCGTAGGAACTGACCCCGCAGCCGCGGGACTCCCGATTTGAGAATACGATGATAATTTTCATATTTCTAGACTTAGGCTTAAAAACATGGCGTTATCGGGTGAAAATAAAAAACAGCCCCCGAACGGTCCCATGGGTGGCACCAACACCTCCCATGGGACCAATGTAACTCGTAGGAACTAACCCCGCAGCCGCGGGACTCCCGATTTTTGAATACAACGATAATTTGCATATTTTTAGACTTAGGCTTAAAAACATGGCGTTAGTGGGTGAGAACTCGAAACAGCCCCCGAACGGCCTCGTGGATGGCACCAACACCTCCCACGGGACCAATGTAACTCTTAGGAACTAACCACGCAGCCGCGGAACTCTCGGTTTGAGAATACGGTGATAATTTGCATATTCTTGAGTTAGTCTTAAAAACATGGCGTTTGGGGGTGAAAACCCGAAACACCGCCCGAACGGCTTCGGGGGTGGCACCAACACCTGCCATGGAACCAATACGACTCATAAGAACTGACCGCAGAGCCACGAGACTCCCGATTTGAGAGTTCGACGGTAATTTGCATATTTCAAGACTTAGGCTTAAAAACATGGCGTTAGAGGGTGAAAACTCGAAACAGCCCCCGAATAGCCCCATGGGTGGCACCAACACCTCCCACGGGACCAATGTAACTCGTAGGAACTGACCCCGCAGCCGCGGGACTCTCGGTTTGAGAATACGACGATAATTTGCATATTTATAGACTTAGGCTTAAAAACATGGCGTTAGAGGGTGAGAACTCGAAATAGTCCCCGAACGACCCCGTGTGTGGCACCAACACCTCCCACGGGACCAATGTAACTCGTAGGAACTAACCCCGCAGCCGCGAGACTCTCGGTTTGAGAATATGACGGTAATTTGCATATTTCTAAACTTCGGGTTAAAAACATGGCGTTAGAGGGTGAGAACTAGAAACAACTCCCGAACGGCCCCGTGGGTGGCACCAACACCTCCCACGTGACCAATGTAACTCGTAGGAACTCGCCCCGCAGCCGCGGGACTCCCGGTTTGAGAGTACGATGGTAATTTGCATATTTCTATACCTAAGCAAAACATGGCGTTAGAGGGTGGGAACTCAAAATTTCCCCCGAACGGCCCCGTGGGAGGCACAAACACCTCCCACGGGACCAATGTAACTCGTAGAAACTGACCCCGCAGTCGCGGGACTCCCGGTTTGAGAATACGACGGTAATTTTCATATTTATACACTTAGGCTTAAAAACGTGGAGTTAGTGGGTGGGAACTCGAAACAGCCCCCGAACGACACCGTGGGTGGCACCAACACCTCCCACGGGACCAATGTAACTCGTAGGAACTGACCCCGCGGCCGCGGGACTCCCGGTTTTAGAGTACGACGATAATTTGCATATTTCTAGACTTAGGCGGAAAAACATGGTGTTAGAGGGTGAAAACTCGAAACAACCCCCGAACGGCCCCATGGGTGGCACCAACACCTCCCACGGGACCAATGTAACTCGTAGGAACTGACTCCGCAGCCGCGGGTCTCCCGATTTGAGAATCCGACGGTAATTTTCATATTTATAGACTTAGGCTTAAAAACACGGCGTTAGAGGGTGAGATCTCGAAACTTCCCCCGAACGTCCCCGTGGGTGGCACCAACACCTCCCATGGGACCAATGTAACTCGTAGGAACTGACCCCGCAGCCGCGGGACTCCAGGTTTGAGAATACGATGGCAATTTGCATATTTATAGACTTAGGCTTAAAAACATGGCGTTAGAGGGTGAGAACTCGAAACAGCCCCCGAACAGCCTCGTGGGTGACACCAACACCTCCCACGGGACCAATGTAACTCGTAGGAACTGACCCCGCAGCCGCGGGACTCCCGATTTGAGAATACGATGATAATTTTCATATTTCTAGACTTAGGCTTAAAAACATGGCGTTATCGGGTGAAAACAAAAAACAACCCCCGAACGGTCCCATGGGTGGCACCAACACCTCCCATGGGACCAATGTAACTCTTAGGAACTGACCCCGCAGCCGCGGGACTCCCGATTTTTGAATACAACAATAATTTGCATATTTTTAGACTTAGGCTTAAAAACATGGCGTTAGTGGGTGAGAACTCGAAACAGCCCCCGAACGGCCTCGTGGATGGCACCAACACCTCCCACGGGACCAATGTAACTCTTAGGAACTGACCACGCAGCCGCGGGACTCTCGGTTTGAGAATACGGTGATAATTTGCATATTTCTTGAGTTAGTCTTAAAAACATGGCGTTTGGGGGTGAAAACCCGAAACACCGCCCGAACGGCTTCGGGGGTGGCACCAACACCTGCCATGGAACCAATACGACTCATAAGAACTGACCGCAAAGCCACGAGACTCCCGATTTGAGAGTTCGACGGTAATTTGCATATTTCAAGACTTAGGCTTAAAAACATGGCGTTAGAGGGTGAAAACTCGAAACAGGCCCCGAATAGCCCCGTGGGTGGCACCAACACCTCCCACGGGACCAATGTAACTCGTAGGAACTGACCCCGCAGCCGCGGGACTCTTGGTTTGAGAATACGACGATAATTTGCATATTTGTAGACTTAGGCTTAAAAACATGGCGTTAGAGGGTGAGAACTCGAAACAGTCCCCGAACGACCCCGTGTGTGGCACCAACACCTCCCACGTGACCAATGTAACTCGTAGGAACTAACCCCGCAGCCGCGGGACTCTCGGTTTGAGAATATGACGGTAATTTGCATATTTCTAAACTTAGGGTTAAAAACATGGCGTTAGAGGGTGAGAACTGGAAACAACTCCCGAACGGCCCCGTGGGTGGCACCAACACCTCCCACGTGACCAATGTAACTCGTAGGAACTCACCCCGCAGCCGCGGGACTCCCGGTTTGAGAGTACGATGGTAATTTGCAAATTTCTAGACCTAAGCAAAACATGGCGTTAGAGGGTGGGAACTCAAAATTTCCCCCGAACGGCCCCGTGGGAGGCACAAACACCTCCCACGGGACCAATGTAACTCGTAGAAACTGACCCCGCAGTCGCGGGACTCCCGGTTTGAGAATACGACGGTAATTTTCATATTTATACACTTAGGCTTAAAAACGTGGAGTTAGTGGGTGGGAACTCGAAACAGCCCCCGAACGACACCGTGGGTGGCACCAACACCTCCCACGGGACCAATGTAACTCGTAGGAACTGACCCCGCGGCCGCGGGACTCCCGGTTTTAGAGTACGACGATAATTTGCATATTTCTAGACTTAGGCGTAAAAACATGGTGTTAGAGGGAGAAAACTCGAAACAGCCCTCGAACGGCCTCGTGGATGGCACCAACACCTCCCACGGGACCAATGTAACTCTTAGGAACTGGCCACGCAGCCGCGGGACTCTCGATTTGAGAATACGGTGATAATTTGCATATTTCTTGAGTTAGGCTTAAAAACATGGCGTTAGGGGGTGAAAACCCGAAACACCGCCCGAACGGCTTCGGGGGTGGCACCAACACCTGCCATGGAACCAATACGACTCATAAGAACTGACCGCAGATCCACGAGACTCCCGATTTGAGAGTACGACGGTAATTTGCATATTTCTAGAGTTAGGCTTAAAAATATGGCGTTAGAGGGTGAAAACTCGAAACAGCCCCCGAACGACCCCATGGGTGGCACCAACACCTCCCACAGGACCAATGTAACTCATAGGAACTGAACCCGCAGCCGCGGGACTACCGGTTTGAGAATACGACGGTAATTTGCATATTTATAGACTTAGGCTTAAAAACATGGCGTTAGAAGGTGAGAACTCGAAATAGCACCTTAACGACCCCGTGGATGGCACCAACACCTCCCACGGGACCAATGTAACTCGTAGGAACTGACCCCGCAGCCGCGGGACTCTTGGTTTGAGAATACGACGATAATTTGCATATTTGTAGACTTAGGCTTAAAAACATGGTGTTAGAGGGTGAGAACTCGAAACAGTCCCCGAACGACCCCGTGTGTGGCACCAACACCTCCCGCGTGACCAATGTAACTCGTAGGAACTAACCCCGCAGCCGCGGGACTCTCGGTTTGAGAATATGACGGTAATTTGCATATTTCTAAACTTAGGGTTAAAAACATGGCGTTAGAGGGTGAGAACTGGAAACAACTCCCGAACGGCCCCGTGGGTGGCACCAACACCTCCCACGTGACCAATGTAACTCGTAGGAACTCACCCCGTAGCCGCGGGACTCCCGGTTTGAGAGTACGATGGTAATTTGCATATTTCTAGACCTAAGCAAAACATGGCGTTAGAGGGTGGGAACTCAAAATTTCCACCGAACGGCCCCGTGGGAGGCACAAACACCTCCCACGGGACCAATGTAACTCGTAGAAACTGACCCCGCAGTCGCGGGACTCCCGGTTTGAGAATACGACGGTAATTTTCATATTTATACACTTAGGCTTAAAAACGTGGAGTTAGTGGGTGGGAACTCGAAACAGCCCCCGAACGACCCCGTGGGTGGCACCAACACCTCCCACGGGACCAATGTAACTCGTAGGAACTGACCCCGCGGCCGCGGGACTCCCGGTTTTAGAGTACGACGATAATTTGCATATTTCTAGACTTAGGCGTAAAAACATGGTGTTAGAGGGTGAAAACTCGAAACCGCCCCCGAACGGCCCCATGGGTGGCACCAACACCTCCCACGGGACCAATGTAACTCGTAGGAACTGACTCCGCAGCCGCGGGTCTCCCGATTTGAGAATACGACGGTAATTTTCATATTTATAGACTTAGGCTTAAAAACACGACGTTAGAGGGTGAGATCTCGAAACTTCCCCCGAACGTCCCCGTGGGTGGCACCAACACCTCCCACGGGACCAATGTAACTCGTAGGAACTGACCCCGCAGCCGCGGGACTCCCGGTTTGAGAATACGATGGCAATTTGCATATTTATAGACTTAGGCTTAAAAACATGGCGTTAGAGGGTGAGAACTCGAAACAGCCCCCGAACAGCCTCGTGGGTGACACCAACACCTCCCACGGGACCAATGTAACTCGTAGGAACTGACCCCGCAGCCGCGGGACTCCCGATTTGAGAATACGATGATAATTTGCATATTTCTAGACTTAGGTATAAAAACATGGCGTTATCGGGTGAAAACAAAAAACAGCCCCCGAACGGTCCCATGGGTGGCACCAACACCTCCCACGTGACCAATGTAACTCGTAGGAACTCACCCCGCAGCCGCGGGACTCCCGGTTTGAGAGTACGATGGTAATTTGCATATTTCTAGACCTAAGCAAAACATGGCGTTAGAGGGTGGGAACTCAAAATTTCCCCCGAACGGCCCCGTGGGAGGCACAAACACCTCCCACGGGACCAATGTAACTCGTAGAAACTGACCCCGCAGTCGCGGGACTCCCGGTTTGAGAATACGACGGTAATTTTCATATTTATACACTTAGGCTTAAAAACGTGGAGTTAGTGGGTGGGAACTCGAAACAGCCCCCGAACGACCCCGTGGGTGGCACCAACACCTCCCACGGGACCAATGTAACTCGTAGGAACTGACCCCGCGGCCGCGGGACTCCCGGTTTTAGAGTACGACGATAATTTGCATATTTCTAGACTTAGGCGTAAAAACATGGTGTTAGAGGGAGAAAACTCGAAACAGCCCCCGAACGGCCTCGTGGATGGCACCAACACCTCCCACGGGACCAATGTAACTCTTAGGAACTGGCCACGCAGCCGCGGGACTCTCGATTTGAGAATACGATGATAATTTGCATATTTCTTGAGTTAGGCTTAAAAACATGGCGTTAGGGGGTGAAAACCCGAAACACCGCCCGAACGGCTTCGGAGGTGGCACCAACACCTGCCATGGAACCAATACGACTCATAAGAACTGACCGCAGATCCACGAAACTCCCGATTTGAGAGTACGACGGTAATTTGCATATTTCTAGAGTTAGGCTTAAAAATATGGCGTTAGAGGGTGAAAACTCGAAACAGCCCCCGAACGACCCCATGGGTGGCACCAACACCTCCCAGAGGACCAATGTAACTCATAGGAACTGAACCCGCAGCCGCGGGACTACCGATTTGAGAATACGACGGTAATTTTCATATTTATAGACTTAGGCTTAAAAACATGGCGTTAGAAGGTGAGAACTCGAAATAGCACCTTAACGACCCCGTGGATGGCACCAACACCTCCCACGGGACCAATGTAACTCGTAGGAACTGACCCCGCAGCCGCGAGAATCCCGGTTTGAGGATACGACGGTAATTTGCATATTTCTAGACTTAGGCTTAAAAACATGGCGTTATCGGGTGAAAACTAAAAATAGCCCCCGAACGGCCCCGTGGGTGGCACCAACACCTCCCACGGGACCAATGTAACTCGTAGGAACTGACCCCTCAGCCGCGGGACTCCCGATTTTTGAATACAACGATAATTTGCAAATTTTTAGACTTAGGCTTAAAAACATGGCGTTAGTGGGTGAGAACTCGAAACAGCCCCCGAACGGCTTCGTGGATGGCACCAACACCTCCCACGGGACCAATGTAACTCTTAGGAACTGACCACGCAGCCGCGGGACTCTCGGTTTGAGAATACGGTGATAATTTGCATATTTCTTGAGTTAGGCTTAAAAACATGGCGTTAGGGGGTGACAACCCGAAACACCGCCCGAACGGCTTCGGGGGTGGCACCAACACCTGCCATGGAACCAATATGACTCATAAGAACTGACCGCAGAGCCACGAGACTCTCGGTTTGAGAATATGACGATAATTTGCATATTTGTAGACTTAGGCTTAAAACATGGAATTAGAGGGTGAGAACTCGAAACAGCCCCCGAACTGCCACGTGGGTGGCACCAACACCTCCCACGGGACCAATGTCACTCGTAGGAATTGACCCCGCAGCCGCGGGACTCTCGGTTTTGGAATACGACGATAATTAGCATATTTTTTTTACTTAGGCTTAAAAACATGGCGTTAGTGCGTGAGAACTTGAAACAGCCCCGAATAGCCTCGTGGATGGCACCAACACCTTCCACGGGTCCAGTGTAACTCGTAGGAACTGACCACGCAGCCGCGGGACTCTCGGTTTGAGAATACGGCGGTAATTTGCATATTTCTAGAGTTAGGCTTAAAAACATTGCGTTAGGGGGTGAAAACCCGAAACAGCGCCCGAACGGCTTCAGGGGTGGCACCAACACCTGTCATGGAACCAATATGACTCAGAAGAACTGACCGCACAGCCACGAGACTCTCGGTTTGAGAGTACAATGATAATTTGCATATTTCTAGACTTAGGCTTAAAAACAAGGCGTTAGAGGGTGAATCTCGAAACTGCCCCTGAACGTCCCCGGGGGTGGCACCAACACCTCCCACGGGACCAATGTAACTCGTAGGAACTGACCCCGCAGCCGAGGGACTACCGGTTTGAGAATACGACGGTAATTTGCATATTCATAGACTTAGTCTTAAAAACATGGCGTTAGAGGGTGAGAACTCGGAACATCCCCCGAACGACCCCGTGGGTGGCACCAACACCTCCCACGGGACCAATGTAACTCTTAGGAACTGACCCCGTAGCCGCGGGACTTCCGATTTTAACGTAGGACGATAATATACAAATTTCTAGACTTAGGCTTAAAAACATGGCGTTAGAGGGTGAGAACTCGAAATAGCCCCCTAACGTCCCCGTGGGTGGCACCAACACCTCCCACGGGACAAATGTAACTTGTAGGAACTGACCCCGCAGCCGCGGGACTCCCGGTATGAAAATACGACGGTAATTTGCATATTTATTGACTTAGGCTTAAGAACATGGCGTTAGAGGGTGAGAACTCGAAACCGCCCCCGAACAGCCTCGTGGGTGACACCAACACCCCCCACGGAACCAATGTAACTCGTAGGAACTGACCCTGCAGCCGCGGGACTCCCGATTTGAGAATACGACGATAATTTGCATATTTCTAGACTTAGGCTTAAAAACATGGCGTTATCGGGTGAAAACTAAAAACAGCTCCCGAACGGCCCCGTGGGTGGCACCAACACCTCCCACGGGACCAATGTAACTCGTAGGAGCTGACCCCGCAGCCCGGGACTACCGGTTTTTAAATACAACGATAATTTGCATATTTTTAGACTTAGGCTTAAAAACATGGCGTTAGTGGGTGAGAACTCGAAACAGCCACCGAACGGCCTCGTGGATGGCACCAACACCTCCCACGGGACCAATGTAACTCTTAGGAACTGACCACGCAGCCGCGGGACTCTCGGTTTGAGAATACGGTGATAATTTGCATATTTCTTGAGTTAGGCTTAAAAACATGGCGTTAGGGGGAGAACCCGAAACACCGCCCGAACGGCTTCGGGGGTGGCACCAACACCTGCCATGGAACCAATACGACTCATAAGAACTGACCGCAGAGACACGAGACTCCCGATTTGAGAGTACGACGGTAATTAGCATATTTCTAGACTTAGGCGTAAAAACATGGTGTTAGAGGGAGAAAACTCGAAACAGCCCCCGAACGGCCTCATGGATGGCACCAACACCTCCCACGGGACCACTGTAACTCTTAGGAACTGACCACGCAGCCGCGGGACTCTCGGTTTGAGAATACGGTGATAATTTGCATATTTCTTGAGTTAGGCTTAAAAACATGGCGTTAGGGGGTGAAAATCCGAAACACCGCCCGAACGGCTTCGGGGGTGGCACCAACACCTGCCATGGAACCAATACGACTCATAAGAACTGACCGCAGAGCCATGAGACTCCCGATTTGAGAGTACGACGGTAATTTTCATATTTCTTGACTTAGGCTTAAAAACATGGCGTTAGAGGGTGAAAACTCGAAACAGCCCCCGAACGGCCCCATGGGTGGCACCAACACCTCCCACGGGACCAATGTAACTCGTAGGAACTGACTCCGCAGCCGCGGGTCTCCCGATTTGAGAATACGACGGTAATTTTCATATTTATAGACTTAGGCTTAAAAACACGGCGTTAGAGGGTGAGATCTCGAAACTTCCCCCGAACGTCCCCGTGGGTGGCACCAACACCTCCCATGGGACCAATGTAACTCGTAGGAACTGACCCCGCAGCCGCGGGACTCCCGGTTTGAGAATACGATGGAAATTTGCATATTTATAGACTTAGGCTTAAAAACATGGCGTTAGAGGGTGAGAACTCGAAACAGCCCCCGAACAGCCTCGTGGGTGACACCAACACCTCCCACGGGACCAATGTAACTCGTAGGAACTGACCCCGCAGCCGCGGGACTCCCGATTTGAGAATACGATGATAATTTGCATATTTCTAGACTTAGGCTTAAAAACATGGCGTTATCGGGTGAAAACAAAAAACAGCCCCCGAACGGTCCCATGGGTGGCACCAACACCTCCCATGGGACCAATGTAACTCGTAGGAACTAACCCCGCAGCCGCGGGACTCCCGATTTTTGAATACAACGATAATTTGCATATTTTTAGACTTAGGCTTAAAAACATGGCGTTAGTGGGTGAGAACTCGAAACAGCCCCCGAACGGCCTCGTGGATGGCACCAACACCTCCCACGGGACCAATGTAACTCTTAGGAACTAACCACGCAGCCGCGGGACTCTCGGTTTGAGAATACGGTGATAATTTGCATATTTCTTGAGTTAGTCTTAAAAACATGGCGTTTGGGGGTGAAAACCCGAAACACCGCCCGAACGGCTTCGGGGGTGGCACCAACACCTGCCATGGAACCAATACGACTCATAAGAACTGACCGCAGAGCCACGAGACTCCCGATTTGAGAGTTCGACGGTAATTTGCATATTTCAAGACTTAGGCTTAAAAACATGGCGTTAGAGGGTGAAAACTCGAAACAGCCCCCGAATAGCCCCATGGGTGGCACCAACACCTCCCACGGGACCAATGTAACTCGTAGGAACTGACCCCGCAGCCGCGGGACTCTCGGTTTGAGAATACGACGATAATTTGCATATTTGTAGACTTAGGCTTAAAAACATGGCATTAGAGGGTGAGAACTCGAAACAGCCCCGTGGGTGGGGCCAACACCTCCCACGGGACCAATGTAACTCGTAAGAACTGACCCCGCAGCCGCGGGACTCTCGGTTTTGGAATACGACGATAATTTGCATATTTTTTTACTTAGGCTTAAAAACATGGCGTTAGTGCGTGAGAACTTGAAACAGCCCAGAACAGCCTCGTGGATGGCACCAACACCTCCCACGGGTCCAGTGTAACTCGTAGGAACTGACCACGCAGCCGCGGGAATCTAGGTTTGAGAATACGACGGTAATTTGCATATTTCTAGAGTTAGGCTTAAAAACATGGCGTTAGGGAGTGAAAACCCGAAACAGCGCCCGAACGGCTTCAGGGGTGGCACCAACACCTCCCATGGAACCAATATAACTCATAAGAACTGACCGCATAGCCACGGGACTCCCGGTTTGAGAGTACAATGATAATTTGCATATTTCTAGACTTAGGCTTAAAAATATGGCGTTAGAGGGTGAATCTCAAACTGCCTCTGAACGTCCCCGTGGGTGGCACCAACACCTCCCACGGAACCAATGTAACTCGTAGGAACTGACCCCGCAGCCGAGGGACTACCGGTTTGAGAATACGACGGTAATTTGCATATTCATAGACTTAGGCTTAGAAACATGGCGTTAGAGGGTGAGAACTAAGAACATCCACCGAACGACCCCGTGGGTGGCACCAACACCTCCCATGGGACCAATGTAACTCGTAGGAACTGACCCCGCAGCCGCGGGACTCCCTGTTTTAGAGTACGACGATAATTTGCAAATTTCTAGACTTAGGCTTAAAAACATGGCGTTAGAGGGTGAGAACTCGAAATAGCCCCCCCAACGTCCCCGTGGGTGGCACCAACACCTCCCATGGGACCAATGTAACTCGTAGGAACTGACCCCGTGGCTGCGGGAATCCCGATTTTAGAGTACGACGATAATTTGCATATTTCTAGACTTAGGCTTAAAAACATGACGTTAGAGGGTGAAAACTCGAAACAGACCCCGAACGGCCACGTGGGTGACACCAACACCTCCCACGGGACCAATGTAACTCGTAGGAACTGACCCCGCAGCCGCGGGACTCCCGATTTGAGAATACGACGATAATTTGCATATTTCTAGACTTAGGCTTAAAAACATGGCGTTATCGGGCGAAAACTAGAAACAGCCCCCGAACGGCCCCGTGGGTGGCACCAACACCTCCCACGGGACCAATGTAACTCGTAGGAACTGACCTCGCAGCCGCGGGACTCCCGGTTTTTTAATACAACGATAATTTGCATATTTTTAGACTTAGGCTTAAAAACATGGCGTTAGTGGGTGAGAACTCGAAACAGCCCCCGAACGGCCTCGTGGATGGCACCAACACCTCCCACGGGACCAATGTAACTCTAAGGAACTAACCACGCAGCCGCGGGACTCTCGGTTTGAGAATACGGTGATAATTTGCATATTTGTAGACTTAGGCTTAAAAACATGGCATTAGAGGGTGAGAACTCGAAACAGCCCCCTAACAGCCCCGTGGGTGGCACCAACACCTCCCACGGGACCAATGTAACTCGTAGGAACTGACCCCGCAGCCGCAGGACTTCCGGTTTTAGAATACAATGGTAATTTGCATATTTCAAGACTTAGGCTTAAAAACATGGCGTTAGAGGGTGGGAAATCGAAACTGCCCCCGAACGGCCCCGTGGATGGCAGCAACACCTCCCACGGGACCAATGTAACTCGTAGGAACTAACCCCGCAGCCGCGGGACTCCCGGTTTGAGAGTCCGATGGTAATTTGCATATTTCTATACTTAAGCAAAACATGGTGTTAGAGGATGGGAACTCGAAACTGCCCCCGAACGGCCCCGTGGGTGGCACCAACGCCTCCCACCGGACCAATGTAACTCGTAGGAACTGACCCCGCAGCTGCGGGACTCCCGGTTTGAGAATACGACGGTAATTTGCATATTTATAGACTTAGGCTTAAAAACATGGCGTTAGTGGGTACTCGAAAAGCCCCCGAACGACCCCGTGGGTGGCACCAACACCTCCCACGGGACCAATGTAACTCGTAGGAACTGACCCCGCAGCCGTGGGACTCCCGATTTTAGAATACGATGGTAATTTGTATATTTCAAGACTTAGGCTTAAAAACATGGCGTTAGAGGGTGGGAACTCGAAACTGCCCCCGAACGGCCCCGTGGGTGGAACCAACACCTCCCACGGGACCAATGTAACTCGTAGGACCTGACCCTCCGGGTTTTTGAATACGACGGTAATTTTCATATTTCTAGACATAAGCAAAACATGGCGTTAGAGGGTGGGAACTCAAAACTGCCCCCGAACGGTCCCGTGGGTGGCACCAACACCTCCCACGGGACCAATGTAACTCGTAGGAACTGACCCCGCAGCCGCGGGACTCCCAGTTTGAGAATACGACGGTAATTTGCATATTTATAGACTTAGGCTTAAAAACATGACGTTAGTGGGTGGGAACTCAAAACAGCCCCCGAACGACCCCGTAGGTGGCACCAACACCTCCCACGGGACCAATGTAACTCGTAGGAACTGACCCCGCAGCCGCGGGACTCCCGATTTTTGAATACGACGATAATTTGCATATTTTTAGTCTTAGGCTTAAAAACATGGCGTTAGTGGGTGAGAACTCGAAACAGCCCCCGAAAGGCCTCGTGGATGGCACCAACACCTCCCACGGGACCAATGTAACTCGTAGGAATTTACCCCGCATCCACGGGACTCCCGGTTTGAGAATACGATGATAATTTGTAAATTTCTAGACTTAGGCTTAAAAACATGGCGTTAGAGGGTGAGAACTCGAAACAGCCCCCGAACGGCCCTGTGGGTGGCACCAACACCTCCCACGGAACCAACGTAACTCGTAGGAACCTACCCCGCAGCCACGGAACTCCCGGTTTTAGAATACGACGGTAATTTGCATATTTCTAGACTTAGGCTTAAAAACATGGCGTTAGAGGGTGAAAACTCGAAACAGCCTCCGAACGGCCCCGTGGGTGGCACCAACACCTCCCATGGGACCAATGTAACTCGTAGGAACTGACCCCGCAACCGTGGGACTCCCGATTTGAGAATACGACGATAATTTGCATTTTTGTAGACTTAGGCTAAAAAACATGGCGTTAGAGGGTGAGAACTCGAAACAGCCCCCGACCGGTCCCATGGGTGGCACCAACACCTCCCACGGGACCAATATAACTCTTAGGAACTGACTCCATAGCCGCGGGTCTCCCGATTTGAGAATACAACGGTAATTTTCATATTTATAGACTTAGGCTTAAAAACATGGCGTTAGAGGGTGAGATCTCGAAACTGCCCCCGAACGGTCCCGTGGGTGGCACCAACTCCTCCCACGGGACCAATGTAACTCGTAGGAACTGGCCCCGTAGCCGCGGGACTCCCGGTTTGAGAATACGATGGTAATTTGTATATTTATAGTCTTAGGGTTAAAAACATGGCGTTAGAGGGTGAGAACTCGAAACAGCCCCCGAACGGCCCCGTGGGTGGCACCAACAGCTCCCACGGGACCAATGTAACTCATAGGAGCTGACCTCACAGCCGCGGGACTCTCGATTTTAGACTACGACGGTAATTTGCATATTTCTAGACTTAGGCTTAAAAACATGGCGTTGGAGGGTGGGAACTCGAAACTGCCCCCTAACGGCCCCGTGGGTGGCACCAACAGCTCCCACGGGACCAATGTAACTCGTAGGAACTGACCCCGCAGTCACGGGACTCCCGATTTTAGAATACGACGATAATTTGCATATTTCTAGACTTAGGCTTAAAAACATGGCGTTAGAGGGTGAAAACCCGAAACATCCCCTGAACGTCCCCGTGGGTGGCACCAACACCTCCAACGGGACCAATGTAACTCTTAGGAACTGACCATGCAGCCGCGGGACTCCCGGTTTGAGAATGTGGCGGTAATTTGCATATTTCTAGAGTTAGGCTTAAAAACAAGGCGTTAGGGGGTGAAAACCCGAAACAGCGCCCGAACGTCTTCGGAGGTGGCACCAACACCTTCCATGGAACCAATATGACTCATAAGAACTGACTGCACAGCCACGGGACTCCCGATTTGAGAGTACGACGGTAATTTGCATATTTTTAGACTTAAGCAAAACATGGCGTTAGAGGGTGAGATCTCGAAACTGCCCCCGAACGTCCCTGTGGGTGGCACCAACACCTCCCACGGAACCAATGTAACTCTTAGGAACTGACCCCGCAGCCGCGGGACTACCGGTTTGAGAATACGACGGTAATTTGCATATTTATAGACTTAGGCTTAAAAACATGGCGTTAGAGGGTGAGAACTAGAAACAACCCCCGAACGACCCCGTGGGTGGCACCAATACCTCCCACGGGACCAATGTAACTCGTAGGATCTGACCCCGCAGCTGCGGGAATCTCGGTTTTAGAGTACGATGATAATTTGCATATTTCTAGACTTAGGCTTAAAAACATGACGTTAGAGGGTGAAAACTCGAAACAGACCCCGAACGGCCCCGTGGGTGGCACCAACATCTCCCATGGAACCAATGTAACTCGTAGGAACTGACCCCGCAGCCGCGGGGCTCCCGGTTTGAGAATACGACAATAATCTGCATATTTGTAGACTTAGGGTTAAAAACATGGCGTTAGAGGGTGAGAACTCGAAACAGCCCCCGAACGTCCCCGTGGGTGGCACCAACACCTCCCACAGGACCAATGTAACTCGTAAGAACTGACCCCGCTGCCACGGGACTCCCGGTTTGAGAGTATGACGGTAATTTGCATATTTCTACTTGGTTTCTGATAATTTTAACTCATATATGCAATTTTTCTGCTTGATTAAATTTTTTGTAAAACTACTTGGTTACTGATATTTTTTTTTTATGTATCCCATCAGTTGTAGGATTTTTTCACGCGGAACAAACTAAGGAGGCAATGGTCTACAGCATGAAGATTGTTTATAGGTTGTGGACATTCAGGATTTTGATTTTTGTGTTACATCCGTGCGGGCTTTTATTGTTTAGTTTTACGGTCGTGCGGGCTTTTATTCTTTAGTTTTATGGCCGTGCGTGCTTTTATAATTTGATTGTTGAATTTTATAGCTGTGCGGGCTTTATAATAAGTAGGTTTTACATTTACAGGTTTTGGAATGTCTAGAAAATAGAGGAAACTCTGCCCAATTTTTTTTTGGTCTGTGAATTATTAAGACGTGTAATTTTTATAAGTTTGTATATATATTTGTTTATTAACAACGTTCTCGATTCGCAATTTGTGATTTTTTTTATTGTTTTGCCAATAATAAATATTTGTAACACCTCGTACGCGTCAAACGTTACACGTAGCAACTGATGGTGCACTCACAGGACCCCCAATTTTAGGATTTGACCAAAAAAATACATTTTTTTAAAATTGTAGTTAAATATGGTCATGGACTTTGTCCATGACCATTTTTATTTTTTCGTCATGCATAAAAATGGTCGCGGCCAAAGTCCGCGACCATTTTTTTCGTCACGGTTATGGGTCACAGATTAGGGCCGCGAATATTTTTTTTATTTTTTTGTCATGGTCGTCGGTCACGGACTTTGGCCGCGATCAATTTGTCATGGTTGTGGGTCACGGATCAGGGCCGCGACCATTTTTTTTTTAATTTTTTTGTCACTGTCGTGTGTCGCGGACTTTGGCCTTGACCAATTTGTCACGGTTGTGGGTCACGGATCAGGGCCGCGACCAATTTTTTTTAATTTTTTTTGTCACGGTCGTGGGTCGCGGACTTTGGTCGCGACCAATTTGTCACGGTTCTGGGTCACGGATGAGGGCCGCGACTCGTCACGACATGGGTCACGGCCTAAGTCCGCGACCATCTGCCGTGACCCCTCTCGGCCGTGATCATTTTTTGGTCACGGACTTGGGCCGCGACCCACGAAAATGGTCACGCCCGAAATGGTCACGGCCCAAGTCAGCGACCCACAGCTTTGGTCAGGGATTTTGGCCGTGACCAATCACCAGTTTTGGTGTAGTGACTTTGAGTAAAATACCTTCTTTACGTTCTGAAATGCGCAAATAAAAGGCTTATTGACTATGAGATCTTTACTATTCATCTTTGATAAATCT
Source organism: Sambucus nigra (assembly GCA_949130495.1). NCBI lineage: Eukaryota > Viridiplantae > Streptophyta > Magnoliopsida > Dipsacales > Adoxaceae > Sambucus > Sambucus nigra. The sequence goes on from OX422209.1 coordinate 616,558,149, forward strand.
ACCATAATAAGTTTGGAGTCAGGATCAACTTTGCAACCATTCATAGTGTCCTCCAACTTCACCCAATCACAAAAGAATACGGTTTTTATAAAATCTAAGTAATCGATATCTAGAAAATTTTAGATTATCCCACAATAGGTTAGCACCGTATCTTTGGATTTTTATCGTTTTTGCTAGTGACACGGGTAATTAAGGAATAAATTAGAATTCCACGATTTTGCATCAAAAGCTTTTCCCAACATGGATATGAAATGAAATCAAAGCCATTGGTGCGAAATTTCTTATACTCTTTTGCACGAAAATTAGGACCTTTTTCTAGGTGTGCAAGCCTTGAAGAGACATCACCTCTTTTTAAAAGTTGTATTTATTAATGAATTTATATTATGGAATGTTTTTACCACACATGATTATATAACCACAAACATAAGAGGTGAAAATTACGCCTTCTAGTACCCATGCCTAAAAATCAATTGTTGTGTAATTTATCCTTTGATTTTGGGCAATTTCATTCTCGTACTTCGTCGCCTAAATTTTAGAGTTTAGATCATAATATATAAAATACATATAATCAAAGAAGAAGAATTCAGTAGATACTCACTCTCTCCAATCTTAGACTTCATCTTACAATTCGAAGACATAACGAGCTGCTTGCTTATATTGTAAATTTGTTGATTTCAACTCTTTAGGGTTCCCAAAAGGCAATTCATCTTCGAACTCAGTGGGGTCCTCGATCAATCGTTCTCCATGAGGATTAAGCCTCGTCACCTCTTGTTCTGGTATATGTTCCTGAGCGTATAGCAAGGATTCCACAGTAATGTATTCTTTAGTAATTTACCCTCCAATATACCGTGTATTCTTTGCATAATCTTTGAAGGTTTTCATCAAGCACTCAAAAGGATTATCCAGCGATACCTAACAGGACCACATAACAAAGCCTCATCGTATAAATTCACAAGCAAATGGATGCTGATATCAAAGAACGACAGAGGAAAGTAATTTTATAATACACAAACTGCCTCGGATAAAGTTAATTTCACATATTTAATGTGCCTTCTGTTTACCACTTTTGCACAAAGAAGGGTAAAACACAAAATGATTTGCATAATTTCCCAATATAGATCTTTGTGTTCAAAGAAGCAATGCCGATATAGTAGAGAGATTAATTGGACGATTATGTTCCAGTCATGAGACTTGCATTCTTTCAAGTCATTTGTTTGGTAGCTTACTATCCTGCGTAAATTACCAGAATAACTATTTGAAGTCTTCAAGTTGAACAATGTATCTAAGTGGATATTCTTCTCACTAGTAGTCAAAGTGAAAGCATCTAAGAGGGATAGAAATTCTTCCTGTTGTACGATCATTTTTAACCACAATTTCTTCTTTATTTTCATATCTTATAGATCACGGGGAGACCGCTCTCCATCTTTTGAATGAGATCTACTCAGACGTGATCCTATCAGATATTCTGCAACATTCTTCTCGGTGTGAATTAAATTAATTACATGCCTTAGATGATGATAATTCTGATACAACAAGTAAAAAAATATTGATCGTCTGGACCATGGGTTCACTTTACATGGGTCATTCAGATTCTCTCGAGATTTATGCTTTAAATTTACAAACTGAGAGTATTTACCTATGTACCTATTCTCCGCAATTACAGCAGTCGTCGTCTCTTCAATCTACTGACTAGAAAATTGATCAGGTTGTGTCATGTGCTCGTAACCGATAAGAAAAAGGTTGGACTTGTCATTCTTAACAGGGTGGTTAGTCAGCAGAAATCTACGATGACCCGTATAACTCATCTTACCACTATGATTTAGTTATTAAGCATACATATCTCAAATTTATTCCTTTAATTTTGGTGTTTTTACCTATGGAGTGTAATTAGACCGAATTTATCTCATATTTTATCTACTAACCCTTTTGGTGAGTATTTTGTGTTTTGTATATTTCTCCCTCATTTTATAGGTAATTAGTGGAAGTGAATGGAAGAGAAACGCCAAAACGGTGAAAAAATGAAAAAAAACGGAAGTCAACGGCATTTTTGTAATTTTTCAGCCATAACCTGGAGGATGATACAATAGTAAAGTTGAAGATATTGAAGTCACGAGGACATTGGAAAAAACGGCACCTCAATTCGAGTTACGGTGAAGAAGATATGAGTAATTGAAGTTAAGATGAAAATCTAATAACAAAAGTGCAAATAAGAAGAAAATTGACCAAAACAAGGCACTTGAATAGAAGACTAGGAAGAACTGGTTCGCCTAGGCGAATGGGTTTGGATTGGCGATTATTAATGGACTAAAACCTTGACAAATATTATCACGGTCTAGAACCGTGAGAAATTCTGAAGGTTTTTTTTAGACTTATCTTTAAGCCAAGGAGTTTTTGAGTTTAGGGACTCTTCTAAATGACTTCTACCCGATATATTTAGTCATTAGGATTATTTTAACATAGTTTTAATTCATTGTAAAGCTAGTAATCAAGGAGGAACATCAAGGAGAATATTTTACATGTTCTGCATTATCAATTCAATAAAAGATCATAACTTATTTCTAATTTTTCTTCTTCTTGCATATTGATGTTCTTCAATCTTGGTGACCTTTATCTCCAACATTTCTTTTATTGTTTAATTATGTTTACATGCTTGTTAATGGATTCTTACGTTGTTAATACAAATCTGTCTGACTAGATTCATAGAGAGTTGGAGAACATGAACCTAAACTAGGATTTTGACGGTAGATATAAAATTTGACATATTTGTACGTTTCATTACTAGAGTTTGATATTTTTCTTGAAACTAATATTTTAGATCTCTTAACTCGGTTTGTTATAGGCAACCAAGTGTTTAAGGATGCGATATAGGTGTTAATAATTCTATCATTCACTTTAATTAATTTGTTGACAAATTATTGTGCGAATTAACACCCTCATATATTTAGTGCTTCGGATTAGTTAACAATTTCTTCTAATTAAATATATAGTTTTCAAGAATTTTATATTTAGCGGAGACACCTTCGGTTCAAGGGATTGTATCCTGACTCTACTCTTCCAAATAGTTTTTTCAAAAATTCAAAATTTTATTTTTTGGCTTTCTTAGATTTACTTGCAGTCGCTAGTTAGGTTTTCTTAGTGAAGTAGAAATTTCCCGCACTCAATCACCTTTTCTTTATTTCATGAGCTGATTGTTGTCGTCAAAATGATTTTCATCCTATTCCTTGAGGATTCGACCACGACTTAATGGGTTATCACTTGAGCAACTGTCTTGCACTTGAGTTGCTAGTACACGCATAACACACACATTCTGCATCGCATCAAGTTTTTGGCGTCATTGCCAGAGAATTAGGTAGGCACACTAGGTTCGACTAAGAATTTGACCCTAAATTCTAAAAATTCCAAAAAAATTATAAATTTCAAAAAATCAGAAAAATATAATAAATATATGAGTCTTGAGAACACCCTACGAGATAATGACACAATCAAATTACCTTTAGATATAAGTCTTGAAAATTTTGAGAAAGAATTTGGCCCGGTGGATGAGGACCTCACTCTTAAAGTCCAATCGATATTGGACTCATTTGTTCACGTAGATGAGAGCGATTGGAATGATATGATAAATAAATTCCTTCTTTATGAATGTTCTCCCGACACTTTCGAAGGTATTCTGACACGTGAGGTTTTATCTATTAGTGACGAGATTGAGAAAATAATTCAAGTATTTCCACCCGGTGACGCATGGTTTGTCATAACGCATTGACATTTTCCACCACGATTGCGAGCCATTTGAGTTCTTGGATGAGTCTGAGGACACAACTAGAGTATCATCCTATTTAAAGCCCAATTTATCCATTTTTGAGTTAGAGGGAAATATAGTCTTAGCGTGTCATTCAGAATTTCAGTATGATAGAATCTTCAAGTCCGCCATTTGTGTTATGATATCATGGTGCATGTCGATAACTTCACTCACCGCATTCAATATGTGCCTTCATATGTATACTTGTTCAATTGGATTGACTTCCAATTGTTTAGACTTTGATTTGTGATTGGGAGGGCCCCGTATGCAGTGTTGAGTAAGTTTTAAGAAAGAGGTTGTCGCACCCCCGATGTGTACAGAGTTATTTTTTGTTGCATTTTTTAGTCGTGTGTTGGTGTCATATAGTGTCTTATTGCATTTTAATATTTGTTCATTTTATTTTCGTACTCTACTTTTCTTATTTAGATTTTAGTCCTTTTGCTTGAGGACAATGTAAAAGTCTAAGCTATGGGATACAAGTGCATCTTTCAAACTTCACAAATTTTAAAATTCCCAAAAAATTAAAAAGTATAAAAAAAATCAAATATTCAAAAATTCAAAATTTTCCAAATAAATTGAAAAAATCCAAAAAAGTCAAAAATATTTTTCTTTAAAATAAATAAAACTGGAATTTAAAATCTTCAAAAATATCACTAAATTTTTGTTTGAAGTCTCAATTTGTTAAAATCCAAAGCACTAAGCCAAAATTAATCAAAATGAAAATTAACTTAATTGACGACTTAACGAATAAGTGTGGAGATTTTTAATCCAGTGAGATTTTTGAGCCAATCATTTTTTCGAGTAATTAAATCAATTTGAGTTAAAAGTTAATTGAAAAGTTCTTTTCAAGGTTAAAATGTTAGTGATGATATTTAAATCAATATTTTGATCAGTTATGAAAAACGAGTGAAATATTGTCTTGCAACGCGCTAAAAATGTCTCAAAATTAAAATTCATCTCGAGACGCATATGATAACATAATTAGTAATTAAAATAAATGAAGTTAGGTCATCGTTTGTTTACCCAAAAATATCATCCATAATCAGAAAATTCATCAATTAAGTCCGTCCGGTATTTAAAAAGGGACAAGAAAAATAGGGAAAAAAAAAGCCTCACACAAAAATAGCAAGAAAATTGGAAAAAAATTAAAAAATAAAAAAAATGAGAAAATATCAAAAATAGAAGGTAAAAGAAGAGAAATTCATAAAATGCCAAAATAAAGTGCCAACGGACATCGAAAGAAAAAAAAATCAACTTCAAAAAAATTTTTACAGCCATTCCTATTTCCATCCATAACACCTTGACCCGAAAATGTCTTACTCGAGTCCGAATAATGAAATTAATTATGACGCGGAGGGCTAAAACATGGAAAGATAATAAAGAGACAAATGGTGCAAATAAAGAATGGTGTTTTTTGTTTTCCAATAACTGTAACCCGCTCATGAGATCCTTTCACCCTAAATATTTTCATCTTTTAATTTGTGTGCGTGAACTCGTGTTTCATTATATTTACTCTTAATATCACGCACACCGAGAGAAAATAGTGACAGTCCGAGTGATTCATTTTTTATTGTAATCCGTGAGAAATTGAATCATAGTGAATTTTTCGAAAGTAACGTAATGATCAATTGGTGTAAGTTTGTGGTTTGATTTTTCAGCTTTGCACACACACACACTATGAATTGAGATTATCGAATAAAAATTTGAAGTGATTATTTTTATAGAATTTAAATTGTATGATTTTTAATTATTTTGATATTTTTTGAAGTCCAAAAGATGAATTTTGTGGGTAAATTTACTACAAACCCTCACGAGACACCGCTCGTCCTAGTAGAGTAACCTAGGGGTTTAACGGCTTGTCTCATACACTAAATGTAATCGTTTGCCCGCCAAAGAAGTATCTTATCCTAATAGTTGTTTAGAAGTCCATTTAAACTCATGTTCTTATTCTTTTACAGGGCTTAGGACGAGCAACGTTCTAAGTTAGGGGGATTTGATTAGGCACAAATATATCACATTTATCCCCTTAATTTCGATACATTTACAATCCCGTGCAGTGTATTTAGATCGGATCTATCTGATATTTATGCTACTAATCCTTTTCGACGAGTATTTATCCCTTATTGTGTAGGTAATTCAAGTGGATGGAAGAGAAATTCCTAACCAATGAAATAATCAAAAGAAAGGGAAGTCAAGGCTATTTTCATAATTTTTCAACAGAGGAGCCAACAAGAAAGTTGAAGAGCTTGAAGTCACCAGTACATTAGAAAAAATGTCACCTCAATTTGAGCAAAGGTAAAGAAGTTATGAGCAATTAAATTTAAGATGAAAATCCATAGGCAAAAGTACAAATAAGAAGAAAATTGAATTGTCACGGTCTAAAACCGTGACAAATCCTGAAGCGGGATTTTTAGTTTGGGATTATCTTTTAGCGAAAAGAGTTTTTTATTTTAGGGACTATTCTAAATGACTTCTAACCTATATGTTTAGTCATTATGGTTCTTTCAACATATTTTTAATTCATTGAAAATCTCTTAATCAAGGAGAAGCATTAAGGAGATATTTTACATGTTTTGCATCATCAATTAAATATAAGATCATAGCTTATTAAATATAAGATCATAGCATATTGATGTTCTTCAATTTGTGTAACCTTTATATCCAGCACTTTTATTATTATTTCATAATGTTTACAAGATTGTTAATGGATTCTTACGTAGTTAATACAAATATGTTCGACAAGATTCATAGAGAGTTGTAGAACATGAACCCAACCTACGTTTTTTACGATAGATATAAATTCAACATAATTATATGTTTCATTACTAGAGTTTGATATTTTTATTGAATCTAATAATGTAGATCTCTTAACTCCTTTTTTTGTGATGACCGGAGTGTTTGAGGATGCGATATACGCGTTAGTGATTCTATCACTCACTTTAATTAATTTATTGACTAATTATTGTGCAGATTGTCACCCTCGTATATTTAGGGTTTCAGATTAGTTAAAGTTTTCTTTTAATTAAATATATAGTTGTTGAGAATTATATATTTAGCAGAGATACCTACGGTTCGGATATTGGATTCCGAATCTACTTTTCCAAATAGTTTTTCAAAAATTCAAAATTTCAGTTTCTTGATTTCTTAGATTTACTGGCACTTTCTAGTTAGGTTTTCTTAGTGAAGTAGAAATTTCCCACACTCAATCACCTTTTCTTTATTTCATGAGTCGATACCTATATTTTAGAAGCTGGCCCTATTGTTGTCATCAAAATGATTTTCGTTCTATTCCGTGAGGGTTTGACCCCGACTTACTGGATTATTACTTGAGCGTCCGGCTTGCATTTGAGCTATAGGTACGCGAATAGCACACACATTCTGCATCGCGTCATACAGCTAACTGGCTTAATTATCCTCCCCATATATGGGATATCTATAATAACCATGAATGTTACAATCGGACAAGGTCCCATAAGCAGTAAGGTCATGGATCTCCCACACCATCATTGCTTTAAGTATGAACTCTTCCCCCTTATGAGATTCAAACACCACCATGCCTTTATCCCACAACTTTTTAAGTTCTTTTATTAATGGGTCTATGAATATATCAATATCATCATCGGGAGCCTTCATCCTGGGTATCGATAATGATAACAATATGAACTCCTTTCTCATACACAGTGTCAGAGGGATACTTAAAGGCGCTATGAGAATTGGGCAATAATTATGATTAGTACTTAAATTATCGAAAAGGTTACATCCATCTATTGATATTGCAAGACGGATGTTACGTTATTCCTTTGTAAATCCAGGGTATCATAAATTTAAAATGTTATAGATAAGTGCATCAACTGAATGACACATCAGATTTCCACCCAACTTGTATTGAGCGGTCCATGTTATGGCCTCTTATATCCATGATACAGTGAAAAAATGTTTTAACCGCAACCCTAGTGGAAAATACTTCAAAACCTATTATGGTACTTGCGATCACTTACGATATTTTGCATCCTTCTCCATTCCACTCTCCCAATCCACATATTTAGGTTCACTGCATACAGGACACGCATCCTTATCTTTGTGCTTGTTCTGTTACAATATGTAATCATACTTTCATACATGAATAGATTTGTACTTCAAACCCAAACCCTTCATGCTAGAATAATTTTCTTGTAACGCGTTCTCTTTTGAGATAATTTCTTTAACCCACTTAAGAATTATGATTACGCTGTTTGCCAAACAAACCAAATTGACTCTTTAAATTATGAAAACCAATCATTGAATAAAATACGAAGTGACCTTCATTGTAATCTTCATACAACAGTCTAGTCGCATCGGCATTTAACTGTGTGTACTCTCTATCTCCTGGTAATTTAGCATCAAATTGTTCATTTACTTGGTTATAATGCGCATTATCTGCATCCATAGGTTGCTGGTTTTGATGATTATATAATCCATAAGCATCATTAATTAGGTCGGTCAATGGATGATGTGTTGGCGAATCATGTACCACTTCTACTCATAAGGGTTCCGTTATGCGATCGGGTACCAAAAATTCTTTCGGAACATAAGGTATATTTTTTCACCATGGTATATCCATATTTTATAGTCTTGACAAATTCCCCACTTTATCAAATGCAACTCAATGTCTTCTAATGACTTATATTTTTCGTTCATACAACGGGTGCACAAACACAAAATCATGTTACTTTTAAGATTTTTATAAGCGTATTTAATAAATTCTTGAATTCCCTTTACATGATTATTTGTTGTTCGATTAGTCGCCCCATCCACTCTTTGTATTGTGGGAAATCCATTTAATAATCTTTAAATTTCACTCTTGTGTTAATATGTTAAAACAAATGTCATGTTACATAAAAAAAATAGTATGATTACGAAAATGTCACAATTTAAACTCAAATTAAATAAATTCATGAAGTGATATTATTATAACTGAAATAAAAAAAATAGTATTACAGCTGAAACAAAAAAATAATCTTACAACTGGAACAAAAAAAATATTATTACAACTGAAACAAAAATATTATTAGAACTTGACCAATAGAAAGAATGGCCAAGTGATAAAAGAAATTGCATAATGCCTCAATTATTTCCCTTCCTAGCTATTAACATAAATAGGTACATCTTCACAACCGTTGTATATTTCATAAACTATCAACTAAGCCTCACCCTTCTGCAAAGCTTGACCATGTACTTTAGTTTAAACAATTATTGAAATGAGTGTGTACACACCAACAATCCTGCTATTGGCTAGGTCCTTGAAATATAACCGCTCCTCATAGTCATCGTGAATTATTGACGATGATCCAAGTCCTATTATAGGCGAAGGCACTGGGAAGGGGAATGTTGAAGGAGGTGGAATTTGGTAGGGGAATGTTGAAGGAGGAAGCATTTGGGAGGGGAAACTTGGAGAAGGAGGAAAGGGGAAACCTTGAGGAGGCACGGGGAACGAAAACTTGGAGTAAAAAAGGACACAAGTTTACCACTTTCACTCCTCAAGGCTCCCAGGTTCATTTTAATCTACCGGACATCCCCATCAATTTTGGACTGATGTTGTCCTATTCGAACATTCATTCTTCAAATCTTCATAAGATTTGGAGCCCAGCCTGTGAACATAAGTTTTTTTTGCCTTGTTTTGTTTATTTTTCTCCCTCTAGGCAAAATTCTTGTCCTTCGCCTCATTTTTTAAAAAATCATTCCACTGCCCCACTTGCATTTCAACATTCAGAAGCACTTTATATTTCAGAGCTAAAATATTGAAGCTCTATGTCCCCTTTGGGAAATGTCTCTGCTAAAGATTTCTCCTGTATTTTCTCAACTATTCAGCAATGCGAGAAAGAACCTTATTCTTTGAACGGAAGGAAATGAAAACCACTTGTAGAGTTGACCTTAGATATCATCTTTGATGACTTGATCAACAAGGTTCAAGTTGTCTTCTCCCCCGACTCCCACGTTCATTTTCCCCAGTAACAAACACTGGGTTTTAAATCTCAGCAGATCATTTTTATCACCCGTGGGGTTATTCTCGTGAAGAGAGAACCCAATGGGCTTCTTTTCATTTGAGAAATAGGTGTCAAGAGCACTTTATGTGGGTGTCAGAACAACGGGTGTTTGTTACCTACTCATACTTGGAGATGTACTTGGAGTAGTGGACTGAACCAATGGCGGAGTTGTGAATTTCTCAGTAATTGGTGAAGACAATTCTTGTTGTTGGACACAGGATGAGGATCCTCGTTGGGGTTTCATCTCATCACTTGGTACATTTTGTCCGTTGTCGCTCGACATTATCTACAAAAATAAAAACTAATAAGAGACTAAATAATTATAATAATATGAAATTATAACTAACTAACCAAGTTTATGACTATATATATATATATATATATATATATATATATATATTCAGAGTAAGGCTTTATAATATGTTTAATGTGTCTGATCACCATCCATTCGATATTAGTTTTTAATAAACCTATGGATTTCTGCACGTGGCCAACTAGGAGTAAGCGTATTTATGATTGATATGTAGATATCCGTGACATGAACTCAGAATCCCATCTTCTTCAACTTATTGGAAAGATTCAATTTAGCGTGCATATATCACGAGACATCACAGTCTATGTCAATGCTCTATGTACATAGTTGTTTCCATAATGGGTGAATTTTTTTCTACTACAGTATAAGCAAGTTCGGGGCTACATCGCGATTATGTACGTAGAATATATTAGCTATAGCGTCATCCCAATTTTCTGGTTGGGAAAATAGAATACGACCGAACAGGTACTCTTATTGGAGATCAACCCCACGATTTGCAAGGTACTTAAATTATTTGATCTTCTTATTCTCATACCTATAAAAACCTATAAATAAGAGTACACTCTATATGGCATGCATTAATTAAAGAGGTATTTATGCGGTTCAATTGCATCCTGTCATACTCCTGTTGCTAGTAATTATCATCGTGCGTCATTTTTCCTGAGAAAAATATACGAGGGAGTGAATATGAGTCCTACAAATAAGGGCAATAATTAATCAATAACTATTTATCCTTTTTCAACCAATCCATTTAATTTTATCTTATTTTAATATACGAGGTATAAGGGTATATTAGTTTGATTAAGGTTTTGATTCATCACTACCCTTCTCTTAACTTCGTGCGTGTTGAATCTCATCGAGGTGAAATCCAAACAACAACCTGTCGTAAGTGTTAAGACAAATTTTGGTAGGGTTTATTATGAGAGAGTTTGAAAGTATATGTGTATTATCAATCAAATCAATCAAACGTCACTATCCAATAACTAAACAAACAACCAATAATTATCCCGTGCTCCTTTTATCAATTACATGATAAAACATATACCAATAATTATAATATCTCACTAAAGTAGGGTCATTTCTCATTAAATTAAGGATTACAACAAATTTTTCACCAATAGGGTTTAAGAATTAAAAATTTAAAATAGAGTTTAGGAATTGAAAATTAGGGTTTAATGTAAGGAAAAAATTTCAATTGAGTCAATTTGTTTGTAATTGCTGTAATTCCATACAAAACAGTTTGAGTCTAGGCTAGCTATTGAGTTGTGATCCCACAAAGCCTATGACATTCAGAGTTGAATAAAAAGCGATTAAAGCTTCGAAGATAATATCATACCGAGTTTATTTCTTCACATTTAGATGATTTTAGATCATATAGGTATGAATGCTTATCGATTTATTGGGTTTAGAGTCTTGTTTAAATGATGGATGATTCAAAATGTTTTTTTAAATATAATTTGTGAAAACGTATAAAGTTAAAATGATTTTAAAATTTTGAGGGTTTTTTTTAAATTAAAATAAGAGATTTCAGTCGTTCAAAAGACTTATCGTTCAAACGACATCCACATGTCATTCCAACGACATGGTGATGTCGTTCAAACGATGCGCCGCCTCAATTTTTGAGTTTGATCATAAAAAGACTTCGTTTATTAGAAATACATAGATAACCTTTGTCAAAATGTTTCTGCAACTGTCTGCGAAAAAGTTCCCAAAGTTTTCCATCATTCGGAGTTTTTTACGATCTAATCTCATAATTCCATAGCTTGTGATCTTGATCGTGTTTATCGAAAAATTATTCTTCATCTATTGAACAATCTTTTCATGAGATGGATTCCGTTCATGTTGGTTAAAAAGATGAAGTAGTGGATTTTGTTTTTCGATTCGTTCACGGTTCTGAGGCTACATCGATGGATACCGAGGTACATGTGGACTCGTGTGTGGTGAACCTTACGTAGGTGGACTCCTTCATTGCACTGTGGAGGAGAGATTGAAGAGAAGAAGAAGCGTCAAGGCTTGTGGGTGATCGAGTCGTTGAGTAAGACTAAATTTCCTCTTTGTAATTTCCATATCATAGTGATTGTCTAGCTCGGACGTCCAAGGTTTTTTCCCTTAGTGGTTTCCTCTTACATCAGTATCTCTTGTGATTGTTTTATTTATGTTATCTTCTTAATCACTTAGATGCATGCTATAGGATTAACAAGATAAAATTGGTAAATCAAAATTAGGTCTTTCCCAAGATAAGTATGAGATGTAAAATTTGTTAAGTTCAAAAATATTACATTTACTTAACGATATCTATTAAAGGGTCTTCTCTAATTGATATCGGAGCTAGAACATTAAATTATTATTTTTGTGACCCCTATGTTTTTAGGAATGAATTTTGGTGGACTTGATGATGTTAAAAAAAACTTGTTTGAAGGGTTTATTTAGAAAATGCATATGAAATCTGCACTTAAGACTTTTTTTTAAAAGAATAATTTTGAAAGGTGTATTGGTTATGAGGGGTTTGGTAATAGGATAGATGAGTACCACACTAATCTTAGTGAGGATATTAAAAAACCAAGAAGTCAAGTTTCCACCCTTAGTGATAGTGAGCAGGAAGATGAAAACTTTTATAAAAGTAAGCGAGACCTTACCACCTTCATGGCTATGAGTGATGATGACAAATCTTTTCATGAAGATATTTCTTTACATGATTCTTCTGTGGCCATAGTTAGTGAACCCTGAGAAAGTGAGGGCGATGAGAGTGAGGGAGAAGGGTTTGAGGAGAGTGAGTTACAAGTTACCTTCCGTGATTTATATGAGGAGACTTTGAGAATAAAGAAGTCTAACTTGAAACTAGAAGTTAAGTTGAAAGAGCATGACATAGACAATAATAATACCATTGCTTTGATTGAGAATCTTAGGACACGTGAGAAAACTTTTCGGGAGAAAATAAAATACATTTAACATGAGAGAGATGGTCTTTGAGGGTTAATGGAGACTATGAAAAATGAGCTTCTAGTGTTTGAGGAGTCTAGGCATTTACTTGAGTCTAGGATTGGAGAGCTTAAGGATTAGAGAGTTTGAGAAGTTGAGAGACTCGAGTAAGGTTAAGTTTAATTTAGAGTCTAGGTCTAAAAATTTAAATTATATGTTAGGCAGTCAAAATCAAGGATGATAGGTGTGGAATAGGCTTCGATGATCATGTTGCTCCCATTCCCAAAGCCAACACCACACGTGTGAGAGAGCTGACTAGGAACGTTAGGAGAGGTGTACATTTAGGTAACATTCCCCACCGTATCTACACTTGCACTATTTGCGGTAGGAAGGGTCACCTTAGGCATTTTTGCTACGACTTTAAGAATGCTAAGAATTCTCGTAGAAAGTTTAAGAATAAAGTTATTCCGGCTCCCAAAACACCCATGCGTCATTACACATCTACCTGGGTTAAGAAATTGGACTTAGAGGATTCAGGAATTACACTTCATAACTCCCGTCTGCTTACACGTGATTCTCCCCATGTTAAATCATCTGGTTGATCGTGTTAGATGTTTGCTATACACTATCTTAGCAACATGTTATATCCATTCTAGTTTTCTTGTCTTGAGTCATTTTGAGAAAATACAAAAATATTTTTGTTTATATATAGTTTTGAAAAATACAAAAAGATTTTGCTTTGGGGTCAAAAATATTTTTTGAAAAACATAAAAATATTTTCAATTTTTATTTCTTGAGTTTACACTTGATATGGCATATTAGTATGCTTGGAACCCCTTCACTTCATATTTCCAGGTGACTAGTACATTTGGTCATAATTTTGGATACACAGATTGATCTTAACCATTTGTTTAATGGGGCTGTTTCGAAGTTAATTTGAATTTTGTTTTGGCTATGGATATGTTATCGCACCCACATAAGAGCCTAATTGAATATTTGACTTCTCATGTAAATTTCAGTTTGGTGAGACGTTTTCCTCTCAATTTTGTCATGTATGCGCATGTTAGACTTAGGGGTATTTGTACATGTATGAACCGCTGCCCGTGAGGATTTATATTACATATTGAAAAATGATGAGTGTGCACGAGAAAGGGAGGCGTGAAGCATGTGAAGTCGTCATGAATGCCACCGTTAAAAGAGCCCAAGAAAAAATTAAGGCAATAAAAAGAAAAATATGCCAAAAATAGGGCCAATAGGAAATCTATTAAAAAGAGAAAATAGATCTTCAAAAGAAAAAATGAAAAGAATTATCATTTATATTTGAGGGAGTTTATTTGAAGATCAATGGGCTTACACAATGAATCCTAGGTTCAAAAAGTCGTGTCATGATGCTATTATTTGTAGAATCATTAAAGTTCTAGACTAGTGCGCGTGATATTTATTTAGTTCATTAAGTTCAAAATTTAATTGTCACATACGACTAAAACGTAGCTTGATGATATTTAGTGATCAATTAGAGCTTCTTGAATGTACCTTTGTGTTTAAATTATGATTTATTTCTGTTAGTTACACCCCTTCATTCCTTTCCATGTTAGATCACATTGATACCGTGTTAATGTGTAACTCGACATTTTGTTTTTGAATCATATTTTTACCTATTTTGAAGTGTCAGGTGTTTATTTCATGTAGTCATTTTTCTGAGTTGGCTTTGCATATTTCTGGGTTAGAATCAAGTTTTGCACATCTCGTTTGAACGAGATTGAGGTATCGTTTGAGCGACATCTACATGTCGTTTGAAATGTGTTTCTATCGAGGGTTGAAAGGGAAACAATATTAGTCGCTTGTATGGTCGTTAGATTGGTTCTTTAAAGCGAGGGTCCACTATTTTGGGTCATTTTAAACCTTTTCCCTTTTGGATCTTGAAATACTCTTATGTCGTTAGCACGATTGGTTTCGTCATTCAAACAATGCAGCTATATCGTTCGAGCAACTTTTAGTCCTTATTTACGTGATCATTAAATTGATTTTAGGGTTTTATCACCCCATTTTTAGCCAACATCTCCATTTTGTTCTAACTTCTCTATCTCTCCTATGTTAATAAAATAAATAAACCACCATTGCTAATTATTTGAAGCTTCGTGAGCTCGATTTTTGCACTGAGTAAACCTAATTTCTCTCTCATGTTTGTATACCCCATCTTTCTACATGTATTTTTTAAGATCTTGTTGAGTTTATAGGTTATTTTTTGTTAGGTTTTTTTTTATTTGAGATTCCAGTAGTATTTTAATGAATCTACATACATGTTCATACTTCATGCTACTATTTTTAGATATATATGTATGTACGATTTGTTCTCAGTTTTGTTTGGGATCAAAAGTCATGTATGTCATGTTGTTTTTACAATGTCGATTATATTATTTGGTCTATATTTGAGTTTTTGAGATAAAGAACATATACATCACTACATACATTTTTCTATGGTTTTAATTTATCCATTAATCTAAGTGTATTTATTGTGAATGTGTGGTTTTTAAATAAAAAATTCAAACAATATGTTATTGGGGGCTACTACATATGTCAGTTTTTATTTTTATTTTTATTTTTTTTGCTTTTTACCTTTGTGTGCATCTCAAAAGTGCAAAAGAATTTTTTTTTGGAAAATTGGTTTATATATTTTTTCTGGATTTTTGGGATACACACTAGTGTCAGTCGTGTATCTTTTATTTACGCATGTTGAGGAAAATTGTGCTTATACTGATTATATATCCGTGTGTGCTATTGTTAGTTGTGGTTTTCTGGTTTATGCGGTGGTTCGTTTGGACTTTGTACGGAGATAGGATTCTTAGAAGTTATGTGTATGTTGGATTAGGTTTCATTCTTTCCTACACCCTTTTTTCTGATTCTCATATCTTTCCATATTCACATGGCTCCTAGACGGCGATGTGTTACTTCTGGTCACCTCGATGAGCAGCCAGCTTCGGTACATGCTTAGGCTGCTCGGGCCAATCGCCTTCGGTACACAGCCAAGAGGTGGTCCACTCGAGTTGAGTACGAGCAAAACTGTGTACTCGGTCTACACATTAGGGTCATCACTAGAGAGAGTGTTTCGATTTGCTGAGTTTGGACTATATGATGTCCCCCGTTGGCTCACTAAGAGAGGTTGGGAGCCGATGTTTGAGCCTTATGGTACAATTTATCCTGACATTGTTAGAGAGTTGTTCTTCCGTGCTATTTGCACTTCGGTGGGACTTTAGACACCTATAAGTGGTACTACGATCATAGTCTCTACTGAACTCATTTCTGCCATGATCCAGATTCTCCGTATCCCGTATGTTATTTTCCTAGTTGTTGTCATTGATGGTCCTTCGATTGAGGATGTCGTCCACTGCTACTTTTAGGAGGTTCCTCAAGCGAACGCCATCATGCATCATTATCAGCTTCGCCCCAACTTTCGCATCCTTAATTATTTTGTGTCCTCTGCCATATATCCTAGGATCAATCATACACAAATTTCCTTTGATATAGTTTATTTCATGTACGTTGTGTCTCAGGGGTGGGACATAGATCTTCTAACTGTCCTGCTTCAGGTGATGACTTATGTTCCTCTCATCAATCGCACCCTAGTTCGCTCTGCCCTCTCATTTGGTGTTCTTATCTATTGCATATGTGAGGCTACGGAAGTCCCCATCCTAATAGATGAGGCTTCACAGGCAGGCATCTCGATTATCGATGCGTACATCATTCATCTCTCTGAATGTCATTTAATAGAGGCTTCTAGGTACACACCCTATACTGTTGGATTTTCTTCACGTAGTGGTTCCACATCTCACCCCTTAGTCCATGTTAAGCCTCTCTCGGTCAATACACAAGATAACATTCACACGATCTCTTGTAGATAAGAGGAGGATAGGGTATATGTACAGGTACAACTGGAAAATTAAGCCTGATTGATTACTGCCATGATGGCTTGGTTTGATGCGGAAGCACTGGCATGAGCTCTCCACGAGTACAAGTTGGCCTCTTACCTTGAGGAGTTACATCGTAGAGAGCACAACCACAGTGCAGGGCCCTTAGGGAGATGCACAGATGATGTTAGTAGAGATATTGTTGGGGTTGATGATGGTGATGATGGTGATGCTAATGATGATGACACTATAGCTAACTCAAATTTTTTTAGGCTCTTTTATTGATTACTTTGTATTTAAGATTGTTCTTACATTCTTTGATGTATTTATTTGATCTCAGATGTGATGTATTTACTTTTGTTACACTCAGGATCTATCTCATCTATATCAGTGCATTTTTGTTGGACATGGAAACTGTACTTTTGCAGTCATATCTATACTGCTATGAGATTGGATGTCTTATCCTATATTTATGGGTTACACACTTGATATTCTTATTCTCCATATTTGGTTAGTGCTCATTTTTATCCATTGTTTCATGACATTCCACATTACTGATATTAAATTGTTTATCTTGTCGTGCTTATCATATTCCATTACTGCTAGATTTGTTTCTCATGTGTTATATGTCCCACGATTTGCCTATTCCAGGCAAAAAGGGGGGGATATATATGATGTAGGGGGAGTATATTTATTCATGCTTTATTTATATATTGTTATGTTCCTCCATACTTCACTTGGATATATGTTTGTTTGTCTTGTGTGTGTAGATATTTTCAGTGATTCAGATTATTTTGACTACATCACATTCAGACTGATTCATGCTTGTCGGTCTCATAAATTATAGTATGTATCCTGTATTTTTTATTTTTGGGTTTATGGGATGATACATAGGTCATTCGGTTTGACGGTCAGGCTTAGGCTTTTCACTTTTTTGGTTTTGTCCCGAAATAGCCAAAGGGGGAGATTTGTAAGGACAATTCGAATAAATTTTTTTTATAATTGGCTTAATTCTGGACAAAACAGTTTGAGCCTAGGATAGATATTGAGTTGTGATCCCACAAAGCTTATGACATTCCTAGTTGAAGAAAATTCAGTTAAAGCTTTGAAGATAATATCATACCGAATTTATTTCTTCACATTCATATTATTCTAGTTCACATGGGTATGAATGCTTAGTGATTTATGGGATTTAGAATCTTGTTTAAATGATGGATGATTTAAAAAGTTTTTTAAATACTTTTAAATGTTGGGAATTTAAAATATAATTTGTGAAAACTTATTTTAAATTATTTCTGAGTTAAATGTTTTTAGAAATTTTGAGGATTTTTTAAAATTAAAATAAGAGATTTCAGTCATTAAAATGACATCATTTGTCGTTTAAATGACATCCACATGTCGTTCCAACGACATGGTGATGTAGTTCGAATGATACACTGCCTATAATTTCGTGTTTGATTATAAAAATACTTCGTTTACTCAAAAATACACGGAGAACAGTTGCCAAAATATTTCTGCAACAGTTTGCAAAAAAGTTCCCAAAGTTTTCCATCATCCGGAGTTTTTCAAGATCGAATCTCATTTATCCATAGCTTGTGATCTTGATCGTGTTTACCGAAAAACTATTCTTCATATATTTAACAATATTTGCATGCGGTGGATATCGTGCGTTCTAGTTACTAAGACGAAGCGGTGGATTCCATGTTTCGATTCGTTGACGATTCTGAGGCTACATCGATGGATCTCGAGGTATATGTGGACTCGTGTTCTGTGGACCTTACGTAGGTGGAGTCCTTCATTGGACTGTGGAGGAGAGGTTGAAGAGAATAAGAGGCATCAGGGCTTATGGGTGATTGAGTCGTTGAGTAAGACTAAATTCTCTCTTTGTAATTTTCGTATCAGTGTGATTATCTAGCCTGACTGTCCGAGGTTTTTTTCCTTAGTGGTTTCCTCGTACATCGACGTCTCTTGTCATTGTTTTATTTACGTTATCTTCTTAATCACTTAGATGCATGCTATAGGATTAATAAGATAAATATTTTAAATCAAAAGTGGGTTTTACACAAGATAAGTTTGAGACATAAATTTGGTAAATTCAAAAATATTGCATTCACCTAAAGATAATTGTTAAAGGGCATTCTCATTTAAGAATTTAAAATTAGGGTTTCTAACTAAATTAGGATTTAAGAATTAAAAATTTTAAACAGAGTTTAAAAATTTTAAATAGAGTTTAAAAATGGGTAAATTTTCCACTAATCAAGGTTTAAGAATTCTGCAATTTTAAATAGAGTGTAAGAATTGAAAATTAAGGTTTAAGAATTGAAAATTATAGTTTCAATTTTAATTGGGGTTAAAACAAAGACACATAAATATATACGTCAAAGTTAGGGTTTCAATTTTAATTAGGATTAAAATAAACACATATTAACATACACATACACACACACACGCACACGCACACACACACACACACACACACACATATATATATATATATATATATATATATATATATATATATATATATATAAAGAGAGAGAGAGAGGAGCTGAAAGGGTTTGAGAGAGAGTGGGAGAGTTTGCATGAAAATAGTAAAAAAGTTGGGGGTGGGGTTCTTAAATAAAGAGATTGATCATAACTTTGGGTCATGACCACTAGTCTTGACCCTTAATTTTTTTCCCACGTCACCATCTGTGACCATAAAATTATAATAGGGGTAATCACGGCTAACGACCATAACCAAGAGGCATGACCAATTCAAAATGGTCACGGCCCAAAGTTGTGACGCCATTGGAGGGAATTTTTGCAATGGTCATGGTTGTGGTCACGGCTATAATCTGTGACCACTGTTGGAGGAAATTTTGGTGAAATTTTGCCGCCATAATGGTCACGCCTAGGTCATGGATTATGGTTATGACCCACCATGGTCACGGCTAAAGGTCGTGACCATCTCCAACTAGGGTCATGATATTGTATGGTCATGGCGTTGATCACACATTTACTCGATTGAGTCACTGCTTTGGACCGTGACCAGCTGGTCACGGACCAAGATCATGACCAGGCTGTAGTGACTATTCGTCTAATTTAGTGTAGTGAAAGTGAGAGTGTTTAGACTTAGGATTACGGTTGCTATATGGTTACAGAATATGGGTTGGAGATTAGTTAGAAATAATTTATTGTACACTTGAGTGGGTCAAAATTAGAGAATATATTTTTAATTTTCCTGTTGGTTTCAGTTGAGACGACTCAATTAGAAATTTTTATGAGGATGGAGTTACTTGTTCATTATGGGCGTGTATTTTATTGATGTATTAGTTACATTTAGGTTTAAGGAGAAGTAAATTCCAATAAGCTCAAAGAAAGAGCATGTTTCTATTGAGGGTTGTAATTGTGAAGGTAATATTGAGAATACCACTATTCGAAATAATTTAGGGTACAATGGAAGAAAATATTACGAAATAGCGAGTTAAGCTATGAGAAAGGGGGTTCTTAAGATAAATAGTGATTCCAATTTATATGATGTGAAGTGTATGGCCATGTGGTTGGAAGGTGACCAAATGTAGTTTCTAGAGATAGTAGTGTAGGACCAATGATTGTTCAGTTTAGGTTTTATTAATTTTATATGGTGAGAGTTTATAAGGGCATTGGGGTTATAGCCGTAGGTTTCTCATGATTTGGGAAATATCACCTTTTCGAAAGTAGATACAACAATGTGACAATTTTATGTTGGATTTTGATGTAGTTATTTGATTAGGGATATAATGACTTTTGAGATCGGAGTACTTAGATGTATTATGTTCTAGTGGTGGTATACTCTATAGGACGGAAAAGTGGTATGGTTAGGCGATGATGGATTTCTCTTAGTATGTAAGGATATGCGTGATGAGAAGCATTTATATTGTAAACGTTTTGGGTTATTTTGATAACTTTATGTCTAATAGCGGCCTCGGTTACATAAGTTGGGTATGGTCATGAGTGGTGTTTACATGATGCCGTTGTTATGGAGACTGGTGATATTAGACCCTTATTAGTATAGTTAGATGTTTAAAGGTTTAGGAGTGAGTAACACTCTATTAGATTTAAGGATAAGCAGAAGATTTACACCATATTTTTTAGAAAACCATGACGTCTTAGCATTATTGGATCGATTAATTTAAAGGGTTTTGGAAGGGGTAAACCTTTTGTTGTAATTATCATAAGTTGAGATTTGTATGGTTAGTGCATTATTTCGTGTTTGGTCTTGTGCTAACGGATGTCGATAACCGACTGAGCTAGGCAATAGTGTATCTGGAGGGTTCCTTATTTGAATTTCACTTGCGAGACATCCTACGCATTAAGCTTAGGAAATTTCGGGAGTTGAGAGACGTTTGGGTTATAGGACCTTGGTTTAATACTTTAAACATTACCTATGTGAAGACATACTGCATCGAGTGAGAATAGATTCTATGAGTTAAGGCTAGCGGGGCCAAGGAGTGCAGTGTCAAGAGCACTTAGGGATATTTGCACCACTAGTTGAATAAGTGGGGAAATCTCAAGAAGAGTTGAGTCGTTCTTAGTAGGGTAATTGAGTATCCTTTACTATATTGTCATGCATGCTATGTTTGGCTGATTTTTGGATGCATATATGTTATTCATATATGATGTTTGTGTGTGTACACATGGTATAGGGTGTATGGGCTTCCCTATCATGACACAGTATGGTAGACTTATGTGGCTTTTCTTTTATATCGTGGGATACGGGTACAAACTAATTGTGTATAAACCTATGATATTTGTGCAGGTTATGTTTTGACGTTATGCTTTAGTGAATTTTGAGGATGGAATTTCTTTATTAAGGGGAAAAATGTAATACCACATATTTTCATAGACTATAATTATTATTTATTAAGTGATTAATAAATCAATATATGGGATAAATTCTTACTTTTATGGCTTAGTAAAAATAATTTTGCACAATTTTGATAGTAATTGAAAATGTGTATGCGTAGAATAATTAAGTAAATAAATTTTTGACACCGTGAGATATTGTCATTTTTGTGGACATATATGGTTTATAATGGACTCTACGATGACATGGATGTCTATTCATGTATTTTTATCGATTTAAATTGATCCCCGGAGGAGAAGGTATACACTTAAGAGAGATTTTGGGCTATTTCGGGTAGCATTTTGGGCTCTTTTAAGGGCCCGAATTTAGGCCTTATGGGGAGATACAGATTAGGGAGTTTAATTATGTTATAAACCACCATAATTAGGTTTCCTATCCATTTTTAATTAAACCTAGCATCCACAAATATTCTGGTACAAGTTTACAAGTTAGGATAGGAGAAAAAGAGGAGAATCTCAAGGGAGGAGCCTTGATTCATCTTCTAAGGCAAAAAATTTATTGCAATGTCTTTAATAATGTATTTCTTGATTTATAATCATGATTTATCATATGATTTTATGGTTTTTATTATATCAGAGACTAATTCATATGATGATTTATGATTTGGGTTAAGTGGGAATGACATGAATTTTCTTGCATTGAGTAATTATACGTTGATGATGAAAACATGAAATTGGTGGATTAAATGATGTATAAATAAAATATAATTGATGTTTTAGAATGAAACCTAATTATTACAAATTATTCCCATGTCAATTTGAGATTTAGGTCTGGAATTGATGATGAACAAACCCTAAGTTGATTTAAAGATGAATTATGTTGCAAAGTTTAAATCTTTAAGTTTTAATCTTATATTTGATGTTCTTGGATCGATAAGATGGTGTAAAAAGGTTTTAAAATATGTTTTTGTACTTACATTAGGTTACTGTATCAATTGGGTACTGTTTTGGAGCTTGGTTTTGGCAGTAATGGAGGTTTTGGAGACTTTATCTTCATCTTTAGCCCGTTTTGAATTCTACCCAGAACTGAATCGATTCGACCTTGTGGCCAATCGATTCGGTTCATGAAATTATAGATCTTTTTATTAAGAACGTATGGCCTCCAGTTTCCTATTTTTTTTAATTCGTTATAAATTTTCTACAGAAGGATGAGCGAAATTGAAATTTTTAGTTGGTCATTTTGGGATGGACTTTATTATAGGCACGATTATGTTCAGAACGATTATAAATTCTTTTGAAAGTATTCCCTTAGTTATTATGAATTCATAGTTGATAAAATTGCGGTTTACAGATAGATATTAGCGAAGATGGCATGTTTTTATTGTAGGAAATTCTGGGCTGACTGCCTGGTGCGAATCGATTCGGCTGCAAAGGCGAATCGATCAGCCCCCGGAGTTAGGTCAGGTTATACCGGTGGAAATGTTCGTGGGATTTTTATGAACTTATCCGAGTATGTGGGAGATTATCCAAGTGAGTAATGGTTAGCATAATTGGGAAGTTAAGTTTATTAGTGTGTAAACAACAAGGAAAACTGTGCAATTTTAATTAAGGTAGAAGAATGGTTAGGACTTTATTAATTGTACAATCCAATGTTAAGAATTGGATTAGGCTAACTGGATGCGTGAGAGAGAGACATCCTATAGTCGTGTGTATGCATTGAGCTTAATTCAGGCCTTGAGAGTATATAGGTAGTGAAATTAATTTAATAATTAAGTGAGGAGACAGTTATGTACATTACGAGAGATAGTGTATATATAGACATAAATGTACTCATAGTTTAGAGATGAAATAAACTTGGAGTTTAATTTATTAAGGTTAAGAGTTGATAAACCTATGAGCATAAAGAATAATCCGATGTTTAGGGATTTAATTGATTTGGGTTACGCTTGAGTGTATGTGATATCCTACCTGTTTATATATGTTTAACTTCGTTTGGAAATATTATAAACCTAATTTAGATAAGGATATATATATATATATATATAGCTACACCGTTTTGCACAGGTTCCAACTGCAAAAGTAGAGAAATGAGAAGATGTCAATTTCATTTAACCAAAAAGAACAAAACATAGAGGATGACTAAAAAAATAATTAATAAAACATAATTATCAAAATTCACAAAATCAGAGGCAAGATAAACCTTAGTATATTTTTATCTAAATTTATAATTGGTTACAAAAATATTTGCAAATAACTATTTTAAATGCCACGTAAGCAAATTGTTGAGTACCTTCCACGGGCGACGTCATGCTTTCTATCAGCTTTGTCTTCATCAACTAAAAAACAGAGTAAAAACGAATGATAAATAATAATAGCATATTTTAATAAATAAATGTCATGTGATATGAAAAATTGCCTGAAACATAAACCAATAATTGTTTCCACAAAAAACAAGAGTAGAATGTTCATCCTTCAAACAACATCAGTAGTGTTATGTACCTATAAGACACAAATTTGATTATAAGTACAAACATTCAATGCAATTAAAGCAAAAAATTGAGTATAAGTACAAAACTTTAATGCAATTAAAACACAAAGTTGATTATAAGTACAACTATTTAATACACTTCGAACACAATACATATAAAACGAAATCATGTAAAAATTATCTTAGGTATATACCTTGTAAGAATTAGTTTTTGATATTGGCAATGATTCTTGTCCTTTATATTTTAGTAATATAAAAATAAATTACTTTCCCTCTAATTAATGCAACTTATATTTTGATTTTTTTAAAATATTGTTTGAATGAAGTGGTACATTACTTTTTCTTACATAATTAGTATCAAAGAACATTGAGCCAAGTGCAATGTTGCTTTGGGGCTTCCCATCAGAATACATCGAGCCTTGTGTTGTCTGTCACGGTAAAAAAAATGATTTTATTTTCCTCTCCAACACATTTTACCTGAAGAAAAAATTACATAAATGGTTTCAACAAAAGTCCCACTTATTAAAAAAATCGGACTAAAATTTGTAAAAAACAACCTCTAAATATTATACTTATGTGATTGCATAAACATGTAAAAGAACAAAACATAAAGGCAGAAATCAAAAGGCTCTAAAAGGCTAAAAATAAAACAAACTCACATTTTCTAAACTGGCCAGTGAAATCCTCAATTGAAAGTATTATGAGAGTACTAAATCTTTGACCAACAAAACTAAATCACATCACAAAGAAATGGGTTAGACAAAAATATTAAACCAGAAGGAGAGTCATAAACAGTTTTGGTAAAAAAATATTTAATCGATTCGACCGCCAATCCAAATCAGACTCACTCTGATCGAAGCATTTGGTAACCTCCCAATCTGACAACGACACCATCTCTGTTTGTCTTATCATCATTGCTGAAGAAACAAACCATAAAGCACTATTCTCAAATTTCTATTTGAATAAAGGAAAACAGAAACCCTGATGCATAAATCAAATTAAGAAAGAAAAAAAAAGACAACGATGAGTGTTTGAGAGAGTTAGAGAGGGGTCTCGTACCTATGACACATCTGAAGCCAAAGAAAAAATATATTTGATGACACTTTCATCCAGATCACATCTAAGAGTTTGTATCCTTTTCTAAAGCCCTCCAAAAAAGTGTTACCTAAGCGGAGGAAGAAAGTGGTTGGATCGTCTAGTGGATGAGGATGAAGAGTTTTTTTAAACATCGATTCCGTTTCTGAATACATATCAACATAAACAACATCGTGATGATCTATTCATTACACTGTATGCATAAATTGATGTAAATATATGTATGCGATGCGAATATTCCGTGAAAAAAATACATAAACCCATATGAAGTCTCTTACCTGATGGATCAATAGAAAACCCACCAACAAAAAACCCATCAATAAAAAACCCAATCTCAAGGGTATTCAATAAAAACCCAAAAATTGATTTTAAATATATGTATTCCATGTGAATATTTTGTGGGAAAAAAACACATAAACCCGTATGAAGTCTCGTACCTGATGCATCAACAGAAAACCCATTAACAAAAAACCCAATCTCAAGGGTATTCAAGAAAACCCTGATGCATAAATAAAATCAAGAAGGAAAAAAAAAAGACAAAAAAACACCCCATGAAGTCTCGTACCTGTAAGGGTTTATAGGAAATGCTTCAGGTAAATGGCTTAAGATGAGAGAGAGAGAAATGAGAAAAGTAGGTGAAATGAATTTGTGGAGGAAAAGGATGGTGAGTTTACCGAGGGTTGTGTTGGGCGGGAGAATGAAATTTGAGAGTCAATCCTAACCCTTTATTTTCTCTCAGCAAATCTGAGCCATTATCGTGGTTTTACATTTTTCGGAATTAAAAAATCATGCTCCTTTATTAGAGTGTGTCCAAGAGGGGTAAATCATAATGTTTAAGGGCAAAAGAGGTAGTGTAAAAAAATTCTAATAGATGACATCATCTTTTGATCTTATGACATACATAAGTTTTCTACTTTATTATTATTATTATTATTATTATTATTATTATATATATATATATATATATATATTGTGTGATTATGTAAAAAGACCTTTACTCATGGTAGGATCTATCGATTTGGGGTTCGCATTCGACATCGGACTGTGTACTATACGTCGACTGAGATGTGCTATCATAGTGAAGGTCATTATTTTAGATCATGCATTCAGGGATGTCCCCTTTGTGATGATAAAAAGGTTATTTTGACGGGAGTTATTAGTTGGGTTGGGTATGGGACCGTTAGTGATGCTACTGCGTATGATCACCCCCATCATTTTATGTGTTTTGCTTATAACCCGTTAGGCATTGGCTTCCTACGAACTTCCTGATAAAGGCGCGAGATGGATATCAAGGGTAGATGCCTTCGTACAGTAGCATCACTAATGGTCCCATACATACTCTCCATATATATATATATATATATATATATATATATATATATATATATATATATATATATATATCGCGTAAAATTTATATAGTCTAGTGATAGACTTTAATATTGAACCTATGGCATGTTAGGTACATTGTATGGTTTATTTGTATGTCTCTTTTGAGTGACATCGCGACGGTAGGTATTTGTATTGTATTTTTACATGTGTGGATAGTTACATTCCTTTGTCCAAGGTATGTGGTTGTGACCTATCCCTTATGATAGTTGGATAATAACTCGTTTAATTAAACGATATTTAAACAAGCCGAGCATTACATTTAACTTTAGGTGAAATCATATTTAGGTTATTAGTAGCGTTCCATGGCAGTTGTTCATTACGGATAATGCTTAATTTCCTAGATATACAAACTTCTAGAATAGTTAGGCCTTAGGTTGGGAAATGTGCGTAGTATTTCACTTAAGTGAGAGGTGAAATACTTATTGCACATGTGAGTCGATGGGTGGCATGTATTACGAATTGAATGTCATTATTTATTAGTATTTAAAGTTAATTCTTTCAACTTTAAGGTGCTAATCAAATTATAAATTGATTCCCTCCTGCCAGGTATTATTATTTTATAAAAAGGTTAACA
The DNA here is from genome assembly GCA_949130495.1 of Sambucus nigra. Classification (NCBI taxonomy): domain Eukaryota; kingdom Viridiplantae; phylum Streptophyta; class Magnoliopsida; order Dipsacales; family Adoxaceae; genus Sambucus; species Sambucus nigra. The sequence goes on from OX422209.1 coordinate 616,585,481, forward strand.
AGATTAAGCAATAACACTTTCAATTATGATGATCCTTCTTCGTATTCACAAAGTTAGAGTTGCTGGTTTATAATAACTGTCAGCCTATTCGGAGTTACGTGGAAGGGTTACCTTCACACTCTATTTCTATTTTAGTTGAAGTTTTATAGTTAAAGTAAGTTTCATGTATACTCTTTTATTTAGTTTAACAATTGTAATTAGAGGTTTTCATGTAATGGATTCAGTTTTCACAGTTTAGTATATCTGGTCATCATCTCTTATTGAATCCTTATTTATGTTGGCTTTAATTTACTATGATTTTTAGTTTACTTTGATACTGAGAATGATATAAATTATTTAGATATCCACGATATTTTATGTGAAGCCTGATCAACCGACGTGGAAAATTTGATGGCCGTTGAAATGCTGATGGAGGTGAATAAGCCCATTGTTCGGGGTGAGAAAAATGGTCCAACTGATGAGGTAATTGCTGAGCAGACTACTCTCCCCATTTCTCTAGAGGTTGTTCGCAATGTTAATTTGAACGACGGTGCTATTTTCAACATTCCTCGGGTCATCACCGATGTTGAAGATGCCCATGTCACTTGATATGCCTTTATGTGAAGCTTTTTTAGCATTATTTGTTTATTCTGAGCCCTTGTTTGTAATGATCATCTGAGTTTTTTTCTTGATATATATTAGAAATCGAGTTGTTTAAATTTCGTATCGGATGTGTTATCTATTTTATTTTGCTTGGTTATGCTATTATCTACCCACCTTTAATGAAGTTTCTAAGTATAATAATTTTTAAGTAAATGAGGTTAGATATCGTTGACCTCCCAGATAGTTCTAGTCTTATGGCCTCATAATTGGATCTTTTCAACCTTCAATGTCGACTTATTATCTGTTTAATGCTTAAATAGGTTTATATTAGTTTAGTAGTATGGTTTAGAGGTCGTATCATGTCGACCTAGCCAGACTTACTAGCTAGTCTATGGATGAACTTAAGTTGTCCTGACTTAGGTTCTGTCGTTACTTGTGTCATTTTATTGGTTGTATGGAAAAATCGTACCGTCTAGACCATGTGTCAGTATTAGTTCCCAAGGTCATACGTAAGTACCAAGATTTATCATTACGTTGGTCATCTATGTGACTGCACTGGATTTCTTTATTTTGGTTAAATGTATGAGGATATATCCTTGCATTAATCATTATATGACTGCACTGGATTTTTCGATTTTAGATGGGCTTCTTGATCGTGACCTGTCTAAGATGAGTCCATTCATGAATTATTGCTTGGTTAGGTATTCAGGTGTGTTAGGATTTAGAATGTTTTCTACCTAAATTTTTGGCATATCTCTTATGATGAGGATATAGGTAATAAACAATGAAAAAAACTTCAAATGACATCATATGTTTAGGAGGAGTTTCTGATTTTCATTGGTTATTGAAAATTGATTACAAAATGGATGAAAAACTATTTACATGATTGGTTTTATGGTCTTATGGGCTTGTAATCACTATTGATAGTATATCCTTAGATGTTCTACATTCCACGGGTTCTTAAAATTTTCACTTTCTAGGGTAAGTTCCAGGTCGCATAACTGTAAATATTTTGTAAGGGCCATGACAATTTGGTTCTAGCTTATTCTCCTTTTAGATGACCTTCTTCATCATGTAGTCTCATTCCATTAAAGTTCTTGTCTTTACCCTTTTATTATAAAACTAATTAGTGTTATGTAGTTTGGCTATGACCCGAAGTGTGGTGTGTTACTTGACTTCCTCTACCAAGTCCACAATGAGTCATCTCATTAGGTTACTCTTAGGAGAGTCAAAATTTAGTACCCTGTGGTTAGGCAAGCCAACCTCAGTGGGAATTATTGCCTCTGTGCTGAATACAGACATGAAGGTAGTTTCGCTCGTTGCAATTTTTGTTACCATTTTGTATACCTAGAGTAAGCTATGCAATTTGTTAATCTAATTTTTGTCCAACAGGGTTTTTTTTACGTGATGTTTTATCTGCCCGTTGCACTGAGGATGAGATGGTTCATAGTGCAAATTATTGATCCCTGACCGAATATAGTAGTCTCTAAATTTATCGTTGTTGAATTGTATGCCATGGTCGACGATGAATACATCAAGAATCCCATATCTGCAGATGATATTGTTCTAAATGAACTGGAAGACCTTCTCATATGGTATTTCGACCAGTGGCTTGGCTTCTACCCACTTAATGAAATAATCGATTACTATAACCAAGTATTTAAATCTTCCCCTTGTCTTTGACAATGGACCGACTAGATCAATCCCCCACACTATGAAATGTTAAGGATAAATGATCGGTGTTAATGCAACTGCAGGCCTCTTATGCATCATGGCATACCTTTAGCATTTATCACATTTTTTCGCATAACTATTACAATAATCCTTCATAGTGGTCCAGTAATATCCTTGGGTTATGACACGCTTTACCAATGAACGAACTACTAAATGGTCTCCACACGGTCCCTTGTGTACTTCCTTTATAACATCATTGACCGCAGTAAGATAAATGCATCTAAGTAGTGATATAATGAATCCTCTCCAGAATAGAATTCCTCCTTCAAGCACATACCTTATTGTTTTATAGCATAGCCTCATCACTTCATTTAGATCTGTTGGCGAGGTACTAGAATATAAGTATGCCCGAACAGGGTCCATTCAAGTTGGTCATATGTTTAACTCCATAACAAGGATGCGTTCTTCTTTTGTGCTACGTTGAGATAAGATTTCCACTATGATTATTCTTTTGATTTTGAATCTTGTTGTTGATACCATACGAATAAGCGTGACTACTCAGGCATTTCATCCCTTGGTATTCTAACCATCTGTACAGCCTAGAACCTTCACAATAATATTTTTACTTTTTTTAGATATTTCACCATCAATTCTTCTCTATCCTCGTAAACTCTGAGGATTTTATTTACAAATAGTTAAGAGTTAATTTGTGCTGATAACTATTAGACACTCAGTGATGATGACAATACCAAGCCTAATATGAGTGATTCATATTCTGCCTTCTTGTTGGAGGCCTCAAAGTTGAGTCTGAGGGCATACTCGACACATACACCATTAGGCGTATTGATAATCAAACTTGTTCCACTACTACTGACACATGACGAACCATCAACACCAACTACCACACATAAGGCTCTTTTTTAAAATTTCCTTCGATTAAACATTCGTTTTTTAACATATTTCTCATCTTCTCTGCTTCAAGAGTTCTTACAACTTACCAAGCCGATGACTCTTGTCTATCTTCGATCTGGTCAGCTTATTTTTTTGTAGACTTTTGCTCATATGATTTTATGGTTGAGTTGTATTTTATAGAAGTCTGCTGAGCTATCTTTCATAAAATTTTGCTCGAATTTTTTACCACTAAGATATCTTTTGAATAAGTCTGCTCAACTCTTTTTTCCTCGTAAGTACATTCTTATCCAACTTGACCCTTAATTGTTGTTTTGGGCTCATATATAATGTAATACTCTCCTAGTTCTACAGCCCAAGCCATCTGTCTGCCAGATTTCTTAGGCTTGTGAATGTCTTATTGTAAGGTCTATATGTACAACAATTCTATAATATTGAATATAGGGTTTCATTCTTTGATAAGCTTCAATCAAAGCCAATGCTAACTTCTCCAGCTTAGGATACCAAATTTCAGCTCCATGGTACACCTTGCTAGTTTAGTATACGAGATTTTGTATTCCATCTTCTTGTCAGACTAACGCCCAACATACTATATCTTCTGACACTAGAAAATATGAGTAAAGCTTTTCACCTAGGACTGGCCTCGACAACAGAGGCATTGACCCTTTGTACTTATTTATTTCCAAAAATCCTTATCACATTACTCGATCCACTCAAAGGTTTTTCTCAATAATTTAAATAATGGAGTACCTTTTTTAGTGGCTCTTGACATAAACTGGTTCAGTGCGACTGCTCGTCTCGTCAATCATTGAACTTTTCTTTTACTCAAAGGTGACTAGATGTTTTACATTGGTACAATCTTATTCAGGTTGCACTCTATACCCTTCTTATTGACTATAAAGCTAAGGAACTTTTCTTCCTTAACTTCAAAGACAGACTTTATTGGATTCATCCTCATCTCATACTTCTCCAATTGATCAAACATCCTACGGAATTCGTTGATGTGATTGACTATCTTATTTCCCTTTATTAGTATGGCATCCATGTATAACTCCATAGTTTTTTTAATCATCTTCTCAAAGACTTTGTTCACCAGCCTCTGATAAGTAGCTCTGGCATTTTTAGCTCGTAGAACATCACGTTGTTGCAGTATGTACGTCGGCTAGTGATAAATAAGTCTTATCCTTGTCTTATGTCTTCATCTGTATCTGAGTATACGCTTAATAAGCATCCATAAAGTTAAATAGCTCATGCCCAGCAACGGTGTCTACTAGCTGATCAATTATGGGTCCAGGGTAATGATCCTTAGGTCAAGCCTTATTGAGGTAAGTCGATGCACATACACCACTTATAGTTCTTCTTATTTTCCATGATCATATTTGAGAGCCACTCTAGGTATATGACATTCTCAATGAAGTGTGCCTTTACTAATTTATCAACCTCCTTCTTAATGGCCAAATTATTCTCTAGGCTGGACACTCGGTACTTATGCCTGACGGCCTTTGCAACTTTTACGATACTAATCTCATGGAAAAAAATATTGTATCTATACTCGACATGTCCTCGTGACTCTAGGAGAATACACTATTTTTCTATCTAAAAAAGTTTGTTAACTCGTTCTTGAGTTTTGGGTCTAGTGATGAACTAATCTATAATGTCCTCTCGGGATGTTCGTCATCTATAATCACTGGTTAAATTCGTTCAATGACCTTACTAGTGACTAGATTATCCACATCAAGAGGATTCATCTGAATCTTATAAGTGTCGATCATTTTATTTGGTTCCTCTTGTTTGGATGAGGTGTAATTGTATTCACAAGCTTCCACTTGGTTTCCTTTTACCACACCATCCCCATAGTTTATTGGGAACTTTAGGCATTGATGAACAGTGGACGGTACGGACTCGAATTTTTTCAATCTGACCCTGCCAAAGATGATGTTGTAGGACGACTGGATGTTCTCTTCATGGACAAAAAAACATATCATTTATTTCAATATGTTAGCTATATTCTGATGATAACCTCTAGTTCGATCATTCCCAAGGGGTATACCTGCTCTTGTGAAAAATCAATAAGAAGTTTGTGATATGCCACCGGCGTTTGGCCTTTCAACCTCAACTTCTTGAAAAAACTATGTAATAGTACATCTGTAGAGCTACCATTATCAACCAAAATTCTTGATACTCTACCCTAGTGCACCATCATAGTGACAACTAAGGGGTCGTCATAGGGATATAAAACTCCTGATAAATCATCTTTTGAAAATATAACAATAAGATGATCTTCGTTTACCTCTTGAGGACAAGTATCCCCGGCATCGGCTAAAATGATCTCTCTGATATGAGCACAAGCCTATATCATTGAGGTAGGATTTCCACTCAAAAGGTCCATCTCCGCCACCAACATCACCTCTATCTATAAAGTGGCAATCAAAAGAAATCGTGGTGACATCATTGACTGGATCCTTGGGCTTCTTCAGTAAGTCTGGATCACCTCCATAATCTGGGTCCCCGTCTCAGTTACATTTTTTCTTATCTTACTTTTTAGATCGTCGCATGGATTTATTCTCATCCCTCATGTTTGGTCGTCCACTTTTGTCCCCATACTTGGTCAATTTGCCTCGTCTGATTAAGGCTTCTATCTCATTTTTCAAGGCCAAGAAATTGTCAGTATTATGGTCGTGATCTTTGTGGAACTCGTAGTACTTGTCCTTATCATTATGATTTGGTGCGGCCTTCAACTTATCTGGGCATTTCATTTCCCTACTTCCTCGAATTTCATTAAGGAGGTTGTGTATGCCTACAGTACGTGGGATGTATTCATCGAATCTCGTGGTTTTTCAAATCTCTTCTGCTGAGGATTTTCTTTCTTATTATACCTCTTTCTAGCCTAAGATCTGGCATGGTTGGATTTCTTAGATGCCATTGCCTCCTTAGCTATTGTAATTTTGCTTGCCATAGCAAGGATCCCAGCCATCATGCTCGGTGGCTCTTTAGCTAGTGCCCAGTGTAATTTTCTAAGAAATATACCGCTCATGATAGAGGTAATGGATATTTTCTCATTATAATCAATCACCTTAAGCTTCTTTATATTGAATCACGTGATGAATTCCATTATCATTTCATCCGCCTTTTTACGAATGATTAACAGGCAAGCCACTCTTTTTCCTGACTTCGTATTAAAATAAAAATTATTGATAAAGAGGTTAAATAACTACAGAAAAATTGGGATTTTCCCTCTTCACGAGTCGTTATACCATAATTGAGCCGCCTGAGTGATAGTGATGGAGAAATACGTGCAGCGTATCTCATTCGAGATGCAATAATATCTGAGGCAACCTAACATTGTTCCATATGCAACATTAGATCTGATTTTCCATCATAACTGGGAGTGATAACTGGTGGCTTGAACCTAGTGGGGGTTAGATAACCCACTATTATAGTTGGGAATGGTGATCCTTGAAATAAGCCCCTCTATAAAGGGTTACTTATCATCTCTTTTAGTCGGTCTTCCAGACGTTGAATAGACCCTTTTTAGGGTTGATCTTCTTTCTTGTCCTTTACAGTGACAGTCTTCTCCATTTAGCCTCAGCTTTCAGCTGAGCTCTCTTCTTAGGAAGTATGCTCGGCCTTTGTCAACCCTCTCATGCTTGGCCTTGATCTAGCTGAGCACGCAACCCTTCTAGTCACAACCTTTTTGTCCCCCTCTGCATTTTCTAGGCTATTTTTATTGATTTTCCCTCGTTACTTTTGGTCCCAATCGATCAAATGTAGAATTTGTTCTTTGTCTTCCTAGAATACTCGAGCGTTCCAAGGAATAGATTTGTTCATCATCATATCCCCCAAATCTGATAATGAAGTTACCCCTGGACGATAGTATTTGTCATCCTAGTCTGATTTAGAGTACTTAAATCTTCCACCTCCACCTCATGAATACAAATACAGTCTCCTAGGATTTTCTATTGCTCTATCGTAATGAACCTGCTTCCTATACTTGTATAGGGCTAAGGGTGGCATACCTCATATCCTAATATAATTTTTACCCCTGTTGGGGTAACCGAGTTTAATTCGGATATATTTTGCCCATTTAGAAAATTGTGTGCTAGTTGTTTCATGCTCTCCTGCATTGACTCTTGGCCTCTAGCCCAAGTTCATTTAGATTCCATGTAGGTCGCCCATACCCGAGTTCATTGAGGGAGGGATTCCTTTAGCGGCTCGACTAATTTTTGGATTTTTTTCCATGTTCACAGTATTTTCAGAAAAAATAAATTACCATAATAAGAAAATTAGAGTATAACGATTGCTATAACAAAGATTATAGATAGATTTTTTTAAGCAAGAAAGAATAATCCGATGGAAAATTTAAGGTTACAACATAATTAAGTAATAATTGATTGAAAATAACTTTAACCCATCAAAACCCAAATGTATTGGAATGCGATTCACTAGTTACTAAAGAATGGGTATCCTCAAGTTTTAAGAAAATTAATAATGGTAGATGCAATGAATGGCTTTTTGCATTCCCACGGATAGTGCCAATCTGTTATTGCCTAAAACTCATATACTTATTTAGGCGTAGAGAGAGCATAAAAGTTGCAAATAATAACAAATAAAGAGATGTAAATCAAAGGAATAATTATCTAGGGCTCGTTATAGAGAGATATAAGAGAAAAGGAGTGAATCCAGATTTATGTGGTTTGGCCCAAGGTGGTACCTACGTCCATAGGAAAAAGTGTAGGTAGTATTGATTCAATAGTATAAAGGTGTGTAATCTCCCTTCGTCCCCCATTTTTTCTTACTTTTTCCTTAAATATAGGCATGAGTGTATTTGTTTATGGACTATTCAAGCTAGTCTACTAAAGTCTGTCAGGGGTATTATCATTATAGATTAAATAAATATCCACTTCACATGATAGTGGAGGAATAATTATAAAGTTAGTACGGGTACACATGGTGGGAGGGAATATTTATCTGTTTCCCCCACATAGGTTTGCTATTGACGTCATCCCACTACATGACTCATGTCTGCTGTGACGGAGCTATTTGATGATGTTAGTCTCAATATTTAACTGGCAGAGTTAAATATGTTATCTTGAATACTAAGGTCGACTGGAATGCCTGGACCGGCCCTACTAGTATCTGAGCCAAATTCATTGTTATATGAGCCAATCTCATTTTGGTAGATAATGAGTCCACATGTACTCTATTGATTGTTTTAATAATCATACCATATTAATGGTATAACAGGGATTTCCCAGCATGTGTTGAAATGGGTTTGCGTTCATTTATATCAGGTGGTAGGTTGAATTTTAGGTTGGATTGCAAGGTTTTTGATGGGGGTCCATGAAATTTATTTCAAACTACTAAATAAATCTTCATCCGGATATAGAATTTGATTTGCGTCTAGAAATTTCAAACCCCCAAACATGGATAAATAGGAAAATAATTGTTATTTGCAAGTGCATGAATTGTTAAGAAATTAGGGCGTGAAATATGTGAAACACCTAGTGTAAAATTTATAACATATACTCAAAGAGGTAAAATATGAATAATAGTTATCATTTCGAATTGCCTATATATCTAAAGTTCAATCTTCAAAAGTCTCTTGAACAAATAAGAGACAATAAAATATTAGTGCACACTATTTTATCGACCATTTTGATAGTTAGGATATGATTTAATTTATGCGAACATGATTCTTCCTTTTCTCAGAGCAAGAATTTTAAAATCTTTAGGAATTTAGTTTTATTCATCATGGTGTTTGAGAGGTGATTAAACATATCAAAGAGAGAGGGACTTGACGGATGAGAGAGAAGATATAAATTTGTTAAGTTTGGAGAGAAAAAGGGAGACAGTAAAAGAATAAGAGGCAAGAGAGAGTGGAAGCAAAATTTTATAGATGTATTTAGTGATAGGTTTATGTAGAGTGGTGTAGGGTGGTAGCATGGAATATTAGCGCAGAATGTAAAAGGGCTAGGATTTTGCATGCCAGAATGGTATGGAACTGTTTATGTGGTTCTTTTTGTTAGTGGCTTGACAATCATGAGATATTAAGGCGAGAGGTTAGGGTGGTTATTACATTGGGGATAAATTAGAGAGAGAGAGAGAGAGAGAAATTTGTTATAGGCCGGTTTTACTATATAATAATAATAATAATAATAATAATAATAATAATAATAATAATAATAATAATAATAATAATAATAATAATAATAATAATAATAATAATAATAATAATAATAATAATAATAATAATAATAATAATAATAATAATAATAATAATAATAATAATAATAATAATGTTTAAACTTATATAATTTTACATTAAGTACTATACCATTAGACCATCTCCAAGGCATGGGGCGAATTTTCCCCTTAGAAAGTGTAAAAACTCAAATTTGCACCTTAAATCTTGGTTTGTGCTTCTGGGCAATCAACATACGAACATACCTAGCAGTAAGTCAATTATCACGAAAAAAATGCTCTTGTGGAAGTTGACTTTTTGTGGCGTATGCTGGTATAAAAACCCTATTTTCAGTGCAGCAACCTCATTCTAACTCCTGCATTAATCGAATCTCAAAACAATTCTCTCTGACCCACACTCATAGGCCAGCCCACGCACTGATTTTAACGGGGTTAGTTTTTCACATATGACTCAGCGTAACATATATTACTTTGGTTTTCAAGAGGGAACGGACATCATGGGTGCCCCTACCCATTCATACCACGCACAAGACACATATTTCATAACGAGACATAAATAATTAGGTATATTTTTCCTTTTTAATTACGGATATTTATTGCAATATTGTGTTGAATATTTATAGCTTACATATTATTTGTGGTAGTCAGTATAATTAATTAATAACTATTGAATTACGCTATAAATTAATTTCATTACATTAGTTAATTAATTTTAAATTAAAATTACGTTAACAGGTTATCAGTATCTATAATTTTACCATCGTTTTGTATTATATGTATAGTTGGTCCCATGATATGGAACTGTTGGGTCTTCCATGAATGCATATTAATGATTAGCTTCGAACATGCCTTTTCAAAACTATTATCAGGATGCCCCACTCTCTGACTGACCGTAAGCTTATTCAAGCACTGATTGAGTGGTGGTGGGATGCGACCCACACCTTTCATTTTCTATGCGGGAAAATAGGTCTCATACCCCTAGAATATACTGTAATACCCCATAATTTTAAAGGTATTTAATAATTGACAAAATAATAATAATTGGGATAATTAATGGAAATTATAATTAATTAGAATTTGATTTTCTTAATTAAAACTTAATTTGGAAAATAATTATGTGAATATAAAGTTAATTTGGACTAAAATGGAAATTTATAATTAGATTGGTAAGTTGTTAAATTTTTTGGGGCTATATTTTTTACATTTATAAAGTTTGGGGTTTAAATTATAATTCTTATAAATCATAATTTGGTTTGGTCATATGGGAAATTTGTGGAAAACCCCAAGGGATTTTTTTTCTTTTGACGTTTTCATGGAAAATTAGGGTTAAAAGAGAGCACGTGAGAAATTTGGATTTGGCGGCACACTTTTGGGGAATGTTATAGCGGTAGTGCCAATCTGCTACCGCGGGTGTATTATTTTCAATCCTTATTTTCCTCTTATGCACCCAACAACTCATTTGTCTTCTATAGAACTCTTAAACCCTTTGCCCTCTTTTCACAACACCCTTATTTCTTTAATCATTAATCCATGTTACAACCCAATTACATAATCCAAATCCTACATTAATATTAGATATTTTAAGATAAGATTCAAAGAGAGGATCAACACCTATTCTAACAATTTCAAGAAGTTTTTAAGGAGGCTTATTTTCAACACTCCTACATTTAAACCATTTTGAATACATTTTTGGGATTTATTGAGGCAAGTTACTAATTCACTTTTCTCCTTTTATATATGCAATTGTTAATTTCACTAATATAAAAAATTTAGGTTTAAAATTGATTAGTAACCCTTCGTGTTTTGAGATCCCTTGCGATATTACCCCATTTTGAGGGAATTAAATATATTCACATAGTTTAAATTAGATTAAATCATAATTGAATTACGAAGTGTGAAATTGAATTGTTGGTTAGTAGACTTTGATATTAGGATTTGATTAGATAATGGTCTGCAAGGACATTATTTTAATAGTCCTCGATACATTAGAGTATGTCATATATCGCTACAGCCATCGAAGAATTATTCAAGATCAATCATGCATCAAGACGGATCTGAACATCAATGTTCTTCAACATTCAAGACTCCGCGAGATTAATTTTGGTAAGCATGTGTTTTAAGTACCTTAGCATTTCACTTAGAGTGTTGGGATATTTTTACAAAATATTTTCTAAGTGTTGGAGCGGAGTTTTTCATCAAAAGTATTTTTTAAAGTTTTGTGGCGGAGTTATTTGAAGAAATTAAAATTTTGTTTTTTGAAACAGTCGTTCAAGCGACATATGTTTCTCGTTCGAGCGACGCACCTCTTCATTCGAGCGATCTGCCACCTTAACGTTTTTTATAAATAGGGTGTTAAACCACTCCATTTTCGATAAGAAGACCTGAAGTTTTTCATTCTGCATAAACTGCAAACTAGCAGAATTCTTTGTCTTCTTCGTTTAAGGGTTTAATCCTTTTTGTTTTCAATTCACAAAACGTCTCAGTCTCTATGTGAATTGCTTTGGAACCCAAGATATAACTTTGGTGAAGTTTTTCTCTTATAGAGAGGGTAAATCTATGGTTGACGACTGCTTATCGATTGGGAGTGCTCGAGGGTGTTCCTGGATGAGTTGGACTGCGTACTCGTGTGGACTGCTGCGGTTGTTCCATTACTGACTCAAGACTGCGTGTCTTTTTGAATTCTTACGGGAGTTCATTGCAGATTTCATTATAACTTTTGTAAGTTGCAATTTACTATTCTATAGTGAAATAAAGGTTTTATCTAAAAGTATTTTTTTATGAAATCTGCGAGTTAGCAATTTTATTTGTGATGGTCTGACACACACATATAGTTACTTATTTAGGGGTTGAATTAATTTGGTTTATTATGTGTCACCGATTAAATAAGGTTAAATTGGAAACTTGTGAATTCGCTTTAATCTGTATCATACGTACGAGTTTTACAAATTGGTATCAGAGCAGGTTATACTAATTATTGTGTATTCCTATTTCCAAAAAAATTGTGTGATATTGATTTTTTTTAAATCTGTTTTGTGAAAAATCACAATTCTTCCAATGGAGCACTTATATAATCAGATGCCCATTTATTACGGGTCTAATTATGCCTGCTGGAAAGCATGTATGAAATCACAGTTAAAGGCTATTGATGAGCGCATTTGGGTAGTTTGTGAAAGAGGGTGGATGACTCCCACTGTCATTATAGATAACGTAACTTCTTTAAAACCTGTGACTACCTGGACTGAGGACGAATTTAAATGGAGCACTTTTAATTCACATGGACTGAGTGTAATTTCTGGTGTCGTCACTCCTGAGGAGTTTCGATGTATTATGATGTGCACCACGTCAAAAAAAGCGTGGGGCATTTTACTACTTACCCACAAAGGCACAAATGCAGTCAAAGAGTCTAAAATTTAAAACTTGACTACTCAATTTGAAATAATTACCATGCTTGAATTTGAGTGTTTTGATGATTTTTACGCACGTTTATCTGACATTGTTAACACTAGTTTCAATCTTGGTGAGCCCATACCTGATGCACGAGTGATTAAAAAGATTTTAAGATCGCTGACTAAACGTTTTATCCCAAAAGTGACTATTTTGAATTCCTTAGGTAATTTGGGCAATTTAAAATTAAAAGAGCTGGTAGGAGACCTCAAGACATATGAAATTGACATGTTTCATAACACTATCAAGCCTAAGGATAAAGGGATAGCACTTAGAGCCCAGTCTAGGAAGGGAGAGGAAGTGTCCATGAGAGAGGAAAAAACTAAAGTGAAAGTTTGTGAGTCTGACTCTGAGGGTGAGGTTGATTTTGATATGGCCATGCTTGCGAATATTTTTAAAAAGTTTCTCAAGTTTTAAAAATAAAATTCTTCCAATAAAAGATTTTTTGAGAGAAATAAAAATGAGGCCAAAGAGAGCGATGAGAAAGAGGAGGAATAGGAGAAGTGTTTTGAGTGTGAGGGGAGAGGGCATAGAGATTTTGAGTGTCCCACTAGGCTAAGGAGAAAGGTAAAGAAAATTTCCATGCTAACCACTCTTAGCGATAGGGACGATGAGGTGTATGATTTCGGGGATGAGTCTTCACATGGGAAGTTTATTGTCTTTTTAGCTAGCCAGATGAGCACACCTAGTTTGTCCCACGACGATGAGGATACTTGTGCACTTGAGACCCCTGAGGAGGAGGATATTTTGACTGTTTTGAGTAAGGGTGATAATGAGTGTGAAAGTGGAGATGAAAGTGAGATCCAAATTTCGTTCAGATAATTTTACGTCGAGACCTTAAAGACTAAGAGATTGATTAAGGAGTTAGGTCTTATGGTGAGATATTTAGAGATTTCGAAGGTGTTTGAGGTAAAAACAAGTCAACTCGAGAAGGTGAAGGTTTATTTGAGTGAAAAGTTGACTGCTTTAGATAGAAAAAAGAGTGATTTGACCAACAGGGTGTCTAGTATGACGACATGTGTATTCCAACTTGAGAGAGATCTCGAATGTTCCTGAGAGGTCAAAGTCCCTTTAGAGAATGCATCTTCGAAGGTTGGAAAGATGGATCTCAATCCCATTTTGGTTGATGTTGAGAGAGGAGGAATACGTCATAACGGTGCATCCACTTTCCACGTTGCACCCGAGCCGATTCCTGAGTTTGTGATTGATCCATATGGCTCTCAACCCAACCCATATAGGCATCCCGTACATGATAGGAGAGTGCGTCGTAGACGTTTTGAGAGAGGTGTACCTAGGCCTGTTTATGTTTGCAATTGATTGAGTGCGAAATGTGTGCTCGTGTGAGGGCACAGTCGTTGTTTTCGTTTCACCGCGATAATACAAACAAACCTAAATTATGACTATACTTGCGAGGCAAGTCTATCGGTAAGTCGGGTATCGAAAATCCATAGGGACGAGATGCTAGAATTTAATTTATTTAGTGCTCCAAAATAAAAGTGTAAAAGATGATTACAAACTAAAAGAAAAGATGCATAAAAGGGAAATGTTAATCTAGGAAAGTGTATTGAAACTAGACTATGAAAGCGAATAAAACTATAAGTTGCGTCGAATATCCCTCACCCGGGTTAATTTGTATAAAATGGTTACATGGGTCGACGAGTTATTACAAATGTGTCTCGTTTCGACAGTTAATTAAATCAAGAATTGTCACGCCCCCAAATCCTCATAAAAACCTAATAAGATTTTGGCGTCAATAAATATCCCAAAAATTACGCGCGAAAGGTCGTAAGCACGGGACATACATGATATGCCCCGTCAAATCTCCTAAGCGTAATAACTAGGACAACGCACCCGAAATAGACCCGTAAATGCTATCACCAAAGCAAAGCAACGCGTTAACCCGAGTGAGTTCCATTTAAACACAACTTAATTTAAATTACCTAGAAAGCATGATAAAAACGCGGTAAATAAATGTGATAAATCTATACTAGAAAGCAATTAAATCAAAGCATGTAAACTAATTAAAAAAGCATGTAAATTACACTAGAAAGCAAGAATGAAGTAAATACAAACTATATTAATGGATATGGAAGATGGTAGCACAAATTACAAGTCCAAATGGGTGTCAATCCAAAAAGAAATGAAGAAATGAGCTCCTAAACCTCCAAAAACCTAACCTATCTAACCTAAAAATAATTATCTTTGATATTACAACAAAAATTGGTATTTACACTAAAAGGAATTAAATTAGAAAAGAAAAGAAGAAAGAAAAGAAAATGGCAAAATATATCTTGGAAACAGGGGATCAATCGATCGACCCCTTTTGTCGATCGATCGATCAGGAACAAAATATCCCATGTCGAGAAGGATCGATCAATCAATCATATTGATCGATCGATCGATCAAGCAAGGGTGAGCCAAGGCAGCCTACTGCATTCCCTTTTCTTCCTCTTCTCCCCCTCTTTTGGTTTCATTGTTTTTCCTTCCGCTGAAACTCCCGTAACTTCTTCATACGGATTCGGAATCACGCACCGTTTACGTCCACATGAAGCTTGAGAGGAGGGATACAACTTCCGTGTAGATGTTGGACCAGGTGTCCAAGTTGTGAAAAGACTAAATTTCCCTTGAACGTGGGATTGCGTACGGAAATCGAGCAGAACGCGTCCGAACTTCACACTTAGCATCCAAATACCTATAAAAACTCAATTAACCCCTGCAAAATATGTTAACGTAGAAATACAAGGTTTTCTGGTTAATGAGCATAAATATAGGGAATAAGATGCCCGAGGGGGCTAAAATGCGTAGGTTTGGAGTATGAAATACACAATATTTGCGTATCATCAGCAATCATTGCAAAAAGAAAGAACACCTTAGGGAGTTTTGTTTTAAGTTTGATTATATATAAAGATTTGTTAATACACATCTTCACACACACGCCCCCACACATGATGCTTCGAATGATTACACGAGAGAGTTTTCACATCTTAGGGAGCAAATAAATTTTTTAGTCAAGAGTTCACGACTTAATGGATTTTTTCATAGGATGTCACCACCTTTGGAAAAATCCACCGCACTAACGGTTGAGGTTTAGACTTAATTGCTAGCATAGGATGATTTTCATGATGATATTTTTACCTATTGCTAGTCTATACCATTTTTGTAGTTAAGTTTTCCATTTTTGATATATTTTTAGAAAAATTTAAAAAAAAATCTATTTTTTTTAGAAAATTTTGAAAAAGACAAAAACATTTTATTTTGATAAAAATTTTGGAAAAAGACAAAAATTGTTTTGTATTTTGTTGTGCACCGTATCTGAATAGACATTTAGGATGATCGAGTCACAATTTCATTCCATATCCATGTGACGATCTAATAGTATTTTGATATGCATCATCATTCCATTTATGTGTTTTACAATGTTTGGATTCATTGAGATGTTATTAGTTGTTAATACCTACATGTTTGACTCATGATTTCCTTTAATGCACACTTGTACGGATTTGTTTCATTATTGTTATTGTTTATTACATATTGGTCGGAGTGTTGTCATCTCAATTCTGTCTTTAAAACGAACCATATGCGATAAAACTTGACAATGAAAGTAGTGAATGTAAGAACTGTTGCCCGTGAGGAAATAAATTCAAAAAATGATGAGTGAAACACTAGAAAGGGCTACGAGAGTACAAAATTAACTCGTCGTGAAAGCCACCATTAGAAAAGAGCCTGAAAAATGAAAGGCAATAAAAAGATAAATATTCCAAAAACTGGGCTAATAGGATTTCTCTAAGGAGAGAATTTAGTTTCATCACCTCAAAAGGAAAATAAAAGGCATTATTATTTATGAGGGAGTTTGGATGGAAAAATATAAATCAACGGATTTGCACGTCCTGACAATGTCATGAAAAAGCGTTACATAGTTTTAGACGTTATTAGTGTGGGAATCATTCTGGACTTTGATGTGTTGATGGATTGAGTCGATGTCATTTAAATTCAACACTTTCGACACCTAAGGACAATTTTGAGATTCATTCGTTAGGAGTACACATATTCATCGTGCTCATATGTTATGCTTGATTGCTTTGAATTGCCTATCGAATATGTTCACACACATTCATTCTGTTTCCATGATTTGGTTGTCTTAGTGTAAATTCATGGTGTGTGATTTTTGTAAAATTATTTTTGTGTTTTTGTATGAAAAATTGAAAACTAAAAAATAGTTTGTAGAAGCTTTGCATTACTCTTTTTCATGAGAATAGTTTGATCCATGTTTGCTAGGCATATTTGTCGTGACACTCCATGCTTGATTTTTGTTCTTTCGTTTCCTTGTCTATTTCGAACAAATAAAAAGGGGGAGAAGGAATTATGGGGAGATTTGATTTTTGATTGATTTATTCTTATATCATTTCAAACTCGATTCATCATGAACGTATTTTCTTTGTCTCATGTGTGTAGGTACAAAAATAAAGATCATTATTTTGCACACCCTGATGAGAAAAGCTTTGAAGATTTTTGAAGAAAAGTTTGTTACTTACATGTTTAGTATCTTTTCAGTTTTGGGTTCATAAGAGGGTATTAGATTTGTATAGGCATTTTGATTTGATAATTCGGATGTTTTTATTTTGTACCGGCATATACATAGGGGCCGATTTATAAGGACGTTATTTTAATAGTCCTCGATACATTAGAGTATGTCGTATACTGTTACAATCGTTGAAGACTTATTCAAGATCAATAATGCATGAAGACGGATCCAGACATCAAAGTTCTTTAACATTCAAGCCTCTACAACATTAATTTTGGTAAGGTTGTGTTTTAAGTACCTTAGCATTTCACTTAGAGTGTTGGGATATTTTTTACAAAATATTATCTAAGTGTTGGAGCGGAGTTTTTCGTCAAAAGTATTTTTTAAAGTTTTGAGGTGGAGTTATTTGACTAAATTAAAAGTTTTTTTTAACAATCGTTCGAGCGACATCCCTATGTCGCGCGAAGCTGTTGCGTGAAGTCATTCAAGCTACATTTATTTATCGTTCAAGCGACGCGCCTTTTCGTTCAAACGATCTTCCACCTTAACATTTGTATAAATAGGGTGTTAAACCACTATGTTTTTTATAAGAAGGCCTAACATTTTTCATTCTGTACAAACTACAAACCAGTAGAATTCTTTGTCTTCTTCATTTAAGGGTATAATCCTTTTTGTTTTCAATTCACAAAACATCCCAATCTTTATGCGAATAGTTTTGGAACCCAAGATACAACTTTGGTGAAGTTTTTATCTTGTAGAGAGGGTGAATCTATATCTAACACGTGCGTGTCGATTGGGAGTGCTCGAGGGTGTTCCTGGTTGAATTGGATTGCGTGTTTGTATGGACTACTGCAGTTGTTCCATTGTTGACTCAAGACTACGTGTCTTTGTGGATTCTTGCGGGAGTTCATTATAAATTTCATTATAATCTTTGTAAGTTGTGATTTACTATTTATAAATGAAATAAAGGTTTTGCCCGAAAGGTATATTTCCTGAAATCTATGAGTTAGCAATATTATTTGTGATGCTTTGACTCACACACACGTAGTTGCATGTTTAGGGGATGAATTAATTTGGTTTATTATTTGTCACCGATTAAATAAGGTTAAATTGGAAACTTGTGAATTCGGTCTAATCAGTATCACACATACGAGTTTTACATGGTCTTATGTTGATTTGAAATTACTCATGGGTGATTAAAACTTAAATGGGATTTAATTTCTGAAGATCAATGTTCTAGATAAGGTTATACACTTAACTTGACTGATAGTACATTTAGGTGAGAATACTTAATTAATGTAATTACACGTATAATGTTTAATAATTAGAGTTCAATCCCACATGTCAATGCATGAATAGAGAATAACACCATGTTTATAGTGTTGAATATAAAGTTAAATCCCTTTTTTGTTTAGTTACTTGTAAATTCGAATTTGGACCCAATTGAATTTGAAGTGGAATTTGAGCCTTATTTACCTTTTCTATATTATTGAAATTCAAATACTCGGGTAGTTGGATTTTGAAGGGCTAAAAGAAAAATGTTATTTTATATTGAATTGTTGATGTTGTTAGTTTATGGAGAATGGTTATGGTTGGAAATGGAAATCGGTAGTCTAACTAATTTAATACTTAAATGATTCACAAAAATAATTTCATAACTAATTTCAGTGTCACAACGAGTATCCTATTCAGACAAAAGTCTATCGAGGGGTTCCTTTTCGGATTTTAATTATGAGATGTCCCAGGCATGGAGTCTAGATATAAGTAATAGTGGGGTCTTTAGGAATAATTTAGTTAACTTATTTCTCTTACAATAATGCATAAAATGTTGAGTAGTCTTATACTAGTTGTAATCCCGTGCGTATTTGAAAAGGGGTGGTCCCTATGTGTGTTTCAAATCAAACCAATTTTCACCAAAAAATTATCCAACTTTTAATTAGCACCAAACCAAGTTGTGAAAAAATAATTTTTACTTTAAACCAACTTTATCTTGATTAATCCTAAACATGAATCTAGTGATTAAAGCAAGTAAAGTAAAGAATACTCACAATGCCGGATGTACGAGAAAAAAAAAACAAGACGGGAAAATAACCTCGGACGGCCCAAGCCAGACAATCAATATAAACAAAGGTTTTACAAAGACAGATTAGCCTTCCTCAATGACTCGATCCCCATGGGTCTTGACGCTCCATCTGATCTTCTACCGTTCTTCAATAGTGCCCATGCAAAAATTCCTTCTTTCGCGATACCTGTCCACAACACATGCGTCCACGTATGTCTCGATGTCCATCGAATGGCTTTTATTCGTCTACGATGTCGAACAAGAAGTCCTTCTCTTTTCTTCACCGCAAAACCCTGATGTTAAAGTATAGAACAAACCTTCTTGGTGCAGCAAGATCACATAAACCTATAATAATGATAACTCGGATCTTTGCAAACTCTAAGGATGTGTTTAAGCTTTGACACCTTAGAAAAACATGTGCAAAATGCGTAATGGATCGTAAACTGTTTTTCCATAATGCACACTTTTTAATTTTAACAAAAACATGATTTAAATAGGAATTAAGCGATGCCACGAAAACTATGTCACTCGAACGAGATTGGCAAGTCATTCGCGCGAGATATCCATCTCGCTCGAACAAAGGACAAATGTCGTTCGAACGACACCGCATGTCAGTTCGACTTTTTGACTTTTCTTTAAAACGTCTCTTCCAAAAGAGATTTAATTAAGTCAAACTCTATTTTGAGCTTATCAGAATAAAACGTAGCGTAAACATTTAAAACACTTTTAAAAACATTTTAAAACATTTTCCTTATAAAAATTGCATCCTTATCTTTTATAAAAATAATTTCGAACACCATTAATTATATGCATTCATACCCGTATGATCTCGAAATGCAATTAACTTAAAGACGAATAAACTTGCACCAATTAAACTTCGGCATGATTAATTTTTTGAAGCTTTGCCGCAACGTCTTCAATTTCTTCATTACGTCATAGACCAAGTGGAATCGTGACAAAATAAAAATCTCCCTATGACATATTACAAACACAATTTAGTTCACGAAATTAACTCAAAACAATACAAGGACACAATTGGAAATTTATGTCGTTATAAATCTCCTCCTTTGACTATTTCAAGACAAAACTAAACCAGTGAAATGCCTAAGTTGGGTCGTCAAGACGTATGATGCCTAAATCCCATCCCATAAACCCAAAGTCAAAAATTATTGGACACGGACTAGTATATGTAGCACCGGCAAGCATGAACTGTCTGAATGTGATTTTGACTTGAAATCTCGAATCACTGAAGCATACCTACACACATGAACAGACAAACAAATACCCAGTGAAGTATGGAGGAACAAATGAAACCAATATATATATATATATATATATATATATATATATATATATCCAAATGATATCAATTTTACAATAGATACCAATATGAATAAACTCTAAAAAATCATTTGATAAACAATTTGAGCAACAAAATGATACCAATTTGTAAAATATGTAATGAAAAATATGCTCAACAAATCACAACAAAACTCAACAAATCTTAACAAAACGCCCCCACATCACATTCATATCTCCCCTTTTTTGTCTCGAATAGACAATCCGGTGAAAAGATAAACCAATCAAAAAGTATCTAGCATGAGAATATACCAAATAAAATAGCTAGATAATCATGAAACAACCAGCTAAATATGATCAAGTAATGACAAATCAGAAGCTAGTACACCAATGAATCACACAAAGAATATAGCAATCTAATCAAATGTGATAAACGAAATCATATGCAAAATAGGAATTTTGAAATAATATAACCTGCATATAAACCAATCAGTCCAGAAAACTTCCAGTAGTACCAAAAAATATACCATAATAGCCAGAGGACTGCAAACCAGAACGAAGCACAAAATCCCAGATTGTCGTTCAAACAATCCAGGGGCGTCGCTCAAACGAGATGAGGACGTTGCTCGAACAAGACTTCACGCGACATGGTAATGTCGTTCGAACAAGTTATCACGACAGGCCAAATTTCCCAGTTTCCCAGAAATATCTTATATTTTTGCCCAGTGAAAAAAAATCAGAAAAAAATCCAGGAAGGGCTTGATAGTAGCAAAACAGTGCTAAAACAATAAGCTTTTAACACAAAATGCAAAAACTCATAAAAACTAACAAAGCGAATTACATGCAAACATGGTATCGATGTGCTCAAACATGGACATGGAATGTATGTCGTGAAACTACAACAAATGAGTCACAATTCCAACACATCGAAACGATCAAGAAGCTCTAACCAATAGCAATAAATCATCAAACTTTATCATAGCCATATGACAATTAAAGTGTGAGCTTAATGAACTAAACATACTATATGCACACAAATCCAGAATTTTGACGATTCTACAAACAATAGCATCAAATTGCAATGTTTCAACATTAGGATTAGATGTGCAAACCCATTAAAAAAATTTAATCCAACCAAACTCCCTCAATAATATCATATATTCTTTCGAATGAACTAAACTAATTTGGACCCTTTATTAGTATTTTGCCTTTTTCTTTTGGGCTCTTTTAAACGGTGTCTTTCACGGCGAGTTAATTTTGAACTCTCGCAGCCCTTTCCCGTGAATCACTCATCATTTTTTCAATTAGGTACCAATTCAAATCCTCACGGTAAACGATTCTTACATGCACACTTCTCCTTAAGTCTATTTACGCATAGATGACAAGATTGAGATAAGAACGCCTCACCAAATTTAAATATGCAAGAGAAGTCAAACATCCATATAAACTCGTGCACGTGTGCAATGATGGCCTATATACAAAGTCGAATCAAAATGCATATCAACTTCGAAACAACCCCATATAAACAATGGTTAAGATTATTCTAAGCATTGATAATAATGACCAAATGTCCTAGCCACATGGATAATGAAACGATGGGGGAGGGGTCCAAGCACACCAATATGCCACATCAAACATGTAAACTCAAAAACAAAAAACCGAAAATCTTTTTGGCTTTTAAAACACATTTTGACTCAAATAAAAGAAAAATCTTTTTGGTTTTTTCAAAAGTTTTCTCAAAAACAAAATCTTTTTAGATTTTCAAAAAATTTCTCAAAAACAAAATCTTTTTGTATTTTTTTCAATTGGACTCAAACAAATGAAAAACTATAATACAAAATGATACACATGTCACTATACTAGCAATAAATATGTCATGAAGCAAACTAGCATATGACAAACATGGCAACACTATCATCCTTTATATTTAGCATGGGAAGAATCAAGTGCAACCAAATGAGATTCATGAAGTTTTATTCCTAAAGCTACTAGATCCGATTTCCTAACCCAAGTAGGTGTAAAACTACGCATAGGGGTTTGGGGAACCGGGGCAACTTTATTCCTAAACTTCCTAGGATCTTGTCAAAGGTCGTAACAATAATGCATAGGGTGACCTTTCCTACCACAAAACGTGCAAGTGTAGTGATGGTGGGAATGATTACCTATATGTCGACCTTTTCTAACCTTCCTAGTGTTTCTCACACGTTCGGGGGGAATGGGAACAACTCTCTCATAAAAACTTATACCTCTCCTATCTCCCTTAATTTGGACGATGCATAGGATCTTATGTAACTTCTCTGATCTAGTCTCCAAATCAAACTTAACTCTAGGCGAGTCTCTCGATCTCTCCTCTAACTCATGAATCCTATACTCAAGCAAATGCCTAGACTCCTCAAATGCTAAAATCTCTTTTTTCAAAGACTCCATCAAACCATAGAGATTATCTCTCTCACCCTCGACATACTCTAATTTCTCCCGAAGTGTCTTCTCTCATTCCCTAAGATCCTCAATCAAACTATCATTATTTTCTATGGCACACTCATTCAACTTAGCTTGAAATTTTGCATTTTCCTTTTTCACCTTAACCGTCTCGGCATACAACTCATTAGATGCAACTTGCAATTCTTTCACATCTACCTCCTCTTCACCACTCTCTTCTCCCTCCCTAACATGGAATTCACTCAAAATCTCCTTGCAAGGGTCATTCACATGAGAATCGTCGCCGCTCACATGACATGCCATAAACGCAACAAAGTTACGATCAATGGGGGAACTCTCTCCCTCTTCCGGATCACTATCACTTAAGGTCGCACTATAGACAATGGGTTGCTTGCCCTCTTTCTTAAGTCTAGTGGGACACTCCTTAACTTTGTGACCGTACCCCTCACACCCAAAACACTTATCCAACTCATCTCTCTTAGGCTTCTCAAACTTATTATTAGAGGTGGGATCAACTTTGTTGTTCTTGAATTTTTCAAATTTCTTGGCATCTTTCGATTGCTTTTGAAACTTAATAGTTTTTTTAAATTACTTTGCCAACAAAGCTACATCCTCAAAATCAGAATCGAAATCCGAAACTTTACTTTCCTCCTTTCGGGTTTCAAACCAATACCCTTTTCTTTCTTAGGCACTTGCGTGGAGGTAATCATGTCGATTTCATAGGTTTGTAAGTCACCTACAATCTCTTCCAATTTTGTCTACTCTAACTTACCCAAGGAGTTTAAAATAGTCACTTTCCCATCAAACCTACTAGGCAAAGACCTAAAGATTTTCTTAATGACACGGTTATCGGGAATTTTCTCACCTAGGTTAAACGACGAGTTGACAATATTTGACAACCTATTATAAAACTCATCAAAAGTCTCACTCTCTAACATCCTAATGGTCTCAAACTGTGTAATGAGATTTTAAAGTTTTGACGCCCTAACCGTGATAGTGCCCTCATGAGTGAGTGCCAAAATATCCCAATCCTCTTTTGATGTTTCACAAGTCATAATTCTATTATATTATTTCGGTGTGACATGTGAAGAAATAACGTGCAATCCCTTAGAATTATATTGTGAAAATCTATGTTCAGTTTCGGTCCATGACTCGACAGGCTTTAAAGTAGTGACATCACCTATAACAGTGATAGGGGGTGTCCAACCTTTCTCAATAGCTAGCCACACATGCTCATAAATAGATTTTAATGAACTTTTCATTCTCATTATCCAATAAGTGTAATTAGTTCCATCAAAAATAGGAGTTCGAGAAAATTTGTTATATCCAAAATTCATCTTTGAAAACACACGGGATCACAAAATAAATAAATTATGTTTTCTAGATCTGATACCAATTTTTAAAATTGGTGGTCCCTATGTGTGTTTCAAATCAAACCAATTTTCACCAAAAAATTATCCAACTTTTAATTAGCACCAAACCAAGTTGTGAAAAAATAATTTTTACTTTAAACCAACTTTATCTTGATTAATCCTAAACATGCATCTAGTGATTAAAACAAGTAAAGTAAAGTAAAGAATACTCACAATGCCAGATGTACGAGTAAACACCCAAGACGGGAAAACAACCTCGGACGGACCAAGCCAGACAATCACTATGAACAAAGGTTTTACAAAGATAGATTAGCCTTGTTCAATGACTCAATCTCCACGGGTCTTGATGCTCCTTCTGATCTTCTACCCCTCTTCAATAGTGCCCACGCAGAAAGTCCTTCTTCCGCGATACATATTTATAACACACGCGTCCACATATGTCTTAGCGTCCACCAAATGGCTTTGATTCGTCTACGATTTCAAACAAAAAGTCCTTCTCTTTTCTTCACCGCAAAACCCTGATATTAAAGTATAGAACAAACCTTCTTGGTGCAGCAAGATTACATAAGCATATAGTAATGATAACCCGGATCTTTGCAAACTCTAAGGATGTGTTTAAGCTTTGAAACCTTAGAAAAACATGTGCAAAACTCATACTGGATCGTAAACTATTTTTCCAGAATGCACACTTTTTAATTCTGACAAAAACACGCTTTAAATAGGAATTAAGCGCCGCCTCAAAAACTGTGTCGCTTGAACAAGATTGGCAAGTCATTCGTGCGACATAGCCATCTCACTCGAACGAAGGACAGATGTCGTTCGAACGACGCCGCGTGTCAGTTTGACTTTTTGACTTTTTCTTTAAAACGTCTCTTCCAAAAGAGATTTAATTAAGTCAAACTCTATTTTGAGCTATTCAGAATAAAGTGTAGTGTAAACATTTAAAACACTTTTAAAAACATTTTAAAACATTTTCCTTATAAAAATTACATCCTTATCTTTTATAAAAAAACAATTTCGAGCACCATTAATTGTACGCATTCATACCTGTATGATCTAGGAATGCAATTAACTTTAAGACGAATAAACTTGCACCAATTAAACTTCGACGTGATTAATTCTTTGAAGCTTTGCTGTAACGTCTTCAATTTCTTCAATACGTCATAGACCAAGTGGGGATCGTGACAAAATAAAATCTCCCTATGATATATTACAAACACAATTTTGTTCACGGAATTAAGTCAAAAGAATACAGGGACTCAATTGGAAATTTATGTCCTTACAGTATTTCAAGAAATCCTTTAAAAGTTAATGAAATAAAGAAACCAATGATTTAAAGACTAGCTTAAAATGGTACGAAGGGTGCGATAAATGGAATATATTTATATTAGGATTTGAGTAATACATTAAATGAGGAGTACGGAATGGTAATAACGCGATGATTTAATTGATTAAATTGAAAAGGTTAAATGGATGTATGCCATGACAGAAAACTCTTAGGTGTCACGTGACAAGGGGAGCACTGTCTTACGTGGGCGTCAGACTTGATGTTGTTTGTCCCGACCATAGTATCATGAGGTGGTGTCTAGTTTGAGTAACGATACATTGTTTGTGCATCACAGGGATTATTTATGTCTATAGTTACAACCATGCTAGAAAATGGTGGTGTCCAGTTTGGTCTGGCGTTCTTTATGTGTGCATACTGCATGTTCTTGAGATGTATAAGGAGAAAATACACATGTTGGTTATGGTCTAATAAATTAAGATATTAATTCATTGTTAAAAATTATTATTTAATTAAATATGGATTATGAGGACTCATGGGTTTTGATTCGGTTATCGTAGTTGGTTAGGTAACTATGGACTTATCACTTATATATATAACTTCTTTTGAGTTACGTATCTTTAGTAACTTGTTAAGTTTTGACCCGTTTACGTTCGTGGAAATATTTCAGATGATAGAGTTGAACCACGCAAGTATATTCCTACCTAGCTAGCACAAACCATTCCTCTTATCTATTCCAATATACTTTGCAAGATTTCCTGATGTAAGTTACCTTCTAGGATGGTTATCTTTATATTTAAGATTGTGTGAATTAGTTACATCTAGGTTTAGACACTTAAGTTGGCATGTATATGGCCAGATAATTCGGCGTGTTGTTCATTATTCGATTAGGTTGATATTGTGCAATGAGTCTTTGTGGTTGATATTTTCAGTTGAGACTTGTGGATGTAGGTGTAGAGTTATTTCTAATTTTGTTTTAGTTGGTTATGCATTTATGAGTTGTCATTTGACGATCATTATTAAATCATATCCATTTCTTATCTTACTGTTTAATTTTATTTTGTAAATGTTGAGAATAATATTTTAAATTGTTTTGATAAATGTTATATTTTAATATTACGATGTGATCAACCCTAATTTTTAAATATATGTGTGGTTATAGTTGGTATCAGAGCATGGTTTTAGGTCTCGAGGGGTACAAGTTCTCTTAGCCTTTTGTATAGTGTTCTTTGATATGTTCCTCTAATTCTACTCTTATTTATGTCTCGTTACTAATAGGACATTACCTTGAATTTTAGATTCCTCTGAAGAGGAGATCAAGACAAGATAAGGTGTCAACGGGACAAGATGACCCCGCAGGGCAATGTCATTTTGGCCCCAGGAGATAGGATAGCTCACCCACCAATTTGTAGTGGCGATGATGGCAGAGGGTTGCTAATCGAGGGCCCCAGAGGTGATTGATTTGCCGGTGGTACAGAATTCAACTTGGGAAAAGGTATGGCGTTCTTTCATGAAGAACAACCCACCTACCATTGTTGGTTTATTGTACCCGATAGTGGTACACCAAAGGATACTAAATATTGAGCATCATTTGAGGTTGTTAGACTACATCAATGTGCAGAGGAAGGTATTGGTGATTTTTTGCCTTACCAGGGATGCCATCTAGTAGTGCAAGATCATACTACTTCAGCTGAAAGAGAAAAATATCTTGAGTTATGAGTAGTTCATGGTGAGGTTTGATGAGAATTACATCCCTTATTCTTTACGAATTCAAAAAAAGGGAGTTTTTCTATTGAAGCAAGGACACCCCATACCGGGGGTGAGTATGAGAAGGAGTTTACGGTGTTAACTCTATTTGCGTAGGAGGAGGTAAGAAAAAAGAAGATAAATATGGAATGTTTCATCTAGAGTTTGGTATGGAACATTAAGAAGGAGATTATGGTAATCATATGTATTCCATCTACGTTTAGGCGGTGGATGTCTCCTTGAACCCTTGATGCATTATCGAGATCATAAGTAGCATAAGAGGAAGCCAGAAAAGATGCGCTAGTCTAATGGTACCAAGGTAGAGAGTAGTTCAAGAGGATACATGAGAAGATTTCAGGCCCAGGATCAATGGAAATGTTATAGAGCGAGGAAAGAAAGACTCCGACAGCAGCTACATGAACCCCTCAGATAGGAAAGGGGAAGCAACAATCGAAATAGTTGGGGGAACCTTCAATCCCATTCATAAGATTTTATTTATTTTTATTGGCAATCAATGATGATACAATAAATCGAACTTACATCCTTCTCAACACCATATCAAATGTAACATAAAAGTAAAGAAAGCAAAAAGGAAAAAGGACACAAAATATTAAGTGGTCCGGCTATAAAAATGAGCCTACATCCACTTTAGTACACTAATCTCATAATATGTTATGTATGATACAAAGTTGAGGTCACATTAGAGGCATACAAAGTAGATAGGGTAAGAGAATACATGAAATCAACTAAACAGGCAGGTCATGATGTGGGCTGCAAGGTTAACTCTAAGAAGACTGCGGCCAGGTAACCACCTAAGGGGGTGTAGCTTGTAGAGAGAGGTAGTGTGGAGATTTTGGTAGGTCTTCACCAAATGAATCGTCCACCAATATATTGGGGTGAGAATTTCTATTTGTAAAAGTCGGAATGGCGGTGTCAAGTGCATAGGTCACATGATATATGGATAAGTTGTACGAATATGGAATCATTTTAGAAGCTGGATAGTTGCTCGTCTGTGAGAGTAGGTGCCACGGCCTGTTTGAACCTAGGGAGCGGCTTATTCTGATTGGCCTATGGATATAAGGCATGATACGTGTATAGGATCGCTGCTTGTCAGCTCCCATGTAGCAACCTGTTATTAACTCTTTAGTGGCCTATAGTGACTATAATGGGAATATCAATAAGACCCCAAGCCGTAGTTCCAAGAGGTGACGGGTTAGTGTTGCGGCTATATTCCATGACTGGCGCGGTGTATCTGATTATGGTTTTGATGTTGCGACACTTCACCTTCTAGCTCCCTCTTACATAAATGGGATTTGGATGTTGCCTTCATTACGTTATCCATACCCTTGAGAGAAAATCGAGAGAAAATTCTTGTTAATTATCCCTTTGCATTTTACAGTAATTTTCCAGGCGATTTATGGTGGTTTGAGGCTGGACAAGGCATATTTGTGGTTGTTCTTCACAAATTTCACCTTTTTGTAGGTAATCATCTACTTCGTCCTTTCATTTTTTTAAATTCATTTGAACACATACCCCATAAACCCAAATTCTGTAAATTCATACTCTTTCGTTTGCACTGTTATTTGTTGAAATAAATTGATGTTTGTTGAATTTAGGGTAAAAATTTTGGGTTTTTCTTGTGTTTGAATTTTTGGGTGATATGTTGACTGAATTTGGTATTTTCTTGGATTTTTGGCACATAGCTACAAATTGGGTTTGGGATTGGAAATTGATTTAGGTTAGGAATGGAATTTTCAATTTTTCTTGCGTTGAATACTTCCATGTCCCCATTTTGGATTTTGATTTCGGCCAAGAACACTAAGAACATGTTCATGGTGTTCTTGGCCAAAAAGCTGGGGGTTTAGGTTTTCAGTATTTGAGAATTTGTAATCCAATCATTTACCTGTTTGTGCTTTTGTCTGATGCTGATAGTATTACTTGACCTATTTGGCTGCAGTCTTTTATCCTTCCTTTGTTAAAATTGAACTCTTTTGGCTGCAGTTTTTAGTTTTTGAACTCCTTGGTTGCGGCCTTAAAATTAGTTCATATCGTAGCTTGTCAATCCCTTTTGATGGTTGCAGTCCACATATTGTTGCGTCCATTAATATGAAGTTTAGAAATTCTTCATTGTTATAGTTAGTTCTGGGATTGATGCCTTTGACTCCATCTTTCTTTATAAAAATTGATTGTATTTGTCACGACCTCTAATAGGCTTCCTTGATCATAGTGGTTGCCACACCTAACTGCGGAGCCCTTAAGCTTTTCAAGTTCAGATTTCATGGATGACTTCTAGAGAAAACACTTCGGCGTTCCTCCTCTTGAAATTTCCTTGATAAAGCCTTTGAATGAAAATGGGCCTTGTCGACTTAAGGACTGCCCAAATTCTGTCACAATTGATTTTGACTATGTGGAATCCACTAATTATAGGGAAGCTAGAGAGGTTAAGGACGTAATGGAGGAAGATATAAACTTTAGCAATAATCTTCCCGCTAAAATGACGGCTACGGCGGCTACTGGGACTCCCGATGTCCCATCAGAGGCTAGAAATATTCCAACTGGACACTCTAACTGAACGACTAAAAAATCTCCCTCGACATTAAGCATCTTTGTATCATGGAGGAAGAGTGTATTAATGAGGTTGTTGTGCCCTTTGAATTTCCAAAAAGAGTCATTTGTACACCTCCTACTGCAGAACAAAAGCCATGTTTCGCAGTCCCCAATAAGGGGATTTATTTTCCTTCGTACGCCTTTCTCCTGGGCTACGGCTACCAGTTTTGATCCCAGTTAGGAAAATATTTAATGCTATAAATCTGGCCCCAGCTCAACTAGACCCAAATGGATGGAGGGCCATTCTTTTCGCTTTAGTTCTTTGGTAAAAGAAATTCAACAAGGACATTACTCCCGCGGAGTTCTTCCATTTCTATAGGCCAAAGGAGAACTCCGTTGATTTTTTATGGTATTATTATTTCATCCTACGAAATATAGATTAGTATTTGTACATTGAGAGGCCTACCAGTGCTAAAAATTGGAAAGGAAATTTTTTATTCGTTTTTGGGGAGAGTTGGGAAGTCCACCCTCAAGAAACTGAGGGAGAGAAAACATATAGGATGCCACGGACATGGGGGCATCCCTCCAAATCAAGTGGTCATCTGTTGTAGCTTGTTATGCTTGCCAATAATTTTTGTTTCATTTTTTGCGGCCTATACTAATAGATTTGTACATCCCTTGACCACCTGAAGCTCAGTAAAAATCAAAAAAAGAGAATTTCGGACGCGGCGGTATTGGAGGATAATGAAAAAAGATTTATTATGCTAATCACCTCTATAAAAAAAAATTTGCAAGGTTGTTTTCCTTCTAAGGAACAACTAAATAAAGTGACTGCAAAAGGTAATTCTTAATACCTTGCTTCTGTTTTGGCTAATATATTTTACTATAGCTTCTAATTTAGACTCTCTTATTTGATTTTTTCTTTAGGGGAGGAGATTGATCGCGAACTCTTTGTCGCCCAGTATGCTGAGATGGATGAGGACGCAGCTGCCTTGGAGAACTATTAAAGCAATTAATGCCAACCTTCCAACACCATAAAGCAGATAAAGAACGCGTCCTGATGGTCATCCGTGACATCAATTAAGGTAGTCTTATCCCAAATCCTCATGGGAGACAACTGTTAGGGAAATCTCCAAGATGAGAAAGGATGAGGACGTCATTGACCTCAACTGTTTGGTAGAAGAGGATCAAAAGGACTTAGAGGAATATACCCTCCATAGTTCATTCCATTATTTACTTTTTGCTGACAATTACTTATTTCTTGGACTAATCTCAAAATTTCAGGCCACGTAGGTTGTCATATCCCAAAAGTCAAATTATAAAGGCCTATTCAAACTTCATAGTATTGCAAAGTCTGTTCATCAGTCGGATCTTTAGGCTACCAGGACCTCTTCCTTTGAAGCTGGGAAGCAATCTCCTACCGCGGATATTGAAACCTATAAGAAGACTGTGAATTCTCAGATTCAGGCTGTAGCTAAGGCTTAGAAGAATGCACAGGAAAATTTGAGGCAAGCTGAGGAGGCTTCAAAAATTACTGAGCCAAAGGCCCTAGAAACTGCTAGAAATGCTGCGACCTTTGATTAAAAAATGCAACCTTATTTAGAAGAAATATGATGAACGGGAGTAAGGACACGTCGTTGACCTTTAACAAAAGGATAAGGATCACACTACACAAATCAAAAAAATGGATGAAGATCATTCTGCAGCATTGAAAACAGTTGTGGATGATACTGTGGACACTTAGAAGAGTTCGATAATTCTTCTCTGCCAATAATAAGGCCTACCTCTGCAGCTTCCAGGAGCTCAGGCATAGGATTATCAAAAAAATTCTTGAGGCAAATGACAAGGCCTTTTCTTGGAAGCTCAGCGATGCTGAGCATATGGAATGTGTTATAAAAGTGAGGGTTGCGACTGGAGAGAGAGACAAAAAGATGCTAGAGGATGCCGCTAATGCTGAGGAAATTGAGACTGCGATCAATGACGTAGAAGATGGGGGTGAAGATGATGCAGCCTCGGAGTTGACCATACTGGTCTTTTTTGTAATATTTTTAGGCTGCAGACATATTTTGTAAGCCTGCGGCCATATTGACCATATGTAATATGTGATATTGATCTGTTTAACTTATATTTGAATATTAATCCATCCTTTGAGAAGCATTTATAAAAGTTGGTAGTTATATTTTTATATTTTCTGTCATCTTTCGGAATGCATTATCTTGAACAGGCTATAGCACCACATTATTTTCTATACTGTTAAATGATTTGAATGTTTGTACTTCGTAATAGAATAATAAGGCTTACAAACTCTAGAGATAGGCCGCAATTATGGCCTAAGAGGTTATGGCCATAGGCTTCAAATGGCCCTTCAATTTTAGAATGCTGCTGCAAAAATGTTAGCCCTTTCAATTAATTGCAACTTTAGATGCTGGCTGTAGCAATATTGATTTTGTAAAAATGGTTGGTTGCAACTCCTCATGGACAACAATATTGATGTCGTCGCGAACAACAACATTATATGTGGTCGTGGGGAATAATTTCCCCTATCATGAACGTATAAGTCTTTGGCATAGAATAAGAAATGTTATCGCAAAAATATTTTAATGGTGGATTTGACGAATTACCTCCTTTACCGCAGATTATTAAGTCATAAGCCCACTTCAATTTACTACATTTTCTTTTATTTTGAGGCATTTTCAAGCCTCACGAGGATAGGTTATCAATAAGCGACCCATGGATGGATGGGTATTTTTAGGCCTCATTAGGCTAGGTATTATCACACTTCCTCAAGCTAGGTATTTTTAAGCCTCCCCAGGCTGGGTTGTCAATAATTCACCCACAGCAAGATGGGTATTTTTAGGCCTCCTTAGGCTAGGTATTATCAAGTTCCCCAAGCTAGGTATTTACGAGCCTCCACATATTGGGTTGTCAATAAAGCCGCCCATGGCTAATAATGAGTATTATGAGCCTTCAAGGCTAATTGATGCATCCCAAAAGCTAAGAGCGCATTTTATGAGCCCTCGGGGCTAATTTAAGCATCCCAAAAGCCAAGAATGCTTTGGCAACGTGAGGGATACTATAGGTCAATTATGGTTGTAACCCTTTCTCCTCAATAGACTCCTTCTCCCATAATAAAATAATCTTTCGAGATAATTGGTCATTAGGTTTCATTTCAAAATCTGAAAAGGCAAAGTTTTTTCATAAGGTTATAAATGGGTAGATCAAGAGTTGATATATAACTAAAACCATCATTCATAAAAAATCATATATATATATATATATATATATATATATATATATATATATATGATTTTTTGTTGGGGAAATACAAAGCATGTGTGTAAAAATACACTTAGAGGTTTAAACAACAAGCAGAATCTAAGGCAAAAACTAAGGCATGTGGCTCGTCCATTTGGGGTTGCATACTTTAGGAACCGTTGCAGCGTCCCCTACCTCACAAGCCTCTCAACCTCATTCTTCAAGGCTTGGCAGTTGTCAATGGTGTGGCCATGGTCCCGGTGAAAGTCGCACCATTTGACCTGACCCCTTTTGTGTGGTGGTGACCTAAGCTTCTCAAGCCACCTCAGCAATTTTCTTATCTTACTGATTTCAAGGATGTTCTCAACACTAGAGGTCAAGGGGGTGTAGTGATCATAAGACTTTTCTTTCTTGGGATCTTCCAACTTCCTTTTTAGTGGCATGGCCGCGGCCTTTGGCTAGGAGTGGGTTGTGGTAGCCTCCAACATCATAACCCTTTACGTCAGGAAGTTGACCTATCCTTGTAAGGAGGCCTAGCTATCATAGATGTGGTTGATGTGGTTGTACAACTGAGCAACCTCATCATTCTGCTGTGAATATGACCCAGAGCTTCCTTTTATGACCTCTGCTT
Organism: Sambucus nigra; assembly: GCA_949130495.1. Taxonomy (NCBI): domain Eukaryota; kingdom Viridiplantae; phylum Streptophyta; class Magnoliopsida; order Dipsacales; family Adoxaceae; genus Sambucus; species Sambucus nigra. The sequence goes on from OX422209.1 coordinate 616,619,450, forward strand.
TATCAGTCCTTAGAAATATATACTCTAAGAAGAACTAAACAGTGGGGAGAAAACCAAGAAATGTAGAGAAAAACCAAGTATAGTAATAGGGTTGCAGTCTTTGATAATCTGCAAAGTTATGTTGTTGTGTCCGCGGCCTGAGGTACACATGCAGGTAGTGCCATGGACCTATCAAGGGGATCCCAACTGTAAAAATTCCCTTTTTCCCGGGGACTTGTGTAGACCAACTACCCTAGGAGCACTACGACATTCAAGAAAATAAACTCTTAAGCCGCATCCTGTCTTAGGCGGTGAAAGATATTTCCTAAAATTGTGCCCAACCTCATATAGGATATACATAATAGACCTATTAGGAGTTTTCCAAGGAAACAACATCCCTTAGGTGTAAAAAATAGCACAAATCTGGTGGTAAACCATAGATCATGGGTCTAAAGAGCAGAAAATGAGTAAATAAAACTCTTCTCTAGTTACCCACCTTCATGAGGCTATCGGGTTTTGTGGTTTTTTAACACTAACTAGGTAGGTCAACATCATTGGGGTATTGAAAATAAATCTAAGGTCATAAAAAAGGACCTAAAAACAGATCTAGGAACAACAAAAAACTCACGGGGCTATCATACGAATATATGAGCTCAATAGTCAAAATCTCACCCATGGGAGAGGATTACCCGGGGATCCCTATGGATGAAATAAGGCATTTGGAGCCATAAATAATAATAAATAATATAGAAATAACTTGTTTCCCACAGACGGTGCCAAAATGATGATACATGAAATCGGACTTACATCCTTCTCAACGCCATATCAAATGTAAAATAAAAGTAAAGAAATCAAGAAGGAAAAGGGACAAAATATAGAGTGGTTCAGCTAAAAATGTGCCTAAATTCACTCTATTACATTACTCTCATTATATGTATGGTATGATACAAAGTTAAGGTGCCATTAGAGGCATACAAAGTAGAGAGGGGAAGAGAATTCATGAGATCATCTAAACAGGAAGCTCGTGATGTGGGTTGCAAGGTTAACTCTAAGACGTTTGCGGCTAGGTAAGCCCCCAAGGGAGGGTGTAGCTTGTAGAGAGAGGTGGTGTGGAGATTTTGGCAGGGCTTCGCCAAGTGAATTGTCCCCCCCAAATAGTGGGGTGAAAAATTCTATTTATAGAACTCAGAATGACGGTGTCACATGCATGCGTCACATGATATATGGATAAGCTGTACAAATATGGAATCCTTTTAGAAGCTGGATAGCTGTTCGTCTGTGAGAGTAGGTATCGCGTCCTATTTGAACCCAGGCAGCGGCCTATGCTTGGTTAGATGTTGCGGCCTATTTGAACCCAGGCAGCGGCTTATTTTGATTAGCTTGTGGATCTAAGGCCTAATAAGTCTATAGACCCGCGACCTGTCTGCTCCTTTGTAGCGATTTGTTATTAACTCTTCTGTAGCCTATAGTGACTATAATGGTCATATCAATCGAAATATATCCCAAGGTTTCCCGAGTGTAGGGGCACATAAATATTACAAACTAGGCTAATTAGGCTAGGGTTAGGGCTAGTAGGGCTTTAGGCCACATCAGCTAGAATAGCACCACTATCGCCCTCAATAGCTTCTAGTATTAAGGCCACGGTCATTAACATCCCTTCTAGTCCCCCCCAACCACACAGTCATAGACTCAACTTTAGTATGGTAGATTTTATCAGATTTCACAACCTCAATAGGAAGGGAAGGGACAGGTCCAAGTGGTGGATGATAATTTTTACGCTTATGGGACCGTAGCCAGAATTTTATTTGATAGCGATTCCATACTCTTTTGTATCATGTAGTTTTATGGAGAATTATTATTTATTACCTGGACTATATAATAGGGATTAATCTATTGCTACTCTTATGGGTAAACCAACAAGTATTTTGGAGACATGCGAGGATGTTGGGATAGACATTAGAAGTTTAAGTTTTGTAGTTGATTTGTTATTACCCATTCTTATGATGTGATCTTGGGTATGGACTGGTTAGTTAGATATGAGGCTTATATAGATTGTAGGAGTTGAGTGATTCATTTCACAATAATGGGGTAGGAGATGTATATAGTGGTTATGCCTAAAACAAATGGTGGTATGGTGACTCAAAAGGAGACAACCATTATTTTAGAATCAATATTGATTCTTCGGGATTTTATCGATGTATTTGAGGAAGTGTCAAGGTTCTCATCAGTTCGAGAGATTAATTATGTGATTGACTTGGTTTATAGCACTAAGCCGATTACTAAGGCACCTTATCGAATGTCTGCTTTGGATATGAAAGAGTTGTGGGAGAAGATTAAGAAGTTATTAGAGAAGGGATTCATTCAATGTAGCACTTCACCATGGGAAGATCAAGTTATATTTCTAAAGAAGAGGGATGGTTCATTACTGTTGTACATTGAATACCATTAGTTGAATAAGCTGATGATGAAGAATAAGTGCGCCCTTTATTGAAGATTGATTGTTTGATTAATCCGTTACATGGTGTTTCTTTCTTCTCAAAGATTTATTTGTATTCGAGCTATCATCAGTTGAGGGTACAAGAGGAAGAGGTACCAAGGACTGCATTTTTACTCGATGCGATTTGTATGAGTTTAGGTTCATGCCATTTTAGTAGACTAACTCCCCAACTATGTTTATAGATTTGATGAACTGGGTTTTCTTGTCATACTTGAAATAGTTTATCATAGTCTTTATCGATAACATCCGAAGTTATTAAGCAGAGGAGAAGCACACCAAGCGTTTGAGGATTTCAATTCTGATGTTACGAGAGCATAAGTTATATGTTAAGTTTGAGAAATACAATTTTTAGAAGAGCATGGTGCAATTTCTTGTCCATGTAGTTTTAATTAAATATTTTTCTATAGATTCGATAATAGTGTCAATCGTGTTCAATTGGTGACATCCCATTCAATGATTTTGGGGATCATCCGGTTATTATATGAGGTTTATTCTTGGTTTCTCAAAGATAGCAGGTCCACTGATTGAGTTGAATGAAAAAGGGAATTTAGTCTATATTGATGTTTCCCTACACAACTCCTTATATTATGGATCGTATTTTCTCAAACTTACCCTTGGATCGTAGTTTGAGAAACATACCCACCGAGATGCACAAAAAACTGCCTATGCTTAATATCTGCCTATACGTCTTATCCCCACCGAGATGCACAAAAAACTACGATCCAAAGGTTGGTGGGGATAATATGTATCAAGATATGCGGAGGCAGTATTAATGGGTAAGTTTGAAATAGGATGTTTCTACATTTGTGTCCCAGTGTAGTTCATATCAGATAGTGAATGTGGATCACCAATGACCATCGGGTACACTTTAGCCCTTACCCATTATCGAGTGGAAGTGGAACAACATCTCGATGGAATTCATCATAAGATTGCCATTGGTGCCCAAATGTCGTGAGTCGATTTACGTTATAGTGAAATGCTTAACAAAGGTGGAAAATTTCTTATATGTTCGCAAATATTTCTTAATAAAGTAGTATGCATGGTTGTATATAAAAAATATCATCAGGTTACTCGAGGTACATTTATCGATAATTTTAGTATAAATATGACCTTTGTATCTCAGTTTTGGTATAATTTTTATGAGGTGATGGGGAAGCGATTACACCTGAGTACGTCTTATCCTCCTCAAATAATGGAAAAATAAAACGGGCGAACTATATTTGGGAGGATATGCTGCGAGCATGCATATTGAATTTTAAAGGTAGATAAGAGGTGCACTTTCCCTTAGTGGAGTTTTCCCACAACATCCATAATAAGTTGATCGGTATGGCACCCTATGAGGAATTGTGCTGGCGACCTTCTAGATCACCCGTGTGCTAGTTGGATGCGATCGAGAGTAGGTTATTGGAACCTGAGTATGTCCAGGAGACAACTAAGAAGATAAAGATGATTCGAAAGTTAATCGAGGCTGGACAGATTAGGCAAAAGATTTATGTAAATTTGAAGAGGAGGGATACTATTTCAAATGAAAGATTAGGTGCTTTTCAGTGCCACTAATGAAAATGGTGATGCATTTAGGGAAGAAATGTAAGTTGGCCCTGAGGTTTATCGTTCCATTAATGATAACGAATCGAATAGGTACTCTCGTTTATTATTTATTACTCTGAAACCATTTAGACCGGACACATAATGTGTTCCACATATCTATGATTCGTCGATTCTTATTGGGTGAAGCCGTCTATTAGCATATTGACTTATAGAATATTTAATTAGAGGCTGACGCATCATATAATGACGAACCAATGTGTATTTTAGACCGTAAAGTCTAAATTCCAAGGTCTAAATAGGCACCCCTAGTTTTTGTTTAATGGAGTCACCATAGTGAGGTCGATTCCACTTAAAAGTGTCAAAATATGATGAGACAACAGTATCCACAACTATTTTGAGGTAGGTACATGTTATTTTTTGTGAATTTCAAGGACCAAATTCTTTCTTTTAGTAACTAATGGTTACTAAACATTCAGTATATCGGACAATTGTTTTTTTATCTAAACATTCAGTAGATTGAACATTTTAATTGAGGATCTTATTTTGATTGGAGATTATTTTTTTGCTCTGATTTCGTTTACCATTTTGTTCAGATAATGGTTTGGGGTTTTATCAAATTTTTGTTTTAGGTTTGAATGGGTGGCATTACTGTTGATTATTTCTTAGGGCTAGTTGAGTATTTGATTTAGTCACGAACTAAATCATGAAACGTCTCCTGGATTCTTAATTTTATACATATAATATTCAAAGGTCATCAAGAATTCTTTTTTTAACTCCTATTCATTTATCGCATTGTCATGTGATATATAACATCGGTTGTGGATCTGGGTTACTCTGTTTCCACGTCTTGTGATTAGCGTAGTTGGAGAATTGTTAAACTTCAGGTTCATTATTTTTTTTTATCGATTATCCCATATCATTTAGTAATCAATGTTTCCAATTGGTTTCAGTTACAACTGTAACATTAGTTTGTATTTCATTTATGACTGTAATATAATCACTGCTTGGGATTATATTTGGTTTTTGTTAGTTAATTATAATTCTATCTTTTTCGTAGAAAATCATCACGTGATCAACTAATCAAGAAAATAAAAAGATATTTCATTCTTGTTATTCGTTTACAATTCCAGTGGTTTACAGTTTTCGATGGTTGTTTTCATTATAAAAGAGTTTTAGTTTTCAATCATCCACCACTTTATCTTTCATATATTGATCAACAACAAGGATACGCATGAAAACATATTTTAAGGAGGTGACTTGAATGGATATGTAGGAGTAAAACGGGACAGTTCTCCAAGGATACACAGAGGTTGAGGTTTTTATAAGAGAAATGAAGGAGAGGAAACTATCTTAGAATTTGTTAAGGCCTACAATCTAGCGATAACAAGCACATCTTTTAAAAAAAAGGGCAGAACATTTAATAACATTTAACAGCAGAGAGAATAAAACTCAAATAGATTATTGCCTACTTAGAAGAAGAGACTTGAATACTTGCAAAGATTTTAAAATTATACGAGGTGAAAGTTTAACAAATCAACATCACCTATTAGTAATAGATTTAGCCAATAAAGGGTTTAAGTACTGAAAAGAGAAAATAGGTTATCAAAATATAAATTAAAAGGATTTAAAAGGATGCAAATAGATGGAAATTATTTAGAAGTTTTCGTTAAACATGAATTGGAATTGGGACGATGATGTTAACAACATTTTATTAAGAACAAAGAATGATATGGATAATATAGGTAAGAAACTTTTAGATGAGACTAAAGGAAAAAGATTAATTAAAAAAGAGACTTGGTGGTGAAATGAGAAAGTTCAACATATAATACAAAAGAAGTGAGTAAGTTTTAAAGAGTGGAAAAAGAGTAAAAATTAGGATGACTTAGAAAGGTATACGAAATTGAAAAGTGAAGTGAAAAACAATATTAGAAAAGCGCAACAAAATGTACAAATAATCTTTATAGTAAATTAAGTACCAAGGAAGGTGAAAAGGAGACATATAAATTAACAAAGAATAGAGATATATTGACAAAGGATATAGGTCCAGTTAAGTGTATTAAAGACGTAAATCAAAATATAGTAATTAACCATAAAGAAATTCTAAATAATTGGGAAGAGTATTTTAAGGATTATTGAATGTAGAATATTCAAAAAACGAAGTCTAGAACATAGAAACAGATATAGAAATGGTATGTCCGATTACTGAAAAAGAAGTGGCTATATTAATAAGAAAAATGGAAAGGAATAAAGAGGTCATCCCGGATAAAATACCCATAAAAGTGTGGAGAACCCTTGGAAGTTTAGGGTTAGAATGGTTAACATGGTTATTTAATAAAAATTTATAAGAAGGAAACATGTCGATTGGAGGACAAGAACCATAATACTTTTATATAAAAATAAAGGATAAATACAAAATCGTGGTAATTATAGAAGAATCAAAGTAATGAATCACACTATGAAATTATGGGAAAAGGTTATAGATCAAAGATTAAGAAATGAGTCAACTATTTCGCACAATCAATTTGGATTTATGCCATGGTGATCCACCACGGAAACTATTTACTTATTAAGACAGTTATTGGATAAATGTATAAGTAAGAATATATATATAGACTCCGCATTATACGACACCCTTAAGTCTCCCCTTAGGTCCCTAAAACCTCCCCAATTCACTACAAACCCTAGGTCATACTTCGAGTACTGATCTAGAGGCCATCGGGCGCTCTCGGGCCCCATTTGACTCCGGTAACCTTTATTGTCAGAGTAAAACCTCAATTAATCTTTGAAGGGATTGGAATTACCTTTTCAACAGTCCATCCCATGCGCAAATTGGCAAAATGGTTCGGACGAATGGTCCATTTTACTATCGAAAATCGATTTGGAGGCCACCGAGCGCTCTCGAGCCCTAGTTTAACCCCAATAAACTCCATCATCAGAGAGAAAGATCAATGGATCCTCAAAAGGCACTGAACCCTTTTCCAATGTTCCACCCTGTGCACAAAATGGAATAATCGTTCAGACGAACGATCCGTTTTCCCCCAAAAACTTATTCGGAGGCCACCGGGCACTCCCGGGATTCGTTTGACCAAATTCAACTCTTTATCTCGAACAAGACTGAATGAATATTTAGAGGGAACTAAATACCCTTTCCAAAATTCCGCTATGTGCACGAATCAGCCTTACAGTACGGACGAACGATCCATTTTACTCTGAAGGGTCATTGGGCGCTTTCGGGCCTTGTTTGACCAAAGTAAACTCTCAGAACCAAGCAAAGCTGTTTAGAATGTCAAATTACCTCAGACAACCTTTCCAACAGTCTACCCTCTGCGCAATTCAAACTTATGGTTTGGATGAACGATCCATCGTTGTCCGACTATTTTCTATCCAAAGGCCCAACGGGCGCTTACGAGCCCCGTTTCACCCAAAGTCTATTCCAAACCCAGGATAGGCCTAAGTATTCTTAAAGATATCTGAATTACCTTTCTAATGGTATGCCTCGTACGCTATTTATACTTGCGAATTATGTTTTACTATCATTTTTCTGAGAAATCTGCACAAGACTGCCAATTAGCAGGCCTATTTCCCTGCCTATCGGCAGTGTGTCTTGGGTTACCTGATAATAGGCAAGGCAAGGACTATGTCGATCGGCAGTACCCCTACCCCATATAAGGAGAGCATGGTCTCACTTCCAAAGGCCCCCCAGATCCATCGATATTAATATCTCAGCAACATTCTTCCACAACCAGCGAAGTTCCCTTGTGTGAAATACCTTTCCACCTTTCATTCCCATAATTCTCGTACCCAATTTAGCAAAAATCTCCTTCTCTATCATCCAACATTCATCCCAACTTTCAAGGAAGCTCATCAGGGATCAAGGTCAAGCCTCAAGTCTCCAAAAAAGGTTCAAACATCCTTCTCTCTCTTTATATTTCTTTAGTTTCGCATTAGTTATATAAATTATTAATTTATCTTTTACTTTAGATCATACGAATTAATATATCATCCTTTATTAATTATATTGTACATAATTTACTTTCTATTAAAAAAACAAAACAAAAAAAATGAGGGTTACACCTATAATTTTTTACGGGATTATTCATCACATTTTCTCAAAACTAAAAATATCCTTTCTATACATACATAAACTCCCATTTGAATTTATGGGATAAACCCCACCCTTGTGCCGCATGCAAACTATGTGGACTTTAATGCGTTTATAGGCTACGTAGGCTTCTCAGGCTAAAACCCGAGACTCAAGTCATATTTTCATCTTTTCATATTTTTTCATATATTATTCATATATATCATACTTGTGATTCTTACTTGCATATTATCCGACACATATTATCTTTCCATCATAACGATCAATATTTTGATAAGCGCACACATCATATTTTTTAATTATTATTTTGGGAACATTCCCATAGATGACCTCACTCCATCTTTTCCATGATGCGAATCGAGCGATTCCGATCTCCACTTGTATATACACGCACACACTTCACGGAGAAATTAAGAAAAATACTCACATAAGCCCATGAGAGACCGAAAGGGAAGGATGGGTATTTAAAACCTTACCATCCCATAACTTAGCCCCCGAACCTCTAATCTATTGGTTTCGCAAGAATCAGTTTGTCTTTGATGCTGCTCTCTCTAGGTGGCAACATGTTCTTTTGCCTGTTTTGTACAAAATAGGTTGGCGGCCCTATCTCTTTACATCACCCCAAAAACCGACGATGATCGAAGTACCCCATTATGTAGCGAGGGTCACGAGATCTTTATCTCCCCCTCTGTTCCCTATAAAAGCGCCCCAGGGAAGAGGGAGGAAGATTTCTCAGGGATGGCCACAGTGGCGACTTCGCTGTGGAATTTACTTAAGAGGGCTAGACTCTGCTTGAATGGGTGTTATCATTTTCTGCTTGTGTGTGTATATCTACCTCATGTTAATATCACCTCTCACTCATTTTTCACTTCACACACTTATATATACTCTCTATGTACACCTCCCACTACCTACACTTGTATATAGGTTCACTTATATCCACATGTTGCACACACCACTTAGAATATCCATGATTAGGTGTTACTAGCACACACCTCCACTTATCACACTTGTATATATCCATGCTCACTCACACTTATCACACACCACTTGTAGATGATCCATGCTTAGGTTCACTACCACACACTCACTTCTAGATATTCATACATCACTCACTCTCAGATACCCATGCTCAGTAAAATCTCCATGCTATATTTACTTTTCATAATACTTGTACATTCTCCCTTATTAGTATAGTGCTCATCAATCCAAAGAAAATACTCTCTTCATAATATACTAATCAAGAATCATGCATCTTGCGCACTATATCACTAAGAGCATGGAAATTGACCAAAATTTTATCCCACACTGGGGTTCACTTTGTGATGGGAGCTGGTCCAGCAGGTTGAAGTTAGCCCAAGGAATATGACTCTCACCTTCCATTGGCCAAATTCCTTGGACGTATATCAAATAATTCCCCGAGCATCGTATCGCTTGATCGAAATCATGACGGGAGGTATATAGCAGGGAACTCATTCACATACATCTAGTATATCAAATTCTCTCTCACACGTACTGTCCCAATGAGGTATATAGTGAGGCAATTCATGTACAGTCAAGTCTATCAAATGGCTTGTCCACTCGTACTAATTGCCTTAAAAGCAAGACGTATATCGTGGAAGTTATGCCACCGGCGGGAACCTTTCCACTAACCCAACAACTGCATACCCTCATATAGGCGTCAAAACTAGGGCACTCATATGTAGTTTGTCGGTTACTACTCGAAACTCTGTCAAAATGTCGGGTCGGCATGTTGCCCAAATTTTCGCGTGATTTATCTTTTTCCAAAACAGAACCCTGTCCATGAGCCTGGAACAAGCCAAACTATGTTTTACATATTTTTCAAACCTAAATTTTCCCAGGCTCGGATCCCGTCCGGCATTTCTTTTCGCATTTAGGTAAACCTAATACAAGTGAAAACATAAACATAATAATAAGCATGCTGAGACTCTTCTCTCATTTTTCCTCCATCCTTACCAAAAGTGTCAAAAACATTTTTTTCTCCTCTTTTATCAAAATACCAAAAACATTTTTTCTCTTTTTTTATCAAAATACCAAAAAAAAAATTCCTCCCCTTTTCCCAAAAAAATATCAAAAATATTTTCCTTTTTTCCTATAACAGATTCTTCCTTTTCTCTTTCAAAAATAAATTCGAATCATTCTCCTTCTCAGTTAGCCTGGTTCCCTATTGGCTTTGATCTTCCATCGAACCGCCTTGAATATCCGTAAGTTCTCCCGCTACTTCCTTCGAGTTCAGAATCCACTTTCACCAACTCCTTATGGAGAATGCAAATCAAATGTCGAATGTGCATCCTGATTTGATGACAGTTCTAGTCCAACTTACTGCCAAGATTAAAAACCTTCAAATTGAGGTTCATAAGATGCAGCGAAACTGAGTCCCTATCCTTGAAGAGGTCGAGGTCCTCTTCCCTCATTCTATGGGTCCTCTCGTACTTGAGCCTATTTGTGTTTCAAAAGAATATCAGCACGCTCAACGTGCCCCCTACTAATGGGCCACCACCAGCTCATCTCCCCATATAGAATCTTGCCCAGCCAGGGGTTAACCTACCAGTACCTGATGGTCCGAAGGAAGAAGAGTTAAACAAGGTCAAGAAGGAACTTAAGTTATTGACCAAGAAGTTTGACCTGGTCGAAATCATCGGGAACTACATAGATTACACCTATATGTCTCCCTACCCTAAAGTAAGGCTATTGAAAAACTTTAAGATGCCCAACATTGAGAAGTTAGGGGATAGAGAGCCCCCAATTGTTCATCTCCAAAGTTACCATCGATCCATGACTCTCCATGGTGCCTCTTAGGAAATAATGTACGAGATGCTCCAACAGACTTAGAAGGACAGCGCTCTTCATTGGTTCCTATCCCTCGAGGAATCCACAATTAGCAGTTGGGAGGATGTTGCCCGTGAATTCATATCGTAGTACAAGTAAAATGAGGAATTGGAGGTTACACGTACTGATTTAGAATTTCTCAAGCAGAATCCCAGAGAAACTGCCAGTAATTTCATAGCAAGGTGGAGGGAGAAAGCGACCACTATGGCCAGTTGGCCTTTCGAAGAGGAGCAAGTTAGTATTGTGAAGAAAAACTTCTTACCCCATGTCCGAGCGACAATGGGATGAAAGTATTACCCATATTTTTTAGCCCTTCGAGAAGCAGGGGTGGAGATTAAAGAAAGTTTTGCCAAGACATAAGCTGAGCCAAATAAAGTATCCGGATAGGTAACTACAAGAAAATAAGAGATGCCCGATATAGTCTCGACCATCAATAATATTTCAAAGCCTGTTACCTCCTAGGCGCCAGAAAGCTGCCCTAATCTCACCATAAAGGAATACACCGAGCTTCATCCATCCCTTTCGAAAGTCTACCAATACCTTTTGAGCCGAAATCTTATCACTCCATTGGACCCTCGTCCATTACCAAACCCACTTCCCAAAAATTTCAAACCCGATGCCCATTGTGATTTCCATCAAAATGTTGGCCATACCATTGATTAATGTTTCCATCTCTGGAATGTAATCCAAAGTCGGATTTACTGGGGTGTTATCGCCCCACCATCCAAACACTACTCACAATCCACTTTCAAATCATGCAAATTCTATCTTTCAAGAAAATGATCCAAAATGTGACCCATCTACCCAAATTGTACCAAGTAAATCACCCATTATACCCATATATTCACCTAAACCCCTTAAAGTTTGCACATATTTTCTCCTACACCCTACCTATTTTTCCAATCAAGCTTTATCGCTTCTCACAAGAGCATGCATTGTCATTCATACTCGTTCCAAAGGGAAGGATATGGATTTTCCAACAGTACTGAACCAACTCCAAGAGTTCGGGTTAAATTTTCCCTCTAAAATGACCATTGACTGTTAGAAATTATGGAAGCCCAAAAGTGGGCTCGCAAATCAGATTGGGTAGTGCCCATTGACGAAGTAAGTTTGGACGATGTAGTTTAGATCATGGCAGGCTTATTCCAACAAACCAATGAGATTTATAGTATATCCGAGTCACTCAATACCTTAAAGCTATAAGGGCGGTTGGTCCCTTCACTTATGCATCTCCCCGTTGAGTTAGAGAATTTATATGAAGAAGTCGTTGAGGTTGTAAAATGCATAGACTTCTCGTGGAAAGATGACATCATTGCCATCGGATGGGGGGCAAATTTAATAGTTCAGATAAAGAGCCAAATTAGGAAAAGGCTAGCCCGGTGATCAGTGTATGTAGAATGATATCATTTAAATATCTAATAAGAGAAATCAATAAAGTGGTCGTATAGCTTGAGATAGAATAAAAAAAGGGGTCTATGTTATTCCCCTCTTTCGTGAACCATATGACAAGATTTGGGAGGCGCTATCAGAGTTTGAACCCTCAATCAGCAATAATGGATAAAGGAAAGGGTGTTGTCGAGAAACTCCCCATGTCGAAAATGGTGATTGAGGAGAGCAAGATCCTCGACGAGTTGAAGAAAACGCAGGCTAACATTACCTTATGGGGACTCTTTATGTCTTCCCAAATACACCAAAAAATGCTTTGATAAAATTTCTTACCAGGACCACAGTCCCTCCTTCCACCACTCCAAAAGAAGCCATGAAACTGAAGCCCTTATACTTTTGACTCATTTGAGTCTAGACTGTCTAAGAGCTCATCTAGTTTGGAAATTGTGACAAAATTGTGTCCATCCTAGAAACCAAAGAGCCTCAGAGATTGTTTTGCTTCTTCTCGTATTCATCTTGTAATGATCCTGAGACTATAGCCATCACTCACACACTTAGAACTTATTTTTTTCATATCATATTGCATCTTTATGTGTATTAATGTGGTGAGTGTGTTTAAATCCCTCAATTTGATTTTTATTAATTTTTTTGGGAATTTTAAACATATTTTAATTAAGGTTTTAATAAATTAAAACTTGATTTAAAAAGTTTTGGGGTTAATATCTAAATATGTATTGTTGTGATTTTTGGCCTTAAGTTACTCTGGGTAGAAACCAAAAGCGCCAGAGACTCCAGGGTTGGCTTTGTAATTAGTTTTGGACGCGCTTTTGTATTCATTCTATGGCCAACACTTGCTGCTCTCTGATTGGCCAGAGTTGTGTTTCTTTACAGAGACAAAACTTCGCATGTTTACATCCCTTGGATCAACCCTTATCAATGGCCTGCATGCCGCCTGAGTGAATCCCCGTGTAAACCTTTAAGCCAATCACAGCCTGTTTAATCCACCGCCTGTTGTGAGCCCTTGGATTGAAGTCAAAGAAGCTTGACTCAATCTCAGCCGTTGTTTTTGAACGATAGTCTGGAACCTTCTCCTCCTGCTATTTAAAGGACTCTCATCTCAGCCTTCGAAAGCTTTTGCCACTTTAAAAATTCTCAGAGAAAGAATAGAGAGAGAGAGAGAAGAAAGAGAAGAGAGAGAGAAACCAGAGAGTCAAGTTAGAAACCCTAACTTCGTCTAAAACTTCTCCAACCTAAACCACTTACCTCTCCAAAAAAACACCATAACCAAATAAACACCATCTTTAGTGTTTCTTGAGTTTATGAGAGTTCGAGTTGAGTGATCTTGGGTTACTGTAACCTTGTGTTCATAAAATCTTATTTCCAACTTAGACACCTACTCAGATCTTATTTCTGATTCAATAAAAAATCATAGATCTGAAGTGTTTCATGTCATAATACACTTAGTTGCATTTTATTTCTCATCTTGAGAAGTACGTTGTTGATTGTTTTCTGTTAAAACATTTTATTACTTCAGAATCAACAATAAATGTTTTATAGTTTCTGTTTTTACAAAACTTAACCTGATCTAGTTGGATTCGCACTTGGAGGGTTTTCAATCTCCTAAATATTTTCAAAAGAGATTGAGAAAGGTCTTGACCGATTTCTTAAGCAAGATCTCCGTGGAATCTGGGTTATATTGAAAGGTCAAAAAGGTTTTTGGTTTTGTAAGAAAGAAAAATAACAAACTCACTGCATATAGACTTTATATGTAATTTGTTAAGATTGTTTGTAACTAATAAGAGTGCGTGTGTTCATGCATGTGTTATCGAACACTTTTCACAAACACTTAACACACTACATACACTGAAAGTGTTGGCTATAAGATTTGGTGAACATAAGTCGACGTATACTGCTGAAACAAAGGAAGAGTTGACAAACTGAGAGAACTACATCAACTAACAAGATCTGCAGAAAAGTTTAAGGACGCCAGAGGGTACAATCCTGAACTTGTATAGATTTGTTATTGTGTGCATGTTAGTTAAATAGATTGTAACTCACATATTTATTTTAGTGAATTTTTTTGTGTTACTCCGTAGAGGGAGTCGTGGATGTTTCCTCAATTGGTGAGGTTTTACCATGTTAAAAATCCTGAGTATTAATATTTCTACATCTTCTCATCTCATTCTGATGTGTGCTGAGTTTAAAATATTTTAAACTGTTTACTAAAACTTGTTATCAAATCTTGTCCTAATCTCGTACATAATTTTGTTAACACATCTTGTGTTCAAAATCAATTTGATTTAAGTAAAGAGTTTCTTCAACAAACTTTTCGGAGTTGCTTAAATAGTTTATTTTCAATAAACGGCTTTAGCAACGCTATTTCAGAAACTGGTTGGGTCCTAATCATAATTATGCTCTCAATGTCTCTGTGAAAGTAATAGGGAGGACAGTCCCGCTCTCACTCATCGACAATAGATCAGCACTTAATGTATGCCCGTTAAGAACTTTCAACTGCCTAGGTTTGAAAGTAAGCGATCTTGCTCCAAATTATATCGCAATGCGTGCTTATGACAATACTCGCCTAGAGGTGATGGGATCCATAAAGCTTACAATAGGGGTTGGCCCTATAAATCCCATTATCAAGTTCCAGGTTATTGACATACCGACTTATTTCAATCTATTTCTTGGTCGACCATGGCTTCACAGCACCAAGGGGGTATCTTCCTCTCTCCATCGAAAACTGAAGTTCTTCGCCAAGGGGTAGGTTATCACCATGTTGGGAGATGATGATAATACTCAAAATGTGAAGAGATACAACATAGGGAGAATTACATGCTTCTGTCTAAATTCCGAATCGAAACACTTCACACCCAGCAGAGGATGATTTCAAATATAGAGTATGTCTAGAGCACATCCCTCACGACAATGTCAATGTGATACAGATGTTTAAGAATATGAACTCCATGCCCGGACTGGGGCTAGGATGACGACAACAAGGGATACTGGAACCCAGAGTATTGAAGAAGGTCTTTCTTTAATGTATCATGGGTTATAAATTATCATCAGAGGAACTCAGAATGCTCCGCTAACCTCGATTAAAAAGAAGGTTAGAAAATTCTAAGAATGTTTGGAGAGACTCCTCGAACGAAAGATTCATCAAAAAGGGTGAAGATTTTCCCTTTTGTTTCTTTCCCAAACAATCATATGATCATGTGTACAAGAAGATGAAGTCAGGGATATATATCTTCTTCTAAGACAGTTACTCCTGGGCTAAAGACTCCCAGCATCATGTGCAATCGCTCATTTAGAAGACTACAACTGTTACTGAGGTTTTCGAAGGAAGTGACTTCAAGGACTCATTCAATTTGCAAACACTGGGGCTGACACTCTGTATAATCCTCTCGGGCTCTACATCATCGGATCCATTCATCTTGATCAAGACTACTAATGCACCCCTCCTCAACTAGAATGTTGTACCAGTTCCACGCACTGAAACAAGATGTTTATCTTATTTCTTTTTCTTCTGTTGTTCCTTATTCTGATCACAATGTAATCGAGACCTCCTTCGATGAGGTTCTCAACATTTTTTCCCAAGAATAAAATAAATGACGATTTTGAGTATCTTTTTATGCCTTACATTAATTATCTTGATTCTAATCAAAATCTTAATGATGATGATTTTGCAAATGAATAATTCTTAAATGATCTTAATAAGGTAAATAACAAACAATATAACTGCGTTCAAATTAATAAAGATGAGATCATTGTTATCAATCTCGGTTCTAGTAGCCAACTGTGTGACATTCGGATAGGGTCCACCCTTGATGAACATGAGAACGTACAACTCAAAGAACTGCTGAAGTAATTTATGGATGTCTTCGTACGGTCCTACGATGACATGCCTGGCATTGATCTCGAGATTACTCAACAAGAGATTCTAACTCTCCCAGAATGTAAACCAGTCAAATAAAAATTGTAAAAGCTTCACACCCAATGGTTGCTCAAGGTTAAAGAAGAGATGGTCAAACAGTTAAACGTAGGCTTTATTCGGGTGATCGAATATCCCACATAGTTAATGTTGTACCCGTGCCAAAATCTGAAGGAAAGGTCCGCATGTGCATTTATTAGCTAGATTTGAACAAGGCCTCTCCGAAAGATTATTACCTGCTTCCCAATATCAACATGATTATATACAATACGGTCATCCATGCTCTGAAATCGTTCATCGATGGGTTTCCCAGATACAATCAAATCAAGATGCACCCTGATCATCAAGAAAAAATGGCATTCATCACCCCGTGGGGAAACTTTACCCACAAAAATGTGTCTTTGGCATCACCAAAGGAAAGCTTTTAGGATTCATGGTTAGCTAAAAGTGGATTACAGCAGATCCTGCCAAACTGAAGGCCATACTTGAAATGCTACCACACCAAATGGAGAAGGAAGTTCGTAGATTCTTATGAAAATTAAAGTATATCAGCCGGTTAGTTGACCTCTATTTGTGAACCCATCTTCAAACTCCTCCAAAAAGATTCCACCAAAGTTTGGAATGAAGCTTGTCAGGAAACCTTTGACAAAATCAAGCAATATCTAACCCGACCTCTAGTACTCATGACATCGTAACCTAGTCTCCCTCTACTCCTATACTTAACCGTAATAGATACCATAGCTGGGGCTTTGCTAGCCCAATGGATTAAAAACCTACAAAAATGGGTCATCTACTATGTCAATCGCAAATTGGCTGGGTACAAAGTAAACTACACTGCCTTGGAGAAAGCATGTGTTGCTCTTGTCTAGGACACTCAAAAACTATGACATTATATGCTCATTTTTCCTATCAAACTTGTAGCCCGAATGGTTCCTATCAAATACCTGCTCAAGAAACTAGCCTTGTCTAGCTGAATGGCCTGATAGTTGATGTTGTTAGCTGAGTTTGATATTATATATATTACACAGAAAGCCATAAAAGGGAGAGATATCTTCGACTACCTTGGTAACTGACCTATGGAAGAAGTTGACATTTGGATATCTGCATTCCCAGATGAAGATATCCTTTGCACCTCTAAGGAATACCTCCGGTGGCAAATGTTCTTTGATGACACTACTAATAAAAAGGATATGGAATTGGGATACTCCAACTTCCCCCTGATGACTTTCACACTCTCATTGCCATAGAGCTAGATTTTCCCTGCACCAACAACATGACCGAATACGAGGCATGCACTTTAGGCCTCAAAGTAGCTCTCAATAAATAAATCCAATGCTTAGATGTCTACGGGGATTAAGACCTCATCATCGGCCAGGTCCTTAGACGATGGAAAGTCAAGGACGATAAACTCCTACCCTTCCATGCCCACCTAGAAGATTTGGTCTCCGAGTTCTGAGATATCATCTTACACTACTTACCCCGAACAAGGAACATCTTGGTCGATACCTTTGCTACTCTCACCTCCATGGTCGATATGCTTGAAAGAATAACAATGGGCCCTTTCCAAATCCAAAAATAAGCTAAATCGACCCACTTTTACTGCATTGAGCTCGTCACAGAAGAGGACTTCGATGTGACCTAGTGCTAGTACTGTGATATTTGGCACCTCCTCAAGTATGGTAGTACCCCCAGGATGCCAATAATAAAGACCACGTAACCCTCCGCAAGCTGCTTGCCCAGTACATTGTCTGCGATAAAGCATTGTTCAAGAGAAACTTCGATGGAACCCACTTACACTGCATGGCATGGGCAAACATTGAAGAGATGATGCATAAAATTCACAATGGGAAATGTGGACCTCTATGAATGGCCATATACTTGACAAGAAGATTATCCAATAGGATTACTATTGGACTACCATGGTTCAAGATTGCACCGCCTATGTTCGGTGATGCCTCAAATTCCAATAGTTTTTCAATCTCCAGCACTTACCTCCATGGGAATTATAACGTGACCTCTCCCAAGCCGTTTGCCACATGAGCCATTGATATCGTATGGAAAGTTACACCCTAAGCCTCTAATGGGCACGAGTTATTCCCGGTTGCCATTGATTACTTCAATAAATGGGTCGAAGCCGAGTTATACGCACTACTGGATGCTAAAAAGGTAGCCAAGTTCATCTAAAAGAACATCATCTATCGATAGGGGTCCGGTATGAGATAGCATCAGATAACCGGTTACATTTTAAGGTAAAAGTCACAAATTTGTCGACGAGTATGGGATTCAGATTCACAAATATTCTCCTTCAAGCAATCATCATCAAGATGATCGAGAGTTACCTAGATTGGGATAATCGGATCCCATACGCGCTCTGGGGCAACCTTACTTCAGTTCGAGCATCTACTGGGCTACCCCTTACTCTTTGGTATACGATATAGAAGTAGTCCTACCCGTTAAACTAGAAATAACTTCATTATGTGTCATGTTTGAAAGAAAAGTCAATGAAGAAGACTTCCATCAGAGCCGACTTGACGAGTTATCGCACTTGGATGAAAAGGGACACAAGGCTTTATGTCATATACAGGGGTACCAGAGTCGGATAGCACGATCATTCAATAAGAGAGTTAAGTACCGTGGTTTCCTCGAAGGGGATCTAGTCCTTACAGAAATTATAGACTCCATTCTGGACCACAGAGGGAAGTTCAAGCCAAAATGGAGTGGCCCCTACATCGTGAAGAAGATCTTATCTGATGATGCCTCTATACTCACTGACCTTGATGGAGAAAAGATGGCACGTCCAGCCAACCTAGACCATCACAAGAAATTTTTTCCCTAGTCCGAAATCTTAGCACGCTACAGGTCCTCTCATACCCCATCTATTCTAAAAAAATATTCATTTCTCTCTAATCAGAATTATTAGGGCCTGATCCTCTGAAAAAAAAATTCTTTCAAAAATAAAACTCTGAAAATTTTTGAAACCCTCAGAAGTACGTAGGCAGATCATACGCTTTACATGGGCATGGTCCCTTTCTTTTTCACAAAATGCTATTCTTTTTTTTTTCTTAGGAAAAGGGGATTTTATTTATACACAAGTAAGAATATCCCTCACTGAAGCTTACAACCAACTAGAGAAAAAAGCTTAAAACTACCAATAACTTAGAGATCCAAAAAAAGGAAAGTAAAAATAAATTTTTAGATTCCTAATAGAAGGAATTTTAAGAGTATCCATCTTAAGTAACCCCTTAAAATTTCTAGGAAGATCATCAATGTTGTAAGATAACAAAGGAGGATAATCACAACTTCCCAATTTTGCTAGAAAATCAGCTTCCATGTTAGCTTCTTTAAAAATATGGTGAAGACTATAGGAGAGTTGAGTTCTCTAAAAATATGGTGAAGACTATAGGAGAGTTGAGCTAGAAGACCTTTGATTTTTCCACTTCCCATCTAATCTCCAAGGACAAGAAATATTATTTTCTTACCTCCGAGAACGACAATTCATTTTATCATTTACATTAACAAAAGGATTATGTATGCCTTTAGTATAGATAATTCAAATGTAAAACTCATCAAGAGGCACAACAATATGATTAATATCCTTTCTTATCCCATTTTATGAAATTTCATAATGATTACACAAAATATCAGCGTGGGAAGTCTAATAACTACCCCCGTCAACCTAACTATCCTAAAACAAACTAACCAAACCTTCCCGTATTTATCCCCACAACCAAAAACAACCAAAAAAATCCCAATCAAACAAAATCTTCACATATATCACCAGCTTCAAAAAAGAACCTACCCGTAGCTACTAGAAGATCCAACCCCATCATCATCTTGGGGCCCCCAAACTTCCCCTGCCAGGATGGTATGCCGAAGGCGCTCCATGGATTGGTAAGCCCAGACCAGCCTAGAGAAAACCACAACACCCCCTCCATAGTGACAAACATGGCAAACCATCTCTGCTTGGTCTCCTCTGCCAAGACCTTAACCGCTACCTTCTTCCAGAGCCATTTCATATAGTATCCAAACACATGCCAAACCCTACCAATAGATTTGGAAGGACGGGTTGATGGTAGACGACTCTTCTGTAAAGAGACCAACCGCATGCACATGACTTTCGTCAAATCCTCTACAGGAAAGAAATCCAGGGTACGGGAAGGCAAAATTTTCTCCCATCCGACTTGACACTGGATCTGCCAAGGAAAATAAAAGGAGGTCTGTCAGAGACCATCTAATCGAATATACTAGTATTCCCCCAGTTCCATAATGGGCTTTAACTCCCCCACTAAGGCACTAACCAGTGAAGACATCGAGTTATGTGCTCTACAAACCAGTTTACCCAATTCTATATGGTCGGGCCCAAGCTGATTAAATAACGAGTGAAGAAATTTGGCACAACTTCTAAGGGATATTTAGGGTGGACCTCCAAGAGGAATCTCTCAGACAGCCACATAAATAGCATAACCGAGCTACCTCTCAAAAAATTAGAATTTCCTTCCCGCCAAGCATCTAGACCATTCAAGATCTCTCCCAATATCACCATCGTAGGATTATGATGATATGACATCCACATAATAATGGCAGCCGGCTGAGGGTCCCCCATCAGGTCTCCGATCACCATCAGTAGCTTTGAAGTTAAGCCAAGGGAAATGGCTCCGGCATGTCCCGCATCATTAACATCCCGCAGACACGTGGAGTATAGTACAACTGGGAGGGAAATCATTCCCTAAGTGACCAATGGTCGAGCCGCCAAAGGAGAGATGTGGAGAAGTCCTTCTAACAACTCCCGGTGAGATCGAGATAATTTCAACCCTCCATATTGGGATTTAACCCCAACACAGTAGAAAAATCCTCGTAGGTCGGGCAGACCTCGTCCAAGCCAAAATGAAAAACATGATCCTTGGGGTACCAAAATTATGCTGTCAATGTCAGCATGTTTCGATCAATGGGTCGGTTGCGCCACAAAGAAACTCGGCGCGGGTTAAAGGCATCATAGTCTACATTGTACAAACACATAGCCTCTAAATTATCGAGATAAGAGGTTGATTCCTTACATATGGGAAGGGATATTTTGAAAATTATGAGACATAAACAAGAAATTAGCAAGAGAAAGAAAATGTGAATGGGTGAAGAAATCGCCCCACCTTACACCCTTTTTATACTTGAAAATTTTGGCTAAAAACAAGGGGCCTGTAAAATCCAAATGAAAGACTACCCCATTAAGTACTAGTAGCTAAAGTAAGTGCAATCAAAGCCTTGGGGTGATTTAACTGGACTAACCTGCCGATTGGCAGGACAAGGGGCATGCCGATCGGCATCCCCTTATTTTTAGAAAATTCCATCATTCCTTTTTTATCAAAATTAAAAACTCAAAAAAATTCCTTATTTCAATGAATTCGGGATTTTTTCTTCTTATATTTTACTCATCCTAAAATTTTCTCTTGAGTAGTTCTATTCCTTTTTACAGTCTCAATAAGCAAAATAAAAAGTGAATGAAGATTAAGTCATTTAAAGCAAAGATAAATAAATAAAAATCCCATTCATTTCATATATATATATATATATATATATATATATATATTTCCATCATTACATTTTTGCAGAAAAGAAGAAAATCAACGGGACTCAGCCCAAAACCCGAAACACTCTCTCTATCCCCTTAAGATCCCTTGTCCCTATGACGGGATTGCTTCCCCCGGCGACGAGCTGAGGAGCCTTCACTACCTGATCTAATCAATGATGAGAAGAAACATATGGCACAAGACAGGAAGGAACCGAGATCAAATCCTGAATATGAACCATCGTAGAAGACACCCTGTATCGGACCTCCCTCATCTAGGTAGTCGACACCCGAACATGCTCAAGAGAAATGAAAGTAAAATCAGTCAGTGTGGAGCAAAGAGAATAAATCCAAAAAGGATAAAGAAATGAAAAGATATACATTTGGCTGAAAGATATCCTCTGTTAGCCCTAATACCATCGGGTCCATCACATTAGGGAGGTGTTGCATACTCGTTGATCCCCCTCTATGCAGTTGAATATTGTAGGAAGGAGGAGCAAGTTGGAGAAATGAAACATCTAATGCCACGGCCAATGCGGACGTCGACACACCACCAGTGTTGTAGGCAGACCCCATCGCTCGACTCATACCCCTTCCTGAAGTAGTAGGAGGCGGAGACATATTCACCACGTCGTAGATGCATAATGGCACCATTCAGCTCGTCACGAAGTCGAGATAGTCATAAGTCACCACCGTGTCCATATACGACGAGTAGGGCTCACCAATCATCATCTCCGCCCTAACCTCCTCTGACATCTCTAGAAATCACCTCATATATCTTGGGGGAATCACCGGTGGGACCTCCACCTCATACTCTATAATCTTTTAGACTACTCTCTCTCCCAGGTACCAAGAGTAGCCGAACTCGTGCGCTAACAATCAACGCATCTGCGAACGCATCATGATCACCCCTATGTGCTGGATGGACCTCCCTCATGGATACAAGGTCCCCTATATTTGTCCAAGATAAAGTCCATACTTGCACAAGCAAAGAGAACGCCAATGAAAAATATTCAAAAGAGAAAAGAATAAATAACCTAGTCACTCATCAGAACATTCTAGACCTAACGTACTGTCGCCAAAGAGAGAGACTGCTTCGACTTACGATTGGACTTTCGCCACTGGTACATCTGACAGGAGTTCTCCACTGACTCATCAAGCAAACCAATTAAACGGGCATTGAACCCAATCACCTTATAGAACCACGTCTGCAAAAGGACAAAAGTCAACAATTAGGATAAATAAAAAAGGAAACAAAATAAAATGCATAAAGGAAAAATGCAAAAAGAAAAATACCTCCAAAAAGTATGTGGCTTTAGTAAAAGTTTGTCGAAAGCACCGGCTAAAAGCATCCAAGGAAGAATAAAGGGTCGCCAAAGTCAGGCTCCCCCAGTCAAAGAGAGGGATATTCGAAAATACCCTCAAATATGGTAAAACCCACAAATGGAAGACGTCTCCGCTTGACGCCACCAAAAACCCTCCTAACAACAGAAGAATAAGCAAACGGGCCATCTACCACACCTGCAGCCCGTTGGTCTTGTCGATCCTCTGACTTAACAAAACCTCCCACATAAGAGATATACGGATCAACTCCCTTGAGACTATCTTCCCTTCATCGCCCAGCACAGCATCCACCACCACCGGTGTCACCCTTAGGGACCTTTCCACCTCTATCTACATCCCCTCACAATCTATCCTAGTTGGACGTCAGTGAGAGTCACTGTCATCTCTCCAAAACCCAACTGTATGGTGTGGGTAGTATCCCACCACCTCTCCCCCAGAGAGCATAAAACGGTCATAGAGCATGACGTCTCATCCAATGCATATGACAAATGACCAAAACCCGTGGAAGAGACTACGTAGTGCAAGATCGCCAAAAGGTTCTCCCACATATCTCTAAATCTCGTCATCCCTCGAGAACGGAAGCTCGTAGCAGCAATGTCAATTTGCCAAAACAGAAGAGAAAACTTTTATCAAATTAAAAAGAAATAAGAAAAGGGAAAAAAAGAAGAGAAAATGCCAAAAGTCATGTGGTAATTATATAGCCATTAGGGTTCATCGCCCTAGATGACTGGTGGTGCGAAGGCTTAAGCAGAAGAATCCAAACATCGGCAACAGGCTTGAATAAAGCAAAATCATTCTCGTTGCCCAACGCTAAGGGCACCGTAGTCCGCCACTCCAGATTCACCCAATTTTTAACACCTAGCCACGCCATTTGGGTATCGCTACTTGAGAAATCTACCATTTTCTAGTCTGGAATGAGGAAAGAACACAAGAACAGATTGTAAAAGAGACAAGTAGAAGATAGGGAAGCTAGAAGCTGTGAAAAATGAAGAGAATGGGGCATGCTGATCAACATTACCCTAACACCCACCGATCGACACTATTCCTTACCCTTCCTAAAGTAACCCAGAAGACCATGCCACTGCCGGTTGGCAACCCCTATATCATGCCGGTCGGCAACCCCTTGAATTTCGTACAAAAAATCCCAAAAAATTCCAAAAAATTCTCAAAAAATTCTATAATTGTCAAATAAATTTTGGAAGATTTCCTCACCAAGAAAACCATTTTTCAAGCTCCCAAATCCCCATCCGGATTAATACCACATTTTATCCCCAGCTTAAAACCAAAAAATTGACGGGCCCTGATGCCACCACAAACGTGTCTAGTGTGCGTGCTATTTAGGCTCAAGTGCAAGCATGTCGCTCAAGTAATAATCTGATAAGTCGGGTATCGATCCTCAGGGAAACAGGACGAACAAAGTCCTGATGACATTAGAAAGATAAGGGTAACCTAGCTTTGACTCTAAAAAGAAGGACAATGTGATTTTGAGAAACGGAACAACTACAACTAAATGCAAATTTGAGAATAATTAACTAATGAAACTAGAATGAGTAAAATGCAACTACGCTAATTTAAACAAAAAGCTGATGACAAATGATTTTATGAATTAACTATGAAAGGAGAAAAAAAGGTCGGGTTACAATACCCCACACCCTAGCAATTCACTTTATAGGATACTAGATTCAAAATTAGAATTTTAAATGAACCCGATCTTTATTACTCCCAAGTATTACACATATGAGGGACCGTACCCCGCACAGTATGTAAGCAAAGGACGAGTAAAGAGGTGTCACATTAAACAATACGCGCTTCGCATTCTTAAGCATATTGGTTACCTGGGGCAAATGAGATCAAAATCCCTACGACAGTTGCAACAGTTATGCAACACGATTCATCTAATATTTTAATTCAAAAGTCTATTTCCAGGCTGATGAATTACATCGCATGGGGTTCATGCACCCCAACCCTTAGAAAATTAGCTAGACGTAATTAACTTTGAGAAAGACATGATTTTTAAGAAATAAAACATTAACTCTAAAGAAACTAATTGAAAAGAGAATTTCAGATTCAAAACCAGCAATTAAAACTAAGGAGCAATCAAATTAAAGGAAAGATGTTACTTGAATTGCAGAAATTGACTTCAAACCCTTACAGCAAAAATCTTCTAATTGAAAACTAGGGTTTCTCCTAATTAGCTAACCTAAAAATCGAACTCCTAATGTTATGCAATAAACTAGAATAAATAGCTACGAAATTTACAATAGTTTGACTCCATAAAAACTCTGAGAAAAAGATTAAAAATTTGAAGAAAATCCAAAACGATCCGGACCCATCAGGCAGGCGGTCTGGATCGCCCCTGTTTCGAGACAGTGTTCCTCAGCTTAAGAAGGTCCGGATCCTTTTTGGGAAAAAGGTCCGGATCGCCCCCTTTTTAAGACATAGAATTTTTCCAATGCGGTCCGGATCCTTTTTGGGAAAAAGGTCCGGATTTCCCCTTATTTTAGGACAGAATCTTTCTTTTGAGACGGTCCGAATCCTTTTCTAATAAAAGGTCCGGATCAGGTCTCTTTTTCATCGAGGGGACTATTCCTTGTTTCCTTCTCTCAACTTCAAATCTTCGTAACTTAATCCCCGGATCTCGGATTGACTTGTCATTTTTTCTAAAGTCTTGAAATTGAATTCTCTTCAACTTTCTAATTGGCTTCAACTCTAGATGACGGCTATAAATTTACAAAATTACCCTTTGACTTCCCTTCTGTGACTTTTCTCATTGCTTATCCAGTTTATTTCTTCCTCAATGCTTCAAGTACTTGTAAAACTTAGGAAAAATACACGAAACTAGATGTATTTATTAGAAGGAGTTAGTGTAAAGGAAATGCGATAATTACACTCATTTTGCGTTATTCGAGATGGTAAAAGTCTCTAAATTAAGGGGCTAAATTGGAATAATTTGAGCCTAATCAGGCCCGCAAAGCTCACTACAACTCCCCAGCGGAATCCCAAATACTTTATCCCCAACAGAAATCAAATGCTTCCCCTGTAGGGCTACATAATATCCTATCTGTTTCCCCAATAAAAAAATTTGAATTAAACTTTTTCCCAAAAAAATTCCAATTTCCCCAAAAAGAGCTACAAGTCCTAACCGGACATCTCTCCCCAGCAACAGATTCCCGAGCGGAATCCCAAAATATCACATTATCAACTATTTTCCCAAATGGAATCTCTAGACTAAGATTTTCAGCCCTTCTCAAAAGACATAATCCTCAAATAGATGTCTCCTACCCAGTGGAGTCTCAAATAAAAATTCCCAAGGAGAGTTATTCCCCACGTTCCCTACTTAAGTTTCTCATAATTGACCTCGACCCTCTGAATTAGTCGCTCCACTTAAAGTCCTCAGAATTAATCTCGACCTTCAGAATTGGTCGCTCCCATTTAAGGTCCTCAGAATTGACCTCAACCCTCGAAATTGGTCATTCCCTATTTAAGGTCCTCGAAATTAACGTCGACCCTCAGAATTGGTCTCTACCCGTTTAAGGTCCTCGGAATGACCTCAACCCTCAAAATTGGTCGCTCCCAGTTAAGGTCCTCAAAATTGACCTCGACCCTCAGAATTGGTCACGCCTACTTAAGGTCCTCAGAATTAACCTCGACCCTCAGAATTGGTCGCTCCTATTTAAGGTCATCAGAATTAACCTCGACTCTCAGAATTAGTTGCCCTCATTTAAGGTCCTCAGAATTAACCTCAACCCTCAGAATTGGTTGCTCCTACTTAAGGTCCTCATAATTGACCTCGACCCTCAGAATTAGTCACTCCTAGTTAAGGTCCTAATAATTGACCTTAAGCCTCTGAATTGGTCGCCTCTAAATAAGGTCCTCAGAATTGACCTCGACCCTCAGAATTTGTTTCCTCCACTTAAGGTCCTAAAAAATTTCCTCGACCCTCAGAATTGGTCGCTCCTCATTTAAGGTCCTCAGAATTGACCTCGACCCTCAGAATTGTTCGCTCCACTTAAGGTCCTCAAAATTGATCTTGACCCTTAGAATTAGTCACCTCTATTTAAGGTCCTCAGAATTAGTCGCTCCTACTTAAGGTCCTCGGAATTGACCTTGACCCTCAGAAATGGTCGCTCCCATTTAAGGTCCTCAAAATTGACCTCGACCCTCAGAATTGGTCATTTTCGCTTAAGGTCCTCAGAATTGACCTCGACCCTCAGAATTGGTTGCTCTTACTTAAGGTCCTCAGAATTGACCTCGACCCTTAGAATTTGTCGACCCTACTTAAGGCCCTCAGAATTAACCTCGATCCTCATAATTGGTCGCCCCTACTTAAGGCCCTCAGAATTAACGTCGACCCTCAGAATTGGTCTCCTTCACTTAAGGTCCTCATAACTGATCTTGACCCTCATAATTGGTCGCTCCCATTTAAGGTCCTCAGAATTGACCTCGGCCCTCAGAATTGGTCCCCCCTACTTAAGGTCCTTATAATAGACCTCAACCCTCAAATTGGTCTCTCCCACCTTAGGTCCTCATAATTAACCTCATCCATCCCCAACATTACCTTAGGTCCTCATAATTAACTTTGAAACTCTGAATCGGTCATCCTCGTACCTTAGGTCCGCAGAATTGACCTATTTTCCCAAAACATCATGTGGTGTCTATTCGATGGCTTTAACTTATTCCAAGATCACCCGTCAAGGGGATCTGTAGACATCACATTATAGGACCCCCTAAGTCTCCTTTTAGGTCCCTATTACCTCCCCAATTCACTATAAACCCTAGGTCATACTACGAGCACTTATCTAGATGCCACCGGGCTTCGGGGACCCGTTTGACTCTGGTCAAGTTCATCGTCAGAGTGAAATCTCAGTGAATCTTCGAAGGGGGATCTAAATCTCCTTTTTATAGTCTACCCCGTGCACAAATTAGCATAACGATTTGGTCGAACGCTTTATTTTACTACCAAAAATCGATCTGGAGACCACCGGGAACTCCCGGGCCCCGATTTGACCCCAATTAACTCCATCGTCAGAGCAAAAGCTCATAGATCCTGAAGGGCATTGAAACCCATTTCCAACGGTCCCCCCGTGCACAAAACAACATAACTGTTTAGATGAACAATCTGTTTTCCCTCAAAAACTTATCTAAAGGCCAGCGGACGATCTCGGGCTCCGTTTGACCAAAGTTAACTCTTCATCATTAAAGAGAATGAATGAATATTCAAAGAGAACTAAATACCCTTTTCAACAGTTCACCCCGTGTGCTAATTAGCCTTACGGTACGGACAAACGGTCCGTTTTACTCTATAGGGTCATCGGGAACTTTCGGGACCCATTTTACCAAATTCAACTCTCCAAACTGATAACTAGACTTTTATGTGTATTTGTCGTTGTTGAAGCCAAGTTAATAAAAACCTCAAATACCTACAAAATATGATCAAACTAAAGTGTAGAGGTAAGTAAGGGTATCAATCCATATCAAGGTGGTAAAGCGAGGGGAAAACAATTGTAATTCACTTTTATTTTCTTTTTGGGGCTTTTTACTTTTCTATTTTTTATGCCTTTTTTTAAATATTAAAACAATTTTGGGCGATATGAGGTGAAATAACACAAACTAAATCAAAGATCTAAACAAGTAACTAAAAAGTGACTAAAAATAATGAACAAAGTCTAACACTAAAATAAGAGATCAAATGAGGTAAATAATGTGAGAACAATCAAGGAGTGGGACTACACCACAAATTTTAGCTATTCTAACTAATTAATTTAATTATTTGAATTGTCCCAAATTAATATCAAAATTACAAATCAACTCTCATTGCAAATGTAATTTTAATAGTAATCTTTTTAGAAAATTAAGTTAAACCCCCCACAACTCTAAAAAATAGATCTACACTCCTTTTAATTAAACACCCGCTAGGATCGATTCATCAAAATTTGTGTAAATCTTAGAAAATGAAAATAGAGTTGAAATTCAAGGAATAGTACCATACTTAAGAAACCCCATCTCTAGTTCGAATCTAAAATGGGTATTGTAACTAGCATTTCGATTTTCCCTCGAAAATCATTTACCCTCTCTCGAGGCGTAAATTTAAGGGTGAGGGATCAAAATTAACATTCAAAGGGGATTTTCAATTAATCAAACTAATAAAATCAAAATAACATCAAATAAGGGTTCACCCCCCCCCCCCCCCCCCCCCTTAAAAGGGGATTTAGCCTAACATCATATTAAACATGATAATCAAATAAAGTAGGTAATTAACATAAAAGTAGAGAAGAGAACAATCAAACCAAATCTCTTTGAACGAAGTTGAACTCCAATCCTTGAAGTTGCACATCATCCATTCAATTGAGCATCCAAACGATTTTTTAACAATAAGAACGCACTCAATTGAATTTCTCACAAATTTATCACTAACTAATCTCTAATAAAAATAAAAATAATAAAATAAAACTATTTACATAATAATTTTACCTAATTTATTCTAACATAAAAAAAACTAAAATGGTGTTTCTCTCTCTAAAATTAATATATCCTTCTTGAATGGTCTTCATCTTCTTTAAATAGTAGGCATGGAGCTAAGGGTAAATTGGGAATTAACTTAGGTGTGCATGTGGTTTCGGTGTGTCATGTGAGAAGGAATAAAAATCAGATTGCTCATGAGGCTATTTTGGGTATTAGGTTAAAAGTGGTAGTTGGGGATAATAAGGGAAAAGGGGCATGCGGTGTTTTATTTGCTTTGGCTTTGTTTGGGATATGGCAAAAGGAGAAATCATGTAAGGGCTTTGAATAGGGTTTTGGTTTTGAGCGGCCAAACTCGGGTCTTTGTTTGAGGTGGATTCGGGTTGGACAAACCCGAGTTTAGCCACGGGTTCGGCCGGAGGTTGACGGGTTGGGGGCTTCTGGTTCATCTCGCCGGTGGAGGTCCGACGAGGAGAATGGGGTAATGGGAGCAGGGGGCGATCGAGTTGGGGATCGGAGCATCCGAGTTATGGAGTTGTTTGAGTCGGGTCTGATTTTATCTGCGATGAGGGTAAAATTCTGAACAGGCGTCAGGTTTCACCAGAGGTATAAGGCTGGAAGTGGTTTTGGGTCACAGGTAGCTACTCGAGTTCCAGGTTTGGTTGCCAAGGGATGGGAGATGGGTCTTGTGATGTTGGAATTTGTATGGGGTTGATAGTGTTGGGGTAATGGTTTGGGTTTGAGTTGATAATGGAGGAGAGGGAAAGGGTGTGTGTTGGAAGGTTGAAGATGGGTTGGGTGGGATTAGTGTGTAGGTGACGTGTAGGAAGTTAGGGTGTAGGTGAGGATGAGGATATGTAGTGTTAGGGTGTAGGTGTATGTATGTTAATGTGTGTGTGGTGTTTAGATTATACCCTTGAAAAATTAAATAAACTAAAAAAATAAAATCTAACTTAAAAATAAAACAAACTAAAAAAAATAAAAATAAAAATAAAAAATCCTAAGCAATTAAAAACTAAAAATAAAATAAAATAAAATTAATAAAACTAATCGAATAAAAAAAATAAGATAATAATAAAAATAAACTAACTAAAAACTAAAAATAAATAAAGAAAAATAAAGAAACAAATCTCGATGTGCAAATAAAATATAAAAAAAATCCTAAAATAAACACGACTCAAAATAATAAAATAAAATAAAAATTCTAAAAAATAAACGACACAACTAAAAAAATCTAAAAAAATAAAATAAAATATTATGGGACAAACCAAACACACATGGTTCGGGACTGGGTTTAGGAAGGTCGGGGCTAGGCTAGGGTTCCGGGATTGGTGATTTAGCTCCATTTAAATTGCAAATTGCCTAAAAATATAGCTTTTGATACTGCAACTGTAATCAAGCCTGCACATTAAATATTTACCCGCATAAGACCCAAATTGTCGAGAATTAACAACTAAAATGTGTCTATTCGAGATATAAAATGTACACTTTTGGGTTCTTATCACACCACCTCCAAACGGAACATTGCTAGTCCTCGAGAAAAAAGATAGAAAGAAAAAGAAAGATAAGAAACCAAAAGTGTACCACTTTCGCAGGCATTTGTGATTGCACTTAGCATGTGCAATAAGCCTTTAAACCTATAGGTTGACCTACAGGACGAGTTGTGTCTCATGAGGGTTTGTAGGGAATATACCCACAATATTCTTAATTTGCAAATGGCAGTCAATCTCTTGTTAGACGTAGAATAGTCACACACTCCATCATGAGAAAAATATTTTGAGAAATACAAGCTAGAAGTGTACAAAAATTTAGCTATGTGAATACACAAGGAACATCCTTCCTAGAACTCAACGTGTGTAGTGTGAATCAGTCAAAACGAGTCGAGTATCACGAGAGTAATTCCTAGATTGCCTTTTTCGGAATCAATGCTTCAACTTCAAAATTTCACGGGATATAACTCTCTCAAACGAACTCTCGAGATTAGGGTCAGTGTATCGCTCTTATGTGTGAGGAGGTGAGAAAATATAAGAAAATTCAAACGTCTCACACACATAAATAAAGAACGAACATATAGAAAGAAAAGTGATCTCATGAAAGAATGATAATCAGTATAGTGAGAACGTTGAGTTATTCACCACGTTGACTTTCATTTGCCCGAACACCTAGGGGAACATAGGTGATAATGGGTGAGGGGGAAATGAAATGGGAAGGATGGTATGAGGTGAAGTAGGATATGATGGGTGATGTATGGATGATGGATAAATATGCGATAAGAGTGTACTACACTTTAGGCATAAATGTATTTATTACGCAAGAACTAACTACAACCTCACTTTTTTTTATTATTATATTTTTTTCGAATTTTCTTTTCTTTTCTTTTTATTTTTCTCTTTTTTTTTCTTTTATATTCTCAACACTAAAGATATTTTACATTTGAAAAACACTCTTTTTAAAAATGATGGTGGATGATATATGAATGGAGTGGGGAATGTGTAAGAATATGGGAATGTAATAAGTGAAATGAATGGGTGAAAATAAAGTGACCGGGACAAATTTCAAGACACATTTCTAGTGATTCTTCTATCTCTGATCTTAGTGCCTCGTTTGATTTTCCCACCACCTCGGATGGGGAATTAATGGTGGATAAGTTGATCACTCAATCGTTTATTTTCACACTTCCTCCTACGAGTGCCCTTGATGATCACTTTGTGCCTCATGAGGTGTGTGTGTATCCCACTCTTGAGTTGATCATCTTCCTTCACCATTTATCCCACCCGATCCACCATCA
Source organism: Sambucus nigra (assembly GCA_949130495.1). Taxonomy (NCBI): domain Eukaryota; kingdom Viridiplantae; phylum Streptophyta; class Magnoliopsida; order Dipsacales; family Adoxaceae; genus Sambucus; species Sambucus nigra. The sequence goes on from OX422209.1 coordinate 616,651,891, forward strand.
ATCCCACCATGTCCACCTGAACCCCACTTTGAGGTTCACATTCCCTCTCTCGTCGAATCCAAAAAAATGCCCGAGTCTACACCTATTGAGCCCACCACATGTGTTCCCGCGGAATCACTTCATCCTAGGATAGCTTCGACTACAAGTGCTCAACATTTTCTTGAGATTGAATCCGAGATGGTTTCTACCTCTCTGGATATGGATCCTGTCCCACCATGCATGGCTCCCTTTGAGCCCAATATTTCTAGTGATTCCTCTATCTTAGATCTTGGTGCCTCGTCTTACCCACCCACCACATTTATCAATAATATTCTTGTGGAGAAGTTGACCACTCCATATTTCTATACCACACTCTCTAGTGAGTATTCCTTTACTCCTCCCGACGAGTGTGTGTCCCCCACTCTTGAGTTGGATCATCTTCCCCCACCATTTAGCCCACCCGACCCACCCATTGTCCCTTTCACCCCACCACCTAGTTTGGATCTTGATTTTAAACATTTCATATTTTTATCTACCTTTTTAGATACTCACCTGAAACCACCCTCCACCACCCATGAGAGTATTTGTGGTGCTACTCTCCACTTTTCTGATACCGAGCTTCTTACCCCATGCCTACCACTCTCTTGTGGTGTTGATTTTTCCCCTCGACAGCTCCCTGGTGTGTTAGGCGTGGCCATTATCATCGTCCATTCATAGAACAGGCATGTCATTTATATGAGCCCCACCCCATCACTATTTCCACACCATTTAGCCTCACCAATTAGAGCATCATGCTTATAGGACCATTTTTGCTCTCACCTTCTGGGTCAATAAGGCCCGTGACTGGTGTCTATTCACCCTCACCTTTAGCCTAATACCCATCCACCCTTGGTCCACCGATGTTTTGCATCGCGTGATGCACTTTTCCATACAAATGTATTAACCCGTTTTAGCCTCTATCCAACAAGACTGACTCTTTAGTCTTGTTTGGGGGTGATTCTCATCACCCGATTTTTTTGCCACCCCGTGCTTTCTTAGTTATTATCTTTAGGGTGAGAATAGGTTCGGTCTGGCTGAAGACATTAAACTTAGCGCTACCGGGAGGCAGCCCGCCATTCTATATGAGTCTCATCCTGTTTGGGAGTTATGTTCCACATCACCATATGCGTCACCTGTTTATAGACTTGTACACATTTTTTTTTCTTCATCATTTATTCAAGTTCATTTTATCTTCATCTATACACTTCATTAGCAGTTGATTCTGGTAATATCTTTCCTACCTTATGCTCTCAATTTTAAAAGCATTTTACTTAACATCTAGGACGATGTTCCTTTTTGTTTGGGGGTGGAAAATTTTATCAAAATTGTACCTCTTTTAAAAAAATTTGATTTTTGAACCTGATTTTTAAATTTCGTGCAGTTTCTTTCATCTCACTCATTGACATGTGTAGAAAATCGGTGTATGATAATTGATTAAATTCGCAAATTTCTAATTTAACCTTATTTAATTAGAGTCTATTTTAAACCAAATTAAATCAGTCCCTAAACATGCAACTACGTGTCAATACAAATAAGATATAGCATGCGACATAATGATTCAGGAAAAATTCATGAAGGGCAAAACCTTTTTATTTTTAGAACTTTGACAAGTTTACAAGACCATTGACTTACATACTATCTTGATATCTCCCACATGAGTAACGCACGGTGTCTTCGTCAAACCTTCAAAGCATCGGCTAAAAATCTGCAGGGGTTCACGCACAGCTATACGACAAGGACACGCAGTCATAAACTTTGTAGAGACTCACTCCACAATAGCACGCAGCTCTCGGTTGTAGAGATCTCCCCACAAAGGATGAGCAAAATCAAAGTTATTCTAGGGGTCCAAAAGATTCACAAAAGTAATTGGGATTTTTGGTGTGAATCAAACATGAGTTTTAAGACTAAAAAATATGAAGACTTGATGTATTTTGTCTGATTTATGGCGGTGGACAAAATCTGTGAAGGGGATTGGTCCGGAGGGGATCGATCTGGTTTCTTTTTTAAAAGGATTAGTCCAGTTAAGAAATTTTGGCAGAAAATTTGCGATGGAGATTGGTCCGGTTCTGAAAAAAAAATCTTTTATAAACATGCCTCGGTTTATTAAAAAAAATTAGAAAAATTTCTAATACTAAAATGAAACTTTTAAAGAACTTAAAACTCAACTTTTACCAAAATAAATATCGTCGAGGATTTGTTAAAGATCCTTGATTATTCGAATTCGTCTTGACGTGAATGTGAGATAAACTTCAATGACGGTGTAGCGGTATACGGCATACTAAATGGTAATGGATAAAAATGTCATTACAACATGAATTTTCTATCATCCGTCTTTTTAAGTATAGGAATCAAGCCAGAAGATTTATATTTTTCTAAATGACTTATGTAATACATATCTAGGAATTTTGCACCATGAATTTCTAGACTCAACAAAATTTACGCACTTATCATGTCACTGCGATTTAGAGTTAAGGAGTAATATAATTCTCAAGGGAACCTTAAGGATCACTAGTGGAGACTTTAACTTGTGAGATTCGTGCCTTTCATATTTCAGAGAGTTTTACGTAATCTCCGAGTCACAAGTTGAATCAACTTCTTTTGGGTCCGCACTTAATCGTTGTTTGATCTCACTATTCTTCATTTAAAAAATTGGCTTGATCACTGAGAACGACATCACTTTCGAGTTGTAAGAAATAAGTGTCTTGAAGTTGTCCTGATCACCATACTTTCATCCATACACCTTCTATTTTCCATATTATCACCATATACCATACCGCTCATTTCCATATCCACTTCCATTTTTCACCCACAGAGAAGAGTGTTGAAAGTAAAAGGATAATATTCGTCAAAGAAAGTGTTTGCATTTTTAGCGAATATCTCTCCCCAAGCCTATTCAGACGGAGAAAAATTAAATATAAGCCTATGTTGGGGTTATTTGTATTTTTAGCATATTTATCTCATACATTGATGAGTATTTGAAAAAAAAAAGTAAAAATGAGAAGATCTATCATAGAGAGTGTTTGCATTTTTAGCGAATATCTCTCCCAAAGTCAATTCAGATGGAGAAAAATTAAATACAAATCTATGTTGGGGTTATTTGTATTTTTAGCAGATTTATCTCATACATTGATGCGTATTTGGAAAAGAAGAAAAATAGAAAGTTACAATCAAGAAATAAAGACATTTGTTCGTCTATATGTGATACACTTTCTCAAATATCCACCATCCATCCATTATATAACCATTCTACCTCATATCATCATATCATTCCCATTTCATTTCCCCTCACCCATATATCATCCATATTTCCCCTAGGTGTTCGGGCAAATGAAAGTCAACGTGGTGAATAACTCGACGTTCTCACTATAGTGATTAACATTCTTCATGAGATCACTTTTCTTTCTATATGTTCGTTCCTTGTTATGTGAGTGTGAGACGTTTGAACTTGCTTACATTGACTCACCTCCTCACACACAAGAGCGATACACTTACCCTAATCTCGATAGTTCATTTGAGAGAGAGATATCCGTGAGATTTTGAAATCAACGCTTCAACTTCAAAATCTCACGGGATATAGCTCTCTCAAACGAACTCTCGAGATTTGGGTCAGTGTATCGCTCTTGTGTGTGAGGAGGTGAGTAAATATAAGCAAGTTCAAACGTCTCACACACAAATAAGAAAGAACGAACATTAAGAAAGAAAATGATATCATGAAAAAAATGCTAATCACTATAGTGAGAACATCGAGTTATTCACCACGTTAACTTTCATTTACCCGAACGCTAGGGGGGAACATGATTCATATGGGTGAGGGGAAAATAAAATGGGATGAGAAGGATATGATAGGTAGGATGGATGGGATGAGGTAGGTAGGTATGATGGATGCTTGATGCGAGAAGAGTGTACAATGAAGAACAAATGTCTTTATTTCAAAACTAACTACTAACTACACACTCTCTTTCTTTTCTTTTCTCTCTTTCTTTCGTTTTCTTTTTTTATTTTTTTTATTTTTTTCTTCTTTTTTTTCCTTCTTTTCAAAATACGTGTCAATGTCTGAGATAAATCTGCTAAAAATACAAATAACCCCAGCATAGACTTGTATTTAATTTTTCTCCATCTGAATCGACTTTGGTAGAGATAATTGTTAAAAATGCAAACACTCTCTTTGACGGATCTTCTCCTTTTTTTACTTTCAACACTCTTCCCTTTTTCAATATGGTGGGTGAAAAATGGAATTGATATGAAAATGGGTGGTATGATATATGATGATATGGAAAATGGAAGTTGTATGGATGAAGGTGTGGTGATCGGGACAAACTTTAAGACATGTGTTTCTTACAACTCGAAAGTGATGTCGTTCTCAGTGATCAACCCAAAAAATTTAAGAATAATGAGATTATACAACTACTTAAGTGCGGACCCAAACGAGGTTAAATCAACTTGTGACTCAGAGATTGCGTAAAACACTCTGAAAGGGTGAAAGGCATAAATCTCACAAGTTAAAGTCTCTATTAGTGATCCATAAGGTTTTCTTTAGAATTGTAGTACTCTTCAACTCTAAACCGTAATGACGTGATAAGTAAGCAAATTTTGTTGAATCTAGAAATTCATGGTGCAACCTGCCTTGTTACGTACTACATAAGCTATTTTAAAAAAAATCATCTAGTTTGATTCCTAGACTTAAAAGATGGATGGTAGAAAATTCACATCAAATGAATGAGATGAAAGAAATTGCATGAAATTTTACAAATTAGGTCCAAAATCAAATATTTTTCAAAAGGTGTACGATTTTGATAAAATTTCTCACCCCCAAACAAAAAGGAACATCATCCTCGATGTTAAGTAAAATGATTTTTAAAATTGAGAGCATAAGGTAGGAAAGATATTACCAGAATCAAGTGATAATGAAGTGTACAGATGAAGCGAAAATGAACCTGAATAAATGATGAAGAAATTTTTTTTTTTACAAGTCTATAATTATGTAACGCATAGGGTGATGTGGAACACCACCTCCAAACAGGATAAGACTCATACAAAATGGCGGGCTACCTCCCGGTAGCTCTAAGTTTAATGTCTTTAGCCAGACCGAACCTACTCTCACCCTAAAGATAAGAACTAAGAAAGCACGGCATGACATAAAAATTGGGTGATGAGAATCACCCTCAAACAAGACTGAAGCGTCAATCTTGTTGGATAAATTAACAAAGGTGAGGGTGAAGAAACACCGATCACGACCTCATTTTTTTTATTTTCAAGATTTTTTCTCTTTTTCTGTGGTTTTTGAATAATTTGAAAAAGAAAGGAAATATTTTTTGGGATTTTTAGAGAATGAAAGGAAGAAAATATTTTTCAGTTTTTAGAAAAATAAAGGAAGAATATATTTTTGGACTTTTGTGGAGAAAAAGAAGGAAAAAAATATTTTTGAATTTTTTAGATTTTCTTCAAAAGGAAAGAAAATGTTTTTTGGATTTTTTTGAAAAAAATAAAGGAAGAAAATGTTTTTGGATTGTTTGGAAGAAAATAGTGGGAAAAAAATATTTTTGGATTTCTTAAATTTTCTTCAAAAGGAAAGAAAATATTTTGTTGGATTTTTCTGGAAAAAATAAAGGAAGAAAATGTTTTTAGAAGAAAATAGTGGGAAAAAAAATATTTTTGGATTTTTTTAGAAAAATAAAGGAAGAAAATGTTTTTGGATTTTTTGGAAGAAAATAGTGGGAAAAATATTTTTGGATTTTTTTAGAAAAATAAAGGAAGAAAATATTTTTGAATTTTTTGAAAGAAAATAGTGGAAAAAATATTTGGACTCTTGAATTTGGACGAACTCACTAAAATCGACTACCGAAAAATTGAATTGGACATATACAAGTCAAGGATAAGTCCTAACTTGCACATAGCCAATTTTTATCTTTAAATTTAGATGGGAGGGTAGTCAAATTTTAATTATGTCTGCGGGCGATAAAAAATCACGGAATTATCTGAGTGATCGCCTTTGCAAAAATATTCTCCTAGTGGGCTACCTAGTTGGTTAATTTTAAATTTAATGATAGCTAGGGTAGCACACAAATGGTAAGCGAGTGAGTCGAGTGATGAAATCCATTCTCGTGAATGACCGGATGTAGGTCTTAGTAATTTAATTCATCACACCATTCGAAAATAAATGCAAGAATAAAATCACACAAGAGCACGTAATCACACACAAAAATTGACTCGCTGACAGGAGATGCGCGAGAGTTTAGAAATGTACCTCCCACGATTATTATGCCGTGGGGTGCTAAAAAATTTGAGTCGACCGAGGGGGATCACGCCAATCTCAGTCGACCTAGGGAGTCCAACCGATCCAAAGTAGAGAGGCTTCGTTTTCTCGCCTTTGGACGCCCTCTCTCTACCTTGTCCGGTTTTCCTATCACGCTTTTCTTCGCAATTAATTATTACAAATTTAAATAAAAAATAAATGATGTCTGTAAGCTCCGCAATACAAGCCAAATAATATACTCCTAATACAAGCCTTCTAATAAAATGAAAATGGTACTAAAAAGGAGAAAAAAATATAGAACAAATGAACTACACTCCAAAATCTTTGCAAGTGATTCAAACTCCAAAGATTGGCAACGGCGCCATTTGATAAAGAAAAAAAAATTGCTTCTATAACGTATTTTTCTCGTTGTACAATTTCTTTTTCCATCAAAATTCCCTTGAACCTACAAAAATATAAAAAAAAACTAGTGTAGAGGGTAAGTAAGGGAGTATCAATCCAACTCTAAGGATGAAACACAAAATATGAGAAGATAAAAGTGTAAATTTATTTGCATTTTATTGTATTTTTCTATTTTTTCTTTTTATATTTTTTTTATAGATTTTTCAAGGGATTATTAATTAACTAACAATATACTAATTTTAAGTACTAACTAAGATGTAAAAGGTAATAAAAAAAATGAGGTAAACAAAATTGTCCTAAAAAGTAAACTAACTAAATTGAACTCATTGGGGCTTCAAAATACATCCCATGAATGGGAGATTAGCCCTCAATAATCATCACCCAAAAATATAAGATAAACAAATGAAAGCATGTGATGATTAAAATAAAAGTAATAAGAGAGGAATAGATCAAACCCATTTGTACTTGAATTGGAGCAACTCTTCAATTATACATCAAATCTCAATCACAATCCCTCACTAATGTATTTATTGAATCTAAAATAAAAACTACAAAAAAAAGGATAATGGATGAATTCATAATGGACAATTAAATTATAAAAGAGATTTGCTAAAAATGTAAATCCTAACATTATAAAATTGTACATTAGAACTCATCCAAAAAAATAAATTCTAGATCATTACTTTATATTGAGATAATTGCTAAAAATGCACAATCTCAACATAAAGAAATGGATTAGAATTTACCTCCTAAGGGATAAATTCAACTACATCAATCTATTTTGAAATAATTGCTAAAAATGTAAAAATTCATTATAGAGGGGTAGGGTGGAATTCATCCTAGAGATAAATTTCACTACACAACTCTATATTGAGATATTTGCTAAAAATGCAAATACTCAACATAGAGATGTGGAGAGAATTTTATCACACAAAGCTTAAAAACTAAATTTGAGATCCTCATGAAAATGGCACCAAGTCTTCAATTTATAGGTGGAAGAAGCTAGGGGTATAAATGGGAGGACAAAGGTGTGCATGTGGTTTGGGTTAGGTATGGAAGGCGATAAAAATCTGATGATGGAGATGAGGGGTGCGAGGGTTACTTTTGGAAAAGGGAAATTAAGTTAGTTGCGGGTAATTTGGGAAAAGGGGTTAAGTGGGTTTATAACACATGTGGGGTTTTGTTTTGCATTTGTTTATTGGTGTTGGCTATGTTTTGACAGATGGTGGTAAAATCGGGTAAGCTCGGAAGAATGAAATGAGTTTAGGCAAAGTTGGGCATGGATGGTGGGAAATAGCTAAGGGTCGGATAAATGGATTCGGGTGTGGTCGGTGTAGGGTTTCAGTAGGTTGTGCTCGGGTTTGTGAGTTTGGAGTCGTGTCAGTGCGTCGGGGAGCAGGTCTGATGGGTGGCAGCGGTATTAGAATCGGGTCAGGACGTCGGGTGCATTGTGGCGATAGCGAGTATTGTCGAAATTAGGTGGTGGTTGAGTTCGATTTTGGTGGGAGGTTATAGGTTGCGGGTTTGCTGGATTGGGAGGTCGGGCTGAGCAGGTTGTAACTCGGGTTTGACGGGTCCGGTTTTTCGGGTCAAATGGGTATGGGGAATGGATTTGAGCAAGGGGTTAATTTGTGTTGTTGGTGGTGAGTTAATGGAGCGTAGGAGAGAGAAATGGGTGGTGGGTTAAAGGTTAAAGAAGGTGAATAGTAAAATGGGTATTTTTTGTATATGGGTGAGTGTAGGGTAGATAGGATGAGGGCGAGGGAGTGTTTGTGTGTGGTTTAGTGTAGGATAGGTTTTATGTGAGTGTGTTTAGTTTGTACCAACTAAAATAAAACTAATTAAAAAAACTAATAATGTAAAATCTAACTAACTAAAAAAATAAAAATATTAAAACTTAAGAAAATGAAATCATAAGCTATTAAAAACTAAAATAATAAAACTAAAGAAATAAAAACTAAAAATCTAATAAAAATGAAAACTAAAGTCCTAAAAAATGTAAAATCTATTAAAACTAAAAATCAACTCCTAAAAACTAATCTTAATAAGACAAAATAAAATAAACTAAAAACTAATAAAAATCAAAATAAAACTACACCAAATAAAAAGAAATAGAAAAATATGCAAATAAATTCTAAAAATCCTAAATAAATCTAAAATAAATCCTAAAAATAAAACGACTCAAAATAAAAATCCAAAAATCACAAACAAAATATACACGGGCTCGGGTGAAGGTTTATGCTCGGTTTTGGTACGGGACAAGGTTCAGGTTACGGGATTAAGTCGCTTTTATCGCGCATTGCCCCAAATTATCACTTTAAACTCCGAAAAGGCTTATTGAGCTACAAAACAAACAAATACTATCATAAGTATGATTTTATCGAGAATTAGCAATTAAAAACTATCTATTTGGAGTTTTATTTAAATACTCTTGGGTGCTTATCACAAACCGAGCGAAGCTCTTTGGAATGTCGAATTACCTCACACAACCTTTCCAATGGTGCACCCCTTGCACGATTCAGACTTACAGTTTAGACAAACAATCCATCGTCGTTCGACGATCATCCGTCCAAAGGCCCGATAGGCGCTTCCAATCCCCGTTTGGCCCAAAGTCAACTCTCGGACCTGAAAGTAGCCTAAAGTATTCCTAAAGGTATCTAACAATATGCCCCGTACATGATTTGGACTTAAGGATTGCGTTTTACGACCATTTTTCGAGAAACTTTGCACGAGACTGCCAACTGGCAGACCCATTTCTCTACTTATCTCCAATGTGTCTTGGGTTACCTACTAATAGGCACTACAAGGACTATGTCGATTGGCAATCCCCCATCCTATATAAGGATAGCATGAGCTCACTTCGAAAGGCACCCCAGATCCATCAATACCAGTGATATCATAAACATTCTTCTGCAATTAGCGACATTCCCTTATGCGAAATAACTTTCCATATTTCATTCCCATCATTCTCATAGATAATTAAGCAAAAATCCCCTTCTCTCTCATCCAACATTCATCCCAACTTGTAAGGAAGCTCATTAACGATCAAGATCAAGCCTCAAGTCTCCAAAGAAGGTCCAAACATCATTTTCTTTCTTTAAATTTCTTTCTTTTAGCATTAGTTATATAAATTCTTAATTTATCTTTTACTTTAGATCATACGCATTAGTATCTCATCATTTATTAGTTATTTTGCACATAATTTACTTTTTATAAAAAAAAAATGAGGTTTGCACTTATAAATTTCGACGGGACTATTCACCACATTTTCTCAAAACTAAAAATATCCTTTCTACATGCAGACACATAATAAACTCTCGTTTGAATTTATGGGATAAAACCCCACCCTTGTATTGTATGTGAACTACATGGACTTTGATGCCTTTATAGGCTACGTAGGCGTCTCGAACTAAAATCCGTGACTCGAGTCGTATTTTCATATTTTCATCTTTTTCCTATTTTTTCAATATATTATTCATATGTATCATACTTGTGATTCATACTTGCTTCTTATCCAACCAATATGATTGTTTCATCATAACGATAAATATCTCGATAAGTTCACACATCTTATTTTTTAATTATTATTTTGAGAACATTCCTATGGATGACCTCACTCCATCTTTTCCATAGTGCAAGTCGAGCGATTTAGATCTCAACTTATATATACATGCACACACATTTCACGAAGAAATTAAGAAAAATAGTAACATAAGATTATGAGAGACCAAAAGGGAGGGATGGGTGCCTAACACCTTCTCATTCCGTAACTTAGCCTCCAAACCTTTAATCTATTGGTTTCGTAAGCATCAGTTTGTCTTTGATGTCGCTCTCTCGAGGCTGCGATATGTTCTTTTCACTGTTTTGTGTAAAATAGGCTGCGACTCTATCTCTTTACATCACCCCTAAAATATATGATGGTCAAAGCACCCTATTATGTATCGAGGGGAGAGGGACATTTATCTTCCCCTTTTTTCCCTCCGAAAGTGCTCCGAAGAAGGGGGAAGATTTCTCAGGGATGGCCACAAAATATTTGCACATGGTCTTTATAAACTTAGAAAAGTCATATGATAGAGTACCTAGGGATATAGTATGGTAGGATTTAAGGAGGAAAATAATCCCTATAAGTTATATTAAAGTTATTAAAGATATATATGATAACATAAAGACTAGAGTAAGAACCATTTGTAGAGAAACTAATGATTTTACGATTAAAGTGGGTCTACATCAAGGATCAGCTTTAAGTCCTTTCTTATTTACCGTAGTATTGGATGAGATTACTAAGGATATACAAGAAGATATCCCATGATGTATGTTATTTATCGATGATATAATTTTAGTAAACACTTCAAAGGAGGCTTCACCGTTGAGAGTAGATTCCTGAAAAAATGCCTTAGAGTCTAAGGGACTAAAAATCAGTAGAAATAAATTGAATTTATGGAATATAAATTTAGTAATGAGGCATTTAATAGCATAATGTTAAATATTGAAGAAAAAGTGATAAATTAAACTAACAAATTTCGTTATTTAGGTTAATTGATATAAAGTAATAGGATATTGATGAGGATGTTATGCGTAGAATATCAACTGTTTGGATGAAATGGAGACAAGAAAGTGGTGTGTTGTGCGATAAGAGGATAAGCAATAAATTAAAAGAAAATTTTTATAGAACAATTGTTAAGCCAGCGACCCTCTGTGGAGCGGAGTATTGAGATTTAAAGAGAAAATATGAACAAAGTCTCCATGTTAGTAAGATGAGGATGATTCGATGGATGATAGGAATTGCTAGAAAAAATAAGATTAAAAATAGTTATGTGAGAGAAAAGTTAGGAGTACCTCCCATTAGTGATAAATTAAGAGAAACTAGACTTACATGGTACAGACATGTATTGCGTAAGCCAGTAGATGCACCTATAACAAGTGAAAGATTATTAAAAATAGAGGGTAAAAGAGGAAAGGGACCCCCTAAACTATCTTGGGATTAAATTAATAGGAGAATTCTTTGGGAATTAAACTTGAATGATAATATTGCTTATAATAGATTAGAATGGAAAAGGAGAATCCATGTGGCCGACCCTATCTGATGGGATTAAGGCAAAGATAATGATAATGATAATGATAATGATAAAGATAATGATGATGACGATGACGATGACGATGACGATGACGATGACGATGACGATGATGATGATGATGATGATGATGATGATGACGACGATGACGATGACGATGACGATGACGATGACGACGATGTTGAATTCTTTCTGTTAGAGGGGAAGAATGTAATACCCCTTATTTTTAATTGGAAATAATAATTAATAAAATAATAATAATAATAATTGAGCTCATTAATGGAAATTCATATTAATTATAATTTGATTTTCTTGATTTAAACATAATTTAGAGAATAATTATGTGAATATAAAAGTGAATTTGGACTAAACTGGAATTTTAGAATTAAATAAGTTGTTAAAGTTTTGTGGTCTTTTTAATATTTATAAAGTTTGGGGTTTGAATTGTAATTATTTTACATCGTAATTGGTTCGGCCATATATGGAATTTGGGAAAAACGTCAAGGGCCTTTTCATCTTTTGAATTTTGCTTGGAAAATAGGTTTAGGGTTAAAAGAGAGCATGTGAGAAAATTGGATTTGGCGGCGCACTTTTAGTGGAACCTCTACAGCAGTCTTACTCAGCCTCTATAGCCGTAGTGCCAAACCATTATAGCGAGTGTATTACATTAATATTGTATTATTAAAACCTAGAACAGTTGCATTCTGATTTTATATTTAAAGTCATTAACTCTAGTATTTTATATGATTAAGATATATCATATACTATTATTCTTACTTGATGATCCTTTGAGCACTTAAGTACCTAACCTCAACACTATTCTGTTGTGCCCAGTAATAATGCAAAAATCAAATCCACACTCAATCACACACAGAAATAAGATATTTACATAGTCCACAAGGACAACAAAATTGTATTGACAAAAGACGAGAATTACGAAATACTCTTGGTCACATGATTCTCTTTCAAATAAATAACTTTGTACGCTTTTTTTTCTCTCATATTTGTTGGTGTGTCTTACTCTTAATACATGTGGCATTATTCATTGATAAGTAAAATATATAATGTCCACATATTTGTTCTTGTTGTTTTTAGCGAGGGAAGAACTTGTGGAGAAAAATACTCCACCAAATGGGTGGAGTTTTGTCACAAACCATAAATCAACAATCTCCGCCTTGGAAAGATTCCACCAATCCACCACATACTCCCTTAGGCTCCATGATCTCAAGAGATGTTAATAAAGTCCAAATAGTGTTGGAACTTGCTCCATGCAACCACTATTGTCTGCATATCTACAGAATTATTTGCAGTCCCAATTTTCTGGAGTAGAATGTCCCCTTAATCTGTAATTTTTTTTAATGAAATAAAAACAAACATCAATATGCTTGGTGCGAAATTGATGAACCAGGTTCTTTGCCAAACAGGTGGAATTCTGACTATCGTAGAAAACCTCTACAGTTTCCTAAACAATAACTAAATCAACAATCAAACCATAAAGCCAAACGACTTCCTTGAAAGCTTATTTTACAGCCATATACTCTGCCTTTATTATAGACAAAGCCACTGTCGACTGTAAATTTGATCTCTAACTCGCTAGTCCTCCTGCTATAGTGAACACATAACCAAAAATAGATCGGCGCTTGTTAAAATCTCCATCATAGTCAGAACCACGTATCCAACTAGATGTTTACCAACTATTATTTATCTCTCAAACTTGAGACTGACATCCATAATACCCTGAATGTACTGTTGTATCGACTTCATTGTATGCCAGTGTACTTTCCTTAGATTATGCATATAATGACTCATCATGCTCATTGCATGTGAAATATCTAGTCTGGTACACATTATTGCATACATTAAGTCACTAACAACATTAGCATATGGAAAATTATCCATCTCCTTCTTCCCATTATATGCATGTGATGATATCAGCACACTTAGCTTGAAATGTGGAGCCAATGGTGTACTTACAGGTTTAGACTTATCATCGATGCCAAACCTCATAAGTACTTTCTTCCAATACAGAGTATGTGTCAAACTTATTGATCCCTTTACTCTATCACGCTTGTTCTCCATCCTAATAATTTTCTTAGCCTCTTCAAGATTCTTCATCTCGAACTCTGAACTCAACTTAGTCTTAAGCCTATTGATCTCCACCTTTATCCTAGATGCGATTATCATATCACAAACATATAAGAGAAAATAGATAAAATTCCGATTTTGAACCTTACGGAAGTAGAAAAAATGATCAAACTGACTGCATGTGTACTTGTAACCCATCATAAAATGATTAAACTATTTGTACCACTGTCGCAGTGACTACTTCAAGCCATACAATGACCTTCTCCACTTGCAAACCCAATTCTCATGTCCAGGATTTTTAAAACCATCTGGATGAGACTTATATATTTCCTTCTATAAATTAACATAGAGGAATGCAATTTTCATGTCGAGTTGAGATAACTCGAGATCTGTGCTACAAAACCAACAATATTCGAATGGACGAACGCTTGATAATAGGTGAGAAAACCTCATTGTAGTCGATTCTTTCCTTGGAGCCTTGCCTTTCTCCACTAATCTGGCCTTGTAGCTAATGTTTTCTTTGCCAGTAACACCTTTCGTTTTAGTATAGATCCATTTGGAGCCGATAGATTTCTTAGCTTTTGGAAGTTGAACCAACTTCTAAGTCTAATTCTTATGAAGTGATGTCATTTCTTCATCCATCGCCTTCTTCCACTTAACACTGTTTATATTTTGTATGGATTCTTTGTAGGTGCATGGGAACTCATCATCAATCACTATAAGTGCATAGGCCACCATTTTTGTATACCGATAGGTTTGTGAGTATACCTTTTAGGTCTACAATTGCAATAGAGTCCAGCTACTGATTGATCAGCAGTGTTGGTGCTAAAACCTCCACCTCAATTTAGATTTCTTCCCGATCATTAGATTCCACATCAGGATGATTGATTATCTGAACATCCCTTACTATAATATCAAACCCTCCCTGCTGTAAAGAACAAAAATTCATGTTTTCTTTCTCTGAGATTATCGGTTTTAACATTACAGACTCGTCAAAAATAAAATCTCGAATTAGAATAACTTTTTTTCATTCAGATCACCAGAGTCTATACGCTTTATGCCAAAATTTAAGCCTAAGAATACATCTTTCTTGGTTCTTGGATATCACTTTGATTTGGTCATATGATAATAAGCAGGATAACCAAATATGTAACCAATCATAATCTGTATCAGATTTACTAAACCATACCTCCATATGAGCTTTCCCACCAAATGCAGTTGTAGGAAGTCTTTTGATGAGGTAAGAAGCATAACTCACTGTTTCACCCCAGAATGCCTTTACCAATCTAACATGGAACAATATACACCGAACTTTCTCCACCAAATTATGATTCATACTTTCTATAACTCCATTTTATTGTGGCATTCTTTGTACGTTAAAATGTTTGATAATCCCCTCATCCTAGAAAACTTTGAGTAATTGGTCTAAAGTGTACTTTCCATCATTATCTATTCAAATTTTCTTAATCTTTTGTCCTGTCTGAGTTTTAATCATCCTTTTCCAGTTAAGGAAAATCTCCTGAACTTTATATTTCTAACGCATTGTGTATACCAGGACTTGTCTGGAGTAATCATCAATGAAAGTCACGAATTGGTGTTTACCTCCAAAAGTCGCATTTTTGGTAGGTCCCCCATACATCTAAGTGAATTTAGTCAAGAATTCCTTTGGGGCGATGAATAGCAATACCAAACTTGATTCAGGTATGCTTACCCAAGACACAGTGTTCATGAAGATTAATATTTCATGTCTTAACTCCTTTTTATATGCCTTGCTTTATCAAATCTTATAAAGATTTTTCATCAGCATGCCCTAAGTGCATTTTCCATAGAGTCTGGTTGTTCTCCTAGTGACTATGCTCCCATTCAGGATCCTTTTGGGGTACCTTTCATGGTTATAAATGCTCCTCTAACCACCTTTAGGACTTTACCTTTTATGATAGACGAATAACCCTTATCATTAAGGGTTCCCACTGAAATGAGATTCTTTTTTAAGTTTGGAATGTATCAAACATCGGACAGTACTTTGATTGATCCATCATGCAACTTAAATCAGATCGAGTCTATCCCTTTTATTTTATAGACATTATCACTACCCATCAAAACACATCCTCCATCAAGCTCCTAGAATCTTGAAAACTAATCCTTATTGGTACATATGTGATAGTAACACACTGAATCAAGAATCCACTCCTCAGAATGGCAAGTTGATGATGAAGCGGTTAAAGTTGATTCCACTTTATCTTCTTCATTTTATGCAACATTCACATTTGGTTCCTTTTTCTTGTCCCTATTCGGACAATCTTTCTTCTAGTGACCGTTTTGATGATAATATGCACATTATTTTTTTGCGATTTTTCGTCAATTAGATTATTTTCTCCTTGACTTTGAGCGAAATTGACTTCCTCATCCTCTTTTGGGCATCCTCTTCTGACTGTTAGAGCTTCTGATGATGAGGGATCTCAATGGACCTGCAAATCCTTCTTTCGTACCTTATTGTTCATCAAAGGATTAGAAACATCATTAAATTTTATCTCATCTTTTTTATACAGTAAGGTAGTAGTCAAATGATCATACGAATCAGGAAATGAATTTAGCAATAATAATGCCTTATCCTCACCTACAATTTTAACCTCTAAATGTTGCAAATCAACTAGAATTTTATTGAAACTATCTAAATGAGTATTCATAGACGTACCATTCTTAAATTAGAAGGAAAAAAGTTTCTTCTTAAGATAGAGCTTATTTTTAATGCTTTTTAGCAAGTACTTATCCTCTAACTTCTTCCAGAGACTTATTGTCACAGTCTCTTGATGAGAAATTACTTTTGGTCCTTGGATAAGAATAATCAAATTGTACGGCAATCTTAATGGTTTATAAAATTCCAATCTTCATCTGAAATATCCTTGGACTTATAATCTTAGGCAATATGTGACCCTTCTTCGAATGGAGGATCTAAAACTTCACACTGCCACATGCCAAAATTATTTAAACTGTCAAATAATTTGACATTACACTTTGCATTTGATATAGAACTTCTTTTTCAAGAGTTATTGGTGGTTGTCGGGGTTTGTACTTCAGTTGAATTGGAAGAAGTTTCACCTTCCATTGTTCCTTAAACTCCACCCAAAATAGGATTGATGCCTAAAAGTGCTTTAAAGCACTGCTATATGGCTCTCTAATGTCAACACAGCAACTTGAGGGCGGAATAAATCAAAGCAGAGGGAACGATTTCATCCAAAACGGTCAAAATAACTAGGAAATGTCCGACTCGATCAAAAAATGAGTCCAAAATGGATTGAGTTGTCCAACAAATAGATTATGGAGTGAGTTGACTCAAAAGAAATATTCCATTAAAGATAATAGAATATTCTAATAGATATTCCTCTATCATTTGATGATATCAGCAGCGTGGTCAAACGACTCGGCAACTCGATCAAACGACTTGATGGATCGATCAAATGGCTTAGTGGCTTGATCAAATGGCTCGGTCAACCATCTCGTCCAAATAGCTTGGTCAATGGCTCATCGACTTGGCGGCTTGGCTGGAGAAAAAATATATTTTTTCCTTCTCTTCAGTTGGCAAATTTCAGAGCTTGAGATCTCCATTGAGCCTTCAATTTGTTTCGTTGGACTCGTATCGATAATACGCTCCTCCTAGTATGTTTAATTTTGAGATATGAAGATTTTGATGTATGGGTAAAAAACAAACAAAGTTCCAATAATGTCTCTTATACCAATTCTTGTGCCCAGTGATAATCCAAAAATCAAACCCAAACTCTATCACAAAATAATAAGAGATTTACATGGTTCGACAATTTGCCTACATCCACAGAGAAAATGCAATAGGATTATCAGAGGAGGATAATTACAAAATAGTCTTGCTCGTATAATTAACTCTCAAACAAAAACCTTTGTATGCTTTTGTTTCTCTCCTATTTATTAATGTGTCTTACTTTGAATACATATGGAAATATTTATAGATAAGTAACACAAACAATGGCCATATATTTGTTTCTATCGTTTTCCACCAAAGGAAGAACTTGTGGAGAAAAATACTCCACCAAATGGGTGTAGTTTTATCACAAACCAATTACTCCACTAAATGGTGGAGTCTTATCACAAACCACAAACCAACATTTTCTACATGAGTTACTTGTGCAGTCGATTCACACATTATTGTAAGACTACGAGATCGACGGATAACAATATGTGGAGGGACTTCCCTTATTGCAATTACATTTGGTGTGGCTAACATGAAGTGAGGATGAAGAAAGAAAATGAAAAAATACAAGTGCGAGTTGAGTCATTTTTTAAAGTTGATTCTCATTATTTATAATTCCATTTTTTGTCAAAATGAACTTCCGAGTCTAAGTTGACATGGTTCCCCCGTTTGGATTTCCACATAAGCTTCCAAACTTATAAAAGTCCCAAAAGGGTTTCACTATTCTCGACACCAATAAATGGATATTAAATATAATTTTCTTTTCACCATACACTAACCACCACCACCTAATCTATCAAGCTTATTGATCGAATAATGCGTCTCACTCAATAGGCCAACGCTCACGTCCATTATGTTTATCCCCATTAAGAGCTAGAGTAAGCCTAGTAATCATGACGTGTACATTATCATTTCAAATTTATACCAAGAAGATGATTTCGATATGGTATAGTTCAATGCTCATAAAGTGTACTAGCGGAATAAGTTAAAACTATATCGTGCCGACATACCTACTAAAATATTGTGCTACAACCTATAAAAGGTGTGTCCACTTATATACAAGATTCTGAACGAAGGGCTTAATTCCAAAAGAACTAATGATATAATCTTCTCTATATAAGTCGTACTCTAAAAGCCATATCACATACTATGTAGTATAAAAGACACAAGAGAAGTATTAGGATAATTTTAAAATTATTCGTATACATGTTTCTCATTAAAATGGGAAAATTGATTTTATTAATAAATATGATTTTGTAATTTTAACAAAAACTATGACGAGAAGAATTATTTTAGGCTACTTCCTAAACATTCTCTCTTTATCCCATCCCTTCTACGTGATAATCAAAATTATTGGTGTGTAAGATCTTTGTGAGAGAGTATACCATGTTATTCTCCAATTAAATCATTGTAACTATGACGTCACCCCGCTGCACAAAGTCTTGAATTATATGATACTCACACTCGATGTATTTACCTATCTTATGGCTCCTCGATTACTTTGAGTTAAAAAATGCATTTGTAGGGATATGATTGTATTATTTTTAAACATAATAAAAGTAAGTCTAAATGTATTTTGAGTTTCGAGTTATTATTAAAGAATTTAAAGATCAAGACAAAGCACTGAGGCTACGCATTACCAGATCGGACATTTTCTCCTTCATCAAAAGTTTGGTAAGATATTTATTTTATAAACACCTTAAGTTCTATATTCAAGTTAAGAATTTATAGGACAAAATCATTTCTATATAATTATTACAAGGGATTTTGAAAAGGTGTCTCTCATTCGAAGGAAGGATAATCTCGTGTGAAATTTTTATCTCACAAGTGTTATTTTATGTACAAAACCTCATAAGAAAAAGTCTTCTCACAAGAAAATCTCATGAGAAACATCTTACAAGGTCCTGTAATTATAGTCAAAATCCTTCTAAGAACCAGACTTCTAACAGGGACCTTTTATATGAAGATCTCATTCGAATAAGAAAACTTATTGTTCTATTAAGGGCCTTTTGTTTTGGAACCGTGATTTAGTTATTGTCATTTATACAACCTTGTATAAATAGCTTCAAAGAAGTGATTCCTAGATTCATGGCCCAGTTTTACAAAACCCTAGTTTCTTATTTTTGAGAGAATTTTTTATGAGATAAATGATCATGTAAAATCTATACTTACAAAATAGTTTTCAATTTTGCAAATCCCCTGCAGTCTTCCATCTGAAGATTTCAGCATGAGAAATTTCATGGGTTAGATAGAACATGGATTCATGTGTGCAGATCGTACACTAGTAAAATATTGGTGGATACTGATTACTCGGTGTTATGCTAGTTGCTGAAGCTATAATAATTAATTGATAGTATGGGCAGAGACATTGGAGAATATTGTAAGGGAAACACCTCATAGCAGTAATCGTATTCTTATATGTCTTATTTTAAGACTTGATTTATTAATGCTAGTGGATTTATTGGAACTGGGAGATGTGGTGATTTTTTCCGCTAGGTTTTCCACTAAAAAAATCACGTGTTTATTGTGTGATTGATTTTATTTTCCACATTTAAAAATTCCATCACCAGCATGATATTGGATTGATCAATTTTATTTGATAAAACTAAAACTTGGCTCAATTAAAATAGAATTTTATTTTAAGAACGTGTTAATTAATTAATTAAACTTATATCTCTAAGTCGTGTACTTTTTGAAACTTGTATCAGAGTCGATATTTACTATGAATCCCGAGGGCATATCAGTAAAGTTTAGTCTATCATGTTTCTACCCATACTTTATGGCAAGAACTATGTGTACTAAAGGCGCGCTTGACATGTTTCCTAAAATCCCAAAATGATCATATCCAGCTAGCGATAGTGAGGGGATAAAAATATCTCATGATAATTCAAGGTGGCATTGATGTCCTTAAGTTCGAGGATATCTGGACTAAGGATGAACATAGGTTGTCCAACTATAACTCTAGGGGTTAAATGTTTTATTTTATCGAATCACATCAGACGAGTTATATCGTATATCAAATTTTACTAGGTGTAAAGAGGTGCAGCATAACCTTCAGGTCACCCTTGATGTTATCGATAACGTATAGGTATCAAGGCACCAACATGTTACCACCGTATTTAAGATGTTAAAGATGCTAGAAAAATGAAACATGTTATGAGTTTTATGCAGAACTATTCGAACATTGTGAATTCTCACTTCAATTTGGATGACAATATTTTGGACTCAAGGGTAGTTAGGAAGATTTAAAAGTCACTACCACCTAGATTCATCCCTCGCATCTTAAACTTAAACACATTTTTTGGCAATAAAAAAATGAATTTAGAAGAGATCATATGGTCTATACAAACCTTTGAGTTAGAAAATTGACCATCGCCTAAGAAATATAAGGAGATCTTGTTGAAAGTACTAAAGAGATGTCACTTTTATCTCAGAAGATAATTTCGATGCGAATGAGGTTGAGGTTGACTTATTGACAAAACAATTTAATGTTAAGGGTTTGGACACCAAGTTTTTGAATGACTCAATCGACTCATCAACATCTGAATGTTCATAATTTCCTTTAACTCTTTCATAGCTTCTAATACATTAGTGGCCTCAACTGAGGTCTTGGGGATCTTGGATGAAATATGGAGTTCATTTAGTTGTCCTTTCATATCTCTCATGGATATCCTAGTCTCTATTGACTTACCCTACCCTTAAAGGGGTTATAAACCTTATCATCATACTTTACGATTGAGATAACCTCATCTAAATCATTGAATGAAGTTTTTTCAAGGATAACATCATATAGTGAAGGAATATACACCACGAGGAACTTATTCCAAATGATAGTGGAGACTTCTTAATCCTATTATGAGATTCAAAGTGATATAACCTTATTAATATGTGTGATATGCATTAAGAGATACCAACATAGTCATGATTGGAAGATGTACTTCATGGTGAGTAAACTTGTAAAAATGATACACGACACTATCCAGCACAAAATTAATGGTTAATGGGTGGACCTTTAATGGCTTCGGGTCATATCAATTCCAACATGGCAAGACAATGTGCTTAATGGGTTAGGTTCAGGTGGCCACTTTCACCCGTTGATACTTGTTAAGACTCATTATGATTCATTAATTTAATTAAATACGAAATATTATGGGGTCTTCTTCAAAGTTTATGTGGATTAATGATAATTTAATCAAGGAAAATTTTACTTAATGAAATTTTAGTAATGTTAATGGATTAATGGGACTAATTAATTTTAATATCTGGATAATGTTTTCAACCGTATAGGATTTAAAATTATTCATAATCTTATGGGTAATAACAAGTGAACTAGACACAATGTAATAAGGTAACAGTTTGGGTTCGAATATGGTTTTTCCACACGATAATAAAGTCGCCCATTTTAACACGAGCTCAATAAAAAGTATACACCTTAAAAGTCGACATGGACACAACTCGAAACAACCCATTTTTAGGTCTAATGGTGAGACCCATATCCTTCAAAGCATTCATGAAAAGGATAATTTTAGAAATACATATGTCTAAGAGGACTTTACTCATATTAGTGTTACCTATTACAAGGTTCACCACTAAGGGATCATCATGGGGTAAGGAGACCCGTGTGAGGTTATTCTTGGGAAAATATCACGAGGTAAACAAAATTGACCTTTATTCCCAAGTGTTGGTCACCTTTTAAGTGGTCTTTGCAATGAGGCACCCCTATATGGTGTTGGCATTTACCAAGGCCATTTTCTCCTTCCTATAGACTTGTTAGGAGATTTTCCTTTCTTTGATTTGAAATGCAAGAATTATCCTCGTTTGATGGCCTCTTATATGTCTTACTTGAGGTGGGAACATTCATACCATTAGGTTAAACGAGAATGCTATGTGTCTCAGCTATAGAGACAAGTTCTTTAGGGCTAGCTTTGAGCGTAGTGAAATACTTGATCGAGAACTTGCTCCTTTTACCTTCTTCATGAGATTTGCAATTTTGAATGGATTATTTCTAATATAGATTAAATTTCATTATCTTTCCCTTTTGACCTTAGGAATAGGGTATGTGGTAACTTAAACTTGAAGTTACAACATCCTTAACATTCAAGCATTTATAGGACAATTCTAAGAGTTCAATCATGGTTAATGTAATACCCCGCATTTTTATTGATTTTTAAATGTGGGATTAATTAAATTAAATTAAATATGAGAAATTAATTGGAAATTATTACGGATTAAAATAAATATTAACTAGAGAAACAAGGGTAAGTATTTAATATTGATGTGAATTATATTTAGTATTACTTAGTGAATAAAGTAATAAGGGATTACGAATATATTAAAATTGTCGCGAGTAGAAAATATGAAAGTTACAATAATTTAGTCAGGACGCGCAGCCGTGTCGAGACTCAGTTTAATGAAATAAAAAGTAATTTATTTGTACATCATTTGTACGGTCATTTCAAGTGTGCCAAAGTGTCTGGAAGGGTCTAGATAGTCAGACCCGAGGGTTTAGTTTGGGTCCCGGATCAATTTTGGGCCAAACCGGCATCCCAGGAGGGTATTTCGATCATTTGTATTTTTTTAGAAAAGGGACCTAGAAATCAATAGGTTTATATCATTTGAGAAGAGGAGCCTTCGAGGGTTAGAAGTTATAGAGCTCCAAGGAGTCCATAGGAAGAAGAACAGAGGAGGTCCCAAGGGCTAGAACCACCATTATTACACCGTTTACACCACAAACATCATCATCGCGTAGATCGGAAGGAAGGGAGGCCAACCATTTCAGATATTCAGACCTTCATATCAAGGCAAGTGTTTAAAATTGCAAATTTCTAGCATATAGAATATCCATGTTAATATAGGAGAATTATTCACATGATTATGAAGATATTGAGTTAATTTTTTAGGATTAAAATAGGTTCTTGGATAAAAATCATGTTAGGAAAAAATCCCTCATGTATGTAGAACAAAATTTAAGAATTAGGATTATCCACATGTGAGTTCTTGAACAAAAAAATGATAAACTGTGGTTTTAAAGAAATAAATTGGTTATTTTGGAATTTATTGCTATTAATTGATGGTTCAATGATTCTTGTACGTTAGAAATCACCCTTATAGGTTAGTATAATGTTTATGATGGTTAGTTAGAGGTTTAGAAAAGAATCATGGAGTTTTGATTCATAAAAAAACTTAGAAAAAAACATAACTGCGTAGAAGAACTGAGAACTACAGAATGTCGGACCGGTTCGATCCAGAGGCTGACTGGTTCAGTCGGTTGCCATTCGATTCTCTTTTTGTTTAGAACTCATGGGAAACATTCGGAATTCACTTGATGAATAAATCTTTAAATGTAATGAGTATTATATTAAAATGACACTAGGCCAAGGTTGGGTTTTAGGTCTAGTCCTACGAGGGGGATTTAAGGGCTAGGTTTAATTAGTTTTATTTGAGAGAAAAGCCTAAACAAAAGAATAATTCGAGTAATGGAAATTTAAGGAAAACGATGACTTAGACCAGTAGGATATGAGTGAACTACCTAGAGATATTATATTAGAGAATAATGGACACACTCTGAGTGGTGAGAGATACTCGGGAACGTATAATAAGAAGTATAATTGAAATTTACTAATACGTGGAATATTCAGGAAAGTTATATACCACGTATGGGATATATAATATAGGTCGGAGTATACCTATACGGACAATACAAATATATGGGTTGTGTGTATACCTATTGTGTGATTTCTTATGTGTATGACATACCTATATTGCTTGCTATCATGGAAGGTTTTAAAAAGGGGCAGTCTTATCCTGATGATCCATTAGGGGGATTTTAGATATGGAACCTCATAACATAGAACTTTGGTTTCATTACTATTTGTGTTAACAATGGTGTGCACGGTCATTTGGGTGCGTAGGTATATGCGTAGCCCAAAGGCCTAGAACTATATTTGCCTCCATTTGTGTGTGAATTGTATATTATGGTTCGAGGGTGATCCCGAACCGATTGTCCTTATTTAGTATGAGATGTACCGGGACTTGATAGCAGAGTATGTGTGGCCATCCCCAATCCTGATCCCTGCGGGCGGGCGCGTGGAGGAAAGGATCCTTCGGGTCCCACGCGTCCCTCTCGGGAGCGCTTCGGCCGGCGTCGTTTGTGGTGTGAAAAATGTAGAAAGATTCACAGTCGCCAATCTATTTTACTCAAAACAGACAAAAGAAAAAAGGGAAGCCACCCGATGAGTGGCATCCAAAGACATACTGGTGCATACGAAACCAAGATGATTCGAGAAGGGTTCGGAGGCTTAGTTACGAAATGGAAAGGTGTTAGGCACCCATTCCGCCCTTTCGGTCTCATGAATATTTGCTATTTTCCTTTATGTTTCCCCCGTGATATGTGTGCATGTGTATATATATATAATGGAGATAGGAATCCTCGACTTGTATCATGGAAAAGATAAAGCGAGTCATCCGTAGGAAGATATAAGAGTAATATTAGAAAAATGAGATTTACGCGACTACCCCTACGTTTATCGTTATAAGGGAACGATAACGCAGATGGGGTAATGCGTCACTAAGAACAAGTATATGTATAATATAAGAAAAATGGATTTAGAGAAGATAGAAAATGAGAGAAAAAGTGAGAAAAAGGACTCGAGTCTCGGGTTTTACCCCGAGACGCCTACTTAGCCTATAAAGGCATCAAAGTCCACGTAGTTCGCATGTAAAACGAGGGGTGGGGTTTATCCCATAAATCCAAAATGGGGAATCTCTTATTTGTGAGTGTGTGTGTGTGTGTGTGTGTGTGTGTGTGTAGAAAAAAGTGTTTTAGTTGTGAGAAAAGTGTGAGGAAAATATGAGAATCCCTTATTTGAATTTATGAGCAAAACCTTCTTTTTCTTGTTTTTTGGGTTTTATGAAAATAAAATATGTGCAATAATACTAAGTAAAAAGTATATTAAGATGTGTGAAATGAGATAATAAAAGTGCTAAGTAAGAAAACAAGTTATTGAGAATTTAAGAGAATTTAAAGAGAGAGTTTGAGAAAGTTGGACCTTCTTGATGATCTTGATCTTGATCTTGAATGTTGGAGAGCAGACCTTGCACTTTGGATGATGATGGAGAGTGGATAATTCACCAAGTTTGATGAAAGGGATGATGAAAAGTGGAAGTAAAAAGGGGATTTGGAAGTTGAAATCACGCTGCCTTCGAGAGAGGTTTTTGGGACTCGTTGAGAGGGATTTTTATCAGATCTGGGCTCTTATTGCAAATGAGGTGAAGGCCTCCTTTTATAGGCTCAGTTCAGTGCCGATTAGCATAGATCCTTTCCTGCCTATCGGCAGGCAGGTGACAATAGGCAGGTTCTGGAACCTGCCGTTTGGTAGTGTGTTTCAAGCTTTTTCGAAAAATCGGTCGCCGAGGGCAAACCGTTAGTCAGAATTGCGCACGGGGCATACCATTGGAAATGTAATTCAGAGACCTTCGAAAGTCATTTGGACTGCTCCCGGGTTCGGGAGTTGACTTTGGGTCAAATATGGCTCGAAAGCATTTATCGGTCCATTGGACGGGGAATCATTCCGACGCAAACGGATCGTTCGTCCGCATGGTAAATCCGAATCACGCATGGGGCATACCGTTGGAAAGGTTAGGAGATGTACTTATAAATTCTAAAGAGTTTGACCCAGTTTAAAGAGTTGACTTTGGTCAACCAGGCCCGAGAAGCGCTCGGTGGCCTCCCGAAGTCAAACGGATTGTTCGTCCGCATGGAAAGTCGCAATCGCGCACGGGGCAGACCGTTGGAAAGGGTATTCAGGGAAATTTGAATATTCATTTAGCCTCGGTTGAGCTGAAGAGTTGACATAGGTCAAACAGAGCCCGGGAGCGCCCGGTGGCCTCTGGGTCAGGTTTCGGACGCAAACGAACCGTTCGTCCTCATGGTAAGTCGGAATCGCGTATGGGGTGGACCATTGGAAAGGGTATTTAGGGCCCTTTAAAGATTAATTCAGTCTCAGTCGATATGAAAAGTTTGACTTTTGGGTCAAACTGAGCTGGGGAGTGCCCGATATCTTTCAGGTCAGTACTCGGGACGTGACCTGGGTTTACAATTATGAAGGGAGGTACTAGGGATCTAAGGAGAGTCAGGGGGTAATAGAATGGGGTATCTATAGAGCCCCTCGACGGGTGAGTTTGGAACAAATGATGACCGTCGAATAGACACCACATGATGCTTTTGAGGGAGTATGACCGATTCAGAGGGTTGAGGTCAATTCTGAGGACCTAAGGAGTGTGCTGGGGATGATCAATTCTGCGAATCAAAGATGAATCTGTGGGCTTAGGTTAAAGGTCTAGCAAGGTCAATTCTGACCTAAAGAGTGGTGACGATCGAGGACCGAGGTCAATTCTGACCTAACTTAGGTGACGATCCAAAATCGGGGCCAATTCTGACCCAAGAGTGGTGACGATCGAGGACCGAGGTCAATTCTGACCTAACTTAGGTGACAATCCAAGATTGGGGCCAATTCTGACCTAAGAGTGGTGACGATCGAGGACCGAGGTCAATTCTGACCTAAGGTGACGATCCAAGACCGGCGTCAATTCTGACCCAAGAGTGGTGATGACCGAGGACCGAGGTCAATTCTGACCTAACTTAGGTGACGATCCAAGACTGGGGCCAATTTTGACCCAAGAGTGGTGACGACCGAGGATCGAGGTTAATTCTGACCTAACTTAGGTGACGATCCAAGATCGGGGCCAATTCTGAGCGAAGAGTGGTGACGACCGTGAACCGAGGTCAATTCTGACCTAACTTAGGTGACGATCCAAGACTGGGGCCAATTTTGACCCAAGACGGGTGACGACCGAGGATCGAGGTCAATTCTGACCTAACTCAGGTGACGATCCAAGACCGAGGCCAATTTTGACCCAAGAGTGGTGACGACCGAGGACCGAGGTCAATTATGACCTAATTTAGGTGTCGATCCAAGACCGGGGCCAATTTTAACCCAAGAGTGGTGACGACCGAGGATCGAGGTCAATTCTGACCTAACTTAGGTGATGATCCAAGATCGGGGTTAATTCTGACCCAAGAGTGGTGACGACCTAGGACTGAGGTCAATTCTGACCTAACTTAGGTGACGATCTAAGACCGGGGCCAATTCTGACCCAAGAGTGGTGACGACCGAGGACCAAGGTCAATTTTGACCTAACTTAGGTGACGATCTAAGATCGGGGCCAATTCTGACCCAAGAGTGGTGACGACCGAGGACCGAGGTCAATTCTGACCGAACTTATGTGACGATTCAAGACCGGGGCCAATTCTGACCCAAGAGTGGTTGAGGATTAGATTTCTATTTTACTGGAGAAAGAGCTTTATGATTCTGATTTGAGCTGGGGAGCTGGTAGCTGGGGAAGATTTTTAGGAGACCTCGCAGGGGGGAACAACCTATTTTGGGTGCTGTAAGAGAATTCCGTTGGGGAAGTGATCAGGTGATCCTTAGGGATTTTCCGGAGCTTTGCCAAGAGGAGTTTTCACTTAGCTTTTGAGGATTCCGCTGGGGAAGAGGGGTTCCGCTTGAGGAAATGCAAAATTTTCTTCATAGAATGGCTTTAAATCCCTCCCGGGATTTTTGGGAATTTTTCGAGGATTTTTTGAGGTTTTCTGGTATTTTCTGGGAATTTTTGTACGAAATTTTAGGAGGGATGCCGGTCGGCATAGTATGAAGGGTTCCATTCGGCAGTGGCACGGACTTTTGGGCTACCTCGGGAAGGCAAGGGGTCAGTGCCGATCGGTATGGTGGGGGTGATGCCGATCGGCATAGCACTTGGCCTCCTATATAAAGGGGGGGAATCCCCTCATTTTTTCACAGCTTCTTTTGCTTTCTCTCTCACTATGATTCTTCTGCAAATTGTTTTAGCGTTCCGATCTTCAAGAAATGGTCGCCTTTGTGAGCACTGCAGTCCACCGGGAGTGGTTGACAGTTGATGATTAGGCGAATGTGGAGTGGAGGGCTAGGGCGCCTCTTGCTTTGGGGAATGAGAATTCCTTTTATGCGTTTGAGCCATTCGCGGATGAGCGGACTTTTCTGTGGGAGCCATCGCGTCATCACTCTTCGAGAGTGATCCCCGATGATTATGTAAGTAACCCGACCTTTGGCATTGTTCTCTTTTTGGTGGTTTTCCTTGTTTGACTTTTGATGAGGCTTTTCTTTTTGCCAGTCTGATATCTCTTTGAAGAACATCCGTGTCCGTGGGATGACGGGGATTAAGGATGTGTAGGATCATCTCCCACCTGTGTGCATTGGATGGTATCATCAGCAGGTTTTGGGCGGTTGGCATCGGTGCGGGATGAGATGCCTCGTTCGACAGCGATCTTGTGCGCCTTGGGAGAGAGGTGGTGGGACACTACCCACACCTTTCATTTTGGATTCGAGGAGATGATGGTGACTCCCATAGATGTGCAGCAGCTACTGGGTATGGATTGTGATGGAGAGCAGATAGAGGTGGATCGCTCTTTACGGGTGAGACCGGAGGCAGTGCGTGCGGCACTTGGTGATGTGGGGAGGATAGTCTCTGGGGATTCCATCCGGTTGTCCTTGCTGAAGGATGTTTTGCTGAGAAGGGTGATTGATGTGGAGGACGGGCTCCAAGTGAGGCAGATGGCCCGATTATTCATTTTGCTAGTGTTGGGAGGTTTCAAGGTGGCGTCGAGCGGCGACGTCGTCCATTTGTGGTTTCTGCCGTACTTGAGGATGTTTTCGAACATCCTTTTCTATGATTGGGGAAGTCTGACCTTGGCGACCCTTTACTTTTCTCTGGATGCATTTAGCCAGTTTTGCCGGTAGACCTTTACTGGGGCCAGGTACCTTCTTGAGGTATTCTTCAGTTTGTGCATTTCTTTTCATGCATTTGCATTTTCCTTTCATGCATTCGCATTTTCCTTATGCGTCTCTTTTTTGCTTGTGAATTCAGACGTGGTTCTATGAGGTGATTGGGTGCAATACCCCGCTGATCGCTTTAAAGGATGACACTGTTGGGGACTTATGTCGCTTGTATCTATGGCGTAAGGCCAATCGGCAGTCGAAGGGATCTCTCTCCCTGGAGGCGGTGCGTCAGGTCTTGAATGACCTGACCAGTGGTAGGGTAAGACTCTTTCCATTTCAGTCTTAGTTTATGCACCTTTTGATCTTGTATTGATTTGTGCTTGCTTGGAGATTTTCAGGTGACCTTTTATCCCTAGGGGACAGACATTCAGGATGCGGGGGTGATCGGGGTGAACGCGCGGATGAGGCGTTTGCTGGCGCATGAGTTCGGCCATTCCTGGTATCTCGGGGAGAGGGTACTTTGTCAGATTGTCGAGGAGGAGGTGGTGGTACCACCCGCACAGCCTCCTACGTCTATGAGGCAGGAGCGACTGATGTTGGAGGATGAGAGGATCGCGGGGATGATTGGAGAGCCCTACTTGTTATACACCGATACGTCCGCGCCGTATGACTATATGGATTTTGTGACGAGCTGGTTGATGGCGCCCAGCATATATAATGCGCTGCCCTTCCCTCCGGCAGGTTCGAGTCGGGGGGTGGGGTCTTCCCACAGTGGTGGAGGTCCGTCGGCATCTGCGAGGGCAGGTGACCTGGGAGGTCCCTTTTGTGAGGTTACATACACCTTCGTACAACATCCGACGGGCTGATGGAGGGATGGTGCCTATGTTGCACTGTCCTCATGCGATGGATCCGGGGGAGTTGGGTTTGACAGAGGAGGTCCTTCGACCTGTGGTATACCTTTCTGTTCCTCTCTTTCTTTTTTATTTTGGTCATTCCTGTTTTGATACTGATTTTGTCTTTCCTTGCAGCAAGTCCGGGTGTCGACCACTTGGCTCAGGGACATTAGATATTGGATATCTTCGATAACTTCCCATATTCGGGACGTAATTCCAGTTCCTTCTTGCCTGGTGTCGTCTGCTTCGTTCAGAGAGGACTCGGGCTCGGGTAGTGGTGGTGCGTCGTATCGCCGTAGGGGGAAGAGAGCGCTTCGAGGGGGTGAAAGCTCTTGAGAGAAAGAGAGAGGGAATGAAATGTGGGTTCGGGATGAGTCCCGTTGTTTTTGGCTTTTCTTTTCTTGTTTCCTGCAAAACTGATGTAACACATAACACAAATATATGGAATGCAATGGGAGTTTTTTTATTATTATCTTTTATTAATGATGAATGAATGCATGCACATGCGCTTTTTACTTTGCTGCTGAGACCGTAAAAAGGAATATTTTTGGAATTTTCGAAGGAAAGCTTTTATTTAAAAGGGGAATCCTATAAGGAGAAAACACGATTCTTGAAATTCTTTTGAGAATATCAATTTATTTTTATTGAGTTTTCTGATTTGACAAAAGAGGAAAGGAGGAAATTTCCAAAAATGGAGGGTTGCCGATCGGCAAGCACCCTGACCTGCCTATCGGCAGTTTAGTCCAGTCCCATCATTTGAAGGCTTTGATTGGTACCCTCTTCAGCCCTTGGTACCTTGTGGGGTAGGATTCCCTCTGATTTCTGCAGGTATTATGTCCCTTGTGAGGATTTTTAAGTATAAAAAGGGAGAAGGGTGGAGTGTTCTCATCACACCTTTGCATCCTCATCTGTCTACCCATCATCTTTTAGTCTTGCAAGATGGCTCTCCCTGGTAGCATTGAGTTTGTCAATTACCTCGAAGCCTTGGAAGCTATGTGCTCTTATAATGTTGACTATGATGCCTTCAACATGCGTCGAGTCTCCTTGTGGTGCAATCGGCCTTTTGAGTGGAATATGCTGATAGCGGCGGTATAATTCTGGTACCCCAAAGACCATGTATTCCGCTTTAGGTTGGAAGAAGTCTGTCCTACCTACGAGGAATTTTCTGCCATACTGGGTGTGAATCCCAGTGTTGCTGCGGCTTTGCCCGAATTTTCCCGTTTTCCTAGGGATTTGTTGGCTGGGCTTCTTCATATCTTGCCTTCGGCGGCCATGTCATTGGTTGTTGGAGGAATTATCTCCCTCCCGGCGGTGCTGCAGTCCGTGCATTTATGGGAAGTAGGTGATCGGCTATGCTGGAGCCGTGGTTCTGGGCCTGGTTTCAAAATTATTGTTGGTGACTGTGGAGGTGCAAGTGGACCCACAACTTACAGCCATTACTTCATGGATGTCATACCGTCGCAATCCTACGGCGGTGATATTGGCGGAGACCCTGAATGACCTGGATGCCTGGAGAGAAGGTCGTTCTGACTTTTTAAGGGGTAGCCCTGTGATGCTGTTCATGTGGTTGTCTGAAAGATTTCGCTTGTCGACTCCTCTAGAATATCCTTTGTCAGTTGTACCCAACTTCTTTTCGCGCTACTTCATCCGCGTTGGCCTGTATATTGAGAACTGGGAGAATTGGTTTATGGAGCACCGGGCTTGTGGGCTGTATTGGTCCGTGCCTTGGTGGGGACAGTTACAGCCTGTTCTGAAGCTAGGAGAGTATTCATATGTGCGGTCGGTTAGTCTGAGACAGACCTCTTTTTATTTCCTTTGGCGGCTTCTGCGCCAATTTGGCTGGGCGCAGGTCGTGCCCCCTCGGACCTTAAATTTCTTTCCAGTAGAAGATTTGACTGAGCGCCTGCGTCTATTGCTTGGGTCTCTGTGGGAAAATCGGTGTCCATCGACTCGTCCTTCTCAGTCTGTCGGGAAGGTTTGCCATGTCCCCAAAGATTATATGAGGTGGTTGTGGAGGAAAGTAGTCAGCAAGATATTGGCAGTAGAGACTGGTCAAAGATGGTTTGTTTTATCTGACTCCATGGAAGGGGGTGTTGTGGTCTTTTCGAAGATGGTTAAGGCTCATCGATCCATGGAATGTTTACGGCACTCTATTCAGGCAGGGGAAACTTGGGGTCCTCAGGATGTAGATGATGAGGGTACAGGCTCTTCGGGTAGCTGTGGGTAGGACTCTTGGGGAGTTTATTTATGTAATAGGGAATGTATGTCGGGATTTTATTTGTCTTTTTATGGTAACGGGGAAGGGAGTTATCCGTTCCTTTTCTTATGTAATCCGTACTATAATTTCTTATTAATAAAATAAACAAGTTTCTGATCATCCAGCTGTGCCTTTCGATGAGTTTTGTATTTTGAATTATCTACACTGATCGCTAAGGCATACATAATTCTTTTGTTCAAATAATTTTAGAATGAACCGCCGTTCTCGGAGGTAAGAAAAGAATAGTATTTTGTGAAAAAGAAAGGGCCACACTCATGTGAGGAGTATGAGCTGCCTACGTACCTCTGGGGTTTTTGAAAAGTTTTAAAATAGTTTTTGTAGAGGATCAGGCCCACGTAGTTCTGGGTAGAGGGAAATGAAGAGTTTGTTTTTTTTAGAATAGAAGGGGTATGAGAAGAGTCGTAGCGCGTCGAGATTTCGAACTAGGGGTAGAACTTCTTGAGACGGTCCAGATTGACTAGACGAGCCATCTCTTCCCCATCCAGATCAGTGAGCATGGCGGCATCGCCGGATAAGATTTTCTTCACAATGTAGGGGCCTCTCCAATTGGGATTAAATTTCCCTCTGGGGTCCCAGATGGGTTCTATTATCTCTTTGAGGGCTAAATCCCCCTCCCGGACACTGCGGTCCTTGACTCTCTTATTGAATGATCGCGCTATTCAGCGATGGTACCCCTGTATGTGATAAAGAGCATTTAATCTTCTTTCATCTAGGAGGGCTAGCTCATTAAGACGGCTTTGGCACAAGTCTTCTTAACTAACCTTGCTTTCGAGCATGACGCGTAGCGAGGGTATTTCCAGCTCCACAGGGAGGACAGCTTCCATGTCGTAGACCAGGGAGTAAGGGGTAGCCCCAGTAGAGGTTCGGATCGAGGTTCGATAGCCCCAGAGGGCGTATGGGATCCGGTCGGCCCAATCCCTACAGCTTTCGATCATCTTGCTGATGATGGCTTTGAGGTTCTTGTTGGCGGCTTCAATTGCACCATTGGTTTGAGGTCGGTAGGGAGAAGATTTGTGTCTTTGAATCTCGTACTCATTGACAACTTCTGTGACTTCTGCTTTGAAGTGTAACCCGTTATCTGAAACTAGCTCATGCGGGACGCCATATCGGCAGATGATATTCTTCTTGATGAATTTGGCCACTTTCTTGGCGTTCAACACTGCGTATGACTCAGCTTCGACCCATTTGGTGAAGTAATCGATGGCGACCAGGATGAACTCATGTCAGTTTGAAGCCTTTGGTGTAACCTTCCCTATGATGTCGATACCCCAGATGGAGAACGGCCAGGATGAGATCATGTTGTATAACTCTCGCGGAGGAAAGTGTTGAAGATTGGAGAATTATTGGCATTTGAGGCATCTTCGAACATAGGCGGTGCAATCATGGGTTATGGTGGTCCAGTATTAGCCTTGTCGGATGATCTTCTTGGTGAGCATGTGACCATTCATGTGGGGTTCGCACTCCCCGCTGTGGATTTTCTGAATTATTTTCTCAATCTCAGCCCCTACGATGCAGTATAGATGAGTTCCATCGAAATTCCTCTTGAGTAGATCTTTATGACAGATGATGTACTGGGCGGCCAGTCTTCGGAGGGTTATTTGGTCCTTCTTGTTGGAACCCTCGGGATACCTACCATGTTTGAGGACGCACCAGATATCATAGTACCAATAATCTGCTGGTTCGGGATCTTCGGTGGAGACAAACTCCACATGGCAGCAATGGGTTGGTTTGTCTTGCTTTTGAACTAGAAAGGGGGTCATTGTTATTCCCTCGGGCATGTCGACCATGGAGGCCAAAGTGGCGAGAGCATCGGCTAGGTTATTCTCTTCTCAGGGTAGGTAATGGAAGGTGATATCTCGAAATTGGGAGGCTAACTCTTCTAATTGGTCATAAAAGGGTTGGAGCTTTTTGTCCTTGAATTTCCACTTTCTGAGCACTTGACCGATGATGAGGGCGAAATCCACGTAGACATCAAGGTGTTGATTACCCTTTTCGAGAGCAACTTTGAGGCCCACTGTGCATGCCTTGTATTCCGTCATGTTGTTAGTTCAAGGGAAATCCAATTTAATGGTGATGGGAGTGTGGGAGTCATCTGGGGCGATCAGAAGGATCCAAATGCCGTATCCTTTTTTATTGGCAGCGCCATCAAAGAACATTTTCCATCGAAGGCGGTCTTGAGTGGTGCAGAGGATATTTTCATCTGGGAATTCGGAGATCCAGACATATGCTTCTTCTACAGGGTAGTCAGCGAGGTAGTCAGAGATGTCTCTTCCTTTAACAGCTTTCTGTGTGACGTACACGATATCGAACTCGGTTAGGATCATCAACCATCGAGCCATTCGGCTGGATAAGGCGGGTTTCTCAAGCAGGTATTTGATGGGATCCATTCGGGATACAAGTTTAATGGGGAAGGAGAGCATGTAGTGTCGTAACTTTTGGGTGACCCAAACAAGCGCGACACATGCCTTTTCTAAATCAGTGTAGTTGACCTTGTACCCGGCCAATTTGCGACTGACATGATAGATGGCTCTTTCTTTGTGGGAGTCTTCAAGGTATTGGGCTAGTAAAGCCCCGACTGCAGTGTCGATTATGGTTAGGTATAGGAGTAAAGGGAGACCAGACTGTGGTGAAAAGAGTACTGGAGGTTGGGTCAGGTATTATTTGATTCGATCAAAAGCTTCTTGGCAGGCCTCGTTCCAAACCTTGGTTGAATCCTTTCGAAGGAGCTTGAAGATTGGTTCACATATGGAGGTTAGCTGGCTGATGAACCGGCTAATATATTGTAATTTCCCAAGAAAACCTCGGACTTCTTTCTCTGTTCGGGGTGGTGAAATCTCAAGTATGGCCTTCAGCTTTGCATGATCTGCTTCTATCCCCTTTTTACTGACCATGAATCCCAAGAGTTTTCCCTTTGTAACGCCGAAGACACACTTCTGTGGATTAAGTCACATCTAATACTGTCGCAGTCGTTCGAAGAACTTTCGGAGAGCGGGAACATGACCTTCTCTAGTTTTGGACTTGATAATCATATCATCCACGTAAACCTCGACCTCTTTGTGAATCAGATCGTGCAGGATGGTTGTGGCAGCCCTTTGGTAGGTAGCCCCAGCATTCTTGAGACGGAATGGCATAACGGTGTAGCAAAAGGTTCCTCATGAGGTGATGAAAGCGGTTTTTTCTTGGTGGTCTGGGTGCATCTTGATTTGGTTGTATCCGACAAACCCGTCGATGAATGACTTGAGAGCATGACTGGTTGTGTTGTCCACGATCATGTCGATGTTGGGTAGCGGATAATCATCCTTCGGAGAAGCTTTATTTAAATCTCGTTAGTCCACACACATTCGAACCTTTCCTCCTGATTTCGGTACAGGTACAATGTTGGCTAGCCATGTGGGATATTCGATCACTCGAATGAAACCCACATTTAACTGTTTGACTACCTCTTCTTTGACCTTGAGCGACCATTCGGTGTGGAGTTTTCTCAGTTTTTGTTTAACTGGCTTGTAATCTGGGAGAGTGGGGATCTCGTGTTGTGCTATTTCAGGATCGATGTCGGGCATATCATCATAGGACCATGCAAAAACATCTATGAACTCCTTCAGCAATTCTTTGAGTTGTGCACGCTCATGCTCGTCAAGGGTGGCCCCTATCCTAATCTCGCACAGTTGTCTACTAGAACCGAGATTAATAACAACAGTCTCTTCTTCATTAACTTGAACGTGGTTATATTTTTTATTATTAACCTTATTTAGATCAGTTAAGAATTGTTCATTTGCAAAATCATCATCATCAAAAGTTCAATTAGAATCTAAACAATTAATGTAAGGCACGGCAAGATACTCAAAATCTTCATTTATTTCATTGATAGGAAAAATAGCATTGAGAACCTCATCAAAAGAGGTCTCGATTACATTTGAGCAAGGATAGACAACAGAAGAAGAAACAGGGTAAACATTGGGGTTAGGGGAGATTTTAAGAGGTAGAACTGGCGTAGCATGCCAGTTGAGGAGAGGTGTATCAGCAGCTTTAATCAGACGGGATGGGTCCATTGATGTAGTGCCTGAATGAATCATGCAGAGTGCCAGCCCTAGTATCTGTAAGTTGAAGGAATCTTTGGAATCACTTTACTCAGTCTCTTCGATATCTTTGATGAGCGGTTGTACGCGGTGTGGGAAACTTTCGGCCCATGGGCAGCTATCTTGGAAAAAGATCTCCATTCCAGGCTTCATCTTCTTATCTGTGTGGTCGTACCATGGTTCTGGAAAACCACAAAAGGGGAAATACTCACCTTCTTTGATGAATCGTCCATTTAAGGAGTCTCCTGAGATAGTTCAGATACAGTTTAATCCTCTCTTTGGTCGAGACTAGCGGATCATTCTGAGCTCTTGTTCTGATGGTTGGTACCCCAAGCCGCAAGGAGGGAAAACTTTCTTCAGTTTGATGGGCTCAAGTATCCCTTACTGCCTTTGCCCTAGCCCCAGTCCGGGCATGAAGTGCATGTTTCTGAACATCTGAATCACATTGACATTGCCATGAGGGTCATATTCTGGACAAACCCTTTCTTTGAAACTGTCCCCTATCGGGAGTAGGAATGGCTCGACTCGAAATCCTGATAGGAGAATATCATTTGACCCGTGCTGTATCTCGATAATTGGACTGCTGGTGCTTGCACCCTCGACATTTTCGTCGTCGCCCAAAATGGTGATGACTCGCCCGTCGGCGAAGAATTTCAATTTCTGATGGATTGAGGAAGACACACCCTTGATATTGTGGAGCCAGGGGCGTCTGAGCAACAGGTTGAAACAAGCTGGGATGTCAATGACTTGGAATTCAACGTCAAGGTTTATAGGTCCAACCCCTATTACAAGTTTTATGGATCCCATCACCTCACGACGGGTATTACCGTAGGCATACACAGCGGCGGAGGTTGGAGCGAGGTCGCTTTCTTTCAGGCCTAAACACTTGAAGGTTCTCAATGGGTAAACATTCAAGGCAGATCCGTTATCGACAAGAGAGTGGCACGGCCTTTCCCATAACTTCGATGGAGATGTTGATTGCATGATTGTGATTTGGCCAAATTCCGGGGATTTCTTCTTCAGAAATTGATAGCATTCGGGTAGAGGTTAAGGATCCGACCAGATTTACCGCCTCCTCTGGTGTGGTAGAGGGAGGAACTATAGGTCCAGTGAGTAATTTGATTAAATCATTTCTGTGTAGCTGGGAAGACATGAAAATCCCCCATAGAGTGATGTTAGCTTGAGTTTTCTTCAGTTGATCGAGGATCTTACTCTCCTCAATGGTCATCTCTGGCATAGGAAGGTTTTCAACGCCCTTCCCCTTGTCATTTGCTGGTAGTGAGCTTGGAACTTGGTAATGTCTCCCTGATCTGGTCATGTCATTTACTGAAGAAGGAAAAAACATAAATCCGTTTCCTCGTCAATCTCAGGTTGTTCTGCCACCCTGTCTATTTCTCCGAGGAGTTCTTCAAATGAGATCATCCCACATATGTCGACTACTGGGCTAGCTCTTCCTGAAGCTTGTTCTTCACTCGAATCTTCGAATCATTCCCCCCATCCGGTGGCAACAATTTTGTCCTTCCCTGTAAAGTCGATGCATTCCACAACTTCAACGGCTTCCTCATACAAGTTCTCCCATTCTGTGGGGATATGTGTGATTGAAGGGATCAAGCGTCCTTGTTGCTTTAAAGTGTCAAGTAACCCGGTGATACTGCAAATGCTGCTGGTTTGCCTGAATAATTCTACCATAGTCTGGACAACATCATCTAAGCTGACTTCATCGGTTGGTACCACCCATCTGTCTGAATCTCGGGCCCATTTTTGTTCTTCCAAAAATAGTGTACTGAATCTCTGGCAATCGATGACCATCTGTGAGGGCAATTTCAGCCCGAATTCTAGGAGTTGGTTTAACACCACTGACAATTCCATACCTCCATTTTCAGAACGGAAACAGACAGCGATCCATGCTCTGGTAAGGAGTGACAGTGCCTGATCAGCGAGGCTAGTAAGGTGTAGGAGGAAATATGGGCAAATTTGAAGAGGTTTAGGAGAGTATATGGGTGTGATTTAAGTTAAGGGATCGAAATCTGGGTGTTCTTTTAAGAAGATGGCATTTGTGTGATTCGGAAGTGGATTGTGAGTAGTGTTTGGCTTAGGATTGGCTGGTGGGGCGATGGTACCTCGGTCAATGAGATCTTGGATTACGTTCCGGAGGTGAAAGCATTGGTCGATGGTATGACCGGCAGTTTGGTGAAAGGCACAGTGAGCATCGGTTTTGAAGTTTCTTGGGAGTGGATTTGGCAATGGACGTGGATCTAAAGGTTTTATGAGGTTTCGGCTTAGCAGGGCTTGGTAAACTTTGGAGAGGGGAGCATGGAGCTCAGTGTATTCCCTTCGGATGGGAGCAGGGCAGCTTTCTGGTGCCCATGATGTGGTTGGTTGAGAGATGTTATTGATGGTTGAGACTATAGCATTGGCAGGCTTGTGATACTTTCTAGGGGTGAACTGTCTGGACACCTTCTTTGGTTCAATTTCCGCCTTAACGAGGCTTTCCTCGATTTCCACTCCAGCCTCTCTGAGAGCTCTGAAGTGGGGATAGTATTGTCCTCCCATCGTCGCTCGGATATGGGGCAAGAAGTTCTTATTCACTATGTTGACCTGTTCTTCCTCGAATGTCCGATTAGTCATGGTAGTTGCTCGCTCCCTCCACCAAGTTATGAAGTTACTAACTGATTCCCCAGGATTCCGTTTGAGCAGCTCTAAATCACAATGGGTGACCTCAAGCTCTTCGTTGTATTTGTACTGCGACATGAATTCTTGGGCTACATCCTCCCAGCTACGAATTCTCGATTCCTCAAGGGATAAAAACCATCGGAGGGCACTATCCTTCAAAGTTTGCTGAAACAATTGGGCCATCACTTCTTCAGAAGCCCCTAGTAGAGTCATGGAATGATGATAACTGCGAAGATGAACAATTGGGGGACCACTCCCCCCGAACTTCTCGATATTTGGCATCATGAACTTCTCGGGTAACCTCGCTTTAGGATAAGGAGACATGTGGGTGTAATCCATGTAATTCCCAGAGATCCTGACTTGGTCAAACTTCTTGGTGAGCATCTTGAGATCCTCTTTGACTTTATTCAACTCCTCCTCCTTTGGATCAGCGACCACAGGCAGGTTAGCCATAGGCTGGGCAATGTTTGGCATTGGAAGCTGGGCAGGCGGCGGCCCATTCGCAGGAGGGGCACGTGGAGCGTGCTGATATTCTTCCGAGACCCAGATAGTCTCGGGTGGACCCATAGCACGAGGGAACAGGGCCTCGGGCTCTTGAGGAATAGGAACTTAGTTTTGTTGCATTTCTCGGACCTCATCTTAGAGGTTGTCAATCTTGGCCACGAGCTGAGCTAGGACTGTCGGCAGATTCGGTTGTATGACTGGTCCTTAATCTGCATTCTCCATGGAAGATGGATGGATTCCGGACTCGAAAGAAGTAATAGAGGAGCGGATGAAACTCCGAGGTGATTTGACTGAAGACAGAAGCCAATAGAGAGCCAGGCCAAGGGCTTGCAATCGACCTAAGAAGGCGTAGGATAAGATTTATTTTTGAGAAAAAGGGAAGAAACTATTTTTGGATTTTTAATAAAGAAGGGAGAAATGTTTTTGGAGACGGAACTCAGCATGATTATTATGATTATTATGTTCTCACTTGTATTTAATTCTCCTAAATGAAATGTCGGACGGGACCCGAGCCTGGAAAAGTGGGGTTTTTAATATATGCAAAGCAACAGTTTGGACTTGTAACCAGGCTCGCGAACAGGGTCCCGTTTTAAAAAATGCGCAAAAATTGAGTGGCAGATCGACCCGAAATTTTGGCAGAGTTTCGGGTTGAAATCAGAAATCTAAAGTGCGTGTCCTAAGTCTGACACCTATATGCGGGTATGAAGTTGGTTGGGTGAATCGGCATGGGTTCCCCCCTTTGGCGTGACTTCCACGATATACGTCTTGCTCTTACCGGCAATCGGTACGTATGGATAAGCCATTTGATATACCTGAGTGTACGTGAATTGCCTCACCATATACCTCATGGGGACGGTACGTGTGAGAGTGAATTCGATATACTCGGCGTACGTGAACGAATTCCCTGCGATATACCTCCCGTCATGACTTCGGTCAAGCGGTATGATGCGGGGGAACCGTTCGATATACATCGAAGGTACTTGGCCAATGGAATGTGAGAGTCATATCGCTTAGGCTAACTGCGACCTGCCAGACCAGCGCCCATCACAAAGTGACCCTCCAGTTACTGGGTAAAATTTGGTCAAATATCAATGCTCTTTGGTGATATCGTGTGAATCATGCATAATTCTCTTATTAGTATCTTATGATGAGAATGCCTTTCTTGATTATGCCAAACAGGGAACAAAGTACAAGTACCCCAAAAGGTACGCCAAGTATGGTTGGGTGATGCGTGCAACATGGGGATATACATGTGATCCTAGGTGCACGTGGTGCGAAGTGTACATGGAGAAATTTCTACAAGTGTGTGAATATAAGCATAAGCATGGGATACATATGAGAAAGGGGAACATGCAGATATGGGGGGAGACATAAGCAAATATAGCATCCATGTAAATAGATTCAAGCCCTCATTGTAAAAACTAATATCCCCAGCGGATTCTCCACTGTGGCCATCCCCGATCCTGATCCCTACGGGCGGGCGCGTAGAGGAAAGGATCATTCAGGTCCCGCGCATCCCTCTCTAGAGCGCTTCGGCCGGTGTCGTTTGTGGTGTGAAAAATGTAGAGAGATTCAGAGTCTCCAGTCTATTTTACTCAAAACAAACAAAAGAAAAAGGGGAAGCCATCCCGAAGAGTGGCATCCAAAGACATACTGGTGCATACGAAACCAAGATGATTCGAGAAGGGTTCGGAGGCTTAGTTACGAAATGGGAAGGTGTTAGGCACCCATTCCGCCCTTTCGGTCTCTCATGAATATTTGATATTTTCCTTTATGTTTCCCCCCGTGATATGTGTGCATGTGTATATATATATAATGGAAATAGGAATCCTAGACTTGTATCATGGAAAAGCTAAAGCGAGTCATCCGTAGGAAGATATAAGAGTAATATTAGAAAAATGAGATTTACGCGATTACCCCTACGTTGATCGTTATAAGGGAACGATAACGCATATGGGGTAATGCGTCACTAAGAACAAGTATATGTATAATATAAGAAAAATGGATTTAGAGAAGATAGAAAATGAGAGAAAAAGTGAGAAAAAGGACTCGAGTCTCGGGTTTTACCCCGAGATGCCTACGTAGCCTAAAAAGGCATCAAAGTCAACGTAGTTCGCATGTAAAACGAGGGGTGGGGTTTATCCCATAAATCCAAAATGGGGAATCTCTTATTTGTGAGTGTGTGTGTGTGTGTGTGTGTGTGGGTAGAAAAAAGTGTTTTAGTTGTGAGAAAAGGTTGAGGGAAATATGAGAATCCCTTATTTGAATTTATGAGCAAAACCCTCTTTTTCTTATTTTTTGGGTTTTATGAAAATAAAAGATGTGCAATAATACTAAGTAAAAAGTATATTAGGATGTGTGAAATGAGATAATAAAAGTGCTAAGTAAGAAAACAAGTTATTAAGAATTCAAGAGAATTTAAAGAGAGAGTTTGAGAAAGTTGGACCTTCTTGAAGATCTTGAGCTTGATCTTGACTATTGGAGAGCAGCCCTTGCACTTTGGATGATGATGGAGAGTGGATAATTCACCAAGTTTGATGAAAGGGATGATGAAAAGTGGAAGTAAAAAGGGGATTTGGAAGTTGAAATCACGCTGCCTTCAAGAAAGGTTTATGGGATTCGTTGAGAGGGATTTTTATCAAATCTGGGCTCTTCTTGCAAATGAGGTGAAGGCCTCCTTTTATAGGCTCAGGTCAGTGCCGATCGTCATAGAGCCCTTCCTGCCTATAGGCAAGCAGGTGCCGATAGGCAGGTTCTGGAACCTGCCGTTTGGCAGTGTGTTTCAGGCTTTTTCAAAAAATCGGTCGCCAAGGGCAAACAATTAGTCAGAATCGCGCACGGGGCATACCGTTTGAAAGGTAATTCAGAGACCTTTGAAAGTC
Source organism: Sambucus nigra (assembly GCA_949130495.1). NCBI lineage: Eukaryota > Viridiplantae > Streptophyta > Magnoliopsida > Dipsacales > Adoxaceae > Sambucus > Sambucus nigra. The sequence goes on from OX422209.1 coordinate 616,694,561, forward strand.
CTTATGACCACTCCGGGTTTGGGATTTGACTTTGGGTCAAATATGGATCGGAAGCATTTGTCGGTCCATTGGACGGGGAATCATTCGGACGCAAACGGATCGTTCGTCCGCATGGTAAATCCGAATCGCACACGGGGCATACTGTTGGAAAGGTTAGGAGATGTACTTCAACATTCCAAAGAATTTGACCCGGTTTGGAGAGTTGACTTTGGTCAACCGGGCCCGGGAAGCGCTCGGTGGCCTCCCGGAGTCAAGCGGATTGTTCGTCCGCATGGAAAGTTGGAATCGCGTACGGGGCAGACCGTTGAAAAGGATATTCAGGGACCTTTGAAGATTCATTTAGCCTCAGTCGAGCTGAAGAGTTGACATAGGACAAACAGAGCCCGGGAGTGCCCGGTGGCCTCTGGGTTAGGTTTCGGACGCAAACGGACCGTTCGTCCTCATGGTAAGTTAGAATCGCGCACGGGGTGGACCGTTGGAAAGGGTATTCAGGGCCCTTCGAAGATTCATTCAGTCTCGGTCGAGACAAAGAATTTGACTTTTGGGTCAAACTGAGCCGGGGAGTCCCCGATGGCTTTTAGGTCAGTACTCGAGACGTGACCTGGGTTTACAGTTATGAAGGGAGGTACTAGGGACCTAAGGAGAGTTAGGGGGTAATAGAATGGGGTGTCTACAGTATGCAAGCACCACAGCTGAGCCTAGGGGGTCCGTATTAGTATATATATATTAAGGTGATGAATATATATATACTTGTGATTTATTCTACTGTGTGAAGTTAGTAGAAAAGAGAGATAAGGAAATCTAAAGTAAATTAAGTATGTGAACACTTAACTATTAATTAGGAAATTCTTACTTGAGTTAAAAGATATGGAAAAATTCGATAATGTATTATGTGAGAAATACGAGTTGACACCATGAGTAATAGTTTAAAAAGGCTAACGTATTTTAATTGGTTAGGCATAGTAGTGGCAACTAGAATTATCTAGAAGTACGTTAGGCATGCACACTAGTTGAGAGGTAAGACTTCTCAAGTGAGAGTTGTAAACTAACATGTATATAATATCTGCTTTTAAGCATTTTAAATACTTTGTAAAATATTTTAAACTATTTTTACTCGGGCTCTGATCAATTTCTTTCAAATCTATTTTCTTTGTGGAAATTATTTTAGATGTCCAGCCACAGGGACGCCAGGCTTAGGAGTTCTATGTGATTTTACGTGCTGCAGCTACGGTGGAAGTTGTTGGTCCTCAATATTAGACACTTCCACTCCTATCCATATATTTTCCTTATGCAGATATTTCAGTCAAGTCATGTTGCCCACTCTAGACATTATTTATTTCATAGATATTATTTTTCATTCATCTCCAGTGTTGGTACTTAGTTTTATTTTGGATTAACGTATTTGAGATTTTAAACTGGAGTGTTTATTCCACTTACTTTCATTTATTCGGTTACTTTGATATTCCATTATGTTTGTTTTATTTAAATGGTGAATTTGGTTTAGAATTCTTATATTCTTGCATGTTAATAAAGATTAAAATTTTGACATCGGCTTAATTAACTAATAGGTGATTAGTAATTAAAAAAAAATCGACAGTGATGCTAAGAATGAGCCAAATGAGAAATTTGTTTTATTTTTATAAAGGAATGATCATCGGGTATTTAATTAGGCGGGGTGTCACAGATGATATCAGAGCATCAATTTCTAGAGTCTTTAGGATTTTTACGACTTATTATGCTTTCAGTGTAGCGTCCTTTGATATAGATCTCTATTATTAGGATTGTTGTATTCATGATTTTGTGTTTATGTCTTCAACTATTTTAAGATTTAATGAACTGTGGACTTATAAAAAAATTATTTCTCATTTCATATGCCTCCCAAACGTGCACCACGGGCCACTAGGAATGCCCCGACGGAGCTGCAGCCAGCTCAGGACCAAAGTACCATGAATTCTACCGAGGTTGCTGCGATTGTTGCACATGAAGTTAATGCAGCGTTGAATATAGTTGCCCAGTAGGCACCATAGGTGCCACTTCAGACACAGGGTGTGGCACTAGATCAGGCTCACTCGTTCCTTTCATCTTGGGAGCGAGTTAGAGATGCCTTCCTGAAGGCACACCCTCTAGAGTTTAAGGAGAGTTCGGATGTGGTAGTTACAAGCCAGTGGAAGAAAGATATCCAGAGGCACCTAAGGATGTATGAGTGCATGGAGGTTCAAAGACATATTCTAACTACGTTTAAGCGAGTTGGGGCAGTATTCCAGTGGTGAGAGTCCACTATCGCCACAAGAGACAACATGACAGAACAGGAGTTCTGGGTGTAGTTTGACTGCAAATACTTACCATCCGTCGTCCAAACTGAGATGAGACAAAAATTATTAGATACAGGAGGGGAAGATAGTTGCTGAGTATGAGGAGGAGTTTACTCTATTTACTAACCTTGTGCCAAGAAAGGTACCTACTCAGGAGTAAAGGATACAGTTATTTACTGATGGTCTCATTTGGAGAATCTAACAGCACCTGTTGGGTAAACTTTCCTTAATGGCCTATACCGATGTGCTAAATGATTCTTTTTTACATTGCCAGGACCACTGCTTACATGTTAAGGGAATCAAGTGAGTAGTAGAGTCCAGCCAGCAGGGCAGGACCGGGGAAGAAAGTGCCAGCGGGGTGCCATCAGCTCAGAGTTAGTCCAGGAAAGGTAACCAGAGAACCCATCAGGGGGATTATGATAAGCATTTACGATCTAGAGATTTCACACTGGGTCAGGGAGGATATCAACATGGCCATCAGGGCATCAGAGCCAACAACATTTTTACCAGAGCCAGCAGGGCTAAAGGAGGGGTGGCAACGTCCAACAGGGCTAGCGAGGAGGAAATTTTGCAGGACGATGTTTCATACGTGTCGAGGATGGCCATAACAGCAAGATTTCCCCAACAAGATAACGTTTTCTCAGCAGTAGGGTACACATCAGGAGCCACAAAGGCCTATCTTTCCAGCTGCCCTCCCAGCACCAGCTTAGATGCCAGCTTTGCCTACTATACCAGTTATTCCACCAGCCCCACCTTAATAGGGGTATTTACAGTATGGGCATGTATATAACGTCCATCAGGCAGCAGTTCTCCAGGACCCACCTACATTTTAGGGTATTTTCTCTATCCACGGTACTTTGGGGAGCATTTTATTTGATATTAGGGTCTCACACTCATTCGTAGCCACTAGGTTTGCATAGACCATGAGGTTACTAGATATGGAAGATAGTACTGTTACATGTGTAGACTCGCCATTGGGTAATGGGATGCTGATTTTCTTTATCTATCGGGGTGTGAGTATTGAGATTAGGAGCCTTATTTTACCTATTGATATGCTTATATTAGACATTTCAGAGTATGACACCATTATTGGCAAGGATTAGCTAGTTGCGTATCGGGCCATGATTTATTGCTATAGTAGGAGCATTATTTTTGCTATACCGGACCATGAGATGTTTTTAGTAGCGATGCCTCGTTCGGAGGGAGGCTCATCCACCCATTTATACTACACAGAGGAGGAGACCTCTAAGGAGGTGGTGATTCCCCTAGATTCGATTCCGATCGTTTATGAGTTCGCTGATGTATTTCAGGAGATACCGGGATTACCAACCAGTATAGAGATTAATTTTATGATAGACTCAGTGTCGGGCACTCGACCGATAACTCGTGCACCTTATCGTATGGCTCCTATGGAGATGAGGAAGCTAAGGGATCAGATCGAGCAGCTTTTGGGGTAGGGCTTCATCCGTAGGAGTACCAAGCTTTTGGGTACCCCAGTGTTGTTTGAGAGATGGGTCGTGGCGATTGTGTATTGATTATCGGGAGTTAAACAAAGTCACGATATGGAATAAGTATCCGTTGCCCATAATCGATGACTTATTTGATCAGTTGAGAGGAGCTGCCTACTTCTCTAAGATAGACTTGAGGTCGGGATACCATCAGTTGCGTATCCGAGAGCAGTGTGTCTAAGACTGCCTTTCAGATGAGATACGGATCCTACGAGTTTTGGGTTATGCCATTCGGGCTAACCAATGCTCCAGTTGTGTTCATGGACTCGATAAATAGGGTATTCAGAGAATTATTAGATCACTTTATCATAGTCTTCATAGATGACATCCTGATTTATTCCCAGACTGAGGAGGAGCATGCCGGCATCTGAGACGGATTTTGTAGACACTGCGTGAGCATCAATTGTATGCTAAATATGAGAATTGTGGATTCTGGTTGCGAGAAGTGCAATTTTGGGGGCACATTATATCTGACAGGGGGATATCGGTGGACCCAAATAAAGTATCAGCGGTGAGGGAGTGGGGATATCCCACGACACCGATGGAGGTACGTAGTTTTTTGGGCTTGGCGGGATATTACAGGCATTTTATTCGAGGGTATATGAAAATTGCGGGTTCTTTGACTAACTTGGCTCGCAAAGGGGTATCGTTCATTTGGGATGACATTTATCAGTTGGATGTCAATGCGCTGAAGGACAAGTTGACTTCAGCACCAGTTCTTTCTCTACCCAGGCTAAGAGCGGTGTACTTAGTTTACACTAATCAATCCATACAGGGACTTGGGGGAGTGCTTCAGCAAGAGGATCGGGCTATAGCATTCGCTTCCCGCAAGCTTAAGTCTCACGAGAGGAATTACCCCACCCACGACTTGGAGTTAGCAGCAGTCGTGTTATCCCTTCGGATTAGAGACATTATCTTTTAGGGGAGAAATTTCGCCTGTTCATAGACCATAAGTCATTGCAGTACTTGTTCACACAGAGAGAGTTGAACATACGTCAGCGCAGATGGCTAGAATTTGTGAAAGACTATCATTTTGATATCCAGTATCACCCGAGGAAGGGTAATATGGTGGCAGACGCATTGAGCCATAGGCTAGTGGCCGAGGTGTGGAAGACTAAATGCAAGGAGCTGGGACATCAGGATGTAGTTGCAAGATCATTTATGTCAGTTATGACTGTAACACCCCAGATTGTCACGAGGGTGGTACAGGCCCAGGTAGCGGATCCATTTTGCTGAAAGAGGATTCGACAGCTTCTGGCCGGGGGATCGGATTCTTACTTAGTGAGTTTCGAGGGAGGCTTGAGCTTCAATAGAAGGCTGATTGTTCTAAAGGGGGGGGATTTAAAACACGCGGTGATGACAAACTCGCATGGATCTCGGTTCGTGGTAAACCCCGGTGGGAATAAGATGTACCAGGATATGAGGCGACAGTATTGGTGAAGTAGGATGAAGAGAGACATTGCCGATTTCATCTCAAATCGTGTCACCTGTTAGCTGGTAAAGGTGGACCATCAGAAATCGGTAGGGTTTTTTCAGTCGCTAGATATTCCTATGTGGAAATGGGAGAGCATTTCCTTGGATTTCATCACAGGGTTGCCTACTTCTCATAAGGGTTTCGGGTCACGATTCTTATGGGTGATTATAGATCGGTTAACTAAGGTAGCTCATATTCTTCCAGTCTGGATGGACTACACCACGACACAGCTTGCTCAGATGCTTATTGTCGAGATAGTGAGACTTCAAGGGGTGCCCCTTGATATTGTGTTTGATAGGGATAAGATTATATGTCTCGATTTTGGGAAATCTTTCAGGAGGCCATGGTTATGGAGTTGAGATTGAGTACGGCTTATCACCCACAAAAGGATGAGAAGACTGAGCAGACGAATCAGATGCTGGAAAATATGTTACATATATGTGTCCTTGATTTTAGGGGAGGTTGGTAGCAATATCTTCCACTGGTGGAGTTTGCGTGTAATAACTCCTACTAATTCACTATTGGCATGAATCCATTTGAGGCGCTGTACGGTAGGCCTTGCCATTCTCTTGCATGTTGGATAGAAGTGGGGGACAATAAGCTACTTGGGCCAGAGTTGATTCGGGACACTTCGGTCAGGATTGAGATGATTCGGAGTCATATACGGGTATCCCAGGACAGATAGAAAAGATAAGTTTATGCCAAGCGGTTCTTTCGAGAGTTTGAAGTGAGAGATTAGGTATTACTGTTGATATGTATTCGTTATCTCGGGCCAGGAGATTTTATTCGCTATCCTGGGCCAGGAGATGTTCATCATGGCGATGCCTCGCCCTAAGGGAGGATCTTCCACTCACTTATATTATATAGAAGAGGATACCTCTACGGGAGTAGTAATTTCACTTGACTTGATTCCAGTCATTTGAGACTTTGCTAATGTATTTCAGGACATATCGGGGTTACCATCGAGTAGGGAAATTGAGTTTGTGATAAACTCAACACCGAGCACTCGTCCTATTGCACGTGCACCGTACCGTATGACTCTGGCAGAGATGAGGGAGTAACAGGACCAGATAGAGCAATTATTGGGTAGGGTTTCTTCCGTACGAGTACTTCGCCTTCGGGTTCACCAGTTCTGTTTGTAAAGAAGAGGGATGGATCCTTACGGCTTTATGTTGATTATTGGGAGATGAATAAAGTCACGATACGGAATAAATATTCATTGCCTCGCATCGATGACTTATTTGACCAACTGAGAGGAGCAGCCTACTTCTCAAAGATAGACTTGATATCCGGCTATCGTCAGTTACGTATCAGAGAGCAAGATGTGCCGAAGACTGCTTTTCTGACAAGGTATGAATCCTACGAGTTTCAGATTATGCCATTTGGGTGTTTATGGAATTGATGAATAGGGTGTTCAGAGGGTTCCTTAATCAGTTCATGTGTCTTTATAGATGACATAATGATTTATTCCCATACCGAGGAGGAGCATGTCGATCACTTGCGTATGGTTCTACAGACTTTACGGTAGAATGAGTTGTACGCTAAACTGGAGAAATGTGAATATTGGTAGCGAGAGGTGAAATTTTTGGGACACATTGTATCTGAGAGCGGTATATTAGTGGATCCCAGTAAAGTGTCAGCAGTGAGGGAGTGGGGACATCCCATGACACCGATGGAGGTACGGAGTTTTCTAAGTTTAACCGATTATTATAGACGGTTCATTCGCTGGTTCACAAAAATTGTGGGTCCGATGACGAATCTGACTCGTAAGGGTGTGCCATTTATATGGGATGATGCGTGTTAGTTGGCTTTTGATGAGGTGAAGCAGAAGCTGACTTTAGCACCGGTACTAGAACTTCCTAGGTCAGGTGTAGAGTACCTTGTGTATACTAATGCGTCATTACAAGGGCTTCGTGGAGTATTACAGCAGGAGGATTAGGCTATATCTTATGTTTCCCGCACACTTAAGCCTCACGGGAGGAATTACCCCACCCACGACTTGGAGTTGGTAGCAGTCGTGTTTGCGCTTCGGATATGGAGGCATTACTTGTTGGGAGAGAAATTTCGCCTGTTCACAGACCACAAGTCACTGCAGTACTTGTTCACACAAAAGGAGATGAAAATGCATCAGCGCAGGTGGCCAGATTTTGTGAAGGATTACCAGTTCGAGATACGGTACCACCCAAGGAAGGCTAACGTAGTTGCCTATGCGTTAAGACATAGGCCAGTAGGTGAGGTAGCCGAGGCGTGGAAGGCGAAATGGAAAGAGTTGGAACATCAGGATGCAGTGGCCTGATCGTTCATGTCTGTTATGACTGTTATGCCCTAGATAGTGATGAGTGTAGTTCAGGACCAGGCTACGAATCCGTTTTGTCAAGAGAGGATTAGACAGTTGTTAGCCAAAGGAGCAAAGTCCTATTCAGTGAGTTCCAAGGGAGGTTTACGCTTCAACAGGAGACTGATTGTTCCAGAGGGGGAGGATCTACTACACGCAGTAATGACGGAGTCACATGGGTCCCAATTTGCAGTACATCCCGAAGGGGATAAGATGTACCAGGATATAAGGTGACAGTATTGGTGGAGTGGTATGGCGAGAGACATTGCAAAGTTCATCTCCAAGTGTGCCACCTGTCAACTGGTGAAGGAGGACCATCAGAAACTGCCAAGGTTGCTTTAGCCGCTAGAGATTCCTATGTGGAAATGGAAAAGCATTTCCATGGATTTCATTACAGGGTTGCCTACTACTCGGAGAGGTCACCATTCTATATTGGTTATTGTAGATCGGTCGACCAAGGTAGCTCACTTCTTGCCAGTCCGGACGGACTACACTACGGGATAGTATGCCCAGTTATTTATTGCCAAAATAGTGAGGTTACATGGGGTGCCCCTCAATATTATGTCCGACAGGGACAAAATCTTTGTGTCACGCTTCTGGGAGAGTTTTCAGGAGGCTATGGGTACCGAGTTACGGTTGAGTACAACGTACCACCCACAGACAGATGGGCATATAGAGCGCACTAATCAGATGCTGGAGGATATGTTGCACATGTGTGTCCTTGATTTTGGAGGAAGTTGCGAGCAGTATCTTCCACTGGTGGAGTTTGCCTATAATAATTCCTACCAGTTTACTATTGGTATATCCCCATTTGAGGCGCTATACGGTAGGCCTTGTCGCTCTCCTACTTATTGGTTGGCGGGGGGGACAACAAGTTATCGAAGGTGATTCACGATACACCTATCAGGATTGAGATGATATGAAGTCGCATACGGGTAGCCCGGGATAGATAAAAAAGCTACACCGATGCTAAGAGGTTCTTCAGGGAGTTTTTAGTGAGGGACTAGGTTCTAATGCGAGTGTATCCTATGAAAGGAGTAATGAGGTTCGGAAAGAAAGAGAAATTGGCTCCGAAATACATAGGACCATTTCCTATTATTGAGAGGATCGGACCGGTGGCGTACAGACTTGGATTGTTGGAACATTTGCACCACATTCATGATGTGTTCCACATTTCGTCATTGAGACGGTATCTCCGAGATGAGTTATCTCACACTCACGTCGCATTAGAGGAGATATACCTACAGCAAGACAGTTCTTATGAGGAAATACTAGTGTCTATTCTAGACCACAGTGAGAGGAAACGGAGGTCCAAAGTATTTCCACTTCTGTGAGTCCAGTGGGAACATCACAATGTAAAGGAGTCTACTTGGGAGCGAGAGGCAGATATGCGCGAGACGTTTCCAGACCTATTCGTGCCAGGTATGCCTTATTTTTCAAATTTCGGGACGAAATTCCATTATTAGGGAGGAAGTATGTAATAACCCGTACTTTTGTTGATTTTAACAATTATGAGATTAATTATTATTGTAGGATTAACTAAATGTAATGTGAGAAATTAATTGTTAATTATTTCAGTTTAAAATAAATATTAACTAGCGTGCCAAGGGTTAATACTTATTGTTGAAAATTATTGAATATTACTGTGTGAGTAAGTAATATGGGATTATGATATTATATATTTGTCGTGAGTGAGAAATACGACGGTTTGATAAATTAAGTCGAGACGCGCGCATGAATCGTGTTAGGACTACTTTAATGGGTTAAAAAGATAATTTATTTTTAAGTAACACGTATGGGAATTTCGAGTGCGTCAATGAGTTCGGAAGGGTCAAGATAGTCAAAAAACTCTATCCGAGTGTTTTATTGGGATTCCAGGGTAACTTAGGCCAAATCGACACCCTGGAGGGGTGTTTTGGTCTTTTGCGATTTTAGGAAATTAAAATGGATGAAAATTGAGAAATTAAAATTAAAGGTACGTGGGTTATATGGAGGTTTTCAATTTCTAAACCTAAGAGAGAGGGAGGGAGAGAGGGGGAGAGAGAGAGAGAGAGAGAGAGAGAGAGAGAGAGAGAGAGAGAGAGAGAGAGAGAGAGAGAACTAAAGAGGAATAAGAGGAGATCCATAGGTGTTCTTAGTGCAAAACTCAAGCTCACAGACCAACAATCCCACTAACGTGTAGATAGAGAGGAGAGGGCCACCCCAGTACCAGTTTCATTCAATGAATCATAAGTTCTCCATAAAGCAAGTGTTTATCTTGCTAAATTTTATGCATATATTACCCATGTTAGACTAGGTTGTTGAATCATCCATGAGATAATGAATTTCATGATTAAATTGATTTCAAATGATGAATTTGGGTAGGAACTTCATGTAGATTTAGAAACCCTATTCAGAGACATAAATTATGAGATTTATGCATAATTAAATACGAATTTAATTTGAGTTCAGATTAGACATTAATGGTGATTATAAAAAACTAGGGTTCTAAGGATTTCTTGAATTAATGCATCCATACTTGAAATTTAATGGGATTTTGATGTTAAACCATGTTGAAACATATTCTATTAGGTGTAGAAATGATTTAGGATGATTGGTTTTGTGTTGGGTTAAATTACACATGAATTGGGTGGACAAAAATGGAAGAGAAACGCAGAAATTCAAAGGTAGGGGACAATCTAGGTCAAGGTCGTTCAAACGACCTCGAGAACTAGAATGTCGTTCGAACGACCTCGTTCGAATGAGAATTCTAACGACAATTCCAAAGAGAATTTAGAGATAGGTTCGTTAGAAGTAGGTTCGAACGACCCCGTTCGAACGATAAATTCCAACGAGAATTCAGGGTCTTAAGTCGTTCGAAGTTTCGTTTGAACAAGATTTCTAACACTTCTAACGATATTTTAGAAAATTGTAAAAATTGCCCAATTAAGTAGAAAGCTTATGAGGATAGTCCGAGAGCGAAGGGATAATCATAATGGGCCAATACAATGAGTAGTAGAGAATACTATACTACATATATTAAGAAAGAATTGGGTTACCTAAGGTTTAAATTGGGTTGTGTGAATACCTAAGATTTTAATAGGTTGTGTGTATACTTATAGATTGCTTATTATTTGTAAGACATACCTACACTGCCTGCTATTACGTGGAGATTACGCACTTGGGCAGTCTTATCCTGATGAGCCTTCGGGGGGATCATTAGACTTGCACCATAGAACATAGAACCTTGGACACGTGTTATCCGAGATATGATAGTTCGACGGTTTAATGGGAACGTAGGTATGTGCGTAACCCATTGGGTTAGGGACTATGTTCACCTCCAATATGTGTTATTGTATTTTTTATGGTTCGTGGGAGATTATCAGAACCCTTATCCCTATTCAGTGCGATATGTACTGGGATACAATAACAGAGTATGCATTGCACCAAGAGGTCTTAACCTAGGGGTGCAGAGTGATGATATTGAATATATATATATATATATATATATATATATATACTTGAGAACAATATGCGAATTAGTAGATATGGTAATGATGATAAGTAAGTTAATCTTAGTGAGTGAAAGATTAACTACACGAATGGTGAAAATATAAATCAATTATTTGGGATCAAATACGTTAATAACGTATTGTATGGGCGATATGGGTGTACTATGGGTGTACTACGGGCGAACGTAAGTAGTGATAATGTGTCTTCGAACTACTTAGGCGGAGTAGCATAGCTAGTATGGGTTAGAAGATGCGTTAGGCGTGCACATTAGATAAAAGGTGAGCATCTCAAGTGAGAGAAAGAATTTCTAACATGTATATAATATGTGCTAAATTGCATTTATGCACTTGATGTTTTAAAACTATATTTACTCGGGTTCTGACCCGTTTCTTGCACATTTTAACTCCTGTCTATATAAATATATATATATATATATATATATATATATATATATATATATATATATATATATATATGTGTGTGTGTGTGTGTGTGTGTGTGTGTGTGTGTGTGTGTGTGTGTGTGTGTTATAACAGGTGCCCAGCCACAGGCACACCAGATCTAGACACTTGGATTATTTGATAAGCTGCAGCGATTGTGGAAGTTGTAGGTCCTTGAGATTAGACGCATCCATCATTTCTTTCAGTTTAATCAGACTTTATATTCAGGACATATATCGCCATTCTCAGACAATGTTAATTTCTAGAGATTTTTGTATTTCTCATAAGTATTTCACTTTTAGTTAAAATTGGTATTTTAAGTTGGTGATTGTGGAAATTTCAACTGGGACGTTCATTCTAGTATTTATTATTCTATTATTCAGTTTAGTGGATGGTATTTGATTATTTGTGTAGTTCAGTTAGTTAATGAAATGGGTAATTTATTAAAATAAACCGAATGGTTATGAGTAATTGTTTTTTACACTAGCTTAATTAAATATTAGGTATTTAATCGATTAAAGTTTTTCGACAGTGATGCTAATAATGAACCAACCGAACATTCTGTTTTAATTTAATAAATGACTGATCACTAGATATATAATTGGGTGGGGTGTCACAGGTGGTATCATAGCATCAGGTTCTAGAGTCTTTCGGGATCTGTGCGGCTTATTATCTTTCCAGCTTAGCGTTCTTTGATAAAGAACCCTATTTTATGACTGTTGTATTCCTTATTATATGATTACGTCTTCAGCTATTAGAGATTTGTTAATAACTGTAGACTAATAAAAATATTTCTCATTTCAGATGCCTCCTCGACGTGCACCACGGGTTAGAAATGCCCAGCCAGAGCCGCTACCAGCTCAGGCTCAGGGGACAATAAATGCAGTCGAGGTTGCTGCCATAGTTGCACAGGCGGTGAATGCAGCTTTAGTGGTGGTGCAGCAGGCCCCACCCCAGGTTCAGGCAGTGACTCCAGCGCCACCATAGGTGTTCCCTTCTTCTTGGGAGTGTGTTAGGGAGGCCTTCTAGAAGGCGCATCCCCAAGAGTTTCAGGGGAGTTCCAACGTGATTACTGTGAGCCAATGGAAGAAGGACATCCAGAGACACATTCTCATGTATGAGTGCATAAATGTTCAGAGGCAGTTGTTGGCTACCTTTAAGCTGGTAGGGACAGCTTTACAGTGGTGGGAGTCCACTACTACCTTGGACGAGAGTGATAGCATCACCATTCAGAGTTTCTGGGGGGCGGTTTGATCGCAAGTTTTTTCCCTCCGCCGTTCAGACTGAGATGAGGCGAAAATTACTGGACCTCACCCAGGAGGGGAAGATCATTGCTAAATATGAGCAGGAATTCACTAGATTGACTAACCTAGTGTCAGATGAGGTATTTACAGAAGCGAAGAGGGTCCAGATGTTTATGGATGGCTTGCCTTGCAGGATACGACAGCACCTACCGGGTAACCTTTCCCTACAGTCCTACATAGATGTACTTAATGCAGCTCTACTACACTGTTAGGACCATCGCTTCCATGCTAAGGGAAGCAAGCGAGGAGGAGATTCCAGCCAGCAGGGTAGGATCGGGGGAGGTAATGCCAGTGGGGATTCAACAGAGCAAAGTCACATAGGCAGGGTTCCCATCAGGAGGATTCTGCAAAGAGATTCAGATTAGGTGGATTCAGGCATGGACATGGGGATTTCAGGCATGGCCATCAAGGCCAGCAGAGTCATCAGGGCCAGTAGGTCCAAGGGAGGGGTGGCAACGACTAGCAAGGCCGAGGCCAACAGGAGCAGAGGGGGGGAAACTTTATAGGAAGATGTTTTTCTTGTGACAAGATTGGCCACAGGAAGCAGGATTAACCCGACAAGGGAAATATTCCCAAGCAGCAGGGTGCTCTCCAGGATCCCCAAAGACCTATCTTTCCCACCGCTCTCCCAACAGCAGCACCAGTCCTAGCTTTGTCTACCATTCCAGCAGCCCCGATTTAGCAGGGATAGTTACAGTGTGGGCGTGTTTACAACGTCCATTAAGCAGTAGTCCTACAGGCACCGCCCATAGTTGAGGATACATTTTCCATCCATGGTACTATGGGGCGTATTTTGTTTGACACGGGGGGCATCACACTCATTTGTATCCACTATCTTTGCACGAGTCGTAGGGTTGTTAGACATGTTAGAGAGCACGGTGACTTGTGTAGACTCACTGTTGGGTAGTGGGTCTTTGATTTTCTTTATATGCCAGGGGGTTGGTATAGAGATGCGAGTCTTATTTTTCCAGCTGATATGCTCATATTAGATTTGTTTGAGTACGACGCCATTATGGGCATCGATTAGCTTGTCACTTATAGATCCATAATTGATTGTTTCAGCAGGAGTATAGTATTCACTATCCCGGGCCAGGAGATGTTCATCATGGAGATGCCTCGCCCGGAGGAAGGATCATCCACCCACTTGTATTATATAAAGGAGGAGACCTCTACGGGAGTAAAAATTTCACTTGACTAGATTCCAGTCATTTTCTAGTTCGCTAATGTATTTCAGGACATACCATGGTTACCACCGAGTAGGGAAATTAAGTTTGTGATAGACTTGACACCGAGCAATCATCCTATTGCACGTTCACCATACCGTATGGCTCCGGTAGAGATGAGGGAGTTACGGGACCAGATAGAGAAATTTTGGGGGTAGGGTTTCATTCGTAGGAGTGCCTTGGGGTGCTCCGGTTCTATTTGTAAAGAAGAAGGATGGATCCTTACAGCTCTGTGTTGATTACCGAGAGTTGAATAAAGTCACGATAAAGAATAAATATTTATTGCCTTGGACTTATTTGACCAACTAAGAGGAGTAACTTAATTCTTAAAGATAGACTTGATATCTAGCTATCATCAGTTACGTATCAGAGAGCAAGATGTGTCGAAGGCTGCTTTTCTGATAAGGTATAAATCCTATGAGTTTTGAATTATGTTGTTTGGGTGAACCAATGCACCGGCAGTGTTTATGGAATTGATGAATAGGGTGTTCAGAGAGTTCCTTGATCAATTCATAATTGTCTTTATAGATGACATAATGATTTATTCTCGTACTGAGAAGGAGCATGTCGATCACTTGCGTATGGTTCTACAGACTTTATGGGAGAATGAGTTGTACGCTAAACTGGAGAAATGTGAATACTGACAGGGAGAGGTTAAATTTTTGGGACATATTGTATCTGAGAGGGTTATATCAGTGGATCCCAGCAAAGTGTCAGTGGTGATGGAGTGGGGACAACCCACAACACCGACGGAGGTATAGAGTTTTTTGAGTTTATCCAATTATTATAGATGGTTCATTCGGGGGTTCACAAAAATTACGGGTCCAATGACAAATCTGACTCGTAAGGGCATGTCGTTTATATGAGATGATGCATGTCAGTTGGCTTTTGATGAGGTTAATGAGAAGATAACTTTAGCACTGGTACTATTACTTCCTAGGGAAGGTGTGGAGTACCTTGTGTATACTGATGCGTAGTTACAGGGGCTTGGTGGAGTATTACAATAGGAGGCTCAGGCTATAGCTTATGCTTCCCACAAACTTAAGCATCATGAGAGGAATTACCCCACCCACCACTTGGAGTTGGCAACAGTTGTGTTTGCACTTCGTATATGGAGGCATTACTTGTTGGGAGATAAATTTCACATGTTCACAGATCACAAGTCACTGTAGTACTTGTTCATGCAGAAGGAGCTGAAAATGCGTCAGCGCGGGTGGTTTGAGTTTGTGAAGGATTACCAGTTCGAGATACAGTACCACCCAGGGAAGGCTAACATAGTTGTTGATGCATTGAGCCGTGGGCCAGTAGGTGAGGTAGCCGAGGCGTGGAAGGCTAAATGGAAAGATTTGGGACATCAGGATGAAGTGGCCAGATCGTTCATGTTTGTTATGATAGTTACCCCCTAAATAGTGATGAGGGTGGTTCAAGCCCAGGCAACAGATCCGTTTTGTCAGAAGTGGAATAGACAGCTATTAGCCGAAGGTGCAGAGTCCTACTCAGTGAGTTTCGAGGGAGGCTTACGCTTCAACGGGAGACTAATTATTCTAGAGGGGGAGGATCTACTACACGCAGTAAAGACGGAGTCACATGGGTCCCGATTTACGATATATCCCGGAGGGGATAGGATGTACCTGGATATGAGGCGACAGTATTGGTGGAGTGGTATGAAGAGAGACATTGTAGAGTTCATCTCCAAGTGTGCCACCTGTCAGCTGGTAAAGGTGGATCATTAGAAACTGCAGGTTGCTTTAGCCGCTAGAGATTCCTATGTGGAAATTGGAAAGCATTTCCATGGATTTCATTACAGGTTTGCCTACTACTCAGAGAGGTCACGATTCTATATGGGTAATTATAGATCGGTTGACGAAGGTAGCTCACTTCTTGCCAGTCTGGACGGACTACACTACGGGACAGTATGCCCAGTTATTTATTTTCAAAATAGTGAGGTTACATAGGGCCCTCAATATTGTGTCCAGGGACAAAATCTTTGTGTCGAGCTTCTGGGAGAGTTTTCAAGAGGCTATAGGTATCGAGTTGCGATTGAGTGCGACGTACCGCCTGCAGACAGATGGGCAGACGAAGCACATTAATCAGATGCTGGAGGATATGTTGAGCATGTATGTCCTTGATTTTGGAGGAAGTTGGGAGCAGTACCTTCCACTGGTAGAGTTTGCCTACAACAACTCCTATCAGTTTACTATTAGCATGGCCCCATTTGAGGCGCTATACGGTATGCCTTGTCGTTCTCCTACTTTTTGGTTTGAGGTGGGGGACAACAAGTTACTCGGGCTGGAGGTGATTCAGGATACGTCGACCAGGATTGAGATGATACGGAGTCTCATGCGGATAGCCTAGGATAGACAGAAAAGCTACGTCGATACTAAGAGGTTCTTCAGGGAGTTTTCAGTGGGGGACCAGGTGCTACTGTGAGTGTCTCTTATGAAAGGAGTAATGAGCTTTAGGAAGAAATGTAAATTGGCTCCGAGATACGTAAGACCATTTCTTATTATGTAGAGGATCGAACCGGTGGCATACAGACTTGGATTACCAGAACACTTGCACCGCATTCATGATGTGTTCCACATTTCGTCACTGAGACGGTATCTCCGAGATGAGTTGGCTCACACTCACGTTGCGATATAGGATATAGACCTACATCCAGACACTTCTTATGAGGAGAGACCAGTGGCTATTCTAGACAATAGTGAGAGGAGACTGAGGTTCAAAGAAGTTCCACTTGTGCGGGGTCGGTGGGAACATCACAATGTAGAGGAGTCTACTTGGGAGCGAGAGGCAAATATGCGCGAGAAGTATCCAGACCTATTCGTGCCAGGTTTGCCTTATTTTTTGAATTTCGGGACAAAATTCCGTTATTAGGGAGGAAGTATGTAATAACCCGTACTTTTGTTGATTTTATTAACTACGAGATTAATTACTATTGTGGGATTAATTAAATTAAATGTGAGAAATTAATTATCAATTAATCAAGTTTAAAATAAATATTAACTAGCGTGCCAAGGGTTAATACTTATTGTTGAAAATTATTGAATATTATTGTGTGAGTAAGCAATATAGTATTATGATATTATATATTTGTCGTGAGTGAGAAATACGACAGTTTGGTAAATTAAGTCGGGACGCGCGCGTGAATCGTGTCGGGACTACTTTAATGGGTTAAAAAGATAATTTATTTTTAAGTAACTCGTATGGGTATTTCGAGAGCGTCAATGAGTCTGGAAGGGTCGAGATTGTCAGAAAACTCTAACCGGGTGTTTTATTTGGATTCCGAGGCAATTTAGGCCAAACCCACATCCCGGAGGGGTATTTTCGTCTTTTGAGATTTTGGGAAATTAAAATGGAGGAAAATTGGGAAATTAAAATGAAAGGTACGTGGGTTAAATGGAGGTTGTCAGTTTTTAAACCTGAGAGAGAGAGAGAGAGAGAGAGAGAGAGAGAGAGAGAGAGAAAAGAAGAGATCCATAGGTGTTCTTGGTGCAAAACTCAAGCTCTCACACCAACAATCCCACTAACATGTTGATCGAGAGGAGTGGATCACCCCAATACCATTTTCATTCAACAAATCAGAAGTTCTCCATAAGGCAAGTGTTTATCTTGCTAAATTTTTTACATATATTACCCATGTTAGACTAGGTTGTTGAATCATCCATGAGATAATGAATTTGATGATTAAATTGATTTCAAATGATGAATTTGGGTACGAACTTCATGTATGTTGAGAAACCCTATTTAGAGATATAAATTTTGAGATTTATGCATATTTAAATACAAATTTAATTTGGGTTTAGATTAGACATTAATGGTGATTATAGAAAACTAGGGCTTCTAAGGATCTCTTGAATTAATGCATCTATACTTGAGATTTAATGGGATTTTGATGTTAAACCATGTTGAAAGACATTCTATTAGGTGTAGAAATGATTTAGGATGATTGGTTTTATATTGGGTGAAATTACACATGAATTGGGTGGACAAAAATGGAAGAAAAACGCAGAAATTCAAAGGTAGGGGACAATTTGGGTCAAGGTCGTTCTAACGACCTGGAGAACCAAAATGCCTGTTCTAACGAGAATTCCAACAAAAATTCCAACGAGAATTCAGAGTTAGGTTCGTTAGAAGTAGGTTCAACCGTATTAATCCGAACGACCTCGTTCCAACGAGAATTCAGGATCCTAAGTCGTTCGAAGTTTCGTTCGAATGAGATTTATGACACTTCTAATGAGATTTTAGAAAATTGTAAAAATTATCCGATTGAGTAGAAATCTTACGAGGATAGTCCGATAACGAGGGGATAATCGTAATGGGAAAATACAATGAGTAGTTGAGAATACTATACTACATATATTAAGAAAGAATTGGGTTACCTAAGGTTTAAATCTGGTTGTGTGAATACCTAAGATTTTAATAGGTTGTGTGTATACATATGGATTGCTTATTATGTGTATGACATACCTACGATGCTTGCTATTAGGTGGAGGTTACGCGCTTGGGGAGTCTTATCCTGATGAGCCTTTGGCGGGATCTTTAGACTTGCACCATAGAACATAGAACCTTGGACACGTGTTGTCCGAGATATGATAGTTCAACGGTTTAATGGGAATGTAGGTATGTGCGTGACCCATTGGGCTAGGGACTATGTTCACCTCCAATATGTGTTATTGTATTTTTGATGGTTCATGGGATATTATCCGAACCATTATCCCTATTCAGTGCGAGATGTATCGGGATATGATAGCAGAGTATGCATTGCACAAGAGGTCTTAACCTAGGGGTGCAGGATTTGTATATATATATATATATATATATATATATATATATATATATATATATATATATATATATATATATATATATTTATACTTGAGAACAATTCTACTATGCGAATTAGTAGATATGGTAATGATGATAAGTAACTTAATCTTAGAGAGTAAAAGATTAACTACACGAATGGTGAAAATGTGAATCGGCTATTTGGGATAAAATATGTTAACAACGTATTGTATGGGCGATACGGGTGTACTACGTGTGAATGTAAGTAGTGATAATGTGACTTCGAACTAGTTAGGCCAGGTAGCATAGCTAGTATGGGTTAGAAGATGCGTTAGGCGTGCAAATTAGCTGAGAGGTGAACATCTCAAGTGAGAGCACGAATTTCTAACATGTTTATAATATGTATTAAATTGCATTTATGCCCTTACTATTTTAAGACTATCTTTACTCAGTTTCTGACCCATTTCTTGCACATCTTCTCTCCTGTCTCTATATATATATGTATTATAACAAGTGCCCAGCCACAGGCACACCAGATCTAGACACTTGGATTATTTGACGAGCTGCAGTGATTGTGAAAGCTATAGGTCTTTGAGATTAGACGCATCGGTCATTTCTTTCAGTTTAATCAGACTTGCTATTCAGGGCATATGTCGCTAATCTCAGACTATGTTTATTTCGAGAGAGATTTGTATTTCTCATCAGTATTTCAGTTTCAGTTAAACTTGGTATTTTATGTTGGTGATTGTGAACATTTCAACTGGAACGTTCATTTCAATATTTATTATTATATTATTCAGTTCAGTGGATGGTATTTGATTATTTGTGTAGTTTAGTTAGTTAATGAAGTGGGTAATTTATTAAAATAAACTAAATGGGTGTGTTATAAGTAATTGTTTTGACACTAGCTTAATTAAACATTAGGTATTTAATCGGATTAAAGTTTTTCGAAAGTGACGCTAAGAATGAACCAACCGAACATTATGTTTTAATTTAATAAAGGACTGATCACCAGATATTTAATTGGGCAGAGTGTCACATTATGAACTGGATAATGAGATTTAGGAAGAAGGGGAAGTTGGTCCCGAGTCACGTGGGACCATTTCCTATTATCGAGAGGATTGGACCGGTGGCATATAGACTTGGGTTGTCGGAGCACTTGCATCGGATTCATGATGTGTTCCATTTTTTTTACACTAAGGTGATATCTCAAGGATGAGTTAGATCACACTCACATTGCGTTGAATGAGATTGATTTACAGCCCGATAGTTCATACGAGGAGAGACCGGTGTCTATCTTAGACCATAGCGATAGGGGGTTGAGGTGTAAGGTAGTTCCACTTGTGCATGTCTAATGGAAACATCATAATGTCGAGGAGTCTACTTGGGAGTAAGAGGATGAGATTCGCAAATTAGTACCAGGTATTCCTTTTTCCAAATTTCGGGACGAAATTTCATTATAAGGGGTGAAGTATGTAACACCCCGTATTTTTACAGATTTTTAAATGAGGGATTAATTAAATTAAATATGAGAAATTAGTTGGAAATTAATTCGTAGAAAGACAAGGGTTTGTAGTTATTATTGATGTGAATTATATTGAGTATTACTTAGTTAATAAAGTAATAAGTGATTTCGAATATATTAAAATTATCGCGAGTTAAAAATACGACAGTTGCAGTAATTTAGTCGGGACGTCTGCGAGTCGTGTCGGGACTCAATTTAATGAAATAAAAAGCAATTATTAAGTCATCTGTATGGTCATTTCCAGTGTGGCAAAGTGTTTGAAAGGGTCGAGATAGTCAGAAAAGTCTATCCGGGAGTTTGGTTTGGGTCTCAGCTCAATTTTGAGCTAAACTGGCATCCCGGGAGGGTATTTAGGTCATTTGTATTTTTGAAGAAAAGGGGCATAAGAAATTAATAGGTTTATATCATCTTAGAAAAGGAGCCTTCGAGGGTTAGAAGTTTAGGGGTGTAAGCGGTACGGGTTTTCAACATACCGTACCGTTTTGGACCGAAAAAAAATGGTTTTGGTTTCATATATTAAAATACCAAAAACCGATCTTACCGAAACCGAAATTACCGTAAAAAAGTTGGTTGGTTTTGGTTTTAATATTTAAATAACTGATTTATCGAAATTATCGTACCGAAATTACCAAAACCAGAAAAAACCATATCGAAATTACCGTATAGTACCGAATTATCGAAACCAGAAAAAACCGTAACGAAATTATCATACCGTACCGAATTTACCAAATTTACCGAAACCAGAAAAAAGTTGGTTCTGGTTTTGGTTTTAATATTTAAAAAAGTTGGTTGGTTTTGTTTTTTATTTTTTGGGACTTTTTATGTTGTTTACCGAAACCAGAAAAAACCAAAACGAGAAACCAGAAAAAACCAGAATTTATCGAAACCAGAAAAAACCAGAAGAAACCAGAAAAAACCAGAATTTACCGAAACCAGAAAAAACCAAAATTACCAAAAAAACGAAATACCAGCCGGTTTGGTTTTGGTATTGATTTTGGTGTACCGGGCGGTAAACTGGTACGGTTTGGTTTTACCATCCAGAGTTTGATTTTGGTATTGGTATCTACTATTTACCGACCAAACTGTACCGCTTACACCCCTAGAAGTTATAGAGTTGCAGAGAGGCCATAGGAAGAAGAAAATAGGAGGTCCCAAGGGCTAGAACCACCATTATTGCAACGTTTGCACCATAAACACCACCATTGCGTAGATCGAAAGGGAGAGAGGCCAACCAAATCAGAATTATTCAGAGATTCAGACTTTCATAACAAGGCAAATGTTTAAACTTGAAAATTTCTACCATATATAATATCCATGTTAGTATAGGAGAATTATTCACATGATTATGAAGATATTGCGTTAATTTTTTAGGATTAAAATATGTTCTTGGATAAAAAACATGTTAAGAAAAACTCCATGATGCATGTAGAACGAAATTGAAGAATTGGGATTATCCATATGTGAATAAATCTGGGTTGTTTGTGATTTCTTGAACAAAAAAATGATGAGCTAGGGTTTTAAAGAAATAAATTGGGAATTTTGGAATTTATTGTTGTTAATTGATGGTTCAATGATTCTTGTACCTTATATTCTAGTATAATGTTTAAGATGATTAGTTAGAGGTTTGGCAAAGAATCATGGAGTTTTAATTAAGGAAAAAACTTGAAAAAATGTAATTGCGTAGAACAACTGAGAACTACAGAACGTCGGACCGGTTCGGTCCAGATGCGAACTGGTTCGGTCAACTGCCATTCGTTTCTCTTTTTGTTTAGAACTCGTGGGAAACGTTGGGGATTCTCTTACTGAATTAATCTTTAAATATAATGAGTATTGTATTAAAATAACAGTAGGTCAAGGTTGGGTTTTAGGTTCGGTCCTATGAGGGGGATTTAAGGGTAAAGTTTAATTAGGTTTATTTGAGAAAAAAACTTAAATAAAAGAATAATTCGAGTAATGGGAATTCGAGGAAAACGATGACTAAGACCAGTAGGATATGAGTGAACTACCTACTGATATTATATTAGAGAATAATGGACACACTTCGAGTGGTGAGAGATACTCGGGAACATAAGATATTAAGTATAATTGAAATTTACTAATACGTGGAATATTAGGGAAATTTATAAACCTCGTATGGGATATATAATATAGGTCAAAGTATACCTATATGGACAATACAAATATATGGGCTGTGTGTATACGTATTGTGTGATTTCTTATGTGTATGACATACTTATGCTGCTTGCTATCGTGGGAGGTTTTAAAAAAGGGGATTGTCTTATCCTGATGAGTTATTAGGGGGATATTTAGATTTGGTACCTCTGAACATAGAACTTTGGTTTCATCACTATTTGGGTGAACAATGGTGTACACGGTCATTTGGGTGCGTAGGTATGTGCGTAGCCCAAAGGCCTAGAACTATGTTCACCTCCATTTGTGTCTGAACTGTATTTTATTGTTCGAGGGTGATCCCGAACCGATTGTCCTTATTTAGTACGAGATGTATCGGGACTTGATAGGAGAGTATGCATGCACCGCAGCTGAGTTTAGGGGTGCCGTATTAGTATATATAATAGGGTGATGAATATATATATATATATATATATATATACTTATGATTTATTCTACTCTGTGGACTTAGTAGATAAGAAATATAAGGAAATCTAAAGTAACTTAAGTATGTGAACACTTAACTGTTGGAAATTCTTACTTGAGTTAAAAGATATGGAAAAATTCGATAATGTATTATGTGAGAAATACAGGTGGACATTATGAGTAATATTTTAAAAAGGCTAACGCATTCAAACTGGTTAGGCATAGTAGCAGTAACTAGAATTATTTAGAAGTACGTTAGGCGTGTACACTAGTTGAGAGGTGAGACTTCTCAAGTGATAGTTGTAAACTAACATGTATATAATATCTGCTTTTATGCAGTTTAAATACTTGCTAAAATGTTTTAAACTGTTTTAACTCGAGCTTTGACCCGTTTCTTCCAAATCTATTTTCTTGGTGCAAATTATTTTATGTGTCCAGCCACAAGGATGCCAGGCTTAGGAGTTCCGTGTGATTTGACGTGCTGCAACTGCGGTGGAAGTTGCAGGTTCTCGATATTAGACACTTCCACGCCTATCCATTTATCTTCCTTATGCAGATATTTCAGTCAGGGCATTTTCCCACTCTAGACATTATTTAGTTTAGAGATATTTTATTTCATTCATCTCCAGTGTTGGGACTTGGTTTTATTTTAGATTACCGTATTTGAGATTTCAGACTGGAGTGTTTATTTCAATTACTTTCATTTATTCAATTACTTTGATATTCCATTATATTTTTTTTATTTAAATAGTGAATGTGGTTTAGAATTCTTATATTCTTGCATGTTAATAAAGATTAAAATTTTGACATCGGCTTAATTAACTAATAGGTGATGAGTAATTAAAATGTTTTTCGATAGTGATGCTAAGATTGAACCAAATGAGAAACCTAGGGCTGGCAACTTTTGTCATGATAATCGTTTATGGTAATAACACGAAATGACCTGAACCTGGTATGATTAGCTTGTATAGATTTAAGAGTACTCAAAACTTATGTTCGAATCAAAATCAACGCGACTCAAAAATGACTCGACTAACCCGAATTGCCACACTTAGAGAAACCTATTTTAATTTAGTAAATGCCTGATCACCCGGTATTTTATTTGGTGGGGTGTCAAAGATAAATGGGGTATATTAATTGCAAAGAGATCTTAATAAATATTTTTATGATATAAAACTATAAAATCAACAACATTTATGGTCTCATTGCATTCATATACTTGTAGAGCCTTAATGTTAAATCTCACATCATATTCCTTTAGGTATTCCCCCATTTTTTCTAGGATTTCAACAATGAAGTGTTTTTTTTCCTATTTTTGAGTGTCAATAAATAACCTTTTTGGATATATGAATTTTGGGCCATCCCTAATTTGATCTTGAAAAAACAATATTCAGTATTCCTCCTAAGTGTGGTTAATAAGTCTCTACACAAAACCTCGTGTGGGTTATCTTGAAGCAGCGTTAGTGAATTGTAAATCTCCAAATAATAGATATGATTGTTATTCACATTAAATGGCTACATATTGGTAATCTGAAACTTCAAGTGCAATAATTAGAGAATTTGGAAAACATCTTTATAAGGGTTAATCCGAAGGAACCTAGCGTCTGATTTCGTATCAATTAAGAAAGGTGTCCCAATGGTCCTTTATCTTCTTTATATTTCATGGTAATTCTTATTAATGAGTGAAGGTTTGTCTTTGGCATGAACTCAAAGTTGATATTTCTAAGGACTAGTAAAAACCTACCGAGGCACTTTGCATTCATTATTTATATCATTATCCCATGCTTACTGTTTTGAGTCCTTATCGCCCCCATCATAGTTTTCACACAAGACTAGGAATTTTCTTCAACATGAGAAGTTAGGGGAAGCAGGATTAGAATATTATCTAATTTCTCTTTCAATGCCTTCTAATGGGATTCCACATCTCTTAATGATACAAAGTGTGATCTCCAATCTAAATATCTCTAAGGAAACCTCGAACTATATGTTTAGGTTATAAAAGGGGTAAATTAACCTCAACCACTTTATTCAAAATCTTAAAAGTAAAACATTCCCCTCATCTAATACCAATGGGACTTGGAGACTTCAGAGTATGTCGTCTCCAAAGCACAATGCTCCTGTTAAATCTTAATAATTTATTTCAAGGTTATAAGTGAACATTAGGAACCTCAGTACAGTCACAAGGTGTATAACTATCTACCTTGAGAGTTGGAAAAGGTTCTTCATCCATCATCAAAGGCTCCATTATAATCTAAGATCTTGGGAATGTGCCCATAGAGATTCATCATGTATACCATACCCCCCTAGTGGGGACTCACATGGTTGGGTATCACTCATTCATGGTTAAGATACCTCCAGGACCTCATTCTCTTAACCTCAGGGTCAAAAATTCAAAGAGATCACCTACTTAATCTAACGAGTTAGTGAGAAAGTACACAATTTATTCTACCAACGCCCACTCACTATGCCTACCCATATAGGTCATATTAAATGGCATTTAATATTATCACCAACCACCAATAATGACCTACAACTCTTCCCTAAAAACTCCACCTCTGTCACTGTAGAAAACAAACCTCAGATAAGGCCTCCCATGCTACATCAGTAACTTATCACCGGTTCTAGCTGGTAGCTTCTATAAAAAAAGTCTTGGGGAAGGTTGTGGTGGATTGAATTCAAGAAATATAGGATAAAAAGGGAGTTTGAAGAAAAATTGTATTCTACATCTTTATAAGGAAATAATTTAACCACTTTCACAAGGAAAGCATTTAGGCATAACATTTGTGTGTCTAAGAGTTATTTCAGTATTGTGCATTTTAATTAGAAAAAATCATTTAGATAAGTCAATTAGTTAGTTCCTAAAGGTTTTTCATCCATTAAAAATACCTCACATTACTTATTTCCACGTTATCTAAAGCCTTAGGCTAGGTACATTTGTTTGAGTCATCGTTACAAGGAATATACAAGAGAGAAACACCTTTATAGTGGATGTAGGTAACTCAACAGAGGTACCAAACCACTTTATGTCATGTGTCAAACTTATTTCTAATATATTCATACCTACACCCTCATATAGGAGGGTCATTTAGTGAGACTGGGTACTTAACGAATTTTAGTAACATTATCTTTCATGTTATAATCCAACTAGGCATTGGTCGTCATCTTTGAATGAGTCAAGCAAGGGAACTTTATTGGTAATGACTTTATAGAATAATTATTTCCATAAATTGAGCTAAACTAATGGTGTTAAGACTCACACTTTTTTAGCTTAACATATAAACGATTCTTTCGTAACGCCTGAAGTATAATGCAAAGATGGTGCTCGTGGTCCTCCCTTAATTTCGAGTAAATCAAAATATCATCAATGAAGACAATAATAAATTAGTCTAGATAGGGGCAAAATATTCAATTCATCAAATCCATAAAAGTAGCCGGGGCATTCGTTACTCCGAAAAGCATAACTAAAAATTCCTAGTTCCCATATCATGTTCAAAATGCCATCTTCGAAATATCTTCTTCCCTAACTAAGAGTTTATGGTACCCAGACCTTAAATCAATCTTTGAAAACACTTCTGCACCTTGAAGTTGGTCAAATAGGTCATCAATTCTCGACAATGGGTACTTATTTTTTTATGGTGACTTTATTTAGTTACCGATAGTTGATACACAGTCTAAGGGACCCATCCTTCTTCAACGCAAACAAAACAACGGCTCCCCAGGTTGATGCGCTTGGTTTGATAAAACCTTGGTTTAACAATTCTTTAATTTTATTCTTTAGTTCTAACATTTCCTTTGGTTCCATGAGGTACGGTGCTAGAGACACCGGGGAAGTGCTGGGAATAAGGTATGCAAAAGTCAATCTCCCTCTTTGGTGGCAATCCAGGATTTTTTGGAACACGTCAACAAAGTCACATACTAACGGGAATCAACTAATGGCTACTTCTTCATTACCATACTCGACGTGGGCTAGAAAACTCTCAATCAAATCATTATATGGGCGATCACGACAAAAAGTAAATGGTGGTTGGTCTGGGATGGAAAAGATTATTATTTTGTCAAAGCAATCTTATATGACATGGTAGGTAGTGAGCCAATCCATGCCAAGAATAACATTAAAATGTCCCATCACAAGTACTATCAATTCGTCTGGTATTTCTCTACCCTTAATGCTCACTGGACAATCCTTTCATACTAGGTCAAGGGTTAAAAATTTACCCAAATGGGAACTGACCACTAAAGGTGTGTCTAAATGATCAGGCACTACTCCTAACATCTTTATAAAAGTAGATGAAATAAAAGAATATGTAGCACCAGTGTCAAATAGAACCTTTGCACGTTAATTAAATATAGATAGGTTACCTTCAACCCCAACTTGTTATCCCACCACTGCATATACCCTTGATTGACCACCTTATTGTGCTTGGTTGTTTTTCCTTGGTTTCTTATAGTCTTTAATGTGATGACCCTTCTATCCACAATTAAAATAAACACCTCTTGGCATACGCATCTTAGTACAATCATTCATTAGGTGTCATGTTCCTCGACACTTATAACACTTCGCCTTTGGCTTATTTGGTATTCCTAAATGTGCAAAAAAAGTTTCCCTAATAGTTCCATTATTTGCCTTTTGCTTTTTCCATGCATGTTGGTTGTCCTTAAATCTCGGGTTTCCCTGTTGCATTGCTTTTCCTTTGTTCTTAGCCTTCATTTCCTTCTTATATTCTAGATTGTCAACCTCAAGATTTAGAGATTCATTGACTATTTCCTCGTACGTCTTCAGCCTATTTCTGATCACCATTCGTCGAATTACTAGAGTTAATCCCCGTGCGAACTTACGTTCATGTCATTCTACAGTACTAATTGATTCCGGTTCAAATCTTATAAGGGCTTCAAACTTGTTCTGTTAGTCAGCAACTGTCATTGATCCTAGCTTTAATTCAATAAATTTCATTTCTCTCTTCTCTTTCTCTATGTCTGGGAAATACTTTTCCAAAAATTTCTCCTAAAACATAGTCCAGATCATGGTATTTGTGGTCTCAGTTCCCACCATAGTCTTCACCAACTTCCAGCAATTCTTTGCCTTCGCGAATAATTAAAATGCCATCAACTTTCATTTTTCAATTTCTAAACACTCCATAACCTCAAAGATATCTTCCAGCTGTTGGATCCATCTTTCCATAGCAATCGGGTTTGTCGCGCCTTCAAACTTGTCTGGTTTGAGTTTCTTCAATTGAGCTAAAAGTCTTGTTAGCCTATCATCGTCTACCACATGACCATCTCAGTGGGAATTCATTTATTCCATCTGCCGAATAAATGCCCATAAAAGAGTGTTTTGTTCTCCCGTACTAGTTCCCTCTGCCGTGATCTGAAATTGAAATAAAGAAAGTGGTAAGGCGAACGTCTTTATATTTTCTCTATAACAACCCATTATAATTGTTATATTGTTGGTTATTGATAATTTTTTTATCTAAGGTAAACACATGACATAAAAGTAGAATCATGTAATGCTCGTTTGTATCGTATAATAAAATGAATAATTGCAGGAGTTAATTTACAATCACTTGCTCATACAATATGCAACAAAAAGATACATGGGAATCCTAGGTAGTATATATATAAACCCACCATATAACTTAAACAAAATTAGAGAAACCTAGATAAAAGGTAGAAATTCTACACTAACTCCTCAAAAATACATACAAAAAAGAGAACCACTATCATGTCAACCCTGACTCCCCTCGTTATCAACCCAAAGGACTAGTTGCAGACTCTTTTATATGTCTAGAGGATGCGTAATAGACTGAAATGGTCGGCTTTAGAGAATCACTGGGGTGGATTGCGACATCTGGTTGCATCGGCTCGGGTGGCTCAACATGATCAACTGGCTCTGGTGGTACATCAGGCGCCATATGATCAACAGCCACAATGGGTACATCAGGAACAAATGGTGGAATTGGGTTAACAGGAGTTGGTGCCCATACAGGGGGCCACACCAGCCCACCCTCATCTACGACTCTATGTAGTACTCCCTGATATTGAGCTGGGGTACTGATAAGGGTAAGCATAGATGAAGCAACCCTAATGAGTGACATGGCACGGTGATATACTAATGCCCGTTGCATCTCAGGTGTATAATGCAACCAACTATTGCCCACATCATAGGCATTTTAAAATACCCTCCATTCGGTATGCCAATCTATTAAGTTAAGGTAATCCCCCATATCTCGATCCTGAAGGCCAAATGCCGTATGGACTAGATCATCATCCTACAATCAAATTCAAATACGTATCAATCGCTAAGATAATTTTACCCGATATAAAACTAACCTAATAAGAAAATCTCACAACTCTACGACGAACCTAGGCTCTGATACCAAGTCTTATTTATTTATTTATTTAGAAAATAATACTAAATGTGTCACGTCACTAATATTATAAATGAAAATAACTTAATAATATTCTATTATTTTCGAGTCGGGTCACTACAAAATGAGATGGTTCACAAATTTTAATTTCATCAAAATTAAAATTAAATTAAACTAAATAAATATTTAAATTTTCACCTAAACAAGAATTAATTTAAGTTCTAACTATGCCAAGCATGGATATTTCCAAATTAAATTAGTTGACGTGAATTAAATTAAAATTACCCAAATTTAAGCTAGCACCAATTTACACAAAAGTTGTGATTGAACCAAATTTTATCCTTTTAAACCTAAGAATGCATCTACGTGATTTGCAAGACACAAGACCATGATATACGAGAAAAATCTACAATGGAAAAAATCTCGAACGGCCCAGCCACAAGTCCACTAAGTACGATTTTACAGAAGACACGACAAAATACTTACTTCCTCAACTTGACTCCCTCTCAAGCCTTGACGCTTCTTCGTTCTTTTACCTTCGACTGATCGATAACTCCGAAATCCACTGTCATCTCAAAATCCACCGATGGCGCAAAACTACTGTAATATCCTGCCCGTTAAATTAATTAAATTATATATAGATTATATATGGAGAGGAACAAATGATGATTCTTGGAAATTTGGGGTAACGAGTTAGATTAAATAAAGAGAATTATTGGATTTTAAATCATGTGTGGATTATATATAGGGGAGTAAATGATAAATATGGAGAATAATTAAAGAATAATTAAAGAATAAAGGAAAAAGATAAAAGACTCTGCACGATGTCTATTGAAGCAACAAGGGATGTCGCGTGATGCAGGTCGTTCAAACGGCATCGTCGGTCATTCGAATGACATCTGACGAACCGCAGACCTGGAATTTTCTTGTCAAGCGTGAGGCGTGGATTTGATTTCTTCTATCAACTCTTGGTATTAACTATGGAGATAATAATAAGAGTTATTATGAATTGCCTTTGGTTATGTATTTGTGTATAAGAGAGAGACTCGGGTCAGAACCACTCCCATTTTCCATAGAAGAAGAGTTCGCAGCTCACCTCCATTCGTGCACTGCTTTCAATAAATTTCGAACCCAAATAAAATACAGTCGCACCATGATAATTATTTCCCCACCATTGTATATATATAACTACGAAATGTAGAAGTACCTCTTAAGAGTTTTGGATATTTTGAGGAGGGGGTTCTTGGAAGAAGAAGAAGATGGGTTTGTAGTGTATTCTTATGGAGTTTTTTTTTTAGCTTTAATGGAGGCTATTTGATGGAGCATTTTTTTGCCTACCTTTAGGGTGACTTTTGAAGGTGGGGGAGTCACCCATCTGCATCACCACTACCACTTGAGACCATTTAGGTGGGATAATCTATTCTTTAAATTTTAGACTCTTTTGGGGGGTATATTATAGTCTTGTGATTGTTGAATGATAAGAGTAGGATTATTATGAAAATTATGATGTGTTTTCCAATAAACTGAAAATAGACATTTTTATGGAATAAAAATGTTAGAAAATATTTTTTTATGTGTTTTGTAGTAAATATGAAAATACACATTTTTATGAAATAAAAATGTTAGAAAATATTATTTTTGTGTGTATTCTAGTAAATCTGAAAATAAATATTTTTATGGAATAAAAAATGTTAGAAAATATTATTGTTGAGTGTTTTATAATAAAACTAAATATGGACATTTTTATGGAATAAAAATGCAAAAAAATATTATTTGTGTGTATTTCTAGTAAAAAAGAAATATTGGATATTTTTATGGGATAAAAATGTAAGAAAATATTATTCTGGTGTATTCTGAGTGACAGAAATAATGAACATTATTATGGAATAAAAATGTGAGAAATTGATATTTTGGGTATTTTTAGTGGAAAGAGATGATAAACATTTTTATAGAATAAAAATGTTGAGAAAAAGGTTAGTATGTTAAAAATAACGGTGGATAATTATTCCAAGGTTTGAAATAATAAAAGTTGATGTTTTATGAAAATGATGTATTTTCTAGTAATTTTGATGAAAATATGTTTAAACCACGTAGTAGGATTTTGAGTTCAAAATCAATCTTCTCATGCACATAAACTTGTAGTATTATGACACAGAACGTGTAAACAAGTTTAAAGAAGATTTTGTTGGGTTTAAACAAGAAATAATAAAAGTTGAAATTTTAGTCTTTAAAGTATGTGTAATTAGGACTAAAGGGCACGATGTCTATGAAGTTAAAAGACTATATGTTAAACAAAAGAAATGGGAATTTTCTTATAAAAATGGTTTTAAGTGTGAATGTATTTCTTGAATGAAGAATTAAAGAAATGTGTACATGAAAATGTTGATAAAAAGTATTAACTAAGTGTTAATGAGTAAATATGGAATGGTTAGTGAGTTTAACTTACCAATATTAAGAAATATTAACACCTATGGAAATAAAGGGAAATTAAAGGTGTAAAAGTGTTTCCAATCAAATAAAGAGATTACTCTAAATGTAAAAAGGTGTTAAAGGGTTAAAACACTTAAGAAGTTGGTGTGTATAACTTAATTGTGTTTTGGGGTGAAATTAACACTTGAGAAATGGAGTAAACAGTGATTTTAGAAATAAATGGATAAAATGGTAATTTTACTTAAAGTGAAACTTTTTTATGAAATAAAAATGTTAAAAAGGGGTGTTACATAAAGTGGTACTAAATGAATATGATTTTTTTTGAATAAAAATCAAGGCTAAAGTGTAAAGGACATGAAATGATAAATTTTGAAAGTGTAACACATGGGGTGATAGTTTTGGCTTTGGCCGGGTAAAAAGGATAAGGGGAATAATTTGGACATTTGTAAAATGTTAAAACACATTAAAGGAACTTGGATGACACCAGGATAAAGCAAGAAGGGCACAGAGCCCTGGGGTGAAAATCCCTAAATCACTGGTCAGAGCATATAGTGCGAAAAGTTGTCGGTGTGGAGCTCGTGTAAGTATGCGGTATTGGAAGATCCCGAGAAAAAGATAAAGAAAATATGGAACATATCACGAAATGGGTTACGTGGTAAAATGCATTGATACAACCTTTTTTTGGTATGGAGGGTAATCCCCGTATTAGCTTACGTGCACCTCGAGACTAATCCCTTCGCCCCGAATAAGGCTTTCAAAATAGGCGATGTGGAATCACACAACTAAGTGCACATATAAATAGCCCGCGGTCCGTGGCCCTTGCGGTGACTCGAACTGGCAACCTCTAGGGAGCAAACCCAAGGTCTAACCAACTGAGCCAACAGCTTAGGTTCAGTTATACAACCTAATTTGAATTAATGTAATAAATGTTCTGATAAAGGTGAATTAGACAAGTAAATGCGTAACTCTATCAATGTCCATGAGATAAGGTAAAAAGAATAAAGTAAGTGGATAAATGGGTAATTAAGCCGCCAAGTTGTTAAACCCAAAATGTGTATAAGTGTTAATGGAAAAAGATTTTTAAATGACAAATGAGTATTTTCTATCACGGCAAATGTGTGTGTTGAAATAGTGATTTTCAATGAAAATACTAAAGTGTAATGAAATAAATGAAAGGGGTAAATTTTTGATAAAGGAATGAGTTCGAATCAGATTAAGTGCAATGGTTTCAAGTGTTGAACCAGGTGTGTTAAACAAGGTGAAAATTGCTAAATATGAATAAAGGAAGTCTTTACTGGATTAAGGTAAATTAATCTGGATAAGTAAGATTTTTATTATAGTAAAACGGTTAATGCATTGGCATGTGTATTTCCTAAAAGTATATGTATATAGATATATACGTATTTTTGCATGCATGTGGTTGTAGCGTGTGAGTATTCCTTTCTGTCGTTCGTCTTTTTACTGTTCGTATAAATCCCACTAGGCATAGGCTCAAATCCCCACTTTGTTACGGCAGGTTGTAGGCAGTTACGTAATTTAAGGGCATTTTACAGGTAAGTATAATTATTTATGTTTATGTTAGTATCTTTGTTTACTTTGGCTTTTGGATGATCCCCACGGGTCCATCACGTAGTTCATCTTGAAATTTGAAATTGCATGCTAACAAGTGAAATGTTAAATAAAAGAAAACTGGACTAGTAACATTATATAGGTTGTTCCATTGCATTTCACACCTAACGTTCGAGTCAGATTGGGTTGACTCACGATTAACCCATAAATCCGGTTCGAGCGTTATAAATGGTATCAAAGCTCTAGCCTCAAGGTTCCTTTTGGGTGTGATGTGGTGAGGTCGATATTAGATCTTTCGACGTCAGTATTGGTTTGGGCCAGTCACGCTATTTTGGTGATTGTTTTAGTTTGTGTCCTCGACAGTGAAGTCAAAGAGGTTAGCACGATAAGTAAATTAGTGCCAAATGGCATATGTTCAAGTTAGTTGTATAAATCGCTTTCGCATTTCTGATAAAGTATGATTAATAATTTACGAGTCCACGAAAGCCAGTAAGTGGTGACATCGTGGTTCATAGTGTGAGGCGTTTTTGTTCCAACTTTGTTTACATAGGAACTTTGGAGATATTGATAATTTGAAATATCGCCCCTTGGGCAAGTGGCACCAACTTGTGTATAATCAACGGGATTAATTGATAGATTTTCATAATTATGTAAAGTGAGATCATGATTTTAAATTATATATAGTCTTGGGTGTGACACGTGTGAGGGTCAGTATTGATGTGATAATTAGGCAATCCCGATTCTTGGGGTAGTGCCGTGATTGATGGTAAGGTCAATGAGCATATACGTTGATGTAGACCAACACTAGAGAATAAGGCAGCCTTAGTTGATAGGATTTTATCCTTATGGTGAAAACCTTAGTGGATTGTTGATCAATGGACGTATTTACAAGTGTTAGCTACATGGTGAAAAGTATTAGGTCCCTTGGTGGCGGGCTTGAGTTTAGTATGCTCCGATTATGTGCCTTGATTATAGTGAGGATTAGAAACTCTTAATGATCGGGGTAACCTAGGAGTGAACCTAGACAATCGTGGTGACTCAGTATTAAGTAACTAAGCTGTGATGTTTTAGAATAGGACCTCTTGCGGCGTTGTGTAATACCCGCACTTTCGTGGATATTTAAATTTCATAAATGGGTGTAATTTGGAGAATTGAGGAATTTTTCTGAAAAATAATTTTTGGAGTTTATAAGGGTTAGATGATTTCTGATGTGTGTTACATTTACTTTTAGGAGTAAGTAAATGAGTTGGACCAATTTAATTTCAGGTCGCAATTGGGTGAAGCGACAAAGGTCAATATTTTAATTGGAAAACCCGTATTGAGATGTGTTGGGTTTAATTAGTGAATTGCAGTTAAGTGACTCAGATGGAGATTTAAAGTGTGCGTTTGGTTCCAGAATGGCCGAAATAGTCAGAATAGAGTATCCGGGAGTAGTGTTTAGGTTTCGAGAATTTTTGAACTAATAGGGACTCTCAATTGAGTAAACGAGTCATTTTGGGTTTATAAGTGATAAACCCTTATTTCTCCCTATAGAAGGCAGGAGAGAGTGGGAGAAAGAAATAAAGGAAGAGAGAAAAGAGGAAGGGAAAAAAGGAAGGGAGAAAGAGGATGAAAAAAGAGATTCCGGTCAAACTCCGCGAGATTCGACTCGAGGTCGTCGGATTTTATCCACGAGGCAAGTGTTTACTTGCTTATTTATTTTAAAGCATAAATCTCATATTATAGTTGGTGGTGATAAACAATAAAGATTTTCAGGATGGGTTTTCGTGAGTCCAAACGGGTTTTTCGGAAGATTAATGAATAAACCCCGGATAATATTTAATTCGAGAAACTTAGAAATTTATGGAAATTAGTTGTTGATTTTTGGTTCTACGGTGATTACAACCTATTTACCTTGAGTATATATAGTTGGTGGTGATTAAAGGAGGTTGGGAGAAGAGATAAAAAGGTTGGAGGTTTGTTAATGGCTGAAACAGGGGCCGGAGAAGAAGCTGCCCTATTTGGTCGATCGATCGATGGCCAAGGGTCGATCGATCGACCCTACCGATATTTTAGTAGTTTCGGTTAGTGTAATTTAAATGGGATAAAATCCCAAATTAATGGTTTTTAGATTTTTTATTCGGGGAAATAAATATCCACCTAGGGGAATGTATTCCTAGTCAATTTAGGGAGTTACATTTGGGACTAGGAGAGTGCAAAAATGTGTGTCGCTAAAAGAATGGTTTTGAGGAAAATAAATTAGGGAGTTTAATATTTCGGGTTCCTAAAATATAGTGGGGACCTCTAAATTAATTTTTGAGCGGAATGTAAATTTTGGGTTCATGGAAAATAGGATCCATGATTTATTTAATTAGGGGTGTTCGGGATGAGTAACACTCGAGGGAGTATTTCGACGGGCGATTATATATAGATAATTGTGCGCGTAGAAAATGTAATTATATACCAACTATATTTTAGTAAATCCTAAGAGGCGACTAGGATGGAATTTGGGATATAGGCTAAAGATGATTGAGCGGTTATCTGATACGTCTGTGGACGACTATCGTTATAGGTAATGAGAAACCTATGGGACTAAAATAAGTTGAGGGTCTACTTATTTAATTATTATGAATTGGTAAATTAGGTGAGTATTTAAATCCCTAACTATGATTAAGGTACAAGTTATATATCAAGTGAGAGAATACTTTTGGGTTTAGTATCGTAAGTGTGTAAATACTTAAATATTATTACGAACGGGAACATTCGGGGTTATTGGCTATCGCTATATGAGATTGGAAATTATAGGCATATATATATATATATATATATATATATATATATATTTGAGAAGTGAGGTAGAATATATATACGATGTGATTACAGTATATATAATATGATACGAATACATATATATATGTGTGCGATTAGTATATTTGTATCTTAGAGGTTGGTTCCACGGGCTTTCCTTTGGCGTAGGGTTGGAACAGCTATATTATATATATTTTCTCTAGTGCGATCCGGGCAGTTATGTGATGTGGGTGAATCCCCTGGCTTGAGGAGCAGGAAGAGTATATCCCCAGGTCATATCAACCCGCGTCGAGTGCGATGTGTCTGTACTCCACCTGCAGAGGGAACATGACCGCCTCCACCGTTGTGTATTTTTACCATGACCATGAGTGAGTCTGGCTTGGTACCGTGGTTGAGCGAGTAAACTCGGATTCAGATAGGCACTATGAGACTGCATCCTCGAGTTATAGCTCGGTGGGATGGTTATTATGATTGTGATTGCAATAAGTATAATTATATTCGTTGAGCATAGTATATTGCTTGTATATGAATATGAGATAATCATATAAATTAAATATACGTATATAAAGTGTATTTTCCCCTTCCGGTCGATTTATATCCGGATTTATATGAAAATAAATTACAGGTTTTAGAACTATATATATATATATATATATATATATATATATATATTTATGCGAGCTATATATATATATCCGCGTTATGTGCTGAGGGCCTAACGAATCCCGACAATCAACATTGCTAGATAGTATAGTATCAGGGGGTTCCTTGTTTGGATTTCGCTTCGCGAGACACCCCACGCACGAACGTGGCGTAGTGTTGAGAATGGGGAGAAGTTTAGCCCTTAGTACTCGGGTTCATAGGGATTTTCAGAGTTTTGGTGAAACGGATTAGTTAGGTAGGATAGCTAAACTAGGTTATTTAATAGGTATGCGATAGGTGTGCACTATTAGAAGAGGGGTGAAGGGTATATCATGGGAGTGCGATACCAATTTAAATATGGGATAAATCATATTTTAAAAATATAGCATTTATGCACTTGCAAAATATTTTCACAACTCGGGCTCTGACCCATTTATCTATTTTCCCCTCTTTTGCAATATATGTATATATATATATATAGGTGTTGTAATACCCCGTAATTTTAATGACTTTTTAAATGGGTTATATTTTAAATTAATGGATTAATTGGATTTTATTATTAATTAATTCATTTGGGTTTTATCCGGATTGTGGACATTAAAATGGATGATTCTGAATATTACTTAAAGATATTTAGGTAATATATGAATACGATGTCATTGGTATGACGGTGTGATATAATTTCGGTAATTTGGATTTTTAGTCAGACGCGGTATGGGACGTGTCGGGCCTAATTTATTAAATTAAAAGGAAATTTATTTTTACATCAACCTTATAGTCATTTTGACTGCGTCATTGCGTCCGGAAGGGTTGAAATAGTCAGAAAAGTCTATTTGGATGTTGGATTTGGGTCTCGGGTAATTTGGAAATGAATAGACAACCCAAAAGGGCATTTTGGTCATTTTTCTAGGGGGATGAATAATGATTTCGGATTTTGTCCTATTATAAGTATTGGTAGATTAAGTGTACGTGGGTTATACATCTCCTCTTCACAAATTAGAGAAGTCATCTTCTTAGAGAGAATGAAAGGTTGCTTGGGAAGAGAAGAGTTTACTTGGGAAGGAGAAGAACTAAGAACCAAAGGTCACCACAACCAACCACCACCGGAGGTTGACCGGAGAAGGGAGAACCACCTGAGATATATTACACCAAAGGATCAGATCTTTATTAGAGGCAAGTGTTTGATATTTACAACTTAAGTTCGTATATTGTCCATGTTAGAATAATTATGAAAAGAGATGATTTTTCGTGTTTGGAAGACACAATGGAGTTGTTATATGGATTTCTAGAAACTGAAATAATAAAGGAAGTAAACTCATGTTGTAGGATGATAATAATCCACGAAATAATCATATATCTATGGAGGAAATTCTGAAAATCATGGTTGTGTTCTTGAAGATATTAGTTTTATAATTTTCTGGAAATAATGAGAGAAACATGCTTTTTAATCCAATCTCTTGATGATTCTAGGATGTTTAAAGTATTATAAATCGTTCATATATGTTGGTATATCATGTAGTAAGGATTATAAATCATTTGGGATGTTCATATGAAGGTTAGAATGAATAAAAGTGGCTAAACTCGTAGTTGCAGAAATGCAGAAAAACCAGGCTGTGACCTGAGTGATCGATCGATCGACCCCCTGCCTTCGATCGATCGACCTCCCCAGAATTCCTAAAGTTTCTTCTTTTTATTGTTGATTCTTATCCCAAAATTTTGGTAGATCTTTGGTGATTATTAATTGGATATTATGGGACTTAGAAAAGATCAGTAGACCCTTGATAAGACTTGGATTAATTTGATTGGGATTTAATTGATAAAGAATAATGATAATTAATTTAAAGGAATTTCGGTTGCTAGATTCAATTGTTGGATTCTTATTGATATGCATGAGGATTAAATATAGGACCAGTAGGGGTGATTGAATATAATACCTGGGTATCCTTAAGTTTACAAGAGGGTTTAATTCTAAGTGAAAGAAGAGGTGTTCATAAGAGAATTGAAATTATCTGTTTTAACCCTAATTAAAAGGAGAGTTAGATTCGTAGTAATTTGGGAGATATGACGATATGGACCAGTAGAGTATTAGTGACTTCTTACTGAATATATGTTGAGGAAAAACCTATTTGAACCTTGAGTAATGAGTGAGGCTCGGGGGTAACTAAATTTAAGAAGTAAAGTTATGATAATTTAATATGTGGGAATTAGAGTGATATGAAGCTACGTATGGGAATAATCTAAGGGTTATGTGAGTACCTTGTTGATATTATATTATAGGTATGATAATGCCTATTTGATTGATTGATGATTTATGTGTATGACATACCTAGCTTACTTGCTATCATCGGGAGGTTTGCGCGTGAGGGCAGTCATATCCTGATGAATCCATGGGATCTTTGATTTGTCGCTCGAGAACATAGGTCTATGAAAGACTTATCGAGGAGTTGATAAGTCCGTTGATTGTAAGTACGTAGGTATGTGCGTGACCCATGGATACGAGAACTATGTTCGCCTCCAACTTGTATGTTGTTGTTTGTGGTTCGAGGATTTCTTACCGAAACTTTAGTCCCCTGTTCGGCGACTAGCGATGATGGGACATGATAGCAGAGTAATGCATTGCACCGCAGCTGTGACTCGGGGTGCCGTATTATATATGAAAATATATATAATGAATTAAATGAATGAATGGATATTGTGATTAAATCATCTATTGTGTGATAATTATAGATAACGGTGAATTGAGAACATAATTGAAGTAAGATAATGATTATTTATTGAA
The DNA here is from genome assembly GCA_949130495.1 of Sambucus nigra. Classification (NCBI taxonomy): domain Eukaryota; kingdom Viridiplantae; phylum Streptophyta; class Magnoliopsida; order Dipsacales; family Adoxaceae; genus Sambucus; species Sambucus nigra. The sequence goes on from OX422209.1 coordinate 616,734,129, forward strand.
GAGCTTAATTCATATTAATGAGAAATGATTCATGTTAATGAGAAACGATTCATATAAATGAATAACGTAAATGAATAATAATGTGACGTATGGTATGGGACATACGGGGATAGGAATGGAATTATAATATGGAGACTAGAAAAGAGAAACCATTAACTAGGAGGCTAATAGGAAACGTTAAGTGTGCACTCTAGTTGAGAGGTGAGAATAGCAAGTGAGAGTGGGATGCTAACATGTACATAATAAAAAATTTATTGCACTTGTTAAATACTTGCTGTTTTAAAAATCATTTTCACAATCGGGCTCTGACCCGTTTCCTTGCATATTTTCTTTTCTATTGTATCTTCTATATCAGGTGTCCAGCAGCAGGGACGCCAACTTTAGTTGATTTTGACGAGCTATGGAGCTATGGAGTGTTGCTTAGACGCTTATCTTCATTTGATTCACAGTATTCTCTTGGCTGGGGCATGTCGCCCAAAGGACTCAGTTATCTTTTCTATCGAGGTCAAATATTATTGTGTTCGTGTCATTTTAATACATTTGATATTGTTTGGATTACTGTAATGGATTAATATTATTTGGGAATGTTTATTCCAATTGCATCTAAATTCTTTTGTGTTATCTATTTGGTTATCAGTGTTGTAGAATAAAATGTGTTGTGTTATTCTTAAACTGGAAATGGATTTTGTAAATTAAAATTTGGAAAGTTTTTAACACCAGCTTAATTGAGTATTGGGTGAGTTGTAAATGTTTTCGATAGTGATGCTAAGAATGAGCCAACTGTATATTCTGTTTTAATTTGGTATGGGACTGGCCACCCGGTATTTAATTTGGCGGGGTGTTACAGGTGTCCAGACACAGGGATATCTGGATGATGATTTCTTCGAGTCAGACGTTTACTGCAACAGATGTGGATGCATACAGGTTTCTTGTAGACGCTTCTATCCTTAAGATCTAGATATATGGTATTGTAGAAACATCCGGGCTGATAGCCCAAATGTATTTATTTATTATTTTACCGCCTTTTAGTACGGCATTCGATTTGGTTGTGTTATGTTAAACCGAGTGTTTGATTATTTTATTTCATTTCAATTTTCGTATATATAAACTGTTGTGATTGATTTAATTGAATGGTTTTTAAAAAGATTAGTTAAATAAAAATTTTAACGCCAGCCTAATAGGTTATTAGTAATTAAATTGGTTTTCGACAGTGATGATGAGAATGAACCATATGAGACTCCTGTTTTAATTTGGAATATGATTGATCACCCGGTATTTTATTAGGCGGGGTGTCACAGATGGTGTCAGAGCATCAGGTTCTAGTGTCCTTAGGAATTTGTGCTGACGTACTACACTTTCAGCGATGCTCTCGATTTGATATAGAGCCTTATGATTAGGATTGTTGATTCCTCTTGTGAGATTTCGTTCTCCTTCTACTATATAATATCATAATAAATCCCTTGTGGGCTCGTTTAAGATTCGTGTACTGATCAAGGAATGGCGACCAAGGAAGGTCGTGACGAGGACAGCAGGAGGCGGGGCTTATATGGAGATATAAGTTGAAGTTGGGGATGAGGACCGCAGCAGAGGTCACTCCCTTTGTAGAATTTTTGTGGATTGCTATAACGACTACTAAAGTGTAGTAGTTATAAGTATCCAAGTACCGCTATAGTAGGGAGTGGTGCTAAAGTTGAATTACCCGGTGAAGTTGAATTGGAAAAAGGTTAGAAAGGTCTTCAATAAGGACCATACATTGAAGTTAAGTTATACGGAGTAAGTGTAATGTGATTCTACGAAAGCAGAAGGCTCGGGAGCCTTAGCTTAGAGCAGGGTATGGAAATACCCCCATGTGAAAATTTGAGGAAATTTTTTTCACTCGTGGGAGAAATATTGAAATGGTGGGAACGGTAGTCACCATGTAGAAAGGAGCAGGATATTTTGCTCATAGAGGAACCTCACGGACGGTTTTAATCGCAAATTACTTTGGTTGATTAGGAAGGAAAAGAATGCAGTTTCTGGATCTATCATATAAAGATCGATCAGAGTCCGGTAGTGAATAAAGACTTACATGGAGAAGTGAACCTTGTACCGAAGTAAGGTAGGTACAATAAAGAGAGAGTCCTTAAAAGGAATGATAGGCTCACTAGAAAAGTGTTGCTAACACTCATAGAAAATGTGTATTCGTGGAACACCATTGGTGGACATCCACCCGGGGAATTCATTGAAACAGGGTCGTGGAGGCCGGTGGTGTATTCTTTTTTTGGTCGAAGGAGGTATATTTTGTGTGACAAGATTGAGTCAAAGTATTTTGTGTGCGTGATTGGAGTTTACTGGTAGTATCGATAACATTACATAGTGTATGTTTATATGTTTTTCCGCGGTAGCGGGGCTCAATTTTCTTCATTCGTTATGAAGACGGGTGTTGGCATGTCGAGCTTATATTCGGTTTTGCTGCTCGTTTTATATGTGATATACGAGTATGGTTTTATTTTGAGTATAATATGTTCTTAGTGGATTTGAGCGATAGCAGGCCAATGATTGCAAGACTATCGTATCCGCGGTTCCAGAGTAGAACGGGTTATTATTGCGATATCTCAACTGGATACAGGTTGAGTTCACCTTTATTATATGGGTAGATGGAACTTTGGTGAGTAAATGTTTCATTATCATGATTCGAGTGCGTGGCGACCTTATATATATAATTTAAGGTATGCAAAATTTATTGTTAAGCTGTGAGTTTAAGCTTGTTGTGGTTTGCGCAATAACTTAGTGCTAGTACGAGCGCTTGGTGGTGTGGGTCTTGGAAGGAAATAGGAGTTCTGACCAAATTTTGTCGATAGGTGGGATTGGATTACCCTAGTGGCATATTTGAAACTAACGGACCTCCACGACCGACAAAGTTAAGCAGTAGTGTATAAGAGGGGCTCCTTGCTTGGATTTCGCTTGCGAGACGCTCCACGCATGAACCTTAATGACGTCGGGAGTGGAGAGGTGTTATAGGATGCAAGGATGTTAGTTTTTACAATAAGTTACATAGTGTCGAGAAAACGCTATGGACTGAGAGCCGTGTTATGATTATATGCTTATGAAGATAGAAGTGCTATGGAAAAAGCACTGAAATGGTTCTCTAATCGCAAGTATATGGGTGAGGCAGGAGTTAGAGAATTTAATTTGAGGCTTATATCCAGGCCTTTAATATAAGGCTAATTCAGAGAAGAAGTATGTTTTGGGTAGAAGGTTTGTAACACCTTTGCAGAGAGTAGGCGCCCCGATTAGTTAGACTTTCCATTTTGCCAAAATGGAAGGACATAGTGGTAGAGGTACGTTAGTAGGTTAGAGAGATAGGATTTTAGAACATCTCGATGGTGTGCCTTAGACCATTATATCTCAATGACCGACAATGCAAGGGAGTAGTGTAACAGGAGGGTTCCTTGTTTGGATTTCGCTTTGCGAGACATCCCACGCATGAAACCGAGAAAATTATCAGAAGTTGAGAGAGTTTTTGGGCACTAGGGATATAGTTAGGATAGTATTCATGTTACGTGTGTTGGAAACACTTTAATCGTATGGTTATTAGGAAGTAAGGCCAATAGGATGAGTGGCGCCGATATAAGGAGAGTGTGGTGAGTTAACCACGAGAAGATTCGTGAGTTAACTTTAAGACGGATTGAAATTCCAAGTATAAGAAGAATTGGATTTTGACTTGTATGGCTTCGTAGTACCCAGGTGTTAAAACCAAGCCGAAAAATGAGACCCCTTTTTACAGAGAGTGTTACGTTTATAACGTTTGTATTAGTTAGACCTCGCAAAATGAGTCATGACATGACACAAAATTATAAGTTAATGGGTTTAGTCTTATCGGGTTTGGGTCATTAACGGGTCAACATGGTAGATCCGTTATCATAACGGGTCGTGTTTGGATTTGTTCTCTTACACAATTAAACCCGTTTATTCCCATTATCACCCGTTAGTGGTATCGAGTTTTATTGGATCGTGTGACCCGAACTAATATTACACCCATTATGACCCAACCCGAACTAATATTACACCTGAACTAATATTACATCCATGAAGACTAATTGGTATTAACGGGTATTAACGAGTACTAACGGGTATTAATGGGTATTAACGGGTAATATAGGATCACCCAACCCGTTACCCGTTTAGACCCGTTAATATTAACGGGTGTTAACGGTTCAGGTCGTGTACCCGTTAATATTAATGGGTCGTGTTTGGGTATTATTATTGGACCCGTTAGTCTTAACGGGTCGTGTACTGGTTAAGGGTGTTTTCACCCGTTAACCCGTTAACATGATCCGTTGACAGCTCTAGTATTAGTTATAGAAAATGCGTATATAAGCTGAAGGATATACTGTGGGGTAGTTATGAGTTAGATTGGAGTTTGTTAGAGGAATATCGCATGAGGCACGCGGTAATCCAAATTGTATAGGTGAAACAAGAGTTTGCTCACCTAAGATAAGCGAGAAGCCTAACGACAGTAGTCCAGTCTTAGTGAAATTTCCTTTTTGAGGGAAATTAGATGCCTCTTATAGACGAACGAATGCTTAGAGTGTTAGCGAGAGTATCGGCTTTTCGAAACGTTAGAGCGACGGTTATAGGCTCATTTTCCTTAGATGCGATTATAGAAGCACTCGGTGCGATACGTTGTCGTTATAGTTGATCTTACGATCGAGGTGCTGCATTAGCATGTAGAGATTTAGTTAAGCTTATGGTTAAGCTACTGCGTTAGAGTATAAGCCTTAAGATAGGTGGGTACCGAGAACGAGTATATGGTAAGGTACCATTTGGGTTAATACCAATCGACTTTGTACTAGGACGTAGTGTAAATAGAGATCCTAGGTTGGTGGTGCAGGTTATATCTGAATTTCGAGGATGAAATTTCGTTGTAAGGGGGGAAGTATGTAATACCCTACACTTTCGTGGATATTTAAATTTCATAAATGGGTGTAATTTGGAGAATTGAGGAATTTCTCTGAAAAATAATTTTTGGATTTTATGAGGGTTAGATGATTTTTTATGTGTATTACATTTACTTTTGGGAGTAAGTAAATGAGTTGGACCATTTTAATTTCAGGCCGCAGTTGGGTGAAGCGACAAAGGACAATATTTTAATTTGAAAACCCGTATCGAGATGTGTTGGGTTTAATTAGTAAATTATAGTTAAGTGACTCGGATGGAGATTTTGAGTGTGCGTTTGGTTTCGGAATGGCCGAAATAGTCAGAATAGAGTATTCGGGAGTAGTGTTTAGGTTCCAGGGATTTTTGGACTAATAGGGACTCGCAATTGAGTAAACGAATCATTTTTGGGTTAATAACGGATAAATCCTTATTCTCCCTATATAAGGCACGAGATAGTGGGAGAAAGAAATAAAGGAAGAGGTAAAAGAGGAAGGGAAGAAAGGAAGGGAGAGAAAAAGGAGATTCCGGCAAAACTCCATGGGATTCAACTCGAGGTTGTCCGATTTTATCCACATGGCAAGTGTTTACTTGCTTATTTCTTTTAAAGCATAAATCTCATATTATAGTTGGTAGTGATAAACTATAAATATTTTAGGGATGGGTTTTTATGAGTCCAAACGGGTTTTTCGGAAGATTAACGAATAAACCCCGGATAATATTTAATTCGAGAAACTTAGAAATTTATGGAAATTAGTTGTTGATTTTTGGTTCTAGGATGATTATAACCTACTAGGATGATTATAACCTATTTACCTTGAGTATATATAGTTGGCGGTGATTAAAGGAGGTTGGGAGAAGAGATAAAAAGGTTGGAGGTTTGTTAATGGCCGAAACAGGGGTCGGAGAAGAAGCTGCCCTGTTTAGTCGATCGATCCACGACCAAGGGTCGATCGATCGACCCTACAGATATTTTGGCAGTTTCGGATAGTGTAATTTAAATGGGATAAAATCGCAAATTAATGGTTTTTAGCTTGTTTATTCGAGGAAATAAATATACACCTAGGGAAATGTATTCCTAGTCAATTGAGGGAGTTACATTTGGGACTACACCCCGACTAATTAAATATCGGGTAGCTACTCCTTTATGAAATTAATACAGAATATCAAGTTGGTTCAGTTGTAGCATCACTGTCAAAAACATATAATTTATTACTAGCCACCTAATATTTAAAAAGAGAGATGGCATATTTTATTAATTAAGTTAACATAATCCAAGTAATTAAGTCAACAACCATTAATCGTATAAACAATCTCAAATGAATAATCAACGAAAAAAATCAACTGAGTCTGGAGTAAACATTCCAATAAGAATACCAGAGTAAAATAAAGTCCCGTTACAAGAGTCTGAATATATAAACCAATATTTGAAATAAAACTACAAGTTTGAGAATGCTATCTCTAAATGGAAATGGGCGACATGCCCTAACAGATGAGTAACCCTGAGTAGAATCAAGTACAGAATATGAAGGCATCTAATACTGAGATCATGTAACTTCCATAGCAGCTACATCATGTCAATGTAAAGGAACTCCTATGCTTGGCGTCCCTGTGGCGGGAACCTAAAATGTTTTTACAAAACAAAATGGATTTTGAAGAAAACGGGTCAGAGCCCGAGGTGAAAACAGTTTAAAAGTTTAGCAAGTGTTTAAATTTCAATTAAACAACACATAATACAAACATGTTAGTTGCGTACTCTCACATGAGTTTCTCACCTCTCAACCAATGTGCACGCCTAACGTATTACCTTAACCCATCATAGGTATGCCGCTAACTAACTAGTCTGTACCATTTTTGCTTTCGCACTCTATCATAGGGTATCTACTCGTAACACCCAAACAAGTTATATTTATAACCCATATTCACATTCATTATATTACTTATCTCAAGTATTAATTGTTTTCTCACATTCTTAGTCCATTACAATATCTTAGTTATTCACATCTACTAAGCAACAGTGAACCAATCACAAGTACATATATAAATCACTCTCAGTATATATATCTATACATATAAGTCACCCCTAGGCTAAGTTGCGATGCACGCATACTCTGCTATCAAATCCATGTACATCACGTACGTAAGGATCACGTGTTCCGAATCACTCAGGAACCGTCAGAATACAAATCACACATATTGGAGGCGAACATAGTTCACATACCTATAGGTCACGCACATACCTACGCTCTCGTGGTCAGCTGACTTATCAACTCACAAATAAGTCAGTCACAGTCTTATGTCCATAAGGTACCAGTCTAAATCCCCCCGAAGGCACACAAGGATAAGAGGGTCCTTTTCTAAAAAGAACTAACCTCCCGTGATAGCAAGTATGGTAATTTTTACCAAGAAATTCCGAGTCCCCTTACAATGAGGATGATACAATGTATTTATAGCCCTCGGGTTGTACATGTGAAAGGGTAATACATAGCTGTCCAATAAGCGTATACATCTGTATGATAATAACCAGCATTTAATCCCCTTAATTGTCTGGTAATAAATGCTCTGATCGAGATGCAGTTCAGACCGCCTAAGTATCTCGGTATCCATGAGTTGCTCAGTGCAATAAAGTTCCTCGGAGAGCACTTGCTGCTCGGAGTATCTGAGCTGGTCGGGGAAATTGAGTTCCTCGAAGTCAAGGTATTATTCAGAAATATTTGTTTATGCCATGTCAGCAGACTAAATTTGGTATCAACAGAAGCCCCCAATGTTTCACAATTCGAGATTGAGGAGTGTGGAACATTCTTCTCGAAATACGGTGGGTTTAAATGGTCATCCTGAATTTTAGGAGTGCTTTCTTTGTATTTATTTTTCTTTCCGAATTCATAGAATCAGACTTTTTGAAATTTTCTAACTGCTTCGATCTCCGCGCCCTTTTTATCCTTTTAGCCTCCGAAAGCGTAAACGTCTCTCTTTGTAATCATTATTTTTACTCCTTCCCAAGGTAAGGTATTTAAACGTTTGCAGAAAATCCTATCGTCTTTTACTTTTTTAAATCTGTATCTTTGAGTTTTCCATTTCCTCTCTCTCTTGTGCGTTTATCCTTTTCATCGTTCGTTGTCAACAGATCCATCCTTTTTTTGTAAGATTTTCTTCCTTCTCTTTTATTTCCTTTTATTCACCATGGTTTACCTTGTTGAATTGCTTGATAAGTTTCGTTCTGATTTCTCTATTCCTTCATGGGTTGTTTTGGAGGAACTTTTTGAACCTTTAGATTATTTTCGTTTGGCTGAGGGACATTGGTTCCCCAGTCTCTTTGTAGCTGAATGTGGCTTTTCTTTTCCCCCAAACCCTTTGTGTCTGGAATTCTGTCAATATTTTGACGTGGTTCCTGCAAAAATAGCCCCCAATACATGGAGAATAGTTAATGGAGTTCATAGATTAAATCAGATTCATGGGACCCGCATAGGAATTCCAAAAATTATGTTTTGATATAGATGGGCTGTCAGCAACAGTACTTTTTACTTGAAAACTAGGTTTTTAAATAGGGCTTTAGTGGCCAATCTCCCAGATGCCAATAGGGATTATTTCGAGCATGGTGTTGTTATGAAAAATTGGCAACATGCTCCACTAACTGGAAATGATGCGTATCAGGGTCCTAGATGCCCTCCCTATGGTAACGGGATAGGTTGTTTTTACTTTACTTTATTTTTGAAATTATGCTTTCTTTGTGTTTGATAAAATGTGTCACTGATACTTTAATTTTCATTTATTTGCAGTTGACAGTAAAAGAAGGTCTCCAAAAGAGATAGAAGTTAACTTAAAACATCTGAAACTTATCTGGGGTTTGCATTAGACTGTTGCCGACGAGCATACCAGATCAGCTTCATACTTGCTACAGTATAAGAGTTACACCTCATCTTTTACTGCTCGTCCAGTGATAAGTGATGTAGAACCAGTACCAGCTTCTGAAAGTTCTTCACCTGAGTCACATATTCCTTTGAGTGAAAGAATAAAGAGAAGAATAGCTCCTGCCCTCTTCGAGAAATCTGCCTCTATTGCTGGAGAGGCGAAGAAAAGCAAGCATGATGTCCCAGAATAAGGGACAAGAAAAATCGATGCACCTCCTCCGATTGTTACTATGAAGGTTGTCGAGAAACCCCTAGTGTCTCCGAACAAGGTCGCTGCTCCAAGCGAGGTTATAGTCATATCCCCGACTAAGACTACATCCTTGGTCGAGACCGTTGATACTCCTCCAAGGAGGCTAAAGAAGAGATCCTCGGTCAATTTGGCTGAATCCATCTCTCAGCCTCTAACTACCGGAAGTGGTGTTCCTCCTTTCGTTGCTCCGAGCTCTGCCATGAGCTCGGTGAAGTCTTGGATCATTCCCGAGATCCAAGGTATTGAAGAAAATCTTTACCGGGATAGGGTTACCACTTTGGCAGCTCAGCACATTACCTCAGTAAGTATTATAAATCTAAACTTTTATTTTTCATGTTATGTGCTTGCACTGACTTACAGTTATTTTCTTTTTCCAGTTGGTAACTTGTTTCAATACAATCTTGAAGAAGGACGAATCCATTAAGGCATCCATTTCCTTTGGTGGTGTAGAGGATGCTTTTGTAGGTCTGACGCAGTCTTTAAAAGATTCTCGTCAGAGGTATGTCGATGATAAAGCTGCTTGGGAGAAACAGCTTAATTCCACCGAGCAAGAGAGGGATCAAGCTATTGAAGTCTCCAAGGGGTTGGAGAAGAAAATAAAAGACTTGGAGGAGAAGAACACAGAGCTCGAGGGGAAGCTCAAAAATGCTGGAGAGCTTAAAAGTAAGCTCAAGTCTGCTGAGGAAGAGTTGGGTAGACTTCGTGACGTTGGTCATCAGAAGGAGGAGGCAGAAAAGAAATTGAAAGATGCCGAGGAACTTCTATCCGAGAAGCTTTCCTCGGAGAAGGTGAAAAGGAAGTTGGCTGTGAAAAAGTCCTTCAGTGATGGCTGGGACAAAGGTTGGAATAAGGGGTTGGCTGCCATGGTCTCACAAATGGAGTATGGCAGCCTCAAATACTTCAGGGATGGTTGGGTGGCTGCTCTGACAGAGATAAATATCGATGAGAACTCCGACCTGTTCCAGCGACACATTCCTAGCCCCCCTCCTACTCCTGGGGAAGAAGAAGAGGGCGAAGCTGCCTTCGAGGAATCTTCTATGATGGTTGGGGATCAAGTACCTACTGTTGAACTTCGCTAAGAATAACCCCAACCAACTATTACTCCTATCGAGCTGCTTCATTTAACCAATATTTCAGCCGAGCAACTTCCAGCACCCACCGAGCAACCTTCTGTGCCATCCAAGCAACCTTCCTCTTCGTCCTAGCCTCCCGAGAAAGTTTTGGGAGACAAGGAGAAGGTGTAGAGTTATTTGGACTTTTCTCTCTGTTTTGTTTTCTTTGTCAAATGTAACTCTGAACTATGTACTTCTCTTTCACGATGTAATAAAATTTGAAATTTTTATTATGCATACTATTGATTCTCTTCTTCTTGCTCTGTTTGCACTCTTATTGATTCTTGCTATCTCTTCCTTTTACTAGTTTATGGCCAGGATGGAATTATTAGCTGCTCATGATAAAAAATTATTGAGACAATGCAATGAGTACTTCAAAGCTAGTCATACAGATATGACTGAAGCTCAGATTGTTGATATCCTCGAACCAGATGCTTCAGAGCAAGCAGTCGAAGTCTACCAGTACTTAAAGTGTCTGCTCGACCGGGCAGTGGCTAATAATGTAGCATATTATGAGATGATTGAAGACCTCCAGGGCACTCTCGAGGAGCTTCAACAACAATACAAGGAATCTACAGCCCTCTTGCACAAAGGATATGAGAAGAAGTATCAGCAACTGAATGTTGATAAGGGATATGATAAGCTATTTGCTGCTTATGATGTGAGGGAGAGAACTTTGAAAACCGAGGTCGAAGAGCACAAGCAGATAGCCAAGTTGCTGGAGCAGGAAAACAATAACCTGCGAGGAGAGGTATCCCAGCTGAGGTCTGAAGCCTCTACCTCAAACGCTTTGGTCCCTGTGAACGACGAGGGATTCTCTTTCTAGGAGGTCAAAAATGCCAATCTGAGAGACGAATTAGAAACCTTGAAGAAGGTTGGGCCTTCTACCTCTGCTCGGGGATGAGCAAGAGCTTCTCGAGGACGAGCAAGGGCTGCTCGGATTACTATTGAAGAACAAAGAACTCAATCGTCTCTAGAGAATCAAGCCTTCCAATTGATGGCAAAGAACCAAGCATTGGCTGAGATGTCTAAGAAAATCATGAATCTGGACGAGCAGCTCTCTGCTCAAAAGTCTGTTTTGGAGAGTAAAGAACTTTTAGCGAAGAACCTCCTCGAGCAATTGGAGAGGCTAACCTATCAATTCCACAAGCAGCCCAGGGAGTTTTGGATGGCTGGTTATAATGAAGCCCTCTACCTTCTAGATGATCGGATCCAAAATGCAAATAACGTGGGTTACAAGCATGGATGGCTAAATTCTTTGGGCGTGCTGCAGTTGGAACAAGGTCATTATTTGTGGGATTACCACAATCCTGGGTTGCTCGACCTACCAGTGCCTCCTTTCAAGCTTGATATGAGCTGGATTCCTGCTCGGGCCATTCCACAATGCCTAATTTCAAAGTATCTCGGAGACTACAGTCTTCACTCCAACTTTGAGATATCTCGCCCATAACACCTTCTTGATCGGCCATCAGTTATGAACATTAGGATGCTTAAAGATTTGAACTTCATAAACTCCCCCTGTGCCTTAGGCGATCCTCCTGCTGGTGAAAAACCTGTTTCAAAGGCAGAGGGGAAAAAACCCATAGAATAGGATTCCTGATGTAAAATTTTATATATTTTTTTTATGTATTCTATTCTCAATGTATTTTTTTTTTTGGATTTAATGAAAAACTTCTATTTTTCTTTGCAATCTTGATTGCCATTGTCAACATTTTACTTATTTACTAATGAATGTGCATGTATATCTGTTAAAAAGATAACAATATTGTGTTATTTTGCCGATCAATTAAAGTTGGTGAAAACTTATTGTCGACTATCCTGAATTTGTGGTAATCATTTGAGGACGAACCAAAATGGATGATATTTTGTTTCCTGACCAACTTGGTGGTAATTTGAAATGTTACAAGTACTAAAACTTTGCTTGGTCACTTTTTAATTCTAAGCCATTAGTCGACTTTTATCACATAATCCTTCTTTGTTTAACAGAAATGTTCTCGACCAACCGGAGTTGGTGGATTTTCTTCCCAACCAACTGGAGTTGATATTTCTGGGAAATATTTTTCTTCCCAACCAATCGGAGTTGGTGGATTTTCTTCCCAACCAACCGGAGTTGGTATTTCTGGGAAATATTTTTCTTCTCGACCAACCGGAGTTGGTGGATTTTCTTCCCAACCAATCGGAGTTGATATTTCTGGGAAATATTTTTATTCCCGACCAACCGGAGTTGGTGGATTTTCTTCCCAACCAACCGGAGTTGATATTTTTGGGAAATATTTTTATTCCCGACCAACCAGAGTTGGTGGATTTTCTTCCCAACCAACCGTAGTTGGTATTTCTGGGTTCTTCCCAACCAACCGGAGTTGGTATTTCGGGAAATATTTTTTATTCCCGACCAACCGGAGTTGGTGGATTTTCTTCCCAACCAACTGGAGTTGGTATTTCTGGGAAACATTTTTTTTTTCCCGACCAATCGGAGTTGGTGGATTCTGCTGAGTAGTGTGTAAATATTTTTCTTCTCGACCAACCGGAGTTGGTGGATTTTCTTCCCAACCAACCGGAGTTGATATTTCTGGGAAATATTTTTATTCCCGACCAACCGGAGTTGGTGGATTTTCTTCCCAACCAACCGTAGTTGGTATTTCTGGGTTCTTCCCAACCAACCGTAGTTGGTATTTCTGGGAAATATTTTTATTCCCGACCAACCGGAGTTGGTATTTCTGGAAAATATTTTTTATTCCCGACCAACCGGAGTTGGTGGATTTTCTTCCCAACCAACTGGAGTTGGTATTTCTGGAAAATATTTTTTTGTTCTTGACCAACCGGAGTTGGTGGATTTTGCTGAGTAGTGTGTAGCGCTAGTATTCCGCGAAAAAAATTCAACAAAAGGAGAGAATTGGGTAGAATATTCACATTTTATTCATACTGAAGAAACTGCATTACATGAGGGCTTACATTACTGATAATATTTGTGCAGATGCTCTGCATTCCATGCATTCTTAAACTCCTCCCCTTCTAAAGTTTCAATTCTATATGTCCCTGGTCGAACAACCTCTGTTACTCGGTAAGGCCCATGCCAGTTAGCTTCCAGTTTGTTATGCTTTTGAATTACTTTCTTCAGCACATAGTCCCCTTCTTTCAGGTCGCACTTCTTCACTCTCTTGTTATAGAACAAGGTTGTTCATTGCTGGTAAGCAGCATTCCTGATGGCTGCTTCTTCTCTAACTTCTTCGAGCATATCCAAGTCTAACCTTCTCATTAAGTCGCTGACAGGGGAGTTGAAGTTTAACACTCGGTGTGTTGGGAATACCAACTCGGCAGGTATAACAGCTTCACTTCCAAATCCCAGCATATATGGATATTCTTCAGTTGCTGCTCGGGGAGTAGTGCGATAAGCCCATAGTACTGAATGTAGCTCGTTAATCTAGTTTGCTTTCGCGTCATTCAGTATTTTCTTCAAGCCATTTAGCAGCGTTCTGTTTGTCACTTCAGTTTGTCCATTTCTTTGGGGATGGCCTGGTGCCGAGTGGATCTTTAAGATATTTGACTGATGACAATAGGCAGCGAACTCCTCATTGTCAAATTGTGTTCCATGGTCGGTGATGAATGCATGGGGAAGACCATATCTACAAATGATATTTTTCCAAATAAATTGGTACACCTTTTCGTACATCATGTCGACAAGAGGCTCGGCTTCCATCCACTTAGTAAAGTAATCCACTGCGACGACGAGATATTTAAATCTTCCTCTGGTCGTTGGAAGTGGCCCAACCAAGTAAATTCTCCACATGACAAATGGACAAGGGGAAGTAATGGGTGTCAACAAGGCTTGGGGAGTTCTTCGGGTAGTGGAGAAGCGTTGACACTTATCACATTTCTGGGCATAAGCTATACAATCAGCCCTCATCGTTGGCCAGTAGTATCCTTACGTCATCACTCTTTGCAAAAGCGTCTGACATGCTACATGGGCTCCACAGGACCCTTCATGGACCTCTTCAATCAAATCTTTCACCTCGGAGGGATGCACACATCTTTGCAAACCTTCCATAATTCCTCGTTTGTATAGAATACCATTAGTCAGTACATAACGAGTAGCTTTAAACTTCAATTTCTTAGCTGTGAGTTTGTCAATCGATAATTCTCCCTCCTCAATATATGCCCTGATGGGATCCATCCAAGATGGTCCTAAATCAAGGGTAATAAAATTCATCGTCAGATCTTCATCTATTCTCCGACCAACTAGAACTTCAATTGGGATTATTCTTCATAATTTGGTACAAGTAACCGATGCTAATCGAGCTAAAGCGTCTGCACTTGCATTCTCCATTCTTGGTATTCTGACCAATTAAACAGTAATAAATTTCGATACCAATTCTATCGCCTTTGCATGGTACTTAATCATCAACTTTCCTTTTGCTGTATATACACCAAGCATTTGGTTTACAATCAACTGTGAGTCACCGTATACGATTACCTGCTCTGCCTTCATGGTTTTTGCCAGACTAAGACCTACAATCACTGCTTCATATTCGGCCTCATTATTAGAAGCTTGAAATTGAAAGCGCAAAGCATATTCTATATCGACCTCGTCTGGACTTTTCAATACAATCCTAGCTCCACTACCTGAGAAGCATGATGAGCCATCCACATATAGGTTCCATACAGGTATTTCGTCCTCAAACTTCTTATTGGACAAAGTTCCTCGATGGAATATTTGTTGCTCCTTTATCTCCATTTCTACCTCACCTCGCTGCTCGTCGACCTTCTTCTCTTGCTCTCTGACCAACTTAAGTTGATCGGGGTTTAAATTCGATGATCCTGTAACATCCACAGGTTGGTCGGTGTTCAGCTTTTGCTCCTCGGGGGTATCAGGATAAGTGAACTCTGCTATAAAATCTGCTACTGCTTGCCCTTTTAGTGACGATCTAGGCTCAAAAATTATATCATACTCTCCGAGTTCTATTGCCCAATACATCAATCTCCCTGATTCTTCTGGTTTATGAAGAGCTTGCCTCAACGGCATATCGGTATATACGACTATGATATGAGCCTGGAAGTATGGCTTCATTCTTCTACTCGCTTCAATCAGCGCCAGTGCCAATTTTTCCAGTTTTGGATATCTGATCTCTGCTCCTCGGAAGGCCTTACTAGTGTAATAAATTGGTTTTTATATTCCATCCTCTACTCTTATTAATGCCGAGCTAACTACATTTTCTGAAACTGCCAGATACAAGTACAACCTTTCTCCTATCACTGGCCTGGACAACAGTGGCGGTGCTCCCAAATATTTCTTCAATTCTTGAAAAGCTTTCTCGCATTCTTCATTCCATTCAAAAGTCTTTCGGAGCGTTTTGAAGAATGAGAGGCATCTATCAGTTGCTCGCGATACAAATCTATTAAGCGCTGATACTCGCCCTGTAAGACTATGCACTTCTTTCTCCGTCGTTGGAGATCGTAGTCCCAATAGAGCTTTGATCTTTTCAGGGTTTGCTTCAATGCCTCGTTGATTGACAATATACCCGAGAAACATGCCTTCTCGTACTCCAAATATGCACTTGGTCGGGTTCAACTTCATTTGATATTTATCTAATTGATCAAAGGTCTGGCCTAAGTCAACTAGATGATCAGCAGCTCTCTTGCTCTTTGTCAGCATATCATCAACATAAACTTCCATATTGCAACTGATTTGCTCTGCAAACACCTTGTTCATCAGCCGTTGATATGTTTCACCTGCATTTTTCAAACCAAAAGGCATATCATTATAACAATAAGTTCCTCTAGGGGTAATGAAAGAGGTACTCTCCATGTCTTCAGGTTTCATTTTGATCTGGTTATATCCAGAATAAGCATCCATGAAGCTCAGCAACTCGTGTCCTGAGGTAGCATCCATTAATTGATCAATTCGGGGAAAGGGAAAATAATCCTTCGGACATGCCTTGTTGAGGTCAGTGAAGTCTACACACATCCTCCATTTGTTGTTCTTCTTTTTCACCATCACTACATTTGCTAACCAGTCTGGATATTTAACATCTTCAATAAAGCAAGCTTTCTGGAGCTTCTCGACCTCCTCCTGTATAGCTTGGTTCTTCTCGGGGTTGAACACTCTTCTTTTCTGCTTCACTGTCATGATCTCCTTATTCACATTGAGTTCGTGACATAAGAAATTTGGGTCTATTCCGGGCATATCCTCATTACTCCAAGCAAAAGTTTATTTTCTGCTTTTTAAGAAAACTATCAATTCCTATTTTAGTGAGGCATCTAACGACGAACCTATCTGAGTTGTTCGTTCAGGGTGCTCGTCGTCCAGAATGATGTTTTCAGTACCTTCCACCACCTGACCTTTCACGAGTTACGACTCGTCTCTAGGATCCAATATTTCAATTTCTGCACCTTCATCCACATGATAGGTAGTAGTCTTTTTCCTAGATTCCTCCAGTTCCTACTGCTCGGTAGATAAATAGTAACGTTCCCGAGCTACCTTTTGATCACCCTTCACAACTCCTACTCCAGAATTGGTTAGAAATTTTAGGCATTGATGTACCGTAGATGGTACTGCTTCGAACTTCTTCAGTCCTACTCTTCCCATGATGATATTATAGGTTGATTGAACATTCTTATCCATCACGAAGAAGCGTACTCTTTCTGTTCGATAAGCAGGCCATGTACCAATGAACATATCCAACTTGATCGTCCCAAGTGGAAAAACTTTCTCGCCGGCAAAACCGAGGAGGGGCCTATGATAAGGCTCCAATTGAGACAACTTTAGATTTAAGCTGGTGAAGCACGAGTAGAACATAATATCAGCTGAGCTACCATTATCAACCAGAACTCTCGAGATCATTACTTCCTTCATTCTCATTTTGATCACCAATGGGGCATCATGAGGATACAGCACACCTGCGAGGTCATTCTTGGAGAAATCGATGACCAGTTTGTCTTTGTTGACCTTCCTCGGGCGATCATCTTCAACCAAGTTTATTCTTTGAATATATGAACAGGCTTGAGCCTCATTGAGGTAAGCTTTTCTTTCTGCAGTAAGGTCTCCACCTCCTTCACCTGTAATAACATTACAGTCAAATGATCCAAAACGTATTGAAAATACCTCACGTTCTGGTTGCCTGGGTTTTTTGGGAAGATCGGGGTCGTCTTCTGGATCATCTTCATGGTCTCTTTTCTTGTTATCCTCTGCTCGACGAGGAGATCTAGACCTATCTCTTTCTCGGTCGCTGTTTCTTCTTTCATTTCTACGATCAACATACTTTGCCAGTTTTCCTCGTCTAATGAGTGCTTCAATCTCATTCTAAAGAGCTATGCGATTTTTGGTCGTGTGGCCATGATCTTTGTGGAACTCGCAATATTTGGCCTTATTCCTCTTGTCAGGGTCTGACTTCATTTTTCTGGCCAGTTTAACTCCTCGCTGTTCTTGATTTCTTCTAGAACGTGGTTGATGTCTACTTTCAAAGGAGTATAATTTTCAAATTTCTTCAATACCTCCCATGATGGCTTTATTTTTGAGTGCTTGTCACCACCATTGTTCTTATGCTCTTTCTTTTTGGCCTTATCAACCTCCACCTTGGTCTCTTTGGTATCCATATTCTTCTTTGCATCCATAGCCTCCTCGGCATTCATGATCTTGGCCGCTTTTGCCATTAGTTCTGACATGGTTATGGGTGGATCTTTGGCCAAAGTGTAGTACAACTTGTTGGGCAACAGTCCACTCATCAGAGCAGTAATCGCTATCTTTTCCTCATAATCAATAACTTCGAGTTTCTCGTTATTAAAACGAGTTATATAATCCCTGGTACTTTCACCTGCCTTTTGTCTAACACTTAACAAGTGTGCTACTCGTTTAACCGGTTTTGCTCCAAAACAAAAGTTTTTAATGAAGAGCTCAGCCAGTTGAAAGAAAGTTAAAATCTTACCCCGAGGAAGATTATTGTACCATATTTGAGAAGATCCTGTAAGAGTTCCCGAGAATGCCTGCATCTCATCTCATCTGGCACAGCATAGATGTCAGCAGCAGCTTGGTATTGCTCTATATGAAGGACAGGGTCAATTTTTCCATCATATTTAGGAGTTACAACAGGTGCTTTGAACTTTGATGGTGTGGGAAAATCCACAATTGCTTGGACAAAAGGTGTCCCTTTGACAAAAGTTCTTTGTAGAGGATTCTTGGCCTTAGCCATTTCCCCTAATCTATCCTCCAACCTCTGAATAGATCCTTTCCACGCATCATTTCCCTCCTCGGGTCTACTGGTTCGAGCAATTGATCGTGTTGAAGTAGCTTCCTGGGATCTATCTTGTCGAGCAACTAGTTGTGATTGGGCAGAACCTTCTCTTAGATCAAATGGTCGTCGAAAGTTTCTCGACACAGCCTTAGGAGGACTTTTATTCTTCCTAGGGCCCAATCGATCAAAAGGATAGACCCTACTTAATCTTTCCAGTACACTAGTCCTTTCTGGAGAGAGAGTGATGTGTTGTTTAGTATCTGTGGCTCGTACTGACGAAGTTCGACCCGGTTGATAAGAAAAATCATCAGATTTCTCAGTGCGATACGAATCGCTTTGCCTAATGCGCGAAGAAACTAAACGAGTATTTCTTTGAACACTTCGTTGTCCTGAATGGGTCGACACTCCACCTTGGATAGTTTGCATGAGTTGTCGCATAGTTTCTTGCACGGCTGTCTGGCCTTGAGCCAAACTGGCCATAATTCCAGCTAGATCTTGGACATTTGGAGGAGCAGATGGATTTAGGGGGTTTCCAGCATTTCGATTGCTGGATTCAGGATTGTCAGCCATTGATAATGAATTGTTTTTGGTGAAAAACGATAATTACAGTCGTTTCCCACAGACGGCGCCAATCTGTTGATGTAAAAAATTAGATTATTTCTAATTTTTCAATCACAGATAAAATAAATAAGACAAAAGAATTTTTAAAGTGGTTCAGCCTTAAAAGAATGGCCTACGTCCATTGTTTTTGTTATTGCCAAGTGTTTTGGGAATTCTTGATAACAGATTTTTACCAAGAAATTTCGAGTCCCCTTACAATGAGGATGATACAATGTATTTATAGCCCTCAGGTTGTACATGTGAAAGGGTAATACATAGCTGTCCAATAAGCGTATACATATGTATGATAATAACCAGCATTTAATGTGCATTTAATCCTCTTAATTGTCTGGTAATAAATGCTCTGATCGAGATACAGCTCGGACCGCCTAAGCTTCTCGGACCGCCTAAGTATCTCGGTATCCATGAGTTGCTCGGTGCAATAAAGTTCCTCGGAGAGCACTTGCTGCTCGGAGTATCTGAGCTAGTCGGGGAAATTGAGTTCCTCGAAGTCAAGGTATTGTTCAGAAATGTTTGTTTGTGCCATGTCAGTAGACTAAATTTGGTATCAACGGTAGATATGTCATACACATAAGCAACCCATTCACTAGGCATTCACAAAATCTAAGAAATCATATTTCAATATAGATATACACATCTATCTATTTAGTCTCGTACGTAGTAATTTTATCCCGAACATCATACGTAAATATATATTTTACTTGATAACTCTCTCGTCGTATCAATTTGAGTACCTAAACCTATCCCAAAAGGTTACTAGGTCTCCTATTAGTTTCTAATGTTATCTCAGTAACTTAAAGCCCCTCCGTTACTGTTCTTATCCTTACCTAAGCATTTATCCCCATTATAGTTTCAATTCGAACAATTTCTAACCGTACCTCACTCGGTAGTCCCTCGTAAGCAATATTATTCAATTCCCTAAGGTAATCCATTTTTTCGGGCTCCAACTAAGACCCTACTGACCTTAACAAAGTCCCACAATATCATATTAATCACCCTAAGAATCATTATCGGCTTTGGGATTTTCCTTAAACCTTAAAGGTAAACCATTTCCAAAAATCAGAAGAGGTCGATCGATCGAAGAAAAAGGGTCGATCGATCTACATTCTTGAGTCGATCGATCGATCAAGCAGGTATTTGCCCAGAATTTCCTTAAACAGTTATGGGTTTCCTCATTTTACACCTCTAATCCTTTATTTTAATGTCCAAAACTCTCAACCAAGTATACTAATCATCATACCAACATGTTTACGTAATTTCTAACATTATTAGAGTCATTAAATCATCCTCAATCAACAGTTTCTAGGATCAAAACTCATAATTATCATATAAAAACCCTAGTTCACCTATTTCTTCAATAACACTTTATAATTCATTACAAATTCATAATTTTCTACACATGGATTATGATTTCGTGGCTGCTAAAATCCCAGAAGTTAATCTACATGCAAAACCTACCCAGATTACGATTTCAATTCTTCAAATCCATTCAATTATTATTATTCAAGGTTATTCTTCAATTCTAACCTAACATGGATGATATATGCACTAATTTATTACAAGTTAAATCACTTGCCTGGTAATGAAGATTCTAATCCTCTGAAGTAGATGATATAGAAATGCTTCTCTCTTTCCGATCTATCCGATGGTGGTGACGGTGGTGCAAAAAGTCCAAAGATGGTGGTTCTCCTTTGGTAACTTCCTCCATTTCATCTCTAATGGCCGTCTGTGAATCTTGGTGATGGAAACCCTAAGGCTATAACCTATTGGCTGATAAATCTTTCTAAATTTCGTGGGTTATTATTCACCAAAAATGGAAATGACTAATATACATCCTCGGGTTGCTGGTTAGGCCTAAAAATGCCTTGGGACCCAAACTAAATCATCGGCTAGTGTTTTCTGACTATCTCGACCCTTCCGGACACGTTAGCGCACTCAAAATGCTCATACGGATGACATAAAAATAATATACTTTTAAATTCATTTAATTGGGTCCTGACACCCGCGTCCCAACTAAATTACCGAAACTGTCGTATTTTCAACTCACGACAATTTTAATAAATTCAATAATCACATATTACCATAATCACTCAGTAATATTCAACATTATCATCATATTTAAATACTAACTCTCGTCTCGCTAGATATTTAAATCCGAATTAATTTCCATCCCAAATTAATTAAATTAATCCCACAATTAAAAGATATTTCATTTAATTAATCTCATAATTAAAAGCCATAAAATTACAGGGTATTACATACTTCCCCCTAATAAAGGAATTTCATCACGAAATTAGAAAAAGTGGCATACATGGAAAAATTAGGTATCCTCCAGTACTCAAAACAAAGTACAAAAAAAGGCTCAATCACTACAGCCATCGCTTCACAACAAGCTTGTTGAACACTCTTGACACTTTATCAGTTATGGGGTCACACCTTAATAAATGCACCTCGCGTTGTTCTCTTACTAAACAACATTCGAATAAGAATAGCCTACACATCATTGGCCGTATTATCTTAATATTATTGGGAGATCATACCTCACTTCGTGTCAACTCCTGCGTTTATTTAAACACAAAACTCTCCTACTGTGATCAACCATAAAACATCAGATTACTCTTGTCCGTTCTTTGAATCTCTGTTCCCGGCGTTGTGACTTTTACACAAGGGGAAGCCACTTCACACGGTTAGTTTAACCCATTATAGTCATCGAACTTCAACTTCCGACTGATCGAAAACTCTGATAATCCGCTCACCTCTAAGCATTCAGAGGAAGAACGATAAGGTTTATCCACTCTAAACCTCAGTAAGCACCTTGTCCATTATAAATAGGTGCGGGTGCTTTCGCACAACTTTCCTATTAGGTAATATCCTCTCCCCATTACCATATTATACTTCACTTACTAAAAATGAAATGATCGCAATGAATCCAAAATTTCTTTCATACGGTTTCGCAAGTCGTCAATCACTTTGAGCCTATTCCTCGGGCTATCGGTGATACAATTTTCTCAAATGGAACTTTTCCCACTACTTCCTTACACCCTGTATTGAAGGTGGGTTTCGGGTATTTCATCCTCGTTCGGATTAATACTGGGTAGGACCTCATACCGACGCGATCACTATCTAATAGTGTAAATCACTCACGAATATAACAATTTCTTTCCTTCTTGACAATCTGTTACACACATTCGAAGGAACTCGTTACTCATCTTTATGAGTGCAACCCATCAAAGAAATTTACCATCTTGTCTCTTCCGTTACTGGAATCGTCGTCTCGACACCAAGTTTCTGGTTGGTACCCTTACTCCGATCGATTTCTATCTATAAATGGTGCACGTGGAGCTCCTAATTATATCCCGCTCAACACCGACCTCCACTTATAACACCTCCCATTATGTGGTACTTAATAACCCTCTCTTCCTTCGTCGTATACCGAAAGTTTTGGCCCGTGCACCATTCACCACGTTGTGCACATTTGGACTCATTATACCTTATTGACATCCTCACTTTATTTACGCGTAAGCTACCCTCAACCTTCGATTGGGTGGAACTCCGCTTCGAATCGCCCATAATAGCTAAATATTTGTCTTCTCAAGGGATAATCCCTTTTTAAATGGCTTCCCACTTCCCTTTAACCAATTTTGGACGTGCTACTCTGATTGCACATGAATCTATAGATTGTCGTCCTTGTCACGAGGCTTAGTCCACTCTACCACTTCCATTTTGTTATTTCCACAAGTAATAATTTCACCCATCCATGTCTCTTCTTCCGGCGATCCTGACACCAGCAAACCAAGGTGTCCATACACCCTATACATCGTGTAAACGGGTTTAAACATCACATACGCTTCTTAAGTACTCCAAACTCTTTATTTTCCCTGCATTTGCAATGTGGTTACACCAATTTGGGTATTCTCAGTTGCCCCCGAATTCAAAATTCTAAATCCTCCTAAACATCATTTCATCCTTCAACCCGCCAAAATAAAATAAAATTATCAGTACTTCCTCACCACACAACTGGCTCTACTGGCCTTATATCGTAATTTACCCTTTTTAACTTCCAGTTATAACTATATACTTCCATAACGATAGAGGTACTCAAATCATGGACGAATGGCCAAACATCTCCTTACTACCAACCTTACGCTAAGTTTCATGCATGGGATGTCTCGCAAAGCAAAATCCAAATAAGGAACCCCCTCGATACACTACTACCTAGCATTGTCGGTCATCGAAATCCGTTAGACCCTCAGTCCATAACATGTACCCCTATATTCCCGTCTCTTGACAACAAAGTTACATCTCCTTTCATAAAATTCTTAAATAAGGAACTTCTTTCGAAAAACCCTGTCTCTTAATATTGATGATAATCACATTCCATAAACAACATGCAAATATAATCGGGGATCTAAAAATCCCATCTCCAGACATACAACTATAAGTATTAACTCCCACGTCTCTAAAGGGTGAAATAACAATGCACTTTTCTTATTACCACATCCTGAGCGTAATTTATAATAACCAGCTAAATCTTTTCGCTGAACAGTAAATTAAATACACTCCGAAATAATATCAATAAAGTCCCTACACATACCGGGAACCAATATCTGATACCATTATACTTTTCGAAGTCTTACAATATATATATATATCTATTTACAAATATATAAACGCGAGTTCGTCCCTCTCGCAGATGGGGCCTCGCCATAACAAAATATTATACACCAAGGTAGTAACCCCGATGGACTAGCAATAACCGCATACAGTCGGTTTAATCATTATCATAAAACCATAATTAGGATAATATCATACTCGTACAACACAACACTAAAACGAGTAATTTTAATAATGTATATACCACTATTGATACACCCATTCATCCTTCGCTGATAACACTAAAGGTAACCCCACTATACCAGGGAAAAATATTCACATAAATAATAACATTATCGAGATACTCACTAAACTCGTCTCTCGTGCCAATATAGCAATAATAAAAATAATATGCAGTAACTCGTTCTTGACACATACAATACGCATTATCATCTGAGGATATATCTCATACTTCTACCTTGCCAATCGTCCTGGCTACTCAAATGGTTCCTGGACTTCACACACTTGTCCGTACCAAATCGAAAATTTTAATAACTATTGCCTTTGTTAGGCACCTTACCCTTATCACTCCACTTGCTTCGAGGAACAATTTAACGCATGGGTTTTACTCCCCACAAAATACCTCTACACATACTTCACTTATTTTCGATCACACTGACCATGTCAAGGTTGTCCTTCTCTCGGACGTTTGTAGTCTCGACTCTGATGACTACCTCATTTGTTCCCTTAGTTTTGACGACCCTAAGGAACATGCTACTGGCTTCAGCCACTCTTACTGAAATCACCATCGCTTGGTAACAATTCAGCTATCCAAATCATTTAAATGGGTCTGCTGATGGGTCTCCCCCTTATGGTGCTTCACCAATACCGTTTCCTCCAGTCTTACTCTATCTAAAATTTTCGATTCTTGTACCTCCCCACACAAGGAAGCGTTTACCTTTATATTAACAAAACGCGACATTGTTACCAACTGCATTGACCGTCTAAGCAGAATTCCCCAGAAGTACTAACAATTCTTCTTATAAGTTAATTTTCCCCTTTAATGTCCTCTTCTCCATTGCACCTACTTCATCCGGTTTAAGGTTTGATAATTAATTAAATTTCTTTTCACAAAGTGACCTCTGTCCGACCCTCTTGTGTGAGTTCAACACAACGTTCGCATCTTATCCTGAACATCTGATGAAGGAACTTATGGCCAAGCCATACGTATGCTACTTCTCTTGACAATACATTCCACTTCTAAGTGTGGTGGTTGCCTCTCACCATTGTAACTCTGCTTTTACGAGCCAAGAAAAAAAAATTATCCCAAATTTTCAATCCCGATTAGCCATACTCCGACATATACCCATGCCTTTGGATATTTTACCTTCATTGGCTAACGCACACCATCTTCGCATTTCTAGTATTTCCACTTCTAGTTCTCTTCAATATTTCGTCTGACTCTCTCCCATTCCAACCTTGCTTAGTGAGTTTAATTTGACCCCACTTTTTACTATAGTGGTTCCTGGAAGTCGTATGTTATGTCCAAGTCGCCTTTACTGTCCTGGCCCTCTTTGCCATAATAGGGGTGACCTTAACTACGGTCATCATTCTCGAATATACCTTATAACCTCAACTGAGCTTTGCCTCCTGCTGTCCGCCCAACTCGCACGATATACTGCATTATTCAGCACACGAACACTCTCGAATGAAAATAAGATTCACTATCATATACATTATAGTAGGAGAACGAAATCTCACCAAAGAAAGAAACAATCCTAAACATAGGGCTCTACATCAAAGAAAGCTATGCTAGAAGCATAATAAGTTGCACAGATCCTAAAGGACACTAGAACATGATGCTCTGATAACACCTGTGACACCCCGACTAATTAAATACCGGGTAGCTACTCCTTTATGAAATTAATAAAGAATATCAATTTGGTTCAGTTGTAGTATCACTGTCGAAAACATATAATTTATTACTAGCCACCAAATATTTAAAAAGAGAGATGCCAAATTTTATTAATTAAGTTAACATAATCCAAGTAATTAAGTCAACAACCATTAATCGCATAAACAATCTCAAATGAATAATCAACAAAAAGAAATAAACTGAGTCTGGAGTAAACACTCCAATAATAATACCAGAGTAAAATAAAGTCCCAATACAAGAGTCTGAATATATAAACCAATATCTGAAATAAAACTAAAAGTCTGAGAATGCTATCTCTAAATGAAAATGGGCGACAGGCCCAAACAGATGAGTAACCCCGAGTAGAATCAAGTACAGAATATGAAGGCATCTAATACCGAGATTCTGTAACTTCCACAGCAGCCAGCACGTCAATGTAATGGAACTCCTATGCTTGGCGTCCCTGTGGCTGGGCACCTAAAATGTTTTTACAAAATAAAATGGATTTGGAAGAAAACGGGTCAGAGCCCGAGGTGAAAACAGTTTAAAAGTTTAGCAAATGTTTAAATTACAATTAAACAACACATTTTATAAACATGCTAGTTGCGTACTCTCACATGATTTTCTCACCTCTCAACCAATGTGCATGCGTAACGTATTCCCTTAACCCATCCTAGTTATGCCGCTAACTAACTAGTCTGTACCATCTCTGCTTTCGCACTATATCATAGGGTATCTACTCGTAACACCCAAACAAGTTATATTCATAACCCATATTCGCATTCATTATATTACTTATCTCAAGTATTAATTATTTTCTCACATTCTTAGTCCATTACAATATCTTAGTTATTCACATCTACTAAGCAACAGTGAACCAGTCACAAGTACATATATAAATCACTCTCAGTATATGTATGTATACATATAAGGCACCACTAGGCTAAGTTACAGTGCACGCATACTCTGCTATCAAATCCATGTACATCACGTACGTAAGGATCATGTGTTCTGAATCACTCAGGAACTATCAGAATACAATCACACATATTGGAGGCGAACATAGTTCACACACCTATGGGTCACGCACATACCTACGCTCTCGTGGTCAGCTGACTTATCAACTCACAAATAAGCCATTCACGGTCCTATGTCCTTAAGGTACCAGTCTAAATTCGCCCGAAGGCACACGAGGATAAGAGGGTCCTTTTCCAAAAAAACTAACCTCCCGTGATAGCAAGTATGGTAGGTATGTCATACACATAAGAAACCCATTCATTAGGCATTCACACAATCTAAGAAGTCATATTTTAATATAGATATACACATTCTATCTATTTAGTCTCGTACATAGTAATTTTATCCCGAACATCATACGTAAATATATATTTTACTTGATAACTCTCTCGTCGTATCAATTTGAGTACCTAAACTTATCCCAAAAGGTCACTAGGTCTCTTATTAGTTTCTAATATTATCTCAGTAACTTAAATCCCCTCCGATACTGTTCTTATCCTTACCTAAGCATTTATTTCCATTATAGTTTCAATTCGAACGATTTCTAACCGTACCTCACTCGGTAGTCCCTCGTAAGCAATAGTATTCATTTCCCTAAGGTAATCTATTTTTTCGGGCTCCAACTAAGACCCTATTGACCTTAACTAAGTCCCACAATATCATATTAATCACCCTAAGAATCATTATCGATTGTGGGATTTTCCTTAAACCTTAAAGGGAACCAATTTCCAAAAATCACAAGAGGTCGATCGATCGAAGAAAAGGGGTCGATCGATCGAATAAAAGGGGTCGATCGATCGATCGACATTCTTGAGTCGATCGATCGATCGATCAAGCAAGTATTTGCCCAGAATTTCCTTAAACAGTTACGGGTTTCCTCATTCTACACCTCTAATTCTTTATTTCAACGTTCAAAACTCTCAACCAAGTATACTAATCATCATACCAACATGTTTACATAATTTCTAACATTATTAGAGTCATTAAATCATCCTCAATCAACAGTTTCTTGGATCAAAAGTCATAATTATCATATAAAAATCCTAGTTATCCTATTGCTTCAAGAACACTATATAATTCATTACAAATTCATAATTCTCTACACATGGATCATGATTTCGTGGCTGATAAAATCCCAGAAGTTAATCTACATGCAAAACCTACCCAAATTACGATTTCAATTCTTCAAGTCCATTCAATTGTCATTATTCAAGGTTATTCTTCAATTCTAACCTAACATGGATGATATATGCACTAATTTATTGCAAGTTAAATCACGTTCCTGGTAATGAAGATTCTGACCCTCTGAAGTAGATGATATAGAAATGCTTCTCTTTTTTCGATCTATCCGATGGTTGTGACGGTGGTGCAAAAAGTCCAAAGATGGTGGTTCTCCTTTGGTAACTTCCCCACTTAATCTCTTATGGCCATCTGTGGCTCTAACCTATTGGCTGATAAAACTTTATAAATTTCATGGGTTACTATTCATCAAAAATGGAAATGACTAATATACCCCCTCGGGTTGTTGGTTAGGCCTAAAAATGTCCCGGGACCCAAACGAAACCCCCGACTACTGTTTTCTGACTATCTCGATCCTTCCGAACACGTTGGCTAGGGCTGTGTTTTTTTTCTGAACTTTCCGATTTTTTCGATTTCTGATCCGATTTTTTCCGAATTTGGAATGAAATTTTAGTTTGCCGATTTCCGATTTTTTCGAAAAAAATCGGATCGAAAATCGGAAATAATTCTGAATTTTTGAATTTTTGAATTTCCGATTTTTCCGAAACTATGCCGATCCGATTTTTTCGATTTTTTTCTGAATTATTTACGATTTTTTTGGAATTATTTTCCGATTTCTGATTTTTCCGATTTCTTTTTCGATTTTTTGAAAGTTTCCCATATCCCACATCGGTTGGGAGAGGGAGAGGGCTCTAAAATATGCTATATAAAAGGAGAGTATCCTCCTAACTTCACAAATAAAAAATGAGTCAAATCCTCATGTGTTTACATGTTGGGTTAAGTCATTTTCATTGTTTCTTTAAAATGAGAATTTCGAGTAAGCGAAAATCCATAATTTATTTTTTTGAAATTTTGAAATTTCTGAAATTTCTGGATTTTTAATATATTTTGTGAATTTTCGATTTTTTCCGATTTTTGCCGATTTTCTGATTTTTCCGAATTCGAAAATTTTGTTAATTTTCCGAAAAAATCGGATCGGAATAGTTATTTTATTTCCGAAAAAATCGGAATTTTTTCCGAATAGGCATTTTTCGATCTGATCCGGCCGAAACACAGCCCTAACGTTGGCACACTCAAAATGCTCATACGGATGACATGAAAATAATATACTTTTAAATCCATTAAATTGGGTCCTGACACGACTGACACGCGCGTCCCAACTAAATTACCGAAATTGCCATATTTTCAACTCACGCCAATTTTAATAAATTAAATAATCACATATTACCATAATCACTCAGTAATATTCAACATTATCATCATATTTGAATACTAACTCTCGTCTCACTAGATATTTAAATCCGAATTAATTTCCATCCCAAATTAATTAAATTAATCCCACAATTAAAAGAAATTTCATTTAATTAATCTCATAATTAAAAACCATAGAATTACGGGGTATTACAGTTTTGAGGAAAATAAATTGGGGAGTTTAATATTTCGGGTTCCTAAAATAGAGTGGGGACCTCTAAATTAATTTTTTAGCGGAATGTAAATTTTGAGTTCATGGAAAATAGGATCCATGATCTATTTAATTGGGGGTGTTCGGGATGAGTAACACTCAAGGGAGTATTTCGATGGGCGATTATATATAGATAATTGTGCGCGTAGAAAATGTAATTATATACCGACTATATTTGAGTAAATCCTAAGAGGCGACTAGGATGGAATTTGGGATATAGGCTTAAGATGATTGAGAGGTTATCCGACACGTCTATGGACGACTATCGTTATAGGTAATGAGAAACCTATGGGACTAAAATAAGTTGAGGGTCTACTTATTTAATTATTATG
The DNA here is from genome assembly GCA_949130495.1 of Sambucus nigra. NCBI lineage: Eukaryota > Viridiplantae > Streptophyta > Magnoliopsida > Dipsacales > Adoxaceae > Sambucus > Sambucus nigra. The sequence goes on from OX422209.1 coordinate 616,763,720, forward strand.
AATTGGTAAATTCGGTGAGTATATAAATCCCTAATTATGATTAAGGTACAAGTTATATATCAAGTGGGAGAATACTTTTGGGTTTAGTATCGTAAGTGTGTAAATACTTAAATATTATTACGAATGGGAACATTCGGGGTTATTAACTATCGCTATATGAGATTGGCAATTATAGCCATGTATATATATATATATATATATATTTGAGAAGTGAGGTAGAATATATATACGATGTGATTACATATATATAATATGATACGATTGCATATATATATCTGTGTGTGATTGGTATATTTGTATCTTAGAGGTTGGTTCCACGGGTTTTCCTTTGGCGTAGGGTTGGAACAACCATACTATATATATTTTCTCTAGTGCGATCCGGGGAGGTTGCGCGATGTGAGTGAATCCCCTAGCTTGAGGAGCAAGGAGAATATATCCCCAGGTGATATCGTCCCGCGTTTGAGTGCGATGTGTGTGTACTCCACTTGAAGAGGGAACATAACCGCCTCCACCGTTGTGTATTTTTACCATGACCATGAGTGAGTCTGGCTTGGTACCATGGTTGAGTGAGTAAACCCGGATTCAGATAGGCACTATGAGAATGCATCCTTGAGTTATAGCTCGGTGGGATGGTTATTATGCTTGTGATTGTAATAAGTATAATTATATTCGTTGAGCATAGTATATTGCTTGTAAATGAAGATGAGATAATCATATAAAGTAAATATACGTATATAAAGTGTATTTTCCATTCCGTCGATTTATATTCGGATTTATATGAAAATAAGTTATAGGTTCTAGTAAGAACTATAACTTATATATATATATATATATATATATATATAATATTTATACGAGCTATATATATCCGCGTTATGTGCCGAGGGCCAAATGAATCCTGACAATCAACATTGCTAGGTAGTAGTGTATCGGGGGGGTTCCTTGTTTGGATTTCGCTTCACGAGACACCCCATGCACGAACGTGGTGTAGTGTTGAGATTAGGGAGAAGTTTAGCCCTTAGTACTCGGGTTCATAGGGATTTTCAGAGTTTTGGTGAAACGGATTAATTAGGCATGGTAGCTTAATTAGGTTATTTAATAGGTATGCGATAGGTGTACACTATTAGAAGAGGGGTGAGGGGTATCTCATGGGAGTGCGATACCAATTTAAATATGGGATAAATCATATTTTAAAAATATAGCATTTATGCACTTGCAAAATATTTTCACAACTCGGACTCTGACCCGTTTATCTATTTTTCCCTCTTTTGCTATATATGTATATATATAGGTGTCCATACACAGGGACGCCTGGATGATGATTTGTTCGAGTCATACGTTTTCTGCAGCAGCTGTGGATGCATGCAGGTTTTTTGTTGACGCTTTTATCCTTAAGATCTAGATAGGAGGTATTGTAGAAACATCCGGGCCGATAGCCCAAATGTATTTATTTATTATTTTACCATCTTTTAGTGCGGCATTTGATTTGGTTGTATTATGTTAAACCGAATGTTCAGTTATTTTATTTCATTTCAGTTTTCGTATATATAAACTATTGTGATTGATTTAATTGAATGGTTTGTTTAAAAAGATTAGTTAAATAAAAATTTTGACGCCAGCCTAATAGGTTATTAGTAATTAAATTGCTTTTCGACAGCGATGCTGAGAATGAACCATATGAGACTCCTATTTTAATTTGGTATAGGATTGATCACCCAGTATTTTATTAGGCGGGCTAGCACACGTTGTTAGGGTAGGCTTCCTCTTGGGCAATACCCGATTTCCATTGTCCTACAAAAAACTTTGATGAGATTAATTTCGAGTTTAGTGATTCTAGTTTGACATTGAGAAATAGGATCCCTTGCGGCATTTGTAGGCATGGGCCTTAGTGTTCATAGGCAAATCTCGACGTCCCGTATATATATATATATATATATATATATATATATATATATATATATATATATATATATATATATATATATATATACTGGTCGGCTCTAATGCCACTTAACTTGCGGATTTAACTTGCGGACGGATTTTTCTATATTTTTAAAAAATAGCAGAAAACTTTTTCCGACTTGATTTTTTTCTGTGGTATTAAAACATTTCAGGGGACCCCTACAAAAAAATCAGCTCAAAATTAATTGTTTTGCTATTTTAAAAAAATCAGTCAAGCATATGTCAGTTTTTAAAGCTCTTTAAAACTAACATATGTTTGACCGTTTTTTAAAAAATATTAAAACATTTCATTTTGAGGTGTTTTTTTACATGAATCCCCTGAAATGTTTAAATACCACAAAAAAAAATCAAGTCGAAATTTAATTTTTTGCTATTTTTAGAAAATACACAAAAATCCGTTTGCAAGTTAAATCCGCATTAGAGCCTGGCTATATATATATATATATATATATATATATATAGTTGTGTTAAATTAGTGGATTAGCACGTAGTATGAAGTCCACATCATAAGGCAATTCAGTTACAATGGTTGAACACTCCTTGTGAATCATGATGTGGTCTAGTGAATTTAACTACGGGTTGGCATTTTAGGTACGCACGTGGGTTGTGTTAAATTCCCTTTGGAGATAAGTACTAAGGTGGTTTGATGGAATTGACCTTGGGTTAATAATTCAGATAGGCGTGAAAAAATCAACGTTGATAATTCCTTGGGTTGTATACTAAAACTTAGTTAGCAAGATTTTAATGCGAATGGTGGTCACTACCTAGTAATAGTGAATCTGAGGTTGTGTACCGTGCATTACAATGAGGATAGTACCTCTTTTAAAACCTTGGGATTTATTGCTGCATAGAAGTTTATGTAGTGATGTCTATTTCATGGTGATAGACTCAAGGTTGTGTAGAATAGGTCATGGTATGACTGGTGGTTCATTGTAATATATGTGTAAGTTATTTAGAATGAAATAATTGAGTTTGATGTCGTCACCCGTGAGGCATTAGGAATCATTGTTGTGTTGAAGTTTACATGAGTGATGGTAGACCATTGATGATTTTAATACGGTTCGATTTATGGCAGTACCTTGGAGTTAGTGTTATGGCTTTTGTTTATAGATATGTGTCATGATATGACCTTCTAAGATAATTTCGAGAATAGTTTGATCAATGGTGGTGCACTTAGAAGACTCAGAACACGGTGAGGTTCGTTAAGGCTTATAGAAATAGCACTCGGGATGAAGTGTTCGGCATAATTATAGCACATGTGTGTGTTACCTATATAGTTAGTAAGGACCGGGGTGAATGAAGTTATTAGGCACGAGTGATGCTTGAAAGTCGAGACACCACTAGAATGATTATGGTTTGGGATCAGATGGGTCGTGCTAAGGGTGGTAGCAATGATACATAAGTTAAATGCTCGAAATTATGTAAGCGTTATATTTCACTTGACGAGAGTGATCCCGAAAACTGAGGTTAGTTATCACGTGTTGAAATTTTGGAGGCCTAGCTGTGATAGGTCAGTGACTAACGGTGAGCGTTGAAAGAATGAAATTCCATTTGGTTTAAGTTGTTGTACTAGCCAGTGAGGGTGATGTAGGATTAGTCCTAAGGAGGGAAGCCTAAAGTTTCATCTTTCCGAAGTAATTGTTTTCATCTTCTGTTCGTCCTATAAGGATGGGTGATTCAAAGTTAGAAACCGTCGGGGTTAATAGGTCAAGCTAGGGTACGTGGAAAGATTAAGACTCTAGCAAAATGTCGATAAGAGTTATAGACCGTAAGGGGTACGTGGCCCGTTCGTACTTTATGTGGCTCGATTCATTGTCGGAATTTGATTATTTTCTTAGGCTTGGTGGTCGTTTGATTCCTTGCATTCCTTTTGTCTTCTTGATCCCGGTAATGGGAAGTTATTTATTAGTCGTGATTTGGGTGTAGCGCTGCATAAGCTCAGTAAAGATGCGAGTTAGGCCGGTTGTGGCTGATGAATCGCAGCTTATGAGTGAACGTTTATTCCAAAACACCTTTGTTCTACACTAGTTATGTTTATGCATGGTCTCGCATAGTTACATATAGTGGCATATGTTACTTGATTGACTTAGGGTAACATGTTTAGTTAGTTAACCGATATGATTATTTGCGACTTGGTCATGTATTCCGAGGTTATGACTTGTGAATATAGTGAGCATCAGGACTTAATGAAACGTTAGGTATTACCGTTGCACTCTGTTAAGAGTTGTAAGGGTTGAGGATGTGAACGATCGTGTGTGGTTATGTTGTGAATCCTAGGATTACTCCATCTCAATATAAGAATCTCGTAGGAGATATCGATCGGGTCGACCTATGTGATAAGGAGGCCATCTTAACAATCATTGGCATATGTAATTACAAATGTTGAGGTTGAACCAGCCTACGCTAGGGGTGACCCAAGATTTGTTTGAGGACATGTAGGTTGTGATCCTAACGTAGAAATGATCCATGCTAATAAATTCATTAGTGGTATTGCAATATTTGACAAGGATCAATCATCTCGAGGTTTTGTTTAGTTAGATATGTAATGCATGCTTGAGATTTTGACAACAAGGCCTTAAGGTTCGTCGTGAGAGGTTAACGACGGGGGTTGGTTAAAGAGGAATCCTTTGGTTTAGACCATAGTATTGAGGCTACTTATAATGGAAAATTGGCCATGAGAAATTAGAGTATAAATTGTGATGAACCAAGAATTTCGAGGACAAATTTCCGTGAGGAAAGTTTGTAATATCCCGCACGTTAAATTAATTAAATTATAAATGGAGAGGAAAAAATTATGGTTTTTGGAAATTTTGGGTAACGGGTTAGATTAAATAAAGAGAATGGTTGGATTTTAGATTATATGTGGATTATATATAGGTGGAGTAAATGATAAATATGGAGAATAATGGGAGAATAAAAGAAAAAGAAAGGAAAAAGGAGAAGAGGCTTCACACGACGTCGTTTGAAGCAACAAGGGATGTCGTGTGATACAGGTCGTTCGAGTGATGTAATGGTCATTCAAGCGACATCGTTGGTCATTCGAACGACGTCTGATGAACCGTAGACTTGCCATTTTACTATCAAAGCGTGATCTGTGGATTTGATTTCTTCTATCAGCTCTTGGATATTAACGATGGACATCAATCAGAAGAGTTATTGTGTATTGTCTTTGGTTATATATTTATGTATAAGAGAGAGACTAGGGTGAGAACCACTCCCATTTTCCATCGAAGAAGATCTCGCAGCTCACCTCCATTTTGTGCAATGCCTTCAATAAATTTCGAACCCAATTAAAATACAGTCGCACCGTGATACTTGTTTCCCTACCATTGTATATATATAACTACGAAATGTAGAAGTACATTGTGAGAGTTTTGGGTATTTAAGGAGGGGGTTATTGGAAGAAGAATATGGGTTTGTAGTGTATTTTTATGGAGTATTTTTGGAGCTTTCATCGAGGCTGTTTGGTGGAGCATTTTTGGGACTCCTTTTAGGGCCACCTTCGGAGGTAGGAGTGCCACCCATCTTCATCACCACCACCACTTAAGACCATTTAAATGGGATAATCTACTCTTTATATTTAAGACTCTTTTTGGTGTATATTGTAGTCTTGTGATTATTAAATGATAAGAGTAGGATTATTATGAAAATTATTATGTGTTTCCTAAAAAATTGAAAATAGACATTTTTATGGAATAAGATAGTTAGAAAATATTATTTTTATGTGTTTTCTAGTAAATATGAAAATAGACATTTTTATGGAATAAATATGTTAGAAAATATTATTTTTGGTGTTTTCTAGTAAATCTGAAAATAGACATTTTTATGGAATAAAATATGTTAGAAAATATTATTGTTGAGTGTTTTCTGATATAACTGAATATGAATATTTTTATGGAATAAAAATGCAAGAAAATATTATTTGTGTGTCTTTCTAGTAAAAAGAAATATTGGACATTTTTATGGAATAAAAATGTAAGAAAATGTTATTTTGGTGTATTCTTAGTGAAAGAAATAGTTAACATTTTTATGAAATAAAAATGTGAGAAATTGATATTTTGGGTATTTTTAGTGGAAAGAGATGATAAACATTTTTATGGAATAAAAATATTGAGCAAAAGGTTATTTTGTTAAAAATAATGTGTGAATAATTATTCCAAGGTTTGAAATAATACAAGTTGATGTTTTATGAAAATGGTGTATTTTCTATTAATTTTGATGAAAATATGTTTAAACCATGTAGTAGGACTTTTGAGTTCAATATCAATCTTCTCATGTGCATAAACTTGTAGTATTTTGATATAGAATATGTAAACAAGTTTAAAGAAGATTTTGTTGGATTTAAACAAGAAATAATAAAAGTTAAAATTTTAGTCTTCAAAGTATGTATAATTGGGACTAAAGGGCATGATGTGTATGAAGTTAAAAGACTACATGTTAAACAAAAGAAATGGTAATTTTCTTATAAAAATGGTTTTAAGTGTGAATGTATTTCTTGAATTAAGAAATAAAGAAATGTGTGCTTGAAAATGTTAATAAATTTTTTTAATTAAGTGTTATTGAGTAAACATGGAATGGTTAGTGAATGTAACTACCAATGTTATGAAATATTAACACCCATGGAAATACAAGGGAATTAAAGGTGTAAAAGTATTTTCAATCAAGTAAAGAGATTACTTCAAGTGTAAAAAGGTGTTAAAGGGTTAAAACACTTAAGAAGTTGGTGTTTATAACTTAATAGTATTTTTGTATGAAATTAACACTTGAGAAATAGAGTAAAATATGATTTTGGAAACAAATGGGTAAAATGATAATTTCATTTAAAATAGAACCTTTTATGAAATAAAAATATTAAAAAGGGATATTACACAAAGTGGTCATAAATGAATATGATTTTTTTTTTGGAATAAAAAACAAGGCTAAAGTGTAAAGGACATGAAATGATAAATTTTCAAAGTGTAACACATGGGGCTATAAAGTCCCGAGTTTGGGCTTCGGATGTGTAAAAAGGATAAGGGGAATAATGTGGATATTTGTAAAATGTTAAAATACATTAAAGAAACTCGGATGACAACGGAATAAAGCAATAAGGGCCCGAAGCCCTTAGGTGAAAAGCCCTAAATCACTGGCCAGAGCATATGGTGCGCAAAGTCGTCGGCGTGGAGCCCGTGTAAGTATGTGGTATTGGAAGATTCCGAGAAAAAGATAAAGAAAATATGGAACATATCAAGAAATGGGTTATGTGGTTAAATGTGTTAATACAACCTAACTTGAATGAATGTAATAAATATTCCAGTAAAGGTGAATAGGACAAATAAATGCGTAACTTTATCAATGTCCATGAGATAAGGTAAAAATGGTAAAGTAGTGGATAAATGGGTAACTAAACAACCAAGTTGTTAAGCCCAAAATGTGCGTAAGTGTGTATGGGAAAAGGTTTTCAAATAATAAATAAGTATTTTCTATCACGAAGAATATGTGTGTTGAAATAGTGATTTTCAATGAAAATACTAAAGTGTAATGAAATAAGTGAAAGGGATAAAATTTTGATAAAGGAATGAGTTCAAATAAAATTAAGTGCAATGGTTTCAAGTGTTGAACCGAATGTGTTAAACAAGGTAAAAATTGCTAAATATGAATAAATGAAGTCTTTATTGGATCAAGGTAAATTAATCTGGATAAATAAGATTTTTTGTAAAGTAAAACAGTTAATGCATTGGCCCGTGTATTTCCTAAAGGTATACGTATGTAGATATATACATATTTTTGCACGCATGTGGTTGTAGCATGCGGGTATTCCTTTCTGCCGTTTGTTTCTATATTGTTCGTATAAATTCCACTGGGCATAGGAACACATTCCCACTTTGTTACGGCAGGTTGGGAGCAGTTTCGTAATATGAGGGCATTTTACAGGTAAGTATATTTATTTATGTTTATGTTAGTAGCTTTATTTACTTGAACTTCGGGATGTGGTGCTCCCCATGGGTCCCTCACATAGTTCATCTTGAAATTTAAAATCGCATGCTAATAGGTGAAATATTAAATAAGATAAAAAGAGACTTACAACATTATATAGGTTGTTCCATTGCACTTCACACCTAATGCCCGGGTCGGACCTAGGTGACTCACGAGTAACCCATAAATTTGGGTCGGGCGTTACAACTACCGTCATTTATACACGAAGCCTTTCTCCGTATGCACACCATGAATCAACAAATGTAATCCCCCGTAGGAAATTATCTCCATTTGGGGTAGAGAATGAAACCCGGTGCCAACAAGATGATCTCAAACAAATATATATATACATATATATATATATATATATATATATATATATATATATATATATATATATATATATATATATTGAAACTTGGATCATGTAAACAATTGGGTGTAAAACTAAGTTTTCTTCTTGAAATTAAATCATTAGGTTAATAAACACTTAAGGGATTTTTTGGGAAAGGTTTTTGGCTCTCGAGAGTACTTAGAAAATCTAAAAAAGTCTTATAAAAAAATTGTGTTCCCACACCTTTAAAAAACTGGTAAAATGTATTGGGGAAGTGGGAAGTTAATAAAAAAACTATCGAAAAATTGCGACGTCATTCGAACGACTTCGTTATAATGAGATTACTAACGAAAATACAGAACAAAACAACGTAATCTCATTCAAATGACTTCGTTTGAACGATTTCGTTCTAACGACATTTTTAACGAGAAAATAGAGAAATAAAAACAAATCTCGTTAGAAAGTTCGTTCGAACGACCTGGGAATCTCGTTCGAAAGAGATCCCAGCTTCGTTCGAACGACTTTTCAGAAAACCCAAGTTTCTTTTAAAACCCCAAAACTTTTATGTTAAGTTTTAAAATGATTTTCTGAGAAAAATATAAAGTCGTTTTAACAAAAGTTTTATAAAAAGACGCCCATAAAAAAATCCAAGTCTCTCTCTATATATATATTCATACCTTTAGAGACTTTGGATAAATTGAAATGTTGATGACGATAAACATGTCACGAAACTGGCGGTGATGATATTTCTACTTTAGGCTTGGCCGCTACGTCGTCAACTCAATCGTCATAGGCTTGAAAGGATACAACAAACTTCTATCCTATGACTCAATCAATTTTTTTCGAAATTAAGCCAACACTAACAAATTGACTCAATTGAAAATTTGTCCTTACACATCTTGCTTCAAGAAATGTTATGATAATATAAATGATCACCAAACACTCTCTTTTATAGTGTAAACAATTGGAGTAATCTCTAATATAACATTTAATTCAAATCAAGTATATTAATTCCTAACATGCCAAGAATATAAGATGTGATTGAAATTCCGATGTACCGACCGCTTGAGGTCAGGTGGAATAGTGGTTGTCAATGCACTGTATATCCCTCAAACCTACCAATTGCTAGTACAAGGTATTTGTATGACTTGTGATAAAGGATTTTTTTCAAAGATACACATGTTCAGACGTTAAAATATGTGTGGTTGACAATGCATGTTAATAAGGTGTTTCGAACGACCTTGAGCATGTCGTTTGAACCACTTTGATGCTTTACTTAGAGTATTTGGAATAGTTAAGTTCTTAACCTTAGTTATGCCTTTCTCTCCATCCTCCAATCCAGTTCGTTTAAAAATCCAATGAATAATTTCATTCGAGAGAGCATGAAAGCTTTCTTAAGCCCTGCCAGAATTGTAATGACCCCATTTTTATATGTTCATATATAGTTTTAAATGTTGTATTATTTCATATGTGATATGGATAATGTTAATTTATTATTTTAGTCTAATCCTCCATTCATAAATCATAAAATATCAAATTAGTTACAAACATAAAATTTTAAAAATTTCGGCATGTATGTTCATATTAGAGACTAGTTCTGACCATTATAATATAACAATTGACTTGAAGAAAAACTAAAAAGTTGTAGATATATGAATTAGGTTTGTAACACAACAAACGGTGTATTAAACGGAGGTCTGAGCAAGAAGTTGTACCGAAATTACGAAATAAAGACAAATTTGTCCATCCTTTAAGTCGTATTTTGTCTTATTACCATACCATGTGTTATATTTTGATTGGTTGGAAGGGGAGGCTGGTTTGACCGACTTAAACACTTTTAAATAACCTCCTTCCTTATCAAAATAGATTAAATCAAAGTCTTATAGCATATCCTAAGCTAAATGATAAGTTTCGGGGTAGAAAGTATAATTTTATGAAACTTTAGGGACTTAATTTTAAATAAAGAAAGTTTCAGGGACTAAAATGAAAATATAAAAAGGACCATTTTTTAAATAAAATATTTTCAAGTATCTCTAAGAAATATTAAATTGCATGGTGTAAAATTACTAAAATACCCTTCATGTGTAAAATGACCCTTATACCCTTAATAACTTTACACCTCGTGCTTGGTTTTGACACCTCCACTGTACATGCGTCGCCTATAAAGGAAAGGACAAAACACATGTCATGCAATTAGAGAAAGCCAATACACGTGTCATCGTTCGGTGAATTAAGACTGCAAGACATATTCGTTACGCGACACGCTAACGCCGACTCACTAAAGTGAATCCTTAGTAATCGAAACACGTGTCATCACCCAGATAACTTTGAGAAACTATAGATAGAATCCTTAGGATCAGTTCTTGCACGAAATTCATTCCAGATATAAAAAATAAACAGTGCGAGAAAGTGTGAAGAAGTTTAAGAAGAAGTTTCGTCTTAAGATTAACGAGCGATCCAAGACTCTGTATCTGTAACTTCGGATTTCTGTTCTAGGTGAGTACTCTATGACATTCCTTGCGTATTTTGATTATATGATATTATGCAAACTATATCTATTTTGTGAAATGTTTTATCCTCAAAATACATCTGATACCGATGATTCCGTCATTTGTTATATGTGTATATCTCTCGATATATACATCTGATTTGAATTATGAAATTACTGATTCGGCCTATGAAAACTCTCTTACTATGTTGGCCTTGACTACCAGGTGAAAATATTTGGGTGGTACCTTCCCAACTGGTTTATCGCTGGTTTGCCCTAAATAAGGCGTTGTTTTAGAGATCATGATTTTTTGTCTGTGTTGTTGCCGGGTGGAAACATTTGGTAACACTATATGTTTATTTGGGTATTAGCGCGTACATGGCCATAAAAATAAAATTGAATAATTGACATATTGGTCAATTGTTTTATCTATTCTGTTCTGAACTATTTATTCTGAAAATATTTACTGTCGATTACTTTAAATATATATTACTACAAATTTCTATCTTTATATACATGCCTTCTGTTCTAAATTGAATAGGTATCAATTTTCTGAAAACCCCTAGAATGTCTGGAGATTGAATCTCATTCGGATTTTAGTTGATGTTGTATAAATACACATTTTTCAGGAAATAAGTAGACTCGTGGAGAGCACATACAAGGATTATGTTGAAGATTTAGCTTTTAGAGCTCTTTTTGTTATTGTGTTGAAGCATGTCTGGCTCTCTTATAATAAGTTTTTAAATTTTGTCTTAAGTTATAATTTATAGTTACTTTTAATATAAATGAAGTTTCCTTTAGAAAGATCTGATGATGTAATTCCTTTACTTTCAGTATTTTATGATTCATAACCATATGATTGTATTTCCGTTGCACTTATTTAAGGAAACAATATAAGTCAGAATATATGTTGCCTTGGTGGCATGTCAAGACACTCGGTCCCTACTACTAATTTGGATCGAGGTCGTGACAGAGGTGGTATTAGAGAATAAGTTATCAACCCGTAGACTACGGAACATAAGTTTCAAATGTAAAAAACCCTACGTTTCCATACATAGGATATAAGAGTAAATATCCAACTTATATGATAACCCTCTATATGTCTTACATTCTATAAAATTGTTTATATATAATTGTTCTTCTAATTTGTAATATTGAGATAGTATAATATGTCTTATGTTTGGCCATGACTCTAGAAAATGACCAAGACAAGATCAATTGCGGGAACTAGTCGTTCAAGTATGGAATGACTGAAAGGTGCATACAAGGCGATTGAGAGTTTAGCAAAGATTGTGGAGCATCAGGTGAATAATGGAGCATCATGGAATCTTTAACTAACTAGATGTACCATTGAACATTTCAAGAAGTTGAATCCGCCTTCTTTTAAAGGTACTCCTAACCCCACTGAAGTAGAAAGTTGGGTGATGCAGATGGAAAAGATGCTCGATGTTCTTAAGTGTACCGATGAACAAAGGGTTTCATTTTCAATATTTATGTTGGAAGGTGAAGCCGAACATTGGTGAAGAATGATTAAGAGAATACATGAGTAGAGTAATACTTGCATAGGTTGGAATGACTTCTTAGTGATCTTTTATGAGAAATATTTCCCTGAAACGGTGAAGGATGAAATGGCAATGGATTTCATGAGTTTAGTGCAAGAGAATATGACGGTTAGTCAATACGAGGCAGAGTTTACTGAGTTATCCCCCTTTGCACCTTATGTTGTGATAACTGATGTTTTAAAAGCCAAAAAGTTTGAACGTGGGTTAAGGTTGAGTATTCGTAGTTGAATTTTCATCCTAAAGTTGACATTGTATAGTGACGTTTGTAACACCCCGTATTTTTGTGCTTTTAATATTTAATTAATTCGAGAATTTTAAATTACTTGTGGGTTGTAATTTTTAATTGAATTAATTATGGCAATATATGTTTAAATATTAATCGGGGAGTGAATGGCCAATATTTAGGTAAATTTATTTACTAAGTGAATAGTAATAAATTAATTGCGTCATTTCGGGTAGTAATGACGGGGTATGCGATTATCTTAGCCGGGAGTCGGTATAGACTAAATTGGGGGTGAGGTAAGGATTTTTATAAATTAATTCGGATGGCGATTCTGAGTGCGCGGTTGAGTCCGGATGGGTCGAGATAGTCAGAAAAGAGTACCCGGGGGTAGCAATTGGGTCTCGGGATATTTTTGGGCATAGTCGGGCCCACACGGGATGATTTGGGCTATTTTAATTTAGCCCATTAGGCTAAAAACGGGATTTGTGTTTTTAAACCTAAACCTAAGAAAAGGAAAAGGAGCAACCACCATTATTCTAACCTAGGGTTTGAGAGGAAGATTGGGGGAAAACAATCAAGAACAAATTGGGAGCTTTTGGAGCCAAATTGAGGGACTCCGCCAACGGAATCAGACACTACGAACACTTTCAGGCAAGTGGTTAACTGTTTTGATTCTTAAAGCATGATAATCAATTTATATTATAGTGATGTGGGGATGAAAATCTGTTTTTGGGTGTAAATTCGTTTTTGGGTGTAAATGGGTACAATAATGGGGTTTTTATTGTTGGAACGATTGAATGAGATTCAAAATAAGAAATTGTTGGGTCATATAATTCTGAATATGATTATAGGGTTTGAATGTGAAAAACCGGAATATAAAAGGGTGGGATTTGAATCTGAAATTGGGAGTTTACCCTAGAAATTTATGTTCTTGAGCGGGTCACGATTCGTAGGGTTAATGATGTAAAAAGGTTTAGATAATGTTTATAGTTTATGAGGAATGCTATAAGACGATTAACAGGGTGATTTGAGGCTGGATTTTGAGGAAAGAAACCTTGGGATTTCACTAATGGAGGAAACAGCTCGGTGGAGGGGACGAACACCTGTTCGATCGATCGATCGACGGGTGGGGGTCGATCGATCGACCCTACAGTTATTTTGACAGTTTGCCTTATGGATTTTTATGGGTTAAGATTTTAGTTGTAGATTTCCCCTAGCATAATTAAGAGAGAAAGATTTATTTATGGAAATTAATTCTTAACAATTATAAGGGAGTATAATTGAGGGTAGTGGGGGAATTATATGTGGCACTTTGCAAATGAATTTTGGCGAATAAATTCCGGGAATATAAGATAACGAAATCGGTGAATAAGTTCGGGTATAGTAGTAGGGTAACGCTACTCATTTAAATTAATTAATTTGGAGTCGGGGACTAGACTCGGGTGATATTTAATTATGGACCAAGTGAGTGAGTCCGAGTGTGCTAGCAATTATAGGTAAATATAATTGGGGAAAATGATGGAAATAAATGTGCGACACATTGTGGGCGAAAAATGTGGAAAAGAAATTATGAGATGTAAAAATGGACCAAGTGAGTGAGTCCGGGTGTGTTGGTGATGTGACACCAAAGTATTAAATTAATTATTGAGAGAGTGTAATTAATTTGGAGTCGGAACATCGACTTGGAAAATATCAAGTTACGGGCCAAGTAAGTGAGTTCGGGGACAATGGTTGAGTGACACCAAGTTATTAAATTAAAAATGTGTGTTAATTAATTAAATTAGAGTCGGACCATAGGCTTGGGATTATGATAATCTATAAGTGAGAAAACTTATTTAGTTGAGTCGGGCGAGAGACTCAGGGCATTATAGGCTAGTGTTACAGGTTATGAGTACACGGAGGAGCCGGAGTTTATGTTATATATATATATATATACGGTGTAGTGATAGTATATATATATATATATATATATGTGTGTGTGTGTATATATTGTCTGTGTTATTAAGTATCAATGATTAGATATTTATTTTAGTTATACTCTAGTGCTATAGGGGGAGGTTACGCGCAGTGGATGAATCCCCTAGCTTGAGGAGTAGGGCGAGTAGATTCCCAGGTCATAGCGTCCGTTACAGGGGGTGAGGGGCATCTCACTTTCCGGGAAGGAATATGACCGCCTCCAATCGTATATCAAACCAAGTTAGTGAGAGACTCTAACTTGAATAACTAGGTTATGTGAGCACACCTAGTGAGATGGCACTTTAGAGAAAATCATCCGGTGAGGACATACTCGGAAGGATGAGTACACGTGTGATATGTGTGGTTATTGGTAAAGGTACGTATAATGTAGTAGTGAATATTATACGTAGATGATAATACAGTGTGTGATGTATTTACTTTATATAACTTGGGTTATAGTTATATGCTGTTAATTAATGAGAAATTAATTAAGTTAATCATTTATGGGTAATACAGTGCGTGTTGTATTTAATTTATATAACTTATGTTACGGTTATATGCTTTTAAGTAAGAAGGAATTAAATAAGTTAATTAGTGAGATAACTTATATTTCAGGAAATCATATTACTCGGGCAAGAGTAGTAGGGCAAGGGAAGGTTATACCAGGACTAGTTGGACGGGGTAGTACAACTACGTGGGGTAAGGTAACCGGTAGGTGTGCACAATAGTGGAGAGGTGAGAATGTCCACAAGGGAGTGCGACACTAACTTAAATATGAAGCGCATTCATGCATTTTAAATTACTGCAGTTAATTCACTTGCTAAATATTTTCAAAATGTTTTGGGTTCTAACCCTTGCTATAAAACTATTTTCAAAACCTTTTAGGTGTCCAGCCACAGGGACGCCAGGATTGATATTCTATTCCAGGGACACGGAGCTGCGGCATATGTGGATGCTAGCAGGAGTTTTGATTAGACGCATCATTCATTCATTCCTAGAGTAGGAATCTTGTATCAGTTTCAGTTTCATTTAGGGCTTGTCGCCCAGACTTCTCAGTACAGTTTTCAGGTGTTGATTATTTGTATCCAGATTATTTCTTGGTGGCCGGTGATTTATTCGGCATGTTTTGTATTTATGATTCAGTTTACTTTCATTTAGTTGTGTGAATGGTTTATATTTATTCCGCATGTATAGTTTTGGTTTAATTAAAAAGTTTAAAAAAAATATATAAATATATATATATTGGCACCAGTTTTTGGAATACTAGGTGGTTAGTAAGTTTTAAAAAGTTTTCGACAGTGATGCTAAGGATGATCCAACTGGGATTCCTGTTTTAATTTGGTATAGGACTGATCACCCGGTATTTTATTAGGCGGGGTGTCACAGATGGTATCAGAGCATCAGGTTCTAGTGTCCTTAGGATCTGTGCGGCTTTTCACGTTTCTGCTTGACAATCTTTGATATAGAGCCCTATTATAGGATTATTGTATTCTCATACGTTTGCGCATATACGTTCTTCTGCGAAATTTTTTATTTGAGAGTGAACTCATTCAAAATTCGGTTCTCATTCCAGATGACGCCCAGGAGGGAGAGAGCAGTTAGGGCAGCAGGGGGAGATGAGACGGGGGAGGCTCGTTAGGAGCAAGAACTACCACAGCAACGGCCATAGATGATTTTGGCAGCATAGATCACTGAAATAGTGGCACAGGCAGTTGGAGCAACGGTGGTCACAACGGCAAGGTACTTTCCACGGAATCAACCACAAGTGTTGGTGGCGTAGGATGTTCAGACTCACACAGGGTCGTCGGGGTGGAAACAATAAAGAGAGGTTATTTTAGCGGGAACCCACCAGAGTTGCGAAGGGGTTCAGGTGTAGTACTAGCGTGTCAAGGAAGAGAGGTATCCAGCGTTACCTACGCATGGGAGATTGTGATGGGGTGCGGAAGTAAAGGCTAACCACTTTTAGTTAGTGGGAGTGGTGCTACAGTGGTGGGAGTCAATCACCACAGTTGAGGAAAGGGACACACTAACTACTGCCGAGTTTTGGGTACGGTTCGACTGCAAGTAATTTTTCTCGTTCAGCGGTTGAGACCGAAAGGAGGAGAAAATTTTGTGAGGTGACTCAAAGGGAGACCGTTTAGTGGCCGATTACGAGGAAAATTTCACCCGTTGGCAAATTTTTACTGGATGATGGTAAGCTAGGAAAAGAGAAAGAAAGCAAAGTTTATGGATGGGTTAGTCTGGAGAATCAGACAACATTTAATGGATAATTCCGCATTAGTAGATTATACTGATGTCGTTAACGCAACACTCCGACACTGTCGAGAATATCGCTTCCACGCGAAAGGAAGCGGGAGGGGAGTGGGGATTAGCCGGTCGGATGAGGCAGAAAGGAACAATACCAGTGGGGTATCCCAGCAGTAGACTGGGGGAGAACAGGGGCAGCATTTTCGACATAGAAATCATGCCAAACGATCTAGAACTGGAGGCTATCGGCGGGATGACCAGAAAGGAAGGGATCAGTGGTAGGGTGAAATTTTTAGGAGGTGTTTCGTTGGTAGGGTAGCGGGACACATGAAGAGGGAGTGCTCTCAGCGATACAAGGGTCAACTACAGGATGAGGTCCTGAATGTACAGCCACTATAACAAGTCATGGGTGCGTTCGGGCAGGGGGAAGCAGCTCCTGAACCCGAGGATCAGCCATTGCAACTGGAGTATGGAGGTAATTATATTTTATCCTATGGGCATGGGGTATGTTTTGAGTGACACGGAGGATGTCACAAGATAAGACTTATTCTCCACTAGAGTTCGCAGATGAGTCGAACTTAGTGGGTGCGTTGGCGGTAGCAGCCGTAGTATGTGGATAAACTTTCCGTTGGGGTGGCGGAGTTTTAGTGTTTTTCACGAGAGAGTGAAGTGTAAACTGAGTGAAAGTTTGAATTATGAGAGGGATTTATACGATGGATAAATATTAGATTAGGATGGATTATTATTCCCAAATATCGACGGGATAGCGATGGATCTGAACTATTGTAGATAGTGGGGTAAAGTTTTGGTGTTCGCAACACCAGGGTATGATTGGTACTAGGTATCAACTGAGAGGGCGTCTAACATATATATGGGTATATATATGTTGTTTGCGTGGGGCGAGGGACACATGGGGAGGTTTTCTGTTCTCGCATTTTATCCCAGGGAGTGGGGGTATTTATTGAAGTGAATCAGGGTGGTTAGACTTATTTTCGGGCAAGGAGAAATAGCTCGGGGTTGATTTTGCGCAAGGAATTTTGATTGTAGGGCGCGGTATCTTACATTGTCTTGGTAGCCTAAGTGTAGGCAGATATACTTTGCGTTTGGGAGACAAGTATTTGGGGGTGTAAGGAACTTATAGTTAAACGCACTAATGAGTGATAACTAGAGGACTCTATTGTTAAGTGTACAAATGGGTGATAACCCGGGGGTACAAGAATATTCTTAATAGGCACATTAAGGGGTGCTAACCTAGGGATGCGGGATTCTCCTAGTAGGTGCACAATTGGGCCTTAGCCTGGGGGCGCAGGATTGGTATATATGTATAGGGATGATGTGACTATATAAATATATACATAAATGAACTTGTGAATATTTCTACGGTGTGGGATTTGTAGACTTGGTAATAATAATATTAATTATTACATTGTGCCCTATGGTATAATCCTCAGGGTGGGAAATGGTTGGTCGTTATTACATGGGGTGGGTACCTCGGCCACTATATATATATATATATATATATACGTATGGGATATGACTACGGGTTGGAAGTTATCTTTCGGGTTACGACTAGCATAGTCGAGAAAATTTTAGTGCGGTAGAGTACGGGTATAGGGTGTATGGGCGCCCTGGACAATAAAATGCATATTTGGGTAACGTATAAAGAAAGCGGGAGAGATAGATATCGCTAGCTTATAAGGGTATGACTAGTGGGTAAAATGAGAATATTGGAACACTAGGCTTATCTTAATTTCGAGGACGAAATTCCTTTGTAAGGGGGGAAGTATGTAACACCCCGTATTTTTGTGCTTTTAATATTTAATTAATTCGAGAATTTTAAATTACTTGTGGGTTGTAATTTTTAATTGAATTAATTATGGCAATATATGTCTAAATATTAATCGGGGAGTGAATGGCCAATATTTAGGTAAATTTATTTACTAAGTGAATAGTAATAAATTAATTGCGGCATTTCGGGTAGTAATGACGGGGTATGCGATTATCTTAGCCGGGAGTCGGTATAGACTAAATTGGGGGTGAGGTAAGGATTTTTATAAATTAATTCGGATGGCGATTCTGAGTGCGCGGTTGAGTCCGGATGGATCGAGATAGTCAGAAAAGAGTACCCGGGGGTAGCAATTGGGTCTCGGGATATTTTTGGGCATAGCCGGGCCCACACGGGATGATTTGGGCTATTTTAATTTAGCCCATTAGGCTAAAAACGGGATTTGTGTTTTTAAACCTAAACCTAAGAAAAGGAAAAGGAGCAACCACCATTATTCTAACCTAGGGTTTGAGAGGAAGATTGGGGGGAAACAATCAAGAACAAATTGGGAGCTTTTGGAGCCAAATTGAGGGACTCCGCCAACGGAATCAGACACTACGAACACTTTCAGGCAAGTGGTTAACTGTTTTGATTCTTAAAGCATGATAATCAATTTATATTATATTGATGTGGGGATGAAAATCTGTTTTTGGGTGTAAATTCGTTTTTGGGTGTAAATGGGTACAATAATGGGGTTTTTATTGTTGGAACGATTGAATGGGATTCAAAATAAGAAATTGTTGGGTCATATAATTCTGAATATGATTATAGGGTTTGAATGTGAAAAACCGGAATATAAAAGGGTGGGATTTGAATCTGAAATTGGGAGTTTACCCTAGAAATTTATGTTCTTGAGCGGGTCACGATTCGTAGGGTTAATGATGTAAAAAGGTTTAGATAATGTTTATAGTTTATGAGGAATGCTATAAGACGATTAACAGGGTGATTTGAGGCTGGATTTTGAGGAAAGAAACCTTGGGATTTCACTAATGGAGGAAACAGCTCGGTGGAGGGGACGAACACCTGTTCGATCGATCGATCGACGGGTGGGGGTCGATCGATCGACCCTACAGTTATTTTGACAGTTTGCCTTATGGATTTTTATGGGTTAAGATTTTAGTTGTAGATTTCCCCTAGCATAATTAAGAGAGAAAGATTTATTTATGGAAATTAATTCTTAACAATTATAAGGGAGTATAATTGAGGGTAGTGGGGGAATTATATGTGGCACTTTGCAAATGAATTTTGGCGAATAAATTCCGGGAATATAAGATAACGAAATCGGTGAATAAGTTCGGGTATAGTAGTAGGGTAACGCTACTCATTTAAATTAATTAATTTGGAGTCGGGGACTAGACTCGGGTGATATTTAATTATGGACCAAGTGAGTGAGTCCGAGTGTGCTAGCAATTATAGGTAAATATAATTGGGGAAAATGATGGAAATAAATGTGCGACACATTGTGGGCGAAAAATGTGGAAAAGAAATTATGAGATGTAAAAATGGACCAAGTGAGTGAGTCCGGGTGTGTTGGTGATGTGACACCAAAGTATTAAATTAATTATTGAGAGAGTGTAATTAATTTGGAGTCGGAACATCGACTTGGAAAATATCAAGTTACGGGCCAAGTAAGTGAGTTCGGGGACAATGGTTGAGTGACACCAAGTTATTAAATTAAAAATGTGTGTTAATTAATTAAATTAGAGTCGGACCATAGGCTTGGGATTATGATAATCTATAAGTGAGAAAACTTATTTAGTTGAGTCGGGCGAGAGACTCAGGGCATTATAGGCTAGTGTTACAGGTTATGAGTACACGGAGGAGCCGGAGTTTATGTTATATATATATATATATACGGTGTAGTGATAGTATATATATATATATATATATGTGTGTGTATATATTGTCTGTGTTATTAAGTATCAATGATTAGATATTTATTTTAGTTATACTCTAGTGCTATAGGGGGAGGTTACGCGCAGTGGATGAATCCCCTAGCTTGAGGAGTAGGGCGAGTAGATTCCCAGGTCATAGCGTCCGTTACAGGGGGTGAGGGGCATCTCACTTTCCGGGAAGGAATATGACCGCCTCCAATCGTATATCAAACCAAGTTAGTGAGAGACTCTAACTTGAATAACTAGGTTATGTGAGCACACCTAGTGAGATGGCACTTTAGAGAAAATCATCCGGTGAGGACATACTCGGAAGGATGAGTACACGTGTGATATGTGTGGTTATTGGTAAAGGTACGTATAATGTAGTAGTGAATATTATACGTAGATGATAATACAGTGTGTGATGTATTTACTTTATATAACTTGGGTTATAGTTATATGCTGTTAATTAATGAGAAATTAATTAAGTTAATCATTTATGGGTAATACAGTGCGTGTTGTATTTAATTTATATAACTTATGTTACGGTTATATGCTTTTAAGTAAGAAGGAATTAAATAAGTTAATTAGTGAGATAACTTATATTTCAGGAAATCATATTACTCGGGCAAGAGTAGTAGGACAAGGGAAGGTTATACCAGGACTAGTTGGACGGGGTAGTACAACTACGTGGGGTAAGGTAACCGGTAGGTGTGCACAATAGTGGAGAGGTGAGAATGTCCACAAGGGAGTGCGACACTAACTTAAATATGAAGCGCATTCATGCATTTTAAATTACTGCAGTTAATTCACTTGCTAAATATTTTCAAAATGTTTTGGGTTCTAACCCTTGCTATAAAACTATTTTCAAAACCTTTTAGGTGTCCAGCCACAGGGACGCCAGGATTGATATTCTATTCCAGGGACACGGAGCTGCGGCATATGTGGATGCTAGCAGGAGTTTTGATTAGACGCATCATTCATTCATTCCTAGAGTAGGAATCTTGTATCAGTTTCAGTTTCATTTAGGGCTTGTCGCCCAGACTTCTCAGTACAGTTTTCAGGTGTTGATTATTTGTATCCAGATTATTTCTTGGTGGCCGGTGATTTATTCGGCATGTTTTGTATTTATGATTCAGTTTACTTTCATTTAGTTGTGTGAATGGTTTATATTTATTCCGCATGTATAGTTTTGGTTTAATTAAAAAGTTTAAAAAAAATATATAAATATATATATATTGGCACCAGTTTTTGGAATACTAGGTGGTTAGTAAGTTTTAAAAAGTTTTCGACAGTGATGCTAAGGATGATCCAACTGGGATTCCTGTTTTAATTTGGTATAGGACTGATCACCCGGTATTTTATTAGGCGGGGTGTCACAGATGGTATCAGAGCATCAGGTTCTAGTGTCCTTAGGATCTGTGCGGCTTTTCACGTTTCTGCTTGACAATCTTTGATATAGAGCCCTATTATAGGATTATTGTATTCTCATACGTTTGCGCATATACGTTCTTCTGCGAAATTTTTTATTTGAGAGTGAACTCATTCAAAATTCGGTTCTCATTCCAGATGACGCCCAGGAGGGAGAGAGCAGTTAGGGCAGCAGGGGGAGATGAGACGGGGGAGGCTCGTTAGGAGCAAGAACTACCACAGCAACGGCCATAGATGATTTTGGCAGCATAGATCACTGAAATAGTGGCACAGGCAGTTGGAGCAACGGTGGTCACAACGGCAAGGTACTTTCCACGGAATCAACCACCAGTGTTGGTGGCGTAGGATGTTCAGACTCACACAGGGTCGTCGGGGTGGAAACAATAAAGAGAGGTTATTTTAGCGGGAACCCACCAGAGTTGCGAAGGGGTTCAGGTGTAGTACTAGCGTGTCAAGGAAGAGAGGTATCCAGCGTTACCTACGCATGGGAGATTGTGATGGGGTGCGGAAGTAAAGGCTAACCACTTTTAGTTAGTGGGAGTGGTGCTACAGTGGTGGGAGTCAATCACCACAGTTGAGGAAAGGGACACACTAACTACTGCCGAGTTTTGGGTACGGTTCGACTGCAAGTAATTTTTCTCGTTCAGCGGTTGAGACCGAAAGGAGGAGAAAATTTTGTGAGGTGACTCAAAGGGAGACCGTTTAGTGGCCGATTACGAGGAAAATTTCACCCGTTGGCAAATTTTTACTGGATGATGGTAAGCTAGGAAAAGAGAAAGAAAGCAAAGTTTATGGATGGGTTAGTCTGGAGAATCAGACAACATTTAATGGATAATTCCGCATTAGTAGATTATACTGATGTCGTTAACGCAACACTCCGACACTGTCGAGAATATCGCTTCCACGCGAAAGGAAGCGGGAGGGGAGTGGGGATTAGCCGGTCGGATGAGGCAGAAAGGAACAATACCAGTGGGGTATCCCAGCAGTAGACTGGGGGAGAACAGGGGCAGCATTTTCGACATAGAAATCATGCCAAACGATCTAGAACTGGAGGCTATCGGCGGGATGACCAGAAAGGAAGGGATCAGTGGTAGGGTGAAATTTTTAGGAGGTGTTTCGTTGGTAGGGTAGCGGGACACATGAAGAGGGAGTGCTCTCAGCGATACAAGGGTCAACTACAGGATGAGGTCCTGAATGTACAGCCACTATAACAAGTCATGGGTGCGTTCGGGCAGGGGGAAGCAGCTCCTGAACCCGAGGATCAGCCATTGCAACTGGAGTATGGAGGTAATTATATTTTATCCTATGGGCATGGGGTATGTTTTGAGTGACACGGAGGATGTCACAAGATAAGACTTATTCTCCACTAGAGTTCGCAGATGAGTCGAACTTAGTGGGTGCGTTGGCGGTAGCAGCCGTAGTATGTGGATAAACTTTCCGTTGGGGTGGCGGAGTTTTAGTGTTTTTCACGAGAGAGTGAAGTGTAAACTGAGTGAAAGTTTGAATTATGAGAGGGATTTATACGATGGATAAATATTAGATTAGGATGGATTATTATTCCCAAATATCGACGGGATAGCGATGGATCTGAACTATTGTAGATAGTGGGGTAAAGTTTTGGTGTTCGCAACACCAGGGTATGATTGGTACTAGGTATCAACTGAGAGGGCGTCTAACATATATATGGGTATATATATGTTGTTTGCGTGGGGCGAGGGACACATGGGGAGGTTTTCTGTTCTCGCATTTTATCCCAGGGAGTGGGGGTATTTATTGAAGTGAATCAGGGTGGTTAGACTTATTTTCGGGCAAGGAGAAATAGCTCGGGGTTGATTTTGCGCAAGGAATTTTGATTGTAGGGCGCGGTATCTTACATTGTCTTGGTAGCCTAAGTGTAGGCAGATATACTTTGCGTTTGGGAGACAAGTATTTGGGGGTGTAAGGAACTTATAGTTAAACGCACTAATGAGTGATAACTAGAGGACTCTATTGTTAAGTGTACAAATGGGTGATAACCCGGGGGTACAAGAATATTCTTAATAGGCACATTAAGGGGTGCTAACCTAGGGATGCGGGATTCTCCTAGTAGGTGCACAATTGGGCCTTAGCCTGGGGGCGCAGGATTGGTATATATGTATAGGGATGATGTGACTATATAAATATATACATAAATGAACTTGTGAATATTTCTACGGTGTGGGATTTGTAGACTTGGTAATAATAATATTAATTATTACATTGTGCCCTATGGTATAATCCTCAGGGTGGGAAATGGTTGGTCGTTATTACATGGGGTGGGTACCTCGGCCACTATATATATATATATATATATATACGTATGGGATATGACTACGGGTTGGAAGTTATCTTTCGGGTTACGACTAGCATAGTCGAGAAAATTTTAGTGCGGTAGAGTACGGGTATAGGGTGTATGGGCGCCCTGGACAATAAAATGCATATTTGGGTAACGTATAAAGAAAGCGGGAGAGATAGATATCGCTAGCTTATAAGGGTATGACTAGTGGGTAAAATGAGAATATTGGAACACTAGGCTTATCTTAATTTCGAGGACGAAATTCCTTTGTAAGGGGGGAAGTATGTAACACCCCGTATTTTTGTGCTTTTAATATTTAATTAATTCGAGAATTTTAAATTACTTGTGGGTTGTAATTTTTAATTGAATTAATTATGGCAATATATGTCTAAATATTAATCGGGGAGTGAATGGCCAATATTTAGGTAAATTTATTTACTAAGTGAATAGTAATAAATTAATTGCGGCATTTCGGGTAGTAATGACGGGGTATGCGATTATCTTAGCCGGGAGTCGGTATAGACTAAATTGGGGGTGAGGTAAGGATTTTTATAAATTAATTCGGATGGCGATTCTGAGTGCGCGGTTGAGTCCGGATGGATCGAGATAGTCAGAAAAGAGTACCCGGGGGTAGCAATTGGGTCTCGGGATATTTTTGGGCATAGCCGGGCCCACACGGGATGATTTGGGCTATTTTAATTTAGCCCATTAGGCTAAAAACGGGATTTGTGTTTTTAAACCTAAACCTAAGAAAAGGAAAAGGAGCAACCACCATTATTCTAACCTAGGGTTTGAGAGGAAGATTGGGGGGAAACAATCAAGAACAAATTGGGAGCTTTTGGAGCCAAATTGAGGGACTCCGCCAACGGAATCAGACACTACGAACACTTTCAGGCAAGTGGTTAACTGTTTTGATTCTTAAAGCATGATAATCAATTTATATTATATTGATGTGGGGATGAAAATCTGTTTTTGGGTGTAAATTCGTTTTTGGGTGTAAATGGGTACAATAATGGGGTTTTTATTGTTGGAACGATTGAATGGGATTCAAAATAAGAAATTGTTGGGTCATATAATTCTGAATATGATTATAGGGTTTGAATGTGAAAAACCGGAATATAAAAGGGTGGGATTTGAATCTGAAATTGGGAGTTTACCCTAGAAATTTATGTTCTTGAGCGGGTCACGATTCGTAGGGTTAATGATGTAAAAAGGTTTAGATAATGTTTATAGTTTATGAGGAATGCTATAAGACGATTAACAGGGTGATTTGAGGCTGGATTTTGAGGAAAGAAACCTTGGGATTTCACTAATGGAGGAAACAGCTCGGTGGAGGGGACGAACACCTGTTCGATCGATCGATCGACGGGTGGGGGTCGATCGATCGACCCTACAGTTATTTTGACAGTTTGCCTTATGGATTTTTATGGGTTAAGATTTTAGTTGTAGATTTCCCCTAGCATAATTAAGAGAGAAAGATTTATTTATGGAAATTAATTCTTAACAATTATAAGGGAGTATAATTGAGGGTAGTGGGGGAATTATATGTGGCACTTTGCAAATGAATTTTGGCGAATAAATTCCGGGAATATAAGATAACGAAATCGGTGAATAAGTTCGGGTATAGTAGTAGGGTAACGCTACTCATTTAAATTAATTAATTTGGAGTCGGGGACTAGACTCGGGTGATATTTAATTATGGACCAAGTGAGTGAGTCCGAGTGTGCTAGCAATTATAGGTAAATATAATTGGGGAAAATGATGGAAATAAATGTGCGACACATTGTGGGCGAAAAATGTGGAAAAGAAATTATGAGATGTAAAAATGGACCAAGTGAGTGAGTCCGGGTGTGTTGGTGATGTGACACCAAAGTATTAAATTAATTATTGAGAGAGTGTAATTAATTTGGAGTCGGAACATCGACTTGGAAAATATCAAGTTACGGGCCAAGTAAGTGAGTTCGGGGACAATGGTTGAGTGACACCAAGTTATTAAATTAAAAATGTGTGTTAATTAATTAAATTAGAGTCGGACCATAGGCTTGGGATTATGATAATCTATAAGTGAGAAAACTTATTTAGTTGAGTCGGGCGAGAGACTCAGGGCATTATAGGCTAGTGTTACAGGTTATGAGTACACGGAGGAGCCGGAGTTTATGTTATATATATATATATATACGGTGTAGTGATAGTATATATATATATATATATGTGTGTGTATATATATTGTCTGTGTTATTAAGTATCAATGATTAGATATTTATTTTAGTTATACTCTAGTGCTATAGGGGGAGGTTACGCGCAGTGGATGAATCCCCTAGCTTGAGGAGTAGGGCGAGTAGATTCCCAGGTCATAGCGTCCGTTACAGGGGGTGAGGGGCATCTCACTTTCCGGGAAGGAATATGACCGCCTCCAATCGTATATCAAACCAAGTTAGTGAGAGACTCTAACTTGAATAACTAGGTTATGTGAGCACACCTAGTGAGATGGCACTTTAGAGAAAATCATCCGGTGAGGACATACTCGGAAGGATGAGTACACGTGTGATATGTGTGGTTATTGGTAAAGGTACGTATAATGTAGTAGTGAATATTATACGTAGATGATAATACAGTGTGTGATGTATTTACTTTATATAACTTGGGTTATAGTTATATGCTGTTAATTAATGAGAAATTAATTAAGTTAATCATTTATGGGTAATACAGTGCGTGTTGTATTTAATTTATATAACTTATGTTACGGTTATATGCTTTTAAGTAAGAAGGAATTAAATAAGTTAATTAGTGAGATAACTTATATTTCAGGAAATCATATTACTCGGGCAAGAGTAGTAGGGCAAGGGAAGGTTATACCAGGACTAGTTGGACGGGGTAGTACAACTACGTGGGGTAAGGTAACCGGTAGGTGTGCACAATAGTGGAGAGGTGAGAATGTCCACAAGGGAGTGCGACACTAACTTAAATATGAAGCGCATTCATGCATTTTAAATTACTGCAGTTAATTCACTTGCTAAATATTTTCAAAATGTTTTGGGTTCTAACCCTTGCTATAAAACTATTTTCAAAACCTTTTAGGTGTCCAGCCACAGGGACGCCAGGATTGATATTCTATTCCAGGGACACGGAGCTGCGGCATATGTGGATGCTAGCAGGAGTTTTGATTAGACGCATCATTCATTCATTCCTAGAGTAGGAATCTTGTATCAGTTTCAGTTTCATTTAGGGCTTGTCGCCCAGACTTCTCAGTACAGTTTTCAGGTGTTGATTATTTGTATCCAGATTATTTCTTGGTGGCCGGTGATTTATTCGGCATGTTTTGTATTTATGATTCAGTTTACTTTCATTTAGTTGTGTGAATGGTTTATATTTATTCCGCATGTATAGTTTTGGTTTAATTAAAAAGTTTAAAAAAAATATATAAATATATATATATTGGCACCAGTTTTTGGAATACTAGGTGGTTAGTAAGTTTTAAAAAGTTTTCGACAGTGATGCTAAGGATGATCCAACTGGGATTCCTGTTTTAATTTGGTATAGGACTGATCACCCGGTATTTTATTAGGCGGGGTGTCACAACGTTGTGGCTAGGTCTACGATAGTCGAAACAGATGGCGAGGAGTACAATCAAATTACAGATGGTAAGAGGAAGTTTGGGGAACAAATAGGGAAGAGCCCAAATAATAGAAATGATTTTAGGAGTACATCCAATGTTGGGGGAGTTAGTGATAACAAACAGTTTAATAATAAGATATGTCAGTAACGTGGGAAGATGCATGGAGGACGACCTTGTTACAAGGATACGGGAGCTTATTTTAGATGTGAACAGAAAGGACATCAGGTAAAATACTGCCCAACCCCAACAAGGATTCCGCTACAACCTTTAGGTGAAAAGAAGGACCAAGGCAGACAAGGTAGAGTTTTTGCACTTTTTGATACCCAAGCTTCTAACGCAGTAGTGTCAGGTACACTTTTTATATGTGCACAATCTTTTCAAGTTTTAATAGATCCTGGTTCTACCCATTCATTTGTGTCTATGCGTTTTTTTAACTGTTTTCCTAATATGCCCGAACCCTAAAATCATAGCATACACGTTTCTACTCCTTCGGGTAGGTTATTTCCCGGAACATGAATATATAAGTCTTGCCCTATAGATATTAGTAGTCATAAAGTATTCGCCAATTTGATAGTTTTAGACATAAGAGACTTTGAAGTCATTTTGGGGGTGGATTTGTTAGCATCATATCATGCTAATGTATATTATTTTGAGAAGAGAGTTACTTTCTAAATCCCTAACCAACCAGTATTCAGTTTTGAAGGAATTAGCCTCCTATCTCCCATGCTTATTATCTCTGAAATACAAGCTTGTAGCTTTCTTAAGAAGGGATGTCAAGGATTCATTCCAAGTGTTATTGATTTGCAAACAAAAGAGTCTAGTTTAGAATATATTCCTATAGCTAAACATTTTTCAGATGTTTTTCCAGAAGATTTACCCAATTTTCCTCCTAGTAGAGAAATAGAGTTTACGATTGACCTTATTCCTGGAACTATACCAATCTCAAAACCATCTTATCGTACGACACCTTTAGAATTAAGGGTATTAAAAGTTCAATTACAAGATTTGTTAGAAAAGGGTTTTATTAGACCAAGTGTATCCCCTTGGGATGCTCCAGTGTTATTTGTTAAAAAGAAGGATGGGACGATGAGGTTATGTATAGATTATCGTGAACTAAATAAGGTGACCATTAAGAATAAATACCCCTTACCTCGTATAGATGATTTGTTTGGCCAACTTCAAGGTGCGCAAGTATTTTAAAAGATTGACCTTAGGTCAAGCTATCTCCAATTGAAGATTAAGGAAGATGATATTTCAAAATCAGCTTTTCGTACTAGATATGGTCACTATGAATTTCTTGTGATGCCATTTCGACTAACTAACGCACCAACCGCTTTTATGGATATGATGAATAGGGTGTTTAGAAAATATTTGGATCAATGTGCGGTTGTTTTCATTGATGACGTCCTTATTTATTCCAAAAGTATTGAAGAACACGAAAATCATTTAGAGACGGTGTTACAAATCCTTAGGAAGGAGAAATTATATGCAAAATTAAAGAAGTGTGAGTTTTAGTTGCCTAGCGTCTCTTTTTACATGTCATTTTTAAGGAGGGAGTGTCGGTTAACCCTCAAAAGATCAAGGCTATACTAGATTGGCATAAACCAACTAATGTGACGGAGATTCGTAGTTTTCTTGGATTAGCAGGTTATTATCGAAGATTTGTTGAAGGATTTTCTAGTATTGCCAAACCTCTATCTAGGTTAACCCAAAAAAATGTGAAATATGAATGGTCTGAGGAAGTTGACAATAATTTTCAGGAACTTAAGAATCGATTAGTAACTGCCCCAATTTTGACTATTGCTTTCGGGACAGGGGGATTTGTGATTTATAGTGATGCTTCTAAAAATGGTTTGGGATGTGTGCTAATGCAACATGGAAAAGTAGTAGCTTATGCCTCGAGACAGTTAAAACCACATGAGCAAAATTATCCAACATATGACCTAGAATTAGTACCTGTAATTTTTGCTCTTAAGATTTGAAGACATTATTTGTGTGGCGAGACATGTGAGATTGATACCGATCATAAGAGTTTGAAATATATCTTTACTCAGAAAGAGTTGAACATGAGACAAAGGAGGTGGTTAGAATTAATGAAGGATTATGATTTAATATTCATTATCACCTAGGGAAATTAAATATAGTAGCTGATGCTTTAAGTATGAAGTCTACACCCAATTTATCGTGTCTTATTATGAGCCAAGAAGCAGTGTTGAAGGATTTGAGAAGTATGGAAATAGATGTACGTATTAAGTAAAGGAGGAATAATCGCAAACTTATAAGTACAAACCATGTTGATGGAAAGGATCAAAATTGCACACAATTGAAGAAGATTAGAGAATAAGTTATTGAAGGGAATATGATTGAATTTGTGATATAAAATGATATATTGAGGTTTGGAAATAGAGTGTGTGTGCCATGTGATGCCCAACTAAAGAGGCAAATTTGAGAGGAAAGTCATTACTCAAGATTCACATTTCATCCTGGATGTACAAAGATGTATAGGGATCTTCGAGAAGGGTTTTGATGGAATAACATGAAGAGGGAGATAGCAAAATTTGTACCTCAGTGCTTGGTTTGTCAACAAGTAAAAGTTGAACATAAAAAAACATCAGGATTATTACAACCCCTACCTATCCCTGAGTGGAAATGGGAACATATTACTATAGATTTTGTGACAGGTTTACGAAGGAGTTTAAATGGTAATGATTCTATTTGGGTAATTATTGATAGGTTAACTAAATATGCTCATTTTCTTGCCATTAAGATTACCCATTCTTTAGAAAAGTTAACTAAGTTGTACGTGCGAGAAATTATTAGGCTTCATGGAACTCCAGTTTTAATTGTTTCTGATCGTGACCCTAGATTTGTATCTCGCTTTTGGAAAAGCCTACAAGCAGCCGTGGGAACACAATTGAATTTTAGCACCGCTTTTCATCCTCAAACAGATGGACAATCCGAGAGAACCATTCAAACCTTAGGGATATGCTTAGGGCATGTGTACTTGATCTGAAGGGGAATTGGGATCATTTACCATTAGTAGAATTTGCATATAATAATAGTTGTCAATCAACTATTCAAATGGCTTCGTATGAAGCACTCTATGGAAGAAGGTGTCGTTCCCCTGCATGTTGGGTAGAAGTTGGAGAAAGAAAATTATTGGGACCATAATTGATCCAGATTACAACAAAGAAAGTGAAATTGATACAAAATCGACTTCGAATCGCTAAAAGTCATCAAAAGAGTTATGTTGATAATCGCCGATGATAGTTGGAATTCCATATAGGAGATTATGTGTTCTTACGAGTATCACTAGCAAAGGGAGTAATCCGATTTAGGAAAAAAGGAAGTTGAGTCCAAGATATATATGACCTTTTGAAATCCTTGAAAGAATAGGAGTTGTTGCGTATAAAATAGCCTTACCCCCTGAACTCTCTAGTGTGCATAATGTGTTTCATGTGTCAATGATGAAGAAATACGTCCCAGATTCAACACATATCCTAAGTCATGAACCTTATTAAGTTAAAGAAGATTTAACCTACATTGAACATCTAATAGAAATTTTGGACCATAAAGATCAAATATTACGAACCAAGGTAATTCTACTTGTCAAAATATTATGGCGTAATCATTCCATTGAAGAAGCAACATGGGAGCAGAAAGATGAAATAAAGGAGCAATATCTATACCTGTTTGAAAATTAATGTAAGTAAAGTTTGGGGACCAAACTTTATATAAGGAGGGTAGGATGTAATGACCCCACTTTTATATGTTCATGTATAGTTTTAAATGTTGTATTATTTCATTTGTGATATGGATAATGTTAATTTATTATTTTAGTCTAATCCTCCCTTCATAAATCATGAAATATCAAATTAGTTACAAACATAAAATTTTAAAGTTTTTAGTAGGAATATTCATATTAGAGACTAGTTTTGACCATTATAATATAACAACCGACTTGAGGCAAAAACTAAAAAGTTGTAGATATATGAATTAGGTTTGTTACACAATAAACGGTGTGTTAAACGGAGGTCTTAGCAATAAGTTATACCGAAATTACGAAATGAGGGAAAATCTGTCCATCCTTTAAGTCGTATTTTGTCTTATTACCACACCACGTGTTATATTTTTATTAGTTGGAAGGGGAGGCTGGTTTGGCCGACTTAAACACTTTGAAATAACCTCATTCTTCATCAAAATGGATTAAATCAAAGTCGTATTTTGTCTTATTACCACACCATGTGTTATATTTTTATTAGTTGGAAGGGGAGGCTGGTTTGGCCGACTTAAACACTTTGAAATAACCTCATTCTTCATCAAAATGGATTAAATCAAAGTCTTATAGCATATCCTAAGCTAAATGATAAGTTTTGGGGTAGAAAATATAATTTTATGAAACTTTAGGGACTTGATTTTAAATAAAGAAAGTTTCAGGGACTAAAATAAAAATATAAAGGACCATTTTATAAATAAAATATTTTCAAGGACCTCTAAGAAATATTGAATTGTATGGTGTAAAATTACTAAAATACCCTTCATGTGTAAAATGACCCTTATACCCTTAATAACTTCACACCGCGTGCTTAGTTTTGACACCTCCACCGTACACGTGTCGCCTTTAAAGGAAATGACAAAACACATTTCATGCAATTAGAGAAAGCCAATACACGTGTCGTTGTTCGGTGAATTAAGACTGCAAGACAATTCTGTTACGCGACACGCTAATGCCGACTCACCAAAATGAATGCTTAGTCATCACCTAGATAACTTTGAGAAACTATAAATTGAATCCTCAGGATCAGTTCTTACACGAAATTCATTCCAAATATAAAAAAGAAATAGTGAGAGAAAGTGTGAGGAAGGTTAAGAAGAAGTTTCGTCTTAAGATTAAGGAGCGATCCATGACTCTGTATATGTAACTTCAGATTTCTATTCTAGGTGAGTACTCCGTGACATTCCTTGCATATTTTGATTACATGATATTATGAAAACTATATCTATTTTGTGAAATATTTTATCCTCAAAATACGTGTGATACCTATGATTCCGTCATTTGTCATATGGGTATATCTCTCGATATAAACATCTGATTTGAATTATGAAATTATTGATTCGGCCTATGGAAACTCTCTTACTATGTTGGCCTTGACTACTGGGTGAAAATATTTGGGTGGTACCTTCCCAACTGGTTTTATCGCTGGTGTGCCCTAAATAAGGCGTTGTTTCAGAGATCATGATTTTTTGTCTGTGTTGTTGACGGGTGGAAACATTTGGTAAAACTATCTATTTATCTGGGTATTAGAGCGTACATAGCCATAAAAATAAAATTGAATAATTGATATATTGCTCAATTGTTTTATCTGTTATGTTCTGAACGGTTTATTCTGAAAATATTTACTGTCGATTACTTTAAATATATATTACT
Organism: Sambucus nigra; assembly: GCA_949130495.1. Classification (NCBI taxonomy): domain Eukaryota; kingdom Viridiplantae; phylum Streptophyta; class Magnoliopsida; order Dipsacales; family Adoxaceae; genus Sambucus; species Sambucus nigra. The sequence goes on from OX422209.1 coordinate 616,796,935, forward strand.
ACAAATTTCTATCTCTATATACATGCCTTATGTTCTAAATCGAATAGGTATCAATTTTCTGAAAAACCCTGGAATGTCTGGAGATTGAATCTCATTCGGCTTTTAGTTGATGTTGTATAAATAACCATTTTTCAGGAAATAAGTAGACTCGTGGAGATCACATACAAGGATTATGTTGAAGATTTAGCTTTTAGAGCTCCTTTTGTTATTATGTTGAAGCATGTCTGACTCTCTAGTAATAAGTTTTTAAATTTTATCTTAAGTTGTAATTCATAGTTACTTTTAATATAATTGAAGTTTCCTTTAGAAAACTCTGAGGTAATTCCTTTACTTTCAGTATTTTATGATTCATAACCATGTGATTGTATTTCCGTTGCACTTATTTAAGGAAACAATTTAAGTCAGAATATATGTTGCCTTGGTGGCATGTCAAGACACTCGTTCCCTACCACTAATTTGGGTTGGGGTCGTTACAAGAATTGGTCCATCGTTGGTATCGAGGGACCTCAAAGTTAAATTTAATTGCGTCTGGAAGATGCTAGATCGTTGTAGAATCACTCATGCTTCCTCGTCGAGGTTTGTTTTTGAGTAATTACATTTTGTCTTGTCTTAATTCCATATTAGTGACTTGATGGGATGTTTATTATTAAACCCATCCTACATTGTTCAGTAAACGCATAAGTGAATCAAAATGCGAAGAAGTAGATCATGAATTTGAGACGAGGAGTTTTATGAGAAAACCCTTCTAGCCTTCTAGGTGAAAACCTCATGCCAAACTTTAATAATGTAAAATTGAGCGTATGTCTAAAAATAAATAATGCATAATCTCCACGACCAATTTTTCCATCCGACTAAAGTGGGCACATGTTACATCCCTTCGTAAATCTAAAGGTAGTTTCGTCAATGATAAAATGACGAGTTGTGATAAAATGAAAGTGTTTAAAATAGAGGTATAAAATTCGAAGACCAAAATTAATTTTAATAAACAAGGACCAAACAACAAATAATACTTTTATTCTTCCCCCTTTCATCTAGTGACTTGTTTGGCATTGGAGGTATACTTGTTTTCCAAGACAGAATTTGAGAACAGAGAGGAGAGAAATCAAGCTCACAGAGGAGAGAGAGAGAAATAGAAGGAGAAAATGGAGTGTGTATTTGGAATGGTGGGGAAGGGTTTTTCTCTGGTGGTGGCTGATTCATCAGCCGTACATAGCATACTTGTTCACAAATCCAACGAAGACAAGATCATGCTTCTCGATTCTCACAAACTCATGGGGGCTAGCGGCGAACCGGGTGACAGGTCTCTCTCTCTCTCTCTCTCTCTCTCTCTCTCTCTCTGTTTATTTATTTATTCAAATTTGTTATGGGTTTTGATGTTTAAAGATTGTTATTTTCAGAGGTCAGTTCACTGAGTACATACAGAAGAATGTGGCGTTGTATCAGTTCAGAAATGGGATTCCACTGACCACTGCGGCTGCTGCTAATTTCACTCGGGGTGAGCTTGCTACCGCCTTACGAAAGGTATATTTTTTTTTCCCTTTTTAGGGTTTTCAATGGATTTGAAGTTAGAGTTTTTTGTTTCGTGCATCATGTTTTACTGGAAATGGTATGGATCACTAGGGTTTTGTTGTTTTTAAACAATTTCCTTGAAAGTTGTTGATCATCATGAACTTGTTGCTGCTTTCATGGAGTGTATTTTGTATATCTTGATCATCGTGCCCGTTATTGCTACTCCTTCAATACTGGGATCTGTCTTTTAGATGGAACAATCACAGGGAGCTTGAGAATACATTTCTTTATTTGTTTCGTAGAGGGGTTTTTGTTCAAAAGGGTGTGGATGGGACCCTGCAAGTTTAACCTTGTTTCTTAGACAAACTGGCCTTTCTCTGTTTCATTCTTACAAATTTATTTGGAAGAGTAGTGGGTGGCCTTTCTCTGGTCTTCTCATATTTTTTTCCGAAGGGAACGTTGAATGGTTGTGATTTTATTCAATACAAAAGGCCCAACTCAAAGTTGTTTTCTTTTAGCGTATTTTGTTTAGTGTAAAACTTGTGTTGGGGGGGGCTACATTGCAGTTTTTCCAGATTGGTGTGGTGCAAATCTTTGAGGAGCTCTTCCATGTTTAAAGCATGTCCTTGGTAGTGATTGTATTGGGTGAGGAGATAAAAAGATGGGTAAGTGTTTGTGGAGCTGTACAGTGTTAGCTCCTGGTTGGTGTATTTAGTTAGAAAGGAATATCATAACTTTCGAGGACAAGGTGCGGCAATATTGAAAGTTTGGTTTAAGGTTCAATTTATGGCATCTTTGTGGACTTCTACTTCGAAAATTGGGATGTCTCTTTGATAACATAAGAATGGAGGGAAGTTGTCCTTAATCTGAGTCATTGATGTATTTTCAATTTAAAGTTGGTCTTTTTGGACTCACATTGGTCTGTTTATATATGTTATTTTTTCCTTGTGATGACCATCTCTTTGTATATATTTCCTGATCTGTAGAGAGGAAAGGAGATTCACTTCGTATTAATATACCCTAAGATTTTCTAACAATTATATTCAAAGGTTAGTAACAAAGGCCACCCAGTATTAGATTATTGATAAACTCAAAAGGAGGTTATTATGTAGTCATCGCAGGTTTCATTATTTTTTCCATTCTGTCGTCTTCACACCATAAAGATGAGAAGCATTTGATCCCTTGACCCTACAAAGTAATAAATGTAAGTTCCTATTTATTATTTTTAGTTTTTAGTATTTCAAGTATGATTTTTTAGATTATCGTATTTAAAATCTTTTTTTATTTAGGCTCATCTCTTAGTTAATTGATAAGATTATGACTATCCCGACCCCTTTGGCTGCCGATACCAGCAGCCCTGCCACCACCGACAGTGGCCACCACCTCCAACCAGTTACCGGCCTGACGTCCCGCCTGTTTCGGTACTTCTCAACCACCTTCACCTCAATGGAGTGCCTCTGTGAGACCACCTGACACACACTGTACCCCTATGTGGCCCACCTCCAGATCTGTCGCTGCCCGCCGCCTTTGGGCCCCTTACATAGGCTTCGGTTCCACCCAGCCCTTCTTCCTTCCGTGGCCTATGACCACAAACCCTACGATGCCTACCTGTTGTATTTCCGGCCACCTTCCGACCAAAACCGCACTGGCCTCCCCTATGCCCCATCACGTTACCCTTACCCCTGTTATCCCTACCCCACACTACCCCTATTATCCCTACCCCACTCTACCCCTATTATCCCTGTCCTTACACACCAATGGCAGCCCCGATGCGTTGGGGTCCATTCGCCTTGGCGTCAGCTCCTTTAACCCCCACTATCGGCTGCCCGTTCCCCAAGACCCAGCTGATTCGCTCGAAGCCAGATTTGACTAAGAAGCCCGAGTGCTCCCTGCAGCTATTCCAACTGGAGGTCCAGTGACCTCAACAAATTTGCAAACAGCCTCCACCAAGAACTTCTCTGCTTTCGGTAACGCCTATGCTCTTCAGATCCAAAACAAAGGACAAAATAAGTTAGGTTTGATAATTTACAGCCCTACCCCCTGAATTTTCCGAACCCTTTCACCCAACTTTTTTCGAAAATAACAGATTAGGTCCCCAATTGTTCAGGCAATTTCCAGAATTGTGAAACAGACCTTGCAGATTTGGGCCCGAAAACAACTCAAATTGATGGTATTGGGTTTGAAAAATTCGAAACAGATCTTCAAGAAAACTTAATTTATGGAAAATTCGAAATAGATCTTCAAGGGGGAATTCACTTGAAATATCTGTTTCGGTGGCACGGGCTTCTTCAATTTTTGGCGAGAATGAGCTTTTTCGAAAACCGGGGTGGGGGGTGGAGAATATTATGTATGGGTTTCCCCCTTGGGGGCCGTACACCTAGAGAGAAAAAAGGAGATCTACGTTTATTTATTGCTATATTTAGAGGTAATATTTAAAATTGTTATTTATCTAGCTTCTCTCTTAGTTAAATGATAGGCTTGTCTCATTGTGTTCATTCAATATTAATGAGGGTTTAAGTCCGGTATTTGACGAAGATTTTTTTATCAGTTGTATCCGTATATTGACATCATTTTCTGTATTAATAATAGTTTTTGATTTAGTATTTTTCTTCTCGACACATTTTTGGTGACTAGAAATGTATAACATTTCATTTTAGTGAGAAAATATGTAACGTGTAGTTGGATGGGTTTTCAATTTGGATTTTCGTCTATATGATGGATATTTGATGACAATGAAAGCTACTTATTTTTCTAATAAAATGGATTACGGTTTGATTGGGAATATTGGTGTTGTATTATATCATTATATTTTGTGACAAATTTGTGTGGCCCATCTTTTAAAAGATTTTTAAATGAAAACATTTTGATTGCCTGGCTTCCTTTTCTTTTCCGAATGTCATTCTACCATGGTTCAAAGTCTCGTCCGAGTCAACTCGGTATCGGCTGGCGAATAAAAAAAATTAGGATCGTGGTATATCGCTGAGATATCTGCGATTCCGAGATGTAACACCGATATCTCGGCCTAGACGAGTAGAAATCGGCCGAGTTGAATCGAGAAGGAGCCAAAATGGACAAAAAGCTAAAACAAAGTAAGAATCTCACCATTTCACCTCTTCCTACCAATCTTCTGCCCGTCGTTCGTTTTGTTTGTAGAAGTCGCAACAGCATATTGGCTTCAATCTCAGCATTCTAGGGCTTCGTAAAGAGGTATATGTGTTTCGTAAAGAGTTGAGTGAGAGACTTAAGTCTGTTTACAACCTTTTGCCTTTTTTTTTTTAACTGAGCAACTTTTGGCCTTTTTTAGCAGAACGTTTTTTTCACCCCATTTTTCTTAACGTCTTTTTTTAAGAATGTTTTTATTTTTGTTCATTTTTCATTTGCTAAAAAACTGTTTTGTATTTCTCAAAAAAATAATAATAAAAACTGTTTTGTAAGTTAAATGCTTTTACATTTGTGTTTTACATTTGTAAAACTTCAATTTTTGTTACAAAATAAAATATAACTGTTTTGTAAAAAAAGCTAATTAAGAGGTAAGTCTTTTTACATTTGTGTTTTAAATCGATAATTTTTTTTTTGTACAAATGAAAAGATAATATTATTATATAAAATAATAATAACTAAAAGTTAACAGTTTCTACATATGTATTTTACTTTTGTAAAAGTTCTTTTTTTCCCCTGTTTTGTACAAAATAATAATCAGAAAAGTTAAACAGTTTTTAAATTTGTTGTATATTTTCATATGAATAAAAAATAATTTGTTGTACATTTTTAAACCTAGTCATGACTTTGATTAAAATTCGTTGTACATTTTTAATAAATTAGCACTATTTCTTTAAAGATTCTTGTACATTTTTAATGAGCTATTACTATATCTTAAAAGGGTTAGTTACACTTTGACCCCTCGAACTTTACCCATGTTTTCACTTCACTACCCCTACTTTTATCTTCTACACTACCCCCCTAATCAATGTTTAGAAAGGTGTTGAGGCCTATGCCTTGAGACTCACCTCGCCTCGAAGTGTTAAAAAACGGCCTCGAGGTTTAAGAGGATTGCACCCCACTCACTTGAGGCTTAAGTCTCAAGTCTATCTGCCTCAAGGCTCATGAGGCTTAAGTCTTGGGGAATACTGACCTCCGACCTCATGTAACTCTTTTTCTACGTCTCTCTTTCTTCCCTTATTCTTTTCAACTTTTTCTCTTGCTTCTTGTGTCCAATTAAGTATATGTAGATACTGTGTTCAATTGAGCATATATTTACTTCATTTATGCGCACATACATATTATATTATTGAAATATAAATATTTTTATGTATACTTGAAGATCCCAAAATACTCGATATTTATTTTTTTGGCATGGGCGCTTTCAAGTATCGGCTCAAGCTTGATGACGAACTTTTTCAAAGGTGGGAAGAACATTGCATACACAACGTGACTAAGAGATATACAAATATTTGATGTGTACTTTTCTATTTTATTAAGTTTGGAACATTATTAGGTCTATTCATTCTCCCCGTCTCTCTCAAATTGGCTTTCATTGCTGCACATCGTGACGAACTTTTTCAAAGGTGATGATACATTATTTTTTTATTGGTGACATTGATCATCGGCTCTCTAGGCGATGATATGGTGATGCTACACTAGTTTTGTGATGATAGCCACGATCCAATATTTTTGTTATTATTTTGTATTTTTGAAAATAATATTTTAGTGTTTTTTCCCTTCCGGTTGAGGCTTACACCTTGACCCGCCTCGAGGATTACACCTTGCCTCACGCAAGCATGTCTCAAATCCGGGTCACGCTTTTTTTTTTTTTTTTTTTTTTTAACATTATCCCTAATCGAGTGCCATTTAATCCCTGACCCAAGATCAGCCCATGACTCGACGCCTGACCCCTCATCGTCAACATTGACAACCCGACCTGCCAGCAACAAACCTCTTTGTATTGAGTCTAGATTTGATAAATGCTCTCTCAAGTTGGTTCCGTATTGACCATTCGTGATCCCACCTAAAAGGTTTTAGAAGCTTTGTAATTGGATACAAGCGTTTTGGAAACTAAGGTTCTACTGTAGCACCATAAGTGCATCGGTTTATGAAGCAAATTAGGAAAAATTCTTCCGTGTTGTAGATATGAACTTGTTTTCTCGGCATCACTGTAATGGTGGTTCTATCTGAATCCATGGGGTTTATGAACCTCTCTCTCTCTCTCTCTCTCTCTCTAGTATGTCCTCATTTCCTTGTCACGACGGAGACCTCTTTAAAGAATCTGTCTAGTAAATGAGTGAATACATCAAACTTGATAAACTCTTGTCCGTTGGCTTGTTATGCGGAAATATGTCAAACTCCTCCAGTGGGTTGGATTATTATGATGAGAATACATCAACATCTGGTGAATATATCATATCTGGGAATGCACCAAACTTGATTGGTGTCTCAGAGACCATTAAACTGTTTTACATTTGTTTCAGAGTTTTAACTCTTTTAATAGGGTTGACAAATCAAAGTTTTTAGTTGGATATCTTGTTATAGACATGATGTTTTTTTGGTGTGTTTTATTTACAGATTCAAAGGGGTGAGAGAGGAAGGAGATTCTTGAATGGTTACAAATTTAAAATTGTTGGAAAATCGACATAAAATTTTCAAAATAGATTAATAAACTGGAGTATGATTAATGAGTTGTTTGGAAACAAATGAGGAAGACCAAGTTAGGATTTAATTTACCAAGAAGACAGACACTACAGTCCATGATGGTTAAGTAAAGGATCTGTTAAAAATGAGCGCTAAAGTACTTTTGAAAACTTTAGGGCCAAATTCAGTTGCCATAAATTTTGGTACCCAAAAACTTCTAACAGGATAGGCAAATGCTTTTGGAGGTGTCTAGTGTTAGATTGGATTGTTGGCTGGTATAAAATGCCACAACTTTTGAAGATAAAGAAGTGGAGTAAGAGTAGTTACGGGAAAGATTAAAGTTTCTTGCTTCTTTATATTATCAACTTCAAAAGCCTTTCTTTATGTGAACGTCTCAACTTTTGAAGATAAAGTGTGTTGAGTTGCTACTTTGCTGCCTAGTCGGAATCTGCTAATGGTTTGTGTTTTGTCTCTTTTTGTCTTCTGTTCATTTTGCTGTTCCTTCGTTGGACTACTTATCTAATTATACCTTATGTTTACTATTAATAATATTTGTTCTTTGATAAAAACTAATGGTATAGTGACTTACTGTAGAGCAATAAATTTGATGTTGGTTCAAAGGAATAGTGGATGGGCAATTATGACAGTTGTGATTATTGGTGCCAAACTTATTGAGGAGAAGGGTTTATTTACTTATCGGAAAAAAACCTTTTAGAAGTGAGATGATAGTGAAGAGATTATCTTCATGTGTGCTTGTTTGATGTTATTGTTAGTGAACCTTGAGATTTTACTGCATCTGGTCATGGTGCGCGGGCACACATAAAAAAGGATAATTCGAGGTATACAGGCCTCTTAGAGCATATGACTAATCCCAAGGGTGTGTTTAGACCCTCCAACCCACATGAACCAGGACATACTCTAGGATACTCCCTTGCGGTTTACTTTTTGGAAGGCACATATTGCAATTGCCTTTTTGAGACCGACTCAATGTGGGACTCTCCCCACCATTAACTCAATGGGCGTGACAGCTAGAATGGCTGTGGTAGGAGATCATGCTGGTTGCAGTGCTGGTCTAACGAGCCAAAACAACTACTTGATAATGAATCATAATACTTTTTCTGGTTATTTTTTCAATTGTTCTAACGATGAAACTGTTTGCGATGATTAGAACATAGTGTTGTAGAAGAAACGAGTTCAGTGACATTGGCAACCTTCGGTGGGGATCTTCGGCCACTCAAGCTTACAACATTTCCTAATTGTTGTTCCGTGGTTGTAGTTTCTCTCCTTTGTCTCTGTTTCATTCTGTTAGATTGTCCTTTGAGAACACTCTCTTGTCCGTAAATTGTTGATCGTTGCTATCTCTGTTGTCAGTGTCGCCCGATTCGCGATACGTATCGGCTGATACGGTTCGATACAGACCTAAAAAGATATGTATTGTAGGTTTGTATCGAAATAGTCAATTTATCGTTAGAATCGTCAGTGTATCGCGATTCGATACGTGAATAGCTTGAATCGCGAGTCACTCGCGATACAGTGACGTCAGGTCTGGGTCGGGCATTTTGGCACCGGGACTTTACAAAATGTATTTTTTTTTTATTTTGCCTGGACGAAAATTATATAATAATGTTTAAAGAATTTCTTAACCCATAAAGGAACAAAATTCTAGGTTTAAAAGGTCCCTTTCTCATTTTTCTTGTACTCCCACCATTATTGTTCTGTCCACTTCTTTCAAACAACACTTTCTTGTCTTTTTCCTCAATTTTTTGCAAAGATAAACTTTCAACCTATTTAATATCATTTTTTTGCTCAACTTCTTATATTTTTTTTTACACTGCCGGTCCCAAGCTCGGATAAAGGAGGAGGGTTGCGTTAGGTAGCTGACAGCCAGCGTAAAACTTTGTCAGATCCTTATGAACATGAATCCAATGAATATACGTGCTAATGCTAGGGCATTCCCCTTAAGCGATGCGTTGCGCCTGCCACCGGGTGTCTCGAAAAATAGGCAAGGGGCGTCGCATCGGCGCCCGGATGCGACGATAAATACGCAAGGGTTCCTGCAACAAGCTGGACGTGTGCGGGTAAAGAAGCTAGTCGAGGATACTAGACTTAGGTTAGCGACTTGGAACATAGGGATTATGACAGGAAAAGGGATGGAGTTGGTAGATACCATGATAAGAAGAAAAGTTAACATAGCTTGTTTACAAGAAACTAAATGGGTCGGTGAGAAAGCTAGAGAAATAGAAAATACAGGATTTAAATTTTATTATACAGGAAAACATAGAAATAAGAACGGAGTTGGAATAATAGTAGCTAGGGGTGTTCGCGGTCCGGTCCGGTTCGGTTTTAAGGTTTTTTTTGGACCGGACCGACTTGGTCGGTCCTCTAAAAAAATGGACCGAGACCGGACCGATAATGTCGGTTAACCGACCCTAGTCGGTTCGGTTTTTTATAGGGTCGGTCCGGTCTAACCCGTCGGTCCTCACATTAATGAATTACATCATTTATAATAGTACAAATATACCCGAGTCTATTTTTTCCAAACATTAAAAACTAAAAAATATCAAAATTTGCGATTAAAACAAACGTACTATTGGATTAAACTATAATTTAAACTGATCAAATATTGAAATATATATTTTTACTATTTATTTATCTTATATATATACATATATATGTAAAAATATATTATTTTATATACAGTCGGTCCGGGTCGGTCCTAACAGGGTTTTTGAAACTGTAAACCGTGGACCGGACCGACTAGGTCGGTCCACCAAAAAAATAAACCGAGACCGGACCGATTAAGAAAAAAGACTGAAAAAAAAGGGTCGGTTCGATTCGGTTCGGTTCGGTCCGTCGGTCCAGTCGGTTTTTTGAACACCCCTAATAGTAGCTAAGTAAGGACGATATCGTAACCGTTATTAGGAAAGGTGATAGACTTATACTTGTAAAATTGGTATTAGGTGAAAAGATAATTAATATTGTTAGTGCTTATGCACCTCAGGTAGGATTAGATGAGCACACTAAAGTACAATTTTGGGAACAAATGGAAGAACTAATTCAAGAAATACCCGTAGGTGAGAAAATCTATATAGGGGGAGATTTTAATGGCCATGTAGGAGAAGATCGTGTAGGATATGAGATAGTGCATGGAGGATATGATTTTGGAGATAGGAACGACTGGGGAGAGTCTATCTTAGATTTTGCGATGGCTTATGATTTTATACTAGTAAATACATGTTTTAAAAAGAGGCTTGAGCACTTAATAACTTATAAAAGTGGAACGCATAAGAGCCAAATAGATTTTTTCATTACTAGAAAAGGAGACCGACCGATTAATGTGTAAAGATTGTAAGGTTATCCCGGGAGAGAGCTTAACCTCACAACATAGGATAATGGTGTTGGATATAAATATTAAAAATCAATCACGCGTGCGAAAAGTGAAGATTAACCCACGAACTAGGTGGTGGAACTTAAAAGGAGAGAAATTAAAACTATTTAAAGATAAATTATTAAATGAAGCAATATGGAATACTGAAAAAGAGACCAACATATTGTGGAATAAGATGGCCGCATGCATTAGGATAATATCAAAAGAAATTCTTGGAGAATCAAAAGGCAAGGGGCCACAGTCTAAAGAAACTTGGTGGTGGAATGAAGAAGTACAAAATATAGTAAAAATTAAGAGGGAGTGCTTTAAAACATGGCAAACAAATAGAAATGAAGAAAATTTTGAGAAATATAAATGGGCTAAAAAAGAAGTTAAGTGATAAGAGATGCTAAGTTAAAAGCGTATGATGATCTTTATACAAAATTAGGTACGCAAGAAGGGGGAAAAAGTATTTATAAGCTTGCGAAACTTAGGGACAGGAAAACAAAAGATTTTAATAACGTTAAGTGTATCAAAAGTGATGATTCGAGAGTCCTAGTCAAAGATGATGAAACTATAGAAAGATGGAAAAACTACTTTGAGAGGTTATTAAATGGAGATAATGGGAGTAGATTAGATATAATAGAGGAACTTAGGGAGACTCGAGAAAACATATTTTTCCGCAGAATTAGAACAACAGAGGTCATGATTGCTCAAAAAAAGATGAAAACAGGGAAGGCTTTATGACCAGTTGGTATCCCTATTGAGGTCTGGAAGTGCTAGGGGAGGATGGAGTATCATGGTTTACAAAATTATTCAATAGAATTTTAATGACTAATAGGATGCCCTATGAATGGAGAAAAAGTGTTTTAGTACCTATTTATAAAAAGTGGTATTAAGTTAATGAGTCATACAATGAAACTTTGGGAGAGAGTGATTGAATATAGATTGAGATTAAAGACAACATTATCTGAGAATCAATTTGGGTTTATGCCTGGGAGGTCAACAATGGAAGCAATCTATTTATTGAGGAGATTAATGGAGAGGTATAGGGAGAAAAAGAAGGATCTTCATATGATTTTTATAGATTTGGGGAAGGCGTATGATAGGATACCCAGAGATATAATATGGTCGGTTCTACATAAAAGAGGAGTGACTCGCAGATATATTGATGTGATCAAGGATATGTATGATGGTGCGATGACTACAGTAAGAACATCAGCCGGAGAAAGTAGTGAATTTTCAATTACGGTAGGTCTACACCAAGGTTCAGCATTAAGTACTTATGTCTTTGTGCTTGTTATGGATGAGTTGACTAGAGAAATACAAGATGAGGTGCCATGGTGTATGCTTTTTGCAGATGATATTGTTTTAGTGGATGAGACGAAGACAGGGATTAATGCTAGGTTGGAATTGTGGAGAGAAACTTTAGAAACAAGAGGATTTAAAATAAGCAGAACTAAAATAGAATATGTGGAGTGTAATTTTAGTAGTAATAGGAGAACAAATGGAGATGTGGTGAAATTGGAGGGTCAAGAGATACCCAAAAACGATCATTTTCATTATTTAGGAACGATTATCTAAAAAGATGGAGATATTAGTGATGATGTTACTCATAGGATTAGAGCAGGTTGGGTTAAGTGGAGAAGTGCTACCAGCGTTTTATGTGATAGGCGTATACCTTTGAAGTTAAAAGGTAAATATTATAGAACGGCCATTAAACCCGCCATGTTATATGGGACAGAGTGTTGGGCAACCAAGAAACAAAATGTGCAGAAAATGAGTGTGATGGAGATGCGAATACTAAGATGGATTTGTGGTAAAACTCGAAAGGATAAAATTAAAAATGAACAAATTCGTGAAACGGTAAAAGTAGCTCCTATAGAGGATAAATTGAGAGAAAATCGACTTAGATGGTTTGGACATGTCAAGCGTAGACCAATGGATGCTCTTGTAAGGAAGAGTGATTTAGTTAGTATTGATGGTAACACAAGGGGCAGAGGTAGGCCTAAATTGACTTGGTGGGATAATATAAAAAAGGACATGATGTCTTGTGGTTTAACCGAAGATATTGCACTGGACATAATGGAATGGAAAAATAGGATTCATGTAGCCGACCCCAAATAATTGGGAAAAGGCTTTGTTGAGTTGAGTTGAGTTGAGTTGAGTTTGGTAAGTAACCACTCACTTTCTCACCCTATTTAATGTATTCCTACTTATTTATTAAGTCGTCTTTATTTATTTATTGTTTTGGTGGCGTTGATCTTTGATATTTCCTCTTTATTTATGTAGGAAATAACTAAAAAAAAAGAGAAGTGTTGTGGTTGTCCCCACATGGGATTATTGTGATTAGATGAATGATAATAGATTGCATTTAAGATGTAGTTTTTGTAAGGATGCAAATGGGGTGGTATTTTTAGAATGAAGCACCATCTTGCTGGTGCGGAGAACGATGCAAAAAAGTGTATACAATGCCCCGAAGATGTTGGAAAAAAGTTTGCAAACATTTTAAATCACGCTATGTTACATAATTGATTGTAAAGTGCCCTTTATATTTTTATTTAATTTTTACAATTTTATTTGTTTATTGTGCCGTATCATATGATACGTATCGCGATACGATTCACGATACATAGAGTTTTCGATACACGATACGTATCACGATTCAACAACTATGGTTGCTATGTTAATAAATAACAACATCAACGACAACAACAATAAGGGGCAAACTACTCTCACCTCCCCTGCTATTAGGCATTAATATAGACACCCCCCTTTTGCTCTAGATATCACAAACCTCTCCTATGGCTTTAAAGTTTTCACTCATTACCCTCGATCCCACCTAGGACACTAGAGTGGTTCAAGAGATTGTTAAGGTAGTGGTGTGAGAACCTGCATCAAAAACAGTCTTTTTAGTTGATTGGTAAGGCCTCACTCACTTGCGAATGTTAGCTGAATTAGGTTTGCCCCCCTAAATGTGAACAAGATATCACTGGGATAGTAGAGTTTTTGGCTTTTGAACTCTTGGTTAATTTTGCTTTTTGTGCCTTTAATGTTGTTTGTCTATTGTTTACCATTTTCACATGCTTATCTTTTCTTTTTAACCAAACATTTATTTAGGGGGATTGTAATTTACTTGCAGATCCATTATAAACAAATTGGGGGTTGGCCTCCCGAACTATGGTTCAAAGTCTCGGTATCGATATCGGACGCCCGATTTTTAACTCGGTCACGGTATCGGACGATACACACATATACGCTATTTAAAAAGCACAAAAAATTCGAAAAAAATATAGAAATAAAAAAAAATAAGATTAAAATTGTGGACCAATCAAATACGGTAAAAAACCATCATTTAATATGCATTGGATAGTACAATGGGTTATACTGAAGCGCGACGGACTTGTGAGTTTCAATATTCCATAATAAACCAATTTTTAAAAAAATTCTAAACATTTTTTGTACAAAACATTATTTTTTGGAATTTTAAGAAATTCTAAACATTATTTTTACAAAACATTATTTTTAGGAATTTTTAGAAATTCTAAACATTTTTTAAGAATTCTAAACATTTTTTGTACAAAGCATTATTTTTATAAATTTTTAGAAATTCTAAACATTTTTTTAAGAATTCTAAACATTTTTTTTAGAATTCTAAACATTATTTGTACAAAACATTATTTGGACTTATCGTTAATTGTATTTGCATTAATAAGTGTAATTGTATCTACTTTAATAATAAGTATAACTGTACTATTTGGACTTATTGTTAAGTAATTAAAAAATTTATGGGTTTAAGTTACCACTTGGACCGATCAAATATAATTAGACTTAGACTTTTGAGGGATTTATCAGCTAATGCCCTTTTTTTACAAATGCTATTTTTTTTTCAACAATAATTATTTTTTGTTATAAATGTTATTTTTTTTACAAATGTTTCTTTATAAATTTGTTAGAACGCGTAACAGACCCCCAACTAATATATATTAAAATTTATATGAATTTTATTTTTTAGTTTAATAATTTAATGTCAAGCTTTTGGTTATATTTTAAGTTTTACATGATTCTATATCTGTTATATTTTAATTTTTTACCTGTTCTTTCTTATTGGATGTGATATTAGACACCAAGCGTAATACAACTGACGAGTCTTTGCAATCAGCTGACATGTGTTGCTTTATGAGTCTTTTGTTTGCTTTAGTTGTGTATATATGTCTTATTATTGCTTTGCTTTACTTTACTTTACTTTTACATGCATTGAAAACCTGTTCAGGAGTCAAACGACTGTTCAAGAACTTTTTGCTAACAGACTCTCTCTCTCCTTTAACTCTTCTAAGCCCGATGGAGCAAAGTTATTGTGGTTATTCTCTCTCTACTTCTTCTCCTCTCTCTCCAAATTCCTTCATGGGGAAAGAAGATACTGGTGTGAACTGAAAGATAACCTTGGTTGCCTCCAATCTCATTGCAACTCCTCGCAAGGCTTTGTTGCTGGAACCCTAACGCTAATTAGTTGGTTGCCTTTTTATTTTCCATCTCGTATGATATTTCCCATCTCGTCCGATATCTCGGCGAGACATCTCGGAATCGCCGAGATATCAGAGATATGATACGAAATTTAACGATTCTTGAATTTTCTTGGTTAAAAACTTAAGGTGCACTTTTTTTAAAAACAAAAACGCTTTATTGAAACGATATCGTCTTTTAAAGACTTTTTTTTTAAAAAAGGGACCAATATCTCATTCAAAACAATCAAAAGACAAATGGCATCCCAAATCTCTCCACCTCGTCTAAAAAATGCACGTTTTTTGTTTTTTCTTAGTATTTAGAAAAAAATAGTATTTTTTGTTTTGCATATTTTCAGACATATTTTAAGGTATGTACCATTTTAGTATTCTTAATAGCCTTGTTATAGTTAAAATATATCAAAAAAATAAATGCCTTTTCACGCCTAAAAGCCGGCCTAGGCTTTCAACGCTTAAGGCTTGGCCTCCACGCCTCGGTCACGCCCCGCGTTTTTTAGAACTTTGCCTGTGAGTATGCTAAATAGAAGTGAACCTTTGTGTAATGTACTATATTAATGATAATGTCGGAGTCTGTTTGTCAGTGATGATATAATCCATTTGTACGAGGTAAACAAATTAGAAAAAAATGACGGGGTTTAGGCTCGAGGCTAACCTGTATTCTGGAGAATTGGTGCCATGGTAGAATTGTCTCAAATAATGTAAAGTGAATCCTTGTCATGCCAAACAGTTAATGCTAGATGTGACCATCACAGTTATGACCACCCCAACTTTAGAATATTGATGCCCAAGTTGGGAGATGGTAAAATTAATGTGAATCGAGGGCGTAACTGTCCTTTTTTGATAAATTTTTGGGCACATTAGTTTTTTAATTTCTTTTGTTATTTTTCATTATTTTTATTAAAGCATTCTCGCTTGTTTTGTTTTAGTATCTAAAGGCTAGTAGTAGTAATGGCATTTTTGTAATTAGTGCCTCAGCTTGGAGCCTAATCTACTCTTCCCTTTAAATACCCATGTAGTCTTCATTTGAGGACATTCCTCCATTTTGAAATATAAGAAACCATTTGGTTCTCTCTCTAAAGTTAGGGTTTGGTATTTCTTTCTAGCCTTTGACGTGTAGTTTACATCAATGAAGATTGTTTTTGAGTATAAGCGGGTCCAAGGCCGCTCCTATGTCCTCCTTGAAGCCACCAAATTTCAGGGTTTTGCCCGGGTTTGTTGGAACGATCTCTGCTATCGCCGCACGGCGGTCGGATTGCCCCCTATCCAAACTTGGCCGGAGTTGCGGGCTTCTCTTCAGGCGTCCTTCATTCCACCTACCTACGAGCGCGACTTCTTTACTCGCGTTCAATCTCTCAGACAGGATACCTTATCAGTCGTGGAGTACACAGAGTAGTTTCAGCTTCTATGCACCAGGGCGCGCCTACCCGAGACAGAGGATCAGCGGATCAACCACTATATATTGAGTTTGCGCCGCATATTCAGCACGAGCTGGGTCTGAGAGAGATGCTGACCTTCTTGAAGGCGGTCGAGGCTTACCCCACAGCTCCCACAGCTCTCCCGACCTCTCGGACTCTACCTACTTCGATTTGGCCTCCGCTCCTCTTACGGCTCCAGCTCCTACTCCCACCACTCCCGCTGCCCCTCCCCCAGGACCCCCTGCCTTTCGGTGCTTTAACTGTGGCAATGTTGGGCACCAAGCTTCTGATTGCTCTCTCCCGCGACGTCGAGTATTATTGGCGATGGACCATCCACCAGACTGTTTGGATGCGACAGGGGAGCTTCCACAACACGCCCTGATTACAGTTTTGGAGGGTGATTCAGTTGCTCTTCCCCTTTGAGTTCGAGGACGAACTCTTTTTCAAGGAGGGGAGATTGATGTGAATCGAGGGCATAATTGTCCCTTTTTGATATATTTTTGGGCACATTAGTTTTTTAATTTCTTTTGTTATTTTTCATTATTTTTATTAAAGTATTCTCGCTTGTTTTGTTTTAGTATCTAAACGCTAGGAGTAGTAATGGCTTTTTTATAATTAATACCTTAACTTGGAGTCTAAGCTACTCTTCCCTTTAAATACGTATGTAGTCTTCATTTGAGGACAGTCCTCCATTTTGAAATATAAGAAATCATTTGGCTCTCTCTCTAAAGTTAGGGGTTGGTATTTCTTTCTAGCCTTTGACGTGTAGTTTACATCAAAATAAGTCAATCCTTGGAGTTAACTGCCTTTAAGGAGGGATCGTGTCACGTGGTTGACACGCTGTGGACACGTGTCGACACTCTACGGGGTTTGTTGTACGCATTTGTATTAAAAAAGCCGCACATGTGAGAGACGACGGGGAAAAAACTTTTAAAATTATGGGGGCCAATATGAGAGGTGTTCTTTGTGGGATTTTAAAAATTTGAAACAAAAATCACGTCGGTGCTAGGGTTTTACATTTCTCTCTCCTCTCTTTTTCTCTAGAGTTCTATTGTGCGAAAATTTAGGGCTCAGTCAATGCAAGTGATTTTCTCTCTCTCCCTCCAATTCTTTCTTTATCTTGTTTATGACGACTCCTCTCTCTCACACGCGCGCATGCACACACGGGATAAAATAAAGAAGATGTTAGAGGTGGCGAGGAATGGTGAGCACTGAAGTTCTCAGTAGTTTTTTTTCTTCTAATGTTTAGAATGAGTTTTTAGCATTTTTTTTGTTAGTGTGGGATTTAGTAGTGATGTAATGCTTATGTTTTAATATGCATTTAAGAGTTACGTTTAAAATTTATTATGAATTATTTGACCATTTTATTCTAGATAAATTAGGTCTACTTCTTTGTTTTGATTATGAAGTGCAAAATAGATTGAATTATATATATAAAATTACAAAAAAAAAGATTTATTTTTCAGTGTCTTTGCCGTTTTGTGTATCGATGTGTCCGTGCATCTTGGTTATATTATACAATGTTACTTATTTTATCATTTTAAGCACTTTAGTATTTACTTATATTAAGACCCTACAGTTAAGCGGGAGCCTTGCGCACGGGATACGACTTTTTTAACCGTAGCTTGGTCCGATGGCAAGTGCTCTCTCCCAAACTACGGTTGGTCTTGGGTTCGAGACATGGGAGCAGCCTCTCCATATATGGGGTAAGGCCATTCGACATCCGTCTATCCCAGACCCTGCAGTTAAGTAGGAGCCTTGTGTACTGGGCATGACCTTTTAGTTATGAAGCATGGACACTCTCTCGGAAGTCACGAGTCGGTTTTGACACGAGTCCGACACGCGACACGTTGGGACACACTGACGATAAGCTGGGACACGTTGCTGACACGTACAAGGACATGTTGGGACACTTAAAAGACGCGCTTTTTTAATTTTTTTTCTCATGTGATGGTGATTCTGCTTTATTTATGATTTTTAATGTTAAAGGGTGTTTGAATTTTGTTTGGCATGGTCTATTTTCTTAATTTCATGTTAAGAATGCTCTAATAATGTATTTTATGGGAAAAATCTGTTTTATTTCATTAATATATATATATATATATATATATATATATATATATATTTAAATATATATTATATATTATACGTATCCTAGTTTTTGGAAAAATCACGTGTTGCGTATCGCGTGTCGTGTCGAAATACGTATTATGTGTCGAGTCCGTGCTTCATAGTCTTTTAGTATTTTGAAGTCGACTCGTATCAACAATCCTATATATATAAGCCCACTCCTATTGTACGACATATAGATTGTAAAAGTATTGCATTCCTGCCCCAAGTACCAAAACAATTCGCCTTTGAGGTAAATTTGATCTAACCATAATTTTCTGCTTTTAAAATGTTTTTAACCTGGTAGATACATATATTTTTTTTGGTTTAGGGATAGTTTTTCATGCAGTTGCATGGGCAGTTTGGTCCTTCGTTCTTCGAATGGAATTATCTCAAGACTTCCTATTAGGACTTCAATTTTATTTGGAGAATTGGATTAAATTGTTCTGAAAAATATATATAATATCCCCCCCCCCTCTTATAAATGTGGTCCTTAAAAGTAAAAATGAAGAAAGAAAATAAGTTCTTGAACGTGTAGGATGTGATAGTGCCTGTTAGTCAACAGGTTAATTTTACATTATATGTCTGAATTTTGGTATTTGAAATTTCAGAATCCGTATTCAGTGAATATCATCCTGGCTGGCTGGGACAAGGAGACAGGCCCTTCACTATACTATATTGATTATATTGCTACCCTTCACAAGGTTGACAAGGCAGCGTTTGGTTATGGGTCCTATTTCTCACTCGCTATGATGGATAGACACTACCGTAGCGATATGTCAGTTGAAGAAGCCATCGATTTGGTTGACAAGTGCATAGTGGAGATACGGTCCAGGCTGGTTATGGCCCCACCAAATTTTGTAATCAAAATTGTTGACGAAGATGGAGCGAGGGAATACGCATGGCGTGAGTCTATTAAGGAGGCCCCTGTACCTGCAGCCTGAGGCCTTTGCTGGGATTTACTTTTTTCCTTTTAAATCTTAATGGTGAACTTGGAAATGGTATGCGACTGTAAAACTATTAAATACTTTGAGGCGCTTCTTGTTTTATTTGGTAATACGTGACAATTGTTGTGGCAAACTTTCTGGTTTTTCCTTTTCAGCATCTCTTTTATAGTTGCAATCTAAGATCTGCCCTCACCTTCAAAGATGACTGAAGTTTTATTTCAAGGGGCTTTTAGGCCAAAGTCCTCGAGCGAAAAACCCACATTTTCTATACATGAATGATCGCTGCAGTCTAACATTATTCAACTTAGTTGTTATATGTGATGGAAATACCCATGTGAATAAAATTAATACTACCCAAAGATATATTCCGAACATACATAGTTATATTAGCAAAAACATTAGAACCAGCTGGAAGGTATATTTGGGTTTGTTAACTATTATTATAGGTTAAAAAGGTCTATTAAAAACTATTAGAGGTTAAACATATGAATGTGCTGTTGACATTTGCTATGCAACCTGAAAGCAGGATGCTTGGTGATATTGCCGTTTGTTTATTGATCAGGGCATATCGAACTGTAAATCTTTTTATCACCTATTGTATAATAAATGAATGATGTTGGTACCGGCATTCATCACAAAACTTGATAGTGGGCACCGGGTGATACTTCTGATTTTTTTACCCAGCCATCTATTTTGTTGCAATGTCATCAATATATTTCTGTATTTAGGCTTGTTCCCCTGTTCCTAAAGACAGTGGAAATCTTCAATACTCTTATGGTAGCTATGGGCCTCGGGCTCCCGAGCATAACAAAGCTCGGTGTAATGAAGCTTGATCTTGAGCCAAGTTTAATCTAGCTCAATCTATCATGTTCTCGCTCAGCTCAACATAAACTTGATTGATTTATTCAACTTGAACTTGACTAACTAAACAAGTCATTAACAAGTTCGAGCTCATAAAGTAGGGTCATGTAAGCGTCTCAATGGATCGGATTTTATTCGAATCCGAATCCGATCCATTTAAGTGGATATGGATAATATCTAAAATTCGACAACTCGATAATTCGATTACCTGTTTATTAAATGGAGCAGATTTGGATTCATATTCTCCGATCCGTTAATAATCCGATTCGATTAATATTTTTAATATATATATATATATATATATATATATATATATATATATATAAATAATATTTTTAATTAATATATATTGTATTTAATAATATTTTAAATATATAGTATAATAGTTATAATATTATGAAATACTTGCAAAATAGATTTATGCTATTAACTTTTGCTGCTAACTTTAATCTTAAGTTAATCTTAAAGTGTGCAGAAGTGAGCTTAGGCAAAAGTGAGCTCAAGTCTTTTATCTTAAAGTCCCACATCGGAAGGGCTTTTGATTAGTTAGGCTAGCGGTAAAGCAAAGCTCACGGTGAAGTTAAAGCTTTATTTGAATAGTAAATGTTTATTATTTTATGTGGTCTCAGAATTTAGGACCCATTAGTAGTATTTTTTAATGAAAATATTATAAAAATAAATAAAAAATAAAACTAATTGGATCGGATAAACGAATTTTTAATAAATCGGATTCCAAACCTTAACAGATAATCCGTCAGATAATTGGATCGAATTCGTTTAACTTAAAAGGATATGGATTTAGATTTGCTTGATCCGGTTCGAATTCAATTCGTTTACAAGCCTATGGTCATGTTTGATTGTGCAGATTGTTTAATTATTTAAATTGAGTCATTGTGAATTAGTGAATTATAAGTGCGTGGATTTGAAATAAGTTTAAATACAATTTTAAGTGATGTTTGGTAATTTAAAATTGATGTTAAGGTTCGTGAGTGCAGAAAATATCACAGTAAAAGATTCTACGAAAACAATCACAAGTGGCAGAAATTTAAATGAAATCACACGCACGACAACAATTTACGTGGTTCGGCAACTTGCCTACATCCACGAAGAGTTTACTTGTTCTTATCAAGTATCTCTCGAACTCTCAAGTTTCAATCCCTTTGCCCCGCGTTTGGGTGTGCAATTTATAGGCATGTCGTTACAGAATTTGAGTGTTCAAGAAACTCTAACTATTGTGTAAATTAGTCATAAGGTACTTGAATATCTCATCCGAGTTTTTTAGTACTTGATTTAACCATATCCGTAGGTGTTGTGATACTACTTAAAAATACTCGTGTGGAGATACCAGAACTTAGTCGGTTACTCTCATGGACTATAGAAAATGGGCTCCCACAAAATCTTTGGGCTAACACCTTTGAGCCTATAGATTTTAATTAAGTTAAAGGCCCAAGGCCTGAAACAGTAAAGTGTCGTCATGGCATTTTTGTTATTTGTGAGAGTGGTGATGACGTGCTTATCTTTGAGGAGAAATTTGAAGCGTTGGGATCTTCTTAGGGAAACGCGACTGATGGTTTGAGATATTTGAAAATCATTCGTGTATAACTTAACCGCCAGTTCAGTGTCTTCAGTCATTTTCTGCTCGTACTTCACCTATAAGCTTCCTCTCTTTATCTTCTGCTTCAAAATCAAAGCTTCCTTTCTTCAGTGATTTTTCAAGGCTTCATCAACACTTGTAAGTTTCAGTTCTAACTCTTTTTTGGTTCTTCTTTTCTGCAAAGTTTCAGTTCTAACTCTTTTTTGGTTCTTCTTTTCTGCAAAGTTTCTCGTAGCTATAGCTAGGGTTTTGTTGAAAATGGCGATACTTGATAATAAATCCCTTTTCGAATTTTGAAAGTGTTACCATATCCTTGATTGGGTGGTATCCCTATTCCTCAGAATGTTCGTACTATAGATGATGGCCATTGGATCCATACCTTGTTGGTTTCTCAAGGGGGTTTGAAATTTCCCCCAAATCCCTTATTTTTGCATTTCTTCTAATATTTCGATATTGTTCCTGCCCAGTGCACTCCAAACGTTTGAAAAATAAGGAATGGAGTACATAGGATAAATGAGTTATATGGGACCAACTCAGGGCTTGCAGAAATTTGTAATTGCTATGTCTTTTCGCGTACAAAAGGTGGACACTTATACTTGAAGGCTAAGAGTGTTGACCGAGTTCTAGTTGTAAACTTACCTGATTCTCATAAAACTTTATTTATAGGAATTGGCAATACCCTCCCCAACCAGAGGGCGTGAGGTACAGGGCACATCGAATCCCTACCTTTGGGGAGGAGTACATAGGTTGCTAACACTGTCTTTCTGTTATGTTCCTTACTTGTTGGTTCCTCTCCGTGCTTTTTCTGATATGTCATATTTTTCTTTTCTGGTTGATTTTCCAGCTAAGGCAAAGAACCAAGAACCTGGTCCTCGTGAGCTTAGGGCCACTGATCTTCTAAAATTTGGAGCGTTAGGGATACTCTTGCTGACGACAAACATCCCCGGTCGTCAGCTTATCTACTAGAGTATAAGAACACTACCTCCAGTTTCACTGCTAGGCTAACTGACACTATATCCGACTTGGAGGTTCCAGAGGAAGAAGTTGGTAGCCCTTATGAGCCAATTCAACTCGAAGAAGAAAGCGAGGAAGAGGAAAGAGAAGAGGAATAAAGTGAAGAGGAGGGGTTAGAAGAAGACAGTGAGGAAAGAACCATCGAAGAAGAAGAAAAAGAAGAAGAAGAAGAAGAAATGTCGCCACCAAAAAGAAGGTGTCTAATTCTCCCTGATGATGATGACGATCTGCTGTCTGATCGGACGAAGTCTTTGCAAAGAAAAGACGGGAACTCCCCCAAGATTGGTGGCTCCAAATCGGGAGTCAGGGAGAGCGAGGTAGAGAAGAAGAAGATAGAAAGAAAGAGAGAGAGAAGAAAATAGAGGAGGAGAGAAAGATAGAAGAAGAAAAGAAGAGGGAATAGTCCCTAAAGGTCCCTATTGTGCATTCCCTTGTTCTTGTTGCCAGGGGGAAGAGTGTGGCTGACTCCCCCCATCTTGCCCTGCACCGCTGGAGGGGGCTGTACTTGCTGCCGACCGTGAGCGATCGACGAAGATGGGTGGCGACCAGTTAACCCTAAAATAAGCCCAAGGGCTTGCTTTGGTACGTCACATTTCTGTAAAATTTTCTAATTATTTCCTTTTAGGCGAATTGATTTGTGTTTCCCTTCTTTCTGAAGTTATTTATTTATTTATTCTGATTTCACCACGTTGCTCCGTGGTCTGGATGACTAGTCGAAGAAGACCGCCGAGATGGAAGAGTCCCTGAGGAGCTCCCAGGAGGCCCTAGCCAATGCTAAGGCCGCTTTTGGCCAAAAGAAGCAGAGGTGTAACACCCCGCTAAATTCTGGCGTCGTCCGCCACCAAAATTAAGCCAGGCGTTAATTAAATAAATATCATCATTAGCATGTGACAGATGTGAGACATATTAATTTTAATCCACAAGGTGAATATTTTAAATCAATCCCAAATATTTAGAACATCCAACTGATTTATCACCAAAGTGCGATATGAAGTCCGTCACATGAAATCTCCAAATCTTTCAATTATTACAATAAATCAAACCAAACTGAAATCTTAAGACAACTTTGGAACCGAAAGACCCAATAAAAATCCAGATAAAGTCTCACAATAAATTCGACCGAATAGGAGAAGAAATAAACTACTAAAACAATAATATAGCTCCAGCTGCACATCCGAAGGATCTCCAATAATTTCTATGCAGCTACTCCAAATTAAATTTCTAAGGGCTCATCTACATGTATATGCCCATAGTATAACCAACCACATAAATACAATCCAAATAACAACAAAGTTATAATTATTTGGTATCATTAATAATTTATACAAAACAGTCCCGAAATTAATTTCTTAAAAATAACATGTTCTTAATTTATTTTAGAGTACATGAGTTAAATGGACGCTACAATCAAGACACATAACACTAAGGGAAAAAAATAGGATAAACATGCCTGTGATTAAATGTAGAAACTGACTAGAAATTCGAGTTCCTCTAGAAAAATTGAACAAAAACTCCTCTTGAACCAACTTGGGACAAATTTGTTTAAGCCTCCAAAATTGAGCCTGAAAGTGATTTTTATGGTGGCTCAAGGGGTGGTCACAAATTTGGGATTTACTACTGGTTTGTGAGAGCTTAATGGAGTGGGAGAGATGGCAAAAATCTGTTTGCTTTCTTATCTCATCAACCCACATGGTTAATACATTATATAACCCCATAATTAATTAGTTTATTCATTAATTAACTCCAATAATCTTACACTCATCCAACGCTGGTGAGGTTATTCAAAGGGACTGGTGAGGGAGGTTTAGACTAGGTGTTGAATCAATGGATGGCTTAGGATTAAGCCAAAATAAACCCCCCCTCCCAAATTTATTAATATTTTTATTATTTGTACAATTTAAAATAGCTCTAAAATAGGTCTAAATGACGTTTTTTGGAGGAGTAGAAGAATAAAAAGTTGCTCAAAATTAAATTTTAAGTCGATCTGAATTTTTTCAGAATTTTCGGAGCACTTTTATTTTTTGACGAAAAATAATAATATTTTATTTATTTATTCATTTTTTTGACTTTTGACCCATGGCACCCTTAGGCCTATTTTTAGCATCCAATAAATATGATCAAATTATTTTTAACCCCAATAAAACTTCCTACAAAAATTACGCAAATTCGCTTCCAGCGCGACACATGCTAACAAAAGTCGCGTTATATGAACCATGACTGTGTCACAATCATTCCTTGAAATTTTTGCATCAAACATAACCAACATGTTTAATCAAAATCAATAAATTCAAAATTTTAATTTTTCTCGAATATTCCAATTTTTTATTTAAAAATACTCATTTAAAAATCCGGGTTGTTACATACTTCCCCACTAACAAGAAATTTCGTCCTCGAAATTTGACGAAAATCCCAAACGCATAAAAATAAGGCTCACATATGCTTACCCGTAAAGTGACACAATTGAAAACCCATATGCCCAATCCTAGTCACACAAAATCCCACGATCGAAAATATAGAGCATAACATATATATATATATATATATATATAACTATGAAAATAACGACGTACCACGTGCTCTCGTGAATCATCACCCGATTAAATCTCTAAAAGTCATCTAAACATCAAGGTTTTCAAATTTATTCATATCACAAAATTGATACTTACAATAACCAACAATTGCACTAGCAATACCCAAAATTACTCTCATCTCCAAATTACCTCAAACGATACTCGCATAGAGATTACTAATTCTAACCTCAATTACCACAAAACTCCAAGTTATCCAAATGCTAACGCATTCTTCTCATCGACATTCCTATTTCCACTCTTCGCTAACACGTATGCTAGGACCACTATTTTAGAAGGTACGAATCAATAAAGGGAATCAAAGATCGGTAACGCGAAAGCTAAACGGACTCATAACCTACGAGACCTAAGACCATGCTTCGATACCATCTTAAATCAATCCCAAATATTTAGAACATCCAACTAATTTATCACCAAAGTGCGATATAGAGTCCGTCACATGAAATCTCCAAATCTTTCAATTATTACAATAAATCAAACCAAACTGAAATCTTAAGACAACTTTGGAACCGAAAGACCCAATAAAAACCCAGATTAAGTCTCACAATAAATACGACTGAATATGAGAAGAAATAAACTACTAAAGCAATAATATAGCTCCAGTTGCACTTCCGAAGGATCTCCAATAATTTCTATTCAGCTACTCCAAATTAAATTTCTAAGGGCTCCTTTAAATGTATATACCTATAATATAACCAACTACGTAAATACAATCCAAATAACAACAAAGTTATAATTATTTGGTATCATTAATAATTTAAACAAAACAGTCCCGAAATTAATTTCTTAAAAATATTATGTTCTTAATTTATTTTAGAGCACATGAGTTTAATGGAGGCTACAATCAAGACACATGACGCTAAGGGAAAAGAATAGGATAAACATGGCTGTGATTAAATGTAGAAATTGACTAGAAATCCGAGTTCCTCTTGAAAATTGAACAAAAACTCCTCTTGAACCAACTTGGGACAAATTTGTTTAAGCCTCCAAAGTTGAGCTTGAAAGTGATTTTAATGGTGGTTTATGGTGGCTCAAGGGGTGGTCACAAATTTGGGATTTACTACTGGTTTGTGAGAGCTTAATGGAGTGGGAGAGATGGCAAAAATCTGTTTGCTTTCTTATCTCATCAACCCACATGGTTAATACATTATAGAACCCCATAATTTATTAGTTTAGTCATTAATTAACTCCAATAATCTTACACTCATCCAATGTTGGTGAGGTTATTCAAAGGGGCTGGTGAGGGAGGTATAGACTAGGGGTTGAATCAATGGATGGCTTAGGATTAAGCCAAAATAAAAAATAAAATCCCAAATTTATTAATATTTTTATTATTTTTACAACTGAAAATAGCTCTAAAATAGGTCTAAATAACGTTTTTGGAGATGTTGAAGAAGAAAAAGTTGCTGAAAATTAAATTTTAATTCGATCTGGAATTTTTCAGAATTTTCGGAGCACTTTTATTTTTTGACGAAAAATAATAATATTTTATTTATTTATTCATTTTTTTGACTTTTGACCCCATGACACTCTTAGGCGTATTTTTAGCATCCAATAAATATGGTCAAATTATTTTTAACCCCAATAAAACTTCCTCTAAAAATTACGCAAGTCCACTTCCTGCGCGACACATGCTGACAAAAGTCGCGTTATATGAACCATCATCGTGTCACAATCATTCCTTGAGCGATGCGTGGTAATGCTATGAGTATACGTGCTAATGCTAGGGCATTCTCCTTAAGAAATGCATTGCGCCTGCCACCGGGTGTCTCGAAAAATAGGCAAGGGGCGTTGCGCCTGCCACCGGGTGTCTCGAAAAATAGGCAAGGGGCGTCGCATCGGCGCCCGGATGCGACGATAAATACGCAAACGTTCCTGCAACAAGATGGACGTGTGCGGGTAAAGAAGCTAGTCCAGGATGCTAGACTTACGTTAGCGACTTGGAACGTGGGAACTATGACAGGAAAATGTATGGAGTTGGTAGATACCATGATAAGAAGAAAAGTTAACATAGCTTGTTTACAAGAAACTAAATGGGTCGGTGAGAAAGCTAGAGAAATAGAAAATACGGGATTTAAATTTTATTATACAGGAAAACATAGAAATAAGAACGGAGTTGGAATAATAGTAGATAAGAACTTTAAGGACGATATTGTAACCATTATTAGGAAAAATGATAGACTTTTACTTGTAAAATTGGTATTAGGTGAAAACATAATTAATATTATTAGTGCTTATGCACCTAAATGAGCACACTAAAGTAAAATTTTGGGAACAAATGGATGAACTAATTCAAGAAATACCTGTAGGTGAGAAAATCTATATAGGGGAGATTTTAATGGCCATGTAGGAGAAGATCGTGTAGGATATGAGATAGTGCTTGGAGGATATGATTTTGGAGATAGGAACGACTGGGGAGAGTCTATTTTTGATTTTGCGATGGCTTATGATTTTGTACTAGTAAATACATGTTTTAAAAAGAGGCTTGAGCACTTAATAACTTATAAAAGTGGAACGCATAAGAGCCAAATAGATTTTTTCATTACTAGAATAGGAGACTGACCGATTAATGTGTAAAGATTGTAAGGTTATCCCGGGAGAGAGTTTAACCTCACAACATAGGATAATGGTGTTGGATATAAATATTAAAAATCAATCACGCGTGCGAAAAGTGAAGATTAACCCACGAACTAAGTGGTGGAACTTAAAAGGAGAGAAATTAGAACTATTTAAAGATAAATTATTAAATGAAGCAACATGGATTATTGAAGAAGAGACTAACATAATGTGGAATAAGATGGCTACATGCATTAGGAGAATATCAAAAGAAATTCTTCGAGAATAAAAAGGCAAGGGAGCACAGTCTAAAGAAACTTGGTGGTGGAATGAAGAAGTACAAATTATAGTAAAAATTAAAAGGGAATGCTTTAAAACGTGGCAAACAAATAGAAAAAAAGAAAATTTTTAGAAATATAAATGGCTAAAAAGGAAGTTAAGAAAGTGGTAAGAGATGCTAATGAAAAGCGTACGATGATCTTTATACAAAATTAGGTACACAAAAAGGGAAAAAAATATTTATAAGCTTGCTAAACTTAGGGACAGGAAAACAAAAGATTTTAATAACGTTAAGTGTATAAAAAATGATGATTCGAGAGTCCTAGTAAAAGACGATGAAATTATGGAAAGATGGAAAAACTACTTTGAGAGGTTATTAAATGGAGATAATGGGATTATATTAGATATAGAGGAACTTAGGGAGACTCGAGAAAATATATTTTTTCACAGAATTAGGACAACAGAGGTCAGGATTGCTCTAAAAAAGATGAAAACATGGAAGGCTTTAGGACCAGATGGTATCCCTATTGAGGTTTGGAAGTGCTTAGGGGAGGATGGAGTATCATGGCTTACAAAATTATTCAATAGAATTTTAATGACTAATAGGATGCCCGATGAAAGGAGAAAAAGTGTTTTAGTACCTATTTATAAAAATAAAGGGGACATACAAAGTTGTTCAAATTATCGTGGTATTAAGTTAATGAGTCATATAATGAAACTTTAGGAGACAGTGATTGAATATAGATTGAGATCAAAGACAACAGTATCTGAGAATCAATTTGGGTTTATGTCTGGGAGGTCAACAATGGAAGCAATCTATTTATTGAGGAGATTAATGGAGAGGTATAGGGAGAAAAAGAAGGATCTTCATATGATTTTTATAGATTTGGAGAAGGCTTATGATAGGATACCCAGAGATATAATATGGTGGGTTCTACATAAAAGAGGAGTGACTCGTAGATATATTGATTTGATGAAGGATATGTATGATGGTGCGATGACTACAGTATGAACATTAGCCGGAGAAAGTAGTGAATTTTCAATTACGGTAGGTTTACACTAAGGTTTAACATTAAGTCCTTATCTCTTTGCGCTTGTTATGGATGAGTTGACTGGACAAATACAAGATGAGGTGCCATGGTGTATGCTATTTGCAGTTGATATTGTTTTAGTGGATGAGACCAAGACAGGGATTAATGCTAGGTTGAAATTGTGGAGAGATACTTTAGAAACAAGAGGATATAAAATAAGCAGAACTAAAACAGAATATGTGGAGTGTAATTTTAGTAGTAATAGGAGGACAAATGGAGATGTGGTGAAATTGGAGGGTCAAGAAATACCTAGAAACGATCATTTTTATTATTTAGGATCGATTATCCAAAAAGATGGAGATATTAGTGATGATGTTACTCATAGGATTATAGAAGGCTGGGTTAAGTGGAGAAGTGCTACCGGCGTTTTGTGTGATAGGCGTATACCTTTGAAGTTAAAAGAAAAATATTATAGGACGTCCATTAGACCCGCCATGTTATATGAGACAGAGTGCTGGGCAACCAAGAAACAAAATGTGCAGAACATGAGTGTGGCAGAGATGCGAATGCTAAGATTGATTTGTGGTAAAACTCGAAAGGATAAAATTAAAAAAGAACAAATTCGTGAAACGGTATAAGTTGCTCCTATAGAAGATAAATTGAGAGAAACTCGACTTAAATATTTTGGACACGTCAAGCGTAGACCAATGTGTAATACCCCGTAATTTTATTGATTTTATTTAAGGGATTAATTGAATTAAATGAGAATTAATTGGGAATTAATCTGGGTATAAATACTAGCGAGATGTGAGTTGGTATTTTATTATGATGTTAAAATTTAATATTTTTGAGTATGTATGGTAATACATGAGTATTGAAATTATTAAAATTGTCGCGAGACTGAAATACGACAATTTGGAAATTTAGTTGGGACGCGCGTGTTAGTCGCGTCAGGAACGAAATTATATATATATAAAAAAATGAATTATATTTTTATCAACCGAATGGTCATTTTGAGTGCGCCAACGTGACCGAAAGGATCGAAATAGTCAGAAAACACTAGCCGGGGGTTTAGTTTGGGTCCCGGGGCACTTTTAGGCCAAACCGACAACCTAAAAGGGCATTTTGGTAATTTTAAAAATATGGGAATTAAAACCCACGAATTTTAGGGTTAAATAATATATTACTATTGAACCCACTAAGTCCATTATCAGCATTAGGTGAGTTAAAGGGCTACGGGAGTTAAAGGGAGAGTTTGAAGAAGTTCCAAAAGAAACCTCCAACCACCATCACCATCCTAGAGAGAATTCTGTAGAGAAAGGGGGGAAATCAACCTTCATTCACCAGCATCAACTCGGAAGAAACAAATCTAAGGGAAGTGTTTTGATGTCGTTATTTGCATTGAATATTTCCTCCATGTATAGTGTAGAAAACTGTTTATGTCTTGGAAATTTTGATGAACAATACCCATTGGAATTATTGTGAAAATTTGTGATTTTGGGTAGGAATTTGCATGTAGAATGATTATGGACGAATTTAATAGACAAAACATAACTTTTGATGACCTGAAATCGGATTAATGAGGAGTCTTGATGATATTAAAATTTTGGGTTCAAGTTCATAGGGTTTGGAATAAGAATTGGGGATTTATGATTTTGGCATGTTAAATTATAAGATTTGGCCCAAAAGCATATTAAGGAATGATCTAGGGTGGCTAAAAATAGTTTACATACATTAAAAACGTATTTGGATAGTCTTAGGGTGGATTTAGAGAAGAGGAGAAAGAAGAAAAATCGAATTTGGAAAATTCTGGGCGCAGTCTGTCATCTCGTTAGAAGACCTGCCCAGGTCGTTCGAACGACCTCGTTCGAACGAGCTTCTAACGGGATGACAGTACCCCTTCTAACGAGTTGGTAGTTCGTTCGAAGCATTTCGTTCGATCGACACTCGTTCGAACAACCTCGTTCGAACGAGACTTCTAACGAGTTGACAGAATGGCCTTTTTGGCCTGATTTTATTTCAAATGTCCCGTAGACTTATTTAATGGAGTAATAACCTTCCCTTATTGTCTAGTGAGTATATTTGGGAGATTGGAGTACGTTGAGGAGTAAAACTTAGAACCTTGTAGTAAATCGAATGACTCTTATGAATTAGGAAACGAGTGCCTAATTACGACGTGAGAAGAGTTGACAACTTTAATGTATATAAACCGGGGACTTATAAGTGTACGATATTAATGATGATACAAGAACGCGAAGTATGCCTCTATTAATATATTGAGATATCTAAGATGTGTGAATGCTTAGTATATGTAGTTATCTGTGTATAACATACCTACCGTACTTGCTATCATATAGGTCGGCGTTCGATCAGGGCCATGTAATCTTTGTGTGCCTACGGGGGGATTTAGATTGGTACCTCGAGGACATAGGTCAGAGAAGGACTTATTGAGAAGTTAATAAGTCTGTTGATCATGGGAGCGTAGGTATGTGCGTGACCCATGTGATGTGAACTATGTTCGCCTCTATTATGTGTGATTGTTGTCATTTGAGAACGATTCCTGAGAGATTCGTAATGCGTGGTCCTAATGTACGTGATCACTACACCAAAACTGGCGATTGGTCACAGCCAAAATCCCTGACCAAAACTGTGGGTCGCGGCCCAAGTCCGTGACCAAAAAATGGTCACGTCCGAGAGGGGTCACGACAGATGTCGCGGACTTGGTCCGTAACCCACAACCGCGACAAATTGGTCGCGACCCACGTCCGTGAAAAAAAAAAAATTGGTCGCGGCCCTCATCCGTGACCCACAACTGTGACAAATTGGTCGCGGCCAAAGTCCGCGACCCACGGTCCGTGACAAAAAAATAAAAAAAAATTGGTCACGGCCAAAGTCCGCGACCCACAACCGTGACAAAAAAAAATTAAAAAAAATGGTGGCGGACTTTGGCCGCGACAATTTTTATGCGCGACGAAAAAAATAAAAATGGTCATGGACAAAGTCCATGACCATATTTAACTATAATTTTAAAAAATATATATATTTTTTTGGTCCAATCCTAAAATTGGGGGTTATGTGAGTGCACCGTTGGTTGCTACGTGTAACGTTGGACGCGTACGAGGTGTAACAAATATTTATTATTGGCAAAATAATAAAAAAATCACAAATTGCGAATCGAGAACGTTGTTAATAAACAAATATATATACAAACTTATAAATATTACACGACTTAATAATTCACAGACCAAAAAAAAATTGGACAGAGTTTCCTCTATTTTCTTGACATTCCAAAACCTGTAAATGTAAAACCTGCTTATTATAAAGCCTGCACGGCCATAAAATTCAACAATCAAATTATAAAATCCCGCACGGCCATAAAACTAAACAATAAAAGCCCGCACGGCTGTAACATAAAAAACAAAATCCTGAATGTCCACAACATAGAAACAATCTTCATGCTGTAGACCATTGCCTCCTTCGTTTGTTCCGCGTGCAAAAATCCTACAAATGATAGGATACATAAAAAAAATATAAGTAACCAAGTAGTTTTACAAAAAAATTAATCAAGCTGAAAAATTGCATATATGAGTAAAAATTATCAGTAACCAAGTAAAAATATGCAAATTACCGTCGTATTCTCAAACCGGGAGTCCCGCGGCTGCGGGGT
The DNA here is from genome assembly GCA_949130495.1 of Sambucus nigra. Lineage (NCBI taxonomy): Eukaryota > Viridiplantae > Streptophyta > Magnoliopsida > Dipsacales > Adoxaceae > Sambucus > Sambucus nigra. The sequence goes on from OX422209.1 coordinate 616,830,020, forward strand.
CAGTTCCTACGAGTTACATTAGTCCCATGGGAGGTGTTGGAGCCACCCACGGGGACGTTCGGGGGTTGTTTCGAGTTCTCACCCTCTAACGCCATGTTTTGAGCCTAAGTTTTAAAATATGTAAATTATCGTCGTATTCTCAAATCGGGAGTCCCGCGACTGCGGGGTCAGTTCCTACGAGTTACATTGGTCCCGTGGGAGGTGTTGTTGCCATCCACGAGGCCGTTCGGGGACTGTTTCGAGATTTCACCCTCTAACGCCATGCTTTGCTCAAGTCTAGAAATATGCAAATTACCGTCCTATTCTCAAACCGGGAGTCCCACGACTGCGGGGTCAGTTCCTATGAGTTACATTGGTCTCATGAGAGGTGTTGGTGCGACCCACGAGGCCGTTAGAGTGCTGTTTCGAGTTTTCACCCTCTAACGCCAAGTTTTTATGCCCAAGTCTAAAAATATGCAAATTATCGTCGTATTCTCAAACCGGGAGTTCCGCGGCTGCGGAGTCAGTTCCTACGAGTTACATTGGTCCCGTGGGAGGTGTTGGTGCCACCCACGGGGACGTTCGGGGGTTGTTTCGAGTTCTCACCCTCTAACGCCATGTTTTTAAGCCTAAGTCTAAAAATATGCAAATTATCGTCGTATTCTCAAACCAGGAGTCCCGCGGCTGCGGGGTCAGTTCCTACGATTTACATTGGTCCCATGGGAGGTGTTGGTGCCACCCACGGGGACGTTCGGAGGTTGTTTCGAGTTCTCACCTTCTAACGCCATGTTTTTAACCCAAAGTCCAGAAATATGCAAATTACCTTTGTATTCTCAAACCGGGAGTCCCGCGGCTGCGGGGTCAGTTCCTACGAGTTACATTGGTTCCGTGGGAGGTGTTGGTGCCACCCACGGGGACGTTCGAGGCTGTTTCGAGTTCTCACCCTCTAACGCCATGTTTTTAAGCGTAAGTCTAGAAACATGCAAATTAGCGTCGTATTCTCATACCGAGAGTCCTGCGGCTGGGGGGTCAGTTTTACGAGTTACATTGGTCCCGTGGGAGGTGTTGGTGCCACCCACGGGGCCGTTCGGGGGCTGTTTCGAGTTTTCACCCTCTAACGCCATGTTTTTAAGCCTAGGTCTAAAAATATGCAAATTATCGTCGTATTCTCAAACCGGGAGTCCCGCGGCTGCGGGGTCAGTTCCTACGAGTTACATTGGTCCCGTGGGAGGTGTTGGTGCCACCCACGGGGACGTTCGGGCTATTTCGAGTTCTCACCCTCTAACGCCATGTTTTTAAGCCTAAGTCTAGAACTATGCAAATTATCATCGTATTCTCAAACCGAAAGCCCCGTGGCTGCGAGGTCAGTTCTACGAGTTACATTGGTCCCGTGGGAGGTGTTGGTGTCACCCACGGGAACATTCGGGGGTTGTTTTGATTTTTCACCCTCTAACGCCATGTTTTTAAGCCTAAGTCTAAAAATATGTAAATTATCGTCATATTCTCAAATCGGGAGTCCCTCGACTGCGGGGTCAGTTCCTACGAGTTATATTGGTCCTGTGGGAGGTGTTGGTGCCACCCACGGGGCCGTTCGGAGGCTGTTTCGAGTTTTCACCCTCTAACGCCATGTTTTACTTAAGTATAGAAATATGCAAATTACCGTCGTATTCTCAAACCGGGAGTCCCGCGGCTGCGGGGTCATATCCAACGAGTTACATTGGTCCCTGGGAGGTGTTGGTGCCATCCACGGGGCCGTTCGAGGGCTGTTTCGAGTTTCCACCCTCTAACGTCATGTTTTGCTCAAGTCTAAAAATATACAAATTACCATCGTATTCTCAAACCGGGAGTCCCGCGGCTGTGGGGTCAGTTCCTACGAGTTACATTGGTCCCGTGGGAGGTGTTGGTGCGACCCACGGAGCCGTAAGAGGGCAGTTTTGAGTTTTCACCCTCTAACGCCATATTTTTAAGCCTAAGTCTAAAAATATACAAATTATCGTCCTATTCTCAAACTGGGAGTCCCGCGACTGCGGGGTCAGTTCCTACGAGTTACATTGGTCCCGTGGTAGGTTTTGGTGCCACCCACGGGGCCATTCAGGGGTTGTTTCGAGTTCTCACCCTCTAACGCCATGTTTTTAAGCCTATGTCTAGAAATATACAAATTATCGTCATATTCTCAAACCGGGAGTCCCGCGGCTGTGGGGTCAGTTCCTACGAGTTACATTGGTCCCGTGGGAGGTGTTGGTGCGGCCCACGGGGCCGTTAGAGGGCTGTTTCGAGTTTTCACCCTCTAACGCCATGTTTTTAAGCCTAAGTCTAAAAATATGCAAATTATCGTCGTATTCTCAAACTGGGAGTCCCGCGGCTGCGGGGTCAGTTCCTACGAGTTACATTGGTCCCGTGGGAGGTGTTGGTGCCACCCACTGGGCCTTTCAGGGGTTGTTTCGAGTTCTTACCCTCTAACGCCATGTTTTTAGCCTAAGTCTAGAAATATGTAAATTATCATCATATTCTCAAACCGGGAGTCCCGCGGCTGCGGGGTCACTTCCTACGAGTTACATTGGTCCCGTGGGAGGTGTTGGTGCCACCCACGGGGACGTTCGGGAGCTGTTTCGAGTTCTCACCCTCTAACGCCATGTTTTTAAGCCTAAGTCCAGAAATATGCAAATTACATTCGTATTCTCAAATCGGGAGTCCCGCGGCTGCGGGGTAAGTTCCTACGAGTTACATTGGTCCCATGGGAGGTGTTGGTGCCGCCCACAGGGACGTTCGGGGCTGTTTCGAGTTCTCACTCTCTAACGCCATGTTTTTAAGCCTAAGTCTAGAAATATGCAAATTATCATCGTATTCTCAAATCGAGAGTCCCGTGACTGCGGGGTTAGTTCTACGAGTTACATTGGTCCCGTGGGAGGTGTTGGTGTCACCCACGGGGCCGTTCGGGGGCTGTTTTGATTTTTCACCCTCTAACGCCATGTTTTTAAGCCTAAGTCTAAAAAATGCAAATTATCATCGTATTCTCAAATCGGGAGTCCCGCGACTGCGGGGTCAGTTCCTACGAGTTACGTTGGTCCCGTGGGAGGTGTTGGTGCCACCCATGGGGCCGTTCGGGGGCTGTTTCGTGTTTTCACCCTCTAACGCCATGTTTTGTCTAAGTCTAGAAATATGCAAATTATCTTCGTGTTCTCAAACCGGGAGTCCCGCGGCTGCGGGGTCAGTTCTTACGAGTTACATTGGTCCCGTGGGAGGTGTTGGTGCCACCCACGGGGACGTTCGAGGGTTGTTTCAAGTTTTCACCCTCTAACGCCATGTTTTTAAGCCTAAGTTTAAAAATATGCAAATTATCGTCGTAGTCTCAAACCGGGAGTCTCGCGACTGCGGGTTCAGTTCCTACAAGTTACATTGGTCCCGTGGGAGGTGTTGGTGCCACCCACGGGGCTGTTCGGGGGCTGTTTCGAGTTTTCACCCTCTAACGACATGTTTTTAAGCCTAAGTCTAAAAATATGCAAATTATGGTCGTCTTCTCAAACGGGGAGTCCCGCGACTGCGGGGTCAGTTCCTACGAGTTACATTGGTCCCATGGGAGGTGTTGGTGCCACCCACTGGGCCTTTCAGGGGTTGTTTCGAGTTCTTACCCTCTAACGCCATGTTTTTAGCCTAAGTCTAGAAATATGTAAATTATCATCATATTCTCAAACCGGGAGTCCCGCGGCTGCGGGGTCACTTCCTACGAGTTACATTGGTCCCGTGGGAGGTGTTGGTGCCACCCACGGGGACGTTCGGGAGCTGTTTCGAGTTCTCACCCTCTAACGCCATGTTTTTAAGCCTAAGTCCAGAAATATGAAAATTACCTTCGTATTCTCAAATCGGGAGTCCCGCAGCTGCGGGGTAAGTTCCTACGAGTTACATTGGTCCCATGGGAGGTGTTGGTGCCACCCACGGGGACGTTCGGGGCTGTTTCGAGTTCTCACTCTCTAACGCCATGTTTTTAAGCCTAAGTCTAGAAATATGCAAATTATCATCGTATTCTCAAATCGAGAGTCCCGTGACTGCGGGGTTAGTTCTACGAGTTACATTGGTCCCGTGGGAGGTGTTGGTGTCACCCACGGGGCCGTTCGGGGGCTGTTTTGATTTTTCACCCTGTAACGCCATGTTTTTAAGCCTAAGTCTAAAAAATGCAAATTATCGTCGTATTCTCAAATCGGGAGTCCCGCGACTGCGGGGTCAGTTCCTACGAGTTACGTTGGTCCCGTGGGAGGTGTTGGTGCCACCCATGGGGCCGTTCGGGGGCTGTTTCGTGTTTTCACCCTCTAACGCCATGTTTTGTCTAAGTCTAGAAATATGCAAATTATCTTCGTATTCTCAAACCGAGAGTCCCGCGGCTGCGGGGTCAGTTCTTACGAGTTACGTTGGTCCCGTGGGAGGTGTTGGTGCCACCCACGGGGACGTTCGGGGGTTGTTTCAAGTTTTCACCCTCTAACGCCATGTTTTTAAGCCTAAGTTTAAAAATATGCAAATTATCGTCGTAGTCTCAAACCGGGAGTCTCGCGACTGCGGGTTCAGTTCCTACAAGTTACATTGGTCCCGTGGGAGGTGTTGGTGCCACCCACGGGGCCGTTCGGGGGCTGTTTCGAGTTTTCACCCTCTAACGACATGTTTTTAAGCCTAAGTCTAAAAATATGCAAATTATCGTCGTCTTCTCAAACGGGGAGTCCCGCGACTGCGGGGTCAGTTCCGACGAGTTACATTGGTCCCGTGGGAGGTGTTGGTGCCATGCACGGGGCCGTTCGGGGGCTGTTTCGAGTTTTCACCCTCTAACGCCATGTTTTGCTTAAGTCTAGAAATATGCAAATTACCGTCGTATTCTCAAACCGGGAGTCCTGCGGCTGCGGGGTCAGTTTTTACGAGTTACATTGGTCCCGTGGGAGGTGTTGGTGCCACCCACGGGGACGTTCAGGGGCTGTTTCGAGTTCTCACCCTCTAACGCCATGTTTTTAAGCATAAGTCTAGAAATATGCAAATTATTGTCGTATTCTCAAACCGGGAGTCCCGCGGATGCGGGGTCAGTTCCTACGAGTTACATTGGTCCCGTGAGAGGTGTTGGTGCCACCCACGGGGCTGTTCGGGGTCTGTTTCGAGTTTTCACCCTCTAACGCCATGTTTTTAAGCGTAAGTCTTGAAATATGCTAATTACCGTCGTATTCTCAAACCGGGAGTCCCGCGGCTGCGGGGTCTGTTCCTACTAGTTACATTGGTCCCGTGGAAGGTGTTGGTTCCTACGAGTTACCGTCGTATCATTTAACTTGTACCCAAAATATATTATTTAACAAAATATATCTTTTAAATTTTTGGCCATGGTCAATAAAGAAGTTAGTGGTGAGGAATTTCTATGAGTATCAAAGCAACTGTATTTGTTTTGTCTAAGAAAGTATATTTACAATGTGAAATGACGTTCACCTGTAATCAATGCATGCCACTATAATGTCTCTTTCTGCCAACTGCTATCCTAAAATAGAACCCCAAGCTTTATACCTACATTACCAAAGAATACAGAGACCTCAATGGGAATTACCTCAATAGGAATTACCTGAATAGTGTGAAATGAGTCATCAACAACAATTTGATAACATCATTCCACAAATACAAAATGTAAAATTGAAAAATAAATGAAGACCAATCCAAGTAGGCAATATGTAAACCTCGATCCGCTTGCTTTCAATATGTAAACCAATCCATAGAGAATGCATATATGCTGATGCATATGTGCATATATGATGCATATATGCAGCGGCATATATGCGACATATATGCAGCTGCATATATGTGGCATATATGCAGCGGCATATATGCAAATGCATATATGCAGATGCATATATGCTCCATATATGCATATATATATATATATATATATATATATATATATATATATATATGCTGCATATATGCATATATATATGCAACAGTTGCATATATATGCACTGAATATATATGCAACACTGCCCCGCCCCGCCCCCTGCCCCCTCCCCTCCCCCCTTCCCCACTCACACACGCACACATGCGCACACAAACACACACATAAACATGTATACACTGGCATATCTGTTAAGTTTTTGGATAAGGGGTTTCACGTTGCTGCCAAAAACGAGGTATACCTCATGAATTTGTTTTAATATATTTTTGTTGAATCTTTTGTTTCAGCAAGTATAATTTATCACTGTGAAGCTTCTCTATTTTCACTTTTCCCCCTGATTTATCAATGGAACCTCAAGATGCTGCTACAAGATGTCCCCGTGATTTTCCCCGTGATTTTCTTCTTACCGGATTAACTGAGTTCTGATTTTTAGTTGTCTATTTATTTTTTTTCTTTTATATTTGTTTGCCTAACACATGCCTCGTAACACTTTATGGCTTAGTTACATTGAGATAACGGTTAATTTCCTCCATTTGTGGGAATTCGATTCCATTACTTTTTTCATCACAGCTTTGAGGCGGATGGATGGACAGGAACTTGGTTGTCTGACATCGAGCAAAAGTCAGACTTGGATGGATTAGATAAATGTGTTTATGGTTTTTGATATGTCTTGAAGCCCCAAGTTTGAAGCATATCTTTTTTTTTTCTTAATTTGATTCCATCTAAGATGTACATTTCTAATTTGATTCAACATTTATTAGTTTGTCCTTTTACTTTTCCCTTTTGATGCATTTCTAATTTCTAATTTCATTCAAGAACTCTCATAGCTGTAGTGTTGTGAGAAGCAGCTATGTGCACTGATATATCATTCCCTATGAGAGTTTAGATATGAGCATTGATATATGATTCCCTATGAGCATTGATAGGGAAACATTAATAGGCATTGATATATGGCATTGATAAATCATACTGGAAGCACTGAGTTTAAATACCCAATTTTCATGTTAGAATGCACTGAGTTTCATAAGAACAATTAGTGTGATTTGTTTGGGTTGACATTTTTATTAAGAAAAGTAAAGTTCTCATCACTGTTGTAATGGATGGCCTGATAAGTAGGATGCACTGAGCATATGGTATGTTTTATTTCTAAATCTCTCATTTAGTTTCATATTAATAATTATATAATTTTGATATGTTATTTCTCTTTCAGGTGACAATTATTTAAAGTCCTACGTGATACCGGAACCGGAGGCAACCGTAACGGGTCAGATGACTGAATATGAGTGTCAGGAGGTTTGTTTTGTAGATCCCACTCTTGGATTCACCCTAGATCAGGTATACTCTCTATTTTATTTTGGATTTTATCATCAATATGTACACACTCACACGCGCACACAAACGCACGCACGCACACACGCACACACTCTCACTACATATATGCATATGCATATATGCAGATTGCATATATGCATACATGCATACATGCCCCGTCCCCTCCCCCCTTCCCCACTGACACGCACACACACACATGCACACACACACACACATATGCACACACGCGCCCCCTGCCCGTCCCCTCCCCCTTCCCCACTCGGGGTCGTGCGGGGGTTGTTTCGAGTTTTCACCCTCTAACGCCATGTTTTGCTTAAGTCTAGAAATATGCAAATTATCGTCGTATTCTCAAACCGGGAGTCCCGCGGCTGCGGTGTCAGTTCCTACGAGTTACATTGGTCCCGGGCGAGGTGTTGGTGCCACCCACGGGGCCGTTCGGGGATTGTTTCAGGTTTTCACCCTCTAACGCCATGTTTTAAAGACTAAGTTTAGAAATATGCAAATTATCGTCATATTCTCAAACCGGGAGTCCCGCGGCTACGCGGTCAGTTCCTACGAGTTATATTGGTCCCGTGGGAGGTGTTGGTGCCACCCAGGGGGCCGTTCGGGGGTTGTTTCGAGTTTTCACCCTCTAACGCCATGTTTTGCTTAAGTCTAGAAATATGAAAATTATTGTCGTATTCTCAAACCGGGAGTCCCGCGGCTGCGGTGTCAATTCCTACGAGTTTCATTGGTCCCGGGGGAGGTGTTGGTACCACCCACGGGGCCGTTCGGGAGTTGTTTCGAGTTTTCACCCTCTAACACCATGTTTTGCTTAAGTCTAGAAATATGCAAATTATTGTCGTATTCTCAAACTGGGAGTCCCGCGGCTGCGGTGTCAGTTCCTACGAGTTACATTGGTCCCGGGGGAAGTGTTGGTGCCACCCACGGGGCCGTTCGGGGGCTGTTACAGGTTTTCAACCTCTAACGCCATGTTTTTAAGCCTAAGTCTAGAAATATGCAAATTATCGTCGTATTCTCAAACCGGGAGTCCCGCGGCCTCATTGTCAGTTCCTACGAGTTACATTGGTCCCGGGGGAGGTGTTGGTGTTACCCACGGGACTATTCGGGGGATGTTTTGGGTTTTCACCCTCTAATGCCATGTTTTTAAGCTTAAGTCTAGAAATATGAAAATTATCATCGTATTCTCAAATCGGGAGTCCCACGGTTGTGTGATCAGTTCCTATGAGTTACATTGGTCCCGGGGGAGGTGTTGGTGCCACCCACGGGGCCGTTCGGGGGCTGTTTCGGGTTTTCATCCTCTAACGCCATGTTTTTAAGCCTAAGTCTAGAAATATGCAAATTATCGTCTTATTCTCAAACCAGGAGTCCCGCGGCTGCGCAGTCAGTTCCTACGAGTTACATTGGTCCCGTGGGAGGTGTTGGTGCCTCTCACGGGTCCGTATGAGAGTTGTTTCGTGTTTTTGCTATCTAACGTATTGTTTTTAAGCTTAAGTCCTAATATTTTTTAATTATCGTCGTATTCTCAAACTGGGGGTCCCGTGATCGCGCGGTCAGTTCGTACAAGTTACATTGGTCCCGTGCGAGGTGTTGGTGCCTTGTTTTTAAGTTAAGTCTAGACATTAGCAAGTTATCATCGTATTCTGAAACCGGGAGTCTAAAATATTTTCAACATATTATCCAACAATGAAACCAATAATTATCCCGTACTCCTTCTAATTATCTCATACCCCTTCTAACATACTATCCAACAACAAGCCAACAACCAATAATTTTCCAACAGCCAAACCAAACAAAACAAAATAATTATCCCATACTCCTTCTATCATCTAAGAGATTTATTTGATAATGCATATCAATTATATAACTACTTTTGTTAATGTACAGAGTACCTGGTGTGTAATGAAGAACTGGTATCCAATTGGTTAGATCTGCAATACGTAAATAATGTGTTATGATGGACGGGTATGTAAAATTAAATAAATTACCTCACAAAATCAATGAATTATTTTTGAAAATTAATGAAAGTACGGGACCGTACGGGGGCCGCTACAAAAAAATATAGGGGCTGCTATAAAACTTCCTTCAAACAAAATAGGGGTTGGGGTTGGCTTTTGCGCAGGTAGAGGAATGTTTGAGTTGGATTCCTTGGTTTTCTTAGGTTGGGGTTTGAAGATGCAATAATCATACATATGGCCTTTGTCCATATACTAAGAGAAGAGAGATGGAATATTTTTACCTGAACTCTGCAATTCATCCTCAACACTTGTCCACTAATGCCATTGATCCTCACGGCCACGACTTTGCTGTGCTAACCTCCACTGTACCTGCAACTGTCATGTTTTATGAGTGGATGGACTATAGACCTGCTCGATCATCTTGACTACTACAATCAACTATGTAAAGGATTGCAAATACAATAAACGCATAATAAAACTATTAATAAATAATCAAAACTTTACCTCGATTATTGTAGTGGTTAAATTAAATCCAACATCTTAGTACTGAAGTTTGGAAACCCTACATTTAAATTAGTCAAAAGGTTGATAAAAAAAATAGAGATAAAAATTTGTACTCAACATCTTAATAGAGAAAATAATCAAAACTTCAATCGCAATAATTGTCCACGTTTGAAATGCTCTCTCTTTTATTCTTCGGTCTCTGAATGGCATCTCAGTTCGTTAAAAAACGAGGAGTGTACAATTTAATTTGTATGTTTAGCATTAATCTTCCAAAAGTGTGTCTGTCAAGAATAGAGAAAAGCGATCCAACTTCTGTTGAGCCCTTGGCAAGATCAGAAGTCATGCTCCCAGCATCAGTTATGACTTTCCCATTACCAACCAGTATGAAAAAAGTCTTAAAAACATCACCCGTTGTATGCATATATGCATTCAGTAGCATATATGCTATAACTGTATGCATATATGAACACAACAACATATATGCAAACAATAGCATATATGCATACATATATGCAATAACTGTATATATGTTAATAACTTCTCCACGTGTCAATCGGGAATGTTAGTGAATTAAATTATCGTAGCATCGTGTATCAAATTATCCATACAATGTCAAGATAATAGAAGCATTAGTAAGGCACCTAAGGTTAATGATGATAATGCGACGAAATGGATTAAAATTTTCTAACCAAATCATTAATTTCAACACATGAACACATTATGACTATTTAGAAATCCATTTTATTATGCCCATGTGAGCATCACAAAGTTCCCCGTGTCTAAGAAATTTTGTGAGCATTTTCAAATACTTAAGAGAGAAAGAACCGCACGGGTATGATCATTTAGCACCCAAACAACAACTAACTCAAACTATTCTAAAAAAGCGATTGGAAAAAAAGACTTACTTTGATTTACAAAAAGAAATATTACTACAATTACCTCGACAAATTGCTGTGTGTTGGCCCAAAAGTGTCCCAAATAAATGTCTCCATAACGTTATTATCAATTTTATCACCACCTACGGGACAAACAACAGACAACCATGTAATGTATGACGTTAGTATAAAATTCCAAGATATAAAATTCCAAGATATAACACCTCAAATGTTTGATCCTACAGTACAAATAACAAATACAACCAAGTAATGTATGATGTTAGTTTAAAATTTCAAAATATAGCACACCAAATGTTTGATGAAGTGATGAATAAAATTATAGCACACCAAATTTTTTGTCGATGATATGAAAATGAAAAGAAAATTACTAACTGAAATCTTCCTAAGAAAAAAGAAGATACAAATTATGAAAATATTTAACACCCATTATTTTACTACAGACATTACAAAATACTTTTAAAAAATAAATAACCCAAAGAACCCATTCCTCTTCCTTCACTAATCTATCAAACCCTGGCCGATCTTCAAACGCCAAAGTAGAATGGAGGCTTAGACATTATCATATTCCAACCAATCAAACCCGAACAAACTCATCAGATTTTGAGGTGCCATTGTCTCTCATAATTTTTAATTCAATGCTCAAAACACAGAATTAAAAATAATCATAAAAATAAACACGTACATATGAAACTTTGTGTCAATAAACGCATCTGGAGCTTCCATCGAGTCCGCTTTGTTCGTTTTTGCTCTCGCTCTCTGTCCCAAACTCTGTTCCGCCAAAGCCACGCAACTCCACATTTGAGAGAAGATCGAACACAAACATGCCCTCACCTCAACTCGGCTAATGGAACTCACCCAACCAACTATTTGAGAGATTGTAATTCCATTATCAGTGATGTGATTAGAGAAGCCTAATTTGGGTTTGGTATGGGGAAGGTCGTCGTCGCCGGAGAAGAAATCGTCGTCGAGGGTACCGACGCGGGTGAGTTGAATATTCAAAATCTAGGTATGATATGTTTCAACACCACAACTTTAGCCCACAAAGAAAATTTCAAATTCAGAAAAATCAAAGTGAACAACACTTCAGTTTTGTATAAATCACATAAAATTGAAAATTGGTATTACTTCAACCTAAGTGAATTATTGTCATACCAACTAATTCATGAGCATCTAACCGTAGCTACATTATAACAAAATAATAATAAAAAGTTTGTTTAACTTCAATACATTACAAATTTTGATTTTAGACTTTAATCCAGATTAATACGTTTATTAGATTTTAGTCATACTAAATTGATTGATTTGGAATAATGTCTAGAATAAAAAATTAGTAATATATTTAAGTAAAAAAACGAATAATAATAATAATAATAATAATAATAATAATAATAATAATAATAATAATAATAATAATAATAATAATAATAACGCAAAGCATGAAAATTGTAGCTCTATAAACTTCTTAACAAACTAGAGACTACTACGAAGCTCAAACTCACCAATCCTAACAGTTTAGCATTCAACAGTACAGTGTTGAAATTAAATAATCGAACAGGAAAGTCAATGAATTTGAAAGTAACATAAAATTGAATTTGATAACAATACGAACACGCACATGTACATAAACATACCTGGAGATTTGATTTGGAAAGTCTGCGATTTCGAATGGTAGGATCGGGAGCGAAGAATCCATGGGAAAACAAGAAGGCGCATACACGATCCATGGGGAGCGAAGAATCCATTTATATTTGAAAATGGGTATATTAACGTCGTCTAGGGAGGTGTTTGTGGGGGGCAAAAATGTCGAGGCGGGAGAGGAGGGATTTGAGAGTGGGGTCACGATCGATGAAGGAGATGAGGAAGTGAGTGCCATTTTTGACGTTGGGTGTGTCTTTTCCACAGTTTGGGGAACAAGATGAGCGGGGAAATTAAGAATTTGAGACGCGCTGTTTTGTTTTAGGTTTAACACTGGTCACGGCCTAGAGCCGTGACCCACCCACCACGACCCATTAATGAAGCTAAGTGGGATGTATACCGCCTATTGGTCATGGCCTATAGCCGTGACCCATACCAAAAAATGGTCACGGCCCATAGCCGTGACCCTCAATCTGTGATGCGCGACCTTTTTTTATCAACCCTAGTGCTTGAATGAGGGATGGTCACGGCCCATAGCCGTGACCCACACCCAGAAATGGTCACGGCCCTAAGCCGTGACCCTCAATGTGTGTACTCTCTTCTTCATCATGCCATGGGTCACGGACTTGGGCCGTGACCCATTCGTGACCAAGCTTGGAGGGAATTTTGGCGTGAGTTTGGCGCCAAGATGGTCACGACCTGGTCACGACCCAAGTCCGCGACCATTGTGGTCATGGACTTGGACCGTGACCACTTCGAGAGCATCGATAATTTAGTGTGATAATAAATATGGTCACGCCAAATATTGAGTGGGTCACGGCCCAAGTTCGCGACCAGCTGGTCGCGGACTTGGGCCGTGACCCACTGGGCGTGACCATTCGCAGGATTTGGTGTAGTGGATGTACCGGGATTTGATAGCAGAGTATGTGGGCACCGCAGCTTAGCCTCGGGGTGCTAGTATTGTATATTTATGATGAGAATAATATACTGTAAATTGAAATGCATTGTTATGTATAAATGTGAGTATAAGTAATAGTAACGTTTTCGTAAAGATAAAAATGGAAACCCTCTAGTAAGTAGTATTACTAATATGGGAAACCGAGAAGAAATGTAAGACACTCTGTTTAAATGAAGATGCTGGAATTAAATCGTGAATCGTATTATAATGTTAGATTTGATATTAGACTAGTGAAGTATGGGAATAACTAGAATGGGTACGGGTACGATAGGAGTGCATAATTAGTTGAGAGGTGAGGAACTCATGTGAGTGCACACACTATCATGTACTTTATATTCGCTGTTTAATGATATTAAACACTTGCTATTTTTAAACTGTTTCACAATCGGGCTCTGACCCGTTTTCTTTCAAATCTATTTTTGTAAAACCTTTTAGGTGCTCATCCACAAGGACACTAAGCATAGGAGTTCCATCAGGTAACGTACTGTAGCTGCTGTGGAAGTTACAGGACCTTGACAGTAGACGCCTCCATTTTCGATCTTGACTCTATATTATCAGATTTTCTCATCTGTTGGGCATGTCGCCCTATTTCCTTTTAGAGATACTTTATCTATTCAGTTATTTCAGATTTTTGGGTTGTAATTAATTTAGTGATGCGGATTTGGTATTTGTTTATTCAGTACTCGGATTGGTGTGAGGAGTATTCCTCCAGTTTCATTATTATTTTATGGTTATTATATTATGACTATGTTGTGGTGGTTATGTTAGCATTTCATAATCTACTTATTGCATGTTAATCGGATTTAATTAAAATTGACAACTCACTTTTTAAATATTAGGTGGCTAGTAATGTTTAAAAATGTTTTCGACAGTGATGCTATGAACTAAACCAACTTGGCATTTTGTATTAATTTGAATAAAGGAGTAACTACCTGGTATTTAATTAGTCGGGGTGTCACAGGTGGTATCAGAGCATCAGGTTCTAGTGTCCTTAGGATCTGTACGGCTTATTATGTTTCCGCTGAGCTTTCTTTGATGTAATGCCCTATATTTTAGGACTGTTGTATTCTTTTATGTATGTTTCGCTCTTCAGCTATTTTGAGATAATAACTGCGAACTTATAAGACTTTACTCTCATTTCAGATGCCTCCACAACGTGCATAGCGAGTTCCTAGGGATGCTCAACCCGAGCCACAGCCTGCACCAGTCCAGGGCACCATGAATGCCATAGAGGTTGCAGCTATTGTAGCCCAAGCGGTAAATGCCGCCCTCGAAGTTGTGCAACAGGCACCACCTCAGGCACCGGTAGCCGCGCCAGTTCAGGCTCATGCATTCCCGTCTGTTTGAGAACGCGTTCGTGATGCTTTTCAGAAAGCACACCCTCCGAAGTTTGCAGGTAGCTCCGACGTTGTTGTGTACAGTCAGTGGAGGAAGGACATTCAAAGGCACTTAAGGATGTACGAGTGCACGGATGTTCAGAAGCAGCTACTGGATACTTTTAAGCTAGTAGGATCAGCGTTGCAGTGGTGGGAGTCCATTACCACCCCGGAGGAGAGAGATGCCCTTTCCATACAGGAGTTCTGGGTGCGGTTCGACCGTAAATATTTTCCATCAGCTGTTCACACTGAAATGAGGAGGAAGTTAATGAACCTCAAGCAGGAGGGGAAGACTGTGGCTGAGTACGAGGCCGAATTCACTAATCTCTTGAACATTGCTCCCGATGAGATTCCGACTGAGGAGAAAAAGATTCAGAAGTTTATGGACGGATTGACTTGGAGGATCCGATAACAATTGTTTGGAAATCTCTCATTGGCGACTTACTCTGATGTGGTTAACGCAGCACTGCTTCACTGCCTGGATCACCGCTTTCACAAGTCTGAGAGTAAGAGATCAGGAGAGTCCATCCATCAGGGCAGGACACGGGGAAATGGTGCCAGCGGGGCACAATCTACTTAGGGTCAGCACAGGCGGGGTGATCAGGGTTCCCAATAGGGGGATCTTAAGAAATTCAGCTATGGGGGTTTCAGGAATGGTCAAGGAGGTTTCAAACATGGCCATCAGGGTCAGAACGGCAATCAGGGCCAGCAGGGACAGAATGGTCAGCAGCAACAGTTTCAGCAGGGCCAGTATGATTAAGGTAGGAATGGTAACGTCCATCAGGGCCGTGGGAAGCAGGGACATCGAGGGGGAAAATTCCTGGGGAAGTGTTTCGTTTGTGGCAAGATTGGTCACAAACGCCAAGATTTTCCTGATAGGGACAGGGCCCCACCGCAGCAGCAGTAGGGTGCTCGACACGAGCCACAGAGGCCTATATTTCCCGCCGCCCTCCCAGCACCACCACATATGGCAGCATTACCACCCATCCTAGAGGTCCCAGTCCAGCAGGGACAACTTCAGTATGGGAGAGTGTATCAGCTCTAGCATGCCGCAATCCCGTAGGATCCACCTGCTATTGAGGGTATGTTCTCTATTTAGGGGACTATGGGTCGTATTTTATTTGATATGGGGGCCACACATTATTTTATTGCCACGAGATTTGCACGCACTATTGGGTTGTTAGACACTACAGAGAGCACGATTACTTGTGTAGATTCACCGTTGAGTAGGGGTTCCGTGATTTCCCTTATTTGTAGAGGTGTGGGTATAGATATAGGGAGATTTACTTTACCCGCTGATATGCTAGTATTAGAGATAACAGAGTACGATGCGATTATTGGTATGGATTGGTTAGTTGTGTACCGAGCCATGATTGATTGTTTTAGTAGGAGTATTATATTTTCCATTCCAGGGCAGGAGATGTTTTTAGTGGCGATGCCTCGCCCTGAGGGAGGATCGTCCACTCATTTGTACTATATAGAGGAGGAGACCTCTAAGGAAGTGGTGATACCACTTGATTCGATTCCAGTCGTTAGAGAGTTCGCTGATGTATTCCAGGATATACTTGGATTACCTCCTAGTAGAGAGATAGATTTTGTTATTGATTTGACGTCGGGCACTCGGCCCATTGCTCGCGCACCTTACCGTATGGCTCCGGCGGAGATGAGAGAGCTAAGGGATCAGATAGAGCAGTTATTGGGTCAGGGGTTCATCTGAAGGAGTACGTCGCCGTGGGGTGCCCCTGTGTTGTTCGTAAAGAAGAGGGATGGATTGTTGAGGTTGTGTGTAGATTACCGGGAGTTGAATAAGGTCACGATACGAAATAAGTATCCATTGCCCCGAATCGATGACTTATTCGACCAGCTGAGAGGAACTTCCTTCTTCTCAAAGATTGACTTGCGATCGGGATACCATCAGTTGCATATCAGAGAACAGGATGTCTCGAAGACTGCTTTCTTAACGAGATATGGTTCCTATGAGTTTTGGGTTATGCCTTTTAGTTTGACCAACGCTCCAGCCGTGTTTATGGACTTGATGAATAGGGTGTTCAGAGAGTTCTTAGACCAGTTCGTCATCGTCTTTATTTATGACATCCTGGTTTACTCCCAGACAGAAGAGGAGCACGCCGAGCATTTGAGGCAGGTTTTGCAGACGCTACGTCAGAACGAGCTTTATACAAAGTATGAGAAATGTGGATTTTGGCTGAAGGAGGTTCAGTTTTTGAGGCATATCATTTCAGACCGGGGGATATCTGTTGATCCGGGGAAGGTATCCGCGGTGAGGGAGTGGGGACAGCCCACGACACCGACTGAGATCCTTAGTTTCTTGGGCCTAGCAAGATACTACAGGAGGTTTATTCGGGGTTTCTCAAAGATAGCGGGTCCTTTGACACATCCGACTCGCAAAGGTGTGCCATTCATCTGGAGCGATGCCTGTCAGTTGGCATTTGATGAGTTGAAGGACAAGTTGACCTCAGTGCCCATGTTAGCATTGCCCAGACCGGGAGTTGAGTATTTAGTTTACACCGATGCATCCTTGCAAGGACTTGGAGGTGTGCTGCAACAGGAGTGTCAGGCCATAACTTATGCTTCCCGTAAGCTTAAGCCTCACGAGAGGAATTACCCCACCCACGACTTGGAGTTAGCGGCAGTCGTATTCGCTCTTCGGATTTGGAGACACTATCTCCTGGGGGAGAAATTTCGATTGTTCACAGACCACAAGTCTCTACAATACCTCTTCACACAGAAGGAGATGAATATGCGTCAACGTCGGTGGCTTGAGTTTATGAAGGATTATCAGTTCGATATCCAGTATCACCCAGGGAAGGATAACGTGGTAGCAGACGCGTTGAGCCGTAGGCCAGTAGATGAGGTGACCGAGGTGTGAAAAGCTAAGTGGAAGGAGTTGGGACACCAGGATGCAGTGGCCCGATCGTTCATGTCTGTGATGACTGTTACACCGATTGTTACGAGAGTAATAAAGGCCCAGGCAAATGACTCGTTCTGTCAGGAGAAGATAGTTCGATTACTAGCAGAGGGAGAAGAGTCCTACACCGTTAGTTCAGATGGGGGATTACGCTTCAATGGGAGACTGGTCATTCCGAAAGGGGAAGACTTGCGACACGAGGTAATGGCAGAGTCGCACGGCTCACGGTTCTCGGTACACCCTGGTGGGGATAAGATGTACCAAGACATGAGACGACAGTACTGGTGGAGCGGGATGAAGAGAGATATCACCGTGTTCATTTCTAAATGTGCCACTTGTCAGCTAGTAAAGGTGGACCATCAGAAATCGGCAGGACTTCTACAGCCATTAGAGGTTCTGACGTGGATATGGGAGAGCATATCCATGGACTTTATCACGGGGTTACCTACGTCACAGAGGGGTCACGACTCCATATGGGTAATTGTGGACCGATTGACCAAAGTTGCTCATTTTCTACCCGTAAGGACAGATTACACTACGTGACAGTATGCCCAGATTTTCATTGCAGAGATAGTGAGACTTCACGGAGTGCCTCTAAATATCATGTCTGACCGAGATAAGATATTTGTTTCACTATTTTGGGAGAGTTTCCAGGAGGCCATGGGTACAGAGTTGCGTCTGAGTACGGCATATCACCCGCAGACTGATGGGAAAACAGAGCGGACAAATCAGATGTTGGAGGACATGTTGCGTATGTGCATACTAGACTTTGGAGGTGGTTTGTAGCAGTACCTTCCACTGGTGGAGTTTGCTTATAATACCTCCTATCAATTCACCATTGGCACGGCTCCATTTGAGGCGTTGTACGGTAGACCTTGTCATTCCCCAGCATGTTGGTTAGAGGTGGGGGATAACAATCTCCTTGGGCCGGAAGTGATTCAGGACACTTCGGCAAGGATAGAAATGATACGGAGCCGTATTTGGGTAGCTCAGGACCGACAGAAGAGCTATGCTGATGCCAAGAGGTTCTTCAGAGAATTCAAGGTGGGGGACCAGGTGTTACTCAGAGTATCTCCGATGAAGGGGATCATGCATTTTGGGAAGAAGGGGAAACTGGCACCAAGATACATGGGGCCATTTCCAATCATCGAGAGGATTGGTCCAGTCGCATACAGAGTTGGGTTACCGGAGCACTTGCATAGGATTCATGATGTGTTCCATATTTCCTCGCTAAGGAAATATCTTAGGGATGATTTGTCCCATACTCACATTGCTTTGGAGGACATCGATCTTCAGCCCGATAGTCCCTACGAGGAGGGACCGAATGCTATTTTGGACCGAAGCGAGCGGAAACTGAAGTCGAAGATAGTACCATTAGTACATGTTCAGTGGCGGCATCATAATGCCGAGGAGTCCACATGGGAGCGCAAGGATGAAATGCGCGAGCGCTACCCAGAGTTATTTTTACCAGGTAATCTTTAGTTCCAAATTTTGGGACAAAATTCTATTATTAGGGGGGAAGTATGTAATACCCCGTAATTTTATTGATTTTATTTAAGGGATTAATTGAATTAAATGAGAATTACTTGGGAATTAATCCGGGTATAAATACTAGCAAGATGTGAGTTGGTATTTGATTATGATGTTAAAATTTAATATTTCTGAGTATGTATGGCAATACATGAGTATTGAAATTATTAAAGTTGTCGCGAGACTGAAATACGACAATTTGGAAATTTAGTTGGGACGCGCGTGTTAGTCGCGTCAGGAACGAAATTATATATATATAAAAAAATGAATTATATTTTTATCAACCGAATGGTCATTTTGAGTGCGCCAACGTGTTCGGAAGGGTCGAAATAGTCAGAAAACACTAGCCGGGGGTTTAGTTTGGGTCCCGGGACACTTTTAGGCCAAACCGACAACCTAGAAGGGCATTTTGGTAATTTTAAAAATATGGGAATTAAAACCCACGAATTTTAGGGTTAAATAATATATTACTATTGAACCCACTAAGTCCATTATCAGCATTAGGTGAGTTAGAGGGCTACGGGAGTTAAAGGAAGAGTTTGAAGAACTTCCAAAAGAAACCTCCAACCACCATCACCATCCTAGAGAGAATTCTGTAGAGAAAGGGGAGAAATCAACCTTCATTCACCAGCATCAACTCGGAAGAAACAAATCTAAGGAAAGTGTTTTGATGTCGTTATTTGCATTGAATATTTCCTCCATGTATAGTGTAGAAAACTGTTTATGTCTTGGAAATTTTGATGAAGAATACCCATTGAGATTATTGTGAAAATTTGTGATTTTGGGTAGGAATTTGCATGTAGAATGATTATGGACGAATTTAATATACAAAACATAACTTTTGATGACCTGAAATCGGATTAATGAGGAGTCTTTTGATGAAATTAAAATTCTGGGTTCAAGTTCATAGGGTTTGGAATAAGAATTGGGGATTTCTGATTTTAACATGTTAAATTATAAGATTTGGCCCAAAAGCATGTTAAGGAATGATCTAGGGTGACTAAAAATGGTTTACATACATTAAAAACGTATTTGGATAGTCTTAGGGAGGATTTAGAGAAGAGGAGAAAGAAGAAAAATCGAATTTGAAAAATTCTGGGCGTAGTCTGCCATCTCGTTAGAAGACCTGCCTAGGTCGTTCGAATGACCTCGTTCGAACGAGCTTCTAACGGGACGACAGTACCCCTTCTAATGAGTTGGTAGTTCGTTCAAAGCCTTTCGTTCGAACGACACTCGTTCGAACAACCTCGTTCGAACAAGACTTCTAACGAGTTGACATAATGGCCTTTTTGGCCTGGTTTTATATCAAATGTCCTGTAGACTTGTTTAATGGAGTAATAACCTTCCCTTATTGTCTAGTGAGTATATTTTGGAGATTGGAGTACGTTGAGGAGTAAAACTTAGAACCTTGTAGTAAATCGAATGACTCTTATGAATTAGGAAACGAGTGCCTAATTACGACGTGAGAAGAGTTGACAACTTTAATGTATATAAATCGGGGACTTATAAGTGTACGATATTAATGATGATACAAGAACGAGAAGTATGCCTCTATTAATATATTGAGATATCTAGGATGTGCGAATGCTTAGTATATGTAGTTATCTGTGTATAACATACCTACCGTACTTGCTATCATATAGGTCGACGTTCGATCAGGGTCATCTAATCTTTGTGTGCCTACGGGGGGATTTAGATTGGTACCTCGAGGACATAGGTAAGAGAAGGACTTATTGAGAAGTTAATAAGTCTGCTGATCATGGGAGCGTAGGTATGTGCATGACCTATGTGATGTGAACTATGTTCGCCTCCATTATGTGTGATTGTTGTCATTTGAGAACGATTCCTGAGAGATTCGTAATGCGTGGTCCTAATGTACGTGATGTACCGAGATTTGATAACAGAGTATGTGGGCACCGCAGCTTAGCCTCGGGGTGCTAGTATTTTATATTTATGATGAGAATAATATACTGTAAATTGAAATGCATTGTTATGTATAAATGTGAGTATAAGTAATAGTAACGTTTTCTTAAAGATAAAAATGAAAACCCTCTAGTAAGTAGTATTACTAATATGGGAAACCGAGAAGAAATGTAAGACACTCTGTTTAAATGAAGATGCCAGAATTAAATCGTGAATTGTATTATAATGTTAGATTTTATATTAGACTAGTTAAGTATGGGAATAACTAGAATGGGTACGGGTACGATAGGAGTGCAAAATTAGTTGAGAGGTGAGGAACTCATGTGAGTGCACACACTATCATGTACTTTATATTCACTGTTTAATGATATTAAACACTTGCTATTTTTAAACTGTTTTCACAATCGGGCTCTGACCCGTTTGCTTTCAAATCTATTTTTGTAAAACCTTTTAGGTGCCCAGTCACAAGGACACCAAGCATATGAGTTCCATTCAAGTGACGTACTGTAGCTGCTGTGGAAGTTACAGGACCTTGACAGTAGACGCCTCCATTTTCGATCTTGACTCTATATTATCAGATTTTCTCATTTGTTGGGCATGTCTTCCTATTTCCTTTTAGAAATACTTTATCTATTCAGTTGTTTCAGGTTTTTGGGTTGTAATTAATTTAGTGATGCGGATTTGTTATTTGTTTATTTCAGTACTCGGATTGTTGTGAGGAGTATTCCTCCAGTTTCATTATTATTTTATGGTTATTCTATTGTGACTATGTTGTGGTGGTTATGTTAGCATTTCATAATCTACTTATTGCATGTTAATCGGATTTAATTAAAATTGACAACTCACTTTTTAAATATTAGGTGGCTAGTAATGTTTAAAAATGTTTTCGACAGTGATGCTATGAACTAAACCAACTTGGCATTTTGTATTAATTTGAATAAAGGAGTAGCTACCTGGTATTTAATTAGTCGGGGTGTCACAGGTGGTATCAGAGCATCAGGTTCTAGTGTCCTTAGGATCTGTACGGCTTATTATGTTTCCGCTGAGCTTTATTTGATGTAGAGCCCTATATTTTAGGACTGTTGTATTCTTTTATGTATGTTTCTCTCTTCAGCTATTTTGAGATAATAACTGCGAACTTATAAGACTTTACTCTCATTTTAGATGCCTCCACAACGTGCACAGTGAGTTCCTAGGGATGCTCAGCCCGAGCCACAGCCTGCACCAGTCCAGGGCACCATGAATGCCACAGAGGTTGCAGCTATTGTAGCCCAAACGGTAAATGCCGCCCTCACAGTTGTGCATCAGGCACCACCTCAGGCGCCGGTAGCCGCGCCAGTTCAGGCTCATGCATTCCCGTCTGCTTGAGAATGCGTTCGTGATGCTTTTCAGAAAGCACACCCTCCGGAGTTTGCAGGTAGCTCCGACGTTGTTGTGTCCAGTCAGTGGAGGAAGGACATTCAAAGGCACTTAAGGATGTACGAGTGCACGAATGTTCAGAAGTAGATACTGGCTACTTTTAAGCTAGTAGGATCAGCGTTGCAGTGGTGGGAGTCCATTACCACCCTGGAGGAGAGAGATGCCCTTTCCATACAGGAGTTCTGGGTGCGGTTCGACCGTAAATATTTTCCATCAGCTATTCACACTGAAATGAGGAGGAAGTTAATGAACCTCAAGCAGGAGGGGAAGACTGTGGCGTAGTATGAGGCCGAATTCACTAATCTCTTGAACATTGTTCCCGATGAGATTCCTACTGAGGAGAAGAAGATTCATAAGTTTATGGACGGATTGACTTGGAGGATCCGACAGCACTTATTGGGAAATCTCTCGTTGGCCACTTACTCTGATGTGGTTAACGCAACACTGCTTCACTGCCTGGATCACCGCTTTCACATGTTTGAGAGTAAGAGATCAGGAGAGTCCAGCCATCAGGGCAGGACAGGGGGAAATGGTGCCAGCGGGGCACAATCTGCTCAGGGTCAGCACAGGCAGGGTGATCAGGGTTCCCAATTTTTTATTTAAAAATACCCATTTTAAAATTCGGGTTGTTACATACTTCCCCACTAACAAGAAATTTCGTCCTCGAAATTTGACAAAAACCCCAAACGCATAGAAATAATCCTCACATATGCTTACCTCTAAAGTGCCACAATTGGAAAGCCATACGCCCAATCCTAGTCACACAAAATCCCACGATGGAAAATATAGTGCATAACACACACACACACAAACATATATATATATATATATATATATATACATACATAACTATGAAAATAACGGCGTACCACGCGCTCTCGCGAATCATCACCCGATTAAATCTCCAAAAGTCATCTAAACATCAAGGTCTTCAAATTTATTCATATCATAAAAATTGATACTTACAATAACCAACAATTGTACTAGTAATATCCAAAATTACTCTCATGTCCAAATTACCTCTAACGATACTCGTATAGAGATTACTAATTCTGGCCTCAATTACCATAATCACCACAAAACTCCAAGTTATCCAAATGTTAACGCATTCTTCTCATTGACATTCCTATTTCCACTCTTCACTAACACGTATGCTAGGACCACTATTTTAGAAGGTACGGATCAATAAAGGGAATCAAAGATCGATAACGCGGAAGCTAAACGGACTCATAACCTACGAGACCTAAGACCATGCTTTGATACCATCTTAAATCAATCCCAAATATTTAGAACATCCAACTGATTTATCACCAAAGTGCGATATAAAGACCGTCACATGAAATCTCCAAATCTTTCAATTATTACAATAAATCAAACCAAACTGAAATCTTAAGACAACTTTGGAACCGAAAGGCTCAATAAGAACCCAGATAAAGTCTCACAATAAATACGACTGAATAGGAGAAGAAATAAACTACTAAAATAATAATATAGCTCCGACTGCACTTCCGAAGGATCTCCAATAATTTCTATGCAGCTGCTCCAAATTAAATTTCTAAGGGCTCCTCTACTTGTATATGCCCATAATATAACCAACCACGTAAATACAATCCAAATAACAACAAAGTTATAATTATTTGGTATCATTAATAATTTATACAAAACAGTCTCGAAATTAATTTCTTAAAAATATTATGTTCTTAATTTATTTAAGAGCACATGAGTTTAATAGAGGCTACAATCAAGACACATAACACTAAGGTAAAAGAATAGGATGAACATGCCTGTGATTAAATGTAGAAATTGACTTGAAATTCGAGTTCCTCTTGAAAAATTGAACAAAAACTCCTCTTGAACCAACTTGGGTCAAATTTGTTTAAGCCTCCAAAGTTGAGCTTGAAAGTGGTTTTAATGGTGGTTCAAGGGGTGGTCACAAATTTGGGATTTACTACTTAATGGAGTGGGAGAGATGGCAAAAATCTGTTTGCTTTCTTATCTCATCAACCCACATAGTTAATACATTATATAACCCGACAATTCATTAGTTTATTTATTAATTAACTCCAATAATCTTACACTCATCCAATGTTGGTGAGGTTATTCAAAGGGGCTGGTGAGGGAGGTATAGACTAGGGGTTGAATCAATGGATGGCTTAGGATTAAGCCAAATAAAAAATAAAACCCCAAATTTATTAATATTTTTATTATTTTTACAACTGAAAATAGCTCTAAAAAAGTTTTAAATGACATTTTTAGAGATGTCGAAGATGAAAAAGTTGCTCAAAATAAATTTTAAGTCGATCTGGAATTTTTCAGAATTTTCGGAGCATTTTTATTTTTTGAAGAAAAATAATAATATTTTATTTATTTATTATTTTTTTCGACTTTTGACCCCATGGCACTCTTAGGCCTATTTTTAACATCCAATAAATATGGTCAAATTATTTTTAAACCCAATAAAACTTTCTACAAAAATTACGCAAGTTCGCTTCCTGCGCGACACATGTTGACAAAAGTCGCATTATATGAACCATGACCATGTCACAATCATTCCTCGAAATTTTAGCATCAAACATAACCAACATATTTATTTAATCAAAATCATTAAATTCAAAATTTTTATTTTTCTCGAATATTCCAATTTTTTTATTTAAAAATACCCATTTAAAAATTCGGGTTGTTACAAGAGGGCTCTGGACGCTCTTAAGGAGCATTCGACAAAAGAGCTAGCCGACATCTAGAAGGCTAATGCTCAAGTAATTGATGATAAATTGAAGGTGGCAGAGGCCAATAGGGAGATCTCCGCCAAGGTGGACAAGTTGGAGGGAGAGGATGCTTCTACCCGGGATAACGCGTATACTGAAGGCTGGGAGGCGACGTACGACGATATTGAGCCCCAGATTGCCTGTGTTTGCCAGTTGGGCTTCAAGAAGGGCTGGGACCAATCTTTGGTCGCAGCTGAGGTTCCTACGAACTTCCCCTTGTTTTTACAGCACAAGCCAGACCCAAACTCGATGGATGTTGAGGAGCCTTTAACCGACCAGCCTTCTGTTCAAGCTGGGATGGAGCCTGCTGATCCCGCTGCTGGAGACCTTCCTGCTGGCCAGGTTGCGGGCGATGTTGGCGCGATCGTGGTTGCTGGCGATCAAGCTGCCCTAGCCATTGATAACAGGAAGGGGCCAGCACCTTCTGATTAGGTGTGCACCTTCGCCGCGGGTCTAGAGATTCTATTTTTTATCCTTTGTCCTTTGCTGTTGTATTTTGTTATTTTTATACTTGTACTCGACGTATGCCCCCATGTATGTTTGAATGAAAATAAACTTTTTGTTGATGATCTTATATTGGTACCGATGGTCATTAAATCTATTACTTATTTTATTGTTTGTAGCCCATTGATATAGATGGGTATATACCTGCTAACTCTCCACTGGGACAAATTCTTAGGCCAAATATTGATTTGAAGGTTCACAAGGCCTTTGTAAAGATTTACAAATATCTGAGAGTAAGAAACCAACAGTATAAAGACCAATCCGAATTGGTTACTAAGCTGAAAGACAATCTCCAAGAGATGGAAGAGGTTGGGGCTTCAGTCCAAGAGGAGGTAAATGAGCTGAAGGCCAAACTTCTGGATGCCAGTGAAGTAAATCAAGTGAGCGAGGTGATCCAGAGGGAGAACGACGATTTGAAGAGGGATATTGCTCGTTTTAAGGAGAACACCCCATCAGGGTCCTCTTTGGTGTCGCGAGGATATTCATCATCATCCAGGGGGTTGCTCGAGCTAAGACCCAATCTTTGCAAAGGGAGGTTGGTGAGCTGAAAGGGGATATTCGACGGGCATATGTAATTGCTGTTGGGCTTCAGAGGGACGTGACAAGGTTGAGGTATTTGTTCCAAAGAGGTCCTATACAGGTCTAGAAGATGTTTATGACTAGGGATGATGGACTGACACCCCAACGAGGCTGAAGGAGGCAGAGGACCTTACCTTTACCCAGGGGTGTCTTAGTGCTCTTAGAGAGCTAAATATGCCTAAGGAGTCTCCTTTGTGGTACAAGTATCAGATCGATTGCCCGGCCTATCACCACAATACCTTTTTCAGGGGTGATCGATGGATTCAAATAGATGCTATTCCTGCTCAACTTCTAGAACATTACTTAGGAGATGCAGGAGAGGAGTTTGTGCCTCACCCAGATGATGGTCGAAGAGCACATGTAGCATATTACCTTGCTCGCCATCCTGGGCCATTATAAATTCTTTGTATATTCTAGTTTTGGTTATAAATGTAACTTTCCATTCGAGCTAATGAAAAAATTGTTGCTTACTGTTTCTTGATGTTTTGAGCTCATGCTAACTAAACATTTGGTTTACTATGTAATCACTCAATTAAGCATCTCTTTGCTTATAATTTTATCATTTTGAGCTTTCTAAATGATATTGAGGGATAGTGTTGGTTATATGTTGTTTGTGTTTATCAATTCCCCCCAGTTCAACATGCCTTAGCTATGTCGTTCCATCCACTTTACCTTTTAGAACGTGTCGTCACAATCCCTAAGGCCTAAGCAAGATGATGGCGCGAATGCACCTAGTTAATGGGCCATCCGCCCAAGCATGTTTTTTTACAATCCCTTGTAGGGCTTTTGTGGTTATCGGGGCAACCCACGAGGTCTCTCGTGTTTACAATAAGAACCAGAGGGATATAATAATTGAAACGAATCTACCGACTCGTTGTAATTGCTACAAACCCTACTCGACCTGTTAAATTTCCTGATTTAAGAACAAGTTGAACAACTTGCAGTAATCTCAGAAGTTTAGTAATGCATGGTGGAGATATCGCTTGGAAAGGGTGCGTATAAATAAGATGTTACCGATAAGGGTTAAGTAGCCAATGTAAAGATATGAAAGAAAAGGGGCCAATCCGACCTTTATTCATTGAATACTATCTGAGTAGCATAAAGTTTGAAAATAAAAAATTGCATAAACTAAATGTGCTAGTAAAAATAAAGAAGATTTAAAAGTAAAAATTCTTGAGATTGGTTGCGTTCCATGCTCTTGGTATCTCTCAGCCCTCCATCGTTTCGAGGTGACATGCTCCTTGAAGATCATTTCTGATTACCCTAAAGGGTCCTTTCCAATTTGGTCCCAATTTACCGTCGGATGGTTTTACGGCACTGTCGAGTACTATCCTGAGGACGTAGTCCCCTATTAGAAATTTCCTCGGATTGACCCTCTTGTTGTACTGCTTGGCTAGTTGCTGTCAGTAGGAAGTTAACTTGATCATATCCACTTCTCGTCGCTCATATCTTTGGTCAAGCTCAATGCTCTATCGTTGAGGCCTTGGTTGACCAGAGTGGTTCTTATAGTGGGGAGACCTGCTTCCAAAGGGATGACAACATCCATTCCATAAGTTAGTGCAAAGGTTATTTCCCCAATTGGGTTCCCGGGTGTGGTACGATAAGCCCTTTGAATATGAGGGAGTTCATCCATCCAGGAACCATTGGCTTTTTCCAACTGCTTTTTCAGTCCATCGATCATGGTTTTATTGGAAGCCTCTGCTTGTCCGTTGCTTTGGGGATATGCCACAGAGCTGAAGTGGTGCTTGATGCTGTGATCATCACAAAAAGCTTGAAAGAAATCACTTTTAAATTGTGTACTGTCATCGGTGATGATAGCCTTTGGTATCCCGAAGCGAGTTATAATGTTCCTCCATATGAAACCTTATCATATTAGAATCTCAAATGTTTGCCATCGGTTCTGCCTCTACCCATTTGGTGAAGGAATCTTTGGAGATCAACAAATACTTGTGATTTATAGGTGTAGTAGGTAGTGGTCCCACTGTGTTTAGTCCATATTAAGTGAAAGGCCATGGGCTAGTGAGTGATTTTAGGTCGCCGACGGGTTGGTGAACTATATGTGAGTGTTTCTGACACTTTTCGCATTTGTGAACATAGACTCCAATGTCTTTTTGCATGCGAGGCCACCAATATCCTTCTTTGATTGCGCGAAAGGCTAATGATCTTCCACATGCGTGAATCCCATATATTCCCTCATGGATCTCACTAAGTACTTGTTCGACATCTTGTGGGTGAACGCACTATAGGTAAGGACCTTTAAATGATTTCTTATAAAGCTTCCCTTCAAGGTTGAGGTAGAAACGAGTAGCCTTGCCAAACTCTCGTCGTCTGGAAGTATGTCACTCCGTAGATAATTGATGATGGGATCCATCCAACTTTAGGCCTTATCTGTAAAGAGGACGTGCTCGGCTACGACTGCCTGGTTATAATTAGGCTGCACGAGAAACTCTATCTGAATTGTTCTCCTTAGGTCAGAGTCAACTGCTAAGCTGAGTGCTGTTAAAGAGTCAGCGCGACTGTTCTGTCCTTGAGGAAACTGTTGAATTTTCACCTTTTTAAAGCCTTCCATGAGTCGTCTTACCACGTTGAGGTATGTTGCTATTAGATCATCCTTAGCATTGAAGTCTCCACTTACCCACTTGGAGACCAGTTTAGAATGACCAAATACGTGGAGGAGCTTCGCCTCCAGTAGTTTGGCTTTTTGTAAGCCGACGATTAGTGCTTTATACTCAGTTTCTTTGTTGGAGACTTCAAATCCCAATCTAATTCCTTACTCAATTACAGTGTCTTCGGGGGTGATGAGAATAATCCCTACTCCCGCGCCCTTGGAATTTGAGGCTCCATCAACATACAAGGTCCAATCTTTGGACTGTGTATCTTTTCCCATTAACTTCTCACTATTCAATTGATTTACTGGCTAATCTCCTGTGAATTCAATAATGAAATCCGCTAGGATCTGTCCCTTGATTGTCGTCCTAGGCTGGAAGTGGATATTAAATCTTCCGAGTTCGATCGACCACTTTGAAAGTCGTCCAGAGAGGTTGTCCTTTCGTAGAACAACCTTGAGTGGGTAAGAGGTGATTACAGTTATGAAGTGGGATTCAAAGTAATGCTTCAACTTCCTTGAAGTGACCACCAATGTATATGCGAGATTTTCCAAAGGCAAGTACTATTATTCAGCATCTATGAGTGTCTTACTGGCATAGTAAATCGAGTGCTGCCCCCCTTCTTTCCACATACTAAGGCAGAGCTGGCAGAATGGTCTGATACTTCTAGGTAAAGATATAGTTGGTCTCCATCATTTGGAATTTCCACTAATGGCGGCTTACTAAGGTAGTACTTGATTTCTTTCGGATCTCGCGAATAATCATCGTCCCATATGAAGACTTTTCCCTTTTTTAGAAGTTAGAAGAATGGTCGACAACATTTGAAGACTTGGAGATGAATCGATTAAGCACCGCGAGCATTCCATTAAGTAAGCTTCTGAACATCTCTCAACGTTCGAGGAGGCTGGACTCTAGTGATATCATCGATTGGGTCTGGGTTGGCCTCGATTCCCCTCTTACTTACCAAATTACTTAAGAATTTTCCTAACTGGACACCGAATGAACAGTTGCTTACATTAAGCTTCATTCGATACTTCCTGAGGATTTCAAAGGTTGTTGCTAAATCTCAGAGGTGATCAGTCTTGTCCTTGATTTTAAAAAGCGTATCGTCGACGTATACTTCCAGCGTTCCTCCCATTTATTTGTTGAACATCTTGGTTACCAGTCTTTGGTAAGTTGTTCCTATGTTCTTGAGGTCAAATTACATGACCTTGTAATAGTACAACCTGATTGAGGTTATAAAAGAGGTCTTATGAGAAACTAATTCTCCCGTGTGTTTCTTTGGCATTACCAAGTGATCTATCTTTGGGAGAGGGAAGCTATCCTTGGGACATGCCTTGTCGAGGTCGATGAAATCGAAACAAACCCTTTAGATGCCATTACTTTTGGATACTAACACTGGGTTGGATAACCATGTAGGGAACTGAACCTCCCTGATGGATCCTGCATCCAATAGCTTCCCTATTTCTTTCTCCACTGCCTTAGCTTTCTTTGAGGATGTTCGTCGAGCTTTTTGAGTG
The DNA here is from genome assembly GCA_949130495.1 of Sambucus nigra. Taxonomy (NCBI): domain Eukaryota; kingdom Viridiplantae; phylum Streptophyta; class Magnoliopsida; order Dipsacales; family Adoxaceae; genus Sambucus; species Sambucus nigra. The sequence continues at coordinate 616,860,335 of OX422209.1, forward strand.
ATCGACTTGAAGGTTGGATAGACATGTAGACGATGGAAGGCCACGCTGGGGTCGATCTCTGGTAACTTTTAAGGCTCCCAAGCGAAAATATCTATGTTGCTTTTGAGAAGTGTAACTAACTCTCTTTTCTCCTGATCGGTGAGAGCAGCTCCGATTATAAATTTCCTCTCGGTCAAGTTGTCATTCGCTACAACTTCCTCCAGGTTTTCTACGACCCTATCGGCGGGGTAGAGCCTGGTCTCTTCCACCCATGGTCGACCATACAGTAGTTGTTATTTGGATTGAACAACCACATCCTGGGCATTCTTTGACTTCTTATTTTCTTTCTTTAGGAGGATAATTGCATTAAAGCACTGTCTGGCCGTAACCCGGTCACCGTGGATCTCGACCGCTTCTCGATTTGTAATGCACTTCAGCTTTTGATGATAGGTGGATGGAATGAACTTCATGGTGTGGAGCTAACCTCTTCCTAAAATCGCATGGTATGGAACTCAATGTCAACCACTAAAAACTCAATTAGCTTTGAGATATTTCCTGCCCTAACTCACAATATTATCTTCCCTAACGACATCGTGATTCTTCCTGCAAAGCCGACCAGTGGAATAGTTCTAGGTACATCACTTCGGATGAACTCCCCTAATCCACAATTAGTTTGTCAACATACCAGTTGACAATTTTGAGTGTGATCACCAACGCGTCATGATACGGGGTCCTAACCCCAACCAAGTCTTCTTCAGTGAACACGATGTGCCTGGTGTAATCAATGTCTTCTGGTTGCTGACACTTTGTAAGGACACAAATTTCCAATTGAGTCCATAAATAGTTATGGTTCAATTCCGGACAAAAACATTTATTCATAGGATATTATTTAATTGTAATATTCTCAAGCCTATGAAGTGTTTGTTGAAGACGTAGCGGCAAAGAATATAAAGCTTCATCAAATATGCCGGTTTGCGTGCCTCGTTTCTACGTCATCAACCATAGTTCCATTCTCCCAAGGTATGAATGCAATATTATATATATAGGAGCTTGGAACAAAGTTTATTGGGTGTTAGGTTTAATAAAAACTGCGTTTTGTTTTAAGAAAGAATTAATTAAAACTTTAAATAAATATTTATAAAGTTTTCTGGGCTTGAACAAGAATATTCAAACTTTCTGGTTTTTTGTTCGATAGAGTCGTTCGAACGAGATTGTCGTTCGAACGAACCTGCCAACGAGTTCCCATATTAGGCCACTGGAATGTCGTTCGATATGTCGTTCGAACGAACCTTCTGTTCGAACGAGATATCCAACGAGATTCTAACAAGTTAAATATGGAACGTCGTTAGAAGTCTCGTTCGAACGAGATTTCGTTCGAACGAAATGTCGTTCGAACGAGATGCTAGGCGGGAACAGTTTTTGGCAGTTTTGCACCCACTTCCCCACTTAGTTTTTAACCAACTTTTTCAGACTTTAATATGTGCGGGAATCACTTTTGATAATCCATCTTTTTCACAACCTTCTAACTCCTAGAGAGTGTTTTGAGAGAAAATTCAAAGAGGGAAAAAGATCAAGTTTTGAGTGCTATTTTTCAAGAGAAAATATTTTATCACTCTAGTTTTACACCCATATTGTTTATCCAAGTTCACATATATACATATCAATTGCTTGGAGTTTGGCACCGGTTTATCTCTTCCGTTTCAAAGAGAAGTTTTGGTTTGCTTCTACATCCATCAAAGAAGAAGACGTTTTGTTGCGATTCTACCCACTTGGAGAAAGGCTCCTTGCTCGGGTGACGGTGACCATATAGAGTCCCATCGGTGGATTCCGAGACCGCGGTGGTATTCCAAGGTTATCCGCTAGGAAGAGGTGTCTACAAGAAGAAGCGTCGAGGCTTGAGAGGGATCGAGTCGTGCGTTGTAAGTCTAACTGTCTTGTAATTGTAATTCCGTATCTAGTGGATTTGTGGCTAGGGCTGTCCGAGGTTGTTTCCCGTCTTGGGTTTTTCCTCGTACATCGCGGCGTAGTGTGATTGGTTTATTTTATCTTGCATAATTTATTTAGAACGCATGCGTAGGATAATTCAAGATAAAATTCGGTTTAAATTATCACACTCATTTGATTTGGTGCTAAATTAAATATTAGGTAATTGTGTAGTTAATTCAAGTCATTTGCTAAAATTGGTTTGGCCTAACATTCGGAATATTGATAATATTTACTTAGGCAAAATCTAGGGCTTGGATTAATTAATTGGTTTAAGTGAATATATTAATTGATTAATTTTACTTCACTTGGTGTAATTTTAATTTGTTTAAGAAATTAAAATTTGTTGTGTTTAAAGTTGAACCATCACACCGCTTCCGCATCGTGTTTGTTTTATAAATAAAAGGAAATTACCCGCACTTTCACACTTTCCTGCCTTGGATTTGGCAAGGTCAATTTAAAAAGCTTCCATCATGCCAATCACCTTATTGAGTTCTATTCGAACAACGTTGCCCTAGTTCTGCTTAAGGTCTGACATCCCATGGATTACTGCAAACTCATGTCCTATATCATCGTCGAGGACGTTGTCGGGATTTTGGTCGCCATTGGCTGCGACCTACTCTGCTTTCTTTTCGATATACTCGCTGAGGTGTCCTGCCTGAATTAGTTCTTCTAAGTGTGACTTCAGATCTTTACAATTTTCAGTTCGATGACCGCTCTCCTTATGGAATGCACATCTCAGTGCATTGTTCTTTTTAGTTGCGTCGTCACCCATCTTCTTGGGACATTTGATGAAGGGCTCATCCTTGATTTTTCCGAGGATCTTATAGATAGGTTCCTTGAATACTGTATTAACAACCTGGAACGAGTTGGAGGGGTCATCTTTGTTCCCGTTCTTGGAGACCTTCTTGCCCCCATTTTTGTTTACCTTCTTCTGGGTATCGTTATTCTCCGTTCCCTTGCTTGTCTTTGCTCGACCATTGTCCCCTCTCTGAGGATGAACCACGTCCTCCACCTTGGCGTACTTATCAATACGAGCCATAAGATCATCGATGGTTATGGCCTCTTTCTTAGTGAGGGATTAGTGCAGCAAAGAGGTGATCGGCAAATCGGTTTAAAGGATACTATGACAACCTGATCTGAGCAATCCTCGATCTTATTAAAAACTTCCCAATATCTTTTGGCATAGTCTCAGAGGTTCTTCTGGGACTTCTTCTTCATTGTGAGCAGTGTATCCATCCGCTTGGGATGGGAGCTGCTAGTTATGAATCACATCGTGAAAGCCTCTGTCAGTGCTGCAAAATTCCTGATCAACATGTGAGGAAAGCTCTCAAACCACTTCTGTGCTACACCATGTAGGCTAGAAGGGAATATCCTGCACATAAGCGCGTCATTGTGTCTCCATAAGGTCATTGCTTGCCTATATTATCTGACATGGTCTATAAGGTTTATTTTCTCGTCATAGACCTTGAACCTGTGGATAACGAATTTTTTCGAGGACTCCTGCTCGATTACTATTTGAGTATTGAGGGCTTTTCTGGCTAGTTCTATGGTGGATCTAGATCCTCGGTGAGCTGGATGTTGGTCATTTTATCGATCGGTACTCCTGTGGCGCCTCTTTTGCTGGCCATGCTCTGATCGTGCTCGCTCTGACCTGTCACATTCAGTCCTTTCTTGTTCATGCCTGGAGATCCTTCCCCGGCTGTGAGTGTTGGTTACCCGAGGTCTAGGAGTCCTCGCACGGTGTTTTCCAGTTTCCCTTTGGAGATATCTCTCCATTCTTTCGAGTCGCCTCTGTAGGCGAGTGTTTTCTTCCGCTTGGAGGCACACAACCTCCTCTTGTTCATGAAGCCTAGCTTCATAAGCATCGACCAGCCTTGAAATATGGGTAGACCTAGGTGGCCTATAACTTTCTTCAGAGGATTCCCTGTCCTGGCGAAACCTAGGGTTTGTATGCTGGCGAATCTCAGACCATAGGAGGAACTGGGTCTTCTTGGATGTCGCCGACTTGGGGGATGTTGCTGCTGTGGTGAGACACTATGGGCTTTTTAGTAATGAATGCTTTCGTAGGAATACAAGTTGTTTTCCACATACGACGCCAATTGTGAGTGCAAAAAATATAACAATAAAAGATTCTTCGAAAACAATCACAAATGCCAGAAAGTAAATGAAATCACACGCACGAAAACAATTTACACGGTTCGGCAACTTCTTATTAAGTGTCTCTTAAACTCTCAAGCTTCAATCCCTTTGCCCCGGATTGGGGGGTACAATTTATAGGTATTTCGTTACAGAATTTGAGTTATTCAAGAGACTCTAACTATCGTGTGGATTAATCATAAGGTACTGAATATCTCATCCAATATTTTTGGTACTTGATTTGACCATATCCGTAGGTGTTGTTATACCACTTAAAAATACTCGCGTGAAGATTAAGTCATGATTTGGGCCAACCCAAATGTTAATCTATCAGGACTTGGTTGGCTACTCTCATGGACTATTAGAAAATGGGCTCCCACAAGGTTCAATCAGAAAAAAAAGTTATGAAGCAATGGAAATTGAGTGAGAGATATTACGGGTAGGGATGAGCATTGTGAATTGCTCATATTTAAAATGGTTGCATTTCACAGTTTTTGTGAAATTCCTCGATTTCAGATTTTACACCTGAGCTAAAATGGGTTAATTAATGAATCATTTTATTAATAAAATCAAATACAATTAATGGGCTAATTTGTAAATTGGACAATTTATAAATGTGGCAATTTACAATTTTGAGACAACCAAACGGGCCTAACTGTTTTGAGCCGGTCTAATTTTTAACTTATGTAATAAATATGTCTTTAACTTATTAGACTTATTGAGTCATTTATCTTATCGTACTGAGCTTTATTGAGCGAAATGTCATGTACGCAAGCTAATGCGACCAAGCTTGAGCACAAGGGTGGTAAACGGATGGATACAGATCGAATATCATGTTTTGTATATCCGTATACGCTATCTGGATGCACTATCTGCATCCATATCCGTCCGGATAGTTAAAATAACTATCCATATTCGTATCCGCTCGGATACCTCGGATTCAGATAATATCTGTATTCGTTTACATTGTTTAATCATCCAATGAAATCCAAAAAAAATATATAGTTAAAAAATAACTATTGAGAAATCCCATCCAATGAAATCCAATCCAATCCAATCCAATCCCAATAAATATATAACAAAATTACTACCTCCTAACACCAACAATTATGGCTTCCATAATAATAGTAGCATTCGATAATGATAATATGACTTAAACCCATCCATACTTTACAACTATATAAGCTTAAAACCATAAAAAAAAAATAACAGTAGCATTCCATAACAGTAGATTTAAATATGAACCTTTTAGATTAAATCAAATTTATTGAGAATGATAACCCCATGGACCTTTTAGTCTTCAAAATATATTGATATTTTTATTTTAATTAGTATACATTTTTATTTTGTATATAATATACCTGTTGTTAACTTTAGTTCTCATCACAATCAAATCCATCTCTTTACTTTTTTGTTTCTCTCCTACATTTATTTATAATTTAGGAAACTAATGAACAACCACATGGACAATATATAAATACAATTATATATTTTTATTTTTATTTTTTATGTACCCGTTGTTGCTAATTTCTGTTGCAGGAGGAGGGGATGCGCAGCGGAGGGGTTGATGAGAAGCAGTGACAGGGTTGATGAGTAGCGGCGGGTTGATGCGGTGGAGGGGGAGGTGGCGGAATGAGAATTTTTTGTGGAGTGAAATGAGGGTTTCTTTTCTCTTGTTTTGTACGAAAGAGAAATGGAATGAAATTAGGATTTTTTTTTTGTTTTGAGTGGAGTATATATTCTTTAGTGAGTGTGTGTTCTGTGTGATAGGGTGTATTGTAACTTTAGTGTAGCGCCATGATAATATATTCAATAAAATAATAATACATGACATTTTATAATATATCCAATAAAATAATAACTTACATATGTTTGATGGATACGGATATCCGGTAAAATGGATACTCCGCATCGGATACGGATTATTCGTGTCGAATACTAGTACTATCCGTATTCATATCCGTTTTCTCGGATATTTTTATAGAGTATCAATATTCGTATTCATTTCTATTTTTTCGGATAAATATCCACAAATTTGGATTCGGATATTAGACGCTGGCGAATTTTCGAATATCCGTTTACAACCCTACTTAGCATTAAATGAAACATATATGTTGCTCACGTTCATTTATTCAATAAGCCATATGTGTGGTTCGAGCTTGGTTTAGTAACTTAACAAATGAGTCTTGCTCGAGTTTGAAGGAGCTAAACTCCAACTGTTTGTTTCTTTTGACAATGGTTCAATGCAAAATTTTAAATTTTTTGTAACTCACCAAATGAACAAAAGTGAAATGAGAAGTTAACTCTAAACATATCAATAATTTTTATTGTTTTAATATATGTAGAATTATTTATGTAATAGAAAATTACTTAATGAATAATGCAACAGTAGAAGTAAATCATTTAAACAAGCTAAAGGCAATAAATCCATAAGCACCCTCAAATAATATTTGAGCAATGCTAGGTGACTCAAATTTTTTTTTTACCTAATTTTAAAACACAGTAATGTGTTATCACTACATTGAGTGGTGTGTGTGGATCACATTAATTCTATTAAAAACATCACCCAATGTGATGATGACTCATCAATATGTCTAAACATTGTATCTCCCTAGCATTTTCGATAATATTTACACATGAAATACACCACTGTATAAAGTCCTCGCAAAGTAGCTACTAGTACTTGAAGAAAGTAGCGCCTAGCACAAGTAGCAGAAGAGAAGGTGAGAGGGTATGAGAAGCTGATGATGGAGTGAGAACTGGCCGGATCCCTGAATTTGTTGCTGTTGTTGGAGCTTCGGAGCCTACCGTTGTAGATGGTGGAGTCAGAGCTGGAGGTGTATCAGCTTCCCGTGCCGAAGCTGGTGAAACTGATTCCGGAACATTAGAACTGGCTGAACAAATGAGAAGAAAAATATCAATTTTTATAATTAATGTTCTCTCTGATATGAGAAGCTGCAATTAGTTTTATTAGAACGGCAGAACAAATCCAAATGTATGACCTGTGGATCAAACATATAAATAGATATTCAAAGCTGTAAACCCCTCAGACAGCCTTGTCCACTACATGACTTGTTCAAGTACTTCACAGTTCTTGTGTCCAACTCGTATAGTTAACAAAATATGACCATACTATTATGGTTGGTGTATATGGGTAGGTTGATTTTAAAATGAGCTTATTATTATTATTATTATTATTATTATTATTATTATTACTAAGTTCAGTTAATTTGTTTTTTGGCGTCTTTGTGTTCTCCTCCCCCACCCCCCCATAAAAAATAAAATGATCCATCTGTCATTACCTTCAAATGCTATGGTTGAAACAGCTAAACAGTAGGTTCTTATCTTTTAATGAGTCATGGATACATTGAGCGATAGTTCAATCTAGAGGCTCAATAAATTTAAAATACCTGTGGGACTTGAAGAAGGAGAAGCTCTTGGAGAGAGTGTTGGCCCCAATGCAGCTGGACCTGCATCAGGGAAATATGCCATGCAAGCTCAAATGTTAAAGATATGATTGTATATTTTACTAACAATGCTGTTTATAATTAACAACTTTCAGGAAATGAATTATAAATGCAGATATGAGAATTAATAGGTCAGAAGATATTGAATTGCCATGGTACCTGGAGCTGGAATGGGAGCGGCAGAGGCTGCAATTTGGACAAAGAAAGAGTAGGAAAATGTTCAAAATTCGTAAATACTGATATACTAGACCTAATTATCAGGTTTGATATATGATGGAAAAGTGGTGGGATACTAAAAGCAGATCACAAGAGTGCTTAATTTCCTTCCACTTTTCCATCTTTACCACCAAACCCGTAGCAGAAGAGTGCTCACCTTTGCATTGGACAGGAACTCCAGCCATGTTACAAGCACGGGGGAGAGAGATGGCCAGAGTTCGATTGATGGGTAACTGAAAGGGCACACTTGCAGTTACAATAAGGCATAAACAATCGGCACCATTGCTCATGAGGGACTTGAGAGAGCGACAACAATCTACAGTCGGTGAAGTTCCATTGGCGCTGCTATTAGTAATTAAACCCATGCAAGGGGTGAAGCTGCTGATCATCGAACCAGTGCATGGTGTACTAATTTGTCCATAGGCCGGCATAACTAGAACAACCAACGCAGTAGCCAACATTTGAACTAAGCGGGAAACAGGCATTGGTTCTGCCATGTTTTGTCTTTTATTGTTTTTCTTTTGGGCTTTGGAGCAATTAGTTCTTGTAAAGAAAATAAAAATGAGATGCCGAAGAAGTTGAGGTGTTGAAGAAAGAGCAAAGATTGGGAAAATTTATAGATGGGAGTGTTTGAAATAAGAAGTGGAGGGAAGAACACGTAGACTAGAGGTGGGTTTAGTGTTCAACTACTTAAACTAACATTGTGAAAGATAAGAGAGGTTGCTTTGCTGTTGTGGCCTCTGACTTTTCACGAAAGTAAATAAAAAACCTGGGAGATAATTGGATAACCATATTCCCCAGGGAAAACGGTCTAACTTTGGAAAAGAGTAAGAAAACTATTTTTCCAACTAAGAATGTATTTATTCCGATGCAAGTTAGGTGAACTTCCTACTTCTGTTTGTCGATATCTACATATCAGCTCTGGCTAGTGCACTCGTTACAAATAATAGGTTAGGTTTTGGATTTGAAATTCCAAGCGAGTAATTTTACAATGCAATTAAAAAATCTTTATAGTGGTAACTACAACTTTTTGTGTTTATTTTCTTTAAACCCATAACACTGTTAATATATCTTTTTATGCATTAGCCTATTCAAAACATAAGGACCTTAAGACATCTCCAAGGTAAATGCTATCTTACTTGATGCCTTTGGTAGTTTTGGCTTTCCCAAGCATGTGGTAAAATAACATTTAATACCAAATTTAGGAGCTGATATTTTGCAACTCACCGAGATGGTGATTCGATACGTCTCCTTGTACGTCTCTCTCAAACCGTTGGCGAATCAGAGAGAGTGACTCACTCATCGTGTCGCCTTTGGGCCTCCTCCTACATTAACGACATAAATGAATAAATTTCAATATAGTAGTAAATTCGAATCAAAATGTGCTCTACCAAAAATATAAAATGTGATGTTTGGTAAAGATTTGATATAATGCCCAGAGAAAATTCCTCGACAAACGGCACCATAATAATGTAATCCTACAACTCATGCACATTCACTACATGTGCCCTCTATTCATCCTTGGCTCCAACTTGCGGGTAGAGTTCTCCTACAGGGTACACCCCCGGAGCAAAGTACGATTGTCGCGGATGCGGGATGTGTAGCTCTGGCCACATGCGACATGGATATGAACTAACTTATAGACATTCGGTACCGAAGACCCTGCCCGCACTCCCTTCACCACGTCTTGTAGTCCAGATGCATATTTATGTAATCGATGACATTGATCCATCAATTAGGGTCTTAGTGGTATGTGACCTGCTGTGGCTGCCAGTGTTCACATGTCATGTCACTCGGTGGCAGTATGTGACTATTGAAAACCCAACGTTCTGTTGTCGAAATCGATCCCCCAAGAACCAAACGTGTATACCGTACCCGACATATAAAATAACCCTCTACCAAGTAATGATATGGGAATGCACAACCTTGTCCTTATCTAAATGTTGGCTCTCAATGCATGGTTGCCCCACTTGCCTCACAATTGTCTGTAAGTCTAGCCGAATGCGAGGCATGATGACGTTGTTATGAACCTCACCCACTATGAATTTCCCACGATCACGCCCCATGCTAGAATAATGGGAATATATTGACATCCACATGCCCTCCTTGATTCACTAACGGGTGCATGCAAACCCCGTACTCAAACCACCAAAATTGCTAATGGGCAATACAAAATGAGACTAGTAAGGCCGATTGATTTTAACTTAATAAAATCAATAAGGCCACAAAATAAAATGATGAAATATACTCTAATTTACCTGCAAGATCCAAGTAAATTCACTGACATGCGAAAACTAATGTGAAACCCCACGCTACCTTGCAGAAATGCCACGTTCGAATCAATATATAAATGGGACATGATAACATCACCCCAATCATATCGATCCATATGCACCAACTCAATCAGTGGGGAAAGCCAACCCAACATGATACCGTTTCCAATTGTGAAGAACAACTAACTCAAATTATAAAACATAAACGCACACATATTCGACATATGATTCGAGGGTAATATATTCTTTGTCACCATAAGCTTGAGGTTGGTAAAATATATAGGTTGAATTGCGTTAGATGAGATATGCGCATGCTCAAGTTCAGGGATATACTGTTGGGCCTACTCATATGTCTCATATGTGTTGTCAAATGACACAATCTTTCCATGGACAACCTCTAACCGAGTCAACAAGATGAAGTCCAAGGGGTGAACCCTATCTTCTTTCATAAGAAGTGAAATGTGTGGGGCATGTCCCACCACCTCACAAGCAATGCTATAATGATGGTTAGATCGATTCATGTGTAGGGAATTGATATGCCCCTAAGTGTGACCTCGGCTCAGAGACACCAACCTCGATCGAGAATGTAGCCGACGTTGGAAAAGCCTTGGGTCCGTGATAGCAACTCTCGGCCATAGAAGGGTCGGCCCAGGCCGACACTACCACCAATATCTCCAAGGGACACTGCACGTATCACAAGGGTCAGCAGCACTCCAGTACACCTGGGAATGGCACCCTCGGCCAGATGTAGGCCGAGCTCGCAAGAAGCCTCCTACCAAGGTCAACATCATCAATATATCAATTAATGCTCCAAGCATATGCCAGCTCAACCTCGGCCCAGGCCGACCCCTATCCATTGTCTAGGCTGAACTTAAGCTGAGACCTTCATGGCTCATCTCGAATTGAACGAGCCACTAGACCTATCAACCTCGGCTTCTCCCAGGCCGAGGTCATGACCAAGCACGATAGCCGAGAACCTATTGACATGGGTAAGGACACGTGGACACAAATCAGTTATAACAAATCATTCCCCACACGTGGAGAGAATATTTCGTCATCATTATCTACATGTGACAGTGACAGATGCCTTCTCCATATTGGCTAGATTAACACACACATGCTCATTACATGCATAGGGGCACATTACATCCCTTATGGACTATATATAGAGGTCATGATCTACCTTGTAAAGGATCTAAAATTGGTAACCCTAACAAAAACTCTGTTCAAATACACAGTAGAGAGAGAAAGCTTGAGAGATTGTACCCATGGTCGTTGGAGCCCTCATACAGTGATACCCATCATACACTTGCACAGTGGATGTAGGCCTGATTGGCTGAACCACTTATATTCCGGTGTTAATCCTTTTCTCCTCTAATCCTCATCTCCTTCTACTATATGTGTATACCTTCTATATACCTTTATCCTGCCATTGTCGACATTGAATTGATCTTACAAACACCTTGAAGGGTGGTGCTATTTCCAGCATCATCATTTTGGCACCGTGTGTGGGAATGAGAAGATATCTCTTCCTCTTCTTCAGCTTAACCTCACCGGAGACTCTGGTGGTGAACCAGACATCACCCCTCACGTGGAGCTGTTTCACCATTGAAAGAGGTCCTTTAAGGTATTAAGCTCACCTGACACTTAATCTCTTCACTAAGCAACACATGGCACCAGAGTTACCGCCGCCTCTTCTGCCACCCGGAGGTGGGGGGCCTAGTTCCAGTCAGGAGCCGCCCCAGTTCGAGATGGCGGAGGTAGCTGCAGCCTTGAGGTGTTTGGCTGCAACACAACAAGCTATGCAGGAGCAATTTGCACAGCTCAGCCAAACTATGATGAGGCCACCTGGAGTCTCACCGGATATGATCACTCCGACGGCTGTTCAGCCTCATCCTGACGCCAGGGGACCACCCCAGGAACCAATGAAGGACCAGCCTGCACCCCAGCGGAGAAGGGATGTTGCTGACCCTAGGCACTTACACCTGGGGAGGCAAGGAAACCCTTGCCCAGAGGACATGTATGATGATATAGAGGCAAAAGAGGCTCCAGAAGATTGTTGGGAGCCATATGAGGTTTTGAACAATACGGTTTGTCCTCTTCAGCAGAGCCGAGGATGTGCTGGCCGAAGAGTTGAAGAGGCCCAACAGCGAGGATCAGCTTTTGATCGACTGAGCAAAGGGTCAACCTTTGAGAGGTTGGGTCCAATGAATGACCTAAGACAGAGATTGTCGAGATCGAGGAGCGCAACAGGCTCTCAGAGAGGAAACAGACAGGATCGGCTAGACCAAGGCCGACACTATGAAAGAAGGGGTAGGGACTTGGAAGAGGTCAACATCCGACGTTGTGTTGTGGCAGGGGAACCCTCAGTCCACCCCTTGGAGGCGGCTGGGGACAACCTCAGCCACGCTGATGGTAGAAGACCGTAGAATGACTCTATCCAGCGCCTTGAGGAGAAGATAGGAGACCTCATCAAAAGTAGGGACCCATTACAAAGGGGTTACTCAGAGGGCTCTCCATTTGTGGATAGGATAGTGAGCTTCCCAACTCCCACTAAATTCAAACCTCTTGTGGTGTCTCCCAAGTATGATGGCAGCACCAACCCCATACATCACATCGAGATGTATCAGTCGGCAGCAGACATCTACTCGATACCCGATGAGATGAAGTGTAGGGCCTTCTTTGGGACCTTAACATGAGCAGCACACAACTAGTTTACCTCTCTTCCGAAGAACTCAATTGAGAACTTCAAAGGCTTGGCTGAACGATTCATCCACAATTTCTGCTTTGGGGTGAGACCTCAAAAGAAGACTACTCACCTGCTGTATGTCAAGCAGGGCAAGGGCGAGAGCCTAAGAGACTACATAGCCAGGTTCAATAAAGAAAAGCTGTAGGTCGAAGATTATGAAGAGAACATAGCCATATTCGCCCTCATAGGGGGTCTGCAGAAAGGGAAGCTGTTGTGGAAACTCGCGGAAGACCCTCTTAGATCTATGGCGGAGCTCCTGGCAATCGCAAGAAAAGTCATGAATGCAGAAGAGGCAATGGACGCCAAGTATGAGGATGAGAACCGCGGTAGTAGTGAGAAGTCCCAAAGAAAGAAAGATGGGAAGAAGAGGTCGGGTAATGAAAAGTTCACCCACTATACTCTGACTGTGAGCTGTGAGTACATCCTCAACGAGATCAAGAATGACAGGACTCTGAGATGGCCAGAGAAACTGAAGGCTTTGCCACATAAGAGGAACAAAAATCTATGGTGCGAGTTCCACCAGGACCATGGCCACGTCACAGACAGATGCTTCGCCTTGAAGGATGAGATTAAAAAGATGTTAAAATCTGGAAAGTTGAGGAAGTATGTGGACGGTAAGGCTCCCAAAAGGGGAAGAGATGACCATAAGAAAAGGAGAAATGACGGATGCCGTAACAATGCCCCATCCAGAAGAGACAATGATTCAGAAGGTGATGATGAAGACGATTCGGATCTTCCGCCGAAAGATGATAACACCCCGGTGAAGAGGGTTGGTATGATCTCATTTGGTGTTGACACCATATGCGGAGGATTTGCAGGAGGTGGCTCTGAAATAGCTGACAGGAAGGCTCACATGGCGGAGGCCAAGTCAGTGGACAAGCTGGAAGTTGTAAACCTAACGTCTTCCGATACAGTGCATAAGAGGAAGAAGGTAGACATGGACACCCTTGTAGTTGGGTTCTCCAGACTCGACTTCAAAGGTATCTTAGCCCCCCATGATGACCCTTTGGTAATAACAACAAGGGTGCATGGGTGCGAGGTGCAGAGGATACTTGTAGACGGAGGGAGCTCGGCAGACGTGATGTTTTGGCCTTGCTTCAAGAGCCTAGGTCTTAGCAGAGCAAGGTTGGTACCCTATCACCACCCCTTGATAGGCTTCAGTGGAGAAAAGGTCCACCCCTTGGGCATGTATAAGATGGACGTACGGATGGGCGATGAGTGGCCTAAGAGGTTGACCAGGAAGATAAATTTTTTTGTAATGGACGAGAACGTATCCTGGGCCTATAATCTCATCATAGGAAGAGTTGCCCTTAAAGAGTTTGAGGCTGTGCCATCGACGGTCCATCAGATGCTAAAATTCCTGACTCCCTATGGGGTAGGGGAAGTGCAAGGTGACCAGACCATAGCGCAAGAATGTTACTTCAACTCGGCCGAAGATAGAGAGGCCTATAAAAGGACAACCACCACCAATAGCATTGATACGCTTGACCCAAGAGATGAGACAAAATTAAAGAAGGGAGAGGCCGTAGAAGAGGTAGAATCCATCGTCCTCAATGAGGACAAGCCAGAAAAAACCATCCAGGTCGGCAAAGCCCTAAAGACAGAAATCAAGGAAGAACTGATAAACTTCCTCATGAGGAGGCAGAGTGTCTTCGCATGGAGTCACGCAGACATGCCCGGCATCGACCCTGAGGTTATGAGTCACAAGCTCAACGTGATCAAAGATGCCAGGCCTATCAAACAGAGATGAAGAGTCTACTCCAGGGAGAAGTACGACGTCATCCGGGAAGAGGTTAAAAAATTGGAAGAGGCTGAGTTTATAAGAGAAGTCACATATCCGGAGTGGTTATCGAATGCAGTCATCGTGCCCAAGGCTAATGGGAAGTGGAGAATGTGTGTTGATTTCACTGACCTAAACAGGTCTTGTCCAAAAGATAGCTATCCCTTACCTCAGATAGATCAGATGGTGGATGCTACAGCAGGACATGAGCTCATGAGCTTCATGGACGCGTATTCAGGCTACAACCAGATCTTCATGGACACTGAAGACTCAGAGAAGACAACCTTCATTATCGACAAAGGGACGTACTGCTACAAAGTGATGCCCTTCGGCTTGAAAATACATGGGCAACATACCAGCGTCTTGTGAATAAGATGTTCGAAGAGCAAATAGGTAAGACTATGGAAGTGTATGTAGACGATATGCTAATGAAGAGCTTGGAAGCTTGCACTCATGTAGCAGATCTCGAGAAGACCTTCGATATTATGAACTCATACAGAATGAAACTCAAACCCGCGAAGTGCGTCTTTGGAGTAGGATCTGGGAAGTTCCTAGGATTCATCGTTAACCAAAGAGGGATTGAGGCGAACCCTAAGAAAATCAAGGCTTTGCTTGATATGAAGACACCGAGGAGTATCAAAGATGTCCAAAGACTTACGGGGAGAGTGTCTGTACTTAACAGATTTGTTTCTAGGGCAACGGACAAGTGCCTTCCATTCTTTAAGGTGTTGAGAAAGGCCTTTCAGTGGGACGAAGAGTGCGAAAAAGCTTTCAACCAGCTCAAGTCTTACTTGGGGTCTCCCTTATTGCTATCCCGGCCTGTAGCAGGAGAGAAATTGTACGTGTATCTGGCAGTCTCCGAATCAGCCATCAGCGCAGCCATAATACGGGAAGACGCTGGGATCCAAAGGCCTGTGTATTTCAACAGTAAGGCCCTTTAGGGGGCTGAACAAAATTACCCTCGCATGGAAAAGTTAGCTTACGCCCTGATACATGCTTCGAGGAAGATGAAGCCTTACTTCCAAGCCCACTCCATGGTTGTCCTCACCGACTCCCCACTAAGACAGGTCCTACATAAACCTGAGAAGTCTGGGAGATTGATGACCTGGGCCATTGAGTTGGGGGAGTATGATCTTACCTACCAACCTAGGACAACCATCAAAGGGCAAGCTCTCGCAGACTTTGTTGCTGAGTTCACATGGGAAGAGGCCGAGGCAGAGAATGACCTAGAGGGTGTGGAGAAGACAAACTGTGGTATCTTCCGGGATTAGGAAGAGACGACATCAAACGTCTTCCAGGATCAGGAAGAGAAGGCACCAAATGTCTTCTGGGATCAGGAAGAGGTCGCATCCAACAGGGCCAAGAGCAGAGTAGCGGAGAACGAAGAGGATCGATACCTCTTCAAATAAGGAATTATGTCGGAAGGGGTCTTCTCATCGGATACAGACATTTGGAGCCTCTTCATTGATGGCTCTTCCCGCGACAGCGAAAGCGGTGCAGGGTTGATACTTTCAGCCCCCGATGGTGCCAACATTGAATACACTTTGAAATTCAACTTCCAGGCTTCTAACAACGAGTCTGAGTGATGATGCTAGAATTAACACCACCAGGTAAGATGTTTTCAAGCTCAATCTAAGAACAACAATGGCAGCATAGTTACGTAAAAGGTAGGAGAATGAGATGAGGAGAAGAGGAGAGAACACCAGAATATAAGTGGTTCAGCCTAAATTGGCCTACGTCCACTGTGTGTGAATAACCTCACTGTAATAAGGCACTGCTGGCCATGGATACAATACACATAAGCTCACTTTCTCTCTCTACTGTGTGTATAAGACAGAGTTTCAGCTAGGGTTACCAATTTCGAATCCTTTGCAAGGTAGAGGATGACCTCTATATATAGTACCTAGGGGGTTTAATGTACCCCCCATGCATGTAATGTGCATGTGTGTGTTTGCCTCACCAATATGGGAAAGCCATCTGTCACTGTCACAAGTAGAGAATGATGATGAAATATTCTCCCCGTGTGTGGGGAATAATCTTGTTATAACTGATATGTGTCCACGTGCCCTTATCCAAATGTCAGCAGATGCTCGGCTATCGTGCTTGGTGTATGACCTCGACTTGGGAGAGGCCGAGGTTGGTAAGTCTAGATGCTCGTTCAGTCCGAGGTGACCATGGAGGTCTCAGCTTAATCCTAGTCGAGACAATGGATAAGGTCGGCCTGAACCGAGGTTGAGCTGGTGTGTTTGGAGCATCGACTAATGTCTTGATGAGGTTGCTGGTAAGGCTTCTTGCGAGCTCAGCCTATATCTGGACGAGGTTGCCATTCCAAGGTTTACGAGAATGCTGCTAATCCTTGTGATGCATGCGATGTCCCTTCGAGAGGCTGGTGGTAGTGTCGGCCTGGGCCGACCTTGCTATGGCCGAGTGCTGATGCCGCATGCCCAATGCTTGTCCAATGTCGGCCACGATCTCGGCCGAGGTTGGTGTCTCCGAGCCGAGGTCACACTTGGGGCATATTAATATCCACAGCCGAGGTTGATTCCCCTGAGCCGTGGGGGGCTCTGAGACGAGGGGGTACATTTAGGGCATATCAGTCACCCCCCAGCCCTTAGTTACATGTGGGGGCAGGTGACTATGGGGTCTATAACTCCGAGGTCCTATTGCTCTGTACCAATATTCTTTTTTGACACTTGTCAATTATTGAAGTGGCTCGCATGTCTGACAAATGTAATTATGCTGGTTGTCTGTTGGTCTCCCAAGGCAATGATGGGACTTGGGGAGTGTGCATTCATATTTAAGGGTAAAAGTCCCATTTTCTCTTCTTTCTTCTTCATTTCTCGCCTTCTTCGAACTTAGCCATTTCTGCAACTCTCTCTCTCTAGAAGAACTCGTGATTGGAAGTACATTTGGGGGCTTATTTACTAGGATTCCTTCCTCTCTTTTCCTCACCTTTCTTCAGGTACCCCTCGTTATCTCTTACTCTCCATTTTTCTGTCTGTCTTGCTCTTTGCATTTTCCGGATGGTTTATGCATTTTTCGGTGATCTCATGCATTTTCTGGTTAGCTTATGAGTTTTCCGGTTGATTGTTCATACACTGTTCTTGCTCAAAAACCTACCTTTGATCTTTAGCCAAATCACCAGTGTTGTTTGTTACTTAGGAGAGTTGGGCAAGTGTATAGTCTGCCTCGTATGCTCAGACCCCTTTACCAACTTCTTGAGGAGTTCCCCTCCCTTAGGGATAAGACTTTAGAAAAATTTATACAAATAGAAAGAGCCCAGAAGGAGGCTCGTAGGTCACAAGAATTCCCTATTAGACCCATCTTTCTGCCACCCCTGACGGTGATATATCCTGATCCCTCGGAGTCTTTCAATCAGGTAGAGGTTCCTGTCGATCCTATACCAATGTCTGAGTCTGAGTCTTCCACCTCAGACCCCATGTCCGTGGATTCCTTCTAGGATGCCATGGACTTCTCAATTCGGGAAGATCAGGCCCCTGATCAGGCCGAGGTCTCCAGTCGGGCCTCATCTCATAACAACTCAAGCACCTCAGCCTCTTCCTCAGAGGTTGAGGTCATCGAGCCGAGAGTGGCCATTCCACCACCACTTGACGCCATTCCTCTGTCGGCCTTCACCGGTGCCGAGTTCACTCAGAGGTTCCCGGGTAACCCATCAACATCTGCTCAGGCCGACGTTGAGCTAGATGATGATGACGTTGAAAGTGACGTCGACGTCTCTGAGGCGGCCGAGATTGAGAGTACTGTAACTGAGTTAGACCTCCTTTGCTTCAGATATCTGTATTCCATTAGTCCCTCCATAAATCTAAGAAGACCTCTGAGGGAAGAGAGGGATTTTCACGACCGAGACGGCGAAATCTGCTTGTACGAGCAGATGTTCAAGTTGGGGTTTCGTCTGCCCATCCATCCCATTATCAAATATATCCTTTCCTATATCAATTTGGCCCCCTCTCAACTATTCCCTAATGCCTGGAGGGTCATAATAGGGGCCATAGTCTTATGGAAGGCTGTTCACCACTCAGACCTCCCAGTTCAGGTCTTTGTAGGTTGCTATGTCCCTTCCTCAGCCAAAAATCATCCGAGCTACTATCATTTTGTAGCTCGAAAGCCTGAAAAAAAGATGCTTCAAATAACTCAGACTTCCAACCACAACTGGAAGCCACGATACTTTTTTGCTTCTGGACCATGGGAATTTGGCCCATGTGCTCCCTCGTCCATTCTAGAGCCGAGGATGCCCCTGAGGTGGGGTAATGTCACAATGTCTGCGAGGGCTGACCCTGGCCTGAGCCCACAAAATCTTCAGAAGGTGAAAGCCCTTCAAGATCAGGGGGTACATGGTCTGTTCGTTAGGTTTGAACACTTGATGACCCCCCACTACCTCTCTGAGACAGGTCTGGGTGGAAGTCCTCTTTCCGAGCTTGGTAAGTGCTTTCTATTTGAAGTTGAACCTCTGAGTTTATTTATGTCTGATCTTCTAACTCAGATCTATTAATTTTGTAGAGCGTCCAAAGGATATCTCAGACGAACTCTGGGAAATGGCTGCTCCTAGCTTGACGAGACTTGCAAAGAAAGCAGGCCTTAATGCTCCTCCCCCAGCTCCCTCTGCCTCAAAGCCCCAAGCCACAAAGAAGAGGGCTTCAACTGAACATGCCCCTGAGGATCAGAGGCAGAAGAAAAAGAGTGCCGATACTTCCATCCCCATCTCTTCAGCAGACGCCTTATCGGCTCGTCTAGAGCAGTTGAAGATTACTGACAGCATAGTCGGCCATAGTGTGCAGGTCCTAGATGCCTTCGGCTCCACAATGACCGAGGTCGACAAGCGCTTCTTCAGGTCACTTGATACTCCCTTGCTGGTTGAGTTCGGCACCCACAGATCCATTCAGGTATGACCTCATATTTCTTTGTAATTTCTAAGTGTAACCTCTGATTTGTCTTTAAATCATTCCTGATTGCAAAATTTGCAGGGCCTGACAGCGATGCACCACCTCTCCAATTGGACTCTGAGGAAGTTGCCCCTCATCCAGAAGGGTCAAGAGGCCGAGAAGGTCCAAAGTTCTTTGAACGCAGAAATTAACCGACGGAAGTCTGAGTTGGATGAGTCTGATAAGAAGGTGAAGGGGCTGGAGAAGGAGGTCTCTAGGCTTAACAAGGACCATGCTGCGGCTCTGAAGGCTAAGGACGATGTTCTGCAGCAGAAGGTCATCTCGGCCGTGAAGGCAGCCCTTGATGATGCCTCAGAGGGGATAATAGCAGAGTACAAAAGTTCTGATGAGTTTATGGGCTTTGGCTTTGAATACCTCGAGAGAGGTATCAAGGCTACTACCAAGTGGGTGACTGTCAAGGAGAAGGAGGCTGGCACTTTGAAAGCCTCTGACTTTATAGGCCTTGGCTTTGCTAATCCTCAGCTTGCCCAGGCCCTTCAGGAGGTTGAGGAGGAGGCTGCCGCGCCTGCCGAGACTGCCACGTTGGATGACACAGAGGTTGGAGGGGTAGACCACCATGATGATGTTACCTAGGTGACCATTGTCGTCCAGCTTAACCAAACCGCAGGTACCAGCATTACTCCCTCAAAACCTTAAAGAGAATCTTTGAATATTTTTGTAGCCCCTAAAATTGTAATCCCTGCACATTTATAATTTCTGAATGTTTTATTCTCTGAATGTGTTATTCTCTGAAGAGGACCATCTTCTTTTGTTGTATGTATGTCGTGATATTTTTTCTCTAAAGCTTATGCAATGGCGTTTGCTTAAACCAAATTAGTAGTCTGAGCTTAGACCTCGTCACCATTGAATGGTGTTATGAAGGTCTGAGGTCGCCACCTAAGGTGTTATCCCCACAATCTCACCAAATTAATGATGTTAAGGGTCTGAGGTCATCCCATTATGGTGTCTGAGCTCAGACCTCGTCACCACTGAATGGTGTTATGAAGGTCTAAGGTCATCACCTAAGGTGTTATCCCCATTAATGAATCTCACCAAATTAATGATGTTAAGGGTCTGAGGTCATCCCATTATGGTGTCTGAGCTCAGACCTCGTCACCACTGAATGGTGTTATGAAGGTCTGAGGTCATCACCTAAGATGTTAGCCCCATTAATGAGTCTCACCAAATAAATGATGTTAAGGGTCTGAGGTCATCCCATTATGGTGTCTGAGCTCAGACCTCGTCACCACTGAATGGTGTTATGAAGGTCTGAGGTCATCACCTAAGGTGTTATCCCCATTGATGAATCTCACCAAATTAATGATGTTAAGGGTCTGAGGTCATCCCATTATGGTGTCTGAGCTCAGACCTCGTCACCACTGAATGGTGTTATGAAGGTCTGAGGTCATCACCTAAGATGTTAGCCCCATTAATGAGTCTCACCAAATTAATGATGTTAAGGGTCTGAGGTCATCCCATTATGGCATCTGAGCTCATACCTCGTCACCACTGAATGGTGTTATGAAGGTCTGAGGTCATCACCTAAGATGCTATCCCCATTAATGAGTCTCACTAAATTAATGATGTTAAGGGTTTGAGGTCATCCCATTATGGTGTCTGAGCTCAGACCTCGTCACCACTGAATGGTGTTATGAAGGTCTGAGGTCATCACCTAAGGTGTTATCCTCATAATTAATCTCACCAAATTAATGATGTTAAGGGTTTGAGGTCATCCCATTATGGTGTCTGGGCTCAGACCTCGTCACCACTGAATGGTGTTATGAAGGTGTGAGGTCATCACGTAAGATGTTATCCCCATTAATTTATGACATAAGTGGAAAATAAAGCAAGGACCACCATGGGAACTGATCTTTTATTAATAACCTCTTCATGACAAGATGGTACATTTACACAACTTCATGCAACATCATATGTAATACTTCTTTAGGTGATCAGCATTCCATGGATTAGCGAAAGGTTCTCCTTCTAGATTTTCTAGCCTGTAAGTGCCAGGCACAACCTCTTCTGTCACTTTGTAGGGACCGTGCCAGTTTGGGTGGAGTTTGTTTACTTTATTTAAGGTCTTCTTTAGCACTAGGTCTCCCACTGCAATGGGTCTTGACTTCACCCTCTGGTTGTAGAATTTTGCTGCCTTCTGTTGGTAGGCTGCTTGTCTGACCTCTACGTCCTCTCTTTTTTCTTCGATAAGATCTAGGTCTAGCCTCCTTTCTTCCCCATTATTATCAGGGTCATAGGTCTGAATCCTATGAGTTGGGAGCCCTACTTTCGTTGGTATGACGGCCTCTGAGCCATGTGCCAACATGAATGGGGTTTCTCCCGTCGGTGTCCTTGCCGTGGTTCTGTAGGCCCATAACACAACGTATACCTCTTCAGTCCATCTTCCCTTTTCATCTTCTAACCTCTTCTTGATTCCATCGAGAATTGTTCTGTTTGTGACCTCGATCTGACCATTTGCCTGAGGTCGGCCAGGAGATGATAAGAACTGCTTTATTCCTACTCTTAGGCAATACTTTTCTAAAGAGGAGTTCTTGAAATGGGTCCCATTGTTCGAGATGAGAGTGTTTGGGAGGCCATATCTACATATGATATTCCTCCAAGTAAATTGGAAGGTCTTCTGCTCTGTGATCGTTATCATCGGCTCTGCCTCCACCCACTTTGAAAAATAGTCGATGATAACTATCAAGAATCTATAATTGCTGGCGGCTCTTGGCAGGGGCCCTACTAAGTCAATTCCCCATACTGCAAATGGCCATGGAGAAGTGATTGACGTCATAGGCTGATGAGGTTGATGAGGGATGGCGGCGAACCTATGGCATTTATCACATTTCCTCACGTAGGCTGCAGCGTCCTTGGACAGGGTTAGCCACCAGTACCCCTGGGTGATTATTCTTTTGGCCAAGGGTCTCCCCCCTATGTAGCTAGAGCAAGAACCCTCATGGACCTCATGTAAGACCCGGGGAACTTCTGTGGGGTGCACACATATGAGGAGAGGTAGCATGAATCCTTTCTTGTACAGGACGTCTCCTACTACCGAGAACTTGGCAGCCTTATATCTCAATTTCTTCCTTTCTAGCTTGGATTCAGGTAGCTCTCCCTCTCTGATATATCTGAAGAGGGGGTCCATCCATGAGTTTCCTAAGTTCAAATTGTGACAAGGGTTATATACCTCTTCTTGCTCAATGGTTGCCTTCCCCAAGACCTCGATCGGAATGGTCCTTTTAACATCTGTCTTCGTTGCCGAGGCCAACCTCGTCAATGCATCTGCGTGGCTGTTACTTTATCGAGGCACTCTCTTCAGTCTTGCCTCTTCAAAATGTTCTAACATTGTTCTCACCCTTTTCAGATATTTGGCCATCCTTTCATCTCTGGCCTCATAGATTCCCAATACTTAATTGACAACTAACCTTGAGTCGCTGTGGAGTAGGAGTCGATTTACGCGAAGAGTCTTTACCAATGAGAGACCTGCTATCATGGCCTCATACTCGGACTCATTGTTAGAAGCTCGGAAGTTGAATCTCAAAGCGTATTCAATGTTGGCACCATCTAGAGCTGAGAGTATCAATCTCACACCGCTTCCATTGTCGCATGAAGAGCCATCAACGAAGAGGCTCCAAATATCTGTACCTGATGAGAAGACCCCTTCTGTTATGACTCCTTTTTTGAAGAGGTACCGATCTTCCTCGTTCTCCGCAACTCGGTTCTTGGCCCCGTTGGATGTGATCTCTTCTTGATCTTGGAAGATGTTTGGTGTCGTCTCTTCTGAATTTCGAAAGACACCACGGTTTTTAACACCCTCTAGGCTATTCTCTGCCTCGGCATATTCCCATGTAAACTCAGCGACAAAGTCTGCGAGGGCTTGCCCCTTGATGGCCGTCCTAGGTTGGTAGGTAAGATCGTAATCCCCCAACTCAATGGCCCATGTCATCAATCGCCCGGACTTCTCAGGTTTATGTAGGACCTGTCTTAGTGGGGGGTCAGTGAGGACAACCATGGAGTGGGCATGGAAGTAAGGCTTCATCTTTCTCGAGGCATGTATCAAGGCGTAAGCTAGCTTTTCCACCCGAGGGTAATTTTGTTCGGCCCCTTGAAGGGCCTTACTGTTAAAATATACAGGCCTTTGGATTCCAGTGTCTTCCCGTATTATGGCTGCGCTGATGGCTGATTCGGAGACTGCCAGATACACGTACAGTTTCTCCTCTGCCACAGGCCGAGACAGCAATAAGGGAGACCCTAAATAAGACTTGAGCTGGTTGAAGGCTTTTTCGCACTCTTCGTCCCATTGGAAGGCCTTTCTCAGCACCTTAAAGAATGGAAGGCACTTGTCTGTTGCCCTAGAAATAAACCTGTTAATGGCAACCACTCTCCCCGTAAGTCTTTGAACATCTTTGATACTCCTCGGTGTCTTCATGTCGAGTAAAGCCTTGATTTTTTCAGGGTTCGCTTCAATCCCTCTCTGGTTGACTATAAATCCTAGGAACTTCCCAGCTCCTACTCCGAAGACACACTTCGCAGGGTTGAGTTTCATTCTGTATGAGTCCATAATATCGAAGGTCTTCTCGAGATCCGTTACATGAGTGCAAGCCTTCAAGCTATTTATTAGCATATCATCTACATACACCTCTATAGTCTTACCTATTTGCTCTTCGAATATCTTATTAAAAAGACATTGGTATGTTGCCCGTGCATTTTTTAGGCCGAAGGGCATCACTTTGTAGCAGTACGTCCCTTTGTCGGTAATGAAGGCCGTCTTCTCCGAGTCTTCTGCATCCATGAAGATCTGGTTGTAGCCTGAATACGCGTCCATGAAGCTCATGAGCTCATGTCCCACCGTAGCATCCACCATCTGATCTATCCGAGGTAAGGGATAGCTGTCTTTTGGACAAGATCTGTTCAGGTCAGTGGAATCAACACACATTCTCCACTTCCCATTGGCCTTGGGCACGATGACTACATTTGATAACCATTCCGGATATGTGACTTCTCTTATAAACTCATCCTCTTCCAATTTTTTGACCTCTTCTCGGATGACGTCGTACTTCTCCCTGGAATAGACTCTTAGTCTCTGTTTGATTGGCCTGGCATCTTTGGTCACGTTGAGCCTGTGACTCATAACTTCAGGGTCGATGCCGGGCATGTCTGCGTGACTCCATGCGAAGACACTCTGTCTCCTCCTGAGGAAGTTTATCAGCTCTTCCTTGATTTCTGTCTTTAGGGCTTTACCGACCTGGATGGTTTTTTTCGGCTTGTCCTTATTGAGGACGATGGATTCTATCTCTTTCGCGGCCTCTCCCTTCTTAAACTTTGTCTCATCTCTTGGGTCAAGCGTATCAATGCTATAAGTGGTGGTTGCCCTCTTATGGACTTCTCTTTCTGCGGCCGAGTTGAAGTAACATTCTTGCGCTATGGTCTGGTCACCTTGCACTTCCCCTACCCGATAAGGAGTCGAGAATTTTAGCATCTGATGGACCGTCGATGGCACAACTTCAAACTCTTTAAGGGCCACCCTTCCTATGATGAGGTTATAGGCCGAAAACACGTTCTCGTCCATGATGAAAAAATTTATCTTCTTGGTCAGCCTCTTAGGCCACTCATCACCCATCCGTACGTCCATCTCATACATGCCCAAGGGGTGGACCTTTTCGCCACTGAAGCCTATCAATGGGTGATGATAGGGTACCAGCCTTGCTCTGCTAAGACCTAGGCTCTTGAAGCAAGGCCAAAACATCACGTCCGCTGAACTCCCCCCGTCTACGAGGATCCTCTGCACCTCGTACCAATGCACCCTTGTTGTTATGACCAGAGGGTCATCATGGGGGGTTAAGATACCCTTGAAGTCAAGTCCGGAGAACCCAACTACTAGGGTGTCCATGTCTACTTTCTTCCTCTTTTGCACTGTATCGAAAGACGTTAGATTCACAACTTCAAGCTTGGCCACTGACCTGGCCTCTGCTACATGAGCCTTCCTATCAGCTACTTCAGAGCCACCTCCTGCAAATCCTCCGCATATGGTGTCAACACCAAACGAGATCATACCAACCCTCTTCACCGGGGTGTTGTCATCTTTCGGCGGAATATCCGAATCGTCTTCATCATCACCTTCTGAATCATCGTCTCTTCTGGCCGGGACATTCTCACGGCATTTGTCATTTCTCCTTTTCTTAGGGTCATCTCTTCCACCCTTAGGAGCCTTACCGTCCACATACTTCCTCAACTTTCCAGATTTTAACATCTTTTCAATCTCATCCTTCAAGGCGAAGCATCTGTCCGTGACATGGCCATGATCCTGGTGGAACTCGCACCATAGGTTTTTGTTCCTCTTATGTGGTGGGGCTTTCAGTTTATCTGGCCATCTTAGAGTCCTGTCATTCTTAATCTCGTTGAGGATGTGCTCGCAGCTTACAGTCAGAGGAGTATAGTGAGCGAACTTGTCATCACCCGATCTCTTCTTCCCATCTTTCTTATTTTGGGACTTTCCACTGACACCGCGGTTCTCGTCCTCATACTTGGCGGCCATTGCCTCTTCCGCATTCATTACTTTCCCTGCGGTTTCTAGGAGCTCCTCCATAGACCTAGGGGGTCTTTCGTAAGTTTCCACAACAGCTTCCCTTTCTGTAGACCCCCTATAAGGGCGGTCATGGCTATGTTCTCTTCATAATCTTCGACCTCCAACTTCTCTTTATTGAATCTCGCTATGTAGTCTCTTAGGCTCTCATCCTTGCCCTTCTTAACATACAGTAGGTGAGTAGTCTTCTTTTGAGATCTCACCCCAAAGTAGAAGTTGTGGATGAATCGTTTAGCCAAGCCTTTGAAGTTCTTAATTGAGTTCTTCGGAAGGGAGGTGAACCAACTGTGCGCTGCCCCTGTTAAGGTCCCAGAGAAGGCCCTACACTTCATCTCATCGGGTATCGAGTAGATGTCTGCTGTTGACTGGTACATCTCGATGTGATGTACAGGGTTAGTGCTGCCATCATACTTGGGAGACACTGTAGGAGGCTTGAACTTAGCTGGGGTTAGGAAGCCCACTATCCTAGCCACAAATGGAGAGCCCTCTAAGTAACCCCTTTGTAATGGGTCCCTGCTTTTAATGAGGTCTCCTATCTTCTCCTCAAGGCGCTGGATAGAGTCATTCCATGGTCTTCTGCCATCGACCTAGCCGAGGTTGTCCCCAGACACCTCCATGGGATGGACCGAGGGTTCCCCTGCCATGGCACGTCGGCTGTTGACTTCTTCCTGTTCCCTGCCTCTTCTTTCACAGTGTCGGCCTTGATCTGGTATACCCTGCCTATTCCCTCTTTGAGAGCTTGCTGCGCTCTTTGATCTCGACAATCTCTATCTTAGGTCATTCAGTGGGCCCAATCTCTCAAAGGCTGACCCTCTGCTCAACCTATCAAAGGCTGACCCTCTTTGTTGAGCCTCTTCACCTCTTCGGTTGACACAACCTTGACTTTTCCGAAGAGGTCGTATAGTGTTATTTGACACCTCATACGGCTCCCAGCAGTCTTCCGGGGCTTCTTCCGCCTCTAGATCGTCATACCTATCCTCTAGGCAAGGGTTTCCTTGCCTCCCCAGGCGTAAGCGCCTAGGGTCAGTAACGTCCCTTCTCCGCTGGGTGCAGGCTGGTCCTTCATTGGTGCCTGGGGTGGTCCCCTGGCGTCAGGATGAGGCTGAACAGCCGCCGGAGTGATCATATCCGGTGAGACTCCAGGTGTCCTCATCATAGTTTGGCTGAGCTGTGCAAATTGTTCCTGCATAGCTTGTTGTGTTGCAGCTTAAGACCTCAAGGCTGCAGCTACCTCTGCCATTTCGGACTGGGGCGGCGCCTGACTGGAACTAGTCCCTCCACCTCCAGGTGGCGGAAGAGGCGGTGGTAATTCTGGTGCCATATGTTAACACTATAGAGCTTGAGTAGCAGATGAGCTTAGTACCTCAAAGGACCTCTTTCAATGGTGAAGCAGCTCCACGCAAGGGGTGGTGCCTGGTTCACCACCAGAGTCTCCGGTGAGGTTAAGATGAAGAAGAGGAAGAGATAGCTTCTCTCTCTTCCCACAGACGGTGCCAAAATGATGATGCTAGAATTAGCACCACTAGGTAAGATGTTTTCAAGATCAATCTAAGAACAACAATGGCAGCATAGTTACGTAAAAGGTAGGAGAATGAGATGAGGAGAAGAGGAGAGAGCACCAGAATATAAGTGGTTCAGCCTAAATTGGCCTACGTCCACTGTGTGTGAATAACCTCACTGTAATAAGGCACTGCTGGCCATGGATACAATACACATAAACTCACTTTCTCTCTCTACTGTGTGTATAAGATAGAGTTTCAGCTAGGGTTACCAATTTCGGATCCTTTACAAGGTATAGGATGACCTCTATATATAGTACCTAGGGGGTGTAATGTACCCCCCATGCATGTAATGTGCATGTGTGTGTTTGCCTCACCAATATGGGAAAGCCATCTGTCACTGTCACAAGTAGAGAATGATGATGAAATATTCTCCCCGCGTGTGGGGAATAATCTTGTTATAACTGATATGTGTCCACGTGCCCTTATCCAAATGTCAGCAGATGCTCGGCTATCGTTCTTGGTGTATGACCTCGGCCTGGGAGAGGCCGAGGTTGGTAAGTCTAGATGCTCGTTCAGTCCGAGGTGACCATGGAGCTCTCGGCTTAATCTTAGCCGAGATAATGGACAAGGTCGGCCTGAGCCGAGGTTGAGCTGGTGTGTTTGGAGCATTGACTAATATCATGATGAGGTTGCTGGTAAGGCTTCTTGCGAGCTCAGCCTATATCTGCCCGAGGTTGCCATTCCAAGGTATACGAGAATGCTGCTGATCCTTGTGATGCATGCGATGTCCCTTCGAGAGGCTGGTGATAGTGTCGACCTGGGCCGACCTTGCTATGGCCGAGTGCTGATGCCGCATGCCCAATGCTTGTCCAATGTCGGCCACGATCTCTACCGAGGTTGGTGTCTTCGAGCCGAGGTCACACTTGGGGCATATAAATATCCACGGCTGAGGTTGATGCCCCTGAGCCGTGGGGGGCTCTGAGACGAGGGTGTACATTTAGGGCATATCACTGAGTATGAGGCCATGATAGCAGGTCTCTCATTGGCAAAGACTCTTCATATAAGGCGACTCCTACTCCATAGAGACTTAAGGTTAGTCGTCAATCAAGTATTGGGGGTCTATGAGGCCAAAGATGAAAGGATGGCCAAGTATTTGAAGAGGGTGAGAGTGATGTTAGAATATTTCGAAGAGATAAAATTGAAGAGAGTTCCTCGGCAAAGTAATAGCCACGCAGACACTTTGGCAAGGTTGGCCTCGGCGACGAAGACAAACGTCAGAAGAACAGTTCCGGTCGAGATCTTGGAGAAAGCGAGCATCGAGGAAGAAGAGGTATGTAACCCTTGTCATAATTTGAACCTAGGAGACTCGTGGATGGACCCCCTTGTCAGGTATATCAGAGAGGGAGAGCTACCTGAGTCCAAGATAGAGATGAGGAAATTGAGATATAGGGCTGCCAAGTTCTCGATGATAGGAAACGTCTTGTACAAGAAGGGATTTCTATTACCTCTCCTCAGGTGTGTTCATCCCACAGAAGTTCCCCAGATCTTACACGAATTTCATGAGGGTTCTTGCTCTAGCCACATAGGGGGAAGACCCTTGGCCAAAAGAATCATCACACAGGGGTACTGGTGGCCAACCTTGTCCAAAGACGCTGCAGCATACGTAAGGAGGTGTGATAAGTGTCAAAGATTCGCCACTATTCCTCACCAACCTCATCAACCTATGACGTCAATTACCTCTCCATGGCCATTTGCAGTATGGGGGATTGACTTAGTAGGACCCCTACCAAGAGCTGCCAACAGTTATCGATTCTTCATAGTTGCCATTGACTACTTTTCAAAGTGGGTGGAGGCAGAGCCGATGATAACAATCACAGAGCAGAAGACATTCCAATTTATTTAGAGGAACATCATATGCAGATACGATCTCCCAAACACTCTCATCTCGAACAATGGGACCCAGTTCAAGAACTCCTCTTTAGAAAAATACTGCCTAAGAGTTGGGATAAAGCAATTCTTCTCATCTCCTGGCCGACCTCAGGCAAACGGACAGACCGAGGTCACGAACAGAACAATTCTTGATGGAATCAAGAAGAAGTTAGAAGATACAAAGGGAAGATGGACCGAGGAGGTCTACGCTGTGTTATGGGCCTACAGGACCACGACAAGGACACCTACAGGAGAAACCCCATTCATGCTTGCACATGGCTCCGAGGCCGTCATACCAATAGAGGTGGGGCTCCCTACTCACAGGGTTCAGACCTATGACCCTGATAAAAATGGGGAGGAGAGAAGGCTAGACCTAGATCTAATTGAAGAAAGAAGAGAAGACGCATAGGTCAGGCAAGCATCCTACAAACAGAGGGTAGCGAAATTCTACAACCAGAGGGTGAAGTCAAGACCCATCGCAGTGGGAGACTTAGTGCTAAATAAGACCTTACAGAAAGCAAACAAGCTCCATCGAAATTGGCACGGTACCTACAAAGTGACAGAAGAGGTCGTGCTCGGCACTTACAGACTAGAAAATCTAGAAGGGGAACCTTTTGCTAATCCATGGAATGCTGATCACCTAAAGAAGTATTACATATGATGTTGCAAAGAGTTTATGTAAATGTACCATCTTATTGTGAAGAGGTTATTAATAAAAGATCAGTTCCCATGACGATTCTTGCTACATTGTGCACTTATGCCAGAAATTATGAGGGTAACATCCTAGGTGATGACCTCAGACCTTCATAACACCATTAAGTGGTGACGAGGTCTGAGCTTAGACACCATAATGGGATGACCTCAGACCCTTAACATCATTAATATGGTGAGATTAATTATGAGGATAACATTTTAGGTGATGACCTCAGACCCTCATAACACCATTCAGTGGTGACGAGGTCTGAGCTCAGACACCATAATGGGATGACCTCAGACCCTTAACATCATTAATTTGGTGAGATTAATTATGAGGATAACATCTTAGGTGATGACCCCTGACCCTTACAACATCATTCAGTGGTGACAAGGTCTGAGCTCAGACACCATAATGGGATGACCTCAGACCCTTAACATCATTAATATGGTGAGATTAATTATGAGGACAATATCTTAGGTGATGACCTCAGACCCTTATAACATCATTCAGTGGTGACAAGGTCTGAGCTCAAACACCATAATGGGTGACCTCATACCCTTAACATCATTAATTTGGTGAGATTAATTATGAGGATAAAATCTTAGGTGATGACCTCAGACCTTCATAACAGCATTCAGTGGTGATGAGGTCTGAGCTCAGACACCATAATGGGATAACCTCAGACCCTTAACATCATTAATATGGTGAGATTAATTATGAGGATAACATCTTAGGTGATGACCTCAGACCCTCATAACACCATTCAGTGGTGACGAGGTTTGAGCTCAGACACCATAATGGGATGACCTCAGACCCTTAACATCATTAATTTGGTGAGATTGATTATGAGGATAACATCTTAGGTGATGACCTCAGACCCTTACAACATCATTCAGTGGTGACAAGGTCTGAGCTCAAACACCATAATGGGATGACCTCAGACCCTTAACATCATTAATATGGTGAGATTAATTGTGAGGATAACATCTTAGGTGATGACCTCAGACCCTTACAACATCATTCAGTGGTGACAAGGTCTGAGCTCAAACACCATAATGGGATGACCTCAGACCCTTAACATCATTAATTTGGTGAGATTAATTATGAGAATAACATCTTAGGTGATGACCTCAGACCCTTACAACATCATTCAGTGGTGACAAGGTATGAGCTCAGACACCATAATGGGATGACCTCAGACCCTTAACATCATTAATATGGTGAGATTAATTATGAGAATAACATCTTAGGTGATGACCTCAGACCCTCATAACACCATTCAGTGGTGACGAGGTCTGAGCTCAGACACCATAATGGGATGACCTCAGACCCTTAACATCATTAATTTAGTGTGATTAATTATGAGGATAACATCTTAGATGATGACCTCAGACCCTTACAACATCATTCAGTAGTGACGAGGTCTGAGATCAGACACCATAATGGGATGACCTCAGACCCTTAACATCATTAATTTGGTGAGATTAATTGTGAGGATAACATCTCAGGTGATGACCTCAAACCCTTACAACATCATTCAGTGGTGATAAGGTCCGAGCTCAGACACCATAACGAGATGACCTCAGACCCTTAACATCATTAATATGGTGAGATTAATTGTGAGGATAACATCTTAGGTGATGACCTCAGACCCTCATAACACCATTCAGTGGTGACGAGGTCCGAGCTCAAACACCATAATGGGATGACCTCAGACCCTTAACATCATTAATTTGGTGAGATTAATTATGAGGATATGACCTCAGACCCTTATAACATTATTCAATGGTGACTAGGTCTGAGGTGAGACTACTAATCGAGGTTAAATAGACTATTGCAACAAGACTTCAAGAGTTAAAATATCACATGACAAACATTCAATCAAGTAAATGAAGAAGCTGATCCTCCTAAGAGATTGACATATTCAGGGATTACAAATATTCAGAGGTTACAAGATTCAAAAAATGAGTCAACCATGTTCATTAAGAGATTACAAATGATCAGGGGTTACAAATAAGCTTCACAATTGAATTCAAGGGTTTGAGGGGGGAATGCTGGTGTCTTCGGCTTGGTCATGCTGGACAACATTGGTCACCTCGGCAATGTCATCTGTTGATGTAAAAAACTAGATCGCTCTAATTATTCAATCACAGATAAATAAAATGAGACAAAAGATTTTTAAAGTGGTTCGGCTAGGAATAAAGCCTACGTCCACTGTTATGTTATTGCTGAGTGTTGTGGAATTCTTGATTAAAAGTTCTCTCAAGAAATTCCGGTCCCCATGAATGAGGATGATACAAGGTATTTATAGCCCATAGGCTGTACATGAAAGGGCTGGTACATTAAATGATATACATATGAAAGGGTAATACATTTAATGCAGCGTGTGCGTCAAGATGATAATCATTCAATGAATGGTTGAACTGTTGATTATCTGGAAATTAATGATATGATCGAGATGCAGTTCGGACCGCCTTAGTTGCTCGTTGCTCTGGAGTTCCTCGGAGCGCTGGAATACCTCGGAGTGCTAAAGTTCCTCGGTGTATCCTGGTTGCTCGGAGAGAACATGAGTTGGTCGGGGAAATGAACTTCCTCGTTGCTATTGTGCCACGTAGATTGACACGTGTCTTCGTATTATTCGTCCATATCAGCATATTAATTTTGGTATCAATAGAAGCCCCCAATGTTTCATATTTAGAACTTTGAGGAGTATGGAACATTCTTTCTCGGTATATGGCAATATTGAATGATCTTCCTGGGTTTTAGGAGCATCGTATTTGAATTTATTTCCAAATTCACAGAATCCGCCTTTTTTCGAATTTTTACGAGCGCTTCGATCTTTGTGCCCTTTTTGTCCTTTTAGACGTCGGAAGTTCGATAGTTTCTTTTTGTAATCATTTCTCTCGCCATTTCCCAAGGCACAGTATTTAAACTTCCCAAATAATTTTACCGTCCTCTACTTTTTTCAATTTTCTTGCTTTTCGAATTCTCCAGTCTTTCTTTCTCTTGTGCGTTCATCCTTGTTTTCGTTCGTTATCAACATACCTCCTTTCTTCCTGTAAGATCTTCTTCCTTCTTCTTTTATTCACCATGGTTTATATTATTGAATCTATTGAAAAATTCCGTTCTGATTATTCCATTCCGTCTTGGGTAACTCTGGAAAATCTTCCTGATCCCTTTGATTATTTTCGTTTGGCTGAGGGACATTGGTTCCCCAGCCTTTTTATTGCTGAGTGTGGATTTTCTTTTCCACCCAACTCTTTATGCTTAGAATTCTGCCAACATTTCGATGTTGTTCCTGCAAAAGTAGCCCCCAATACATGGAGAATAGTTAATGGTGTGCATAAATTAAATCAAACTCATGGAACTCGCATAGGAATTCCTGAGATTATGTATTGCTACAGATGGGCTGTTTTAGACAACGTTTATTATTTAAAAACTAGATTTTTGAATAGAGCTTTAGTAGTCAACCTCCCTGATGCCAACAGGGAATATTTTGAACATGGGTTAGTTTTCAAAAATTGGCAACATGCTCCTTTAGTCGGAGACAGAGTGTATGAAGGTCCCAAATGCCCCCCATATGGCAATGGGATAGGTTATTTTCATTTTATTTTATTCTTGAAATTGTGACTTCATCATGTTTGAATAAATGCATGATTGACATTTCAAATTGTTTTTGTTTGCAGTTAACAGCAAGAGAAAAACTCCTAAGGAATCAGAAGTTAATATAAGGCAATTAAAACATATCTGGAGTTTGCATCAGAAGGTTGCAGACGAGCATATCAGGTCTGCCTCATACTTGTTGCAGTACAAGAGTTATACGTCGTCTTTTACTGCTCCCCCTGTGGTCAGCTCCAGTGATCCAGTGCAAATTCCTGAGGACTCTGATCCAGAATCTCATATTCCTTTGAGCTAGAAAATGGGCAGGAAAAGAGCTCCTCCTGCTCTATTTGATGACACTACTTCTGCTGCTGAGGCTAAGAAAAGAAAAATTGATGTCCCAGAGGGGACTAAGAAGGTGGATGTTGCGCCTTCAAAAGCTACCGAGAAGCCCCAAGTGGCTCCGAGCAAGAAGGCTGCTCCTGTGGAGATGACTGCTATTTCTCCGACCAAGAGCTCTTCCTTGGTTGAAACTGCTGAAGTCCCTTTGAGGAGATTGAGGAAATCATCCTCAGTCACTTTGGCTGAAACTGTCTCTTCTCTACCATCTGGTGTTGTTGGTGTTCCAACCATCATTCCTCCGAGCTCTGCAATGAGCTCGATAAAAACTTGGATCATACCCGAGGTCCAAGGAATTGATGAAAATATTTCTAGGGATATGCTGACATCCCTAGCTACTCATCACCTTGATTCGGTAAATTTCTCACACTCTGAATTTCCTTTCTGTCTTTGAATACTTGTATTTTTGCACTGACCTGTCACTTTTTCCTTTGTTTAGCTGGTGAATTGTTTTAATAACATCGTGAAGAAAGATGAAGCTATTAAAGCTTCCAGCTCCTCGTCAGGTGTAGAGGATGCTCTGCTGGGTTTAACCCAATCTTTGAAGGATTCTCGTCAGCAGTATAACGAGGATAAAGCTGAATGGGAGAAAAAGTTATCTATAGTTGAGGCCGAGAAGGTGAAGATGGCTGAGATCTCCAAGAGTTTGGAGGATAAGGTGAAAAGTTTAGAGGTCAAGCATCAGAAATATGACGACAAGCTCAAGAACTTTGGAGATCTTGAAGATAAGCTGAAAAAGGCAGAGGAAGAGTTGTCCGCCCTGCGAGATATCAAGGGCCAAAAGGAAGAATTGGATGTGAATCTCTCTTCGGAGAAACTGAAAAGAAAGCTCGCAGTTAAAAAATCCTTCAGCGCTGGCTGGGATAAAGGATGGGACAAGGGGATTGCTGCGATGACATCCCAAGTTCAATACGGGAAGTTGAAATACTTTCGAGATGGCTGGGTAGCTGCCCTGCAGGAATTAAAGATCGAGGACGATTCTGGGCTATTCCAGCTACACCTCCCTGGTCCTCCCCCACCAATTGTGGAAGAAGAAGAAGATGGGCCTATCTCTGATGAATCTTCCATGGCCATCGGTGATTAAGTCCCTGCATCTCTATCTTCTGCCAATGAGGACATTTCTTCCATGCCTCCTCCTCCTGAGAAAATTTCAACTCATGCTGATCAAGTTGCTGTTACCACCGAGCAACCAAGCTCCTCGTCCCAGCCTCCCGAGAAAGTCTTGGTAGACAAGGAAAAGGTGTGAAGTTGTTCGGTATCATCTCTATCTTTCATTATTTGTAATCAAACAATGTAATCCTTTTGTGATCTAATAAAATACATCTTTGTTCATCTCTGTTGTTGATGATTTATTTTTGTTGATTGTTGTCTTCTTCTCATCCTTAGTTTGTGGCTAGAATGAAACTAATATCTGCACATGATACAAAGCTGATGCAGCAATGCCACGAATATTATAAAGCTGGTCATACAGACCTTAGTACATCAGAAATTGCTGACATCCTTGGTCATGATGCTTCAGAGCAAGCAATTGAGGCTTATCGGTACTTGAAGGATTTACTTGACCAAGCTGTGGCCAACCACGTGGCCTACTATGACTTGATTGAGGAACTTCATTATTCCTTAGAAGATCTCCAAGGTCAGCACAATGAATCAATTGCTTTGCTGCACAAGGAATATGAAAATAGATATCAACAGCTTTCTTCTGAAACAGGCCATAAAAAGATCCTTGCTGGATACGATGTTAGGGAAAGAACTTTAAAAGGTGAAGTTGAGGCCTGCAGGCAGATTGCTGAGTTGCTGGAACAAAAGAACAATAATTTATAGAAAAAGCTGGCATAGTATGAATCTGCAGCGTCATCTTCCACTGCTTTAGTACAAGTTACCGATGAAGGTTTCTCATTCTTAGAGGTTGAGAATGCCAAATTAAGGCAAGAACTGGATAACTTAAGAAGATCTGTTATTTCCACTACTGCTCGGGGATGAGGAAGAGGGTCTCGTGGGCGAGGAAGAGCTGTTCAAAATATTGTCGAGGAGCAAAATTCTCCACCTGCTCGGAGTCGATCAAGAGTTCTCAGCCGTAATGTTGAAGAATCTCGTACTCTGTCAACCTTGGAAACTCAAGCATACCAATTGAACACCAAAGATCGGGCTTTATCTGAAATGTACAAGAGAAATCTATCTTTGGAAGATCAACTTACTGCAACGAAGTCTGCTTTGAATGATAAAGATGTTTTTGCCAGGAACCTTCACGAACAATTGGATAGATTAACCTTCCAATTCCATAAACAGCCCAGGGAATTTTGGATGGCAGGATACAATAAAGCCCTTGTTCATTTAGATGCTCGTATTGAACATGCCAATAATGAAGGTTATAAGTAGGGGTGGTTGAACGCCCTGGGTGTACTAAAATTGGACAAGGGCATTTTTATGGGATTATCATGCTCCAGGGTTACTAGACTTGCCTGTGCCACCTTTCAAATTGGACATGGAATGGATCCCAGCTCGTTCTATTCCTCGGAGTTTAATTTCAAAATATCTTGGTGACTATAGTCTTCATTCTCAGATTGAATTATCTCGTCCCGAGCATCTCTTGGATACACCTTCTGTGATGAACGTCAGAATGCTCAGAGATGTTAATTTCTTTATTCTCCTCTTTGCTTGGAAGACCTTCTTGCCGGCGAGGAACCTGTTTCAAAAGCTAAAGGAAAGAAACCAATAGAATAGGTTTTTCAATGTAATAATTAGCACATATATGTAGCTTGTAATATATTTTGACCTTAATGAAAGAATTTCATTTTTTGTTTGCAAATCTTTATTGCTATTGTCTTGCGTTTATCAAACACTTTTATATTTGTGCATATGTATCTGTTAAAAAGATAACAATAGTGTTGTTCATCGACCAACTTAATAAAAAGTTACAAGTATCAAAGTTGCTCAATCACTTAATAATAAAATAATGAGTATAAAGTGTTTAAAATGTTTCCAACCAACCAAGGTTGTTAAATAGTGTTTGTCGACCAACTACAGTTGATGGGTTTTTATCCCCGACCAGCCATACTTGGTACAGTTTGGAATATTTTGTTCTTCGAAGAACTTTTGTAATAATCTTACCTCCCAACCAACATAAATTGGAATGTGAGAGCATATTTTCAAATCAAATAATATTGTTCTTCCATCAACCGTAGTTGATTATTGAACTATCAGGTTCTTTCGAACTATCTGTCCACTAGTTATCTTACCAACCTTAGTTGGTCACGCTAGTGTATGCCTCCTAACCAAAGGAGTATATATTTTTTGGTTCTTTCGAACTATATGTCCACTAGTTATCTTACCAACCTTAGTTGGTCACGCTAGTGTACGCCTCCTAACCAAAGGAGTATATTTTTTGGTTCTTTCGAACTATCTGTCCACTAGTTATCTTACCAACCTTAGTTGGTCACGCTAGAGTACGCCTCCTAACCAAAGGAGTATATTTTTTGGTTCTTTCGAACTATCTGTCCACTAGTTATCTTACCAACCTTAGTTGGTCACGCTAGTGTACGCCTCCTAACCAAAGGAGTATATATTTTTTGGTTCTTTCGAACTATCTGTCCACTAGTTATCTTACCAACCTTAGTTGGTCACGCTAGTGTACGCCTCCTAACCAAAGGAGTATATTTTTTGGTTCTTTCGAACTATCTGTCCACTAGTTATCTTACCAACCTTAGTTGGTCACGCTAGTGTACGCCTCCTAACCAAAGGAGTATATTTTTTGGTTCTTTCGAACTATCTGTCCACTAGTTATCTTACCAACCTTAGTTGGTCACGCTAGTGTACACCTCCTAACCAAAGGAGTATATTTTTTGGTTCTCGCCCTTTTACCAACCGGAGTTGGTCGTGGGTCTGAACTATCGTCTTCTTTCTTCTTTTTACTGTCGAGCAGCGTAGTGTACAACACTAGTATTCCCCGAAAAACTTTCAAACAAAGGAGAAGAAAATGGTGAAAACATCATCGTTTTATTCATATTGATGGAACCGTTGTACATTTTACATCATTGATAATACTTGCGAAGGTGTTCAGCATTCCAAGCATTCTTGAATTCTTCTCCTTCTAGAGTTGCTATTCGGTAAGTTCCTGGTCGAACAACTTTTGTAACTCGGTAAGGCCCATGCCAGTTTGCCTCCAATTTATTGTGTTTCTGAACTACCTTCTTTAACACATAATCTCCTTCCTTTAAATCGCATTTCCTCACCCTTTTGTTGTAGAAAAGAGCTGTTCGTTGTTGATAAGTAGCATTCCTAATGGCTGCCTCTTCTCTAACCTCCTCGAGCATATCCAAATCCAGTCTTCTCATCAAGTCACTGACAGGAGAATTGAAATTCAGTACTCTATGCGTTGGAAGACCCAACTCGGCAGGTATTATAGCCTCACTTCCAAATGCCAGCATATATGGTGATTCTCCAGTCGCTGCTCGGGGAGTTGTTCGGTAAGCCCACAATACTGATTGTAGCTCATTAATCCAGTTAGCTTTAGCTTCACTTAGCCTTTTCTTTAAACCATTTAGCAGTGTTCTATTCATCACTTCAGTCTGTCCATTGCTTTGAGGATGACCTGGTGCTGAATGAGTCTTCAGGATGTTTGATTGTTGACAATAGGCAGCAAACTCTTTGTTGTCGAATTGTGTTCCATGGTCTGTGATGAAGGCATGAGGGAGACCGTATCGATAGATGATGTTCTTCCAGACAAATTGGTATACCTTCTCGTACGTCATGTCGATAAGGGGTTCAGCTTCTACCCACTTTGTAAAATAGTCTACTGCGACGACGAGGTACTTGAATCTTCCTCGGGTGGTAGAAAATGGTCCCACCAAATCAATTCCCCACATGGCGAATGGCCAAGGGGAAGTTATGGGTGTCAACAATGCTTGTGGAGTTCGTCGGATAGAGGAAAAACGTTGGCACTTGTCACATTTCTTAGCATAGGCTATACAATCAGCCCTCATCGTCAGCCAATAGTATCCTTGAGTCATTACCCTTTGTAAAAGTGTTTGACCTGCTACATGAGCTCCACAAGACCCTTCATGGGTTTCTTCAATCAATTCTTTCACCTCGGAGGGATGTACACATCTCTGCAAACCTTCCATAATTCCTCGTCTATATAAAATACCATTAGCTAATACATACCGAGCAACTTTATACTTCAATTTTTTGTCAGCGAGCTTATCCTCTGGAAATTCTCCCTCTTCAATATATACCCTGATGGGATCCATCCAAGATGGTCCTAAATCAAGGGTAATAACATTCATCGTCAGGTTTTCATCTATTCTCCGACTTTCCAGTACTTCAATTGGTATCGTTCTTCGCAGCTCGGTACGAGTAGCTGATGCTAGTCGGGCCAGTGCGTCTGCTTGTACATTCTCCATCCTTGGTATTCTCACCAATTGAATGGCATCAAATTCTGTCAGTAACTCCATTACCTTTGCATGATACTTCGCCATTAAGTCTCCTTTAACTGCATATGTTCCTATCATCTGATTGACAATTAATTGAGAATCACTGAATACAATTACTTGCCGTGCTTCCATAACTTTTGCTAAGTTTAAACCTGCTATCATGGCCTCATACTCTGCCTCATTATTGGAGGCTTTGAATTGGAATCGCAAAGCATATTCCATGTCAATCTTGTCTGGGGTGTTCAAAACAATTCCTGCCCCACAACCTGCTGTGCAAGATGAGCCATCTACATATAATCTCGATATGGGCAACCCGTCTTCAAATTCCTTATCGGACAGGGTTCCTCGGTGAAATATTTGTTGCTTCTTTTCATCCTCCCCTGACACTTTTCTCTCCTCGTCGACCATCTCTTTTCACTCTTTTGCCAACCGGAGCTGGTCTGAGCCCGAAGTTGATGATCTTTCTTCATCCATAAGCCCTTTTTCCAACCGGAGTTGGTATGGATTTATGTCTGTTGATCCTGTAACATCCACAGGTTGGTCAGCGAGAACCTTTTGCTCCTCGGGGGTATCAGGGTATGTAAACTCTGCTATAAAATCTGCTACAACTTGCCCTTTTAATGATGATCTGGGTTCATACACAATATCATATTCACCGAGTTCTATTGCCCAGTACATCAGTTTTCCTGATTTTTCTGGCTTATGAAGGGCTTGTCTCAATGGCATGTCGGTATACACGACGATTGTATGGGCCTGGAAATATGGCCTCATTCTTCTACTTGCTTCAATTAATGCCAATGCCAATTTTTCTAACTTTGGGTACCTGATTTCTGCACCTCGAAAAGCCTTACTTGTGTAATAGATGGGTTTCTGAACTCCCTTCTCCAATCTAATCAATGCTGAACTAACTGCATTCTCTGATACCGCCAGATACAAGTACAACTTCTCTCCTGTTATTGGCCTGGACAACAATGGAGGTGCTCCCAAATATTTCTTCAAATCTTGAAAGGCCTTTTCACATGCATCAGTCCATTCAAAAGTTTTTCGAAGTGTTTTGAAGAATGGGAGGCATTTATCAGTTGCTCGAGACACAAATCTATTGAGCGCCGCAACTCGTCCTGTAAGACTCTGTACTTCTTTCTTCGTCATTGGCGATCGCATCCCTAAAAGAGCTTTGATCTTTTCTGGATTTGCCTCAATACCCCGTTGGTTGACGATGTATCCGAGGAACATTCCTTCTCGTACACCAAAGGTGCACTTCGTCGGATTGAGCTTCATTTGGTATTTATCTAGTTGATCAAAGGTCTGACCTAAGTCAACTAGATGATCAACAGCTTTCTTACTCTTTGTTAGCATATCGTCGACATAGACTTCCATGTTGCAACTGATTTGTTCGGCAAAAACCTTGTTCATCAGCCACTGATATGTTGCACCTGCATTTTTCAAACCAAAAGGCATGACATTATAACAATAAGTTCCCCTTGGGGTAATAAAAGAAGTACTTTCCCTGTCTTCAGGTTTCATTTTGATCTGGTTGTAACCAGAATATGCATCCATGAAGCTGAGCAGCTCATGTCCCGAAGTAGCATCCACTAGCTGGTCTATCCTGGGCAATGGAAAATGATCTTTCGGGCATGCTTTGTTGAGATCAGTGAAATCAACACACATTCTCCATTTATTGTTCTTCTTCTTTACCATCACCACATTTGCTAACCAGTCTGGATATTTCACATCTTCAATGAATTGGGCTTTCTGGAGCTTCTCGACCTCCTCTTGTATGGCCTGATTCTTCTCGGGACTAAACACTCTTCTTCTCTGCTTCACAGGCTTGATCTCCTTATTCACATTGAGTTCATGACATAAGAAGTTTGGATCTATTCCTGGCATGTCTTCGTGACTCCATGCAAAAGTATTCTTCCTGTTTCTCAAGAAAGTTATCAACTCTTGTTTTATTGAAGCATCCAACGACGAACCTATCTGGGTTACTCGTTTAGGGTTCTCCTCGTCCAGAATAACATTTTCTGTAGATTCTACCACCTGTCCTTTTACAAGTTGGGATTCATCCCTGGGATCAAGAGTTTCAATTTCTGTACCTTCCTCCACCTAGTAGGTAGTACTCTTTTTCCTTGATTCCTCAAGCTCCTCTTGCTCGGCAGATGAATAATAGCATTCTCGAGCTATTTTTTGATCACCTTTCACAACTCCTACTCCGAAGTTTGTTGGGAATTTTAAGCATTGATGCACTGTAGATGGAACTGCTTCGAACTTCTTCAAACCAACTCTTCCCATGATGATGTTGTAGGCTGACTGCACGTTCTTGTCCATCACAAAGAAGCGTATTCTTTCTGTTCGAAAAGCAGGCCAAGTTCCAATGAATATGTCCAACTTGATCGTCCCAAGTGGAAAAACTTTCTCACCAGCAAAACCCAGAAGGGGTCTGTGATAAGGTTCCAATTGAGATAATTTCAAATTCAAGCTATCAAAGCATGAATAGTACATGATGTCTGCCAAACTACCATTGTCCACCAACACCCTTGAAATCACCACATCTTTCATCCTCATTTTGATCACCAAAGGATCGTCGTGAGGGTAAAGAACACCTGCCAAATCGTTTTTTGAAAAACTAATAACTAGCTTCTCTTTATTTACCTTCCTCGGACGATCATCCTCGGCAAGATTTATTCGTTGAATATATGAGCAGGCTTGAGCCTCTCCGAGATAAGCCTTTCTTTCTGCAGTAAGGTCTCCTCCTCCAGCATCTCCTCCAGTAATAACATTACAATCAAATGACCCAAAACGTATGGAAAATACCTCTCGTTCAGGCTGCCTTGGCTTCTTTGGAAGATCGGGGTCTTCATCTGGATCATCTTCATGATCTCTTTTCTTTTTCTCCTCCGCCCGACGAGGAGATCTGGAACGATCTCTAGTTCTATCATCATTCTTCCTTTCACCTCTGCGATCTACATACTTTGACAACTTTCCTCTTCGGATGAGCGTTTCAATCTCGTTCTGAAGGGCTATGCAATTTTTGGTCGTATGGCCATGATCTTTATGGAACTCGCAATATTTGGCCCTATTCCTTAGGTCAGGATTGGTCCTCAGTTTATCTGGCCATTTGATTTCTTCGTTATTCTTGATTTCTTCCAAAACATAATTAATACCCATTTTCAATGGAGTATAATTATCGTATTTCTTCAGGACTTCCCATGACGTCCTATTATTCTTGGAGTGCTTGTCACCACCATTACCTTTTTGCTCTTTCTTCTTAGATTTGTCGACCTCCACCTTGGTTTCTTTATCCATATTCTTCTTCGCAGCCATAGCCTCCTCGGCATTCAAGATTTTAGCCGCTTTTGCCATCAACTCCGACATAGTTTTAGGTGGATTTTCTGGCTAAAGTGTAGTATAACTTGTTAGGCAAGAATCCACTCATCAAAGCAGTGATCGCTGTCTTTTCTTCGTAATCTATGACTTC
This sequence comes from Sambucus nigra, assembly GCA_949130495.1. Lineage (NCBI taxonomy): Eukaryota > Viridiplantae > Streptophyta > Magnoliopsida > Dipsacales > Adoxaceae > Sambucus > Sambucus nigra. The sequence continues at coordinate 616,903,478 of OX422209.1, forward strand.
CAACTTCTCGTTATTGAAACGAGTTATGTAATCTCTAGTACTCTCACCTGATTTTTGTCTAACACTTAACAAGTGTGCTACTCGCTTTACAGGCTTTTCTCCAAAACAGAAATTGCCAATGAACAACTCGGCTAACTGAATAAAAGTCAAAATCTTACCCCGAGGAAGATTGTTGTACCATATCTGTGCAGATCCGGTAAGAGTTCCCGAGAATGCTCTACACCTCATCTCGTCGGGGACGGCATATATGTCGGCAGCAGCTTGGTATTGTTCTATATGAAGAACAGGATCTGTCTTTCCATCATACTTAGGGGTCACTACAGGTGCTTTGAATTTCGATGGTGTAGGAAAATTCACAATGGCCTGCACAAAAGGTGTCCCTTGAACAAAAGTTCTCTGTAAGGGATTCCTTTCTTTAGCCATTTCTCCAAGTCTATCCTCCAACCGCTGAATGGAACCTTTCCATGCTTCATTTCCTTCCTCGGGCCGCTTAGTCCGAGCAATTGATTGTTCTGACGTAGCTTCCTGAGATCTATCTCGACGAGTAGCTGGTCGTGATTGTGCTGATCCTTCTCTCAAACCTGATGGTGGTCGAAAGCTTCTCGATGGGGCTCTAGGTGGACTCATATTTCTCCTTGGTCCTAACCGACTGAAAGGAGACTCCCTGCTTAATCTTTCCAGGGCGCTGGTTCTCTCCGGAGAAAGGGTGATATGTTGATCTGTATCCGTAGCCCGTATCGATGAAGTTCGCCCAGGTTGATAAGAAAAATCATTAGATTCTTCATTACGATATGACCCAGTACGCATGGATCGCGATTGCCCACGATCACTCCTTTGCCTTGAATGGGTAGGTGAACCGCCGTGAAGAGTTTGAATGAGTTGCCTCATTGTTTCTTGCATGGCGGTTTGTCCTTCAGCCAGATTCGTCATAATTCTAGCCAGATCTGGAGGTGCAGATGGATTTGGAGGATTTCCAGCATTTCCAGCATTTCGATTACTGGATTCTAGATTATCTGCCATTGATGATAAATGATTTTTGGTGAAAAACGATAGCAACAGTCGCTTCCCACAAACGGTGCCAATCTGTTGATGTAAAAAACTAGATCGCTCTAATTATTCAATCACAGATAAATAAAATGAGACAAAAGATTTTTAAAGTGGTTCGGCTAGGAATAAAACCTACGTCCACTATTATGTTGTTGCTGAGTGTTGTGGAATTCTTGATTACAAGTTCTCTCAAGAAATTCCGGTCCCCATGAATGAGGATGATACAAGGTATTTATAGCCCATAGGCTGTACATGAAAGGGACGGTACATTAAATGATATACATATGAAAGGGTAATACATTTAATGGAGCGTGTGCGTCAAGATGATAATCATTCAATGAATGGTTGAACTGTTGATTATCGAGAAATTAATGATACGGTCGAGATGCAGTTCGGACCGCCTTAGTTGCTCGTTGATCTGGAGTTCCTCGGAGCGCTGGAATACCTCGGAGTGCTAAAGTTCCTCGATGTATCCTCGTTGCTCGGAGAGAACATGAGTTGGTCGGGGAAATGAACTTCCTCGTTTCTATTGTGCCACGTAGATTGACACATGTCTTCGTATTATTCGTCCATATCAGCATATTAATTTTAGTATCAACATCATCATTGTGGTCTGCCCCTCCAACCTCTATGCCATCCAACGTTGTAGTCTCAGCAGGCGCGACAACCTCTTCCTTAACCTCCTGAAGGGCCTGGGCAAGCTGAGGATTTGCAAAGCCAAGGCCTAAGAAATCAGAGGATTTTAAAGTGCCAGCCTCTTTCTCCTTGGCAGCTGCCCACTTGGTAGTAGCCTTGATACCTATCTCGAGGTATTCAAAGCCAAAGCTCATAAACTCATCAGAAGTTTTGTATTCAGCTATTATCCCCTCAGAGGCATCATCGAGGGCTGCCTTCACAGCCGAGTTGACCTTCTGCTGCAGAACGTCATCCTTGGCCTTCAGAACCGCAACATGGTCCTTCTTAAGCTGAGATATCTCCTTCTTCAGCCCCTTCACCTTCTTTTCAGACTCACTCAGCTCAGATTTCAGGCGGTCAATTTCTGCGTTCAGAGTGCTTTGCACCTTCTCGGCCTCTTGACCCTTCTGGATGAGGGGTAACTTCCTCAGAGTCCAGTTGGAGAGGTGGTGCATAGCTTCCAGACCCTGCAGATTTTGTGATCATGAATAAGTTGGAGACAAATCAGAGGTTACACTTAGAAATTACAAAGAAATATGAGGTCATACCTGAATGGATCTGTGGATGCCGAACTCAATCAGCAAGGGAGTATCCAGTGAACGAAAGAAACGCTTATCGGCCTCGGTCATTGTAGAGCCGAAGGCATCCAGGGCTTGCATACTGTGGCCGACGATGCTGTCAGTAATCTTCAATTACTCTAGACGAGCCGATAAGGCGTCTGCTGAAGAGATTGGGATGGCCGAATCAACGCTCTTCTTCTTCTGCCTCTGGTTCTTAGGGGCATGTTCTGTAGGAGCCCTCTTCTTCGTGGCTTGGGGCTTTGATGAAGAGGGAGCTGGAGGAGGATCATTAAGACCTGCCTTCTTTGCGAGCCTCGTCAAGCTAGGTGCAGCCATTTCCCAAAGCTCGTCTGATATATCCTTTGGGCGCTCTGTAAAATTGAAAGGTCTGAGTTAGAAGATCAGAAACAAATAAAATTCAGAGGATCAACTTGGAATAAAAAATGCTTATGGAACTCGGCAAGAGGACTTCCACCTAGGCCGGTCTCAGAGAGGTAGTGGGGGGTTATCAAGTGTTCGAATTTTACGAGCAGACCATGCATCTCCTGATCTTGAAGGTCTTTCACCTTCTGAAGATTCTGCAGTCTCAGACTAGGGTCAGCCCTCGCAGATATTGTGACCTTACCCCATCTCAGGGGAATCCTCGGCTCTCGCAAGGACGAGGGAACACATGGACCAAATTCCCATGGCCCAGAAATGAAAAAGTATCGAGGCTTCCAGTTGTGGTTGGAAGTCTGAGTTATTTGGAGCATTTTTTTCTCAGGCTTTTGAGCTACAAAATGATAGTAGCTCGGGTAATTTTTGGCAGAGGAGGGAACATAACAACCAACAAAGACCTGAACTGGAAGGTCTGAGTGGTGGATAACCCTTCACAAGACTATGGCCCCTATTATGACCCTCCAAGCGTTAGGGGACAGTTGGGAAGGGGCCAAATTGATAAAGGCAAGGATGGACCTGATAATGGGATGGATGGGCAAACGAAACCCTAACTTGAACATCTGCTCGTACAAGCAGATCTCACCATCTCGGCCATTGTAGTCCCTCTCTTCCCTCAGAGGTCTCCTAAGCTTTATGGAGGGGCTGATGGAGTAAAGATATCTGAAGCAAAGAAGGTCTACCTCGGTAACAGTACTCTCAATCTCGGCCACCTCAGATACGTCGACATCACTCTCAGCGTCATCATCGTTGTCATTATCTTGCTCAACATCGGCCGGAGCAGACGTTGATTGATTACTCGAGAACCTCTGAGCGAATTCAGCCCCAGTGACGACCGACAGAGGAATGGCGTTGAGTTTGGGTGGAATAGCCACACTCGGATCGGCAATCTCAACCTCTGAGGAAGAGGACGAGGTGCTTGAATTATAATGGGACGAGGCCCGGATAGAGACCTCGGCTTGATCAGGGTCCTGATCTTGCCGAGTTGTGAAGTCCATTGCCTCCCGGAAGGAATCCACAGACAGAGGGTCTGAGGTTGAAGACTCAGACTCAGACATCGGCACTGGTTCTGCAGGGACCTCTGTTTGGCTAAATGGATCTAATGGATCAGGATATATCACCTTCAAGGGTGGTGGAAAGATGGGTCTAAGAGGGAATTCTTGTGACCTACGAGCCTCCTCATGTGCTCTCTCTATTTGCCTAATTTTTTCTAAAGTCTTCTCTCTGAGAGAAGGGAACTCCTCAAGAAGTTGGTAGAGGGGTCTAAGCATCAGAGGCAGACACTACACTTTAAAGATCAAACGACAAACAGGATTGGCTAAGGAAACAAAACAATTTAAAGATCAAACTGCCTAAACTTAGCAAGAACAGTTCGCCTGAAACTATGGTGGTCTCACCGAAAAACTCAAAAATTCGTCGGAAAACACAGAAGTAGGGGAAAAAGCAGAGAAAATGAAGACAAATGAGAGGAAGAAGATACCTGAAGACGAAATGATAAGGGAAAGCGAAGAAAATGCCTAGGAAATCACCACCAATGACTTCTGAAGCGAAATTGTGAAGACGATGCCCTTGAGAGAGAAACTGCTGGAGTCAAATTATGCCAAGAAAGAGAATTGAGGAAGAAGGAAAAAATGAGGGTTCAAATCCTTAAATATGCAGGCATGCTTCCCAAGGCACATCATTGCCTTGGGAGCCCCAAAGGGCGGCTGACAACACATGCTTGCCAAGCAAGCCACACTTCAGCATTGGCCAGGTGTCAAACGAACATTGGCTGATGGGAGAGAGGCCTCGGAGGTTTAGAGATCCCATAGTCACCTGCTATCACATGTAACTAAGGGCCGGGGGTGATTGATATGCCCCTAAGTGTGACCTCGACTCAGAGACACCAACCTCGGCCGAGAATGTAGCCGACGTTGGAAAAGCCTTGGGTCCGTGATAGCAACTCTCGGCCATAGAAGGGTCGGCCCAGGCCGACACTACCACCAATCTCTCCAAGGGACAATGCACATATCACAAGGGTCAACAGCACTCCAGTACACCTGGGAATGGCACCATCGGCCAGATGTAGGCCGAGCTCGCAAGAAGCCTCCTACCAAGGTTAACATCATCAAGATATCAGTTAATGCTCCAAGCATATGCCAGCTCAACCTCGGTCCAGGCCGACCCCTATCCATTGTCTCGGATGAACTTAAGCCAAGACCTTCATGACTCATCTCGGATTGAATGAACCACTAGACCTATCAACCTCGTCTTCTCCCAGGCCGAGGTCATGACCAAGCACGATAGCCGAGCACCTATTGACATGGGTAAGGACATGTGGACACAAATCAGTTATAACAAATCATTCCCCACACGTGGGGAGAATATTTCGTCATCATTCTCTACATGTGACAGTGATAGATGCCTTCTCCATATTGTCTAGATTAACACACACATGATCATTGCATTCATAGGGGGCACATTACACCCCCTATGGACTATATATAGAGGTCATTCTCTACCTTGTAAAGGATCTAAAATTGGTAACCCTAATAAAAACTCTGTTCAAATACACAGTAGAGAGAGAAAGCTTGAGAGATTGTACCCATGGCCGTTGGAGCCCTCATACAGTGATACCCATCATACACTTGCACAGTGGACGTAGGCCTGATTGGCTGAACCACTTATATTCCGGTGTTAATCCTCTTCTCCTTATCTCCTTCTACTATATGTGTATACCTTCTATATACCTTTATCCTGCCATTGTTGACATTGAATTGATCTTACAAACACCTTGAAGGGTGGTGCTGTTTCCAGCATCATCAGGAATACTAATGATGTTCCCAAATCTACTGTATAGAAACCTTTCAATAGTGAAAACCCAACCTACACACGCACGAGACATATCCTTCCACCATTTGTGGAGAATTCTCATCGCACACTGAATTTTGACATCTTAGGATTGTCTAATTAGAATAAAACTTTAGTAAAAGAAATTAAAAAAATATTAATTTACTAATATGTTAAAATTATTAAGATACTTAATCCTAAGGCAAACATATTAAATAAAACAATTTGCATGATTCGTTCGCCAAATCCCAAATGACCAATGCATTTTCGAGGATGGTGTAGGGGATCTCCTCACCGTTCGAAAATCCAAAGTCCTCAATCACATCGTGAGGTGCTGATGATGATTCCATACTATGAAAATCGATGCTTTGTTTGTGTACAAACGTCCATGCAATGTTCATCGTGAAGTATGGGTTAAATAGGGTGAATTCAAGTGATAAAAGTGAGAGAAAATAGGATAGAGAAAAGTTTGTATGGATATTGGAATGCCACCCTACTTTGTTTCTTAGGGGACTTATATTGAAACTCCTCATAACTTTGTAAATTCCATGAGAAGTTTAGGTATACAAAATGCCTTGGAGTTGGTTAAATCTTTTGATGGAACAAAATGGTATTGAAGCTTTTTAGTGGAGCATTATGCTCGAATGCCTTGGAGATGGTATAACTGTAATAAAATTTCTAAACCAATATCATCTCTTGCCATTAAATTCACATTTATTTCCTCTGAGAGAAGTACCATTCAAAATGGTGGAATTTGTGCAATAAAATGCGAGAGAAAAAAGACTGCGGGTGAAGCCACCTAAATTCTTTGTAAATCAAGATTTATTAAGTAAAAAGTCTATTTTATTATTCAATTTTATTTTAGGATGAACTCCTTAGACCACATCTAAAATTGTACACTATGTCACCTAATTTTGACATCGTGAATTATGTTAGCTTGACTAAACTTATGTTCTTTTGGCAAATGTGGTGAATAAAATAAAAATTTCGCTGCATATTTTAAAATTACGATCCTATTACTACCCTAAACCCACCCATTTAAGCATCACCACCAAATCTATGAACTCCAAAAATCATCATTGATGATTGGGTTATTCACACACCATTTTTGAAACTAAAAAAAGTATCTAAATTTGAATGACCATAGTTACAGGAAAAATTAAAGAGATAGATAGATAGATAGGGGGAGAGAGAGAGAGAGAGAGAGAGAGAGAGAGAGAGAGGCGGTGCTCGATCATGTTTCATTTTTTGGAACATTTGTATGTGTGTGCGTGAGAGAGAGAGAGAGAGAACCAAAGAAATCAACTTATCACTATGGAAGAGACTTATAATCATAGGACACTTATATTTATAAATAATAATGACCCTAATGACTTGGTACACAAATTAACACACTCTTATACTCACAACTTGGACCCTCAAGTAGAAACCCAGCACTCAAAGTTGCCTTCCTCTCTATCCATTAATAAATCTATCTCATCCCTTACCCCTAGACGTAGAAAATATAACATATCGAACAACACAAACATGTGTGCCTTTTTAATATTTAACTTATATATTAGGCCCTAATTGGTATATTATAGTTATTGTAGGATTAATATCCCCTACATTTAGCTCCATACGTGGGAAATAACTTGAATCACACGACTGAAGAATACTGGTCTCTGTTCAATATAAGTGGCCAACCAGTCTTATTGTTCTCATGTTAGGAGTCACATCCAATATGAAGTATGAGTTATAAGGAGATAGCACATTCCTTTAAGTTACCCTCTACCTCCTAATGACACAAGGTCTAGGGACACACACCACGGAGGTCTGGACCTAGTCGTCGATATTACACACCTTTTGTGGAGCCTGTCGTAAGGAAGGAAACATCACGTTTAGTCAGCCTTTATGAGGATCAACTGGATGAACAAGATGAGGAGATTAATTGGTTGAGAAGGAAGCTAACTGATAAATCTGAGGAGCATGGTCTTAGTACCAATATAATATAACATCATAGAAAGCAAGGAATCCATTCCCCCAAACATTATAGGGCTAACGTCAGAACATCCAAATCAAGGAGTCCTTCTGCCTCATGATCTAATCAACTACACATGGATAATATATTGGGCCACAATACTTCAAGCCACGATCTCTATCCCGTTTGACCAATTGAATCCAACCACATGATACGACGTAAATATTACATATTTCACCCATTAACCTACGCGTTATTAGCCCCCTCGGGTATCTTAATCCCTATATTTATGCTCGTTAACCAGATAACCTATAATTTCTATGTTAACATATTTTTCAGGGGTTAATTGAGATTTTATAGGTATTTGGATGCTTAGTATGAAGTTTGGATGCATTCCGACAAAGTTCTGTACACAATCTCACGCGCAAGGGAATTTTAGCCATTTAACAATTTGGGAAAATGGCCCAATGTCTCACGAAATTTCTATCCCTATGAACAAGCTTTGTGTGGCCACAAACGGTGTGCGATTCAGAGTTCGAACGAAGAAGTTATGGCCTTTTTAGCAGAAGGGAATTTCAACATACCAAAAACAGGAGAATGATTCAAGACCTGTAGGTCCGAATCGATTCGGCCCAAATCCGAATCAATTCGTGTTGAGACAGAGTGACAGTTCTTCCATTCTGAATTGATTTGGATTTCAACCAAATCGATTCACCACCCATTCCAAATCGATTCGTATTTCACCCTAATCGATTCGTCCCTTTGGCAACCTCGAGATATTTTCATCCGAATCGATTCGGCCCAATTCCGAATCGATCCGGCCCTGTAGATATTTGTTTTTCTTCCCTTTTATTTACATGTTTTCCATGGGATATTTTGTATATAAACTCATTTCTCTCATTTGAGAGGAGAATAATAAGATAAACTTCATTTTAGCTTAGTTTAGGGTTTGGTTTTGGGATCTCTTCTTCATTTCTCCTTGGGGTTATGCCCTTTTTGGGTTTTGTAAGTTGGTTTTCATTGTCCATTCCATAAATATAGTTGCATTTATTTCTTATTTTCATTCTTGTCATTTAATTCCTTATCTATATAGTTGTAGTTAATTATTTCTTGCTTAATTAGTTTATTGCACTGTTATTTAGTTTCATTTATGTATCGCCCTTAGATAAATAGGGTCGAGATTTCGTTCCGGCATTTATGGGTTTGGACCTCGAAAGTTAGGGTTTCGTGCAAAATTACGTTTAATTGAAATCGCGTGTATTAAAGTTGGATTGTTATGCGTTTAACTTTATTTGTCACATAACTTTAGTGTTTATAGTGACAATCCGAATTTAATCCGCGCATGGCAATTTTTGATTAAATGTTTATTTAAGCAACTTTGGGTTAAATTCCTTATTTCATGAAGTTTATGCTTAATTGTAAATGATCGATTAAATTTCTTTCTAGCCTTAACTCTAATTAGTAGTTGTTTCGATCCGTGTGGTAGGATGCGCTCCCGATCCTCGCTTTACTTTTGTGTAGCGTAACTTATTCTTTTCTTTTTCCACCATTCCCAACCATCACCTTTTCTTTTATTTATTTTACACTTTTATTCCTGTAATTAAAGCAATTATAATCTAAAATCCATTCACTCCCTGTGGATTTCTTACGATACCCGACTTACCGCTGTGCTTTCCTCGCAAGTGTAGTAGTTGCTAAGGTTTTTTGCATGTAGAGCGGGAGCCGAAATCAACGACAGTGTCCCTACACGAACACTCAGTTCCCCTCGCATCACCACAATAATAATTCGACTAAGACTTTTCCTTCATAAAAGAAAGTTAGCAGTGATGATCTTTAAGAATTACTCAAGAAGGAATTAAATGGGCATTATAAACCAACTTAGTTCAATCTCCAAAGTATCTTGTGAGGAGCGCATTGGACCACATATCACATCGTTGTTCACCCTTGAGATAGAGACATCAGAGCCCTTGAAAAAGTTTTCCATTCCAAAGATCACCCCATATGATTGAAAGGCATATCCAACTCATCATATCAGACACTCTAGGCAATCAATGCCCTTGTGAAGTTATCATGGCTCTCTAATCTGTCGTATTTTTCATCTAATTTAGTAGATATCATCCTCAAATGGTTCGAAAAGCTATCGCGTAGGTCAATATCTTCTTTCATGGAATTGGTCGAGCAATTCACATCTCGCTCCATCACCAAGAACAAGAAGGTAAAGGAAGTTGAGTCCTTAATATATCTCAAATGAAAGAAAATGGAGTCCCTCAAAAAGTACGCCCAACTATACTGGGAGTTGTTACATGCGATTAACAATTAAAACAAGAAGTTATAAATTTTATCCTTTAAGTTTGGTCTTGCTATATCAAACGATCTCAACCATTCCCTCAATAAGAATCTAACATCATCTATTTACGATCTCATAGATCGCATTAAGAAATATACCAAGCTTAAGGACGAGCTCTTTAACTTTGACGTGCCATCCAAAGGAAGGGAATTTATTGATTTCCGCTAAGAAGGGGGCAGATAATTATACCTCCAAAGGATGACCCAAGATGAAAATTATTGAGAGAGCCTACCAAGCAGTAGACACTTTCATTAAATAACCAATCTACAAGTTGCTTCCTCAGATAAAGGACAACCCGTTCTTTAAAATCCACCCCGTGACACCCCGCCTAATTAAATACTGGGCGATCACTCCTTTATTAAATTAAAATCAAGGTGGACAGTTGGTTCATTCTTAGCATCACTGTCGAAAAATACTTTTCCAAATTTAACACCCTAATTAATTAAGCTAAGTGTCAAAACCATTTTAGACATTACATTCCAAATTCTATTTATAACCAATGGTTTAAAAACTTTACATCATTCAATATTAAAGAATCACACCATAATTATCCTGGAACATATAATCCAAATAATTTAAACATTCAACTAGTTGAATCCAACATTTAATACTTTAAATGAAAACATCCTGGTAATAATAAATACCAAAGTGCAAGTACTGGAAATAAAAGGATTACAATATCCAATAAAACAACTGAAAATTGGAAAGGGCGACACGAGCCAAACTGAAATAAATAATGCTAAGAGTGTTATCAAATGAATGAGGTCGTCTAAGCAAGAGGCCTGCAACTCCCACCTAAGCTGCAGCGCGTTCCTTCCAAAGGATCCTATGCAATACGTCCCTGTGGCTGGGCACCTGAAATATATACATATATATATATATATATATATATATATATATATATATATATACAAGAGATAAAGGAAATAGAAACAGGTCACAACCCGATAGTGTAAATGATTTAAAATTTGTTTAGCAAGTGTTTAAAATGTTTAAAGGCCAATGCAACAACATATTAGTTCGACACTCTCTTGAGAATTTCTCACCTCACTTCTAATGTGCACGCCTATCGTACTAACCTTACCAACGGTTTAACTTATCTTATCTTAAGTTTCTCGTAAGATTTAAACTAAATAATTCAACTGTTTAAGAAGTAAATTTCATTTAGTAACAAAGATCTCATCGTAACTTTATTTATTAAGAAAGTTTTTCCAGAAATATACCATTATGCTTTTCAAAACAAGTATTTCCGAGTTGAAGTCATGATTCGTTTCTTACTTACCATAAATACAATAGGGAGTTCCAAACTTCAGAAATTCATATATATATTAAATACTCGTATAATATATATATTCTAACAGCACCCCACATAAAAATTAGGGTGCGAGCATACTCTTCTATCCAATCCTCGTATTACTCGTACTAAGGGAAATACAAGTTTGGAATCACTCTCGAACTATATTAACACATACACAAACAATATTGAGGCGAAGCATAGATTGCAAGTCTCTAAGAGGTCAGTACATACCCTCACGTATCTTAGGACCGTCTGACCATCGATCAGATAGCCTGTACCAAGGATATCTATCTTCTAGGGTACAAGTCAATATCCCCCGTAAAGGTACCATCGAGATAAGACTGTCCCAGCGCGGTAACCTCAGGGATAGCAAGTAGCGCGGGCATGATTTTCACACGTATATAATATATGCATTCACACAGTCATATAAATATACTACTTTTATCATATCAATTTAGGTTCATCTCATAACCCATAGTTACGACATTTATCCTTATTTTCCCATTATTAGTTATCACATATAACGGTTCGTCTCTAACTTTAATTTGAGGGATTATTCCAACTTACTACGTAACACTCATGGACTCTATCCCCCCAAGTGTAAAATTCAGTAGATATTCATCTATTTTCCATCGTAACTATTTTACGTATCTCTTCCTTTAATGCAAAATTCCATCGTCTCTTATATCTAAACACTCCAAAAATGCAAATCTCGCCTTACATTAAAGGTCTCATAATAATTAATAAGTCCTACTGGTCATCTATATCTCCCAAAATATTTTAATAAGGTTGTCTAAGGATTATTCTTCATTTAGAATTAATTCAACTATTTAAAAAGAGGGAAATATAAGTCTGCCAGAAGGGGTCGATCGATCGAGGGCTGGGGCTCGATCGATCGAAGCTCTTGGCTCGATCGATCGATCAAGCAGGTATGGCGAATTCTACAGGAAACCAGTTACAGGTTCTATCACACAACCTCATCCAAATCCAGATTTTTCATTCCCAATCGCCAAAAAATTTGTACTACTAACAGTATAAACCCATATTATACATCTTCTACGTAAAGCATGCAAATTTTCATCAACAACCATGGATTAATAGGCCAAAAACTCATATTAATCTCAAGAACCCTAGAATTTATTTAACCTTGTTCTAATCAATCTTTTCCAGAATTTTCTTCTTCTAAAACATCATAAATTCGTGGTTTTACCTCTACATATGCAGGGGGATTTCCAGATTTCCATTTATATCATTACTACATGCAATTTCCTATCTCCAACTTGGGTTTTCTTCCATGAAACTCATCCTAATCAACCCTAGACTAACATGAGTGATGCATTAACGAAAATAAGCAAGATAAACACTTGCTTGGAAATTTCAAAGTTCTGATTTGAAGAAGAATTTGGTGTGGTTGCGTTCCCCGTCGCGCGATCTACACGTTGGTGGTGGTGGCGGTGCAACCAGATGAATTTTCGGTCTAGAATTGCTTTGAAAGCTCTCTCCTTCCCTCTCCTATGGCCGTCACTTGTCTTTGGTTGTGTTAACCCTAGAAGGCAACCTTAGACATCTGATATAACCCTTGAAATTTCGTGGGTTTAATTACCCAAAATTATAAAATGTCCAAAATGCCCTCCAGGGGTACTAATTAAGCCTAAAAACTCCCCGAGACCCAAACTAAACCCCCGGGTACACTTTTCTGACTATCTCGACCCTTACAGACACCTTGGCGCACTCAAAATGGCCATACGAGAAACTTATAATTTATTCACTTTTATTAATCAACATTTAGTCCCGACGCGACACGGAGGCGTCCCGACTCAAATTTCCAAAATTGTCATTTTATTCACTCTTGACATATAATATAATCAATATTATATTACTTTACTCATTAGTAATATTCAACAACAAGTTTCCCATAATTACTAACTCACATCACGTTAATAATTATAAAGTGATTAATTTCCGGATTTATATTAAATTAACAACTCACATTAAATTTAATAAATCCCCAAATTAATATAGCATAAAAATACGGGGTATTACACATCCAAGACGGGAAGTGATTCGAATGATACAGATGCCAATATAAGATATACCTTCCACTAAGACCATAACCACCTAATAGAGAACTAAAATATGTTAAAAATACACTTTAAAGATCTCTTATAAGCTGGTCACCTTAAAGAACATATTGATGCCAACTAGACAAGTCCTCAACACGTGTCAATGCGGTACAAAGGAAGGATGAAGATTTTGACCTCCTTCCATTTAGAATAATTTTATTCATAGATGGTTACACCGACCCATTATAGTGCATAGGGAAAAAACTGAGGGAAATGGTGAAGATCGCAGCCTGCGTACATGAAGCCTTTTAGGTGGAAGTTTTAAATCCTATTCTTTCTAAACGTGAGCGTAAGGACATCGATCTTGATCGGGAAATCACGTTCATAAATGAATATCTAGATGTCATTAATTTTCCCAATAAAGTTTCTTTGTTCCTTACTCTATGGGTGGCGAACTTCGATGTAAAGAGGACACTAATGGATCAAGGGAGGTTTTAAAGATCATGTACGTCAAATTATTAGTCAAACTTCGATACAATATCCATGATTTGGATACCAAGGTGGTACCTCTGATTGGTTTTAAGGGTGATGTGGATACTCCATTGGTCAAGATTAAGTTTTCGGTCAAGGTCGATCGTCGTAATCATGAAATTGAGTTTCATGTGATTCAATTGGATTTGCCCTAGCCATCTTATACCGTGGTTGGTTACACACTATGAGAGTTGTACCATCTTCACTTAACCAAAAGCTCAAGTTTGTAAGTGATTAAGGGATCATTAAAGTTAGAATAGATTAGGCAACAACATGTAGTCATTTTTTCATGGCCATCAGAGCTAAGTAGTCTCAACCCAAGAAGAGTCAGAATGATAACAATTCAGAAGGTGATAAACCTAAATAACAACTCAAGGGATCTCATCCGGAGGTATAGTAAACCAGGCTAACCTCTATCGATCGAGTAATAGAGCAATTTATAATAGTTCCTTTGAAATCATCTAATCCAGATAAAACCTTCTTGATCGGTTCTGAATTGTCAAAAGATGAGGCATAACAACACATTCACTTTGTCAAAATGAACATAAATGTGTCCATTTGGTGGCCTTATCCCATTCCTTAAATTAATCCAGATATTGCTTATCATCGACTATATATGGTTCCTACATGTTAATCATTAAACCATAAGCCAAGGAAGACAATTCCCCAAAAAGTCAGAGTGGTGAAGAATGAATTTGAGGATCTACTTTATTCCAACTCCATCAACCAGGTTTAATTTCCAGGTTGGATCTCTAACACTATCGTGGTCAGAAAGAAGATTAGAAAGTAGTGGTTTTGAGTTGATTTCCTAAATCTTAACAAGGTTTACCTGAAGGATAGATTTCTAGTCCCTAGGATTGATAAAATCTTAAACTCCACAACTGGACATTAACACATGATATTCATGGATTCTTACTGAGATTATCACCGGATACCTTTGTTCGGCCCTGATCAAGGAAAGACCCCATTCATCACAAATTTAGGACTTTAATACTGTAAAGTCATGCCCTTCATCTTTAAGAATGCCAGCGCAACATATTAATAACTCGTTACTAGGATATTCAAGAAGTAAATCATATCAACCATGGAGATTTACATTAATAATATGCTTGTCAAAATATGATATGTAGTCGACCACATCAGAGATCTCTCCAAAACCTTCAAAATGCTCATGGATTACAGGATAAAGTTGAACGACTCTAAGTGCATCTTTGAAGTTAGATATAATAATTTTTTGGGATACTTGGCCACACAAATAGGAATTATATCTAATCCATACCAAATCAAGGTCCTTCAAGATGTAAAGAACCCACCACTTTAAAAAATATCCAGGTCTTTATCTGGATACTAGCCACCCTTAACTGGTTCATATTATTATCGTTTGGAAACAATCGCCTATTTTTTCAAGCTTTGAAGAAGGTAAGCACCAAAGTCTGGATAGAGGATTGCGATCAAGCACTTGAAAAGATCAGGTAATACTTAGGATCTCCACCCTTGTTAGCTACCCCTATTAGCGGTGATAAATTCCAATTATATCTAGCCTTTTCTCAATAAATGACCAACAAAACATTAGTTTGACATCAAGATGGAGAGAAAATGCTGGTTAACTATGTCAGTCACACTTGAATTATAAAGGAGATACATGCCCATTGAGAAAATTATACTAAAACCGATAACATATTCAAAAAATCTATGCCATTACTTCGATGCTCCCGCTATAGTTGTCCGAAATTCTTTTACTCTTAAATATGTACTTTAAAAGGCATATTGATCTAAAAATATGATAAAGTGGTCGCTGGAGTTGGTGCAGTTTGACATCATTTATGAGCCTCAAATAACCATTAAAGTGAACGCTTTAGTCAACTTCATCGATGAGTTCTCACTAACACCGGAAGGAAAGGAAGTTCAACCAAGCGCCATTTTGGAGATGCACAATTCCAACAGGTAGATTAGGAGCAAAAGTGGAATTTTTTTGTCAACGAAGCATCCAATAAGAGAGGAACTGGAGTGGGAATTATCTTTGTTACCCCACAAGGGTGCCTTATTAAGAAGGGAATTTGACTTGAATTTATGTTTTCCAATAATGAAGCAGAGTACGAATCCATGATCATTGGACTACAAAAAGTGATAACTCTAGGAGCACAAGATATTGCCATACACTTTGATTCTCATTTGATTGCTAATCAATTAAAGGGAGAATATGAAGCCATAGACCCAAGGATGCTCACCTATCATAATAAGGAAAAATAATCTTGGAGCCATTCAGGTTGGTTTTGATAGAATTTTTTTCCAAGGAACTGCAACAGTTATGCTGATGCCTTAGCTACATTGACATCGTCGATTGACTCTAATCTTAAAAGGATGATCAAAGTGGAGTTTATCAATCGACTATGCATTGACAATCGAGAGACTACCCCTGAAATCATGCAGATCGAATCGTACCCATCTTAAATGGATCCTATTAATACTCATATTAAGAATACAAATATTCCTCAATAATTTAAATAATATCACAAACTAAAGATCCACTCGATAATGTTTTATCTTAACTCCGAATAGAAACTTTACTAGACAATCGTACACAAGTCGATTGCTCAATCGTATCCACCGAGATTAAGTATAAGGTTGTAGGGGGAGCTTAAAGATAAATTTATAAACAAAGATAATTCCCCACAATTAGGTGGAGGTAAAAATTCAAGTGATTAGGCTCATGAGCTAGGATAAAGAAAGAAAATAAGTTATTTCAAGCAGTTGAAGAGGGAAACGGGGAAGCTTCCCAAAGGAGATATTCGTAGAATCTTTGTATTTTTGTTTAATATTATATAAGTTATGTATTTTTAAGATATATTGTAATTTGATGAGATGTATTGTAATACATGGGTGAGGTTAATCGGTATTTGCGAGGGATCAAGTCTGGTAGGGCTTGAGAGAGCTTTCATACTTTATCGAACAACCTCACTGTCGGAACCTGTGAGGAAACTGGTTTGGAGGATTATGAAGCAAAGATACGTTAAGGCATGACTTAAACACTTGAGATACGTTAGATAAAATATCGAGGGAGTATAGATTTAGAGAGCATAATCGGAGCAACCATGAGTCCCATCCCCTATTGGGTTTAGTGCCAAACAGTCCTTTAACAAAAGTTACATTTGTCTTAAGTGACATCACATATGACCTACCTAATGTCCAATCCAAACTTGAGTAAACCGTTGTGGTTTAGGGGCTGTTAGTTACTTTGATAAATTACCACTGGTGTGACAACTACCTGACACAACTGATCACAGAAAAGCTGTATTGTTGGCATTTAATGCCAATAATATAGGGGTATGTTGACTCATCTTTACATTAAATTCTAGTGACACAAATGTATAAGGATTAGACTTTTGCATTAATTGAGCCCGAGATTACTCGAGGGGTGGGCGAATGGGAGCTGACTATATTGATAATCCAACCAATCCATTAGAAAGGGATTATTATTCCATTATTGTTATTATCTTCATCATATCAGAGAGATATTGAGAGTTATTACGATACTAGAGCATTTATCAACTACCATTAACACACTTTGCTTGAGATTTTCCACCAAGAACAAGGCATTTATTGAGTTATGATTTATGTTTCCCCAGATTTTGGTGTTTTAGTTGCCTGCCTAAGGTGTATCTAAGGGTGCTTGTTTCTCCCTTCCTCTAGCTAGTTATTTCAAAGGTTCATTTATTGTTGATCATTGAATTATACACAAGTGTTTTTGTGAGTATCAAAGAATTTGGTTCTATTTCACCCGACTTCATCTTATCATTGTTAACATTTTCTTATTTAGTAACTTTACTACCATTTTAATAGTGGTTACGCCTTTGTTTGTATTCAATCACTCCAGCATTAAGAGGACTCCCCTCTTACATATGACGACTCCGCTGGGGAGGTATCCTTTTAGCAAAGTGGCTCAAGATAATGTTACCCGTGCTCTTAACTTTGATGAGATCCAATGGAGGGCAAAAATATATGTGAGGAAACGTGAGGATCTTAGAGATGGGATGCCTCGAGTGGAGGTTCCCTTAGTTCCAACTGTCACAGAAGCTACCACGATGATGCACATTTTCACGAGCACTGTGATGGAGCCAGATCAGATGGCCCATCTGATGGGGAAGTTCATGGAGTTTCTATAGATGCCAATAACAGTGATGGATTTTGAGGCAACCATTGACTGCAATTCATTCGTTACTCCTAAGTGCCTCCTGCAGTTCCTTCTAGCAGAGATCCTCCAGCAGTCATTTCCACAGTTGCATCCATCACGGGGACACTTAACACAGCTGACGCTAAACTTGTGGTTTCTCAACCAAGTGCTACAGTAACAGGGGAAGTGGCCTCACCTTCTTTTACAATTAAAGAAATAAAGAAGGGAATATTGAAGATGATGGCAGCTTCCTCGCAAGACGGTCAACGAGACTGCCTCAAAATATGATGACTTTAGTACTCCTTACCCAAAGAAGTTATATGATGAGACATATCTTAAGGATTATGTTCCCCCTATATTTGAGAAGTACACTAAGAAAGGGGAAAATCTGAAGGAACACATTAAGAGATTTATGGAGCACTTAGGATCTCACTGTAATAACAAAAAGATGCATTTCAGGGAGTTTTTCAAATACCTCATAGACAAAGCTAACACATGGTACTCATACTTGGATACATATAGTGTGGCTACTTGGGAGGACATGAATGTCCTGTTTGTTCAAAATTTCTTTCTAGCTGAATAGGATTTCACTCTGACCCAACTTGCACGGGAGAAACAACAACTGGGGGAAGAGGCAGTGGCATATATAAGGAGGTTTAGAGAAAGGTATCTCTATGTGAGAGAGGATGCCTGGGAATCCAAGTTGCTTTAACTTTATGCGAATGGTTTGCTCCCTGAATATATTTACCGTTTGATAAATGAAATGCTAGAAAGAACATTTATGGCATTCTTAAAGTCAACGTGAAACATCTCGTTGGTTATTTGCCTAAGTCCCATCGTGTCCCCTATGATGTTCAGGCCACAAATTGGGGATGGAAGAGGGTAGGCTCCATGGGTGGGTTTTGCAGATGGGTGGGGGTGAAGCTGGAAGATGATAAAGGAAAGATAAGTAGAGGAAGTTTAGGAGAGATTACCTTGCACAGTGGAGGAAGCCATTAACTGCTATAATGTCAAACTACATAGAGGGGTAGTCTACGCACCAAACGATTCTCCTCAAAACGAACTAGGACCATATGTTCAAGCTGGTTCTAAGTATTTCCATGTACATTGGCATGTTTTCCACCCAACCAACTCATATTTTACATTGAGGATGACTATTAACAAGCATTTGTTAGCTAGAATGCTACAAATACCTTAGGGAGATGTTAACAACAATCCGTTACCAGCCCATGGGCAAATTTGGTGGTAGCCTATAATAAAGAGGCTAAAGATTTCGCAAGGGAACTAGCAAGAGAAAGGGAGGAGTTTGAAGAAACTTTAGAAGATTGCATGGTTGGGATGGAAAACATGCTTATTACTTATGATGAATTAAGTGCTAGGGACATGGAGGGAATACAATGTGGAAGGTTATGTTGTGGAACCCAACTTGGAGTACCAAGATGTGTCGCAGTCCCCCAAGTTCGCGTGGTTCTTCGACTAAGTGGGGTTGTCTTTAGAAATCATACTATAAATTACTGAGGCGATATTGTATATTGCGAAGAAGAACATAGTTCCCTCGCTGAGATGGAAGGGTCCCATGGCGAGGTTGGTAAGAAAGTTTATGTCTGAGCTAACTTTATCAAATGCTGACAGAATAGTAAGGTTCCCCCCATAATCGACTATTGTATGTCACATAAAGTGTGAATGGAGTAAGCTTCACTAGATCTTTGATGGATGGGTGTGCCTCCATAATTATCATGCCTATTAACTCTTTCTATGGAGCTAATATCTCTCAGCCAAGGTTGATACCAATGCCATTAGTAATTTTTAGTTATGATAACCAATCAGTAAAGTCCAATGGTTATGTGAATGTTCGGATTGTGATGGGGAATCTCACATCACTCATAAAACTTCAGGTTATAGAGAGTGTCACTTCATATCACCTTTTAATAGGAAGGGTGTGGATACATAACTGTGGCTTGGTTCCCTCTACCTATCACCAATGTTCCAAGGATAATGTTAAAAGAACAAAGATAGTGATACGAGCAACCAAGAAGCCGTTTGCCCAAGATGAGGTACACTTGATGCATACTGCATTTTACACCGAGTTGACAGAGGATGTGCGCGTTCTAACATGGCATATGAAGGGAGTTAGGGTCCTCTTGATCACAAAAAGGTTGGGACCAGTGAAAAATCAGGTTAAAGCAGGGGATAATGCAGTTCCAAGAGATGAGGAAGCAAACAATGTCATTCCCAAGATTCAAGCTATCTCCAAATAACTAAGAGATAGAATGATGCCAAGGATTGACCCGATAGAGCATGAGATAAGGTGGCAAAGAGTCCTTAGTAGATTATCTAGGGAAAAGTTTAGAGAAAGCTAGGAAGGATTGAAATAGGAAGGAAGTTGCCTCATCCAATCACTAATATAAGAAGGTACAATTAGAAGATGAAAGGGTGGTACATCTCCTCTGAAGGTGTGTGCGAGCAGCCGAAAAATCTTACGAGGAGGCTGACCCAAAGTATGAATATTTCTTGGTGGATAATAAATGGCAATGTATTGTCATTGATAATTATAATATTCATGAGTTTATTGAGGAGGTTGAAGATGATCCAGAGTGTATGACTAATCGCCCAAAGTCGTAGGTGCAAGAATTAGAGCAAATTGATTTGGCTGAGGCTGGAGAAGATTAAAGGCTAATTTTCATTTCAAAGGATTTGGATACTGAGAAGAAATATGGGTTGATTGAGCTTGTTCGACATTACAAAAATATTCTTATGTGGAAGTACACAGAGATGGCGGGGTTAGACCACGATGTCAGTTGCCACAAATTTAATGTTATTCCTTCGGCCATACCAGAACGTGTAAGCCAAAATTATATATTAAGATCAAGGAGGATGTGCAACGGCTATTGGCAGTTGGGTTAATTAGGCCAGTCCACTATCCAATTTGTCTATCCAATATTATGCTAGTGGGGAAGATGGATAAAAAAATACACAATTGCGTTGATTTCAGAGACCTCAACAAAGCTTGCTCGAAGGATGAGTTCCATATGCCCTTTATTGATTTATTCACAGATTCAACGGCAGGTTATGAGATGTACAAATTTATGAATAGTTATATGGGCTACATCTAGATTAAGATGGATCCAACTGAAGTAGAGAAGACAACATTCAAGACTCCATTGAGCAATTTTATGTACAATATCATGCCTTTTGGGTTGAAGAATGTAGGGAAAACTTATCAAAGAATAATGATGTCCATCTTCCACGATTTCTTCCATGATATTTTAGAATTCTATGTGGATGACTTGGTCATCAAGTTAAGAAAGGAGGAATCTCACTTGGTTGATCTCCAGAGGGTTTTCAATAGATGTAAGAAGTATAAGTTGAAGATAAACCCACTCAAATATGATTTTGGCGTAACGAGTGGGAAATTCTTAGGTTTTGTGGTGGATCACCAAGTAGCACAGATGGACTAAGACAACCAGAAAATTATTCTTGACATGCCCTGCCTAAGAACAATGGAGGAGATAAAGAGTTTCCTCTGAAAGATCTCCTACCTTATAATATTTTTACCTGAGTTAGCTGTGATTACTTATCCTTTGATGAACCTGCTGTGCAAGAACGCGAAGTTTAAATAGGAGGAACCTCACCAAGAGGATTTTGCCAAGCTCAAGAAATTACTCACTTCCCCACAAATAATGATCCCTTCAATGGCTGGAGTGCCGTTGCATCTTTACCTTACCTCCACCACAAGGTCTATCAGTGCTTTGTTAGCATAGGAGATTGATGGACAAGAGTGGTCGGTCTACTATCTGAGTAAAATAATTTATGCTCCCGAAGCAAGGTACACTAGCGTTGCAAGGAATTATTTATCTTTAGTATTTGTTGCTAAAAAACTTAGACATTATATGCTATCTTTCACAATTTGTATTGTGATAGATATGATCCCATTAATTTTTTTGGCACGTATAACTTTGATTGGGAGAGCATCAAAGTGTTTTCTTATCCTTCCAGAGTATGACTTGAAGTGTGTGGTTCCTCGAGCAATCAAGAGCCATGCTTATACAAACTTATTAGCAATTTTCCCATTAGGGATATTCGAACCACCACATGAGAGCATTCTAGGTGATGACTCGAAGGCCAATTTTTTGGAGGCCAATCTTGAGGAGTGGATTATGGAGTTTGATGGTTCATCATCTCAAGGAAAAAGGGGGAGTAATATTCATTCTTTCAAAAGGAAAATAGAAAATTTGCCTATCTTGCAAGTTGGATTTCTCTTGCTCCAGTAATGAGTCAGAATATGAGGCTTTGGTGTTTGGATTGTTAAAAGATCTTTAAAGAGTCATTTAGTTGCTCTGTATCAAAGGGGATTCTAATCTGGTGGTTAAGTAGGTGAATAGGGAGTATACGTTGAAGCATCCCAACTTGGCACCTTATAGAATACTCATTCAAAGGTTGATCTATCAGTTCCATAATATCAAAGTTAAAAGGCATCCAAGAATGATGAATAGGCATAATGTCGCCTATGCCACCATTGCATTAAAAGTAGCCATGAATAGCGAATCAATAACTGTGGTGATCCAACAAAGAACTTCTCAGTCGATGGCTCTAGCAATTTGAGTTTGGATAAGAAATGATAGAGCTGAAAGAGTTAGCCAACTATTTTATCAGCGAAGGGAACTTATATTTTAGAAACATTGGTAGATGGTTGGTGAGGTATATTGATCTAGAAGAGGCAGGACAAAGGTTGAAGAAAACCCACGAATGGAATTGCAATATAATAAATATACCTTTATACCGAAGAATCCAAAGGGAGGGGTATTTTTGGCCAACGATGAGGCATGATGCAACAATAATGCAAAAAGAATGTGTTAAGCGTCAAATTTTCTTCTAGGCATCTGAGTGCAACTTCGTAGAGACTCAAACAGATTGGAGGCAACCTTATATTGTTACTATGGATAATATTTATACCATGGGGATCAGAAGAAGGGCCTCACGTTTTTACCTTCAAGAGGAGCAATTCTATTGTAAAGGATATTTCAACAGACCTTTGAGGTGCGTCACAAGGGAGGATGCATGGGAAGTCCTTAAACAATCCTACGATCCATCTCACATTGGGGGAGCTAAGTTCTACCATCAACTTATGGCTTTGGGCTATTATTTACTAGCCATGGAGAAAGATTTAATGGAATTTGTTCGAAAGTACAAGGTATGTCAACTCCATGGAAATATGATTCATACTCCTTCAATAAACCTTCACTCTATGGAAAAACCTTATCCATTCTACACTTGGGCGTTTGACTTGATAAGGAAAATTAACCCTTCCTCAAGGGGAAAAATATGGGTACTTGTGGCCAAAGAGTGTTTCACAAAATGGGTAGATGCAATACCATTGAAAAGAGTGGAACAGTTTATTAGAGAGTACACAATTGATTGATTTGGCATTCCCAAGGTTATTTTATTTGATAACAAGACTTCATTTATCAACAAAGAGGTGACCTTGCTCACATACAAATAATCGATCATACAGCACACCTCAACGATGGCTTATCCCAAAGGTAACGGTCAAGATGAAGCAAAAATTAGAACTTGGTCAACATCTTGGCCAAGATGATGGAAGATTTCCCCAAAACATGGGATGATAATATTCTAGGAGTATTATGGGCTTATCTAACGACCAAAAGAAAGCCAACTGGTTACACACCTTTCTTGTTGGTCTATTGAATTGAAGCAATTTTCCCATTGAACTAGAAATCCCTTCGGACTGATATGCCTTGTAAAATAGTATGCTCCCTTAGGATAGGCATGTTCAGTTAGAGGTACTGGATGAGCACCGAGATAACGCAATGCAACACTTCCAATGTACACATATCAACTCTCTATAGCATATGACAATTTGGTGAGGTCAAGGAAGTTCATGGAGGGAGACTTAATACTCAAGGTACCTGTTAGACACATTAGAGGGATCCCATTTCCCAAGTTTGTAGCCAACTAGGAGGGACCATTTATAGTTAAGAAAGCACATAACTTAGGCTACTGCTTAATATCTAAGATAGAAGAAGATTTTCCTTTCAAGATAAACAAGTGGTTGAAGATTTATTATGTTTGAGTTGACTGGCATATTTTGAGTTAAAATTTTATTTTACCTTTAGGCTTAGATAAAAAATCTTGAAAGATATTTTATATTGTAAACGAACCATCACGTACTAAGAAATGTCACAGTTGTATTGAAATGTAAATATTAGAAGCAAGTAAGTAAAGAGTATGAGTATGCGTAATTGAGAATGCTAAAAATATTCACTTCTTTCATATTTCAAGGTTTACAAAGTTATATTGTGTATGAGACTACTGCCCAGAAATACAAAGAAAAAAAAATAAGGCCTAGCCTATAAGGAACTAAAACTTTAGTGAGGTAAGGTAACCCCCAGCCAGTGTAAGGGCATCTTGAATGCAAGCTTGCTGAGTCTCCACGGAAGCTTAGAGTCTATTTTGAACTTGAGACTTTTGCCTTAGCATTGCCTCATATTCACTCAAAGGTTTGGCCAAGGTTTCTTCATCCGCCTTAATTTTTTTGTTTAGTTTCTTGATCAAAGGATCAAACTCCTTCAGCCTTGCCCTCTCAGCATGTTGATCATCCATGCTCTTATGATAAAGCTACCGTTGAGCCTCTAGGAAATCATCCTTTAAGAGTTTTAAATGGTTGATGAGCCAACCAAAATTGAACCCTTCCTTAAATATCTATTTAAATTACTTAGATGTTGGTTGATTGTATCCCTATCAAGGTTGCTCGTGGAAGTGTTCATGATGTTTGCCATGATGGTTTCCATACCTTGAAGCCTATACCCCATAATGACACGATTTGATCTTAGGAATTCCACCATAAAAGTGTCTGGGTCGTGACGAATTAGTTGTTTTATAACTGTGCGGTGGCAACCTTAGATAAAAGGGGACTACGAAAGAACTTATATATAGAAATCTGGAGGTGCAACACTGGGGAGATGGACCTCACAACCAGATTCACTATCAGTGGGTGCATTGGTCGTGGAACCACGATCGGTGTCACTGGAGGACTCAACTTGAATAGGAGGTTATGGAGAGGGCATGGCAGTTTAGGAGAGAGCATAGTGAGATAACTCATGTGTTTTAATGGGTTCACTTGAAGTTTGCAAAGAGATAAAAACAACAGTTAAATTGAATGAGATTTGAGATAAAATCTTAGCAGATATTTTGCTTAGTCACCAAGAAGGTATGAGATTTGAGCTAAAATCTTAGAAAATATTTTGCTAATCATTAAGAGGTGTCATATTTGAGTTACAATCTTAGAAAATATTTGATTTAGAACCTTAACAAATATTTTTCTAAGTCACCTAGCAGGTTTGATATTTGTTTATTTCCTTTATATAAGTGTATTCCCAAATATCTTAGAGGAAGCTGCAATATACCTCATAAGCTTGATCATGAGCAGCTGGGGTTGAGGGAATGCTAATATACCTAGCTTCGTCGACAAGGCCTCGCCTATAAGGAACACCTTCTTGGGATAACACAGGATTTTTCAGCTTCCACGGGCACAAGATCCAGGTCAGACGCAGGCTCTGCCGATGAAGAACCCATATCAAAATGAGAAGGGCCAGCTTCCATTAAGGCAGAGAAACCTTTGGACCAGAAATTATGGGACCACCCTAAGAGAACTGTATCAATAAAAGAACTTAGATAAGTGTCAACATGGGCTAATTCAAAATAGAAAATTTGGCAAGTTAAAGATTTTTTTACCTCTTCAAAGGTCTCTCATGGAATCCAATCCGCAATTGGACTCATAAGGGGGAAAGAGGGTAGAGATTCAGTAAGAGCCCTAATAATGGTCACAACACCCACCTGAAAGTAAAATATATATAACAATTAGCACCCAATAAAAAAACCCTGAGTAAAATGTACATTAAGAGTCTTGAAAAGAAGTAAGTTACCTCTGGGGGATTGGAAGGATGAATCATAGCCAAGGGAAGAGCATCGAGGGATGGGGAGTAAAAAATAGAAGGGAGAGCTTCCTCTGGAATCATTGAAGCTCCATTAATACTGGCCGTGAGACCAGCACTCCCTTTCCCTAAGGAAAGCTTACGAGCTACCTCACCCACACGATTGGAGGTATGATGCTGGGAGTAAGTCCAATCGTAGAAGAATGGGGGACTAGAGATGTTTAGGGAATTGTCTCCTCTACGATTGGGATTAGGGAGTTCCTTAGGGATGAGGGTTTGTAACTAGGATAATGGAGTCCCTAAAAGGAAAAGAACAAAAAAATACGTTAAGTGTAAAAAAAGATCCAAAGGAATGAATAATACTTATGCGTGTCACTAAAAGAATTACCTCTTGGACTGGAGAAATGGGCGGCGTGGGAATAATATGCACTTGGGTTGTCATCTATCACTATTGTCTTAGAAAAATATAGGGGTGGGGGATATGCACCTGGGCTTGAGGGAATCACAACACACTCTTTGATGACGTGCTTCCTTAAAGTCTTAGTGTCTAAACTTTTTTGTGTTAAGAGGGGGCACAAGAAGAAGGCCCCTTCTTGGAAGGACTAACATGTGAGTGTGATCCCCATAGTGCCTGTGAATTATCAGCTGGAGTAAGTGGGACAAATATAGGAGCCTCGAGAAAAGGTTGGATGAATGCTCATAATACCTATTAAGCCTTCAAATGACATTTTTCAGTTAATACAGGGTCCACGGGGTGAGCAATCTCTGGAGCAACCCTAGTTAGTTCTTTTGCACTTTTTTTCGATTTGGACTTAGTGAATTTTTATTTCTTGGGGGATGGGTTGGAAACCCCCTCATTGGATGAGCTAAGTTGGGAGCAACAAGCTTCTTCACAACAGTGGTGACAACAGTTTTCTTCTTGCCCTTATGAGGAACATCACTCACCAGGACAAGGGGAGGTTACTCTCTTAGGTGGATATTTGATGTGGTACTTAAAGGAAACTCAACCCCCATCATAGAGTTGTTCTTAATCCCCAACAAATTGGTAGGAAACTTGTTCACTTGTGGGTAGACTTGGGAGGTTTTGGAGCCAATTATCAAACTGATTGTGCTGAAATGACCAAAATCTAAACAAGCTTGAGATAAAGTTTCTGGGACTTATATAGCTTTGTTAAATAGGGGAAGGAGCACCTTTGTCATACTCAAATTTACGGGCACAATAATTGGGGTTGTATATGTCAGTAAAAGCTCCCCAATCAGAGAACAAGGAGAGATGTCCCGGTGTTAGGATGAGAACAATGGCCATATCAGGTCTCTCTGTGATCATCTCTTCAGTGACTATCCTAACTGTGAAATGGGCCTCTGTGAAGAATGACTACGTGTGAGCTTCTGTTTTCCCATTATAAGGCCTTGGGACGAAAGATGAATATTTGTCAAGGAAAGGGAAAAGATCTTTCCTACTTTGCTTCTTATTCTAGCGAAGCAAATGATGGGGCTTTATGACAGAGGCAAGAAGAGAAACCTCTGAAGGGGCTATATTGAGGAATCTCGTATAAAAAAACCAGTTAAAAGAACGGTGTTTATAAAGTTTGATATGATATACCTGGCCAGAGAATGTTCCATGTCTATGTGGGTCTTATCCAAGCAAGTGTAGAGGGACCCTAATATAATGACAATAAGAGCAAGGCTAACTCCACGAGCAAGCCTCATAAAAATATTAATCAGGTCCTTTCGGGGCTAGTCATTAGGTTTACCAGGAAGCAAGAAATGAGAAAGAATGCAAAGAATGTAAGCAACTAACTATAAAAGGGAACCTTTGCCTTCAACATAAGTGATCTCACGTATGGAACTTTGGGCTTGCTTAGCTGGAGTAAGCCTGGGGGAAACATATAAGTAATAGTTGATGAGATGGGTGAAAGTGGATTTGTTCGAGCCCCCAACATAGTCACGATAAATATTATCCAAGGTAGCTCAAGAAAAAGTCTCATCGGCATCCACTGCCTCATCGCTGAAAGTGGAAGCTCCAGTGGGTTGAATTCCCATCAGTTCACATACATCTTATAAGGTGATTGTGAATTCACCCCAAGTCACACCGTATTTTAACTAGAAATGAGAAGTTGGAGCACAACGTTATGTTAGGATAAGGTAAAATCTCCAATCCATAAAGCACGGTTAAGATCTACTTTCTTTGGGATGGTTGGGTAGGTGGCCTGGATGTAATTGGACCAAGCAGGAAATCCATTCGGGCAACCTTCAGGCCCCTCTAAGTGAATATGGGAATAGGGTAAGTCCCCATGATCTAAATAGAAGTGCAAAGTTCCTTATCGGGCAAAGTAACCCCAAGCTTCCCTATCTTCAGCTTCATCACCCAAAGTGAGAGGATCAGTCTTAGCATTCAGTTGTCCATAAAAAGCCTTATATTCGCCTTAGAAGTGGTCTCCCTCCCCAAAATAAGGAGCATGACGGTAGGACTCGAATTGCACCTGACTCACCACCATCTCTGTAGTCATGGCTTGGCCAAAAACTTTGTCAAAAATCTCTGGTTGATGACTGGAGGAGGCCATGGGTGAGTTTGAGAAATGTTAACGCTGGATAACAGAAAAAAACACCACATAAAGGAAAGGAAGAAAGAGAGGAGGTGGAGATGTATTTCACGGCGGTGAAAAGAGGGTTTGGAGGGAGAAAATGATGTTGCTCTCTCTAAAAAAATCAACCTCTGATCGTCAATGACAGAAGAAATGAAGAAGCGAAAGGGAAAGTAAATGAGAAATGTTTAAGTGTAAAAGAGATAGCGATTTAAAAAGACAAGATTGACGTTTGCGTTTCTCATGCGTTGGAAATTTAAAAGGCATGCTGATGTTTAGAGAAACAAGGTTGGAACAATTAACCCTGACTTTCCACGTGGCACTTTGGCAACAAATGTGTCAGATGATGGGATGCCATCATAAATTGACGACACGCACGAAAAGACTAAAAATAACGGAAAACTTCTTGGAAAAGAAAAGTTTTTGCGAATTATTAAGGAATTAAGCATTTAAAATTCAAAATCAAGTAAGTTCCATCGTTAGGAGATTACTCAGGGAATACCTAGGCATGGATACACAGGAGAAGTTTTGACGGAATGGAGGTTTGCCAGTTTGAGGTGTTTCGTGCAGACATTTCTTGTCCACACAACAAATCTCTGCACGAAGGAACAAATGTAAGAGGAGCTTAAAGATAAAGTTATTGATGCAACCACAAATGTGTCTAGTGTGCGTGCTATGTAGGCTCAAGTGCAAGCCTGTCGTTCAAGTAATAATCCGATAAGTCGGGTATCGATCCTCAGGGAAATAGGATGAACGGAGTCGTAACGACGTTGGAAAGACGAAGGAAACCTAACTTTGACTCTAAAGAAAAGAAAAATGTGATTTGATTTGTGAAACAACTACAAGTATATACACTTTTGAAAATGATTAACTAATGAAATTATGAATGCAATTTTTCTACTGCAGAAATTCGAACGACTTGACTAAAATTGTAATTATGAATGGAGAAAGATATGTCGGGTTACAATCCCCCACACCCTTGTAATTCACTTCATAAGATACTAGATTTAGAATTAAAACTTTAAATGGATCCGACTTTTTAATACTCCTAAGTATTACATATATGAGGGATCGTAGCCCGCACAGTACGTAAGCAAAGGTTGAATTAAAATTTGATCTTTATTTTTCCTAAGTATTACACATATGAGGGATCGTAGCCCACACAGTATGTAAGCAAAGGCTGAAATAAAGTAGTATCATATGAATTACTAAACAATTCATCTAATGTTTTGATTCCAACCTCTATTTCCAGTATCGTGAATTACATCAGGTGGGGTTCATGCACCCCAACCCTTGAAAATTTAGCCAGACATATGAAAACTGGAAGAAAATATTTTTTGGATGAAAGAAAACATTTTTAAGAACACTTGAAGGTGATGAAGAATGAAATTGCTCACCATAGAAATAACTACTGCAGATATGAAAACAAGAATTGGAACAATATTACTTGAATTGCAAAACTGAAAGCAAACTATGGTTTCTTATTGTTCTTCTTCTCTAATTGATTACAAATCTTCCCTAACGAATCAAAAACCTCCCTCATGTCTGGGAGGAGTTTACATTTTATAATCTACGAATTCTAAGAGTTTCAACCATGGAGGATTCTAATTTTACAAGTGGATAAGTTTGAATTTCCGACACTAGAATCGGTCTTATTAAGGGGTTCGGTTCGGTTCCATCTTTGTAGTGCTTTACAGGAAGTTCTTCGAGCATAGGATCGGTTCTTTTTTTTTGTCTTCTTTGATTCGATTCCATCTTGTTAATTTTTCATAGGAAGTTCTTCGAGCATAGGATCGGTTCATTTTTCCTCTCCTTCGGTTCGGTTCCATATTTTCAGAAACTTTTCCTCCTTGTATTTCTTTGAATCTTTTGGTGCGAAACTCGGATTAGGGTGTCGATCCTTCCTAAACACTGAACACCTGCGAAATAGATGGAAAATACACAAAACTCGATGTACTCATTAGAAACCTGTCAATAACAATGATATGATATAAATCCACTCGAATTACACTTTGGAGAGCGATAAAAGCCTCTAAATTAAGGGGATAAATGGGAAGAATTTATGCCTAATCAAACCCCCCTAACTTAGAACTTTGATCACCCCGAGCAATGTAAAAGAATCAAAACATGGTCTAATTCTAAAACGGGATAAAATACCTCTTTCGCGGGCGAGCGATTGCATTTTGCGTATGCAATAAGCCTTTAAACCCCTAGGTTACCCTTGTAGGACGAGTTGTGTCTCATGAGGGTTTGCAGAGAATATACCCACAAAATTCGACTCTAAGAAAACTCAAAATACGTAAAAATTGTATAATTCAAAGTTTTTCAGAAAATAGTCATCATCAATTCATGTTCAAGAGTCTTAAATCATAGTGCGTGTGCGAAGCTAGAAATTTAAGCTTCAATTTCCACCGATTGATCATTACATTACTTTTTTGAAAATTCGTTTTGATTTCAAAATCTCACGAGATGCTCTCACAAACGAATCACTCAGAAATATGGCTTATTCTCTCGCTATGCGTGATAAAAAGAGTAAAGGTATTGGAACCAAGTTCACGAATACAAGTAAAAAGATGAAAATTTTATGGTAACCGAATCTCATCATCGGATTACGGTTATAAGAAAGTAGGAACATTGCCTCTAATTTATATCTTTGATCTCTTTTATTATCTTTTGGTGTTTTAGCTCTCCACGCGGTAACCAATTTCGCAATTTGGACTCGTTAGGACTTTTTTGGGTTTTAGGGTGTAATGGGTACAAAGAAATGGGTTTGGAAAATTTGGAATTGGAATCTATTCTTAGGATGTCCATGAGTGATTTTTCGGGTTTTTGCTCATTTTTTTTCTTCTTATTTTTCCATTTTTTCTATTTTTCACGCTTTTCTGTTCTTGCTATTTTTGTTGAGCATTTCTATTCTTTTCTGGCCCCTTTTCATGCACTTTTCAGACTTAATTTATGGGATTATCACTTTTCACAATTCCGGGCCAATTGGGTTTTTTTTGAGTTTTCAAACGAAAGGACAAAATTTATTCGACTCAATTTGGGTTTACAAAAGGAATAATTTTCTACTACTTTTTCTGGCCAATATTTTTGGCTGACAAACGAGGGCCTAATTCATTGTCCAAAATACTAATTGCGTTACCATATGCGTTTCGAGATGAATTAAGTTTAGAGATATATTTTGACACGTTTTTCAAGGCAATATCACACAGATTTTCCATAATCGATCAAAGTGAAAGGATTGAGGTCATCGATGACTTATTAGACGCTGAAAAGAACTTTGAGTTAACAATTAACATGGATTGATTTATAAATTTCACAAAAATGAAAGGCTCGAATCTCACCGGGGTTGTAAATCTCCACATTTATTCGTTAAGTCGTCTATGTTCGCTCAATTTGCATCTTTTGTCAATTTCGGCTTTGTGTAATATGTTTTTATAATTTGAGACTTTAAACCAACCTTTAATGATATTTTTGAAAAATATGAATTCCAATTTTTATTTATTTTGAAGAAAACTATTTTTAGATTTTTCAAGATTTTATGATTTTTTTGAAATTTCTGGGTAATTTTGAAAAATTGTGAAGTTTTAGAAAGACGCATTTGTGACCCCCCCTAGCTTAGACTTTTGCATTGTCCTTAAGTAAAAAGGACTAAAATCTAACTCAAGGTGAATTAAAAGTGAGGAAAAATAAAACAAACAAATGAGACAGAAATGCACAATTGTTTTATAGATACTTAACACCTGTGTTACGAAAGTGAGGGTAGAACACACAACTTAACATATGAAAACAACCATCACAAACACACAAACAACACACAAAAGATAAGGGCTTCATTGGGGAGGCGGATTTGAGAGTCCGAGTGCACTGGGATCATAGAAGAAAGTGGGGTGGGGGGGTATGCCGAAGTTGAGTTCGTATAAGTGCGCTTGTAGATGATGCATCATGCTCGTGTACCTTCGGTAGGCCTCTTGATCACGTTGATAGGCCGCTTGGTCCCTGTTGTATTGTGTGATGAGCCCGTTAAAACGAGTTTCGACAGCTGAAAGGCGCCTATCAAAATCTGCACCCGGTGGCTCAAAGTCCGAGTCATGGTCCTTGTAGTACTCTTTCTCTTCTGCCCCACCCACCTCGACATCCTCAGCCTCGGGCTCTTCAACATGGATTTCCTCCTCGGCATCTACATCAACCACCACCTGGGATGCTCGATGGGCAGGTCTCTGCTGGGCACTCCTAGTACGTGACAGTTTCCCAATGGGTTCTGGGAGGCGGGGGAAAGCTTGAGGTGGCTGGATACCAGCATCGGAAAGGAGGGAGGTTATGAGACGTGCATAAGGGAGGGGCACCACCCCTTTTTTCTCCATGGACGCATAAATAATATCGGCGCAAAGCATGAGAGCGAGATTGAGAGTGAAGTTTGGATCGAAAAGGTGGTACACGAGGGTAGCTTGGTGAGGGCGCATCGCCGAGTCATTTGAGGTTTGAAGCAGGTTGGCGCACACAATATGGAAGGTAATGCGCGCCTAATCTTTTAGGCATCCCACGGGGAAGGTGCCCCTTTCCCAAATCTCATTGGGTGCGAGACGATCGATGCATTGCTGTTTTGGGATGGTGGGGGCATTGGTTGGGTAGTCATATATGTTCGGGTGGGGGACGCCCTTGGTAGCAAGTTCGCGAGCTAGAATGTCCAAGGAAAACAGGATAGGGCGGCCGTCAAACAAAATCTTGGTTATCAAACTCGTCCGTGCGGACGAGAGAGCCATAGAAAGATCCGACTTCATCCGCCCATACTACAATGTGGGGTTCTTGGAGGCATTGCGACCACCCCCTCCAGCTGAAAAGAGTGGTGACTAAGCGGGGAAGCTCGTCCCAGTTGACGACGCGCTCAATGTGCAGTTGGCGAGAGAGGCTGAAATTTTTTTCACACCATAGGCACTCCATGTGGGAGAGGTATTCCCCATTGCCGTTGGACAGAATCTCGGTGGACATATATTTCGAGGGAAGAGCGGGATTTGCCATGGAAATATCTGGTAGTTGGGAATGAAAGATATGGTTTAGAGAGGTGAGATGAGATGGAGGTGTGGAAGGAATGGTAGGGGAGAAGGTCAATTTATAGGTGGTTGAGAGGTTTGGGGGGAAGGAATTTGGAGGGAAAAGGGGAATGAATGTTTGGGGGGAAAGATGGGAAGGAATGGAGGGAAAGGAGGGGATAGGGGGGTTCACCTCGAGAAGAACCAAATCTGCAAAACCCGAACTGATTCGGTTCAGGGGAGAACCGATCCAGTTCAGGGGTGAACCGATCCAGTTTTGGAATTTTTTATTTTGTGATTTATTAAAATCGAATCGATCCGGTTAAAGGGATTCGGTTCGGTTCCATTTCAGGCAGAACCCTCTTACTTAGCATGCTGAACTAGAATCTCACACCCTCAAATTTTTGGACACTCTCTCACTTATTCTCCCACTTGGATTTCTCGTTACCCTCACGAAGTGCATATTGGTGCGCGTGATCCTAACCCTTACCTTACGTAACTACCTACGGACTCAAGCTAATCTACCGACACACAACTACTATACACAAGAATTCACCCCATACGCATCGGGGGTGCGATGACTTCTCAACTCAAGCTCATTCGACCCCGTAAATGAGGTCCTATAACCAGATGGTGTCGATCTCTTCTACGCACGCCTCAACATATAGCTTTAGGCACTTTCCATTGACTTTGAATGCGTTCCCCCCTTTTAGATCTTCTAATTCTACTGCTCCGTGGGGGAATACGCTTCTCATAACGAATGGAAAATTTACCCGAAAATAGATGAAGCCGGGAGTTATAGAGGAGTACCTTTTGTCCCGGTTGAAACTCTTTTTGCCGAATAATCTTATCATGTGCTAGTTTCATCTAGGCTTTTGAAATCTTGGCATTCTCATAAACATCATTGCGTATCTCCTCTAACTCATTCAATTGAAGCTTGCGAGCTTCACCGACTTTATTCGTATCGTAATTTAATCTCTTAATGGCCTAATATGCTTTGTGCTCCAACTCAATGGAAAGATGACAAGGCTTTCCATACACAAAGAGGAATGGGGACATTCCGAGGGGGTTCTTGTATGCGGTACGGTAGGCCTATAACGAATCGTTCAATAAAAGGGACCAATCTTTTCGGTCGGGATTGACGGTCTTCTCTAGTATGTGCTTGATTTCACGATTTTCCAATTTGGCCTGTCCATTCGTTTGTGGGAGATAGGTCCTTCCAACCTTGTGAACAACGCCATACTTTCTCATGAGCTTCTCGAATGGCCTATTGCAAAAGTGCGTGCCATTATCACTAATTATCACTTTCGGAGCACCGAAGAGAGAAAGTATGTGTTACTGTTGGAATTTTTTCACCACTTTATTGTCATTAGTCTTGGTAGCTATATCTTCCATTGTAAGGACATATTTTGATAAGTCCGTTATCAATTTAGTATGTTATATACCGCTACACAGTCAAAGAGCTTTCAAGAACATTCAAGCATCAAAGACGGATCCGAATATCGAGTTCTTCATCATTCAAGACTCTGCGAAGTTTACTTTGGTAAGGTTTTGTTTTAAATACCTTAACTTTTCACTTACAGATTTTGGGATATTTTTACAAAATATTTTCCAAGTGTTGGAGTAGACTTTTTCGTCAAATTTGAGAATGAGTAATTTTTTCTAAGTGTTGGAGCGGACCTCGATTTTGACTCTCATTTCGTTCGTGCGATATCGCATCTCGTTCGAGCGACATTGGATGTCGTGAGATGTCGTTTGAACGACATCTGTGTCATTCGCGTGAGACCCTTATCTCGTTCGAACGAGCACGCTTTTTGAGGCAGTGCATTTTTCTAATAAATACTCATTATTTGGTAACATTTTCATTAAGAAGTCCTAGCGTTTTACAGAACAGAAAAACTGCGAAAGCAGAATTCTTTTGGCTTCTTCCTTTAGGGTTTTAATCCCTTTTGGGTTTTCAATTCACAAAACTCCCATATGCTTTAGTGAATTATTTTGGCTTTCAAGAACACAACTTTTGCTTTTGTTCATCTCTTGTGGAGTGCTTCTCTACACCGTATGGCCGCGTGTCATTGAGGATCTTCCTGCGTGAAGATTCTTTGCTGAAGATTGGGCTGTGAGTCCTTGGAGGGTGCTGTGTGTATTCTCTTGCTGAGTTCAAGACTGCGAGTCTTTGTGGGTTGGCTGTGCGTTGATCCATTACAGATTTCTTTATGTAATTGTATGTTGCGATTTATGAATTCATAGTGAAATAAAAGTTTTACCCGGAAGTTTTTTTTTCCTGATATCTGTGTCTCAGCATATTTATTGTGTCACATGCTTTATATTTGATGGGTTGATTTATTGACATATAGATGCATGTTTAGGGGATGAATTTATTTGGTTTAAATAGACTCTAATTAAATAAGGTTTAATTGGAAACTTGCAAATAATTTTAAATCGATATCACACACCGCATTTATTACGATTTTACAAATTGGTATCAGAGCAAGTTGCACTAATTTATCGCGTATTCCTTTTTCCGCAAAATTGTGTGATATTAATTTTTTTGAAAAATCAGTTTTTGAAAAATCGCATTTTTTTCAATGGAACGTTCATTTAATAAGGTGCCTATTGTTTATGGGAATAATTATGCCTATTAGAAAGCTCGCATGAAATTTAGTTTAGAAGCTATTGACGAGCATGTTTGGTTGCTTTGTGAAAATGGGTAGACTCCTCGCACGGTCACCGTTAATAACATCACCTCTTCAAAACACATGTCAGCCTGGACTGAAGATGATTATAAAATGTCTAATTTTAGTTCTTGCGGTCTGAGTGCTAATTCTGGAGCTGTCACTCCTGATGAGTTTCGCTGAATTATGACGTGCAACACGTCTAAAGAGGCATGGGATGTTTTGAAACTAACACATGAGGGTACGAATGCGGTTAAAGAATTAAAATTACAAAATTTGGCTATCCAATTTGAGACTATCACCATGTCTGAGTCTGAATGCTTTGATGATTTTTATGAACGTTTGTCGGACATTGCTAACACATGTTTTAATTTGGGTGAGGTGATTGATAACACGCGTGTCGTTAAAAATATTTTGAGATCTCTTCCAAAACGCTTTATTCCTAAAGTCACAGTTTTGAACTCTTTGGGAAATTTGAAATCACTTAAGTTGGAAGATCTTGTAGGAGATCTTCAAACCTATGAGATTGACATGTTTCCCAAAACAATTAAGGCTAAGGATAATGGCATTCCTTTAAAGACTCATCTTAAGAAAAAGAAAGAAAAAGTTTGTGACTCCGATTCGGAGGAAGATTTTGATTTTAATGATATGGCCTTGTTTGCGAAAAATTTTAAAAAATTTCTCAACATGAACAAAAATAATTCTTCCAACAAAAGAGATTTTTTGAGAAAAAAAAAAGAAAGGAAACACCAAAGAAAGCGGTGAAAGGGACAAAGAGAATGACTCAGATGAGGAGTGTGAGGAAGATTTTGAGAAAGTGACTTGTTTTAAATGTGGGGGTAAGGGGCATAAGTCGTTTGAGTGTCCTACGTGGCTTAGAAAGAAATGGAAGAAATTATCCATGCCTGCCACACTTAGTGATAGTGAGGGAGATGAGTACGATAAAGGTTTAGCACATGGGATGATTGTCGCTTTTTCTTGACATGTGAGCACACCAACTTTGTCTCACGAGAGTGCACATGAGAGCAATGATAGTGATTTGTGTTCTTTGAGTGAGGGAGAAAGTGAGAGTGAAAGTGGAGATCAAAGTGAGCTCCAAAAAGAATTTAGAGAATTGTACACCGAGACCTTGAAAACAAAGAAGTATAATAGAGATTTAGGTTGTTGGGTTTTAGATTTGGAGAGAGAGAAGGAGGTTTTAAGAAAGGAGAAGTGTGATTTGACCAACATGTGTATCCCAACTTGAGAGTGATCTCGAACGTGCCAGGGAGGTCAAAGTCAATTTTGAGAACACACCTAAGAAGGTTGAAAAGGTGGTCCTTAAGGATAAAGGTGAGAATATAGGAATAAGTCATGACAGTGCTTTTACTTCCAAATTAACACCCGAGACGGTTCCTACTTTTGTGTTAGAATCACGTGAGTCTCGCCCTAACCCACCTAGGCGTCCCATTCTTATTAGGAAAGTGCGTCCTAGAGTTTTTGAGAGAGGTGCTCCTAGGCCTATATATGTTTGTTCCCATTGCAAAAGGAGAGGGGCCTTAGGAATTTTTTTTTAATTGGGTTATGTGTCACATTTTCTTCTACACGTGTTTCTGGCACACATGCACCCACACATGATACTTTACATGCTCCCGGAGACTACATGAGAGAGTTTGCACATTTAGGTGAGCAAGTTAAGTTTTTAGTCAAATCTTCGCAAGATTTGATAGAGGTTTTTCATAAGTTGGCACCACCTTTGGAAAACCCCTCCGCACCTAGCGATTGAGGTTTAACTTATTTTCTAGGATAGGGTGTTTTTCATGATGATATTATTTGCTTATTGCTAGTATGTATCATGTTTGTATGATTTAAATTGTTTTTGAAAAATTTTGAAAAATTCAAAAAGATTTTATTTTGGTCAAATTTTGAGAAAATCCAAAAATGTTTTTGTACTTTGTTTTCACCGTTTATGGATGGGCACTTAGGATGACCGAGTCACAACATCATTCCATTTTTTTATGTGACTATTTGATAGTGTTTTGGGACAATAGGTCAATTCATCCTATGCTTTATAATGTTTGGAGTCATTGAGATGTAATTAAGTGTTACTTCCTACATGTTTGACTCATGATTTCATTTATTGCACACATGCACGGATTTGTTTGATTATTGTGCTTGTCTTATCACATGTTGGTTGGGTGTTTTCACTTCAATCCTGTCCTTAAATCGAACCAAGCGCGATGAATTTTGATAAAAAAATGTGTATATAAGAACCGTTTTGTGAGTTTGTGTGCTTTATTTAAAAACGGGGAAGGGTTGCGAAAATTTCATTTATCCTTTGCGAATACTAAGCCACCGTTTAAATTGGACCTAAAAAATTGAGAAATTTTATTATCCGGGGTCCAAAGAGGTTTAAAAGAGCCCGAAAAATGTGAAAAGAAATAAAAAGAAATTCATGCCAATTATGGGCCAATTAGGTTTTTGCACCATTTCTGCAAAGTTTGAGAATTTAGTTTAACACCTCTAAAATAAAATAGATATGAGGGAGTTTGGTTGGATATTTTATAACGGGTTTGCATTATTGGTGTGGAAATCACTTTGACTATGATTTGTTGATTTGTTGATTTGCATAAGACGATGTCATCTAAATTCAACAAAATTTTACACCTAAGGATACTTTTTATGTTCATTCGTTAGGGGTACACGTATGCATCGTGAACATATGATTGATTGAGTTGATTTACCTATCGAATGTGTTCACACCCATTCATTCCATTCCCATGACTTGGTTATTTTAGTTTAAATCCATGGTGTGATTTTTAGTATCTTATTTTTGTATAAAAAAATTGAAAAAATCAAAATTAGTTTGTGAAAATTTTTGTGATACACCTTTGCATGCGCGTAGTTTGATCAATGTTTGCCATGCATTTTTATCGTGACACTCTATGTTGTGATTTTTTCTTCTTATCTGTATATTTAGGGACATCATAAAAAAGGGGGAGAAAGAATTATCATGTTATGGGGGAGTTTTTGCATTATGGGGGAGATTTGATTATTAATGCTTTATTCTTAAATAATTTCAAACTCGATGCATCACGAAGGTTTTTGCTTTATCTCATGTGTGTAGGTACAAAGTCTGAAAATTATGATGTTGCACACCCTGATGAGAAAAGCTTTGAGAGTTGACGAAGATGTTTGAAGAACAGTTTGAGAACTTGCAAATTTATTCATGGGAGGGTAGATCTGTATAGGCATTTTGGTATTTGATAATTCGGATGTTTTTATGTATGTACCGGCATAGACATAGGGGGAGATTTGCAGGGACATATTTTTATAAGTCCGTTATTAATTTAGTATGTCATATACCGCTACACTGTCAAAGAGCTTTCAAGAACATTCAAGCATCAAAGATGGATCCGAATATCAAGTTCTTCATCATTCAAGACTCCGCGAAGTTTACTTTGGTAAGGTTTTGTTTTAAATACCTTAAATTTTCTTTTAGAGCTTTTGAAATATTTTTACAAAATATTTTCCGAGTGTTGGAGTGGACTTTTTTGTCAAATTTGAGAATGAGTAATTTTTTTAAGTGTTGGAGCGGACCTCGATTTTGACACCGAGGTCGTTCGCGCGATATCACATATCGTTCGAGAGACATTGGATGTCACGAGATGTCGTTTGAGAGACATCTGTGTCGTTCGTGCGAGACCCTTATCTCATTCGAACGAGGAAGTTTTTCGAGGCGGTGCATTTTTCCTTTAAATACTCATTATTTGGCAACGTTTTCATTAAGAAGTCCCAGCGTTTTACAAAATAGAAAAACTGCGAAAGCAGAATTCTTTTGGCTTCTTCCTTTAGGGTTTTAATCCTTTTTTGGTTTTCAATTCACAAAACTCCCATATGCTTTAGTGAATTGTTTTGGTTTTCAAGAACACAACTTTTGCTTTTTTTCATCTCTTGTGGAGTGCGTCTCTACATCGTTTGGATGCGTGTCATTGAGGATCTTGTTGCGTGAAGATTCTTTGCTGAATATTGGGCTACGAGTCCTTGGAGGTTGCTGTGTGTATTCTCTTGCTGAGTTCAAGACTGCAAGTCATTGTGGGTTGGCTGCGCGTTGATCCATTGTAGATTTCTCTATGTAATTGTAAGTTGCGATTTATGAATTCATAATGAAATAAAAGTTTTACCCGAAAGTTTTTTTTTTTCCTGATATCTGTGTCTCAGCATATTTATTGTGTCGCATGCTTTATATTTAATGGGTTGATTTATTGACATATAGATGAATGTTTACGGGCTGAATTTATTTGGTTTAAAATGACTCTAATTAAATAAGGTTTAATTGGAAACTTGCAAATAATTTTAAATCGATATCACACACCGCATTTATTACGATTTTACATCCACCCATTTGGAAACGTAGTCTACCGCGACAAGGATGTACAGGAAACCAAAAGATGGGGGAAAAGGGACCATGAAGTCAATACCCCAGCAGTCAAAGATTTCAATGATGAGTATCGTGGTTAATGGCATCATGTCTTATCGGGTAATCGCTCCCATCCTTTGACACCTTTTGAAAGATTTGCAATAATTCCTCACATCCCAGAATATTGTGGGCCAATACAAACAACATTGAAGAATTTTAGCGGCTATTTTTTCAAGGAAAAGTGTCCTCCACATGCTTCCGAATGACATAATTGGATGACCTTTGGGATTTCATCATCCGGTACGCATCGTCGGATGATCTGATCGGCGCAATATTTAAAAAGAAATGGATCATCATAGAAAAACATGCGCGACCAGGTGATGAACCTCTTCTTATCTTGAAGTCTCCAATCGGGAGGGACGTCTCTCGTGACAAGATAGGTCACTATTTACGTAAACTATGGCAAAGAAGAGGTGGAAAAAAGTTGCTCATCCGAAAAATATTCGTCTATGGGTTTAGGTCACTAGGTATGTCGGACGAAAGCCGCGATAAGTGATCGACAACGACGTTTTCTACTCCTTTTTTGTCTTTAATGGAGAGATTAAACTCTTGTAGGAGTAGGATCCACCTTATGAGGTGTAGCTTTGCATCCTTCTTCCCAAGTAGATATTTTAACGCCGCGTGGTCGGTGAAGCAAGTGATGGGAGAACCGATAAGATAGGACCAAAATTTGTCGAGCGCAAATAATACCGCTAGCTACTCCTTCTTCGTAGTGGAGTAATTTAGTTGAGGTCCGGTAAGGGTTCGACTAGCGTAGTAAATGACATGAGCCTTAATGTCTTTCCTTTGGCCCAAAGCAGCCCCTATCGCATAATCACGAGCATCACACATAAGCTCGAATGGGAAGGACCAATTCAGAGCTTGCATAATAGGAGCGAACACAAGCATGTTTTCCAATTTTTTAAAAGCACTTTGGCATGCTTCCGTCCACTCAAATGGGGTGTCCTTCATAAGAAGGTTGTTAAGGGTCTAGCGATGGCGCTAAAATCCTTAATGAACCGTCTATAAAACCCCGCGTGGCCCAAGAAGGAGTGCACATCTTTCAATAATTTGGGTGGGGGTAGGTCAGCTATGACATCTATTTTTGCTCTATCAACCTCGATCCCGTTGGATGACACGATGTGGCCAAGAACTATACCCTCGATTACTATGAAATGGCATTTTCCCCAATGCATCACTAAGTTCTTTTCCACACATCGGGTTAATACTTTATCAAGATTAGATAAACATAGGTCGAAGGATGTACCAAAAACACTAAAGTCATCCATGAACACCTCTAGCCCTCTCTCAACCATGTCACTGAATAAACTCAACATGCACCTTTGAAAGGTTGTCGTGCATTACACAAGCCAAATTACATACGTTTGTAGGCAAACGTTCCAAAAGGGCAAGTGGAGGTTGTTTTCTCTTGATCAAGTATATCTACCTCAATTTGTTTATATCCAGAATAACCATCTAGGAAGAAATAATAAGTGTGGCATGCCACTCTTTCAAGTATTTGATCGATAAATGGCAAGGGAAAATGGTCTTTCCTAGTTACCGCATTGAGCTTTTGATAATCTATGCAAACGTGCCATCCAGTGGTGGTAAGTTGGGGAACTAGATCTACCTTAGCATTTTCAATCAAAGTCATGCCCGACTTCTTCGGGACGACTTGAATGGGGCTCACCCACTTGCTATCCGAGATTGGGTAGATAATCCCAACATCCAATAACTTTATAATTTCAGTCCTCGCCATAACTTTCATCGTGGGGTTTAGCCGTGTTTGCATTGATATAAAGGTTGAACATCCTCTTCAAGATGAATCTTATGGGTGAAAATTAGGGGGCTTATACCCTTTAGATCAGCTATACACCAACCAAAAGCATCTTGGTGCTTCCTTAAAATCTTTAATAATTTACGCTCCTGCTTTTCATCTAAGCTAGAGGAGATAATAACAGGAAATGTCTCACTTTAACCTAGGAAAGCATATTTGACATTGGAGGGTAGTTTCTTCAATTAGAGAGTCGAGAATGTGTTGATAGAGGGCACCATGCGTGCTTCCCTTGGTGATAACTCTTCGAATCGAGAAACCTAATTAACATCTCTCGTATCCTCATCCGACGCACTCTCATCGAGTAAGCCTCTCAACTCCTCTATCTCCCTCTCAAACTCGGTGGCTGCCTCACTCTCATGATTAGTAGCTAGGAAAACTTCTAAGGCGTCTCCACAGTGATTTTCCTCAAAGTGTTCTTCTACGATCTCCTCAATTAAACTTACTTCGTGAAGATCATCTATGTTGAAGATGTTTGTTTCCAAAGTCATATTCCCAAAAGTGATTTGCATCTTCCCATGTCTACTATTGATGACTATGTTAGCCGTGGCTAAGAATGGGCGTCCAAGGATGATGGGAACATGATATTTCAAGGCGAAGGAGGGATCCGTGTCCCAAATGATAAAATCTATCGGGAAGTAAAAAGTTTTCACTTGGACTATCACATCCTCAACTATACCCCTTAGTTTCTTCACGGTTCGATCCTCTAACTGGAGAGTGATACTTGTGGGCTTAAGATCACCTAGATCAGGTTTCCTATAAATCGAATAAGGGAGAATGTTGACACTTGCTCCCAAATCGAGTAAGGCTTTTTAGAATTTGTTTTATTCAATGGTGCAGGAAATGGTGGGGGCACCAAGATATTTATATTTAGGGGGAGATCATTAAGAAGGATTGAGCTCACTTTTTGTGCTAGAAACACGTTCTTCTTTACCTTCATCCTCCTCTTGACTGTCAATAAGTATTTTATGACTTTTGCATATGATGGAATTTGCCTTATTGCATCGAGGAAAGGTAAGTTCAACTTTACGTTCTTAAGCACATCTATCACTTCTGCACTTATGGTCCTGTTATGGGCAGGAACTAATCTTTAAGGAAATGGTGTTGCGGAGGGTGGTTTCACTACTACCTAGGGCTCACTAGTGTCTTCTTTATCACTCTCTTTCAAGGGGACATCTTCGGCCTCTTTCGTGCCGGGCGAAATCTCCTTGTCTTTGTTTGCGTCATGTGGAGGAGGTGATAAATCGATAACTCTCCCACTACGAAGAGTGGTCATAGCTTGACATTGCTCTTGCTGTTCTGTAAAGGTGGAGATAACACTAGTTTGACCTTGGGGAGGTCTTTGGCCCTGGGCAGGAAACTTGCCCTTATCTTGGATACTCAACGATGATTGCAACTTTGAAATATTTGCATTTATGTCATTGATCATGCGGTCATGTCTAGCAGTGGTCACATTCTGGGCAGTGATGAATTGGTTTATCGCATCCTCGATATTTCTCCGCGGTGGAGTGATATATAGCCCTGGAGGTGGTGGTTCCTGCACATGTCTTTGCATGTGTGGTGCTTGTTGAAAGAGTGATGGTGGAGGTGGGGAAACATGTGAATTAGGATTCATCGCGGCATTTTGTTGCCCATAGCTAAAACCAGGATGGTTTTTCCATGAAGGGTTATAAGAATTCCCATGCGGTGCATTGAAATTACCCTTAAATCCTCCTACACCACTCACTTGCTCTTGAAGCATAACTTTGTAGGCAGGTATCTTCGGGCATTCCTCTGTTGAATCTCCCGCCTCACAAATAGCACACACCTTCTCAATGGGGTTCGGGATGGAGACGGTTGGTCCTTTTGCACATATCTTAAGTATTTCGCGCATTCCTTTCTCAAGTATATCGAGTCGACTGTCCATCATAGTATTCTTTTCTAGGTGAAATAGTCCGGACGCTGATGGAATGGTGGTCATTTGGCGGGTTCAATTATGAGAAGTAGTGTCAGATGTATCCCATGCTTGGGTAGTCTCGGTGACATACCTCAGGTGAAGCTCAACATCGTTTTCGTCTAGGTCGACAAAGGGACCATCACACATGGTTTTAACGAGTTGTTTGGAATTTATATTCGGCCCATTATGGAAGAAGGGAGTGATTTGCAGTTTATCAAGTCCATGATGAGGGCACGAAGTGATTAACTTATTCAAATGCTCGTAACATCGATCGAACGACTCATTTTCTAATTGTCAGAAGGTTTGAATTTGAGCCTTGATGGAGTTCGTTCGATGTGTAGGAAAGAATTTCTTGAGAAATTTAGATTGCAATTCGTTCCATGATGCCATCGAATTTGGAGGTAAAGACCAAAGCCAGGTCTTAGCCTTGTCCTTTAGCGAGAATGGGAAGAGTTTGAGGCGGATCACATCTTTTGTGTAAGTTTGATCACTGAGGGTCT
The DNA here is from genome assembly GCA_949130495.1 of Sambucus nigra. Taxonomy (NCBI): domain Eukaryota; kingdom Viridiplantae; phylum Streptophyta; class Magnoliopsida; order Dipsacales; family Adoxaceae; genus Sambucus; species Sambucus nigra. The sequence continues at coordinate 616,948,340 of OX422209.1, forward strand.
CGCACGCCTCCTCAAATTCCCTGCTATGGAGATATGGATTTTCTAACTCCATTCTATGGTAGTTGGGAAGTATCTGGATCATCCCATTCCTAAAGAGAAATTTCCCTGCATTATACGGGAGTAAAATGAATCCCGGAGTGTCAGTTCTCTCGGGATATAAGATTTCTCTCAAAGGGCGGTATGGGACCTCATCCTCACTGGCGGCTACACTACCGTGTTGTGACATGTCTCTCTCACTTAATGAATCTGTATCCTCACTTAGTATATTCAGAGAGGGCTCTGTGGTGTCTCCTAAGTGGGATGTCGGAGTGTTACTTGCAATTGAGTGTGGAGGCGTGGGAGGTAGGACCCATAATTATGGAACATTTGGAGTGTGAGGGCTGTCGGGGTCGTACTCAACTATCGGGTTTTCGTAAATGCTGTTTGGAGTATTTTGGGGAGTTAGAGTGAGTTCAGGATTTTGCAATAACAGGCTTATGAGAGATGATGAAGATATTTTTTTTGCATTTTCAATTTTTTTAATGTTTTTGGATTTTTGGAAATTTTTGGTCAAAGTTTTAGATTGACTTGATCTAATCCTAAGTCTACCTAAATCCCCGGCAACGGCACCAAAAACTTGACGCGACCATAAATGTGTCTAGTGTGCGTGCTATGTAGGATCAAGTGCAAGCCTATCGCTCAAGTGATAATTCGATAAGTCGGGTATCGATCCTCAGAGAAATAGGACGAACGGAGTCGTAACGACGTTGGATAGAAGAAGGAAACCTAACTTTGACTCTAATGAAAAGGAAAATGTGATTTGATTTGTGAAACAACTACAACTATATGCAGTTTTGAAAACGATTAACTAATGAAATTATGAATGCAATTTTTCTACTGCAGAATTTCGTACGACTTGACTAAAACTGTAACTATGAATGGATAAAGATAGGTCGGGTTACAATCCCCCACACCCTTGTAATTCACTTCGTAAGATACTAGGTTTAGAATTAAAACTTTAAATGGATCTGACTTTTTAATACTCTTAAGTATTACATATATGAGGGATCATAGCCCGCACAGTACGTAAGCAAAGGTTGAATTAAAATCCGGTCTTTATTTCTCCTAAGTATTACACATATGATGGATCGTAGCCCGCACAGTATGTAAGCAAAGGCTGAAATAAAGTAGTATCATATGAATTACGATAAAATCCATCTAATGTTTTGATTCCAACTTCTATTTCCACTATCGTGAATTACATCGGGTGGGGTTCATGCACCCCAACCCTTGAAAATTTAGCCAGACATATGAAAACTGGAAGAAAACATTTTTTGGATGAAAGAAACATTTTTACGAACACTTGAAGGTGATGAAGAATGAAATTGCTCACCATAGAAATAACTACTGCAGATATGAAAACAAGAATTGGAATAATATTACTTGAATTTCAAAACTCGAAGCAAACTAGGGTTTCTTATTGTTCTTCTTCTCTAACTGATTACAAAGCTTCCCTAACGAGTCATAAGCCTCCCTATTGTCTGGGAGGAGTTTACATTTTATAATCTACGAATTCTAAGATTTTCAACCATGGAGGATTCTAATTTTTCAAGTGGATAGGTTCGAATTTTCGAAACTAGAACCGATCCTATTAAGGGGTTCAGCTCGGTTCCATCTTTACAGTGCTTTACAGGAAGTTCTTCGAGCATAGAATCGATTCTTTTTTTTCTCTTCTTTGGTTTGGTTCCATCTTGTTAACTTTTCACAGGAATTTGTTCGAGCATAGGATTGGTTCGTTTTTCCTCTCCTTTGGTTCGATTCCATATTTTCAGGAACTTTTCCTCCTTGTATTTATTTTAAGCGTTTGGTACGGAACTCAGATTAGGGTGCCGATCCTTCCTAAACACTGAACACCTGAGAAATAGATGGAAAATGCATGAAACTCGGTGTACTCATTAGAAACTTATCAATAGCAATGATATGATATAAATCCACTTGAATTACCCTTTGCGGAGTGATAAAAGCCTCTAAATTAAGGGGATAAATGGGAAGAATTTATTCCTAATCAGTTATAAATATAAATAATTCCTCACAATTAGAGGATGGTTTAGAGTCAAGTGAGCAGGCTCATGAGCTAACTTGAATAAATGATGAGGAAAGCAAGTAAGTTGTTTCAAGCAGTTTAAAGGAACAACGAGGAAGCTTCCCAAAGGAGCTATTCATAGAAGCCTTTTATTTTCATTTAATCTTATTTAAGATATGTATTTATAAGACACATTTTAATTTGATGAGATGTATTGTAAAATGTGGGTAATGTTTACTGGTATCCACGTGGGACCAAGTTTGGTAGGGCTTGGGAGACCTTTCATGCTTTATTGAACAAACTCGCCATGGGAACCTGGGAGGGAACTAGTTTGGAGGATTTAGAAGAAAGGATCCGTTAAGGCATAATGTGACACTCTAGATATACCAGGTAAAACACCGAGGGATCATAACGCGAGAGAGCACAATCAGAGCAACCATGAGTCCGATCGCCCATTGGCTTTAGTGCTAAATAATTCTTAACTAAAAGTAACATTTGTCTTAAGTGACATCACATATGACCTACCCAATGTACAATTCAAACTTGAGTAAACCGTGGTGGTTTAGGGGATGCCAGTTAGTTTGGAAGCTTACCACTGTTGTGAATTTCGCTTGACACAACTGATCATAGAAAAGTAGTATTGTTGGCATTTAATGCCAATGACCTAGGGGCATGCTGACACATAATTACATTAAATTCTAGTGACATAAAGTTATGATGATTGGACTATTGCATTAATTGAGCCTGAGTCGGAGGGGGGGGGGGGGGAGGGGGCTAATTGTATAAATAACCCACCACTCCATGAGAGAGGGATTATTATTCCATTATCGTTATTATCTTCAGCATATCAGACATAGAGACTTATTGCGATACCAGAGCATTTACCACCTACTATCAAAACACTTTGCCTGAGATTTTCCACCAAGAACTAGGCATTTATTGATTTGTGACCAATGTTTCTCCAGACCCTGGTGTTTGAGCTGCCTCCCTAAGGTGTATCTAAGGGTGCGTGTTTCACTCTCCCTCTATCTAGTTGTTTCAAAAGTTCATTTATTGTTGATCATTGAGTTATACACGAGTGATTTTTTGAGTATCAAAGTCTTTGGTTCTATTTCATTTGAATTTATCTTATCATTGTTAATAGTATCGTGTTTAGTAACATTATTGCCACTTTAATAGAGGTTATGCCTCCATTTGTATTCAAGCACCCTAACATCAAGAGGATTCCCCTATTACAAAATTATTCTCAGTGAGATTCATAGAGGAAGTTATATAGCCCACTTAGGTGAGCTATCACTTTATTATTATTTGAGCTCTCAAGAATAACAGTTAAGTTAAACAACAATATAAACTTACGAGTTTTGGTTAACAATTAAGCAAATTAATTAGTTAAGCTGCAAATTTAACTATATAGAATAATAATGTTGGAAGGTGAAAATAAGATTTCATTAATCTGAAAACAAACATGGCACAAGGTCTATGCAGAGTAGCAAAACGGCCGAAAGAAAAAGATAATACAAAAAGAAGAGCAAAAAACCCAAGGTAGCTAAGGGTGACCTCCCCCTAACTGCCAACAACATTGTTCCCTTGATCGGGTGTGTCAATAGGAACATACGATTAAACAACCGTCTACTCAACCTCCTTCCCAATTGTCAAGGAGGCCTCCACTTCACCCATAATAGGCTTCTCCATCCCCGGATCTTCAGCGTATGCTAGGTCGTTCTCCAAGAGACTGCCCCTGTTAAGACCAATAAGCCATCGTGTAATAACCCTCTATTTTCCACATACTAGTTGGCCATTCTAATATGTTGAAGATAGGGCATGTTAGTCAATTTATATCATTCTCATCATCAACACAATAATAAATAATTAAAGTGAATTTAATTCCATCCACAACATGCGATACGAAATGATAAATCAATACCGAAATAAAAATGACTTAATTATTCAACATAATAAAACTGAAATAGTCTCAACTCTCATATAAACCAAATGAATAAAAATAACTGAGACAAAAAATCCATGCAATCACTAAATAAATTACTAAATTAGAGTACTAAAATAAATAACAACCTAAACTAGGAATCGACTGAAAAGACTAGAAAGGAAGTGGAGTGTCAAGTCTGAATCTCCTCATTCCTAGGTTCATGTTTATGAATGTGTGGAAAAAAGTTTATATGATTCGGGTCAGTGCCCTGAATCTGCAACAAATATCTTCTATATCAAACATTAATAATCACGTGACTCATTTATAATAAACATGACAATCCTTCGACTCTCGTATGCAATAAATACATCACCCATTATCATAAGTGTAATACTAACGCATGTACCAACCCAAGGCATGAATGATCTAATATTATCTACCACTAGACTAATGAATGAGTAACAAGATGATAATATGCAACACGGATGTAACTAACTACACATGTTAAGAATACATCCCAATCCCAAACCCCACACATGTCACCCGCAAGTAGGACACACATGATCTCATATAACAATATATTAATGTGATATAGGTTTCATTTAATAAAGTGTCCATTGATATAGAAAACTAACTTCGGGGACCTCCTCGTGCTTCTATCGATAAATCCGTAGGATTCTGTATCCTAATGGATTTAATCATACACACACACATGAGAATAAGGGATCACTACACAATCATACCACTGGATAGTCCCATATCAAAACTAAACCAATGGATCAGACCATCCTCCTCTCTCATCATGAAGAACAGACTGACTGAATGCACGATCAAAATATAATGACCTCCACAAGTCTTGTGTCAACAACCAGAAGTGAGGTATATAGTCACTTCCTTTTCAAAACACCCCGACTGATAAATTCCCCACGAGGAAACAATATGTTCATATAAGAAACCACTATATACACCCCTATACAATATATATAAATATAGGATATTACATAACTCTAGATCATACCTAAATCATCACGATCCCCTGACGCTGAATTGAACCATTTATTTAAAGTCTTATTCAATCCTTAACCCTAATTAGAATCAACTTATTTAATCTATTGGTTTATTACCTAATAAACCCAACATTCTGTATATACTAATTTTCTCTTAAGTATACAAAGATCACGATATTCGAATAAAATTGGGAAACTCCAACAATCAACATTATGGACCAACCTCCCTTGCTACGGGGGCCAAATCTATTTGCCCCCAAGTCGAATCGATTTGGTTCGAGCCAAAAGGGCGGCTCGTTCAAAAAAATACATTTTGATGCCCCCAACCTCCACGAATGTCCAAATCAATCTTCAAGACCACCATAAACCTTATTATCCAACCCAAAAACTCACATGATGTAATACCCCAGAGTTTTATATTGATATTTAATTAGATATTTAAATTATGCAACTGACACATAATTTAATTAAATTAAGAAATAATGTGAAAATAAATAAATAATAATTTAGATTGAAATGAATTAAAATTTTTCTGACTATGTATTTATTAATGTGTTACAGTAAATAAAATTGGATGTCAAATAATATTATGTCGTAAGTGAATAAACATGACATAATTTAATAATATCTCAATTGTGACATGATTAGTTAAATTATAGTAGGATGAGATGGAAAATATTGATAAGTTACTTGGATGATAATTTCGAGTACACAGTTGATCCGAAATGGGCTAAAATAGTCAAAATTAAGTACTCAAGAGTTGTGTTTTGGTCTCGGGGGCTTTTTAGCTTAATCGAGACTAATTTAATGACTTTTGGACTTCTTAATTGCATATGTAATATAAAAAATGAGATTTACACTTATAAAATGAAGGGTTTGGGTTTAGGTAAAGGTAATTTCACAAATCCAAAGGTTAGAAGAGTTATCAAAGAGTTAGAGGGAGAGAGTGAAGAGAATTGAAAAGAAAATTCAAGAGTCCAAGTGAGGAATTGAAGAACATTTCAAGAAAACTCTAGGATTGAACAATTGGAAGAAAATTCTAGGAAGACTATCAACATCTTCATCAAATTCAAACCCTACAAACCTTAAGGAAAGTAATTAACTTGCTAATTAATTTGTGTATTCAATTTTAGTCATATCATAGTTGAAAATTGATATTTTTGGGATGGTTTCATATACATAAACTATGGGATTTGGAAAAATTATTTATGTTTGGGAAATGATATAAATTATGGATTTTAAAGAATTAATATGGATTGAGAACTCTTAAATTTTTAGAATTTATATTGATAGGAAGAATGGGATATGGAAATGATTATGTGATATGATTATTATAATGATGAATTTCTTGACTTTAGTTATGAATCTCATGAATTGATGATTAACCTTCTGAATTAAAGTGATTACTAGATGTTAGAGTCATCTTATAAATGTCCCCCTATACTCTATATGGATCGGCTACTGTATAATACTATTTTGAAGACGATTGGGACTGAATTGGGGAAAAAAAGAGGGGTTGAGATTCACTGACTGTAGAAGTGAACAGGTTCACTTTTAGACCGAACCGGTTCGAATTTATCGATTTAGACAGAACCAGTTTGCTTTTAGACAAAATTGATTCGAATTTTTGAAAATTTTCAGATTGGACTTTTTTTTTTAATAAGAGACAAATTAAATGATTAAGGATATGTGAAACCCAAAGTTGATATTTTTATGTTTCTAGAAATCGAAAAAAGTGTGTGTTAGAACTGGGTTAAAGGAGACTTTTATTCGGGATAACAAATTTAGAATAATTGAGGAATATAATTAAATGCGAATAATTGTGGTGGAAATTCGGATTTTGGGATACGGAATGAGTGATGATAATTATGTGTCCAAAAGTTGTATTTGAAATTAAATTAATTAATTAAGTGAATAATTAATTAATTGATATATAATGGAGCATTGAAAAATATTGCGTTTGTGCCATTAGTGATAAGCATGATTAAATAAATTATTAAGGAATATATACATGTGTAAAAATTGTGTGTGTGTGTGTGTCTCTCTCTCTCTTTCTCTCTCTCTCTCTCTCTCTCTCTCTCTCTCTCTCTCTATATATATATATATATATATATATATATATATATATATATATATATATATATATATATATATATATTATCATTGTGAAAGATATAATTATATGAATATAATAACATACCCCTCTAGTTCTATCATCGGAAGTTTCGCGAGTAAGTGATCTTGCCTGGATAGCGAACGCAGGTTAAGTATTATCGATAGGTCATAAACGCCACGCATGTGCACGATAAGGTTAAAGTTCAAAGTGAATTAATTATAGGTATGGTTATGGCTTATGGCCGCCCCTAACGTTATTGTTTTCTATCACTTTTCGGTGTGAGATCCCGACCCGGTAGCCAGGATGATGTGAGGATTCCCCGGATTATGATAGCATCGATCGTAGAGACCCGAATTCGATAAATTATCATTGTTATTAGGGATGACTATTATACATATATAGTAAGTGATATATATGTATGCATGATGTGATAATGAATACGTATATATGTGTGCAGAAAAATATGTATGGGCATGATGAATTAAATGTGAATATTACTAACTAGTGAAGGTTGTTTGAAATGATAAAATAAATTATAATTGAGAATTATAATGATTAGCTAATGTGAAAGCTAAATAAATAAATTACGCATGATGGGATAACGTATGGAATTTAAGGATACTTAGGAACTAGTTAGGCGGACAACATAACTAGGTGATTAAAATGCATACGTTAGGTGCACACATTAGATGAGAGGTGAGTAGTGTATCATGAGAGAGTGCGGTACCAATTTAAATATGAGTGAATGGATACATATTTATTTATGCATTTTAATTACTTGCAAAAGATTTTCAAAAGGATTTGGTCTCTAACCCATGTCAAAATTATTTTTAAAACCTTTATGTGTCTAGCCACAGGGTCGCCAAGCGTGATCATCTATCAAGGTACTGAAGCTGCGACAGTTGTGGATTGTAGTAGGGTTTTTGTTCAACCGTTTCTATTCTTGTGTTATAGTTCAGTACTCTTTCCTTATTTAGGCATGTTGCCTATGTCAGACAATTTATTTCAGCTTATGTTTTATTCATTCTAGGTATTATTGTATGGAGGATTTTTTCGATGGTTTATTCAGAATAATTTGGCATGTAATAAATTTACAGTTGGATTTAATTATGGTTGTGAATTTTATTTAAATTTTTTAGATGAATGTGGATTATTGTTATATTTCGTGTCACATTAATAAAGATTAAAATTTAACACACCACTTATTTTAATGATAGGTGGTTGGTTCGATACTGATGCTAAGAATGAGCCAATGAGATTCATGTTTATTTTCATAGAGGGATGGCACCCGTTATTTTAATAAGAGTGTTGTCACACATGATTAAGATCGTCATTCGTTTCTAAAGGGTTTAGCATTCAACAAACACGATTAAAGGTTTAATTTTACAAATTTCCAAATTAAACCAAGTTTCAATATTTAACATACAATTGAATCATAATAACACGTGAATTAAAAAATAAGCCTTAAATTAACATGGGGATTCAATTATCATACAAAACTAATTTCTAAACATGAGTTTTAATCAAAGAATCATATTATAAAACAATCTAATATAAGGTTTCTCCTCAAAAGCTTTAGTCTTTCAAATGAAGATTAATTCGACAGAAATTTCAATTAACCGAATAACAAAACATGATTAAGATTTCAATTTTATATGCTAAACATGAGTTTAAATCCCAAACTAAACTACGTAACATGAAACTATAAAAAAAGTTAGAGATCAAACGTGATAAAGAAAGAGATTTCTTGCCTAAAAGATACGAACGGTGATTCTAAGCATGTTGATCCTTGTTCTTCTTCCCGAAATTATCCGTAAGATCTTATGTAAGTATAAGGATTATAGGGTTTATGTTTTGTGTGTAAAGTGTTTGATTAATGAAGGGAACCCTTAAATAATTCTTAAATCCGCAGGTCACTAATAAGACTAATTTTGGGCCTCTAAAAGAACCCTAAATGCTACCATAACTAGTCCAAAACTTGGCCTAAAGTTATACCTACCCTTAAGCCCAAAATAAAATGATAAAAACACTTGTCCAAGCCTTCATATAATTATCGAAGGTGATCCAAACTATAGTACCTCATAACTCATAGTATTACCTCACAATGTAAATAAAATGTACACTTACTTATTTTATGCGTAAGCAAATATAGTCCAATCTTACTTAATTAATTACACCGATTAATTAAATTAATATGCGGTAAAATAATTCACATAACATGCAAATTTAGTCATCATCTAAATTGTGCATTTTTATTATTATCAATTTCACTCAAGTAATAATTAACTCCCATTTATTAATTTATTTCCATCATTAATAAATAATAAATAAATACAAGAAATACGGGGTCGAATGATTCTTTGAAGGACTTCTCTAGCTCGACCTTGCGATTGAATCAATGACATAATTTTTTCCTTTACAAAATTAGTTTTTGCAACCTCTTTTAGGTAAAGGCCTTTTAGGGGTCACCAACTCAATGCCGACCTTGCTGAAATCCAACAGGAGGACTCCTCCCATCACCTTTTGTTTACAAGATTTCTCCTCCTTAAGCTTTCCTTCTAGCTGGGTGATCCTAATGGTCTTATCTTAAAGGGATTTTTTTATTACCTTGTACTAGTTATGAAGAAGGTCGTTACTCTTCGACAAGTAGTTGCCCCGAGTGGCCGCATCATGCATAACTTGCATGGACTGAAAGACAAGAAAAAGAAAAAGTTAGCATTTGAACAAAACCCAAATTTTATAAATAATATAATGAAGCTAACTTGCCAGAATAAAGCTGGGGATCCTTTCCTTACGAAGGCTCTCCAAGGTGATGATTCTCTAAGTCGTCATATCTTTAGGTAACATGGTGGATTGAGCCACCGAATATCCAAATTTGATGTTTTAAAATGCTGAGTCATTGGTGGTGATGCCTTGACCTTCATAAATATTATCATCCAGGGATATGCCACATACATTAATAATGGTGGAGGAGTCTGTTGGCGAGTCTGATGGCATGGGCTAATAACCAACAAATGGTTATTGAAGGGAGTTGGAGGAGTTTTATCCTGTTTGACCTGCTTCTCCTTCTCTCTTTATTTCTCCTTCTACTAGGATTTTTTTATCCTAAACGGAGATCATCCTTTTATGGTGCAGCTGCACCTTGAGGACTTTGTTTGTATTGGCCGTCCTGTTTCTTCTGATTGTCACGGACGAAGGTAAGGTTAACGGTCCATCTAGATCGACCATCATATCTTTAAGATTTTGGGGACTGGTGGAAAGAAAAAGTCCCATGTTTGATGACTTCTCCCCTCTCTACCTCTTCCCAAAGCCAACTTGATATTTTGACTTCTTCGTATGAGAAGAGTGCATCGAGGTCATTAAAGAAAATATACTCGTTTTCTTTAGTCGGGTCTTCCTTAGAATCAATTGAGATGACATAGGTGAATGATAACTCTTTACCACCGTACACTCCTCTTGCAACTTTGGTAGGGATGGGGTAGCTATTGGCATAGAGGAATCACTAACCATAGTGTAATCAACAACAATAAATTCTAGGATATCTATGAAGTTCTTAGCTCATGCGACTATCAGTTCGTAGACAAGTAGGACGTGATATTCTCTGTAATGAGATTTAATGCCGGCTAAGTTTTTCCTCACCCAAAATTTTTTTAACCCAAAATCTTCTTAAGTCTACCAAGTTAACGTCTTGGTCTCTAGGTTTCCTCTTGAAGTAAGGACATGCATGCAAAGAAGAAGGTCAATTAGTAATAGAATTATCCAAATTCATAAAATAAGTTAAATAAATAGTAAATGACCTACTGGAAGATTCGACTTGAATAGGAAAAGGAAGACCTACACAGTTTTGACAGTATAATAACCTAAAAAACACTAAATAATTTTTTTTTCGATCTGGGTAGAAAGCTTAAAAGTGATATAAGCTAGGCCTAAGAGAAATCTTAAGGTCATAGAAATATCTGATTTCATTCAAACCCAGATTCGTCCCATAAATCTGTAGCATTTGTCCTCATTATAATTTGAAAAAAACTTTTATTTCATAGATTAGAAGTATTCCATATAAATGAGGTACTTCCACCAGTTTTAGGTGAAGGGGTAAACAAAATCCCCTCTCTATTTTAACGACCATCATAAAGGCAACCTAACCATTGGTGTTATAGACATCCTCATCATTGGGCGAGATCCTTATTTTGATATTTCTAGGTATAATTTAATTAGTATGAAAAGCCTCAAAATCATTTTCAGTGTTCACTTTATACTTCCTCGAGCGCCTAGACATGGTCGAGAGGAAATAAAAATAAAAGAAAGAAGAAGAAGATAAATTGAGTGTCTGCAACTCAAATTAGCGAGAGAAAGTAAAATGAAGGTTTTATACCTTTTAGCGTTCCAGTAAAGGAAGTATAACGGGTGTTTGAGACCCCTTATACCCTTTACCACTAAAGAAAAGTAGGAGTGATGGATCTCTTGGGAAGAACGCCTCCCCTCCTCTTCCCCCAATTCACATGCTTCACACACCATGATTACCCAAGGAAGAAAACTTACGATGCATGTAACCCTAAACATATGGATTATATGCATCATAACAATGATTACTCCCCCACTAAGCACAGATGGGATGCATCTTAGTTAATAAAGGGAGCTTAATGAAATTCACGCCAATACGTGCACATATCAACAAAGCAAAATTTGGCTGATCACTCCTATAGATCGATGACTCGAATTATGTGGGAAGTTGAAGGGAATATAAGACAGGAAGTTTATGTGGCATGACACATGAAACTAAGATATTAAGGCAGTGTAGTCGCCTGAAGATCACAAACCTGCTAAGAGAGAATTAAGGGAGATGGAAATTAGATTTAGCCGAATACAGATTTAATATAATTCTACTACTTCAAATCTAAGGTCATGGATAACAACAATCACTATAGAAAAGACCTATAATCATAGGAGACTTATATATAAAAATATCAATGATCTTAAAGACTTGGGACACATATTTACACACTCTTGAACCCACAAATTGGAATCTCATCTAGCAAACTTACCACTCCAAGTTATCTTCCCATTTCTCCATTAGCAAAGCTCTCTTATCTTTTCCCAATGGATGTAGATAAGACGATCTATCGAACGACATGAACTTATATGTTTTTTTCATATTGCAATTATATATTAGGGTCAAATCGATATATTATAATTATTTTAAGATTGATATCCCCTACAACTCTAGAATTTAATAATAATTGACTATATTAATTATTAGAGTTGGAAGTACAATTCAGGGAGTTATAATCGATTAAATTGAGACCTAGTCAACAAAGTGCAACATAGCAAACTGAGTCTCAAACTTAAGCGACTATATCATCAAATTTCATTTCATTATAACTAGATTTTTGAATAACATAAAAGTAACTTTATCCCAATAACTCCAAAAGATTATAATTTCCACACAAGAGATTAAAAACAATAATAACACAACAAAGCTTGCTCATAATGCATGTGTCAATGAATTCATTGAGATTCCAAAAGAAAAAGTAAAAGAAAAGAGCATAACACTGCTTGTAATCTTTGATCGTTTACTTTATCAATAAAAAAGTGTTATACTACTAGACATAACTATCTAAATTCAAGAAAAAGATTTTCTTAGTTCTTATGCAACAACAATTCATTTTTACTTTCTTGTCACGGTACAACTTCATTGTTTCTTCATATATGATAATGCCATAATTGTGATTAATCAAGGGATGATGTAGTTCCATTAAACTTTTTCATGTAAGCTTGCTCAAGCAAAGAGGTAGTCAACTTCCTTGTTGAGTAAATAAGGTAGCAAAGTTCCTTATAAGGTTTTGGTTCTACCTAACACTTGTAGACACCACATTTTAGGACCCCCTAAGCATCTCCTTAGGTCCATAGCACTTCCACCTCCACTATAAAACCCTAGGTCATACTTCGGGTACCGATCTGTAGGCCATCGGGTGCCATCGAGCCCCATTTGACTCCTATCAACTTTTTCATTTCAGTGAAATCTCAAAGAATCTTTGAAGGGCTCTGAATTCACTTTCCAACGGTCCATCCTATGCACGAATCAACCTTACAGTTTCGTCTAACGACCCATTTCCCCCAAAAACTGATCCAGAGGCCACCGGGCTCTATTTGACTCCCGTACTCTTTAGCCTGAATGAGAGTGAATGAATCTTTGTAGAACTCTAAATACCCTTTCGAATGGTTCACCCCATGTGCGAATCAGCCTTACGGTACGAACGAACGAACCGTTTTACTCTAAAGGGTCACCGGGAACTTTTGGGCCCCATTTGACCAGAGTAAACTCTTCAAATTGAGTGAATCTCTTTGAAACATTGAAGAGTCCCTCATAACCTTCATAACGGTATGCCCCGTGCACGAATCGACCTTACGGTTTAGATGAACGATCCATTTTCCTCTTTTCTAAAAGACCATTGGATGCTTTCGAGCCTCATTTGACCACAGTCAATTCCTAAAATTGGGAGCGACCTAATGTATTCTTAAAAGGATTTGAATACCCTTTCCAACGGTTCATCCCGTACACGATTCTACGAATTGCATTTTATGTTCATTTTTTTTAAAAATATGCACGAGACTTCCGAATGGCAAACCAATTTCCTGCCTTTTGGTAGTGTGTTTGGGGTTGCTTGCCGATAGGCATGTCAAGTACAATACTGATCGACACCCCCCTGACCCTATATAGAAGGAGCATGAGCTCACTTTGAAAGGCACCTTAGAAAGATCCCTCTCAGTGATCTCAACAACATTCTCTCGAAGTTCACGTGGTTTCCATATTGAAACCTCTCCCCCACAAGTTATTTCCATATTTTCCTTGCACAATTTGGCAAATTCCCTTCCCTCTCCTCCTACCACCTTCATCCACTTGCAAGATCATCCCTTCAACAATCAAGATCAACCTTAAAGCTTCCAAAGAAGATCCAAACCTTTCATTCTCTCTTTAAATTGACTTATTTTCGCATCAGTTATTGAATTCTTACTTTAGCATTTCATCTTTATGAGATCACACATATTAGTATCCAACTTTTTATTAGTAGTATTGCACATACTATATTTTCTATAAAAAATCCTAAAACAAGAAAAAGAGGATTTGCTTGTAAATTCCAAACGGGGATTTCTCCCTATATTTTCTTACACTAAAACATCCTTTTTCTACACACGCACATATAATAAAGTCCCCGATTGGATTTATGGAATAAACCCCACCCCTGTGTTGCATGTGAACTACGTGGACTTTGATGCCTTTTTAGACTACATAGATGTCTCGAGTAAAATTCGAGATTTGAGTCCTCCTTTCCTATTTTTTAATATATTATTTCCATATATTATATTTGTGATTCATGCTTGCGTTTTATCCAACCTATACCATCGTTCTTTCATAAATGATCGGTAACCCAACAAACTCACACATTATATTTTTAATTACTATTGCAGAAGCACACTTGAGGATGACCTCACTCCGCCTTTATCCCTGACGTGAGTTGAGTAATTCCACTCTCCATTTATATATACACGCACACACTTCCTAGAGTTATTAAGGAGAAGAATAACACGTGCCCATCAGAGATCGAAAGGGAGGGATGGGTTCCTAACACCTTCCCATTACGTAATTTATCCACCGAATCCTTAAACTAATTGGTTTGTTAAGCATCAGTATGTTTTTGATGTTGTTTTCTCAAGGCGGTAATATTTCTTTTGCATGTTTTGTGCAAAATATGCTGGTGACTCTATTTCTATATATCACCCCAATTGACGACGACCGAAGCACCCCGAGGAAGGACACGAGACCCCCGCACGTGCACTGGCCGGGATGATGGGATGGCCACAACACTAATGAAGTTCTCGAGTCCTATATCGAGCATGGATGTAAACAAGGATAAACAACGTACAAATATTTTTTTTGCAAAGTCTCTTTAACTATATCTTTAATATTACACTCGTCCTTTTAATTATTCTTACATGTACCAACTCTACATATTTCAAGCAAGTAAAACATATACTTCTTCCATTAATTCTATAAAAAACTAATCCACCCCTACTGGGTATATATCTGGGCCAAAAACATCTGCTAGTTTTTTGCCCCCAATTTTTCACATTACATATGTATCTTTTTAAAAAACTAATTAAGTAGGGGATTAATCCCCACTGGGCTTGCGGTGGCTTCATCCACGATTCTTGTGAAGTTTTATTACAAAGACACTAATCATAAACTAACTCTAAGGGTATCACTCATTTTTCTATGCTATGTTTAACTTGTGTGAAAGTTGGTTGGACCTCTAACTCCAAACGTTTTTGGTTATAAACCATCCAAGCGACAAGGAGGATCATTGTTACCAGAAATATCAGGTGACAGGCCCATTTATGTTTGCCTTTTTTTTATCTCAACAACTATTTTTCAATGACTCTAATTTAAACTTGTATTTCTACTCTCAAAATTACTACAAATTCATGCACTCGTAATCTCAATATTTTGTTCACTATATCCCGATCTTTGCTATAATTTCTGAAATTTCTTTCCTTATATAATCATATGGTAGATGAATACTATTCGAATATCGAGTACTATGGATTGAAAATGAGTTACATAATTTTTTTACCTTGTCCATCATTATTCTATAAGTCCATATAGACGGAAAAGCAATGTTATCGGGACGTTGTTCTTGGATGAATAGTTATTTAGGGGTGTAGGAAAGAGGGACACCTTCATTTTTAGAAAGAATATTTCCCTTATACACAAATGTATTATATGTCCTAATTTCATCAATAATTTTGCATGTGGAAAGAACTTTTCAATAACCATCTAAGGAATTTCTTCTTATGACCCGTATTTTATAAGTGTATGGGATACAACCATAATATAGAGTCTATATGGTCAATACAAACATCAACAACTCTTCAAATGAGTGATCACTTGAATTTGTAATGAAATAAAGTATCATGTAGCATAACATTGGCATGGATTTCCTCGTTGAAGGTCTACTAGGAAAACCAACATTCTAGATGCATTTGTTGATCCTGGCTTCTGGATATGGCATGATTTTTTGGGACAATTAGTTTTCACAATGATTTTAACGTGTTAGATATTTATGTTGTTTTTGATGATTTGATGAATAATTTAACTCATATGTGGATTATGTTGTCAGCGAAAATCTATACTCGATGGGTAACTATCTTGTTGAAGTTATATATCCCATTTGTGAAACATATATTTAAATTATATCTAATTAATCAAACACCAAATAGATGAAGGCATAAATCTACCCCAAAGGATGTCAATAGATCATTTTGTATTTTGGAATCACTTTTCGATTGTTAATTTACAAGATAGGACATTGAACAAGGTTAGTTGGGAAAAATAATGATAACTTGCTTAATTTTGCAGAACATAATCGTCGACGATGAACACAACAAAAATTTTAAACCACGGGAAATCTTTATTAGTTGAGACACCACCTAAACTCGTTAAACTACTCAATAACAATCATGTTGATGTTTACAATGTGATATATGGGCCCACTCTAGTTCAATAGGTGACACAAAATACTATTTTGCTCCATGGTTAGTTTATTTTTTTGTGGAGCCATTTTGTGGTGACATCTAGTATCACACATTTATTTGAGTATTTGTAACAAATCATTAGTGTTAATAAATAAGCCTTTTACTTCATTCGTAATATTTCTTGTAAATAGGAATATATAAGTTCATCCACGAAAAAAATGACCAAAACAACAACATACAAACTAAAAAATATATTACAGTCATATTTCTTGTAAAATATAAGTACACAGTAACAATTCCATATGTTCTTGGTTTTAAAAATGAAGTTGGCGGTGTCTTCAACATTTGCTGGAGCGGTAACAATAGAGCTAGAAGAGTTCGCTTCAACACTGGGATCATAACATATAAATGTGTTAAGATGGACCCTATTATGCCTTTATCAGTCGATGAACATCACATATGTATATTTTTCCTCCTCATATGGATAAATTTGTGATAAAATGCTCTAAAAACCTTCCACATTTCACGCACACTCCTTTTAAATGTGGAAAACTCCACGATGATTACCCTTAAATATAATATAAAGTTATGAATATAATGTTTGATTATTTTAGATGAAAAGAGGTTAAGGATGAACTAATAGAGGTAGAAAATTGAATTTAAAAAACTAGAGTAAATATATCCAAATTTTACAATTCTAGCTATATATATATCACACAATTTGCATCAACTTTCCATACGAAGCATTGTGAAATTAATAGGTATCAAAAGTGCACAGGCTACTAATAAAATAATGTGTAACATTCAAGTATGATGAGAGAGAATTACTAGGATTTTGGAGATATTTATTAATTTTAATTACTATAATGTCAATATAATTTTTGATTTCCGATTTAAATTACTCAAAACTCACCAGAATCCTTCGCATAAATTTTGGAAGCTAAATCAATGAAGTTCAATTTTTAATTCACTTATTATCTTATTCATGAAAATAAAATCCATATTCCCTTGAAGAGTAAATATTCTACGGGTTTTAAGAAGTAATTAAGCATGGACTATCAATTGATTACAGAACAACATAATCCATCAAATTTAATTGTACATGAAATCGTAGAAGTGGATATCACTTAATTTAGAAGGATAAAATATTACTTTATAATATTTTATACGAATAAAGAATCTTTGAAACATTTAAAATAATTTTTGGAAATTCTAAATGTAATCGAGCATTAAATACTAACTAAGAATGTCAAACGTTAGTAATCCTAGAAATTAAATTTAAGATATCACAATGAATAACAAAATACTGCAAGATAAAGATAAAATTCTCATTATAACAATCAACTTAAAAGATTTTGGTTCAGAATGGTATTATAGTCAGGAATCAGTCCTCTCCACAAATTTGCACACAATAATATCTCATGTACAATCACATTACATTTGATAGAAATTCGATGCTAAATATTAATCTCCAAAATTGTTCTTCAAACCTTCGACATAACCTTCAATTTATAGTGGTCGAGTGGTATAAGTTGAGTTGAAGTTGGTCTCTCTTTGATTGACCGATAAGTCTTTTGGAGTTACTCAAATAACTATACTGAAAGTAACCGGTACAACCTTTTGAGGTTTGGATTATAATGAGATACACGTTTACCCCTATCTAGGTTGACCTTTTATTTGATGGAATACAAGCGTATGATTTTGTGTCAATCAGAGAACAAAGAGTTTTCATTATTTTTAGGGTTGTAATAAAAATCATCTTTTGGCTTTTTTTTAAATTTTATTCTCCAAATGGTTAAATATTCATGCATACTTTTAGGCCAATAAAATGCTTAAAATTAACGTAATACCCTTTTATACTCTAAAATTTATAATTTTATCCTTGTTTATCCTAAAGCTTGCAAATTGACTCTAATTAATAAAAGTGCGTCTAATAACTTATTATATAAAATAAAATGGGTTTAACGAGGTATAAATTTGTGTATAAAATATAAGAAATAATGTATTTATCACTAAGACCATTTGTAGAGCATTATAGCATTTTTGTGGGCCAAAATACTAAAATGGTAAAATGGCCATCAAATTTTAATTCGTTCTCTAAATGTTCATGGAAAGAATATGTTCCCATGACAAATGGAATGTAATGAGATTATCCTTCCTATGGTATTACAGTTGCTATGTTAATCACATTTAAATCCTAAGGGTCACAACTAACTCTCGGTTGTAACAAATCCTTTTAAAATTATATGCATAACCATTATTTTAAAGAATTTCAACTAAGATATCCAATCTCAAACTCATTCTTATTTATTTAAGATTTCCTCCTGAACCTATCATCTCTCTCAATCTCAATATCAATCTCAATCCCTTTCCATCTAATGGAATTTAACTCATAATGCTAACATACTCAAATGCTAAGGGTTCCCAAGTCATCAAAATAACAATTTATATGATAATGAAGAAGCTTTGATTTTATCTTATCGGTTGACTACTTTGAAGGACTTGATTTAAGACACACATTAGAGGAACATAGGAGTGTGAGAGAGTTGTAGAGAAATTTAATTGTGAGACCTAGTTCGGGAGTTCCAGTTCACATCATCGATTATAACTGGGTGGATCACTATTAATATATTCGTAAGAAAGTTTTACACCATTGTAGGGGGAGATAATATGGGATTAAGTCGTGGCCACACCGATTTATATGTGGTTCAACTTGTATGCATGATGTATATGGTGGTGTAAAAAAAATCCTTATAGGTTCATAAAATGTTATATTATTACGAAGAAAATTTCAAAATATAACAAAGATATTTTAATCGGGTGCAAGAAAAGGTTGAAGGCCAGGACTGAGTTAACATCAGGTGGTGCACAAATCGAGTCTGAGTCTGGCCTATCCTCCATGTTTATTGAGTCATATGTGGTTTTTATGGTTGGCGTTGGACGATGATACCCTTACCACTTCCCAAATGAGGATTGGTTTTTCCAATTAAAAGAAATCCTGAAAAAGAGAAGAAAAAAGAGGGAAATAACTCATTCAGCCCACTGTGCCTAACCTTGTGGTGAACATGAATGTGTGCATGGTGTCCTAAGACTATGATTGTGTTAGGACCTTAATATAAAACAATATTTGATTAATGTAAAATTGAGAAGCACCTTAAAAAATATGGGGGATTGGAAGAAAAAATCATAACCAAAAATGAAAGGAAGAGGAAGACATAATGACTCAAAACTACTCCAATATGGATAATCGTGCACACGTGTATGTGGAGAGTAAAAGAAACTCATTGTTGATGCAAAAAACTACACTAGGCTAATTAATTAATCATAGATAAAATAGAAACTAAAGAGATAAGAGATTTGTAAAGTGGTTCGGCTTATGGGAAAAGCCTACGCTAGGGGTGGCAATTTCAGACACGGCACGATAACACGGCACGACACAACACGAAATTGACCCAAAATTGACACAACTTGTCGTGTTCGTGTTTTTGGACACGAAGTCGTGTCGTGTCGTGTCGTGTTCGTGTCAAAAAATTAGACACGAAATTGACCCGAAAACACGACCCAATTAACACGAAATTAAAGACACGTCTACCACAATTTTAACACGAATAACCCCTTAGCCTTCATACGGTACAAACTTGCACTTTAATCCAAACCCTTCATTTCTACCATTTGTCACCATCTCACTTCATTTCACTTTAAACAAATGAAGACCTAAATCATTTTGTTCCTCATTTTCTCATTTTCGGTCCCCCAGTGCTCAGCACCAGCAACTCCATCTCACCCTCTCTCCCTCTCTCCATTCTCACCTCCATTTCTTATCGAAGAAGAAAGAAAAAAAAGGTCCGATCTTTGTAACAACAAAAAAAAGGGTCCGGTAACATTTGCTGTTCTTTGTAACAGCAAAAAAAATGGTTTGATCACTCAAGGGTCGGCCGAACACCATGAATTTGAAGAAGAAAGTTAAAGTCACCTTTGACACAAAATTTTTTGTTGATATTGAACCCGATCTGGATGAAAATGAAGAGGTAACAATATATCTCAACAATATTCTCATGTATTGAACCCGATCTGAATTTATTTGTTTCTATTTATTCATTTCTTGAACTGGAATGAAAGTGTATTTTTATTTATGAACTGAAAGTGTTATTTTGGTATGGAAGTGTATTTTTTTGGTATGGAACTGAGAGTGTTATTTATGAACTGAAAGTGTCATTTTTGTATGGAAGTGTATTTATGAATTGGAATGGAAGTGTATTATTTTTTGATAGTGTATAATTTTTTTAGAGCATTTTTTTACAGTGTATATTTATGAACTGATATGGAAGTGTCTTTATGAACTGAACTGGAATGGAAGTGCTGTTCTCATTCAATGTTAACCCACCTTTTGTGCAGAATTTTACAAAATTATTGTTATTGATAATTGTTGCTGATATGGAAGTGTATTACTTTTTATAATTGTTGTTGATAATTCGTTTATTAAAAGTGCTCTGTAGACCCGAAAACAAAAATTGGATGAGAAATTATAATTCGTGTTTCTCGTGGCAATCGGGTTTCTCGTGGAAATCAGGTTTCTCGTGTTAAATTGGATAGAAAATTATAATTCGTGTTAGACGTGTCGTGTCGTGTTTTTAGATGGGTTATGTTCGTGGCACTTAAAAAAAACACGAACTCGTGTCGTGTCGTGTTTAATATTTCTTTGTCGTGTCGTGTCGTGTCAGGTTAAAACATGACCCATTTGCACGATTTGCCACCCCTAGCCTACGCCCACTGTTGTGTATTCGTTTGGGATTGTTCAATTGCCTCTCTTTTTGTATCCCTTGGATGTAGGGGTTACAATGTATTTATATCCCCTAGGGGGTTACAAGAGATGGAATATCAAATGATGGAATGTCTTTATATCATAGAAATTTACATCTGTACAATCATTTATGTATACAACTGTTAGTGTTTTCCTATCATCGTTGGTCGGTCTTTCTGGTGTTGGTCGGCATACCTGGAGTTGGTTGGCAATTTATCCTTGTTAAATATGATTAATCTTCCACTATACAACACGTGTCAGTATCCGAATCATCTATATAGGTGAATAATTTTTGGTATCAACAGAAGTTTCCGATGTTTCATGCTTGAAGTTTTTACAAGAGTATGGAGCATTTAGCTCTTAAAGTTGCTCGGGCAACAATTTTAGGTTTGGTCGGTTGCTGACTTCCCATACTTGTAAAAATTATGGTTAAATTATGGAAATATAATGCGCGTGGCATTTTTAAAATTATCTACAACTTTAACGAATCGTATTTGGACAAATCCGTCTTTTCTGCCTTTATCTTCCACCAGTTCAATCGACGCTGCCTTTTAATCATTATTTTTTCAATTTTTGAGACAACCTTTAAAGAGCGGGAAAAGCCACGATCTTTTCTTACCTCAAATTTTCTAAGTGTTTTTGGCTACAACATCTTCAAGCTTTCTTTTTCTCTCTTGTGCGATCGTTTTCTGTTCTTCTGTTCTTGCTAAATCCTTAATTCTTATAAGAACTCTTTCTATTCTCTTCTATTCTTCATCATGGTTTACTCTATTGATTCTTTTGATGAATTCAAAAATTAATTTAAGATTCCCTCTTGGGTTGTTTTGGAACACGCTACTTTTCCTGTTGATTTTTTCTCACTTGCTGAGGGTCACTGGTTTCTCTCTATATTTATAGCTGAGTGTGTATTTACCTTTCCTCCCAAACCCTTATGCCTTGAATTTTATCAATACATTAACGTTGTCCCATCTAGGGTAGCCCCCAACACTTGGAGGGTCATAAATAGAGTGTATATATTGAATCAAATTCATGGAACCTATCTAGGGATTTCAGCAGGGCCAGCATGGCCAAAGGAGGAATGGTAAAGACCACCAGGGCCGAGGACAGCAGGGACAACGAGGGGGAAACTTCTGAGGGAAGTGTTTCATTTTTGGCAAGACTGGTCACAAATGCCAGGATTGTCCTGACAGGGGCAGGGCCCCACCGCATCAGCAGCAGGGTGCTCGACACGAGCCCCAGAGGCCTATGTTTCTCGCCGCCCTCCCAGCACCACCACAGATGGAAGCATTACCACCCATTCCAGCAGTCCCAGTTCAGCAGGGATAACTTCAGTATGGGAGAGTGTATCAGCTTTAGCATGCCGCAGCCCCACAGGATCCACCGGACATTGAGGGTATGTTCTCTATTCAGGGGACTATGGGGCGTATTTTATTTGATACGGGGGTCACACATTGTTTTATTGCCATGAGATTCGCAGGCACTATTGGGTTATTAGACACCGCTGAGAGCACGGTTACTTGTGTAGATTCTCCATTGAGTAGGGGTTTCGTGATTTCCCTTATTTGTAGAGGTGTGGGTATAGAGACCGGGAGGTTTACTTTACCCGCGGATATGTTAGTATTAGAGATGACTGAGTATGATGCCATTATTGGTATGGATTGGCTAGTTGCGTACCGAGCCATGATTGACTATTTCAGTAGGAGTATTATCTTTGCCATTCCCGGGCAGGAGATGTTTTTAGTGGCGATGTCTCGCCCTGAGGGAGGATCATCCACTCACTTGTACTATATAGAGGAGGAGGCCTCTAAGGAAGTGGTGATACCACTTGATGCGATTCTAGTTATTAGGGAGTTTGATGATGTATTTTAGGATATACCCGGACTACCTCCCAGTAGAGAGATATATTTTGTGATCGACTTGACGCCGGGCACTCGGCCTATTGCTCGCACACTTTACCATATGGCTCCAATAGAGATGAGAGAGTTACGGGATCAGATTGAGCAGTTGTTGGGTCAGGGGTTTATCCGGAGGGGTACTTCGCCGTAGGGTGCCCCTGTGTTGTTCGTAAAGAAGAGGGATGGATTGTTGAGGTTATGTGTAGATTACAGAGAGTTGAATAAGGTCACGATACGGAATAAGTATCCGTTGCCCCGAATCGATGACTTATTCGATCAGCTGAGAGGAGCTTCTTTCTTCTCAAAAATTGATTTACAATCAGGATACCATCAGTTACGTATCAAGGAACAGGACGTCTCGAAGACTGCTTTCTTGACGAGATATGGTTCCTACGAGTTTTGGGTTATGCCTTTTGGCTTGACCAACGCTCTAGCCGTGTTTATGGACTTGATGAATAGGGTGTTCAGATAATTCCTAGACCAGTTCGTCATTGTCTTTATTGATGACATTCTAGTTTACTCCCAGATAGAAGAGGAGCACACCGAGCATTTGAGATAGGTTTTGCAGATGCTACGTCAGAACGAGCTTTATGCAAAGTATGAGAAGTGCGGGTTTTAGCTGAAGGAGGTTCAGTTTTTGGGGCATATCATTTCAGACCGGGGGATATCGGTAGATCTGGGGAAGGTATCCGCGGTGAGGGAGTGGGGACAGCCCACAACGCCGACTGAGATCCGTAGTTTCTTGGGCCTAGCAGGATACTGCACGAGGTTTATTCATGGTTTCTGGAAGATAGCGGGTCCTTTGACACATCTGACTCGCAAAGGTGTGCCATTTATCTGGAGCGATGCCTGTCAGATGGCATTCGATGAGTTGAAGGATAAGTTGACCTTAGCACCTATGTTAGCGTGGCCCAGACCAAGAGTTGAGTATCTAGTTTACACCGATGCATCCTTACAAGGACTCGAAGGTGTGTTACAACAGGAGAGTCAGTCCATAGCTTATGCTTCCCGTAAGCTTAAGCCTCACGAGAAGAATTACCCCACTCATGACTTGGAGTTAGCGGCAGTTGTATTTGCCCTTCGGATTTGGAGAAATTATCTCCTGGGGGAGAAGTTTCGATTGTTCACGGATCACAAGTCTCTACAGTACCTCTTCACGCAGAAGGAGTTGAATATGCGTCAAAGACGGTGGCTTGAGTTTGTGAAGGATTATCAGTTTGATATCCAGTATCACCTAAGGAAGGCTAACGTGGTAGCAGACGCGTTGAGCCGTAGGCCAGTAAATGAGGTGGCCGCGGTGTGGAAAGCAAAGTGGAAGGAGTTGGGACACCAGGAGGCAATAGCCCGATCGTTCATGTCTGTAATGACTGTTACACCGCAGATTGTTACGAGAGTGGTAAAGGACCAAGCAAATTACTCGTTCTATCAGGAGCAGATAGTTCGATTACTAGCGGAGGGAGCCGAGTCCTATACTGTTAGCTCAGACGAGGGATTACGCTTCCATGGGAGACTAGTCATTCCGGAAGGGGAAGACTTACGAAACGAGGTGATGACAAAATTGCATGGCTCACGGTTCACGGTACACCCTGGTAGGGACAAAATGTACCAAGACATGAGACGTCAGTATTGGTGGAGTGGGATGAAGAGAGATATCGCCGTGTTTGTTTCTAAATGCGCCACTTGTCAGCTAGTAAAAGTGGATCATCAGAGACCGACATAACTTCTACAGCCATTAGAGGTTCCGACGTGGATATGAGAGAGCATATCCATGGACTTT
The DNA here is from genome assembly GCA_949130495.1 of Sambucus nigra. Lineage (NCBI taxonomy): Eukaryota > Viridiplantae > Streptophyta > Magnoliopsida > Dipsacales > Adoxaceae > Sambucus > Sambucus nigra. The sequence continues at coordinate 616,973,456 of OX422209.1, forward strand.
ATCACGGGGTTACCTACGTCACAGAGGGGTCACGACTCAATTTGGGTAATTATGGACCGTTTGACCAAAGTGGCTCATTTTCTACCCGAAAGGACAGACTACACTACATGACAGTATGCCCAGATTTTTATTGCAAAAATAGTGAGACTTCATGGTGTGCCTCTAAATATCGTGTGGGCAGACCGAGCGTACAAATCAGATGTTGGAGGACATGTTGGGTATGTGCATCATAGACTTTGGGGGTGGATGGAAGCAGTACCTTCCACTGGTGGAGTTTGCTTATAATAACTCCTACCAGTTCACCATTGACATGGCTCCATTTGAGGCGTTGTACGGTAGACCTTGTCATAACAAACTCCATGGGTCGGAAGTGATTCAGGACACTTCGGTAAGGATATAATTGATACGGAGTCGCATTCGGGTAGCTCTGGATCAGCAGAAGAGCTACGCTGATGCGAAGAGGTTCTTTAGAGAATTCAAAGTGGGGGACCAGGTCTTACTCATAGTATCTCCTATGAAGGGGATTATGCGTTTTGGGAAAAAGGGGAAACTGGCACCAAGATATGTGGGGCCATTTCCTATCATCGAGCGAATTGGGCTAGTTGCATATAGACTTGGGTTACCGGAGCACTTGCATAGGATTCATGAGGTGTTCCATATTTCCTCGCTAAGGAAATATCTTAGAGATGATTTGGCCCATACTCACATTGCTTTGGAGGACATCGATCTCCAGCCCGATAGTTTCTACGAGGAGGGGCCGATTGCTATTTTGGACCGAAGCGAGCGGAAATTGAGGTCGAAGATAGTACCGTTAGTACGTGTTTAGTGGCGGCATCATAATGCTAAGGAGTCCACATGGGAGCGTGAGGATGATATGCGCGAACGTTATCCAGAGTTATTTTTATTAGGTACTTTTTAGTTCCGAATTTCGGGACGAAATTCTGTTATTAGGGGGGAAGTATGTAATACCCCGTATTTTTATTGATATTTATTAAAGGGATTAATTAAATTAAATGTGAATTAATTGAGAATTAATCCGGATATAAATACTAACGAGATGTGAGTTGGTATTTGATTATGTTGTGCATATATGGCAATATATGAATATTGAAAATATTAAAATTGTCGCGAGACTGAAATATGACAATTTGGAAAATTTAGTTGGGACGCGCGTATCAGTCGCGTCAGAAATGAAAATTTTGACTTAAAAAGTGAATTTTATTTTTATCAACCTAATGGTCATTTTGAGTGCGCCAACGAGTCCGGAAGGGTCGAAATAGTCAGAAAACACTAGCCGAGGGTTTAGTTTGGGTGCCAGGGCATTTTTGGGCCATACCGGCAACTTAAAAGGGTATTTTGGTAATTTTGAAATTTTGGGAATTAAAGCCTACGAATTTTAAGAGTTAATTATACATTATTAGTAACCCACTAAGCCCATTACCAGCATTTGACAAGTTAGAGGGCTACGAGAGTTATAGGAAGAGTTGGAAGAGATTCCCAAGAGAAAACCCATAACCACCATCTTCAACCTTGGGAGAAATCTGTAGAGAAAGGGGAGAGATCGACCCTCAACCTTCAACATCAAATTCTGAAGAGAAATCTAAGGCAAGTGATTTAGTATCCTTAATGCATTGAATATGTCTTCCATGCTTAGTGTAGGAATTATCTTATATTGAACTTTTTGAAGAAAACCCATGAAATTTGTTGGAGGAACTTTGAATTTGGGTTATGATTTGCTTGTAGTATGATAAGGGACTGATTTAATACTTGAATAGTTACATATGACGATTTAAAAATGGATTTATGATGAGTATTGGGCATAAGAAAAATTAGAAGTTCATGTACATAGGGTTTGGAGAAATATTTGAAGATTCATATAAATTCCATGAAAAATTGTAAGATTTGACCCTTTAAATATGATAAGGAATGACCTAGGGTGATTAGAAATGGTTTATATACGTTAAAACACAACTTGGATGGTCTTAGGGTGGATTTAGAGGAGAGAAGAATTGAAAAAAACGGAATTGGGATTTTCTGGGCTGAAACTGCCATCTCGTTAGAAGACCTGCCCAGGTCGTTCGAACGAACTTCTAACGAGATGACAATATGACTTCTAACGAGTTGGTATTTCGTTCGAAGCCCTTCGTTCGAACGAACTCGTTCGAACGAGACTTCTAACGAGTTGACAGAATGGCCATTTTGGCCTGAATTGATTTCTAGTATATCCCTTAGACTTATTTAAATGATGAGATAACCTTCCCTTATTAACTAGTGGGTATAGTTGGGAGATTGGGGTACATTGAGGAGTAGAACTTAGAATAGTGTCTTGAGCCGGATGACATTTGTGGATTGGGAAGCGAGTAACTAATCACGAAGTGAGAATAATTGATAACTCAAATACATATAAACCGGGGACATGTTATTTGTATAACACTAAGTGTTGGTATAAGAATGAGAAGTATACCACTAATCAAATATTTTAATATCTAAGATGTGTGAATGCTTAGTATATGTATTTATGTGTGTATGACATACCTATCGTACTTGCTATCTTGGGAGGTTGGCATTCGTTTAGGGCCATCTAATCTTTGTGTGCCTACGGGGGGGATTTAGATTGGTACCTCGAGGACATAGGTCAGAGAAGGGCTTATTGAGAAGTTAATAAGTCTACTGATCAAGGGATCATAGGTATGTGCGTGACCCATGTGATGTGAACTATGTTCGCCTCCACTATTTGTGATTGTTGTTAATGAAACGTTTCCCGAGAGATTAGGAATGCGTGGTACTCATGTACGTGATGTACCGAGATTTGATAGTAGAGTATGTGAGCACCGCAGCTTAGCCTCGGGGTGCTAGTATTGTATATTTATGGTGAGAATAATATACTATTGATTGAAATGAATAGTCGTGAATAATCGTGGGTATAAGTAATAGCAACGGTTTGTAAAGTGAAAATGTAAGTGTTATAATATTGAAATACTAAAGTGTGGAAACTGTGTAATAAGGTACAATACTCTATTAAATAGAAGATGTTGAGATTTGAGTTAGATATCATATAGAAATGTTAGATTTAGCATTAGACTAGATAGATATGAGAGCAACTAGAAATGGGCACGGGTACGATAGGAGTGCACAATTAGTTGAGAGGTGAGGAATTCATGTGAGTGCACACACTATCATGTACTTTATATTCATTGTTTAATGATATTAAACACTTGCATTTTTAAAATTCATTTTCACATTCGGGCTCTGACCCGTTTGCTTTCAAATCTATTTTTGTAAAAACCTTTTTAGGTGCCCAGCCATAAGGACACCATGCATAGGAGTTCTATTCAGGTGGCGTGCTGTAGCTGCTGTGGAAGTTACAGGACCTTGACAGTAGACGCCTCCATTTCTGATCTTGACTCCATTATCAGTTTTTATCATTTGTTGGGCATGCCGCCCATTCCTTTTAGAGACATTTTACTTATCCAGTTATTTCAGACTTTGGGTTGTAATTAATTTTTGTGATGTGGACTTTGTATTTAATTATTTCGGAATTCAGTTTGTTGTGAGGAGTTTTCCTCCAGACTCATTATTTAATGGATGATTATTCTATTGTGACTATATTGTTGGTTATGTTAACTTTTCATAATTCATTTATTGCATGTTAATCGGTTTTAATTAAAATGGACAACCTACTTTTTAAATACTAGATGGTTAGTAATATTAAAATGTTTTCGACAGTGATGCTATGAACTGATCCAACTTGGCATTTTGTATTAATTTAATAAAGGAGTAGCTACCCGGTATTTAATTAGTCGGGGTGTCACATCAACTTCTTGATAACTGATACCTGATTTATGATTTACCACTGATATATTTTTTAATTGAATTGAGCATTGATATATGATTTACCACTGATTTATGATGCAACTGAGCACTAATTGAGCACTCATAACTGAGCACTGATGTATGATTGAGCATTGATATATGATTTATCACTGATTTACCACTGTTGAGCACTAATATATGATTGAGCACTGGTTGATTTATGATGGGATTTAGTTGATATATGAATGAGACAACTGATATATGCTTGATATATCTGTTGGATTCAACTGATAACTGATACCTGATTTAGTCGATATATGATTTAGACAATTGATATATGATTAAGCACTGACCACTGGTTGATATATGATTGAGCAGTGATTGAGCACTAATAACTAAGATACTGATATATGATTGAGCAATGAGCACTGGTTGATATATGATTGAGCACTTGAGCACTAGTTGATATACCTGATATAAGATATACCTGATATATGCTTCAATTGATCGCAGATCTATTTAGGGGGTTTTTAGATTGCAGACTTATTAATAATTGATTGTAATGGGACTGGGATGATAACTGATCTGAGATTGTAATGGTACTGATATGATAACTGATATGAGATTAAATTGATATACCTGATATATGCCACAATTGAATTTACAACTGATTGTATTGATAATTGAATTAATATATTCTTCAATTGAATTGATACAAATTCACTACTTGAGATACCTGATTTGTTTGGGTTTTTTTTAGATCGCAGACTTGTTGATAACTAATTGTAATGGTACTGATATGATAACTGATCTGAGATTGTAATGGTACTGATATGAGATTGAATTGAAAATTTATTTTGGGAATGATACATGCACTTCAATTAATTTTGGGAATGATATATGCAGTTCAATCTTCTAAATGCATATTTTACTAGTGTATGCTTAGTTGAACTTTGGGACCCCTATTTTATCAATTACTAATATCACCGAATTTAAATTTTGATGTTTTTTAGAGATGGAATAAAATAGAGTTAACATTCCATTCCGTGCTCCAAAACCAACTGCTCCGATCAACCACGAGACACCTACCTCTCATGTTGAAGTACCAGTAAAGAAGATCCAAGTACGTTGGACAGAAGCTATGGATGGATACATGATCTCTGCATTAATAAATGAGGTTCTTATCGGGACAAAAAAGGCAGATAATGGATTCATAGTGACACATATGAAATCTGTGATCGATGCTGTGAGAATGGGCTGTCATGTTACCATATGAATTGCATATGTCCGCTCGCATTTGAAGAAGCTAAAAAAAGAGTACATGGAAGTCCACAAGCTACTTCAAGTAAGCGGATTTGGATATGACCATAACACGTCATCCGTAACAGCAGAGCCAAGAGTATGGGCTGAGTATGTAAAGGTACGGAGTTTTTAGCATTTGCATTACATACCATCAAATATATCGGCTAATGTATCAAATGTGTGCAGGATAAGACGAAGGCTGCTAAGTTTAAGGGAAAATGTTGCCCATATTATGATGAACTAGCCATTATATATGGAAATGACACTGCAAACGGACTAAACTCCTAGTCTGGTGGTGATTACATCCCATCAATGGAAGGTAAATATTCTATTATTCTTAATTGCTAAAATTATTACGTAAGGAAAATTTCTAAACAAATACCTATTGTTACAGGAATAGTTGACATAGATATGGTTGAAGACTTTGTTGATTTAAATGAGAATGACGCTCCGAAAATTGAATCGCATAACACCTCCCCTCAATTAGGGAAACGTAAAGCTGGTAGATAATTAACAAGACCCACCCTAGAGCCGAAGCCAAGACGTAAGTGGGGAAATGTCTTAAAGGAGAGTTCATGTGTGTTGGCCTCAATTTCCTAATATTCTAGGGTTATAGCAGCGGCTATGGCTTCTGATGCTAAGTTGAACACCCTAGAGCATGTGAAGTGGCAAGACATTCTTGATCATTTGAAGTCAATGGATTTGAACGATACAGATAGGCGGCAATTATTTCTATGTTGGAGGCGGATCATGGACTAGCACATATCTTCATGGTGATCACGGAGAACGCATTTGCAAAGGCATGGGATTACAACAAGCTCTATGCGAACTAAGAAAGTGTTATCTATGCCCTTTTTGTGAAACTTTGATCGTGAAACTTTGATCGTATTTGACCATGAAACATTTGTAATATTTTATTACGTTACGATTCTATATTATGTTAAATAAATTTATGTTATAATTCATATTAAACTTCTTTTATAAATGATTAAGGGTGAAAAGTAGCGCGTGTCAAAATATTAATCGTTGTTTTCTGTTCACCGCCTTAATACAAACAAACATAAATTATGACTACACTTGCGAGGCAAGCACAACGGTAAGTCGGGTATCAAAAATCCAAAGGGACGAGTTGCTAGAATTTATCAGATTTAATATTCCGAAATAAAAGTGCAAAAGGTGAATTACAAACTAAAAAGGAAAAAGATGCATAAAAGGGAAATTATTATTCTAGGCAAGGGAAAATGAATCTAGATTAACAAAGCGAGTAAAATTATAGGCTGCGTCGAATATCCCTCACCCGAGTTAATTTGTATAAAATGGATACATGGGTCGACGAGTTATTTAGAATGCGTCTCGTTTCGACAGTTAATTGATCCAAGGCTTGTCACGCCCTTAAGTCCGTATAAAAGTTTAATATGATTTTGGCGTCAACAAATATCCCGAAAATTATCCACGAAAGGTCATAAGCACGGGACATACATGATATTCCCCATCAAATCTCCTAGGCGTAATAACTAGGACAACGCACTCGAAATAGACCCGTAAACACCATCACCAAATCCAAGCAACGCGTCAACTCGAGTGAGTTCAATTCAAACACAACCTAATTTAAATTAGCTAGAAAGCATCGTAAAAACGCGATAAATAAAGCGGTAAATAAACGCGGTAAATCTACCTAGAAAGCATGTAAAGAAAGCATGTGAATCTAATTAACAAAGCATGTAAATCTAATTATCAAAGCAAGAAATAAGGAAATACACACTATATTAATGGAGAGGATGATGAATAGTGCAACATTCAACCCAAATGGGGTGTCAAACCAAGAACAATTCAAGAAGAACTCTTAAAAACCCTCAAACCCTAAGCTAAAGCTCTCTGAAATCTAATATCCTACTTAATATCTGATTATTACAACAAAAAACCTTTATATAGTAAGTGGAAAAAAAGAAAAGAAGAAAGAAAATAAAACAGTAAAATATTTCCTAAAAACAGGGGATCGATCAATCGACCAAAATCGTCGATCGATCCTTCATAATTTTACCACGATTTAAACAGTCGATCGATCGACCAAAGGGGTTGATCGATCGATCCCCTGTTTTCTGCAGATATTTTGCTTTCTTTTCTTTCTTCTTTTCTTTTCTTCCAACTTACTATATAACCCATTTTTGTTGTAATATTATAGATACTTAGTTTTAGAAGACATTTTAGTTTAGTGTTTGGTTTTGAGAGCTCATCTTCTTCTCTTCTTGGGTTGACAACCATTTGGTTTTGTAAGATTGAACTATTCACTATCATCTCCTTTAATATAGCTTTGTTCTTTATTTACCTTGCTTTGTTAATTATGTCCATGCTTAGTTAATTAGTTAAATTAATTTATTTCTTGCTTTAATTTATTAATTAGTTATTTTATTAATTTAATCATGTTGTGTGAGTAGTTATATAGAGTTTGGATCATGTGTCCGCCATTAATGGGTGTCGAGCTCAAAAAATTAGGTTTCATGTAAAATTATATTTAATTAAAACCTCGCGAATTAAAATAGGATTATTATGCGTTTAACTTTCATTGTCATGCAACATTAGTATTTAAAGCGATAGTCTGATTTTAAGACGCATGTGACCATTTTTTATTAAATATTTAATCTCGCATCGTTGGCATAAATTCTTTCATGTGTGATGTTTATGATTAATTAAAAATGCTCAATTAAATATTTTCGAACCAAAATTCTAATTGCACGTGTTTAGCCTATGGCGGGTACGTGACCCCGACTCTCGTTTTATTTACTATTGTTTAGACTTAGCTTCTTATTTTTTTTCCTTTTATTTACAACCACCCATCACCTTTTACATTTTTATTCTTGAAATAATAAATCGATTAAAATCTGTCGAACACTCCCTGTGGATTTGATACCCGACTTACCGCTATACTTGTATCGCAAGTGCAATCGTAATTTAGGGTTTTGTATTAACGCGGTGAAACGAATACAACGATTAGCGTTTTGACGCGACACTACTTTTCACGCTTAATCAAAATGACGCTGTTGCCGGGGATGAGTTTGTGGAGAAGGTGAAAAAAGGTGAAAAAAGTGGAGAAGGTGAAGGTGAAAAAGGGTTAAAATCCATATTTCTAACAAAGCAGCATCCTAATACACATAAAAGACAATTATAAAAACTCTAGAAGGAATATTTATAATTCATCAAACATTAAGAGCAATCCAATTTCATATGAAAACAACATTCTCACTTGTTCATTGTAGTGGCACACCAGGCATGTTACAAGCTCGTGGAGGCACTATGACCATGTTTGATTTATGGGTACTTGAAAGGGGACACTCCAGATTACAATTTGACATAAAAAATCTGTGCCATTATTAGTAAGGGACCCGAGTGAATTGCAACAGTCAATAGTGGGTGAAGTTCCATTGCAGGTGCTATTAGTATTGAAACTCATGCAAGGGGTGAAGCTATTGATAATTGAAGTAGTGTATGGTGCGTTGATCTGGCCATATAATGGCATAATCATAACCAATAATGTGATAGATAAAGATAAACCAAGTGCGGTGAAGATATGATCGGTGCCATGTGTATTTACGTATACTAAAAAAATGAATGGAAAAAATTGGACAATATCTATGTGTGTTAGAGGTAGGGGTGTAAATGGATATTTGAAAATATGAATTCGTTCGGTATTCGAATGCGAATTTTATCAATATTTACCTGAAACATTGGATATGGATACATATATGGATAGTGTCTTAAAATATACGGAAAATGGATACAAATATGAATAATATGTATATCTTGTAGACACCACATTCTAGGATACCTAAGTCTCTCCTTAGGTCCCTAGCACCTCCCCATTTCGCTATAAACCCTAGGTCATACTCCCAATACTGATCTAGAGGCCATCGGGCACTTTCGAGACCCATTTGACTTCGGTCGACTCTATCGACAGTGTGAAATCTCAATAAATATTCGAAGGGCTCTGAATACCCTTTCTAATGGTCCATCCCATGCACGAATCGGAATAACGGTTCAGCCGAACGTACCATTTTATGTCACCAGGCGCTCCCGAGCCCCGATTTGTCCCTAATAAACTCCATCATCAGAGAAAAAGATCTTTGAATCTTTGAAGGTCACTTAAACTACTTTCCAACAGTCTGCCTCGTGCACAAAACGGCATAACCGTTCAGACGAACGATCCGTTTTCCTCTCAAAAATTGATCCGGAGGCCATCGGGAGTTCTCGGGCTCTGTTTGACAAAGGTCAACTCTACAGATTGAATGATACTGAATGAATCTTCTAATTTCAATGAATACCCTTTCCAACGGTCCACCCTGAGTATGAATCAGCCTTACGGCACGGACGAACAATCCATTTTACTCCAAAAGGTCATCGGGCGCTTTCGGGCCCCGATTGAGCAAAGTCAACTTTCCTAACCGAGTGAATCTCTTTGGAATGTCAAAGTACCTCGCATAACCTTTCCAAAGGTCCACCCCGTGCATGATTCTGACTTACCGTTCGGACTAACGATCCATTTCCGTCCGATGATCTCCCGTCTAAAGGATCGATGTGCACTTTCGAGCCCCGTTTTACCTAAAGTCAACTCCTGAACCTAGGAAAGTCCCAAAGTACTATTGAATCTATCTGAATTACCTTTTTAATGGTATATCCCATGCACGATTTGGATCAATGGATTGCATTCTACAACCATTTTTTGAAAAAATCTGAACGAGATTATCGATTGGCAAGTTAATTTCTCAGCCTATTGGTAGTGTGCCTAGGGTTACCTACCGATTGGTAGAGATATGTCTATGACGATCGGCACCCCTTACCCTATAAATAGAGGGCATGACCTCACTCCTAAAGCACACATCAGATCCATCAATATCAGTGATCTCAACAACATTATCTTGCAATCAACGAAGTTTACTTGTGTGAAATTCCTTTTCATATTTTTTATTCCCATTATTTTTATACCCAATTTAGAAAAATCTCATTCTCTCTCATCCAACATTCATCCCAATATTCAAGGGGCTCATCTAGGATCAAGATCAAGCCTCAATTCTCTAAAAACGGTCCAAAATCCTTCTATCTCTTTAATTTCTCTATTTGTGCATTAGTTACATAAATTCTTAATATAGCTTTTACTTTAGTTCATACACATTAATATCGCACCTTTTTTATTAGTTATATTGTACATACTTTATTTTCTATAAAAAAAATTCAAAACAAACAAAACACTACACTAAATCTGCACTATTATCATGGTCATTGACCTTGACAAGTTGGACTTGTCAAGGTCAATGACCGTGACAATTCTGGGCGAGACAACTTTTTTTGTCACGGACGTGTCACGGTCTATGATCCTGACAAGTTTGTAAGAATTGTCATGGTCGTGTCACGGTCCAGGACCGTGACATGTTTAGTCACGGTTATTAATCGTGACAAAGTCTTGTCACCTTTTAAAAAAATTATCACGGTCAATGACCATGACGATTCTGGGCAGAATTAAAAAAAAATCTGCTGGGCAGTATGGCCATTGCCACTGCCCAGCAGTATATTTGTACCTGTTATATCAACGTTGTACCTATTCAAATTTCATATATCCAAATAAACTAGAGATAACGCAAATATACATTCAAAATAGAAACTATTTAAGAATAAACAATATCACCATCAATTATCTCGTCCGAATAGCCACATAAGTATCGAGCATATGTGGCCTACCCTCAGGGCCACTCCTTGTACCCTGAATTAATATAAAGAAAAATTAGTATCCGCCCCGCAAATATAGATAAATATAAATCGAAATTGAAATCAAAATCGAAATTGACATATAAATATAAATACATTACCTATAGTGTCACCCAAACAGCTAACTTGAGCTAATATGGCACCTCCTTCCAACTAATGTACCCCGGGCAATCGTGTCAAATATAATTCCCTTCATATCTGAACACTAAGAAATTTCATAATCCTATGGAGTTATGCGCTGCAAATTCCTTCCAACCGTTGTGTAGCCAAAAATCAACAGTTGAAGTTGTCAATTCCACCTTTCAATGGTCTCCCATGTTTTGCTAAAGGTTCCAAGTGGTGGGGTATGAAAAGTAGAATTGACAACTTCAACTGGTGATGTTTGGCTACATAACGGTTGGGAGGAATTTGTAGAGCATAACTCCATAGGATTATGGCATTTCTTAGTGTTCGGATAGACGAAGAGATTCAGTCTCCTCTCCACAAATAGGGCACCCCAAATAACTATGTACTAATCACCTATTAAAGGTAAGAAGCGTATATTCATGGATTAGTATAAACAAAACTTAGATGTAGTTGGAATATCTATGTATTAATATCCTCTCCACACACGCACACCACACAAGAGTGAAAATGATAAAGTGCAAATCAATTAAAAACATTAAAAATGGATGTTTCAGTACAAATTGAAAAATTGTTTCAAATTTGGGTTATCATAAAAAATGGATTGATATTCGGTAGGAGTAGCCAAGTCATCCACACTACTATTTAGACGCCTTGGAGCATGTTGGACAATTGACCATGGCTCGTTGTTGATATACTCCGAATAAAACACTTGCTTAACCTTTTGAAATGCACAAACAAACGGCTCATCGCTCACGTGGTGGTTTCTCTTCAACTTGGACAAGTTAACCATGATCAAATTGGTGACATGATCAACTTTACAAGCATTTTTATCCTCAACTCTTACCCAGTCACAGTAAAATACAACCTTTTTGAAGCTTATATAATCGAGAACAAATATATTTTGGATTACACCATAGTAAGTAATTTCAGCTTCAACGAGGTTTTTATCTTTTGCACTCTGAGAACGCGTGTAATATCGATTTAAATTAAATTCGCAAGTTTCCAAGAACCCTTATTTAATTAGCGTCTACTTTTAAACCAAATAAAATCAACCCTTAAACATGCATCTAAATCAACCCATCAAATATAAAGCATGCGACACAAAGTTAAGGAAAAATCCCCGAAGGGCAAAACCTTTTATTTCTAGAACTTTAAAGAATTTACAAGACCATTGACTTACATACAACCTGATAATCGCCCACAAGTGTAACGCACGGTGTCTTCGGTAAACCTTCAAAGCAACGTCTAGAAACAGTGTGACACAGAAATACCCGCAGGTGTCGGTTCCTATGTCGGCGGCTGGAATTTTCCCTTTCCAGGAGGGCAGCAATGAAGAAGATAACGACTTCTCCACAAGGGTTGAACAAACCAAAGTTGTGTTCTTGGGTTACCAAAAAGATTCACAAAGGTTTGGCAATTGTGTGAATAAAAACATGAGTCTTGGGACTCAAAAAAATATGAAGACTAGAGTAATTTGGACTCTCAAAAACGTCTTCTAAAGTCTTGCAAAACAACTCCCCCGAAATTGGTATTTATAGGAAAAAATATGAAGAGTCCCACGTTCTTAAAACTCTAAAATTCTATCCAGTGTACAGGTACCCCGAACCGGTTCGGGTACCCCTGCGAACCGGTTCGCCCCCCGAACCGGTTCCAAGCTGGGTTCGGGAAAGTGTGCTGGGAACAGGTGCTTAAACACTTAAAAAAATACAAGTTGACTAAGAATTACCCTCGGGTATCGGATTCTGTAGTCACGGCTGGAATTATCCCTTTCTAGTAGGGCTGCAATGAAGAAGAAGAACGGTCTCCTCCACAAGGGTTGAACAAACCAAAGTTGTGTTCTTGGGTTGCAAAAGGATTCACAAATATTTGGCAAGGATGTGTGAATCAAAACATGAGTCTTGAGACTCAAAAATATGAAGACTAGATGTATTTGGACTCTCAAATTCGTCTCCTAAAGTCTTGCAAAACAACTCCCCCGAAGTTGGTATTTATAGAAAAAAATATGAAGAGTCCCACGTTCTTAAAACTCTAAAATTCTATCCAGCGTACAAAAAAAACAGCATTCTTTAAGGAATTTTCTCTATCTTCAAAAGGTCATAACTCCTTCACCGTAGCTCGGATTGAGGTGCCGTTTTTTCCAGTATCTTCATTGCGGCGAGATATTCAACTTTCCAGTTGACCAGACCTCCTAACTATGGATGTGAAATTACTAAAATGCCCTTGAACACTCCTATCATGCCTTTTTTCACTGTTTTGACTTCCCTTGCGTACCACTTGCATTAAGTCCCTAAAATCTTGGACCGTGAAGTCGTTGAGGAAGATGTGGGACATATTAATGGAGATGTTGAATGCTTGATTCCCGGAATTCGGATTGAGGCTGTCGAGTGACATCTTGAGGTGACGTGCCAAATGTAGCGGCGTACGACATACACAAATGAAACATGTTGGACATGAGAAAAATGTCTTTACACACTCGCTCGAAAGATAGTAAGAGCTTTGTATGAAATTCCTGAGTTTTGTACATTTGTACTTTCGTCGTACACTTTAGCACTGAAAATGTAACCGTTCAATCGATACTTTTTATACTCTTGTACCACGAACAAGGGTCCAGTGGCTAGACGAGCAAGCCTTGATGTCGCATCACCCGTCTTTAGGAGCTGAGAATATAGATAAATTAATTATAGTAGTGGTAAAATTTGAGTGTAATGTAACGTTATATAACAACTGTTTTCATTATAATTACCTCTTGTGTCAACCACAGCCTAAATTCACTATCTGATTGTACCATTATTTTTCGTCTTTTATTGTTCTCACATGTTTCATATTTTCTGCATATTACAAAATTAATCATGTATAAAATAATCTAAAATAATGTTAAACATTATAATAATCGAAACTTACTTTTTCCATTCTTCGACATCTTCATGTGTGTCAAATAGATAACGAGCTACTTGTTCATGTTGCAAACTCGTTAATTTCACTCGTTTTCCCATCACATGACCACCATCATCGAAGAATTCATCAGTGTTATCAACGCTGGTCGAGTCAGGCATATATTCCCGAGTATATATTGATGACTCCATGGTGATGTATTCCTCTGCAATTGATCCTGTAATGTATCGCGTATTTTTGACGTAATCTTTAAAAACTTTCATCAATCTTTCAAACGGATACATCCACCGATATCTAACTGGACCACAAAGAAGTGCCTCGTCACATAGGTGTACCAATACATTTTTTAAGCTAGATAGACGAAGAGATTCAATGTCCTCTCCATAAATAGGACACCCCAAATAACCATGTACTACACAACCGGATAATGTCCCATAAGCTGGAAAATCATGAATTGCCCACATCAACATAACTTTCAGCGTAAACACTTCTTTTCTAAAAGAGTCAAATGATTGCATACCATCAACATAGCTTTCAGTGTAAACGAGCACTTGAATCTTCTACAACATCAATAACCTCATTCTCCTCTACTTCATAAACTCCATACCCATCATCAACTAAATCCTCTAACATATTATGATCTACGTCGTCCCCTTCTACATCTATTCTACTTGTTGAACGTTGTTGTGAAGGTTGGTTGGGGACAAAAGGAACTTTCAATTCACCGTGAAAACTCCAAAATCGATAACTATCTTGCATACCCGATCTTAACAAATGTAGTTCAACTGTTTTCCACTCAAACACCTTGCTATTCTTACACCTAGAACACAGACACGAAAACTCTTCATCATTATGACATCTCTTTGCATATTTCACAAATTCGTTAGCACCTCTGCGAAACACATCCCCCATTCTATTAGTCTCACCGATCCACTCTTTGTATTTCGGATATCCCATCACAGCTACCACACCTAAACACCTATTAAAGGTAAACAAAACTTAGATTTATAGTATGTTTTATTTAATTATCCCATCATTTAATTATCCTATTAAAGGGTGAGTGGTCCTATCCCATTCAAGACCGCATTTTTCTGTAATATACTTAACAGCTCATGCACATTGTTACGATTTGAAAAAATTCGACAGCATATCCCCGTAGTTCTCCAAGTACACGACATAGATTGGCAGGTGTGAGTGTTATTTCAATTGATCAATTGAAATAACAGTCACACTTGTCAATCTAGTATGTACACAGAGAACATTAAGATACGACTGCAGAACTTCCTCTAAAAGTAACAACTTTAAGCCAACAAGAATATTATACAAAAATTATACAGTCTCAAACTGTCCAAACGGGACAATTCGAGAGATCTCATTACAGGGGTAATGACTCTCGAACGGGTCTAAGGGCTATTGAATGCGTACGCATAAGAACTATAAGGCTAGTATCTATTGGCACTATATTTAATTTCAAGTATGTTTCATTTAATTATCATACTATATATATATTGTTCGATATACATAGTAATTTTCAAAAAAAGTTGAAAAATCCCACCCCCATATGGACAATAATCCAGTGGTCATGCCACTTTTAAAACTAACCAACCAAACATTTACTAAACAAAATAATCCAACAACAATGTCAACAACAAATGTGTATCCCGTACTGCTTCTAATTCATCTACTCAATTAATTCATTTCATCAATTAAACTAATAATTAACGTATAGAATTATTAATTTACTAATTTACACTGAGGGGTAATCCTACTTTCATATGAAATGGGCACTAATTATTAATTTACTTTCATCTAAAACTGTTTCATTTATTAATTATATTTTAGTGGATGTAATTATAGAATCTATGGATGGATTCAATTTAATTTTACTATGTGAATGTTTTTATCTACAATGAGTTAACCTTGAAACAATATATATTCTCTCATAGAACCATCAAAACACGATATTAAGAGAATTACAATGGTACCTTCACTTACCCCCCTCCCCACCCCCACCCCCACTCCCCCACAAACAAATTGACAAATTCGTGGGTTATTTCCAACATATAAACATCATATACACCTAACAAACATACACAAGCATATATTCATGAGCTAGTTTCAACAAAAGTGCAAAAAATTCAAGAACCCATATATATACAAATACAAAAATAAATAACTCGTGAATTTGTCAATTTGTTTGACAAATTCATGGGTTAATTCAAATACAAAAATAAATTCATGGGTTAATTCAAATACAAAAATACAAATTCATGGGTTAATTCAAACACACACACACACACACACACACACCCACCTCCCTCCACACCCCCCACTCACCACATACACCCCCACCCCCACCCCCACCCACCACATACACACACACACACACAATAACCCCCCACCCTGCCCCACCTCCCTCCACACCCCCACCCACCACACATATACACACACACACAATAGCCCCCCTGCCCCACCCCCTACCCCCACCCTTCCCCACCCCCCACACACGCACACACACCCACACGCATATATATATATACACACACACACACACATATATATACACATAAACATATATATAAATGGAAGAGAGAGAGAGAGATAAATAAACCTGAAAGTAGAGAGAGAGAGAGAGCAGCGTAGAGAGAGAGGGGGAGGGAACGGCGGGAGGGAAAAAAGAAGGGGCAAGGGTTTTTGCTGTAGAAGTTGTCACGGTTGTGTCAAGGTCATTGATCGTGATAATTATTTAAAGAATTGTCACGGTCAATAACCGTGACAAGTCCGCGACACGGTCGTGTCAAGGTCAATGACCGTGACACAAAACGCGTATTTTTTGTCACGGTCAATGACCTTGACAAGGGTGGCCGACTGAAAGGTGAAAATTTTGTCATTGTGGTGTAGTGAAAAGAGGGTTACACCTATAAATTCCAATGGGATTATTCATCACAATTTCTCAAAACTAAAATGCATTTTCTACACACACACATATAATAAATTCTCGTTCAAATATATGGGATAAACCCCACCCTTATGCCGTATACAAACTACAGGGACTTTGATGTCTTTATAGGCTATGTAGGCGTTTCGGATTAAAACTCGAAACTCGAGTCCAATTTTCCAATTTCCAATTTTTTTAATTTTTCCATTTTTGCATTTGTCACCTTTTCATCTATATATTATTTTAATATATATTACATATGTGATCCTTATTAGCATTTCATCCAACATATATTATCGTTTCATCATAATAATATCCCGATAAATGCATGCATCGTATTTTTTAAATATTATTTTGGGAACATTCCTATGGATGATCCCACTCTATCTTTTCCTTGGTATGAGTTGGATGATTTCGATCTCCATTTATATATATACAGGCACACACACTTCACGTAAAAATTAAGGAAAACATTAACACAAGCCCATAAGAGACTGACAGGGTGGGATGGGTGCTTAACACCTTCCATTCCGTAACTTAGCCCCTGAACCTTCAAACTATTGGATCCGTAAGCATCAATTTGTCTTTGATTCCGCTCCCTTGAGGCGGCGGCATGTTCTTTTGCCTATTTGTGCAAAATAGGTTGGCGACTCCATCTCTTTACATTCACCCCACTCCGACGATGATCGAAGAGATCTTAGAGAAAGCGATCAGGAGACCTTTCCCCCCTCCCCTCCTTTTTTCCCCCCACAGGGAGATAGGAGAGAGAGATACCGATATGGCCACATATCTGACACGAATAATCCGTATATGACTTGAAGTATCTATATTTGCGGATATCCATTTTTGCGGATATCCGTAAGCGTATTATATTCAATATTCATTTATTTTTAATAGTTATATATATATATATATATATATTTATTTATTTATTTATAATATATATTATATGTAATGTAAGATATAAATATATAATATAAAAATGTTAATTATTAACTTTCACTCATTTAAAAAAAAGAAATAATACTTTTTAAAAAATCAAAACATAATGAATGGCTTAAAAACAAAAAAAAAAGGAAAAAATAAAACAATAAGAAAAGAAAAAACAAAAACCAGACATGCTCAAACAGATGAAAAAAAACTTTCCTACTACCATGTTGCTTTCACCTTCTCCCAACTTTTGACGTAACCTGAGTTAACTCAACCACTTTCCTCCTTCTGCCATTTTTTATGACTGGTCAACAACTCACTTCCCTTCTAATGGAGGTTTTAGTAAGCTCCTCCCCTAATTACTCTCTCTCTCTCACGCACGCACGCGCGCACACACGTCGACACAAACCACATAGGCATAAAGAAGTACGCATACACCCAAATAACAAGAGAGATACACACACCTTATCATTGCACTCTGCCCCGACAAATCTTCCGAGAGATAAGCTCAATTAGGGGGTTTGATATTTTAATTGCGTGTAGATCATTTTTCTCAATGTCTGTAGATAATTTACTCAATGCGCTTAGATTTTTTTTAAAATATTTTTTGTTCTTGTTAGGGGGCTTGATATTTTTTTGGCAGTTAGGGCTTGATATTTCTAAGTGGTTGATTATGACATTTATGAAGTGGTAAATCAATTTATTGATTCTAAATTATTGTTTCTAAACAGTTAGGGCTTGATGTTTTTTTGACATTAGTATTGTTATTACCTATTAAAGATGTAAGTAAAAAATGAATGATTTAGTTAGGTCTTGATATTTCTAAGGCCTTGATTTTAAAATGGTAGATAAATTTGTTGATTCTAAATTGATGATTAAAAAATTGTAGGAGAATATAAAAGAAGAGGCAAGTTAGATTAATATTTCCACAAATGCTTTTCCCCCCTCCACCTAGTAGTGAGAATCAAGATGATGGAGATGGTTCTCAAGAGGTAAAATAATCAAACAAGAAATGCATGTTTGAGTCATGGAATCATTTTACTCGTGATGTGCATCTAGATAATATCGTTATGGCCACTTGTATTTATTGTAAGATAAAATTCGATGCTGGAAGTTAAAAGGGGACATCTTAGATAACTAATCATTGGAAATCATGTAAAACAAGGTCACGACGTGGTGATGACATTCGACAACAAGTTTTCGACCCTGTTAAGTCACCCACTGAGGCAATTTCGAACTTTGGCAATCACAGATTTGACCCAAAAATGGAGATAATGTTATTTCCTCAAATGGTTGCTTGATATGATTATCCATTTCTTACGGCTGAGCATGGTACTTCAGGTATTGACTTTTTTATTGAATACCCCACAAATAAATTTGTTCAAGAGCTGCGGTGAAAAATGATTTGAATAAATTTTTCAATGTTAATAAAGAAATAATTTAAAAAGATTTTGAAAATGTCACTACATTGATGATGAATGAAATTTGCAAAAAAAGGTGATAGCCTTTTATTGGATACAATGCCCGCATAATGTTGAGAATGTGACCGAGTGGGTGAAAGCTAAAATCTTAGAGTGGAATGTTGATCAGAAGCTACTGACCATTGTGGTTGATAATGGTAGCTATAATAAGCTAGTGACTGATCATATCAAATTGTGGTTGAATGATAAGAAAGCTCTTCTAAAATATAGTGACATGTTTCACACCCGATGAACCGCGCATATAATTATGAATATTGGGCTGAAAGTAATTGATCATTTCATTGAAAGAATTCTAAATAGTTCCAGGTATGATAGTTCATCACTTTTAAGAGGTCACACATGGAATGTAGCATGACGACAAACCCAATTGAATTAAAAAAAGAATGTGAAATTATATTGTCAAACTAGATGGAATGCTACTTAGCTAATGCTTAAGAATGCTATAGAAGTAAGAGCGGCATTTAAGCGTTTCTTGGAATATGATAGTGAATACGAGTAGCTTTCAAGTGAACAAGATTGGGAACGCGGTAAGCTAATCTATGAATGTTTGAAAATATTTTATGACATGAAAAATCGTCTTTATAGAAAAAAATATCCAACGATGAACTATTACTTTAATGATGTTTGCCAAATTAATTATCATTTAATGCAATGGTAATAAAGTAGTGTGGATTATGTTCATTTGATGGCATTGAAGATGCATGTCAAGTTTGAAAAATATAGAGAGGATTTTAGTTTGGCGTTGACATTTGGATTAGTGTTTGATCCTAGGTACAAAATGGAGTTTGTTCAATTTACTTACTGTGAGATATATGGCTTTGTGACAGAATGTTACATACATCGATTTCCTGAAACTTTATATGATTTGCATGCCGAGTATAAGAACTAAAATGCTTCATCTTCTTCTGCTCCCACAACATTTGAGCATTATTCTCGTGTGAGTGATAGTGATGGTGAAACAACAAACTAAATAAGGGTTGGATTTACTAGAGGATTTAAAAAGTATATTAAGGAGCGTTCCGACACTTTATCAATTCAAAAGACAAAATTAGAGCAATACTTGGAGGAACCTTTATTTCCTTTAGATGATTCAGATGATCGTTCTTTTGATATTGTGAATTATTGGAAACTTAATGGGCTAAAGTTTTCAATACTTGCGAAGATGGCTTTCGATATTTTGGCTATTCCAGTTTCAACCATCACGTCAAGCTTTAAAAACTCTATATGTCCGTTGCTCAGTCCACGAATAGTGCTTTTGTTCCCTTCTTCGAATCATTTGAATTTAATGAAGTCGATTTGCTATTCTTGTTAGCAACTCTTTGGTCAACTGTCCAACCACTCTAAAATGTTCGCTCTTCGGCTTCTGCAATCGAAACTAGGTCTGAGGTCAACCGTATAATAATTGGTTTAAATTGCCTCGTCAACACTCATCCGCTTTTAGTTGGGGGTGTCAGATTGTGGATGACACAAGTTAATCATTGGCTTCTGAGACCGTGGAGACTCTTATATGTAAGAAAAATTGGATGCTATTAGTTAGTGACAAACTAAGTAAGTCAATTAATCATTTATTTATTTGTCATTACAAATTTACAAATATACTCATACTTTTTTTCCAGAAAATTTGAATGTTTCAATGGATATTGAATAGCGAGACGTGTGGTTTGTGGAGATGTGGATTTTGGTGGTGACAATGATAACCTTTATAATTATTATTTTCATCATTAGTTATTTTTTGTAATTCAGTAACTTGGCTTTTTATATTTTGGCACCCTATAATTCAATGATTTATTTATGTTTGGTCACTTGGCTTTTACATTGTGATTTATTAGTTTATTATAAAAGTTCATCCACTTAGTATGTGTGTGAGTATCTCTATATACTATAAAATGCAAAACAAGGCATTTATTATGCTTTGCAATTAGCCTATCCACGTGGCACATCTCTATCTAATCTATCAACAAAAGCTTTTAATGAGAAAAACCTGTTGGGCTTCCACGTGGCACTGAACATTGTATTTGTACTTCACCTTCGTCTTCCCCATATTAATGACGCTGATCTTTTCCGTCTCTTCCTTTTCCCAAACCAAAACTATCTTCTAATTTGAAACGCTCTACAGCGAGCCTTAAATGCCTCTATGAATCAAAGTTGTCCTCATGGTAACTAAATCATCATCACAAAACCTCCTTTTATTTCCTTTATTATTTTAGAAGATCAAAAGTCCCCTCTCTCTCTTTCTGAATTTATGTTTACAACCATCAAAATCCCTTCCCTCCCATCCGTTTATTCATGTCTAATTCACTCTCTCCCTCTCCCGTCTATTTATTAATTTGTTATATTTTCCATTTATACGACTCTTTCTTTCCCGACTCCTCCTCTCCTTATCGTTCACAAATCACCCCTTCTCTCGCCATATAACCCCCATAAAGTAGCACAATTCGACTACAGGTTAGACCCAAAAAACCTAATCCCCGCTTTTTATGATGATTCATGAACTTCTTTAAATGATCGTTCCGACTTCACGCGGGTTTTCTTGGCAGGTGACAGTGCTGGTTGTCACGCGGGTTTTCTTTAAACGATCGTTCCCACTTATTTAAAATGCTGATTGCTCGAGTTTGGTTGTTCTGCCTCTCCATCAAGAGAGATGTCCAAAGTACAGTGGCTGCGAAAGAATTGTTGGATTTTCTTTTGATGTTTTTGTTAATATTATGTTTTTCATTTATTTTGTGTTTTAACACGTATACCAGAGCAGCTGATTGGCATCCAAATAGTGTAATATATGTTGATAATGATTTATATATGCTGCTATGCTTATTTCTATAGTGTCAATGAGTATAACTTTTAATTAATTATTGAAAGCCTAATCTCAGCCCAGCCCTAGAGAAAGAGAGAAGAAATAGAAGAAGAAACAACTCGAGCGTGAGTCTCTACAGCATCAAAAATATCTACAATCAGGTATTTTTTTTTTGGTCTTGATGTTATTTGTTGCTTAGGTTAATGGGTGTTATTTGTAAATCGTCTAGATGATAGTACAAATAATTGTAATATGTTGAGACTTTCATTATTCCCATTTTGACTGTAGTGTACTTTTGCTCTCTACCGCAAGTGATAAGAGTAAAAAAAAAATAGTAATGTCATAATGGGACGTTGAAGTATTTCTTTCTTTTTTTTTTACAAACAAAAGGTATGTGGCACATAGTAGTAATTGCGAGGACTGTATAATTTGATACAAAAAAATAAAGATTATAATTTCTTATACAGGTGGCCATAGTAATAATTGTGAAAAATTATTTTCTGCTTTGATAATCTTTTTTTAATAGTGTTGGTCTTGGTTTTAAGTATATATTTGAAATAATTGTTACCACGTAAAATGATATGCTTAAATCAAAACTAAACCATAAACTTGATGCATTTTATATTGTTGGTTTTATGCTGAATTCACCTAAATAAAGTCAACTGTTCGATGTAACTAATAGAAAAAAATATGGGTAACAAGTAATAAAATCAATTGTGATCCCTTGAGTTGCACTCCCATTTGATAAGATTTGCAAAAAAAATAGAATGTCATAATGGGACGTTGAAGTATTTTTTTTTTTTTTTTGCAAACAAAAGGTTTGTGGCACACAATAGTAATTGTGAGGACTATATAATTTGATACAAAAAATAAAGATTACAATTTCTTATACAGGTGGCCATAGTAATAATTGTGAAAAATCATTTTCTGCTTTGATAACTTTTTTAATAGTGCTGGTCTTGGTTTTAACTATAAATTTGAAATCATTTTTACCACATAAAATGATATGCTTAAATCAAAACTAAACCATAAACTTGACATTCCATGACAACCTAAGCCTATAAATAAAAAGTAGTAGATTAGAAATAAGTAAGCCAAGTAATTGATTACATCTATTTAAACGACTGGATAAGGAGATGGAAACAAAAACTGAATACCATTTTCTCAAATTTTATGACACGCGTTCTTATTGGAGCTTTTTTGTAGGACTTTTTTTATGTCAGTTACAATTTCAATAAAGCTAATGATGTTCATTTACGCTCCAGAAACTATTTTTATGGTGTCACTAAATAGAACAATGCCCATAATGAGTTATCTTTTATTAGTTTTCTTCTTTTGAGATTTAGTCATATAGTAATATATTTAAATTCAAGGAATTCATGTTTGAATTTTGAGTTATTTATTATATGTGAATAAAGCTAACTTTCGACTTATAAATGTGTAATCACACACAGTAAATGATAAATTTACACACCATTTTTCATGTGTTTGGTTTTGATATTTTACACTGTAGGTTTTTGGATGTGGATTCTTGGACAATTGTCTTACCCGCGCATCGCGCGGGTTTACATCTAGTGTACATAATTATATTCTTCGTCTCTCTCTCTCTCTTAAACTCATATGCTCCGTAATACTTTCTTCCAAATGTATTCTTTTATATTTTAGCAGAAAACAAATTGTTTAAAATAAATGGGTGTTCAGGTTTTTGTTCATGATCCTATTAAGAGCTGGATGATCGTTATATCTTTAAATTGTCTCAAGATGAGACAATTTTTTTAACGATATAGGACTGCATAATAGATTTTATGATCTATATTGCATAAGGTTGTCATAGATTGCCACCTCTCCGGGAAGAATTGATATGGAGAACCATGTTGGCATGGAGAATAAATTTGCAAACAAATTTTATGATCTATATTGCACTGGTTATGACCTTTATGCGTATACATTGTTTATTTATGCATGTACTATACATTTTTTATTTATGCATGTACTTATATTATTATGAAATATGGACAGTTTTGTGTACACTCTGATTATTTATGCATGTATTTTACCAAATACATGTATTTTTTTGCATGTAGTACTAATTTATAATTAGACTTACGTGTATTTTGGCGTTTTATGCATACACTATATTGATTAATATATGTGTGTACTTTATCTATTTATATGTTTACTTACAGTACATTGATATGAATATGTGTACCAATTCCCTATTACATGTAATTTTATAGGTTATGTACATATTATTAATATACTACTAAATGAAAATATTGGCTTGCATTTGCAGATATGACATGTAGTTTACGAATATTTGAGTATTAAGGATATGGAAAATTAAATTCTATGAAAAATGCATAAATTTTGTATATATATATATATATATATAGAGAGAGAGAGAGAGAGAGAGAGAGAGAGAGAGAGAGAGAGAGAGAGAGAGAGAATACACGCGGATTCACGGGTACTTTTTGTGAAATTGTGTATTGATATATTCTTGTATGTTTACAATGTATACATATATAATTGATAGAAAATGACAGGGTAATAATGAAAAAGAGGGGATAAAAAAAATTAAAGCAACATGTACATTAGGAAGAAAAGCTGTCATTAGGAAAGATGTTGGAGATAATAAATATTATCAGGAATCAAACGGCAGCTGCTACACTTCCATGGGTTCTTATTTTGGACCATTCTTTAGACAAATAATTGATTTCATGATGAGCTTTAATTTAGTATCTCTGACAATTTATTTTAATTCAATATGGAACTTAACGTCCAAAAATTATTAGCGAAGAATTAAAGAATAAAAGCTTCACATTTTATCATACAAAATAAACATAAAAGTCTCTAAGACAAACCCAAGAAAAGGCAGGATTGAGAGACGTTAGGCATTGTTCTTAAGGAAAGTTCCAGAATTTTATAGCTTTTAAATACTTGGATTAGTTAGTTAGATTGATGCTGACCATGCACTCCAACTCTTGAGTTGGTCACCCACATAACTAACCATTTACCACCTATTTAACAAAGTAAGGATCAATTAATTTTTGACCCCTAAACCTTAAGTCAAATTCAACCTTAACCCCAAATATTTTCAGTTATTAGACGCTAAAACTTTCATTTTAACCACCTGTTTTATATAAGATTAAGTATTATTAGGGACATCTCAGTCATTTATTATGACCTGTATCAGTCAATTAACAAAATCACAAGGTCTGAAACCCCCCTTCATTTATTTAATAAGTGTGCTGATTACCAAAGACCTATAGAGAGTAGGAGAGGTCGGTTACCCATATATCCTCCCCCCCTTCAGTTGACTTCTCTTCACATAATCTCCTATATAAGCGACACCCGCTTTTCTCTCCCTCCAGCAAACCAATCAAACTTCTTCCCTTGATAAGAAAATCAATCAACTTACTCAACAGGCATTTACTATTTTTCCAGCACCTCCTAACCAATGGCTTATCAAAGAATTCAAATGGGTGTATTGTTTGTCCTTGTGTCCATGCTATGGACAGGAGCCACGGCTCAATCTAGCTGCACCAACGTGATAATAAGCATGTCCCCATGCCTCAACTACATTACGGGCAACTCCTCGACCCCTTCCTCAGGGTGTTGTAGTCAGCTGGCCAGTGTTGTTCGTGGTCAGCCCCAGTGCCTGTGTGAGGTCCTTAATGGTGGCGGCTCCTCCCTAGGGATCAATGTCAACCAAACTCAGGCTCTCGCCTTACCTGCTGCTTGCAATGTTCAAACACCACCCACTAGCCGATGCAATGGTAAGAGAATGTGTATCAAAGTTGAAAGAAACACTTAAACTATTACTGCTTGCAAATACCCCATTCAACTATTAATTTTACACAAAGTAAAATCAAACTACCCAATTTCTTGCAAACTTCCACGCGTAGCTAAAATATATTCGAGTAAATTGCATTGACCTTTGCCTTGCTTTGGGTGTGACAACTATTTCCCCTTCCAATTTAAATACTGCACTCGCCTCCTCTCTTTATTCATTCTAACACTAGCTACTCATGCTACACAAGTGACAAGAGATTGAGGGATGGTAAGTGTGCTGATTTTAAAAGGAGGCAAGTGTAATATTTAAAACAGGACGGGAGGCTGGTGTGATATTTAACCAAAATGGGAGGTATCCTTAGCTATACCTAAACAAAGGAGAGGTTTTTATAATTACCCAATATGTTATTAACACTTTTTATAAACACGTAAGAGGTATTACTAATTATTTGGTAATTTATGGGGTTTCTTACATTTTACTCTCCGAATTCTGATCCTCTTTTACATTCCAACTATCGCAAATTTTCCTTCCCTTGAATAAGAAACTGTGACATTGTGCTCAAAATATATCTCTAATTTTCGACTAAATTGTATCATATCTCAACTTGACAGCTGCTTCTCCAACTGACTCTCCTGCAGGGACACCAGATTCTCCAAACACAGGTGACAAAAGTTTTATCCTTCCTTCACAGTACATGATAACACCGTTATTAGTTAGAAAACATGCCCTTCTGGGGTATAACAAATCATATGCCATTTAAAAATGTTCATGCTTATCCTTTCATGGTGCAGGTCGTGGATCTAATACCGTACCTTCAACAGACAATGGGTCATCAGATGCAAGTTCTATCAAATTGACAGTTACTCTACTCGTTTTCCTTCTTTTCGTTGCATCAAATATTTAGAGCTTCACCATGTGCCGAGTTTATTCAATCTGCCAAACTCCTTCTCAGTACACAGTCCTACATATACACTACTATTCTTATTCTATTTTTCACGTCCTTTTTTTCGTTTTCCTTTTCAATTTGTTTTATTTTTTAGGTTTGCATTGGGGTTCACATTTGTTGGGGTTTCCCTTCGGTTATGTAACTTATTCTTTTATGTCCCATTATAGGGTCATTACGGTTTTGTATGATTGAAAATACTTCTTGTTCTCTTCTCTTTATGTAATAAGGATGATAGCTAATTTATAGAATTTGAAAATGGTCTTTAATTGCAAACTAAGGAAGAAAACGAACAAAAGTCAATTTAGAAAAACTAGAATAACAATCTGGGAGGTTCTGATCATTCGATGTCCACCATACGCAACAACATTAATGTAATACCCCGATCTAATATTTTATTTATTTTTCTCGCATAAGTTGTAATATAATAAAGACGTTGAGATTTGGATGATTATGACAGAGTTTATATTCTTATTTGATTGCTTTGAAGTAGGGCTGTCAATGGACCGGGTCCGGATCCGGACCCGATCCGGACCCAGACTGAATTAACGGATCTGAGCAAATTTTATAGACCCGATTATCTGATTACCCGATTTGTTAATGGACCGGATCTGGATATACATGACTCCAATCCGATAAGGGCCGACCCGAATGTGTATATATATAATATAATAAATATAGCGCTGTAAACGGATATTCGAAAATCCGCATCCGTCCGATATCCGAATCCGGATTTGCAGATATTTATCCGAAAATATGGAAACGGATACGAATATGGATACTCTTTAAAAATATCCGAGAAAATGGATACGGATACGGATACAGATAGTACTAGTATCCGACACGGATAATCCGTATCCGATGCGGAGTATCCATTTTATCGGATATCCGTTTTACCGGATATCCGTATAAAATGTCACTAATAATATTAGTATTAATATTACTAATAAAATAATATTAAAACAAATCTTAATCGTTTATTCCCAAAACAAAATAAACACATACTCCACTCAAAACGAAAACACCCTAAAGTTATTGTTTTGTTGGGTATATATAAAATGTCATGTATTATTATTTAATTGGGTATATTATCATGGAGTTACACTAAAGTTACAATACACCTTATCACACACAACATACACCGACTAAAGAACATATACTCCACTAAAAAAAAACTAACTTCGTTTCATTTCTCCTTCGTACAAAATAAGAGAAAAGAAACTCTCATGTGGTTGTTTGTTAGTTTCCTTAATTATAAGTAAATGTAAAAGAGAAACATAAAAGAATGTAAAAGAGAAACATAATAGAATGTAAGAGAGAAATATAAAAGTAAAGAGATGGTTTTGATTGTAATGAGAGCTGAAGTTAACAACATATATATTATATACAAAATAAAATTGTATACTTATTAAAATAAAAATATCAATATGTTTTAAAGACAAAAGGCCCATGATGTTATCATTCTCAATAAATTTAATTAATCTAAAAGGTGCATATTTTTTTCTACTGTCATGGAATGCGATTGTTATTTTTTTTTGGATGTCTTTAGGCTTATATGGTTGTAAAGTATGGATGACTTTAAGCCATATTATCATTATGGAGTGATACTATCATTATGGAATCAATAATTGTTGATGTTAGGAGGCAGTAATCTTGTTATATATTTATTTGGATTGGATTGAATTTCATTGGATTGGATATTTTCATTGTTATTTTTTACGATGGCTAAATAATGTAAACGGATACGGATATTATCCGAATTCGAGGTATCCGAGAGGATACGGATATGGATAGTTGTTTTAACTATCCGGGCGGATACGAATATGGATACATATACAGATAGTACATTCAGATAGCGGATACGGATATGGAAAACATGGTATCCGATCCGTATCCGTCCGTTTACCACCCCTAAATAAATATATATTTATATATAATATTATATATATATATATATATAACTAACTTTTATATATATGTATATATATATTTGGATTGGGTCTCCGGGTCTTAACGAATCCGGGTCTGGATCCATTTTCTGAGACCCGACGGATAATCGGGTAAGACCCGATCCGCTAAAAATATACTTGGATCGGATGTGGATATACCTAGACCCGATCCGTTTACACTCCTACTTTGAAGGCTTGATGGTAATTATTGGAATATTGAGGGTTCAAATTGGAAGTATGGAGAAAATAGAAAAAAAGGGTCATTCAAATGAAGTGGAGGTCATTCGATCAAGATTACTAGGTCGTTCGAAGTGGGGATTAAATGAGGTTCGAATGAGATCCAACTGTTTAATAGGTCCAGGTCGTTCGAAGCAGTGTTCGAACGAGAAGCCATTCTCATTTGAACGAAGTGATGCAGAAAATTTAAATATGAGTTGCCCTTGTGCACTGTCACGTTTTTGGTCATTGGATTGCTGAGTTGTCAAAATCTGATAAACCCAGATTGGAAAAAATGGAATGTTAAGATTTGGGGGTATGTTATAATGCTTGTTTGAGTTCACTTTAGTTGTTTGAAGTTGGAAGAATAAAAGAGAGAGGGAGAGAGAGAGAGAGAGAGAGAGAGAGGTGGTCTTCTACCATTATTGAGCATCTTTTCAGCTCACACCACCATTCCACCACCAAATATTCACCTTTAAGCCACTATACTCTTCTAGTCTTCACCATATCCAAGCTTTAGATACCCATTTCCACCATTGTTGGGCATATATATGAATTTGGAGATATTATTGGGGGGTTTTGGAGAAGATAAAGATTAAAGTGGACAAAAAACGCATAAATTGATTAATTCCCATAAGGTAAAAAAAAGGCAAAGTATGTGGGTAAATGGGTTGTTAAGACACCTAAGAGTTTTAACACATATTTAACACAAAGGTGTGTTGTGAAAGGTTTTCAAAGGCTAAATAAGTATTTTCTAACACGATGTTCGTGTGTGTTGACTGAGTGATTTTCAATGAAAATACTAATGAGGATTGGTTATAATGAAAAGTGTAATTTTGGTAAATAAATGGCTGTCGTTCAAACCAAGTGGAGTTGTTTCAAATATTTAACCATGTGTGTTAAATAAAAGGATAACTGCCAAAATGAGAAAATGAAGTATTTTACAAGAGTGAGGTAAATTAATCGGAATAAATAAGGCCTTCGAAAGTAAAACGATTTCATGAATTAACTATATGTATGTGCACGTAGGTATAACGTGTTAGAGTCTTCTTTTTTTCGTTTGATTCTATTTTGCATTGTTGTATATTTTCCATTGAGCATTCGATTCACTCCGTCATTTTGTTACAGCAAGTTGGGTGTTGTTTTGTGTTTTGAGAGAGTTATACTAGTAAGTACTCTCTCTTTTATTTTACGTTAGTTTCTCTGCATGCTTGAACTTAAGGATGCTCCCCATGGATCTCTTATATAGTTTAATTTGAAATTAGAATCGTACGCTAAATAAGTGGAACGTTAATTAAAATAAAACTAGATTAGCAACATTATATAAGGTGTTTCATTGAACTTTACACTTAATGCTCGGGTTGGACCGGGTTTATGTGACACCCCGCCTAATTAAATACCCGGCGATCACTCCTTTATTAAATTAAAATCAAGGTGAACAGTTGGTTCATTCTTAGCATCACTGTCGTAAAAATAACTTTTCCAATTTAAACATCCTAATTAATTAAGCTAAGTGTCAAAACCATTTTTAAACGTTACCTTTCAAATTTTATTTTGCAAACAAGATTTAATTATTTAGAACAATTTAATATATAACGAATCACACCACAATAATCCAGGAACATATAATCCAAATAATTTAAACATTCGACAATTGAATCCCAACATTAAAATTTAAAGTGAAACATCCAGACAATAATAAATCCCAAAGTATCAATACTACAATAATTGAATCACAATGTCCAAATAAAATAACTAAATAATGGAAAGGGCGACACATTCCCCACTAAATGAAGATACTAGGAGAGGAATCAAGTAAATGAAGTCGTCTAAGCAAGAGGCGTGCAACTCCCACCTAAGCTGCAGCACGTTCCTTCCAAGGGATCCTAAGCCAGACGCCCCTGTGGCTGGGCACCTGTAATATATACATATATATATACAAGAGAGAAAGAGAAATAAAAACGGGTCAGAGCCTGATAGTGTATATGATTTAAAAATTCGTTTAGCAAGTATTTAAATTGATTACAGGCCAATGCAATAACATGTTAGTGCGACACTCGCTTGAGAAATTCTCACCTCTCTTCTAATGTGCACACCTATCGCACTAACCTTCCCAATGGTTTATCTCGTCATATATCGCACTAATCTTCCCAATGATTTAACTTATCTTAGGTTACTAGTAAGATTTAAAACTGAACAACATAATGGTTTAAAGGATAATTTCATTTAGTGACAAGGCTCTCCTTTTTAACTTTATTAATTAATAAAGTTTTCCAGTGTCATATTATACTTTTCAAACAAGTATTTCCGATTTAAAGTCAAGATTCATTTATCACTTGCCATAACACAGTATACAGTTCCAAATTTCAGAATTTCATATATATATATTAAATACTCGTATAATATATATATTCTAACAGCACCCCACATAAAAATTATGGTGCGTGCATACTCTGCTATCCAATCCCCGTATCTCTCGCACTAAGGAAAATACAAGTTCGGAATCACTCTCGAACTGTATTAACAGATACACAAATAATATTGAGGCGAAGCATAGATTCCAAGTCTCTAAGAGGTCAGTACATACCCTCACGTCTCTTAGGACCGTATGAACTATCGATTCGATAGCCTGTACCAAGGATACCTATCTTCTAGGGTACGAGTCAATATCCCCCATAAGGCACATCGAGATAAGATCGTCCCGGCGCGGTAACCTCAGGGATAGCAAGTAGCGCGGGCATGATTTTCACATGTATATAATATATGCATACCCAATCATATAAATATACCACTTTTATCATATCAATTTAGGTTTATCCCATAACCCATAATCACAATATTTATCCCTATTTTCCCATTATTAGTTATCACGTATAATGGTTCGTTTCTAACTTTAATTCGAAGGATTTTTCTAACTTACTACGTAACCCTCCTGGACTCTATCCTTCCAAGTGTACCATTCAGTAAGTGTTCTTTTTATGTTCCAACGTAACTCTCTTACGCATCTCTCCCTTTAATACATAATTTCATCGTCCCTTATGTAATTATCCCAAAAATACAATTCTTGTCTGACATTAAAGGTCCCAAAATTATTCATATGTCCTACTAGTTTTCCATATCTCCCAAAACGTTTTATTAAGGGTGTCCAAGAATTATTTTACATTAAGTCGAATTCAACTAATTTAAAAAGGGGAAAATATGAGTCTGCCAAGAGGGGTCGATCGATCGAGGTCCGGGGATCGATCGATCGAACCTTCGATCGATCGAAGCTCTTGGCTCGATCGATCGATCAAACAGGTATGTCGAATTCTGCAGTTACCAGTTACGGGTTTTCTCACAAAACTTCATCCAAATCCTAACTTTCCATACCCAAATGTCCAGAAATTTATACTACCAATTATGTAATTCCATTCCATACATCTTTTACGTAAAGCATGCAAATTTCCATTAATAATCATGGATTAACAAGCCCAAAATTCATGTAAATATCAAGAACCCTAGAAATCTCTTAAACATGGTTCTAATAAATCTTTTCCAGAATTTTCTTCTTCTAAAACATCAAAATTTTGTGGTTTAATCATCTACATGTGAAAGGGTTTCCAGAATATCATTTCAATCATCACTACATGCAATTTCCTATCTCAAATTTGGGTTTTTCTTCCATAAAACTCATCCTAATCATTCCTAGGCTAACATGAGTGATGCATTAACGAAAATAAGCAAGATAAACACTTGCCTGGAATTTTTGACGTTCTGGTTTGGTGTCGAATTTGGTGTGGTTGCGTTCCCCGTCTCGCGATCTACGCGTTGGTGGTGGTGGCGGTGCAAACAGATGGATTTCGGACCTTGGATTGCTTTGGAAGCTCTCTCCTTCCCTCTCCTATGGCCGTCACTTGTCTTTGGTTGTTCTAACCCTAGAAGACAACCTTAGACATCTGACATATCCCTTGAATTTTTGTGGGTTTAATTACCCAAAAATGTGAAATGTCTAAAATGCCCTCCCGGGTTACTAATTTAGCCTAAAAACGTCCCGAGACCCAAACTAAACCCCCGGGTACACTTTTCTGACTATCTCGACCCTTTCGGACACATTGGCGCACTCAAAACGACCATACGAGGGACTTATAATATATTCACTTTTATTCATCAATATTTAGTCCCGACGCGACACGGGCGCGTCCCGATTCAAATTTTTAAAATTGTCATTTTATTCACTCGTGACATTTAATATAATCACTATTATATATTACTTTGCTCATTAGTAATATTCAATAAATTTCCCATAATTACTAACTCTCATCACGTTAATAATTATAACATAATTAATTTTCGAATTTATATTAAGTAATTAATTCACATTAAATTTAATAAATCTCCAAATTAATATAGCATAAAAATACAAGGTATTACAGTTTACTACGGGTAACCCGTAGATTCGGTTGGGGGCATTACAAATAGTATCAGAAGTCTTGGTTCAAGGTTCCTTTTAGGAATGACGTGGTGAGGTTGGTAGTGAATCTTTTGATGTCGGTGTTTGTTTCGGCCGGTCAGGATAGTTTTGTTGACGATTTAGTTCGTGTCCTCGATAGTGAAGTCAAATAGATTAGCACGATGAGTGAATTCATTGTCAAATGACTGATGACTGAGTTAATTGTCATTAATCACTTTCTCTATTCTGATTTAGATATGCTAGTAAGTTACGAGTGTTCGTGTAAGCCAATAGTGGTGACATCGCATATTTTTAGTGTGAGGTCCATGTATGTAAATTCGTAGTGATATAAGAAGCCAATTGAGATCTATATAATGATGAATGATGCCTATTGAATTAGAGACATGACACTTGTAATGTCAAATGTGGAGAGTAGGTGGTTAGTGCGTTATACCAAAATAGTGTTGATTGGTGATAAAAATGCATTAAGTTCTTTGACTAAGTACTTTCGGGTAGTTAGTACCGAATGAGGTGATTAGGCGAATTCGATTCTTGGGATAGTATCACGTCATAAGGCAATTGATGATTTGGTGGGCATGATGAATCGCTTCGATCAACACTTTGGATGTGAACTTGGTCTAAATCACTAAGATAGTATCGTTACAATTAAGTGTCCTAGTGATTCTTTATTGAAAGTTGTACCTCGTAGGGTATAATTAGAGTTACAGGATAATTGCGGTAAGTATATTACGTAGGCAACAATGATGTTTGAGGACAACTCTACGTAGTCTTCTATATCGGGGTTATAGAAAATATGATGTGATTTCAAGGTACAGGATCTTTAGTGATGTCGGTAATGCAAACTTAAAGGTTATAGATTATGGGTGACATCCCGTATCTTATCAGAATCCTTTATAGTATTAGTTCTAGTTTGGTATGTGACTTATAGTCACAATCGATTGGAAGAGAGATAAGATTGTTATATAAATATCAAGGCTCATTTTAGCGATCGAGGTAACGACTAGATGTGAGGTAATCCTGGTGTGAGTATGTTTTAAGGGCATTTTTCAACTTGATGTGACATATTAAAGTATTCAATGGTTAAGGTGTGCCATATGTAGAAGCTCGTGGACTAGTGTATTGCGAGCACCTCGGAATAATGATTTGGATATTGAAAGGA
The DNA here is from genome assembly GCA_949130495.1 of Sambucus nigra. Taxonomy (NCBI): domain Eukaryota; kingdom Viridiplantae; phylum Streptophyta; class Magnoliopsida; order Dipsacales; family Adoxaceae; genus Sambucus; species Sambucus nigra. The sequence continues at coordinate 617,007,993 of OX422209.1, forward strand.
TTGTAAAGTGCACCTACAATGATTAAAGTATGGATGATGGAATCTTGTTACGTCTTGAGGAATGTTACGTAGAATGTGTTTGGTGTCCTTAGGAGACCAGTTAAGTCTAGTATGAATAAGCATTAGCGTCCTAGTAATGAATATGTTGAAGGTTAGGTAATGATCTCAGGTTACTGGTCAAGGTTTAGAAGATTCGAATAACTTACGTGTCGGGTGTGATTTCCCGAATTGGCATAAATGAGTGGTTTATCCTCCAAGGAGAAATTAAAAGCTTGTGTTGTTTATGGGGCGTAGTGCTCGGGTGTCATGGAATGACCAGTAGTGGCGATTTGACACTTTATTCCGAGTATTAGGAAAGGTATTTGAGACTTAGGTTGTTGTTTATTGGTCCTAGTGCCCGGATGTCATGGAATGACTAGTAGTGGCAATGTGACACTTTATTTTGAGGAGTATTAGGAAAGGTATTTGATACTTAGGTTGATGAAGCCACGTGGAGACTTGAAAATGGAAACCAAGATGGGGTAATATCAAAGCATAACTAGAATGTTGGTATGTGTCGATGGTATGCTTCTTGGCACATCCTTCCAGGCCGGTACGGATTAGAAGATATAGCCTTGTATGGTACTTGTTATCCTCAGAATGCTAATGGCTGTCGGTGTGGTTGTCACGTGAGTTCAGTTTGGGTAAAACCTGGAAGTATTCTTGGTGACAATCTCGTATTGTCAAGGACATAATAAGGTGAATATATCTCTTGAACAAAATGTTACCTACGGGAAATTGGGGCTACGATCATGATATGATAAAGAAGATAGTAACCTAGGTGCTGTAGGTTGGTGATGTCATCATCGGTAAATGGACTAGGTCAGTGGAGACAGGGGTGTTACGCATACGCCAATCACAGTAGTTCATGTGTGCCAAGGATGGGGAGGGGGGGATCACTCCTAAGGAGGGAAGTAAAACATTGACTTTCTAGAGAATGATAGGTTCGTACGTTGCTTTCATCTTATGAGGATGAATGGTTGCGATTAGATTCGTCACGGTTGGTGACCCAAGCGAGGGTATATGTCTAGATTAGTACCCAGTGACAACATCTAGGATGAGTGATAAGACATTAAGCGTATGGCATAGGTTCGCTTACGTTAATCATATTCTGATGCGTACATATGGGATTTTCATGAAACAGTTGCGTGTTCCTTATGGCTTTTATATGTCCCTTTCGATTTCGATAATTGAGAATCTGTACTTCCACATATGTGGTAGCTCAAATTGGTACCATGCCATGGTACAATGCGATTGGGCCTTGTAGAGCTCGGGTGGAGCCGGTATGGTCAATGTAGCTCGGTAACTGGGTGCGCCCTATCTGAGGTATTATTGCTATCACATAAAGTGTTGTGTACGGTTGATTGTGCTTTCAGCGACATGGTTTGCTCGTAGTATTGGGTTTTCTTAGGATTATCGACTTTTTGACTGGATGGCATGGCAGTTAGTGGCTCTGGTTATAAAGAGCTGAATGATGACTTGAGGATATTGTATAGTGTTAGAAATAGAGAAAACTTAGCACACGGTGTTACTTTGCCATGGTGAGTGGATTGGAACGAGGATCAAGTGAGTGCTCAAAGGTGAGACACCTAGTATAGTATTAGGATCAGAAGAATGATGCAGCGAAAGGTATCAACCGAGTCGGTGATGATGATTTGATAGGTGTATTTCTCCTCGGAGTGAGTAATTAACAATGTAAGGTTAATGTCAAGCTCAAGGCAAATTCGTGTAGTTGGGATAACCTGAAAATCGCGGGGACACATGATATGTAGTCTTAAGAATGAAAATGGTTCTCGATGATGAATTTGTTTGGTTGTGTTATGGTTCGCCCTTGGGGAGTGTCGATCACTAGAGAGGGTTGCCCATGGAGGCACCGATATGCTTTGCGTATTAAGAAAGGTAGTCTTAGGACCTAATTGAGCATGATCATCAAGGGAGTGAAGACTCGGAGTCGGTTATGTAACATTGATGGTTAGCAAAATAGTGAGCGTTAGAACATGTTGTATGTTGAGCCCTTGGTGACAAACCCCATGTAAGGACGTGTGATGTGGTCTTAGCTATTGAGGACTTCGTTGACGTGGTTCTAGAGGGTTTTATAACTTAGAATGAGAATCGGCAAACCCCATAAATTTGAAGAATTAACGGATCAAGAATTTCGAGGACAAAATTCGCCATGGAGGGAAGTTTGTTATACGCCACCCCAATATTTATTTATTTTCCATGTATAAGTTGTAATAATATAAAGACATTGAGGTTTGGATGATTATGAATGAGTTTATATTGTTATTTTACTGCTTTGAAGGCTTGATGATAATTGTTGGAAGATTGAGGGTTCAAATTTGAAACTAGGAGAAAATAGAAAAAAATGGTTGTTTGAACGAAGTGGAGGTCATTTGAATGAGATTACTAGGTCATTTAAAGTGGGGGATGAAATGAGGTTCGAACGAGATCCCACTGTATAACAGGTCTAAGTTATTCGAAGCAGAGTTGGAACGAGAAGCGAATATCATTCGGATGAAGGGCAAAGCTCGTTCGGACGAGGTTATATAATTTTTTTTAATTCGAGTTGCCCTTATGTGCTGTCACACGTATTTGTCCCTTGAATTGCTGACTTGTCGAAATTTGGTAAGTCGACATGGGCAAAAATGGGATTATTAAGATTTAAGTGTGTTTTATAAGTCTTTTTTGGGTTCGTTTTAGTTGTTTGAAGTTGGAAGAAGATATATATATATATATATATATATATATATATATATATATATATATATATATATAGAGAGAGAGAGAGAGAGAGAGAGAGAGAGGCAGGCTCCTGTGCACACTAAGTTTGCACAGTGCTGGCGCACACCAATTTTTATAAAGCAATAAAAAAAATATTTTTGAGTTAATTTTTTTATGTGATTTTTAAACATTTCAACGGACTCATGTAAAAAAAATCAGCTCAAAAAAATGTTTTTTTCCTATTTTTAAAAAAATTAGTCAAACTCTCACAACTTTTAAAGTGCTTAAAAGCAGTGAAAGTTTGACCAATTTTTAAAATATATATATATATATATATATATATATATATATATATATATATATATATATATAGAGAGAGAGAGAGAGAGAGAGAGAGAGATAATGGTAGTCTACCACCATTATTGAGCATCTCTTCACCTCATGCCACCATTCCACCACTAAATATCCGCCTTAAACCACCATATTCTTTTAGTTTTCACCATATGCAAGATTTTGATACCCATTTCCACCACTGTTGGGCATAACTACGAATTAGGAGATGTAATTAGGGGTTTTGGAGAAGTTGAAGATGGAAGTTTCATGGAACTTGAAGAGGGTTTTTGATGGAGCTTTCATGGAGACAGGCTTGGTGAAGCTAGGCAACCTCCTGGAGGCCACCTTGGGAGGTAGGAGGTTGCCATCTTCTTATAAATTGCATGTCTTCCATTGTTAGAGCTTCATTTGAGGTGGAAAAATCTATTCTTAGTTTAAGACTCTATTTTTGTGTATTAGTAGTCTTATATTAGAATTTAAGAGTATAATGCATATCATAAAATGATATATTTTTAGTAGAAATTGGTATTAAACATTTTTATGGAGTAAAAATGTTGGCAAAATGCTATTTTATTGGAAATAAATGATGAGTAAATATTTCAAAGTTTTCTTGAAATAAATGGGATTTTCATGTAAATAGTATGTTTCAAGAAGTTGGGCACTAAACGTTTTGTGGAATAATTTTTTTTTAAATTTATATTTTTTTACTAAAGATATTTACTAAAATATGTTTGATTTCTTTCAAAAATGAAGATTTTATAAAAATGGGACAATGGTTTGAGTTTTTAAGAATTAAAATATCCTTTGGTCTAGAAAAGTATATTTTTGCGAGTGTTATGAATTTTCTAGAATTAACCTTATGTTTAACCCATTTAATAGGATTTTTGGAGTCAAAATCAATTTTCTCATGTATATAAACTTTTAGTAGTTAGATGATGAATATATAAACAAGTTTAATGAAGGTTTTATTGGATTTAAACATAAAATAAAGAAATATAAAAATTCATCCCTTAAGGTGTGTAATGGGTGTTAGAGTGTGTTAAAAATGTAAGGTTTCAAGACGTTAAGCGTTAATAAAGAAAATAATATTATTCTTATTGAGTAGACTTATATGTTTAATGATTCTTGAAAAAATAAAGTACTGAAATAAAGATGTTTCTAATTGGGAAGAATATTACTCCAAAAGGCTAAAAATGTGTTAAGGTGTTAAAAACACTTAAGAAGTTAGTATGGACAACTTAATAGTGTTTTAGGAAATTAAGACTTGTGAAAATATAGTAAAATGTGAGTTTGGAAACAAATAGGTAAAATGATAATTTTACATAAAGTGGAACACTTTTATGAAATAAAAATATTTGGAAAGGTGTTACACATAAAGTCCTAATGAACATGATTTTTGGAATAAAATCAAAGCTAAAGTGTAAAAGGCATGAAATGATGCTTTTCAAAGTGTAACACAAGTTGGGGAGAAACCCCAGATTTTGTCTTCGACCGGTAAAAGGGAAAGTGGAATAATGTGGACATACACAAAATGTTAAAACACATTAAAAAGGAACTCGGATGACACAGAGAAAAATTAAGGAGGGGTGAATGACCTAAAATACTGGCCAAAGCATATGGTGGAGTCGACGACAGTGTGGTGCCCGTTAAAGTACCCGATTATTGAAAAATTCCGAGAAACAGATAAAGGAATGAGGAACATGTCAAGAAATGGGTTGTGTGGTGAAAATGTGTTAAGACAATCTAACACGAATAAATTAATAAATGTTCCGATAAAGATTAAAGTAGACAAGAAACGCATAAATTGATTAATGTACATAAGGTAAAGAAAAAGGCAAAGTAAGTGGATAATTGGGTGTTTAAGCAACCTAAGAGGTATAACCCATAATTAACATAAAGGTGTGTTCTAAAAGGTTTTCAAAGGCTAAATAAGTATTTTCTAACAAGATGTTCATGTGTTTTGAAAGGGTGATTTTCAATGAAAATACTAATGAGGTTTGGTTAAAATGAAACGAATAATTTCAATAACGAAACGACTTTCGGTCAAACCAAGTGGATTTATTTCAAATATTTAACCGTGTGTGTTAAATAAAAGTATAAATGTCAAAGTGAGAAATTGAATTATTTTAAGGTGAATTAATCGGGATAAATAAAGTGTTCGAAAGTAAAACGGTTTCATGAATTAAGAATATATATATATATATATATATATATATATATATATATATATATATATATATATATATATATAAGGTAGTCATGTGAATGTAGGTGTAACGTGTTAAAGTCTTTTTTCTTTCATTCAATTATATATTGCATTGTTGTATATTTCCCATTGAGCATTCGACTTATTCCCTTATTTTGTTACGACAAGTTGGGTGCTGTTTCGTATTTTGAGATAGTTATACATGTAAGTACTCTCTTTTATTTTACGTTAGTATCTCTTCATGCTTGGACTGAGGGGTTCTCCCCATGGATCCCTCACATAGTTTGATTTGAAATTGGAATCACATGCTAAACAAGTGGAACGTTAATTAAAATAAAACTACATTAGCAACATTATATAGGGTGTTTCATTACACTTCACACCTAACGCTCGGGTTGGACCGGGTTGACTACGAGTAACCTGTAAATTTGTGCCGGGGCATTAATATTAGCATTAACACAAAATACATATATATTGATCACATTGAGAATGAACCTTGTATGGCTACATGTTTTTGTAATGAACCTGGTCAAAATAATCAAAAACAAAATAAATAAATTAACTACACCTGAGTAAACCTACACCAATGTTAGAGGTATTGAGATAATTGCGATTTATAAAATATCTGGTCCAAGGGTATTTTCATCATTTTGCACTAAAAAAGTTAAAACTCGATTGCTAGGTTTATTTGCAATGGGTCAATAGTTCATGGGGTGAGTTTGTCGGGTATTTTAGTTAAGGGGGTCGACATATAAATCCGAAATAGTTCTAGGGGTTTGATCTAATTCACTATATTTAATAAATTTTGAATTATTTAGTTAACTTTAAAATTTCTTAACTTTTGAGATGCAAAAGCATTCATAATTTACTTGTATCCAATACTTTCAGAAAATTCTTTTCCAATAAATAGCCCACTCATTTTTTCTTATGACATTGTCAATCTTGAATATGATATTATTATATTTTAATTTTGAATAACCTATTCCCTTGGAAGCAACTATGATAAGTATTGTAAGTAATATCCTTGAATCCACTACAATTTTAAACATCCCTAGATTTAAAATGACAAATGAATGTGTGTAGATAAACGAAGTCAAAACCATCCCTTGTCTTTAAAATGAAACCCCCAAGTAGCCCCCGTCATAACTTGAACTTTTCTCCTAAACAACATATGTTGGTGAGAAATTTCTATCCGTATATCTGATAGCGCGCGAGAAGTGTACGAGTGTAAAGTGCACAGTAATTATTTTCTGTCTTGCCGCGACTATACAAACAAACCTAAATTACTACTACACTTGAGGGACAAGCACAGCGGTAAGTCGGGTATCGAAAATCTACAGGGATGAGTTATTAGAATTTATATGATTTAATATTCCGAAATATAAGTGTAAAAGGTGATTACAAACTAAAAAGTAAAAGATGCAAAAAAGGGAAATGTTAATCTAGGCAAGGTATTGAAACTAGATTAAGAAAGCGCATAAAACTATAGGTTGCATCGAATATCCCTCACCCGGGCTAATTTGTATAAAATGGTTACATGGGTCGACGAGTTATTAAGAATGCGTCTCGTTTCGACAGTTAATTGAACCAAGGGTTGTCATGCCCCTAAATCCGAATAAAAGCCTAATATGATTTTTGCGTCAACAAATATCCCAAAAATTGCGCACAAAAGGTCGTAAGCACGGGACATACATGATATTCCCCATCAAATCTCCTAGGAGAAATAACTAGGACAACGCATCCAAAATAGCCCCGTAAACACTATCACCAAGCAAAGCAACGCGTTAATCCGGGTGAGTTCCATTCAAACACAACCTAATTTAAATTACCTAGAAAGCATCGTAAAAATGCGGTAAATAAAGTGGTAAACAAACTCGGTAAATCTACACTAGAAAGTAATAAATCCAAGCATGTAAACCTATATTAGAAAGCATGTAAATCTAATTAGAAAGCAAGAAATGAAGAAATACAAACTATATTAAGGAAGAGGATGATGAATAGTGCAACATTCAACCCAAATGGGGTGTCAAACCAAGAACAATTGAAGAAGAGCTCTTCCAAACCCTCAAATCCTAAGCTAAACTAACCTAGAATCGTATATATGTGTTTATTACATCAAAAATGCTTTATATAGCAAGTTGGAATTAAATTAGAAAAGAAAAGAAGAAAGAAAAGAAAAGCAAAATATTAGGGGATCGATAGATCGATCCCTTTGGTAGATCGATCGATCAAGAACAAAAATCCCACTGTCGATGAGGATCGATCGATCAACCCCTTTGGTCGATCGATAGATCAAGCAGGGGCAGAACAATGCATTTTTTTCTTCCTTTTCTCCTCCTCTTTTGGTTTCAATGCTTTTCTCCTCCGCTAAAACTCCCATAACTTCTTCATTCGGACTCAGAATCGAGCACCGTTCACGGCCGCGCGAAGCCAACAAGGAGGGATACAACTTTCGTGAAGATGTTGGGCCAGGTGACCAAGCTGTGAAAAGACTAAAATGCCCTTGAACGTGTGATTGCGAACGAAAATCGAGCGGAATGCGTCCGAACTTCACACTTAGCATCCAAATACCTATAAAAGCTCAATTAACCCCTGGAAAACATGTTAACGTAGAAATACAGGGTTGTCTGGTTAACGAGCATAAATATAGGGAATAAGATACCCGAGGGGGCTAAAATGCGTAGGTTCGGAGGATGAAATACACAATATTTGCGTATCATCATACCCCCTAACTTACGCATTGCTAGTCCCTAGCAATGAAATAGGTTGCAACAAGAACTACAAGCAAACCAAAAGCAGGAGATAGTACAAAAGTATGATTTAAAGCAAAAGGTCACTTTCGCGAGCAATTCGATTGCATTTATCATATGCAATAAGCCGTTAAACCCCTAGGTCACCCTAGTGGACGAGTGTCATCTCGTGAGGGTTTTCAGGGATGATACCCACAAACATCACATGGTTTCCTCAAAATATGCCCAAACCAACATGCGACAATCCCTACAATAGCGAAAAGGATTTCATACGCATTATTAGCAAATTGAACGGATTCAAAAAAAAGTCCAAATCATTCAGATTACAGAATGCACCTCATAGAATTGAAACTTTAAAATGTGGGAGGGGAGTGAGCACATGCAAAGTGTGATTTGGTGAAAAACTTATATAAACCGGATAAACATTAAAGCAAGTATACATTCAATCCTCATGGGCATTACGCTCATCAAGTGAATTCACTCAAAACAGGGAGGTAACACATGGAACATGCAGGCTAAAGAGTAAATGTAAATGGACACTAGGCCGCACATATGTCACAAATGAAGAACACTATATATAAACTGAAAAACTGTAATCTTAATGAAAGGATACCGCACACTAAAAGAGGCGAAATGTATTTTCACAGATTATCAAAACTATTATGACTTTTGATTACATCAACCTAAGATCACATAGGACTTTAATAGGGTTGTAATGTCGGCTAGGCTAGGGTACAAAAGGAAGGAATGTATGTACGGATTAAAAGTGTTCGGAATGAAAACTCGGGATAATGGAAAAATGCGGGCAATATCAAAATTGGAAAACGAGTTCCAAAACGGCATTATATGTATCATCGGGGAGAGTAATCAAAGCTTATTGAACTATATACAACATTTACAACTTTCTCTTTCTTTTCTTTTCTTCTTTTTCTCATTTTTCTTTTGTTTTCTTTTGCCTTTTGCTTTCTCTTTTTCTTCATTTTTTTCACTTTTTCTTTACTTTTCAAACTCTCATATGCCTAAATTGCAACCGACATCATAACAACATCATTCAATCCCAAGCAACATTCCAAAACAAAGGTATGGAAAGTGTATATGGTTTAAAACTCCAATTTAGAGTTGGTTAGGAATTTGGGTTATGAAACGAAAGGCTAATATTTAGGCTCAAAGGGGGTAACGAGGGTAAACATATAAGGGTGAGGTCAAGGCTAATATGGGTGATATAACAAAGAATGCCTATGATCATTTCACAAAGTTTACGCAATTCTCGAATCAAAATAATATATGAAAATCATGATCAAGTAACACATTTCAAGTATGAACTCAATTAATGAACGATCAAATGAAAGAATAGTGAGATTACCAACGAGTTCAACGTTTTCAATGAGAAAAGAATAGTGTATACACTCACAAATGATGTGTAACACCCCGCTTAAAATAATAACGGGTGGCCAGCCCTATACTATATTTAATCAGGAATTCCAGATGGTCCAGTCTCAACATCAACTGTCGGTACTATATAATATAGGACTAACTACCCGATATCATATAAGCGAGATGTTAATATAAATTAAAACTTGCAACATACAATGACCCAACACAATGAAACTACTAAAGAATAAGAGAGAGATGCAAGAAGCATTATAAGAAATGAAAGGAATCACTATACATGAATATGCCATAAATAAATAAACCCGAATCAGCTGTCGGGTCACAGCAAATACAATAGCTGAAATGGAATAAATATAAACATGTATATAAATATCCCTATGATACAAACCCGATATACAACATGAATCCTACCTAGAATTATAAAGAAGTAGGAAGCGGCTACATAAAACATCTCGCAACAGTCCGCACCTGTCACGGCTCCCAAGACTCTGGATAGAAGGTCATCCGGCATCCATGCGGTAGGATACCTGTGGAAATACATATATATATATACAAGCAGGAGAGAAAAGAAAATGGGTCAGAGCCCCGAATGTGAAAATATTTAGCAAGTGCGTTAACCGTGCATAATAAATACCGGTGTACTTAATTTCATAAATAAGTGAGACCGCACTCTCGTGGAACCCCAACTCACCTCTCATCTAAAGGCGCGCACCTATTCGCGTCCTCAAATTTTAGTTAAATTACCCCCATTGATTTTAGGACAACCTAACTTATCAGGCCTAGCTTATATCCACGAGAGCTACCTTCCCGTCATAATCTAAGGATCTACCCATTTTTAATCCTATTAGATTATGATTACAACAATTATGCCATAAAAGGCTTAATGAATTCCGATTAATAATCTCATGAATTATAATCATCATAATTCCTAAAACTTTTCCCTTATACATATATATATATATATATATATATATATATATAGGCTAAAAACGTAAGAATTACGATACTTAATAACATGCACATGGAATATTGGCAAGACTTCTCTCTAATCCCAAAATTGTACTACGTTTCGTGCGTGGGGAGTCTCACAAAGCGAAATCCAAACAAGGAACCGCCCCGTTACACTACTCCTGACAATGTCAAGACCAGAGATCCGTGATGCCACCTATGGAATTACTTCTCTCAAATCTCGACATGGCACTGCGTTTCGTGCGTGAGGTGTCTCGCAAAGAGAAATCCAAACAAGGAACCACCTCGTTACACTACTCCTGGGCAATGTCGATCCTAGAGATCCATAATCCTCAACATACAAGTTAATACTACCATTACTACTACCTATAACTCCTAAAGAAAGAAAGAAAGAAAGAAAAGAAAAGAAAGAAAACAAATAAGATAAAATAAAAGAACCTCCAATAATATCCTTGGGATGATGTAATCGAAATAATACCTTATGTGCGATACATCAACCCCCATTAATATAGTACACCATAATCATCTAAGATGTACTTCATAAAAGTCCATATCCTTTCATCTATAGGATATATATATATATATATATAGGTATTTATTTCTAACCGTATATATATCATCATCAATCCAATAGCCAAGTGTACATACTACATATGATGTACAAGGCCATGCACATAATATACCCGGCTATATATATCGCCGACAAAATGCATCAATGCTATCATCTTCCCAGTGCCCGGCTCATGTAGCAAAACTGGGGCCACCATGGTGGGACTAAACGACACCCATCTCGTGGTAAACTCACGCACACGACGTCCCGGGAAGTGGTCATAGCTCCAAACCGGCAATGAGACGAAACATACCCATCACGTCTCATCCCAAAATAAATATATATATCATATGGTAACACACGGGACGACTATGACATGGGGAATATCCACACCCTGCTTTTCTAGCCAGGATGCTCACCCTCTACGCGCGCAACTTCCCAATGATAGCATGAGCGGGGTATGCTTAACCAATTAAGTATATATATCATTTACATGCATAATATATAATCCATATGATCCAATCATATGATCAAGTAATAAACCATCATATATGGTTTAAATATCCATACCATGTATGTCCACAACATAAAGATATCCATATATCTATATACATACAGATATATATATATATATATATATATATATATATATATATATATATATATATATATATATATATATATATATATATATCAACACATATTCACATATCCTTATCTATATATATAAACTAATTCTCGTTCATATGTATAAGATATATATCTACCTGGCTATAAGTATACATAGTCCTCAATATACAAGCCGTCACCACAATTCCTTTAATTTACCTCGATACGTGAATATAATCCCATACTTGAAACATATTCGATCATTTTCCTATGATAAATAGTCTCCCAAAACCATATGTATATATCTATACCTATATATATTCAACATTAGGGCTATCACCCAAGAGTTTGTGTAGGAATCTTTCACTACACATATCATCTATATCTCCGAGTACATTAAAGAATCTAGTAATCATTTTGACTATCGGTATACATATAACTAATAGTCTATCAGCCTCAAGCTCATTCTTTCAATCATCAAATAATCTCATTTCCCTCGATTTCGACTATGGTTCGATCACTTTTGTGAATACCCTAATCTAAGATCTCTCTAAGAGTTCTTAGCCTCACATCACATCTACACTTACTTTTAATCTACAATTAGGATTCCCAATCCCAAAGGGTTTTCCCCCAAAATCTCTATCCATAACTCCAAATACATACATGGATACATTTCTCCCAAATTACCCTAAGGAGTCCCCAAAACTCTAATGTGTGAGAAACTCCTTATGTGTCTCCAAGAACATATCTCTTACATCATAAGAGAAGGCCCCATATCAATAAACCCAACCAAAAAGGGTTTGAATTCACTATGGAGAAAATACCTCAAAATGCCCTGTTTCCGAATCGATTCGGCCTCCTAGGCGAATCGATTCGGGTCCAAAGACCTGGACTTCTGCAATAGGCCGAATCGATTCGGCTTGGGGTCCGAATCGATTCGGTCAATGCAGACCTGCCAATTTTACCAAACCGAATCAATTCCCTTGAGGGGGCGAATCGATTCGGACCTGCAATTTTTGAAGAGTTCATCTGCTTCTTCAAAACCCACGAATTCTAAACCCTAAATTTCTCATTCCAACCCCCAAACCTTCATCAAATCATGATTTTAAACCCATTAACCAACCCAAAGTTGATCCCAACCATTTTTATGTCATTAAATCTCAATTCAAACATTGATTTCAAGATTAAACCTAAAAATTTAGGTTTTGACATTAATACCCAAAAACCATTTCTTTACCCCACAATTTATGAAATGAAATACACAAATAGCTATTTAGCAAGATTAAACACTTGCCTCAGATTTGTAAAGGTTCGATCATCCTCGATGTCGCGGTTGGGCCGGAAATCCCAAGCTTTTTCTTCCTCTCTCTCTTCTTTTCCTTCTTCTTTCTTTCTTCCTTTTTCTTTCTCTCTTTCTCTATTTGAGAAGGCTTCATCCGTAAGCCTCCAATCCTTTAAAACAACAAACCCAGTTTTAAATGTTAATACACACTTTAAATGACTCGTTGACTCCAATTCAAGTCAAAACAACTTAAAAACATTCCGGAGCCGAAATAAGACCCAATGACAGTCATTTTGACTATCTCGACCCTTCCGGGATCGATGGTACCCTCAAAAATATCATCCGGAATACTTTGAAACGTCCTCTATTTTTGGACTTAAATTCCCAAATTCTAAAATTCTCCAATTTAATTAAATTTTATCTTCCCAAAAATTTAATTTCTCAGTCTCCAAAGTCGTGGGGTGTTACAATCTTCCCCCCTTACAAGAATTTCGTCCGCGAAATTTAAGATATGCCTAGGACCTCAAGATCATCTAGTCCTAACATCAAGTCTTAGGATCACTATACCGATCCTCCCTAGTTCTCACGTCGAACCATATAGCCTTTAAAACAAACTAACTACTCAGGGCGCCCATACACCCCGTACCTGATCTCCACTCGTAGAATTTTAATCAGGCTCCATTAGCCTCAAAATTGTAAGATAACCCTCGGTAATAAAATCTATAACGATATACTAAATATATAAAAGTTTAAAAATTTCCACTGGTTGAACTCTCCTCAATTCCTGACGCTAGCCACCTTCGTGCGGGGGAGGTCTCGCAAGCGAAATCCAAACAAGGAACCCTCCCAATACACTACTGTGTAGCTAGGCCGGGGATTGAGATTAGTTGAACCAGGGTTAAGGTTTTATAAAAGAAAGATTTACATATTTTTAGATATTGCCCGAGGGCCTATGCAACAATACTATATAAATCAATCCCGCGTCTTTCGACACGCCAAACAAACACCTTATGTTTAAAACACAAGGCCTCAATTAATACAATACTCTAGCCAATACCTAGTTCTCAAAACTAGCACATCTATGAGCTAAACTATCCGCTCCTCACGAATCTACAAAACTCTGAACCTCTCAGTTATGAAATTCCTATACATCATATTAACACCTTTATATAAAAATAAATCCTTCCCTCATTGGGATTCTAAAACTTCCCTACTACTTTGTTACGAAAAGGTGTATCATCTCCCAAGACGCCATACCAAGGCCACACTTGCTCACTTCCTTCTCTAGGAAAAATTCCATACCCCCTAGCGGTATAGCGGCTAGCTACTCATCACACCTCACACGGGACGTTCCCACTATCGCACAAAGCGTAACTTAAACTCAAAGAAAGGTATTCTACCTTATAATTCCATAACCTAATGGTTTCCCCTCACGCTAGAATCTCAACTCAGGGTCCTCAACTCCTTCCAGGAAAATCATTATCCCTAAGCCTATTTCTTCACAAGAGAAACATCTTCCTCAAAATCCTTCCTAACCATATTAAAGGGCAAGGCGCGATTGCAACTATCGGAAACTCCTTCAGTTCTACACAACGAAACTTAGTCTCCAAAGGCATTCTCCCTCATCTTAGAAGGCGATACTCCTAATATTGGGACAACTACACCAACCTCACCTCGGTAAAAGTCACCAACATTAGGTTTCCTAACTAAGGTTAACAGATTCTCAATCTAAACCTCCTAAGAACTACACTGCATGCCTCTCCTCGGGTTTACCTTACTAGGACCAAGATTCGCAATTCGAGTAAATTTCCTTCCTTACTCAACTGCCGATAAATCACCTCGAACCACTGCTCGAAATCTCCTCAATAACTCCTCCAAAACCGGGGAAGACAAATACCCCCGATTGAAGCGTACCCAAAATATACTATGGGTATTTTACGTCTAATCCTATCCTTTCCTAGACGACAAAATCTAGGCGACGTCTGAAACGTAACAAGAGCAACTGTTACCAGAACGCCAATCAAGTGAATGCACTTCACAGAAGAAACAACGCAGTGAACACAACAGTCCTATTTGTAGGGCTTTATGTCAAGAACGTTAACGGAAGAATGTAGAATGCGCACAGATCCTAAGGACTCTAGAACCTTATTCTCTGATACCATCTGTAACACCCCGCTTAAAATAATAACGGGTGGCCAGCCCTATACTATATTAAATCAGGAATTCTAGATGGTCCAGTCTCAACATCAACTGTCGGTACTATATAATATAGGACTAACTACCCGATATCATATAAGCGAGATGTTAATATAAATTAAAACTTGCAACATACAATGACCCAACACAATGAAACTACTAAAGAATAAGAGAGAGATGCAAGAAGCATTATAAGAAATGAAAGGAATCACTATACATGAATATGCCATAAATAAATAAACCCGAATAAGCTGTCGGGTCACAGCAAATACAATAGCTGAAATGGAATAAATATAAACATGTATATAAATATCCCTATGATAGAAACCCGATATACAACATGAATCCTACCTAGAATTATAAAGAAGTAGGAAGCGGCTACATGAAACATCCCGCAACAGTCCGCACCTGTCACGGCTCCCAAGACTCTAGATAGAAGGTCATCCGGCATCCATGCGGTAGGATACCTGTGGAAATACATATATATATACAAGCAGGAGAGAAAAGAAAACGGGCCAGAGCCCCGAATGTGAAAATATTTAGCAAGTGCGTTAACCGTGCATAATAAATACCGGTGTACTTAATTTCATAAATAAGTGAGACCGCACTCTCGTGGAACCCCAACTCACCTCTCATCTAAAGGCGCGCACCTATTCGCGTCCTCAAATTTTAATTAAATTACCCCCATTGATTTTAGGACAACCTAACTTATCAGGCCTAGCCTATATCCACGAGAGCTACCTTCCCGTCATAATCTAAGGATCTACCCATTTCTAATCCTATTAGATTATGATTACAACAATTATGCCATAAAAGGCTTAATGAATTCCGATTAATAATCTCATGAATTATAATCATCATAATTCCTAAAACATTTCCCTTATACATATACATATATATATATATATATATATATATATATATATATATATACCTATATAGGCTAAAAACGTAAGAATTACGATACTTAATAACATGCACATGGAATATTGGCAAGACTTCTCTCTAATCCCAAAATTGTACTACGTTTCATGCGTGGGGAGTCTCGCAAAGCGAAATCCAAACAAGGAACCGCCCCGTTACACTACTCCTGACAATGTTAAGACCAGAGATCCATGATGCCACCTATGGAATTACTTCTCTCAAATCTCGACATGGCACTGCGTTTCGTGCGTGAGGTGTCTCGCAAAGAGAAATCCAAACAAGGAACCACCTCGTTACACTACTCCTGGGCAATGTCGATCCTAGATATCCATAATCCTCAACATACAAGTTAATACTACCATTACTACTACCTATAACTCCTAAAGAAAGAAAGAAAGAAAGAAAAGAAAAGAAAGAAAACAAATAAGATAAAATAAAAGAACCTCCAATAATATCCTTGGGATGATGTAACCGAAATAATACCTTATGTGCGATACATCAACCCCCATTAATCTAGTACACCATAATCATCTAAGATGTACTTCATAAAAGTCCATATCCTTTCATCTATAGGATATATATATAAATATATATATATATATATAGGTATTTATTTCTAACCGTATATATATCATCATCAATCCAATAGCCAAGTGTACATACTACATATGATGTACAAGGCCATGCACATAATATACCCGGCTATATATATCGCCGACAAAATGCATCAATGCTATCATCTTCCCAGTGCCCGGCTCACGTAGCAAAACTGGGGCCACCATGGTGGGACTAAACGACACCCATCTCGTGGTAAACTCACGCACACGACGTCCCAGGAAGTGGTCATAGCTCCAAACCGGCAATGAGACGAAACATACCCATCACGTCTCATCCCAAAATAAATATATATATCATATGGTAACACACGGGACGACTATGACCTGGGGAATATCCACACCCTGCTTTTCTAGCCAGGATGCTCACCCTCTATGCGCGCAACTTCCCAATGATAGCATGAGCGGGGTATGCTTAACCAATTAAGTATATATATCATTTACATGCATAATATATAATCCATATGATCCAATCATATGATCAAGTAATAAACCACCATATACGGTTTAAATATCCATACCATGTATGTCCACAACATAAAGATATCCATATATCTATATACATACAGATATATATATATATATATATATATATATATATATATATATATATATATATATATATCAACACATATTCACATATCCTTATCTATATATATAAACTAATTCTCGTTCATATGTATAAGATATATATCTACCTGGCTATAAGTATACATAGTCCTCAATATACAAGCCGTCACCACAATTCCTTTAATTTACCTCGATACGTGAATATAATCCCATACTTGAAACATATTCGATCATTTTCCTATGATGAATAGTCTCCCAAAACCATATGTATATATCTATACCTATATATTTTCAACATTAGGGCTATCACCCAAGAGTTTGTGTAGGAATCTTTCACTACACATATCATCTATATCTCCGAGTACATTAAAGAATCTAGTAATCATTTTGACTATCGGTATACATATAACTAATAGTCTATCAGCCTCAAGCTCATTCTTTCAATCATAAAATAATCTCATTTCCCTCGATTTCGACTATGGTTCGATCACTTTTGTGAATACCCTAATCTAAGATCTCTCTAAGAGTTCTTAGCCTCACATCACATCTACACTTACTTTTAATCTACAATTAGGATTCCCAATCCCAAAGGGTTTTCCCCCAAAATCTCTATCCATAACTCCAAATACATACATGGATACATTTCTCCCAAATTACCCTAAGGAGTCCCCAAAACTCTAATGTGTGAGAAACTCCTTATGTGTCTCCAAGAACATATCTCTTACATCATAAGAGAAGGCCCCAAATCAATAAACCCAACCAAAAAGGGTTTGAATTCACTATGGAGAAAATACCTCAAAATGCCCTGTTTCCGAATCGATTCGGCCTCCTAGGCGAATCGATTCGGGTCCAAAGACCTGGGCTTCTGCAATAGGCAGAATCGATTCGGCTTGGGGTCCGAATCGATTCGGTCAATGCAGACCTGCCAATTTTACCAAACCGAATCGATTCGCTTGAGGGGGCGAATCGATTCGGACCTGCAATTTTTGAAGAGTTCATCTGCTTCTTCAAAACCCACGAATTCTAAACCCTAAATTTCTCATTCCAACCCCCAAACCTTCATCAAATCATGATTTTAAGCCCATTAACCAACCCAAAGTTGATCCCAACCATTTTTATGTCATTAAATCTCAATTCAAACATTGATTTCAAGATTAAACCTAAAAATCTAGGTTTTGACATTAGTACCCAAAAACCATTTCTTTACCCCACAATTTATGAAATGAAATGCACAAATAGCTATTTAGCAAGATTAAGCACTTGCCTCAGATTTGTAGAGGTTCGATCATCCTCGATGTCGCGGTTGGGCCGAAAATCCCAAGCTTTTTCTTCCTCTCTCTCTTCTTTTCCTTCTTCTTTCTTTCTTCCTTTTTCTTTCCCTCTTTCTCTATTTGAGAAGGCTTCATCCGTAAGCCTCCAATCCTTTAAAACAACAAACCCAGTTTTAAATGTTAATACACACTTTAAATGACTCGTTGACTCCAATTCAAGTCAAAACAACTTAAAAACATTCCGGATCCGAAATAAGACCCAATGACAGTCATTTTGACTATCTCGACCCTTCTAGGATCGATGGTACCCTCAAAAATATCATCCGGAATACTTTGAAACGTCCTCTATTTTTGGACTTAAATTCCCAAATTCTAAAATTCTCCAATTTAATTAAATTTTATCTTCCCAAAAATTTAATTTCTCAGTCTCCAAAGTCGTGGGGTGTTACATGATGAAAGGTACAAAGCTTACTCGGTGTAAGTATATACAATGCAATAAAAGATTCCCGAGTTATTAAAATCTTAAACCAAATCAAGAAAACGAGAAAGTGCATGTGCTTATGGGATTAAAGTTTAATTCATGAAGTTATTAATAATATCAATAATTGAGACTAAAGTCTAATAACTTCTAAAATCGAGAACATTCATCGTTGGGTTGTCTATTAGATTGGGCAATTATTGAAATTTATCATCGGAAACAAAGGCAAAAATGCCCAAAAAATGAGAAAAAAGGAAGAAAATCTTTTTGAAATTTTCAAATTTTTCTAAGAAAAGCATACTAAGTGACTAACATGTGAGCAAAAACATGGACTAAATAAAGAAATGGATAGAATATCCCACACCTCCTAACTTAAAACTTGACATTATCCTCAATATGAATTAAGAATAAAGTCAAAGAGAGGAAAAGAGTGATATTACCCAAAATTGGAGCGATCCCTATAAGAACAAGTCCAAAGAATCTACAAAATAAGTTAGTACCGAGCATAGCAAAAACAAATAACAAAAAGTTAACTAATTACATTAGACTAAATTAAAAAGGGGAGAAAGAATAAAACAAACAAAGAATCTATAAAACCATTTTGATAGCGCGCGAGAAGTGTGCGGGTGTAAAGTGCACAGTCGTTGTTTTCTATCTCGCCGTGACTATACAAACAAACCTAAATTACTACTACACTTGCGAAACAAGCACAGCTGTAAGTCGGGTATCGAAAATCCACAGGGACGAGTTGTTAGAATTTACATGATTTAATATTCCGAAATAAAAGTGTAAAAGGTGATTATAAACTAAAAAGTAAAAGATGCAAAAAAGGGAAATGTTAATCTAGGCAAGGTATTGAAACTAGATTAAGAAAGCACGTAAAACTATAGGTTACGTTGAATATCCCTCACTCGGACTAATTTGTATAAAATGGTTACATGGGTCGACGAGTTATTAAGAATGCGTCTCGTTTCGACAGTTAATTGAACCAAGGGTTGTCACACCCCTAAATTCGCATAAAAGCCTAATATGATTTTGGCGTCAATAAATATCCCAGAAATTGCACACGAAAGGTTGTAAGTACGGGACATACATGATATGCCCTGTCAAATCTCCTAGGTGCAATAACTAGGACAACGCACCCGAAATAGACCCGTAAACACTATCATTAAGAAAAGCAACGCGTTAACCCGAGTGAGTTCCATTCAAACACAACCTAATTTAAATTACCTAGAAAGCATTGTAAAAACGCGATAAATAAAGCGGTAAATAAATGCGGTAAATATACACTAGAAAGCAATAAATCAAAGCATGTAAACCTATATTAGAAAGCATGTAAATCTAATTAGAAAGCAAGAAATGAAGAAATACAAACTATATTAAGGAAGAGGATGATGAATAGTGCAACATTCAACCCAAATGGGGTGTCAAACCAAGAACAATTGAAGAACTCTCCAAAACCATCAAATCCTAAGCTAAACTAACCTAAAATCGTATTTATGTGTCTATTACATCAAAAATTCTTTATATAGTATGTTGGAATTAAATTAGAAAAGAAAATAAGAAAGAAAATAAAAGGAAAATATCTGTAGAAAATAGGGGATCGATCGATCGACACCTTTAGTCGATCGATCGATCAAAAACAAAAATTCCACTGTCGGTGAGGATCGATCGATCGACCCCTTTGGTCGATCGATCGATCAAGAAGGGGTAGAACACTGCATTCTTTTCTTCCTCTTCTCCTCCTCTTTTGGTTTCAATGCTTTTCTCCTTCGCTAAAACTCCCGTAACTTCTTCATTCGGACTCGAAATCGCGCACCATTCATGGCCACGTAAAGCTAGCGAGGAGGGATACAAATTCCGTGAAGATGTTGGGCCCAGTGACCAAGCTGTGAAAAGACAAATACCCTTGAACGTGCGATTGCATACGGAAATCGAGCGGAATGCGTCCGAACTTCACACTTAGCATCCAAATACATATAAAAGCTCAATTAACTCCTGCAAAACATTTTAACGTAGAAATACGAGGTTTTCTGGTTAACGAGAATAAATATAGGGAATAAGATACCCGAGGGGGCTAAAATGCGTAGGTTCGGAGGATGAAATACGCAATATTTGCGTATCATCAATATCCTTTTTATACACAAAAGAGACATGCCGTAGACGGTTGTTAACATGTCCACTTAGCTTGTGTTGTTTCCCTATATTTTTATTTTAAATGATATAACCCCTCTCTCTAATTTTCTTTATTGGGGATAATACAACATTATATGACCCTCAAGGCTCCACCATCTACTGACTATTTAAATATGATGTGATCTAATTGCTCGAGGGATATAAAACTCCTATTCAACTTTGAGATATATGCCACACCTCTTAAAGTAAAATCAACTCCAATAATATTCTAAGTTTTACTCACAGACCCTTAATAATACATATACTCACATTAGACAAAGTTAAGTATCCTTTATTATTTTCTTTAGTTGTTTTCAATACATATTCAATTGGATCATATATAATTCAAAGAATCTAAATCCAATATCCTTTTATTTTGAGATAGATAGTTATCTTTAAAAGTGGTGACACTTTCTTAATAACATTGTTGATCTTTCCCTGAATATTTTCTTTTTTCTATAGTCAATTAAGTAAACTCCACCTCATCCATTTAAATTGTATCATTTTCACATTGGATAGTCGAATAATTTTTAATAAGAATTCAAAAGAGAGTTAAAAAGAAAAAAGGTCACATATTTATACCCTATCATCACATTAATTTCATTCATTTGATAAAACATCCTGTGAGACATGATCATTTGATTCTTGAGGTTTTCTCATGCCTCTATCTTCAAACGATAAAAATCCCACTTGAGATTTTTTTATTGAGACTCTCTGCTAAATAAATATTCTTCTCAATTTTTTGGCATTGTATTATCTCCTTTGTAATTATTTTATACTATCAACACCCAAAGTGTGTTATATTAAAATCAAGCACAATATACTCTCAATCACCTTTTACCATCTTTTCGGCCTCAATGCTTTTGTTAATCTTTGTTGAATGAGGATATTCTTCGGTATACATTGTTCGGGTTTTACTTTTAAAACAACGTAAATACATTTTAGTTATTAATAAGAGATAAATAAAAATTTAACCCTGAAGTTTTGGGTGATTTTTAATTTTATATTCGATGTTTTAAAAGTTGCAATGTTAACCCTGTATTTTAAAAATTACTTTAATTTGATCCACTGTTACATTCTCGTTAGAAAATGTAACAACATTCCTGTGTTCATATATTACGTTGCAAAAAAATTGATTATCCAATAAAATTTTGACACCTTAGACCTTTTTAACAATAAAAGATAAGAAAAGAATAATAAAAAGACATTAAAAGAAAAAGAATTTTGAAACCAAAAGAGGACATCTACAGACCTTTCACCCA
This sequence comes from Sambucus nigra, assembly GCA_949130495.1. Classification (NCBI taxonomy): domain Eukaryota; kingdom Viridiplantae; phylum Streptophyta; class Magnoliopsida; order Dipsacales; family Adoxaceae; genus Sambucus; species Sambucus nigra. The sequence goes on from OX422209.1 coordinate 617,030,334, forward strand.
CCCTCATCTTCCTTTATCTCTCATCTCTGTAACACTTTCACCCACTATCCCACCCAACTTCCACTCCCACTCCTCTGCTAACCCCCTCCCTCACATCTGTAACTTCCTTACCCCCGCCCACTTCATACTCCCCCTCCAACTGCCACCCATCCCCCTCACACAACTACCTATAAACTTTGAGTTGCGCTCACCTTTTCCCCACCCACCACACCTCCCACTTCCTCCAGTCATCATTACACTCAATTTGGATCAACAATTATCCCCCCTCTCTCTCTATTCACACACATATATAATTTATGTATCTATACCCGATATGTGTAGATATACACAAACTTAGTGTCTTTCTGCATATATATATATATATATATATATATATATATATATATATATATATATATATATATATATATATATATATATACATATATATATATATATATGTGTGTGTGTGTGTGTGTGTGAAAATGTGTTTTACCATCTCATATATGAAGAACTAAATGCATGTATGTGTGGAAACATAATATAATATGCGTTATGGAGGTCAGGAGGGTGGTGGTAGTGGTGGGGATAATTCTTTTTTTAAAAATATTTTTTGTAAATGGGTGTTATCTAAAAAAAATAATTCTACATTTTTTGAATTTATTTTAATTTTTATAGGTGTTAGTCTTTTATGTTTATTTTTAAAACACGTCATATTTTAATTTATCAACACTGTAAATCAAAAGTCAAAATTTTGAGTCAATCAACATTTGTTATGACAATATAACAATGAATCAAATTATTATTTTTTTTAAAATTCAAGGTTAACATTGTAACATCGGGGCTAAAATTAAAAATCACCCCAAATTTAAGGGTTAAATTTATAATTTTCTCTATTAACAAAGGACTGCCTTATTCATTTTAAAATTAGAAACGTGTTAGTAAAATGATTTATATTTATGCTTTTAAATATATTTGTCTATATATTTCGTTCAATGGTACTTGTGGGAATTCTAGTGAGTTGATATCGATTTGATCATAAGAGATCAGAATTTTGATTTTAGTAATACTTAACACTTCATAACTGAAATGGGGAGTTGACATCATATCACAGTGGTTGTGATGTAATACTAGTGCTTTATCTCAAACTACAGGAGCCTTTCTGATAGCTCTAGAACTTATATGATTGTTTGAAAGAGGATTGTTCTCGGTACATCTAAGAATGTACTAAATAGGTCCACCCATGAGATTTATGCCTAAGGGTTATCTTAATTACACTTAGGTAATCTCATAATATTTTTAAAGGGTTTATAGATTCTTAATCCCAAGAATTATTATGATTGAAATGCTTACATAATTGTCACTTTGAATGTTATGGGAAATATTCAATTTAATTGAGTCTCAATCTTCACAAATTGACTAATCGTTGTGTGGGTAGGTTTGAGATCCTAGTTCATAAGAATCCATTTTCGAGAATACCTTGGATTGAGATACCCCCTTGATAGATAGACAAGGGTTGTTTTCACTAGTTAAACCCAACGAGTGGATTATTTCATAATTCGGTGGAGTAGAAATTTAAATTAAATCTGAGAATCAAGGAATTGATTGGATGTTGGTAAAAGTAAAATAATGACAAGTTTATGTGACCAAGCATGTATCGGAATCCTAACGCGGGGAGTCATATTATTCACTATAATCAACTTTGCAAATAAGACCATATTATATCTGAGTGATTTTTTAGATAATTAAATTAGAGTGTGGTCATAATTATTTAGTAGAATCAATTATGATTAAATAAATAAAGGAAATGTATTATGATATTTTTAATTTGGTATTTTTTGTGTAGTTATATGTAAGCCAATTTAACTATTTTACTTGGGACGTAGTATAGTTCAAATACCCAAGTAGATAGGCCCAAATTCTCTACAAATCCTGTTTGGCCCAAGCCCATAACTTATACTAGTATATATTAGTTTAAGTTGGGTTTTTTAAGTTTCATAATTCATTATTAGGGTTTGGGTGTAGGGATATAAAAAACTATTCACATTTTTGTGAAGAGGCTAAGAGAGAGAGAGAGAGAGAGAGCACTATACCTCACTAAAAAGTAAAAGTTTTATTCTTCATATGTTCCGACACACCTACCTAACTTTGGGTGTAATATATACTAGAGGATCCAAGTATTTGGGGGTGTTCTAGAAAGCTTTTGGAGGACCAAAAGATGGAAACCCCTCATCACTAATAAATACCTTTTTCCATATTAGATTGCAATCGGATCCACAAAGGTATTGTATTCAAAACCTTATGTTATTTTTCAAACTTAGTTTTGACTTTTCTACTTTCTGTTGTTTGATTAATCAAAGATTCAAGGACTATTTTTTTATTCTATGTACATCGATCCCCAACAAGTGGTATCAGATCCTTTTGTATATAATAATCTTGCTTTCGAAAGGTCCATGTTGTCCAACCTCAGAAACCCTAGTTTTGCATGTTGTAGGATTGTACATCTTTGTGTATGTTTCGTTACTAACATGGTTTTATAGATGTTCTTTGTTTGAATATCTTCCATCATGATCACATATTTGTTTCCCATGTGAATGGATCCTACGGTGGTTTATCCGTAGTAATTTTTCGGTTGTAGTCTCGATATGGTTATAATAATTAGATTTTTACAATTATTTCATTATTGATGCATTTAGAGGCGATTGTTAGGGAACGAAATTTACACTTATGATTTCGGTGTTGGACAAAGTTTCATGAATTTTCATAAAGATCTGGATGAGTTACAAACATTTCAGCATGCGATTCCCGTATAGAAGACTAAGTTGTTAGGTTACAGGATTTGATTGATCCGGGGGCTTGTATAATCGATCCATAAATGGGTCGGATCGATACGATGAGGACAATGTGTGGTAATTTGTTCTTTATGGCATTTTCTGGCTGACATGCATGGTGGTTCTTCTTCATCATTTTTCCATACCAAAATGGATTATTTTTAGTAAAAAACATCATAAAGAACTCCCGTTTTAATTGAAGTTTGTATTTAGTAAGACTCTACATCATAAATGATTCTTATCAATTAAGGATTCTTGATCTTAAAGTGTTTTACTTTTAGAAGAGTTTGAGGTTATGATGGAAAGGGAATTAGTTTTCTTGTTTAATTATGATAACTTGATTATTCTATTTTTATCATAATTGTTCTATCTTCCATGTTGATAATTTTGAGTTCGAATTGAGTGGTTAATTATGAACACCAAATTATATGGACAACATGGATATTTTAGCGACCGAGTTAGATAACCGTTTTTCTTCTGGAAAATTCATTTTATTTATTCTTTTCTAAGTCGAATTTAATTGGGGTCATTTATTTTAAGGTCTAAGTTAAATTGAGGTCTCTAATTTTTATTTTCATTTTAAAAATTATTTTATTTTTAGAAAATTAATATGTGAGACTGAGAAATTTAATATATGCAAGTAAATTGGAAAATTACCAAGGACTTAATTCGGTCTTTTAGAATTGACTAATTGTTTTTTTTTTGAAAAACCCTCATTTTTTTATAAATATTAAGTGGGAGAGAGGTTTCAATATGAAACCCACGATTTACATTAGTGTTTTATGAATATGATGTGATTAATTCCTCGCATCAGCTTGTCTAGGCCCCCAACAGATGGAATTAATCAGTCCATCTGATAATGATAATTTTCCCAATAGAGTCATTGTCATTAATTGTGGTACTAAAAGATGCAGACTATTTAATTATATTGGAAAAAGGATCCCGAACGACAAATATCACTTCATAAGGGAACTATGATATTTAACGGGATTTTATTTTTAAATGGCGGTGATGGATGCCACCACAAAATTAAATCAAAGTTAATTTTCACTTTTTTACTTTAAAATTAATTATGTTTAAAAAAATATGGTTCTCATATTTCAAAATGGAATCTTATCTCAATGCACTTGCTTCAATCTTGAAGGACAACAAAATAACTAATATGGACAACATAAAATGGAAAAGAAACTTAGACATTATTCTAATTGCTAAGGACTATAAGTTTATTTTAACTAAAATCTACCTTCCCAATCTTGAGGAATGCGCCCAAAAGGGATGTTCTACCCTATCAGAGTTGGTAAAAGGATGATAAGATAGATCATTGCTACATATTTTCCTTAATGACTAATGCGTTGTAACACCATCATTAATCATTATACAAGGCTGGTGGACACTAAACTATTATAGGGAAATCCCGTGTGTGATCTTGTTCTTAAGACGGTGTCCACCTTGGGAGAAAATAAGGTTCTTGGATCTAAAATCAATGGGGAAGCCCAAGTTGATTTTGTGCTCTAATCACTACCAGAGTGTGACAACCAACATATTTTAATACTGGGTGGCCAATTCTCTACTAAAATAAAATAGGAATCTCAGTGTGGTTCATTCTCAACCTCACTATCATAATAACAATACAATATAAATAATACGAATAAAATCAAAGAAATGAAATTGTATAACACTATGAATATATAATCCTTATGCATAGATAAATAATATGTGTGAACCGAATAAATCATCGTTCACCAAATAATAACATCTACGGTGTAAAACTGAATAATAAAGAGAGTACGGAAATATAAATGACTGACAGAAATATAAAAACTTATCCATCTACGGGCAACATGCCAAACTGTAATCTGAATGAAATGATCCTAATTAGATATAATGAGCTGAGATGTCTAAACAATGATGTAACGTCCACAGCCAATGCACGAAAATAATGGATTTATCCCTACGGTCCCAACTGCTGCTGCTGCTGCACATCTGGGGTATAAAAGAAAACACGGAAAACAAAATCATATGGGTCAAATCCCGAGGAGTAGAAAATATTTTGCAAGTAGATATTTGGTTTAAATCGATTAAAACAGTCGTGTATTAATTTCAAGATTAACGGATCGACTTCACATGAGATAAAGCTCCACCTCTCAACTATAGTGCGCACAAAACGTGTTCATTTTATTATACTAATTATACTATTCGATCTAACTAGCACATATAACCGCTACTTAAGCCAAAGCCCCGCTAATGCTCTTTATTAGCTAAGTATAACTACCTTCACTGGGCATTCATAAATAATTATTGTAGTGACACACTTGCTGTAAATAATTATTCACGTTGTAAACATAACATAGCTACGCTCATTCTATAAATTAATATATACGCAATATAATATATATATATATATCACTCGCTATATAGGTATTATCGTATACCCAAAGGTTGGACCTCACAGATACATCACTTGTGTACTATCTGGCTTCAGGCGTCACACCTCACACCGAGACACTGGGTTGGAATCTCACCATCGATCCCAAACTAAAACACATACAACGAAGTTGGTCATAAATATACATTTGGGGGTCGCAACCATACCACATTGCACCCAACCGAAGTCGAAACCAACACCTATCCTCACATACGAATAGTGCACATGAAATAGTATTACAACCCAGGGAATCAACGCAACACCTGCTGGTCAACGCCAGGGTGAACTGTCCATTACGCTCAGCCCCCAACGATAGCACTCCCGAGTGGGAATGTTTAAAGAAAACAAGTAGCATGAACACGTACATATATATACATGTCACTCTAATATGTATATATAATAGGTACCGAACTCCTACAGATGTCCCACTATGTACGGTTAACCCAATCTTGAAGTTTGACCCAACTCCCCTATTAATTATTCAAATACTCCCTTATCTGAGCACCCTAGTTAATTATTAAATTTCTAAATAATGAATAGTGACATAAAACTATTTTTAATTAAATATCCTCTCACTTGGATAACCTCCCACATAATCGATAGAGTTCATAAAAATCCCTAGAATATTTTCACGATCCAAACTTAACTTAAACCCACGAGTCGTTCGAACAAAATCACATGTAGTTCAAACGAAAACTATATCTTTTTCCAACGAGGTTCAAACAAGCTTACAGAAACCCAGATCTAACTCTTTTTTCCTAGGTGGGATTAATTCCCAAAAATCCAATTTTGTTTCTAGGGTTCTTCCTACCAAAATTTTAAGAATCTTAACCCAATTATAATTAAAAAAACACGATTTCATCCTTGTATATGAAATCCTCACACGGTAACCCCTAAAAATTCAAGATCAAGCTCCTTCATCAAATTGATTTTAAAAATTCAATATTTCTATATAAGTTATATATCTTCTTCCTTTAAATCCAAGAATTTTTATTTCTAATTACAAGTATAATCATTCTCAATTAATCATCAGTTTAATATCCTTAATCCCTTACCATTTAAGTTTCAACATCAATTGATAAGTTCCGAGCTTTCATTCTCTAAAGCTCCAATTTTTATTTTAAATCAAGAAAGTAATTAACTACACTAAAATTGCAACATACAACAAGTAACTACTAGCCTCGTTGGATTAAAATACGAAGTCTTATACAAATTAGATAACGAGTTGAGTTCTCTTTCTTCTCCTCTCCAAGTTTTCACTTCTTTTTTCTTTTATTTTCTCTTCTCTAGGGCTCTGTCTCTTAATCCCTTATGTAAAATATGAAAGGAGGGCTGCCATCAACCTTCCCAACCTCTTAAATATACTCTTAATTAACCTAATCCCATTTTTCTTCTTAGCCGTAAGTAAAATTATAATGACCCTCCTACCCTTATATGGGCCCTGTTATGTCTATAAACCCCTCGGAACCCAAACATAACATTCGGGTACCTATTCTAGACTATTTCAACCCTTTCTAGATCATCGGTGCACTCGAAAAGGTCATCTGAGTAAACCAACTCCAAATAAATTAACATCTCTTTAATTGGGCCTGACACGTGCGTACCATATGCGTTGCCCATAAATTATACCGATCCGCCAATAATAAGTCGTCGCTATCACTCATACGCGACATATAATAAATCATATAACTATTTACTTATCACACAAAAGCAAATAATAATTATAATAAATAAGGTTCTAAAAAACGCGATGCGTGATCGAGGCCTAGAGGCCACGCCTTAAGCCTTAGAAGCCTAGGTGGGCCTTAAGCGTAAAAAGACGTGAAATGGCATTTAGGCCTTTTTAATATACTTTAATATTTTGAAACCATAACGAGGCTATTGAAATACTAAAATTGTACATATCATGAAAATATGTCTGAATATTTGAAAATTAAAATACTATTTTATTATTTTGGATGAGATAATGATTCGATTTGTAAAAAAAGTCTTTAAAATGCGATATCATTTCACTAAAGCATTGTTGTTTTTAGAAAAAAAAAGTGAGTCTTAAGGATTTTACCAAGAATAAGGAGTAAAAAGCTTAAGGCGAGGCATTTCTCCCAAGCCTTAAGCGTAGGCGGTCCTTTTAGAAAACTGATAATAAATATTAATCCCTTATCTTGCTAATTAATATCTACTAAAATCTAATTTAATTTCCCCAAATTAATTAATAATATCAAATACCCGAAAATTAATTAATAATAAAAGTATGGGGTATTATATTCTCCCTATAACAATGGAATTTTGTCCTTGAAATTTGAACATACCTTCCACAAAGTGCTCCGGATACTTTTTTCATATGTCATCCTCATGACCCCATGTCGACTTGGCAATATTGTGGTGTCCCCACTGCACACGCACTAATGGTACCACCTTTGATTCAAGCTTATGCTCTATATGATCCAAAATTGAAACAGGTCTCTCCTCATATGAAATATCTTGTTGCAAGTCAATTTCCTCTAGCGATACGTGCCAATAAGCCACGCCAGCCGTGTGATACCTCTTCAACGATGATACATGGAACATGTTGTGAATTATCTATAAATACTCTGGCAAGGCGAGCCTATTTGTAAACGTCCCAATCCTCTCAATAATGGGAAAAGGCCGCAGATATCTCAGTGCTAACTTTCCCTTCTTCCTAAATTGCATCACTCCCTTCATGGGAGACACCCCCAAGAATACCTAACCACACACATCAAACGCTATAAACCTTTGATTCACATAAGTGTAACTCTTCTTCCAATCATGAGCTACCCAAATGTTATTCTTGATTAACTTGATCTTCACTGACATATCCTGAATCAAATTCGGCTCGAGTAGTTTGTTATCACCCATCTCAAACCAATAATAGGGCAAACGATAAGGTCACCCGTATAAAGCCTTAAATGGTGCCATGCCAATCATGAACTAGTACGAGTTGTTATATGCAAACTCTACCAAAGGAAAATACTGTTCCCAACTGCCCTTAAAGTCCAGAATACACATCCTTAGAATATCCTCTAACCCTCTTCGTCTACCCATTGGTCTGTGGATGATAAGCTGTGCTCAAACGCAAGTCTATCCCCATCATCTCATGAAATCTCTGTCAGAAGTGGGACACAATGATCTTATCTCGATACGAAAAAATATTGAAAGGCACCCCATACAATCTCAATATTTCTACAATGAATAACAACACTTTCCCATGTTATGTATTCTATTCAAACTAGTAAGAAATGGGCTACCTTGGTCAATCGATTCATGATGATCCAGATGGAATTGTCCCCACACTGCAATGTCGATAACCTTGTGATAAATTCCATCAAAATACTCTCTAATTTCCACACTAGAATTTCTAATGGCTGTAGAACCCCGACTGGTCTCTGATGATCAACCTTCACTATTTGACAAGTGGTGCACCTAGAGACAAACTCTGCTATATCTCGCTTCATCTCGACCAACTAATATTGTCGCCTTATATCCTTGTACATATTATCCCCTCCGGGGTGTAATGAAAATTATATCTCATGCGCCTCCTGCATAATCTCATGTTGTAGATCCTCATCTTCTGGGACTATTAACCTCCCATTAAATCATAAGCCACCCTCAGGGTTAACTGAGTAAGAGTCTAATCCATTCATTAATAATTATTGAATCCTCTCCTGAAAAGATGAATTTCTTACCTGTTCCTTCATAGCCCTCAAAATGATCTTGGGTGTGATGTCCATCACTACTAAGTAATCCCGAACTACCTCATCATCCTAACGAAGCTTTGCCCACTTATCCTTCCACATAATTACTAACTTCCCTTTTGAAAATGGCTCAATGCATCTGCCATTATGTTAGCCTTCCCCAAATGATATTGGATGTTAAAATGATAATCCTTCATAACTCAAGCCATCTACGCTACCTCATATTCATCTCTTTCTGTGTGAAAAGGTACTGAAGTGACTTGTGTCCCATGAACAATTGAAACTTCTCCCTCAGAAGATAGTGGCTCCAAATCCTCAATGCAAATATGAGTTCTACTAACTCCAAGTCATGAGTGGGATTGTTATTCTCATGGGGCTTAAGTTTACAAGATGAATAAGCTATGGACTGCTCCTCCTATTGTATAACTCCCCTAAGTCCATATAAGGATACATTAGTAAAAATAAGGTACTCAACTCCTCCCCTAGGCAACATGAGTGCTAGCACTGAAGTGAATTTGTCCTTTATCTCATTGAAAGATAATTGACAATTTTCATCCTATACAAAAGGTACTCCCTTATGAGTCAAAATTCATCAATGGACCCGTAATATTAAAAAAATACTCTGATAAACCAACGGTAATACCCTACTAACCCCAAAAAACTGCACATCTTCGTTTGTGTTGTGGACCGGCCCCACTCCCTCTCCGCTGACACCTTTCTCAGATCCATAGAAATCTGTATTTCAGAGATAATGTGAACCAAGAACTACATCTCCCATGATCAGAATCCATATTTCTAAAACTTGGCTTACAACTGGTGGTCCCTCAAAGCTGAGGAACTGTACGCATGTGCTCTACATGCTCTCCCTTTATCCGAGAATAAATCAATATATCATCTATGAACACAATGACAAACTGATCCAAGAAGTCTCTGAACACCCTGTTATGAAATCCATAAAAATTATTGGCGCATTAATTAGCCCTAACGAAAAAATCTTGAACTCATAATACTTGAATCTCGTAAAAAATGAGGTCTTAGGGACATCCTCCTCCCTGATACTAAACTGATGGTACTCCGTTCTTAAATCAATCTTAAAAAAGTAGGTTGCTCCCCTCAGTTCATCAACCAAGTCATTAATACGCGACAACAAATACTTATTTTAGATTTTGACCTTATTCAAGTCCCGATAATCGATACATAATTGCAATGACGCATATTTTTTTCACAAGTAGAACTAGGTCACCTAAAGTGAAGTATTGATGTGGATAAAACCCATCCCCACTAACTGCTAACTCTTATACCTTAATTCCCATATATCTAAATGATACATACGATAAGGTGTTTGTGCTATCTTCCCAGTTCCCGATGTTAATTCGATCATAAAGTCAATCTTCCAACTTGGCAATCCTCCTCAATATAGTATAAGTGTGTTTTCGACCCTCCCTCCGGACGAGGCATCACCATATGAAACATCTCCTACCCTAGTATAGCAAACGCAATAATCCTACTATAATAGTCCACCATCGATCTATATTTCACTAATCAATCCATACCCATAATAACATCATACTCATCCAAGTCTAACACGAGCATATTCACCACAAAACACAACCTCCCCATGTCCACAACCTCCCCCATGCAGATGGAACGAATGAGAGTCCCGCCACCTAACGGTGAATCTACAGTCATAATAAAACCTATGGTTAAATCCACTAAACCCGTCACACACGCAAATCCAGTGTTGATAAATGAGTGTGATGCTCATGTGTTAAATAAAATCCTCTTCATGTGGCTATTGATAGAAAATATACCCTCAATCACTGGCAGTGCTGGCGATAAAATTGGTCTTTGGATATGATACACATGCCCAAACTTCCCCTCCTCCCGCCCCTACAGAGGCGAAATTGATAGAACTATCAGTGGGTCTAGAAGTTATTATACCTACTGCCCTCTTAGGAACCCTACTACTTAATCTTAGACCTACTTAGGCATATATGTCGTATATCTCCCTGCTCCCTACATGTAAAACATATCCTAGTAATGTCTATCTATCTCTGGACCTACTGGACCTGATGAGGATGTTCTTGTCTCTGGCCCTACTATCCTTGATAACCCTAGCCCCGCTGGCCATCGATCTGATTCTCCTAGCCCTACTAGCTATGAAGGGTATATTGATAACCCTCCTTAAAATTTTTATTACCCGACCTAAATATCTTAGCACAGTCCCCCTCCTACGAAGCCCCATTGTGCTGCCTCTATTATTATTACAGTGCCTAACTGGCACCGCTACCCTGATCTTACCCTGTTAGCTAGACTCTCCATCCCTCTTCTCTTTCCTAAGATGGAAGCAATGATCCTCGAAATGGAGCAATGCGGTATTTATGACCTCAATGCAGGTCTGCAATGCCAGGACCTCTAACAAGTGATAGCGAATCCTCCAAGTGAGTCCATCAGTAAACTTTAGCACCCTCTTGTCCTTAGTTTTCACTTCTTCTAGCATAAAGTTTTCTAATCACATGAACTCCTACCCGTATTTATCCACAATTCGGCCCTTCTGTGAAAGGTCTAAAAACTTCCTCCTCATCTCCGTCTAAACTACTGACGAAAAGAACTTACGATCGAATCGCACCCAAAATTCATAGATAGTCATAGTATCCCTCTCCTCTGCTATGGTGACCACAACTGAAGTGCTTCTCCTACCAGCTTAAAAGTATCCAATATCTTCTTTTGAGTGTTACTGCACTCAACAATGTGTAAATGCCTCTAGATGTCCTTTTTTCATTGGCTAACTGTAACCATATCCACACTCCTTTAGAACTCTAATGGATGGCCCTTCTGGAAGGCCTCTCTGACTCTCTCCTAAATAAATGACACTGGATGAGCTTGAATGGGTTCCACTAGGTGTTGTGGTTGTGCTTGAAGAAAATTTTGTGCTAAGGTAGTCATCACAGCATTAACCGCCTATGGAGTAATAATGCAACCTCTGTTACGGTCACCGCTCCCTCAGTGGCCTGTGGCTTCGGTTGAGCCTCCTCTTTTGAGGCCCTCCCAGAGGCATGTTATGGTCTACATCTCCTGTTGTTTATAATCTAAAACCAAAGAAAAATTATATGAGATTCACTTCAATCATAAATAATAACAAAAGAACGTAAATGTGTAATATGAAACAACAGTCCTAATTACAGGGCATTATATCAAAGAAACGCAATGCAGACAATGTAGTAACTTCCCAAAAATACTAAGGACACTAGAAGCTGAGGCTATGATACAAACTGTGATAACTCGCCTATTTTAATACCGGGTGGCCAATCCTCTACTAAAACAAAAGAGGAATCTCAATATAATTCATTCTCAGCATCACTATCGCAATAACAATACAATATAAATAATACAAACCAAACCACACAAATAAAACCATACAATATTATGAATATAATAATCCTCATGCATTGATAAATAATAAGTGTGAATCGAATAAATCATTGGTTACTAAATAAAAACATCCACACTGTAAAAACGAATAATAAACAGAGTACTAAAATATAAATGTCTGACGAAGATATAAAAGCCTATCCATTTACGAGAAACACACCCAACTATAAAGTGAATGAAATGATCCTAACTAGATAGATTGAGCTGAGACGTTTAAACAACAATATAGCATCCACAACAACAACATGACAAGAATAGATTTATTCCCATGGTCTCGACTGCTACTACTGAACACATGTGGTATACATAAAAACAAGGAAAACAAAAGCCTACAGGTCAAATCTTGAAGAGTAAAAAATATTTTGCATGTAAATAATTGTTTTAAATCGATTAAAATAGTAGTGTATTACTTCCAAGATTAACCGATCTCACTCACATAAGATAAAACCTCACCTCTCAACTACAGTGCACACCTAACGTTTTCATTTTATTGTCTTAATTAAACAACTTGGTCTAACTAGAACATATAACCGCTACTTAAGACCAAACCCCGCTAATTCTCTCTATTAACTAAGTGTGACTACCTTCCCTAGGTATCCATTCATAAACAATATTATAGTAGTGCACTTGCTGTAAATAATAATTCATGTTGTAAACATAACATAGCTATGCTCGTACTATATATATATATATATATATATATATATATATATATATATATACAGTATATCATAAAAACAAACATATATATCACTCTTTATATAGGCATAATCATATCCCAGATCTTGGACCTCGCGGATACATCCCTTGTGTACTATTTGGCTTCAGGCATCATATCTCACACCGAGGCATCAGTCTAAATCTTACCACCGATCCCAAACGAAAACACATACAACGAAAGTGGTCATAGACATACATTCGAGGGTCGAAACTATACCACATCGTGCCCAATTGAACTCAAAATCAACACCTATCCTTACATACGGATAGTGGCCATGCAACACTACTATGACCTGGGGAATGAACCCAACACCTGTTGGTCAATGTGGACTGTCCACTACATGTAACTCCCTATGATAGCACTCCCAAGTAGGTATGTTTAAATAAAATAAGTAGTATGCACATGTACATATGTATATATACATGCCACTCTAGTATGCACATATAATAGGTACCAAACTCGTACGCATGTCCCACTGTGTACGGTTCACCCGGTTGGAGCAGTAGACCAAAACTATGCTTTATGTAATAATTTTTGTTATGGATTTATTATTATAATAAAATTAGTTATTCTTATTATAATGAGAATCATGTATGGACATAATGTTTGCATTATTTTATATATTGTTGATGTCTTTTATTCTACCCAGTTAGTGTTTTGGTGTGTAGAGTACCATTTACACACAAAGGATCCGATCATCAGCTCTTGTGGAATATAAGTTTTATCATTCACAGTCTTAGATGGAACTGGACACACCATCAGTAGGACTGTAGCACAATATTGCAGTAGGTCTATCTTGATTATAAGAAACTGTATAGTTTCAACTTATTGTGCTAGTACATTTTGTGTGTATTGAACTAGACCAATTTGAGGTCATTATTTTTATATTGATTTTATAAGACAATGTACACCTCGTGATTATTAGGTTTACTTAAGGATCTTAATCCGAATATGATCGATGGACACAAGCACTAGTTATTTATTACTTTGACTTATCGGGTGAGATTCGTTATTGGATCAATAATCTTGATAAATTGGGTAATGGTGATTAATGTACGATGAAGTTATTTTATGAATGGAATTCACATCTCGGTATAGAGACTTGTGATACTCCTTTGAGATACTTATAACTTTTTTATGTGTCAAACCATGCAGGTGAATTATGTTAATCCGACACTACAAATAATTTAAGTTGGACAGCTCAAGGACTTAAAGAAGTTAATCAAATAAATTATCAGTAATTTATTTTATTAACGGGTATCCGTAACCTTAATGTGGGGAGAATTAAGTAATTAATAATGAGGAGCTCGAAATATAATTTTGAGTTAAGGAGTAGAGTTACAATTATAATTATTTAGTGGTATTAACTATAATTAAGGGTCTGAGATTAGGTTCGAGAAGGATTAGATTTTCTTAGGCCTATCAGGAGACACATCCTTATCTCTCCTTTAGGTCCCTACTATAGCCTATATATATGCACCTAAGTATAATTATTTCTTAACTTATCCATCACTCTTGGATACTCAAAAAATACCGGAGTTCATACTGATGAGAAAGAGAGACAATGTAAAAGAAAGAAGAGATAAGAAGGTGGTCATGAAATAAGAGACCACCCTCTACTCATGGCTGCCCATATCGAGAATACAGTAAAATTTCATGAGGTGAATTGAGTCATCACATATCCTATTTGTGAAAAAATGAGATCAAATCAAAGAGATCTCACCGGTAAATCTTAAATCTGCCTTGTTAGATTTCACGTATTTGTAGTTTTTTTTTGTAGTTCAATCTATATGCATTTTCAATAGACCCTTGGACTTCCGCTCTAAGAGACCCAATACCGAAGTTCGACCCAACTTATCAATCAATTATTTAACTAGTCCCTTACCTAAGCACCCTAGTCGATTATTAAATTCTCAAATAATGAATAGTGACACAAAACTATTTTTAATTAAATATCCTCTCACTTGGATAACCTCCCACATACTTGCTTGAGTTCATAAAAGTCTCTAGAACATTTTCAAGATCCAAACTTGACCCAAACCCATGGGTCATACAACGAAATTCCATCTCATTCAAATGAAAATCATATTTTGTTCGAACGAGATTACAAAAATCGAAATCTGAAGCATTTTTCCTAGGCATGATTCATCCCCAAAAATCCAATTTTGTTTTCTAGAATTGCGACATAAAGCAAGTAATTACTTGCCTCGTTTGATTAAAACCCAAAGTCTTATACAAATTGGATGATGGGTTGAGTCCTCTTTCTTCATATTTTTCTCTTCTCTAGGTCTCTCTCAATCCCTTATGTAAAATATGAAAGGTGGGCTACTATCTACCTTTACAATCTCTTAAATATGCGCTTAGTTACCCTAATCCCATTTTTCTTCTTAGCCCTATGTATAAAATTATCCTCCTACCCTTATATGGGCCTCGTTATGTCCATAAAGCCCTCGTAACCCAAACATAACATTGAGATATCTATCCTGGACTATTTCAACCCTTCTCGAATAATAGGTGAACTTGAAAAGGTCATCCGAGTCACCCAACTCCAAATACACTAACATCACATTAAATGGTCCCGACACGTGCGTACCCTACGCGTCGCGCATAAATTATACCGATCTATTGACGTAACATCCTATCCACATGTAACAATGAACCATTGCTCTCGCTCATACACGATGTATAATAAATCTCATATATATTTACTTATCGGACACATGATGTATAGTGGCAACATGAAGTGTTTGTGTTTAAGGATGACTGTTGAGTTCAAGGATGACCATTGAGAACTCCAATCTACGACAGAGTTGTATCTTAACCATTATAGTCGGGAATCCTTATTTATCTCGATTGTCTTATTTACGTTGATTTATGTCTCTATTATTCATGTTTTAATTTTTGGGTTGTTAATTTGTGTTAACGATTCTCTTAGAATTATGGACAACATGGAATACCGATCCGAATTTTATCATGCAGATGCTAAATATGAATAATTCCTAATTATTTTTAAATGTCGATATTAATATGTGTGGTAAGCGAATAAAAAAAGTTAAATATTTTTTTTAACGATCAAGGGTATTTGAAATTTTTTATTTATCACATATTTGCCTCTCAGTATTTTTGGAAATATATTAAATGTCCTAGATTTTTCAAATTAGTTAAGAATTGGACACATCTTTTTAGCCCTCACAAAAGTTTTTTAAATCACTAAATGGGATAGGGAATTTTCCAAGAGAAAATCTAATGATTTCCATCAATGATTTGTATACTTTTAATAATAAGTAGGTCCTCCAACGAGGAATGCAAATTATTGTGGTAGTGAGTATAAATTTCCTTAAGGGTAATTTTGGATTCATTATTCACATTGGCGGCCCCAAAGGAGGAGTCTATGTGATATGAGATAGTCTAAAATTAGTTGATGGTATACACTTAGACATATGGTAGGTTCTCCAAAGAGGAATGTTATGATTTTATGGGACCAAAGTCTCGGATGTTTAATTTTATTTGAAGTAGGTTTTGTCTAGATAATAAAATTAAAAGGAATAAGCCTGCTAATTTTTTTTAGAAAGTAGGTTCTCTAAATAGGAATAATATTCAAATGGTAATCAGGATGCCGATGAATTCTTTTAAAATTGACAAATAGTACATTAATCTTTTTTAAGAATTTAAAAAGTTGTATGCCCTATAATGATTTATTTTATTATTTAATTCTGAGTATTAAGATCGAAAACTCTTTTAATCCACTTGCTATCATTCTCAAGGAAAACAAATTAACCGAACCTACTTACATTGACTAGAGAAGGAATCTAGATATTGTGTTAACTATTAAAGGTTACAAGTTTGTGCTTTATGAGGTTTGTCTTGAGAAATCTGGTGAGGGGGCATCCGAAAAGGAAACCCAAGATTACTAGAAATGGATCAATGTTGATAAGATGGACTGGTGTTACATTTTGGCATTTGTGTTAAATGTTCTACAATATCAGCATCGATTGATGGACACTGCCTATGGCATGATGTTGAACCTCAAAGATATGTTTGGGGATTAGAATTGTGCTTCAAGGTAAGTTACCATGAAAGAACTCATGAACACAAACGTGACTGAAAGGACCCAAGTGAGGGAACATATTTTAGGATGATGTCTCTTCTCAATGAGCTTGAAATCCTTGGAGTGGAAATCCATGGGAAAGCCCAGGTCGATATTATTCTCTAATCACTGCCTGAGTCCTTTAAGCAGTTCCGCCTAAATTAAAACATGAACAAACTTTCTTACTCTTTGGCAGAATTACAAGCATATGAGGGTCTCATTAAGAAGTCATTAAGTGATTTTGTTATGGAGAAAGGTTCTACTTCTAAGCCTATGGTCAAGAATAAAAAGAAGAAAAAGTCTTAGAAATAAGTTATGGTCCCTCAAGAATCTCTTGGGCCTCATGGGGTTGTGATGAATCCCAAGGCAAGTGTTTACACTGTAAGCAGCCAAGACACTGGAAGAACAATTGTCCAATTTTTCGCAATAAACAGAACAATGCAGGTAAATTCCATTCATTTGTCCTTGACTCATGTTTTGTGGTTCATACTACCGGTACCTGGTGTGTAGATACGGGAGCCACTAATCATGTGTGCAATTCTTTGCAGGGGTTCCAGGAAACCAGGCGACTAAGTGATGGAAATATTTATATGACTCTCGGAGATGCTACGAGAGTAGCGTAGTTACTGTGGGAGATGTTCATTTGAGCTTTAATAATGATAGGAGTTTATTTTTAAAAGATTGTCTTTATGCACCTTCCATTAGAAGGGATTTGATTTCAGTTTCTTGCTTAGCCATTTGTGGATATTCAGTTTCTTTTAATAAACTCGTGCTTATTAAGAAAATAAATATTTTATTTTTTATAGTACATTAGTTGATAATCTTTATAATATTAACCCTATCTCTCCCATACAACAAATTAATATTTTACATAATTCAATGGGACCAAATTTAAAGAGAAATGAACCCTCCTCAGTGAACCAAATGTATCTTTGCCACTGACACCTAGGTCATATTAATATAAAAAGGATTCATAGATTAGTAGCAAGTGGGCAATTGAGTTCACTAGAAGTGGAGGCACTTCCAGTTTGTGAATACTGTTTAGAAGGTAAAATGACCAAGAGGCCTTTATCGACCAAGGGCTATAGAGCTAAAGAACTGTTAGAATTGGTTCATTTTGGTCTATGTGGTCTGATAACAACCCGAGAAAGAGTGGGCTTTGAGTATTTTATAGCTTTCATAGATGATTACTCAAGGTATGGGTAAGTTTACCTAATGAACCATAAGTCCGAAGAGTTTGAGAAATTCAAAGTGTATAGGATTAGAAGTGGCGAAACATCTAAGTAAAAGTATCAAGACATTACGATTTGATCGTGGTGGCGAGTACCTCTTAAGGATCGTTCGATAGAAAAATGGGAAAATGCAAATGATTTCAAGGCATTCGATTATAGGGAATACAATTTCAAGGAAAATGAATATTTTTGAACATGTGTCCGTTTGATACAAGTTGGAAAATAATCATTTTTCCACATTTTCTATTAAACACAAAAGCTGGAAAATAGATATAAATGTGGAAAATTTCTGTACACAATATATATATATATACAAAAAAAAAAAATTATAAACAATAAATATTTATGTATTTATGAAATATATAGAGTTTTAAGAAAATGGTTTTGAGTGATTTCCAATCCAAAGGTGGCGAACAAAAACCTGACACCCCCCTCCCCAAATGAATTGGTTTCCATCCTTAGGTGGAAAATTGTGCTTAAGGGGCATTTTACATGGCAAACAAATTCCAATGAAAATTAAGGCTATCAAACAGCCTAAAAGCTAGAAAATTTCAAGATTTTGCAACTTTTCTGAATTTTTCTTGGAATTGTAAGGATATCAAATGGAGCCCTTAGGGGAGTTTAGGCAGTATCTAGAAGATCAATGGATCATATCACAATTATCTGCACCTGGTATATCTCAGTAAAATGGTGTAGCAGAAAGGAGGGACAAAACTTTTTTGGATATGATTAGGTCCATGTTGAGTTATACAGATCTCCTAGACTCATCTGGACATTGATCATTGATAATACGCAAATATCGCGTATCTCATCCGTCGAACCTACGCATTTTAGCCCCCTCGGGTGCCTTAATCTCTATATTTAAGCCCGTTAACCAGAAGACCTATGTTTATATTGTTAACATGCTATATAAGGTATAATTGAGCTTTTGTAGGTATTTAAGTACCAAGTATGGGATTCAGACGCATTCCGCGCAATTTCCGTACGTAACCGCACGTTCAAGGGCAATTCGGTCATTTCATAGCTTGGGAACCTAGCCCGACATCTACACGGAAGTTGTATCTCTCCTCGCTAGCTTCGCGTGGCCGTGAATAGTGCGTGATTCTGAGTCCGTATGAAAAAGTTACAGCGAATTGAGCGGAGATGGAAAGCATGCCAAAACAGGGGAAACAGCAAGCTGCCCTGCTTGATCGATCGATCGAGCCTGGGGATCGATCGATCGAGCCTTTGTATTTTTTCCACGATTTTAACAGTCGATCGATCGACCACAGGGGTCGATCGATCGATACTCTGTTTTTTCCTGCAGATGTTTTCTTTCATTTTCTTTCTTCTTTTCTTTTATTCCAACTTACTACTTAAGCCAATTTTGGTTGTAATAGATAAACACACTCTCATATTCTGAGATAGATAGTTTTAGTTAGGGTTTGGTTTGGAGAGTTCATTTTTCTCTTCTTCTTGGATTGACAACCCATGTGGTTTTGTAAGAATGAACTATTCACTTCCATTTCCATTAATATAGTTTTTTCTTCATCTTTCCTTGCTTTGTAATTTAGCTTCCATGCTTTCTAACTAGTTTACATGCTTTATTCACATGCTTTGATTTACTTGCTTTGTAGTATAGTTTTATCGCGTTTATTTCCGCTTTCTGTTTACCGCATTTTTAACATGCTTTCTAGGTAATCTAAATTAGGTTGTGCTTGAATGGAACTCACTCGAGTTGACGCGTTGCTTTGCTTTGGTGATGGTGTTTATGGGTCTATTTCGGGTGCGTTTTCCTAGTTATTACGCCTAGGAGATTTGATGAGGCATATCATCTATGTCCCGTGCTAACGACCTTTCGCGCGTAATTTTCGGAATATTTGTTGACGCCAAAATCTTATTAGGCTTTTATGATGATTTAGGGTGTTACAACCCTTGATTTAATTAACTGTCGAAACGA
The DNA here is from genome assembly GCA_949130495.1 of Sambucus nigra. Taxonomy (NCBI): domain Eukaryota; kingdom Viridiplantae; phylum Streptophyta; class Magnoliopsida; order Dipsacales; family Adoxaceae; genus Sambucus; species Sambucus nigra. Next base: position 617,050,693 of record OX422209.1, read on the forward strand.
GACGCACGTGTAATAATCCGTCGACCCATGTAACCATTTTATACAAATTAACTCGGGTGAGGGATATTCGACACAACCTATAGTTTTACTCGCTTTCATAATCTAATTTCAATACACTCACCTAGATTACTATTTCCCTTTTATGAATCTTTCCCTTTTTAGTTTCTAAACACCTTTTACACTTTTATTCCTGAATTAATAATCTGTTGCGATCTATCGAACATTCCCTGTGGATTCGATACCCAACTTACCGCTGTACTCACCAGTTGAGTGTAGTCGTAATTTAGGTTTTTGTATAGTTAGGTGAGCCGAATATAAAATGACCGACGCGTAGGTGACTCTCGCACCGCGACAAAACCCTGTCTATCAAAATGGCTCCGTTGTCGGGGAGTTGTTTTGTTATAGATTGTAATTGTATTATTAGTTCGTAGTATTCTTTTCTTTGTATTTTTATTCTTTCTTTTAACCCTTTTTTGCAGGACTTCTACATTTGAGCGCCTAGGAACGCTTGAATTCACCGCGGTACATCTTCTTTGTGGAAGCTGTCCTTTCGAGCAACTGTTGGGGTAAGCATGTCTTATTCTAATTTTTCTGGTAATCCTAATGATAATTCTCAAAATTTCGGTAAACCTTTGACTTTTGGTCAATACTTGCAATCCTAAAAAGTTGCAACATCTAAAATGACATTGGGTGAGTATTACGAAAGTCAAAGTTTGGATTACAGCAATTTTGTGCATGATCATTCTGATTTTGGGTCGCAATATCCTTATGATAAGAATTTTGAATCCAATTGTAATCATTTTCAAAATTCTTATGTTAATGATTTTGAGTGTAGTCTCGAGAACAATTTCCAAACTTCCCATTTCCAAGAATCCGATCCTCGCCTGATGACATTCGGTGAGGGATTGCGTATGCTTGAAAATGAGAGGATTGAAGAACGTTATCGGGAAGAAGATCGTTGTTGGGAACACGAGTTGGATTTACTATTTGAATCCGACAACGACTTTTCTTCGGAGACTGCCGAAGTCGAGGACTGTTTTGAACCAAATGAGGACTTCGTTCCTACTTTGGAACAAATCATCTTGACTTGACCCACGGTATAGTAGAGAATGAAAATGAGGATGAAAAAGGCATAGTATCTATTTGCAATGAATTCGTTTCTTCATTGATTTTCAAAGAAGAAAGTTTCATTGTAAACGATCCTATTTCTTCCAAAATTCAATTTTCACGCGATGATCACTCATCGCCTGAGATTGAATTTCTTTCATCACCGTCTTCATTATATACTGTCGTACCAATTCGAGTACCCGATGAATCGGTTCAAAACTTTTTAGTTCCAAACCTTTTCACCGACGAGGAGTACTCACTCGAGCCGCTTTCCATAACAACATCTTTGCCCTCATGTGCGCCGCCTCCCGTTCCATCTTTAAAATACTCGGGAGTTGATTCATGTTTTCTCGGCCCGCATGTGTATTTGTTGCCCGTCCTATCCAAATCCCCCATCCTCCCTCCCAAAGTTTCAATTGGGGATGTATCACTTTTACCGCCTTACACATGCCTTCCGTCGTTTGAACGGAATTCCTATTTTTCGGGAGGCATGCATGTTCGGGAGGGTCTACCGTTGATCCGCCAAAGTCAAATTGTGTTTTGGATGGACCCTCAAAAGTTTAAACTTCTAGTATATAGCTAATTAGACATCCTAAATGTAGGTTGTATATACTAACTTCTTCATTTTTGTTTTTCTTAATATTAGCCTAGTGTAATTAGTTAATCTCTTTTTATTTCTTTTTGTATGCTTGGTTTCAACTCTTTTGTAGGTTCAACGGACTTGAATTTGCGGAGATATGCGCCCCGTCACACATTTGTTAAGAAAACAAATCAAAAAAATCATAAAAACATTTTTCCTTTGTTTTTCACACACGCATCCTCACGCATTTTGCATTTGTATTTCTTTTTATTTTATTTTATTTTTCATTTTGTCGTGACCATGCATGTGTGTTGCTAATTCTACATATTTTTATTTTTTTGGTTAGCATAGGCCTTTTTGTGTGTATATTTTAGCCTATGTGTATTTAATTCTATTTTATTTTTATTTTTATATTTTTATTTCATATTTTTATATATATATATATACTTATATATACTATATAAATATATAATTTATATTTAAACCCCCCTAATATCCCTGAATTGCAATCCCCCCCCCCCCCCCCCCATTTAAAAAAGGAAAGCAGTGTGCCTGTCCCTGCTTGATCGATCGATCGAAGGCCCAGGCTCGATCGATCGATCGAGCAGTTAAAGGCCGAATCTGCCAACTTTTTTCCCCTTTCTCCTCATTTTGCTCTCCTCTTCTTTACACTGTTTTGGGCCCTAGAAATTGCCCCACCACATCTCTCTCAATTTCTTCCAAATTCTTCACTTTCAAGGTATACTCCCTACTACTTTAACATGTATTTGTAGTTTTGGGTAGATTTTTGTCATGTTTTACATATTTAAACCCTAACTTGACATTGTGTGAATGTGTTGGTTTTGCCCCTGATTTTTGTTGTTCCAACCGATTTTTCTCATGATTCTTGTTGTATATCCACTCATGAATACATTATTATTTCCGCATTGTTGTTTTGTTCATGAGTGGGGTTTTTTCGTTGGTTCAAATCGGTATATTGCAACCTTGACGCACATAGCGCACGCCAAGTGTTCGTCAAAATCAGGGGCATTCCGATTTTCATTCCATGTCGCATTCCGACAATTTTTATCGCAATGTTGCATTTTTTCACCTCGGATTTGCGCACTTGCACCTCCATTTCAACTTGTACACTAACTAACCATTAATTGTGCTTACGATTTTTTTTGTATTGCCTAATTCTTGTTTTGTAGGTTGGCACCGAAGAAATACATCTTTACTAGGTGTATGCCCGCCGGGGGCATTGATGGTTTTCGCTGCGATCAAGAGCGGGATTGGTACCTCACCCACTTTCATACATCTGAGCGTCCGCTTGGATATCATTTTGCGTGGGCCATTGAGGATATACCGAGGGAGGCGCGTGTTCTGTTGCGCCGTCAGTTGTGGGAGCCCTTTCTTGCTACTAACGGTCGTATCAATGAAGAACTAGTCCGGATTTTTTATGCGACGTTAGTTGAGGTAAAGGGCAGTGGGACGACTACATACGAGGCGATGGTCCGTGGGGTGAGAATACCCTTAAGCATTTCAGATTTGGCAGATTATATGGGTGTTCCACACCCTGCGGATGCGATCAGTTTCTTCGATGGGACCATCTTCTGCAGGGGGACATTGATAGAGGCTCTTGCACCGGGTGAGGCGTGGAAAAAGGGTGCTTTCCGCTCGGATGCAATGGAGGACTTACCGAGGTTATTGCACTACATCAATGTCCACTCTTTCATGGTGACAAACAACCGGTCAGAGGTTCGTCACAATCATGCCGCATTGATTTACACGATGATTAATGGTTTGGGCAATATCAGCTTGCCCAGTATCTTTCTAGACATGACGTACGCGACAGCTAAAGAGATTTCTTGGAGGTTTTACCTTCCCTTTCCTACCCTCATTACAAGGATATGTGTATCACACGGTTGCCCTGAGTTGGACGCTGATCGTAAGCACGACCCACTCGGGCTTCTCTCCAAGGACAATATTTAAAAAATGCTAAAGCACGAGTGGGGACAACCGGGAGGTAAGAGACAGAGGGCGAAGGTGGCTGATGAGTCGGACGATGAGGAGGCCGAGATCAGGGAGATGGAGACTGGTGAGGGTTCTCACGCACCACACACCGATGATGATGCCCGCTTTGTAGCATTCCAGGCCGTGCAGGACCAGCGCTGGGAGGAGACCCAGCTCAGGTGGGCTACATGGGAGTCCCGCCTGGACCAGTTGCAGGACGAGCAGCGGCAGCAGTGGGCATAACAACAGGCTCAGCAGGAACAGTTTCACGCCGAGCAGCGACAGGAGTGGGCCATGCAGAGGCAGGCGAGGGCACAGCACAGACAGGACTATCGGATGATGCAGCGGATGATGAGAGATCTTTATCTGCAGCGCAGTGATTTCGACACACCACTGCCTCCTCATTTTTAGGACCCCTCTGATCCTAGTGGTTCTAGCCACTAGGGTGCTGTTGTACTGGGTTATTTTTGTATTCTGGGATCGGATAGTATATTGTACTTTTTATTTTTATTTTTATTTGTATTTCTTCTATTTCACTAGTTGTAATGTATTAAGTGATTTTGTATTGAACTTATTAAATGAGAAATGAAAATGTAGTTTGTGGTTGTTTATTGGATTTTGATGTGTGTGACCTTCCATTTTATAAAATCAAAAAGTTCACCATCAATTTATCTAGTATTTGCACTTCAGCCCCTCTATATTTTTGTGACTTGTGACATAGATTCTCTTAACTTAATACATAGGTACATATTCTTCATATGCTTTGTACTAACTTGTTTTGCAACTTCATTTGGACTTGTACTTATGGAGATCGCTCCACATATGGGTAATATCATTATTTTCTTAGCTTTGTGTTGTGTTCTTTAATGGACGCAATGGGGACAATGCAACATTTAAGTTAGGGGGTGTAGGATATTCTATCTATTTTGCTGATTAGTCCTTGAATTTGATTACACTTTAGTTACAAAGCATGTTTTTGTTTAAAATTTGAAAATTTTCAAAAATATTTTCTTTCTTTTTTCTCCTTTATTGGGCATTTTTCCCTTGTTTTCGATGATAAATTTTAATAATTGCCCGATCAAATAGACAATTCGACGATGCATGTTCTCAATTTTAGAAGTTATTAGACTTTAGTCCCTAAATCATTAATATTATGAATAACTTCATGAATTAAACTTTAATCCGTGAGCACATGCACCATTCTTGTTATATTGATTTGGTTTAAGATTTTTATAACTCGGTATGATTTTGTTGCATTGTATATACTTACACCGAGTGAGATTAGAGACTTATCTTCACTTGTGAGTGTATACACTTTTCTTTCCTCTTTAAAAACATTACAGTCGTTGGTAATCTCTTTATTCTTTCATTGACCGTTCATTAATTGAGTTCATACTTGAAATGTGTTACTTGAGCATGATTTTCATATATTGTTTTCACTCGAGCATTGCTTAAACTTTGTGAAATGATCATAGGCCATCTTTGATATATCACCCATATGACCTTGACGTCACCCTTTATATGTTCCCTAGTCAACCCACTTGAGCCTAAATACTAGCCTTTCTTTTCATTACCCAAAATCCCATATCCAACTCCAAATTGGAGTTTTATACCATACATATTACCTTACATACCCTTGTTTGGATTGTTGCTTGGGATTGAATGATATTGTTGTGTTGTGGTTGCAATTTGAGTATGAAAAGAGTAAGAAGTGAAAAGAAAAAGAGTGAAAAAGATAAAGTTAAAAACAAAAGAAAACAAAAGAAAAAAACTGAGAGAAGGAAGAAAAGAAAAAGAAAGAGAAAGTTGTTTATAATGTTTGTATGTGATTCAATAATACTTGTTACTCTCTCACTTTTGATATTGCCCACTTTTTCCCATTATTCCGAGTTTCATCCCCAAACACTTTGAATTCGTATATACATCCCTTTCATTTCGTACCCTAACCTAGCCTACATTACAACCCTATTAAAGTCCTATGTGATCTTAAGTAGATGTAATTCAAATGTTTAAATAGTGTTGATAATCTGTGAAAATGCATTTTGCCTATTTTATATGTGTGGTGGCCTTTCACTGAGATTGCAATTTTTATTTCCTATATAGCGTTCTTCAATTGTGACATGTGCGTGGCCTAGTTTCCCTTTACATTTACTCCTTATGCCCGCATGTCCCGTGTGTTACCTCCCTGTTTCAAGTGATTTCATTTGATGAGTGTAATGCCCGTGAGGATTGAATTTTATGCATGCTTTGCTATTTACTATCTGAGTTATTTAAGTTTTTTTCCAAATCATACTTTTCATATGCTCACTCCCCTCCCACATGTTAGAGTTTCAATTCATTGAGGTGCATTCGATAATGTTAATAACTACGGACTTTTCACGCGAATTCGTTTGCTATGATAATAACATGTTGAAATCTTGTTCGCACTGATGAGTTTGTCTTACTTGATTGGTCATATTTTGAGGAAACTTTATGATGTTTGTGGGTTCCATCACTGAAAACCCTCACGAGATGACACTCATCCACTAGGGTAACCTAGGGGTTTAATGGCTTATTGCATACGCTAAATGCAATCGAATCGCCCAGAAAAGTGGTCTTATCTTCTTATTGTTTTTATACCATACTTTTGTACTATCTCCTATTTTGGTTTACTTGTTCTTCTTGTTGCATCCTATTTCATTGCTAGGGACTAGCAATGTGTAAGTTAGGGGGTGTGATAATACGCAAATATCGCGTATTTCATCCGTCAAACCTACGCATTTTAGCCCCCTCGGGTGCCTTAATCTCTATATTTAAGCCCGTTAACCAGACGACCTCTGTTTATATTGTTAACATGCTATATGAGGTATAATTGGGCTTTTTTAGGTATTTAGGTACCAAGTATGGGATTCGGACTCATTCCCCGCAATTTTCGTACGTAACCGCACGTTCAAGGGCAATTCGGTCATTTCACAGCTTGGGAACCTGGCCCGACATCTACACGGAAGTTGTATCTCTCCTAGCTAGCTTCGTGTGGCCGCAAACGGTGCATTATTCCGAGTCCGTATGACAAAGTTACGGTGAATTGACCGGAGATGGAAAGCATGCCAAAACAGGGGAAACACCAGGCTCCCCTGCTTGATCGATTGATCGAGCCTGGGGATCGATCGATCGAGCCTTTGTATTTTTGCCACGATTTTAACAGTCAATCGATCGACCTCAGGGGTCAATCGATCGATGCTGTATTTTTTCCTGCAGATATTTTCTTTCATTTTCTTTCTTCTTTTCTTTTATTCCAACTTACTACTTAAGCCAATTTTGGTTATAATAGATAAACACACTCTCATATTCTTAGATAGATAGTTTTAGTTAGGGTTTGGTTTGGAGAGTTCATTTTTCTCTTCTTCTTGGATTGACAACCCATGTGGTTTTGTAAGATTGAACTATTCACTTCCATTTCCATTAATATAGTTTGTTCTTCATCTTTCCTTGCTTTGTAATTTAGCTTCCATGCTTTCTAACTAGTTTACATGCTTTATTCACATGATTTGACTTACTTGCTTTGTAGTATAGTTTTATCGCGTTTATTCTCGTTTTCCATTTACCATGTTTTTAACATGCTTTCTAGGTAATCTAAATTAGGTTGTGCTTGAATGGAACTCACTCGAGTTGACGCGTTGCTTTGCTTTGGTGATGGTGTTTATGGGTCTATTTCGGGTGCGTTGTCCTAGTTATTATGCCTAGGAGATTTAATGAGGCATATCATGTATGTCCCGTGCTTACGACCTTTCACGCGTAATTTCCGGGATATTTGTCGACGCCAAAATTTTATTAGGCTTTTATGATGATTTAGGGCGTTACAACCCTTGATTTAATTAACTGTCGAAACGAGACGCACGTGTAATAACCCGTCAACCCATGTAACCATTTTATACAAATTAACTCGGGTGAGGGATATTCGACGCAACCTATAGTTCTACTCGCTTTCATAATCTAGTTTCAATACACTCGCCTAGATTACTATTTCCCTTTTATGCATCTTTCCTTTTTTAGTTTCTAAACACCTTTTACACTTTTATTACTGAATTAATAATCTGTTGCGATCTATCGAACATTCCCTGTGGATTTGAGACCCAACTTACCACTGTACTCACCAGTTGAGTGTAGTCGTAATTTAGGTTTTTGTATAGTTAGGTGAGCCGAATATAAAACGACCGGCACGTAGGTGACTCTCGCGCCGCGGCAAAACCCTGTCTATCAATCATAACATTGGACTGAGATAAAGCATATACTCAAATACCTGAAAATAACATGAGATTATATGTTAGTTTACCAAGAAGAGAGTCTAGTACCAATTGGGTACACCGACTCACATTTCGAGTCTGATAGAAATTCCAGAAAGTCCACCTCTGGATATGTGTTTACCTTAGGAGATGGAGCCATTATTAGGAGAAGTATCAAGAAATCTTGCATTGTTGATTCCACCATGGAAGTTGAATATATGTGTAGACACCTCATTCTGTTACCACCTAACTCTCCTTAGGTCCCTTGTACCTACACTCATCATCGCAAATCCACGTCATGTCCCGAGCACTGACTGGAAGCCATCGGGCACTCCCCGGATCAGTTTTCCCAAAAGTAAAACTCTTCGTCTCGACCGAGACTGAATGAATCTTCAAAGGTCACTAAATACCCTTTCTAACGGACCACCCCGTGCGCGATTCTGACTTACCATGCGGATGAACGGTCCGTTTGCGTTAGAAACCTGACCTAGAGGCCACCGGGAGCTCCCGGGATCTATTTGACCTAAGTCAACTCTTCAGCTCAACCTAGGATAAATTAATCTTTGAAGGTCACTAAATACCCTTTCCAACGGTCCATCCCGTGCGCAATTCTGACTTTCCATGCGTACGAACGACCTGTTTGACTCCGGGAAGCCACCGAGCACTTCCCGGGCCCGATTGACCAAAGTCAACTCTCCAAACCGGGTCAAACTCTTTGGAATGTTGAAGTACATCTCTTAACCTTTATAAAGGTATGCCCCGTGCGCGATTCGGACTTACCATGCGGACGAACGATCCGTTTGCGTCCGCACGATTCCCCGCCAATGGACCGACAAATGCTTTCGAGCCACATTTGACCCAAAGTAAACTACAAAACTCGGAAGAGGTCTAAAGGACTTTTGAAAGTATCTGAAATACCTTTCCAACGGTATGCCCCGTGCATGATTCTGACCAACGGTTTGCCCTCGACGGCTAATTTTTCGAAAAATCCTGAAGCGCACTGCTAAATCGCAGGTCCCAGACCCTGCCTATCAGCACCTGCCGATAGGCAGTGCCATGATAAAGCCGATCGGTAGTCCCCTGGGGATATAAAAGGAGGTCTTCATCTCATTTTCAAGGGGATCCCAGATCTGATAAAAATCCCTCTCAACGAATCCCAGAAACCTCTCTCGAAGGCAGCGTGATTTCAACTTCCAAATCCCCTTTTTACTTCCACTTTTCATCATCATTTTCATCAAACTTGATGAATTATCCACTCTCCATCTCATCCAAGTGCAAGGGCTGCTCTCCAACATTCAAGATCAAGCTCAAGATCTTCAAGAAGGTCCAACTTTCTCAAACTCTCTCTTAAATTCTCTTGAACTCCCAAAACTTGTTTTCTTACTTAGCACTTTTATTATCTCATCTCACACATCCCAATATACTTTTTATTTAGAATTATTGCACATCTCTTATTTTCATATAAATAAAAGCCCCAAAAAAACAAGAAAAAGAGGGTTTGCCCATAAATTCCAAGTAGGGATTCTCACACTTTTTTCCACACTTTCCTCACAACTAAAACACTTTTTCTACACACACATACACACACTCACAAATAAGAGATTCCCCATTTGGATTTATGGGATAAACCCCACCCCTCATTTCGTATGCGAACTACGTGGACTTTGATGCCTTTATAGGCTATGTAGGCGTCTCGGGGTAAAACCCGAGACTCGAGTCCTCCTTTTCTCACTATTTCTCTTACTTTCTATCTTCTCTAAATCCATTTTTCTTATGTTATACATATACTTGTTCTTAGTGACGCATTACCCCATATGCGTTATCGTTCCCTTACAACGATCAACGTAGTGGTAATCGCGTAAATCTCATTTTTATAATATTACTCTTATATCTTTCTACGGATGACTCGCTTTATCTTTTCCATGATACAAGTCGAGGATTCCTACCACCATTCTATATATACACATACACACATATCACGGGGGGAAACATAAAGGAAAATAACAAATATTCATGAGAGACCGAAAGGGCAGAATGGGTGCCTAACACCTTCCCATTCCGTAACTAAGCCTCCGAACCCTTCCCGAATCATCTTGGTTTCGCATGCACCAGTATGTCTTTGGATGACACTCTTCGGGGTGGCTTCCCTTTTTTCTTTTGTCTGTTTTGAGTAAAATAGACTAACGACTCTGAATCTCTCTACATTTTTCACACCACAAACGAGATCGACCGAAGCGTTCCCGAGAGGTGACGCGCGGGACCCGAAGGATCCTCTCCTCCACACGCCCGCCCATCGAGTATCAGGATCGGGGATGGCCACAGTGGAGACTCCGCTGGGGAATTTTTGATTTTATTATTTTGAGGGCTTGACTCTATTCACATGGATGTTGTATTTGTTTATGTTTCACCCCTGTATCTGCCTATCCCCTTTTCTCACATGTGTATCCCATGCTTATGCTTATATTCACACACTTGTAGAAAAATTCTCCATGTACACCTCACACCACGTGCACCTAGGATCACATGTATATCCCCATGTTGCACGCATCACTCATCCATACCTGGTGTACCTTTTGGGTACTTGTATTTTTGTTCCCGGTTTGGCATAATCAAGAAAGGCATTCTCATCATAAGATACTAATAAGAGAATCATGAATGATTCACACGATATCACCAAAGAGCATTGATATTGACCAAAATTTACCCAGTAACTGGAGGGTCACTTCGTGATGGGCGCTTGTCCGGCAGGTCGTAGTTAGCCTAAGCGATATGACTCTCACCTTCCATTGGCCAAGTACCTTCGACGTATATCGAACGGTTCCCCTGCATCGTACTGCTTGACCGAAGTCATGACGGGAGGTATATCGCAGGGAATTCGTTCACGTACGCCGAGTATATCGAATTCGCTCTCACACGTACCGTCCCCACGAGGTATAAGGTGAGGCAATTCACGTACACTCCGGTATATCAAACGGCTTATCCACACGTACCGATTGCCTGCAAAAGCAAGACGTATATCGTGGAAGTCATGCCAAAGGGGGAACCCATGCCGATTCACCCAACCAACTGCATACCCGCATATAGGTGTCAAACATAGGACACGCACTTTAGATTGCCGATTTCGACCCGAAACTCTGTCGAAATTCCGGGTCGGTCTGCCACCCAATTTTCGCGCATTTTTAAAATGGGACCTTGTCTGTGAGCCTAGTTACAAGTCTAAACGTGGCTTTGCATATTTTAAGACCCCCACTTTTCCAGGCTCGGGTCCCATCCGGCATTGCATTTAGGAGAATTAAATACAAGTGAAAACATAATAATCATGCTGAGTTTCGTCTCCAAAAACATTCCTCCCTTTTTTTTAAAAAATCCAAAAACATTCCTCCCTTCTTTATTAAAAATCCAAAAACATTCCTCCCTTCTTTATTAAAAATCCAAAAAACATTTATCCCTTCTTTGTCAAAAATCCAAAAATAATTTCTTCCTTTTTTCTCAAAAATAAATCTCATCCTACGCCTTCTCAGGTCGATCGCACACCCTTAGCCTGGTTCCTTATTGGCTTCGGTCTTCAGTCAAATCACCCCGGAGTTTCATCCATTCCTCTACTACTTCTTTCGAGTTCGGAATCCACCCATCTTCCATGGAGAATGCAGATCAAGCACCAGTCATACAACCGAATCTGCCGACAGTCCTAGCTCAGCTCGTGGCCAAGATTGACAACCTCCAAGATGAGGTCTGAGAAATGCAACGAAACCAAGTTCCTATTCCTCAAGAGCCCGAGGCCCTGTTCCCTCGTGCTATGGGTCCACTCGAGCCTATCTGGGTCCCAGAGAAATATCAGCATGCTCCACGTGCCCCTCCGGCTAATGGGCCTCCGCCTGCCCAGCTTCCAATGCCAAACATTGCCCAGCTTATGGCTAACCTCCCTATGGTCGTTGATCCAAAAGACAAGGAGTTGAACAAAGTCAAAGAAGATGTTAAGATGCTCACTAGGAAGTTCGACCAAGTCCGAATCTCTGGGAATTACATGGACTACACCCATATGTCTCCTTATCCTAAAGCAAGGTTACCCGAGAAGTTCAAGATGCTAAATATCGAGAAGTTCAGAGGGAGTGGCCCCCTAATTATTCATCTTCGCAGTTATCATCGTTCCATGACTCTACTAGGGGCTTCTGAAGAAGTAATGGCCCAATTGTTTCAACAAACTTTGAAGGACAGCACCCTCCGATGGTTTTTATCTCTTGAGGAATCTAGAATCCGTAGTTGGGAGGATGTAGCCCGAGAATTCATGTCGCAGTACAAATACAACGAGGAGCTTGAGGTCACCCGCCATGATTTAGAGCTGCTCAAACAAAACTCCAGAGAATCCGTTAGTAACTTTATAGCCCGATGGAGGGAAAAAGCAGTTACCATGACAATCGGCCATTTGAGGAAGAACAAGTCAACATAGTGAAGAAGAATTTCTTGCCCTATGTCTGAGCAACCATGGGAGGACAGTACTATCCCCACTTTCGAGCTCTCAGAGAAGCAGGAGTAGAAATCGAGGAAAGTCTTTCCAAAACAGAAGTTGAACCGAAGAAGGTGTCTGGACAGTTCACCCCTAGAAAGTATGACAAGCCTGCCAATGCTACAGTCTCAACCATCAACAACATCTCTCAACCAACCGCATCATGGGCACCAGATCGAAAGTCGCCCTGCCCCTGTTCGAAGGGAATACACTGAGCTTCATGCTCCCCTCTCCAAAGTCTACCAAGACTTGTTAAGCCGAAACCTTATAAAACCCTTGGATCCCCGTCCATTACCCAATCCACTCCCAAGAAACTTCAAGACCGATGCTCATTGTGACTTCCACCAAACTGCTGGCCATACCACCGACCAGTGCTTTCATCTTCAAAACATAATCCAAGATCTCATTGACCGGGGTACCATCGCCCCACCGGCCAATCCTAATCCAAACACTACCCGTAACCCCCTCCCAAATCACACCAATGCCATCTTCTTAGAAGAAAACTCGAATTTCGATCCATCAACCCAAATCACACCCCTATACCCTCCTAAACCTCCTCAATTTTTCCCATATTTCCTCCTACACCCTACTAGCCTCGCTGATTAGGCACTGTCACTCCTCACCAGAGCATGCATCGTTGTCCGTACCTGTTCCAGAAATGGAAGAATGGAATTGTCAGAAGTCTTAAATCAACTCCTAAAGTTCAGATTGAAATTTCCCTCACAGATGAATATTGACTGCCAGAGGTTCAGTGCTCTATTTTTAGAAGCGCGGAAATAGGCCCGAGAATCAGATAGGTGGGTGGTAACAACCGATGAAATCATCTTGGATGGTGTTGTCTAGATCATGGCGGAAGTATTTAGGCAAACCAACATCATTTGCAGTATCACCAAGTTATTTGATGCTTTGAAGCTACAAGGGCACCTAGTCCCTTCACCCTTACACATCCCCACAGAATGGGAAAACCTATATGAGGAAGTCATTGAAGTTGTGGACTACATCAACTTTACATGGAAAGACAGAATTGTTGCGACCGGATGGGGGGAAAAAGTCAAAGATTCAAGTGAAGAGCAAGCTTCAGGAAGAACTGGCCCAGTAACCAATTTATATGGGATGATATCATTTGAAGAACTCCTCGGAGAAATAGATAAGGTGGTAGAACAACCTGAGATTGACGAGGAAACTGGATTTAAGTTTTTCCCTTCTTCAGTAAATCACATGACCAGATCCGGGAGACATTACCAAATTTCGAACTCACTACCACTAAATGACAAGGGCAAGGGAATTAAAGACCTTCCTATGCCATAAATGACCATCAAGGAGAGCAAGATCCTCGATCAATTGAAGAAAACTCAAGCTAACATCACTATATGGGGGCTTTTTATGTCCTCCGCACAGAAATTCTTTAATCAAATTACTCACTGGACCTATAATTCCTCCCTCTACCACAGCAGAAGAAGCGGTAAACCTAGTCGGATCCTTGACCTCTACCCAAATGTTGTCCTTTTTTGAAGAAGAAATCCCCAGAATTGGGCCAAATCACAATCATGCACTCAACATCTCCATCGAAGTTATGGGGAAGGTTGTACCGCTTTCTCTCGTTGATAACGGATCCGCTTTGAATGTATGACCACTTAGAACCTGCAAATGTTTAGGCCTAAAAGAAAGTGACCTCGCTCCAACCTCCGATGCCGTGTGTGCCTACGATAATACCCGTCGTGAGGTGATGGGATCCATAAAACTTGCAATAGGGATTGTCCCTATAAACCCCATCGTTGAATTCCATGTCATGGACATCCCAGCCTGTTTTAACCTGTTGCTCGGGCGACCCTGGATCCACAGTATAAAGGGTGTCTCTTCCTCATTCCATCAAAAATTGAAGTTCTTCGCCGATGGGCGAGTCATCACCATCTTGGGTGACGACGATAATGCCGAGGGTGCAAGCACCAGCAGTCCAATTCTCGAGATACAACATGGGTCAAATGATATGCTCCTATCAGGATTCCGAGTCGAGCCCTCCCTACTCCCGGTAGGGGACGGTTTCAAATAAAGGGTTTGTCCGGAATATGACCTTCATGGCAATGCCAATGTGATTCAAATGTTCAGGAACATGCACTTCATGCCCGGACTGGGGCTAGGACAAAGGCAGCAGGGGATAGGCGAGCCCATCGAACTGAAGAAAGCTGTCCCTCCTTGTGGATTGCGATATCAACCATCAGAACAAGAGCACAAAATGATACGCCAGTCTCGATCAAAGAGAGGGTTAGACTGCGTCCGAACTATCCCAGGAGATTTCTTAAATGGACGATTCACCAAAGAAGGCGAGGATTTCCCCTTTTGCAATTTTCCAGATCCATGGTACGACCACACAAACAAGAAGATGAAACCTGGAATGGAGATCTTTTTCCAAGATAGCTACCCATGGGCCGAGATTTTCCCACATCGCGTACAATCGCTCATCAAAAATATCGAAGAGACTGAGGAAAGTGACTCTAAAGATTCCTTCAGCCTGCAGACACTGGGGCTGGCACTCTGCATGGTCCATTCAGGCGCTACATCACTGGACCCCTCTCATCTGATCAAGGCTGCTGATACACCTCTCCTCAACTGGCATGCTGCGCCAGTTCTACCTCTTGAAATCTCACCTAACCCCAATGTTTACCCTATTTCTTCTACTGTTGTCCACCCTTGCTCAAATGTAATCGAGACCTCTTTTGATGAGGTTCTCAATGCTGTTTTTACTATCAATGAAATAAATGAAGATTTTGAGTATCTTGTTGTGCCTTACATTAATTGTTTAGATTCTAATCGAACTTTTGATGATGATGATTTTGCAAATGAACAATTCTTAACTGATCTAAATAAGGTTAATAATAAACAACATAACCGCATTTAAGTTAATGAAGAGGATACTGTTGTTATTAATCTCGATTCTAGTAGCCAACTCTGCGAGATTAGGATAGGGGCCACCCTTGACGAGCATGAGCGCTCACAACTCGAAGAATTTCTAAAAGAGTTCATGGATGTCTTCGCATGGTCCTACGATGATATGCCCGGTATTGATCCTGAAATAGCTCAGCAAGAGATCGCCACTCTCCCAGATTACAAGCTGGTTAAAGAAAAATTGAGAAAACTCCGCACCGAATGGTCGCTCAAGGTCAAAGAAGAGGTGGTCAAATAGTTAAACGTGGGTTTCATTCGAGTGATCGAATATCCCATATGGCTAGCCAACATTGTACCTGTGCCAAAATCAGGAGGGAAGGTTCGAATGTGTGTGGATTAACGAGATTTAAACAAAGCCTCTCCGAAGGATGATTATCCGCTATCCAATATCGACATGATCATGGACAACACAGCCAGTCATGCTCTCAAGTCATTCGTCGGCGGGTTTGCCGAATACAACCAGATCAAGATGCACCTCGACCACCAAGAGAAAACCGCATTCATCACCCCATGGGGAACCTTTTGCTACACCGTTATGCCGTTCGGTCTTAAGAATGCTGGGGCTACCTACCAGAGGGCCGCTATAACCATCCTGCACGATCTGATTCACAAGGAGGTTAAGGTTTACATGGATGACATAATTATCAAGTCCAAAACTAGAGAAGGTCATGCTCCTGCTCTTCGAAAGTTCTTCGAACGACTGCGGCAGTATCAGATGAGACTCAATCCACAGAAATGCGTCTTCGGCGTTACAAAGGGAAAACTCTTAGGATTTATGGTCAGTGAGAAGGGGATAGAAGCAGATCACGCCAAGATGAAGGCCATACTTGAGATACCACCTCCCCGAACATAGAAGGAAGTCCGAGGTTTCCTTGGGAAATTACAATATATCAGCCGATTCATCAGCCAGCTAACCTCCATCTGTGAACTAATCTTCAAAATCCTCCGAAAGGATTCAACCAAGGTTTAGAATGAGGCCTGCCAAGAAGCTTTTGACCGAATCAAACAATACCTGACCCAACCTCCAGTTCTCATGCCACCATAACCTGGTCTCCCTTTGGTCATATACCTAACCATAGCCGACACTGCAGCTGGGGATTTGCTAGCCCAATACCTTGAGGACTCCCGCAAAAAAAGAGCCATCTATTATGCCAGTCGCAAATTGGCTGGGTACGAGGTCAACTACACTGCTTTAGAAAAATCACGCGTCGCGCTTATCTGGGTCACCCAAAAGTTGTGACACTACATGCTCGCCTTCCCCATTAAGCTTGTATCCTGAATAGATCCCATCAAGTACCTGCTCGAAAAACCCGCCTTATCCCGCCGAATGGCCCGATGTTTGATGCTCCTAACTGAGTTCGATATCATGAATGTCACACAAAAAGCCGTTAAAGGAAGAGCCAGCTCTGACTACCTCGCTGACTACCCTGAAGCTAATGTCTGGATCTTTGAATTCCCAGATGAGAACATTCTTTGCACCGCCCAAGACTGCCTCCGATGGAAAATGTTATTCGATGGCGCTGCCAACAAAAAGGGATATGGCATTGGGATACTTTTGGTCGCCCCAGATGACTCCCACAGTCCTATCGCCATAAAATTGGATTTCCCTTGCACCAATAACATGACGAAATACGAAGCATGCACAGTGGGCCTCAAGGTCTCTCTCAAGAAAAGTATTCAATACCTTGATGTATATGGGGATTCTGCCCTCATCATCGGTCAAGTGCTCAGAAAGTGAAAAGTCAAGGACGAAAAGCTCCAACCCTTTCATGCCCAATTAGAAGAGTTAGCCTCCCAATTCTGAGATATCACCTTCCATTACCTACCCCAAGTAAAGAATAACCTAGCCGATGCTCTCGCTACCTTGGCCTCCATGGTCGACATGCCCGAGGGACTAACAATGACCCCCTTCCTAGTTCAAAAACAAGACAAACCAACCCATCGCTACCACATTGAGCTCGTCACCACAGAAGATCATGAGCTAGTCAACTACTGGTACTATGATATTTGGTGCCTCCTCGGGTACGGTAGGTATCCCGAGGGTTCCAACAAGGACGATCGAGCTACACTCCGAAGGCTGGTCGCCCAGTACATCATATGTCATAAATCGCTACTCAAGAGGAATTTCGATGAAACTCATTTGCACTGTATCGCAGGGGCTGACATTGGAAAGATAATGCAGAAAATCCACAGCGGGGAATGCGGACCCCACATGAACGGTCACATGCTTGCCAAGAAGATCATCCGACAGGGCTACTACTGGACCACCATGGCCTAAGATTGCACCGGCTATGTTCGGAGATGCCCTAAATGCCAATAGTTCTCCAACCTCCAACACCTACCTCCGCGGGAATTATACAACATGACTTCTCCTTGGCCGTTCTCCACCTGGGGTATCGTCATCATAGGAAAGGTTACGCAAAAGGCTTCAAATGGGCATGAGTTCATCCTAATTGCCATTAATTACTTCACCAAATGGGTCAAAGCTGAGTCATACACATTATTAAATGCCAAGAAGGTGGCCAAATTCATCAAGAAAAATATCATCTACCAATATGGGGTCCCGCACGAGCTAGTGTCAGATAACGGGTTACACTTCGAGGCAGAAGTCATAGAAGTTGTCAACGAGTATGGGATTCAGAGACACAAATCTTCTCCCTACCGACCTCAGACCAATGGTGCAGTTGAAGCCGCTAATAAAAACCTCAAAGTCATCATCAGTAAGTTGACCGAAAGTTGTAGGGATTGGGCCGGCAGGATCCCGTACGCCCTCTGGGGCTATCGAACCTCAATCCGAACCTCTACTGGGGCTACCCCTTACTCCCTGGTCTACGGCATGGAAGCAGTCCTACCTGTGGAGTTGGAAATACCCTCGCTACGCGTCATGATTGAAAGAAAGGTTAGTGAAGAAGACTGGTGCCAAAGTCGTCTTGATGAGCTAACCCTCCTAGATAAAAGAAGATTAAAAGATTTTTATTACATACAAGGGTACCATCGCCGAATAGAGCGATCATTCAACAAGAGAGTCAAGGATCGCGGTGTCCGGGAGGGGGATTTAGCCCTCAAGGAGATAATCGAACCCATCTGGGACCCCAGAGGAAAATTCAAGCCCAATTGGAGCGGCCCTTACATTGTGAAGAAAATCTTGTCTGGCGGTGCCACCATGCTCACTGACCTGGATGGGGAAGAGATGGCTCGTCCAGTCAATCTGGACCGTCTCAAGAAATTCTACCCCTAGTCTGAAATCTCGGTGCGCTACGACTCTTCTCACCCCCATTCTATTCTCTAAAAAAAAACTCTCTTCATCTCCCTCTACCAAGAACTACGTGGGCCTGATCCTCTACAAAAAACCACTTTTAAACAAAAACTTTTCAAAAACCCCAGAGGTACGTAGGCAGCTCATGCACCCCACATGAGCACGACCCCTTTTTTTCACAAAAATATATTCTTTTCTTATCTTCGAGAACGACAGTTCATTCTAAACATCTACTCGAACAAAAGGATTATGTATGCCTTAGCGATCGGTATAGATAATTCAAAATATAAAATTCATCGAAAGGCACAGCTGGATGATCATAAACTTTTTTATTTCATTAATAAGAAACTACAGTAACAGATTACATAAGAAAAAGGAACGGATAACTCCCTTCCCCCTACTACTATAAAAACCAGATAAAATCCCCCACATCTGTTACACAAATAAACTCCCCAGGAGTCCTACCTAAAGCTACCGGAAGAGCCTGCACCCTCATCATCTACATCCTGAGGACCCCAAGTTTCTCCTGCCTGAATGGAGTGCCTCAAACACTCTATGGACCGATGAGCCTTAACCATCTTCGAAAAGACCACAAAACCCCCTTCCATGGAGTCAGATAAAATAAACCACCTTTGAGGAGTCTCTACTGCCAACATCTTGCTGACTACTTTCCTCCACAACCACTTCATATAATCTTTGGTGATGTGGCAAACCTTCCAGACAGACTGAGAGGAACGGGTCGACGGACGCCGATTTTCCCACAGGGATCCATGCAACAGACGCAAGCGCTCAGTCAAATCTTCTACCAGAAAGAAATTTGAGGTTCGAGGGGGCACGATCTGTGCCCAGCCAAATTGACGCAGAAGCCACCAAGAGAAATAAAAAGAGGTCAGTCTGAGACCAACCAGCCGCACATATGAATACTCTCCTAGCTCCAGAACTGGCTGAAACTATCCCCACCATGGCACTGACCAATACAGCCCACGAGCCCCATGCTCCACAAGCCAATTCTCCCAATTCTCAACATGCAGGCCAACACGAATGAAGTAGCGCGAAAAGAAGTTAGGTACAGCCGACAAAGGATATTTTGGAGGAGTCG
The DNA here is from genome assembly GCA_949130495.1 of Sambucus nigra. Lineage (NCBI taxonomy): Eukaryota > Viridiplantae > Streptophyta > Magnoliopsida > Dipsacales > Adoxaceae > Sambucus > Sambucus nigra. The sequence continues at coordinate 617,070,436 of OX422209.1, forward strand.
ACAAGCGAAATCTTTCAGACAACCACATGAACATCATCACAGGGCTACCCCTCAAAAAGTCAGAATGACCTTCTCTTCAGGCATCCAGGCCATTCAGAGTCTCCGCCAATATCACCGTCGTAGGACTGCGATGGTATGACATCCATGAAGTAATGTCTGCAAGTTGAGGGTCCACGCGCACCTCCCCAGTCACCAACAACAATTTTAAAACAAGGCCCAGAAAAACGGCTCTAGCATAGCCAACATCACCTACTTCCCGCAAATGCACGGACTGCAACACCGCCGGGAGGGAGATCATTCCTCCAGAAACCAATGACCTGGCCGCCGAAGGCGAGATATGAAGAAGCCCAGCCAATAAATCCCTAGGGGAGCGGGAAAATTCGAGCAAAGCCGCAGCAACACTAGGATTCACACCCAGTATGGCAAAAAATTCCTCATAGGTAGGACAAACTTCTTCCAACCCAAAGCGGAATACATGGTCTTCGGGGTACCAAAATTGTACTTCCACCATCAGCATATTCCACTCAAAAGGTCGATTACGCCACAAAGAGACTCGACGCATGTTGAAAATATCATAGTCGACATTATAAGAGCACATAGCTTCCAAAGCTTCGAGGTAGTTGACAAACTCGGTGCTACCAGGGAGAGCCATCTTGTAGAGAAAGGAAATAGTGGGCAAATAGATGAGGATGCAAAGGTGTGATGAAAGAACTCCACCCTTACCCCCTTTTTATACTTGAGAAATCCTCACAAGGGACATAATCCCTGCAGAAATCAGAGGGTATCCTACCCCACAAGGTACCAAAGGCTGAAGAAGGTACCATTCAAAGCTTTAAAATTGATGGGACTGGACTGAATTGCCGATAGGCAGGCCAGGGTGCTTGCCGATCGGCAACCCCCTATTTTTGAAAAATTTACTCCTTTCCTCTTTTGTCAAATCAGAAAACTCAATGAAAATAAATTGATATTCTCAACAGAATTTCAAAACCCCTTTTTCTCCCTATATAATTTCTCTTTTTAATTAAAACTTTCCTTCAAAAAATTCCAATATATATATATATATATATATATATATATATATATATATATATATATATATATATATATATCCGTTTATTTTTTTATGGTCTCAGCAACAAAGTAAAAAGCGCATATGCATCCATTCATTCATCATTAATATAAGATAGTAAAAAAACTACACTGCATTACATATATTTTTGTTCTGTGTTACATCAATTTTACAGGAAATAAAAAGAAAAGCCAAAAACAACGGGACTCAGCCCGAACCCACTCTCTCTCTCTTTATCAAGAGCTTCCACCCCTGCGACGCGCTCTCTTTCCCCTACGACGAGATGACGCTCCCCCACTACCGGAGCCAGAGTCTTCCTCGGATGAGGCTGACGGCACCAAGCAAGAAGGAACGGGGACAGCATCCCGAATGTGGGCAGTCGCTGATGATATCCAATCTCTAATGTCCCTCAGCCAAGTGGTTGACACCCGGATTTGCTGCAAGGAAAAGGTAAAATCAGTATTAAGCAAAAGAAATCAAAAAAGAGGAAAAGGACCGAAAGGTTTACCGCAGGACGAAGGACCTCCTCTGTCAAACCCAGCTCCTCCGGAACCATCGCGAGGGGACGGTGCAGCATCGGCACTATCCCTCCATCAGCCCGCCGGATGTTGTACGAAGGAGTATGTAACCGCACAAAAGGGACCTCTGAGGTCACCGCCGCCGTAGGTGCCGATGGACCACCACCACTTTGGGAAGACCCCACCGCCCAACTCGAACCTGCAGGAGGGAAAGGCAAGGCGTCATGAATGTTGGGCGCCATCAACCAGCTTGTCATAAAGTCCATATAGTCATACGATGCATCCGTATCAGCGTACAACGCATAGGACTCGCCAATCATAGCTGAGATCCTCTCATCCTCCAACAGCTATCGCTCCCGCCTCATAAACATAGGAGGCTATGCGGGAGGCACCACCACCTCCTCCTCAGCAATCTGACGAATCACCCTCTCCTCGAGGTACCAGGAATGAACGAACTCATGCGCCAACAAATACCTCATCTGCGCATTCACCCCAGTCATCCCCGTATCCTGAATGACTGTACCCTAGGGATAAAAGGTCACCTAAAAATCCCCAAGCAGGCATGATTCAATACTAGATCAGAAGGTGCCAAAAACCAAGACTGAAATGGAAAGTATCTTACCCGACCACTGGTCATGTCATTCAAGACCTGACGCACCGTCTTCAGGGAAAGAGATCCCTTCGACTGCCGATTGGCCTTACGCCATCGATACAGTCGACATAAGTCCCCAACAGTGTCATCCTTCAGAAAAATCAGTGGGGTGTTGCACCCAATCACCTCATAGAACCACATCTGAATTCACAAGAAAAAAGAGGCGCATAAGGAAAATACGAATGCATGAAAGGAAATATGAATGCATGAAAGGAAAATGCGCAAAAGTAAAGAATACCTCAAGGAGATATGTGGATCCAATAAAAGTCTGCCAGCAGCATCGGCTGAATGCATCCAAAGAAGAGTAAAGGGTCGCCAAGGTCAGACTCCCCCAATCATAAAAAAGGATGTTCGAAAACATCCTCAAGTACGGCAAAAACCACAAATGGACGACATCGCCGCTCGACGCCACGATGAAACCTCCCAGCACCAATAAGATAAACAACCGGGCCATCTGCCTCACTTGCAGCCCGTCCTCCACATCAACCACCCTGCTCAGCAAAACACCCTTCAACAAGGACAGCCAGATAGAATCCCCAGAGACTATCCTCCTCACATCACCAATTGCCGCATGCATAGCCTCTGGCCTCACCCATAAGGAGCGATCCACCTCTATCTGCTCTCCATCACAATCCAGCCCCAACAGTTGTTGCACATCTATGGGAGTCAACGTCATCTCCCCTAAGTCAAAATGAAAAGTGTGGGTAGTGTCCCACCACCTCTCCCCCAAGTCACACAAAACTACTGTCGAATGAGGCGTCTCATCCAGCGCAGCCGCCAACCTCCCAAAACCCACTGATGATACCATCCAGCACACCACGGGTGGAAGATGCTCCCAAACATCCTTAAAGCCCGTCATCCCGTGAGCACGCATGTTTTTCAAAGAAATATCCGACTGGCAAGAGGAAAAATTCAGTCAAAGGTCAAGAAAAATGAAAAAATCACCCAAAAAGAAAGGAATGCCAAAGGTCAGGTTACTTACATAACCGCTGGGAATCACTCTCAAAGAACGATGAAGCGATGGCTCCCGCAGCAAGGTCCGCTCATCCGCAACCGGCTCGAATGAATCGAAGGCATTCTCGTTCCCCAAAGAAAGAGGCACCCTGTCCCTCTAATCCACATTCGCCCAGTCATCAACGGTCAACCACTCCCGGTGGACAACGGTGCTCACAAAGGTGGCCATTTCTTGAAGGTCGGAACGTTAGAACAATTCGCAGAAAGAGAGAATGCAAGAAGCTGTGAAAAATGAAGGGGATTCGCCCCCTTTATATAGGAGGCCAAGCGCCATGCCGATCAGCACTGACCCCAGCCATACTGATCGACACTGTTTCCTCACCTTCCTGAGGCAATCCAAAAGTCCGTGCCACTGCCGAATGGCACCCCTCAGTCTATGCCGGCCGGCACCCCCCCTTAAAATTTCGTACAGAAATTCCCAAAAAATACCAGAAAGCCTCGAAAAATCCTCGAAAAATTCCTAAAACTCCCAGGAAGGATTTAGAACGTTTTCATCAAGAAAATTTTGCACTCCTTCAGGCAAAACCTCTTTTTTCCCAACGGAACCCTCAAAATCCAAGCAAATGACCTCTCAAGCACTGCGCTTGGACCACCTAATCACCTCCTCAGCAGAGTTTACAACCTCAAACCGGTTATCTCCCCAACAATCAACTCCTTCGCTCAAATCAAAGGCACAAGGCCTCCCTAGCCATTGACTACCCGGTGCGATACAATATCACATGGTATTTTTCCCAGCAGAAATCAGAAGAATCACTCGCCCCAGGCGATCTCTCCCAAAGGACAATCCAAATGTTCCCCAGCTCATTCATCATTCCCCAGCGGAACCTCAAATCCAATTCTTATCCCCGGCGGAATCCCAAATCCAATCCTTACCCCCAGTGGAACTCTTTTCTTTTCCCAAATAAATGCACTCACTCTTGGGTAAGAATTGACCCCGGTCTTGGATCGTCACCTGAGTTAGGTCAGAATTGACCTCGGTCCTCGGTCGTCACCACTCTTGGGTCAGAATTGACCCCAGTCTTGGATTGTCACTTGAGTTAGGTCAGAATTGACCTCGATCCTCAATCGTCACCACTATTGGGTCAGAATTGACCCCGGTCTTGGATCGTCACCTGAGTTAGGTCAGAATTGACCTCGGTCCTCGGTCGTCACCACTCTTGGGTCAGAATTGACCCCAATCTTGGATCGTCACCTGAGTTAGGTCATAATTGACCTCGGTCCTCGGTCGTCACCGCTCTTGGGTCAGAATTGACCCCGGGTTTGGATCGTCACCTGAGTTAGGTCAGAATTGACCTCGGTCCTCGGTCGTCACCACTCTTGGGTTAGAATTGACCCCGATCTTGGATCGTCACCATAGTTAGGTCAGAATTGACCTCGGTCCTCAGTCGTCACCACTCTTGGGTCAAAATTGACCACGATCTTGGATCGTCACCTGTGTTAGGTCAGAATTGACCTCGTTCCTCGATCGTCACCACTCTTAGGTCCTCAGAATCGACCTCGACCCTCTGAATCGATCATCCTCACTTCCTTAGGTCCTTAGAACTGACCTCGACCCTCTGAATTGGTCATCCCTAGCACACTCCTTAGGTCCTCGAAATCGTCCTCGACCCTCTGAAACGGTCATACTCCCTCAAAGGCATCATGCGGTGTCTAAATCGACGGCTATCATTTGTTCCAAACTCACCCGTCAAGGGGCTCTGTAGACACCACATTCTATTACCCCCTAACTCTCATTAGGTCCCTAGTACCTCCACTCATCACCATAAATTTAGGTCATGTCCGGAGCACTGACCTGGAAGCCATCGGGCACTCCCCGTCTCAGTTTGACCCAAAAGTCAAACTCTTCGTCTCAACCAAGACTGAATGAATCTTCTAAGGGCACTGAATACCCTTTCTAATGGACCACCCCGTGCGCGATTCCGACTTACCATGCGGACGAACGGTCCGTTTGCGTCCGAAATTTGACCTAGAGGCCACAGGGCGCTCTCGGGCTCTGTTTGACCTAAGTTAACTCTTTAGCTCAACCGAGGCTAAATGAATCTTTTAAGGGAACTGAATACACTTTCCAATGGTCCATCCCGTGTGTAATTTTGACTTTCCATGCGGACGAACGACTCGCTTGACTCCGGGAAGCCACCGAGTGCTTCCCGAGCCCCGTTGACCAAAGTCAACTCTCCAAACAGGGGTCAAACTCTTTGGAATGTCGAAGTACATCTCCTAACCTTTATAAAGGTATGCCCCATGTGCGATTCATATTTACCATGCGGACAAACGATCCGTTTGCGTCCGCACAATTCCCCATCCAATGGACCGACAAACGCTTCCGAGCCACATTTGACCCAAAGTCAACTCCCGAACTCGGGAGCGGTCCAAAGGACTTTTGAAGGTCTATGAAATACCTTTCCAACGGTATGCCCCGTGTATGATTATGACCAACGATTTTCCCTCGACGGCCAATTTTTCGAAAAAGCCTGAAGCGCACTGCCAAATGGGAGGTCCCAGACCCTGCCAATCGGCACCTGCCGATAGGCAGTGCCATGATAAAGCCGATCGGCAGTCCCTTGGGGATATAAAAGGAGGTCTTCACCTCATTTTTAAGGGGAGCCCAGATCTGATAAAAATCCCTCTCAACGAATCCTAGAAACCTCTCTCGAAGGCAGCGTGATTTCAACTTCCAAATCCCCTTTTTACTTCCACTTTTCATCATTATTTTTATCAAACTTGATGAATTATCCACTCTCCATCATCATCTAAGTGCAATGGCTGCTCTCCAACATTCAAGATCAAGCTCAAGATCTTCAAGAAGGTCCAACTTTCTTAAACTCTCTCTTAAATTCTCTTGAATTCCCAATAACTTGTTTTCTTACTTAGCACTTTTATTATCTCATCTCACACATCCCAACATACTTTTTATTTAGTATTATTGCACATATCTTATTTTCATATAAATAAAACCCCAAAAAAATAAGAAAAAGAGGGTTTGCCCATAAATTCCAAGTAGGGATTCTCACACTTTTTTCCACACTTTCCTCACAACTAAAACACTTTTTCTACACACACATACACACACTCACAAATAAGAGATTCCCCATTCGGATTTATGGGATAAACCCCACCCCTCATTTCGTATGCGAACTACGTGGACTTTGATGCCTTTATAGGCTACGTAGGCGTCTTGGGGTAAAATTCGAGACTCGAGTCCTCCTTTTCTCACTATTTCTCTTACTTTCTATCTTCTCTAAATCCATTTTTCTTATGTTATACATATACTTGTTCTTAGTGACGCATTACCCCATATGCGTTATCGTTCCCTTACAACGATCAACGTAGGGGTAATCGCGTAAATCTCATTTTTATAATATTACTCTTATATCTTCCTATGGACGACTCGTTTTATCTTTTACATGATACAAGTCGAGGATTACTACCACCATTCTATATATATACACATAAACACATATCACGGGGGGAAACATAAAGGAAAATAGCAAATATTCATGAGAGACCGAAAGGGCGGAATGGGTGCCTAACACCTTCCTATTCCGTAACTAAGCCTCCGAACCCTTCCCGAATCATCTTGGTTTCGCATGCACCAGTATGTATTTGGATGCCACTCTTCGGGGTGGATTCCCCTTTTTTCTTTTGTCTGTTTTGAGTAAAATAGACTGGCGACTCTGAATCTCTCTACATTTTTCACGCCACAAATGACGCCGGCCGAAGCGCTCCCGAGAGGTGACGTGCGGGACCCAAAGGATCCTATCCTCCACGCGCCCGCCCGCCGAGGATCAGGATCGGGGATGGACACAATATGGTAGCCTCTGAGGTAGTCGAGGAAGTAGTATGGCTTAGAAACTTCCTATTGGATCTAGGAATGGTACCTTTAGTTCAATCGACTATTACACTTTATTATGATAACAGCGATGCAGTTCTTAACTCAAAGGAACCCAACAGTCATAAGAGAGGTAAACACATTGAGCGTAAGTATCATCTCATTCAAGAATTTATGCAGCGGGGTGATGTCATAGTTATGAAGATTACATCAGAGAACAACCTGGCAGACCCTTTCACAAAGAGCTTAGCAGCCAAGACTTTTGATAGTCACAAAGATGGAATGGGAGTGAGATGCATTGCAGCATGGATTTGAGTCTAAGTGGGAGATTGTTAGAGAAGTAGAGTAAAATCATGCTTTATGTAAAAAAAATTAGTTATGGATTTATTATTATAATGAAGTCAGTTATTCCTATTTTAATAAGAATCATGTACGGAGGTAATGTTTGCAGTATTTTATACATTGCTGATGTATTTTTTTTGCCCATATTCTGGTGTGTAGAGTACCACTTACACACAGATGATCAGATCACCAGTTCTTGTGGAATATAAGTTTTATCATTCATAGTCTTATATGAAACTGGACACACCATCAGTAGGACTGTAGCACAATATTTTAGTAGGTCTATCTTGATTAGAAGAAATCGTATAGTTTCAACTTATTCTGCTAGTACACTTTATGTATATTGAATAAGACCAATTAGAGGTCATTTTTTTATACTGATTTTATAAGACAATGTACACCTCGTGATTATTAGGTTTACTTAAGGCTCTTAATCTGGATATGATTGATGGACAAAAGGACTAGTAATTTATTACTTTGACTTATCGGGTGAGATTCATTATTGGATCAATAATCTTGATAAAATAGGTAATAGTAAATAATGTATGGCGAAAGTATTCTATGGATGAATTCCATGCCACGGTATAGAGAATGGTGATACCCCCTTGAGATACTTATAAGTTTTGTATGAGTCAAACCCTACAGGTGGATTATATTAATCCGACACTACAAATAAGTTAAGTTGAACCACTCAAGGACTTAAAGAAGTTAATCAAATAAATTATCAGTAATTTATTTTATCAACGGGTATTTATAACCTTAACATGGGGAGAGTTAAGTAATTAATAATGAAGATATCGAAATATAATTTTGAGTTAAGGAGTGGAGTTGCAATTGTAATTATTTAGTGGCATTAATTATAATTAAGGGACTGAGATTAGGATCTGGAAATGATTAGGTTTTCTCAGGTCTATTAAGAGCCACATCATTATCTCTCCTTACGGTCCCTACTATAACCTATATATATGCACCTAAGCATCATTATTTCTCAACCTAGTCGTCACTCTTGGATACTAAAAAAAACGAGAGTTCATACTTGTGAGAAAGAGAGACAACGGAGTAGAAATGGGAGATAAAAAGGTGGTTATGAAGTAGGAGCCCACCCTCTACTCATGGTTGTCCATATCCGAAATACAGTAGAAGACCGTTAGGTGAATTGATCCATCACATATATCATTCGTGATAAAATGAGATAAAATAAAAGAGATCTAACAGGTAAATCCTAAATCTACCTTGTAGGATTTCACGTATGTGTAGTTTTTTTGTAGTTTGATCTATACGCGTTTTCAATAGACGCTTGAACTTACACTCCAACACACCCAATTCTGAAGTTCGACCCAACTTCTAGATTAATTATTTAACTAGTCACTTACTGATCGCCCTAGTCAATTATTAAGTTCCCAAATAATGACTAGCGATACAAAACTATTTTTAATTAAATATCCTCTCACTTGGATGACCTCCCACATACTCGCCTGAGTTCATAAATATCCCCGAAACATTTTCACATCCAAAGTTGATCCAAACCCAAAGGTCATAGAACGAAATCCGATCTTGTTAAAATTAAAATTATATCTCGTTCGAACGAGAAAACAAAAATCGAGATCTGAAGCATTTTTCCTAGGCAGGATACATCCTCGAAAATCCAATTTTGTTTCTAGGGTTCTTCCTACAAAAATTTCAAGAACTACAACCTAATTATAATCAAGAAAATATGATTTCATCCTTATATATGAAATCCTTATATGTTAACCCCCATAAATTGAAGATCAAGATCCTGTATCAAATTAATTTTTAAATATTCAATATCTCTATCAAAGTCCTACATCTTCTTCCTTTCAATCCCAGAATATTTATTTCTAATTACATCTGTAATTATTCTCAACTAATCATCACTTTAAGATCCTTAATCCCTTACCACTTAAGTTTTAACATCAATGGATCAATTTTCAATCTTTCATGCTCTAAAGCTCCAATTTTTATTTTGAATAAATAAAGTAATTAACTACACTTGAATTGCGACATAAAGAAAGTAATTACTTGCCTCGTTTGATTAAAATCCAAAGTCTTCTACGAATTAGATGACGGGTTGAGTCCTCTTTCTTCTCCTTCCCAAGTTTCATCTTTTTCTCTCTTCTATAGGTCTCTCTCAGTCCGTTGTGTAAAATATGAAAGATGTGTTGCCATCCACAAATATGCTCTTAATTAACTTAATCCCATTTTTGTTCTTAGCCCTATCTATAAAATGACCCTCCTACCCTTATACGGGACCTGTTATATCTTTAAAGCCCTCAAAACCCAAACATAACACTCGGATACCTATTCTGGACTACTTCGACCCTTCTTGGATAATCGGTGCACTCGAAAAGGTTTATGCGTCACCCAACTCTAAATACAATAACATTTTATTAAATGGCCCCGACACGTGCATACCCCGCGAGTCACACATAATTATACTGATCTGCTGATGTAACATCCTATAGACATATAACAATAAACCATCGCTTTCACTCATACGCAATGTATAATAAATCATATATCTATTTACTTATCACATACAAGTAAATAATAATTATAATACATATTAAACCTTTATCTCACTAATTCAAATTTACTAAAATCTAATTTCATTTCGATAATTAACTTAATAATATAAAGCACATAAAAATTAATTAATAATAAAAGTACGAGGTATTACACGGAGTCCTTTAAACAGTTTTTTGCAAAATATTATATGAATACATTTGATCACTTTTTGGATCAACTTCTTAAGAAACTCTAAGCGGCGATGAATATCAGCAAACATAAAGGTGTGATTCCAGATGCTGATAAAGGACCATCTTCTTTTGTTCTGCAAGGTAAGAAAAAATAAGGGAAAGTCTCGAGCACAACCTATGGTTAAAACTAACTTTAGGCCTCAGGGAGCAGGTAAGAAGCCTAAAGGAAACTGCTATATCTACAAATGATCAGGACAATGGAAAAAGTAGTTTCTGGTCTTCTTAGTTTGAAAGAATGAAAATAGTAATTTCTTTTTTATCATTGAGACATGCTTTATGGTGCAATCTATCGGTAACTAGTGTGTAGATTTGGGAGTCACTAATTATGTTTGTAATTCTTTGCGAGGGTTCCAAGTAAATAGGGAGATCAAGAGGTGTTTATGAATACTTTATCACTCATTAATGACTACTTAACTTTGGTATATGTTTACCTTATGCATCACAAGTTTGAAGTCTTTCATAATTTCAAAGTGTATAAGGATGAAGTGGAGCATAAGAAACTTGAAATAATACAAACTCTACGATCTGATCATGGGGGAGAGTACCAATTGGAAACGTTTAGAAATCACTTATTAGGGATTGGGATAATATCTAAATTGTCTACATAAATAATGCCACAAAAAATGGTGTAGCGAAAAGCAGGAACATAACTCTTTTGGACATGGTTAGATTCATGATGAGTTATTCAACCCGTCGGATTCCTTTTGGTGTTTTTTCACTAAATATGACTATATTTTCATTGAACTTAGTTCCTTATGAATTCTTGTCAATGACTCCTATTGAACTGTGAATGGGGCGCAATTATAGTATATGACATGTTCATATTTGAGGTTTCCCCACACATGTGCTGACGAAGGAGCCATGGAAGTTGGAATCAAGGAAAAATGTATGTCTCTTTGTGGGTTATCTAAAAGAAACCAAGGGTGGTTAATTTTATGATCCTAAGCACCAGAGGGTATTTGTTAGCACATATGCTCATTACTTAGAGGAAGATTATATGATTGATCATAAGACCAAGAGAAAGATTATCCTACAAGTGATAAGAGGGAGAGGCATGGTTATTTCTTTTGGACTACCTATATAATATACAATCAGATATCGATAACACGCTACCTAACATTGATCAGAGTATTACCGGTAATCATGATACATGTGTTACTTATATTATACTACAAGTTGAAATAGTTCATATGGGAACAGTCAGGCATCATCCTAACAAGTTGGTGTATATGGGTGAACACTTCAGTGAGATTCTAAGGTAACACGAATTAGATCCGAAAAACAACGATGAAGCACTACAAGACAAGGATTATGAGCTTAGGCTTAAGGCTATGAACACTAAAATGGATTTGATGTATTTAAATGATGTTTGGAAACTTGTAGACTTTCCTGACGGGATAAAACATATCAATTGCAAGTGTATCTACAAGAATAAGAGATGGGTAGATGGAAAGGTGTAGTGCTTCAAGGCAAGTATTTTTACGAAAGGGCTCACTTAAAAAAAGAAGCTTGACTATGAGAAAACCTTTTCATTAGTAGCTGTGATAAAGTCTATCCTGATTCTCTTATCTATTATGTCACATCTTGATTTTGACCTTTGGCAAATGGACTTTAAGATTGCATTCTTAAATGAAAATCTTGATGAGTGAATATATATGATGAAACCCCTAAGATTGATTGCAAAAATCCAAGAAAACAAGACGTAAAATCATAAAAGATACATTTATAGACTTAAGAAAGCAACAAGGTCTTGGAACATCTGATTTGATTGGGAATTCAAATCTCTTGGTTTTGATAATTTTTTGGATGAAACTTGTCTACATTAGAAGCATGATGAAAAGATGGTGGTATTTATAGTAGTTTATGTAGATGATACTATCTTAATTAAGAATGATGTGGGTGTATTATCTAGTATAAGAGTGTGGTTGTCTAGTTAGTTGTATATGAGGGACCAAGAAGAAGCCAGTCACATCCTTGGGATCCAGATTTTACATGATTGAAAAAATAAATTGCTGGGCTTATGCTAAGCCAGTTATATCGATAATTTGCTAACAAGGTTTAGCATTCAATATTCCAAGAAAGGGTTTCTCCCTTTTAGACATGGAATTTCTTTATTTAAAGATCACTGTCCTAAGTCACCTGATTAAATAGAGAGGATGAAGCATATGCCTAATGTTTTAGCAGTGGGCAAACTACTGTATACTATAATAACAGATATGAGTAGATTCTATTCTAGGTGAGGAGCACTGGATTGCTTTTAGGAACATTCTTAAGTACCTGAAGAGGATTAAAGATTATGTGCTGGTTTACTCAACGAACAATCTAGTACCCATTAGGTACACAGGCTCATACTTTATGTCGAATAGCAATTCCTGGTAATCATCCTTAGGATATGTGTTTACCCTAGGAGGTGGAGACATATGTTAGAGGAGTATCAAGCAATCATGTATTTTTTATTCGACACTGTAATCTAAATATGTTGTCATTTCAGAGGAAAAAAGAGGGATGTTTGTATCCAAAACTTCCAAAGTGATGTAGGTGTGGTTCCTTTCATGCAGTCATCTATTACACTTTATTGTGATAGTAACACTTCGTGATTGCAAATTCAAAAAGACCAAGGACTCATAAGAGGGAGAAGCACATTGGGCTTCAATATCACTTAATTTGGGAGACCATCAGAAGGGTGACGTCATTATGACTAAGATTGCAAAATATGACAAATTGACGGATCCTTTTATGAAGATCCCAAGATCTAAGAATTTTGAGAGTCATATAGAGTAAATGGGATTCAAGTGTACGTCCATATGGCTTTAAGACTAAATGGGACTCAATCTTTGACCTCTCCTCCACAGTGCATCGCAGGAGTCCACCCAAGCTAGTTGCCACAATGCATGAGTCCACTCACATCTCGGTATCCATTAATGAGGATCAACAATCATCTATGTATTGGAATGTGGAATCCACATCTTCTTCACTGCAACAACACAAACACGGAGTCCATCGCGTGTAAACATCAAGTATGAAATCCATTGCAAAAAAGGGGTTCACTTCAATTGAAGATAATCAAACCATAGTGCCCAAACTAAAGATCTCAAAACATATGAATATGAATAACTTGGATCTTTAAACTCAAAAGGCAAAACAATGGTTTTGGAACTTTGGTAATCACATGGGAAAATGTTTTTTTCTAAAAGTTCTTAAAAAATGGAGACCAACACCCCTTAAATAGTAAAAATACAAATTTTAAGGCAACAAAGTTATTTCAATGAAAATACAAGGTTGTTGGTGTAATACCCCGTATTTTTATGGCTTTTAATTATGAGATTAATTAAATAAAAAATTTCTTTTAATTATCGGATTAGTTAAATTAATTTGGGATAATTAATTGGAAATTAATTCGGATTTAAATATCTAGCGAGACGAGAGTTAGTATTTAAATATAATGATAATGTTGAATATTACTGAGTGATTATGGTAATATGTGATTATTGAATTTATTAAAAATTGTCGTGAGTTGAAAATACAGCAGTTTCGATAATTTAGTTGGGACGTACGTGTCAGTCGTGTCAGGACCCAATTTAATGGACTTAAAAGTATTTTATTTTTATGTCATCTGTATGAGCATTTTGAGTGCACCAACGTGTCCGAAAGGATCGAGATAGTCAGAAAACACTAGCCGGGGGTTTAGTTTGGTCCCCGGGGCATTTTTAGGGCTAACCAGCAACCCGAGGGGGTATATTAGTCATTTTTATTTTTGGTGAATAGTGACCCACGAAATTTAGAAAGCTTTATAAGCCAATAGGTTAGATCCTTAGGGTTTCCATCACTAAGTTTCACACACGGCCATTAGAGATGAAGTGGAGGAAGTTACCAAAGGAGAACCACCATCTTTGGAATTTTTGCACCACCATCGGATAGATCGAAAAGAGAGAAGCATTTCTATACCATCTACTTCAAAGGATCATAATCTTCATTACCAGGCAAGTGATTAAACTTGCAATAAATTAGTGCATATATCATCCATGTTAGGTTAGAATTGGATAATAACCTTGAATAATGATAATAGAATGGATTTTAAGAATTAAAATCGTAATATGGGTAGGTTTTGCATATAGATTCACTTCAGGGATTTTAGAAGCCACGAAATCATGATCCATGTGTAGAGAATTATGAATTTTTAATGAATTATATAGTGTAATTGAAGAAATAAAGGAACTAGGGTTTTCATATGAAAATTTATGTAAATTGATCTAAGAATTTGATGTCCCATTTTGATTTGATGGTTCTAAAACATTAGAAATTATGCAAACATGGTTGTAGGATTATTTGTATACTTGGTTGGGAGTTTGGGACATTGAAATAAAGAATTAGAGGTGTAAAAAGAGGAAAACCGTAACTGTTTAAGGAAATTATGGGCAAATACCTGCTTTATCGATTGATCGACTAAAAAATGTCGATCGATCGACTGATCGATCGACCGACCCCTTTTCTTCGATCGATCGACCTCTTATGATTTTTGGTAATTATTTCCCTTTAAGGTTTAAAAAAAATCCCAAAGCCGATGATGATTCTTAGGGTGATTAATATGATATTGTGGGACTTAGTTAAGTTCAGTAGGGTATTAGTTGAAGTCCGGAAAGATGGATTATCTTAGGGAATTGAATACTATTGCTCACGAGGGACTACCGAGTGAGGTACGGTTAGAAATAGTTTGAATTGAAACTATAATGGGAATAAATACTGAGGTAATGATAAGAACAGTAAGGGAGGGGCTTTAAGTTACTGAGATAACATTGGAAACTAATATGAGACCTAGTAACCTTTTGGGATAGGTTTAACTACTCAAATTGATACGACGAGAGAGCTATCAAGTTAAATATATATTACGTATGATGTTCGGGATAAAATTGCTACGTACGAGACATACTATATGGAATGTGTGAATACCTATATTTTAATATGATTACTTAGGTTGTGTGAATTCCTAGTGTGTGTATTTCTTATGTGTATGACATACCTACCATACTTGCTATCACGGGGGGTCGATTTTTGAGAAAAGGACCATCTTATCTTGTGTGCCTTCTGGGGGATTTAGATTGGTACCTTAAGGATATAGGACCGTGAATGACTTATTTATGAGTTGATAAGTCAGCTGACCATGGGAGCGTAGGTATGTGTGTGACCCATGGATATGTGAACTATGTTTGCCTCCAATATGTGTGATTTGTATTGAGACGGTTCCTGAGTGATTCGGAACACGTGATCCTTACGTATGTGATGTACATGGATTTGATAGCATAGTATGTCTGCACCGAAGCTTAGCCTAGGGGTTCCTTATATGTGTATATGTACTGAGAGTGATTTTTATATATACTTGTGACTGGTTCACTGTTACTTAGTAGATGTGAATAACTAAGATATTGTAATGGACTAACAATGTGAGAATTAAATTAACACTTGAGATAAGTAATTTAATGAGCGCGAATATGGGTTATGAATATAACATGTTTGGGTGTTACAAATAGGTAGCCTATTATAGAATGCGAAAGCATGAGTGATACAGACTAGTTAGTTAGCGGCATAACTGGGATGGGTTAAGGAAATACGTAAAGCATGCACATTAGTGGAGAGGTGAGAAACTCAGGTGAGAGTACGCAACTAGAATGTTGATAATATGTGTTGTTTAATTGTACTTTAAACACTTGCTAAACTTTTAAACTGTTTTCACCTCGGGCCCTGACCCGTTTTCTTTCAAATCTATTTTGTTTTGTAAAAACATTTTTAGGTGCCCAGCTACAGGGACGCCAAGCATAGGAGTTCCATTACATTGACGTGTTGTAGCTGCTGTGGAAGTTATAGGATATCGGTATTAGACGTCTTCACATTCTATACTTGATTCTACTCAGGGTTACTCATCTGTTAGGGCATGTCGCCCATTTCCATTTAGAGATAGCATTCTCAGACTTTTAGTTTTACTTCAGATGTTGGTTTATTTATTCAGACTCTTGTATCGGGACTTTATTTTACTCTGGTATTATTATTGGAGTGTTCACTCCAGACTCAGTTTTTTTTGTTGATTATTGATTTGAGATTGTTTATACGATTAATGGTTGTTGACTTAATTACTTGGATTATGTTAACTTAATTAATAAAATTTGGCATCTCTCTTTTTAAATATTAGGTGGCTAGTAATTAACTAATTGTTTTCGACGGTGATGCTAAGAATGAACCAACTTGATATTCTGTATTAATTTTATAAAGGAGTAGCTACCCGGTATTTAATTAGACGGGGTATTACAGGTGGTATCAGAGCATCAGGTTCTGGTGTCCTTTAGGATCTGTGCGGCTTATTATGCTTCTAGCGTTGCTTTCTTTGATGTAGAGCCCTATATTTAGGATTGGTGATTTCTTTGGTGAGATTTCGTTCTCATGCTATAATGAATATGATAGTGAATCTTATTTGTATTCAGGAGTGTTCATGTGTCGAACAATGCAGTAGGTAGTGCGAGTTGGGCGGACAGCAGGAGGCAAAGCTTAGTTGAGGTTATAAGGTATATTCAAGAATGATGGCCGTAGTTGAGGTCACCCCTATTATGATATGGAAAGCTAGGATGGTAAAGGCATCTCGGGCACAACATGTGACTTTATAGTACAGCTATAGTAGAAAATGGGGTCAAATTAGACTCACCCAACAAGGTTGGAATGGGAGAGAGTCAGGCAAAAATTTGAAGAGAACCAGCAGTGGAAATACTAGAAATGCGGAAATGGCGTGTGAAGGTAAAATATCCAAAGGCTTGGGCATATGTCAGAGTATGGATAATCGGGAGTGATAATTTGGGGTAAAATTTTTCTTGGCTCGTAAGAGCAGAGTTACAGTGGTGAGAGGCAACCACCACACTTATAAGTGGAATGTTTTGTCAAGAGAAGGCGCATACGTATGGTTTGACCATAAGTTCCTTCATCAGATGCTCATGATAAGATGCGAACGTGGTTCTGAACTCACACAAGAGGGTCGAACAGAAGTCACTTTATGAAGAGAAATTTAATTAATTAGCGAACCTTACACCGGATGAAGTAGGTGCAATGGATAAGAGGACATTAAAGGGGAAAATTAACTTACAAGAAGAATTGCTAGCACTTCTGGGGAATTTTTATTGGACGGTTAATACAGATGATGACAATGTTATGTTTGGTTAATATGAAGGTAAACGCTTCCTTATGTGAGGAGCAACAAGAACCGAAGAATTTAGATAGAGCAAGACAGGGGAAACGGTGTTGGTGAAGCACCACAAGGGGGAGACCCATCAGGGGACCCACTTAGATGATTCAGATATCTGAATTGTTACGGAGCGATAATGATTTCAGTAAGAGTGGTTGAATCCAATAGCGTGTTCCTTAGGGCCGTCAAAGCTAAGGGAACAACGGAGGTAGTCATCAGAGTCGAGACTCCCAACGTCCGAGAGAAGGACAACCTTAACATGGTCAGTGTGATCGGAGATAAGTGGAGTATGTGTAAAGGTATTTTGTGGGGAGTAAAACCCATGCGTTAAAATTTTTCAGAAGCGAGTAGAGCAATAAAGGGTATGGTGCCTAGCAAGGGCAATAGTTATTGAAATTTTTGATTTGGTACGGACATGTGTGTTAAGTACAGGAACCATTTGAGCAGCCAGGGCGATTGGCAAGATAGAAGTATGAGTTATATCCTCAGATGATGATGCGTGTTGTATGTGACATGAACAAGTTAATACATTTTTATTATTGTTTTATTTGCATGAGAGACGAGTTTAGTGAGTATCTCGGTAATATTATTATTTATGTGAATATTTTCCCTGGTATAGTGGGGTTACCTTTAGTGTTATCCGCGGAGGATGAATGGGTGTATCGATAGTGGTATATACTTTATTGAAATTACTTATTTTAGTGTTGTGTTATACAAGTATGATATTATCCTAATTATGGTTTTATGATAATGATTAAACCGATTGTGTACGGTTATTGCTAGTCCATCGGAGTTACTACCTTAGTGTAGAATGTT
This sequence comes from Sambucus nigra, assembly GCA_949130495.1. Taxonomy (NCBI): domain Eukaryota; kingdom Viridiplantae; phylum Streptophyta; class Magnoliopsida; order Dipsacales; family Adoxaceae; genus Sambucus; species Sambucus nigra. Next base: position 617,088,672 of record OX422209.1, read on the forward strand.
TTTGTTATGGAGAGGCCTCATCTGCGAGAGGACCGAACTCGCGTTTATATATTTGTATATAGGTATATATATTATTGAGAGTTCGAAAAGTATAATGGTCTCGTATATTTGTTCCCGGTATGTGTAGTGACTTTATTGATATGATTCGGAGTGTATTTAGTTTAAGATTTAGCTGGTTATTATAATTAACGCTCGGGATGTGGTAATAAGAAGAGTGCATTGTTATATCACCCTTTAGAGACGTGGAAGTTAATACTCATTGTTGTATGTCTGGGGATGGGATTTTGAGAGCCCCAATTAGATTTGCATGATATTTATGGAATGTGATTACTATCAATGTTAAGAGACAGTGTCTTTCGAAAGGAGTTCCTTGTTTAAATGTAACTGCGGAAGGAGATATAACTTTATTATCAAGAGACGGGAATATAGGGGTACATGTTATGGACTGAGGGCCTAACAGATTACGAAGATCGAAAATGCTAGGTAGTAGTGTATCGGGGGGGTTCCTTATTTGGATTTTTCTTTGCGAGACATCCCACGCATGAAACATAACGTAAGGTTGGTAGTAAGGAGATGTTTGGCCATTCGTCCATGATTTGGGTACCTCGATTGTTAGGGAAGTATATAGTTATAACTGGAAGTTAAAGAAGAAATTACGATATAAGGCGAGTAGATCCAGTTGTGTGGTGAGGAAGTACCGATAATTTTGTTTTATTTTAGAGGGTTGAAGGATGAAATGATGTTTAGGAGGATTTAGAATTTCGAATTTGGGGGTGATTGAGAATACCGAAATTGGTGTAGCTACATTGCAAATGCAGGGACAATAAAGAGTTTGGAGTACATATTAATCGTATGTGACGTTTAAACCCGTTTGCATGATGTATAGGGTGTGTGGACACCTTGGTTTGCTGGTGTCAGGATTACCGAAAGAAGAGACATAGATGGGTGAAATTCTTACTTGTTGAAATAGCGAAATGGACAATCTATAGATTCAAGTGCAATCAGAGTATCATGTCCAAAATTGGTTGAAGGGTAGTGGGAAGCCATTCAAAAGGGGGTATCCCTTGAGAAGACAAATATTTAACTATTATGGGAAATTTGAAGCAGAGTTCCACCCAATCGAAGGTTGAGGGTGGCTTACGCGTAAATAGACCGAGGATGTCAATAAGGTATAAAGAGTCCATATGTGCACAACGTGGTGAATAGGTCATGGGCTAGAACTTTTGGTATACGCCGTAGGAAGAAGAGGGTTATTAAGTACCACTTAATGGGAGGAGTTATAAGTGGAAATAAGTGTTGAGCGGGACATAATTAGTAGCCCCCACGTGCACCACTTATAGATAGAAATCGATTGGAGTAGGGGTATCAACCAGAAACTTGGTGTCGAGACGAAGATTCCAGTAGCAGAAGAGTCAAGATGATATATTTCTTTGATGGGTTACAATCATAAAGATGAGTAACGAGTTCTTTGGAATGTGTGGAATGGATTGTCAAGAAGGAAAGAAATTGTTATATTCGTGGGTGATTTACACAATTAGATAGTGACCGCGCCGGTATGAGGTCATACCCAGTATTAATCCGAATGAGGATGAAATACCCGAAACCCACCTTTAATATGGGGTATAAGGAAGTAGTGGGAATAGTTTCATTTTGAGAAAGTTGTATCACTTATAGCCTGAGGAATAGGCGCAAGGTGATTAACGATCGGTGGAACTATATGAAAGTAAATTTTTGGACTCATTGCGATCATTTGATTTCTATAACGGGTATAGATCGTCAGTGACGTATAATATGGTAAAAAGGAGAGGATATTACCTAATAGTAGCGTTGTGTGAAAGCTCCCGTACCTATTTATAGTGGACAAGGTGCTTACTGAGGTTTTGAGTGGATAAACCTTACCATTCTTCCTCTGGATGTTTAGAGGTGAATGAAATTATCAGAGTTTTGGGATCCGTTAGAAGCTAGAATCCGATGACTATAATGAGTTAACCGCCAACCGTTTGAAGTGGCTTTCCCTTGTGTAAAATTCACAACGCCGGGAACAAAGATTCAAAGAACAGACAAGAGTAGTAAAATGTTTTATGGTTTCTCCCAGGAGGGGAGAGTTTTGTGTTTAAATAAACGCGGGAGTTGATATGAAGTGAGGTGCGAACTCACAATAATATTGAGATAATGCGGTCAATGATGTATAGGCTATTCTTATTTGAATATTGTTTAGTAAGAGCACAACGTGAGGTGAATTTATTGAGGTGTAACCCTATAACCGATAGAGTGTCAAGAAGTGTTCAACAAGATTATTATGAAGCGAGAGACGTAGTGATTGAGCCTTTCTTTATATTTCATTTTGAGTACCAGAGGATAGCTAATTTTTTCAGGTATGCCTTACTTTTTGAATTTTGAGACGAAATTCCGTTATTAGGGGAAAAGTATGTAATACCCCGTATTTTTATGGCTTTTAATTATGAGATTAATTAAATAAAAAAAATTTCTTTCAATTATGGGATTAATTAAATTAATTTGGGATAATTAATTGGAAATTAATTTGGATTTAAATATCTAGCGAGACGAGAGTTTGTTTTTAAATATGATGATAATGTTGAATATTACTAAGTGATTATGGTAATATGTTATTATTGAATTTATTAAAAATTGTTGTGAGTTGAAAATACGGCAATTTTGGTAATTTGGTTGGGATGCGTGTGTCAGTCATGTCAGGAACCAATTTAATGGATTTAAAAGGATTTTATTTTTATGTCATCCGTATGAGCATTTTTAGTGCGCCAATGTGTCCGGAAGGGTCAAGATAGTCAGAAAACACTAGCCGTTAGCTTGGGTCCCGGGGCATTTTTAAGCCTAACCAGCAACTTGAGGGGGTATATTAGTCATTTTCATTTTTGGTGAATAGTGACCCACGAAATTTAGAAAGCTTTATCAGCCAATAGGTTAGAGCCTTAGGGGTTCCATCACCAAGTTTCACATACGTCCATTAGAGATGAAGTGGAGGGAGTTACCAATGGAGAGCCACCATCTTTGGACTTTTTGCACCACTGTCACCACCATCGGATATATCGAAAAGAGAGAAGCATTTCTATACCATATACTTCAAAGGATCAGAATTTTCATTACCAGGCAAGTGATTTAACTTGCAATAAATTAGTGCATCTATCATCCATGTTAGGTTAGAATTGGAGAATAACCTTGAATAATGATAATTGAATGGATTTTAAGAATTGAAATCATAATCTGGGTTAGATTAACTTTTGGGATTTTAGCAACCACGAAATCATGATCCATGTGTAGAGAATTATGAATTTGTAATGAATTAAATAGTGTTCTTAAAGATATAGGAGAACTAGGGTTTTTATATGAAAATTTATGTAAATTGATCCAAGAATTTGATGTCCCATTTTGATTTGATGATTCTAAAACATTGGAAATTATGCAAACATATTGGTAGGATTATTAGTATACTTGGTTGGGAGTTTGGGACGTTGAAATGAATAATTAGAGGTGTAAAAAGAGGAAACCCGTAACTTTTTAAGGAAATTATGGGCAAATACCTTCTTGATCAATCGATCGACTCAAGAATGTCGATCGATCGACTAATCGATCAACCGACCCCTTTTCTTCGATCGATCAACCTCTTCTGATTTTTTGGTAATTGTTTCCCTTTATGGTTTAAGGCAAATCCCAAAGCCGATAATGATTCTTAGGGTGATTAATATGATATTGTGGGGCTTAGTTAAGGTCAGTAGGGTATTAGTTGAAGTCCGGAAAGATGGATTACCTAAGGGAATTGAATACTATTGCTCACGAGGGACTACCGAGTGAGGTACGGTTAGAAATCGTTAGAATTGAAACTATAATGGGAATAAATACTGAGGTAAGGGTAAGAACAGTAACGGAGGGGCTTTAAGTTACTGAGATAACATTGGAAACTAATAGAAGACCTAGTAACCTTTTGGGATAGGTTTAGGTACTCAAATTGATACGACGAGAGAGCTATCAAGTTAACTATATATATATATATATATATATATATATATATATATATATTACGTATGATGTTCGGGATAAACTTGCTACATACGAGACATACTATATGGAATGTGTGAATACCTCTATTGTAATATGATTACTTAGGTTGTGTGAATGCCTAGTGTGTGGATTTCTTATGGGTATGACATACCTACCATACTTGCTATCATGGGGGGTCGATTTTCGAGAAAAGAACCATCTTATGTTGTATGCCTTCGGGGGGATTTAGATTGGTACCTTAAGGACATAGGACTGTGAATGACTTATTTATGAGTTGATAAGTTAGCTGACTATGGAACGTAGGTATGTGCGTGACCCATGGGTATTTGAACTATGTTCGCCTCCAATATGTGTGATTTGTATTGAGATGGTTCCTGAGTGATTCGGAATACGTGATCCTTACATACGTGATGCACATGGATTTGATAGCAGAGTATGTGTGCACCGTAGCTTAGCCTAGGGGTGCCTTATATGTATATATGTACTGAGAGTCATTTATATATATACTTGTGGCTGGTTCACTATTACTTAGTAGATGTGAATAATTAAGATATTGTAATGGACTAAGAATGTGAGAATTAAATTAACACTTGAGATAATTAATTTAATGAGCGTGAATATGGTTTATGAATATAACATGTTTGGGTGTTACAAATAGATACCTTATGATAGAATGCGAAAGCATGAGTGATACAGACTAGTTTGTTAGCGGCATAACTAGGATGGGTTAAGGGAATACGTTAAGCGTGCACATTAGTGGAGAGGTGAGAAGCTCAGGTGAGAGTACGCAACTAACATGTTTATAATATGTGTTGTTTAATTGTAATTTAAACACTTGCTAAACTTTTAAACTTTTTTCACCTCGAGCCCTGACCCGTTTTCTTTCAAATCTATTTTGTTTTGTAAAAACATTTTTAGGTGCCCAGCCATAGGGACGTCAAGCATAGGAGTTCCATTACATTGACGTGATGTAGCCGTTGTGGAAGTTACAGGATCTCCATATTGGATGCCTTCACATTCTGTACTTGATTCTACTCAGGGTTACTCATCTGTTAGGGCATGTCGCCCATTTCCATTTAGAGATAGCATTCTCAGACTTTTATTTTTACTTCAGATGTTGGTTTATTTATTCAGATTCTTGTGTTGGGACTTTATTTTACTATGGTATTATTATTGGAGTGTTCACTCCAGACTCAATTTATTTATTTTCGTTGATTATTCGTTTCAGATTGTTTATGCGATTAATGGTTGTTGACTTAATTACTTGGATTATGTTAACTTAATTAATAAAATTTGGCATCTCTCTTTTTAAATATTAGGTGGCTAGTAATTAACTAATTGTTTTCGACGGTGATGCTAAGAATGAACCAACTTGATATTATGTATTAATTTTATAAAGGAGTAGCTACCCGATATTTAATTAGACGGGGTATTACCGTTGGAAAAAACAATTTTGTTCTAATGATTTCAAATCTTGCTCGAATGACAACCCATCCTCTTTCGAACGGGCTTTTAACGACCTTCCAATGACTTTGATCCTGTTAAATAAAGGATTCTCATTTGAATTCATTCGAAGCTTGCTCCATTGATATTCTAATATCGTTTTAGCGAGAAAAAACTCATCATGACCAGAATGCTATTTTCATTCTGATGAGACTTAAATTTCATTCTAATGAGATTAAAACCAAAAAATATTAAGTGATTTTGAGTTATAAACAAAAACCCTAAAAATATCCAAGTATCGATATTTTGTATGCATTCATACATGTGAGATCCTCCTTAAACATGAAGATGAACTTGGCATGATAAAATCGGCATGATGTATTGAACTTCAAAACTTAGTTGATACGTCTTTACCAAACATGTCATATGCTTTTGGATTAACAATACAAAGCGTAACCCATGATCAAATTTTTTTTCGAAATTATTCCAATTAAATACAAACTGACTCGATCGAAAATTTATCCTTATAAAAGGTATTTTATTCGAAACCCTAGGTTTCTTCTTCAAATCTAGTTTTTACTTTTCTACTCTCTATTGTTTGATTAACCGGTGATTCAAGGGATGGAATTTTTTATGTCATGTATATCGATTTTGAACATACGCTAAACCAAAATTTGCAATCTCATAGAGTTTTAAACCATGCCAAACCTAATCTGGCATGGTTTAATCCGTGCCAGAATCTATTAGGGGTTAGATTGGGTTCAACATGGCTTAAAAATGTGCTAGATTTGACAATTTGGTACGCTTTTGGAAAAATTTTAAACGGTGCCTGATATTGAATCTAGCACGCTTTTGGCATATTTTAAAATAATGCCAGATTTTTATTTTTCGACATACTTTTGTCACAGTTATGAAGTGTGCCAGATCGTGACACTCATATTTGATAATCTGGCACGATTTTGACACGATTTTAACCATGCCATATTTAGCAATAAATAAAAAAATATTTATTATTTTCAAATAAATCAAGAGAATCAAAAAATTACAAATCTGGTAGAAAAAATTACTATTTGCAAAAAGAAGAAAATTCATAAATTGCAAATCTAGCACGTGTTGTTCATAAAGTAATGTACATGTTAAACATCAAAATATTATAAGTATTAATACTTCACAAATGAAAAAAATTAGGCAAAATTTTCTCTATTTTTTGGACATTTTGAAACTTGTTAATATAAAATCTGCTTTAATATAAAACCTACATGACCTTAAAACTTAATAATATTATTACAAAATCCCACACCACCATGAAATTAAATAGTAAATTCACAAAAGATTGCACAACCCTAACACATCAAATGCAAAAATCTCGAATGTCAACAATAATAAATAAACAATCTCCCATGTGTAAACCATAGACTTGTTCTCATGTTCCACGTGGATAAAAGCAAATGTTGAAATCTTAACGTACAAAAAACTAGGATACAAAACAAAGACAATATCCGTAATCAAATATTGTATAAAAAATTGTATTGAAGCAGAAAAATTGCTTAGATTTATCGTCATAATTAAGTCAAAGTCTAGATAATTACAAAGTATCATCATATTCTCAAACTGGGAGTCTCGTGACTACGCGTTCAGTTCCTATAAGTTACATTGGTTCCATGCGAGGTGTTCATGCCTCTTATGAGGCCGTTTGGAGGTTGTTTTGGGTTTTCACCTTCTAATAACATGCTTTTTATACTTATATCTTGGTATTTCTAACTTATCATCATATTCTTATACTGTGACTTTCGTGACTATGTGGTTAGTTTCTCCGAGCTACATTGGTCCCATATAAGGTGTTCGTGCCTTTTATGGGGCCATTTGGAGGATGTTACGGGTCTTCTCCCGTAAATGACATATTTTTAAGCCTAAATCTAAATATTTTTAAATTATCATCATATTCTCAAACTGGGAGCCTCATAACCACGCTGTCAGTTTCTATGAGTTATATTGGTCCCGTGTGAGTTATTTGTTCCTCTTACGGGGCCTTTTGGGGTCTGTTTTGAATTTGTGCCTCTAATGACATGTTTTTAAGACAAATTCTATATATTTTCATATTATCATCACATTCTCAAACCGTGGGTCTCATGATTATGCGATTAGTTTCTACGAGTTACATTGTTCCCGTCCGAGGTGTTCGTTCCTCTGACAGGTCATTTAGAGGATTTTTGGGTTTTATCCCTTTAAGGGTATGTTTCTAAGCCTAATTAGAGATTTTTGCAAATTTTTCATATTTATAAACTGGGAGTCACATGACTATGCCGTCAGTTCCTACTAGTTACATTGGACCCATGCGAGGCTCGTGCCTCTCACGGAGTCGTTTAGGGGTTATTTTGGGTTTTCACCTTCTAATGACATACTTTTAAGCCTAAGTTTAGATATTTTCAAATTATCGCAAAATTCTTATTTTGGGGGTCCCTTGACTATGCGACCAGTTTCTACGAGTTACATTGATCCCTCGCAAGGTGTTTATGACTATTACGGTGCTGTTTGAGGGCTATTTTGGATTTTCGCCCTTTAACGGTATGTTTTTAAGTGTAAGTCCATATATATACAAATTATATCCATATTCTCAAAACAGGAGTCCCATGACTATACGATCAGTTCCTACATCAGTCCTGTGTGAGGTGTACGTGCCTCTGTCGAGGCCATTGGGGGATGTTTTAGGTTTTCTCCATTGAATGACATGTTTTTAAGGATAAATCTATATATTTTCTAATTATCATCATATTCTCGAATCGAGAGTCCTGTGATTACAGGTCAATTCCTCTGAGTTTCATTGGTTCAATACTAGGTGTTCATGCCTCTTACAGGGTCCTTTGGGATTATTTTGGGTTTTCTCCCCTAAAGGAATATTTTTAAGCTTAAGTCTTATTATTTGTAAATTATCATCATATTCTCAAATTCCTACGAGTTATATTGGTCACGTGTGAGGTGTCCGTGTCTCTTACATGTTTGGGGGGTGTTTTGAGTTTTTACACTTTAATATTGTGTTTTTAAACTTAAGACTTGAGATTTGTAAATTATCTCCATATTCTCAAATAAGGAGTCCCATGACTACATGGTCAATTCCTACAAGTTACATTGATCGTGTGCAGTGTCCGTGCCTCTAACAGGGCTGATTGGGGATTGTTTTGGGGTTTTCCCCCATAACGGCATGTTTTTAAGTCTAAATCTATATATTTCCAAATTATCGTCGTAGTATTATATCAGGAGTTTTGTGACTATGCGGTTAGTACCTATGAGTTATATTGGTCTCGTATGAGGTGTTTGTGCCTCTTACGAGAATGTTTGGGGGGTTGCTTTAAGTTTTCGACCTTTAATGGCATGTTTTTAAGCCTAAGTCTGATATTTGCAAATTATCGTCATATTCTCAAATAGGGATTTTTTTAACTATCTAGTCAATTCCTACGAGTTACATTGGTCCCGTGTAAGGTTTTAGTGCCTCACACGGGTCGAAATAAATTTTATCTTTTGGACTTAGACCCCAGCATTTGACGGGTCGTTAGCCTATAGCCTTTAACTAGGACTTAGACCTACACTAATTATATTTAATTAGCCTATAGCCTTTTACTAGGATTAAGAAGGGATATTGGTCTTTTATAATAATATATAATAGTAAACTAATAAAACAGTCAAAATCTAGGGCCATAAAATTACACATCACAAGCACAACCCTTAGAAAAAATTCGAAATCTATATTGTGCATTCAAATTTATAGACCAGTTGAGCTTGATTTCAGAATACTAAGCTTTAACCTAAAATCCAGCCCTAATGTAGATTATGCATTATATGAATATTAAACATACTTCGAACCATGAACATTCTTTTAGCAAAAAATTTTAGCCGATAAATTAACATTTTTCACTGTTGGTAGATAATGGTATATTTACAATATTCATAAATATATGAGAATATTAATTTTCTTTTCATATGATTCAAATCAATTTTACACTTTTTGAATTAATGGACTAAATTTTACAACTATGTTTAATTTTGGTTGTTGATTTAAAATTTGAACAATTAAATATGGACTTTTAATTTGGACGAAGAGAGTAAGTACATGAGCATATATATCTTATTATGTATACGTAAGTATTCCGAACGCTGAGAAGCCCCCAAACATCAAATATTATTTTGTCTGATTTTTGACTTTTTTTTTAACCAAAAAATCCTACGTGTCCTATATGTAGCTCTTCTAACCCATGTTGATGTACAATCCGGAGAAATGTCCACGTTCACGTTTACTTCTAACTCCCTATAAGTAACTCCACATTCAAAACCCCAACTAACAGTATATATTCTTAATCAATAAGACCATCTCCAATAGTTGAGTTTCTAAATCAATTTCTTGTTAACAGTTAACAAGGGTTTCTATCCATTTGGCAGCCAAGCGAAATATATGGAATAAAGTTTTCACTCCTCTTCTCCAGCCGTCACTTTCTACCCATGTGATGTGGCATAGAAGTAGATAACCTTTTCTGTTAAAAGCTATATTTTGAAGGGCAATGGTAAGCCATTTTCTTGAAACGTGGTTGGCCATGTCACATTGAATAACTGTCACTGCATTTCTACATATAGATGGAAAATTTCTATGTGACTCAGATGCCATGTGATATTCACCTGTGTAAGAAAAAATGGGTTGGAGAGGTTTTTTCTGTATCCCTATTTCTTCGATGGAAATTTGGATTGTTGAAAAGACCCATTGGAGATAGCCTAACAATTTGCAACTGCCCAACAAATTAAAAACCACCCACTGCCATCACTAACCTACGATTTTTTTCCCTTCTCTGTGTGTGTGTATACAAACATATGCACTCTCCCAAAATCTCATATATTCTCACATCAAAACTTGCCTTAACAATACAACAAGCAACTCCTTATAAGAGCAGAAGAGGGATGGATTCTACTGAAGCTGCGTATATGATATTCAGCGGCCCAAGTACGTCATCTGATGATATTGTTTCACTGTCTATGCTCTTAAAGTCCATGACACGGTCTGGGAGTTTCATGTTGTATTATTTTCTTCTATTCATTGGCATTCTATATTTTCAAGAAATGTATAGAGGAAAGTTCGAAATGCACCTGAAACCTCCTATGTATCACCTCTTTTCAACTTCATCCAACAACACCTCTTATGCAGTCATAATTCTCTCTCTCTCTCGCCAAAATATTCATTAATCTTTGGGTGACTCTCTCTCTTACATTCTTACACTTCAATTATAAAAATCTTTTGTCATTATCAATAAAACAAAATGGGTTTCTAATTACGAGAAGTCAAATGGGTTTTTGATTAGGAGAAATCAAAATTGCAAATTGTCCATAAGTTTTTACACCACTAAAAGTTTCCAAACGCTTATTTCCTGACTTTATTTCTTCCTATGACTAAGATAATCATTCACATATGAAAAAAAGTAGAGGCGACACTAATACCCACTACGACTTCACTATTTTTTTTTAACTGTTTCTCATTTTTATAATTGTCATTAAAATGAATATCAGATTGTGTCCATGTATTTGAACAGACAAAAAATGTTGGGTTTGGAACAATCTTCTAACAAAAAATTTGATAGCAAATCTGGAAAAAAAAATTTGATAGCCAAACATAACGAATACTCATTCTTCATTACTGCTATTGTACATGTACTTTTCTCATAGCGTATGAATTTTATTCATATCAACAATATATTCTTACATAGAGGCAGCTATTAAATCAGTACAAATCATATATTCACTTAAAGCCACAATACCTCAAACTTTTTTTTCTATTCCTCCCTATGATGTATGTCATTTAGTTATGTGTCTTGAAGCTATATGAATTAAATTGATGCATACCTTCAAAATAGTTTTTAATTACTACGAGAATTGGAAAAAGGATTTGGTGGTGATTTTTGTAAATGCACATTAAAAAATCTCATTTAGTACTAAAAACCCACTTCATACCTCCTGTCAACAAACTCAGTTCTCTCCCTTTATCACTGTAACATGCTCCTCCTCTACAATATTTTTATCACCACTTTCCCATCTGTTAACAAAAAATAAAAAAAACATATGTTCCCTCATACTCTTTAGTTATTCTTCAATTTTCATCCTATAATCTAAAAGACTTTTTTTAAATGGCGTTCTCTTTTCTTCATTGTGTTACACATAACATAATAGACATAAATAGTGAAGTCTGAGGTAATTTGGATACACAGGCAATAATAGGGTGATGGGGGAGTTAAGGTGGACACTTGTTATACGTTTGTGGTAGCGACAAAGGTGAGTAGATAGACAATATCATGCAAGCATTAACTTCTATCATGGGAAAAAAAGTTTTTTGTATCTTTAATATATTCACTGGTATAATTTTCTTTTACTGTTTACAAATATAATATGGCTTTTGTGGTTGTAATTTTAGTCAGTTTACTGAATCCACAACTATTTGTGATCAGGTGATTATTCTAATATGTTCAGGTGTATATCTGATTCATTTTTATAATGTCCACGTTATCTCTAACTAAATGATTATTTTCTTATTTGTATAGGATCAGTATCAAAATTTCCTCTTGAGAGATCCTCTGACCACCCCACCACTAAATTAACAAGTACGCCATACTCTCTCTCTCTCCCCCTGGCTCGCATGGTTCTTTAGGGTGTGAGTGCAGTTGATCGTTGTCTTCTTTTACTACTATAAATACATATTTTCATAGATCCGTTATCAATTTGTTATGTCATATATCGATACACCGTCAAAGAGCATTCAAGAGTAATCTACATCAAAGACGGATCCGAATTACTCAAGTTCTTCATCATTCAAGTCTCCGCGAAGTTTACTTTGGTAATGTTATGTTTTACATACCTTTACTTTTCACTTAGAGCTTTTGGGAGATTTTTACAAAATATTTTCTAAGTGTTGGAGCGGAATTTTTCGTCAAAAATTGAGAATGAATATTTTTTCTAAGTTTTGAAGTGGACCTCGATTTTGACGCCCAGGTCGTTCGCGCGAGATCAGCATCTCGTTCGAACGAGATTGGAAGTCACGCGATGTCGTTTGAACGACATGCGAACTTTGTTCGAGCGACATATGCTTCTCGTTCGAACGAGCTCGAATTTCGAGGCGGTGCGTTTTTGTATAAATACTCATTAAATGGTAAGGTTTTCATTAAGAAGTCCATACGTTTTCCAGAACAGAAACACTGCCAAAGCAGTAATCTTTAGGCTTCTTCTTTTAGGGGTTTAATCCCTTTTTTATTTACAATTCACAAAACTCCCATATTGCTTTAGTGAATTGTTTTGGTGTTCAAGAACACATCTTTGCCTTTGTTCATCTTTTGTGGAGTGCGTCTCTACACCGTATGGCTGCGTGTCATTAAGGATCTTGCTGCGTGAAGATTCTTTACTGAAGATAGTACTACGAGTCCTTGGAGGGTGCTGCGAGTATTCTCTTGCTGAGTTCAAGACTACGAGTCTTAGTGGGTTGGCTGCGCGTTGATCCATTTCAGACTTCTCTATGTAATTGTAAGTTGCGATTTATAGATTCATAGTGATATAAAGGTTTTACCCGAAAGAGGTTTTTTCCTGAAATCTGTGTCTCAGCATATTTGTTGTGTCGCATGCGTTATTTGTTTATGGTTTGTCACACGCACTATAGATGGATGTTTAGGGACTGAATTAATAGACTCTAATTAAATAAGTGAGCCAAATTAGAAAGTTGCGAATTAATCAATTATCTCAAAGTCGGACTCTTCTCAACTAGTATTTATTAACTATGAGTATTTGCATCATCAGTGTTTTTGTGTGAAATATCTGATTACGTGTATTAATATTTAACCTCCATATACTTAAGTATGTGTTGTGTTTTCTATTGATTTTTTTTCTAATTAGTTGTACGGAAATACAATTTATTTAATATACTGAATTGAACTTTTTATATATTAATTTCGCAAAATAGCAATAAAAAAAATTCTCATACCAATTTTTTATTTCAAGTTCTTTTCACAGTTTTTTGGGTTTACTCTAAACGTTGAATTTTGAATTTTATTTGATAGGCATTCTATAAAATATAAAAATTAAACAAATTTTGCTTATATAAAATTTCCATGTCTGCTTAGTTTATTTTTTGGGTGAAATTTGATGGGCGAGGTCCATATGTTATCCGAATCAGTGGATCAAATTTTAATATAATTGGCTCATTTCTTCTAGAACCTTGAAATAGGCCCATGTTTGCCCAACTATAAGTCATACTATAATTCTTAATATTTTCATCCCAATTTCATGCTCATTGTTTTACACGTTTGATAGGTATATCTAACCTTTTTTCTTTTTTTTATGTAGATACATTTCCTACAAAACCAAGAAGTAAAAGTTATTCTAACAAGTTGTGGAATAGAAAAACTTCTTTACCCTTTTTAAATACTCAACTCAACTCAACTCAACTCAACAAAGCCTTTTTCCAATTATTTGGGGTCGGCTACATGAATCCTATTTTTTCATTCCATTCTGTCCAGTGAAATATTTTCGGTTAAACCACATGACATCATTTCCTTTTTTATAATATCCCACCAAGTCAATTTAGGCCTACCTCTTCCCCTTGTGTTACCATCAATACTAACTAAATCACTCTTCCTTGCAGGAGCATCCATTGGTCTACGCTTGACGTGTCCAAACTATCTAAGTTGATTTTCTCTCAATTTATCCTCTATAGGAGCTACATTTACCGTTTCACGAATTTGTTCATTTTTAATTTTATCCTTTTGAGTTTTACCACAAATCCATCTTAGCATTCGCATCTCCGCCACACTCATTTTCTGCACATTTTGTTTCTTGGTTGCCCAACACTCTGTCCCATATAACATGGCGGGTCTAATGGTCGTCCTATAATATTTAACTTTTAACTTCAAAGGTATACGCCTATCACACAAAATGCTGGTAGCACTTATCCACTTAACCCAGCCTGCTCTAATCCTATGAGTAACATCATCACTAATATCTCCATCTTTTTGGATAATCGATCCTAAATAACGAAAAATGATCGTTTCTAGGTATCTCTTGACCCTCTAATTTCACCGCATCTCCATTTGTCCTCCTATTACTACTAAAATTGCACTCCACATATTATGTTTTAGTTATGCTTATTTTAAATCCTCTTGTTTGTAAAGTTTGTCTCCACAATTCCAACCTAGCATTAATCCCTCTCTTAGTCTCAACCACTAAAATAATATCATCTGCAAATAGCATACACCATGGCACCTCATCTTGTATTTGTTTAGTCAACTCATCCATAACAAAGACAAAGAGATAAGGACTTAATGCTGAACCTTGGTGTAGACCTACCGTAATTGAAGATTCACTACTTTCTCCAGCTGATGTTCTTACTGTAGTCATCGCACCATCATACATATCCTTGATCACATCAATATATCTGCGAGTCACTCTTCTTTTATGTAGAACCCACCATATTATATCTCTGGGTATCCTATCATACGCCTTCTCCAAATATATAAAAATCATATGAAGATCCTTCTTTTTCTCCCTATACCTCTCCAGTAATCTCCTCAATAAATAGATTGCTTCCATTGTTGACCTCCCAGGCATAAACCCAAATTGATTCTCAGATATTGTTGTCTTTAATCTCAATCTATATTCAATCACTCTCTCCCAAAGTTTCATTCTATGACTCATTAACTTAAGAATAAAGCTACATATACCCACTTTGGTACCCTTTTTTCATACCCGGTGCTTAAAAATGTTATACCTTATTGTTGTGGGTCCTGCCAGGACACAAGGTACAACCCTTATCAGCCTTGTCTTATTAGACGGGTACCAAAGTGGGTATGGAAAAAGGGTCCATGTAGTGTTACTCTTAACTTAATACCACAATAATTTGAACAACTTTGTATGCCCCCTTTATTTTTATAAATAGGTACTAAAACACTTTACCCTTTTTAAATATTAAAACTATTAAATAAAAAAAAAGCACACAATTTTTTATATTGTGATTATCGTATAAATAATAATAAGATATGGCGTGCCTACAATTAATATAACAATTATCTTAGTGTTTAACTTAATATGCACACAAGTTGACTTTCATTTTCTTTATTTGAATAGATTGGGGTCGTTGTCCCGCTTCTCAATATACGTGATTATATCAAGACATTTGAATTTTAAAAGGTGATATTTAGAAAATATGGATTTTGAAAATACGAGTACAATGGAAATTCGTATTTGTCATGGCTCGACAACAATACTTATCGTTGTCATTCATGCAATAAATAGTTTCTTAGTGACTGCAATTACTTCACAATGCCAATAACTATTAATTCATTTAATTACTCTTGATTTAATTAAGTTTTTGGATTATGTAATGTAACATATGTTTTTGGATATTACATAATTTATAAAAATTTTGATCAAGTGTTTTGGCTATCAAACTATTCACACTCATTTGAAGGAGTATGATTAAAATCACACATTTAATTAGGGACTACAGTTTGAAAAAAATATATTAAATATTTAAATATGAGTTACACTTGCCCGTGCATAGCACGGGTCACCACTAGTGTACATATATATATATATATATATATATATATATATATATATATATATATATATATACGCGCGTGTGTGTGGACGCGGGCGCGTGTTGGTCGTGGTACAGGTGATTATGTATCACTTTATCAAGGGGTATCTCACATAACAAAAACTTCTCGCCCAACCACCACTCAGAGGCAATCTTTTATCATTATGACTATGATCACATATATCCAAAATAGTATCAAAGAAAATAATGTGTGGCCGGTCCCTTGGGAGGATGATGATGCCTATGTTGTGTGTGTGTGTGTGTGTGTAAGAGAGAGAGAGATGTAAATGTGGCTGAAGGTTTTATATGTAAAGAAATAAGAAATAAAATGTAACATGATGTACAAAATTATTAAATGTATTATTTGTCCTTATACACATCACTTCTCGCGAGGCAAGGTTTGTCCAGTTGAGTTTAGTAGCGTAATATAAACAAGCAATGACAACGAAACTTAATATAACATAAAGTTATGATAAATGGAGATACCACAAATCAACCATCGCCGTCCTTATGTTCACAAGTCAAAATACGTTGAACTCGATGGGGACCACATATACATATTTAAATCAACAAAGTTTTCACCTGTATGGATTTCACGATATGTCATATCATGTTGGGATTGTTTTGAATCGACAACCAAAAAAGACTAATCAATATTATCTAATGCAGACTACAATTCTTGAAGCTTCTTCAGATGCTTGGTACATTGATCATAGTAATAAGTAGTTGAAAATATTTATGAAATGTAGTCAGTGGTGGACCCAGGTTTTTTGGTCTGTGGGTGCGAGAATTTTTTACAAATGTGGGGGAGTTCGGGGGAGGGAGCTCCGAAAGCGAATTTTTTTGAGTTAATTTTATTTGTTTTGCAATTTTTAACCCTTAAAATCTTATGGTTAATATTCACCAATTTTTTACCACTATGTAATAAACCAACATTTTTTAACAAGCAGACAAACCAATATTTCTAACAACCCAACAATTAATAGGCCTAATTTACAAGAAATATATATTAATTCAACAATTAAATATAACAAATGGCAAACAATATATTCAACGATAAGCAACAAATATTTTAATCCCATTAGCAAACATAATATTAAATCAACAAATTTCAACAAATATTGATAGATAAAATTTCAGCAAATTAGGCTAATATTTTTCATTAATTAATTCAGTATGTAGTATTAATTGAACAATGTAGGCTAACATTTTTCAACAATTAATATTTCACAAAACATTAAAAATTAATTAACATATCCATTTCATACAAAAAAAGAAGAAAATAAACTAAAAAAAATTACCAGTGGTGGCACAATTGGCCGACGCCGATGAGAGGAGGAGGAGGAGAAGGGAGAGAGGGGATTTACTCTTATCAAGAGAGAGGGCAGCTGCCAGAAGGTGCTGGGTTCGTCTGCGAGAGCTAAGGCAGGGGAGGGAGGGAGGAAGAGGGGAGAAGGAGAGGCCTATTTGCAGAGAGAAAGAGAGAGCGGCTGTGCAAGGGGGAAAAATTAGGTTTGGTTTTGGCAACGCAAGAAAGAGAATCATGTTTTGTTTAAATCTCAGTATGTGTATTTACACTATTCTCCCACACAGATTGAACACCTTTATCTTGTTGCCTTATGCTTTAAAAACTTACACATAAATCCATTATTTATTTTTTCACACTATAGGCAGCAAAACTTGTTGAAAAAGTGGTGGGTGTGACCGCACCCCTTCGGGATGGGGTGGGTCCGCCCCTGAATGTAGTAACTAATAATAACAGGCCATTAATAAAAGTGACCATGGTTCCAATGAATTGAAGAAACTCATAGAGAACTAAATAATAAATAAGGGAAGAAAATACAAGAATAGAAGAAGAAAAAGAAAAAAAATTCAAGTACCTGTATGAAAATCCAAACAAATTGCCTCGGAAAACAACCATAAGTTCCTGTTGGAATTCATGCACAACATATTTCAGTATTGATTTTTTCGACCAATCCAAATTAAATATATATGGCAAGTTTTGACAATAAAACAAAACTACCACTCGGGCCTGAAATGATATAGTTAAAGTGTAAAACGGTTAATCCGTAACACATCGTTGATATTGAAGGAAAACATTTGGGATAAGAATTATCCAATACAATATATGTAATGTGCACTATCCCCTTATTGTCCTTATAACTCAAGCAAAGAAAAATAACTCTCAAAAGTACAGAAATAAAATAAAAACAAACCAATACCCCAAGAATTAAATGAATATTCTAGTGGACTAAAACAATGTTTACTACCTTTCAATCAAACATGTTAAACACCAACTAAATATAACATACAATAGAAAAAAATACTTATAGGAGAGGTGGGTCATTATATGTATTCTTTGTAGAAAAAAAGTAATAAATGATTCAATAATAACAATGATAAAGCCTAAATCCAACACATCATATATAAACAAATCTGAACTAATGTATCACTAAAGAAAACAAAAGATTGAATGAGGAATTTTATCAAACATTTGGCATGAAAATTGCTTCTTCGAAAGTGTAAATGAGTAAAAAGAGTGTAAATAGGTATAAGGTTACTCAAGTAATTAAAACAATGAAGTGTAATATCTCCAGGGTTCCTTAAGCAAATGAAATTTTCAAAAGAGAAAAAAACATACAACAGTTTAAAATAACCCCACAAACATATCCATTGATAACTCATATACCAGTTTAAAAACCATTCACGGATCAAACCAAATGACAGTCCAATGGGCAAGATTTGTTTTGATAATTCGTCCAAGCATATCACAATCCATTAAATAGATAGAGAGAAAGAACCTTTGAGAATTTGATAATAGCGGTAAACGTTGTTTAGTGAGTTGGAGTTAAAAGACTTATTAATTCTTTTTGTAAGAACAAAATTTATAATTGCTGATTTTATTTTTATTTGGTGTATCCTAGACATCCCATTATACCTTCATGAGTGTTCTCAAGTCTTCGAATGGAACAATCGTTGGTTACATTTACAATATTGAAGATCATTCATCACAATTTTACCCCAGAAGAGTTTTGAGGTGGTTTGGTAAAGCTTTAAATGCGCAAGGGTTATTTTTGAAAGAGTTTGCACTTAATAGTTTTCAAAAGGTTTTTAAAACTATTTTTAAAAGAATTTTTGAAAAACTCAATAGAACGAGATTGACATATCTTTCAAGCACATTATGAGGGGGCATTTAGAACGAGATTCCCACATTCGAACGAGATTTGAAGCATTGCCTTTTGGGTTCACTTTGAAATGTCATTTGACATTTCACTGGAAGCCATTCAAAAGAGATAGGGTACATTGTTCGAACGAGGTGGAAGTTTGTTTTAACGAGTACGCATGTTTTTAATTTTTTAATCAATTCTTTTACAAATCTTTAATCCCTATATCTTTGCAACAACTTTCCCTATAAATAGAGATATCAGATTGGACTTTTAAAAAATCCCTTTTAAAGTTCTTTATGTTTTCAAACTCTACTATTTTTTCATCCAAATCCCTTGAATCTTTGAAGATCACTTTGCCAAATCAAGAAGATCACAATCAAAGTTCAAAATCCTTGTAGAGATTTTCTCTACTACTAATTTATGGAGTTATGTCTCTATGGTTGGAGAAGAAATGAATTATGATTCCTAAGGTAAATCGATGGATATTTAGGCAAGAGGTGCTTGCTATAGGCATTGTTGGATTGCATAATTTTTGTTAAAAAACAGAAGATGCTTTTGCTTCATACTTAGTTGATCTCTAAATACTTTGTAATTCATTACGTGTATGTCAAACTCTTTAATAGTGTTGAATTGAAGGTTTTGCCTGAAAAAGATTTTTCCTTTATTTTTTCTTCATTTTGTTTTGGTTTGGAATTTATTGCATATTCACTTTAATCTAAACAAGATAAAATTTTGTAAAAATTGAATCTTTGTGTATTTATCCTAAGATATAAGTAATTCTATACAAGGCTTTGCCTTTTAAAATTGGTATTAGCGAGGATTACACTAATTTATTAGGTGATCTTTAATTTTGGGATTATATGGATAATTTTTATAATTGGGTACCTATTTTTTATGGGTCAAATTATGAATATTGAAAAGATCGAATGGGATCGGCACTGAAGTTGATTGACGAGAGAGTCTGGCTTGTTTATGAAAGAGGGTGGATACACCCACTGTGACTAAGCACAATGTCAAAGGTCTTAAACATGTACTTCTTGGATAGAAGATGATTTTAAGTGGAGTAATTTTAACTCTTGCGGCTCAAATGAGATTTCTAGAGCCATCACCCCTGAGGAGTTCCACCGCATCATGGCGTGCACCACGTCTAAATAAATGTGGGATACCCTCAAACTCACTCATGAGGGTACTAACACTGTGAAAGCTTCTAAACTACAAAATCTCATCACACATTTTGAAACTATCATAATTCTAGAATTTGATAATTTTGATAAATTTTATGTAGATTGTCTTATATAGTCAGTTAAGTTTAATTTCGGTGAGAAAATTCCTGAGATGCATATTGTGCGAAAAAAATTGAGATCCGTGCCATCCCGTTTAATCTGTAAAGTCACGGTCCTTAATTCGTTGGGAATCTTGGATACACTTAGGTTAGAAGAACTTATAGGATACCTTAAAACTTATGAAATCAATATGTTCTCTAAAATTCAAAAGTCAAAAGAAAAAGGGATTGAGTTGAAAGAACAATCCAAAAAGAAAGAGGAGGTCTCTTTTGACCCCGAATTTGATTTTGATCTCAACGATCTTGCCCTTTTTGTGAAAAGTCCAAAAAAATTCTCAAACTAAGAAAAGAAAATTCTTTCAAAGAAATTAAAAGTTTTGAGAAAGATAAAAATCTTAAGTTGGTCAAGAAAGGTTTTAAAAATGCGAGAGGAAAGTACCCTAATAAAGACATGGAGAAATTCTACAAGTGCAAGGGTAAGGGTCACAAAGCTCACGAGTGTTCTATGAGGTTAAAAAGACAAGGTAAATGCAATGTTGCTTACAATGCCACTCTTAGTAATAGTGAGGTCGAATCGATGGGTTCCAGGGATGAATCACCACATGGACATAACTTTACCTCATTCATGGACAATCATTTTAGTACATATAACACACCTTACGTCGATGAGGAAGTTACTAAACATAATGACTCGACAGTGAGTCTAATCATTTCGAAGACAGCCAGGGAGATGACAATTTGAATGTGGGAGAAAGTGGCCTTCGACGAGCCTACATCGAGCTTTATGCCTAGTATTTTAAAATGAAAAAGCAAAAATAAAAATTTAGCGCTTAGGATGTTATCACTTGAGAAAGAGTTGAGAGAGTCGAGAGAGATAGAGAGAGAGAGAGAGAGAGAGAGAGAGAGAGAGAGAGAGAGACAGGGAGAGAGATCTCGATGAGAGTTTTTTTGGGAGAGAGAGTTATTTTAGTGGAGAGGAAAAATATTGACTTGACCAACAAGGTTGCTAGTATTATGAGATATCTTTAAGCTTCATTGGAGACTCATAAGAAAATTACAGTCCATGTATCCTAACTCGACAAAGATCTCAAACATGCTAGGGAGGTCAAGGTTCCTATAGAGGATACATCGAAGATAGTAGGGAAGATGTTACTCAGTCCCGTTTTAGGTTTTAAGAAGAGGCGATGGATAGGTTATGATGGTGAATCCACTTCACAAGACACACCTGAATAGGTTCTTAAGTTTATGGTAGATCCTTATGGGCCACAACCTAACCCACTAAAGAGCGTTCAACCAAAACTAACTAACCAACGTAAACAGAAAGAAGTATATGTTTTCACCCTTACTAAAACGAGAGGTCACCTTTGGGAATTTTTCTACAAGTTAGGAAGACCTCCACGAACACATACTCTCGCTTTCGCTATAGTGACTTTTCTAGTCTTAGAGAGGAAGTTAAGTTCCAAGTCACAACTTCTCAAACTTTAATGGAAGAATTTGAAAGGATGTCTATCCCTTTTGAGAACACTTCTAACTCTATGACTAGAACCAACAATGATAAGGGCAACTAAAAGGTTACCTCCACTTAGGTACCTAAGAAATATGACAACGACCTTATTATTCATGTTTCTATCAAGGTTCAATATACTTCACAATGGTATTTTGATGGTGGGTGCTCTAGGCACATGACCAGTGAAAAGTCACTTTTTTACTAAACTTATAGATCACAAGGAAGGAAAAGTCAACATGGGATGGTAATGGTTATAGCATATTAGGACAAGGTTTTGTCGACATACCCGAATTCCCTAAGCGAGAAAATGTGTTGTTTGTTGAAGGGTTGAAAGAGAACATAATTAGCATAGGCCAGCTTTGCAGTGCAAACTTTGTGGAAAAGTTTAACCAATCCAAGTGTAACGTATAAGATCAATCTAGTGAACTGTTACTACAAGGAGTGAGGACCGAGGATAATTGATATGGGATCGTTCCTAAGTCCTCATTTGTGTATAATAATGACACAGTCTCCTCTATAGACCTTTGTCATCAATGCGTGGGTGATGTGAACTTTAGATATTTTGAGATATTAGTGATAAAATACCTAGTGCGTGGCTTACCATCACATGGGAAACTGACTTCCTTGATTTGTGGTCCTTGCCATCAAGGAAAATAAATTTGAAGTCTACAATAAAAGTTGAATATCATTACCACCTCTCGTGTGTTGGAGTTGATATACATGGATCTTATAGGTTATACTCGTACAGAGAGCATTAGTGGTAAGAGATACATTATCATGATTGTCACTGATGTTTCAAGATACTTTATTGTAGAGTTTCTTAGAGAAAAGTTTGATACAATTGTGTGTTCATAACAACCAAGTATTGTGTCCTACAAAGCTAATACTGTGTCACTGTTAATTAGATGTGTAGTGCCAACAACATTGAATTTAAAGAAGCCAAAATGGATAGATATTATGATGAAGTGGGAATCAAACATGAGTTTTTGACCATTCGTACTGCTCAACAAAATGGTATAGTTAAGAGGAAGAATCGAATAATTCAAGAGATATGTAGACCCATGCTTCTTGGGAGAAATGTGCCTAGATATTTTTGGGTGGAGATGTTTAATATATCATGCCATATGGGTAATAAGGTATACCTTTTATCCACACACATTACACATGCCATATGAGTTGTGGATAGGGAAGAAATACAACCTATCGTATTTTCGTGTCTTTAAAAAGCCTAGATACAATTTGAGGGATAGAGAGCACTTAGGAAAGTTCGATTCCTAAAGTGACCAGGGGATGTTTCTATGTTATTCATCATCGAGTAAGGATTATAGGATGTTTAACCTTACAAGATCAAATATTATAGAGTCAATAAACTTCACGATTAGAGACAATGATTCATCAATGTTTGTTGATCCTGAACTCGATTGTGAGAATGATGCACCCACCATTAACTATCCCATTATTCCTCATAATACCCCAGTGGACCCCGCTCTTGATTTAGAGGATCCATTCTCATGGGTTCATAAGAGTCATGCCCCTTACGCTATAGTTGGTGATCCCACACTAGGTATCAAGACTCATGCTCAACTAAATAATGTGGTTAGATACTTTTTATACACCTCCTTAGTAGAGCCCAAGAATTTGAAAGAAGCACTCAAGGATAAGCATTAGATATGTTCTATGCAAGATGAGTTTCTTCAATTTCACAAGAAAGATGTCTCAGAGTTCGTCCCCCGACCTTGAGAGGCAAATGTGATTGGTACCAAGTGGATATACAAGAATAAGATGGATGCGAATGTTACCATAGTTTGCAATAAGGATAGGCTGGTTGCTTAAGGTTACACACAGATTGAGGATGTAGAATTTGACGAGACATTTTCTTCTATTGCTATGCTTGAGTGCGTACACTTAATACTCACCATAGCATGCCATCTACTCTTTAAGTCATATAAAAAAGATGTCAAGAGTGGATTTCTTAATGTCATTCTAAAGGAGGAAGTGTACATGGAACAACTAATGGGGTTCTACGACCCAAATCACCCGAAACACGTCTTTTATCTTAAGAAGGACATATATGGTTTGAAGTAAGAAGCCCAAGATTGGCACGAGAGGCTCACTTCTTGCTCATGGATTCAAGGGAGGAAGAGTGGATAAGATATTGCTTAAAATGAGAGAGAGAGAGAGAGAGAGAGAGAGAGAGAGAGAGAGAGAGAGTGGTGCTCTCTTGGTTTCCCAATTCTATATGGATGACATAGTATTTGGATCCACGTGTTTTAGGAGGAGATTAAAAGTGAGTTTAACATGATCATGGTTAGTGATCTTACATTTTTCTTAGGTCTCTAAGTGCATCAATTTGAGGATGGGATATTCGTATCTCAATCCAAATATGTTAGGGACCTAGTAAATAAGTTTGGTTTTGACTCCGCAAAGAACTCATGCACCCCTCTGAGTTCATCGACTAAGCTTAGCAAAGAAACTTTAGGCAACGCATAGAGCAAACCCTTTATAGGAGCATAATAGGTAGTCTTATCTCCTTAACCGCTAGTCATCCCGACATTTCCTTTATCATTGGAGTTTGTGCACATTACCAAGCATCTGAAAAAGAGCCTCACTTGCTTGTACTTAAACTTATCACCAATTAAATGAGTTGCACTCTTTCCTATGGTATTTGGTGTTCCTTTGATACCGAGGACCATTTGTCTACCTATTCGGATGTCGATTAGGATGGGGATATTGATGGTTGTAGGAGCACCTCAGGTGGGTGTTTTTACTTTAGGAGTGCTCTTATCTCTTAGTTGAGTAAGAAGCAAAAAATCTATTTCTTTATCCACGATAGAGGTCGAGTATATAGCCCTTGGGAGTTATTTCATGCAACTTTTATGGATGAAGTAAATATTGGAAGATTATGGGATTACCCATGGCACAACGACTATTTCTTGTGATAATACGAGTGAAATTCATATGTCTAGTAATCTGATCAAACATTTCCATACAAAGAACACTAGGATACGTGAGCATTTCATTCGTTATCTCGTTGAGGAGAACGTCATTTCCTTAAGGTTTGTGAGCACTGAACGTCAATTAGACGATATTTTCATGAAAACTTTAGATGAACTTAGATTCAAGAATCTTATGAAGTATTTGGGTATTTGTTTCGTTGATTGATTTTAGGTAATTTAGCTAGTGTGGGGTGATTATCATGTTTGTATCATTTACACATATTGTTAGATTGTATTTTTATGTTTATATATGCTTTTATTTTGAAAAATCTTAAAAAATTCAAAAACGATTTTTGGTTTTTAAGAAAAGGTTTGAAAATTCCAAAAATATTTTATTCTTGTTGAAATTTTTGAAAATGACAAAATGATTTTTGTATTTTCATTTCTCACCGTATATAGATGGGCATTTAAGATGTTTTCATGGTGTTTTGATACATGATTTCATTTACTGAGTGTTCTTATTAATGCATGGTCAGCATTTTGCTATGCTTTGTTAAGTACTTTCTTTATGCTAGATTCTTTATCACCTTTATTTCACACGTGCACAGAAATTTTGAACATGATTTTTGCTAATCATATGTCGAATAAGATTTTCTCATCTTACGAGTGCTTAATAATGAGCCAAGTGTACTGGAGATAAGTTGTGCATGTAAGAACCATTGCCTAAATTTTATTTTGCAAAATACTTTATCTTATGTTAAGTAATGGAAAGGGGCTACGAAAGAGAAAAATCTGAAATTACTCAACCAAGATTTTAACAAAGTTAAAGGTATGGTTAGGAGCCTAAAGAAACTTGTTTTGTTTATGAAATAATTTCATACAAGATGGGTAAAACTGTTACAATAGTATGAACCAGAAAACTTATGAGTCTTGGTAACACAAGTGTTTAAAGATATTTAATTATCCAAGTTAATTTTTTTAAACAGAAAGTACCATGCAATAATCAAGATCCATTCACAGTAGTTTACACACAGATTTTACGTGGTAAAACCCCCAAAGGTTGTGTAAACATCCACGGTGACCTCAATACCACAAAAAAAATCTACTAAAAATGGAATAAGGTTATAAGCTACAATCATGCAATCACAAGATCAAATATAGAAAGAAAATATACCTAATATGCCCAGAGATACAACTCCTTTAGGTACTTATTCTTTGATCCAGCAGGTTATTGAACTTCCCCTCCTTTGGTTTTTCTTTACGTCGACTCAAATTAAGTTCTCTCTAGAGCCACGCATACTAAATCATGAAGTGTGTGAAACTTAAAGTGATGTGTGTTTTCTAAGATATTATATGAACATATAAGAATACACCCACACTTATACAAACAGTCCTATAAGTTACACACATTTTTTAAAATGCCCTTTTACAAATATCAGAAAAGTCAAGATATTTAGATCTTAAAAAAAAAGATCGAAAAAGAATTTATATACACAAAACAAATTTGATAAGAAGTAAAATCAGTTTGAAAATAAAAACATAACAAAACTTAAAATTTATTTTTTTAATATTTATGGTTTTAGATCTAACACGTTTGTGGATCTAAAACCTTTTTTGAAAAAATACAGAGATCCAACAAATAGATATTATTTCTAATAAAATATAAGAAAATCAGCGTATATAGAAACAAATATAACTAATTTGTGTGTGCAAATATTTCGCATAATTTAGATCCTTGATTTTACAAATAAAAATCAAGTCCTTAATCATATGAAGGTTGTTTTAAGGGAAAAACTAGATCTAGGGGAGTTTTGTATGAATATACGATCTAAACTCCCAAAACTCAACTCATATTTTTGAAACCCCTAAAGATTTTACAAACAATAAACTATGATTTAAAAAAAAGTTTAGGAGAAAAACATACGAAGGATTTAACACTGTGTATGAAAAATAATTTTCTCTCTTTGGTCTCTCTCTCCAAACTCTCATTCTGTGTCTAACCTGACCTCTCTCTCTCTCTCTCTCTCTCTCTCTCTCTTTAAAATGCCAAAGTCTCAAAAAATGAAGACGAGGTGTGGTTTTATAGTGAGGTTAGGAACTTTTGATAATGGGTTTGATATGGATAACTACGATTAAGTCTACCTATTTGATCTCATTCCTATAATTTAAAATGAGGCGTACTAAGTAAGATTGACCATTTATAGAAGGTGATATATTAAGCCATCTTATTCCAAAAGGTTATCACATGGATTGATCAAGAATTGTTGTAAGCCTTAGATTAAAATTGACCAACGGTGATAAACTTTTATCTCAAATGTGTGTACAAACAAACACAGTTTCAACAAATAAGGCAACAACATCTAGCATACAAGTGTCATACCCTAACACAATCACAAATGTGTGTTGTTAAATTGACTTAAATGTTTAGGTAATTATAACTCCCCAAAGGTTTTAAAAATAATTTTAACAATATAATTAAATGTTTAAAAAGTTATTTTAAATTCCAAAAAATTCAAACATTATTTTATTTATTTTTAAATCTAAAAAATTATTTTAACATATATAATGCAAGTATGTGCAATGTGCCCTATAGTGTGTCATTTTATACCTTTGGAGACCATATGAATTGTCAATTGATGTAAATGTCCATCTTGAATTTGGAAGTACCTTTTGAAGGGGTTCTTTGCTACTAAAAATATTTTGACTTCATATCCAAACTAGTTGAAAACCTATATCGTACAGACTCCTAGTAAGTCAACCATCTAGGGTGTTTCAAATTATCTTCGCATTAAAAGCAACCATTTGAAAAAAGAGCCTAAACGATTAAATGCACACAAAAATAGAAGTGCCATAACCATTTTTATTTCATTGATGCTTCACTACACATGAGAATTATGATTTCTTCAAAGATTTGAGAGTGATTTCATTAATATGTGAGATTTTATAGGTGTTATAAAGAAGAAGATTAATGGATTTTCATAATGGAATCTCTTCAAAATCCTTAAATAGTTTGGCATTATTAATTTGAGAAATATTTAAACTCATGATATGTTAAATAGGTCGAGTCAATTTTATTTATGCTCACCATTCTTACACCTAAGGTTAAAAGTGAGTCCTTTCTTTAAAAGTATGTCATTGAGTTCGTGCGTCTATATTATGAATGCCTATGTTAATTTGCGTATGAAAAATGTTCACACAATTACATTCCATTTTCATGATTAGGATATTTTGGTGTTATTCCATGTTGTATTGTATTTATATTTTTATGTACTTTTTATACCTAAAAAAAATCAAAAATTTTCAAAAATAGTCGGTATGCCTCTTTAGAATTTCTTTGCATGTGCTTGCTTATTTATCTTTGTGATGTTATTTATTTTGTATTTGCGCGACGCTACTATTTCAGGATTAGTTTCTAACCCCTTGTCTATTATGGATAAAAAGGGGGAGAACAAAGTGAAGAGGAGTTTATTTTTATTGAAACTCGTATCCGTCATGAAGTTTCTTTTATTTCATGTGTGTAAGTCTCTTCCATTTTGATGATGATTTCATGGACCACAAAAGATGAAGACTTTTTGTTGAAGACTTATATATTTATGCGTTTCCATTTCTTGGTTTGGGGGGCATTAATTGTATATGTCTTAGGGGTCAATTTTGGCATCGGTTTCTGTTTTGTACTGAAACAGCCAAAGGGGGAGATTTGTAACAGAAAAATTTATAATTGCTAATTTTATTTTTATTTGGCGTATCCCGTTACACCCTACTGCACCTTTATAAAAGTTCTAAAGTCTTTAAAAGGAAGAATCGTTGGTTATATTTATAAGATTGAAGATCATTCGTGATAATTTTTCCCTAGAAGAGTTTTGAGGTGGTTTCGTAAAGCTCTAAATGTCTACGGGTTATTTTTAAAAGAGTTTGAACTTAAAAAATTTCAAAAAGTTTTTAAAATTATTGTTAAAGAATATTTAAAAAAACTCGTTTGATTGAGATTGACATGTCGTTCAAATGCATTGTGAGGGGTTGTTAGATCGAGGTTCCCATATTTGAACGAGATCTGAAGTGTTGCCTTTTGGGTTCTCTCTATAATATCATTCAAAATTTCATTGGAAACCATTTGAACGAGATAGGGTACATCGTTAAAATGAGGTAGTAGTTCATTTTTACGAGTACGCGTGTTTTTGATTATTTAATTAAATATTTTCCAAATCTTTGATCCCTATCTCTTTGAAACAACTATCCCTATAAATAGAGATGCGGGATTATACTTTAAAAAAATATTTTTAGAGTTATTTTTGTTATAAAACTCTATTATTTTTTCATTTAAACCTCCTGGATCTTTGAGGGTCACTTTGCTAAATAAATAAGAACACAATCAAACTTCAAAACTCTTGTAAAGATTTTCTCTCCTACTAATTTATGGAGTTGAGTCTCTAGGACTGAAGAAGAAAGGAATTGCAATTCCTAAGGCTGGTCGATGGATACCGAGGCAAGAGATGCTTATTGTGGGCAGTTCTACACTGCATCATTTTTTGTTAAAGAAATTATGATGCTTTTGCATAATACTTAATGGATCTCTATATAGTTTGTAAGTCATTATGTGTCAATTAAACTCCTTAACAATGCTGAATAAAAAGTTTTCCCTGAAGGGATTTTCCTCTATTTTTATTCATTCTGTTTTGGTTTGAAATTTACTTCACATCGCTATTTCATGTTCCCTTTAATCTAAACATGAAAAAATTTGGTAAAAAAGTAAATCTTTGCATGTTTAACCTAAGATAAAAGTAATTCTATATAAGTTATTGCTTTCTCACTTTTTGATCTCGTCATACCATAGACAGTAGGACAATGACATGGTGGTTTTATGAGGATGATGGTGGGAGGACGATGAAGAAGGTTTATGGATGATGGCAACTGGAAGGGCTGTGAGGTCATATAGTGAGAGGGGGAGAGAGAGAGAGAGAAAAAAGGGTTGGAAACTTAAATTAGATTTAGGATTGGGATTTTGTACCTAATTCGGTTTTATAATTTTAATGAAACTTACCATTGTACGTGACGGCTAAAATCGAGCTAAGTCTTTCCATAGTTTAAAACCGTGCTAGATTGGCACGATTCTTAACCATGCCAGATTCTCCTTATACAGGCTTCCCATATTTATGTAATGATACCTTGTGTAGCG
Source organism: Sambucus nigra (assembly GCA_949130495.1). NCBI lineage: Eukaryota > Viridiplantae > Streptophyta > Magnoliopsida > Dipsacales > Adoxaceae > Sambucus > Sambucus nigra. Next base: position 617,118,827 of record OX422209.1, read on the forward strand.
TGACTCTAATATTTTCATCAACTAAACCTTCTCATATGAAATTATATTTTTGAAAATGTTGCATGCATGCTAAAAAGATTTTAGACACATATACAGAAATGTGGTGGAATTATACGGTATAATCAGAAGAGACAACATGTGTTTAGCAGTCCTCATAAATGATCATAACTTAAAGATAAGAATAAAAGATGATCCGATCAGTAGGGATCTTGGGCATATATTTACTCGATCAAATCCCAATTGCATTCTAAGGCCATAGAGTCCTACCTGACTTATCATTTTCTCAGCCAATTAGATCCAATGAGCAGTTATGTCTCACTTAGTCAACCCACCTTTGTTATCTAACGAAGAGTTTCAAAATAAAGAAAGGGGGTCCCCAATGCCTAGATTTAGGTTTGGTTTTCACCCAAATAAGAGTCACAACACTCCTAACTTACATTATCGTCCTCAGGAGAAACAAATCGTGGAAAGAAACTCACAACCGAAGTCCATCCAGATTTCACGGCTCTTTGATGCTTATGAATTACGATTTTATCAATAAGTGGAGACCATATTCCTTGAATAAGAGGAAAGTTGACACTTGCAACGTCACCTGAAAGTATGAAGAGGGATCCCCATAGATATAAGCATAAACGATATGCTCAAACACCTATCCCTTGGGCGAGCAGAATTTGTAATTGAGGAATGAGTTTACATGAAGAAAGAGCACTCCAGGCATAGAAGTACACCGAAGAGGAATAACTATGGAGGAGGATGTCATAAGAAAGATCTTCATGACCTCATATTCTGGGAGATCAACAAGAAAATCACTCACCGGGGATCTAGGTCCACCAAGGAATTGCTAGGGGGCCCTCATCATCAAGATGAAGTATCTATCAAGAGTGATTGAAGAATTAAAGCCTTTTAAATTTTTAACCACCCCTAGATTTAAAATTTACAATGTAAATACAGATCCCATCGACCATATTTGCTAGTAACAGAAAGAAATGACACGTTGGATAAGTAATAAATATCTCATGTTTAGAATATTCCTCTACACTTTTGGGGATATTAGGAAAAAATTATTTGATAATCTCCTACAATAGTCGGTCAAAAATAACCAAAAAGGGTGATAAGGAGAATGTTCCCAAGCATGGAAATAAGAAGAAAAGTGGTTGATCCAAAAATAATGACTATGAAGACCCTATCAAGACCTACCATACAATCAACACTAGTTTTAAAGAGATGGTTTATAAAATCTTAAGCAAGATTAAAGATTAATAATTCCAGAAGTGGCCGCAGAAGATGAGGGGATATCAACAAAGAGGAGCATTGCACTAGCATGTGATTACTACAAGGTGCATGGGCACAAGATAGAGAACTGTAAGGTGCTCAATTCCCACTTGGAAGATTTGTCCCGCACTAGACACCATAACGACTATGTGGAAAATAAGGTGCAAAGCCCACCACATAGAATAACCAGAAGCCTGACAATATCCTAAAAGATGATGAGACGGGACAGGAGTTCGCAATCGTCCATAGTGAATCAAGTCCAAAATAGATCCAAGGTAACTCTATTCGGATGCAATTGAAGAACGTCACTACATCCATGGAGGGTTTTTAAATTAACCAAGCTAAAATTCCAACTGGGTAACATCGATGAGTAGAAGATATTGACTATAACAAGCACATAGTATTTATCGTGGAGCAAACTGGTTAGAGTTAAGACTCTGCATCATGATGTGCTAGTAATCACTCTTAGAATTTCCAACTGGTATGTGATAAACTACATATTGATGAGGGAAACTCCTCAAAGGTTATGTACCTAAAGTTGTTATTAAAATATAATTTTGTAATTAATATTAATTGGCTTATTCTCATATCAAAACATTTGAATCGTTGAGTCTTTGAAGTCAAGTAAACTTGATTTATTATGAGTGACACGCAATTTAGTTTATGTTCAGAATGAAGCTTAAAGATTTATGATTGAAGATTGAAGATCATGAACCATCTTTTATTAAAGAATTTCGTTCCCATGCATTCACATTGAATTTTTAATACTAAATCCTTTTACCAAATTGTGAATTGATTATGACTAAACACATACACGTACATAAAATATTTTTTAAATATCTGCACATGGAGGATTTATCAAGACATCAAAATATGCGCATGTGCACAGACAAGGTTGAGCTTCCACACTGCCTAGAATCATGCGCACAACCAAATTTACCCGTGCATATGGAAACGTCAGATTTCAAACATATTTGCTTATAACTAAGTTAATTTCCCTCCCATTTGTTAAGATCTTAAAAATATCATAATTTAAACACATTTATGAGAGAATTTTTTAGGTTGAGAGCATTTTGTCTTTCCTTCTCTTTTCAATTTCACTTGGTCCCTCGAAAATGATTAAAACTTAGAAATATAATTGATATATGCTTTTGAGAAATAATTGATAGGGCTTTGGTTCAGATTTCACATAGTGTTTTCAATTCAAATCAATCTACATTTTAATTTTATAATTATTTATTCATAAATCTAAAAGAAGAGGCACTTTATTCTATTAGATAGACTAGTGTGTGGCGCCACTTTCAAATAAGATAATGGACTTATTCATTTACAGTGTGGAGCTCGTTGCAGGTTCTCATTGACTATGGAGAAGGGCTTAAAGGTTTATATTTGACTACATAATAGTATTTTGTGAGAGTTATCTTCTTACCTTTTGTAAAAAAAAATTAAGTAGAAATGATAATTGGAGTGCTTCGATGCTTTTTTTACCCCAAACTGAGTTTTTTTCCTCAAAAACCTATCTCATGGATAATTTTGATTGATTAAAACTTGTGTGGACACATTTTATCACACATATATATCGCAATTTTAGTTTTTTTTCATCTTGATTCACCTACTTTCATTTTTGTTGTGTTTTAACGAAATGAATTTGGTAAAACTTGCGTTGAGTAACTTGAATGTGCAAGCAAAAGTGTTTGAAATAAAAACATTCGTCATAAGATGAATTCAAACTTATTCACCCCATCTAAGTTTGGTTTAGGTGTTTTATTGATGTATAAAACACACTCCTTCAATTGGTATTAATGCTAAGTTCTCACTTGAATAACACTAACATGCTTGAGGTGATTATTGTCTTGTTGTATGTTTGTTGTCTTTGGTCATTAACCTAGTTTATTTATGCTTATGTTGTGAAAATGGGCGTTATAATACTATACTTTGATTTATATTATTGTGTTAACCATCGTGATGTTATATCTATGATTTTGAATCAAGGTGAAAAGTTAGATCAATCGAAAGCTCAATTTAACAAGAATGTGTTTAATCCTCTCATTCATAAAAATATGAATGTTAGATTGACTAATCAAGTCAAACTCTATGAACAAGAAAAAAAATGGTTTTTAATGGGTTTGAAATCATTAGTCAAATTACAAGTGAAAAGTTGACATTAATTGAAAAAGAGATGAGTGAGTTTATTGAATTGACTTTTGGTTTGAAAAAAGATACCGATTCTTTGAGGTTACAACATACTGATTTAAGAAGATTAATGAATTCATAAAATGTTGATTTTGAGAAGAGGTTATTGAATTCGATTATTTTAGATGAAAAAAGGTTGAGGATGAACTAATCGAGGTAACAAGTCAAATATTAAAACACAAGAGTAAATATATCCAAATTTAACAATTCTCTGTGTGTGTGTGTGTGTGTGTTTGTGTGTGTATATATATGTTGATGCAAAAAACTAGACGAGGCTAGTTAATTGATAACAAATAAATATAAATAAGAGACAAGAGATTTTTAAAGTGATTCGGCTTAAGGAAAGAGCCTACGTCCACTGTTGTATATTGCCTTGGGATTATTGAATTACCTCTCTTTTTATGTGTCCTTTGGATGTAGGGTTTACAATGCATTTATAGCCCCCAGGGGGTGTACAAGAACTGGAATATCAAATGATGGAATGTCTTCATATCATAGACACTTACTTCTGTACAATCATTAATGTATACAACTATTGACGTTTGCCTGTCATCGTTGGTCGGCATCCCTGATGTTGGTCGGCATCCCTAGCGTTGGTCGATATTACTGAAATTGGTCAATATTCCATCCTTAATGACTAAGATTAATCTCCCACTGTATAACACGTGGCATTATTTGAATGGTCTGTGTAGATGGATAATTTTTTGTATCAATAGAAGCCCCCAATGTTTCATTCTTAAAGTTTTTACAAGAGTATGGAGCATTTGGCTCTTAAAGTTGCTCGAGCGATAATTTTAGGCCTTGTCGGTTGCCGATTTTCCCTACTTGTAAAAATTTACGATTTAGTTATGGAAATAAAATTCGCGTGGCATTTTTGAAATTATCCACAAATTTAACGAATCATTTTTGAGCAAATTCGTCTTTTCTATCTTTTAGTCGCCACTAGTTCAATCAACGCTGCCTTTTAATCATTACATTTCCAATTTTTGAGGCAACTTATAAAGAGCGGGAAAAGCCATGAATTTTTATTATCTCAAATCTTTTGAGTGTTTTTTTATACAGTGTCTTCAAGATTTCTTTTTCTCTCTTGAGCGATTGTTTTATGTTCTTCAGTTCTTGCTGAATCCTTAATTCCTGTAAGAATTCTTTCCTTTCTCTTATATTCTTCATCATGGCTTACTCTATTGATTCTCTTGACGGATTCAAAAATTAATTTAATATTCCCTCTTGGGTTGTCTTGGAACATGCTATTTTACCTGGTGATCTTTTCTCACTTGCTGAGGGTCATTGGTTTCCCTCTATTTTTATAGCTGAATGTGGATGTAGTTTTCCTCCCAACCCACCGTGCCTTGAATTTTGTCAATACTTTGACGTTGTCCCAGCTAAGGTAGCCCCCAATACTTGGAGGGTTGTGAATGGAGTGTATAGGTTGAATCAAATTCATGGAACCCATCTGGGGATTCCAGAAATAAAGTTTTATTATAAGTGGGTGACTAGTGTCACCACTTTTTATTTAAAGACTAGGGCTATAAATAAAGTGTTAGTAGTTAATCTTTTTGAATCCAATATGGATTATTTTGAGCATGGGGTGGTTGTAAAAAACTAGCAATACGCCCCGTTGACTGGAAATGTTGAGTACCACGGTCCTAAGTGCCCTCCTGTTGGCAATGGGATAGGTTATTCCTCATTTAACTCTTTTTCCTTGTACATATCTGTTTAAATGTTACACTAATTGTTGTTCTGTAAATTTGTAGTTAATTAAAGAGAAGGTGCCCAAAGTAAAGTGAAGTGAATTTGAAGGAGCTGAAGTTTATTTGGGGACTTCATCAAAGGATTGGTCGGGGAACGTCAGGTCTGCATCTTATTTTCTACAGTAAAAGAACACAATCTCTTCCTTTGTTACTCATCCTACTCCTTCCCCTGTGATTGACCTTGAGAAAGAACCTCCTTCTACTTCCTTAGCCACTGCATCTAGCAGTGGTGATCTTATTGCCCTTTACCCTTCCTCCTTAGATTCAAATTTGCCCCTCATTGTATGCATGGGGAAGAGGAAGATTCCCAGTATTTTGGGAGACATAGTTTCTAATCCCCCTTCTAAACAAGTTAATGATGGGGTGCAAAACAAAAATGAGTCTAGGAAGAAACCCCCAGCTAAGAAAATTGAAGAGAGCCCCGTAAAAAGAATAAAGAAAGGGATGCCCTTTTAAGTTAGCAAAAGGTTCTTCTGCTCTTCCTGACCAGCGTGAGTTGGTCGATGTATCTTCTTCTGCCTCTCTAGTGATCCTTTTCCCTGGATTGGGAAAATAACTAATAAATTTTGGGACTTTGCCAGACCGTAAGAGTGCTACTGCTTTACCTCGTTCCAAGAGTTCTAACAGGGCTGCTCAAAGCCTTACTCTGGTATATTCCTTTTTCCTTCTTTACTTTTCTATTTATTGATTCGTTATTCGTAATAATGAATTTTCTTATTATTCTTGTGTAGTTCCTCATTAACCTTAATAATATGTTAGAGAAAGATGAGGCTTTGAGAGCTTCTTCCTTTGGTGAAGTTGAAAAATCTTTTAATGAGCTGAAAAAGTCTTTGTTTTATTCCCAATAAGCATTAGCTAATGAACAAAATAAGTGGGAGGAGAATATGAAAGCTACTGAAGAAGCTGATAAGACTGCTCGGGGTCTGGCTGACAAGATGCAAAAAGACTTAGAATTTGAGAAAGTCAAGTCTTCCTAGCTGTAAAAGGACTTGGATGCTGAGATATTCAAGTCTGCTCAGCTACAAAAGGATTCGGTTCTAAGAAGGTGAAGAGGACTAAGTCCAGATAGGTTGGTTTCAACAAAATCTAGGATTAGGCCTTTGGATAAGTTTCTTCGTAAATTGAGTTTGTGAAGAAAAATTCCTTCAAGCATGGTTGGTCTGCTTCTTTGGTGGAGGTCGGCACTCCAAAAGATTTCGAGTTATTCTTACAATATGATCCTGGGGCTCCTCCAAACCTGGATGAGGAAATTGACGATGGGGGTTCCAGTGAGTCTTTGATAGTAATGGAGTCTGCCGATCAACACCAGGATGCTGATTTTAGTGTGCCCTCCAAAGTTAATCCTCCTCTTTCTGCTCCAGCTAATCCCGAGGTAGATAAGAAGAAGGTGTAAAACTGAGCAGCCTTTTGTTTTTCTTTTTCAATAGTTGTACTTTTTTCTTTTCTTTTTTAAAGATGTATCTTTAGTTACCTTTTTATTAATAAAAAGAGAAATATCTTTGTTCATATGCTTGTATTTTTCAATGCTCTGCACCTTGTTGATTAATAACTTTTGTCTTCTTAATAGTTCATGGATAAATTGGAATACTTATCATCTACTGACTTTGAGCTACTCTAAAGATGTAATGAGGTTTTCAAAGCTGGTCACTTATCTCTGACTGATGCCGACCTACTAAATTTTCTCGGGGAAGGGGTATCTAATAAAGCCAAACAGGCCTATGTTCATCTGAAGTGTCTTTTTTATCGGGCAGTGGCCAACAACGTTGCCTACTCTGAAATGATTAAAGAGCTGTAAGAAGAGCATAATGAAACTAGGGCCTTTTTGCACGAAGATTATGAGAAGAAATTCCAGGCCCTTAGTGAAGGTTGGGACCTTGAGAAAAAATTGGATAAATTTTCTTCTCATTTTTGAAGATAAGAATTCTTGTTGAAACGTGAAGTGGATGAAGAAAAGGACTTTGCCAATCTTCTAGAGGAAGAGAATAACAACTTGAAAAATGAACTTGATGCCTTGAAGTCATTCACTACTGTTGTTCTACTATAGATGAGGGTCATTCCTTTTTGGAGGCTGAAAATACAAGATTGAGTGAAGAGTTAGAGGCTCTGAAAAAATTAAAACCTGATTCTTTATCTTCCCGAGCTAGACTCAAACCTGGCCGAGGTACTACAAAGGAAGTCAAAACCCAATAGGCCCTTGTTAATCAAGTTTTACAGTTAAAAGCTAAATATCAGGCCATTACTGAGATGTTCCAGAAACTACAGACCTTGTCTGAACAACTTTCCACTCAATCTTGTCAGTTACAAGCTAAGGATGAAGTGTTGAAGAAATTATATTCCCAAGTTGACAAATTAACCTTTCAATTCCATGAACAACCAAGGAAAGTCTAGATGGACAAGTATAATGAAGCTCTGGGGCATCTTGATGATAAACTTCAAGAGGCTAAGAATGAGAGTTATAAATGGGGTTTGATAAATGCTTTGACAATGATGAAAGTGGATCAAAATAGCTCATTGTGGGACTAGTATGATCCAGGCTTGCTTGAGCTTGACAATCCCCCTTTTAAGTTAGATGTCAATTGGATTACTATCCATCGTATTCCTCAATTCTTGATTTCAAAATACTTAGGAGATTATGATCTTCATGATGAATTAGAAATCATTTGAACTCCTCACCTGCTCGACCGTCCTAGTACCAGCAATACCATAATGCTTCAGGATTTTAACTTCATCAGCTATCCTTATACTTTAGATGATCTTCCTCCTAGAATGAATCCTAAAGATGAAGGGAAACGTCCTGCAGAATGAAGCTTTCAACTTTGTTTTGTTAACACAATCATGTAATTACTTTGATTAAGGGAAATGGAAATTTGATTAACTTATCTTGAGTTGAGTGTTAATCCTTTCTTTATCATTGATTCAATTGATACACTTTGATTAAGTTGAGTATCAATGATCAATGAATGCAGATGTTATACTAGCATAATTAGATTAAAATCTAAATTTAGAGCTAGTTAGATGAATACTTAGGTTTTACTAGCATATATAGATTAAAATCTAAATTTAGAGATTGTTACCCATGTGGCTCCAAAGGTTTTACTAATGCACCCAAGTATTGGATTTTTGCATTAAATACCAGTGGTGTGACCAGACATTTATAGAATATGTTCTTACATTCCTCTCGAGGAACCTTTGCAACATTCTTCCTGTACTTTGTCCAGTAGGATAAAGATCTTATTTTATCCTTATGTTTGTGGACCAAGATTCTTGAGGATTTAACATCCTGTTGACTTGGACTTCGTATATCAACGATCAAGTTTGTGGTTGCTCCGAGAAACTTATTGCTTCTGTCGAACAACGTTCATGTAACATTTTCTGAGCCGAGCAACAATTTTTTGAACCAAGCAATAACCGACCAATAATTTAACTTTTTATCAAGTATCTAGAGTAGTTCACGGAGTAGGTGCATAAAGTAGTGCAAAACACTAGTACTACTGAAAAAATGAACAACAAAAATGGAAAGAAACTAAAGACTTTATTAATATTGTAAGTTGAAAATTAATTACAACATCATTGATAATACTTTCTGAGATACTCTACATGCCATGGGTTTTTGAATTCTTCACATTAGAGGGTTTTAATTCGATAGGTTCCAAGTCGGATTACTGTTGAAATATTGTAGGTCCCATGCTAATTGGGCTCAAGTTCGTTATTTTTCTACAGCACTTTCTTCAACACATAATCTCCTTCCTTCAAGTTGGTCGATTTCATCTTTTTATTGTAAAAACGAGTTGTTCTTTGTTGATAAGTGGCATTATGCAGGGCTACATCTTCTCTTACTTCTTCCAGCATGTCTAGATCCAACCTTCCTATTAGGTCACTTACAGGTGAGTTAAAATTTAAAACTCTATGGGATGGTAAGCCTAGCTCTGCAGGAATTACAACTTTAGCCTCAAATGCTAACATATATGGGGATTCTCCAATTGCTATTCACGGTGTTGTTCGGTATGGCCACAAGACAGAGTGTATCTCATTTATCCAATCTCCCTTAGAATCATCAAGCCTTCTCTTCAACCTGTTAAGCAAGGTTATGTTCATTACTTCAGTTTGTCCATTACTCTCAGGATGTCCTAGAGTCGAATGCAATTTTTTGAATATTGGATCAAGCACAGTAATTTGAAAACCCGTTATTATTAAACTGTGTTTCATGGTCGATAATGAAAGCGTAAGGCAACCCAAACCTACAGATGATGTTTTTCCATATGAACTGATATACCTTTTCATAAGGTATGTCTATTAAGGACTCTGCCTCAACCTATTTTGTAAAATAATCAACTGTGACAACCAGGTACTTAAATCTTCCTCGGGTGGTCAGTAATGGCCCGACTAAATCTATACATCGCTTGGAAAAGGCATATGGTGAAGTGATTGGAGTGAGAATAGCCTGTGGACCTTTTCGAATAATGGATAATCTTTGACATTTATCACACTTCTTGGCAAAAGTTACACAGTCTGCTCGCATTGTTGGCTAGCAATACCCTTGAGTACTGATTCTTTGCAGAAGTGTTCTCCCTACTATGGGAGCTCCACATAATCCTTTATGCACGTCCTAAATTAGATCTTGGACCTCTGATGGATGCACACAGTGCTGCAAATTGACTATTAGTCCTCTCCTATACAGAACACCTTTATTTAATACATACCGAGATGCTTTGTGTTTCAATTTCTTTGCTTCCACCATATCTATTAGTAAAGTTCCTTCTTCAATATATGCTCTGATGGGGTCCATCGAGGATGGTTCCATATATATGGCAATGAAAATGATCATCAAATCTTTATACATGCTTCTATTGGCCAAAATGCCGATAGAGATAGTTCGTCAGAGTTCAATTCTGGTAGCAGAGGCTAGACGAGCAAGGGCATCAGCTCGGGCATTTTCTAACCTTGGAATTCTATTACCTGAACATCTGGAAATTTTATAATAACTTCCATCGCCTTGGATAATTACCTGGTTATCAATTCTCCTTTGGCTCCATATAAAACAAGTTTTTGGTTTACTATTAGATGAGAGTCACTATGTCCTACAACTTGCTCGACACTCAATAACTGGGCTACACTTAGGCCTACAATAAGAACTTCATATTCTGCTTCATTATTTGAAGGTTGGAATTGAAAATGTAGTGTATACTTAATATTAATACCATCAAGAGTGTTGAGTATTATACCTGCTCCACTTCCGATTGAACAAGATGACCCATCAACAAATAAGTTTCATATGGGTTGTTGTCGTCGAATGCTTGATCTGTCAAACTCCCGTAGTGAAATATTTTTCTCTTTTCTTCTTCATACTTCCTATTCATCTCATGTGTTCAAGAAGAAGAGTCTGGTAGGTCTATAATCACTTCTTCTGAAGAAAGTTCTTCGGGATCTTTCTTGGTAATATTACTTTCTCCCGATTCTTATTCTATCTGCTCACTTTGTTGCTCCGGGATATCAGAGTAAGTGAACTCCGCTATGAAATCTTCCACTTTTTGGCCTTTCAAAGAAGACCTTAGCTCATATATGATATCATATTCCCCTAATTCCATAGCCCAGTACATTAATCTATCAGATTTCTCTAGTTTATGCAAAGCCTACCTCAGAGGCATATCAATATAAACTATGATTGTATGGGCTTGGAAATAGGGTTTCATGCGTGTGGATGCTTCAATCAATGCCAATGCCAATTTCTCCAAGAGAGGGTACCCGATTTTTGCTCCTCAAAAAGCCTTACTGGTATAGTAGATGGGGTTTTTAACTCTATTGACTAATGCAAAACTTACTGCTAATTCAGAAATAACTAAGTACATGTACATCTTTTCACCTGTGATTGGTCGAGAAAGTAATGGAGGTGAACCCAAATAATTTTTCAATTCCACAAAAGATTTTTTGCAATCTTCGTTCCCTTTAAAGCTTTTTCTGAGCACCTTGAATAATGACATACATCTATCTATAGCTCGGGACACGAATCTATTCAAGGCTGCTACTCGTCTAGTTAGTCTTCGAACGTCCTTCTTGCAAGTTGGAGATTGCATTTCAATTAATGTCTTAATCCTGTCTAGATTTGCTTAAATTCCCCTTTGATTCACTATGTACTCGATGAACATTCCCCCTTGCACTCCAAAAACACATTTGGTCAGATTCAGCTTCATTTGGTGCTTCTCAAATTGATTCAAAGTCTGGCTCAGGTCTGCAATAAATCAGATGCCATTTTTCTCTTTATTAGCATATCATCTACGCAGACTTCTATATTCTTGCCTATCTATTCCTCAAACACCTTATTGACCAGCCTTCGATATGTAGCACCTGCATTTTGCAAACCAAAAGGCATAACATTATAACAGTATGTTCCTCGGGGAGTGATGAAAGAAGTGCTTTTCCTATCTTTAGGTTTCATTTTTATCTGGTTATAACCAGAATAAGCATCCATAAAGCTGAATAACTCATGTCCTGATGTTGTATCCACGGGATGATCTATTCAGCTAAAAGGAAAATGATCCTTTGGCATGCTTTATTTAAATTCTTAAAGTCTACACACATTCTCCACTTATTGTTTTTTTTACCATAACTACACTGGCCAACTAGTCTGGGTATTTCACTTCATTAATAAAAGATGCTTTCTGACGCTTTTCGACTTCTTCCTGTATGGCTTGGTTCTTCTCGGGGCTAAACACTCTTCGCCTCTATTTGACTGGTTTAACTTCTTTATTTACGTTGAGCTCATGACAAAGGAAAGTAAGCTACTAGTTCCTATTTAAGAACAAGATCCAATGTTGTCCCTATTTGAGTGACGCGCTTCAGTTTGTCACCGTCTAACATACTTCTTTCAGTTGCTTCCATAATTTATCCCTTTACCAACTTCGTTTCCTCTCTTGGATTTAAGGTTTCAACCTCAGAATCTTCATCAAGCTCAGGAGAATCCACTTGGTAGGTAGTGGTTTCTTCTTTATTTCTTCCAAGTATTCTTGCTATGTGGAAGAGTAGTAACATTCTAGAGCTACTTTTTTTTATCGCCCTTTACAATTATCACACCAAAATTAGTAGGGAATTTTAGACACGGATGAAAAATAGATAGTACTGATTCAAACTTCTTTAGCCCTACTCTTCCCATAATTATATTGTAAGATAAGTGGACGTTTTTATCCATTATAAAGAAATGGATCTTCTTTGTTCGGCTAGCTGGCCAGGTACCTATCATCACCTTCATTTTAATGGTTTCCAAAGGGAAGACTTTCTCACCTGCAAAGACTATTAATGGTCTATGATAGGGTTCTAATTGGCTGAGTTTAAAATCTAAATTATTGAAACAAGAATAGAACATGATATCCGTCGAGCTACCATTATCTACTAATACTCTAGAGACAATGATTTCTTCCTTTCTAACTTTGATTACTAATGGGTCTTCGTGAGGATACAGTACTCCTGAAAGGTTGTTTTTATAGAAACTAATTACTAGTTTGTCTTTGTTAACCTTCCTTAGTCAATATTCCTCTGCAAGGTTGATCCTCTATATGTATGAGCAAGCTTGTGCCTCTTAGCGATAAGCTTTTCACTTTAGCGTATGATCACCTCCTCCTACGTCTCCACCTGTAATCATTTGGTAATCAAAAGAATCAAATTTGATACAGAATACCTCATGTTCTGCTTAACGTTTTTTTTTTTGGAGATCAGGATCATCGTCCTGGTCATCTTCATGAGCTCTTTTCTTTTCCTCTCTGGGCTTGCAAGGGGATTTTAATTTACGCCGACCTCCTTCATTATTCTTTCGATCAACGTATTGATTCAGCTTTCCTCTTTGGATGAGAGTTTTAATCTCATTTTGAAGATCTATGCAACGTTCTGTCGTGTGGCCATAATCCCTATGGAATTCCTAGTACTTTGTTTTATCTCTCTTGGTCGGGGAACTTTTCAACTTGTCAAGACAACGCACATCTTTATTATGCTTGATTTCCTCCAAAACATGATGAATTCCTATGGTTAGTGGAGTATAGTCATTGTACTTGTTAAGTCGATTCAAAATTCCTTTATGTCTTGATTCCTAGTGTTCTCTGGGGTCTTTACGATCTTTCTTATCATTTTTTCCATTAACTTTTTTACCCGAGCTACAATTGGCTGCCATTGCTTCCTCGACATTCATGATCTTTGCTGCTTTAGCCATTAATTTTGCCATTGTCTTTGGACAATCCTTGGTAAGAGTGTAATAGAGATTTTTTGGGAGAAATCCACTTATGAGGGAAGTTATGGCAGTCTTTTCCTCATAACCTACGACTTCTAGTTTTTCGTTATTAAAACGAGTGATGTAATCCCTGGTTTTTTCTCCTTCTTTCTGTCTCACACTAAGTAAGTGTGCACCCTTTTCACAGGATTTTCTCCAAAGAAAAAATTATTAATGAATAACTCGGCTAGTTGGTTATCGGCACCTCATTTCGTCAAGGACAACATAAATATCAACAATTTTATGTTATTATTCTATATTAAGGACTGGATTAGTTTTTCCATCATATTTAGGTGGTATTACTAGAGCCTGAAACTTTGATGGAGTAGGGAAATCCACAATTGCTTTCCCAAATGGAGACCCTTTTACAAAGCTTCTTTGTAATGGGTTTCTTGTCTTTGCCATTTCACCCAATTTGTCTTCTAATCTTTGTATGGATCCTCTACAAGCATCGCTGGAAGCACCGAATTTATGTGTTGCAACTTTATTAGTTGTTGAACTTTCTTCCTGAAGCTGTTACTCGGACCGAGCGATAATTCATCGGGCATTTGATCCAGATTAAGTTGTGCTTTTCCTTTGATTAGATGGTCGTCTGGTATTACAAGACCTTTCCCTAGGAACATTTTTTCCCATTGGGTCCCAAACGATCGAAGGGAGAAGCACGACTTAATCTCTTTATGGAACTTGGCCTTTTGTAGAATAAGACTGCGTATGTAAAGATTTTGATGTCCTGAGTAATGAAGTTGACCTTGGATGGTATGTGACATCTCTTGTTGATATCGAGTGGCTTCGTTGGCCACCTCTTGGTGGGGGTGGTGGAATATTTCCTTGAGCAGATAGAGCAGGTGCCCCGACTTGAAGTGTCTATGTAAGTTGCCCGATAGTATCTTGAATGGCCTCTTGACCTCTTATAAGACTGGCCAGAATCCTGATTAAAAATCATTTGCAGATGGAGGAGTAGAAGGAGCCGGTGAAATACCTTTGTTCCAGAGACTTGATTCAGGAATTTCAGTCATTTAGATGTTTGATTGAGTGATATCGATTAGAAATATCGTTCCCACAGACGGTGTCAATCTGTTGATGCAAAAAACTAGACGAGGCTAATTAATTGATAACAGATAAATAGAAATAAGAGGCAAGAGATTTTTAAAGTGGTTCGGCTTAAGGAAAGATCCCACGTCCACTGTTTTATATTGCCTTGAGATTATTTAATTTCCTCTCTTTTTTTGTGTCCCCTGGATGTAGGGCTTACAATGTATTTATAGCCCCAGGGGGTGTACAAGAGCTGTAATATCAAAGAATGGAATATCTTTATATCATAGACATTTACATCTATACAATCATTAATGTATAAAACTATTGGCATTTGCATGTCATCGTTGGCCGGCATCCCTAGCGTTGGTCGTTATTCCTGAAATTGGTCGTTATTCCATCCTTAATGACTAGGATTAATCTCCCACTGTATAACATGTGTCAGTATCTAAATGGTCTGTGTAGATGGACAATTTTTGCTATCAATAATATATATCACACTATATGCAACAACTTTCCATATGAAACATTATGAATTTAATAAATACCGAAAGTGCATGGACTACTAATAGAATAATGTGCAACCTGCAAGTATGAGTCTGTCCCATGAGAAAATGATAAATTTTCTAAAGAAGATTTTTCCACTAGACAACTTTGATTTTTTTGAATAATTATTAAGATAAAATATTCTAGCAACTAACAAACATATCTAAGTAAATTATGTAGACAATGATGAGAGAATTACTAAAATTTTGGAGACATTTATTCATTTTAATTAGCTATAATGTCAATATAAATTTTTCGATTAATATTACTTGAGCTCACCAGATCCCTTCTCGTAAATTTGCGAAGATAAATTAATGAAGTTCAATTTTTAATTCACTTTTTAACTTATTCATAAAGATAAAATCCATATTCCCTTGAAGAGTATACATTATATGGATTTTAATATGTAATTAAGCATGGACTATCAATTGATTATAAAAAAATATAATCCATCAAATTTAATTTAACATGAAATCGTAGAAGTGGATATCACTTGATTTAGAAGAATAAAATATTTATTATAATATTTTATATGAATAAAAAATCGTTAAAACATTTAAAATAATTTTTGGGAATACAAAATTTAATCGAGCATTAAATACTAACTAAGAATGTCAAATGTTACTAATCTTAGAAATTAAATTTAAGATATCATAATGAATAACAAAATATTGCAAGATAATGATAGAATTCTCATTATAACAATCAACTTAAAAGATTTTGGTTCATAATGGTATTACAATCACGAATAAGCCCTCTTCATAAATTAGCACACAATAATATCTCACGTACAATTGTATTATATTTGATAAAAAAATCGTTGCTTAAAATTTATCTTCAAACCAACGACATAACCTTCAATTTATAGTGGTGGAGTGGTACAAGTTGAGTTAAAGTGGTCCTTGCTTTGATTGATCGATAAGTCTTTTGGAGTTACTCAAAAACTGTATTGAAAATAACCACTTCACCTTTTTGAGGTTTGAATTTGGATGAGATACATGTTTACCCCTATCTAGATTGACCCTTTATTTGATGGAATACAAGCGTATAATTTTGTGGCAATCGGAGAACAAAGAGTTTTCATTATTTTTAAGGTTGCGACAAAAATCATCTTTTGGATTTTTTTTGTTTTTTTTATTTTTCGATTGGTTAAATATTCATGCATACTTTTAGGAATATAAATGGTATAAAATTAACAAAATACCTCTTTATACTAAATTTGTAATTTTATCCCCATTTATCCTAAAATATGCAAATTGACTCTAATTAATAAAAGTGACTCTAATAACTTCTTATATAAAATAAAATGGGTCTAATAAAGTATAAATTTGAGTATAAAATATAGGAAAAAATGTATTTATCACTAAGACCATCTATAGAGCATAATGGCATTTTTGTGGGACAAAATACTAATATGATAAAATGACCATCAAATTATAATTGGTGCTCTAAATGTTCAAGTAAAGAAGATGTTCCCGCGATAATTAGAATACAGTGAGATTGTCCTTCCTATGGTATTACAGTTTCTATGTGAATCACGTTTAAATCTTAAGGGTCACATCTAATTGTAGGCTGCAGTAAAGTTAATTCTTTTGAAATTATATGGATAAACTTTATTTTGAACAATTTAAACTAATATATTCAATCTCAAACTCATTCCTATTTATTTCAGATTTCCTCTCAAAACTATCATCTCTCTCAATCTCAATCCCTCTTCATCTTATGCAGTTTATGTGATAACCCTAACATACTCAAATGACAAAGGGTGACCTTATCATAAAAAGAACAATTTAAATGAAGACGAAAAAGCTTTGATTTTATCTTATTGGTTCATTTGAACATGTGAGTGTGAGAGAGTTGTAAAGAAATGTAACTGTGAGACCTAGTTCGGGAGTTCCACTTCGTGTTTTCGATTATAAGTGGGTGGATTACTATTAATATAGTCATAAGAAAATTTTACACCATTATAGGGGTAGATAATATGGGATTAATTAGTGTCCACAATGATTTTTAAGTGGTTCAACTTGTATTCATGATATATATGGTGGTATAAAAATATCCTTCTAGGTTTATAAAATGATACATTATTACGAAGAAAACTTTGAAATATAACAAAGACATATTAATTGGGTGGTGCACAAGTCCAGTCCGAGTCCATCATATCCTCCATATTTGTTGAGTCATATCTGATTTATATGGTTGGTGTCGGACGATGACCCCCTTACCATTTCCCAAATGACGGTTAGGTTTTCCAATTAAAAGAAAATATGAAAAAGAGAAGAACAAAGTGGGAAACAACTCATTCATCCCACTGTGCCCAACTTTGTTTCCTTAGACCATGCATGTGATAAGGACCTTGAGATAAAATAATATTTGATTAATGTAAAATTGAGAAACAACTTAAAAATATGGGTCATTGAAAGAGAAAATCACAACCAAAAATGAAAGGACGAGGAAGAAATAATTAGTCAAAACTATTCCAACATGGATAATCGTGCACATGTGTATGGGGAGAGCAAAAGAAACTCATTTTGAGAAATGATAGTCGGATTTGGATACCAAGAACACAAACTAAGCGCAAAAACAACATTACGACATTGTTGTTTTGATTTATCGCATTATTGATGTGGTGTTTAATCTTAATTACATTTAATATATTAATTTATTGTAATGATGACAATTAATATTATAAAAAATCTAATTTAATAATTATTACTATCACATTCCTTTGGCTTACTCACATTATGTACTTTGGTTTACTCACATTCAAAATGGATAATCTGTTGAAAGTATTTTAGTGATATGAAGCAGATTAAATTTGAAAGAAGATCCCCATGGAAATTAAAATATCGCGGCATTATCTCACCCAGTGGACAAACTTCCCCAAGAGACCCCACTACAGATAACCAAATGTGGAGTATGGGGTCTCCCAGGACATGAGTAGTGTGTGGTGTACACATTAGGAAGAACTTTGAATAAGTTGTTGAAAGGGTTTAATCTTCACCCAAAAATAAAGGCATGATAGTGAAATTTCTTAAGTTTTGTCTTAAGACGTATATTCAAGTGATGTGAATGAAATACATTATAAATCATCTGGTGTGATCTTTATTGACACACCCCAATCCAATTACTTACATTTAAGTTTTAATGTCAGAGTGAATCAAACCATATATCTTTATCAAAACCTTAAAACTTAGGGAGTAAAAACCTATTGGTTGTACTCAACACAATTAAAGACAAGAAGAATATAAAACATTCATAATCATATAATAACAATATATATGTGGTTCGACAATATGCTTACGTAGATGGGGATATCACTCTGATAAAAATGGCTGCATTCCCCCTTTCTTAGGGGTGAGGGCTCCATTTATAGGGAAAAGAAAAGGAGGTTGAGCCATGAAACAACTTAATGACTTGAGATAGCTATTGAGACTGATTAGGCATATTACGATGAAAGATTTTTGTAGGTCAGTTTCAATCGTCATTGACCTCTAGAGTGAGATATTTAATTATATTAGGAGGCAAGTATGCTTTTTTAATATGTGGTCGAATTATCCCTTACAATTTCCCCCCAAATATTTGCATCCAGTTGAAGGTGCATAGGTTTGCTCGCTTCTTTAGTTGGATCTATATCATAATTAAGTACAATGCTGGCCAACCATGGATGCTGTGATCATTGAAATAAGTTGTGAATTGTGTTTGAATTTTATGATTCCATCTTTTTTATTAGTTTTATAGGTTTACTCATGTAGTATTCCCTAGTTTTTAAGGGCATGCTGGTAATCTGGCACCCGAAGCCCAAAGGGCAGTTGTTTGTACCAATCGTCATTTGAGGGCATGCAGTTAATGATGAGATTTATATTAGAAGTTATTATAAGACATTAACATTCTATTAACATCAACTTGATTCATTATCCAGTATTTTTAACCATCTTCAAGAGAACAGAAGTTCATTTGTGACTCTATAGCTTTGTAGGTTTCTTCTTCCCTTTACTCTCTGAATTTTCTGTAATTTCTTCAAAAATTCCTTATTTTATTCTCTTTTACTACTTTTCTTTGAAAAATGGTTTACATATTATTGACTTAAACACCATAGATGCATTAGGTTACTCTATGGGTGACCATTAAATTATAATAAATTTCCCTTCTAATCACGTATTTCTAGAGTTTTTTATATATTTTTTTAATATTTCTCTTCCCAATGCTCTCCCAACACTTGGAGACTTGTTAATGGCGTGAATAGGATCAATAAACTCTATGGGACCTAATTACGGATACCAAAGATTTTTTTAATCTATGTATGAGTAATGTCTAATGAAAAAGTCTATTACATGAAGGCAATAAAGGCTGAGAGAGCCTTGGTAGTCAATTTTTTAAACTCTAATATGGAGTACTGGGCCCACAAATTTGTAGTTAAGGGCTGGAAGCACTTGCTCATTCTGGAGGATGGTGAGCCCCAAGGGTCACAAATGCCCTAAGAGAGGACATTACATAGGTCTAGCTCATTATTGAAATTCATTTCTTTGTCTAAATTTATTTTTTAGTTTTCATGTCTTGTAATTGCTATGATATTTTGGTCTTATATTATGATGGTAATTGTAAGAAGAAAGAGCCTAATACTAGAGACACCAACTTTTTTTATTTACAAAAATCTTGGTTATTGAAACAGAGTTTGACAACCTTCGATCATCCTAGGTCGACTGCACTGCTTCTCTCTTCCACCTCTTAATTTCTTGCTCGTCATGTGGATCGAGAACTAAAGATCCCAAAAGTATTTATCGATTAAAACCCTTCAACAACCAATACCTCAAGATTATTTGAGTTCATTGATATCTCCACTATTCGCACAGTTATTCCCACTTCCACTAAACTAGAGATAAAACTAAAGAGGATAGTCCCCAATCTGATTAAGGATTCCTTTGGTCCTACTAATCTAACTTCCTAACCGATCAAGTAGAAGGAGGTTGGGGTTCCTACTAACCCCGTTGCTGAGGGGGATTCCCTTGAAAAGATACCGTTTTAATGTATAAACAAGATCAAGGTGAACATTAATTTTCCATTTAAACGTTGGCTTTAAAGTCATTGAATGTCCCCAATAATAAGGGGATGGGACGATATTAAGTTCTAATCACCAAGAAGCCAGATGTGACTCTTGTTATCTTAAGAGGAGCTTGCCTCCCAGCTGATCAATCCTTGGTCGCCATGCTTGCTATTGATATGTCAACTTTACATATCTTATATTAAATATCTCTCCTAAGTATCGGACTCCTTCACTTGAACTATATTTTTTTATGTTTCTTTGTGATAACTATCTTTATCTTCCTTTCTCTGCAGTTTGTGGTGTACTTCGTCAACATGCTTGATAGGAGATACAACTAAAAGAATGATATGATCGACTTGGGTAAGCCCTTAGATAGGGCTTTAAAGGTCCTTATTATTGCCCAAAATAAGTCCATGGAGCTTAAAGCTACTATGAAGGCCAAAATCCCCAAGGTTTCTCAACCTAAGGCAAATATGGATGATATGGAAAAGGCTAGTGAAGAGTCTTTTTAGTATTTGGCAACAATATTAGAATCTAATGATAATGCTATTGAAAAAGGTAGGGACAAGGCCTTTGCCAATGCTGAGAAGAAATAAGGCTTAGTCTATTAAAAAGGGGTAAGATGAATCCTTGGCAAAGGCATGGGTTTAATTTGGCTTTAAGTTGTTTGACAAACATGCTCATGGATCCCCTCACTAATAAGAGGAAGAAAAAGAAGAGAAAGAAGAGGTCGTCAACTATACTAAGGTTGTGCTAGAAAAAGAGGCTCGTGCTAAGTAGTTTAACTTAGGATCTTTTTATACATTTGATATGTCTTATCTATTATCTTATTTTATACCCCTTGTAAGGGCTTGCCCTACCTCTTGAAATGAAATGAAATGCCTTCTTGATTTAATTGTGTTCTTTTTCAGCTTCTATTTGATATTCTAGTTATGTATACCTTATACTTCCCGTGCCTTAAATTTTGAGCTCCTTTATTTCATTTCGTGTATCATGATGATAGTTTAGCCCTGGTACCTATCATTCAAAAGAAATGAAGATTTGTACTTAATTACTAGCAATGATGCATTTAATAGATCTTGAAAAACTTTTATTATTGTTTACCAAGCAGTACAGAAAATGACAAGTTTATACATTGACCAGACAAAAATGATTGCAAATATTTAGGCCAAGATGGAGGAGATCCAAAACATAACAGGTCTTTTGAATAATGAGAATGTCCCTACTAAGAGAGGATCTTAGGAAGACCGATAAGTCCTTTGAGAACGATGAACAAAAAAGGGTTTGTATAAGAAGATCATGAAGATAAAATATCATTTCGAAAAGGACCTCGGCCTGTTTGCGAGGACAGCTACGATGAGGGTTATGTGGATGCTCTAATACACTTAGACGAAGGCAGACAGATGGCCTATAATCACGGATGGTTTAATGCCCTAGCGGTTCTTCAAGTACCACATAATTCCTAGTTGTAGTAATGGTATGGGGTAAATTACCCATATATTCAGCATCCTCCAATGTGGAGCGAGGAGTCATGGTTCCCAACTAATGAAATTCTTATACAACTGCTAAGGGACTACCTTCTCTACCATAACTGTGATGATGAGTTACGTCCTAATTCGAATGATGGTCAGAGAGATTCTATGACTAAGGAGTTAAATTATCAAAAATGATCGAGTTGCCTCTTGGAAATTTTATTCCTTTTTTCGTAATTGGTCAACCATGATCGACTTTATAAATATTGATATTTTAAATGAAATGAATTTTAATTTCAATTCATGTTTGCATTCTCACTTTTCAGTTATGCATAGTATGTATCATTGGTCTTACTTTTTAGAATTATGTCGTCACACTAGATTAGTCCTAGTATTAAATAAGAGCACGAATGCACATGTTTACTAGGTAATCCACCTTTCAAGATTTTACCCAACTAAAATTGGTCGGGCCACTTTGTGCCTAAGGATTCCCCTATAGGTATTTATCTTGCCCAATTAATTCATGATGTTTTCATGTTATTAATGATGAAAATACGTGACCCTAAATTCATAACAAAATGTATTCATATTAATTAGTTTTCAAAATAACAATCATAATCAGAACGGATAAGAATAAGATGACTTTGCAATAACTTGGGCCTATAATTTGAAACAATCAAATTTAACCGTGTCAAATAATTTAACAAAATATAAAGTTTAAAATATTAAAATCTAATGACAAACTAATAATTAACTACTATGCTAATTGGCTTAAAAATAAAATTTTCTAAGGTTGACTGCGATCCAAACCCTAAGAATCTCTTTTCCCTCCATTATTTCCAAATAGTAGGGTTCCTGGAGATCATCTCTGATGACCCTAAATGGTCCTTCCTATTTGGGTACCATGTTTCCATTCAACGTCTTCCTCGTGTTTTCGATGACCTTTTGAAGTATATAATCCTCGACCTAAAACTTTCTCGAATTAACACCGTTATTGTACAACTTTTCCAACTTTTGTTATTAGTATGCCAATTTGATAAAGGTTTGTTCCCTTTATTTTTTGAATAGGTTGAGCTCAGTTCTAATGATGTTATAATTCATATTTTGCTTGGCGTCGGCTGTCCTCATGGTCTACAACCCAACTTCTAATGGTATAATGGCCCACATTCCATAAGCTAAGGTAAAGGGAATGTTCCCAGTTGACCTCCTGAGAGTTGCTTGATATGCCTAGAGGATGTCGAGAAGGTCATCCACCCATGCCCCTTTAGCTATTTCCAATATTTTTTTATTTCAGCGAGTATTGTTTTATCATAAACTTCATCTTGCCCATTTTTTTAGGGTAAGCCATTGAGCTGTAGTAGTATCTGATCCGATGACTATTGCAGACGTCACAGAAATGGATGCTCATAAATTTCATGCCGCTATCATTGATAAGAGTTCCTAGCACACCAAAACGAATCACAATGTTTCTTTAGACCAACCTGATCATGTCGGCGTCCCTTATGTTTTGCTAAGGGTTCAGATTCAATCCACTTGGTAAAATAGTTTGTGCCTATTATAAGGAACTTTTGTTTCTCAGGCGCTATGGGCAGCGGACCAATAATATCCAACCCCCACTGAACAAAGGTCCATGGGTTTATCAAAGGCTTGAGTTCACTAGATGACTGGTGGTGTATTGGTGGAAATAATTGGCATTTTTTACACTTACTCACTTAGGATATGACATCCTTTTTAATATAAGGCCACTAGTAAATTTCTCTTATTGATCTTAATGCTAAAGATCTTCCATCACTATGGCTACCCCAAATCCCTTCTATATTTTATAAAGGACTTGGTCAACATCGCTAGGATGCACATATTGTAAATATGTCCCGGTAAAAGATCTCCTATAGAGTTTCCCCTCAGGGGATAAGTAAAATAGATAAGACTTCACTTTTATCTGATGAGGTTATTTCTTGTGTGTATGTAGTGTATTTTTTGGTAAGTATAGGACTACTAAGTCCATCGAACTGGGAGATTTTTAAATGGTAAATACTTGGTCGGCCTTTTGTTCCTTATGGATGCTCGGCTAAGAATGACACTCTATATTGATTACTCTTTTTAGGTCATAGTTAACAATCCAAAGTGTCTAGGGAATTTGTGTGGCTATTATTCCCCCTAGGGAATTATTGGACTTGAACATTCTTGCACTTGGTGACCAAGCCTTGGGTGATATAGAGGTAGGATAATATGAATTCATCTTTGACATTGTAGTCAGTTGATACTTGATTGGGTACTAACCTTGAGTCACAATAGACATCAAGGTGATTATATCCAAGAGATATAACCTTCCTTAATCCATCGATGATAACCTCATATTCTGCTTCATTTTTAAATGCTTCAAAACTAAGGCATATTCATTACTTGAGGATTGTTTTATATAGGGTTATCAATACTAAGCCTTATCCTGACCCCTTGATATTATATACTCTATCCACATTGAGGGTCCAATTATCATGTAGGTAGGTATCTTTAGTTATATATTGATTATTAATTTTTACTTTATCAGGCCGATATTCTCCAATAAATTTAATGATGAAGTTCGCCAAAACCTGTCCTTTCAAGATAAATCTAGGTCAACACTGAATATTAAACCTCCTAAATCCATTGACCACTTCGACATATTTTTTGAGAGGTCAATTTTTCTAAGGACTATCTTGAATGGAAATCATGTTATAACTATGACAGATTGTGCCTCAAAGTAGTGCTTCAACTTGCAAGAGGCAATCATTAATTAGTAGGTTGTCTTTTCTAGCGGGAGATAAAGCATCTCAATATCCAATAATGCCTTGCTAACATAATATATTATGGCCTGATGCTCCACCTTCTCTCACATAAAGGATGAGCTAACTACATGGTCGGACATTGAGAGATACATATAGATTTTATCCCCTAGATTTGGGAGCATAATTAGATGAGCTTGACTTATATATAGTTTGATTTATTCAAATGCCTTTGAATATTCATCATTCCAGATTTTGTTCTTAACCTACCTCAATAGTTGAACGAGAGTCGTCATTTCTCAGAATAATTGGAGATAAAACGATTAAGTGTCTCTAGCATTTCAGTTAATTTTTTAATGTCTCTTATAATTTCGGGTGATTGGATGGTCCTTATTTCTTAGATTTGGTAAGGGTTTCCCTCGATTCCCCAATATATGACTAAGTAAGTTAAGAAATTTTCGAACCAGATGCTAAAGGAAATTTGGTTGCGTTGAGCTTCATTTTATAGTACCTGAGGACTTCAAATGTCTTTGCCAAGTCTATTAGATGGCCATCATTTTGTTTAATCTTCACAAGCATATTGTCTATATATACTTCCATGGTATCACCCAATTTATGTTTAGATATATTAGTAACCAATCGTTGGTAAGTTTCCCCTATATTTTTTTAGCCCAAACAGCATGGCCACGTAGAAATAAAGGCTAAGGGAAGTAATGAAATATAGTTTGTCTTAGTAGGAACCAAATAGAGGAATATGATGAATATTAGAATAAGCATATAAAAATATCATTCGTTTATGAATACATGTGGCATCCACCAATTGATCAATCTTTAATAGAGGAAGTAACCCTTGGTATGTTCTTTGTTTAGGTCTGTGAAGTCTATGCAAACTCTCTGCTTTTTATTACTCTTTCTGACCACAACTAGGTTTGAGAGCCATTTAGAGAATTGAACTTCTTCGCTGAACTTTGACTTCAAAAGTTTCCCTACTTCCTCTTTTATAGCCTTTTCTTGGTTATTTGTTGTGCCTTCTGTGTAATCTATAAAAATTATTTCTTCCACCACCGGTCACTCACGATTTAATAGTTATTTGGGGTGGTAGCTCCCTTTGTGTTTTCCTCATTTTTTTTTTTTTACATAGTTCTAATGGACTCGATAAATCATTTCCAAGAAGATGATTAATTTCCACATATATCCATTATGCACGGTTAGAAATAAATTTGAGCTTTTGGTGGTAGGTTGACAAGACTACTTTCCTTATGTAGATCCATCCTCTTCTAAATTATATTGTATAGTGATTCAATGTTTATTACCAATAATTCTATCATCTTTAATGTACTACAGGTCTGTACTTCCATAACAACCTTGCATAGTGGCATTGTTGTCCTTTCAATAAATCTGGTAAGAAGGATGTTTATTTCCCTTAGATCTTCCATCTTAAAATTGTTCTAGTTAAACATTTTGAGATACATGGATTATGAAGATCTCCCCTGGTCCGCTAGTAGGTTATGCACGCCCTAATTAGTGATTATGAGAGTGATTACTTGTGCATGATGATGTGGATTTCTAACTCCAACCAGGTCTTCTTTGGTGAAAATAATATGCTTGGCATAATTAATGTATTCTATTTAGTGACATTTGTTGAATATAGTTTTTTCTAAGTTAATCTGGAAAATTTCCATCACCACAGTAAGCTTCTTCAACTCCATCCTTAATGTGTTACCTTGGATATGGTTAGGTCTTGAGGCCCAACGGATAATGATGAACTCTTTCTCCATATCTCTATCGTCTAGTATTTTATTTGGCTTCTGGTCGTGCTTAGTGGGATCCTTGTTGTTCTTCTTCTCCACATAATTGTGCAAACGACCAACTCGAGGCAAGTTTTCTAGATATGACTTAAGAACTTTAGAATTATCCATCTTGTGCATGTGCTATTTATCATAGGGCATCTTAGGCCTGATTTTATCTTTTATGGGTTCCCTACCATATTTCTCGGCCACTTTAAGTATTATCGATCCATAATTTTTTCAGGATCTTATAGATCAAATTTTTTAAAATAGTGTTAATGGTGTGATGAACCTTATTTGGATATGATTTGTCACTGCCCTTTGGTAAACCATTCTTCTTTTTACCCCTCTTCTTGGGAGCATTATCCTTACCTTTATTTTTTTTCTCCTTTGGTCGATCATTATCTTGGTGAGTGCCTATTACTACATCTTCCACCTTATCATATTTCTCGATCCTAGACATTAGGTTGTCTATAGTAATATCTTCCTTCTTGATAAAGGATTGATGCAATATGAAACTGTTCAACAAATCGATCTTGAATGGGGAAACTGCTAGTTTCTCGAAGCAATATTCCACCTCATATCAGCTCTCCTAATAGTGTCGAGCATATTCATGCAAGGTTTCTTAGGTATTATTTTTCATCATGAGGAGGGAGTCCATCTTGTTTTGATGGGTGATGCTGATGATAAATCTTACGATGAATGCTTCTGCGAACTGTGTAAAGTTTGTGATTAAAACATGTGGTGATTTTTTAAATTACTTATGCACAATGTCCCCCAAACTGGAAGGGAAGATACGACACATAAGGTCCTCATTACTATTGTAAAACGTCATGGCCTGACAATATTGGTGAACATGGATAGTGCGATCAATTTTCTCATTATAAATCTTAAATTTGGGTGCAAAGAACTTCTTAAAAGGCTCATTTGGAAGATGAGGGTCCTCCTGGGAAATTCCTTAGTGGTTCTAGCCTCCATTGGGCATGGTGGTTATCTATCTCTCTTCGTATGAGGTTACAGATATCCTTCTTATCATGATGGTTATTGCAGTGATCTCTCATATTTAGTGCCCCCTACTGTATGAATAGTCTTGATAGCACAACGAGATCCTTCCTTGGTTAGGAGTCTTACTTGCTTAAGGGCTAAATATGCAGGCAATCTCATGACGTTTGAGGTTGGAGGTGTGCATTCTCCTCTTGGTGGTGGCACGTGGCTACTTCCTATTGACGAAGATGTTGCTCATAGTCATCCCCAAGTCACGATATATGGTTTGATCATGGTGGCTTATTTCTCTCCATTTCTTGATACTCACATGAACAGGGAGTGTTGCAGCTCTTGTTGGGCTAGATCATAGATTTGATCCAAGGGATCCCATGGTTGTCCTGATTATCTTGTAGAATGTCGTGAGATGACAAATGCTCATTATGAAAATGAGATATGATTGGGTGATTGTTGTCTTTGTTTGGTTAAGAAAGGATAATTTCTTCCCACAAACGAAGCCAATTATAGGAGGTAGTATTCTACTTGTCGTATTCAAAAAAATTAAATCCGAATATAATATAAAATATGCGCAATTACACAAGAATAATATTTTCGTTGTTCGACAATGTGTCTACATTCATAGAGAGTTTCTTTCTCCTTTGATAATCTCACATGACTCTTTCCCCAAGGGTAAGGGTTACATTTATAGAGAAAAGAAAAGGAGGTTGCACTTTACAACAACTCTATGACTAAGGATAACTATCCAGACTAATTGGCCATATCAATCTCCAAGATTTTCGTAGGTCAGCTTCAACAATCCTTATCCTCTTGAGTGATACCTTAAATCGGATTAGGAGACACGTTTACTTTTATCATATGTGATAGAATTATCCTTCACATAAACATAAGCTATAATTTCAAATAAATGATCGAAAATCCATAAACTAAAAATTCTAATAAAATTTAGATGGATGCAATTTTACCAATTTTCTAAAAGATAAATTCTTATAAACATCATTTTCATCGAACAAAAGCTAGTTATTTCTTTCCATCCATACTAAACCAACCCGATCTATTAGATTTGGTAGTGAGACCTCAACACCTAAAAAATGATATCATAAGAACCATGATCAGACTAGCTCAATGAACATATCACTACACAAACAATGCATAAATAAAATGCAATAAATCATATCCATGTGCTATTTATATATACGTACCGGCCTATTCATAAAGAATGTCCCAACATTTTTGAACCAAAGTTCACAAATACTGTATGAAATAGACTATTCTCCCACATTCCCGATCAATGAGTAAGCCCTCGTTTTGGTAAGCTGGGATGAAACCAATCCAAATCTATGATAATAATTATATCCATGACAATACACACACACACACACACACACACACACACACACACATATATATATATATATATATATATATATATATTCAAAGTGAGTATGCTCACCTCGCTTATATAAACGACATATTCTTTTTTGTAATCAAGTCAAAGTTGAAGCCACTACCTCCATGCCAACTAATCCAATAAAATTTAGCATTTGCAAGATATATAATAAACACACCAATCTCAATTAAATACATAACAATATTTTGATATATACCGCGTTCATTCTTTACCATTTTTATACCACACATCATTATCCACATAACATAACTTAACGATTATCAATCATATATTCAATTTATAATATTTTATCAAACCCTGGAATATAACCCTAACTAATAAATAATAATCATAATTTAGTTATCTAGTTCAATATTTATACATGTTCTTCAGGATTACCCAATCCATGGAAATTATCCATCCTTCGTAGGTTAAGATGAAATACACGCCTTCCTTTATTGCATTCTATCTATTTACTTACATATTCATACTACCAAATAACATATATAAATAATTATCACACTCTTATGTTGTAATTTCATAACTTATATCATTCTTATCATAATCATATGATTTAACACCGAGATATGAATGAATCTAATTGCTCATAAGTTTTCTTTGAAACTAATTATGTTTTTAGTCATGTTTACGAATTAAACTGTAAAAATTGGTAATGAACTATCCTTTAAACCATATATTTTTGCAAATACCTGTAACTATAGGTTCCAACGCATTTTATGGTGCATCATTCTAATTGTTTTGGAGAAATTTATGATCATTTTACTACAATATGTAAAGTTATTTTTGAAAAATATAGCATGGAAGTTTCTATTTAAAATCATCACTTAGACCAAACTAAAGGGTATTTTATTATGATTTTGGAATGTTAGATCCACATATGTTATCTAAAATATCAATTGGTATCAATATGTTATTGTTGATCATAAAATAACTTGTGTAGAGAAAGATCTTCAAATTTTTTATCTCATATTATCTTACATCTTATTCGTAAAATGTTAGTCACTCTTACATTCTTTAGGTAATGATAACTATTGCCTCTTAAAACTAATTACATGATACACCCTTAATTGTTTAGTCACTTTTACACTTAAGCATCATATGTTTATTTTAACTTTACATATAATACTTTAATTACACATAACCTCCTCGTATGTAGCTATATCTTTTAAGTGATCATCTCATCATCTTCTAATATTTATATATCCCTCCACATAAATTATTTTATATTTTATTTTATAGTAAGGCATAGAACTTAATATAGTTTATGCTTATTCTTCATCCAATGTTAGCCACACTTTCATCTATTATATTAATTCTCATAAGAAACATATATAATAAAGTTTATGAATATAATTATACTTATGCATCACTAAATCTCCCAAATCAAGTGTTGATGTAAAAAACTAGATTTGATCTAATTATTTTAATCACAGATAAAAATGAATAAAGAAATACTAGACAATAGATTTTTAAAGTGGTTCAGCCTTGTGAGAATGGCCTACATCCACTGTTTTTGTATTGGTGACTGTTTGCTTGGACTTCTCGATAAAAATGGTTTTCTCAAGAAATTCCGTCCCCTTAAAATCAGGAGGTTACAATGTATTTATAGCCTTAAGGCTGCATAAATGAAAGGACAATACGCTGTTGTCTAGTAGACATGTACATCTGTATGATAGTAATGAGCATTTAATGTGCAGTCATCTCTTTGATTTTCTTATTCTGCACGCTAAGTTTCTAGGGCCGCCTGAGTTACTTGGACTGCTTAAGTTGCTCGGTACAATGAAGTTCCTCGGAGAACATGGGTTGCTCGGGACGCCTGAGTTTGTCGGGGAGTTTAAGTTCCTCGGAGTCAGTGTGTTGTTCATTGAAAGTGTTTGTAGGTGCCATGTAGGTTGACACGTGTCTCCACATAATTGATCCACGTCAGCAGACTAAATTTGGTATCAACAGAAGCCCCCAATGTTTCATAGTTTGATGTCGAAGAAAAGTAAGAACATTATTCTTGAAAATTGCATAGATTATCGGTTTGTATGGTTTGTAGGGAAACGATCGTTGTATATAACTCCTTTTTGAATGCATAGTATCAGGACTCATAAATATTTTAAATGTTCATGACCACTTCGATTTTTGTGCCTCTTTTCTTCTTTTTAGCCGCCGGATACGCAAACGTCCGCCCTTATAATCATTGCTTTCTCGATTCCCGAGGTAATGTATTTAAGTGCGACAAAAATCCAATCGTCTTTCACCTTTCAAATTTATATCTTTGAGCTCTTCATTTTCTCTCTATGTTGTTCCTTTATTCTCTCCGTCGTTCGTTGTCACCTGATCTCTTTTTCTCTGTAAGATTTTCTTCCCTTTCTTCTATTTACTTTGTTCATCATGGTTTATCTTATTGAGTCATTGGATAAATTTAGATCTGAATTTTCAATCCCTTCGTGGGTTATTCTGGAAGAACTTTCTGAACCCTATGATTATTTTTCTTTGGCTGAGGGACATTGGTTCCCTAGTCTCTTTGTGGTCGAATGTGGATTTTCTTTTCCTCCAAATCCCCTATGTTTGGAGTTCTGTCAATATTTTGACATTGTACCTGCAAAAATAGCTCCAAATACCTGGAGGATAGTTAATGGTGTTCACAGATTGAACCAACTCCATGGAACCCGTTTAGGGATTCCAGAGATTATGTACCGCTATAGATGGGTTGTCAGTGTTTCCACATTTTATTTGAAAACTAGGTTTTTGAATAGGGCTTTAGTTATCAATCTTCCAGACGCCAATAAGGATTACTTTGAGCATGGGATTGTTATGAAAAATTGGCAACATGCTCCATTAAATGGAGATGATGTATATCAGGGTCCCAGGTGTCCCCCATATGGCAATGGAATAGGTTGTTTTTATTCTTTGAAATATTATTTTCTTGGTGTTTGATAAAATTTATCACTGACATTTATTTTTATTTTGTTACAGTTGACAGTAAAAGAAAACCTCCAAAAGAAGCTGACGTTAATTTAAAGCATTTGA
Organism: Sambucus nigra; assembly: GCA_949130495.1. Lineage (NCBI taxonomy): Eukaryota > Viridiplantae > Streptophyta > Magnoliopsida > Dipsacales > Adoxaceae > Sambucus > Sambucus nigra. The sequence continues at coordinate 617,150,365 of OX422209.1, forward strand.
AACTTATCTGGGATTTGCACCAATCTGTTGCTGAGGAACATATTAGGTATGCCTCTTATTTATTGCAGTACAAGAGTTATACCTCGTCTTTCACTGCTCGTCCTTGTCCAATCGTAATTAATTTTGACCAAGTACCAGCTTTTAAGAGTAGTGTAGAAGGTTCTTCCTCTGAGTCAATTGCTCCCGTCAGTAACCTAATGAAGAGAAGAAGAGCTCATGCCTTCTTTGATAAATTTGCCTCTACCAATGTGGAAGCAAAGAAAAGCAAATGAAATGTTCCTGAAGAAGGGACGAGAATTATTGATGCACCTCCTCCTGCTGCTACTGAGAAATCTGTTGAGAAGCCCCCTGTGGCTCCGAGCAAGATTGTTGTTATTACTCCTCCGAGTGAGGTTATTGTCATATCACCAACAAAGACATCGTCTTTAGTTGAGAATGTTCCTGCTCCTCCGAGGAATTTAAAGAAAAGTTCTTCTGAGAGACCTGCTGAACTGGTCTCTCAACCTTCAACTATTGAAGGTGGTGTTCCAACCTTTGTTTCTCTGAGCTCCGCTGTGGGCTTGGTAAAATCCTGGACTATCTTAGAAGTCTAAGGCATTGAGGATTCCCTTTCTCATAAGAGAATAACAACACTGGCTACTCAACACATTACCTCAGTAAGTATTGTTAGCATGATTCTTTCACTTTCTAATATTATGTTCATATATTGACTCATCATTATTTCTTCCTCCAGCTGGCGGCGTGTTTCAACATCCTTGTGAAGAAGGATGAAGCAATCAAGGCTTCAAGTTCCTCGGGAGGGGTAGAGGAAGCCTTCGTTGGTCTAACCCAGTCTTTAAAAGACTCTCGTTAAAAGTACGAGGAAGATAAGGTTGCCTGGGAAAAGAAACTCAAATCCATTGAGTTGTACAAAACTCAAGCTGAGAATGCCTCCAAGGAATTAGAGAATAAATTGAAAGAGTTTGTTCTGAGCAACAAAAATCTTGAACGGAATAATAAGGAGCTTGAGGCTAAACTCAAGGCTGCTGAAAATGAAGTTGTTGCTCTTAAAGATGTTAAGCGACAGAAGAAGGAGGTGGAGGAGAAATTGAACGTTGTCGAGGAGCTTCTTAGGGAAAGGACCTCCTCGGAGAGGTCAAAGATGAAAAAAGCAGTTAAAAATTCTTTTAGTGCTGGTTGGGATAAAGGCTGGAACAAAGGCCTGGCTGCCATGTCTTCTCAAATGGAGTATGACAGCCTTAAATATTTTAGGGACGGATGGGTCGCAGCCTTGCAAGAGTTGAAAGTTGCTGAGGATTCTAAACTATTCCAGCGACACATTCATGGCCCTCCTCCCTCTCCTGGAGAATAAGAAGAGGACGAAGCTGCCTCAGATGAGTCTTCCACGATGATTGGAGATAAAGTTCCTGTTGTTCCAGCTATTCAGACTACCGAGCAACTCCAACCAACCAGTACTTCCGCTGAGCAGCTATCATTTTCTTTCGAGCAACCAGCCCATTCATCCAAACCTTCTGAGTAAGTCATAGGGAACAAAGAGAAGGTGTAAAGTTGCTCGGGTTTTTATTTTGTTGTTCTATTGAATGTAATCTAAGACTTTATATCTTTTTTATGATGAAATAAAATTCGAATTTTTGGTTGTTCATCTCAAATTTCTCCCCTACTTGCTCTTTCTGCATCCTTATTGATTCTTTATATTTATCTTTGCTAGTTTATAGCCAGGATGGATCTCTTATCAGCTCATGATATAGAATTAATGAAGAAATGCAATGACTATTTTAAAGTGGGTCATTCAGATCTTGATGAGACTCAAATCATTGATATCCTGGGTTTAGATGCCTCTGAATGGGCAGTTAGAGCTTACCAATATCTGAAGTGCTAGCTCGACCGCGCTGTTACTAACAATGTGGATTACTATGAGATGATTGAGGACCTCCAAGGAACGATCGAGGAACTCGAGCAGTAGTACAAAGAATCCTTCGCACTTCTGCATCAAGGGTACAAAAAGAAATTTTAGCAATTGAGTGCTAAAAAAGGATATGATAAATTCATCTCTGCTTATGAGATGAAAGAGAGCGTTCTGAAGCTTGAGGTTGAAGAGCATAGGCATATTGCTAAGTTGGTGGGGCAGGAAAACATTGTTTTGCAAGAAGAGATTAAACAACTCAAGTCTGCTGCATCTTCCTCGGGGGCCCTCGTCCCTCTTAATGATGAAGGTTTCTCTTTCTTGGTGGTAGAAAATGCCAACTTACGAGATGAGTTGGAAACTTTGAAAAGGTCTGGACCTTCCACCTCCACTCGTGGACGAGCAATATCTTCTTCTCGGGGACGAGTAAGGGCTGGTCGGGTTTCTATTGAAGAAGCAAGAACTCAAGCAGCCTTGGAGAATCAGGCATTTCAGTTGGTGGAGAAGAATCAAGCTTTGGTAGAGATGTCCAAGAAGATCCTGAACCTCAGCGAACAACTTACTACCCAACACTCTGTCTTGGAAAATAAGGAAATCATGGTGAAGAATCTTCACGATAAACTGGAGAGGTTAACTTACCAATTCCACAAACAACCCAGAGAATTTTTTATGGCTAGGTATAATGAAGCCCTTTACCATCTTGATCATCGGATCTAGCAGTCGAATAATGAGGGGTACAAGCAAGGATGGTTGAATGCTATGTGTGTGCTAAAATTGGAGCAAGGGAACTACTTATGGGGTTATTATGAGCCTGGAGTGCTCGACTTGACCGTGCCTCCTTTTAAGCTTGATTTTAATTGGATACCTGCTCGGGCCATTCCTCGATGCTTAATCTCCAAATATCTTGATGACTACAATCTTCATGCTAACATTGATATATCTCGCCCAGAGCATTTGCTTGATCGACCTTCTATGATGAATGTCAGAATACTGAGAGATGTAAATTTTATAAATTCTCCTTATGCCTTAGAAGACCCTCCTGCTGGAGTAGAACCTGTTTCAAAGGCAGAAGGGAAAAAACTGATAGAATAGGATTTTTATTGTAATGAAGTATATTTTTCACATCATGTGTAATTCTATTCGTTTTAAATGAAATTTTTTTGCTATTTCATTATCTTCTAAATAATTTGTAGAATGTTCTTGCTTGATGGTTGATAAATATATGTGTATATATAATACTTATCCCATTTATTATTTAATTTGAGTTAATCGCTTTCCGACCAACCGAAGTTGGTGGTAAATAAGTTTCCGACCAACCAGAGTTAGTGGTAAATGTTTTCTGACCAATCGAAGTTGGTGGTAAATAAGTTTCCCTTCCGACCAACCGAAGTTGGTGGTAAATAAGTTTTCGGCCAACCGGAGTTGGTGGTAAATGAGTTTTCGACCAATCGGAGTTGGTGGTAAATAAGTTTTCGACCAACCGGAGTTGGTGGTAAATGATTTCCGACCAACCGGAGTTGGTGGTAAATGCTTTCCGACCAATCGGAGTTGGTGGTAAATAAGTTTCTGACCAATCGGAGTTGGTGGTAAATTCTTTCCGACCAACCGGAGCTGGTGGCAAATTAGTTTTCGACCAATCGGAGCTGGTGGTAAATAAGTTTCCGACCAACCGGAGTTGGTGGTAAATAAGTTTCCTACCAACCGAAGTTGGTGGTAAATGCTTTTCGACCAATCAGAGTTGGTGGTAAATAAGTTTTCAACCAATCGGAGCTGGTGGTAAATAAGTTTTCGACCAACCGGAGTTGGTGGAAAATAAGTTTCTGACCAATCGGAGTTGGTGGTAAATAAGTTTTCGACCAATCGGAGTTGGTGGTAAATACTTTCCGACGAACCGGAGTTAGTGGTAAATAAGTTTCCGACCAACCGGAGCTGGTGATAAATAAGTTTCCGACCAACCATAGTTGGTGGTAAATGCTTTCCGACCAACCGGAGTTGGTGGTAAACAAGTTTCCCGACCAACTGGAGTTGGTAATTGCTCTGAATTTGATGTGTAGTGTGTAACACTAACATTCTGAAAAAAATTCAACCAAAGAAAGAAACTAGATGAAGCATCACTTTATTTATATTGAAGAAACTGTATTACATATGAATTAAAATCATTGATAATACTTGCGTAGATGCTCTGCATTCCATGCATTCTTAAATTCTTCTCCTTCCAAGGTTTCAATGTTGTATGTCCCTGGGCGAACAACTTTTGCTACTATGTAGGGTCCGTGCCAGTTGGCTTCTAGTTTGTTGTGATTTTGGATCACTTTCTTCAGCACATAATCCCCTTCCTTCAAATCACACTTCTTCACTCTTTTGTTATGGAACAAAGCTGTTCGTTGTTGATATGTTGCATTCCTGATCGCTACTTCTTCCCTAACTTCTTCGAGCATATCTAGGTCTAATCTTCTCATCAAGTCACTATCAGGAGAGTTGAAATTTAGTACTCTATACGTAGGTGGACCCAATTCAGCCGGTATGACAGCCTCACTCCCAAATGCCAGTATGCATGGGGACTCCCCAGTTGCTGTTCGTGGTGTGGTGCGATAAGCCCATAACACAGAGTGTATTTCATTAATCCAATTTGCTTTTGCACTATCGAATCATTTCTTAAATCCATGTAGTAGTGTTCTATTTGTCACCTCAGTTTGTCCATTGCTCTGGGGGTGACCTGGTGCAGAATGAGTTTTCAGTATATTGGATTGATGACAGTATGCAGCAAACTCCTCGTTGTCAAACTGGGTTCCATGGTCAGTGATGAATGCATGTGGGAGAACATATCTGCAAATAATGTTTTTCTAAATGAATTGATAGACTTTGTCGTATGTCATATCAATAAGGGGCTCAGCTTCCACCCATTTTGTAAAATAATCCACAGCAACCACAAGGTACTTGAATCTTCCCTTGGTCGTCGGGAGTGGCCCGACCAAGTCTATCCCCCACATGGAAAATGGCCAAGGGGATGTTATGGGTTTTAATAATGCCTGAGGAGTTCTTCGGATAGACGAAAAGCGTTGGCATTTATCTCACTTCTTAGCATAAGCTGCGCAATCAGCTCTCATTATCGGCTAGTAGTACCCCTGCGTGGTTATTCTTCGTAAGAGCGTCCGACCAGCTACATGGGCTCCACAAGACCCTTCATGAAATTCTTCAATCAAATCTTTCACTTTAGAGGGATGGACACGTCTTTGTAGCCCTGCTATAACTCCTCATCTGTACAAAATGCCACTAGTCAATACATAATGAGCAGCTTTAAACTTTAATTTTTTGGATGCGAGTTTATCAGTTGGTAAAGTCTCATCTTCAATATAGGCCCTGATGGGATCCATCCAAGATGGTCCTAATTCGAGGGTAATCAAATTCATCATTAGATCTTCGTCTATGCTCCGACCAACTAGGATTTCTATTGGGATGGTTCTTCGTAGCTCGGTACGAGTGGCTGATGCCAATCGAGCTAGTGAGTCTGCTCTTGCATTCTCCAATCTTGGTATTCTAATCAATTGTACTGTAGTAAGACTTGATACAACCTCAATTTCTTTGGCATGATACTTGATCATTAATTCTCCTTTTGCTGCATACACCCCCAGAACTTAATTTACAATTAACTGAGAGTCACTGTACACAACGACTTTCTCTGCCTTCATGGTTTTGACCAAGTTTAGTCCCACGATCATTGCTTCATATTCGGCCTCATTATTAGAAGTTTTAAATTGAAAGCGCAGAGCATACTCCACATCAATCTCATCTAGACTTTTTAAAATAATCCCTGCTCCACTGCTCGCAGTGCACGAAGAGCCATCCACATACAAATTCCATATTGGTAACTTATCATCGAAATTTTGATTAGAGAGAGTTCCTCGGTGGAATATCTGGTACTTCCTTTTGTCCTTCTTCAGTACTTCTCGCTGCTCGTCAGTCATCTTTTCCTGCTCGACTAGTCGTTCTTGCTGCTTGCCTACCGACATTAGTTGGTTGGGGTTTGCATTTGATGATCCTGTAATATCCACAGGTTGATCAGTATTCAAATTCTGTTCTTTGGAGGTATTTTCTTGAGTAAACTCTGCAATAAAGTCCGCTACTGCCTGCCCTTTGAGCGACGACCTAGGCTCATAAATTATATCATATTCACCGAGCTCTACTGCCCAATACATCAATCTTCCTAATTTTTTCGGTTCATGCATAGCTTACCTTAATGGCATGTCGGTGTACACCACTATAGTATGGGCTTGGAAGTATGGCATCATTCTTCTTCTTACTTCAATCAACGCTAGTGGCAACTTTTTCAACCTTGGATATCTGATTTCTGCTCCTCGGAAAGCTTTGTTGGTGCAATAAACTGGTTTCTGCACTCCATCCTCCAATCTTATCAATGCCGAACTAACAGCATTCTCTAAGACTGCTAGATACAACTACAGTCTTTCTCCCATCTCTGGCCTAGACAATAATGGAGGTGTACCTTGATATTTTTTCAACTCTTGAAAAGCTTTCTCGCATTCATCATTCCACTCAAAAGTTTTTCGGAGTGTTTTGAAGAATGGGAGGCATCTATCAGTTGCTCGTGACACAAATCTATTAAGTGTTGTTACTCGCCCTGTGAGGCTTTGTACTTCCTTCTTCGCGGTTGGAGATTGTAGCTCTAATAGAGCCTTGATCTTTTCAGGGTTCGCCTCAATCCCTCGTTGATTAATAATGTATCCGAGAAACATACCTTCTCGTACTCCGAATATGCATTTGGTGGGGTTCAGCTTCATTTGATATTTCTCTAGTTGATCAAAGGTCTGACCTAGATCAACTAGATGATCAACATCTTTCTTGCCCTTCGTCAGCATATCATCAACGTAAACCTCCATGTTATGAATGATTTGCTCTGCAAACACCTTATTCATCAATCGCTGATATGTTGCGCCTACATTTTTCAATCCAAAAGGCATAACATTATAATAATAAGTTCCCCTTGGGGTAATAAAAGAGGTACTCTCCCTATCCTCAGGCTTCATTTTAATCTGGTTGTACCCAGAATAAGCATCCATGAAACTCAACAATTCATGGCCCGAGGTAGCATCCACCAGCTGATCAATTCGGGGTAAAGGAAAATGATCCTTTGGACAGGTTTTATTAAGATCATTGAAGTCCATCCTCCATTTGTTATTTTTCTTCTTCACCATTACGACATTTACTAGCCAGTCAGGATATTTGACATCCTCAATAAAAGAGGCTTTTTGCAGTTTCTCTACTTCTTCCTGTATGGCTTGGTTCTTCTCAGGACTGAATACCCTTCGTCGTTGCTTCACTAGCTTGATTTCCCTATTCACGTTGATCTCGTGACACGGGAAATTTGGGTCTATCCCTGGCATATCTTCATGACTTCATGCAAAAGTTTGCTTTCTGCATCTTAAAAATGCTATAAGCTCTTGTTTTATTGATACATCTAGTAATGCACCGATTCGAGTTGTTCGTTCTGGATGCTCGTCATCCAGAATGATATTTTTGGTAGCTTCCATGACCTGGCCTTTAACGAGTTGAGACTCGTCTCTTGGGTCCAAAGTTTCTATCTCCGCATCCTCTATTTCATCTACCTGATAAGTAGTAGTCTTCTTCATGGACTCTTCATGCTCCTCCTACTCGGTAGATGAATAGTAGTATTCCCGAGCTACTTTTTTGTCGCCTTTCACAATTCCCACTCCAAAATTAGTTGGGAATTTTAAACATTGATGTACAATAGATGGTACTGCTTTGAACTTCTTCAGGCCTACTCTTCCCATGATGATATTGTAAGCTGATTGGACGTTTTTATCCATTACAAAAAAGCGTACTCTTTCTGTTCGACAAGCAGGCCATGTACCGATAAGCATATCCAACTTGATCGTCCCAAGTGGAAAAACCTTCTCGCCAGTAGAACCAAGGAGGGGTCTATGATATGGCTCCAACTAGGATAGCTTTAGATTCAAAATATCAAAACATGGGTAGAACATGATATCTATCGAGCTACCATTATCCACTAATACTCGTGAAATAACTACTTCCTTCATTCTCATTTTGATCACCAATGGGTCATCATGAGGATATAGCACACCTTCTAGGTCGTTCTTAGAGAAACCAATGACCAACTTGTCTTTATTTACCTTCCTCGGGCGATCATCTTCAGCTAGATTTATTCGTTGAATGTACGAGCAAGCTTGAGCTTTATTGAGGTAAGCTTTCCTCTCCGCAGAAAGGTCTCCACCTCCTGCATCTCCACCTGTAATAACATTACAATTAAATGATCCAAAATGAATAGAAAATACATCACGTTCTAGTTGTCTTGGTCTTTTGGGGAGATCGGGATCATCTTGATCCTCTTCTGGATCTTCTTCATGACTTCTTTTCTTGTCTTCTTTTGCTTGACGAGGATATTTAGATCTTCTTCTTCCTCGGTCGTTGGTCTTTCCACCATTTTGGCGATCAACATACTTAACTAATTTTCCTTGTCTGATGAGTGCTTCAATTTCATTCTAAAGAGCTATGCACTGTTTGTTCGTATGACCATGGTCTTTGTGGAATTCGCAATATTTGGACTTGTCTCTTCTGTCCGGATCTGCTTTCATTTTTGCTGGCCAGGCTAGCTCCTCGTTATTCTTGATTTCCTCCAGAATATGATTTATATCTACCTTTAAAGGAGTGTAACTTCCAAATTTCTTCATCTGTTCTAATGTTTTCTTTTCCTTCGATTGCTTGTTACCACCATTGTTCTTCTGATCCTTTCTTTCGGTTTTACCATCTTCCACCTTGGTCTCCTTAGTGTCTTCGTTCTTCTTCGCAACCATGGCTTCCTCAGCATTCATGATTTTGGATGCTTTCACCATCAGTTCTGCCATGGTCCTGGGCATATCCTTGGCTAAAGTGTAGTACAATTTATTGGGCAATAATCCATTCATCAGAGCAGTAATTATTGTTTTTCCTCATAATCAATTACTTCAAGTTTCTCATTATTGAAACTAGTAGTATAGTATTGGTGCTTTCACCTACCTTTTGTCTAACACTTAGCAAGTGTGCTACTCTTTTGACTGGTTTTGCTCCAAAACAGAAGTTCCCAATAAAGAGCTCTGCTAATTGAAAGAAAGTCTCAATATTCCCTCGAGGAAGGTTGTTGTACCATATCTGAGCTGATCCGGTATGAGTTCCTAAAAATGCTCTATATCTCATCTCGTCCGGCACTGCATAGATATCAACAGCTGCTTGGTATTGTTCTATATGAAGGACAGGGTCAGTTTTTCCATCATATTTAGGTGTCACTACAGGTGCTTTGGATTTTGATGGTGTGGGAAAATCCACAATTGCCTGTACAAATGGTGTTCCTTGAACAAAAGTTCTTTGTAGAGGATTTTTGGCCTTAGCCATTCCCCTAATCTGTATTCCAACCCCTGAATAGATCCCTTCCATGCATCATTTCCCTCCTCGGGCCTATTGGTTCGAGCCACTGTTCGCACTGAATTTGCCTCTTGGGACCTTTCATGATGAGGAGTTGGTCGTGATTGAGCAGAGCCTTCCTTTAAATCAAATGGTCTTTGAGATTACTCGACACAATCCTAGGGAGACTTCTATTCCTCCTAGGTCCCAAACGATCAAAAGGAGAGATTCTACTCAACCTTTCAAGGGCACTTGTCCTCTCTGGAGATAGAGTGACGTTTTGTTGAGTGTCTGTAGCTCGTACTGAGGAAGTCCATCCAGGCTGATAAGAAGGATCATTAGATTTCTTAGTACGATAGGAATCGGTGTGTCTGGATCGAGATACCTCTGGAAATAATGTTTGCCTATTTCGCGAAGAAGGTAAACGGGTATTTCTCTGAACGCTTCGTTGTCCTGATTGGGCTGGCACTCTGCCTTGAACAGTTTGTATGAGTTGACGCATGGTTTCTTGCATGGCCGTCTGGCCTTGGGCCAAATTAGCCATTATTCCTGCCAGATTTGAGAAATTTGGCGGAGAAGAAGGGTTTGGAGGAATTCCAGTGTGTTGATTACTGGATTCTGGATTATTAGCCATTGATGATGAATTATTTTGATGAAAAATGCTACGTACAATCGTTTCCCACGGACGATGCCAATCTGTTGATGTAAAAAACTAGATTTGATCTAATTATTTTAATCACATATAAAAATGAATAAAGAAATACTAGACAATAGATTTTTAAAGTGGTTCAGCCTTGTGAGAATGGCCTACATCCACTGTTTTTGTATTGGTGACTGTTTGCTTGGACTTCTCGATAAAAATAGTTTTCTCAAGAAATTTCGTTCCCCTTAAAATGTGGAGGTTACAATGTATTTATAGCCTTAAGGCTGCACAAATGAAAGGACAATGCGTTGTTGTCTAGTAGACATGTACATCTGTATGATAGTAATGAGCATTTAATGTGCAGTCGTCTATTTGATTTTCTTGTTCTGCACGCTAAGTTTCTCGGGTCGCCTGAGTTGCTCGAACCGCTTAAGTTGATCAGTACAATGAAGTTCCTTGGAGAACATGGGTTGCTCGGGACGCCTGAGTTGGTCGGGGAGTTTAAGTTCCTCGGAGTCAGTGTGTTTTTCATTGAAAGTGTTTGTAGGTGCCATGTAGGTTGACACGTGTCTCCACATAATTGATCCACGTCAGCAGACTAAATTTGGTATCAACATCAAGGTAAAGGAAGTTTCAACTATCACATTTATATTTCTTTAAACTCTCTTTACATTATTTTACATTAGTATATTAATTAATCTATTGTGAATTATCTTAAGTTTAACATTTAAGTGTGATAAAAATTATACATAACCAAATCCAACCCTATGAATTTTCTCTTAACATCATACGTGGGTGAAAAAGTTTCATCGAGCATCTCCATTCTATGCACAATTAAGACATGCCTTGAGCAAGCGATAACTTGTTCACTTCGATTTTATATTTCCCCCAATGTTTATTTTAAGCAATACAACCCTTTGCTCTCATTTCCTTTTATTGCGTTCATACAACATTATATGACTCTTAAGAATCCATCGTCTACTGACTATTTAAAATCATTGAGGTCTAGTTTCTCAATGGATATCAAACTCCTATTCAACTCTAACAACAAAAATGAACTCTACTCCATTCAATATTTTGAGCTTCACCCACACACCCTCAACAACACATTTATCCCCATTAAACATATTCAGGTAACCTTTATGATTTTCTTAGAACACTTTCGTACATTCTCTCTTAGAGAAAATATTATTCAAAGATATTGAATCTAATATTCATTTATCTTAAGATATATACTTACCTTTAAAAATTGTGACTCCCATCCTATCATTGTTGATTTTTCCCATAATCCCTTGAACTAAAACTATTAGATTCAATATATCCTTAAATGTATCATTTTTATTTAAGATGATGGTGATTATTGTCATAAGAATCCGATAAAAAATGACAAGATCATAAATATTTACTCGATCATCGCATAAATTTTCGTCATCAAAGATCCCATGAGATATAATAATTTGATTTATGTTGGCACTCCTACATCTTCAAACAATAAAAATCTCATTTGAGATTGATTTGTATTGAGATTTTTTCCTAGATAAAGCTTTATTTATATTTTTCAACACTTAGCATTTTATTATCACCAATGACATTAGTTATAATATCATCCCCTAATAGAGTGTTGTATTGTTGTCAATCACCTTGACTCAATATCTTCCCAATCACCATTTGCCATATTTTCGACTTCAATGCTTATGCTAGTCTTTATTGATTTGTGATATCCTTTAGTCTACCTTGCTTTATCACGATTTTACCTTTTCCAACAACTAATTCACCTTATAACATAAAACTGTATATTTGAACATGGGTGGATGTGAATGCTTAAGACTTTTAAACATTAGTTATTTTAAACCAAAATCTTATACATGGGTATAAATAAACAACTTGTGTTCACAAAAGTTATGATACCAATATATTATGCTCCAATGGCATCACACCCAACCAAAGAAGTATATATATATATATATATATATATATATATATATATATATATATATATATATATATATATATAAATATATATATATCTGTGTGTGTGTGTGTGTGTGTGTGTGTACACGTCCCATAAGATGTTGAACATATAAACAAAACAGGGGCATTTGTCCATAGGTCCTATATTAGAACATTTAAAGCAATAAGTTAAGTGAGATATTTAATAAACTGATTAGTCTTACAAATAATTTATTTGTTTGAAGTGAACATATAAAATCACTACTACAATATAAATAATCCTTATTAGTGAATTTGAGGATACATATAATTATCTCTCTAAATAATCACTGCCCCAAAATAATTATATGCAAACATCAATTTTTTTTATGGATTCAGATAAATTTACTACCTATCCAAAAATTCTTTTGTTATACCTTAAATATAGTGTACTTCGTAGACCTATTATAAGGTGAAACTTGTCATGATGATTGATTAAGCTAAGTGGCCTAACAAATATAAGTAGTCAACGTATGAATAGGTGGTCGGCTCGACATTGATCGACTTCGGCCTTGAGTAGATAGAAGGGTAACTCTGTTAGTTAACACTGTCATGTGGATCATGAACCATGTAACTGGATGACGTCAAAAACAAGATATACATGTAATAAAAGGATATGTGAAGATATTTTCCTCCATGTGTCGTAACTAAATTATGATTATTCCCTCACTCAACATGTAAAACATGATCTCACCTAATTATGTAAGGGTGAGACACATGCCCCCTTATCTCTCACTCCAAGTAGTCTATTAATAGCAGCCTAGTAGCTTCACGAAGTTGTTGAGATATCATTATACTGTTATGATACCAAGTATATATATATATATATATATATATATATATATATATATATATATATATATATATATATATATATATATATATATAAAGAGAGAGAGAGAGAGAGAGAGAGAGAGAAAGTATACATACTAAGTATACAAACAATTTTTTTTAAATAATAAAAAAATAATTTTTTGCTAAGTTTTATATGACTTTTATAACATTGTAATTACAACCTACCCAAAGTCCAAAATATGACCAAAGGAGGATCCAAAATGTTCTCGGCTTAACCTAGATCAAGAGGCCGACTGAGTTATTAATCTTCTCGACCTATCATATGGACAACTATCACCCTAAGCAGGAATGTTTGCTCACATCATGCATGCATGCTCTCGTATACATCCTAAAAGTCTCTCAGTAGTCATATGGATTATAGGAACGTAGTTATTACAAGCTTGTTATATAAGAGCCTCTCAGTGACGTCAGCACGAGATCCAAGGGAATTTATTTTTTATTTACTTGATAAGAACATGTAAGAGGTGTAATCGCCTGACCTATAAAGGCAATCCACCCGTCCACTAAAATATTCTCCAGGAACTACCTATAAATAGGGAATTAATCCTCTTGAAAAGGGGATCTTCCCTCATCTTCCCAATCATTGAGGTACAAAAGCAACCCTAATTGTAACCTCAATAATAGTGCAATTAAAGCTTGAATACTCTGTGGATGTAGGTTTCCTTTACGGGACGAACGACGTAAAATCTGTCTTGTTCGCATTATCTCTCATCCCCATTCTCTACTATTGTTCATCTTTCTTTTATTGATTAATATATTATTTCTTATCTCCGTTTTTAGATGTTAACAAATTGGAATTGTATGTGGGAACATGACTAGCCATTGCGATTCTTAACTGAATTTGTTCAATAAACACCATCCCTGAAACACCTGAGAATGACAGACAACTCAAAAAATAGTCATTTAGATGAAATACAAACACCCCCACCCCCCACTGGGGTGGGCGATCTGCATATTCTGTTGATGATCGTGACCAAGGTGTAAGAGGCGTTGAGAAGAGTGTCTGGCAATTCACACATAACCTTCAGGTTGGGCTGGTGCAGCTAAACACAAACATCATCACTCCGGAGCCAGAAGTCTAGCGAAGTAGAGGGGGACCAGGGGTATCACGATTCCCTTTGGCGCCTTATAAGGACAGAAAGTATACTCAATCCATGGAGAACAGCAGGAGGTTGAGCCTGGGATCCTACGGAGCGAACCAGATCGTAATGAGACCAGTACTATTAACCTGGAGCCACGTCCTCCATCCAATCACCCAACCGTTTTGATGATTCATCTTATTCGGAGGAACACCCCAGTGCACTGGAAAGGCTGAGTAGAGGTTCAGTGTTTGATTGGTTGGGTCCCCATTACAATCATTGGCAGGTGGCAGTGGCATCCCGCGATCGTGGACAGACAAGGAATGATCTAAGCATATCCATCGCTAAAGGTTCTCACCAATCGAGTAGGGCATCGACTTAAGATGAGCAGACTTCTTAAGAAGAGAGCTCGGTTGAAAGTCGAGGATGAACTACAAAGTCAGTAGAGGGAAAGACCAATGATAACAACCGACCTTGAAAGGTTTCCATTCAACGATTTAAGGATCGACTTGGCGAGATGGCCAAATCCAAGAACCCCTTGGAAAAGGACTTCACAAAAGGGTTACCATTCATCTCATTTATTATGGAATACCCTACTCTAGCCAAATTCAAACCATCGGTCATCACACCGAAGTATGACAAAAAATAGATCCAGTCCTGCACGTCAAGTAGTACCAAGCCGCTGTAGACATTTATTCCATTCTTGACGAGATGCGATGTAGAGCCTTCTCCAGCACAATTACAAGCTCCACTCAAATTTGGTGCAATAGCCTGCCATGGGGCCAAATAACCAATTTTCAGCAGTTGGCCGACCTTTTTGTCAGTAATTTTTACTTCGATGCTAGGCTATGAAAGAGAATGGCCTATTTTTCTTAGTGTTCAATGAGAGGCCGACGAAAGCACCCATGACCATATCACCCGCTTTAACACTGAGAAGCTAGAGGTAGTAAATTACAACGGGTAGACTACCATAACTACCCTGATGAGAAGATTTAGTCCGGGAAAACCATTATGGGCATTAGATTAGGAGCCACCCATTACGATGATAGAATTATTGACCAAAGCAGGAAAAATTATGAATGCATAGGAAGCAATGGCTACTAAAGATTTCGATCACCCCAAGTCATCGATTAGTAAGGTCGTTAATAAGAAGATCTATAAAGATTGGAAGGAAAAAAAACAAGAAGTATGACGTGTACACCCCACTCACGTTCAACATCCACCGCATCCTAGAAGAGATCCAAGGAAGCAAGGATCTCAAACGGTCAGGATAGTTGTAGGCACCTGTAAATAGGCAGGGACAGAAGAAGTATTACGAGTTTTATAAATCCCACGACCACAACATAGATCGTTGTATTGCCTTAAAGAATGAGATCGAGGGACTAATGAGAATGGGGAAAAGTGTTCAGGTACATGGATAAGGATGGTTGATCAATCCTGATGAGCGCAAGGCCAGAAGATGATCAAAGTCACCATGTCGTACACCAGACGATAAGAAGAGAGAAAGAGATGATGACTCAGAGGATGATCCAGACCTCATAAAAAATCCCTAAGACCCTATACGTGACATTGTCATGATATCCTTTTGATGTCACTTCATTTTCGGAGGAGATACTATTAGGGGAGAGTACCCAACATAAAGGAAGGCCTATCTAAATAAAGCCAATGCCTATGCACATGTGAGGCAGATCAACCTAAATTTTAACGTCGACACATGACCACACGAGGTGAATAAGGACAAACTGATCATTCGATTCTCTAAGGATAACTTACCCATAGTTCTTTATCCACAAGATGATTCACTGGTCGTCACCATGATGATCCATGAAGGTAGGGTTGCTCGAATACTTGTGGATAATGGTAGTTTCGTAGACGTTATGTTCTACAGCTGTTTTCAAATATTGAAGCTTAGATATTGCAAATTAGCGCCATACCACTGCCCTCTGATCAGCTTCTCCGAAGAGAAGGTATACCTGCTAGGAATAACAGAGCTGGAAGTTATAGTCGACACTTGGCCGATCTGCCAAACTGAAAAATGTTTTTTTTTCATCTTGTATAAAAACATGTCATTCGCCTATAATGTGACATTAGGCAGGGTCGGGCTACAAAAATTTGAGGTTATTCCATCTATAGTTCACCTGTGTCTAAAGTTTCAAACTCATTATGGGGTGGGGGTCATCAAAGGCAACCAAGTGGAGGCACGCGAGTGCTATTTCACCTCGATCGACTAAGAAGAGAAGAATAAGCTGATGACCGTGACACCCCGACTAATTAAATACCAGGTAGCTACTCCTTTATTAAATTAATGCAAAATGCCAAGTTGGTTCAGTTCATAGCATCACTGTCGAAAACGTTTTATTAATTACTAGCCACCTAATATTTAAAAAGTGAGTTGTCAATTTTAATTAAATCCGATTAACATGCAATACTTAAATTATGAAATGCTAACATAACCACCACAACATAATGACAATAGAATAACCATAAAATAGTAATGAGTCTGGAGGGATACCCCTCACAACAATCCAAATACAGGAATAAGCAAATGCTAAGTCTGCATCACTAAATTAATTACAACCCAAAAATCTGATATAACTGGATAAATAAAGTGTCTAAAAGAAATGGGGCGACATGCCCAACAGATGAGGAAAATCTAGCAACATAGAGTCAAGATCGAAAGTATAGGCGTCTACTGTCAAAGTCCTGTAACTTCCACGGCAGCTACAGTCCGTCACCTAAATGGAACTCTTATGCATGGTGTCCTTGTGGATGGGCACCTAAAAGGTTTTTACAGAAATATATTTGAAAGCAAACGGGTCAGAGACCGATTGTGGAAAACAGTTTAAAATATAGCAAGTGTTTTAACGACATTAAAACAATGATGCAAAATACATGTTAGGACGTGCTCTCACATGAAATACTCACCTCTCGACTATCTGTGCACTCCTAACGTACCCGTACCCATTCTAGTTATTACCATATCTAACTAGTCCAAAAATATAATCTAACATTACTATACGATTCACGATTAAATTCCGGCATCTTCATTTAAATAGAGAGCTTTTCATTTATTCTCGGTTTCCCGTGTCAGTAATACTACTTACTAGAAATCTTTCATCTCATCTTTACATAATGTTTCAATTATTTATATTCACATATATACATGGCAGTTCATTTCAATTAACAGTATATTATTGTCATCATAAATATACAATACTAGCACCCCGAGACTAAGTTGCGGTGCACACATACTCTGCTATCCAATCCCAGTACATCACGTACATAAGGACCACGTATTCCGAATCTCTCAGGAATCGTTTTCAATAAACAACAATCACAAACAATGGAGACGAACATAGTTCACATCACATGGGTCACGCACATACCTACGCTCCCATGATCAGCAGACTTATTAACTTCTCAATAAGTCCTTCTCTGACCTATGTCCTCGAGGTACCAATCTGAATCCCCCCCGTAGGCACACAAAGATTAGATGTCCCTGATCGAACGCCGACTTCCCATTATAGCAAGTACGGTAGGTATGTTATACACAGATAACTACATATACTAATCATTCGCACAACTCAGATATATCAATATATTAGTAGAGGTATTCTTCTCGTTCTTGTATTACCGTTTAAATGACATACGCTTATAAGTCCCTAATTCATATACAATAAAGTTGTCAACTCTTCTCACATCGTAATTAAGTGCCCATTTCCAAATCCACAATTGTCCCCCGATTGACTCCGAGATTCTAAGTTTTACTCCTCAACGTACCCTAATCTCACAGCAATACCCACTAATTAATAAGGGAAGGTTATCTCTCCATTTAAATAAGTCTACGGAACATTTGAAATAAAAATAGGCCAAAAAGGCCATTCTGTCAACTCGTTAGAAGTCTCGTTCGAACGAGTGTCGTTCGAACGAAAGGCTTCGAATGAACTACCAATTCGTTAGAAGGGATACTGTCATCTCGTTAGAAGCTCGTTCGAACGACCTGGGTAGGCCTTCTAACGAGATGACAGAACTCACCCAGAACATCTTATGATCATCCAAACTAAGTCTCAATGTGTTTAAACTACACTAAGTCCTCCTAGGTCACTCTCTAACATATACATGGGGTCAATTACTCCAAATCAACATACAATTTACATAAATTCCCAATTATTGTCCCAAACCCTATAAACATGAACCCAGAATTTAATGGCTACAACTAATCCTTATAAATTCATTTTTAAATCATCAATAGGTATATTTTGAATCTGAAATTCGTCATTAACTATTCTACATGCGATTTTCATATAATAGTTTGACTTTCTATCTCCAATTTCATGGGTTCTCATCAAACTTTCAATACGAGAAATATATTCAATTCTAAGCATGGAAGAAACATTCGCTTGAATTTATGTAATTAAACCACTTGCCTTAGATTTTCTGGTTTGATGTTGAAGGATGAAGGTTGATTCTCCTCTCTCTCTACAAATTTCTCCCAAAGGTGGTGATGGTGGCTAGGGGTTTCTTTTGGAACCTCTTAAGACTCTCCCTATAACTCCCGTAGCCGACTTCTTGTTAAATGCCGAATTATGGACTTAGTGGGTTTATTTCTAATATAAAATTAACCTATAAAATTCGTGGGTTTTAATTCCCCTATTTTTAAAATTACCAAAATACCCTTCTAGGTTGCCGGTATGGCCCAAAAAGGCCCCGGGACCCAAACTAAACCTCCGGCTAGTGTTTTATGACTATTTCGACTTTTCCGGAAACGTTGGCGCGCTCAAAATGACCATTTGGTTGATAAAAATATAATTCACTTTTTAATTTAAATAATTTCATTCCTGACGCAACTGACACGCGCGTCCCAACTAAATTTCCAAATTATCGTGTTTCAGTCTCGCGACAACTTTAATATTTTCAATACTCATGTATTACCATACATACTCAGAAATATTAAATTTTAACATCATAATCAAATACCAACTCACATCTCGCTAGTATTTATACCCGGATTAATTCCCAATTAATTCTCATTTAATTCAATTAATCCCTTAAATAAAATTAATAAAATTACGGGGTATTACAATGACCACCTATCAGACTGAGACTATTGATCTGCGATACTAGATGATACTAGTCAAGGTTCAGGTGGTTGAAAAGATTGAGTTAGTCCCACTTGACGTCTATAATCCAGAATGGACAGTCCAGATCGGGTCGTCCTTAGATCCTTGTTTAAAGCAGGAGCTCATAAACTTCTCATGGCAGCGTAAGAGTGTGTTCAGATGGAGCCATGAGGATATGCCTGGCATAGATCCTAATTTTATTTTCCACAAGTTAAGAGTAGTCTAAGGAGACAAACTAGTCAATCAAAAGATAAAGGTCTTTTAAGCTGAGAAGAACCTTGTCATCCATGAGGAGGTCCTCAAGCTTCAAAAAGCTAATTTCATTAACGATGTCAAGTACCCATAATGGTTAGTGAACGTGGTGATGGTGCGAAAAAAGAATGAAAAATAGAGGATGTGCGTGAATTTCACCAACCTGAACAAGGCATGCCCTAAGGATTATTATCCACTACCTCAGATTGACCAGTTGATGGATGCAAACTTCGGCCACAAGCTTCTTAGATTAATGAATACCTACTTTATTTACAACCAAATCAGGATGAAGCCCTCCAATAGAGAGAAGACGTCCTTCATCACTAGTAGAGATACTTACTGTTATAATGCAATACTCTATGGTCTTAAGTATGCAGGATCCACTTACCAGCAGTTGGTGAACAAAGTTTTCAAAGACGAAATCAGGGTCAATATGGAAGTATACATAGACAATATGCTCATAAGGAGCAGGACAACCATTGACCACATCAAGGACTCGAGTCAGAATTTTGATTAATTGGAGAAGCACCAGATGAAGCTTAACCCAACGAAGTCTGTATTTGGAGTAAAAGAAGGCATATTCATAGGTTTTATTGTCAATCAACGTGGAATAAAAGCTAACCCTGACAAAATTCAGGCGCTAATTAACATGCAGTCCCCCACTAAGAAGAAGGACCTGCAAAAATTAACAAGGCGAGTGGTAATGCTCAACGGGTTCATTTCTAGAGCAATGGATAAATGCTTACCCTTTTCTAAAAGTATTGACTTCCTAGAGTTGAAGCATTATCTGGGCTCACCCTTATTCTTATCTAGACCTGCTGTTGGAGAAAATCTATATTTATACCTAGCCATATTCGAATCAGCAGTCGGTTCGACACTAGTGAGGCGGGAAGAAGGAGTCCAAAAACTAGTCTATTACACCAAAAAGGCATATCGAGGGGCAAAAATTTGGTATCCCCTAATGGAGAAGTTAGCCTTGGCACTAAGGGAAGCTTCAAGGAGGATAAAGTCATACTTTCAAGCCCACACCATTCTGGTATACACTGACCTACTCGTGAGATAAGTCATACATAAATTGGAGAATTCTGGTCGTCTCGTGGCTTGGGAAGTGGAGTTGGGTGAGTATGACATTTATTAAAAGCCTAGGACAACCATCAAAGGGAAAATATTAGCGAATTTCATTACCGAGTTCACCTACAAAGAGATGCCAATAGAGTGACTCTCCCACGAGAGAGCTCGATAAATAAGAAAACTTCTATGGAAGAGAGCTTAGTCATAATTGAAGCAGAGTAGACTCCCATCTCCTCATCATAAGAAGACAAAGGTCAATATGATGAATCACAGAGGAAGCTTTTCAGGTTCAGCAAAATTAAAGAGGCGGATTTTGGCCAAGACAACATCATCTAGAAACTATTCATCGATGGATCATCTTGCTTGGCGGGTAATGGTGCGGGCATTATTATCACCACACCAGATGAGATAGATGTCGAATTCGCTTTGTATTTTCAATTCAAAGCCTCCAATAATGAAGCGAAGTATGAAACTTTGATTACTGGGTTTGGCCTGACATTGTCTCTGGGGGATGGCCATAGTATGGTGCATAGAGACTCCCAGTTGGTCCTCAACCAGATATTGGGGGTCTACGAAGCAAGGGAGGATTCTATGGATAATTACTTGCCTATTGTAAAATAATGTATGGAAAGGTTTGAGGAGGTAAAATTTGTGAGAATTACTAGGCCAGAGAATGCCCGAGCAGACATCCTGGCTAAATTAGCCTCGGCCACTAGAATTGCCCTGAGAAGAACAGTGCCGATTGAGATATTGACCCACAAGAGTACAGAAGGAGGAGGATTGAGATTGATCGAGGTAAACTTGGGACCATCATGGATGGACCCCATACGAGCGTACATTGAGAGCGATGATCTCCCCCTTAATCCAAAGGAAGCCAGGAGGCTGCGCTACAAAGAAGGCCATTACATGATGGAGGCAGGGGGTTATACAAAAGGGGATATATAATATCTCTAATAAAATGTGTTCATCCTGCAGAAGTCAATAAGCTAATTAATGAAACACATGAAAGTTATTACGGGGCACATTTCGTCGAAAGGTCGTTGGTGAAGCGAATTGCAACTCAAGGCTTCTATTGGCCTACCATGAAAGATGACTATGCAGATTACACAAAAAAGTGTGAAAAGTGCCAGAAGTACGCTAAGATCCATCGCACACCAAGAGAGACACTTATGTCGATAACATCGCCTTAGTCGTTTGTAGTATGGGGATTGATCTTTTCGTCCCACTATCGAGGACAAAATGGAGGTTCAAATATTTGGTACTTACAGTAGATTACTCCCCTAAATGGGTGGAGATTGAGCCCCTGGTCAAGATGCCTTATAAGTGAGTGTTACAGTTCATCTAGAAAATGATCATATGTCGCTATGGCATGCCATATAGATTCATCATGGATCATGGAATGCAGTTTGACTACTAGGACTTTAAAGATTACTGCATTAAATCCAACATTCGAAAGCTACACTCCGTACACATCCACAGTGCAATGATTAAATCGAGATCACCAACAAGACACTCTTGGATGGAATCATGAAGAGGCTCGACGATGCAAAGGGTAACCGGATCAATGAGCTGCACAGTGTACTATGGGCCTATAGGATGACCCCACAGACAACAACAAGAGAGACGCCTTACATGCTTGTCTTTAGCACGAAAGTGGTAGTCCCCGCTAAAATAGGGTTCCCCAGCCACAGGGTCCTCAACTTCAATTCCCTGAATAAAGATGAGATTAGATGAGATGGTTAGACCTCGACTCAGTGGAAGAAGTCAGGGAGAATGCAACGCTACGTGTGGTTGCCTATCAGTAGAGGACTGTCTGTTATTATACTTGACACGTTAATCCAAGCATCTTAAAAAAAGGATATTGCATCCTCAATAAGGTGATCCAGAAGGACAACAAATTAGAGCCTAAATAACACGGGCCCTATCGAGTTACGAGTGTGGTGAAACTTGGAAGTTACCGCATCAAAATGCTAAAGGGTGAACAAATTAAGAATCCTTAGAATTCAGAGCATCTCAGGAAATATTACCAGTAATGTCCTATTTACTTCAGTTATGTACCGAGAATTTTAGTATTAATAAAGTGATGATTTCACCTTTCATGTCTCGTTTCCTCGTTTTCTTTTAGAATAAGATATGTGTGCACATACCTAACGACATAAACACTGTATGACTTCATTGAACAAACAAATCACAAACACAATAAACACTATATGACTTCATTAGGCAAACAAGTCATGAATAAGAACTGTATGTCTCTTTTAATTACAGTAGACCACGAACAAAAAAACTTGCCCCTTGTATAAACTTGATCATAATTTTGTGAACAAGGAGCTCGATCTAACCTCTGTATGACCTCACAAGTCACGAATAAAGGTTATCATTTTTTGTACGACACAGCAAGTCACGAACAGAAATCATCAATTGCTATTATGCTTAAACATGCAAAGTCTTACTCCCAATAAGTATTTTGCAATAAATTGGAGACAAGAAAATTGACTAATTCCATTCAAAGGTACTGATATAAAATAAAATAAAAGTTATAATATTGTATCAATGTTTATTCAAGGCCCAAACAAAATAATAATAATAATAATAATAATAATAATAATAATAATAATAATAATAATAATAATAATAATAATAATAATAATAATAATAATAATAATAATAATAATAATAATAATAATAATAATAATAATAATAATAATAATAATAATAATAATAATAATAATAGGTCCAACTAGCATCAAAATGACCAAAATAGAAAGGCGACATAAGAAAAACTTCGCGTTAATTTAGATAGCGGAAGGATTGGAAGATCCTTAGACTGGTTGGGCAGACAGGGGGTCATCCACCGCGACATCATCACCATCTTTCGTAGTTAAGGCAGTGGCCTCTTTGTCACCCCCTGCCACTTACTCACCTCTTCAGCAATGTCAGGGTAATGGGTCATTACCCTTTTCTTCATCTCTTCATAACCATACTAGAAAAACCCAACGGTGTCCACATTATACTCATCATAATATTTATACTTTTAAATGCCCACCACCTCAGTATTTGTAACTTTATGGCCATAGTAGCCTTCTCTTTCTTTGCCATATTCAAAGACTCATAATCAGCAGCAAGTGCCTTATTTAAACTCTTGATTTTAGCATCATTTATTTGGGACTTCTTCCTAAGAGTAGTATTATCCTCTTCAGCCTTGCTGAGCTCAGTGGTCCTCATCACCAACTGCTCATCCTTTACCTTCAATTCCTTTGACACCTCCTCCAAACTTTCCTCCAACTTCTTATTTTCAGCTTAATAACTCTTCAAAGGATAGTGCTTCACCACCTCCTTTTCTCTAAGATAATTGCACATTATAGTTTCCTGGAGACAGGGGAAAGGAAATCATTAAAAATAGCAGTTAATATATAGAATACAAATGAGCAAAATAAGAGCAGAACTTACCACCACCAGCCTTTGCTGAGCTAACCTCCTTAGAGAATCTTGATCATACCCCCTTACGAACTCAAAAGCCCTACCATGATTGTGCTAGCTGAGCAGGTAAGTGGCATTGTTGGCATGATAAAAGATGTAGTCTTGGTTAGCATTCAACTCCTCAGGGGTAATCTTGTGGTTTGGATCAAATTTAAATTCAGGAACTTCTTCATAGCGAGGTATTTATCTCGAATCCCTTACTAATCTACAGAGGGTTGACCTATCCTCATCTTCAATCCTCGGCAACTTACTCACCTGATCCATATCAAGGGGGTCAAGAGGACTTTTTCTCACCAATAGGGGGTTCTGAAGAATGCATTGGGGCCTTCCCCTTAGACTGATCCCTAGAAGTACTAGATTTAACTTCTCTCTATCATGAAGCCTGTCCGATCTCCATAGCTACATCTACAATAGCCTACTCAGCCTTAGCTTAGCTCTGCCCAGCTTTCACTCTCTTTTATTTGGCTAAGGCCATGTCCTTACGATCAATATGATGAGGAGCCATTCCTAATGTTTCCTCTAACGGATGCTCTTCTACACCTAAGAAAAGACAAGCAAATGAGCTAACTAACAGACTTGAAGAAAGGGGAAAAAGGGATGAATATATGCCATACCTTCTTCAAAACTCGCTTTACCACCAACAAACTGCTCACCTGCGTGTTTCTCGCAACACACACCCTTCCAATACAAGCGCAAGTCCATCTGATAGGGTGTGATATCCAACAATAATAAATTTTTCAACAGAAAATAACTCCTCAAACGTAGGAGGTTTCTTCTCATATATGGATCCACGAGGTCTACCAATGCCTTAGCAAGTCTAGGGGATCATTTCACTAAAATAAGCAGTAGAGAAGAATATCAGAGCAATAATGCGATAAAAAATGAGCAATATAACAAAATGTAAGAAAATATTTTACCTATTCGATTGGTCCAACTCCACACTCTTGGGACACAACATGACTTATCTTGGTCATGGGACTCAAACTCCTAGTCCCCCTTCACAAACATACACTATCCCTTCTAACTATGGTTACTGGTCTGAACTATAGTAACTGTTGATGTAAAAAATTAGATCGCTCTAATTATTCAATCACAGATAAATAAAATGAGACAAAGATTTTTAAAGTGGTTCAGCCTTATAAGAATGGCCTACGTCCACTATTATGTTATTGTTGAGTGTTTGGGAATTCTCGATTACAAGTTCAGTCAAGAAATTTCGGTCCCCTTGAATGAGGGTGATACAAGGTATTTATAGCCCTTAGGCTGTACATGAATGGTTTGATACATTAAATGATATACATATGAAAGGGTAATACATTCAATGCAGCGTGTGTGTCAAGATGATAAACATTCAATGAATAGTTGAACTGTTGATATTCTGGCAATTAATACCACGGCCGAGGTGCAGCTCGGACCGCCTTAGTTGCTCATTATTCAGGAGTTCCTCGGAGCGCTAGAGTACCTCGGAGTGCTGAAGTTCCTCGGGATATCCTCGTTGCTCGGAGAGAACATGAGTTAGTCGGGGAAATGAACTTCCTCGTTGTTATTATACCACGTAGATTGATAAGTGTCTTCGTATGATTCGTCCACATCAGCATATTAATTTTGGTATCAACAGAAGCCCCCAATGTTTCATATTTCGAACTTTGAGGAGTATGGAACATTCTTTCTCTATTTATGGCAATATTGAATGATCTTCCTGGGTTTTAGGAGCATCGTATTTGAATTTATTTCCAAATTCAAAGAATCCGCCTTTTTTAGAACTTTTAAGAGTGCTTCGATCTTAGTGCCCTTTTTTGTCCTTTTAGCCGCCGGAAGTTCAACAGTTTCTTTTTTGTAATCATTTCCTTCGCCGCTTCCCAAGATAAAGTATTTAAACTTCTTAGGTAACCATACCGTCTTCTTCTTTTTCCAATTTCCTGCATTCAAGCTTTCTATTCTCTCCTTCTCTCTTGTGCCTTCATCCTTGTTTTCGTTCGTTGTCAACATACCTCCTTTCTTCCTGTAAGATCTTCTTCCTTTCTTCTGTATCTCTTTTATTCAGTATGGTTTATATTATGGAGTCTGTTGAGAAATTTCGTTCCGATTTTTCCATTCCTTCCTGGGTAACTCTGGAGGTTCTTTCTGAGCCTTTAGATTATTTTCGATTGGCTGAGGGACATTGGTTCCCCATTCTATTCATTGCTGAATGTGGATTTTCTTTTCCACTAAACCCATTGTGTCTTGAGTTTTGTCAGTATTTTGATCTTGTCCCTGCAAAAATAGCCCCCAATTCATGGAGAATAATTAATGGGGTGTACAAATTAAATTTAACCCATGGGACTCGTATAGGGATCCCTGAAATTATGTATTGCTATAAATGGGCCATTCTAGATAATATTTATTACTTAAAAACTAGGTTTCTGAATAGAGCTCTTGTAGTTAACCTCCCTGATTCAAATAGAGATTATTTTGAACATGGGGTGGTTATTAAAAATTGGCAATATGCCCCTTTAGTTGGAGATGGAGTATACAACGGTCCCAGATGCCCCCCATATGGCAATGGGATAGGTTTATTTTTCATTTTATTTCTTTTACTTATGAAATTATGCTTTTATCATATTTGACAAAATGTATGACTGATATCTCATTATGTGTTTGTTTGCAGTTGATAGTAAAAGAAAAACTCCAAAAGAATCAGAGGTTAATATTAAGCATCTGAAACTTATCTGGGGTTTGCATAAGAACGTTGCAGACGAGCACATCAGGTCTGCATCATATTTGCTACAGTATAAGAGTTATACAACCTCTTATACTGCTCGCCCTGTTGAGCCAGCTTCAACTCCAGAGGATTCTTCTTCAGATTCTCATCTTCCTTTAAGCCAGAGAATGGGCAAGAAAAGAGCTCCTCCTGCTCTATTTGATGACATTACTTCTGCTGCTGGGGCCAAGAAAAGAAAAACTGATGTCCCATAGGGGACTAAGAAGGTGGATGCTGCACCTTCCAAAGCTACCGAGAAGCCCCCAGTGGCTCCGAGCAAGAAGGTTGCTCCTGTGGAAGTGATTACTATCTCTCCGACCAAGAGTTCTTCCTTGGTTGAGATTGCTGAAGTCCCTTTGAGGAGATTGAGGAAATCATCCTCAGTCAATTTGGCTGAAACTGCGTCCTCTCTACCAGCTGGTAGTGTTGGTGTTCCAACTATCATTCCTCCGAGCTCTGCAATGAGCTCGGTAAAAACTTGGATCATACCCGAGGTCCAAGGTATTGATGAAAAAATTTCTAGGGATATGCTGACATCCCTAGCTACTCGTCATCTTGCTTCGGTAAATTTCTCACACTCTGAATTTCCTTTCTGTCTTTGAATACTTGTATTTTTGCACTGACCTGTCATTTTTTCCTTTGTTCAGCTGGTGAATGGTTTTAATAACATTGTGAAGAAAGACGAAGCTATTAAAGCTTCCAGCTCCTCGTCAGGTGTAGAGGATGCTCTGCTGGGTTTAACCCAATCTTTGAAGGATTCTCATCAGCAGTATGACGAGGACAAAGCCGAATGGGAGAAAAAATTGGCTATAGTTGAGGCCGAGAAGGTGAAAATGGCTGAGATCTCCAAGAGTTTGGAGAATAAAGTAAAAAGTTTAGAGGTCGAGCATAAGAAATATGACGACAAGCTCAAGAATTTTGGAGAACTTGAGAATAAGCTGAGGAAGGCGGAGGAAGAATTTTACGCCCTGCGAGATATCAAGGGCAAAAAAGAAGAATTGGATGCGAAGCTCTCCTCGAAGAAATTGAGAAGAAAGCTCGCAGTCAAAAAATCCTTCAGCGCAGGCTGGGATAAAGGATGGGACAAGGGGATTGCTGCAATGACATCCCAAGTTCAATATGGGAAGTTGAAATACTTCCGAGATGGCTGGGTAGCTGCCCTACAGAAATTGAAGATCCAGAATGATTCCGAGCTATTCCAGCTACACCTCCCTGGTCCTCCCCCACCAATTGTGGAAGAAGAAGAAGATGAGCCTGTCTCTGATGAATCTTCTATGGCTATAGGTGATCAAGTCCCTGCATCTCTATCTTCTGCCAACAAGGACATTTCTTCCATGCCTCCTCCTTCTGAGAAAATTTCAGCTCCTGCAGATCAAGTTGCTGTGACCACCGAGCAACCAAGCTCCTCGTCCCAGCCTCCCGAGAAAGTCTTGGGAGACAAGGAAAAGGTGTGAAGTTGTTCGGTATCGTTTCTTTCTTTCATTATTTATAATCCAACAATGTAATCCTTTTGTGATCTAATAAAATACATTTTTGTTCATCTCCGTTGTTGATGATTTGTTTTTGTTGATTGTTGTCTTTTTCTCATCCTTAGTTTGTTGCTATAATGGAACTGATATCTTCACATGATACAAAGCTGATGCAGCAATGTCACGAATATTATAAAGCTGGTCATACAGAACTTAGTACATCAGAAATTGCTAACATCCTTCACCATGATGCCTCAGAACAAGCAATTGAAGCTTATCGGTACTTGAAGGATTTACTTGACCGAGCTGTGGCCAACAATCTGGCCTACTATGACTTGATCGAGGAACTTCATTATTCCTTAGAAGATCTCCAAGGTCAGCACAATGAATCAATGGCTTTGTTGCATAAGGAATATGAAAATAGATACCAACAGCTTTCTTCTGAAACAGGATATAAAAAGATCCTTGCTGGATACGATGTTAGGGAAAGAACTTTAAAGGGTGAAGTTGAGGCTTGCAGGTAGATTGCTGAGTTGCTGGAACAAAAGAACAATAATTTGCAGAAAAAGCTGGCACAGTATGAATCTGCAGCGTCATCTTCCACTGCTTTAGTGCAAGTTACTGATGAGGGTTTCTCGTTCTTAGAAGTTGAGAATGCCAAATTAAGGCAAGAGTTGGACGTTCTGAGAAGATCTGTTATTCCTGTGACTGCTCGGGGATGAGGAAGATGTTCTCGTGGGCGAGGAAGGGCTGTTCAAAATGTTGCCGAGGAGCAAAGTTCTCCAGTCGCTGCTCGGAGTCGATCAAGAGTTCTTAGCCGCAATGTTGAAGAGGCTCGTACTCAATCTACTTTGGAAACTCAAGCATACCAATTAAACGCCAAAGATCGGGCTTTATCTGAAATGTCCAAGAAAAATCTATCTTTGGAAGATCAACTTACTGCAACGAAGTCGGCTTTGAATGATAAAGATGTTTTTGCCAGGAGCCTTCTCGAACAATTGGATAGATTAACCTTCCAATTCCATAAACAGCCCAGGGAATTTTGGATGGCAGGATACAATGAAGCCCTTGTTCATTTAGATGCTCGGATTGAACATGCCAATAATGAAGGTTATAAGCAGGGGTGGTTGAACGCCCTGGGTGTACTGAAATTGGAGCAAGGGCATTTTTTATGGGATTATCACGCTCCAGGGTTACTAGATTTGCCTGTGCCACCTTTCAAATTGGACATTGAATGGATCCCAGCTCGTTCCATTCCTCGGAGTTTAATTTCAAAATATCTCGGCGACTATAGTCTTCATTTTCAGACTGAATTATCTCGTCCAGAGCATCTCTTGGATACACCTTCTGTGATGAACGTCAGAATGCTCAGAGATATTAATTTCATCAATTCTCCTCTTTGCTTAGAAGATCCTCCTGCCGGCGAGGAACCTGTTTCAAAAGCTAAAGGAAAGAAACCAATAGAATAGGTTTTTCAATGTAATAATTAGCACATATGTATAGCTTGTAATACATTTTTATCTTAATGAAAGAATTTCATTTTCTGTTTGCAAATTTGTATTGCGATTGTCTTGTGTTTATCAAACATTTTTTTTCCTTTGTGTATATGTATCTGTTAAAAAGATAACAATATGATGCTGTTTATCAACCAACTTAGTAATCAAAATTACAAGTATCAATGCTGTTTAAACTGTTTCTAAGCAACCAAGGTTGTTAAATTGAGCTTGTCGTCCAACTACAGTTGATGGGTTTTTATCCCCGACCAACCATACTTGGTAATATTTTTCCTAAAATGTATCCGACCAACCGTGGTCGATAATTTATCCTTGTCGACCAAGTATAGTTGATCACCGACCAACTATACTTGGTTCAGTTTGGAATTCTTTGTATTTTCTGGAATGATTTTACCTTCCGACCAACTTGTTGGCTTATTTTCAAATCATATCGTTCTTCCCTCAACCGTAGTTGATTATTGAACTATCAGGTTCCTTCGAACTATCTTGTCCACTAGTTATCTTACCAACCTTAGTTGGTCACGCTAGTGTACGCCTCCTAACCAAAGGAGTATATTTTTTGGTTCTTTCGAACTTTCTGTCCACTAGTTATCTTACCAACCTTAGTTGGTCACGCTAGTGTACGTCTCCTAACCAAAGGAGTATATTTTTTGGTTCTTTCGAACTTTCTGTCCACTAGTTATCTTACCAACCTTAGTTGGTCACGCTAGTGTACGCCTCCTAACCAAAGGAGTATATTTATATTTTTGGTTCTTTCGAACTTTCGTCTTCTTTTTGCTGTCGAGCAGCGTAGTGTACAACACTAGTATTCCCCGAAAAACTTTCAAACAAAGGAGAGGAAAATGATGAAAACATCATTGTTTTATTCATATTGATGGAACCGTTGTACATTTTACATCATTGATAATACTTGTGAAGGTGTTCAGCATTCCAAGCATTCTTGAATTCTTCTCCTTCTAGAGTTGCTATTCGGTAAGTTTCTGGTCGAACGAATTCTGTAACTTGGTAAGGTCCATGCCAATTTGCTTCCAATTTATTGTGCTTCTGAATGACCTTCTTTAGCACATAATCTCCTTCTTTTAAATCGCATTTCCTCACCCTTTTGTTATAGAAAAGAGCTGTTCGTTGTTGATAAGCAGCATTCCTAATAGCTGCCTCTTCTCTGACTTCCTCGAGCATATTCAAATCCAGTCTTCTCATCAAGTCGCTGACTGGGGAATTAAAATTCAGCACTCTGTGTGTTGGGAGACCTAACTCTGCAGGTATTACAGCCTCACTTCCAAATATCAGCATATATGGTGATTCTCCAGTCGCTGCTCGGGGAGTTGTTCGGTAAGCCCGCAATACTGATTGTAGCTCATTAATCCAGTTAGCTTTAGCTTCACTTAGCCTTTTCTTCAAACCATTTAGAAGTGTTCTATTCGTTACTTCAGTCTGTCCATTGCTTTGAGGATGGCCTGGTGCTGAATGGACCTTCAAAATGTTCGACTGATGACAATAAGCAGCAAATTCCTCGTTATCAAATTGGGTTCCATGGTCTGTGATGAAGGCATGAGGGAGACCATATCGACAGATGATATTCTTCCAAACGAACTGGTATACCTTCTCGTACGTCATGTCGATGAGGGGTTCAGCTTATACCCACTTAGTAAAATAGTCTACTGCGACGACGAGATACTTGAATCTTCCTCGGGTGGTCGGCAATGGTCCCACCAAATCAATTCCCCACATGGCGAATGGCCAAGGGGAAGTTATGGGTGTCAACAATGCTTGTGGAGTTTATCGGATAGAGGAAAAACGTTGGCACTTGTCACATTTCTTAGCATAGGTTATACAATCAGCCCTCATCGTTGGCCAATAGTATCCTTGAGTCATTACCCTTTGTAAAAGCGTTCGACCTGCTACATGAGCTCCACAAGACCCTTCATGGATTTCTTTAATCAATTCTTTCACCTCGGAGGGATGTACACATCTCTGCAAACCTGCCATAATTCCTCGTCTATATAAAATACCATTAGTTAATACATACCGAGCAGCTTTATACTTCAATTTTTTGGCAGCGAGCTTATCCTCTGGTAATCCTCCCTCTTCAATATATATCCTGATGGGATCCATCCAAGATGGACCTAAATCAAGGGTAATGACATTCATCGTCAAGTTTTCATCTATGCTCCATCTTTCCAATACTTCAATTGGTATCGTTCTTCGCAGCTCGGTACGAGTAGCTGATGCTAGTCGGGCCAGTGCGTCTGCTTGTACATTCTCCATCCTCGGTATTCTCACCAATTGAATGGCATCAAATTCTATCAGTAACTCCATCACCTTTGCATGGTACTTTGTCATTAAATCTCCTTTAACTGCATATGTTCCTGTCATCTGATTTACAATTAATTGAGAATCACTGAATACAATTACTTGCCGTGCCTCCATAACTTTTGCTAAGTTTAAACCTGCTATCATGGCCTCATACTCAGCTTCATTATTAGAGGCTTTGAATTGGAATCGTAAAGCATATTCCATGTCAATCTCGTCTGGGGTGCTCAAAACAATTCCTGCGCCGCAACCTGCTGTGCAAGATGAGCCATCTACATATAATATCCATATGGGTAACCCGTCTTCAAATTCCTTATCTGACAGGGTTCCTCAGTGAAATATTTGTTGCTTCTTTCCGTCCTCGCTTGACACTTTTCGCTCCTCGTCGACCATCTTTTCTCGTTCTTTTACCAACTGGAGCTGGTCTGAGCTCGAAGTTGATGATCTATCTTCATCCATAAGCCCTTTTACCATCCGAAGTTGGTCTGGGTTTATGTTTGTTGATCCTGTAACATCCACAGGTTGGTCAACGAGCACCTTTTGTTCCTCGGGGGTATCAGGGTATGTAAACTCTGCTATAAAATCTGCTACAGCTTGCCCTTTTAATGATGATCTGGGTTCATACACAATGTCATATTCACCGAGTTCTATTGCCCAGTACATCAGTCTCCCTGACTTTTCTGGCTTATGAAGGGCTTGCCTCAGTGGCATGTCGGTATATACGACAATTGTATGGGCCTGGAAATATGGCCTCATTCTTCTACTTGCTTCAATTAATGCCAATGCCAATTTTTCCAGTTTTGGGTACCTGATTTCTGCACCTCAGAAAGCCTTACTTGTGTAATAGATTGGATTATGGACTCCATTCTCCAATCTAATCAATGCTGAACTGACTGCATTCTCTGATACTGCCAGATACAAATACAACTTTTCTCCTGTTATTGGCCTGGACAACAATGGAGGTGCTCCCAAATACTTTTTCAAGTCTTGAAAGGCCTTTTCACATTCATCAGTCCACTCAAAAGTTTTTCGGAGTGTTTTGAAGAATGGGAGGCATTTGTCAGTTGCTTAGGATACAAATCTGTTGAGCGCTGCAACTCGTCCTGTAAGACTCTGCACTTCTTTCTTTATTTTTGGAGATCGCAACCCTAAAAGAGCTTTGATCTTATATGGATTTGCTTCAATGCCTCGCTGGTTGACAATGTATCTGAGAAACATTCCTTCTCGTACTCCAAATGTGCACTTCGTCGGGTTGAGCTTCATTTGGTATTTATCTAGTTGATCAAATGTCTGAGCTAAGTCAACTAGATGATCTGCAGCTTTCTTGCTTTTTGTCAACGTATCATCGACATAGACTTCCATGTTGCAACTGATTTGTTCGGTGAAAACCTTGTTCATCAGCCGCTGGTATGTCGCTCCTACATTTTTCAAACCAAAAGGCATAACATTATAGCAATAAGTTCCCCTAGGGGTAATAAAAGAAGTACTTTCCCTGTCTTCAGGTTTCATCTTGATCTGGTTGTAACCAGAATACGCATCCATGAAACTGAGCAGCTCATGTCCTGAGGTAGCATCCACTAGTTGGTCAATTCTGGGCAATGGAAAATGATCTTTTGGGCATGCCTTGTTGAGATCAGTGAAATCAACACACATTCTACATTTATTGTTCTTCTTCTTTACCATCACCACATTTGCCAGCCAGTCTGGATATTTCACATCTTCAATGAATTGGGATTTCTGGAGCTTCTCGACCTCCTCTTGTATGGCTTGATTCTTCTCGGGGCTAAATACCCTTCTTCTCTGTTTTACAGGATTGATCTCTTTATTCACATTGAGTTCGTGACATAAGAAGTTTGGATCTATTCTTGGCATGTCCTCATGACTCCATGCAAAAGTTTTCTTCCTGTTTCTCAAGAACATTATCAACTCTTGTTTTATTAAAGCATCCAACGACGAGCCTATCTGGGTTACTCGTTTAGGGTTCTCCTCATCCAGAATAACATTTTCTGTAGATTCTACCACCTGTCCTTTTACAAGTTGGGATTCATCCCTGGGATCAAGAGTTTCAATTTCTGTACCTTCCTCTACCTGGTAGGTAATAGTCTTTTTCCTTAATTCCTCAAGCTCCTCTTGCTCGACAGATGAATAATAGCATTCCCGAGCTATTTTTTTATCACCTTTTACAACTCCTACTCCGAAGTTTGTTGGGAATTTTAAGCATTGATGCACTGTAGATGGAACTGCTTCGAACTTCTTCAAACCAACTCTTCCCATGATGATGTTGTAGGCTGACTGCACATTCTTATCCATCACAAAGAAGCGTATTCTTTCTGTTCGACAAGCAGGCCAAGTTCCAATGAATATGTCCAACTTGATCGTCCCAAGTGGAAAAACTTTCTCGCCAGCAAAACCCAGAAGGGGTCTGTGATAAGGTTCCAATTGAGATAATTTCAAATTCAAGCTATCAAAATATGAATAGTACATGATGTCTGCCGAACTACCATTATCCACCAACACCCTTGAAATCACCACATCTTTCATCCTCATTTTGATCACCAAGGGATCGTCATGAGGGTAAAGAACACCGGCCAAATCATTTTTTGAAAAACCAATAACTAGATTCTTTTTATTTACCTTCCTCGGACGATCATCCTCGGCAAGATTTATTCGTTGAATATATAAGCAGGCTTGAGCCTCTCCGAGATAGGCCTTTCTTTCTGCAGTAAGGTCTCCCCTTCCAGCATCTCCTCCTGTAATAACATTACAATCAAATGACCCAAAATGTATGGAAAATACCTCTCGTTCAGGCTGTCTTGGCTTCTTTGGAAGATCGGGGTCTTCATCTGGATCATCTTCATGATCTCTTTTCTTTTTCTCCTCCGTCCGACGAGGAGATCTGGAATGATCTCTGGTTTTATCATCATTCTTCCTTTCACCTCTGCGATCTACATACTTTGACAACTTTCCTCTTCGGATGAGCGTTTCAATCTCGTTCTAAAGGGCTATGCAATTTTTGGTTGTATGGCCATGATCTTTATGGAACTCGCAATATTTGGCCTTATTCCTCAGTTCAGGATTGGTCCTCAGTTTATCTGGCCACTTGATTTCTTCGTTATTCTTGATTTCTTCTAAAACATGATTAATACCCATCTTCAATGGAGTATAATTATCATATTTCTTCAGGACTTCCCATGACGTCCTATTATTCTTGGGATGCTTGTCACCACCATTACCTTTTTGCTCTTTCTTCTTAGATTTGTCAACCTCAACCTTGGTTTCTTTATCCATATTCTTCTTCACAGCCATAGCTTCCTCGGCATTCATGATTTTGGCCGCTTTTGCCATCAACCCCGACATAGTTTTAGGTGGATCTTTGGCCAAAGTATAATATGACTTGTTAGGCAGCAATCCACTCATCAAAGCAGTGATCGCTGTCTTTTCTTCGTAATCTATGACTTCCAACTTCTCGTTATTGAAACGAGTTATGTAATCTCTAGTACTCTCACCTGATTTTTGTCTAACACTTAACAAGTGCACTACTCACTTTACCGGCTTTGCTCCAAAACAGAAATTACCAATGAACAACTCGGCTAGCTGAATAAAAGTTGAAATCTTACCCCGAGGAAGATTGTTGTACCATATCTGTGCAGATCCGGTAAGAGTTCCCGAAAATGCTCTACACCTCATCTCGTCGGGGACGGCATATATGTCGGCAACAGCCTGGTATTGTTCTATATGAAGAACAGGATCTGTTTTTCCATCATATTTAGGGGTCACTACAGGTGCTTTAAATTTCGATGGTGTAGGAAAATTCACAATGGCCTGCACAAAAGGTGTCCCTTGAACAAAAGTTCTCTGTAAGGGATTCCTTTCTTTAACTATTTCTCCAAGTCTATCCTCCAATCGCTGAATGGAACCCTTCCATGCTTCATTTCCTTCCTCGGGCTGCTTAGTCCGAGCAATTGATTGTTCTGACGTAGCTTCCTGAGATCTATCTCGACGAGTAACTGGTCTTGATTGTGCTGATCCTTCTCTCAAACCTGATGGTGGTCGAAAGCTTCCCGATGGGGCTCTAGGTGGACTCATATTTCTCCTTGGTCCTAACCGACTGAAAGGAGATGCCCTGCTTAATCTTTCCAGGGCGTTAGTTCTCTCTGGAGAGAGAGTGATATGTTGATCTGTATCCGTAGCCCGTATCGATGAAGTTCGCCCAGGTTGATAAGAGAAATCATTAGATTCTTCATTACGATATGGCCCAGTACGCCTGGATCGCGATTGCCCACGATCACTCCTTTGCCTTGAATGGGTAGGTGCACCGCCATGAAGAGTTTGAATGAGTTGCCTCATTGTTTCTTGCATGGCGGTTTGTCCTTCAGCCAGATTCGTCGTAATTCCAGCCAGATCTGGAGGCGCAGATGGATTTGGAGGATTTCCAGTATTTCCAGCATTTCGATTACTGGATTCTGGATTATCTGCCATTGATGATAAATGATTTTTAGTGAAAAACGATAGCAACAGTCGTTTCCCACAGACGGCGCCAATCTGTTGATGTAAAAAATTAGGTCGCTCTAATTATTCAATCACAGATAAATAAAATGAGACAAAGATTTTTAAAGTGGTTTAGCCTTATAAGAATGGCCTACGTCCACTGTTATGTTATTGCTGAGTGTTTGGTAATTCTCGATTACAAGTTCAGTCAAGAAATTTCGGTCCCCTTGAATGAGGGTGATACAAGGTATTTATAGCCCTTAGGCTGTACATGAATGGTTTGATACATTAAATGATATACATATGAAAGGGTAATACATTCAATGCAGCGTGTGTGTCAAGATGATAAACATTCAATGAATAGTTGAACTGTTGATATTCTGGCAATTAATACCACGGCCAAGGTGCAGCTCGGACCGCCTTAGTTGCTCGTTGTTCAGGAGTTCCTCGGAGCGCTAGAGTACCTCGGGATATCCTTGTTGCTCGGAGAGAACATGAGTTAGTTGGGGAAATGAACTTCCTCGTTGTTATTGTACCACGTAGATTGACAAGTGTCTTCATATGATTCGTCCACATCAGCATATTAATTTTGGTATCAACAGTAACCATCCTATACTCGGTCCTTCGAGGGAAAAAATAATAGTATCCAGGGGCTTTGGCATTATCTTTCAAACTATGAACATATCTAAAGATATACCCCGTCAACTCGAAGTCAATCCTGGTCTTCTAAAATATCATTGCCCCCAAAATAGTCCTATATGCATTGGGTGATAGTTGGGTCAAAGTCATCCCGTAACCTCTTAAAATCAATCGAATAATGGGATGAAAAGGCAACCTCAGCCCCACCTGGAGAGCCCATAAGGGTAGACAAACTTCCTCAGCATCCCTTACTGGATAACACCTATCCTCAGGACTATGGAATCTTATCCTAATAGCTATAAGAAGGTCAAAATTTTCTCTCAATAAATATAATTCATCATCCGTAATGGTACACTCATACCACTGAGCGTCAGTCTCAACAGGATCACAGGAATCAGATGACCCAGAAGGAGACTCATATACAAGGGAAGCAGAAGGGTAAGGACCAACACTCTCAAGCCTTATATCGTTAAATTTATCAGATCCTACCTCATTATAAGTAGAATTAATATTAATGGCAGGAAACAACATTATATTTACTAAATTACCCTTTGAAGAAAGATGGACAATAGGATTGGTATCAAAACTATCTAAAAATGGGGAATTAACTTAAGGCTCAACAGGATGAGGGGATGAACCACTACTGGATTGAGTCTTGGGCATATAACGGGGGTAACCTAGTTTGTCCTTAGGTCTAACCACCTACAAAAGGCGTGGGAACCTCCTCTCAGCGATTTCGGGTCACTCTGATTTAAGCTCTCAGATGAAATTGTAAATTAACTGGATGTTTGGGGGAAAACTCATAAATACAAAAACCCAATTTCAAAACCTAGATCGAAATAACCAAAACACCTAACACGACCAATGTTAACCTAGTCCAACCAATTCAATGGTCATTTAAATCAAGAATCCCCACCAAATATCACCAACAATAAATCACGAGCCAACTGTAGATGGAAAACTAACAGATGAAGAACTTTCAAACCCTAATAAGGACGGAGAAGGGAGTATCTAATAGAAATAATGAAACACAAGGAACTACGGCATGTACTAGAAAGCAAATCGAAAAGAGACAAAAAAACACTTTTACGGTGATAACGTTTCTCTCAAGAATACTTTGAAAGATGCTTGAGTTTTTCTCTCTTTACTTTGCTACAAACGTTTGAACTGAGGTGACGAATGTGATTTGTGACGGGTATTTATAGTTTCAAATAAGTGAAGAAAAGATGCAGCAGAAAGAACGCCAAAAGCCTAAAAAAACTGGAATGGCGGTACAAAGCACCTGCACACATGCCTTGACACAATCATTACAATACGACGCTTCAGTTTCTTGACACGTGTCCCAAAAGATTTTTGTACATACACAGGCAATCTGGTCGGCCTAATCCGACCACAAGAGAGTTGAACCTCCACTTCAGTAAAATCAGAACAAAACACTCCATCCATTAACTCTTCATCAAAATTCAAAGCTTATTCATGAAGTCTTGGGGGCTTATTATTATACCCTTGCAATCACAACCTACCCAGAGTCCAAAATCTGACCAAGGAAGGATACAATGTGCTTGGCTTCACCTAGAGCATGAGGTCAACTCAATTATCAATATGCTTGGCCTTTCACATGGACAGCAATCACCCACAGCGAGAATGTTTTCTCACATCACACGCGCATGCTCTCGTATACACCCTAAAGTCTCTCACCAGTCATGTGGAATATGGGAACGTGGTTGTTACAAGTTTGTTATCCAAACTCCCCTTAGTGACGTCAGTACGAGATCCAAAGCAATTTGTTTTCTATTTACTTGATAAGAACGTGTAAGAAGGTGTAACTGCCTAACCTATAAAGGTAGTCCACATGTCCACTAAAAGATTCTCTAGAAACTGCCTGTAAATAGGTAACCAATATGCCTGAATAGGACTCATTTTCCCATTCATTGAGCTGCAAAAGTAACCCTAATTGTAACCTCGATAACATTGCAATTAAAGCTTGGATACTTCGTGGATGTAGGTTTTCTGTACGGGACGAACCATGTAAAATCTATCTTCTTCTCATTATCTCTCATCCCCATTCTTAAGGGACCCATATAAAAAAATTAGCTCAAGCTTTTTTTGCTATTTTTAAAAATCGATCTAACTTTCGGAGCTTCACTATTTATGACTGTTATTTTTCATTGACCAGTATGATTATATATTTTATTATTATTAAATTCTAACATGTTTTTATTATATAATTGCTATCCTTTTGTTTTCTAAATGCCTTTTTCTATATATCTTCTAGTGTCTTCTTCGTTATCATATATATTTTCTAAAGCTGTGAAAGTTGACCGATTTTTTTAAAATAGCAAAAAAAGTTATCTTGGGCTGATTTTTTTTTATGACTCCTTTGAAATGTTTAAATATCATACAAAATAACTCATCTCAAAAAAAAAAAATCTATTTAAAAAAACTATATGTATACTTGGTATGTATTAAAGTCTGTTTTCTTATATATATATATATATATATATATATATATATATACAGTCCTGCTCTTGTGCGGACTAGTCCGCAATTTAAGAATGCAGACCGGACATGTGTCACCTGGCTGTGAGCCTCGAAAAGAGAGAGAGTGTGTGCTTATAATTTAGGTGATAATTTCTAGGTGCACCGTTAGGTGACACATGTCCGGTCCGCATTCTTAAAATGCGGACTAGTCCGCATTCTTAAAATGTGGACTAGTCCGCACAAGAGCATTATATATATATATATATATATATATATATATATATATATATATAGAGAGAGAGAGAGCTCTTGGATTCGACTATATTTTCATGGAGGTTATTAACTATTGAATAAAGATCACAACACCCGTGGATGTAAACACCTAATTGAGTCGAACCACATATTCAGATTTATTTTTCATTCCATCTTTGTTCTCTTCTTCCTTTATGTGATTATCATTTAGTAGTTTGTCACTTAATTGGTTAGATGTTTAGTTTATTGGCACAATTTAGTTAAGATCAACTTAATACCAATTTCTAGCAACATCACCTTCTTCACGCCTTGTTTAAGGAAGATAAATATTTTTTTAAATATATATATATAGGGGAACGCTCACCTACATCACACTATATACATCACACTTAGTTCTAGGCTCTAATTTTTTTCTCTTAAAATTAACCTTTCAATAAAACCATTTTAAAAAAATAGGTCAAAATACATTTTGTAGCTATTTTTAAAAAATCCAATGAGTAGCAGAATTTTGTAAACTTTTTAAAAATAGCTAGAAAATGTATTTTGCCCTAATTTTTTTAATATGGGTTGATTGAAAGATTAATTTCAAGAAAAAAAATTAAAAATAATTTAGCGCCTAAAATTAGGAATGATGTATGGTGTGATGTATAGTGTGTGGTGTAGGGGAACCTTATATATATATAGAGAGAGAGAGAGAGAGATTTAGGCTCTCCAATATACCTTATTAAACATACCTATTTTTTTTAAATAGTAAAAAAAAAAATTTGAGTTGATATTTTTTATATGGGTTCATGATATTTTAGTGTACTCCTATGAAAATATTCAACTCAAAATAATGTGTTTTGTTATTTTTAAAAAATAGGTAAAAAATTGAGATTTAAAGGGTAAAAACTATTAGTTTTTTGACCTATTTTCTAAAAATAACAAAAAAGATTATTTTCAATTGATTTTTTTACAGGTACATAATGACATATCATGAACCCATATATAAAAATATCATCATCAAATTATTTTTTTTACTATTTTAAAAAATGGGTATGTTCATAGGTATATTGCTAGGAGATATGTTGGAGAACCAGATTGTGTATATATATATATATATATATATGTGTGTGTGTACAAAAATTACAACTTTATTAACTATTCACAAAACATCATTATTTAAAGGGGACATTAACTAATAAATCCCTTAAAAATCTAATTATATATGATCAGTCAAAGCGATAATCTTATTGGTATCTTAAGCGCATTAATCTTTTAATTAATGAATGAAAATTTAAAACGATGCAGTTACACTTATTAATGTAAATACCATTACACTTACTATTGTATATACAATTGCAATTGCAACTCTACAATTGCAATTGCAACTCTATTTACATTTATAAGTGTAAGTGTATTTACATTAATAAGTATAACTGCATCTATATTCATGTATCTACATTAATAATTGTAACACACGTGAACTTATTGAAAAAACTCTTTTTAGCTTGTTCTTATCGTTAATTTTTAAAGAGTTTAAGGATTTATTGCCATGTTTTTCTGTTTACAATTTTGTGGCAGGACCTATCACAAAACAAAAAAAATTACAAGACCTATTGCAACATACAAGCCATATTTAGGATCTGTCTGTAATTTTACTTAAAATAAACACATATGTGAATACAAGAAATTTAGTGTGGTTTGAATTTTTTTTTCGCTTGTCTTCAGCGGCGCTAGAATGATTCTTATATTCGTGAAAAATACTTTATAATGGTGGGACCATTCATGAGAGATATTAACTCTCAATCCTAACCTTAAATACACCAACATATCATCTTGAATTGAGGTTTAGAAAACCCTTAGGCCCTCTTTAGTTGTGGAAAACAAGGCTGTTTCCAGAAGAAAAAAAATTCGAAATTTTTTCCCAAAAATAGAAAATTAGAAAATGTGTTCAAGTTTGATATTTTTCCAAAACAAAAAAGTGAAAAACAGTTTTCCAAAATTTTCAATTTTTCAGGAAATTGGAAAACAACTTTAACACGTTTTCCATCAATTTTCAATATCCCTAAAATTAAATTTTAACCCTGAACTTTTTACAACTTACATCTAGATCCTTAACATTTTTATAAATTACATTATAATCTCTTAGTTTTCTAAAAATGATA
Source organism: Sambucus nigra (assembly GCA_949130495.1). NCBI lineage: Eukaryota > Viridiplantae > Streptophyta > Magnoliopsida > Dipsacales > Adoxaceae > Sambucus > Sambucus nigra. The sequence goes on from OX422209.1 coordinate 617,192,231, forward strand.
CTTTGGCCTTGAAATTTTTGAGAATTACATTTTGGCCCCTAAACTTTCTATAAATTTAATTTTGGCTCTTTTAATTATCTATAAATTACATTTGGACCCTGAACTTTCTGTAAGTACATTATAACCCTAAAGTTTGTGTAATTATATTTTACTCCTGAATTTTCTACGAACAAATATTGAAAATAATAATTTATCTACCGTACGAACGCATTTTCTAGCTTTCTAATGTTTTTCATGTAAAATGAAAATTAGAAATGGAGATGAAAATTGAAAAAAGAAAACATAAAACAACTCTCCACGACTAAATAGGAGCTTAACTCTTCTCTTTATGCGTTGCCTCTCTATTAATGAGTTTCTCTCTCATGAAAGCCAAAAAATGACCTATGAAACATAAGAAGCCATCTATACCTAAAAGAATTCCTCGGCTAAATGACTTAAAATTCCCTCATTAATCTACTGCTTGTGCCGATGCAGGCAACTACATGGGCAATTAAATGTGCCTAATCTTATCAGAGAACACAAATGCCAAATGAGGTTAGATACAGGTGCTAATATCACCTTTTTTTGTGGTAAATATGAGTAATACCCATTGTTGTTTTGAGAAGCGTATGCTACCAAAAAAAGAGAAAACTAAAGCTCCACGCCTGTGATAGAAAATTTAGTAAAATTTATATGGTGTTAATGGTTCTTGGGTTATTCTATAATTAACAACGTGTTCGTTTGATTTGAGTTTTGTAGTTTTCAGGATTCTAAATTAGTAAATTCATATATAAAATTTGAGCATTAGAAAAAGAATTAATATTATGTGATTCCAATTCATATGTTAATTTACTAGCCAGGGATTTCTGAAAAGGAATATATTCAAAGTGAACTATCACCAAGGTCAAACTCATGAAACAAGAGAACCAATCAAACTTTAGCTACATATCATAAATGAGATCCCAAGTTTGAACGAAAATAAAAAATCCTTCACTATAATATTCTCTCAAACATGCAAAGTTACAAAGAGTCGACCTTATTTAATGAAAAATTCGATAATCTGAGCAGGCCCCAAACAATGGGCACACCACACCGAAAAAATAAATATTTCTCAAAATAAATTACATGAAATTCATAATAACGAACTGCCTTATCCAACTAACTAGTAATAGTACTTGAAGACTATAGCTCCCAGCACGGCTACGAGAAGAGATGTTAGCACACTATGAGAGGGCTTAGAAGCTGCCGAGGGGGTCAGAACTGGTCTGCTCCCTGAATTTGTTGAAGTAGATGGTGGAGTTATATCAGCTTCCGGAGCCAAAGTTGGTGACACTGATTGAGGAACATCAGAAGCTGCTAATGGGGGGGGGATCAATTTTTAGGATTAATAATCTGATCAATTTGAAATGAGAAGTTGTGACTAATATACTAGAAAGGCAGGGCACCTGTAGGACTAGGAGGAGATGTTCTGGGAGATAGAGTTGTCCCTGGTGCAACCGAACCTGTTTCATTCAAATTAGACATGGATAATTATCAAACAAATCAATTGTTGTGGGAGAATCCATAAAAGTTCAATTTCTTTACTAATACCACCCAGAAATGTACTTTTCAGAAATACACATGCCATTGAGAATTAAAAGACCAATTGATTTTGAAAGTGATATGATACCTGGAGATGGGGTGGGTGCGACAGCAGCTGCAATTTGGGGATGAAAAAACAATTTAGAATTAATAAATGTAAGTTTTAACATGTGACAAAGAAAACAATGAACAACTAAAAATAAGGCACTAGCAAGATATAAATAGTTCGCTAGATATTGATTTATATGAGGGAAGTGACAAAATTTTACTAGTAGTGGAGAAGGTGAAAAAAGGTTAAATTTCCTATTTCTGACGAAGCAGCATCCCAATAATTAATCAGACCTTATGAGCAATCCAATTTCATATGTAAACAAGAGTCTGACCTTTGCATTGTAATGGCACGCCAGGCATGTTACAAGCCCGTGGAAGGGATATGGCGAGGGTCCGGTTGATGGGTACTTGAAAGGGGACCCTTCCGGTTACAATTTGACATAAACAATCTGTGCCATTGCTGGTGATTGAGCTGAGTGAAGTGCAACAGTCAGCAGTGGGTGAAGTTCCATTGCCGGTGCTATTAGTAATGAAACTCATGCAAGGGGTGAAGCTGCTGAGCATTGAAGCAGTGCATGGTGTGTTGATCTGGCCATATACTGGCATAATAAGAACCAACAATGTAATAGCTAAAGCTGAAACCAAGCGGGGTGAAGACATGATTGGTGCCATGTGTATTTCCTTGTACTCAAATAAGGAAGAGAAAAGAATTGGAGAAAATCTGTGTGTGTTGGAGGTAAAATTTGTTTTGGAGAAAGAGAGGAAAGAGGGAATTTATAATAAAGAGATTGAAGTAAAAAGGAGCGGAGACAATAACATGTGGACTGGAAGTGGGTTTGGAGCTCACCCACCCTAACGAACTTTGTAAAAAATATATGGGTGGGCCAATAGTAGAGTGTTTGGAATTTGATTTGCTAATCACGAATTCAAACTCACTGCATTATATGTTAACCGTCATTGTGTTTCCCGCATTCGAGGTTTAGACTTGTTATATAGTGAAGTCAAAGGACTGAAAATAAGTTTTAAAAATATGTTGAGTTATAAATTAAGTATAGGCTTTTTCTCTTAATTGTCCCATTTAAAAATTATAATTATTATATTCTTTAAAAACAATCAGCCCACATAAACCATTACTATAGTTGGGATTTAGTTTAAATTTCCTCCTCGACATTTTATTATTGGGCACATGTATAAATAATATCCGTTGCATAATTCTTTTTGTACTGCCATACTGAATCAAACACAAACGGCCTTTACAAGTGTCCCTGAATAATCAAATCCTATTTTTTACGAATTTGTGGAGATGTGCGAATTCCATTTACCGTTTTTGACACGTGGTGAGATAGTCCAAAATTACTTCATATTACTTTATTGTATATAGATTTCCTCAACATTTTATTGTGTATATGCAATAGTTCTATGCATCCCACCATTTTGAACTAAATTGTAACTAAATGTGTACGTTGCAATCTCAGGTTATTTTATATTCCACAGAAAGTAGAGAAACAGCGGGGTCAATGGAATCTCATGAATTACGTGGTTCACATACACATTTCGTTTATATTTTGTTCAATTGGTCTACCTTCTCCCAATTCGTGGAGATTTACAATTCCATTTACCTTGCATTTGACTGCGGGGAATGTGATTCCCATTCCGTCTATATATTGGATTTGAATAAAATTACTCATATACTTTTGTTTTTTCTAGCGAAAATTTGTGAAGACATCGAAACTATTTTTAACTCTCATGCATATAAAACCTTATGTATTAGTTCAAATTTTCTTGTCATTTTCCTTTCAATACTCATATTTGGCATCTCTAGCCTTTATAACATGACCCACCACTAGGTTGAGCTATAGTTACATCTTCTCCGATGCAAATTTGTATCTTTGCATATGTGCATGTGTAAATACATAATGTTAATCTCATATGTCAAAAAAATTAATTTACACATTGTATGTAATTTTTTTTCTTCCAATGCATGTGTTTATAAAAACTTTTATCTAAAGTGGCAAGAAAAATATACATTCATAATTGCGTTGAAGATGTATTATTGTATTTATTGATAAGGATCCTACGTGGTATGCCCTTCACATTCTCATTCATATTCTAGATAATCCTTATTTTCACATCAGACACGCATTTATTAGATATTATAAAGACTTGTATTGGGGGGAGGGGTATTTATAAGCTTAATGTGTATGAATCCTATGTGTCATATCACATTCTTGCAATCACATTTGCTTTGGAGATGCTCTTCGATTTGGTATTGAGTGGAAATCTTCATAGTTCAAACGTAAAAAATTTACTCTTAGGTCCCTTGTTATATTTTCTTGGACAACTTGATATGTGTTTACTTTTTTAAGGGTCATTTGGCCCTTTGACCCCACTAATTTGTCCAATTTACAATTTGGCAATCGATTTTTTTTTTCATATTCTACATTTGTCCCCTATTTTGGATGATATTCATCTAGTCAATTATGTTGACCGTTAAATGATACTTATTTTTTTGTTTAAACTCAAAATTACCCTTGTAAACAACCAATTGGGCAAAATGAAAAGCTTATTTTATGCTAAAAAATGAATATAATTACATAAACAAATTTCAAGCAATTTATTTTATTTAAACAATTTTAAAACAAAAACAAATGGTAATTATATCCTAAGCGATTATGATGGAATTTATTGAAACGATATCAATTAATATCAAATCCTCAGGAAGTCGCTACAAAGTGGTGCGTCTACTCATATTCTGACGGCTATTGAAATTATATTTACGTATTTCTAGAGAAGACTTGTCTTTTTTATTACACATACATATTTATAAATATGTGTGTGTATGTACATAATTATGTTCTTCGCATCTCTGTCTCCGAAATTTATATGTTCCACAACACTTTCTTCCAAATGTATTCTGTTATATATTTTTGGGAAAAAATGTTTGATAAATGTGTGTTTAGGCTTTTTTTTTTGCAATCCTATTCAGAACTTGATGATCGTTATATGTTTAAATTGTCTTAAGATGAGACATTTTGTTTTAACAATATAAGGCTGCATATACAAAATTTATAATCTATATTGCACAAGGTTACCATGGATTGTCGCCTTTCCCAGAAAAATTGATAATGGAGAATCACGTTGGCATGGAGAACAAAATTGCCACCTGCTGGAATTTCAATGTCAACCATGTAATGCCAAAATATGAAGAGCTCCATGCCATAAGAGATAAGAGAAGTTTTTTTGAATTTTGTGAACAACGAAATACTAGAAAGCATAAACCACAACTTCCTACTAGAAGTTGATGATGTAGAGGAGACTTCAATGATTACCTAAATGACCAATTACCCATGTAAACATGATTGTTTATTTTTTCTAGAGATGCAATCGGTACGGGTTTTTACCGTACCGTACCGTTTTGGTCCGAAAAAAAATGATTTTGGTTTCATATTATGAAATACCGAAAATCGATTTTACCGAAACCAAAAATACCGTCAAAAATTTGGTTGGTTTTGGTTTTAGATACAAAAAACCGATTTACAATATTTACCGTACCGATATCGTACCAAAATTACCGTACCGAAATACCGTACCAAACTTTTTGTGCAGTGTCAAATTATTTTGGATATTATACTACTTCTATTTATTTTATTTCTCATGAGTGAGTTTTTATATTCTCTTTGAATTTAAATTTATTTATTTGAGTATTTGGTTTAAGTGTTAAATAATTATGTTAATTAAACATATATTTTGTTTAATTAATCAAACATTTAACACAAAATGAATTAGGCAGCATTTTGTTAAAATAAAAAGAGCCGTTTGTTTTGTTGGCTATATTTCCGTTTTGCCCTTATTTCATTTAGGCTTTATATTGTGGTTTGTGTAGAGATCTTTTTTTAGGGTTTCCATTTCATTTTTTTAACCTCTTTCTCTCTCAAAAAGTGTGGCCGTCATTTTTGTTTGAGCTCTCTCTCTCTCATTTTTTTTCTTCTTCAACTTTGGGTTGATTTTGAGAAATAATTTTTTGGAGACTTTTATTTGAGAACACCATTTTTTTGTTTTGAGATTTGGCTTTCGATTTGGTGTGGTTACTTCGTTTTGAGATCGGGTTTCCGATGACGATTTTTTCGGTGCCAGCTGTATTCGGATCTAAGTTCCCTCCGTGTTTTTCGATGATTTTTTTTCCCGATGAGTTGGCTTTTCCAGTGAGTTGGATTTTCCGGCGAAGGTTGTTTTTCCGGTGTTGGAGGTGTAGATGATTTTGACTTTCTGGCGCACATTTTTTGAGGTAACAGCTCCCTCATTTTTTGAGGCTCATCATCTTGGCTCACTCTCCTCAGGCACCAGCTCCCTCATCTCGTCTCACTCTCCTCCGACGCCGACAAAAGCAAACCGGTTAGTTTGGTCTCGTATTTATTTAAATCTATTGTTCCAAATGCTATAATTGCTAGAAATTGTACCTGTTTGTGTATGTTTCTAATTGTTCCAAAAAACTAGAAATGCTAAAAATTGTAATAGCTAGAAATGCTAGAAATTGTAAGAGCTAGAAACGAGTATATCGAAATATATACTAGATTTACCGAATGCATAAACTGATTTGAAATTCTGGTATTTACCGAGAAAAAAACGAATTGAAACCGAAATTACCGAAACCAAAAACACCCGAAAATACCGAGAAACCAATCGATTTGGTTTTGGTTTTTATTTTGATGTACCGGTCGGTAAATTGGTACGGTACGATTTTACCATATAGAATGTGGTTTTGGTATTTGGTAAGGGGTCGTTACCGACCGTACCGTACCGGTTGCACCCCTAATTTTTTCTGTATCTTTTTTGTTCTTTTTTAATTAACTATGTCAACATTGGCCAATTAGATCAAAATTTTGTATAATGTTAAATCATTTTACTATACATATGAAATGTAAAGTTTTTGTTTGTTAAAATTGTTGGTTTTGGCTCTCCTACGATGTTTGGGGCAAAAATTCAGATTGAGGCAGAGGCCTCCCTTTTTGCTGAGTGTTTTTTTTCCAGTTTTGGTTTATTTACAAATTTTTCATTTTGGCTCAAATCTATAAATACAAGTGTTATTTCTAGGTTTTGGGAGAGGACAAGTTTGAGAGTTATTAAAGTTAAAGAGAGATAGAGCTCCCATTTGAGAGATGAGTTCTTGTGAGGTTGTGAGTGACTTTCTAAGAGAGATAAATTGTGTGTGTGTATAACCATTGAGTTCATCAATTTATCTATAGAAAGAAGAAATCCTCTTTGATGGATGTAGCATAAATTTGGGTGAACCATGGTATATCGTTGCTGTTTTGCTTTGATGATTGCTTGTATGTTTTTGTTGTCTCTTCATTGATGCTTGGTTGATTTGATTGGGAGTTTACAAACTAGTTCATATACGAAACAAGGTCTTGGGTGTTTTTTGCACACCAAGTGTTTAAAATTCCCGAGCGAGTTTTATCGCATTGTTCGCTAGAGATAGTCTTGCTTTAGCACAACAAGTGGTATCAGAGCTTTGGTTGCATTGTTTGCCCAGTATTTTGGTTCGAGGTTGAATCAATTTTGGCAATTTTGGCATAGCTTTTATTTTTGCTCCAAATGACGAAAAATGTGGAGAGTACTCAAGAATTAACCTCTACGAGCGGAGGCTCTAAGAGATGGGATCCGGGTTATGGATCGAGTGGCTCAATAAAGACGTACATGAAGGCTTTTGATGAGAAGATCAATTTTGAGTTATGACAAAGACGAATGTGAGGCATTCTTGTACAAAAAAGGTTGTAATTAGCATTGTTGGCGGTAGAGGGACGACCGGGAGGCATGACCGATACCGAAGAGATTGACATTGATCAAAGAGATACTTAGTGTATTGAGATGCTTATCACGGATGATGTGTTAAATAACGTGATAGGCGAGACCACGACTAAAGGCATGTGGGATAAGCTAGAAGAGATTTATTTAGGAAAATCGTTGTCAAATAAATTATTCCTTAAGAAGAAACTCTTCAAGCTTGAGATGAATGAGGGTGGGGATATGATGAAGCATATCAATATTTTTAATGCCTTGATAAATGACTTGAACCGGATAGACGTTAAATTCATTGATGAGGATCGAGCATTGTTATTGCTTGCATCATTACCCGATTCATATGAGCATTTTGTGACCACTCTCATGTTTGGGAAGTCTACGCTCCGTTGTAACGAGGTTGTGTAATATATTCAATCTCATATCACGATGAGAAAGAAGGAAGGTGGAGGTGACGGGTATTCCCATAATGAAGGCCTTACGGCGAGAGACGGAGGTGGGCCAAATGGCGGGAGGAACTCCAATCAGAGATTTAATGACGATATTTGGTCTAGATCGAGGGGTATTGGTGGTATAGGGCTAAAATGCTACAAGTGCTGAGAACGGGGTCATATGATCCGAGAATGTCCTTTGTGAAATGACAAGGTTAAGGGAAATGTTGATTTCGAGAGGGCAACGGTAGTGAGTACGGATCATGAAGATGAACTTGGAGAACTTCTCACAATCTCCAAGGTTAACTCTCTTTCCCAAGATGATTAGATATTTGATTCGAGATTGTCGGATCATGTTTGCTCCAAGAGGGAATATTTTGAGACTTTTACGGAAAATGGAAAAGGTTCCATGTCTTTGGCTAACGGAGAGAACGTTGTCATTGAGGGTGTCGGGATGGTGAACTCAAGATGTTCGATGGGGTGAAATGCAATTTTGGTGGTGTGGCCTATGTCCCAAAGTTGCGAAAGAATTTGATATCCATTAGCTATTTGGATTTCAAGGGTTTTCGGGTGTCAGTGGAGGGTGGAGTCTTGAAAGTCACACACAATTGTATGGACCTAGTGAGGGGAGAGTAGACAGAGAGGTTGTATCATCTAAATCAGACTTTGAGGAAGACGGGGAAGCGGTGTGCACAAGTGATTGAACATTCGAGGCATGTCTCGTTTGTGAACAAAATAGAGACATTGGGTGCTAGCTTTTCGAGAGAAGATGGTAGTAATGGGAGAATACCTACTAGTGGAGGGGATGGATTGAAGGCCCCCTTCAGGGTCAATGGGTGATGTTGACTCGGTTTAGTTGCACACATGCATTGGCCGATTAGAATCGAGGAGGTGTAGGACTGTGATGGATTTGAGGTGTGTGTATCTAGTTCAAGGAAGGTCGATGGGTGATTATTTACGAGCATTGGCAAACGGGAGTCTTTCATGACAAAGACTTGGTACATCTTTCGAGGGTGAGATTTGGAGGGTGTGAGAGATGAGGAATTTTTTCCTCTCATCCGTGGTTATTTCTCAAGGTGGAAGATGGTGTTGACGTGTTTGAATGTTTCGTGTAAAGAGGGTGTACACTATATGTATTGTGTGGGGGTGTACTCACCTGGTTACATGACGAGCGAGATTCACCGTAAGGTTACATGGGAAGCATTCAGATGCATGCGATGGAGAGTTCTTAGTTTAGAACTTGGTTCCTCAGCGGGTGGAGACGTTTAGAGTCTAGGAATGAAAATTTTCAATATCTCACTTCATGGTTGAAGTTTGTGGTGGATTAGCGTCGGGTGGAGCGTATTGGCTTATTAGACGTCGGGATGATCTTTGAGCGGATTCAATGTTTGTATTCCGAGTTTGGCTGGATCGTGAGGATCGCCTGGGGGAATCGCATTAGCTTGGTAGATGGTGGGATGGTCTTCAAACGGGTTCAATGTCAGCATTCTAGAGATTTATTGGATCGTCGGGATCACCAAGGTGGAGTTTGTTGGTTTTGGCTCTCCTACGATGTTTGGAGCAGAATTGAGATTGAGGCAGAGGCCTCCCTTTTTCTTGAGTGTTTTTTTCCCGATTTTGGTTTATTTACAAATTTTCCATTTTGGCTCAAATCTATAAATACAAGTGTTATTTCTAGATTTTGGGAGATGAAAAGTTTGAGAGCTATTAAAGCTAAAAAGAGATACAGCTCCCATTTGAGAGGTGAGTTCTTGTGAGGTTGTAAGTGACTTTCTAAGAGAGATAAATTGTTTGTGTGTATAACCTTTGGGTTCGTCCATTTATCTATAGAAAGAAGAAATCCTCCTTGGTGGATGTAGCCCAAATTTGGGTGAACCACGGTATATCGTTGTTGTTTTGCTTTGATGATTGCTTGTATGCTCTTATTGTCTCTTCATTGATGCTTGGTTAATTTGATTGGGAGTTTGCACACTATTTCATATACGGAACAAGGTCTTGGGTGTTTTTATAAAATTTCCGAGTGAGTTTTATCGTCTTGGTCGCTAGAGATAGTCTTGCTTTAGTGCAACAAAAATTAGTATATTGATAGTTTTATGTTTAAGAAATCTTTTATATATTTTAATTTGATATATTTTGCATGTACTTTACGTTGGTTACAGATAATGTTGGACATGTGCTTGTTATTTAGGCTGACAGTTTATAATTTGTATGTATTCAGATTATTAATGCGTGTAATTATTGACTCGTGCTTGTACGTTGTTTATTTACATATATGGTTTGATTCTTTATATGTGTAATGATCTTAATTTGATACGAACTTGGACACTAAATCAATGATGGTTGTGATTTTATTAAGTTATGCTCTTATTATAATGTGAATTTGTCTAAATGTTGACACATATGGGAGATTATGTAGATTCATGTGTGCACTAATGTTAGTTGTATGTGACTTTCTAATGTGATTGTGTATGAATTTGGTTTGTACACATCTTTTTGTTTATTTTGTAAATGTATTTTGTTGACTTTAAGCGCATATACTCTTATTATTTCGGGGTATACTATTGTGACTTGTGCATGAGCTTTAACGGTACCCAATAAATTAATGAATACAAAAAGGGCTCAGGGTTTATGGTTCATGGGTTATTAGGTTTAATGTTTAGGTTTTAAGGTTTAGTGTAGGATCTTTTTAGGGTTCAGGGTTTTGGGGGGCTTATGGTTTTCGAAGTTTAGGGCTTAGTATGTAGCGTTTACATTTAGGAGGCCTTGATTAATATGCACTAAAAAAGTGAATATTAGCATGAACATGCATGTAAGTTAAACAAAATTTATTGGTACTCATGAATTCACATGTACTTTCTTAAAATTATGTGTACTTTGATAATATAAGTGTTTTTACATCAAAATGTGATTTAATTATTAAAAACATGGCTGTAATTTGTAAAGACAAGGATTATGGCTTGCCGTATAGATGAAACGACGTAACCTAAGATGAAATTTCCATATAAATTTGATGAATCCCATTAAAGGATATAGGAGAAGGTTGTATATGGAAATTCTAAATTGTCATTTATAAGTTGATTATGTTTATATTGATTTTTTTTTTGTTTTGAAACGATGAAGAATGTGGATTGGTTTCGATTGAGTGTTAAATGATATACGAAGTAAAGGTAGTTTGGATATTGTTTTGTTGTTTTAATTTGAAAATCGAAGTGAAATAATGTACGTGTTCATGAGAAAATTGGAGTATAGGGTTTTAGTGTGACATCTGCAAGTTGAATGCGTAGAATACAAATGGAAAAAATGATAACTGTTTAGTTAGGTGTTTTGAAATAAAAAATTTTAGGTGGACACGTGCTTTCATATAAGAGGGTTTCAAGAATTAACTTTATCATGTAGTGGTTGTAAGTGTACAAAATTTATTGGTGATAAGCTAAAATACGCGAGGCCCTATAAAGTATATCCATCTTTTTTTATAGTTGTAAGATTTAAATGACTTAAGAGATTAATGGGATTGTTTTACAAACATTATAACATATCTATTGGTTACGTAAAAATATTGTAACTTAAGTTTTACATACAAATTATATGTAACTAAATTTTTTATTCCAATGGTCTCCGCTAAGAATTTTGTGTACAAGCTTTAAAAAAATTATGCAAATGATATACCTGTGTGTGTCAAGATAATGAGACCCGTGAAAAAGAGAGAATAAGTGTGGTTCAAAATAAGGAGAGAATAATAATGTGAATGGATAGAACATTTTTTGTTAAAATGTATAAAGATTACATAAAAAGGTACCCATTAGAGATGCTCTAATGTAGTTTCTTTAATCGTTGTACCCATAAATATTTTATTAGTTTATTATGCTTAGATCCAAACCGAATTTCTATTGGACGCTTAGATACGTGACTGTGTTTTTCAAATGCTATGGCCCTTCACTTTAAGTGCTAAAGTCATTGTATTGTTTTTTCGTCTTTGGTGATGAAACTATAATATTTAGTATCTCTAAAAATGTGATTTTGACGCGAAATTTGTATACTTGGAATGCTCTCGATGAAGTCTATTAAAAGGAGATCCATGAAGGATAAATTTTTTTTAAGTTTGTCAAATTTCATTTTCGAACGCTGAAATTTTGTATTTTACACTTTAAAACAAAACATCTCTTAAACTACAATTCAAATTTATGCTATTTTTTTCTAGAAATCTCTCAATGATGAGATCTATTAAAATAAATCCATAAATCATAATAGGAAACTTTTAAGTTTCTAAAATTTTATTTTGTACCCCCCCCCCCCCCAACACAAGTTTTGTATTTTTGTATTTTTGGTGATTTTTAGTTTGTGGCTTTCATTTATGGACTTAGAAAATATTCTTTATATTATATGTAATAATGTGATTTTTTATAGGATCTGTAAAGATAATTGGGGTGAGAAAAGTGGATTGATTCATCTCGAATATTGCATGTATTCACCCTATTTACTTATGCAATTTAGCTCCCTCGGGTACCTTAATTCCTATATTTATGCTCGTTAACTAGACAACCTCTATTTGATATGTTTACATATTTTTTTGTGAGGCATAATTGAGATTTTTATATGTTACGGTGCTTAGTGTGAAGTTCGGTAGCGTTCCGAGAAAGTTCCGTTGACAATCGCACGTACATAGGCATTTTAGTAATTTCATAATTTGGGTTTCTAGCCCAATATCTTCATAGAAATTGAATCCTTTGAGTCGTCTTCACGTAGCCACTGATGGTGCGGGATTCTAATCAATAACGAATAAGCTACGAGATTTCTCACGGAGGAAAGACAACACCAAAACCACTTTAGACAAATCATTTCTTTTCCATTTATTTCTTTTACCAGTTACTATATAAGTGGGTTTTTTGTATTTGAATACATATCTTTCATTATCTTCTTTTATCATCTTTTTAGTAGTTAGGTTAGGGAGGTTAGGGTTTGGAGAAGATTTTGAGTGTGAATTTTCTCCCCCCTAGGATTTACCCATATAAGTTGTGTAAGAATACTATTCATTATCTCTCTCCTTAAATTCAAGCTTCCATTGTCCTTTTTCATACTTTGTCATTTATTTACTTACATTATAACTTAGACTTTATTTCTTTCATTTACTTTCTTGCATTTATTATTTTCATTTAATTAATGTCATTTAACGTGTTTTCTAGCTAATTTAGTTTAGGTTATGATCGATTGAACTCACCTTGGGTTGATTTGATTGCTTTGCTTTGGTGATGGATGTTATAAGTTTAATTCGATTGGGTTGTTCTTGATTTTACGCCTAGGACATTTAACTATGTATATCATGTATGCGTCAAATTTACGACCTTGCATGTCTAATTTTTGGGACGCCAAAATCATAGTAGGATTTTATGACGATTTAAGAGGTGACAACTCTAAAATTAATTAATTGTTGAAATGAGAGTCAATCTTGTTAAACTTTTCATCCCATGTAACCGTTTATACCAATTAACTCGAGGTGAGGGATATTAGTGGCAAGCTATTATTTGTATTCCCTTTTGTAATCTTAGTTTAAACACATGCCTACTGTTATCTTTTCTTTTGTTAACAATTATCTTTTATACTTTTATTTGCGAAGTCATCTCATTCAATAATCCAAGTTTTCATTGTTGTTTTTCTTTCTTTGGTATTTGTTTACTTGCTTTGTAACTTAGATTTAATTTCTTTCATTTAATTAAAGTCATTTAACATGATTTCTAGCTAATTTAGTTTAGGTTGTGATTTATTGAACTCACCTTGGGTTGATTTGGTTGCTTTGCTTTGGTGATGGGTTTTAAGAGTTTAATTCAATTGGGTTGTTCTTGATTTTGTGCCTAAGAGATTAAACGGTGTATATCATGTAGGCGCCATATTTATGACTTTGTGTGAGTAATTTCTAGTGCATTTGTTGATGCCAAAATCCTAGTAGGCTTTTATGACGATTTAGGGGATGACAACTCTGGATTTAATTACTTTTTGAAATGAGATTCAATCTTGCTAAGTTTATAGTCCCACGTAACCATTTATACTAATTAACTCGAGGTGAGGAATATTAGTCGCAATCTATAGTTTTATTCATTTTTATAATCGTAGTTTAAACACATGCCTAGTATTATCTTTTCTTTTGCTAAAATTATCTTTTACACTTTTATTGAGAAGTGATAAACCAATTAAAGTCTAGCAATATTTCTCTGTGGATTCGATACCCGGACTGGCCACTATACTCTCGTAAAGAGTGTAGTCAATAGTTTAGGTTTTTGTATTGAGGAGGTGAAACGAATTCAACGACTGACATACTGACACTGCACTACTTTTCACATTTAATCATGGATCCTAATAATTTTTTACAAGGAAAAATATAAAATTTTGTATTTTTATTTTTATTTTTGAAGAATAATGGTTTCATAGTCGTAAGTCTATTTATATACAAGTACATACATGTTATAAAAATGCAAGCATTTTTACGAACATAAGTTCATTTTTTTTATATAGTATTGGTATGTGTTCAGAAGTATGTATAATTTGATGTTTCTTGTGTACACTCTGTTGATTTATGTGTATAGACCTGTTGACTTACATGTATATTTAGATTCTTTATAGGCCTATTTTATTATATATGAGTGCATTTTATTTATGTTTATGCTTACACTTATGTGTATACATTGTTTATTTATGCATGTACTTATGTTATTATGAAAATATGGGCAGTTTTATGTAAACTCTATTTGTTTATGCATGTGTACACTCTATTTATTTATGCGTTTATTTTACAAAATGCACGTATTTTTTTCATGTAGTATTGATTTATGTTTAGACTTACGTGTACTTTGATGTTTTATGCGTACAATATGTTGATTAACATATGTGTATACTTTGTCTATTTAGATGTTTACTTACATTACATTGATATAAATATGTATGCCAATTCACTATTTTAGGATTGTCAACGGATCGGGTCCAGACCGAATCTAGGGAGATCCGGATCCATTTAGTAGACACTTAAATGGATTCGGATCAGGGTCGGGTCTTAATCGGATCTATAATATTGGATTCAGATCCGTATCAGGTAGGATCAAATCGGGTTCGGGTTTGGGTCTGGACTATATATATATATATATAAAGTTTTATTTTATCCCCCTTTTTTATTTTTTTTATCTTTGGTTAAATATTTTTTTAATTTATTATAGTATATGATTAGTATAAATAAAACATACATTACTTATATTTATATTTTGTATATAATACTTACATGTTATATTGATAAAAATATATTATTAATATATATGCGTGCAAGAGCTTTCACTCCGACACGTCCCAAGAACCCATTTCACACGCCAGTAGTCCAACGTGTTCCAGATTCCTACAACTGAGACATGCATGCAGAACAAAGTACCTCTATATGCCACGTTCTTCGTTCACTAGAACAAAGGGGATTACATGGCGGGAGGATGGCAGGGGTAAGTAAGGAGCATGCGTCATTCTGAGGGACAGGACGAGGGAGATCGCCCGAACGCATCTCAACCGCAAAGCGATTAGAACATGTAATCTCAAATCGCACAAACGCATCTCAGCCCAAGGCGATTAGAACATTTAATCTCATATCACAAGAACGCATCTCAACCCCATAGCGATTAGAACGTTTAATTTCCCCCATCCTTTCGGGGCGATGCTAGGACATCGCATCCCCCTATGAGGGTAATCACACATTCAGATAACCATCCCATTTTTGTGATTCCGAAGCCTCACCAAGATCGAATGCGGTGCATGATTTCCCCGTATTCTTTGGGAACGCCTGGGTGCTCATTCCCCGACGCTTCCATGAGGAAGGGGAGGGGGAGAGGAACATTACCCCTCTCATATAACATCTCAATGGAAATTCCAAAGTGGTAACAGTAGACATGACTGCAATAAGTTCAAAAAATCTCCTTACACTAGAAAGGTCGACCGATCTCTTCTTGGTCGTTCAGGCATCGCGTGAGGTTATATGCCTAGTTTTCGGTGTCACCTCGATGACATTGTCTTGGTTCACTAGTATTGGTGGGCATCACAAGAAAGATGTTTCCTTGTCGTTGGGCATCACGTGAGGTTTTTTGCCTATTTTTCGATGTCACCCAACCAAAATTTCCTTAGTTTTAGGCATGACCTAACCGACTTTGCCAACATTTTTAGGGAGTCACCTTGACATGCATGTGAATAGATCGACCAACTTTTTGGGTCACTTTGGCATCACCTTTAAGGCGTTGTATTGGTGTTAGGGATCACATGGACGATGTTACCTTATCGTGTCGGGACTTTTTTAGGTGCTAACTTGCATCTTGGCACCACTGTTTCTTTCGACATCGCATGATACCCAATGGGGGTGCCAACATGCATGGGCATTCAGGAAACATTTAGCAATGCTTCCATTATGCGCTGGAAATTATCGACCGTTGTGGCGTGTCGGTCGGGCGACGGTAGGGTAGCTTTTGGCGACCCATTGTATCGGATATATCTAGGGAGACCTCGGTTCCTTACGGACCTTGACTTATATCTAGGCATCATTCAAATGATTTTCAGGTAACATTTGGGTAATGTATTTTTTGTGTGTTGAAAACGGTCGATCGACATTTCGCTTCGATCGGCCGACGATCGGGAAACTTTTGGTGACCCATTTTATCGAACATTTCTAGGGACCTCTGATCATTTGGGACCTTGCCTAGGTGTTCCACATCATTGCAATGACTATCATACAATATTTGGGCAATGTTTCCATTGTGAGCTGAAAATGGTCAACCGTGTTGGTCAGTCGATGGTCATATAGCTTTTGACGACCCCTTGCATTGGCCATATCTAGGGACCTCAGATCCTTTCAGACCTTGCCTTGTTTCTAAGAATCATTTGAATGACTTTCAGATAAAATTTGGACAATGTTTCATTGTGCGTTCAGGAAACTTTTGGCAACACTTTTTTCGGGACTTTTTTGGGTCATCAGGGCTTAGTGGACAAGTTTTGGGGTGTTTATTGTATGGAACATGCGTCGTTAATAATTGTCGGTCATGGTGAAAATTTCGAACCCCGGTTGCTCTGGACTCACGCCCCCCATATAACATTTTAACAAAATTTTTAAAGTGGTAGCAGTATGCAACAATTGCAATAACATGTAAACTCGGGGTTTCCTTTTGTGCAAGTTCCATGCCAACAATGGGAAGTCATAATATGTTGTTAAGAAGGTCTGGGAAGCTTGCCTAGGCATTTGGAAATTTTTGAAAAAATGCGTCGATCGATCGATTTCTCCGTCGGCTGACCGACTCTGTGTGTGTGTGTGTGTGTGTGTGTGTGTGTGTGTGTGTGTGTATATATAGCAGGTCGGGTCTTCGGGTTCGAGTTTTGTATAGGATCCAAACCCTATCTATGTAATAAACGAGTCTTCAGGTCTCAGGTTCAAAAAAAATATGCTTGGACCCTATTATAAGTCTCGGGTTTAGATCGAGTCTGGGCCTAGACCCTACCCATTGATAGGCCTATACTATTTCATGTAATTTGTTGAGTTATGTACATTAAATAATTATTAATGTACTAATATTGGCTTGCATTTGTCGATATGACGTGTACTTTAGGAATATTTGAGTATTAAGGATAGGGAAAATTAAATTCCATTCAAAATGCATGTAATTTGTATAGAGAGATATATTACATGTGGATTCGAGAGTACCTTTTATGAAATTGTATGTTGATTTATTATTGTATGTTTAAAATGTATACATATTTAGTTGATAGAAAATGACTCTCTAATAATGAAAATGATTACATCTCTATAACTACTATAAAATGCTTTACAAGCATGTAGGATTCCTTATCAAGGAGGTTATCCACATAGGCAAGTTGGTTACTAATTACTAAGATGCGAAATAACTCTATACATCCACGTCAGGTGCCGACCTTTCATCTACCTATATGAATAAGACACCACTCCTATCATTCATCTTCCTCCATGAATCAGTGACCACTCATCTTCATCTGCCAATCGTTATATCCACTCTCTTGTCGTTCTCGTTCCTCCCTACAACGTTTCTCCCCTACATAAAACCCCAACACCCCAAACATCCTGAAATCAAGGAGGTTTTTTTTCACCTAACAGATTGATCCCGCAAGGATAAAATACGCATGGAACCAAGTCTGGATTTTGAGGACTATCGAGCAAAACCCCATACTCTTCACGACCTTCAGAGCTGCCTAAAAACTAAATGTCGGAGATGTGGTCGTCCCTGCCAACAAGGGTTTGGATCTCGACACCGACGATTGTTTGTGGGTCGTGGGGGTGAAAGTAGTTTCCCAAAGGTATAGTAGATCGGTGGGGTTTAACCAAGTTTGTCGAGATCCACACAAGTCGCACTGAAGCTACAACTATGTGAGGGGTGGGGAATGCTTTTGTAGAGTGTTTTTCTCATTCTTCCTTCACATGTTGGTGGTGTGGATTTCCATGGAAGATGGTGGGGTTAGTAGCAAACACAAGGGGTTGTGTGACGATGGCTACATTTAAAATGGAAAGGGGCCACCAATCCCTAGACTTAAATATGTTTATTTATCATTATCTTTATTTATGTTCCTGTTTTTTTGTTCACCTTCTCTATGTTGGGCTATGTTATGTTATAGTCACTTTTGTAATTTCAACTTTAATACAAAAAGTTTAATTATTTTTAGCATTAAATTTATTTGTAAAATTTTTCTTTTTTTTTATCTGGGATGTGATGTGATATGGTGGCCTGAGTATAATGGCAATTGTTTTATTTCAGTAAAGAGGTGTAGAAATTATAATATTTTATAATGCTACAAGTTATTCTTTCTTATTATTCATTACTAAATATGCAAAAAAATATCAAAGACGAAAAGTATAAACTTTAGGTGCGCATCGACTATCAAAATCATTTTGTCCGTGCATCGCGCGGATTTACAACTAGTTAGGAAGAAAAGCTCTCACTAAGAAAGATGTTAGCGATAATAAATATTGTCAGGAATAAGACAGTAGCCACACTTACGTGGGTTCTTATTTTGGACTATTCTTTAGACAAAAAATTGATTTCATGTTGAGCTTGAATTTATTATTTTTTGTATTTGAGGTTAGATGTATATTAATTTAAACTAAATATGGATTGATTTCAATCATTTTATTTATGAAGTACGTGGTAAATGTAGTTTGTATATTGAGCTTTAGAAGAAATAAATTATGTTTTATGGAGAGATAAGAGTCTAAAAGTTCTGAAGATTTTCTATGATTTCATGGAGGAAATAGTGTAAAGTCGAGAAAATAGTAAATCATGTATCTTGATTCAAAAAATTAGGGCTGACACATGTTTTTGTGTGGGAGACTTAATCATTTATTTTAATTGAATATGAACATAAAAGTCCAAAATTTAGTAACGAAGGATTAAAGCATAAAAGCTTCACATTTTATCATACAAAATAAAAATAAAAGTCTCAAAGACAAACTCAAGAAAAAGGCAGGATTGAGAGACGTTACGCATTGTTCTTAAGGAAAGTTCCAGACTTTTATAGGTTTTAAATACTTGGATTAGTTAGTTAGGTTGCTGCTGAGCATAGCAGTCAACTCTTGAGTTGGTCACCCACGTAACTAACATCTGCCACCTATTTAGCAACGTAAGGATTAATTAATTTTTTGGCCCTTAAACCTTAAATCAAATTCAACCTTAATCCCAAATATTTTCACGCATTAGACTTTAAAACTCTCATTTTAACCTCCTGTTTTATATAAGATTAAGTATTATTAGGCTCTCAGTCATTTGTTACGACATGTATCAGTAAATTAACGAAATCATAAGGTCTGAAACTCCCTTTATTTAACTAAGTGTGCTGATTACCAAAGACTTATCGAGAGTAGGAAAGGTCGGTTACCCACATATCCGGTCCCCCCTTCAGTTGACTTCTCTTCACAAAATCTCCTATATAAGCCACACACCCTTTTATCTCCCTCCACCAAACCAATCAAACTTCTTCCCTCGACAACAAAATTAATCAACTCACTAAACGGACATTTTCTTCACTACCTTCAATCCAATGTCTGATCAAAGAATTCAAATGGGTGTATTGTTTGTCCTAGTGTCCATGCTATGGAAAGGAACCATGGCTCAATCGAGCTGCACCAACGTGATAATAAGCATGTCGCCGTGCCTCAACTACATTACGGGCAACTCCTCGACCCCTTCCTCGGGGTGTTGTACTCAGCTGGCCAGCGTTGTTCGTGCTCAGCCTCAGTGTCTGTGTGAGGTCCTTAATGGTGGCGGCTCCTCCCTAGGGATCAACGTCAACCAAACTCAGGCTCTCGCCTTACCTGCTGCTTGCAATGTTCAAACACCACCCACTACGCGATGCAATGGTAAGAATATATTAATGTGTATCAAAGTTGAAAGAAACACCTTAAGCTATTACCCCCACTCAACTATTAATTTTACAAAAAGTAAAATCAAACTACCCAATTTCTTGCAAACTTCCACGCGTAGCTAAAATATATTCGAGTAAATTGCATTGACCTCTGTCTTGCTTCGAGTGTGACAACTATTTCCCCTTGCAATTTAAATACTGCACTCTCCTCCTCTCTTTATTCATTCCAACACTAGCTACTCATGCTAAACAAGTGACGAGAGACTGAGGGATGGTAAGTGTGCTAATTTTAAAAGGAGGCAAGTGCAATATTTAAAACAGGACGGAAGGCTGGTGTAATATTCAACCAAAATGGGAGGTATCCTTAGCTATGCCTAAACAAAGGAGAGGTTTTTATAATTTACCCAATATATTATTAAAACTTTTTAGAAACACATAAGAGGTATTACTAATCATTTGGTAATTTATGGGGTTTCTTACATTTTACTCTCTGAATTCTGATTCTCTTTTACATTCCAACTATCGCAAATTTTCCTTCCCTTGAATAAGAAACTCTGACATTGTGCTGAAAATATATCTCTAATTTTTTACTAAATTGTATCATATCTCAACTGGACAGCTGCTTCTCCAGCTGACTCTCCTGTAGGGACACCAGATTCTCCAAACACAGGTAACAAAAGTTTCATTCTTCCTTCTAACGCACATGATAACACTGTTATTAGTTAAAAAGCATGCCCTTCTGGGTTATCACAAATCATATGCCATTTAAAAATGTTCATGTTTATCCTTTCATGGTGCAGGCCGTGGATCTAATACCGTACCTTCAACAGACAATGGCTCATCAGATGCAAGTTCCATCAAATTCACAGTTACTCTACTCGTTTTCCTTCTTTTTGTTGCATCAAATGTTTAGAGCTTCACCATGTGCCGAGTTTATTCAATCTGTCAAACTGCTTCTCAGTACACAGTCCTACATATACACTACTTTTCTTTTTCTGTTTTTCACGTGCTTTTTTTCGTTTTCCTTTTCAACTTATTTTATTTTTCTGGTTTGCATTGGGGTTCACATCTGTTGGGGTTTCCCTTCGGTTATGTAACTTATTCTTTTATGTCCTATTATGGGGTCATTACGATTTTGTATGGTTGAAGATACTTCTTGTTCTCTTTCCTTTATGTAAGAAAGATGATACCTACTTTATGGAATTTAAATTGGTTTTTAACTGCAAACTAAGGAAGAATGCGAACAAAAGTCAATTGAGCAAAACTAGAATAACAAATCCGGGAGGCTCAGATCATTCGATGTCCACCACAAGCAACAACATTAAAATTAACACAAAATACATATAGGTTGCTCACATTAAGAACCAACCTTATATGGCTACATTTTTTTGTAATGAACATGGTCAAAATAAACAAAACAAATTAATTAATTAACTACCCCTAAGCAAACCTACACCATTGCTATTGAGGTAATTGCGATTTATAAAATATCTGGTACATGGATATTTGAATCATTTTGTGCTCAAAAAAGTTAAAACTCTGTGGCTAGGTTTATTTGCAACGGGTTGATAGTTCATGGAGTGAGTTTGTGGGGTATTTTAATTTAGGGGGTTGACCCATAAAACCAAAATAGTTCTAGGGGTTTGATGTAATTCACCATATTAATTTTTTTTTTTGAATATTTTTAGTTAATGTTAATGTAAAAAATTAGATAGCTCTAATTATTCAATCATAGATAAATAAAATGAGACAAAGATTTTAAAGTGGTTCAGCCTTATATGAATGGCCTACATCCACTGTTATGTTATTGCTGAGTGTTTTGGAATTCTCGATTACAAGTTCTATCAAGAAATTCCGGTCCTCTATGAATGAGGATGATGCAATGTATTTATAGCCCTGAGGCTCCCGTATGAAGGGTTGATACATTAAATGATATACATATGAAAGGGTAATACATTTAATGCAGCGTGTGCGTCAAGATAATAAGTATTCAATAAATAGTTGAACTGTTGATTATCTGGCAATCGATACTGGGACCAAGATGCAGCTCGGACCGCCTTTGTTGCTCGTTGCTCAAGAGTTCCTCGGAGCGCTGGAGTATCTCGGAGTGTTATAATTCCTTGAGGTATCCTTGTTGCTCGGAGCGAACATGACTTGGTCGGGGAAATAAACTTCCTCGTTGCTATTGTGCCACATAGATTGACACATGTCTTCTTATTATTCGTCCATATCAGCATATTAATTTTGGTATCAACAGAAGCCCCCAATGTTTCTTATTTCGAACTTTGAGGAATAGGGAACATTCTTTCTCGATATATGGCAATATTAAATGACTTTCCTGGTTTTTAGGAGCATTTTCTTTGTATTTGAATTTCTTCCAAATTCACAGAATCCGCCTTTTCGAATTTTTATGAGTGCTTCGATCTTCGTGCATTTTTGTCCTTTTAGCCGCCGTTGGCGTATTAGTTTCTTTTGTGTAATCATTTCCTTCGCAGCTTCCCAAGGTAAAGTATTTAAACTTCTTAGGTAACCATACCGTCTTCTACCTTTTCCAATTTTCTGCATTCAAGCTTTCTGTTCTCTCTCTCTCTTGTGCGTTCATCTTTTCCTTCGCTAGTTGTCAGCTCTTCCTTTTTCCTGTAAGATTCTCTTCTTTTCTTCTGTATTTCTTTTATTCACTATGGTTTATCTTGTGGGGTCTGTTGAGAAATTTCGTTCCGATTTTTCCATTCCTTCCTGGGTAACTCTGGAGGTTATTTCTGAGCCTTCAGATTATTTTCGATTGGCTGAGGGACATTGGTTCCCCAGTCTATTCATTGCTGAATGTGGATTTTCTTTTCCGCCAAACCCCTTATGCTTAGAGTTCTGTCAGTACTTTGACGTTGTTCCTGCAAAAATAGCCCCCAATTCATGGAGAATAATTAATGGGGTGTATAAATTAAATCTAACTCATGGGACTCGTATAGGGATTCCTGAGATTATGTATTGCTATAGATGGGCTGTTTTAGATAATGTTTATTACTTAAAAACTAGGTTTTTAAATAGGGCTCTTGTAGTTAACCTCCCTGATGCAAATAGAGATTATTTTGAACATGGGGTGGTTATTAAAAATTGGCAATATGCCCCTTGGTTGGAGATGCATTATACCAGGGTCCTAAATGCCCCCCATATGGCAATGGGATAGGTTTATTCTCATTTTCCTTTACTTATGAAATTATGCTTTTATCATATTTGACAAAATGTATGACTGATATTTCATTATGTATTTATTTGCAGTTGATAGTAAAAGAAAAACTCCAAAAGAATTAGAGGTTAATATTAAGCATCTGAAACTTATCTGGGGTTTGCATAAGAACGTTGCAGACGAGCACATCAGGTCTGCATCATATTTGCTGCAGTATAGGAGCTATACGACTTCTTATACTGCTCGTCCTGTGATTAGATCTGTTGAGCTAGCCTCAACTCCAGAGGATTCTTCTTCAGATTCTCACATCCCTTTAAGTCAGAGAATGGGCAGGAAAAGAGCTCCTCCTGCTCTATTTGATGACACTACTTCTGCTGCTGAGGCCAAGAAAAGCAAAATTGATGTCCCAGAGGGGACTAAGAAGGTGGATGTTGCGCCTTCCAAAGCTACCGAGAAGCCCCCAGTGGCTCCGAGCAAGAAGGTTGCTCCTGTGGAGATGACTGCTATCTCTCCGACCAAGAGCTCTTCCTTGGTTGAAACTGCTGAAGTCCCTTTGAGGAGATTGAGGAAATCGTCCTCAGTCAATTTGGCTGAAACTGTCAATCTGGCTGAAACCGTCTCCTCTCTACCAGCTGGTGGTGTTGGTGTTCCAACCATCATTCCTCCGAGCTCTGCCATGAGCTCGGTAAAAACTTGGATCATACCCGAGGTCCAAGGAACTGATGAAAAAATTTCTAGGGATATGCTGACATCCCTAGCTACCCGTCACCTTGCTTCAGTAAATTTCTCACACTCTGAATTTCCTTTCTTTCTTTGAATACTTGTATTTTTGTACTGACCTGTCACTTTTTCCCTTGTTTAGCTGGTGAATTGTTTTAACAACATCGTGAAGAAAGATGAAGCAATTAAAGCTTCCAGCTCCTCGTCGGGGGTAGAGGATGCTCTGCTGGGTTTGACCCAATCCTTGAAGGATTCTCGTCAGCAGTATAATGAGGACAAAGCTGACTGGGAGAAAAAGTTGTCTATAGTTGAAGCTGAGAAGGTGAAGCTGGCTGAGATCTCCAAGAGTTTGGAGAATAAGGTGAAAAGTTTAGAGGTCGAGCATAAAAAATATGACGACAAGCTCAAGAACTTTGGAGAGCTTGAAGATAAGCTGAAAAAGGCAGAGGAAGAGTTGTCCGTCCTACGAGATGTCAAACGCCAAAAAGAAGAATTGGATGCGAAGTTAAAGACTGCCGAGGATCTTCTATCCGAGAAGCTCTCCTCGGAGAAACTGAAAAGAAAGCTCGCAGTTAAGAAATCCTTCAGCACTGGCTGGGATAAAGGATGGGACAAAGGGATTGCTGCGATGACA
Source organism: Sambucus nigra (assembly GCA_949130495.1). Lineage (NCBI taxonomy): Eukaryota > Viridiplantae > Streptophyta > Magnoliopsida > Dipsacales > Adoxaceae > Sambucus > Sambucus nigra. The sequence continues at coordinate 617,216,997 of OX422209.1, forward strand.
TCCCAAGTACAATACGGGAAGTTGAAATACTTCCGAGATGGCTGGGTAGCTGCCCTGCAGGAATTGAAGATCAAAGACGACTCTGAGCTATTTCAGGTACACCTCCCTGGTCCTCCCCCACCAATTGTAGAAGAAGAAGAGGATGAGGCTATCTCTGATGAATCTTCCATGGCCATGGGTGATCAAGTCCCTGCCTCTCTACCTTCTGCCAACAAGGACATTTCTTCCATGCTTCCTCCTCCTGAGAAAATTTCAACTCCTGCTGATCAAGCTGCTGTTACCACCGAGCAACCAAGCTCCTCGTCCCAGCCTCCCGAGAAAGTCTTGGGAGACAAGGAAAAGGTGTGAAGTTGTTCGGTATCATTTCTATCTTTCATTATCATTTGTAATCAAACAATGTAATCTTTTTATGATCTAATAAAATACATATTTGTTCTTCTCTGTTGTTGATGATTTGTTTTTGTTGACTGTTGTCTCCTCTTCATTAGTTTATGGCCAGGATGGAATTGCTATCTGCCAATGATACAAAACTGATGCAGCAATGTCACGAATACTATAAGGCTGGTCACACAGAGCTAAGTGTATCAGAAATTGCTGACATCCTTGGCCATGATGCTTCAGAACAGGCAATTGAGGCTTATCGGTACTTGAAAGCTTTACTTGACCGAGCTGTGTCCAATAATGTGGCCTACTATGAATTGATCGAGGAGCTTCATTGTACCTTAGAAGATCTTTAGAATCAGCACAATGAATCAACTGCCTTGTTGCACAAGGAATATGAGAATAGGTATCAACAGCTTTCCTCTGAGACAGGTCACAAAAAGATCATCGCTGGGTACGATGTTAGGGAGAGAACCCTAAAAGGTGAAGTTGAGGCCTGCAGACAGATCGCCGAGCTGCTGGAACATGAGAACAACAATTTGCAGAAAAAGTTGGCACAATATGAGTCTGCAGCTTCATCCTCTACTGCCTTGGTACCGGTCACTGATGAAGGATTCTCATTCTTAGAGGTTGAAAACGCCAAATTAAGGCAAGAATTGGATATGTTAAGAAAGTCTGGTGTTTCTACTACTGCTCGGGGACGAGGAAGAGGGTCTCGTGGGCGAGGAAGAGCTGTTCAAAATGTTGTCGAGGAGCAAAGTTCTCCACCTGCTCGGAGTCCATCAAGAGTTCTCAGCCGTAATGTTGAAGAAGCTCGCACTCAGTCTACTTTGGAAACTCAAGCGTTCCAATTGAATGCAAAAGATCGTGCTTTGTCTGAAATGTCCAAGAAAAACCTATCTTTGGAAGATCAACTTACTGCGACGAAGTCTGCTTTGAATAATAAAGATGTTTTTGCCAGGAGCCTTCACGAGCAACTAGAGAGAATAACTTTTCAATTCCACAAACAACCTCGTGAGTTTTGGATGGCAGGCTACAATGAAGCCCTTTGTCACTTGGATGCTCGCCTTGAAAATGCCAATAATGAAGGTTATAAACAGGGATGGTTGAACGCACTGGGTGTGTTAAAGCTAGAGCAGGGCCATTATTTATGGGATTACCATGCTCCTGGGCTACTAGACTTGCCTGTACCGCCTTATAAACTGGACATGGAATGGATCCCAGCTCGTGCTATTCCTCGGAGCTTAATTTCAAAATATCTTGGTGACTATAGTCTTCATTCTCAGATTGAATTATCTCGTCCCGAGCATCTCTTGGATACTCCTTCAGTAATGAATGTCAGAATGTTGAGGGACTTGAATTTTATCAATTCTCCCCAAACATTAAATGATCCTCCTGCTGGCGAGGAACCTGTAAGGAAAGGCTGAGGGGAAAAAAACCAATAGAATTGGATTTTCAATGTAATAGTTAGCAAACATATGTAACTTGTAATTTATTTTGAATTTTAATGAAAGACTTTCATTTTCTGTTTGCAAATCTGTATTGCTATTCTTTTGTACTTGGCTAACACTTTTACATCTGTGCATATGTATCTGTTAAAAAGATAACAATTTTGTGTTGTTCATCAACCAACTTAGTAATAAACAGTTACAAGTATCAAAAATGTTGTTCGATCACTTAATAATAAAGTATGAGTATAAAAATGTTTAAAATTTTTCCAAACAACTAAGGTTGTAAAATTGTACTCGTTGACCAAGTATAATTAGCGAGAGTTTTCATAAAATGTGTCCGACCAATCAGGTTGATGGACCCTCCTCGTCAATAAGTTCTCCTCGTTGACCAATTACAATTAGTGGGTTTTTATCCCCGACCAACTATACTTGGCTCAGTTTGGAATATTTTGTATTTTCTGGAATGATTTTACCTTCTGACCAACTTGTTGGCATATTTTGTTTCTTAACCAGCCAAAATTGGCATTTTAAGAATGTTGTTCTCACCCTTTTACCATCCAAAGTTGGTCGTGGGTTTGAACTATTAGGTTATTTCGAACTATCTTGTCCACAAGCTCTTTTACCAACCGAAGTTGATCACGCAAGTGTACGCCTCCTAACCAAAGGAGTATAATTTGTTCTCGCTATTTTACCAACCGAAGTTGATCACGGTTGAACTATCAGGTTCTTTCGAACTATCTTGTCCACAAGCTCTTTTACCAACCGAAGTTGATCACGCAAGTGTACGCCTCCTAACCAAAGGAGTATAATTTGTTCTCGCTATTTTACCAACCGAAGTTGATCACGCTTGAACTATCAGGTTCTTTCGAACTATCTTGTCCACAAGCTCTTTTACCAACCGAAGTTGATCACGCAAGTGTACGCCTCCTAACCAAAGGAGTATAATTTGTTCTCGCTATTTTACCAACCGAGGTTGATCACACTTGAACTATCAGGTTCTTTCGAACTATCTTGTCCACAAGCTCTTTTACCAACTGAAGTTGATCACGCAAGTGTACGCCTCCTAACCAAAGGAGTATAATTTGTTCTCGCTATTTTACCAACCGAAGTTGATCACGCTTGAACTATCAGGTTCTTTCGAACTATCTTGTCCACAAGCTCTTTTACCAACCGAAGTTGATCACGCAAGTGTACGCCTCCTAACCAAAGGAGTATAATTTATTCTCGCTATTTTACCAACCGAAGTTGATCACGCTTGAACTATCAGGTTCTTTCGAACTATCTTGTCCACAAGCTCTTTTACCAACCGAAGTTGATCACGCAAGTGTACGCCTCCTAACCAAAGGAGTATAATTTGTTCTCGCTATTTTACCAACCGAAGTTGATCACGCTTGAACTATCAGTGTAGTGTATCACACTAGTATTCCCCAAAAAACTTGTAATAAAAGGAAGGAGATGGTGAAACATCATCGTTTTATTCATAATGAAGGAATTTCTTTACATTTTATATTACTGATAATACTTGCGTAGGTGTTCAGCATTCCATACATTCTTAAATTCCTCTCCTTCTAGAGTTGCTATTCGGTAAGTTCCTGGTCGGACAACTTCTGTAACTCGGTAAGGTCCATGCCAGTTGGCTTCAAGCTTATTGTGCTTCTGAATGACCTTCTTTAGCACATAATCCCCTTCTTTTAAGTCGCATTTCTTCACCCTTTTGTTGTAGAACAGAGTTGTGCGTTGTTGTTAAGCAGCATTCCTAATGGCTGCCTCTTCTCTAACCTCCTCGAGCATGTCCAAATCTAATCTTCTCATCAAGTCACTGACTGGGGAATTGAAATTTAGCACTCTGTGTGTTGGGAGACCCAACTCAGCAGGTATTACAGCCTCACTTCCAAATGCCAGCATGTATGGTGATTCTCCAGTTGCTGCTCGGGGAGTTGTTCGGTAAGCCCACAATACTGACTGTAGCTCATTAATCAGCCTCTTCTTCAAACCATTTAGTAGCGTTCTGTTTGTCCCCTCAGTCTGCCCATTGCTTTGAGGATGACCTGGTGTTGAATGGGTCTTCAGGATGTTTGATTGTTGACAATAGGCAGCAAACTCCTCGTTGTCGAATTGTGTTCCATGGTCTGTGATGAAGGCATGAGGGAGACCATATCGACAGATGATATTCTTCCAGACAAATTGGTACTCGTACGTCATATCGATAAGGGGTTCAGCCTCTACCCACTTAGTAAAATAATCCACTGCGACGACGAGGTACTTGAATCTTCCTCGAGTGGTCGGTAATGGTCCAACCAAATCAATTCCCCACATGGCAAATGGCCAAGGGGAAGTTATGGGTGTCAACAAAGCTTGTGGAGTTCGTCGGATGGAGGAAAAACGTTGGCACTTGTCACATTTCTTAGCATAGGCTATACAATCAGCCCTCATCGTCGGCCAGTAGTATCCTTGCGTCATCATTCTTTGCAAAAGTGTCCGACCTGCCACATGTGCTCCACAAGACCCTTCATGGATCTCTTCAATCAATTCTTTCACCTCGGAGGGGTGTACACATCTCTGCAAACCTACCATAATTCCTCGTCTATACAAAACACCATTAGTTAGTACATACCGAGCAGCTTTAAACTTCAATTTCTTTGTCGCAAGCTTGTCCTCTGGCAATTCTCCCTCTTCAATATATGCCCTGATGGGATCCATCTAAGATAGTCCTAAATCAAGGGTAATAACATTCATCGTCAGGTTTTCATCTATACTCCGACTTTCTAGTACTTCAATTGGTATCGTTCTTCGCAGCTCGGTACGAGTAGCTGATGCTAGTCGGGCCAGTGCGTCTGCTTGTGCATTTTCTATTCTGGGTATTCTGATCAACTGAATGGCATCAAATTCTGCCAACAATTCCATCACCTTTGCATGATACTTGATTATTAGTTCTCCTTTAACCGCATATGTTCCCATCACCTGATTCACAATTAATTGAGAATCACTGAATACCATCACTTGTTGTGCTTCCATAATCTTTGCTAAATTAAGACCTGCTATCATGGCCTCATACTCAGCCTCATTATTGGAGGTTTTGAATTGAAATCGCAAGGCATATTCTATATCAATCTTGTCTGGGGTTTTCAAAACAATCCCTGCTCCACAACCTGCTGTGCAAGATGACCCATCTACGTACAATCTCCATGTAGGTAACTCGTGTTCAAATTTCTTATCCAATAGAGTTCCTCGGTGGAATATCTGCTGTTCTCTTCCATCCTCCCGTGTTAATTTTCGCTCCTCGTCGACCATCTCTTCTCGCCCTTTTACCAACCGGAGTTGGTCTGGGTTTGAATTTGATGATCTTTCTACATCCACAAGCCCTTTTACCAACCGGAGTTGGTCTGGACTTATGTCTGTTGATCCTGTAACATCCACAGGTTGATCAGTGAGCACTTTTTATTCCTCGTGGGTATCAGGATATGTAAACTCTGCTATAAAATCTGCTACAGCTTGCCCTTTCAATGATGATCGGGGTTCATACACAATATCATATTCACCGAGCTCTATTGCCCAGTACATCAGTCTCCCTGACTTTTCTGGCTTATGAAGGGCTTGTCTCAATGGCATGTCGGTATAAACGACGATGGTATGGGCTTGAAAATATGGCCTCATTCTTTTACTTGCTTCAATTAATGCCAATGCCAATTTTTCTAACTTTGGGTACCTAATCTCTACACCTCGGACAGCCTTACTTGTGTAATAAATTGGCTTCTGGACTCCATTCTCCAATTTGATCAATGCTGAGCTGACTGCATGCTCTGATACTGCCAGGTATAAGTACAACTTTTCTCCCGTTATTGGCCTTGACAACAGTGGAGGTGTTCCCAGATATTTTTTCAAGTCTTGAAAGGCTCTTTCACATTCATCATTCCACTCGAAAGTTTTTCGAAGTGTTTTGAAGAATGGTAAGCATCTATCTGTTGCTCGAGATACAAATCTGTTGAGCGCCGCAACTCGTCCCGTAAGACTCTGCACTTATTTCTTTGTTGTTGGAGATCGCAACCCTAAAAGAGCTTTGATCTTTTCTGGATTTGCTTCAATGCCTCGCTGGTTGACAATGTACCCGATAAACATTCCTTCTCGTACTCCAAATGTGCACTTCGTCGGGTTGAGCTTCATCTGGTATTTATCTAGTTGATCAAAAGTCTAACTTAAATCAACTAGATGATCAACAACTTTCTTGCTTTTTGTCAGCATATCATCGACATAGACTTCCATATTGCAACTGATTTGTTTGGCAAAAACCTTGTTCATCAGCCGCTGGTATGTCGCTCCTGCATTTTTCAAACCAAAAGGCATAACATTATAACAATAGGTACCCCTAGGGGTAATAAAAGAAGTACTCTCCCTGTCTTTAGGTTTCATCTTGATCTGGTTGTAGCCTGAATAAGCGTCCATGAAGCTGAGCAGCTCGTGCCCAGAGGTAGCATCCACTAACTGATTAATTCTGGGTAATGGAAAGTGGTCATTTGGGCAAGCCTTGTTGAGATCAGTGAAATCAACACACATTCTCCATTTATTGTTTTTCTTCTTTACCATTACCACATTTGCCAACCAGTCCAGGTATTTCACATCTTCAATGAATTGAGCTTTCTGGAGCTTGTCGACCTCCTCTTGAATAGCTTGATTCTTCTCGGGGCTAAATACCCTTCTTCTCTACTTTACAGGCTTGATCTCCTTATTCACATTGAGCTCGTGACATAAGAAGTTTGGATCTATTCCTGGCATGTCCTCATGACTCCATGCGAAAGTTTTCTTCCTATTTCTCAAGAAAGTTATTAACTCCTGTTTTATTGAAGCATCCAACGATGAACCTATCTGGGTTACTCGTTCAAGGTGCTCGTCGTCCAGAATAACATTTTCTGTAGATTCCACCACCTGCCCTTTTACAAGTTGGGATTCATCTTTGGGATCGAGAGTTTCAATCTCTGTATCTTCTTCCACCTGGTAAGTAGTAGTCTTTTTCCTTGATTCCTCAAGCTCCTCTTGCTCGGCAGATGAATAATAGCATTCCCGAGCTACTTTTTGATCACCTTTCACAACTCCTACTCCAAAGTTTGTTGGGAATTTTAAGCATTGATGCACTGTAGATGGAACTGCTTCAAACTTCTTCAAACCAACTCTTCCCATGATGATGTTGTAAGCTGACTGCACATTCTTATCCATCACAAAGAAGCGTATTCTTTCTGTTCGACAAGCAGGCCAAGTTCCAATGAATATATCCAACTTGATCGTCCCAAGTGGAAAAACTTTCTCGCCAGCAAAACCCAAAAGAGGTCTGTGATAAGGTTCCAATTGAGATAATTTTAAATTCAAGCTGTCAAAGCATGAATAGTACATGATGTCTGCTGAACTACCATTGTCTACCAGCACCCTTAAAATCACTACTTCTTTCATCCTCATTTTGATCACCAAAGGGTCGTCGTGAGGGTAAAGGACACCTGCTAGGTCATTTTTTGAAAAGCCAATGACCAGCTTCTTTTTGTTTACCTTCCTCGGACGATCCTCCTCGGCTAAATTTATTCGCTGAATCTACGAGCAAGCTTGTGCCTCTCCGAGGTAAGCTTTTCTTTCTGCAGTAAGGTCTCCTCCTCTTGCATCTCCTCATGTAATAACATTACAATCAAATGCTCCACAACGTATGGAAAATACCTCTCGTTCTGGTTTCCTTGGTTTTTTGGGAATATCGGGGTCATCCTCGGCATCATCTTCATGTTCTCTCTTCTTTTTCTCCTCTGCTCGACGAGGAGATCTAGATCTCTCTCTAGTTCGATCATTATTTCTTCTTTCACCTCCCCGATCAACATACTTTGCTAGCTTTCCTCTTCGGATGAGTGTTTCAATCTCATTCTGAAGAGCTATGCAATTCTTAGTCATATGACCATGATCCTTGTGGAACTCACAATATTTATCCCTGTTTCTCGCATCGGGGTCTGACCTCAGTTTCTTCGGCCACTTTACCTCCTCCCTATTCTTGATTTCTTCCAAGACATGATTAATACTCATTTTCAAAGGAGTATAATTATCATACTTCTTCATGACTTCCCATTTATTCTTGGAATGTTTATCTCCACCATTGCTTTTATGCTCTTTCTTCTTAGATTTGTCGACTTCCACCTTGGTGTCTTTATCCATATTCTTTTTTGCAGCCATAGCCTCCTCGGCATTCATGATTTTGGCCGCTTTTGCCATCAACTCTGACATAGTTTTAGGTGGATCTTTCGCCAAGGTGTAATACAATTTATTAGGCAACAAACCACTCATCAAGGCGGTGATTGCTGTCTTTTCCTCATAATCTATGACTTCCAGTTTCTCGTTATTGAAACAAGTTATGTAATCTCTAGTGCTTTCACCAGATTTTTGTCTAACACTCAACAAATGTGCTACTCTTTTTACTGGCTTTGCTCCAAAACAGAAATTGCCGATGAACAACTCGGCCAATTGAAAGAAAGTTGAAATCTTACCCCGAGGAAGATTGTTGTACCATATCTGGGCAGATCCGGTAAGAGTTCCCGAGAATGCCCTACATCTCATCTCGTCAGGGACAGCATAGATGTCGACAGCAGCTTGATATTGCTCTATGTGAAGAACAGGATCTGTCTTTCCATCATATTTGGGGGTCACCACAGGAGCTTTAAATTTTGACGGTGTTGAAAAATTTACAATGGCCTGGACAAAAGGTGTCCCTTGAACAAAAGTTCGTTGTAGGGGGTTCTTCGCCTTAGCCATTTCTCCCAATCTATCTTCCAACCTCTGAAGAGATCCTTTCCACGCTTCATTTCCTTCCTCGGGCCTATTGGTTCGAGCAATTGATCGTTCTGAAGTAGCCTCTTGAGATCTATCTTGACGAGCAGCTGGTCGTGACTGTGCTGATCCTTCTCTTAGATCTGATGGTTGTCGAAAACTCCTCGACATGGTCTTAGGTGGACTCCTATTCCTCCTAGGACCTAATCGACTGAAAGGAGACACCCTACTCAGTCTTTCTAAGGCACTGGGTCTTTCTGGAGAGAGAGTGATACGTTGATCAGTATCTGTAGCCCTTATTGACGAAGTTCGCCCAGGTTGATAAGAGAAATCATCAGACTCCTCATTACGATATGACTCAGTACGCCTGGATCGTGAAGAAAATAAATAAGTTTGCGTCTGACCACTTCGCTGTCCTGAACATGCAGGTGCACCGCCATGAAGGGTTTGTATGAGTTGCCTTCATTGTGTCTTGCATGGCGGTTTGTCCTTGAGCCAGATTCGTCATAATTCCGGCCAGATCTGGAGGTGCATAGGGATTTGGAGTATTTTCAGCATTTCCAGCGTTTCGATTGCTAGATTCTGGATTATCCGCCATGGATGATGAATGATTTTTGGTGAAAAACGATAATAACAACCGATTCCCACAGACGGCGCCAATCTGTTAATGTAAAAAATTAGATCTCTCTAATTATTCAATCACAGATAAATAAAATGAGACAAAGATTTTAAAGTGGTTCAGCCTCATATGAATGGCCTACATCCACTGTTATGTTATTGCTGAGTGTTTTGGAATTCTCGATTACAAGTTCTATCAAGAAATTCCGGTCCTCTATGAATGAGGATGATGCAATGTATTTATAGCCCTGAGGCTCCCGTATGAAGGGTTGATACATTAAATGATATACATATGAAAGGGTAATACATTTAATGCAGCGTGTGCGTCAAGATAATAAGTATTTAATGAATAGTTGAACTGTTGATTATCTGGCAATCGATACTGGGACCGAGATGCAGCTCGGACCGCCTTTGTTGCTCGTTGCTCAAGAGTTCCTCGGAGCGCTGGAGTATCTCAGAGTGTTATAATTCCTTGAGGTATCCTTGTTGCTCGGAGCGAACATGACTTGGTCGGAGAAATAAACTTCCTCGTTACTATTGTGCCACATAGATTGACACGTGTCTTCTTATTATTCGTCCATATCAGCATATTAATTTTGGCACTGTTCTAAAAAACCCGCCTAGGCTTGAGGCTTGGGAGAAATGCCCCGCCTTAATATTTTGACGCCTTATGCTTGGTATAACCCTTAAGGCGTACTTTTTCTCTAAAAATAATAATGCTTTAGTGAAACGATACTGCCTTTTAAAGATTTTTTTACAACCCGGACCATTATTTCTTCCAAAATAATCAAATAGTATTTTTATTTGCAATTATTCAGACATATTTTTATGATATGTACAATTTTAGTATTTTAATAGCCTTGTTATGGTTAAAAAATATTAAAATATATTAAAAAGGCCTAAACGCCTTTTTACGCCTAGGCCCGCCTAGGCTTCTAAGGCTTAAGGCTTGGCCTTCACGCCTCGATCACGCCCCGCGTTTTTTAGAACCTTGAATTTTGGTATCAACAGTTAACTTAAAATTTTCTTACCTTTGAAGATGCAAAAGCTTTCATAATTTACTTGTATCCAATACTTTCAGAGATTTACTTTTCAATAAATAAACGTGGATAGCTCACTCATTTTTTCTTGTGACATTGTCAATCTCGAATGTGATATTATTATCTTTTAATTTTGAAAAATTTATTCCCTGGGAAGCAACTTTGAGAGGTATTGTAAGTAATATCCCTGAATCCAATACATTTGTAAGCATCCTTAGATTCAAAATGACCAATGAATATGTGTAGATATGTCAAAGCCATCCATTGTCTTTAAAATGATACCCCCAAGTAATCCCCTTCACAACTTGAACTTTTCTCCTAAATAACATATGTTGGTGAGAAATTTATATCCGTATCTCCTTTTTATACACAAAATAGACATGCCTTAAACGGTCTTTAATATGTATACTTAGCTTGTGTTATTTCCCTCTATGTTTATTTTAAATGATACAACCCCACTCTAATTTTCTTTTGTTGGGATCATACAACATTGTATGACCCTCAAAACTCAACCATCTACTGACTATTTAAATATGATGTGATCTAGTTGCCCAATGGATATAAAACTCCTATTTAACTGTGGGATATAGGCCACACCTCTTAAAGTAAAATTCACTCCGATAATATTGTGAGTTTCACCCACACACCCTTAATAGTACTAGTACACATACTCACATTAGGCAAAGTCTAACTTTTATTATTTTCTTAGAAGGTTTCAATACACCATATATTGAATCAATTATAATTTACAGAACCTAAATCTAATATCCTTTTATTTTGAGATAAATAGTTATCTTTACAAGTTGTGACACTCTCTTAATTACATTGTTGATTTTCCCCCTGAATATTTTCATTTTTCTATAGTCAACTAAGTAAACTCCACCTCATCCATTTAAATTGTATCATTTTCACATAAGATGGTGACAGATATGTTGTAATAAGAATTCAAAAGAGAGTTAAAAAGCAATAAGACCACATATTTATACCCTATCATCACATTAATCTCATTCATTTGATAAAAGACCCCATGAGACATGATCAGTTGATTCTTAAGGTTTTCTCATTCTTCCATCTTCAAACAGTAAAAATTATACTTGAGATTTTATATTGAGACTTTCTGCTAAATAAATCTTCTTCTCAATTTTTTGGAATTGTATTATCACATTTGGGATTATTTTATACTATCATCACCCATAGTGTGTTATATTGTGTTCGAGCACCAACATCCTCTCAATCACCTTTTGCCATATTTTTGGCCTCAATGATTTTGTTAATCTTTGTTGAATGAGGATATCCTTTGGTATACCTTGTTGGGGTTTTACTTTTAAAACCACGTAAATACATTTCAGTTATTAATAAGAGAAAAATAAAAATTTAATCCTGAAGTTTTAGGTGATTTTTAATTTTAGATTCGTTGTTTTAAAAGTTGCAATGTTAACCTTGAATTTTAAAAATTACTTTAATTTGATTGTTGCATTCATATCTTATGTAGCAAAAAAATTTCATTCAAATTAAATTTTGACACCTTAGACCCTTTTAATATTAAAAGATAAGAAAAGAATAATAAAAATACATTAAAAGAAAAAGAATTTTTAAACCAAAAGAAGACATATACAGACCTTTCACCCCTCCCCCCTAATCTTCCATTTATTTCTCATCTCTGTAACACTTTCACCCACTCTCCCACCCCACCCCACTCCCACTCCCCTGGCCACCACTGCCCCTTCCCTCACGTCTGTAACTTCTTTAACCCCGCTAACCTCACACTTCCACTCCCCCTCTAACCGCCACCCATCCCCCGCTCACAACTGCTTGTAAACTTTGAGTTGCGATCACCTTCTCCCCCCCACCACACCTCCCCCTTCCTCCAGTCATCGTTACACATAATCTACATCAACAATTATCCCCCCCCTTCTCTCTCTCTTCACAGGCATATAAAATTTATGTATTTATACGCGATATGTGTATATATACACAAATTAATGTATATATATATGGATTAATGTATATATACACAAAGTGCATATATACATCAATCCATGTATATATATACACAAATTGAGTGTCTTTGTACCTACCTACATACATATATGTATGTAGGTACAAAGACACTCATATATATATATATATATTGAAAATAAATTATTTATTAATAGATGGAGAAAAAGCCTCTCCAAGGGCACTTACAAGCGCTAGAGCAGGAATCTTACAAAAAAAAAACAATCTAAAGCCAATTTAAAAAAACATTTAGGTCCTTGAATTTTTAGATTGCGTTCGCTTGCGGACGACGTTCCAATTGTCATTTTCTGTAGAAGAATTTATATCATTCGAAATAAAATGGGAATCCACCGCAGATGCTGAATCAAGTTTGGAGAGATCCACGAATAAATCAATGTCGCGGTCATCCTGAATTTGTACGCTAATAGGATCTACTTGGGGATAACTCGTCACTTATAACAGGAGTCATATCTTCATCACTTTTATCAAAAGATGAAGTCTCTAATAGATCATTGCGCAAAACAAGTTTATCTCCTATTAATACGATGGAATCGCATTGGATTAAATGATGAATATAGTTATGCGTTTTATTCTCCAACTTTCCACTTATATTATCCAACTTTTTTTTCGAAATATCCTAAATATCTTCAATAACGTCACCCGAATTATGCTTAACAACTGGAGCCTTATTATTTAGGGTCAATTATTTAATAGTCCCTACTATAAATATATATTTTTTAAAAAGGACACATATTTTTAGTTTAACCCATTTAGTCCCTCAAGCACTCAATATTCTCTTATTTTTAGAGGTCCGCGCCACCGGCACTACCTTTCCAAAATATGTGGCAAAGGACTTTTTGAGGCAAAATAAAAAGGCTTGGACTAAATGAGTATTAAAAAATGTTTGAGGGACTATTTGGTATATGTCCCTATTATTTATAGCCTCACAAAGCAAAATGACATTTGTAGATTTTTCCACATCATCAGTCTTAACAAGGTCTAATGTACCTGTTAGTGGAGTTTTAAATATATCCACATCGATAACTTCCGTCACAACAGATTGCGCCATATATGCTGAGTCAATAATATTGTTACCCGAGATTTGAGCTTTTTTGTTTTGACCCTCCGGATCCTTTGGGATATCCACCTTATTTTTTGTTGGAGTTTTACCATTCACTAACAGAGGTCTCTCAAATAAGTTGCTAAAACAACTTTTATCTATTTTCTCTGTTAAACCGTTTGCTTCCGGATTTTTTGGGATATCTTGCAAATTTTGAGATGCACTCATGGTGTTTGATTTTTCGGTCACCTGATTAGTGGCACCGGAACCTGAAATAATAATAATACCACTATTCTGTAAAAATCGAAGACGGTTTGGCGGCATACCTGCTAAATCGTACAAGGCAGCATCAGAAACTGACTGCTCCATATCGGAAGGATCACCTTGTTGCTTTGACTCATTAACCAAAGGTATTGTTGGTCTAGGAGTCAGATCTGCTGGTATAAGGGCTGTACTACGGCTCCTGCTATCTGAAATCTTGAATTCTGCTGAACTTTGTTCCTTATGGAAGGAACCATATATATATATATATATGCGCGCGCACGCATGTGTATTCTCTCATATATGAAGAACAAAATGTATATATGTGTGGAAACATAATATAATGGGGGTTATGGAGGTCAAGTGAGTGGTGGTAGTGGTGGGGATAATTGTATTTTTTAAATATTTTTTTGTAAACAAGTGTTACTTAGAAAAAAAATTCTACATTTTCGATTTTTTTCCATAGGTGTCACTCTTTTATGTTTATTTTTAATTATTTATTTTTAAAACATGTCATATTTTAATTTAGGGACATATACCAAATAGTCCCTCAAACATTTTTTAATACTCATTTAGTCCAAGCCCTTTTATTTTGCCTCAAAAAGTCCTTTGCCACATATTTTGGAAAGGGAGTGCCGCTGGCGCGGACCTCTAAAAATAAGAGAATATTGAGTGCTTGAGGGACTAAATGGGTTAAACTAAAAATATGTGTCATTTTTAAAAAATATATATTTATAGTAGGGACTATTAAATAATTGACCCTTTAATTTATCAACACTGTAAATCAAAAGTCAAAATTTTGAGTCAGTCAACATTTCTCACGACGATATAATAGTGGATCAAATTTTAAAAAAAAAAATCAAGGACAACATTGTAATTTTTGGAATATCGGGGGCTAAAATTGAAAATCATCCAAAACTTCAGGGTTAAATTTGTAATTTTCTCTATTAATAAAGGATTCTCTTATTCATTTTGAAATGAGAATCGTGTTTGTAAGAATGCTTTATATTTATGCTTTTAAATATATTGTTCTGTATATTTTGTGCAATAGTACTTAGTAGGAATTCAAGTGAGTTGATATCGACTTTATCACAGGAGATCGGAATTTCGGTTTTAGTAATACTGAATACTTCATAACTTAAATAGGGAGTTGACATCATATCGCAATGGTTGTGATGTAATACTAGTGGTTCATCTCAAACTACGGGAGCCTATCTGATGGTTCGAGAACTTATACGATAAGTCAAAGGAGGATTGTGGTCGGTACATCCAAGAATGTATTAAATAGGTTCACCCATGATATTTAAGTCTAAGGGTTATCTTGATTAGACTTAGGTAATCTCACACTATTTTTAAAAGGTGCATAGATTCTGAATCCCAATCATTATTAGGATTGCAATGCTTACATAATTTTCATTTTGATTGTCATGGAAAAGATTCAATTTTATTGAGTCTCAATCTTCGCAGATTGACTGATCATTATGTGGGTAGGTCTGAGATCACAATTCAAAGGAATTAGGGCTCGGGGATACCTTGTATTGAGATACCCCTTGATAGACTTACAAGGCTTGTTTTCACCAGTTAAACCCAATTAGTGGATTATTTCACAATTTAGTGGAGTAGAAAAATAAATTAAATCTGAGAATCAAGGAATTGATTAGATGTTAGCAAAATTCAAATAATGAAAAAATTATTTGACCACGCATGTATCCGAATCCTAACGCGGGGAATCATATTATGCACAATAATCAACTTTGTAAATAAGACCACATTATATCTGAATGTTTTTTTAGATAATTAAATTGGAGTATAGTAATAACTATTTAGTGGAATTAATTATTATTAAATTAATAAAGGAAATATATTATGATATTTTTAATTTGGTATTTTCGAGTATTTATATGTAATCCAATTTAACTATTTGTCTTGGGGCCGTAGTATAGTCCATATACTCAAGTAGTTAGACCCAAATTCTCAAGAAATTCAGTTTGGCCCAAGTCCACAACTTATACTAGTATATATTAGTTTAAGTTAGTGGTTTTAAGCTACATAATTCATTATTAAAGTTTGAGTGTGGGAAGAGAAAATATTATTCGCATTTTTGTGAAGAGGTTAAGAGAGAGAGTACCATACCTCACTAATAAGCAAGAGTTTTATTCTTCAAAGGTGGCCACACGCCTACCTAACTTTGGGTGGAACATATACTAGAAGATCCAAGTATTTGGAAGTTTCTAAAAAGCTTATAAAGGACCAAAAGAAGGCAACCCCTCACCACTAACTAATACCTTTCTCCTTATTGGATTGCAATCGGATCCGCAAAGGTATTGTATTCGAAACCCTATATTAGTTTTCAAACATAGTTTTGACTTTTCTACTTTTTATTATTTGATTAATCAAAGATTCAAGTACTAGAATTTTTTTATCTGCGTATATCGATCCCCAACAATTAGTATTAGATCCTTTTGTATATATCAATCATACTTTCGAAATGTCCATGTTGCCTAACCTTGGAAACCCTAGTTTTGCATGTTGTAGGATTTTACATCTTTGTGTATATTTTCGTACTAACATGATTTTACAGGTATTCTTTGTTTGAATCCGTTTTATCATGATCACATATTTTTTTCCTATGTGAATGGATCTTATGGTGGTTTATCCATAGTAATTTTTCGCTTGTAGTTTCGATATGTTGTAATAATTATATTTTTGTAATTATTCCATTATTGGTGAATTTAGAGGCGATTGTTACGGTATGTAATTTACACTTAGAATAATGTATTTATGTGGGTTCGGTGTTAGACAAAGTTCCATGAAGTTTCATAAAGATCTGGATGAGTTATGAATATTTTTGCATGCAATTATCATAAAGAAAGACTAACACTACACCAAAACTGGGCTAATGGTCACGAATTTTATCCCTGACCAGGAAGGGTGCGTCGCGGATTTGGTCCGTGACCAAATCGGGCGTAATAATTTCCAAATCACTGACCCAAAGCCTAGTCACTGATCTCACTAGACCTGGAAAAATAATGCACGACACGATAACACGACACGAACCGACATGAAGTTATAAGTTAATGGGTGGAACCTTAATGGGTTCGGGTCATATCAGTGACAACCCGATAAGGCACGATAGTTAACGGGTCAGGTTAGGGTTGACCCCCTTCACCCGTTAATACCCAACAAAACCCGTTATGACCCATTAATTTAAGTAAATAAGATATATTTTTGGAACTTATAAATAATTTATGTAGCATAATGTTAATTTAATCATAATGAATTTTACTAAATGAGAGATTTAGTAATGTCAATGAATTAATGAGTCTATTTGGGTTAAAAAATGAGATAACATGTCAACTTGTATACAATTTAAATTAATTCATTATCTTAATGGGTATTAACGAGTGAACACGACACGACACGATAACATAATGGGTCGGTTTGGATATGATTTTTCATACGATAAAAAAGTCACTCGTTTAGACACGAACCCAATAAGACCCGAATACGATAAAAAACGATATGAACATGACTCGACACGACCCATTGACAGGTCTAGATCTCAAATAGTCACAGATGTGGTCACAACCCATAACCCTGATCCTAATTGTATGTGTGGTCGCGGCCCAAATTCGTGACCACTTCACGATTAAAGAACAAGCGATAACGGACTTCCACCGTGACCTGTTCTTTGTGCGATCCATATTTGTCACGGCTTAAGGCCGTAACCAAACTTAATGTATATATGATATTGTCATGACTATGGGCCGTGAATATACTTACTGTGCATTGAATATTGTCACCGCTATGAGCCGTTACTATACTTGTTGTGCATTTAATATTATCACGGTTTTAGGCCGTAACTGTACTTACTGTGCAAAAATCATTGTCATAGATTCAGGCCGTGACCAGTTATAATATTAAAAAAAATTCGAATTGGGAGGCCAATCGGTCAATTGCTGCAAGTGCTCCTTGGGTGATCTAGAGGAGGTCCCGTGCTCTCAAATCGGGGGGTCCCATGACCATGCAGTCATGGGACCCGTGTAGGTATTCTGAAATATGGTTCGTGCTCTCAAACCGGGGGTCCCATGGCCACACGACCGGCTCGTACAGACTACGTTTGTCCCATACAAGGTGTTCGCGCCGCTCATGGAGCCGTTTGGGGGCGCTAAAGGGTTTCGACCCCTCCCCGGTGACACATTTTCAAGCCCAAGTGTGTATATTCTCTGTTTTGAGTCATGCTCTCAAATCGGGAGTCCCGTGGCCACGCGGTCATCTCGTACTGGCTACGTTGGTCCCGTACGAGGTGTTGGTGCCGTTCAAGGGGCCGTTTGTGGGGAACTAAGGGGTTTCTCACCCCGACGGTACGTTTTCAAGCCTAAGTGTGAATATTCTCTGTTTTTAAGCCTAAAATTGGATGTTCGGAGTTGTTCAGCAACCCGAGAAAGCACCTTATTTTTTGAGTTGGAGGAAAATGAAAACCGTTTTATGAGTTACTCGTAGATGTCATCTTCAATAGATTTATCTACGAGGTTCCAATTGTCAGCTCCTCCCGCTCCCACATTCATTTTTGCCAAGGACAAACACTGGGATTTAAACTGCTGAACGTGATTCTTATCCCCTGTGGGGTTATTTCCTAAAAGAGAGAACCCAATGGGCTTCTTCTCAACTGACCCGACAGTTTCAGGAGCATTGGGCATGTCTGTTGGATTAGTGGGAGGAGTACCTTACCTACTGCAACTTGGAGTAGGGGAGTTAACAGTTGGTGGAATTAAGTATTGCTCACCAATTCGTAATGAGAATTATCCTTGTGGTTGTTGGTTGGAGTGTTGGTTCCATTACCGCTCGATATTATCTACAAAAATAATAAAAGTTAAATGTGTATCTATAATAATAGATGCATAATTTCAAAGTTCAATATGAAAATATAAATAACAAAATAAATTTTTTGACCATATATTATAATCTACCTATTCATGGTAAGACTTTAACAAAAGTTCAATGTGTCTGATCTCCATCTATTCTGGATTTGTGTTTAAAAACCTACGAATTTTTGCACGTGGCCAATTAGAAGGAAGCGTATCTATAATGGATGCATAGATTTTGGCGACATGAACTCAAAATCTCATCCTCTTCATCCTGTTGGAAAGATCGAGTTTGACGTGCATATGCCGTGAGACATCACAGTCTTCGTCAATGCTCTTTGTACGTAATTCTATCCATAATTGGTAAAAAAATTCCGACCTTCTCTAATAGCGTAAGTAAGGTCAGTGCTCTATCGGGATTATGTAAGCGATATATATTGTACAGCTTCATCCCAACATTGTAGTAGGGAAAACAAAATGCGATATAACAAGTACTCTTGCTGTAAATGAACTCCACGATTTATAAGATAGTTAAATTGTTGGATCTTCCTATTCCCATGCCAATAAACCGGAGTACCCACTTTATGAGGATCATTAATGAAAGAGGTGTGAGTGTAGACCAATTACAACCTTTCATACTCTTTTTGCCATCGATTATCACCGTGACTCATTTATTCTGAGAATAATGAACGAGGGCGTGAATATGATTCCTATAAATAATGGCTCTAATGAATCATTAACTAGTTATTATGTACGAGGGCGTGGATATGATTCCTATAAATAATGTCTCTAATGAATCATTAACCGTTAATTTATTATGTTTTGAATACCTACTTTTGTCATTTAAGCTAACAATCCCTAAAATTAACCCTTATGTTTGGTATTCTTCTAATGGTTCGATATTTTTTTAATGGAGAGGTATTTTTTTATATTTTAGCCCCAAACTTAAACCAACATTATCCATTTAATTAAAATTTTCCCTAGTTTGAAAATTAAACCAACAATATCCATTAAATTAAAATTTTCCATAGTTTAAAACTTAAACCAACATTAATCATATATATGTATTTTTTCTAGAATGCAGGCACAATACACATAATGATAATTTATAGACACATACGTACATAATACACACATGTATACACACACACAGGGAGAAATACACAAACTCATACATACACACATATATACACACACATAAATACACACAAACAATGAAATAAATAACAAGGGTTTGCAAATACACACACACAATGAAATAATTAATAAGGTTTTGAGATTATACACACACGTATATACACATAGAAATACACACATGTATACACACAGGAATACACACACGTATACACACACACACACAAAAATACACGCATAAAGTGAAATAAAAATAAGGGTTTGAAAATACACAAAATGAAACAACATGGGTTTGGATTACCTTTGAGATTGAGAGAATGAGAGAGCTTGAGATTGAGGGAGGGAAATCGCCGGAGAGAGGGAGGGAAATAGTTATTTAGAAGTTTTTGAGGAAAATGAAAACCTGTTTTGTGTTTTTTTAAGTATAAAGACCATGGTCACGGCTTAGGGTTGTGACCCCACGACGTGACCCCTTTATTTTTAACACATCATCATGGAAACAAGACCATGGTCACGGTCAAAAGTCGTGACTCCCTTCTAAGAATGGTCATGGTCCTAAGCCGTGACTATAGTGGTGTGTATTTGTGCTCCTGGTCACGGCAATGAGCCATGACCCCATCCATGACCACACTTGGAGGGAAACTTGGTGCCATAATGGTCACGACTGGGTCACGGTTGTAAGTCGTGACCCATGTGAGTCACGGTTAAAGGCCGTGACCACCAACAAGTCGATCCATGACCACACTGGGTCTTGGAATTGATCACGCTCATTTTGCATGTAGTCACGACTTTAGGCCATGACCATCCGATCACGGCTCTTGGCCGTAACCCCATTCCCGTGACCATTTTTTATTTTTGGTATAGTGTAAGGTGCTGGGCTTATAGGGATTGATTGATCTATAGGCTTGTATAATCGATCCAGAAGGGGTCAGATCGATCCGATGATAGCAATGTGTGGTGATTTGTTATTTTATGGAATTTTCTGGCTAATTTTCATGGAGGTTCTTCTTCATCATTCTTCCCATACCAGAATGGATTATTTTTAGTAAAAAATATCATCAAGAACCCATGTTTTAACTAAAGTCTATATTTTCTAGGACTCTACATCATGAATAATTCTTATCAAACAAGGATTCTTTATCTTCAAAATTTTTACTTTAAGAAGTGTTTGAGGTTATTATGGAAAGGGAATTAGTTTTTTTTTAAATTATGATTACCTGATTATTCTGTTTTTATCATAATTCTACTATCTTGCATGTTGATATTTTTGAGTTTGAAATGATTGGTTCATTATGAACGCCAAATTATATGGACAACATGGATATTTTAGTGATCGACCTAGATCACCGTTTCTTTCTTCTGGAAAATTCATTTTATTTATTCTTTTCTAAGTTGAATTTAATCGGGATAATTAATTTTAAGGTATAAGTTAAATTGAGGTCTCTGATTTTTATTTTTATTTAAAAAATTATTTATTTTTAGAAAATTAAAATGTGAGACTGAGAAATTTAATTTATGCAAGTAAATTGAAAAATTACCAAGGATTTAATTCGTTCTTTTAGAATTGAATAATTGTTTTTTGAAAAAACATCATGTTTTTTATAAATATTAAATGGGAGAGGGATTTCAATATGAACCCGATGGCTTACATTGGTGTTTTATGAATGCGATGTGATTAATTCCTCGCGTTAGCTTGTCGGTCCCCCAACGGATGGAATTAATAAGGGAACGTGTATTCTTAATCTCAAGTAATATTTCCTAAAATTAAAATATGAGTGAGTTCAATCCCCCCCATGGGGGAAGTTATTTGTGGGAGGGTTCTAATTCTAGTAATGAACCACTGGTATACACTTAGACATAATTAATGGCATCCTTCCCAACAGAGTCACTTCCATTAATTATGGGACCAAAAGACGTGAACTATTCAACTATATTAGAAAAAGGATTCTGAACGACAAATATCACTTCATTAGGCAACTAAGATATTCAACGGGATTTTATTTTTAAATGGTGGTGAGGGACGCTTCTATAAAATTAAAGCGAAGTTAATTCTCTGTTTTTTATTTTAAAATTAATTTTTTTTCAAAAATTATGGTTCTCAGATTTCAAAATGGAATCTTATCTCAATGGACTTTCTTCAATATGAAAGGAAAACAAAATAACTAGTATGGACAACATAGACTGAAAAAGAAACTTAGACATTATTCTAACTGCTAAGGACTATAAGTTTGTTTTAACTCAAATCTACCCTCCCAATACTGAGGAGGGGTACCCAAAAGGGATGTTCTACCCTATCATAGGTGGCAAAAGGTTTATTAGATAGATCGTTTCTACATATTGTCCTTTATGACTGATGTGTTTCAACACCATCATTAATCATTCAGTAAGGCTAGTGAACATTAAAATGCTATAGGGTAATCCCATTTGTGATCTTGTTCTTAAGACAATGTCCACCTTAGGAGAACATAAGATGCTTGGATCTAAAATTGATGGGGAATCCAAGTTGATTTTGTGATCTAATCATTACCGAAGTATGAGAACCCACCTGTTTTAATACCAGGTGGACAATCCTCTACTAAAATAAAATAAGAATCTCGGTATAGTTCATTCTCACACTCACTGTCACAACAACAATATAATATAAATAATACCAATCAAATCATATAAATAAAACCATACAACACTATGAATATAATAATC
This sequence comes from Sambucus nigra, assembly GCA_949130495.1. Lineage (NCBI taxonomy): Eukaryota > Viridiplantae > Streptophyta > Magnoliopsida > Dipsacales > Adoxaceae > Sambucus > Sambucus nigra. The sequence continues at coordinate 617,239,291 of OX422209.1, forward strand.
CTCTTGCATAGATAAATAATAAGGTGAACCAAATAAATCATAATTTAGCAAATAAAAACATTCACAATGTAAAACCAAATAATAAACAGAGTACTGAAATATAAATGTCTGACAAAAATATTAAATCCTATCTCTCTATGGGCAACACGCCCAACTGTAAACTGAATGAAATGATCCTAACTAGATATAATGAGATAAGACGTCTAAAAAATGATGTAGTATCCACAGCTACTTCACGGCAACAATGGATCTATTTATGCAGTCTCGGTGCTGCTGCAGCACACCCGAGGTATAAAAGAAAACAAGGAAAACAAAAGCTTGTGTGTCAAAGCCCGAAAAGTAGAAAATATTTTTCAAGAAGATATTTGTTTTAAATCGATTAAAATAGTCATGTATTAATTTCAATATTAACCAATCGCATTCACATGAGATAAAACCTCACTTCTCAACTACGGTGTGCATCTAACGTGTTCATTTTATTATTCCAATTAAACTATCCGGTCTAACTAGGACATATAACCGCTACTCAATCCCAAACTCCGCTAATGCTCCCTATTAGCTAAGTATAGCTACCTTCACTGGATATCCATTCATAAACAATACTGTAGCAACACACTTGCTGTAAATAATTATTCATGTTGTAAACATAACATAACTATGCTCGTATTATAAATATATAAATACTCTATATCATATAAACAAACATATATATATATCACTCGCTATTTATGCATAATCGTATCCCCAAAGCTTGGACATCATGGATACATCCCTTATGTGTTATCTAGCTCTAGGCATCACGCCTCACACTGAGCCACTGAGTCGGTATCTCACCACCGATCCCAAAAGAAAACACATACAATGGAAGCGGTCATAGACATACATTCGGGGGTCACAACTATACCACATCACGCCCAACCGGACTCGAAACGAACACTTATCCTCACACACGGATAGTGCACATGACTCAGTACTATGACCTGGGGAATCAACCCAACACCTACTGGTCAATGCCAGGGTGGACTCCCCACTATGCACAACCCCTTACGATAACACTCCCAAGTAAGTATGTTTAAATAAAACAAGTAGCTTGCACACACACACACACACACACACACACACACACACACACAGATATATATATATATATATATATATATATATATATATATATATATATATATATATATATATATATATATATATATATATATATATCACTCTAATATGTTTATATAATACGTACTGAACTCATACGCATGTCCCACCACATACGGTTCACCTAATCCTGAAATTAGACCCAACTTTCCAATTAATTATTTGACTACTCCCTCATCTGGGCACCCTAATTAATTATTAAATTACCAAATAATGAATAGTGATGTAAAACTATTTTTAATGAAATATTCGCTCACTTGTATAACCTCCCGCATACTCGCTTGAGTTCATAAAAATCTCCGAAACATTTTTACGTTCCAAACTTGAGCCAAACCCACGAGTCGTCCGAACAAAATTCCACAAATTTCAAATGAAAACCATATCTCATTCGAACGAGGTTCAAACTAGATTACAGAAATCCAAATCTGAAACGTTTTTCCTAGATGGGATTCATTTCCAAAAATCCAATTCATTTCTAGGGTTCTTCCTGCCAAAATTTTAAGAATCGTAACCCAATTATAATCAAGAAAACACGATTTCATCCTTATATATGAAATCCTCACATGGTAACCCCCATAAGTTTAAGATTAGGATATTTTATCAAATTGATTTTTTAAGGTTCTACATCTTATTCCTTTAAATCCCAATTTTTTTATTTTTAATTACAAGTGTAATCAATATCAATTAATCATTAGTTTAAGATCCTTAGTCCGTTACCATTTAAGTTTCAACATCAATTGATCAAATTTATAGCTTTCATGCTCTAAAGCTCCAAGTTCTATTTTAAATCAAGAAATTAATTAACTACACTAGAATTGAGACACAAACAAGTAACTACTTGCCTCATTAAATTAAAATATAAAGTCTTCTACGAATTGGATGACGGGATGGGTCCTCTTTCTTCTCATCTCCAAGTTTCCTCTTCCTTCTTCTTTTTTGTTTTCTCTTCTCTAGGGCTCTCTCTCCCCCTCTCTCAATTCCTTGTGTAAAATATGAAAGGTGGACTACCATCCACCTTCTCAACCTATTAAATATACTCTTAATGAACCTAATCCCATTTTTATCTTAGCCATAAGTATAAAATGACCCTCGTATCCTTATATGGGTCTTGCTATGTTTAAAGTGTCCCCGAAACCTAAACATAACACTCGAGTACCTATTTTGGACTATTTCGACTCTTATCGGACATCGGTGCACTCAAAAAGGTCATATGAGTCACCCATCTCCAAATAGACTAACATCTTATTAATCGGGCTTGACACGTGCGTGCCCTAGGCATCGTTGATAAATTAAACCAATCCGCCGATGTAACACTCATCGACATATAACAATAAGCCATCGCTATCACTCATGTGCGATATATAATAAATCACATAACTATTTACTTATCACATTTGTAAATAATAATTATAATAAATATTAATCATTTATCTAGTCAATTAATATCTACTAAAATCCAATTTAATTTTCCCAGTTAAATTAATAATCTAAAGCACCCGAAATTTAATTAATAATAAAAGTACGAGGTATTACATTCTTCCCCTAATAATGTAATTACTTCCTCGAAATTTGAACGTACCTGCCACAAAGAGCTTCAGATGCTTTTTTCGCATGTCATCCTCATACTCCCACATTAACTCAATAATATTATGGTGTCCCCACTGCACACGTACTAATGGTACCACCTTTGACCGACGCTTACGCTCGCTACGATCCAAAATGGCAACATGTCTCTCCTCATATGAAAAATCTGGCTGCAAGTCAATTTCCTCTAGCAGTATGTGTCAATAAGCCATGTCACCCCTGTGATACCTCTTCAACGACGACATATAAAACACATCGTGAATTATCTATAAGTACTTTGGCAAGGCGAGTTTATACGCAATCGGCCCAATGCTCTTAGTAATAGGAAAAGGCTCTAATGCTCTTAATAATAGGAAAAGGCTCCACATACCTCGGTGCCAACTTCCTCATTTTCCCAAATTTTATCACTCCCTTCAGGGGAGACACTCACAGTACTACTTAATCACACACATTAAACTCCACAAACCTTCGATTCACATTGGTGTAACTCTTCTACCTGTCCTGAGCTACCCAACTTCGACTCGTGATTAACTCGATCTTCGTTGATGTCACCCGAATCAAATTCGACCCGAGTAGTTTGTTGTCCCCCACCTCTAACAAACAAGAGGGAAAACGATAAGGTCTCCCATACAAAGCTGCAAACGGTTCCATGCCAAATGTGAATTGGTATGAGTTATTATACGAAAACTTTACTAAAGGTAAATATTTCTCCTAGCTTCCCTTGAAGTCCAGAATACACATCCTCAGTATATCCTCTAAAAACTGATCCCCCATCTTCGTCTACCTATTGGTCTGTGGGTGATAAGTCATGCTCAAATGCAACTCTATCCCCATAGCCTCCTAAAAGCTCTACCCAAAATGGGACACAAAGATCTTATCTCCATATGAAATAATATTGAGAGACACCTTGTGCGATCTCACTATATCTGCTATTAATAAATGCACATAATGCCATGTCGTGTATTCCATTCGAACTAGTAAAGTTGGGCTACCTTATTCAATCAATCCATAATAACCCAGATGGAATTTTGATCCCACTGCAATGACGTAACCCTATGATTAAGTCCATTGAAATACTCTCCCATTTCCACACTGGAATGTCTAATGGTTGTAGAACCCCAGCTGATCTTTAATGACCAACCTTTACTATCTAGAAAATGGTGCATCTGGATACAAACTCTGTTGTGTCTCGCTTCATTTTGACCCACCAATACTGTCTCCTCATATCCTGCTACATCTTATCCTCTTCGGGATGTACCAAAAATTATGACGCATGTATCTTTTGCATAATTTCATGACGTAGATTCTCATCTTTTAGGAGTATTAACCTCCCACTTAAGTGTAATCCACCTTTAGAACTGTCTGAGTAAGACTCTGCTCCACCCGCTAATAACTACTAAATTCTCTCGTAACAAAACGGATCCTTTTATCGTGCCTTCATAATCCTTAAAATGATATCGGGTGTGACAGTGATCACTGATAAGTACGCTCAGACTACATCATCATCCTGACAAAGCTCTGCCCAATTCACCTTCTACACTACTTCTATTTATCTTTCCAGTATGCGGCTCAATTCATCTGTCACTATGTTAGCCTTCCTCGGATGATAGCGGATGTTAAAATGATAATCCTTTATGAACTCAAGCCACTTATACTACCTCATATTCAACTCCTTTTGTGTGAAAAGGTATTAACGTGACTTGTGGTTCGTTAACAATCGAAACTTCTCCATTAAAAGATAGTGCCTCCAAATCCTTAATGCCAATATGAGTGATACTAACTCCAAGTCGTGAGTGGGATAGTTCTTCTCATGGGGATTAAGCTTGCGAGATGAATAAGATATGTCCCGCTCCTTATATTATAGAACTTTCCCAAGTTCATGTAAGGACGCATCAGTAAAAATAAGGTACTCCACTCCTCCCCTCGGTAATGTGAGTACTGGCGCTGGAATCAATTTGTCCTTTATCTCATCGAAAGTTAACTAGAAATTTTCATCCCATACAAACGATACTCCTTTATGAGTCAAATTTGTTAAGGGACCCATAATATTAAAAATCCTCTGACGAACCAGCGGTAGTACCCTACTAACCCTAAAAATTATGCACCTCATTCGGTGTCATGGGATGGCCCCATTCCCTCACCACTGACAACTTTCTTGGATCTAAAAAAATCCTTCTTTCGGAGATAATGTGACCCAAGAACTGCACTCCTATAACTAGAATCCATATTTCTCAAACTTGGCATACAAATGGTGGTCCCGCAAAGCCTGAAGAACCGCACATAAGCGCTATGCATACTCGCCCTCTGTCTGAGAATAAATCAAGATGTCATCTATAAAAATAATGACAAACTGATCCAAGAAGTCTCTGAACACACTCTTCACGAGATCCATAAAAACTTCGAGTGTATTGGTTAGCCCTAACAACATAACCCTGAACTCATAATACTCTTATATCATGAAAAATGCGGTCTTAAGGACATCCTCCTACTTAATACGCAACTGATGGTAACCAGATCTCAAATCATAATACTCGTATCTCATTAAAAATGCAGTCTTAGGGAAATCCTCCTCTCTGATACACAAGTGATGGTACCCCAATCTCAAATCAATCTTGCAGAAGTAGGCTTCTCCCCTTAGTTGATCAAACAATTCATCGATACGCGACAATGGATACTTATTTTACATTATGACCTTGTTCAACTCCTGATTTTCAATACACAACCGTAATGACCCATCTTGTTTTTCGATACACAACTGCAACAACCCATCCTTTTTCACAAACAAAACTGGGGCACCCAAGGTAAAGTACTTCTCTGGATAAAACCCTGTCCCAATAATTGTTGAATCTGATCCCTCAATTCCCATATTTTTAAAAGATCCATACGATAAGGTGATCATGCTATGAGCCTAGTCCCCTGTGCTAAGTCGGTCACAAACTCAATCTCTCAATTCAGCGGTAACCCTAGTATCTTCTGAAACACATCAACATAGTCCCTAATAACATGGATCGAATTTAGTGAAATGATGACACCCTTTGAAGTCTCCTCCTCAATATATTATAAGTGAGTGCTCAACCCACCCTCCAGATGAGGCAATTCCATAAGAAACATCTCTTGCCTTGGTTAGTGAACATGATAGTCCTACTGTAATAGTTCACCATCACTTTATAGGTCACTAACTAGTCCATACCCAAAATAACATCATACTCATCCAAATCTAACACGATCATATCCTCCACTAAACATAACCTCCGCATGTCCACGCCCCCTTGCCAATTGGGTCCCTCCACCAAATGGTGAATCTACACTCATCATAATACATGCGGCTAAATCCACTAAACCCATCATAAGTGCAAATCTAGTGCTAACAAGTGAGTGTGATGCTCCTGTGTCAAATAAAACCCACCCTATGTGCCCATGGATAGAAAATATAACCTCAATCACTGGAAACACTGGCGATAAAACCAGTCCTCGGATGTGATACACATGCCCAAACTACCCCTGCGCCTACAGAGGAAAAAATGCTAGAACTGCCGGTGGGGCTGGAAGATGATGTACCTATTCCCCCTTCTACGGACCCTGCTACTGACCCCTATCCCTGCTTGGGCATATACATCGTATGTGGACCTATTCCTCACACACAAAAATCTCCCAGTAAAGTATGTCTGTCTTTGGCCCTATCCCTAATAACCCTAGCCCTGCTAGCCACCGATCTGATTCCCTTGGCCCTAAAGGGTAGGTTGATGGTCTGCCTAAAGTTTCCATTACCCAACCTAAATATTTTACTAGAGTTACCATATTGGGAACTCCGTTTGTGCTGCCTATGCTATTGTTGTGGTGCCTCATGGGCACCATTACTTCTGGTCTTGCCCACTAGCTAGACTCTTCGACCCTCTTCGATTCCCTTAGATGGAAGCGATGATCTTGAAAGTGGAGCAACATAGCGTTTATGACCTTAGTGTGGGTTTTCAATGCTGGGATCCCTAGAAAGTGCTGGCGAATCCTTCAAGTGAGTCCATCAATAAACTCGAGGACCTTCTTCTCCTCAGTGTTCACCTTGTCTGGAAAAAGTTTGCCTGGAACTTGAACTCCTCCTTATATTCGGCCCTCTTATGAAAAGTCTAAGAACCTCCTCCTCATCTCCGTCTGAATTACTGATGGAAAGAACTTGCAGTCGAACCGCACCTAGAATTCCTGGATAGTCATAGTGTCCCTATCCTCTGTTGTGGTGACCGACTCCCACCACTGAAGTGCTTCTCTTACTAGCTTAAAAGTAGTCAGTATCTTCTTTTGAGTGTTGCTTCACTTAACCATGCGTAAATTCCTATGGATGTCTTTCTTCCATAGGCTAACTGCAACCACATTCGTACTCCCTTGGAACTCTGGGGATGGACCTTTTGGAAGGCCTATCTAACTCTCTCCTAAATAAACGACATTAGTTGTGCCTGAACTGGTGTCATTAGATGTTGTGGATATGCTTGGGGAAGATGTTATGCTAAGGCAGTCATCGCGGAATTAATCACCTATGCAATAATAGCGGTGACCTTTGCTGCGGTCACCATCCCTTGAGTGCCCTGTGGCTCCGGTTGAGCCTCCTCCTCTACGGCCCTCCCAGGGGTATGTGCTGGCCTACCTCTCATGTTGTTTGGAATCTAAAATCAAACAAAAATTATATATGATTAACTTTAATTATAAATAATATCAAAATAACATAAATGCGCAATATGAAACAATGGGCCTAAATATAGAGCTCTATATCAAAGAAACGCAATACAGACAACATAGCAAGTTCGTACAGCTCCTAAGGAAACTAGATTCTGATGCTCTAATACCAACTATAAAAACCCACCTATTTTAATTTTTGGTGGCCAATCCTCTACTAAAATAAAATAGGAATCTCAATATGGTTCATCTCAGCATCACTGTCACAATAACAATACAATATAAATAATAACAATCAAACCACACAAATAAAACCATACAACACTATGAATATAATAATCCTTATGCATAGATAAATGATAAGTGTGAACCAAATAATCATCGATCACTAAATAAAAACATCCACAGTGTAAAACTGAATAATAAACATAGTAGTGAAATATAAATGTTTGATGGAAATATAAAAGCCTATCCATCTACGGGAAACACACCCAACTGTAAACTGAATTAAACGATCCCAACTAGATAGATAGAGATGAGACGTCTAAACAACGATGTAGCATTCACATTTATTTCACAGCAAGATTAGATCTATCCCCACGGTCCTGACTGTTGTTGCTGCACACTTGGGTATAAAGGAAAACAAGGAAAACAAGGGCCTACGGGTCAAAGCCTAAAGAAAAAAATATTTTACAAGTAGATATTTGTTTTAAATAGATTAAAACAGTCGTGTATTAATTTCAATATTAACCGATCTCACTCACATGAGATAAAGCCTCACCTCTCAACTGCGGTGTGCATCTAACGTCTTCATTTTATTATGCCAATTAAACTATCCGGCCTAACTAAGACATATAGCCGCTACTCAAGCCCAAACCCCGCTAACGTCCCTATTAGTTAAATATAACTACCTTCACTGGGTATCCATACAAAAAAATATTATAGCGACACACTTGATGTAAATAATTATTCACATTATAAACATCACATAGCTACACTTGTACTATATATATATATATATATATATATATATATATATATATATATATATATATATATATATATATATATATATACATACATTACGCCATAAAAACAAACATATAAATCACTTGCTATATACATATAATAATATCCCCAGAGCCTGGACCTCGCGAATACATCCCTTGTGTGTTATCTGGCTCCAGGCATCATGCCTCAAAGTGAGCCACTGGGTCGAAATCTCATCACCAATCCCAAATGAAAACACATACAATGGAGGGGGTCATAGACATACATTCGGGGGTTGAAACCATACCGCATCGCGCCCAATCGGACTCGAAATCGGCACCTATCATCGCATACGCATAGTGGCCATGCAACACTAATATGACCTGGGGAATCAACCCAACACCTGCTGGTCATGGTGAGCTGCCCACTATGTGCAACTCCCAATAATAGCACTCCCAAGTAGATATGTTATATATATATACACGCCACTCTAATATGTACATATAATAGGTACCAAACTCATATGATGTCCAACCACGTACAATTCACACAGTCCCAAAGTTCGACCTAACTTCTCGATTAATTATTTAACTAGTCCCTTACCTGAACACCCTAGTTAATTATTAGATTATCAAATAATGAATATCAAAACAAAACCATTTTTAATTAATTATCCTCTCACTTGGATAACCTCCCACATACTTGATTGATTTCATAAAAATCACTGTAATATTTCCACGATCTAAACTTGAACTAAACCCATGGGTCGTTCGAACGAAATGCCATCTCGTTCAAATGAAAATCATATCTTATTCAAACGAGGTTCGAAAGAGATTATAGAAACCCAAATCTAAAGCATTTTTCCTAAGTGGAATTAATCCCCAATATTCCAATTTCATTTCTAGGGTTCTTCCTACCAAAATTTCGAGAATCGTAACCTAATTATAGTAAAAAAAATCACGATTTCATCCTTATGTATGAAATCCTCACATGGTAACCCCCATAAATTCAATATCAATATCCTTTATAAAATTTATTTTTAAAGATTCAATCTTTCTATCAAAGTTCTACATCTTCTTCCTTTATATACTAGAATTTTTATTTCTAATTACAAGTGTAATTATTCTTAATTAATCATAACTTTAAGATCCTTAAGCCCTTACAATTTAAGTTTCAACATCAATTGATCAAGTTTCAATATTCCATGCTCTAAAGCTCTAGTTTTTATTTTGAATAAGAAAGTAATTAACTACACTAGAATTGCGACATAAAGCAAGTAACTACTTGCCTTGTTTGATTAAAATCCGAAGTCTTCTATGAATTGAATGACGGGTTGAGTTCTCTTTCTTCTCCTCTCCAAGTTTCCTCCTTTTTTTTCTTCTTTATCTTTTCTTTAGGGCTCTGTCTCAATTCCTTGTGTAAAATATGAAAGATGGGCTGCCATCCACCTTTCCAACATCTTAAATATGCTCTTAATTAATCTAATCCCAATTTTCTTCTTAGCCCTAAGTAAATCCTACCCTTATACGGGCTCCATTATGTCTACAAAGCCCTAGAAACCTAAACATAATAATTAGATACCTATTCTGGACTATTTTGACTCTTACCGGATAATCATTGCACTCGAAATGGTCATTCGAATCACCCAACTCTAAATAAACTAACATCTCATTAATTGGCACCGACACGTGCGTACCATAAACATCGCGCATAAATTATATCAATCCTCCGATGTAACACCCTTTTAACATATAATAATAAAACATCACTATCACTCATACGCGACATATAATAAATCACATATCTATTTACTTATCACACACAAGTAAATAATAATTATAATAAATATTAATCTTTTATCTCACTAATTAATATATATTAAAATTCAATTTAATTTTCCTAATTAAATTAATAATATAAAGCACACGAAATTTAGTTAATAATAAAAATACGGGTTATTACACGGAGTCTTTTAAACAATTTTGCCTAAAATATTATATGAATACATTTGGTCACTTTTTGGCACAACTTTTTAGGAAAATCCAAGCGGCAATGAATATCATCAAGCATAAGAGTGTGATTCCAGATGCTGAGAAAGTCCTATCTTCTTTTGTCTAGCAAGGTAAGAAAAAGAAGGGAAAGTATCAGTCCCAACCTATGGTTAAAACTAGATTTAAGCCTCAGGGAGAAGGTAAGAAGACTAAAGTCAACTATTATATTTACAAATGGTCAGGACACTGGAAGAAGTAGTGTCTGGTATTCTTAGCACGGAAGAATGAAAATAGTAATTTCTCCTTTGTCATTGAGACATGTTCTGTGGTGAAATCTACAGGTACCTGGTGTGTATATTCGGGATTCACTAATCATGTTTGTAATTCTTTGTGAGGGTTCCAAGTAACCAGGGAGCTCAGTGATCGAGAAATGCTTCTTTTCATAGGAGATCATCACAAGGTAGTATAGTAGCAGTAGGTTATTTAGTTTTAAATGTTTGTGAATATATTAAGTTAATATTGGTAGATTGTTTTAATATTCTTAATATTAAAATAAATTTGATTTCATTTTCTAAACTTGTGATCAATGGATATTTGGTTTATTTGAATAAAGGAGTTTTTAACAAAAGTGAAAAATATCTTATCTATTCTATTACATTGGAAAGCGATATTTATATATTAGGACATGTATCTCCACTAATGCTTAATACTTAATTAAATAGCTTAAATTAAATAACCTAAAGAGAATCATGCCTTTTATATTGAAACAAATGTATCTTTGACACGTACACTTAGGTTATATAAATCTAAAAAGGATTCAAATATTAGTCTCAAATAGACAATTAGGTACATTTGAAGTGGAGGCACTTCTAGTCTACGAATATTTCTTAAAGGTAAGATGACTAAGAGGTCATTTATTGACAAGGGCTATAGAGGCAAAAATGTGTTGGAACTTATTTATTCGGATTTGTGTGGTCTTAAGACTATCTGGTCAAGAGGTGGTTACGAATACTTTATCACTCATCGATGACTGCTTAACTTTTGGATATGCTTACGTTATGCATCACAAGTCTGAGGCCTTTGATAATTTCAAAGTGTATAAGGCTGAGGTGGAGCGTAAAAAGGTAAAATAATCCAAACTCCATGATCTGATCATGGAGGAGAGTACCGATTGGGAAAGTTTAGGAATTGCTTATTGGTGATTAGGATAACATCTCAGTTGTCTGCACCAGGAACTCCACATAAAACTGGTCTAGAGAAAAAGAGGAAAATAATTCTTTTGGATATGATTAGATTCATAATGAATTATTCAAACCCATAGGATTCCTCTTGGTGTTTTTCACTAAATACGACTACATATTTATTGAACTTAGTTTCTTATGAATCCGTGTCAATGACTCCTACTGAACTGTGGATGGGGAACAATCTTAGTCTATGATATGTTCATATTTGAGGTTACCCCACACATGTGTTGAGGAAGGAATGCTGGAAGTTGGAATTAAGGATAAATGTATGTCTCTTTGTGAGTTATTCAAAAGGAAACAAGGGTATTCAATTTTATAATCCTAAGAAGCAGAGGGTATTTGTTAGCACACATGCTCATTACTCAGAGGAAGATTATATGATTGATCACAAGACCAAGAGCAAGATTAGCTTGCAAGAGCTGAGAGGGAAAGATATGGTTATTTCTTTTGGACTACCCATAAAATATAAAATACAATCGGATATCGATAATACACTACTTAACATCGGTGAGATTACTATCGATAATCATGATACACGTGTTACTTATATTGGACAACAAGTGGAGTCAATTCGTAGTGGAAGAGTCAGGTGTCATCCTGATAGGTTGGTGTATATGGGTGAACACTTCAGTGAGATATTAAGGTAGCATGAGTTGGATCCCAAAAACTATGATGAGATTTGGCTTAAGGGTATGAACACCAAAATGGATTCGATGTTTTCAAATCAAGTTTAGAAACTTGTAGACTTTCTTGATGGGATAAAACGTATCAATTGCAAGTGGATCTACAAGAAGAAAATAGGGGGTAGATGAAAAGTTGGAAAGTTTTAAGGCAAGGCTTTTTATGAAAAGGTTCACTCAGATAGAGGGGATCAACTATGGGGAAACCTTATCGACGGTAGCCATGATAAATTCTAATGAGATTCTCTTATCTATTACGGCACATCTTGATTTCGAGTTTTAGCAAATGGACTATAAGATTACATTCTTGAAAAACAATCTTGATGAGTGAATATATATGATGAAACCCTCAGGGTTGATTGCAAAAAGCTAAGGAAGCAAGGTGTAAAATCTTAAAAGATACATTTATGAACTTAAGAAATCATCGAGGTCTTGGAACATCCGATTTGATCGACAAATCAAATCTTTTGGTTTTGATCAATGTTTGGATGAAACTTATTTATATAAGAAACATGATAATAATATAATGGTATTTATAGTACCTTGTGTAGATGATATTCTCCTAATCGAAACCTATGTGGGAGTATTGTTTAATATAATAGTGTGGTTGTCTACTCAGTTCGATATGAAGGACTTAGGATAAGTCAATCACATCCTTTAGATCAAAATTTTATGTGATTGAAAAAATATAATGTTGGGCTTATGCCAAGCCACTTTTATAAATAATGTTCTCATAAGTTTTAGCATCCAAGATTCCAAAAATGGGTTTCTCCCTTTTAGAGATGGAATTTCTTTATCCAAAGATCAGTGTCCTAAGTTAACTGATTAGATACAGAGGATGAGGAATATACCTTATGTTTTAGTAGTGGGAAAACTCCTATATACTTTAACAACAAATATGAGCAGATTATATTCTAGATGAGGAGCATTGGATTACTTTTAAGCACATTCTTAAGTACCTAAAGAGGATAAAAGATTATGTGTTGGTTTACTCAATAAACAATTTAGTACCCATTAGGTACATAGACTCAGACTTTCTGCCGGATAGAGATTCCAGAAGATCATTCTTAGGGTATGCGTTTACCTTAGGAGGTGGATCCATAAGTTGGAGATGTATCAAGAAATCATGTATTTATGATTCGATTATGGAAGCCAACTATGTTGTCATTTCGGAGGCAAAAAATAGGACGTTTGGATCCAAAACTTCCAAAATGACTTAGGTGTGGTTCCTTCAATGCAGTCATCTATTACACTTTATTGTGATAATAGCACTTTGTGATTGCAAATTCAAAAACCAAGGATTCATAAGAGGGAGAAGCACATTGAGCCTCAATATCACCTGATTCAGGAGACCGTTAGAAGGGTGATGTCATTATGACTAAGATTGCATCATAGAACAACTTGGAGGATCTTTTTATGAAGATCTTAAGAGGTAAAAATTTTGACAGTCGTATAGAGGAAATGGGATTCAAGTGTATGTCCATATGGCTTTAAGACCAAATGGGATTCAATCTTCGACCTCTACTCCATAGTGCAACGAAGGAATCCACCCATGCTAGATGCCACAATGCACAAGTTCATGCAAATCTCGGTATCCATAGATGAGACTTAACAGCCGTCTACGGACTGGAACACGGAATCCACCTCTTCTTCACTATAACGCCATAAACACGGAGTCCATCACATGTAAACAACAAGTACAAAATCAATCACACGAAATGTATTTCCTTTAGATGTTGATAATCAATCCTTGGTGCCCAACCTAAAGATCTCAAAACATATGAATATGAAAAAATTCGATCTTAAAACTTTAAGGGTGAAACAAAGGTTTTTGAACTTTGGTAATCAGATAGGAATTTTTTCTTGTAAAAGTTCTTAAAGAACTGAGTCCAATACGCTTTAAATAGTAAAAACACAAATTTCAAGGCTGCAAAGTCGTTCGAATGAAAACATAAGGTCATTCGAAAGAAAAACTAATTTTGTTCTAATGACTTCAAATCTCGTTCTAATGACAACCCATTCTCGTTCGAACATGCTTCTAATGACATTCCAACGAATTTGATCCCGTTAAACAGAGGATTATCATTTGATGGAATTTAAAGCTCATTCCAATGAGATCTTAATGTTCTAACGAGACAAACTCCTCATAAAAAAATGATATTTTCATTCTAACATGACTTAAATTTCATTCTAATATGATTAAAACCAATTTTTTTTTTTTTTAAAAACAGTTCCAAATGATTTTGAGTTTAAAAACAAACATCCTTAAAAATATCCAAGGACCCATATTCTATATGCATTCATACCTGCGAGATCCTCATTAAATGTGAAGACTAACTTGGCATGATAAACTTGGCATGATATATCCAACTTTGAAACTTGGACGCTATGTCTTCATTAACATGTCATAGGCTTGTGAGATCAATAATACAAAGCCTAACCCGTGACTCAAATATTTTGTCTAGAATGATTCCAATTAAATACAAATCGACTCAATTTAAAATGTGTCCTTATAAAAGGTATTGTATTCGAAACCCTAGGTTCTTTCTTCAAACTTAGTTTTGCTTTCTACTTTTTATTGTTTGATTAATCAAAGATTCAAGGGATGAAATTTTTTATTTCATTTATATTTATTTTTAATGTACACTAAACCAAAATTAACAATTTGATAGAGTTTTAAACTATGCCAAACCCAATCTGGCACGGTTTTAAACCGTGCCAGAATCTATCACGTTAGATGGGCTCAACATGGATTAAAACTATGCCAGATTTGATAATCTGGTAGGCTTTGGCACGATTTTAAACCATGATGGATATTGAATCTAGCATGCTTTTGGCATAGTTCAAAAGCATGCCAGATTTTTATTTTCTGGCACACTTTTGGCACGACTAGAAAGTGTGCTATATTATAGGACTCATATTTGACAATTTGACACGATTTTAACTGTGCAATATTTTTCAATAAATAAACAATATTTATTACTTACAAACAAATCAGGAAAATAAAAAAAATTACAAATCTGGTAGAAAAATTTATTATTTACAAAAAATAAGAAAATTCACAAATTGCAAATATGACACGTGTTGTTGATAAAGTAATGTACATGTTAAATTTCAAAATATTACAAGTCTTAATAGTTCAAAAATGAAAAAAATGGGTGAGAGTTTCCTCTATTTTCTGGTCATTCTGAAACCCATTAATATAAAACATGCTTTTCACGACCATAAAATTTAATAATAATATTACAAAAGAGCTCAACACCATAAAATTAAACAATCAAATCACAAAAGATCACACTTCCCTAACACATTAAATGCAGCAATCTCGAATGTCAACACTAATAAATAAATAATCTCCCAGGTGTAACCCATTAACTTGTTCGTGTGTTCCACACGGATAAAAGCTAACGCTGAAATCTTAATCTATATAGGATACAAAACAAAGACGATATCCGTAATCAAATATTGTATAAAAAGTTGTATTCAAGCAGAAAAATTGCTTATACTTATCGTCATATTTAACTCAAAGTCTTTATAATTGCAAAATATCATCATATTATCAAACTGAGAGTCTCGTGACTACGCGTTCAGTTCTTATAAGTTACATTGGTCCCGTGCAAGGTGTTCATGCCTCTTATAAGACCATTTGGGGGTTGTTTTGGATTTTCACATTCTAATAGGATGTTTTTAAGCCCATGTATGGATATTTGTAACTTAACATCATATTCTTATACCGAGACTTTTGTGACTATGTGGTCAGTTCCTGTGAGCAACATTGGTTGGTCCCGTTTAAGGTGTTTGTGTTGTAAATGAAATTATTTTAAGCCTAAGTCTAGATATTTTTAAATTATCATCATATTCTAAAACCAGGAGCCCCATGACTAAGCGGTTAGTTCCTACGAATTATATTGGTCCCATGTGAGTTGTTTATTCCTCTTACAGGGCTGTTTTGGGGCTATTTTGGATTTTCACATTTAACGACATGTTTTTAAGCCAAAGTCTATATATTTTCATATTAACATCACATTCTCAATGCGGGGTTCCATGATTATGCATTTAGTTTCTATGAGTTACATTTTTCTTGTGCGAGGTGTCTGTGCCTCTTATGGGCCTTTTAGAGGATTTTTGGGCTTTATCCCTTTATCGGTGTGTTTCTAAGCTTAAGTCTAGATATTTGTAAATTATTCATATTTGTAAACTAGGAGTCACGTGACTACACGGCCAGTTCTTTCTTACTAGCTACATTGGTCCCATGCGAGATTCGTGTCTCGCACGGGGCCTTTTGAGGATTGTTTTGGGTTTTTACCCTCTAACGACATATTTTTAATCATACATTTAGATATTTTCAAATTATCATCATATTCTTATATTTAGGAGTTCCGTGGCTACACACCCAGTTTCAATGAGTTACATTGATCCCTTGCAAGGTGTCTGTGACTCTTACGGGGGCCGTTTGGGGGCAATTTTGGATTTTCCCCCTTTAATGGTACGTTTTCAAGCGAAAGTCTAGATATTTGCAAAACTAGTCATATTCTTAAATCGGGACTCTCATGACAATATGGTCAGTTCCTATGAGTTACATTAGTCCAATGTGAGGTGTTCGTGCCTTTGTCGAGGACATTAGGGGAATGTTTTAGGTTTTCTCCATTGAATGACATGGTTTTAAGCTTAACTCTAGATATTTATTAATTATTATCTTATTCTCGAATCAGGAGTCCCGTGACTATGGGTCAATTCCTATGAGTTGCATTGGTCCAGTGCAAGGTGTTGATGCCTCTTATAGGGTCGTTTGGGGTTATTTTGGGGTTTTCCCCTAAAGGCAAAATTTTAAGTCTAAGTCTAGTTATTTGTAAATTATCATCATATTCTTAAAGCGAGAGTCCCATGACTATGTCGCCAGTTTCTGCGAGTTACATTGGTCTGGTACGAGGTGTCTGTACTTTTTATGAGGCCGTTTGGGAGTTGTTTTGAGTTTTTACCCTCTAATGTTGTGTTTTTAAGCTTAAGTCTTGAGATTTGTAAATTATCATCATATTCTCAAACTAGGAGTCCCATGACTACGTTTTTAATTCCTACGAGTTACATTGGTCTTGTGTGGTGTTCGTGCCTGTAACAGGGTTGTTTTGGATTTTTTCCCTATAATGGCATGTTTTTAATCTTAAGTCTATATATTTCCAAATTATCCTCGTATTATCATACCGAAAGTCCCGTGACTACGCGGTTAGTTCCTACGAGTTACATTGGTCCCGTGTGAGGTGTTAGTGCATCTTACAGGACTGTATGGGGGCTGTTTTGGATTTTTGACCTTTAATGGCATATTTTAAGCCTAAGTCTAGATATTTGCAAATTATTGTCATATTCTTAAACTGGTAGTCATTTAACTATCGAGTCAGTTCCTACGAGTTGCATTGGTCTCATGCAAGGTGTTCGTGCATCACACAGGTCTAAATAATTTTTATCATTTGGACTTAGATGCCAGCATTTGACGAGTCGTTGACTTATAGCTAAATAACATAGAATATGATAGATATTTTTGATTTAGTCACCCCTAACTGGGATTAATGAGGGATATTGGTCCTTTATAGTAATATGTAATAATAAACTAATAAAACAGTCAAAACTGGGGGGCCAAAATTTTTATAAAATTACACATCACAAGCACGACCTTAAGCAAAATTTCAAAATCTATGTTGCGCATTCAAAATTATAGACCAGTTGAGCTTAATTTCAGAGTACTAAGCTTTAACCTAAAATTCAACAATCTTCCAGCAGAAAATTTTACCCGATAAATTAACATTTCTCCACAGCTGGTAGATGATGGTATATTTTGAATATTCATAAATATATGAGAATCCTATTTCCCTTTTTATATGTCCCAAATTAATTGTACTCTTTATGAATTAATGAACTAAATTTCACAACTAAGTTTAATTTTGGCTGTTGATTTAAAATTTGAGCAGTCAAACGTGGACTCTTAATTTGGACGGAGAGTATATATATATATATATTTAGGATCTCTAACATACCTCATTAAACATACCTATGAACATACCAATTTTTAAAAAATAATTTTGAGTTGATATTTTAAATATGGGTTCATGATATTTCAATGTGCCTCCATAAAAATATTCAGCTCAAAATAATGTGTTTTGTTATTTTTAAAAAGAGTAAAGTGCCCTAACAGTCCCTTACCTTTCTATTAGTTTCAATTTAGTCCCTTATCTTTTTATTGTCTCAATTTAGTCCCTCACCTTTCAAATTGGTTCAACATAGGAGTTAAAATAAATGGTTTTTGGGAGTTACAATTTAGTCCCTCAAGTTTAAAATGTTCACTTTTAATGTTCGCTTTTGAACCTCACCCTATATATATGTGTGTGTGTTTATGTGTGTGTATATACAATATAGATATAGATAATATGGCATAGATCACTTTTGTAATAGCTATATATATAGCTATATATATAGATAATATAACAAATATATGTATATAATATAGCGGTTATATAGAGGAAGACTCACCTACATCATGATGTATACATCACATCATGAGAACTAGGCCCTAAGAAATATTTTTTTCTAATTTGTTTATTTTTCGCTTGAAATTAACCTTCCAATCAATCCATATTAAAAAAATTAGGTCAAAATACATTTTGTAGCTATTTTTAAAAAATTCACAAAAACTGCTTGCGCAGTTAAATAAGGTATTTTGAGCAGTTTTTTATGGATTTTTAAAAAATAGCTACAAAATGTATTTTGACCTAATTTTTTGAACATGGGTTTTTGGAAGGTTAATTTCAAGAGAATAATATAAAATAAAAAAAAAGTTTTTTAGGGGCTACAACTAGGTGTGATGTATGAATGGTGTATAGAGCATGATGTAGGTGAGATTATATGTATATATATATATATATAATAAGTTACAATGGTATTTTCACTATTCATAAGATGGAGAGACACTTCACGGTTCAGTTCGAAGCCAACGAGGCACGAATCCGAGGGTTGAGATTAAAATACACCTCTTACCATTTTTTCCCCTTAAGTATTTGAGTTACCTCTCTTTTTTAACCCTTCATTTCCTTTACTCCGCTACCCAAAATTCAAATACATGGACAAAATTGGAAATTAACACTTTCTGCAAAATACCAATTACCAAAGCCCACACTCTCGCTCCCCGACCCTCATTTCACAAGCACGGCCTCTCTCTCTCTCTCAATATCACTTTCTCCCGTTCTCTCATATCAACCACACAAAATCTACTACCCCTGCCTCTTCCCAACCGCCGCACCTCTCTCCTCGCTGCGTCGCACATCTCTCCTTGCCACTACTCCCTCCACATCGCCTCTTCTCTTAGGTAAGTTTTGAATTTTTTCGATTTTAGGTTTTGATGGTTTTGATTTTAGGTTTAATCGATTTTAGGTTTAAGATATTAGGGGTTTGTGTTTGTGGTTTTAAGATTTTTGCTTTTTGTAATTTAGGGTTTTGTATGGGATTTAAGGGTGTTGTAATTTAGGGTTTTGTAATAATTTAAGGGTTTGTTTTGGTTTTGCAGGACTTATTTGATCTATTTGCATTTTTGATGTTCAAGGCATAGCATTTTTTATGTTCAAGACATATTTGATGTTCAAGACATAGCATTTTTGTAGATATCAATTTGAACGAAGGTATATGTTTATCAATTACTTTTGCATCATTTTGTAGATACTCAATTGTTTCTTGCCTCACTGTGTTTATCTTAGAGTAGTTTTTTTTATATATTTTTTTGATTTGGTTCGTTGTTAAGGCCTTTTCACTTGGATCTCTGAGTTAAATCTTCCCTCTCTCTCTCTCTCTCTCTCTCTCTCTCTCTCTATATATATATATATATATATATATATATATATATCATGTTTTTGTCTGATCTTTTTAGGGATTTTGTGTTCCACATTTGGGGTTTTATTCAGTGTTTTAACTTTTAGGGATTATTTTTTTTGTTATTTTATATTTTAGGTACTAACTTTATGTTTTCCCATTTTTTTATGGTTTTAGATTTTTAGCACTCATGATATCTCAGGTAATCTCTCATTCGTGTTATTTTTTATTTGTAGGTAAAATTTGGTATTGATATTCATTTAGGTGTTCATATAGTTATCATGTTTGTTCATATAAGTGCCTAAATGGGTTGTGACGTTATTGATTTGAAATGAAAGCTAATCTTATTCTATTTGAAATGGATTTCTCTAACCTCTCTATCCCATTTTTCCATCCAGGTGTGTGTTTAATTCCTCTTTCACGCCTCGTTCATCCAGGTAACTTATATGATGTTTAGCTCATGGTGTTAGGGTGTATTGGATGGGAAAACAAAACCCAATCACTTTTGATTTCATAGAGCATGCTGTTGCTTACTCAATCATTTATGGAGGTTGAAAGACTCTATAGTTGTTGAACTCAATCATTTATGCTAACTCAATATCATTTATATCCGTTGCACTAAGATAAGTTGAAAGTTGTTATCACGATTCATTCATTTCCTTCAGATTTTACCTTTATGAATCTTTATTCAAAATTGGGTTTGACTGTATAAAGCGCCATATTTTGGAAAGTTTTAGCTCATTTTGGTAATGTTTTTCAAATGAAGGTATGTTGTATAATAACGATACGTAGCTGAACCTTATTTTGTTCATATCGTAATTAATTATGATATGTAGATGAACCTCATTTGGTTCATTTTGTATGATTACGATATGTGATTTTTGTTTATATTTGAGTTGTATGATATGTAGAGTGTATCAGGCCAATTTCTCTGAATCATTATCAAAGTAGTAATTGTAAATTTCTTTTTGAGACATTATATATGGTAAATGAGGCAATTGGCACTTCTTTCAAATATTGTATACTATTTTATTTGTGTTGTATTCAAGCATGAATGATGGAAGTATTTAGTATACTGTTGTGTAGGTCTATAACATTGTTTAGGTACTAGCAGTGGAAGTGCTCTTCACAAATTTGAATTTTTTGGCATGTCATATTTTTCTTATGTTTGTAAAAGCATTGATCGACTTATATTTTTCAATTTTGTTGGGTGTTAGCGGATTTGAGTAATATTTTGGCTCGGTTTCAAAGTTTGTATCCGTGTTAGCATTGTTTGGGGGTTTCTACATATATGGGGTTTGATTTGGGACTTTTTTTGTTTAATATTAGCCTTTTATAAACATTGTCCCGCATTATCAATTTTTAGACTATTTCTAATTCATATTTCCTATAGGTTGTAAAGCCTTGAAGGCATTGAAGAAAGAATAATATTAGGGAGTACTTATGTTGATTTTTTAAAAATTTACTATGTTTGTCTTCATTTTTACAGTTGGTGCAGCTAGACATGAATGTTGGAATGTGATTTTTTGGGTGGTAAAGATGTGGTGATTGTTAACGGCGTCATCACTGGAGAAGACCAACTGATGAGTTAGGCTGAACGCATCCTGCTAATTGTCAACACAGTCAATTATTGTGGAGGATATTTCAAGGTCATCGGTAAAACCAAAAGTAATCCACACAACTAAGCAGGGATTTGATGTTGGAATGCATGCCGCTCTTCATATCTGTCTTTACTATGGCAAAACGTCCTTAGTGTCCTCCCAATGGGACCCACCATTATCTATACCATGATGAACTTCGCTTTCAAGATTTTGAGAGGTGATGCGTACATTTCATATGCTTTTGTGTTTATTTTATTGGGTTGGAACTTTATGTATACATATTTTTATGTTTATGCATATTCTCATTATAGTGCCCACAATGTGATTTCCAATGGGAAGGGTGATTCACTTACAGTTCAAGGAGCAGTTGATATATTCCCCAATATAATTCAGATAGATTCAAAACTTACATTCTTCCTGGGATTTACATAGAAAAGGTGAGGAGACGGTGGCTAATAGTGGTGGAGAAGGAGATGATGAGAGTTTAAAAAATGACGTGTATATGGCGATGGCGTATGGGGATTTAGAGAAACTCCAGAGATTGGTTGAGTTGGAGGGGTGTTCAGTTTCAGAATGAGATGGCCATGGTTATTACCCTTTTCTCTATCTTCTTGACGATAGGCAGACCCAATCAGGTAAATGTTTTCTCTCATTTTTTTATATTTTTTTAAGTTTTGATTATGTGGTGTGATGATTCTTGGTAGTAGGCAGACCCATACCATAATTTGTAGTATATCTGCACTCATACTACACACCCGAGCTTTACAGGTATTTATTTGATCTCGAGCAGAGCTTAAGCTTTAATGAATCATTTGACCTTGAGCTTGATTAAATCATTTGAGCTTAAGCTTGAATGAATCATTTTTGTTGTAGTGAATCATTGAGAAGGAGTGTTGTGTATAGTGAATCACTGTCAATAGGTGTTTATCTGATTTGATTTCATATGTTGTGTATAGAGAGTAAATGTGGAAGCTGAAGATTGGAGAGTGAGGGAGTCTGTTGCTGTGGACTCTAAACGGTCCCGATGGTAGGCAAATTTGGGTGTTTGATCCAAATCTTGTATCTTTAGAAGACCTAACTGAGATCCAAAATGTTCATCAAACTCTTTGCAATAATCTTTTTCTCAGAAAGCACAGATCAGATCTCATTCGTATTCATTTTGAGATGTAGAATCCAAACAGTATAGTCTTACCCCAAGTCAAGGTAAAGAATGCAGAAGATATAACAAACAATAAAGTAATGGTCACCTTGAGAAGAGCTATCAATTACCATTAAACTCTTTCGGACCATGATGGACATGGGGCAGGTGACTATGGTGGACTTATGTTTCTAACGCCTCCTTATAGCTATTTGGTAAATATCCAGAGGCTAATTCCCTTCTATTTCATATATTGAACCTAATATATTCCCCATCCTTATCATTTTTTTGACAATTCTTTTAGGCGAAACTATGATAAGGTAAATTATATTGCGTATGAATTACCTGGTTTATAGTGGAACTTTGGATTCAAGTGATAAAACTCCAATTCCACATTGAAAAAATATGATTTAAATGTTCATTTTTACTCCTCTTTGTTCTGCTATAGGTCAAACATCCCTATTACTTATTGCGAGATCCAAGGGCAAAAGGTTTATGATGCCACATGCCAAAGTCATGATAATAACAACCCCGTGTCCATTCATCGGGATTAATGCCGGCCAATGATATTCTTATTCGTGCCAAGGTTTATGGATTCTTGTTTAATCTTTTCTAATTAATTTTATTTTTGCAGGTACCTATTTGTCTCTAAAATATATTTTGGTTTTGTTGGTACCTTCCAATTCATTAATGATTTAGATTTTACTTGGTTTTTGTTCATTTAGTAATATTAAGTGACTGTATTTTTTGGGAAAACATCAAGAGTTAAATATTACAAGTGGTTTGGGTTGTGATGTGTGGGGGACTATGGGTAATATATTTGTTGGTATAACTATATTCCAAATCTCAAAGATTAAGGCAATTGTAACCAGTTCGGCTGATCTCGAGTGTGGTGACTCCATAGTACCTGTTATGGTTCTTTGTGGTGCTACAGTCGGAGTGCAAATTCATTATTCTCCTGCTCAATCTAATAACAATTCTCTACCCAAACCCAAACATGTTCTCTTAATGAAAATTCATTGTGCTCCCGATCTCATGAACATTTATATATATGCTCCCACAAAAGGTGCTCTGCGAGTTGGGAAATATGTTTATGGTTTTTGATTTGTCTTGAAGGCCCAAGTTTGAAGCATATTTTTTTTTATGTTAATTTGATTCCGTCTAAGATGTGCATTTCTAATTTGATTCAAGATTTATTAGTTTATCCATTTACTTTTCCCTTTTGACACATTTCATACCCTGAAACTTCAATTATGTCCAACAGAATGAACTCTCATAGCTACAGTGTTATAAGAAGCAGCTATGAGCACTAATTTATGATTCCCTATGAGAGTTCAACTATGAGCACTGATATATGATTCCCTATGAGAGTTCAGCTATGAGAAGCATATGGCTCTTATATCAGTGTTGAGAAGCAGCTATGAGCAGTGCCGTGAGAAGATATGCAATGAGGTGAATCAACGAGTGATGGATGACCAGCATATCAGTTTATGAATTTACCACAAGTTTGTCTTGGGGTGGAGAGCTTTTTAAGTGAACTGCTTATTTCTTTGGTTGAGAATTTCTTTAGCTCCAGAGGAAATACCAGTTGCTTCTCTGATGATATGGGTGAGGCCAAGCTAGAAGTAGATCGAATGATAAAGTCACACCAGTACGAGTTAAAGGATAAAGTAACAACAAATGTTTTTCTATAAGCTTTTTGTTCTGCCTATTAATGTTTATTTTTTTCTATTATTGTGATATTAAATTTTTAGTGTATGCATGACCTAACAACATCTCTCCATAGCGGTTTCAGGTTTGAGTGGGCATCAAATGAAACCATATGCCAGCGATGCAAAATAGTGGGTGGGCAGTGTGGTTCCAGTTCGACTTTATTTGCTTGCTATTGTGCGAATCAGCCATATCCACTCACCTGTAGCACCTCCAGATTTGGTACGTCTTTTAACGAATTTTTTTATCAAATACAGTTTAGTTTTTATTTTTCTTTTGGAATCACACCATAAAGATATTTTATGAATTTCAAGTACAGGTCAAGTAATATTATCATCTCACTTTTTATCCTTTAAATGTAAACAGTTTCACTTGGGGCAATGGCACTCTTGCCTCACCGGTCAGTAGACAACAGAGTTATGAATGGGTAACCGACAGCGCCTTCGAGCTATCATCCATAACGGCCATATGCAGCCCCTTCCATTATGGCCATATGCAACACGAGAGTAGATACAATGGGTATTATTAAGCTCTGAAGACCTCAACTCCTTGCATAAAAAATTTCTATCTGTAAATGTAAGACAAAGTTAATTGTTTATTGTAGGGAGTATGATGAAATGAATTAGCTGAATATTATTCTTTGTAAATACATATGATGGTTAGGCTTCACTGTACTGTCTTTTTAAAGCTACTTTCATTTCTAGACTAGATATGGTATGATTATACAATAGAAACTTGATGCATATTTATGTGTATTCCAGTATTATCCCCTCCTTTTTTCCTCTAATGTCTTTTTCTTTAGTTTTTCAAGTTCGTTCTTAATTTTATTTATTTTAGTTGGTATGTTGTTACTATTTGATACATAATTGTCAAAACTTGCCATATTTATGTAGTTAACTTTTATTACACAGAGAAATTAAATCCACTATTTTTATGTAAGAATTTATTTATGTGTATGCCAATAATACCCCCTTCCTTTTTTTTCTCATCTAATGTTTTTCAGAGATTATGAGGAACTAAAAACTCCTATTTTATGTTTGATTATTGAGTTTAGTTTTTCAAGTTCGTGATTGATTTTATTTATATCAGTTGGTATGTTAGTACTACTTGATACACGTTTTTCACAACTTGCCATATTTATGTAGAATTTTTGAAAACCGAATGTCATAACTTGCTATTACATATTTGTTATTATTATCAACATAAGTTGTTGGTGTTTTTTTGAAAATTAACTATCAATGTTCTCAACCTCGGTATACAAAATATTGCCTTTTGAAAATTAACTCTCATTTTTTGTTTTATTTCTCACTAACATCTAATAAGACCTGACTTCGACCTTTTTCCCCATTTTTTTTTATTCCCCTCTTTGATTATAGGCCTTTGTTGTAGCACGGACAATTATCATTGGTTTGTGGAATTTCTCTTCATTGTCACAATCAATTGGAGATGGCTGAGTAAGTGGGATTTTAAATTCATAATAGCAGCTTATTCGGTTGTTGCGGTAATAAGATCGATGGAATATTTATCCACTTTCTTATTTCTTTCTTTATTGCTTCACTGCAGAGTTATTCGAGTAATGGTCATGGTGACTGCTCTTATGCTCCTAGGCTATGTTGGTTCCCATGATCAATTGTGTACATTTCTTTTTTAACATGTGAGGGTCATATCCAAAAAAGAATCATACTCAAAGCGAAGCTCCAGTACAAAAAAATGGTCATCGTTGGAATAATGACGATTGATATTCATCCTGGATAATTCCAGGAAGGTCTTGAAGGTTAGGGACGTAGTGTCCCAATAGGTACTCCGGTTATGTCCAACTCTAACCACTGTACATATTCACTCATCTATATCTCACTATTGATGAACAAAGTGAAAGTCCTAGCTTATATAAAGAACAGTATTAGGAAATTCCTTTATTTTTTGTAAAGAAAATAGGGCATATCTCATATTATCTTTTCTAATTTGTTCTTTTTTTGGCAGATGTGATGTTGAGTTATGATTCGTATCAAATATTGCATATTTTCACCCGTTATCTTTATGCATTCTAGCGCTTTTACGGTCCTAAAGCCTATATTTATGATCATTAACCAGATAACCTTGGATTTGGATATATACATGTTTTGCAGGGGTTGATTGTGCTTTTGTAGGTATTGGAACGCTAAAAGTGAGGATCTATTGCATTTTGGAGATGTTCCATCGTCGAACGCTACTTCAAGGGCATTTTAGTCAATTCACATTTCTTATCTAGCTCATGGAAATTCCACAGATGCGTATTTTGTTGAGTTAGCATCGCGTGGCCTCGAACAGTGCATTATTTGGAGTTCGGACGAAGAAGATATGCCCGTTTCCATTATTGAACTTTTCTTCCATGTGATGACTAAAGGATTTCAAGAAGCAGAGTACCGGTCGACCGCGGTTTGGTATTTTGCCCTGGGAAGGAGACAGTGGGCTTTTACATGAAGGACCGATCGACCGCACCCCTGCGACTGGTTATGCCAGATATTTTGAGATCTTTCATTTTTCTTTTCTTTTTCTTTTATTTCTATTGTAACTTACTATATAAAGGAATTTTGTTTCTATTTTCATATATAGTTAGATTTTATTAGAGGGTAGATAGTTTAGGTTAGGGTTTGGAGGTGGAAAGCTCATTCTTCTTCCTCTCTTGGTTTGACACCCATTTGGGTTTGTAAGTATGCACTATTCATCTTCCCTACCATTTAATATAGTTTGTATTTCATTATTTCTTGCTTTGTAGTTTAATTTCCATGCTTTCTTTACTTGCTTTCTAGGGTAAATTTATCGCGTTTATTTACCCCATTTATTTATCGCATTTTTATCATGCTTTCTAAGTAATTTAAATTAGGTTGTGTTTGAATGGAACTCACTCGGGTTAACGCGTTTCTTTGCTTGGTGATAGTGTTTACGGGTCTATTTCGGGTGCGTTGTCCTAGTTATTACGTCTAGGAGATTTGGCGGGGCATATCATGTATGTCCTGTGCTTACGACCTTTCGCGCGTAATTTTCAGGATATTTGTTAACGCCAAAATCTTATTAGGCTTTTATGAGGATTTAGGGGCGTGACAACCCTTGATTTAATTAACTGTTGAAACGAGACGCATTTGTAATAACTCGTCGACCTATGTAACCATTTTATACAAATTAACTCGGGTGAGGGCTATTCGACGCAACCTATAGTTTTACCTCTTTCTTAGTCTAGATTCATTTCCCTCGCCCAGATAATCATTTCCCTTTTATGCATTTTTCCCTTTTTAGTTTGTAATTTATCTTTTACACTTTTATTTCAGAGCAGTAAATCAATTAAATTCTAGCATCTCGTCCCTGTGGATTTTCGATACCCGACTTATCGCTGTGCTTGCCTCGCAAGTGTAGTAGTAATTTAGGTTTGTTTGTATCGCGAAGAGACAGAAAACAACGACTGTGCACTTACACGCGCACACTTCTCGCGCGCTCTCAAGTGACATCCTCCCTAAACATGCCACAACTTGATCGACAACAATGAACATCGATAATGTTTTGCGCTTGATATGGTGTTGCATGCAATTGACAATTTTGAATATCAAACACAAAGAAGATATATTATACTTTGATTCAAAGTGTCTTGAGCGATAATGTGTGAATTGGCGTATTTAGTGTAAAAGATGACACATTCATCCCTCTTTCGATTTAGTTCCTCCTCGATTGGCTCAAATTTTGGGTTTCAATGTAGTGTGGTGGGCTTCAAAATAGGATTTATGATTTAGTGTGTTTGTCTTTGTATAAAAGATTAATCTTATTTAGTTGTTGTTTTGTTCTTGGATATTATATTAGTTTTAGTGTCGATTTTGCACATTTAGCGTTGAAGGAATGAATGCACTCAAACAAAGTGTTCACACATTTGTTGTTCGAGTATTTTTTTATTTATCAAATAATGTGGATAGTCCTATAAATAAAGGAAAATTTGCCTAAATTTTTTAAATTGCTTACACGTTTGTTTACATATTCAATACATAGGAAATTTTCTTCGTGCCTTTAGGCACGTATTTTGAATTTTTTTTGTCGTTTTGCGATTATCAACGTGCCTTCAAGCACGGGAATACCCTAGTGTGTGTGTGTATATATATATGTATGTATGTATAACATTTAATGTGTTAAGTGTGTGTGAGAGTGTGGGAGAGAGAGTGGAAGTGAGAGTTAAAAGGGTTTAATTGATGCAAAAAGGAGGCCAGAATGGGAAAATTAATATTTTTCTGTTAAACATTAACGGACTTTTGGACAAAGTCCTTTGTTTGAAACAAGCTAAATAGTTTGAGGACTTTGGTGGACAAATAAAAGATTAGGGACCATTTAAAAACTTTTGTCATAGTTTAGAGACTAAAAGCGTAATTTACTCTCTCTCTGTAGAGAGAGAGATAGAGTCTGGCTCCTGTGCGGATTTAAGTATGTGGATAGAATACGGATTATCTATCTTCCAAAAACGTCTTTGAACTGCGTTAGTATTTTATGGACCGCTTAGGTACCACTTTCTCTTTCTATGGTTTTTGGGAATATTAATTTCTAGGGCCTTTTAAGCGTATTTTTAACGTCTAAATTAATCTGGGAGTCTAAGGGAAGTTTCAGAGCGGCTACTTCTTTGATTTATTCCGTCACTATGGTACTGGAGTTCGAAATAGAGAGAATTATCTATATAGATGTTTTCTTTAGGGAGTTTGGAAATTACAAGTGGTTTCGAAGGAAAATATTCTAGTCTTAAATACCTTATGCGGTATTACGGCTTTATCAGTATAGTTTCTTTATATATCTGATTAACAATATCAATTATATTGTAATCTATAAAGTTTTCTAAATAATTATCACCATAGGATGAAACAAATCTACGATAGGTTCTAGGGGTAGCTGTTTCTACATTTTTAAGAAGAGGATGGATTCCTCCTGGTCTAATTAAAATAGTTCGTGTTTTCGCTAACCGTTTGCGTGTAATATATTTCAATATGTTTATACTATCTTCAAGTATTCTAGTGTGTTCTTGATATTTTTTTGTCTTCAAAGTTCTTTTGCGAACTCTGTAGTTCTTAACTTTTGTTTAAAGAGATCGCGGATCCTTGTTCTAATTATTTCTATTCTTGGTGCTTCACGTACTAACTACTTAATAACCTAGTCTATCTTTTTGAAAGTACCACCTACATATGTTAAAGCAGTTTCTATAAGTTCTTTATCTTTAGGGTCTGTAAGAGTCCACTCTTCAATTTTTCTTATTAACTCTAAATTTGTTTGATTAACGAATGCTAAAAAGTATGTAGTAATTTGTAAACTCATGCAAATTTCTTTGGTTTATAAAAATAATATGTAAAATAGCTAGGGTTTTGGTTTATACCTTCCTTTTGGTCTGCAATATATTTATCTTCTTTCATTTGACTCTTCATCTTTGTTACCATTTTTCTCTAGTCTGGGCCTCTTGCAACTCTCTCTTTATGTATCGCACCTCAATCCACTATTTTAGTGTTATACCCGTTTCCTTCCCGTATACCACCACGCCTAACGCACACCTGAATAACGGCTCTTAGTAAATCGGCACCTGACGATGGTTCAACAGTATAACACCTACGTGCTACACAAGAGATTCCACACAATAGTCCTCTATGAATAGAAAGTTGGAGACAATTGGAGAATAATAACAACTCAACATAAGAGATTTCTGGAAAATGAAAATACATTTATTGCATATCATAAGTAAATACAACTCTCCCCTATCGCATAACTATGAGAGGTTTACTCACTCATGTACATATTACTCTCTCTAATCTTACTCACACTCTCTTACTTCTAATCTTCGATCCCCTTTCTTACAAACTGGACTCTCCCTTTTATAATCACAAGGGAACTACATTTAACTGGCAATCGAAGGCTAAAAGCTAACTGGTTTTAAAGAAATACAATTATTAAAGTCTTTCATAGAAAGCATCTTTGTATTTTACTAATAATTCTGGCAAGAGGAGAAGTCTAATGGACCATGTAGGGCAGGTCTTCGTCGTTTTGTGATTGCAACGAATCTTTTTCTTTATAAAAAATAGTCTAAATAATTGAGTCTTTAGTCTTTAATAATTCACTGAGTAGGGTGGGACCCTTATCTGTCCCATCTTCGTCTTCTTTTGCCATGTCTTTGTCTTCGTCTTGTAGAGCATTATTGTTGACGAATTATTCAATGAGGCCTACTTTGACACCCCGCCCGCCCGGGGAGAGCGAGCGGAGCGCCACTATTGATAATTCAAACCAAATCCACAATCCACAAGGTATAGATCATCTAAATAAATCCCATAATAAAAATAAGATAATCCACAAATCTCAAATCTCTTCAAATTAAAATACAAACCAATAGTCTCTCAAAATAATACAACGATCTAACTCGAAATAAAATGCTCTATACAACAAAAATAAATACAATCTCCTCATCTTGTATTCTTGAATACTCTTCCCAAAATAATCCTCACTAAAATCCAATCTCCAAATCAAATCCGCGCTAAACTGCCACTAAAAGAAAATATGGGGAAGTACACAATATGACAGGAAAAATGCTCAATAAATATTAGCGGTGAATAAAAAATAACAATACGAGTACGAATATTCAAATCAAATGCGAATCACAATAGCATTTTTATCAATATAATTTCTCAACAACACATTAATCAGAGTCACCAGGCCTCGCTATACCGCACCATACTTTATCAAGTAGCCGTAACAGGAAACTTGGCGGGTGCCCAACATCAGTGCCATATTAAAATCTCACGACAACATGCCCAACACAAATATAATACCACATTAATCAAAATTAGATTCCAACAAATATTTTCTAGAATTCCAATGAATTTAGCAATTCAAATATGAGTTAATAATCACATGAAACCAAATGGAATAACACTCGCAAGACTAAGGAGCATATATTGTGTAAAACCCCATACCTCAAACCACGATGAGAAACCAATGATAAATCTGACCAGAAATCACCATCACATCATCAAGATAATCTCTCTAAGATCAACACAACACCTCCAAGAACAAACACCAAAACAGCCCCAAGAATACCTCAAAACCTAAGGTTGAAAGCATAAATTAAAGGGTACTGTTTGTGTATAAAAGAGAAGAAAAGAAAATATGTTATCTGGGTATTTTTGTGCCACAAGAATGTTCCAAAATAATTGCCCATGATCCCTTTTTATAAGGTAAAAATAATAGAAGTTGAGACAAACTAAAACTCCTCGAAAATACATATTATTCACGAAACCTGGTCGATCGATCGATCACCCAGGTCTGCTGACAGTTCGGCCAAAAATAATTTATAAGGGGATAAATATATAAAAATCATTTAAAAATTCGTTTTAACTCCGATTTCAAACCGTTTGAAAATCTCGCCATTAAAAATAATTCTCAACATAATTGAGCCATAAAAATAATTTTCTTAACAACTTTATTTTCCTCTATATTTTGAAAATACCCCAAAAATTACGTGGGTTGTTACACCTACCACTCTAAGGCTAGCTGGCAAAGCTATCTCTACCATGTTCTTGGATTCTTTCTTGAGCCTTCCATTGAATGGCTCATACCCTTGGATAATAAGGTCTTCTTTATGGTATGGAGTGTACCATCTGTCTTTACCTGTTAATAGCTCCATGATTTCTATCGTCTCCATAGCTTGAGCAATCTGGAGTTTGGACTTATTAACAATTAAATCTTTAGTCTCATCTTTGGATAGAATCTCAACGTCTTCAAATGAATAATTGGAAAATTTAATAAGTATAAATCCTTCAACTCTCATTCCTCTACACGAACTTGGAGCAATCTGGTAGATCCTGGAAAACAGGGGAAAAAAGTCTTCTACCTTCTTGACATACTCATGGACTATTTTCCTAAGAGAAATAGAGTCTTCTATAGTCTTTATCTGGACGAGTGCAATGAACCCATAGTCTACTAAGGTTATTTGGGCTATATCTGCTTTTCCAAAAAGATAAATTTTTGGAACGTCTTTGAAGAAACCTTTAATTATTAAGGCATCTCCATTAGTCTTGAATAATAACATATTGAAATGTTCAATAATGCTATTAACTTATTTCTAACAGTATTTTAAAATTAAAAGATTATTATGATCAAATGGTATAACAATCTTAGTCTTAAAGGTGTTTTTCTGATAAAAAAAATTATCATTTGGTCTAATTTTGGAGGATTCTCCAAGAGTCTGAGCATACATTTGAGTCTGAGGTCTAGGAGTAGCAGTACCACTAAGTTGGGTAACTACAAGTCTTTGCATTCTCATGAATCTGCAACGGTGACCAAATTCTTCTTGAATTATATCCACAGTATATTATTTACATTCCACCATAGGGAATCTATAAGAGCATTCTCATCATCTAAAAATTTTTGTCTAAATTTAATCAAGTGTGGGTATCTTTGGTCTGGTCTATATTGGGGAAATTACATCTTCCCAATAAGTCTAATATGGGAAACAATCTCATGTCTAAATTTTATAAGAGGAACTAAGATATCATCAAAGTTCTCTAGGATTGGTATTTCTTGAGAGTCTTGAATATGAGTTTGTCTTTGCGTTACACTAGCATTTGGTCTTCCGTGTCTAAGATAGTCTGCAACGTATTTTTTATTCAGTGTATTTGTTTAAGAGGAACTCATGATGTCTAAGTCTTCTGTTTGCAACATAAAATATGAGATCATATTAGTGTTAGAAAATATTGGTTCTCTTGATATAATGTCGGGAATGGTATTTTTACTTTCCTTAATATGTATAACAGAGAAGTCATAACCATTGAGCAATTATTTCCATCTAATAAGTCTATTAGTCCTTGATTTAGACAAGTCTAAGTCTCTAAATTTTGCTACATAAGAAGAGTCAGTATAAACAGTAAAATGTTTAGGTCTAATAAAAAGCATATATTTTTCTATTAACCTTACTGTAGCTAAAACTTCTTTTTTATGGGCGGTGTATCTTAGTAAAGGTTCCAGAATTATATCTACAAAGTTTCTTCATTTTTGTCTGATGATCAACGACAACGTATATTGCTTCCTATTATTTATCAGATGCATAAGTTTTTACCATAAATTAATCTTCAGCATTGGGCAGTTCAAGTAAAGGGATATTTTAAACTGTTCTTTAATCTGTCTTATAACTTCAGAATAATCTTTAGTCCAATAAAAAGGGTTAGTCTTATCTGTTCCTTTTAATTTGGAAGTTAGGCTTTGTCTTTTTGAAGCAAGGTCTTTAATAAAGTCTGCAGCACAATTAAGCTATCCTAAAAATGATTGTAATTATTTTCTATCTTTGAGTTAGTTTGGAAATTCAAGAATCTTTTTGGTTATGTGTTCAGCTAAGGATATTTTTTCCTTATTAATATGCATTCCCACAAAATCTATTTCAGTTTGAAACAATTGTATTTTCTTTTCAGAAATAACAATACCATGTTTGTCTAATTCTAAAATAATATTTTTGAGATGGTCTACATGTTGTATCTCAGTCTTACTAGCTATAAGAATGTCAACTATGTAAACAAGACAAAATTCTGAATATGGTCTAAACATATTATCCATTCTTCTTGGGAATACTTGAGTAACATTCAAGTATCCAAATGGCATTACTAGCCATTCATATTTTCCTTCGGGCACACTAAAAGTTGTCCAAGTAATACTGTCTGGGTGCATCTTAATTTGCCAGAAGCCTGATTTGCCATCAACTTGTTGAATATAATTCTGTCTTTAATCAAATTGATTAGATTATTCTTATTTGGTATCTTATAAGAATTAAATTAACAATTCTTATTTAGTTGTCTATAATCTATAACCATACGTCTTTTTCCTCTTTTTCGTTCAGATTCATTTTGAACGTAGAAGGAATGGCTAATATGTCTACTTTTACTTTCTCTAATAATGCCGAGCTTAAGCATTTCATCTATGTCTTTTATAAATTCTTCTCTGTCTTCTTGTGGATATCCTTTCTTATAGGTTCCACCATTAATAGTGGCATCTGGGTTAATAAGGATAATTTCACAATAGCTTTGATCTTTATCCCACTTAGCAATGGGATATTCTCCTAAAGTAAGCTCTGCTAATTGCCTAATCTTTTCTTTTTCTACTTCTATATCCATTTTCTTCTGTTTGGATATGGCTTAGACCTTTAATAAGGTTTGCTGGGCTTGATATAAAATCTCTTGTTGTATAAGCGCTATTTTCTTGTAGCACTTTTGGTATGGACACTTACATTCTTTTTATAAGGGTTTAGATATTTCTAAGGCTTCTTGTTGATTTGTAGGTTTAGGTCCACCATGCTCAGCTGAAGAACTCTGATGTTTTATTGGTCTATAATTGGGTTTGACCTACATAAGGTCAAAGGTAGTCTTCTGATCTATTAGAGAGGCTTTAATATTAAATTCCTCTTTATCACTAATTAATATCTTATCATTATATTGAGTATAAGGATGATATTTACTAATAAAGTTTTGTCTTAAAATAATGTTTCCTTTGAAATTAGGATGAGGATCCATTATCCAAAACTGATGATTAACGATTTTATTGGTCTGATTTTCTAATTTAAAATAAATAGGAATAGTTTGAAAATATAAGGTAAATGGTTCTCCATTAGCTACCTTACCATGGATATCTTGATTACTGTCTAGAAAATAATCTTCAGCGAAGGCATTAGCCTTGCAAATACTCTGAGAGCATCATGTATCTATAAAAGGTAAAAGTCTTTTAGAATAATCTTTGTGTTGAATTCTATAAAATAAGCATATGGTTTAGTAGGTATTTCTATTTTATTCTTTTATAAAATAGATATTCCTTTATGAGGTTTATCTATAAAATCTAATGATGTTAAATCTTCTATACTACTATCAGAGCAGTATTCTCCTAAATCATAGGAAATTCCCTTTCCCTTTAAGTCTTCATTTTCTTGTAATCTTTTGGCTATATTTTTATCAATGTCATGATAATATGTTTTAGTATTGTAGTCTATTTTAGCATCATACTGGCTAGTATAAATTGCTCTAAATCTTATTCTCCAATAATTTTCATGGTAGTGTAATTGACAAATAACACAAACCATAAATAATTATGTTTGTATAGTCTCAAAGCACTATACAGATCTAAATTATTTCTTGATACATTTCATTTCAAATGTACAATAATGTTTTTTTATCAAAGTAACATCTAGGTATATAGGTTAGTAACTCAGGATTAATAACTGTCCATCTTTTCTTTAAAAAGGGGCTTAATATCCATTTATACCAAGCTTCTTCAAAGTCTATATATTCATCATCTTATTCATTTTGATAAGAGTGCATTATGTATAGGTCTAAAGTTTCTTGGGAGTCTTCATACTCATTGGTTTCACTATTATAATCTTCTGAATCACTGTCTATATATGCACTATAAATACTAGTATTATCATCATTTTCTATGTCTGATATTTCTATAGCATATAGAATATCTAATTCTTCTTGATCTGCAAGGTCTAATATTGTATTAATAATCTTAATACTTTATTTATCTTTTTTGTTAGGACAGTCTTTAGCAAAGTGTCCTTCTTTGCCACAAGTCCAACATTCTTTGAGGTGCAGTTTTAGATTGATCTACTTTTTTTCCTTCCTATAATTAAAAGCCTTCTTATATTTACTAGTATTCTTCTTAAAGTATCATCTTTGGTTAAATCTATTTTTCTTGTTCTTACAGTTCCTTTCTCTAAAGGTAGTAGAGGGTCTAAGTCTATATTTCTTTGGAAATCCTAAGGGTTTATCCTTATACTTCCTTTGTTTCCATTCTAATTTCTTTTTGAACTTATTAGATTCAGTACTACATTCCCATTAGATTGGAGCAATGTCTCTTTCGTCTTTAATTGGAGGAATCTGTTTGAAAGTCTATTCTATCAACTTTCCTTGGGTTATATCACATCTTTTAGATATGATATAGTCTTTGGCAAAATTTATTATTTCATCAAGGGAGTTATTCTTAACTCTAGCTACTCCTGGCCAATTCCTATATTCACCAATTAGAATTTGTCTTATGGCTGATATCTTTATAATATATTCATCTTTTAAGGACTCTCCAAATTCTTTAATTTGGTAATATAGTTGTTCATAATTATTGATATATTCGTTGATCTTATCTAATTTACAAATGATAAGGAGAGTTAACTTAGTTTTTGCTAAGTCTTGTTCATTGATTTGAGCTAAATGTCAAGCTCTAATGAATTCTGAAGTGAATAATTGAATATATTCATCAATTGATTTTTCTTATAGGTTTTCTTTCATTTTCTCAATCATAAATAAGGATTCTTCATCTGTATCTTTTCTTAAACTATCTAAATAATATTTTGCAATACTCCTAATGGATTGCTCAACGTATTGTTTACATGAACTTGTATCCCATTGTTCATTGGATGCAAAACACATGTTCATCCGATTACGCCACTCATCTAAGGCCTTCTTCCTATCTTAGACATTGTCTAAGTTAAGGTATATCCCAACTAGTTTTATGGCTTGACTTGCCATGGTCTTAACAAGAGTAAAACTCTTGTGATTAGTTAGAAAGTCTTTTATATAATCAGGTTTGGTCTTTACTAAAGTGATTGAGTGTATAGGAATATTTATTCCTATTAGTTTACTAAAAAGTATAGGAGCATCATCTAGCCTACTACAACTTCCTATCTCTCGTTTATTAGGACCTACTTGTGTAGCTGGCATTAATCTTTCTTCTCTTTCTTCCATTAGTCTTAGTTTTCTAAGAAGTTCTTTAGTATTATTAGATTTTTTTTAATTTTAATATATGGTCTTGGGCTATTATGTTGAATCTATCACTTTCTTGGATTCTAACATAATGACTTATATTAAGATGTTCTTTAAATGTCTTCATGTCCAATTCTGAGGGATTATGTCCAAAGTTTTGGATTCTAGCTTTTTCTCTAACTAAGTCTTTTTGTTCAAATGATCTTTTAGGTCTAATTACTGGAGCTTCTCTTAGTAAACTAGATCTAGTCATACTACTACATTCTCCTTCTGAAGAATCATTGATTATGGATTCTACTATATTCCTAAATCTAACTTCTTTAGTCTGGATATTCTTATTGATAATCTTAGGAGGACCAAACTAGATAGTAACATTTCCAATGACATCATCCTGATTAATAAAAAAAAAGGTTTATTCTGTATAGTCTTAGTTTCTTGAAATTCTGGCAATTTTCAGAGAGTCTTGCCTTTTTCTTTTATAGGCCCAGTATTCTTAATAGTGTAAGTACGATTGTATTCTGAATTGTTGGTTCTAAGTTGTGACGCCCCGAATCGGATTTAAGGGTTATTATAGGATACCCCCTGATCCGATCCGAGTGTCAAGTGTGGGGTGCAATGAACAACCTATATAATGTTACTATTCCAGTTTTATTATTAAACAAGATTATGCCTTGCTTAGTATGCGATTCCAATATAAAATAAAATATGTGCGGGACCCAAGGGAAGTGCCCCCAAGGCCAAGTAAATAGAGCTACTAACGTTAATGCAAGTAAATATTACCTGTATAACGCTTTCAAAGTACGAAACCGCATACAACCTGCCGTAACGAAGAGGAGGGAGTGAGCGTAAGGCTCAGTGGGATTTATACAAATGCAACATAGAAACGAACGGCAGAAAAGAATACTCACTCACTACATGGTCATGAAAATATGTATATATCTACATATATACATTTGAAAATACATGCTACGATGTATTAAATCATTTTATTCCAAAAATATTATTTATCCCCATTCATCCTCCTTGTCTTTCCCAAAAGTGTCTGATAATTTTTCTTTAAAATCACATTCTTTCCCATTAACACACACGGTTAATCATTTATAAGGAAAAACCTTTCTTTTCTTGAAAATAGTCATATGTTCAACATTTATTAACTCACGCTAGAGTTACTTTGCCATTATTTTAATATTCTCATTAAAACAATCTTTATAACACGCACACCTCGTGTTGAGAAAATATTCATTTTCATTGAGAAACTTATACACCACACGACATAAAATATTTATTATTTCACAAAAACTGGTTTATTTTCCCGTTTCAACCTTTTGCAAATCTCAAGTTTATTTTGTATTAATTTCAAGAATATTCTCATTCTTCATTTCTTATTACAAGGATTATCAATCTTTGCCTTGCAGTCTAGCCATTATTCTTGGATTTCATGGGCTCTACACAATCGGTCTCCAGTCGCCATATGCTCATCTGTACAGGCTTTGGGGTCTTTCACCACTAGGGACGTCATGCGCTCCTTAATTCTTGGCATCATGCAAGTATCATTTCTTATCTTTTTTCATGTGTTTCAATATTATTCTTAATGTTCACATTTATTCTCACTTGGAAAATCAATTCTTTCCTTTTTCTTCCAAACTATTCATTGACATTTTTATTTCATAAAAATATTCCGCTTTATGTAAATTTACCAATTTGTCCATTTCTTGTCAAACACGCATTTAGCCATTTAACAAGTGTTGTTCCCAAAATAGTTACTAACTTTTCAACTTAATTCTCAAAACACTTTTAACCACTTAACACTTGTCAAAAACTATATTTTTACCTATATTTCACACTTATCATTTTAGTGAAACTCATTATTTTCACTTAGCAAAAATATATCATTAATATCCTTTTATTAAACTTAATTAATACATTTAATTGCCAAATATTTTCTTGACAGCACACTGTTCACTGTATTTACGATAATGTCACTACTATTTGTTTCACACAAATATTATACTTTTAAATC
Organism: Sambucus nigra; assembly: GCA_949130495.1. Classification (NCBI taxonomy): domain Eukaryota; kingdom Viridiplantae; phylum Streptophyta; class Magnoliopsida; order Dipsacales; family Adoxaceae; genus Sambucus; species Sambucus nigra. The sequence continues at coordinate 617,278,690 of OX422209.1, forward strand.
GGTTTAAACATACTAATTTTGTCAAAAACCAATTTATAACTTCTCAAAGTGTATTTATGATATTTCCAACATAATTTCAGTAATAAATTCCAAATTTTATAAAAAAACTTTATTTCCATTTATGTTTTCAAAATAAATTGTACACACTTTAAATACCCATTTGGCCACTATCAACACATTTGGCCTTTTTTACTTTCTTTAATCACACTTAAGTATCAATTTAAAAGTAAGCACTTTATACTTTTATTATTTACATATCAACCCCAAATATTTTTCATTCTGAGTTTATGCATCTAAAAAACTCCCATATAAGTAAAAGTTCAATTTCTTTTTCTACTTTATCATTTTGGTAAGAAAGCCCCATTTTTATTTCATAAAAATGGCCTATGTTAGCCTAATATTTTTCTAAACATGAAATTACATTATTTACCCTTGAAACATCATTTTGACACATTTTATTTCATTAAATGTTAAAAGGCTATATCCTAGAATTTATCCACCTTTTGAACCCATCAAAATTACTTCTTAAAAGCTCATTTCTACACACCAAATGATGATATGATGACTAAACAACATGATGTTATAAATTAGCTAAAATACTACATATATTAAGTGTAATATATATATAAATATCATTTTAAAAAATTTCAAACTCTAAACATCAATCAAAGTAAGATTTTTCCACCTTTTAAGACTCCAAAATAGTGGTGTAGGAGGAGCAACCCCCACCTTCAAAAGTGGCCTCAAGGGGTTACCAAATGCATCCTCCATGAGTGCTATATATGTGTTCTAGGAACTGCTTCTTTAAGCTCCAAGAAATGCTCCAAAACTATAACTCTAGCTCCAAAATATAAGCTCCCAAAATTTCCTCAAGTCATATACTCCTTGAATGGTTATTTTGAGATGTTTTTGAGCTTCTTTAATGGTGGTTTGGTGGGTATCTGAGGGGTGTGAAGTTTAGCTACATTTTTTGGAAGAACTCTAAGGCTTGGGGAGCTCAAAGGAGTGAGAGAAAAGTGGAAAAATCCGATGGAAAAGGAATAATGAAGTCTAAGACCATCCCCCCCTCTTTTATAATTCATTTCTAACTTACAAAAAATAAGAAACCCATGTGATACATTCCTCCCCCCACAATAATCCAAAAACTCTTCAACCAAGGTCTTAAAAGGAGTGAGACAAGCCCAAAAATAATTAAAAATAAAGGCATAAAATAAGGATGAGTTGTTGGATACATGCCAACCAAATTTTGTTGTTGTTATTATTATTATTATTATTATTATTATTATTATTATTATTATTATTATTATTATTATTATTATTATTATTATTATTATTATTATTATTATTATTATTATTATTATTATTATTATTTTTACAACTGAAAATAGCTCTAAAATTGGTCTAAATGACATTTTTTGGAGATGTAGAAGAAGATAAAGTTGCTCAAAATTAAATTTTAAGTCAATCTAAAATTTTTTAGAATTTTCTGAGAACTTTTATTTTTTTGACGAAAATAATAATATTTTATTTATTTATTCATTTTTTGACTTTTGACCCCATGGCACTCTTAGGCCTATTTTTATCATCCCATAACTATGGTCAAATTATTTTTAATCCCAATAAAACATCCTACAAAAATTGCGCAAGTCCGTAAAAATCGCGTTATATTAACCATGACCGTGTCACAATCATTCATTAGAATTTTCGCATGAAACTGAACCAAAATAGTTACTAGGACTTTTAGGACTTAAATGTGCATCCATGCGAACCATGCAACGTGGAGATTTTTTTTCTCCTTAATTACTTTTCGTGCCATTTTGGCGTAATTCCCTTATATATTTATTCCTAAAAAAATTTCCTTCGAATAAAATCAACAATTTATTATTCAATATTTCTTTTCTAGGGCGGGGTATCACATTCTTCCCTCCTTAAGAAATTTCGTCCTCGAAATTTAAAACTCATCAATCTTAATCCTTTAGTCATCTAAGCAAACCATTTCTAATTCTGGGGTATCATAATCTTTATAGTTAAAACTCAAAGATTCCATCCACGTTAATTATCATCAAGTTAACCCAATCATGGTAAGGTTTTTCATTAATAATACCCAAGCATGCCTAACTTATTCATCCCAATTTTTTTTTTCGAAACAATTGGCATTCCTCAAATATCATGCCATTATTAATGAATTCATCATCACGAGTTAGGATTTACAAATCTATGTTTTCTCAAATTCTGAATCACGTCAAGACTAGGTTAATACACCTGTAACACTTCCTAGTAATTCATATGAGCAATCTTAAAAGAGTCACTTTATCACATTGGCCTGAAAGACTGAAACCTCCTATGAGATCTTCATATTAACCTTGAAGCATCTTACACATCATAATCCAAATTATACATTTGAGTAACTATATCCTCAATTCGGAGTGTAACATTTACACTTAAGTTCTCATTATGTGCAATATCCACATAATTCCTAAAATGTATTCTTGAAACTATGAGTGAAAAGTAACTAGCTATACTGTAACTCCAAACTGTAACTAATTTTATCGATCAACTAATAGGGCCGTTAACCTAAGATAACCAATTTACACATGCAAACTTCGAGCAACAAATCGCGAGACCATGAGCACACACAAACTAATGAAAAGATTAGGGTGCTTCCAACAAAGTGCGCAATCATTTACTCTGATGCATCAGCCATAACCGGCCTAACCCGTTCCACTACTGAGCTTATGTAGTGTCACACCCAGATCACAACCGAATAACAACTTCCCATTACTGGGATCAAATGAAACATATGGAATCATAATGAATTAAGTGAATATCGAGCCAAAGGATAACAATCGAATTTAGGCAGCAAACTCTTCTTCACAAAGTACGAATCCACAAGTGTTCTTAAGGTGCGCAACTTATAACCAATGTTCCTCTTATGTACATTGACTGATCCTAAGAAAATTTTCCATTCTTACTGAAGTATAAACTAATTCTTTTGGGAATTTAAAACACAAGGATTTCCTCCTTATGACTAATGTTAAGGGTTACACTTTTATATTTGTATGCACTGCGCCAATTTCACATTAGATCATCCTTCTCATCTTTTATCATAAATAGCCGACCCATTATACTTAGATCTTTAAATTTCAATACGTGGTATCTAACCTCAATTTTCAAGTTCAACACATAAGCACCGTCTCAAACATCTGAATTTACCAACAACTTCCTAACTCTTAGAAACATCCTATGCAATCCTGAATATCACAATTTAGTCAAAGGTGGCGCTTCTAATCTCATTGGTAGGACCCTTGATCACCTTGTACTATCACGAAGGGTTATGCTAGGCGAATAATGATTTCTTTTTACTAGGGTTTTTATATGAAAATTGGGTGTTTTAGTCAAAGAAACTCATAATACTTAAGGGTTTAATGATTCTAATACGTTAGAGATGATGTTGTTATGCTAATAGGATGATTAGTGAACTTTGTTGGGAGTTTGGGGCGTTTTAAGAAAGAATTAGAGGTGTAAAAAGGATGAAACCCGTAACTGTTTAAGAAATCTGGGCTGATACCTGCTTGATCGATTGATCGACTTAAGAATGTCGATTGATCAACGATCGATCGATCGACCCCTTTTCTTCGATCGATCGACCCCCTCTGATTTTTGGCAATTATTTTCCTTTGAGGGTAAATGGAAATTCCAAGGCTGAGGATAATTCTTAGGGTGATTAATTTGATATTGTGGGACTTAGTTAAGGTCATTAAGGACTTAGTTATTGCCCGGAGAATGTTATAACTTATGGGATCGACCGTTATAATTTTGAGCGATTACAGAGTGAGGACGGTTTGAATCATTCAATTTGGGACTGAAAGTGGAATGAAAGATAATTAAGGGGTATGAACGGTAGTAGAGTGATTTTATAATTGCTGAGATAACATTAGAAATTAATAGGAGACCTAGTAACCTTTTGGGATAGGTTTAGGTACTCAAATTGATACGATAAGAGAATTATCAAGTTAAATATGTACTTCGTTTGATGTCGAGTTAAACTTATTATGTACGAGACTTACTAGATGGAATGTGTTAATACTCATATTGTCATATGATTACTTAGGTTGTGTGAATGCCTAGTGTATGGATTTATTATGTGTATGACATACCTACCATACTTGCTATCATGGGAGATTATTTTTTTTATGAAAAGGACCCTCTTATCCGTGTGTGCCTTCGGGGGGATTTAGACTGGTACCTTAAGGACATAGGACTGTGAATGACTTATTTGTGAGTGGATAAGTCAGCTGACAATGGGAGCGTAGGTATGTGCGTGACCCATGGGTATGTGAACTATGTTCGCCTCCAATATGTGTGATTTGTATTTAGATGGTTCTTGAGTGATTCGGAACACGTGATCCTTACGTGCGTGATGTACATGGATTTGATAGCAGAGTATGCATGCACCGTAGTTTAGGCTAGGGGTGACATATATGTATTTATGTACTGAGAGTGCTCTATTTATGTACTTGTGACTGGTTCATTGTTGCTTAGTAGATGTGAATAAGCTAAGATATTTGAATGGGTTAAGAATGAGAATTTAATTAACACTTGAGATAAGTAATTTAATGAATGTGAATATGGGGTCTGAACATAACTTAATTTGATACTAAGAGTAGACATCCTGTGGTAGAATATGAAAGCGGAAGTGGTACAGACTAGTTAGTTTGTGGCATAACTAGGATGGGTTAAGGGCATATATTAGGCGTGCACACTAGTTGAGAGGTGAGAAAATTATGTGAGAGTGCACAACTAACGTGTATATAAGATGTGCTATTTAATTGTAATTTAAACACTTTCTAAACTTTTAAACTGTTTTCATATCGGGACCTGACCCATTTTCTTCCAGATCTATTTTGTTTTGTAAAAACCTTTTAGGTGCCCAGCCACAGTGACGCCGAGTATAGGAGTTCCATTCTGATGACGAGCTATAGCTGCTGTGGAAGCTACAGGATCTTGGTATTAAACTCCTTCATGTTTATCCTTTGTTCCTTCGAAGACATTTGTATCAGTTAGGGCATGCTGCCCATTCTTATTTAGAGGTCGTAGTTGCAGACTTTCATCATTTCGGTTATTAGTTTATTTATTCAGACTCTTGTATTGGGACTTTATATACTTTGGCATTATCATTATTGGAGTGTTACTCTAGATTAAGTTGATTTCATTTCCTTGGTTATTCATATGATATTATTTATGCGATTGATGGTTAATGATTAAATTCTTGGTTATTTGTTAATTTTTAATAAAATTGGGCATCTCTCTTTTTAAATATTAGGTGGCTAGTAATTAATTAAATGTTTTTTACAGTGATGCTAAGATTGAACAACCTTGATATTCTGTATTAATTTAATAAAGGAGTAGCTACCTGGTACTTAATTAGACGGGGTGTCACAGGTGGTATCAGAGCATCAGGTTCTAGTGTCCTTTAGGAGCTATGCGGCTTATTATGCTTCAAGCGTAACTTTCTTTGATAAAGAGCCCTATTTTTAGGATTGTTGATTTCTTTGGTGAGATTTCGTTCTCCTGCTATGATATATGTGATAGTGAATCTTATTTTCATTCGGGTGTGTTCGTGTGCCGAACAATGCAGTACGTTAGGCGAAGATAGCTGGGCGGACAGCAGGAGGCAAAGATCAGTTGAGGTTATTTGATTTACTAAAGAAGGATGACCATAGTTGAAGTCACATATATTATGGCACGGAAGTCTAGGATGATACAGACGGCTAAGGCACAACTTGTGACTTCCAGGCACTACTATAGTAGAAAGTGGGGTCAAATGAGACTCACCCAGCAAGGTTGGAATGGGAGAGAAAGAGTTAGGCAAAACTTTTAAAAGAACCAGCAACAGAAATACTAGACATGCGGAGATGGCCTGTACTAACCAACTCACGTAATATAATCAAAGGCTTAGACATACGACGGGGAATGGCTAATCGATAAATGATGGGGTATGGCTAATCGAGAATGAAAATTTGGGATATTTTTTTCCTTAACTCATAAAAGAGGAGTTTCAATGGTGAGAGGTAACCACCACACTTAGAAGTGGAATGTTTTGTCAAAAGAAGGTGCATACGTATAGTTTGACCATAAGTTCCTTCATTAGATGTTCAGAGTGAGATATGAACGTTGTTCTGAACTCACATAAGAGGGTTGGACAGAGGTCACTTTGTGAGAAAAAATTCAATTAGTTAGTGAACCTTACATCGGATGAAGTAGGTGAAATGGAGAATAGGACATTAAAAGGGAGAATTTGCGTACAAGAAGAATTGTTAGCACTTCTGGGGAATTTTGCTTGTACGGTCAATGCAGATGGTAATTATGTCGCATTTTCTTAATATGGAGGTAAGCGCTTCCTTATGAGGGGGGCTACAAGAATCGAAGAAGTTAGATAGAGTAAGACTGGGGGGAAAAAGAGTGATGAAGAAGCATCACAAGGGGGAGACCCATCAGGGAACCCATTAAAATGATTCGGATAGCTGAATTGTTACCAAGCGATGGTGATTTGAGTAAAAGATGTTGAAATAAGTAGCGAGTTCCTTAGGTCCATCAAAGCTAAGGGAACAACAAAGATAGTCATCAGAGTCGAGACTACCAACGACCGAGGGTAAGATAACCCTAACATGGTCAATGTGATCGGAGATAAGTGGAGTATATGTAGTGGTATTTTGTGGGGATAGAGACCCGTCCGTTATAAATGTTTCCTGAAGCAAGTATAGGGATAAGGGTATGTTGCCTACGGGCAGGTGTGTTAAGTCCAGGAACCATTTGAGCAGCCAGGGCGATTGGCGAGGTATAAGTGTGAGTTATATCCTTAGATGATGATACGTGTTGTATGTGTCAGTAACGAGATGCTACATTTATTATTATTACTATTTTTCGCTGGAGAGTCGAGCTTAGTGAGTATCTCGGCAATGTTGTTATTTATGTGAATATTTCTCCTTGGTATAATGGGGTTACCTTTAGTGTTATCCGCGGAGGATGAATGCATATATTGATAACGTATATACTTTATTGAAATTTCTCATTTTAGTGATGTGTTATACGAGTATGATATTATCCCGATTGTGGTTTTATAATAATGGTTAGACAAATAGTGAGCGGTTATTGCAAGTCTATCAGGATTATTACCTTGGTGTAGGATGCTTTGTTCTAGTGAGACCCCATTTAGGAGAGAGTCGGGCTCGCATTTATATATATATATATATAGAGGCAGGCTCCTGTGTACACTAAGTTTGCACACTAAGTTTGCACATTACTTTTTTAAAGTAGTAAAAAAAATATTTTGGAGTTGATTTTTTTTGTGTGATATTTAAACATTTCAAGGAACCCATATAAAAAAAATCAGCTCAAAAAACTTTTTTTGTTAGTTTTAAAAAATCGGTCAAACTTTCTATGCTTTTAAGCCCTTTAAAAACTGCGAAAGTTTGACCGATTTTTTAAAAATAGCAAAAAAAGTTTTTTTCAGCTAATTTTTATTATGTGAGTCCGTTGAAATGTTAAAATATCACATAAAAAAATTGGTGTGCGCCAGCACTCAAAAATATTTTTTTTACTAGTTTAAAAAAGTAATGTGCAAACTTAGTGTGCACAGGAGCCTGCCTCTCTCTCTCTCTCTCTCTCTCTCTCTATATATATATATATATATATATATATATATATATATATCATCGAAATTTTGAAGGTATAAAGGTATCAGATAATTGATCCCAGTATGTGTAGGGATTTAATTAATATGATTCGGAGTATATTTAGTTTACTGTTCAGCGGAAAGATTTAGCTGATTATTATAATTAACAGTCAGGATGTAGTAATAGGAAGATTGCATTGTTATATCACCCTTTAGAGACGTGGGAGTTAATACTCATAGTTGTATGTCTGGGGACGGGATTCTGAGAGCCCCGATTTTATTTGCATAAGGATTAGGGAATGTGATTGCTCTCAATGTTAAGCGATAGTGTCTTTCGAAAGGAGTTCCTTGTTTAAGAGAAATTGTGGAAGGAGATGTAACTTAATTGTCAAGAAACGAGAATATAGGGGTACATGTTTTGGACCGAGGGCCTAACAGATTCCGATGACCGACAATGCTAGGAAGTAGTGTATCGAGGGGGTTCCTTATTTGGATTTCGCTTTGCGAGACACCCCACGCATGAAACTTAGCGTAAGGTTGGTAGTAAGGAGATGTGTGGCCATTTGTTCATGATTTGGATACCTCGATCGTTAGGAAAGTATGTAGTTATAACTTGAAGTTAAAGGGTAAATTACTATATAAGGCCAGTAGAGCGAGTGGTGTGATGAGGAAGTACTGATAATTTGTTTTACTCTAGCGGATTGAAGGATGCAATGAGGTTAAGGAGGTTTAGGATTTCGAAATTCGGGAGTGATTGAAAATTCCCAACTGGTAAAGCCACGTTGCAAATGCAGGGGCAATGAAGATTTGGAGTACGTATGAAGCGTATATGATGTTTAAACCCGTATGCATGGGTTATAAGGGGTGTAGACACCCTGGTTTGCTATGTGTTATCTCCGAAAGAAGGGACAAAATTTTTACTTGTGAGACTAATATGACGAAATGGAAGTGGTAGAGTGGATTAAGCATCGTGAGAAGGACGACAATCTTTTATTTTTGTGCAATCAGAATAACATGTCCAAAATTGGTTGAAAGGTAGTGGGAAGCCATTTAAAAAGGGAGTGTATCTTGAGAAGGCAAATATTTAACTATTGTGGACAATTTGGAGCGGAGTTCCACCCAATCGAATATTGAGAGTGGCTACGCGTAAATAGCATGAGGATGCTGATAAGGTATAAGATTCCAGAAATGCGCATCGTGGTGAAAAGTGGGGGGTCAGAACTTTTGGTATACGCCGAGAGAAGAAAAGGTTTATTAGATTTTACTTAACGGGAAGAATTATACGTGGAAGTCGGCATTGAAAGGGGTATAGTAAGTAGTAGATCGATTGGGGGTAAGATGGTCAACTAGGTAATTTTGTATCGAGCCGACGATTCCAGTGATGGAAGAGTGAAGTTGATAAATTTCCTTGAGGGGTTTCCAACTTATAAATAAGTAACGAGTTCCTTCGAATTTGTGGGACGGGTTATCCAGAAGGAGAGAAATTGTTATATCCATGGGTGATTTACACTATTAGATAGTGATCACGCCGGTACGTGGTCCTACGCAGTATTATTCTGAACTAGGATGAGATACCTGAAACCCACCTTTAATATGGGGTATAAGGAAGTAGTGGGCATAATTTTGTTTTGAGAAAGTTGTATCACCTACAGTACGAAGAATAGACGCAAGGTGATTGACGACTGGTGGAACAGTGTGAAAGGAATTTTGGATTCATTGCGATCATTTCATTTCCAAAACGGGTATAGCTAGTAAGTGAGGTATATGGTGGTAATGGGGAGAAGAATTTACCTAATGGTAGGGTTGGGTGAAAGCACCCGTATCTATTCATAGTGGACAAGGTGCTTACTGAGGTTTTTTGTTGATAAACCTTATTGTTCTTTCTCCGGATATTTAGAGGTGAGCAGATTATCAGAGTTTTGGATCAATAAGGAGTTAGAATCCGATGACTAAAATGGGATAACCACCAATAGTCGTGAGTGGCTTTCCCTTGTGTAAAAGTTAAAGACGGGAACAGAGATTCAAAGAACGGACAAGAGTAGTCAGATGTTCTATGGTTTCTCCCAGGATGGGAGTTTTATGTCTAGATAAACGCAGGAGTTGATATGTACTAAGGTGCGAACTCACAATAATATTGAAATAATGCGGCCAACGATGTATAGGCTATTCTTATTCGAGCGTAGTTTAGTAAGAGCACAATGTGAGGTGCGTTCATTGAGGTATAACCCTATAACTGATAAAGCTCCAAGGGTGTTCAACAAGCTTGTTGTGAAGCGAGGGCTATAGTGATTGAGCCTTACTTTGAATTTTGTTTTAAGTGCTGGAGGATACCAAATTTTTCTAGGTATGCCTTACTTTTTTGAATTTCGGGACGAAATTGCATTATTAGGGGGGGGGGGGTATGTAACACCCCGTATTTTCATGGCTTTTAATTATGGGATTTAATAAATGAAATTTCTTGGAATTATGAGATTTATTAAATTAATTTGGGATACTTAATTGGAAATCAATCCGGATTTAAATGCTAGCGAGATAAGAGTTAGTATTTGATTATTATAATGTTTTTGAATATTACTGAGTGATTATGGTAATATGTGATTATTAAATTTATTAAAAGTGTCGTGAGCTGAAAATACGGCAGTTTCGGTAATTAAGTTGGGACGCGCGTGTCAGTCGTATCAGGACCCAATTTAAAGGATTAAAAAGTATTTTATTTTTATATCATCCGTATGAGCATTTTGAGTGTGCCAACGTGTCCGGAAGGGTCGAAATAGTCAGAAAACACTAGTCGGGGGTTTAGTTTGGGTCTCGGGGCATTTCTAGGCCTAACCGGCATTCCGGGAGGGTATTTTAGTCATTTTTATTTTTGGTGAATAGTGACCCACGAAAATGAGGAGATATTTACCAGCCAACACTTGATTTCCTTAGGGTTTTTACAACCATAGATCATAACGGCAGTTAGAGAGGAAGAGAGGAGAAGTCCAAGGGCTTCCATGGCCAAAACCACCACACACCACCACCATCGCCGGATTTATGACCGAAAAGAGAGGGGGAAACAACCAATAACGTCATCATCGGATCTTAATCTATATTTTTACAGGCAAGTGATTTAACTTGCAATAATTTAGCGCATATATCATCCATGTTAGGATAGAATTGGAGATTAACCTTGAAAAATGAAAATTGAATGTATTTGAAGAATTTAAATCCTAATCTGGGTAGGTCTTGCATGTAGTTTAATATTGGTGATAATAGCAGCCACGAAATTATGATTTATGGGTAGAGAATTATGAAATTGTATTGAATTTTAAAGTGTTCTTGAAGAAATAGAAGAACAAGGGTTTTTATATGAAAATTGGGTGTTTTCGTCCAAGAAACTCATAATCCTTAAGGGTTTAATGATTCTAATACGTTATATATGATGTTGTTATGTTAGTAGGATGATTAGTGAACTTTCTTGGTAGTTTGGTACGTTGTAAGGAAGAATTAGAGGTGTAAAAACGATTAAACCCGTAACTGTTTAAGAAATTTGGGTTAATACCTATTTGATCGATCGATCGACTCAAGAATGTCGATCGATCGATCGAGCCCCTTTCTTCGATCGATCGACCCCTTCTGATTTTTGGCAATTGTTTTCCTTTCAGTGTAAACGGAAATTTCAAGGCTAAGGATAATTATTAGGGTGATTAATTTGATATTGTGGGACTTAGTTAAGGTCAGTGAGGACTTAGTTATTGCCCGGAGAATGTTATAACTTATGGGATCGAGCATTATAATTTTGAGCGGTTACCCAGTGAGGACGGTTTTAATCTTTCGATTTGGGACTGAAAGTGGAATGAAAGATAATTTAGGGGTATGAACAGTAGTAGAGTGATTTTGTAATTGCTGAGATAACATTAGAAATTAATAGGAGACCTAGTAACCTTTTGGGATAGGTTTAGGTACTCAAATTGATACGACGGGAGAATTATCAAGTTAAATGTGTACTTCGTTTGATGTCGGGTTAAACTTATTATGTACGAGACTTACTAGATGGAATGTGTGAATACTCATATTGTAATATGATTACTTAGGTTGTGTGAATGCCTAGGGTATGGATTTATTATGTGTATGACATACCTACCATACTTGCTATCATGGGAGGTTTTTTTTTATGGAAAATGACCCTCTTATCCTTGTGTGCCTTCAGGGGGATTTAGACTGGTACCTCAAGGACATAGGACTGTGAATTACTTATTTGTGAGTGGATAAGTCGGCTGACCATGGGAGCGTAGGTATGTGCGTGACCCATGGGTAAGTGAACTATGTTCACCTCCAATATGTGTGATTTGTATTTAGACGGTTCTTGAGTGATTCGGAACACCTGATCCTTACAGCGTGATGTACATGGATTTGATAGCAGAGTATGCGTGTACCGCAGCTTAGCCTATGGGTGCCATATATTTATTTATGTACTAAGAGTGCCATACTTATGTACTTGTGACTGGTTCATTGTTGCTTAGTAGATGTGAATAAGATAAGATATTTCAATGGGTTAAGAATGAAAATTTAATTAACACTTGAGATAAGTAATTTAATGAATGTGAATATGGGGTCTGAACATAACTTAATTTGATACTAAGAGTAGACATCCTGTGGTAGAATATGAAAGCGGAAGTGGTACAGACTAGTTAGTTTGTGGCATAACTAGGATGGGTTAAGGGCATACATTAGGCGTGTACACTAGTTGAGATGTGAGAAACTTATGTGAGAGTACACAATTAACGTGTATATAATATGTGATGTTTAATTATAATTTAAACACTTGCTAAACTTTTAAACTGTTTTCACATCGGGTCCTGACCCGTTTTCTTCCAAATCTATTTTGTTTTGTAAAAACATTTTAGGTGCCCAGCCACAGGGACGCCAAGCATAGGAGTTCAATTCTGATGACGTGTTGTAGCTGTTGTGAAAGCTATAGGATCTTGATATTAGACGCCTTCATGTTTATCCTTGGTTCCTTCAGAGACATTTGTATCAGTTAGGGCATGCCCCCATTCTTATTTAGAGGTCGTAGTTGCAGACTTTCATCATTTCGGGTATTAGTTTATTAATTCAGACTCTTGTATTTGGACTTTATATACTCTGGCATTATCATTATTGGAGTGTTACTCTAGATTAAGTTGATTTCATTTCGTTGGTTATTCATATGAGATTGTTTATGCGATTGATGGTTAATGATTAAACTCTTGGTTATTTGTTAACTTAATTAATAAAATTTGGCATCTCTCTTTTTAAATATTAGGTGGCTAGTAATTAATTAAATGTTTTCGACAGTGATGCTAAGACTAAACCAACTTGATATTATGTATTAATTTAATAAAGGAGTATCTACCGAGTATTTAATTAGACGGAGTGTCACACTTGCGTAAACTTATAATTTTTTTATAAAGGTGTATACACGATCAAATGTAAGAGTCGTCTGTCACACTAAAATCTTGTCCTGCTCAATGTCCTAGATATAAATGCTAATTAAGCCCATCCAAGTGCTTCTCACAAAATTCTGATATAATTACCAACTTATATTTCTCCAAGATTTATATTAAGATACATGTTCATAATCTGAATCAATTCATTTTGTGTCACCAATCCAAATGCATTTTCGCACGTTAACACGATTTAGTCACTAACGACCTATTATTATTTTATGAAATCCTCAATGCAATAATTCTCCAAGATTTAAGGTAACGACATAAGATTTAGCCATTTCCCGAAGCTAACACAAACGACCAAGTTCAATTATTATTTCGTCACGACAGGAGCTTATCGTATTAATGTCCCAAAAACACTCTACTCAAGTCAACCCAATTGTTTATCATAACGATTTTATTAAGGTCACTAATCTTCAATATCTTTATATGGTAATCATTGATTTTGATTCTTCTATCGTCACACAAATTTTCTCCTATCAGGTACTAGCGAACAACCCATGACATATTCTTGGGTTACCTTACTTTGTCATTCATATGCATTTAAGTAACATCCCTATTATCGAGGAACACTAATCAACTTTAGTTTCATCTATGATATACAATCTCAAATGTATCGCCTCGAAATGCTAATCACTCGCATGAATATTTTCTTAGATAAACCTTAGTACTTACTCCTAAGAGCAATTATCATGGAGTTACAAACTTATCAAATTACTAACCCGTAGTAAAAATCACTAGACTATGTCATATAAACTTCAATGAGTGTTAATTCACAAATGTAGTTTATCTCTAAGACGTGATTACCATACCATACGATAGATCACCTGTTGATATTTACTAAAGACTTTTGTAGGATACGGGACATCGGGTATTGCCTATAAACATCCAAGACCATACCACACACACTACAAGAGATCCTATTCCTCAATACCGTATTATTATAATCTCCCAAAATGATCAATTTGATAATATCATCAATATTGTGTCACAAGGACAATTTTATTTAACTCCTAGGTTACCTCAAGTCATCATGATTATCTAAGTCTACATTATAACCAAAATATATACATCACGGTATAATAAACCCCTGTCCTCAACCAAGGGACCTACTAATTTCTCATCGCAAGATCAATACTCACAAATATACTACCCAACGTATACACCCAAAGACATTAATCCGAGTATTCAATTTAATACACTCTCACGATGAAGTCAACACTTATAATATACACTCAAGTTAACTAATCTCCAAAGTTAAACTCAACCAATCTTTCTAGCTATAATCTAGCTCATATTATTTGGTGCATTAACTTTTCTTATTCTTTGTTACCACTAAAATTAACACACAATATATCTCTTATACAATGGAATTACGATGTTGCCGACATTAGCTTAAGCTCACACCCGTAATTACTAACACATCTATATCAGAAATGCGGACGCGATTTACAAATATCAACCTGATCGTGTGCCACTTGGTACCAACTTACATGTCATGCTAACCTCTTTGACTTCATTGACGAGGATAAACTGTCATAAAACTAGCGTGACTGGCCCAAACCAACATCGACGTCGAAAGATCCACTATCGAACTCAATACGTCACACCCGAAAGAAACATTGAACCTAAAGCTCTGCTACCAAGTTGTGACGCCCCGAACCGAATTTAAGGGTTATTATAGGATCGACCCTGATCCGATCCGAGTGTCAAGTGTGGGGTGCAATGAACAACCTATATAATGTTACTATTCCAGTTTTATTATTAAATAATATTATGCCTTGCTTAGTATGCGATTACAATATAAAATAAAATACGTGCGGGACCCAAGGGAAGTGCCCCCAAGGCCAAGTAAATAGAGATACTAACGTTAATGCAAGTAAATATTACCTGTATAACGTTTTCAAAGTACGAAACCGCATACAACCTGCCGTAACAAAGAGGAGGGAGTGAGCGAAAGGCTCAGTGGGATTTATACAAATGCAACATAGAAACGAACGGCAGAAAAGAATACTCACTCACTATATGGTCATGAAAATATGTATATATCTACATATATACTTTTGAAAATACATGCTCCTATGTATTAAATCATTTTATTCCAAAAATATTATTTATCCCCGTTCATCCTCTTTGTCTTTCCCAAAAGTGTTTGATAATTTTTCTTTAAAATCAAATTCTTTCCCATTAACGCACACGGTTAATCATTTATAAGGAAAAACCTTTCTTCTCTTGAAAATATTCATCTATTCAACGTTTATTAACTCACGCTAGAGTTACTTTGCCATTATTTTAATATTCTCATTAAAACAATCTTTATGACACGCACACCTCATGTTGAAAAAATATTCATTTTTATTGAGAAACTTATACACCACACCACACCACGCGACACAAAATATTTATTATTTCATGAAAACTTATTTATTTTCCCTTTTCAACATTTTGCAAATTTCAAGTCTTATTTGTATTAATTTCAAGAATATTCTCATTCTTCATTTCTTATTATAAGGATTATTAATCTTTGCCTTGGAGTCTAGCCATTATTCGTGGATTTCACGGGCCCTACACCATCGGTCTCCAGTCGCCATATGCTCATCTGTACAGGATTTTGGGTCTTTCACCACTAGGAACGTCATGCGCTCCTTAATTCTTGGCATCATGCAAGTATCCTTTCTTATCTTTTTTCATGTGTTTCAACATTATTCTCAATGTTCACATTTATTCTCACTTGAAAAATCAATTCTTTCCTTTTTCTTCCAAACTATTCATTGACATTTTTATTTCATAAAAATGTTTCGCTTTACATAAATTTACCAATTTATTCATTTCTTGTCAAACACGCATTTAGCCATTTAACAAGTGTTGTTTCCAAAATAGTTACTAACTTTTCAACTTAATTCTCAAAACACTTTTAACCACTTAACACTTGTCAAAAACTATATTTTTACCTATATTTCACACTTGTCATTTCAGTGAAACTCATTATTTTCACTTAGAAAAATTATTTGATTAATCTTATTTTATTAAACTTAATTAATACATTTAATTGCCAAATATTTTCTTGACAGCACACTATTCACTGTATTTACGACAATGCCACTACTATTTGTTTCACACAAATACTATACTTTTAAATCGGTTTAAACATACTAATTTTGTCAAAAATCAATTTATAACTTCTCAAAGTGTATTTATGATATTTCAAACATAATTTCAGTAATAAATTCCAAAATTTATAAAAAGACTTTATTTCCATTTATGTTTTCAAAATAAGTTGTACAAACTTTAAATACCCATTTGGCCACTATCAACATATTTGGCCTTCTTTACTTTCTTTAATCACACTTAAGTATCAATTTAAAAGTAAGCATTTTATACTTTTATTATTTACATATCAACCCCAAATATTTTTCATTATGAGTTTATGCATCTCAAAAACTCCCATGTAAGTAAAAGTCCAATTTCTTTTTCTACTTCATCATTTTGGTAAGAAAGCCCCATTTTTATTTCATAAAAATGGCCTATTTTAGCCCAATATTTTTCTAAACATGAAATTACATTATTTACCCTTGAAACATGATTTTGACACATTTTATTTCATTAAATGTTCAAAGGCTAATATCCTGGAATTTATCCACCTTTTGAACCCATCAAAATTACTTTTTAAAAACTCATTTCTATACACCAAATGATGATATGATGACTAAAAAATATGAAGTTGTAAATTAGCTAAAATACTACATATATTAAGTCTAATATATGTAAATATCATTCTAAAAATTATCAAATTTTAAACATCAATCAAAGTAAGATTTTTCCACCTCTTAAGACTTCAAAATGGTGGTGTAGGAGGAGCAACCCCCACGTTCAAAGGTGGTCTCAAGGGGTTACCAAATGTATCCTCCTTGAGAGCTCTATATATGTTCTAAGAACTCCTTTAAGCTCCAAGAAATGCTCCAAAAATATAACTCTAGCTCCAAAATATAAGGTCCCAAAACTTCATCAAGTCATATACTCCTTGAATGGTTATTTTGAGATGTTTTTGGGCTTCTTTAATGGTGGTTTGGTGGGTATTTGACGGGTGTGGAGTTTAGCTACATTTTTTGGAAGAACTCTAAGGCTTGGCGAGCTCAAATGAGTGAGAGGAAAGTGGAGAAATCTGATGGAAAATGAATAATGAAGTCTAAGACCATCCCCCCTCTTTTATAATTCATTTTTAACTTATAAAAACTAAGAAACTCGTGTGATACATTCCCCCCACACAATAAGCCAAAAACTCTTCAACCAAGGTCTTAAAAGGAGTGAGACAAGCCCAAAAATAATTAGGAATAAAGGCATAAAATAAGGAAGAGTTGTTGCATACATGCCAACCAAATTTTGTTATTATTATTATTATTATTATTATTATTATTATTATTATTATTATTATTATTATTATTATTATTATTATTATTATTATTATTATTATTATTATTATTATTATTATTATTATTATTATTATTTTTACTATTTTTACAATAGAAAGTAGCTCTGAAATAGGTCCATATGACGTTTTTTGGAGATGTAGAAGAAGATAAAGTTGCTCAAAATTGAATTTTAAGTCGATCTGAAATTTTTCAGAATTTTCTGACAAATTTTAGTTTTTTTACGAAAATAATAATATTTTATTTATTTATTCATTTTTTGACTTTTGACCCTATGGAACTCATAGGCCTATTTTTAGCATACCATAACTATGGTCATATTATTTTTAACCCCAATAAAATATCCTACAAAAATTGCGCAAGTCCGTGTCCTGCGCGACATGCGCTGACAAAAATTGTGTTATATTAACCATGACCGTGTTACAATCATTCATTAGAATTTTTGCATGAAACTTAACCAACATACTTACTAGGACTATTAGGACTTAAATGTGCATCCATACGAACCATACAACGTGGAGATTCTTCTCCTTAATTACTTTTCGTGCCATTTTGGCGTAATTCCCTTATATATTTATTCCTAAAAAATTTCCTTTGAATAAAATCAACAATTTATTATTCAATATTTATTTTCTATGGTGGGGTATCACATAACTAATTTTTTTTCATTAGGTGTACCTCTAGGAATTCCTGATTGCATTGCTTCATAAGGAAACTGGGAGAATTTCACATAACTTTTGAATTTTAAATTTATATTAACGTCTAGGATAATATAGTCTTCATAGCCACTAGCATATAAGATTAAATTAAAATATTTGGTTGTGTCTACGGTTACTGTAAATGCCTGAATGACATTATTGTATCCTATATTGTCTGACATTTCTAATTGGGCATCCCAATAAGTCTTTTCTCAAAATCTTTTCATCTTTTATCTATTAAATAACATAATATGTTGATATTATTTTGTGGTCTATGTAATCCCTGGATTCTTGCTTGAACGAGTCCAAAGGTTAGGAATTGGAACTTGCTATCAGTTCCTCTTGATCTTAGCCATTCTGAATCAAAAACTTGAAGCTCAGTATACAATTTATCTAACACATAATTTCTACAATGATAAGTCATGTTGTAATTAGGAGTCTTAGGATTGGATCCTTTTTTAAACAAGTCTATGTATCTAATTGCAGGAAGTTGTCCATTATGAATGGACTCTTCCAGTCAACTTTAACCCATTCCTTCCACTGGAGAGGATTGGTGAAATTCTTCTTCTTCCACCATGTTCTAACATTGGAGGATGAATCTTTAAGTCTTTGGAGCATAAAATTACTATGTCCAATTTTTGGGATAGAGCTAACTATCTTACTAGTCATATCGAATCCATCATTTATGATTCTTCTAGTTATGGTCTTTCCTTCCTTAGTTTTTATATAAGGAGATTCTTTAAATCTACAGGTGGTTACCTGTTTTTGTTCAAGTCTTTTTTCAATTCTTTCTAAAGAGTCTGAATAATCTTTTTATCTTTTCATTTAGTTAAGAATTTCTTCTTTAAAGGTCTTATTCTCATTTCTTGCATTATTGTTAATATCTTCATTATGTTTAGCAAGAGTATTAACAAGAGTATTAGCAATCTTATTAATATAGTCTTTTACCCCATCATATTTTTCTTGTCGATGCACTGATTTTTGTGCCATCCTAGCTTCTATAGTTTCTATAGTTTTTTATATTTTATCCAACCGTGTTAAAATAAATGGAGAGTCTAATTCTACTTGGGAAGGTTTAATATATATAACCTTAATTCCCTGTATAATTTATTCATATTTTTCTTTTGCTTGTGCCATGTTTAGTCTAAGTTCATTAACAATATTATCCATTTTGGATAAGTTATAAATTTCCATATTGTTAAGATAATTTGCTAAATTCTGTTGGAATTTAACAAAGTCTGTATAGAAGGTAGTTAATCTTTATATCTTAGCCTTTAAATATAATTGCAACTCTTTAACAAATCTACTATTATAGTCTTGAGTAGTTGCTATTGATATTAAATTTAATCTTTCAAGTATAAGTCTTGATGCTTTAGCAGCATTGACAATCTCATTTTCATTTATCTTATAATAAAATCTATCATCATTTATCTTTTCCAGAATTCTTTGGTAAAAATCTGCTAAGGTCTGAATGGAGAGGTCTCTAGGTACCTCATTCCAATATGATCTAACTATTTTCATTAGGTAGATAATTGTCTAACCTAGGAATAAGTTTAGCGTGTTCTTTGCTGAGTTTTATTAGCTCACTGTCTTGATTTTTTGTCAAAGTTTTAATTTCTAAAATGTCTTTGTTAAGGACTTCTATATGACTAGTCTTAATATTTGTTTCTTGTAGTACTTATACAAGGTCTATTGGGATTTGACTATCTATTTCTTGTATTCTTTTAGAGATATTTTTTTATCTCTGTTTCTAGGGTTTGAGTGTTTTTAATTAATCATCTTAAAATAAGGAGTATACACTTATTTTGATCTATTATGTTATTAATAGCACTGGCAGTAACTTGTATACTATCTACGTGTTTGGTTGGGATGTGTTTAGTGTGTGAACAACCGTGTATGTGAGAGGTTAAACAACCTTATGGGTCTAAATCAGTTATGGGTATAGGCTAGTAATATGGATAAGTTCCAAAAATATCTTTGTAAATGCGAGGGATAAATCCCAAGGGCATTAAAGTCTTTTTACTATAAGTCGAAAAGGAGCGTCTTGGATCTGATACCACAATTGGGATTGGGTAGAAATTTGGCGGGATTCTAAAGCTCTTAAAGGTCTGATACCAATTTTGAGTCTAAAATATAAATCTATTATAATTATAGTCAAGGGATTTTACTATAAGACGAGAGGGGACCACTAAGGAAAATAACAAAATTATCTTTAGGACCACGAGGGGACCACCTTTGGGAAAATGACAAAGTTCGCACCAAGTTCGCACGGTTTTGTCCGCACTAGAGATTATCCTTATATATATATATATATATATGTGTGTGTGTGTGTGTGTGTGTGTGTGTGTGTGTGCCTGCGCGCACGCTCGCCACTGGGTTGTGGGCGATTATGTATCACTCTATCTAGAGGTATCTCACACAACAATAACTTCTGGTCCAACCACCACTCAAGAGGCAATCTTTGATCATTATGACTATGATCACATATATCCAAAATAGTATCAAAAGAAATAGAATAATGATATGGGTACAAAAAACTCCCCCAAAATCTCCTCCAAATCTGATGTGGATTCTACATATTTTCTCACTACCTATTAAACATTGCCTTGTGATATGGGGTCCCATCAGAGCACAAAAAATTATGACTTTTGGGAGAAACTTTGTGGAGTTGTTTTGTACGCATAGCATTACTCAAACAAATAATGTTCCGGGAGGATGACAATGACTATACCCATGGGGTGGGTGGGAGAGAGAGAGATAGAGAGAGAGAGAGAGTAGGGTCGACTCTGAAGTTTTAGGGGCCTTAGGCGAACAATCAATTTGGGTCCCTTTACATTAAAAAAAATAAATTAAAGAAAATGTTTTCTCGCATTTTTTGATGCAAAACTATCGATTAAATCATCAAATTTAATTAATGTTAACAAATCTTCTTCAATTGATAACATGGCTAATCCATTTAATCTTTCTTGTGACATGGTAGAACGAAGGTAAGATTTTATTAATTTTAATTTTGAAAAACTTCTCTTGACCGAGGCAACCGTAACGGGTATTTTCAAAATTATTCTATAGGAAATCCAAGGGTTTGGAAAAATACAATCCCTTCTTTTAATATATTCTAATACCTCAATTGATTTTTTAATTTCTTTAGGTAAAGACCTCTTTAAAATTTTCAATTCACAAAACAATTGATTTCCATTAATATCACAACTATTGTCATCTATTAAATAATTTTCAAGCTTAATACAACAACTATTTAAAATATCATCATCTAAAGTTTCTAACTTGTTCAAATCAAACAAAAACACAGAAGTTTCCTCATATTTTTTAAATTGTTCAAATATAGTTCTAATTGACATAAGCACTTGATCGATTATATGTAAGAAGTAATTTACTCTAAATGATTCATCCGATGATTGTTTAATCTCATCACTAGAATTTTCATCAATTTTTTTTCTATAAATATTACGTTTTTCACGACATACGGGTTCAATTTCCATTTCTTTAGCAATATCTATAGATTCAATCTTTGCGGATTCAAATCCATTTTCTCTTTCAGTTTCAAAATAAGAAACAAGTCCTTTTAAAGATTCAAACTAATATCAATATCCATGTCATATATTTGTAAAAGTTTTCTAACTTTATTGACCACATTCGAATACATTGTACTAAATAATCATACCAAAAATAAAATCAAAAGTACCAAAAGCATTAGTTAGTAAGCCATCACAAACATTTTTTGTGCTTCCCTCACATTGGTGACTAGTCACTGAGTCAATTAATGCATCTCTAATTAGTGGCATTTGAAATCTAATTGGTTTTATACTTTCAATGTGACTTTCCCAATGTGTTTGAGATAATAGTTTTAGTGCGTGCCCTTTTTTTCCAATCAAATCTTTGAAAACTTTCCCCCGTTTTGTAGAAGATGATAATACATTATATAAATTTGTTACATGACCAAAAAATTCATTACCTTGACTACATGAGTTAACCATATCAACAAATGCAAGATTAAGACTATGACAACCACATGGTGTGTAAAATGCCCTAGTGGAATATAAAAGGCAAATGAATAATATATACTTACACAAAAAATCTCCAACCAATCTCCAAAAAATCCCCAACTTTCTAAAATTGGAGAAATTGAAACCCTAGATTTTTAATCCTTATTTTGATGCCTTTATTTCAAGAAAAAAAGAGGGGGCTGCTCATTTTTTTTTGGAGGGGGGGGGGGGGGGGGGAGGGGGAGGGAGGGAGGGGTTTATTTTGAAAATAAGGGTTTAAAAGTAAGGGTTCTTTTCTTGCTTTGGTTAGTAGAGAGAAAGAGAGTAGTGTGAGAGAGAATAGAAGAAGATAGTGAGAGAACAAAGTGGGTGAGAAATGAGAGAGTTAGGGTTAGAAATGAATAAGTAAATGGGTTGGGTTGGTTAGGATTACGCTGGTGGGTTTATTGTGTCGGTTTATTTTTTAGTGTGTGGGTGGGTTATTATGTTGTTGGGTTTAATGTGTGGGTTTATTTTAAATGGAATAAATTTTATTTTTGGGGGACCTTTTTTTAAGGGATAACTCTAATTTTTTTCATAACAAATTTTTTTGGGTTTTTTTTTTACAACTAATTTTCTTTCATAACTAATTTATTTTCATACCTAATTTATTTTCTTACGAAAGGGGCCTGATTAATCGGGGGCCCTAGGCGGCAGCCTAAATTGCCTATGCATAGAGCCGACCCTGAGAGAGAGAGAGAGAGAGAGAGAGAGAGAGAGAGAGAGAGAGAGAGAGAGAGAGAGAAACGTCACTGAAAGTTTTATAATGTAAAGAAACAAGAAATATAATGTCACATGATGCACAAAATTATTAAAATGTGTTACTGTTAGTCCATTTACACATTATTTCCCGTATTCTTTATGATATTGGGGCAAGGTTCGCCAGTTGAGTTTAGTAGCATAATATAAAAAAGCAATGGTAATGAAACTTATGATAACATAAAGTTATGATAAATGGAGATATTACTAATCAACCATCATTTCCCTTATGTTCACAAGTCAAAATATGTTGAACTCGGTGGCGACAACCCATACAAATTTAAATCAATAAAGTTTTCACATGTTTTGATTTCAGGATATGTCATATCACGTTGGGCTTGTTTTGAATCGACACCTCAAAGAGACTGGTCAATATTATCCAATGTAGACTACAATTGCTGAAGCTTCTCTAGATGTTGGGTACATTGATCATATTAATCAGTAGTTGAAAATCTTTACGAAGTGGAGTAAATAATAATGACATGCCATTAATAAAAGAGACATGCTTCTAGTGACTCAAAGAAACTCAAGGAAAACCAAATAACAAATAAGGGAAGCAAATAAAAGAAGACAAAAGAAAATTTTCAAGTAGCTGTATGAAAAGAAAATACAAATTGCTTCATAAAAAAGTCACAAGTTCCTGTTGGAATTGGTGCACAACATATTTCAGTCTCGAGTTTATCCACCAATCCAAATTAATTATATATGGCACGTTCTGACAATAAAACAAAACTAGTATTTGGGACTGAAATGATATAGTTCAAGTGTAAAATAATTAATCAGTAACCTACCATTCATATTGAAGGTGAACCATTGGAATATGAATCATCCAATATAATATCTGTAATGTGCACTATCCCATTATTGTCTTTGGAACTCAAGGAAAGAAAAATAACTCTCAAAAGTACAAAAATAAAATAAAAAATAAATCAATACACCAAGAATTAAATAAATATTTCAGTGGAGCAGAACAATGTTTACAACCTTTCAATCAAACATGTTAAAAACCACTAAATATAACATACAACATGAAAAAGACATACATGTTGGCGAGTTGGGTCGTTGTATATATTCCTTTTAGAAAAAAAAGTAATAAAGTGAGTCAATAATAATAATAGTGGTAACGGATAAATCCAACACGTTCAGATTTAAACAAATATGAGCTAATGTATCACCAAAGAAAATAAACGGTTGAACGAGGAATTTTGTCAAACATTTGGCATCCAAATTGCATTTATGAAAATGTAAATGAGTCAATAGAATGTAAATAGGTATAAGGTTACTCAAGTAAATAAAATAACGAAGTATAATATCTTCTGGGTTCCTTAAGAAAATAAAATTTTCGAAAGAGGAAAAAACATTCAACAATTTAAAATGAACCCACAAACATATTCCTTTACAACTCACAAACAATTTAAAAAGCATTCGCAGATCGAACCAAATGACAGTCCAATGGGTAGGATTTATTTTGATAATTCATTCAAGCATATCACAATCCATTAGATAGATAGAGATACAGAACCTTTTGAGATTTTGATAATGGCAGCAAACGTTGTTTAGTGAGTTTTAATGTTGTAATTTATAAGAGAAATTTATAATTGCTAATTTATTTTTATTTGCCGTATTCCGTTAATCTCCACTACGCTTTCATGAGCGTTCTCAAGTTTTTGAAATAAAGAATCATTGGTTACATTTATAAGATTGAAGATCATTCATCACAATTTTATTCCTAAAGAGTTTTGAGGTGGTTTGGTAAAGCTTTAAATGTTCAAACGCGTTGTGAGGGGTTGTTAGAATGAAGTTCCCACATTCGAATGAGATCTGAAGCGTTGACTTTTGTATCCTCTCTGGAATGTCATTCGAAGTTTTGTTGAAAACCATTCGAACGAGATAGAGTACATCGTTACAAAGAGGTGGCCGTTTGGTTTAACGAGTACCCATGTTTTTGATTTTTTAATCAATTCTTTTACAAATCTTTTATGCCTATATCTTTGCAATAACTTTCCATGTAAATAGAGATACATGATTAGACTTTTAAAAAAGTCTTTTTAAAGTTATTTTTGTGATCAACCTCTATTATTTTTTCATCTAAACCCCTTGAATTTTTTAGGATTAGTTTGTTAAATCAAGAAGATAACAATCAAGGTTAAAAATCCTTGTAGAAATTTTCTCCACTGTTGATTTGTTGAGTTAAGTCTCTACGACTAAAGTAGAAAGGAATTACGATTCCTGAGACTGATTGGTGGATACCGAGGCAAGAGATGGTTATTGTGAGCGGTGCTAGACTGTATCATTTTTGTTGAATAATTGAAGATATTTGTGCATCATACATAGTGGAGCTTTAACTAATCTGTAAGTCATTACGTGTATGCTAACGCTTTAATAGTGTTGAATTAAAGGTTTTTCCCCAAAAAAAAATTTCTTCTATTTCTTCTTCATTCTGTTTCGGTTTGGAATTTAGCTTCACATCACCGTTGTAAATTCACTTTAATCTAAATAAGATATTATTTAGTATAAAGTGAATCTTTGCATGTTTATCCTAAGATACAAGTAATTTTATATAAACCTCTGATTTCTCAAATTGGTATCAAAGAGGGATACACTAATTTATTGTGTGGTTTTAATTTTAGGATCATATGGATAATTTATATAATAGGGTACCTATTTTTTATGGATCAACATATGCATATTGAAAATCTTGAATGAGATCAGTAATAAAGTCAATTGATAATAGAATCTTGCTTGTCTGGAGCCATCACCCTTGACGAGTTCCACCGCATCATAACGTGCACTACATCTAAAGAAGTTGGGATACTCTCTAACTCACTCATGAAGGTACCAACACTGTGAAACCTATTAATCTACAAAATCTCACCACGCACTTTGAAACTATTACTATTCTAAAATCTTACACTTTGATAAATTTCATGTAGATTATCTTATATAATCAATTTTAATTTTAATCTAGGTAAGAAAATTCTTGAGACGCGCGTTGTGAAAAAAATTGAGATCCATACCGTTTCGTTTTATTCCTTAAGTCACGATCCATAATTCGTTGAGAATCTTAGATACACTTAGTTTAGAAGAACTTATAGGAGACCTTCAAACTTATGAAATAGAAATACAAAGGTATTGATTTGAAAGCACAATTTAAAAAGAAACATGAGGTCTTTTCTGACCTCAAATTTGACTTTCATCTCGATGATCTTTCCCTTTTTGCTAAAAGTCCAAAATTTTTCTCAAACTAAGAAAAGAAAATTCTTTCAAAGAAAATAAAGTTTTGAGAAAGATAAAAATCTTAAGCCGGGCAAGAAATGTGTTGAAAAGGCGAGAGGACAATACCGTAAGAAAGGCGTGGAGAGATGCTACGAGTGCGAGGGTAAGGGTCACAAAGATCATGAGTGTGCTATGAGGTTAAAGAGACATGGAAAAGGAAAAGTTTCCTACAATGACACTCTTCATAATAGTGAGGTCGAGTCAGTGGGTTTCGGGGACAAATCACCATATGGACGTACCTTCAGTACGTTCATCGATAGTCATGTTAGTACATCCAATACACCTTATATCGATGAGAAAGTTGCTAAACATGATGATTTGACAGTGAGTGTAGTCATTCCAAAGACACTATGGGAGGTCACAATTTGAGTGTGGGAGAAAGTAGCATTCGGTGATCCTACGCTGAGCTTTACACTGAGTCTTTTAAAATGAAAAGGCAAAATAAAAATTTGGCTCTTAGGTTATTATCACTAGAGAAAGAGTTGTGAGAGTCAAGAGAGATATCTCAATGAGACTTTATTTGATAGAGAGAGTTATTTTAGTGTATAGGGAAAATATTGACTTGACCAACAAGGTGGCTAGTCTCACGAGATATCTTCAAGCTTTATTAGAGACTCATGGGAAAATTGAAGCCCTTATATCCCAACTCGAGAAAGATCTCAAACGTGAAAGGGAGGTCAACGTTACTATCGATGATACATAGAAGAAGGTAGAGAAGATGTTCCTCGGTCCATCTTTAAATTTTAGGGAGAGGCAAGGAATAGATAATGATGGGGAATCCACTTCCCAAGATGCACCTGAACTAGTTCCTAAGTTTGTGGTAGATCCTTATGGGTCTCAACCTAACCCACCAAAGATAGTTAAACCTAAACGATATAACCAAGGTAGACCCAAACAATTCTATATTTTCACCCATACCAAAAGGAAAAGTCACCTTAAGGAATTTTTCTACAAGTTAGGAAGACCTCTGCGTACACAAACCCCCGTGCACTGCTATAATGACTTTTTTAGTATTTGAGAGAAAGTTGAGTTCCTACTCACCACTTTTCAAAGTTTATTGGAAGAATTTCAAATGATGTTTATCCCTTGTCATAATACTTCTAACTATACGATTAGATCCAACAACGATAAGGGAAAATAAAAGGTTCCCTCCACGTGGGTACCTAATCAAGACAACAAAGCCCGTACTGTTCATACTTCTATCAAGGTTCAAGATACTTCATAATGGTATTTTAATAGTGGGTGCACTAGGGACATAAACCAGTGGCAAGTCATATTTTACAAACCTTGTGGATTGCAAGGAAGAAAAATTCACCTTTGGAGATGGGAGTGGTTTTATCATTTTAAATGTGGTTTTATCGACCTACCCGAATTCTCTAAGATAGGCAATGTGTTGTACATTAAAGGGTTGGAAGCAAACTTAATTAGCATAGCCAAATTTTTGTCGCCAACTTTACGATGAAGTTTAACGGGTCCGAATGTAACGTATAAGATCAATCCGCTGAACTATTACTATAATGAGTGAGGACCGATGACAATTGCTATGGGATCATTACCAAGTCCTCCTTTGTGTATAATAATGTCATGGTCTCCTCTATGGACCTTTGTCATCAACGACTGCGTCATGTGAACTTTAGAGGTCTTGAGTGACTAGTGAAGAAAGACCTAGTTTGTGACTGACCATCACATGGGAAACTAACTTCCTTAGTTTGTGGTTCTTACCAACAAGGAAAATATATTCGAAGTACATATTAGAATTTTAATACCATTACCATATCTCGTGTGTTAGAGTTGATACACATGGATCTTATGGATCCTACTAGTACGGAGTGCATTGGTGGTAAGAGATACATTCTCGTGATGGTCAATGACCTTTTGAGATAATCTATCGTGGATTTCTTAGAGAAAAGTTCGATGCGATTGTGTTCCTAACAACCAAGTACCGTGTCCTATAAAACTAACATAGTGTCACAGTCAATCAATGTAGTGAAAATGACATTGAATTTAAAGAAAATAAGGTGGATGGATATTGTGATGAAGTGGGCATTAAACATGAGTTTTCTACCATTCATACTCCTCAACAAAATGGTATAGTTGAGAGGAAGAATCAAAATGATTGAAGATATGTCTAGACTAATGCTTCTTGGTAAAAACGTGCCTAGATGTTTTTGGATAAAGACGATTAATACCACATTCCATACGATCAATATTGTATACCTTTATCCACACACATTACATACGCCATATGAGTTGTTGATAGGGAAAAAACCCAACCTATCGTATTTTTCTGTCTTTAGGAGTCCTTGCTATATTATGAGAAGTAGATAGAACTTAGTATAGTTTGACTTCTGATTATTAATGGCATTATAAAGGATGAAGTATACGTGGAACAAACAATCGGGTTCGATGACCTAAAGCGTCTGGGACACACCTTTTATCTTAATAAGGCCTTGTATGGTTTGAAGTAAGAATCCCATGATTGGTATGAAAGGATCACTTCTTAACTCTTAGCTCATGGCTTCAAGGGAGGAGGAGCGAATAAGAAATTATTTATAAGGAGAGAGAGTGGTTCTATCTTGGTTTCCGAAGTCTATGTGGACGACGTAGTATTTGGATCCATGTATTCCCAACATATTCACACGTTTGAGGAGGAAATGAAGAGTGAGTTTGAGATGATAATGGTTGGTGATCTTAAATTATTCTTAGGTCTGCAAGTGCGTCAACTTGAGGATATGATATTCGTATCTCAATCCAAATATGCGAGGGACCTAGTGAAGAAGTATAGTTTAGAATCCGCTAAGCACTTTTTAACCCCTTTTAGTTCATCGACTACGCTTAGAAAAGACACTTTAGGCACGACATGTAGCAAGCCCTTCATAGGATCATGATAGGTAGTCTTCTTTTGCTTGACCGCTAGTCATCCTAACATTGCCTTTAGCATTGGAGTTTGTGTGCATTTCCAAGCATACCCAAAAGAATCTCACTTGCTAACACTCAAACGTATCGCCAGATATGTGAGTGTCACTCTTTTCTACGGTATTTGTTATTCCTTTAATATCGAGGGTCGTTTGTCTACCTAGTCAGATGCCAATTAGACCGACGATGTTGATGGTGATAGGAGCACCTCAGGTGGGTGTTTTTACTTTGGGAGTTCTCTTGTCTCTTAGTTGAGTAAGAAGAAAAAAACAATATTTTTTATCCACGACGGAGGCCGAGTATATACACTCTGTAAGTTATTTATCGCAACTCTTATGGATGAAGTAAATGTTGGAAGATTATTGAAATACCCCATATTTTTATTGATTTTTAAAATAGGGATTAATTCAATGTAAAATGGGAAATTAATCCAGATTAAAATAAATATTAATTAGCGAGATAAGGATTAATATTTATTTATGTTGAATATTACTTAGTGAATGAGTAATAATAATGATAAGGAACATTATAATTATCGCGAGTGAGAAATACGACAATTATAGTAATTTAATCGTAACGTGCATGTTAGTCGTATTGGGACTCAATTTAATGAAATATAAAGTAAATTATTTTTAAACCATCCAAATGATAATTTTGAGTGCTCTTAAGTGTTTGGAATGGTTGAGATAGTCAGAAAAGTCTACTCGGTGGTTAATTTTGTGTCACAGGGTGGTTTTAGGCCAAACCGGCACCCTGGAGGGGTATTTTAGTCAATTGTATTTTTGGGGAAATATAACCTAAGAAATTTAGAGGTTTATATCATCTGGGAATAGGAGTCTTCGAGGGTTACAATTCATAGAGTTGCAAGGAGTCTATAAGAGGGGAAGAGATGAGGTTCCAAAGGCTAGAACCAGCAATCCCTGCTCCAATTGCATTATCACCACCACCACCGCGTAGATCGGGGGAAGAGGAACACCAAATTACCCATCATCTTCAATGGATCAAACCTACTATAAAATTCAAGTGTTTAAACTTGCGAATTTATAAGAATATATGATGTACATGTTAGAGTAGGTTGAACTACCTATGAAATTCATGTGTTTTAGATGAATTTGGAAGACATATATCATAATCTTGGGTGAAATTGATATAGGACAGATTACCTCATGCATGTAGTATAAACCCCATGAATTTACATTCAATCTTGGTGAACAAATCTGTAATCTTTAATGTGGTTTTAAAGAAATAGCAAATTCTAGGGTTTCTAAGATTATATTGGATTAAATATGATTTGGGATTGTTTTGTAAGAGATTAATGATTATCCTACGTTAAAAATCATTGGTACCTATTACTACAATGTTATAGACCTTTGTTTGGGAGTTTGGGATAGTATAATGATGGTTTGGAGGTGTAAAAATGGAGAAAACCCATAACAATCAAAGGTAGAAGACGATTCCTGGCCGAATCGATTCGACTGCCCAGATTTTTGGCCACTTTTCGCTTTTTTCTTAGAATCTTTGGGAAATGTTTGTGATCCACTTATTGGATTAAAATTTAAATATAATGGGGATTATATTGATGTACCAATAGGCCTAGGATGAGCGAAATTTGGGGGCTAAATTAATTAGGCTTAATCAAGAGAAAAAATCTAAATTGAAGGATAATTTGAGTCACGGGAATTCGAGAAAAAATGGTGACTTAGACCAGAAGGATATGAGTGAGTTACCTACTGATATTACATATAAAATAATGGACACACCTCGAGTGGCGAGAGATACTAAAAAATGTACGACAAGAAGTATAATTGAAATTTACTAATACGTGGGATATTTGGGATATAAATATACTACGTCTGGGACTTGTGATATAGGTCGGGAGTATACCTATAATGATGATCCAAATATATAGTTTGTGTGTATACCTATTACATGATTTTATGTGTATGACATACCTACGCTGCTTGCTATCGGGGGGAGATTTCGCGTCGTGGACGGTCTTATCCTGATGAGCCCATTGGGGGGATTGTAGACTTGTACCCAGAACATAGGACATTAGATACATGCTATTTAATAATACGATGGTTTCGAAGGTTGAATGGGAGCGTAGTTATGTGCGTGACCCATTTGGTTGGGGACTATGTTTGCCTCCAATATATGTGATTTGTATTTATAGTTCAAGAGAGATACATAACCAACTGTCCTTTGTACAATGCGTGATGTACCAGGACATGATCGTAGAGTATACATGCACCACAAGGCTCAACCTTAGGGTGATATATATTAGTTCCTCCACAACGGTAAGGACTATATTTAGAGTATCCATTGCGGTGCATGCATACTACTCAAATATTGTTAGTTCCTCCACAACGGTAAGGACTATATTAGTCATATCAATCATTCTACGATCTTATCACCATTTCACCTTGTTACGTGCCATTTTATTTAGTTTATCCATTTTTAACCAAAAACTAACAGAAAAGGTCTAACGAGGAGTCCAACCACTTAGACCCTCAAGTGTGTCAAAATGACCATTTTACTCCTTCTTTCAACATAACTTTGTCAAAAACATATTTAATTCATTATGACACTAAAACCCAACATTTTCCATTCCAAACATTCTTTTTATGATTTTATGTCAAAAATCATGTTTATCATTTATGTTTTACCACATAAAATACATTTAATTATTTTAAACCATTTTTAACCAAATGTCAAAACTTTCCCTATTTTCACATGTTACTTAAATATTATTTTTTCTTCATTCTAACAATATTTATAATGCATATTTAGGATTGTTTTTCTACATTTAATCATTTCCTCATTAACCCATTTCAACATGATTTATCAAGTCTAAAATGTTAATTTTTATCTTACTACATGAATCTATACATGTTAAAGAGGATTTCAAGCCTATAAATTCCTCAAAATGCACTAAACAAGATATGAATTCTGGGTTTATATTACTTATTTTGCTTTCTTCAATATTTCAAGGTAAAAATGCCATTTTATTCATAAAAGACCCATATAGAATTTGTCTTCTTTAAAAATACATTTTGAAAGACTTTGACATAATAACAAATAACTTCATTTTTGGCATTAAATATCATCTACCTTGCATCCTACATATTTTTTATATCTAGAAACCTTGAAATATTAGGAAGAGGAAAACCTTACCTTTTGGTTTGAAGAGGAGACAACTAAGATGATGAAGATGGAAGTTCCTGGCTCCAAAGACTCTAAAAGCTCTTCAAAATAACTCCAAAGTTCCTTCTACAAGCGTTGGCTCTACCAATTTCCACCCTTGATAAAAGCTTGAAAATGGAAGATTAATCTTGGAAATGGTGTGTAATGGTGTTTCAAAGTGGTGGCAAGGTGTGGCTATAGTGGAAAAATCTTGGGGAAGAAGATAGGTTATGGGAACTTAGAGAGAGAGAGAGAGAGAGAGAGGGAGGGGTGATACTGCAGGAAAATGGCGGGGAGAAGACTCACTCATTCTCTCTTCTGATAACCTAAAGAAATCCACACAAATGAATTGAAAACTCTCCCACCCATGTTATACATGTTTTTGATCATCCGGCTTCACTAGAAGTTGGCATGTCGTCAATCTAAGGACCAAAACGTGACAACACTTAAGGGGAACTCCAAATAATCTAATACAAGTCAAGTCGTTCAAACGGATTTTAAGACTCTTTCGAACGAGATTTCTACTTCATTTGAACCAACCCTTCTAATGAGATTCCAAAGCATGCGAGGAATTGATCGAACTCAAGTCGTTAGAAATCCTTTCGAACCTCGTTCGATTAAGAATAACCCCTCATTCGAACAACTTTTGTTTTCCTTAAATTAGACTTCACGTTATAAAAACTGCGATCCGACAAGCACGAAGGCTACAAAGATGATTAAATCTCATTAATCAGACATAATTACAAGTTTATAAAGAAGGGATAAAATTGGGGGGCACGAGTATTAGATTTACTATAGTGGATGCCCTTATACTCTACATTGTGCTACCATTTTCTTAATGTTGTTGACAGAGAGAATCATCAAATTGCCTTACGGTTGGAGTCATCTGTCGTAAATCATTTTAAAGAAAGATATTAGTTTGGACTGAGATAGAGTATAGATAAATATAATAAAAAAAATGAAATGCAAGCAATATGGATTACTATTATACAATAGAATACAAAAGGCAAGCGCGTTCTCCGACGCACACATAGACTGTGGTTTGATACCAACTTGTAATGCCCCTATTTCGGGGCTCAATGCGGAAAGCCTTTATACTTTGATTCCGTTCGAGAAAATCCTCTTTTAAAATCTTGCTTTTACATTTTTGTGTCACTAAATTAATTTAATTTAATTAATGAAATGATGTTCAACTTATGAAGTTTATAAAATAACTTGAAATAAAAGAGCTTCATGGAATAAATAATAATTGAAGAAAGTTTACATCATCCTTTCTTATTACAAACCAAATTTAAAATACTCAAATGAAGTCCACATGGTAAAAACTATTGTTTGAGATTAAGTTACACTTTCAAAATGAATACTAAACAGAGATATACTAGCACATAAATCCTTCCTTATCTTTCGTAATTTCCTTGCCTTTATCTTTCCCTGGTGTACCTTTGTGAGGGGGGGGGGGGGGATTGGCAAATCGTAGGGTATTAGCATGCACCCAATACGAGAAATACTAGGAGAGTAATATGTATAAAGGAATATTTATACATATATGCATATAAACTGTGTTTTAGAATTTACGAAATCATCTTTCATTTGATCAAATATTGGCAAGCAAAATGTACCGTAACCATGCAATGTGAGTTATAACCATGCAACCAAAGTGATAATCCCACATAAACCTAATCCTTATTTTTATACTACCCGTATCCCATTAATTTAACCATTAATGTAATTTAAAATCTTTCAAGTTGTTTCATGAACTTGCCTTTACATTAATGAGCGCCTTTCTCACAATTATATTTTGACTTGATTAATCAGGGTACCAATCCATGAGAGTTATATGACCTTTCATCGACTCCCACCATGTCCAAATATTCTATTGATAAGTGGTTTTGGGTCTATGCATTAAGCTGCACCCTAGGTCTCCAGGACCTCCATAAATTTCTAGGTTTCCTTCGTGTGTCTTTTACTTGTTACATCTTAGTAACCCTTTTCCTTTCTTTTTTTCTTATCCACTTTTAAGCATTTTTTCTTTTTACGGGACGATGAGGCTAGATACAAGGGACAAGATTACTCCCAACACATAATTTTCTAAGTTTCACACTTGATAAAATGTTCATTGTCATTTTACCTCAAACTCGGTATTTCATCTTTGAAAACAACTTTATTTATCAATGCTTTTGAAACTTAACCTTTGAGTTCAAAATACTCACTTCTACACTTTAATGCATTTTTCACTATTAACGCACACTTGTAAACCAACATTTTATACACTTTGCAAAAAAATGCTTCTTTTAATCTTTACTTTATAAAATATGAGTTTTCACCACACAAAATCAAACTCTTTTGAGAACAGTCTTTTAGTTTGGAAAATTTATCCAAAAGCCTAGTCTATGCATAAAATGACACTTTTGTACCAAAACATTAATTTTGTCATTTCAAGACTTATATCTCTAAATTGCTAACTCCTATCATTTTATGTGTTCATACTATTTCATTTAAAACCAATTTTTCAAAACAATACACATGTCATTAAAACTTACTACTTTGTCCAAATTTTTCATAGAATCATAGTTTTGGCCCTAAAACTATACTTTTGATATTTTAAGACTTATCTTACAATTTAATTAGTTTTTAGTGTTTTTATTGTTCTATGTTTAACTTGGGCCTTAACTTTTCAATATTACACTTTTGAATACCCATAATTTTACTACTTTTACACTTAGTAAGCACCCATTTACTTTATTTTCTTCAAGTTTCTCCATATTTGTTGATATAAATTATATCATTTTATATTAGTATTCTAAAATTTTCAAAAGTTTATCATTTCATTTTCAAAAGATCATTTTAATATACTATAACATACTTAATCCATATATCCCAACTTCATGAGTTTATGTTAATGAAAGTAAGGCTTTATGCAAAATCCGAAAATGCATCATACTATTTCTTCATAAGGTCAATAAAATATTTTACCATTAAATAAAAATGGTTTAAATGATTTATGCAAGAAATAATTAGCTTTAACAGTCAAAAATTTTTATGCTCACAAACTTTAACTTTTTCCCATTTTTATCATGTATTCTTCAATATATATTCATATGTAGTGATAATAAGCATAAGTTGTCATACATATGGCATGCTTTGATTTCAAGATTGAAAATAGTGTAGAACTACTACTTCTTAAAGATAATAACTTTGATTAAGATGTTAAAAGAATACCTAATAAGCTCCAAACATTCTGAATTAGGTTCTTTTAGCAATCCTCTTCCATACCCAACTAACACCACTATAACTATTCAAAACCCTTGATTATGGAAGGGTAATTGTGTGGAGTAGTATGAGTGAAATATGGAGAGAATAAGCAAGCTCTTTCTGAGATAAAATGGTTGAGATAATGTGCATTTTTATATTAAACTAAGTGGAGATTTTCATTTAGCATATAACAGAGGAAATGGGGTAAGTAGTCCCCTATAAGCCACCCTACATACCCCCTACCTATCTTATATGACTTCTACCCATTAGGGATTGCTACCCTACTACCTAAAGGGTCCAAAGATAGTTAGAAAATAGATAACACACAAACGGAGTCATCCAAAAATACCCCATAAAGTTGCACACTTGACAACCTATAAATAAACTAATCTGTTGCTGACAGGTCGCCCTGATCAATCTGGAATCGTTTTGGATCCATTGTTTCGAATAGAGTTCACAATAGGAATTATTTTTTAATTTTATTTTTAAGCTTATCTTACTCCAATTTTCAAACGTGAAAACTTTATGCAATGCGGATTTTTCAAAAATTTTGACTATTTATTATTAGGGAAAGTACTCTTAGGTTCCTCACAAACAAATTTTAAACACTAAAGAAATTTTGACAAATTTTAAACACTTAGGTCCACTAATTCTCTTCTTGTAGAAGTCCACGCTAGTGGCATAACATGTGGACCTAATAGTAAATTGCCCT
Source organism: Sambucus nigra (assembly GCA_949130495.1). Lineage (NCBI taxonomy): Eukaryota > Viridiplantae > Streptophyta > Magnoliopsida > Dipsacales > Adoxaceae > Sambucus > Sambucus nigra. Next base: position 617,315,096 of record OX422209.1, read on the forward strand.
TGAGGGTCTGTTTGGTTCGTGGTGAAATACTTTTCACCGTGTTAAAAATAAAAGGTGAATTATTAGCTTGGTGATTTGTTTTCACCATCTCCGTTTGGATGGTCGAGTTTTCACTAGGTGAAAATTTTAACTTTTTCACCATTTGTTGTTTGGATGGTCAAGATGAATATGGTGAAAAAAATAAAATAACTGTTAACGCAAAAATTCTCCATCTACGAGGACCAATCAGAAAAGGACACGTGTCATCCTACGTGGCAATATTCAACACCCGAGGAGTGTTGGTCGGCACCCGAGGAGTGTTAGTCGGCACCCGAGGAGAGTTGGTCGGCACCTGAGGAGTATTAGTTGGCACCCGAGGAGAGTTGGTCGGCATACCAACCAGGAATATCAAAGGATAATTACGCATTTAATGATCATTAATGTACATTTATATTGTAGATGACAACACATAGCATACCAAGCAATTAGATTCGTTGAATGTAGACATAATGTATAAATGTCTACATACAATGAATCTCTTTATCTCCCATCACTATAAATACATGTATCCCCTACCTGGGGGGAGATCCAAGAGAGCCAAGAGATCCAAGAGATCCAAGAACCGAGAGACACCATACACAAGATCCATACCTTTTTCTCTCTCTACACCACATTGTGCTATTGTAAACCCCTGGGAATAAAATAACAGTGGACGTAGGCTTTTTCTTATAGCCGAACCACTTTAAAAATCTTTGTCTCTCATGTGCTTGATTGGATTGCTTTTATCTATTTATCTGTGATCATAAAAATGGGATTCGGTCCAGTTTTTTGCATCAATAGATTGGCGCCGTCTGTGGGAACGTGTTACAAGCATTGTTCTCCATCAAAAGCTAAGTTTTTATTTTCTCTACGTATAATCAATTTTACATACATCTTTTGATTCAATCATTATTTTTATGTTTATATACATAAATTAATTGTCCAATTGTTATTTGCAAAATGCTGCATATCATGATTTTTAAATCATAACTGTTAGATTAATTCTTATTTAGGAATCTGAAAAATAATGAATTTCATAAATCATAATTTTTGGCTTGATTCTCAAGTTTCAATTTTATATCATGGAATAAATATTTTAAATGATTACATATACCAATATATACGATGATGATAAGATTTGATAATTTTCATTGTTGATTTAGAAATAATTTTTGAAAGATCTTTGATGTCTATTCAAATTCCCATCATATTTTTAATAAAAGAATGGGAAAAGGTTAAAGAAAATAAAAAGTTTTCTCATGGAAATCATGACCCAGATCTACGTTCTCTCTCTTCAAGTTTGAGTCTCTTTGCATTCATTTTTATGAACTATATACTTAATTTGGTTCATCTTCCATCTATGTCAATAAAGTCAAATTGATTGATTTTTTATATAAATTTGGTAATAACTTTAATCATTCACCATATTTTTATCTCTCCAAATTGGGAATAGGAAGGGATCAATATAAAAAATAATTTTCTCTCACGTGAAAAATCATTACCCACCTCTTGTAAAAGAGGATCAGTAAAATAATCATGACCATATCAAGACTCTGGGCGCAAATTTGATATGTTGGCCCCTCGTTCGTCACATCACAAGGTTTCTTTGTCGAAATCACACGATCTAGTGGGTTATATATTTATTCATTTAATTAACATTCTTAAGGCTTAAATTTTACATTGAATGTTATTTTTTTATCTAAAGATTCGATATATTCTAGTCATCCAACCATATATTCTATAATTTGAGATATCCTTAAATGTTGGTCGGCAACATCCATGTTGTTTGTCGGCAGCAGTAGAATCTTGGGGTATTAAAAAATGCTAAGCACCCCTGATATTTCTTTAAACACGAGTTCGGCTTGGGGACAAGCAGGGGGCTTAAGTCTTTTTTAACTTATGCTCACCCCAAAAATATTTTTAAAACCAAGTGATAAATAATTTTCAAACAGCAACTTATACCTGATTAGTTGTTGGAGATTAAATAAATTTACAAAAAACTTTACGTCTTATTTATGATGCATATTTGATAATAATTTGTCCATCTCACACACATTTGGCATATTATTAATATTTTTATTTCTCAAGCATATACATATCATATATTGATTGGATGAGTAAATTATTCTCATGACTAATCAATTCAGCCTACACAAATGGTAGAGCAAGATATTAATTTTTACAGGTACAAGATTCAACTCCGACGAATGCTCGAAAATAATCTTACTCTTCTGAAAAATATTATCATAGCTCGGCAGTATGAAATTTCACCTCAGCGAGGAACTATTGATTTTATTATTGCTATGATATCTGCTCCAGCACAAATGATTCTATATATCCATTGGGATTCATATTCTATATTCATCTCAATATGGAGCACGGCGAGATACTTATTATCATATTCAGCTCTGAGGAGAACTATAACATTTATTATATTTCACCCCCAACGGATAGTTGGTCGGGGTAATTCTTATTTATATGCAGGCCCAGCAAAGTTCTCGGCCCTATTCTTATGTTCTGGAAAATATTATTCTTATTCGGCATTCTGCAATTATGCCTCGACAAGATACTTATTCAGCTTTAAGGAGAATTACAACATTCGTTCGGATAATTCTTATTTATATTCAGGCCTAACAACGTTCTCGGCCATATTCTTATGTTCTGAAAGATCTTAATCTTGTTCGGCATTATATGATTCTACCTCGACTGATCGGCGAGGCACTTTATTATTTTTAATTATTCTTTATATCTATTTGGATGCATATTCTATTCTCATTTCAGCATGGAGCTCGACAAATATTTATAATCATATATTCAGCTCCAAGGATATCTCCAACATTTATATTATCTTATTCCTAACAATCTGTTGAGGAGGTCTCCAGCATTTATTATATCTTATTCAGCTCCAAGGATGTCTCCAGCATTTATTATATCTTATTCTCAACAATCTGTTGGTCATCGCCGAGGAGGTATCCTGCATTTATATTATCTTATTCCCAACAAATCTGCTGGTCAGCGCCGAGAAGGTCTCTAGCATTTATATTATCTTATTCCCAACAAATCTGTTGGTCAGCGCCGAGGAGGTCTCCAGCATTTATATTATCTTATTCCCAACAATCCGTTGGTCAGCTCCGAGGAAGTCTTCATCATTTATTATCAATTACCACCAACTCCGATTGGTAGATAAAATCCAACTCCGGTTGATAGATAAAATCCAACTCCGGTTGGTAGACAAAATCCAACTCCAATTGGTAGATAAAATCCAACTCCGGTTGGTATTGGTCGATAAATCTCATTCAAAGTTCACATTCCACAGTTGGGGGCTTCTATTACAGATATATTTGTTCATTTGGTGGCACATTCTTATAACATCATGCAGTCGAGCATCAAATTCAACTCCACAAACTCACACGGGCGGGGCCCCGAATAATCATCATTCAGGAGTTGTTTTTCTTGCTCAGGAATTACTTTTGATATTGAAGTTCAGGAGGTATATTGAAGTTCAGGAATTACTTTTGATATTGAAGTTCAGGAGGTATATTGAAGTTCAGGAGGTATATTAAAATTCAAGAGGTGTATTCAGAAGTATCAGGACATGATGAAAGAAAGCGACAAGTATTCCACCGAGGAACTCTGTCAGACCAGAAATTAGAAGACAAGTTGCCTATATGGAGGCTATATGTAGATGGCTCATCTTGCACTACAGGCTGTGGGGCAGGGATCGTTTTGAACAGCCCAGACGAGGTCGACATGGAATACGCCATACGTTTCTAATTCAAAGCTTCTAATAATGAGGTTGAGTATGAGGCCATGATTGCAGGTCTTAATTTGTCAAATACTATGGTGGCACAGCAGGTTATTGTCTTCAGTGATTCTCAATTGATCGTAAACTAAATGTTGGGAATATATGCAGCCAAAGGAGAATTGATGATCAAGTATCAAGCAAAGGTGATGGAGTTGGTATCAGAGTTTGTTGCTGTTCAACTGGTAAGAATATCAAGAATGGAGAATGTGAGAGCATACGCCTTGGCCCGATTAACATCAGCTACTCGTACCGAGCTGCGAAGAACGATACCAATTGAATTATAGAAAGTCGGAGCATAGATGAAGACCTGACGATTAATATTATTACCCTTGATTTAGGACCATCTTGGATGGATCCCATCGGAGCATATATTGAGGAGGAATAATTTTCGGAGGATAAGCTCGCTGCCAAGAAATGGAAGTTTAAAGCTACTCGGTATGTACTAATTAATGGTATTTTGTATAGACGAGGAATTATGGCAGGTTCGCAAAGATGTGTACATCCCTCCGAGGTGAAAGAATTGATTAAAGAGATACATGAAGGGTCTTGTGGAGCCCATGTAGCAGGTCGGACACTTTTGCAAAAGGTGATGACGCAGGGATACTACTGGTCGACGATGAAAGCTAACTATATAAGCCTATGCCAAGAAATGTGACAAGTGCCAACGTTTTTCCTCCATCCGAAGAACTCCATAAGCATTGTTGACACCCATAACACCCAACGTTTTTCCTCCATCCGAAGAACTCCATAAGCATTGTTGACACCCATAACTTCCCCTTGGCAATTTGCCATATGGGGGATTGATTTGGTTGGACCATTGCCGACGACTCGAGGAAGATTCAAATACCTCGTCATCTTAGTAAATTATTTTAATAAGTGGATAGAAGCTGAGCCACTTATTGACATGACATACGTGAAGGAAGGTGTACCAGTTTGTTTGGAAGAACATTATCTGCCGATATGGTCTCCCTCATGCCTTCATCACAGACCATGGAACACAATTTGATAACGAGGAGTTTGCTGCCTATTATCATCAGTCAAACATTTTGAAGGTTCATTCAGCGCCAGGATATCCTCAGAGCTAATGGACCAGATAGTTCGAAAGAACCAAAAAATATACTCCTTTGGTTAGGAGGTGACACTAGTGTGACCAACTACGGTTGGTAAGATATCTAGTGGACAGTTCGAAAGAACCAAAAAAATACTCCTTTGGTTAGGAGGTGACACTAGTGTGACCAACTATGGTTGGTAAGATATCTAGTGGACAGTTCGAAAGAACCAAAAAAATACTCCTTTGGTTAGGAGGTGACACTAGTGTGACCAACTACGGTTGGTAAGATATCTAGTGGACAGTTCGAAAGAACCAAAAAAATACTCCTTTGGTTAGGAGGCGTACACTAGTATGACCAACTACGGTTGGTAAGATATCTAGTGGACATATAGTTCGAAAGAACCACTACTACTCCTTTGGTTAAGAGGTGTACACCAGCATGATCAATTACGGTTGGTAAGATAAAAATGTACTCTCATATTCCAACTTATGTTGGTCGGGAGGTAAGATTATTACAAAAGTTCCTCGAAGAACAAAATATTCCAAACTGAACCAAGTATGGTTGGTCGGGGATAAAAACCCACTAATTGTAGTTGGTCGACGAGGAGAATTTATCGACCTTGGTTGGTCGGACACATTTTATGAAAAAGATAAAAATTTACCCAGTATGGTTAGTCGAGGATAAACTCTCACTAACCATAATTGGTCGATGAGCACAATTTAACAACCTTGGTTGGTTGGAAAAAATTTAAACATTTTTATACTCATTACTTTATTATTAAGTGATCGAGCAACATTACTAATACTTGTAACTTTTTTATTACTAAGTTGGTCGATGAACAACACAATATTGTTATCTTTTTAACAGATACATATGCATAAATGTAAAGTGTTTGATATTTACAAGACAATAGCAATTAAGATTGCGAACAAAAATGAAAGTCTTTCATTAAATCCAAAAAACAAAATACATTGAGAATGAAAATGTATACTAACTATTACATTGAGATTCCTATTCTATTGGTTTCTTTCCCTCTGCTTTTAAAACAGGTTCCTCACCAGCAGGAGGATCATCCAAAGTATAAGGGGAGTTTATGAAGTTAAGATCTTTCAACATTCTGATATTCATCACAGATGATCTGTCCGAGAAGCACTAGCTCATTCTCGAGAAGCTCTTGCTCGTTCATGAGAATCACTTGTTAGTCCCCGAGAACCTCTTGCTCGTCCCCGAACAGAGGTAGAAGTCAAAATCAGCATCTACAGCATTCAGATCTTTACTACTACTGTCTCGACCAACATTGAAGAAGAAATTGTATGAAAATGTTTCGAAGTCTGCCACCTGCTTGGTACTAATCAGATTGAAGAGTTGGGTTCAAAAGCTAGTATGTTACTCGACAAAGTATTCAGAGGATCATAAATCAGAAAAATCAAGCACGTAAAGTTAGCATTCAGTTGCTCGGCACAAGAGGCAGTTGGTCGGCTAGCAAACCGATCAACATACTTGAAGATTATGACAAGCTACAAGTTGCATACTATGGAATGACTGCATCCAAATTCCCAGGGGTGATACATAGCACACGGAGTTACTCAAAAGAAAGATTAGCAACCATTGATCAGCCTGCATCATATGTCGTCCAGGAGATAATGCACTTTATGTTGAACAAATCAAGAAGGTAGATCAAGAATTTCACGAGCACCGAGCAACACTGCAAAATAAATACTCCATCCTTTCAAGTAAACCATCAAGCATGGAGCATTGGGGGCTTCTGTTAACGCAAAAATTCTCCATCTACGAGGACCAATCAGAAAAGGACACGTGTCATCCTACGTGGCAACATTCAACACCCGAGGAGTGTTGGTCGGCACCTGAGGAGTGTTAGTCGGCACCCGAGGAAAGTTGGTCGGCACCTGAGGAGTATTAGTTGGTACCCGAGGAGAGTTGGTCGGCATACCAACCAGGAATATCAAGGGATAATTACGCATTTAATGATCATTAATGTACATTTATATTGTAGATGACAACACATAGCATACCAAGCAATTAGATTCGTTGAATGTAGACATAATGTATAAATGTCTACATACAATGAATCTCTTTATCTCCCATCACTATAAATACATGTATCCCCTACCTGGGGGGAGATCCAAGAGAGCCAAGATATCCAAGAGATCCAAGAACCGAGAGACACCATACACAAGATCCATACCTTTTTCTCTCTCTACACCACATTGTGCTATTGTAAACCCCTAGGAATAAAATAACAGTGGACGTAGGCTTTTTCTTATAGCCGAACCACTTTAAAAATCTTTGTCTCTCATGTGCTTGATTGGATTGCTTTTATCTATTTATCTGTGATCATAAAAATGGGATTCAGTCTAGTTTTTTGCATCAATAATAACTATATTACCCACATACTTCAAATGCACACAAAAATAGTTATATTCAACTATTTAATTTTCATTACAAGTGTTAATGACCATTAAAAAATAGCTATTTACCTCAAACTCAAATTTTGACACAATTCCCCCCTAATTAGTCATATTTGGCTATGCAAGATAAATAAGTATAAAAGGTTAAACAAAAATAGTACCAATTGAAAAAAAATAGTCCTAATTAAAAAAGAAAACAGTCTCAATTTAAAAAAAACTTTCCAACAATGAAAAAAACGACCAATCATAAAACACAATCTCTATTACAAAAAAAGAGTCTCAATTATAAAAACAGTAGCCACAATTAAAAAAATAGCTCTCAACAATGAAAAAATAGTCCCAATTAAAAAAAAGGTTTCAATATTGAAAAATATAGCCCCATTTTAAAAAAAATTCCCAATAAAAAAAATTCCCAACTATGAAAAAAAAGTGTCCCAGTTAAAAGAATTTTTTTTAAAAAAAAACAGGTCCCAACTATGAAACCATCCCAATTTGTAAAAAAAATTCGAACACATTACCTTACACCAAACAAACATTCATTTATTTTTAATTTTTTTAATTTTTTATACGAATAGCTATTCCCACACCCTCCATGTATTTCCCCACACCCTTTGGATAGTAAATGACAATTGTGCCCTTAGATTTATAAAATCTAAATGTCCAATTTTTTCACCTTGAACTAAAATAAATAAATTTGATATAAAACAAAAAATTACAATTTCAATAAAAAAAACTATGTATAAAAAGTAAAGTCTTATCTATGTTTTTCAATTAAAAAATTGTATATAAATGTAAAAAAAAAATTCTTAAGAAATTGTTTTATTAAAATAAAATGTTTTTTTTTGTTTAAAAATTTTATTGTTGGTTAAAAATTGTTTTTTTTGTACTATTTTAAAAATAATCTTTTTAATATTTTAAAAAAATATGGTCCACGACAGCGGTATGTATAGGCGGTCCGACCACCTATACATACCGCTGGCGCAAAACATTTTTTCTAATATGTTGGTCCGCGCCAACGGTATGTATAGGTGGTCGGACTGCATATACATACCTCTGACGCAGATCATTTTTTTAGATAGTAAAAAGATTGTTTTTAAAATATTAAAATAAACAGTTTTTAACTGAAAAAATAAATAACGAAAAAGTTTTTTAAATAAATGAAAGAAACAACTTTTAACTAGAAATGGTAAAAAGAATGTCCATTTTTTTTAGGATCAAATACCAAAAAGTCCTTCAAACATTTTTTAATACACATATAGTCCAAACCTTTTATTTTGTACAAAAAAGTCATTTATTCTCTTATCTTTTAAGGTCCGCGCCAGAGGCATGGTAAAGTCTTTTTGGCATGGTGAAAGACTTTTTGGTGCAAAATAAAAAGGCTTGGACTAAACGTGTATTAAAAAAAGTTCGAGTGACTATTTGATATATGCCCATTTTTTTACATAAATAACGAAACAATTTTTTTATCAATGTCCATTTAAATAAAAAAATAAGCTTTTTTTAATAAATAACATAATGTTTTTTAAATGAAAAAATAACTTTTATAATTTTTATATTTTCAGAATATTAAAATTTTAATTTTCTAGAATATTAGGATTTTTATTTTTAAAATATTATGTTTTTATTTTTTTCATAATATTTTTTTTTAAACTAATAGATTTTTAGGCAAAAGATTATATTTGTTCAAATCATAAGTACATAGAGGTTTTTTTTGTGTTTTAGTTTTTAAATATTAAAAAGGGCGTGAGGGAAGACATAGAGGGTGTAAGAATAGCTATTCCATCTAAAAAAAAAAAAAAAATTTAAAATTTTTTAAAGTAAAAAAATTAAATTAGAAATGAAGTTGAAAAAAAAAATTAAAAATGAATATTTAATGATCGTGTTAATTGAGACGGAGAAATAAATGTTTGATAGTTGTAAGTGGAAATAAAAAAAGTTAGTCTGGTAATAAGATAAATTCCATTGTTTTCACTTATTAAATTATTCACTTTACCCATGGTTTGAAATGGTTAAAGTTTCACTTCACTTTTCACCATATTCATTTTATTTCACCATGTTAAATGTCCAACCAAATACATATTTTATCTAGGTAAATTATTTTTAAAGCGATGAAAAATATTTCACCACGGACTAAACGGACCCTAAATATTTAAAAATTATTACCAAGGAACCTATCTATAAATTATCCTTTATTATTTAACAAAACCGAGTGTTACATTTGATGTTTCTGGTATAAAATCTTTGTACAATTATTGATTTTAGCGTGGAGATTATTTCTTGTTATTGTTAAACTGATACATAAAAATATTATTGGTGAATTGGTCGTATGACTCGTATAACTGAGAATGTTGTACAGATTATGATGAAGGATAATTAGGTGGTTTCATTGATTAATGTGTTATGTATACTTTATTTTCAATCATGTGGGTCACTTATATTGAGTATTGATCTCTTTTACATGATTAGAATGGAGTAAATAAAATTTACCTCTATTATATTTTATTTGGAGGTGTGTGGAATGTAAAAATCATTTTGTTATAGTCAAAACAACAAATGATGTAGGATGATTTATCGAAGGCCTTACAAGTACTTCTGGAAAGTCTTGTAAGATTTTTTATTAGTAAAATCATAAGATTCTTTATTACATATTATTGTCCACAAACAATATCTGCTGTGGAAATGTAGCATGCTAGGTTCCTAAAATTTGGGTATTTAGTTAGTAAGACTAAGGGCTCGTTTGGTTGCGTAAATTATTTAATTTTATAAATTGATTAATTTGAAATGAATAGACTGTTGATGTATTAATTTTAAATGGATTTAAATCTAATTTGTGGTGTGTTTGGAAAAGAAAATTTGAGTTATTTACTTTTGATATGTGTGTGTGTGTGTGTATGTGTAGAGAGAGAGAGAGAGAGTAATATGGTGAGAGGAGTGGTGCATTTAAAATTCATGTTATAATTATAAATTGTGCAATTTCAAGCTTTCGGTGAAATGAACTCATTTAAGTTTTTGTGAATTAACATGAATTGATTCATTTTTTAATTTGTTCATTATTGTAACCAAACACTAATAATAAGACAATTCATGAATGAGTTAATTTTAAATGTGCTAATTTACAATTTTAGGGACAACCAAACAGGCCCTAACTAAATACCATTAAGAAAGGCTCAGTTCCTTGGGAAATCAGTACCATTATAGCTGATATTAAGGAAATATGATCCCCTTGTGAGGTGACCTTCAAGTTGATTGATAGACTACACAACAAAACTGCCCACTGGGCCAAAAACCCCCGAGCCTTTCTTAAATACGGCTAGTCTTGTAGCCTGTCTGAGGCTCTGTTATCCTTTCTTTCTGTTGGATATTATGAATGCAAATACAGAAATGGAACTCTTTATATATCTAAAAAATGTCAACTTCAATACAACAATGTGATTTCTGAATAGTCACTATAAAACTTCAAGGCGTGATGTCACTTTCCTAAATACAGTATTTGCCCCACACGAAGAATTTCGGTATACAAACGGGAATCAGCAAATCCGTACTCAAGATACAATGAAGCAATTTCACTGTCTGCAACTTGTATATTTGAAGACAGTCCTTGGATGTAGCAGCGAAGAACAGTCAATCAAGTTCTTATTCTGTTTATGTGCACAAAACAGAATAAGAGAATTTGTATCTCCTGAAAATTGTAAGAGAGTAATAGCAGGGTCTGGAGATCTGAAACTAGTTTTTTGTTATCAGTGTAATTCCGTTTTTAGGCAGCCTTTATTTATAGAAAATGAAAGGCTTTGTCTTCAAGAGTCATGACTGTTGAATTAAGTCAGTTCCGAACAGGTATGACTGTTAATTACCAACAGTCTTAAGTCCTTTCCGAACAGGTATAATAATATCGAATCGGTTTTACACGGGTCAACCAAAAAGTGACCGCGCCCGAGCTACCGCGATCCGACTCGGACGAATCTCGGCAACCCGCTACCACTGCGGACACGTGGCATGCGAAGTGCAAAGTGCGCCACTAGCGCCTCTACATCCCACTGTCCCGCACGCGCGCGCGCGCGTGTGCGTGTGCGTGTGCGTACGGTGCTTCGCACCGTATTGAGGTCTCTTGAATAGCCTCTTAAATGCTAGATGAATTAACTCTTCATCTTCCATTTGTACTTATTAAGTGTACAAATTCTTAACATTTTTCCAATGTGGGACTCAAAGGTTTCCCACCCCTTTTATAGCTTAGTGGTGACACTTAGCTTTGTACATTTTCCAATGTGGGACACTATCCCCTTTTATATTTGGGTTAGCTTCCCACCTCTTCCTCACACTTCCAATGTGGGACAAGCTCTTAAGGCTTTTACACCCAAAAAACTCTTACTCTCTTATTTTAAAAATCTCCAACATTCCTCCATTATTTTCAAAATAAGTTTTGTAAATCTTTGATTGTCTGTAAGACTGTGTATAAGCATTGGTGTCTCACGACTTGAACCAATACCCTGTGAAGGTTCGTCAAGGTTAACCATGAAATTATAGTAGACTTGTCTTTGAACTATCAATATATATTTATTATCCGGATTTGTCTTCACACACAAATCTTTTAGTCACTGATTATCCATATAAGCCGACACATGAATTAGGCCTTGTGTCTGTACCTTGATTTCATGAGTGCTTTAGAGTCAAGCCCAGTTCTCATAGGAAGAGGCACCACTTCCATACTCATATAGGTAGATTATCATAGGTGTCCATGTAACTTAAAACACCATAAATCTATTAAGGTTAAACCCATCCTCTTTCATTATTCATTACATGTTCTAAGCACTTATCCTTGGGATGTTAAATTTCATAGTGCTTACAATCACGTCGTATGATGTACTTTAATCATTGAACTTGAGACTTGAATATATCAAGTTTCAAGTTGAGTTTCCATCAAGAGTGATTATTATTAATGGGCTTTAGTCCCATCCCTATTGGTGTCTTAGACACCAGTCCTCTTGCAAGACCTTTTGTAAAAGGATCAACTAAATTTTGACTTGATTTTACATAATCCACTGTGATTACACTATCTGTAATCATTTGTCTGACATAACTATGTCTCAGGCCAATATGTCTAGATTTTCCATTGTACACTTTACTATAAGCTCTGGAAAGTGTAGACTCACTATCACAATGTATAGATATTGGAGGCATTGGTTTTGGCCAAACTGGAATTTCAATCAATGAATTCCTTAACCATTCTGCCTCTTTACTAGTTGCAGCTAATGCTACAAACTCAGCTGCCATAGTAGAGTCAGCTATACAAGTTTGTTTCTTTGATCCCCAAGAAACAGCTCCTCCACCAAGAGTGAAAATCCATCAACTTGTTGAGGAATGATCCTCCCGCTCAGTTATCCAACTGGCATCAGAAAACCCTTATAATACTTAAGGATATCCACTATAGTATATACCATAGTCCATAGTTCCTTTCAAATATTTTAATATTCTATTGACAGCATGCCAATGCAATAAACTTGGATTACTAGTATATCTACTTAATTTACCAACAGCATAAGCAATATCAGGTCGAGTACATGTCATGGCATACATTAAACTACCAATTACTCGTGCATATTCCAATTGTGAAATAGCTCTACCATTATTAGGGATCATCTTTAGCTGTGGTTCAAAAGGTGTACTAACAGGTGTGCAATCAAACTGATTAAATTTCTTTAAAATTTTCTCAACATAATGAGATTGAGTGAGAATTATATTTTTATCTTTCCTTATTATTCTCATTCCTAATATGACATCAGCTACACCCATATCTTTCATATCAAATTTAGAAGAAAAAAAACTCTTAGTATTATTAATGCTTTCTAAATCAGTACCAAGAATTAACATGTCATCTACATATAAACAAATGATCACACCTTTACCATTAGCAAATTTACTATAAACACACTTATCAGATTCATGAATTTTAAAACCATAAGAAATAATGACTTTATCAAATTTTTCATGCCATTGTTTAGGTGCTTGTTTTAGGCCATATAAGGACTTAATAAGTTTACATACTTTATTTTCTTGTCCAGGTATAACAAACCCTTCAGGTTGTTCCATGTAAATTTCTTCTTCTAAGTCGCCATTTAAAAAGGAAGTTTTCACATCCATTTGATGAATATCAAAATTATATATAGATGCTAATGCAATTAAAATTCTAATAGTGGCGGTTCTAGCAACAGGTGCATAGGTATCAAAATAATCAATTCCTTCTTTTTGTGTAAAACCTTTAGCAACCAATCTAGCCTTGAATTTATCAATTGTTCCATCTATTTTCATTTTCTTTTTAAAAATCCATCTACACTTAATGGGTTTAGATCCTGGAGGTAAGTCTACTAATTTCCAAGTTTTATTTCCCAAAATTGAATCCATTTCATCATTTATAGCTTCTTTCCAAAATGCTGAATCTACAGACTTAATTGCCTCACTATAAGTTTGTGGGTCTGTTTCAACGCTAAGAGTCAAAGCATATTGATTACAAGATGTATCTCTAGTTCCTTCAACAAGATAGACTACAAAGTCAGGACCAAATCTTTTTTCTTTCCTAGGTCTTTTACTTTTCTAATTTCTTCTTGTTCTACTAGTGGAGTTTCAGGTAACTGTGAAGGAGTACTTAATTCTTTTTCATTATTAATTCTAGGAATAGAAGAAAACCTTTGTTCATAAAAAATTGCATCTCTCGATTCAATTATTGTATTTACCTCAACAGAATCATTAGGTTCACTAACCAAAAATCTATAGGCTTTACTATGTTGTGCATAACCTATGAAAATACACTCAACACCTTTGCTTCCTAATTTCTTTCTCTTAGTTTCAGGTAGTCTTACAATAGCTCTACAACCCCAAACTTTAAGATAACCTATATTAGGTTTTCTATTCTTCCATAATTCGTAAGGAGTTTTCTTATTATCTTTAACATGTATTCTATTCAGAATATGACATGCAGTTAAAAGTGCTTCTCCCCAAAACCCTTTACTTAAACCAGAATAAGAAAGCATAGCATTAACCATTTCAGTTAGTGTCCTATTTTTTCTTTCTGCTACTCCATTTTGTTGTGGTGTATAAGGTGCAGTAACTTCATGTATAATTCCCATATCTTCACATAATTGAGGAAAGTGATATTCACCACCTCTATCAGATCTAAGACATTTTATTTTAGAATCACATTGATTTTCAACTTCATTTTTATATGTCTTAAATCTATTAAGCACATCATCCTTAGAGTTTAAAAGATATACATAACAATATTTTGAAAAGTCATCAATAAATGTAGCAAAATATTTACTACCACCTCTAGTAGGCATTCCATGCAAATCACAAACATCACTATATACTAATTGCAACAAAGATGTAGTTTTTTCAATTTTAGGAAAAGGCAATCTTGTTATTTTTGTTTGCATGCATATTTTACACTTTTCATTCATATCATTCTCATATTTAGGAATTAAATTTAAATTAACCATGAAATGCATTTTCTTTGTATTAACATGTCCTAAACGACTATGCCATAATGAAAGACAATCAACGATATAAGCAGAAGAATCCTTTTCATTGATATTGAGCTTAAACATGCCCTCATACAAATATCCTTTGCCTACAAAGGTACCATTCTTAGTCAGAATAAATTTGTCTGACTCAAATACAAGCTTAAAGCCAAATTTGTTAAGAAGACTTCCAGAAACTAAATTTTTCCTAACATCAGGAACATGGAAAACATTGGTGAGGTTAAGGATTTTCCCGGAAGTGAATTCGAGATCCACTGTCCCTTTGCCTTTAACCGCAGCTGTAGATGAATTTCCCATATAGAGAACATCTCCTTCCACTGTTTCATAGGCAGAGAACAAGTTCTTGTCCTTACAAACATGCCTTGTGGCACCAGAATCAACCCACCAAGAGTTGTCTTCTCCAAGCATATTAGCCTCGGATATCATAGCAGCAAATTTTTGCTTTGTGTCTGATGTCCCTCCTTTTTACTTTAGTTTCTTGAACTCACGACAATCCTTCTTGAAGTGACCTGGTTTGTTGCAATGAAAACAATTTCCTTTCTTCTTTTTGTTTGCTTTAGAATTATTTGAAAAATTCTTCCGCTTGTTATTTTTTCCATGATTGCCATATTTTTTCTCCTTTCCTTCCTCCACCACATGGACCTTAGAAACATAATTTTCTTGTTCCTCTTTACCATCTAGAATTCGAGACTCTTGTTCAATTCTTAAATGAGTCTCTAATTCTTCAAGTGAAAGATCCTCCTTTTTGTGTTTGAGTTCTTTCTTATAGTCTTTCCAAGAAGGAGGAAGTTTTTCAATTATGGCAGCAACAATTACATTATCATCCATATTTAATTTTTTCAGTTTGCAATGATTTATGATGCGTTGGATGTCATGAAATTGTTCTAGCACAGGCCTATTATCATGCATTTTAAAGCTTAGAAACTGACCGATAAGGAACTTCTTACTTGTAGCGTCTTCCGTTAGATATTTGGTCTCCAATGTTTCCCATAAAGTTTTTACTGTCCCAACATTTTGGTACAAGTCGAACAAATTGTCAGCAAGTGCATTGAGAATGTGACCACGACACAAATAATCATCGGTCTCCCATTTTGTGCGTTGCCTAGTCTGTTCCACGGTTTCATCTTCATCTTCATTTGGTTTCGGTTGTGACAAGACATATACAATCTTCAATGTTATTAGAAGAAAATGAACCTTTTTCTGCCAACGCAGAAAATTACCACCATCAAAACGGTCCAACTTGACAAAGCTTTCTGTTATTTGTCGAAGTGATTTGGAAGAGTCGGCCATTTCCAAAAATACTGTATTTAGATTGTTGGATATTATGAATGCAAATACAGAAATGGAACTCTTTATATATCTCAAAAATGTCAACTTCAATACAACAATGTGATTTCTGAATAGTCACTATAAAACTTCAAGGCGTGATGTCACTTTCCTAAATACAGTATTTGCCCCACACGAAGAATTTCGGTATACAAACGGGAATCAGCAAATCCGTACTCAAGATACAATGAAGCAATTGCACTGTCTGCAACTTGTATATTTGAAGACAGCCCTTGGATGTAGCAGTGAAGAACAGTCAATCAAGTTCTTATTCTGTTTATGTGCACAAAACAGAATAAGAGAATTTGTATCTCCTGAAAATTGTAAGAGAGTAATAGCAGGGTCTGGAAATCTGAAACTGGTTTTTTGTTATCAATGTAATTCCGTTTTTAGGCAGCCTTTATTTATAGAAAATGAAAGGCTTTGTCTTCAAGAGTCATGACTGTTGAATTAAGTCAGTTCCGAACAGGTATGACTGTTAATTACCAACAGTCTTAAGTCCTTTCCTAACAGGTATAATAATACCGAATCGGTTTTGCACGGGTCAACCAAAAAGTGACCGCGCTCGATCTACCGCGATCCGACCCGGACAAATCCCGGCAACCGGCTACCACTGCGGACATGCGAAGTGCAAAGTGCGCCACTAGCGCCTCTACAGCCCACTGCCCCGCACGCGCGCGCGCGCGTGTGCGTGTGCGTACGGTGCTTCGCACCGTATTGAGGTCTCTTGAATAGCCTCTTAAATGCTAGATGAATTAACTCTTCATCTTCCATTTGTACTTATTAAGTGTACAAATTCTTAACATTTTTCCAATGTGGGACTCAAAGGTTTCCCACCCGTTTTATAGCTTAGTGGTGACACTTAGCTTTGTACATTTTCCAATGTGGGACACTATCCCCTTTTATATTTGGGTTAGCTTCCCACCTCTTCCTCACACTTCCAATGTGGGACAAGCTCTTAAGGCTTTTACACCCAAAAAACTCTTACTCTCTTATTTTAAAAATCTCCAACACTTTCTGTCTAGTTTCGGCGTCTAGCCTTTTCTCATGTCCAAAGAAAAAAAAAAGTTGGTAAGACTAAGGTCTCTTTCTTCTGTTTATCTAAAGGTTGATCAACACCTCACACCACCAATGTATTTAGTTATTTTACATCCCTTTTTTTTCGTTTTTTTAATTGATTCTTGAATTCTTTGTAACTTGTCTGATTATATATGATCTTCGATAAAATATATATTCACTTTTATAAACATTGTCGCTGCAGATTTGGGCATGTCGAGTAACATAATTTTGAACTATTGCAGGGAAAGAGTGAGGCCTCAAGCTACACACAAACACACACACACACACACACACACGTGTATATATATATATACTAGGGTATGCCCGTGCCTGAACACACGTAGACAATCGTAAAACGATGAAAATTTTCAAAGTACGTAATTTTACAAAGACAAATTTCGTTCCCCAACAAAACAAAATGTAATTTTTTTTGAAATATCCACAAACTCCTTTATTTATAAGACTATCCACACTATATTGTTTAACAAATAACAAACTCACATATAACATTAAATATACAATATTCATCAATTGAATTCACATTGTAACAGAGTATCAATTTTATAAAAAAAATGGACGTAGTCTACTTTGTTTATTGGACCATCCACACTGCTTAATGTAGATACCTATATAGAGCACACCTAGGGTTTTGTTTTTCGTGCTTTAGCTATATAGGACTTCATCTAGTTGGACGTGAATTTTGACAACATATTTTAGTGATTAGGTTTGTGTTTCGCCTATCGACACCGAGGTCTCTGAGCCCGTCTACATCAAATGACGTCTCGACACTCTCGACTTGGCTCGACAATTCAAAAAATGTAATTTTCATATCCTATGGCTCATAGGATCTCAGTCACGTAGAACACGACACTGGATAATATTGTTGGATTTTGTCATAATAATTTTTTTTTTAGTTCAAAATTTTAATTTGAAGTTTTTATAAGAATAAATTTTGTTTAAAAATAAATTGGAATTTATTTTTACGATTAAATATTTTCGTAATTTTTTTTTCCGGAATAAACTTTGTGGAAATAATTTTTTGGAATATTTTTTTTTTCATAATGAAAGTAATTTTTTTTGGTTTATATGCACGTGTTTTTTTACGGTACATGTATTCACAGGAGATGAGACCCTTTAGACCACCTGCCTTAGCAGGTCTATATGTCCCCATACACTGCTATATATAAATCTTAGGTCATCACCTGCCTTAGTAGGTTTATATGTCCATATACGCTGCTTTATATAAATCTCAGGTCATCACCTGCAGGTTTATATGTGCATATACGCTGCTTTATATAAATCTCAGGTCATCATATGTTATAGGTTACGTTAGCTGTTGGTGTGTAAGCCAATACAACTTTAGCTAGTATATATGTTAGTGTTATTTTATATTTTTAATTATAATAACCCAGTGGGTGTGGTAGAGCGGAAGGGGCTCTTCTTCCCTTAACCAAGTGTCGGGGGTTCGATCCCCGCCTTGGGCATGGAGCAGCCTTAGATCTCTGAGCCAGCTGCCCCACCCATCGAGATGCCTACAAATCAGCGAAGAGATTAGTCACTAAGATCCAGTTTGTTTTCACCTCTCAAGTCTGAACTCAAGCCTTTCAGATTTCAGAGGAAGCAAAAATATGTTTGTTTTTCATAGGATTCAGATAGCAACGGTAATATTTTTGAGTTAATGGTTCAGAGGTTCTAAACCCTCTGAATCTGAACACTTAAATCTGAACGAAAGTTTGTTTTCAATAATACCCTTGAAATGACAGTAGTGTAAATAATTCATAGATAATAAAAAAACTGTTTTGTCTACTAAATAAAAAAAAGTTGTTTTTTCTATTAAATAAAAAAAGTTGTTTTCATAAAAAAAAGAGCTGTTTTTCCTACAAAATAAAAAAGCTATTTTTTCTACTGAATAAAAAAAAGTTGTTTTCATTAAAAAAAAAATATTTTTTCTACTAAATAAAAAAAATGCTGATTTCATTAAAAAAAAACTGTTTTTTCTACTAAATAAAAAAAAAGCTGTTTTCATAAATAAAAAAAAATGTTTTTTCTACTAAATAAAAAAAAAACTGTTTTCATAAAGAAAAAAGCTGTTTTTTCTACTAAATAAAAAAAAAGTTTTTTCATTATAAAAAAAAGCTGTTTTTTCTACTAAATAAAAAAAAGATGTTTTGTCTACTAAATAAAAAAAAGCTGTGTTTTCTACTAAATAAAAAAAAAAGCTGTTTTCATAAAAAAAAAAGCTGTTTTTTCTATTGAATAAAAAAAGCTATTTTTTCTACTGAATAAAAAAAAGTTTTTTCATTAAAAAAAAACCATTTTTTCTACTAAATAAAAAAAGGCTGTTTTCATTTTTTTTTAAAAGATGTTTTTTCTACTAAATGAAAAAAAAGCTGTTTTCATAAAAAATAGAAGCTGTTTTTTCTACTAAATAAAAAAAAAGTTGTTTTCATAATGTTTTAAATATACATTTTGTATATAAAATAAATATAAGGGTAAAATGGTCCAAATAATATGCATTTAGATTCCAGACATAAATCTGCAAACAAACAATATACATTCAGAAGTTTCATTGAGACAGTAAACAAACAATTTTTTCATATTCAGACTTCAGATTTCAGATTTCAGATTTCAGATTCAGACAAAAAACAAACGCAACCTAAGTCGCTAGTGGATACCCTGGTGGAAACCAAAAAAAAAAATTATAATAGCTGTCCCCTAGTCTGTTATATTTTTAATTATAATAGCTGTCCCCTAGCCAATACAACCTATTTCTTGATGGCGTGTTCCCCCTCCCCTCCCCCCCAACAGTAGGTGACATGACCTTTTGATTTCCCAAAGGCCAGTTTTTATATACCGACGTGGTCGACCCCCTTGGTACTATTTTTAACATTTAATTAAAAGGAATCCTAAAAAGTAAGTTCACGTTTTTTAAACAATTAAGAAAATTCATGCTCGTAATAATATATAATAAATAAACTTTTAAATATTAAGACCCAAATTTATTTATGAAAAAAGATAATAAGTTGTATCCTGATAAATTAGTTTCAAATGTATTTTTAAAGTCAATTTTCTATACCTCCCATTCCCCACATGTGAACATTATATGAAAGTAAAATATATAAATCTCATCCACTTTTAACTATGAAAAAGTAAGCGTCTTAAGTAAATCATTCCAATGACAACATTTTCACAACTGAAAATAAAAAATCTTTTAAAAGATGAAAAAACAGTATACACACAAAGGCCATAGATGTTGTCACACTAATTCTGTAGGACTTCATCCCTGAATCTACCCAAATTCTCATTCCACCAAAATCCATAAAGATCTGTGAAATGATGATATTTTCCCAATATGTTTAATGTATTATAATCTTAGTAATGTATAACACTACATATATTATCAAGTAAGTAAAAAAAATCAAGAAATAATAATCCAGCCAGTAAGAAATCAAGGATGCCAGAGCATCTTATTATTTAACACAGAGTTTTATTTTTAACACACAAATTAACTTCTTTATTTACAAAGCCATGTACATTCTATGTGGTGAATCAGTGGCTATAAAAATACTTTTATTTCAGAGACAAATTGACTCCTCGTGGAGCAGAGCAAACCCACATACTGTGAATCAGTAATGAGGGAAATCACCTATATCTGGAGATTTAAGAAAGATGGACAAACTAGAATGCAATCACTAACATCGAGGGATCTGGAGTAACTCGTTTCCACCATTAACATTTGCCTGAAACTTGATCGTGCAGTTGTTGTTGGAAGAGGTTGCTTGCTCGGATGAGAACCAGAGGCTTCGATGCTTCGAGAGTCTTGCAGTTTTCGTCCGCCATTAATGCATGTAAGAGCAAGAGAAAGGAGAAGAAACTCTAAGAAATCAAGCGGACCACATACAAAAGTTAGATGTAAAAAAAAAGTGCAAATCTTCTTCCATGGTTCCTTGAGTGGTTAACCACAAACATTCGTGAACCACATTACACAGATATATGTAGATCTAAAAAAATTAAACATAAATCGGAGAGTGTATAAGAACGGTTCTATAAATGATACTAAAAAATTACCATACAGATCTATGTATCTCATATCTGTGTCATTGACATCATTCATGAAAAATAACTATGTGAAAACAAAACTTTGTTTCGTATATACTCACGAACAAATAGCAATGACAGATCAATGCTGAAAACCGGGTCGAATACACACTAATCAACAAATCCGGGTATTAGCGAGTGAGAGAGATAAAGGGACTGAAAACTGTGGTTATTATACATAGTAATCAACAAAACCATAAATAAAACCGGCTTCCTCAACTGCAAAAAATCAAACGCCTCAACTGCAAAAAATAAAACCATGAAATCTATGCCTGTTTGAAACAAACGCATTTGAGGCAAACGCTGAAATAGAAACAACAAAAAATCAAACCACGAAATCAAACGTCTTGGCTCGTGTTGAAATAGAACGAGTCATATACTCCTTCCAACGCAATTATTTGGAAAAATGATTTTGTTTTCAGGTTGAAAAAAGGCTCATGCATATACTACCTTTGATTTAGGGATGAAGTACATAACTTTGATTTGGGACTGATTTGAGAGAAAATGTAGAAGTGAGGGAAAATGGATAGGTTTTGTGGTGTGGGGTTCCGATTTTGAAGGTTTGAGAAGGAGAGGGTGTGTTTTCGTGCAAGAAGGGTTGGTGAGAGGATACAAAGGTAGGCAATTTACCCAAATAGCCCTTATATTTGAATTAAAGTGGAAGAGGGGGAATTAAGTATTGAGAAAGAAAAGAGGGGGAATCTAAATTTGTAAGGGACAAAATAGGTAGTGCAAGAAAAAATTATCTTGATGACATCATTGTCTAAGCTTATGACATACATAAGTCTTATACTTTATTATATATATATATATATATATATATATATATAAATTAGATCACTCTAATAATTCAATCACATATAAATAAATGAGACAAAAGATTTTAAAGTGGTTCAGCCTTATAAGAATGGCCTACGTCCACTGTTGTGTTATTGCTGAGTGTTTAGGAATTCTCGATTACAGTTTCTCTCAAGAAATTCCTCTCTCGATTCTAGGGTTTGGATTCAGGAGTCCTTTACAATGAGGATTGTACAATGTATTTATAGCCCTGAGGCTGTAATGTGAAAGTGTAATACATTAAATGATATACATGTGAAAGGGTAATACATTTAATGCCCTTTTTGCTTGTGCGTATGAATGATAAGCATTTAATGAGCAGTTAAATTATTGGTATCCTGTTCCGAGGTGCAGCTCGGACCGCCTGAGTTGCTCGGACTGCTTGAGCTTCTCGGTGCTAAAGAGTTCCTCGGAGCATATGAGTTCCTAGGAGTAACATGGTTCCTCGGAGCGTGTGATCATCTCGGAAGTGTTTGTTGTTGCCATGTAGATAGCCACATGTCTTCATATGATTGGTCCATGTGCTCCACAAGACCCTTCATGGATTTCTTCAATCAATTGTTTCACCTCATAGGGATGTACGCATCTCTGCAAACCTGCCATAATTCCCCGTCTATATAAAACACCATTAGTTAATACATACCGAGCAGCTTTAAACTTCAATTTCTTGGCTGCGAGCTTGTAAATTGGCAATTCTCCCTCCTCGATATACGCCTTGATGGGATCCATCCAAGATGGTCCTAAATCAAGGGTGATAAAGTTCATCGTCAGATCTTCATCTATACTCCGACCAGCTAACACTTCAATTGGGATTGCTCGTCGTAGCTCGGTGCGAGTAACTGATGCTAGTCGAGCTAGGGCGTCTGCTCTCGCATTCTCCATTCTTGGTATTCTGACCAGCTGAATAGCGGCAAATTCTGATACCAGCTCCTTTGCCTTTTGCATGATATCTGATCATTAATTCTCCTCTAACTTCATATACTCCCATCATTTGGTTTACAATCAATTGAGAGTCACTGAAGATCACAACCTGCTGCGCCTCCATAATTTTTACCAAATTAAGCCCTGCAATCATGGCCTCATATTCAACCTCATTGTTGGAAGCTTTGAATTGGAAATGCAAAGCGTATTCCATGTCGACCTCGTCCGGAGTGCTCAAAACTATCCCTACGCGACATCCTGCAGTGCAAGATGAGCCATCTACATATAGCCTCCATATAGATAACTCGTCTTCAAATTTCGAATCAGTCAGAGTTCCTCGATGAAATATTTGCTGCTTCCTTTCATCCTCTCCGGATTTTTCTCGCTCCTCATCGATCATCTTTTCTTGCCCTTTTACCAACCAGAGTTGGTCTGAGCTCGAATTTAATGATCCTGTAACATCCACTTGCCCTTTTACCAACCGAAGTTGGTCTGAGCTAGTGTTTGTCGATCCTGTAACATCCACAGTTGATCAGCGAGCAACTCTTGTTCCTCGTCCGGAGTCCTCACATCTATCTCTGCATCACATCCTGTAACATCCATACGCCCTTTTACCAATCGGAATTGGTCTGAGCTTGTGTTTGTTGATCCTATAACATCCACAGGTTGATCAGCGAGCAACGTTTTCTCCTCGGGGGTATCAGGATAGGTGAACTCCGCTATAAAGTCTGCTACAGCCTGCCCTTTTAGCGATGATATGGGTTCATAAATTATATCATATTCACCGAGCTCTATTGCCCAGCACATCAATCTCCCTGATTATTTTGGCTTATGAAGGGATTGTCTCAATGGCACATCGGTATATACAACTATAGTATGAGCCTGGAAGTATGGCCTCATTCTCCTACTCGCCTCAATCAGCACCAGTGCCAATTTCTCCAGCCTTGGATATCTGATCTCTGCTCCTCGGAAGGCCTTACTTGTGTAGTAAATTGGTTTTTGCACTCCATTCTCCACTCTGATCAACGCCGAGCTAACTGCATTTTTGGACACTGCAAGGTACAAATATAATTTTTCTCCCATCACCGACCTAGACAACAGTGGAGGTGCTCCCAAGTATTTCTTTAAGTCTTGAAAAGCCTTCTCATATTCATCATTCCACTCAAAAGTCTTTCTGAGTGTCTTGAAGAATGGGAGACATCTATCAGTTGCTCGTGACACAAATCTGTTGAGTGCCGCTACTCGTCCTGTGATACTCTGTACTTCCTTTTTCGTCGTTGGAGATCGCAGCCCTAATAGAGCTTCGATCTTTTCAGGATTTGCTTCAATGCCTCGTTGATTGACAATGTAACCGAGGAACATGCCTTCTCGTACTCCAAATATGCACTCCGTCGGGTTTAACTTCATTTGATATTTATCTAGTTGATCAAAAGTCTGAGTTAAGTCTACTAGATGATCGGCAGCTTTCTTGCTTTTTGTCAGCATGTCGTCAACATAGACTTCCATATTATCACTGATTTGTTCAGCAAAGACCTTGTTCATCAGCCGCTGATATGTCGCACCTGCATTTTTCAAATCAAAAGGCATAACATTATAACAATAAGTTCCCCTAGGGGTAATGAAAGAAGTACTCTCCCTGTCTTCAGGTTTCATTTTGATCTGATTGTAACCAGAATAAGCATCCATGAAGCTCAGCAACTCGTGTCCCGAGGTAGCATCCACCAGTTGATCAATTCGGGGCAATGGAAAGTGATCCTTTGGGCATGCTTTGTTGAGGTCGGTGAAGTCTACACACATCCTCCACTTGTTATTCTTCTTCTTTACCATCACCACATTAGCTAACCAATCTGGATATTTAACATCTTCAATGAAACAAGCTTTCTGGAGCTTCTCGACTTCCTCCTGTATAGCTTGATTCTTCTCGGGACGGAACACTCTTCTTCTCTGCTTCACAGGCTTGATTTCCTTATTCACATTGAGCTGGTGACATAAGAAGTTTGGGTCTATCCCAGACATATCTTCATGACTCCACGCAAAAGTTTGTCTTTTGCTTCTAAGGAAAGTTATCAATTCTTGTTTTAATGAGGCTTCCAATGATGAACCTACTTGAGTAGTTCGCTCAGGGTACTCGTCGTCCAGAATGATGTTTTCTGTAGCTTCCACCACTTGACCCTTCACGAGTTGCGACTCATCTCGAGGATCCAATGTGTAAATTTCTGCACCTTCATCCACTTGATAGGTAGTAGTCTTTTTCTTTGATTCTTCCAATTCCTCTTGCTCGGCGGATGAATAATAGCATTCCCGAGCTACTCTCTGATCACCTTTCACAACTCCTACTCCAAAGTTTGTTGGAAATTTTAGGCACTGATGCACTGTAGATGGTACAGCCTCGAACTTCTTCAATCCTACTCTTCCCATGATGATATTGTACGATGATTGGACATTCTTATCCATCACGAAGAAACGTATTATTTCTGTCCGACAAGCAGGACACATACCAATGAATATATCCAACTTAATCGTCCCAAGTGGAAATACTTTCTCGCTAGCAAAACCGATGAGGGGTCTTAGTAAGGCTCCAGTTGAGATATCTTTAGATTTAAACTATCGAAACACGAGTAGAACATAATGTTTGCCGAGCTACCATTGTCGACCAGCAATCTTGAAATCATTACCTCCTTCATTCTCATCTTGATCACCAGTGGATCATCGTGAGGATATAAAACACCTGCAAGGTCATTTTTTGAAAAACCGATGACCAATTTCTCCTTGTTCACCTTTCTCCGGTGATCTTCCTCAGCTAGATTTATTCGCTGAATGTACCGGCAAGCTTGATCCTCACCAAGGTAAGCTTTTCTTTCTGCAGTAAGGTCTCCTCCTCCTGCATCTCCTCCTGTAATAACATTACAATCAAATGACCCAAAGCGTATTGAAAATACCTCTCGTTCTGGATGCCTTGGTTTTTTGGGAAGATCGGGGTCATCCTCTGGATCAACTTCATGGTTTCTCTTCTTGTTCTCCTCTACTCGATGAGGAGATCTAGACCTCTCTCTAGTTCGGTCGTTGTTTCTTCTTTCGCCTCCCCGATCAATATACTTTGCTAGCTTTTCTCGTCGGATGAGTGTTTCAATCTCATTCTAAAGAGCTATGCAATTTTTAGTCATATGGCCATGATCCTTGTGGAACTCGCAATATTTTTCCCTATTCCTCGTGTCAAGGTCTGCCTTCATTTTCGTTGGCCAGTTTAACTCCTCGCTGTTCTTAATTTCTTCCAGGACGTGGTTGATATTTGCCTTCAAAGGTGTGTAATTATCAAATTTCCTCAAGACCTCCCATGACGACCTATTTTTGGATTGTTTGTCACCACCATTGTTCTTATGTTCTTTCTTCTTAGCTTTATCACCTTCCACCTTGGTTTCTTTGGCGTCCATATTCTTCTTCGCAGACATAGCCTCCTCGGCATTCATAATCTTGGACGCTTTTCCCATCAGGTCCGACATGGTTCGAGGTGGATCTTTGGCCAATGTGTAGTACAGCTTGTTTGGCAGCAGTCCACTCATCAAAGCGGTAATCGCTGTCTTCTCCTCATAATCAATGACTTCGAGTTTCTCATTATTAAAACGAGTTATATAATCTCTGATACTCTCACCAGCTTTGTGTCTAACACTTAACAAATGTGCTACTCGTTTAACTGGCTTTGCTCCAAAGCAGAAATTCCCAATGAATAACTCGGCCAATTGAAGAAAAGTTGAAATCTTACCCCGAGGAAGATTATTATACCATATCTGAGCAGATCCGGTAAGAGTTCCCGAGAATGCCCTGCATCTCATCTCATCTGGGACAGCATAGATGTCGGTAGCAGCTTGATATTATTCTATATGAAGGACATGGTCAGTCTTCCCATCATACTTGGGAGTCACAACAGGTGCTTTGAACTTTGATGGTGTTGGAAAATCAACAATGTCCCGGACAAAAGGTGTTCCTCGAACAAAGGTTCGTTGTAGAGGGTTCTTGGCCTTAGCTATTTCCCCTAATCTATCCTCCAGCCTCTGAATAGATCCTTTCCATGCATCATTTCCTTCCTCGGGCCTATTGGTTCGAGCAACTGATCGCGTTGAAGTGGCTTCCTGGGATTTATCTCGACGAGCAGCCGGTCGATCATAGGATCCATCTTGACGAGCAGCTGGTCGCGACTGGGCAGATTCTTCCCTTAAATCTGATGGTCGTCGAAAGCTCCTCGACGCTGCATTAAGAGGACTTTTGTTCCTCCTAGGGCCTAATCGGTCGAAAGGAGAAGCCCTACTTAATCTTTCCAATGCGCTGGTCCTTTCCGGGGAGAGGGTGACACATTGTTCAGGATCTGTGGCTCGCACTGACGAAGTTCGTCCAGGTTGATAAGAAAAATCTTCAGATTCCTCATTGCGATATGAATTAGTCCTCCTAGTACGCGAAGAAGGCGCACGGGTATTTCTTTGAATGCTTCGTCGTCCGGAATGGGTTGATGCACCGCCATGGAGGGTTTGGATGAGTTGTCGCATCGTTTCTTGCATGACGGTCTGGCCCTGAGCCAGATTTGCCATTATTCCAGTCAGATCTGGAAAAATTGGTGGAGCAGATGGATTTGGAGGGGTTCCAGCGTTTCGATTGCTGGATTCAGGAATATCAGCCATTGGTAATGGATTATTTTTGATGAAAAATGATATTATCAGTCGTTTCCCACAGACGACGCCAATCTGTTGATGTAAAAAAATAGATCACTCTAATAATTAAATCACAGATAAATAAATGAGACAAAATATTTTAAAGTGGTTCAGCCTTATAAGAATGGCCTACGTCCACTGTTGTGTTATTGCTGAGTGTTTAGGAATTCTCAATTACAGTTTCTCTCTAGAAATTCCTCTCTCGATTCCAGGGTTTGAATTCGGGGGTCCTTTACAATGAGGATTGTACAATGTATTTATAGCCCTGAGGCTGTAATGTGAAAGGGTAATAGATTTAATGCCCTTTTTACGTGTGCGTCTGAATGATAAGCATTTAATGAGCAGTTAAACTGTCGGTATCCTGTTCTGAGGTGCAACTCGGACCGCCTGAGTTGCTCGGACCGCTTGAGCTTCTCGGTGCTAAAGAGTTCCTCGGAGAGGTCTGTTCCTCGGAGCGTATGAGTTCCTCGGAGTAACATGGTTCCTCGGAGCGTGTGATCATCTCGGAAGTGTTTGTTGTTGCCATGTAGATAGCCATGTGTCTTCATATGATTGGTCCATGTCAGCAGATTAAATTTGGTATCGACAATATATATATATATATATATATATATATATATATATATATATATATATATATATATATATATATATATATATATATATATAATTGAATGCTGAATATATATATATACACTTGTGATTTATTCTGCTGTGTGTGCTTGGTAGATAAGAAAGATAGTGAAATAAAAAATAACCTATGTGAGGCGAAACTTAACATCTATTTGGGAGATTCTTAATTGATTTGAAAGATAATGAAAAAGTGTGATAAAATATTGTATGGACAATATGAGTGAACATAATATGTTATAATGCGTAGTAATATAAATGATTGGACTAGTTAGTGGGGGTAGAATAACAAGGACGGGTTAATAGTCTACGTTAGGCATGCACACTAGTTGAGATGTGAGACTTCTCAAGTGAGATCCAGTGAACTAACATGTATATAATGTCTGATTTTAAGCATTTTAAATTCTTGCTAAAATGTTTTAAACTGTTTTCTACTCAGGCTCGGACCCATTTCTTCCAAATCCATTTTTCTTTGTGCAAACCATTTTATGTGCCCAGCCACAAGGAGGCTCAACAAAGGAGTTCATTTATATTTGCCGTTGATGTAGTTGTTGTGGACGATTGTAGGTCCTAGTTTGATAAAAACCTCCGTTTTCTTAAAGATATGATGCACTCATTACTTTATCATCGGGCATGTTGCCCATTTTCCATTCGTAGTTGTTCTGGGACATCGTACTACTTTAATTATTCAGTTTTGTATTTAGTTTTTATGGATTTTTGTATTAGAGTTTCAGATTGGGGTGTTTACTCTCGTGATATTTGATTTGATTCATTATTTTATTATTTGTGGTGTTGATTTATTTAGGATGGTGAGCGTAATATTTAATTGTATAATTGTTTTAAGTCATTGCATGTTATTAATAAAGATAAAATTTGACACCAGCTTTTCAAATACTAGGTGGGTAGTAAATATTAAAAAGTTTTTCGATAGTGATGGTAAGAATGAACCAATTTGGATATTATGTTTTTAATTTAATAAAGGCTTAATCACTTGGTATTTAATTAAGTGGGGTGTCACAAATAGTATCAGAGCATCAGGTGCTATTGTACTTAGGATTTGTGCGACTTTTCACATTTCAGCTTAGCATTCTTTGATATAGAGCCTTAGTATAAGGTTGTTGTATTCCACTACGTATGCAACTTACGTTCTTGATGTGATTCATAATTCAAGTTCAGTTGGACTTTGTAGGCCGAATAATATAAGAGGATCAACGAAGGCCGTTAGAAGGACTACAAGAAGAAAGGCACAGTGAAAGCTATGGAGTATTTGGGGAATGATGATCACGATAGAAGCCGCCATAATTATTGTTTCGGAAAATGAAAATAGGATAATCATTCGGGGGCAGTAGCTTTCCCAAACATTGTCATAGATAATGGTGGTATAAACTCAGACTCACCCAGTGTAATAGGTAGGGGGAGAGGCAGGGGGACTCTTTCGAAGAGTCATCTGTAAGAATTCTGGAAAAAGAAGAAGTGTGATGGGCCAATGGAAGGAGACAATCCAAAGCAAATTATGTTGGTTGGAGAACAGCGACACCCAGGATTAAATTTTGGGAATTTTTTTGGCTCATTGGAGAAGCATAGAGTGGTGAGAGTCAGTCACCACATATAAAGGAGCATACATAAAATAAAATGAGGAATTTCGCTACGGTTTGACTGTAAGATCTTCCATATGTTGTTCAGACAGACATCCGAATGGACTTTCAGCGTGAGTATAATACACAAATGTGGATGCAAAATTCGGCTAGGGTGACTAGTGCCGATGTCGTCAAGGGCATAAGTTTACAAATTACATTAACGCTTCCATGAGGAAGGATCCAAGAAGGTTGGAGACTCTAGTCCAAGATCAAAACTGGATTAAATGGTGCTAGTGAAACACCTCACTAAACTTATCCATAATAGTAAAGTGAAGCCAGATGGATTGGGAAGGTAAATGGGAACGTTGCCAGTGGGGCACAATAGCAGCCGGAGAAAAAGTTCCGACCGGAGAATCAGGCTAAGTGATTTAGGACCAGAGGTTACCAACCTAAGGTATGATGGGTTTAGGCAAGACCAGTGGAGTCATCTCTAGGAGTAGCATCCCATTATATAGAGTCGGTAGGACCAAGGGAATAATGGAGAAGGCCACCCTGGGCATGATCAGAGGCAGAGAGATTTTTGGGCCGATGTCTCATTGGTGGGTGTATAGGCCATAAAATAAAAGATTGCCCCAAGCTAGGTAAGGGGAAACTACAGGATCCTGGATGTAAAACCACTGCAACAGATCATGGGTCAGTTCCGGCATGAGAGTTACGTTCAGGGACCCGATGATCAGGCAATGCATATGGAAAAATGAGTTAATATTTTTTGTTTCATCCTTATGAGTATGGGATTAGTTTGGGTGACATGAGTGTGTCACAGCATATGATTATTAACACCAAAATTTAAGTAAGAGTCGAGTTTAGTGGGTGCAATGGCGGTATAAGACTTATGATGAATATATTTACCGTTGGGTAGCGACACTTTTCGTTGTCGCCTGCAGGGGGAGCAGGTGTGTACACTAGGAGGACATTTATATTATGTGGTTAGTTTTATTACTTTTGAAAGTTATGAAAGTAAAATTTATTATGGTCATTTGTAGTTAGCGGATATCGAAGGGTTGAGCCGTAGTAGGGTCTATAATAAAGCTATCATGTTTGTTATTCCAGGGTGAGATATATTGTTTTATGAGGCATCACCTGAAAGAGGTTTGGGCCTACCTATATAGATTATATTGTATATTGGACTTCAGTGAGCATGTTGTCTTGTTATATTTGATATTAATGTGTAGGGACTTCTGAATGATGTGATTTAGGGTGCTTTGTGTTTATTCTTGAGCAAAGAGATATAGCTCATTATTTATATATATAATGCTGAGAACTTATGATAGTAAGAGTTTCGCGTGGTATGTCATCTTTAGTGACATGAGAGTGGACGAGTAAACTTCTTATGTCAGCATATAGGACTTTGGGGGTACATGTTGTGGACTGAGGGCCTAACGGATCTCGACGACCGATAAGGTTAGGTAGTAGTGTATCGGGGGGTCCTTATTTGGATTTCTCTTTGCGAGACATCCCACACATGAAACTTAGTGAACGTTAGAGGTTGAGAGAAGTTTGTTCCTTAGGACTCGGGTTTAGTACCTTGGTTATTGTATGGATATGTGATTATAATAGGGAGTTGGTAGTTATATTACCATTTAAGGCCGGTATAATCGAATAATGCTAGTGTGAAAATCAGTGTAAAACGTTTATACCACGAGTATATCAGTGGGTCAACCTAGAGAATAATTAAGTTGCGATTAGTAGGTTGGTCGAGTATAACCTTACTGTATAGTCATGCCAAGTAAACGAAAATTAATTTAACACAAGTCTATTGTGTCTAATGGAATCGTGTAGAAATGCACGGGACATAGGGTGTATAGGTGCCCTAGTTAGTTGAGATTTTCAGTAACATTCATGATGAGTAGGTGTGGAAATTTATCAAATAAACATAGACGCATGAGAAAATTAGAAATTGAAATAAAATGGGACAAAGAGAATGTAGTGACATTGAGAGCGAGGCAAGTCACTAGGAACCGAAGAGTGGACAAAAATGAGTGATTATAGTATTGAAAGTACACGAAATGTATACTTTAGATTTTCAAAGATAATTGGGATTTACTCTGTGAAGAAGAGTCATATGACGAGAGTTACTTCAGAACCAATTGAAGATGTAAAAGTCTGACGTGAATAGTTGGGTATGATTGCAGAGATCTTCCACGAACGGATTGATCACTAGTTCGAAGGGGAGAGTATAGAATGTCGGACTAAAGAGTACCAATATAAACGGGTACCGAGAACAACATAATGTTCCAAACTTTATAAAGATGTGGAACTATATTTGTGATCAAGCGCAAACCGTGCATCATGTAATACACAAATAGTTGTTATCGATTCGGCGACTCAATGCAAAAAAACTTGAACTATAACTACACTTGACAAACAAGCACAATGGTAAGTCAATTATCGTAAGAAATCCACAGGAATTGATTATATTTTAGAGTTTAATTATTTTGATACTTCAAAAAAAAAAGTGTAAATGGTGATAGTGTGTTATGGTGAAAAAGGGAAAAGTAAAAGAAGTTAAGTCTAAATGAGAATTAATAAAAATGAGAGTTGGGATCGCGTACCCACCATGGGATAAACTAATAATTAGAATTTTGGTTCGAAAATATTTAATTGATCATTTTTAGTTAATCATAAACATCACACAATAAGGAATTTATTCTAAAGTTGTGAGATTAAACATTTAACGAAAAATGGTCACACGCGGATTAAATTCAGAATATCTCTATAAACACTAATGTTGTGTGACAAAGAAAGTTAAACGCATAATAATCTGACTTTAATACGCGAGGTTTCAATTAAACGCAATTTTATATAAAACCTAACATTCGGAGCTCGAAACCCATAAATGGCGAAAACAAAATCCCAACCCTATTTAACTATTGACAATGCATGGTACTAAACTAATTTACACTAATTAACTAAGAAAGCAAGAAATAAACACAATAAACTAATTAACGAAGAGCTCTTAATATCCAAACCCTAACCTAAAATATCTATTAAAATCGAGTCTCCCATTTATTACAACAAAAATCCTATATATAGTAATTTGGTAAAGAAATAAACAAGAAAGAAATAAAAAGGAAGAAAGTTGTAAAAAAGACAAGGGATCGGTCGATCGACCCTGACAGTCGATCAATCGATGGTTCAGAATAAATCCCATTGTCTCCATCAATTTTAAAATTGTTGAGGGGTCAATCGATCGACCCTTTTGGTCGATCAATCGATCAAGCATGTTTGCATCAAGTTTCCCCTGTTTTGGTTGGTTTGAAATCCTCTTCTGCTAAAATCGCCGTAACTTCTTCATTAGGAATCATATTTGCACACCGTTTATGGCCACACAAAGCTTGCAAGGAGGGATACAACTTCTGTGTAGATGTTGGGCCAATTGCCCAAACTATTAAATGATCAAAATTCCCTTGCATGTGCGGATGTGTACGAAATTTCACCGGAATGCGTTCGAACTTCATACTTACCATCCAAATACCTATAAAAGCTCAATTATCCCCTGAAAAGCATATATATATATATATAGAAATCCGAGGTTTCCTGGTTAACGAGCATAAATTTAGGGATTAAGATACCCGAGGGGGCTAATAACGTGTAGGTTAATGGGTGAAATATGCAATATTTGCATCGTATGACACCCCCTAACTTACACATTGCTAGTTCCTAGCAATAAAATAGGATACAACAAGAACAAAAAGTAAACCAAAAGCAGGAGATAGTATAAAATGGGAAAAATAGATAAAGGCCACTTTCGCGGGCGAGCGATTGCATTTTGCGTATGTAATAAGCCGTTAAACCCCTAGGTTAACCTAGTGGACGAGTGTCATCTTGTGAGGGTTTTCACGGATGAAACCCATAAACATCATATAATTTCCTCAAAATATGCCCAATACATCATGAGACAAACTCAACACTAATGAAAAGGATTTCAAACATGTTATTAGCATATTGAACGAATTTAAGCTAAAGTCTGTTGTTATTAACAGGTTGAATGCACCTCATAGAATTGAAACTTTAAAAGTGGGATGGGGGAGAGCACATGCATAACATGATTGGGCAAAAAATTAAATAATCTAGATAAACATAAAATCAAGCATATATTCAATCCTAACGGGCATTACACTCATCAAATGAATTCACTCGAAATACGGAGGTAACACACGGAACATGAGGACATACAGAGTAAATGTAAATGGAAACTAGGCCACACACATGTCACTAATGACGAAGGCTATATATAAAATGAAAAATATGTAATCTCAATGAAAGATACCTCTCATTAAAGGAGGTGAAATGCATTTTCACAGATTATCAAACTATTTCAACTTTTAAATTAAATGCCCCCTAAGATCACATAGGACTTGATAGGGTTGTAATGTAGGTTTGGGGTTAAGGTTATGAAATGAAGGAAATATGTACGGATTCACTAACACAATACTGTGAATGGTCACGCCCAATTGGTCACGGTCCAAGTCCGCGAACATGGACCGTGACCATCTCAATTTTTAGCATGACGATATTCATTACTACACTGAGTCATGGATGCTCTAGAAGTGGTCACGACCCAAGTCCCTAACCACTGTGGGTCACGGACTTGGGTCGTGACCAAGGCGCAACTATTTTGACACCAAAACCATGATAAAATTCCCTCCAAACTTGGTCGTGAATGGTTCACGGACTTGGGTCGTGACCATAGGCAGGACGAAGCACAAAATACACACACTGAGGGTCACGACTGGGGGCCATGACCATTTCTTAACGTCGGTCATGTCCCATGAAAATTGATGGGCGGGTATGGTTACATTTAAGGTTTTCGCTTGTGGGTCATGATTAAAAGCCGTGACCAGGTTCAATCTTAAGAAAAAAAATCTGCTGCCTTCATTTCCTTAAATCCCTAACCCTCTCATAAATTTCTTCCATACGCTGCCTTCGAAGTATTTGATCCACATTTCCCTTGCTTTTAAATTGTCCATTTGCAAACGACGGCGTACGAGTTTTGTCGGTCGATTATCCGGTGGCCGTCGATGGGGGTTCGTCCGGGGAGATGGACGGCTTGGATTACTCGTTTGATGAGGAGAGAGTGTAGCACTCTCTTCTTTTTCTCTGTTGTTTCCACATTCTCTTCTCGACAAAATTGATTCTTTAGTCTCAAATTCAGAACTTCTATCGATAACTTCAGTGTAAGCTTATAATCTCAAAACCCTAGACCTATTTTGTTATAATTTCTTCTGTATTTCTACACACAAATATATCTTCTCATATCCATTTTTCTTTTAAATTCTTCATTTCATTTGGGGTATATGTTTTATTATCGTGATGCATTTTCATTTTTTTTGTACACCAATGCCATATATTTTTTCAATGTTCTGATCTTTACACGAAAGGATTTTTTTGATTTGTTTTTTCACTGTGCATTCCATATATTTTTTCACTGTTCTGATCTTTACACAAAAGGATTTTTTGGATTTGTTTTTCACTATGCATTAAGATATGTAAATGCATCACTTTTGGAGGTGTCCGTTGTGTGCGGAAGAGATAGACTGGATGGATCAACAATGTGCAAATGTGGTTATCAGGTTTGCATTTTTCAGCCCGAGGGGTTTGTGTGATGACAACCATATTTGAGTCATTATATTATAGTACTCCATATTTTTATTGATGATACTTTGTTGAGGCCAACTTCTATTGTATAATTATATGACAAGGAAAAAGTTGATTAATATTAATTTAGTTAAAAAAACTGAACAGTAGGTTCTTTTCACGTATGAACCCTAGGTTCCTTAACCTGACTCCTTCCTCTCATTGAGTATAAATTATGATAATGACCGAGCCCCTCCCCCCCAAACACACATAAATGATAAAAAGGACATACATTGTGATTTATGACTTTCATGTACAAAGTTTATTTAATTTGCTTAAAGTAATGTTGTTTTAATTGCATTTGGATCTAAGAATAATGTTTTGGAAAGTGAGTAGCTTCAATCATGTGCATAATAATGAGAGTTTAGCAAATTTCAGATCCATGTGGGTCTACAAAAGGTACCCAATTGGCTATCATCAAGGACGAGTACTGCTTATGCCATTTGGCAACATGTGATATACTGAGGGCATACAATTATGTTTGTTATTTATAGTATGAATTGAATGATATTGTTTGTTCTTTTTTTGTTTACATTTTGCAATAACTTCTTCTTATCGGTTCTAATTTATCTCTCTCTCTCTCTCCCCCTCTATTTCCCATTTGAATTCCATCTTTATTTTTCTAAGTCATATTTTTTTTATTCATCTTGATGAGATGCTTCAAAAATAGGGAACTAAGATTGGCAAGGTTCTAAACTTTGCAGTTGATGATGCCATATTAGAGGAGAGGATTATTGGTCATTGAATCCACCATTCAACTGGTCAGTTCCACAC
Organism: Sambucus nigra; assembly: GCA_949130495.1. Lineage (NCBI taxonomy): Eukaryota > Viridiplantae > Streptophyta > Magnoliopsida > Dipsacales > Adoxaceae > Sambucus > Sambucus nigra. The sequence continues at coordinate 617,351,548 of OX422209.1, forward strand.
AAAATTTGCACCTCCAAAAATTCATGGTGTTCGATGATGTAAGTTGAAATTTCTAGATTAATTAATAATATTAACTAGTGTGCCCCAATTGAACCTACTTAATGCTTTTTTTTTGCATTTCAAAAAGATATATATCATAAGCACTCGTGATATTTATATCATAAGCACTCAGGATATTTATATCATAAGAACTCGGGATATTTATATCATAAGCACTCGTAATATATACATTCTGCGTCCGCATATTTATATGATAAGCACTGTGATATTTTGGATATGTTCTAATAAACTGATGTATTAATAGTGTAATAGTAATAAGCTGGGTTGGTTCTAATATATATACATTCTAGTAATCCAATATGCTGATACATAGTTGTTTATTTCGGACTTGAATATGTTGACACAATTGGAATTGAAAGTGTTGGCACAGTTAGATTCAATAGGATTGAGTAAAAAATATGTTATGGTATCATTTGAGTAGTTTCTAACTGATTTTGTGTCATTCAACATATTTTTGTACCCTACCAACACTTCGGTTTGGAATTGATATGTGTAGTCTACTGATAAACTGATTTGTGTAGTCCGGTGATAAACTAGTGTGTGATATGCCCAAATAATAAACTAGCATACTGATACGTGCAATTGGGAATCTAATGTACTAATATGTACTGATATGTTTTTAAATTACCAACTGTAATGGGATATTTTTGTACTGAAATGTGTATCTTTACAAATTATGTTTGTGTCAATTTCCAATTGATTTAGATAAATATTTTACTACACATTAATTTAGATACACAGTTAACTACCTACTAATTTAGAGACACATTTAACTACATATAGTGTCTTCATTATGCATTTATTACGGTTTCATATTTGATAAATATAGCTTTAACTAATGATCATACATATTGTATATTTTAAAATACTTCAAATTGATTTGGGAATTCATGATACGAAGAATGATTATTGATTATAGATCATCTTGAAAAATTTATTTAGAAGATTCGTTTGTATGATGAAGAACAATTACAAATTATGATTTGGTTTGCAATTCTCTGTAAGCTTTGATTATTTGAACATGTGAGATATCATATAGGAACATGGGTCGTATATATTCAATCTAAAATGAAAATCGATATAAGAGGTTCTTGAACTTTTTAGTCATACTATAGGGAAGAGTCTTAGTGGAACTAAGTATCATTCCACACCTCAGTGGCACCACAATGAATACGTAAACTACAAGTTAGATTTTTATTATCAATTAGTGATTAAAGTATGACAAATAGTTTGAGGTTGCCACCAATTTTTTAATTTAAATTGAATTTTTATAAGCTATTTAATCTTTGCAAATCATACTGTTTTTCCAATCATATATGCATTAGGAATTTAGATCAACGGGAATCATGGGTTCCACGGTTTGACTAAATTTGGAATTTGACTCTCTATATCTCTCAAGTTTTTAGTCACTTAATACTCTCTTTGATCTGAGGTAACCTCTTCTATCTTATATTTTTTGTGTATGTAGTTGTACATTGCGTGTGTGTATTTATGTAATGTATATCTATTGATCATTCTTAAAGTTCCATTAAATCTCCATGCAACTTTACATTCTCTCAGTGTTATTCAATTATGAAATTAGTATTTGTATATTGAAATCTGTATAAATTGGTAATCGATTTCTCTCTCTAATTGCAGCAACGACGACCCCCTTTCCTCTTCCTCATATTTCGGCGATCATCTCACTCCATCTACACACATTTCGATACATCTCTCTCTCTCTCTCTCTCTCTATATATATATATATATATATATATATGGCGTTAGGCTTAGGACTAAAATATAAGAATACAACGATGATTTGAAAATATGAGGACTTAGGCTTAAAATATGGTGTTGAAGGGTGAAAACCCAAAATATCCCCCGAACATCACCATGAGAGGCACCAACACCTCGCCCGGGACCACTTCAACTCGTAGGAACTTACCGCGCGATCACGGGACTCCCGATTTGAGAATAGGAGGATAATTTGCAAATATCTTGACTTAGGCTTAAAAACACGGCATTAGAGGGAGAAAACCCGAAACAACCCCCATACGGCCCCGCGAGAAGCACCAACACCTCTCACGGGACCAATGTAACACGTAGGAACTTACCCACGCGATCACGGGACTCTCGGTTTGAGAATATGATGATACTTTGTATATTTCTACACTTGGGCTTAAAAAAATGACATTAGTGGGTGAAAACACGAAACAGCCCCCGAACAACCCCGTGAGTGGCACCAACACCTTGCACGAGACCAATGTAACTCGAAGGAACTTACCGCGCGATCACGGGACTCCCGATTTGAGAATATGATGATAATTTAAAAATATCAGGACTTAAGCAAAGTATGTCATTAGAGGGTGAAAATTGGAAATAGCCCCTGAACGGACCCGTGAGAGGCACAATCACTTTGCACGGGACGATTGCAACTCGTAGCAATTGACCGTGTGATCACAGGACTCCCGGTTTGAAAATGTGTAATTTGTTTCTTTCTAGACTTAGGCTTAAAAACATGGCGATAGTGGGTGAAAATCGAAAACAACCCCGAATGGCCCCATGAGTGGCACCAACACCTCGCACGTGACCAATGTAACTCGTAGGAACTTACCGCATGATCATGGGACTCCCAATTTGAGAATACGACGATAGTTTGCATATTTCTAGACATAGGCTTAAAAACATGACGTTAATGGGTGAAAACCCAAAATAACTCCTGAACGGCCCCGTGAGTGGTACCAACACCTCGCACGGGATCAATATAACTCGTAGCAAGTGACCGCGTGATCACGGGACTCTCGATTTGAGAATACGACGATAATTTGCATATATCTGTACTTAGGTTTAAAAATATTGCGTTAGTGGGTGAAAATCAAAACATACCTCGAATGGCCCCGTGAGTGGCACCAACTCCTCGCACGGAACCAATGAAACTCGTAGGAATTGATCGTGCAATGACGGGACTCCCAGTTTGAGAATACGATGATAATTTGCATATTTTTGGACTTCGACTTAAAAACATGATGTTAGTAGGTGAAACCGTCACCTCGCACGGGACCAATGTAACTCGTAGGAACCGCCCGTGTGATCATGGGACTCTAGGTTTGAGAATACGATGATAATTCAAATATTTCTTGACTTAGGCATAAAAACATTTTGTTAGTGGGTAAAATCCTAAAACTACCCCCACACGGCCTCGTGAGTGGCACCAACACCTCGCATGGGACAAATGTAACTCGTAGGATCTTACCGCGCGATCACAGGACTCCTTGTTTGAGAAGACGATTATAATTTTCATATTTTTGGACTTACGCTTAAAAACATGGCGTGAGTTGGTAAAAACCCGAAATAACCTCCGAACGGCCTCGTGAGTGGCCCCAACACCTCGCACCAGACCAATGTAACTCGTAGGAACTGATCGCGCAATCACAGGACTCTCGGTTTGAGAATACGATGATATTTTGTATATATCTCGACCTAGGCTTAAAAACATTACATTAGTGGGTGAAAACCTGAAACAACCCTCGAACAACCCCATGAGTTGCATCAACACCTCGCACGGGACCAATGGAACTCGCAAGAATTGACCGCGCGATCACGGGACTCCCGATTTTGAAATACGACGATAATTTTAATATTTCTAGACTTAGGCTTTAAAACATGGCGTTAGTCGGTGAAAACACGAAACAACCCCCGAACGGCCCTGTGAGTGGCACCAACACCTCGTAAGAGACCAATATAACTCGTAGGAACTGACCCCACAATCCCAGGATTCCCGGTTTGACAATGTGATGGTAATTTAAAAATATAAGGACTTAAGCAAAACATGGCATTAAAGGGTGAAAACTCGAAATAGCCCCCAAACGGACCCGTGAGAAGCACTAACACTTTGCACGGGACCAATGTAACTCGTAGAAACTGAACGTGAGATCACGGGACTCTTGGTTCGAGAATACGTTGATAGTTTGCATATATCTAGACTTAGGCATAAAAACATGGCGTTAGTGGGTGAAAACCCAAAACAGACCCCAAACGGCCCCGTGAGTGGCAGCAACACCTCACACAGGACCAATGTAACTCGTAGAATATTATCGTACAATCATGGGACTCTCGGATTGAGAATACGACGATAATTTGCATATTTCGAGACTTAGTCTTAAAAACATGGCGTTAGTGGGTGAAAACCCGAAACAGCCCTCGAACGGTAACTTGAGTGGCACCAACACCGACCAATGTAACTCATAAGAACTTACCGCGCAATAACGGGACTCCCGGTCTGCGAATATGACAAAAAATTCTAAGTATCAGGACTTAAACAAAACATGGCATTAGGGGGTGAAAACACGAAAATGCCCCCGAACAGACTCCTGAAAGGCACAAACACTGCACACAGGACCAATGTAACTCGTAGAAACTTACCGCATGATCACGGGACTCCCGGTTTAAAAATACGGTGATAATTTATATATTTTTAGACTCATGCTTAAAAATATGGCGTTAGTGGGTGAAAACCAAAAACAACCCCCGAACAGCCCCTAAAATGGCACCAACACCTCGCACGGGACCAATGTATCTCGTAGGAACTTACCGCGCGATCACGGGACTGCCGATTTAAGAATATGATGATAATTTGCATATTTCTAGACTTAGGCTTAAAAACATGGCTTTAGTGGGTGAAAACCCGAAGCAACCCCCGAACGGCCCCGTGAGAGGTACAAACACTTTGCACGGGACCAATGTAACTCGTAGGAACAGACCGTGCGATCACGGGACTCCCGATTTAAGAATACGACGATAATTTGCATAATTTAAGACTTAGGCATAAAAACATGTCCTTAGTGGATAAAACTCAAAACAACCCTTGAACAGACCGGTGAGTGGCACCAACACTTCGCACGGGACCAATGTAACTCGTAGGATCTTACCCCGCGATCATGCGACTCTCGGTTTAAAAATACAACGATAGTTTGCATATTTCTAAACTTAGGCATAAAAACATGGCGTTAGTGGGTGAAAACCCGAAATAGCCCCCGAACGGCCCTGTGAGTGGCACCAACACCTGGCACGGGACCAATGTAACTCGTAGAATCTTACCGTGCGATCATGGGACTCCCGATTTGAGAATACGATGATAATTTGAATAATTCTAGACTTAGGCTTAAAAAATGGCGTTAGTGGGTGAAAACACTAAACAACCCCGAACGGCCCCGTGAGTGGTACCAACACCTCGCACGGGACCAATGTAACTTGTAGGAATTGACCGCGCGATCACGGGACTCTCGGTTTGAGAATATGATGATAATTTGCAAACTTCTAGACTTAGCCTTAAAAACATCACGTTAGTGGGTGAAAACCCAAAACAACCCTGAACGACGCCGTGAGTGGCACAACCAACTCGCAGGGGACTAATGTAACTCGTAGGAACTGACCGCACGATCACGGGACTCCAGGTTTGAGAATATGATGATAATTTGCATAATTCTAAACTTAGGCATAAAAAAATGGCGTTAGTGGGTGAAAACCCGAAACAGCCCCCGAACGGCCCCGTGAGTGGCACCAACACCTCGCACCGGACCAATGTAACTCGTAGGAACTGACGGCGTGATCACGAGACTCCAGGTTTGAGAATATGATGATAATTTGCATATTTTTAGACTTAGGCATAAAAAGATGGCGTTAGTGGGTGAAAACCCGAAACAGCCCCCGAACGGCCCCGTGAGTGGCATGAACACCTCGCACGGGACTAATGTAACTGATAGGAACATACCGCGCAATCACGGGGCTTCCGGTTTGAGAATACGATAATAATTTACATATTTCTAGACTTAGGCTTAAAAACATGGCGTTAGTGGGTGAAAACCCAAAACAGCCCCCCCAAATGGCCCCGTGATTGGCACCAACACTTCGAACAGGACCAATGCAACTCGTAGGAATAGACCGCTTGAACATGGGACTCCAGGTTTGAGAATATGATAATAATTTGCATGTTTCTAAACTTAGGCATAAAAATATGGCGTTAGTGGGTGAAAACTCGAAATAGCCCCCGAACGGCCCCGTGAGTGGCACCAATACCTCGCACGGGACCAATGTAACTCGTAGGATCTTATCGCGCGATCACGAAACTCCCGGTTTGAGAATACGATGATAATTTGCATATTTTTAGACTTAGTCTTAAAAACATGGCGTTATTGGGTGAAACCCCAAAATATCCCCTGAACGGCCCCCGTGACTGGCACTAAGACCTCACACGAGACCAATATAACTCATATGAACTGACCGCGTGATCACGGGACTCCCGGTTGAGAATACGATGATAATTTACATATTTCTAGACTTAGGCTTAAGAAAATGGAGATAGGGGGTGAAAACCCGAAACAACCCCCAAATGCCCTCTTGAGCGGCAACAACACCTCGCACGGGACTAGTGTAACTCGTCAGTGCTGATCGTGTGATCACGAAACTCCAAGTTTGAGAATATGACGATAATTTGCATATTTATGAACTTAGGCTTAAAAACATGATGTTATTGGGTGAAAACCAAAAACAACCCTCGAACGGCTCCGTGAGTGGCTTCAACACCTCGCACGGGACCAATATAACTCGTAGAAACTAATCGTGTGATCATGGGACTCCCGGTTTGAGAATATGATGATAATTTTAAAAAATCACGATTTAAACAAAACATGGCATTAGAGGGTGAAAACCCGAAATAGCACCCGAACAGACCCATGAGAGGCGCAAACACTTCGCACGAGACCAAGGTAACATGCAGGAACTGATTGTGGAATCACAGGACTCCCGATTTGAAAATACGACGATAGTTTTCATATTTCTAGACTTAGGCATAAAAACATGGTGTTACAGGGTGAAAACCCGAAACATCCACCGAACGGCCCTGTGAGTGGCACCAACATCTGGTACGAAACTAATGTAACTCATAGAATCTTACCATGCGATCACGGGACTCTCGGTTTGAGAATACGATGATAATTTTCATATTTTTAGACTTAGGATTAAAAACATGAGATTAGTGGGTGAAAATCGAAGCAGCCCCAGAATGGCCCCGTGAGTGGAACCAACTCCTCGCACGGGACCAATGTAACTCGTAAAAACTGACCGTGCAATCACGGGACTCACGGTTTAATAATACGATGAAAATTTTCATAAATATAGACTTTGTCTTAAGAAGATGGCGTTAGTGGGTGAAAGCTTGAAAACGCCACCGAACGGGCCCTTAAGTGGCACCAACACCTCGCACAGGACCAAAATAACTCGTAGAATCTTATCGCGTGATTACGAGACTCCTAGTTTGAGAATACGATGATAATTTGTATATTTCTAGACCTAGGCTTAAAAATATGGTGTTAGTGGGTGAAAACCAGAAATAACCCCGAACGGCCCGTGAGTGGCACCAACACCTTGCACGGGACCAATGGAACTCGTAGAAACTGAATAGCGTAATCATGGGGATTTATGGTTTGAGAATATGAAAATTATTTGAATATTTTTGGACTGAGGCTTAAAAACATGGCGTTAGTGGGCGAAAACCTGAAACAGCCCCTGAACGGCTCCGTGAGTGGCAACAACACCTCGCACGGGAATAATGTAACTCATAGGAATTCACTGCGCGATCACGGGGCTCTCAGTTTGAGAATATGATGATAATTTTCATATTTATAGACTTAGGCTTAAAAACATGGCGTCAGTGGGGGAAGACTCAAAACAGCCCCCGAACAGCCCCATGAGTGGCACCAACACTTCGCACAGGACCAATGTAACTCGTAAGTACCGATAGTGAGATCATGGGTCTCCGGGTTTGAGAACATGATGATAATTTTCATATTTCTAGACTTAGGCTTAAAAACATGGCGTTTGTGGGTGAAAACAAAAAACAACTCCTGAACGGCTCCATGAGTGGCAGTAATACCTCGCACGGGACAAATATAGCTCATAAAAACTAATAGCGCAATCAAGGGACTCTCGGTTTGAGAATATGATGATAATTGAAAAAAATCAGTACTTAAGGAAAACATGGCATTAGAGGGTGAAACCCCAAAATAGCTCCCGAACAGACTCGTGAGAGGCACAACCAGTTCGCACGGGACCAATGTAACTCGCAGGAACTGATCGTGCGATCACAGGAATCCCGATTTGAAAATATGATGATAGTTTGTATACTTTTAGACATAGGTATAAAAATGTGGCGTTAGTGGGTGAAAACCCGAAACAACCCCCGAATGGCCCCGTGAGTGGCACCAACACCTCGCACGGGACTAATGTAACTCGTAGAATCTTACCACGCGATCACGGGACTCTCGGTTTGAGAATATGATGATATTTTGTATATTTCTAGACTTAGGCTTAAAACCTTGGCGTTAGCGGGTGAAAACCCGAAACAGCCCCGAACGGCCCCGTGAGTGGTACCAACACCTCGCACGGGACCAATGTAACCCATAGGAACTGACCACACGATCACGGGACTCCCGGTTTGGGAATACGACGTTAGTTTGCATATTTCTAGACTTAGGCATAAAAACATGACGTTAGTGGGTGAAAACACAAAACAGCACCCGAACGGCCCCGTGAGTGGAACTAACACCTCGCACGGGACCAATGTAACTCGTAGGATCTTACCGCACTATCACATGACTCCCGATTTGAGAATACGATGATTATTTGCATTTTTCTAGACTTAGACTTAAAAACATGGGGTTAGTGAGTGATAACCCGAAACAACCTCCGAACGGCCCCGTGAGTGGCACCAACACCTCGCATGGGACCAATGTAATTTTTAAGAACTGACCGCACGAAAATGGGACTCCCGGTTTGAGATTACGATGATATTTTTAGACTTAGGTTTAAAAATATAGGGTTAGTGGGTGAAAATCGAAGCAACCCCCGAGCGGCCACATGAGTGGCACCAACTCCTCAAATGGGACCAATGTAACTCGTGAGAACTGACGCCGCGATCATGGGATTCTCGATTTAAGAATACGACAAAAATTTGCATAAATCTAGACTTTGGCTTAAAAACATGACGTTAGTGGGTGAAAACTCGAAACAGCCCGTGAACGCCTCCGTGAGTGGCACCAACACCCCGCACGGGAACAACGTAACTCGTAAGAACTGATTGCACAATCATGGGGCTCTCAGTTTGAGGATACGATGAGAATTTGCACATTTATAGACTTCAGCTTAAAAAATAGCATTAGTGGGTGAAAACTTGAAACGACCCCATGAGTGGCATCAACACTTCGCACGGGACTAATGTAACTCGTAGGAACCAACTGCATGATAACGGGGCTCCAGGTTTGAGAATACAATAGTAATTTCCATATATATAGACTTAGGAATAAAAACCCGACGTTAGTGGGTGAAAACCCGAAACATTCCTCAAACAACCCCATTGGTAGCACGAACACCTCGCACGGGACCAATATAACTTGTAGGATCTTACCGCGTAATCACGGGATTCTTGGTTTGAGAATACGATGATAATTTGCATAGAATTAGGCTAAAAAACATGGCATTAGTGGGTTAAAGCCCGAACCAACCCCAAACGGCCCCGTGAGTGCCACCAACACCATGCACGGGACTAATGTAACTCGTAGGAACTAATCGCGCGATCATGAGACTCCAGGTTTGAGAATACGATGATAATTTTCATATTTCTAGACTTAGTCATAAAAACATGGCGTTAGTAGGTGAAAACCTGAAACAGCCCCCGAACGGCCCCATGAGTGGCACCAACACCTCGCACGGGACCAATGTAACTCGTAGGATCTTACCGCATGATCATGGGACTCCCGATTTGAGAATACGATGATAATTTTCGTATTTATAGACATAGGCTTAAAAACGTGGCATTAGTGGGTGAAAACTCAAAATAGCCCCCGAACGGCCCCCTGAGTGGCACCAACACTTCGCACAGGACAAATGTAACTCGTAGGAACTAACCATGTGATCACGAGACTCTAGGTTTGAGAATGCGATGATAATTTGTATATTTCTAGACTTACACATAAAAACATTGCGTTAGTTGGTGAAAAAACGAAACAGCCCTTGAACGGCCTCGTGAGTGGCACATACACCTCGCACAGGACCAATGTAACTCGTAGGATCTTATCGCGCGATCACAAGACTCTCGATTTGAGAAAATGATGATAATTTGCGTATTTCTAGACTTAGGCTTAAAAACATGGCGTTAGTGGATGAAAACCAAAAATAACCCCCGAACGGCCCCGTGAGTGGCACCAACACCTCGCACGGGACCAATGTAACTCTTAAGAACTAACCGCGCGATCACGGGACTCTCGGTTTGAAAATACGATGATAATTTGCGTATTTCTTGGCTTATGCATAAAAATATGGCGATAGTGGGTGAAAACATGAAACAACACCCGAACGGCCCCATGAGTGGCACCAACAACGCGCACGAGACCAATGTAACTCGTAGGATTTTACCACGCGATTACAAGACTCCCGATTTGAGAATACGATGATAATTTGCATATTTAAGGACTTAGGCTTAAAAACATGGAGTTATTGGGTGAAAACCCAAACCAACCCCCGAAAGGCCTCATGAGTGGCACTAACACCTCGCACGGGACCAATTTATCTCATAGGAACTGAGTGCGCGATAACGGGACTCCAGGTTTGAGAATACGATGATAATTTGCATATCTCTAGACTTAGGCATAAAAACATGGCGTTAGTGGGTGAAAACCCGAAATAGCACCGAAACGGCCCCGTGAGTGGCACTAACACCTCGCACGGTACCAATGTAACTCGTAGGAACTGACCACGCAATCATGGGGCTCCCAGTCTGAGAACACGATGATGATTTGTATATTTTTAGACTCAGGCTTAAAATCATGGCGTTAGTGGGTGAAAACCCGAAACAACCCACGAACGACCCCGTAAGAGGCGCCAACACCTCGCATGGTGTCAATGTAACTCGTAGGAATAGACCTGCGATCAAGGGACTCCCTATTTGAGAATACAATGATAATTTACATATTTCTAGTCTTAGGAATAAAAATATGGCATTAGTGGGTGAAAACCCGAAACAGCCGCCGAACGGCCCCTTGAAGGACACCAACACCTTGTACGAGACCAATGTAACTCGTAGGATCTTACCGTGCGATCACGGGACTCTCGGTTTGAGAATACGATCATAATTTTCATATTTCTATACTTAGGTTTAAAACCATGGCATTAGAGGGTGAAAACTCAAAATAACCCCCGAACGGTCCTGTGAGTGGCACCAACACCTTGCACAGGACCAATGTAACTCGTAGGATCATACCGCGCGATCACGGAACTCTCGATTTGAGAATATGATGATAATTTGCATATTTATAGACTTAGGCTTAAAAAAAGGCGTTAGGGGGTGAAAACTCGAAATAACCATCGAAAGGCCCCATGAGTGGCACCCACACCTCGCACGAGACCAATGTAACTCATAAGTACTGATCGTGTGATCACGGGACTCCCGATTTGAGAATAAAATGATCATTTGCATATTTCTAGACTTAGGCTTAAAAACATAGCGTTATTGGGTGAAAATATAAAACAACCCCCAAACGACACCTTGAGTTGCACCAACACCTCGCACGGGACCAATATAACTCGTAGAAACAAACCGCGCGATCAAGGGACTCCCGGTTTGAGAATATGATGATAATTTAAAAAAAATCGGACTTAAGCAAAAAATGGCATTAGAGGGTGAAACCCCGAAATAGCTCCCAAACAGACCCATGAGAGGCACAAACACTTCGCACGGGACCAATGTAACTCACAGGAACTGATCGTGCGATCACAGGACTCCCGATTTGAAAATACGATGATAGTTTTTATATTTCTAGACTTAGGCATAAAAACATGACGTTAGTGGTTGAAAACCCGAAACAACCCCCGAACGACCCCGTGAGTGGCACCAACACCTCGCACGGGACCAATGTAACTCGTAGGAACTGATCGCGCAATCACGGGGCTCCCGGTTTGAGAATATGATGATAATTTATATATTTCTAGATTAAGGCTTAAAAACATGGCATTAGTGGGTGAAAACTCGAAACAACCCACGAATGGCCCCTTGAGAGGCACAAACACTTCGCACGGGACCAATATAACTCGTAAGAACTGACCGTACGATCACGGGACTCCCTGTTTGAGAATACGATGATAATTTCCATATTTCTAGACAGGCATAAAAACATGGCGTTAGTGGGTGAAAACTCGAAAAAGTCCCTGAACGACCCCGTGAGTGTCACTAACACCTCGCACGGGACCAATATAATTCGTAGGATCTTACCGCGTGATCATGGGACTCTCGGTTTATGAATACGATGATAATATGCATATTTCTAGACTTAGGCTTAAAAACGTAGCGTTAGTGGGTGAAAACTCAAAACAATCCCCGAACAGCCCCTGAGTGGCACCAACACTTCGCATGGGACCAAAGTAACTCGTAGGAACTGACCGCGTGATCATGAGATTCTAGGTGTGAGAATACGACGATAATTTGTATCATTTTAGACTTATGCATAAAAACATGGCCTTAGTGGGTGAAAAATCAAAACAGCCCTCGAACGGCCCTTTGAGTGGCACCAATATCTCACACGGGACCAATGTAACTCGTAGAATCTTACCGCGCGATCACAGGAATCTCGATTTGAGAATATGATGATAATTTGCATATTTCTAGTCTTAGGCTTAAAAACATGGCGTTAGTGGCTGAAAACTCGAAATAACCTCCGAACGAACTCATGAGTGGCACCAACACCTCGCACAGGACCAATGTAACTTGAAGGGTCTTACCGCACAATCATAGGACTACCGGCTTGAGAATACGATGATAATTTGCATATTTCTGGACTTAGGCTTAAAACCATTGTGTTAGTGGGCAAAAACTCGAAATAGCCCCCGAACGGCCCTGTTAGTGGCACCAACACCAACACCTCACACGGGACCTATGTAACTCGTAGGAACTGATCGCGTGATCACGGGCCTACCAGTTTGAGAATACGATGATAATTTACATATTTCTAGATTGAGGCTTAAAAACACGATGTTAGAGGGTGAAAACTCGAAACATCCCACGAATGGCCCCGTGAGAGGCACAAACACTTCGCACGGGACTAATGTAACTCGTAAGAACTGACCGTGTGATCACGGGACTCCCTGTTTGAGAATACTATGTTAATTTCCATATTTTTAGACAGACATAAAAACATGGCGTGAGTGGATGAAAACTCGAAAAAGCCCCTGAACGACCCCGTGAGTGTCACCAACGCCTCGCACGGGACCAATATAACTCGTAGGATCTTACCGCGTGATCATGGGACTCCCGATTTGCGAATACGATGATAATTTTCATATTTTTAGACTTAGGCTTAAAAACGTAGTGTTAGTGGGTGAAAACTCAAAACAATCCCCGAACAGCCCCTGAGTGGCACCAACACTTCGCATGGGACCAATGTAACTCTTAGGAACTGACCGTGTGATCACGAGATTCTAGGTTTGAGAATACGACGATAATTTGTATCTTTTTAGACTTATGCATAAAAACATGGCGTTAGTGGGTGAAAAATCGAAACAGCCCTCGAATGGCCCTTTGAGTGGCACCAATACCTCACACGGGACGAATGTAACTCGTAGAATCTTACCGCGCAATCACGGGAATATCGGTTTGAGAATACGATGATAATTTGCGTATTTCTAGTATTAGGTTTAAAAACATGGCGTTAGTGGCTGAAAACTCGAAATAACCTCCGAACGAACTCGTGAGTGGCACAACACCTCGCACGGGACCAATGTAACTTGTAGGATTTTACGGCACAATCACGGGACTCACGGTTTGAGAATATGATGCTAATTTGAATATTTATGGACTTAGGATTAAAACCATTGTGTTAGTGGGTGAAAACCCGAAATAGCCCCCGAACGGTCCTGTGAGTGGCACCAACACCAACACCTCACACGGGACCAATGTAACTCGTAGGAACTGACCGCGTGATCACGAGATTCCAGGTTTGAGAATATGACGATAATTTTTATCTTTCTAGATTTACGCATAAAAACATGGCGTTATTGGGTGAAAAATTGAAACAACCCTCGAACGGCCCTTTTAGTGGCACCAATACCTCACACGGGACCAATGTAACTCGTAGGATCTTATCGCGTGATCACGGGAATCTCGGTTTGAGAATACGATGATAATTTACGTATTTCTAGTCTTTGGCCTAAAAACATGGCGTTAGTGGTTGAAAACCCAAAATAACCTCCGAATGACCTCGTGAGTGGCACCAACACCTAACACAGGACCAATGCAAATCGTAGGATCTTACCGCACGATCACGGGACTCTCGATTTGAGAATACGATGATAATTTGTATATTTCTAGACATAGGCATAAAACCATGGTGTTAGTGGGTGAAAACACGAAACAACCCCCGAACGGCCCCGTGAGTGACACCAATGCTCGCACGGGACCAATGTAACTCGTAGGATCTTACCGCGCGATCATGGGACTCCCGGTTTGAGAATACGATGATAATTTTCATATTTCAATACTTAGGCATAAAAACATGGCGTTAGTAGGTGAAAATAAAAACCAACCCCCGAATGGCCCCGTAAGTGGCACTAACACCTCGCACGGGACCAATGTAACACGTAGGAACTGAGCACGTAATCACGGGACTTTAGGTTTGAGAATACGATGATAATTTGCATATTTCTAGACTTAAGCATAAAAACATGGCGTTAGTGGGCGAAAACCCGAAATAGCCCCGAAACGGCCTAGTGAGTGGCACCAACACCTCGCACGGGACCAATGTAACTCGTAGGAACTGACCGCGCAATCACGGGGCTCCCAGTTTGAGAATATGATGATAATTTTCATATTTCTAGACTCAGGCTTAAAAATATGGCGTTAGTGAGTGAAAACTCAAAACAACCTCCTAACGGCCCCGTGAGTGGCACCAACACCTCGCACGGAACTAATGTAACTCATCGATTCTTATCGTGTGATCACGGGAATATCTATTTGAGAATACATTGATAACTTGAATATTTCTGGACTTAGGCTTAAAAACATGGCATTAGAGAGTGAAAGCTCAAAACAACCACCGAACGGCCCTATGAGTGGAACCAACACCTCGTAAGGGACCAATGTAACTCGTAGGATCTTATCGTGCGATCACGGGACTTCTGGTTCGAGAATTCGATGATAATTTGCATATTCCTATACTTAGGCTTAAAAATATTGTGTTATTTGGTGAAAACCCAAAACACCCCACAAACGGCCCTGTGAGAGGCACAAACACTTCGCACAGGACCAATGTAACTCATAGGAACTGGCCATGTGATCACGAGACTCCCGCTTTGAGAATACGATGATAATTTGCATATTTCTAGACTTAGGAATAAAAACCTTGCATCAGTGGGTGAAAACCCAAAACATCCCCCGAACGGCCCAGTTGGTGGCACCAACACGTCGCACGAGACGAATGTAACTCGTAGGATCTTACTGCGTAATCACGGGACACTCGATATGAGAATATGATGATAATTTGCATATTTATGGACTTAGGCTTAAAAACATGGCGTTAGTGGGTGAAAACTCGATATCGCCCCCGAACGATCCCGTGTGTGGCACCAACACCTCGCATGGGACCAATGTAACACGCAGGAATATATCAAGGGACTCTCAGTTTGAGAATACGATAATAATTTGCATATTTATAGACTTAGGCATAAAAACATGGCGTTAGTGGGTGAAAACCCGAAAAAACATCAGAACGGCCCTGTGAGTGGCACCAACACCTCGCACGGGACCAATGTAACTCGTAGGAACTGACCGCGTGATCACCGGACTCCCGATTTGAGAATATTATGATAATCTGCATATTTTTTGACTTAGTCATAAAAACATGGCGTTAGTGGGTGAAAACCTGAAACAGCCCCTGAACGGCCCCGTGAGTGGCACCAACACCTCGCACGAGACCAATGTAACTCGCAGGAACTGACAGCGCGATCACGGGACTCTAAGTTTGAGAATATGACGATAATTTGTATATTTCTAGACTTAGGCTTAAAAATAATGGCGTTAGTGGCTAAAAATCCAAAATAGCCCTCGAACGGCCTTGTGAGTGGTTCTAATACCTCGCACGGGACTAATGTAACTCGTAGGAACTGGCCATGTGATCACGGGACTCCCGGTTTTAGAATACGATGATAATTTGCATATTTTTTGACTTAGACATAAAAACTTGGCGATTGTGGGTGAAAACCTGAAACAGCTGTCGAACGGCCTTGTGAGGGGCACCAACACCTCGTACGGGACCAATATAACTCGCAGGATCTTACCGCGCACGAGACTCCCGGTTTGAGAATACGATCATAATTTTGCATATTTCTAAACTTAGTCTTAAAACATGGAGTTAGTGGGTGAAAGCCCGAACCAACCCTAAACAGTCCCGTGAGTGGTACCAACACCTCGCACGGGACCAATGTAACTCGTCGATTCTTACTGTGCGATCACGGGACTCTAGGTTTGAGAATACCATGATAATTTGCATATTTCTAGACTAAGGATTAAAAACATGGCCTTAGTGGGTGAAAACCCGAAACAGCTCCCGAACGGCCCCGTGAAAGGCACGGACACTTCGCACGGGATCAATGTTACTCGTAGGAACTGACCGTGCGATCACGAGACTCCCGATTTTAGAATATGATGATAATTTGTATATTTCTAGACTTAGGCATAAAAACCTGGCGCTAGTGAACAGCCCCGTGAGTGGAACCAACACCTCGCACGGGACCAATGTGACTCATAGGATCTTACTGCGCGATCACGGGACTCTCGATTTGAGAATACGATGATAATTTGCATATATTTGTACTAAGGCTTAAAATAATGGCGTTAGTCGGTGAAAACTCGAAATAGCTCTCGAACGACCCCCTGAGTGGTACTAACACCTCGCACGGGACCAATGTAACTCGTAGGAACTGATAGCATGATCACGGGACTCCCGGTTTGAGAATATGATAATAATTTGCATATTTCTACATATAGGCATTAAATCATGGCGTTAGTGCATGAAAACTCTAAACAACACCCGAATGGCCCTGTGAGTGGCACCAAAACTTCGTACAGGACCAACGCAACTCGTAGGATCTTACTGCGCGATCACGGCACTCTCGGTTTGAGAATACGATGTTATTTGCATATATTTGTACTAAGGCTTAAAAACATGGCATTAGTGGGTGAAAAGTCAAAATAGCTCCCGAACGACCCCGTGAGTGGCACCAACACCTCGCATGGGACCAATGTAACTCGTAGGAACTAATTGCATGATCACGGGACTCTCGATTTGAAAATATGATAATAATTTGCATATTTCTACATGTAGGCATAAAAGCATGGCGTTAGTGCATGAAAACTCTAAATAACACCCGAATGGTCCTGTGAGTGGCACCAAAACCTCGCACGGGACCAATGTAACTTGTAGGAACTGACCGCGTGATCATCGGACTACCGGTTTGAGAATACGATGATAATTTGCGTATTTCTTGACTTAGACATAAAAACATGGCGTTAGTGGGTGAAAATCGGAAACAGCCCCCGAACGGCCCGGTGAGTGGCACCAACACCTCGCACTGGACCAATGAAACATGCAAGATCTAACCGCGCGATCACGAGACCCCCATTTTGATAATAAGATCATAATTTGCATATTTCTAAACTTAGGCTTAAAAACATGGCGTTAGTGGGTGAAAGCCCGAACCAACCCCAAACAGCCCCATGAGTGGCACTATACCTCGCGCGGGACCAATGTATTTCATAGGAACTGACTATGCGATTACGGGACTCCAGGTTTGAGAATACGATGATAATTTGCATATTTTTAGACTTATGCATAAACATAAGACGTTGGTGGGTGAAAACCCAAAACAGCCCCCGAATAGCCCCGTGAGTGGCACCAACACCTGGCGCAGGACCAATGTAACTTGTAGGAACTGCCCGCGCGATCACAGGGCTCCCGATTTGAGAATACGATGATAATTTACATATTTGTAGGCTGAGGCTTAAAAATATGGCGTTAGTGGGTGAAAACTTGAAACAACCCACGAACGGCCCCGTAAGAGGCACAAACACTTTGCACGGGACCAATGTAACTTGTAGGAACTCATCGTGCGATCACGAGATTCCCGATTTGAGAATACGACGATAATTTGCATAGTTCTAGACTTAGGTATAAAAATATGGTGTTAGTGGGTGCAAACCCGAAACAGTCCCCGAACGACCCCGTGAGTGGCACCAACACCTCGCTCGGGACCAATGTAACTCATAGGATCTTACCGTGTGATCACGGGACTCTCGGTTTGAGAATACAATGATAATTTGCATATTTCTGGTCTTAGGCTTAAAAACATGGCGTTAATGGGTGAAAACTCAAAACAGCCCCCCTAACGGACCCTTGAGTGGCACCAACACCTCGCACGGGACCAATGCAACTCGTAGGAACTGATAGCATGATCACGGGACTCCTGGTTTGAGAATATGATAATAATTAGCATATTTCTACATATAGGCATTAAATCATGGCGTTAGTGCATGAAAATCTAAACAACACCCGAATGGCCCTCTGATTGGCACCAAAACCTCGTACAGGACCTATGTAACTCGTAGGATCTTACTGTGCGATCACGGGACTCTCGGTTTGAGAATACGATGATAATTTGCATATATTTGTACTAAGGCTTAAAAACATGGCATTAGTGGGTGAAAAGTCGAAATAGCTCCCGAACGACCCCGTGAGTGGCACCAACACCTCGCACGGGACCAATGTAACTCGTAGGAACTAATTGCATGATCACGGGACTCCCGATTTGAAAATATGATAATAATTTGCATATTTCTACATGTAGGCATAAAGCATGGCGTTAGTGCATGAAAACTCTAAACAACACCCGAATGGCCCTGTGAGTGGCACCAAAACCTCGCGCGGGACCGATTTAACTTGTAGGAACTGACTGCGTGATCATCGGACTACCGGTTTGAGAATACGATGATAATTTGCATATTTCTTGACTTATGCATAAAAACATGGCATTAGTGGATGAAAACCTTAAACAGCCCCCGAACGGCCCCGTGAGTGGCACCAACACCTCGCAATGGACCAATGAAACATGCAGGATCTTACCGCGGGATCACGAGACCCCGAGTTTGAGAATAAGATCATAATTTGCATATTTCTAAACTTAGGCTTAAAAATATGGCGTTAGTGGGTGAAAGCCCGAACCAACCCCAAACAGCCCCATGAGTGGCACTATACCTCGTGCGGGACCAATGTAACACATAGGAACTCACTACGCGATTACAGGACTCCAGGTTTGAGAATACGATGATAATTTGCATATTTGTAGACTTATGCATAAACATAAGACGTTGGTGGGTGAAAACACAAAAAAGCCCCCGAACAGCCCCGTGAGTGGCACCAACATCTCGCGCAGGACCAATGTAACTTGTAGGAACTGACTGCGCGATCACGGGGCTCCCGATTTGAGAATACGACGATAATTTACATATTTGTAGAATGAGGCTTAAAAATATGGCATTAGTGGGTGAAAACTTGAAACAACCCACGAACGGCCCCGTGAGAGGCACAACTACTTTGCACGGGACCAATGTAACTCGTAGGAACTCATCGTGCAATCACGAGATTCCCGATTTGAGAATACGATGATAATTTGCATATTTCTAGACTTAGGTATAAAAACATGGTGTTAGTGGGTGCAAACCCAAAACAGTCACGAACGACCCCGTGATGGTACCAACACCTCGCTCGGGACCAATGTAACTCGTAGGATCTTACCGTGTGATCACGAGACTCCCGGTTTGAGAATACAATGATAATTTTCATATTTTTGGTCTTAGGCTTAAAAACATGGCGTTAGTGGGTGAAAACTCGAAACAGCCTCCTAAGGGCCCCTTGAGTGGCACTAACACTTCGCACGGGACAAATATAACTCGTAGGAACTGACCGCGTGATCGTGAGACTCCAGGTTTGAGAATATGATGACAATTTTCATATTTCTAGACATAGGCATAAAAACATGGCGTTAGTGGGTGAAAAACTGAAGAAGCCCATAACGGCCACGTGAGTGGCACCAACACTTTGCACGGGACAAATGTAACTTGTAGGATCTTACCGCGCGATCACGGGACTCTTGGTATGAGAATATGATGATAATTTCAATATTTCTTGATTTAGGCTTAAAAATATGGCGTTAGTGGTTGAAAACCCGAAACAACACCACCACCTCGCACGAGACCTATGTAACTCATAGGATCTTACCGCGCGATAACGGGACTCCCGGTTTGAGAATACGATGATAATTTGCATATTTCTGGATTAGGCTTAAAAACATTGCGCTAGTGGGTGAAAACTCAAAATAGCCCCCGAACGGCTCCGTGAGTGGCACCAACATCTCGCAGGGGACAAATGTAACTCATAGGAACTAACCGCGTGATCACGGGAGTCCCGATTTTTGAATATGATGATAATTTGCACATTTTTAGACATAGGCATAAAAATATAGCGTTAGTGGGTGAAAACACGAAATAGCCCCCGAACGGCCCCGTGAGAGTTACCAACACCTCGCACGGGACCAATGTAACTCGTAGGATCTGATCGCGCAATGATGGGGCTCCCGATTTGAGAATACGACGATAATTATCATATTTCTAGACTCAAACTTAAAAACATGGCGTTAGTGGGTGAAAACCCGAAATAGCCCCCGAACGGCCCCGTCAGAGGCACCAACACCTCGTAAGGTACCAATGTAACTTGTAGGAACTGACCGTGCGATCACAGGACTCCCGATTTGAGAATACAATGATAATTTGAATATTTTTAGACTTAGGAATAAAGACATGGCGTTAGTGGGTGAAAACCCAAAACAGCC
Source organism: Sambucus nigra (assembly GCA_949130495.1). Taxonomy (NCBI): domain Eukaryota; kingdom Viridiplantae; phylum Streptophyta; class Magnoliopsida; order Dipsacales; family Adoxaceae; genus Sambucus; species Sambucus nigra. The sequence goes on from OX422209.1 coordinate 617,372,569, forward strand.
CCGTGATTGGCACCTACACCTCGCACATGACCAATGTAACTCATAGGATCTCACCACGCGATCTCAGGACTCTCTGTTTGAGAATACGATGATAATTTGTATATTTTTAGAATTAGGCTTAAAAACATGGCATTAGTAGGTGAAAACTCAAAACAACCCCCGAACGGGCCTGTGAGTGGCACCAACACCTCGCACGGGATAAATTTAACTCGTAGGATCTTACCCCGTGATCACGGGACTCCCGATTTGAGAATACGATGATAATTTGCATATTTCTAGACTTAGGCTTAAAAACATGGCATTAGTGGGTGAACACCCGAAACAGCCCTCGAACGACCCCGTGATAGGCACAAACACTTCGCACGGGACAAATATAACTCGTAGGAACTGACCATGTGATCACGGGACTCCCGATTTGAGAATACGATGATAATTTACATATTTTTAGACCTAGGCATAAAAACCTGGCATTAGTGGGTGAAAACCCAAAATAGCCCCTGTCGCGGCCCCGTGAGTGGTACCAACACCTCGCACGGGACCAATGTAACTCGTAGGAACTGACCGCGTGATTATCGAACTCCCGATTTGAGAATACGATGAAAATTTACATATTTTTTGACTTAGGCATAAAAATATGCCGTTAGTGGGTGAAAACCTGAAACAGCCCCCGAACGGCCCAGTGAGTGGCACCAACACCTCGCATGGGACCAATATAACATGCAGGATCTTACCGCATGATCACGAGACTCCCGGTTTGAGAATACGAACATAATTTGTGTATTTCTAATTTTAGGCTTAAAAACATGGCGTTAGTGGGTGAAAGCCGGAACCAACCCGAAACAGCCCCGTGAGTGGCACTATACCTCGCGCGGGACCAATGTAACTCATAGGAACTGGATACGCGATTACGGGACTCCAGGTTTGAGAATACGATGATAATTTGCATATTTTTAGACTTATGCATAAACATAAGACGTTGGTGGGTGAAAACCCAAAACAACCCCCGAACAACCCCGTGAGTGGCACCAACACCTCGCGTAGGACCAATGTAACTTGTAGGAACTGCCCGCACGATCACGGGGCTCCCGATTTGAGAATACGATGATAATTTACATATTTGTAGGCGGAGGCTTAAAAATATGGCGTTAGTGGGTGAAAACTTGAAACAACCCACGAACGGCCCCGTGAGAGGCACAAACACTTTGCACGGGACCAATGTAACTTGTAGGAACTCATCGTGCGATCACGAGATTCCCGATTTGAGAATACGACGATAATTTGCATAGTTCTAGACTTAGGTATAAAAATATGGTGTTAGTGGGTGCAAACCCGAAACAGTCCCCGAACGACCCCGTGAGTGGCACCAACACCTCGCTCGGGACCAATGTAACTCATAGGATCTTACCGTGTGATCACGGGACTCTCGGTTTGAGAATACAATGATAATTTGCATATTTCTGGTCTTAGGCTTAAAAACATGGCGTTAATGGGTGAAAACTCAAAACAGCCCCCCTAACGGACCCTTGAGTGGCACCAACACTTCGCACATGACAAATGTAACTCGTAGGAACTGACCGCATGATCATGAGACTCTAGGTTTGAGAATATGACAATAATTTTCATATTTCTAGACTTAGGCATAAAAACATGGCGTTAGTGGGTGAAAAACTGAAACAGCCCCCGAACGGCAACGTGAGAGGCACCAACACTTCGCACGGGACAAATATAACTCGTAGGATCTTATCGCGTGATCAAGGGACTCTCGGTATGAGAATACGATGATAATTTGCATATTTCTTAATTTAGGCTTAAAAATATGGCGTTAGTGGTTGAAAACTCGAAACAACACCAACACCTCGCACGGGACCTATGTAACTCATAGGATCTTACCGCGCGATAACGTGACTCCCGGTTTGAGAGTACGATGATAATTTGTATATTTCTTGATTAGGCTTAAAAACATTGCGTTAGTGGGTGAAAACCCGAAATAGCCCCCGAACGGCTCCGTGAGTGGCACCAACATCTCGCACGGGACCAATATAACTCGTAGGAACTGACCCCGTGATCACGGGAGTCTCGATTTTAGAATACGATGATAATTTGCACATTTCTAGACATAGGCATAAAAATATGGCATTAGTGGGTGAAAGCACGAAATAGCCCCCGAACGGCCCCATGAGTGGTACCAACACCTCGCACGGGACCAATGTAACTCGTAGGAGCTGACCGCGCAATCACGAGGCTCTCGATTTGAGAATACGATGATAATTAGCATATTTATAGACCCAGGCTTGAAAACATGGCGTTAGTGGGTGAAAACCCGAAACAACCCCCGAATGGCCCCGTTAGAGGCACCAACACGTTGTACGGTACCATTGTAAGTTATAAAAACCGACCGTGCGATCACGGGACTCCCAATTTGAGAATACGATGATAATTTGAATATTTCTAGATTTAGGAATAAAAACATGGCGTTATTGGGTGAAAACCCGAAACAGCCCCGTGACTGGCACCTACACCTCGCGCATGACCATTGTAACTCATAAGATCTCACCGCGCGATCACGGGACTCTCTGTTTAACAATACGATTATAATTTGCATATTTATAGAATTAGGCATAAAAACATGGCATTTGTGGGTGAAAACTCAAAACAACCCCCGAACGGGCCTGTGAGTGGCACCGACACCTCGCACGAGACCAATTTAACTCGTAGGATCTTACCGCACGATCACGGGACTCCCAATTTGAGAATACGATGATAATTTGCATATTTCTATACTTAGGCTTAAAAACATGGCGTTAGTGGGTGAAAACCCGAAACATCCCCCGAACGACCCCGTGATAGGCATAAGCACTTCTCACGGGACAAATGTAACTTGTAGGAACTGACCATGCGATCAAGGGACTCCCGGTTTGATAATACGATGATAATTTTCATATTTCTAGACCTAGGCATAAAAACCTGGCGTTAGTGGTTGAAAACCCAAAACAGCCCCCGAAACAGCCCCGTGAATGGTACCAACACCTCGCACGGGACCAATATAACTCATAGGAACTGATCGCGTGATCACGGGACTCTCGGTTTTAGAATACGATAATAATTTGCATATTTCTAGACTTAGGCTTAAAAACGTGGCGTTAGTGGGTGAAAAAACGAAACAGCCCTCGAATGGCCCCGTCAGTGGCACCAACACCTCGCACGAGACCAATGTTACTCGTAGGATGTTATCGCGCGATCATGGGACTCCCAGTTTGAGAATACAATGATAATTTGCATATATCAAGACTTAGGCTTAAAAACATAGCGTTAGTGGGTGAAAACCCGAACCAACCCCCGAATGGCCCCGTGAGTGGCACTAACACCTCGCACGGGACCAATGTAACTCGTAGGAACTGATCGCGCGATCACGAGACTCTTGGTTTGATAATACGATGATAATTTGCATATTTTAAGACTTAGGCTTAAAAAATTGGCATTATTAGGTGAAAACCTGAACCAACCCGCGAATGGCCCCGTGCGTGGCACTAACACCTCGCATGGGACCAATGTAACTTATAGAAACTGAGCGCACGATCATGGGACTCCAGGTTTGAGAATACGATGATAATTTACATATTTCTGGACTTAGGCATAAAAACATGGAGTTAGTGGGTGAAAACCCGAAATATACCCCGAACGGCCCCGTGAGTGGTACCAACACCTCGGACGGGACCAATGTAACTCGTAGGAGCTGACCGCGCAATCACGGGGCTCCCAATTTTAGAATATGATGATAATTGGCACATTGCTACACTCAAGATTAAAAATATGGCATGAGTGGGTTAAAACCCGAAATAACCCCCGAACGGCCATGTGAGAGGCACCAACACCTCGCACGGTACCAATGTAACTCGTAGGAACTGATCGTGCGATCACGAGACTCTCGATTTGAGATTATAATGATAATTTGAATATTTCTAGAATTAGGAATAAAAACATGGCGTTAGTGGGTGAAAACTCAAAACAACCCCCGAACGGCCATGTGAGTGGCACCAACACCTCGCACGAAATGTAACTCGTAGGATCTTACCGCGCGATCACGGGAGTCCTAATTTGAGAATATGATGATAATTTTTAGATTTCTAGACTTATGCTTAAAAACATGATGTTATTGGGTGAAAACCCGAACCAACCCCCGAACGGCCCCGTGAGTGCCATCAACACCTCACACGGGACCAATGTTACTCTAAGGAACCACCCGTGCGATCATGGGACTCCAGGTTTGAGAATACGACGATAATTTACACATTTAGAGACTTAGGCATAAAAACATGGCGCTAGTGGATTAAAATCCGAAATAGCCCCCGAACGGCCCCGTGGGTGGCACTAACACCTTGCAAGGGACTAATGTAAGGAACTGGTCGTGTAATCACGGGGCTCCCGGTTTAAGAATACGATGATAATTTGCATTTTTCTAGACTTAGGCATAAAAACATGGCGTTAGTAGGTGAAAACCCAAAACAACCCCCGAACAGCCCCTTGAGTGGCACCAACACCTCGCACTGGACCAATGTTACTCGTAGGATCTTACCGCGCGATCATGGTACTCTCGATTTTAGAATATGATGATAATTTGCATATTTCTAGACTTTATCCAAAAAACATGGCGTTATTGGGTAAAAACCCCAAACATCCCCCAAACGGCCCTATGAGTGGCACCAACACCTCGCACGGGACCAATGTAACTCGTAGGAAATGAACGCACGATCACGGGACTCCAGGTTTGAGAATATGATGATATTTGAATATTTCTAGACTTAGGCATAAAAACATGGCGTTAGTGGGTGAAAACCGAAACAACCTTCGAACGGCCCCGTAAGTGGCACCAACACCTCGCACGAGACCAATGTAACACGTAGGATCTGACCGCATGATTAAATGACTCCCGGTTTTGGAACACGACGATAATTTGAATATTTTAAGAATTCTTCTTAAAAACATGGCGTTAGTTGGTTAAAACTAAAGTAGCCCCAAAATGGCCCCGTGAGTGGCACCAACTCCTCGCACAGGACCTATGTAACTCGTATGAACTGACCGCGTGATCACGAGACTCCCGATTTAAGAATATGATGAAAACTTGCATAAATCTAGATTTAGGATTAAAAACATGGCGTTAGTGGGTGAAAACCCGAAACAGCCCCCGAACGGGCCCTTGAGTAGCACTAACACGTCGCATGGGACTAATGTAACTCATAGGAACTGACCGCGCGATCACGGGACTCCGAGTTTGAGAATACGATAATAATTTGAATATTTCTAGACTTAGGCTTAAAAACATGCCGTTAGCAGGTAAAAACCTGAAACAGCCGCCGAACGGCCCCATGAGTGGCACCAACACCTCGCATCAGAATAATGTAACTCTGAGGAACTGACTGCACAATCACGGGGCTCCCGATTTGAGAATACGATGATAATTTGTATATTTCTAGACTTAGGCATAAAAACATGGCGTTAGTGGGTGAAAACTCGAAACAACCACGAACGGCCCCGTGAGATGCACCAACACCTCATATGGGACCAATATATCTCGAAGAAACTGATCGCGCGATCGTGGGACTCCCGGTTTGAGAATATGATGATAATTTAAAAATACCAGGACTTAAGCAAAACATGGCATTAGAGGGTGAAAACTCGAAATAGCCCTCGAACTGACCCGTGAGAGGGACAAACACTTCGCACGGGACCAATGTAACTCGCAGGAATTGACCTCGTGATCACGGGACACTCGGTCTGAGAATATGACGATAATTTTTATATTTCAAGACATAGGCATAAAAATAAGGTGTTAGTGGGTGAAAACCTGAAACAGCCCCCGAACGGCCCCGTGAGTGGCACCAGCTGTAATGACCCCATTTTCTTATGCCGTACACGTGTCGTCATTAGAGGAGAAGCCAAAACACGTGTAGTCGTTAGAGGATAAGCTAAAACATGTGTCGCAGTTTAGTGAAATAATACTGTAAGACCCCTCTGATACGCGACACTTCTACGCTGACTCGCCGTTATAAAGGCTTCGTCAGCTAGACACGTGTCAATACCGTGATATCTTTGGAAAACTATAAATATGGCCTTTGGGATCATTTGAAACTCATGCCAATTCCTTGAGAATTATTGAAAGAAATAGTGAGAGAAAGTGTGAGAAATTTTAAGAAGAAGTTCTTAGGGATATTCATCTTAAGGTAATCTTAATGTTATAATGCATCTTTATAGTTTTAATTTATTGTTTTATAGCTTTACTTAGTAGTTATGCTGGTAAAATACAATAAATAATTCACTAATCAAAACTTAAAATTTAGAAGAAATACAAGTTGATTTTACTTTCAATATATGTAAACTTGTTTGAAATTATACGCTTTTAAAAATGATTATTTTTAAAGAAATTTCTCGTTATTATGGAATCCCATTTAAGTAATTCCAAAGTCAGTCCCGATGAAATTCTGTCTAGATGAGATGGTATTTAAGTGGTGCCCCTGTGACCCTCCATCTCTACTGGAAATGAATTCGAAAATGTTCTGTGTAGATGAGATGGTATTTAAGTGGTGCCCCTATTACCCTCCATCTCTACTGGGAACCAACTGATGAGGAAGGACTATTTATTGAATTCTTCAATTATGATCAATGAGTTTTAAAAGTTAACAAATAGGGATTCAATAATCCTTTAAAAGAAGAGGTTATTATAGTATAAACTGGACCTTAGAACGTGTACTTAAATCTTTATCAGATTAACGTGTGATCGAAGACCAATACCAGTAAATTTGACCTTCATTTTGATTATATGATAGTATGCAAACTGTATATATTTTGTGGACTGCTTTTATTCTCAAAATACATTTGATACCGATGATTGATCCTTGTGATATGTTTATATTTGTCCATATGGACATACCTATTAAAATGAGTATTGAAAATGATATTGAACATTGAAAATAAGATTCGGCCTAAGGGACCTCTTTACTAACTGACCTTCCCAGCTGGGTTATCGCTGGTGTGCCCTAAATAATATGTTGTGATGAACTAGTTCGATTGACCCTCAACTTTCGGGGTATAATACGATATTAGAGTGTACTTGGCCATCAAAATGATATGATTGAAAGAAAAAGATATCACATTTGATTTGTTGCATTCGTCTTATTCTGAGCTATCCAATTCTGATATATATACTTTCATTTCAAAATATATATCTATTTACTGCAAGTTCCTATCCATATATGTATATGCCTTCTCTTTTAACTTGAATAGGTATCTATTTTCTTAAAACCATGGAATGTCTGGAGATTGAACCTCATTCGGCTTTTAGCTGATGTTGTATAAATAACCATTTTTGAAGAAACGTTTAGGCTCACGCACAGAACGAAAATGGACTATATTGAAGATTTATCTTTTAGATCTCTTTTTGAAAAATGTTTATTTAGATCATGTTTGGCTCTCTTGTAATAAGGTTTAAATTTTCTCTTAAGTTGTAACTCGTTGTTACTTTTAATATATATGAAGTTTCCTTTAGAAAGCTCTGATGACGTAATTCCTTTACTTTCAGTGTTTTACGATTCATAACCATGTGATAATATTTTCGTTGCATCTATTTAAGGAAACAATCAAATCGGAATATTTGTTGCCTTAGTGGCATGTCAAGACACTCATTCCCTAATACTATTTTGGGTCGGGGTCATGACAGAGGTGGTTTCAAAGCATAGGTTATGAACCCATAGACTACTGAACATAAGTTTTGAACGTTATAGATTTTAAGTTTCCATACATAGGATACAAGATTAAATATCCGACTTATGTGATAACCCTCCACATGTATTACAATATATATAATTAATTATATATCATTGTTCTTCTAAATTGCAATCTTGGGCTAGTATAATACATCTTACGTTTGCCCATGACTGTAGAAAATGACCAAGGCAAGATTAACTCCAGGAACTAGTGATTCGAGTATATAAGGACTGGAAGGTGCATACAAGGCAATTGAAAGTCTAAAAAGAATTGTGGAGCATCAGGTGAATAATGAAGCACCAAGGAATCTTGAACTGAGTAGTTGTACTATTCAACAGTTCAAGAAGTTGTATCCGCCGTCTTTTAAAGGTAATCTTAACCCCACTGAAGCAGAAAATTGGGTGATGCAAATGGAAAAGATGTTCGATGTTCTTAAGTGTACAGATGAACAACGGGTTTTATTTGGAACATTCATGTTAGAAGGTGAAGTCGAACATTGGTGGAGAATGACTAAGAGAATGCATGGGGAAAGGAATAATCCCATAGGTTGGAATGACTTCTTAGTGATCTTCTACGAGAAATACTTTCCCGAAACGGTGCAAGACCAAAAAGCAGCTGACTTCATGAGTCTGGTTCAAGGAAATATGACAGTTAGTCAATACGAGGCAAATTTTACCGAGTTATCCCGTTTTGCACCTCATGTTGTGATAACCGATGTTTTAAGAGCGAAGAAGTTTGAACGTGGGTTAAGGTTGAATATTCATAGCCGAATTTTCATCCTAAAGTAGACATCATATAATGACGTGTTGGCTAGGGAAACAATAGGTGAGAAGGATAGTGAGGAATATAATCAGGTTAGAGAAGGGAAGAGGAAGTTTGGAGAACAAAGAGGAAGGAAACCCAATAACAAACCCTTTAGGACTATACCTAATATAGGACAACCTTTAGTAAATAAACCCTTTAATATTGATAAATGCCAACGTTGTGGTAATATTTATAGAGGGCGACCGTGTTACCTGGAGATGGGGAGTTGCTTTGGGTGTGGCCAAAAGGGACATAAAATGCGAGATTGTACTAACAAAGGGAAGGCGGCAACAAATACTTCTAATGACAATAAGGATCACGGTAGGCAAGGTAGAGTATTTAATCTTTCGGATGCAAAGTCTTATAATGCAGTAGTGTTAGGTACACTTTCTATATGTGCACAACCTTTTCAAGTTTTAATAGATCCTGGTTCTACCCATTCATTTGTATCTGTGCGTTTTGTTAATCGTTTTCCTAATATTCCTGAATCCTTGAATCATATCATACACGTTTCTACTCCTTCGGGTGAGTTATTGACGGGAACATTAGTATATAAGTCTTGCCCTATAAATGTTAGTAGTCATAAACTATTCGCTGATTTGATAGTTTTAGACATAAGAGATTTTGAAATCATTTTGGGGATGGATTGGTTAGCATCATATCATGCTAGGGTGGATTGTTTTGAGAAGAGAGTTATTTTCCAAATTTCTAACTAACCAGAATTTAGTTTTGAAGGAACTAGCATCTTATCTCCCATGCGTATTATCTCTGCAATGCAAGATTGTAGTTTTTGTAAGAAGGGATGTCAAGGATTCCTTACCAGTGTTGTTGATTTACAAACAAAAGAGCCTAGTTTAGAAGATATTCCTATAGCTAAGCTTTTTCCAGATTTTTTCCAGATGATTTGCCCAGTCTACCTCCTAGTAGAGAAGTAGAATTTATCATTGACCTTATTCCTGGAACTACACCAATCTCAAAACCACCTTATCGCGTGGCACCTTTAGAATTAAGGGAATTAAAAGTTCAATTACAAGATCTTTTAGATAAGGGTTTTATTAGACCTACTATATCCCCTTGGGGTGCTCCAGTGTTATTTGTTAATAAAAAGGATGGGACGATGAGGTTATGTATTGATTATTGTGAACTAAATAAGGTGAGCATTAAGAATAAATACCCCTTACCTCGTATAGATGATTTGTTTGACCAAATGCAAGGTGCGCAAGTATTTTTGAAGATTGACCTTAGGTCAGGCTATCACCAATTGAACATTAAGGAAGAGGATATTTCGAAATTAGCTTTTCGTACTAGATATGGTCACTATGAATTTCTTGTGATGCCATTTGGATTAACTAATGCACCAACTGCTTTTATGGATATGATGAATAGAGTGTGTAGGAAATATCTGGATCAGTGTGTGGTGGTTTTCATTGATGACATCCCTATTTATTCCAAAGGTATTGAAGAACATGAGAAGCATTTGGAGATAGTATTACAAATCCTTAGGAAAGAGAAATTATATGGAAAATTAAAGAAGTGTGAATTTTGGTTGCCTAGTGTTTCTTTTCTAGGACATGTCATATCCAAAGAGGGAGTGTCGGTTGATCCTCAAAAGATCGAGGCTATACTAGATTGGCCAAGACCAACTAATGTGACGGAGATTCGTAGTTTCCTAGGATTAGAAGGTTATTATCGAAGATTTGTTGAAGGATTTTCTAGTATTGCCAAACCTCTGTCTAGGTTAACACAAAAGACGGTAAAATATGAATGGTCTGAGGAAGTTGAGAATAGTTTTCGAGAACTTAGGAATTGATTAGTCACTACCCCAATTTTGACTGGTCCTTTCGGTACATGAGGATTTGTGATTTGTAGTAATGCTTCTAAAAATGGTTTGGGATGTTTGTTGATGCAAAATGGAAAAGTAGTAGCTTATGCCTCGAGATAGTTAAAACCATATGATCAAAATTATCCAACCCAAGATTTAAAATTAGCAGCGGTAATTTTTGCTCTTAAGATTTGGAGACATTATTTGTATGGTGAGACTTGTGAGATTTATACCAATCATAAGAGTTTGAAATATATCTTTACTCAGAAGGAATTAAACATGAGACAAAGGAGGTGATTAGAATTGATGAAGGATTATGATGTAAATATTCACTATCACCCGGGGAAAGCTAATGTAGTTGCCGACGCTTTGAGTAGAAAGTCTACACCAAATTTAGCATGTCTACACCAAAGTCTACACCAAATTTAGCATGAGTTGAAAGATTTGAGAAGTATGGAAATAGATGTACCTATTTATAGCGAAGGAGGAATAATCGCAAACATACAAATACAACCCACATTGATGGAAAGAATTAAAGTTGCACAAGTAAATGACCCACAACTGAAGAAGATTAAAGAAGAGGTTATTGAAGGGAAGAGAATTGAATTTGCGATACGAGATGATATATTAAGGTTTGGAAATAGAGTGTGTATACCGGGAGATGCCCAACTAAAGAGACAGATTTTGGAGGAAGGTCATTACTCCAGATTCACAGTTCATCCCGAATATACCAAGATGTATAGAGATCTCCAAGAAGTGTTTTGGTGGAGTAACATGAAAAGGGATATAGCAGAGTTTGTATCTCAGTGTTTGATCTGTCAACAAGTAAAAGCTGAACATCAGAAACTATCAGGACTGTTACAACCTTTACCTATCCCTGAGTGGAAATGGGAACATATTACCATGGATTTTGTGACAGAGCTACCAAGGAGTCCTAATGGTAATGATTCCATTTGGTTAATTATTGATAGGTTAACTAAATCTGCTCATTTTCTTGCCATTAAGATTACCCATTCCTTAGAAAAGTTAGCTAAATTGTATATACGTGAAATTATTCAGCTTTATGGAACCCCAGTTTCAATTATTTCTTATCGTGACCCTAGATTCGTGTCTCGCTTTTGGAAAAGCCTACAAGTAGCCATGGGAACAAAATCGAATTTAAGCACCTCTTTTCATCCTCAAACAGACGAACAATCTGAAAGAACTATCCAAACCTTAGAGGATATGCTTAGGGCATGTGTACTTGATTTGAAGGGGAATTGGGACGATCATTTACCGTTAGTGGAATTTTCATATAATAATAGCTATCAAGCAAGTGTTCAAATGGCTCCGTATGAGGCACTCTATGGTAGAAGGTGTTGTTCTCCTGCATGTTGGGTAGAAGTTGGAGAAAGAAAATTATTGGGACCAGAATTGATTCAGATCACAACAGAGAAAGTGAAATTGATACAAGACCGACTTCAAATCGCTCAAAGCCGTCAAAAGAGTTATGTTGACAATCGACACCGATCGTTAGAATTCCAAAGAGGAGACTATGTTTTCTTAAGAGTATCACCGACAAAGGGAGTAATCCGATGAAGAAAGGAAAGTTAAGTCCATGATACATAGGGCCTTTTGAAATCCTTGAAAGGGTAGGTGGTGTTGCGTATAGAATAGCCTTACCCCCTAAACTCTTGAGTGTGCATAATGTGTTTCATGTTTCAATGATGAAGAAATACATCAGAGATCCAACACATATCTTAAGTCACGTGCTTCTTCATGTTAGAGAAGATTTGACATACATTGAGCATCGAGTGGAAATCTTGGACCATAAATATCAAATATTACGAACTAAGGTTATTCCACTAGTCAAAGTATTATGGCGGAATCATTCTGTTGAAGAAGCAACATGGGAGAAGGAAGATGAAATAAAAGAGAGATATCCATATCTTTTTGGAAATTAATGTAAGTAAAGTTTGGGGACCAAACTTTTTATAAGGAGGGTAGGGTGTAATGACCCCATTTTCTTATGCCAATATATAATTGTCTTCTTTCAATTTCGTCACACTTACTATCTAATAATGATATATCATTACGTAAATGATATTTCAAGTTCTTAATATATGACGAAACCCATTTTTAAATTTGAAGAATCAACGGTAAAATGGGTCAAATTTAGATTTTATGGCACATCCTAAGCTAAGTGATAAGTTTTGGTGTAGAAAATGTAATTTTATAAAACTTTAGGGACTTAGTTTTAATAAAGAAAGTTTCGGGGACCAAAATGAAAAATAAAATGGGCCTTTTCTTAAAAAAAAATATTTTCAGGGACCTATAAGAAATATTGAAAATACATGGTGTGAAATTACCAAAAATCCCTTCAGGTGCAAAATGACCCTTATACCCTTAATACCTTTTCACCTCATGCTCGACACCTCATGCTTAGTTTTGACACCTCCACCGTACACGTGTCGTCATTAGAGGAGAAGCCAAAACACGCGTCGTCGTTAGAGGAGAAACAAAAACATGTCTCGCAGTTTGGTGAAATAAGACTGCAAGACCCCTCTGCTACGCGACACTTCTACGCAGACTCGCCGTTGTAAAGGCTTGGTCAACTAGACACGTGTCAATACCGTGATATCTTTGGAAAACTATAAATAGGTCCTTTGGGATCATTTGAAACTCACACCAATTCCTTGAGAATTATTGAAAGAAATAGTGAGAGAAAGTGTGAGAAATTTTAAGAATAAGTTCTTAGGGATATTCATCTTAAGGTAATCTTAATGTTATAATGCATCTTTTTAGTTTTAATTTATTATTTTATAGCTTTACTTAGTAGTTATGATGGTAAAATACAATAAAGAATTCACTAATCAAAACCTAAAATTTAGAAAAAATCCAAGTTGATTTTACTTTCAATATATGTAAACTTGTTTGAAATTATACGCTTTTAAAACTGATTCTTTTTAAAGAAATTGCTCGTTATTATGGAATCCCATTTAAGTAATTCCAAAGTCAGGCCCGATGAAATTCTGTCTAGATGAGATGGTATTTAAGTGGTGCCCCTGTGACCCTCCATCTCTACTGGGAACCGACTGATGAGGAAGGACTATGAATTGAATTCTTCAATTATGATCAATGAGTTTTAAAAGTTAATAAATAGGGATTCAACAATCCTTTAAAAGAAGAGGTTATTATAGTATAAACTGGACCTTAGAACGTGTACTTAAATCTTTATCAGATTAACATGTGATCGAAGACCAATACCAGTAAATTTGACCTCCATTTTGTGTGAGTACTCTATGACATTCCTTGAGCATTTTAATTATATGATAGTATGCAAACTGTATATATTTTGTGAACTACTTTTATTCTCAAAATGCATCTGATACCGATGATTTATCCATTGTGATATGTTTATATTTGTCCATATAGACATACCTATTAAAATGAGTATTGAAAATGATATTGAACATTGAAAATAAGATTCAGCCTAAGGGACCTCTTTACTGACGGACCTTCCCAGCTGGGTTATCACTAGTGTGCCCTAAATAAGGCGTTGTGACTAACTAGTTTGATTGACCCTCAACTACCGGCGTATAATACGGTATTAGAGTGTACTTGGCCATCAAAATGATATGATTGAAAGAAAAAGATATCACATTTTATTTGTTGCATTCGTCTTATTCTGAGCTATCCAATTGTGATATATATACTTTCATTTCAAAATATATATCTATTTACTGCAAGTTCCTATCCATATATGTATATGCCTTCTCTTTTGACTTGAATAGGTATCTATTTTCTGAAAACCGTGGAATGTCTGGAGATTGAACCTCATTCGGCTTTTAGCTGATATTGTATAAATAACCATTTTTCAGGAAACGTTTAGGCTCGCGGACGGAATGAAAATGGACTATATTGAAGATTTAGCTTTTAGATCTCTTTTTGTAAAATGTTTATTTAAAGCATGTATGGCTCTCTTGTAATAAGGTTTAAATTTTCTTTTAAGTTGTAACTCGTTGTTACTTTTAATATATATGAAGTTTCCTTTAGAAATCTCTGATGACGTAATTCCTTTACTTTCAGTATTTTACGATTCATAACCTTGTGATAATATTTCCGTTGCATTTATTTAAGGAAACAATTAAATCGAAATATTTGTTGCCTTAGTGGCATGTCAAGACACTCATTCCCTAATACTATTTTGGGTCGGGGTCGTGACACCAACACCTCACACGGGACCAATGTAACTCGTACGATCTTACTGCGTGATCATGGGACTCTCGATTTGAGAATACGATAATAATTTGCATATTTCTGTACGTTGTCTTAAAAACATGGCGTTAGTGGGTAAAAATTCGAAACAACCCTTAACGACCCTGTGGGTGGCACCAACACCTCGCGGGGGACCATTGTAACTCGTAGGAACTAATCGTACAATTATGGGACTCCACGTTTGAGAATTCGAAGACAATTTGAATATTTCTAGACTTAGTCATAAAAACATGGGGTTAGTGGGTGAAAACCCAAAGCAGGCCCTGAACGGCCTCGTGAGTGGCGCTAGCACCTCGCATGGGACCAATGTAACTCGTAGGAACTGACCGTGCGATCACAGGACTCCCGATTTGAGAATAAGATGATAATTTGTATATTTTTAGATTTAGGCTTAAATACATGGCGTTAGTGAGTCAAAACCGAAGCAACCCCCGAACGGATCCATGAGTGGAAAAAAACTCCTCGCACGGGACCAATGTAACTCGTACGAACTGACTCCGCGATCGCGGAACTCTCGGTTTAAGAATACGATGAAAATTTGCATAAATCTAGACTTTGGCTTAAAAACATGGCCTTAGTGGGTGAGAACCCAAAATAGCCCCCGAACGGGCCCTTGAGTGGCACTAATACCTCGCATGGGACCAATGTATGTCATAGAAACTGACCGTACGATCATCGGACTCCCAGTTTAGGAATATGATGATAATTTGCATATTTTAGGACTTAGGCTTAAAAATGTGGCGTTTGTGGGTGAAAACCTGAAAGAACCTCCAAATAGCCCCGTGAGTGGCACCACCACCTCGCACGGGAACAATGTAACTCATAGGAACTAACCGCGCGATCACGGGGCTCCCAGTTTGAGAATACGATGATAATTTGCATATTTCTTGAGTTGGGCTTAAAAACATGGCGTTAGTGGGTGAAAACCCGAAATAACCCCCAAACGGCCCTGTGAGTGGCACCAACACCTCAAACGGGACCAATGTAACTCGTAGGAACTGCCCGCGTGATCATGGGACTACATGTTTGAGAATACGACTATAATTTGCATATTTCTAGACTTAGGCATAAAAACATGGCGTTAGTGGATGAAAATACGAAACAACCCCCGAACAGTCCCATGAGTG
The DNA here is from genome assembly GCA_949130495.1 of Sambucus nigra. Classification (NCBI taxonomy): domain Eukaryota; kingdom Viridiplantae; phylum Streptophyta; class Magnoliopsida; order Dipsacales; family Adoxaceae; genus Sambucus; species Sambucus nigra. The sequence continues at coordinate 617,388,337 of OX422209.1, forward strand.
GCACTAACACCTTGCACGAGGCCAATGTAACTCGTAGGATCATACGATCATGGGACTCCTGATTTGGGAATACGATGATAATTTTCGTATTTCTAGGCTTAGTCTTAAAAACATGGATTTAGTGGGTGAAAACTCGAAACATCCACCGAACAGCCCCGTAAGTGGTACTAACACCTCACACGGGAAAATTGTAACTTGTAGGTACTGGCCACGTGATCACGGGACTCCCAGTTTGAGAATACGATGATAATTTGTAAATTTCTGGATTTGGGCTTAAAAACAAGGCGTTAGTGGGTTAGAACCCGAAATAGCCCCCGAACGGCCCCGTGAGTGGCACCAACACCTCGCATAGGACCAATGTAACTCGTAAGAACTGACCGCGTGATCACGGGACTCTCGATTTAAGAATACGATGATAATATGCATATTTCTAGACATAGTCTTGAAAACATAGCGTTAGTGGGTGAAAACTTGAAACAACCCCCGAACGGTCCTGTGAGTGGCAGTAACACCTCACATTGGACCAATGTAACTCGTAGGAACTGACCGTCTGATCACGGGACTCTCGGTTGGAGAATATGCCCACAATTTGCATATTTCTAGATTTAGGCTTAAAAATATGGCATTAGTGGGTGAAACCCGAAGCAGCCCCCGAACGGGCCCTTGAGTGGCACTAACACCTCGCACGAGACCAATGTAACTCGTAGGAACTAATTGCGTGATCACGGGACTCTCCGTTTGAAAATATGATGATAATTTGAATATTTCAAGTCTTAGGCTTGAAAACATGGTGTTAGTGGGTGAAAACCTGAAATAGCCCCCGAACGACACCGTGAGTGGCACCAACAACTCGTACAGGACCAATGTAACTCGAAGGATTCTAGCGCACGTTCACGGGACTCCCAGTTTGAGAATACGATGAAAACTTCATATTTCTGGACGTAGGCTTAAAAACATGGCGTTAGTGGGTGAAAACTCAAAACATTTCCTGAACGGCCCCGTGAGTGGCACCCGCACCTCGTACGGGAGCAATGTAACTTGTAAGTATCGACCGCGCGATCACGGGACTCCCGATTTGAGAATAAGATGATAATTTTCATATTGCTAGATTTAGGCTTAAAAATGTGGCATTAGTGAGTGAAAACCCTAAAAAAAAATGAACGGCCCCGTGAGTGCAAAACACCTCGCACGGGACTAATATAACTCCTAGAAACTGATCGCATGATCATGGGACTCCTGATTTGAGAATATGATGATAATTTTAAAATATCAGGACTGAAGCAAAACATGGCATTAGAGGGTGAAAACCCGAAATAGCCCCCAAACAGACACGTAAAGGCACAAACACTTTGCACGGGAAAAATGTTACTCGTAAGAACTGATCGCATGATCACGAGACTCCCGATTTGAGAATACAATAATAATTTGCATATTTCTAGACTTAGGCTTAAAAACATAGCGTTAGTGGGTGAAAACCCGAACCAGCCCCCGAATGACCTGGTGAGTGGCACTAACACCTCGCACGGGACCAATGTAACTTCTAGGTACTGGTCGCGCGATCATAGGACTCCCGATTTGAGAATACGATGATAATTTCCATATTTGTGGACTAAGGATTAAAATCATGGTGTTAGTTGGTGAAAACTAGAAACAACCTCCGATGGCCCTATGTGTGGCACCCACACCTCGCACGGGACCAATGTAACTCATAGGATCTTATCGCGCGGTCACGGGACTCTCGGTTTAAAAATATGATGATAATTTGCATATTTTAGACCTAGGCTTAAAACATGGCATTAGTGGGTGAAAACTCGAAATAACCCCTGAACGGCCCCGTGAGTGGCACCAACACCTCGCATGGAACCAATATAACTCGTAGAAACTGACCGTGCGATCATGGTACTCCCGATTTGAGAATATGATGATAATTAAAAAATATCAAGACTTAAGCAAAAAATGGCATTAGAGAGTGAAAACCCGAAACAGCACTCGAACAGACCCGTGAGTTGCATAAACACTTCGCAAGAGACCAATGTAACTCCTAGGAACTGACTGTGTGATCACGGAACTCCCAGTTTGAGAATACGACGATAATTTGCATATTTCTAGACTTAGGCCTAAAAACATGGCGTTAGTGGGTGAAAACTCGAAACAGCCCCCGAACGGCCCTCTGAGTGGCACCAACACCTTGTACGGAACCAATGTAACTCGTAGGATCTTATCGCGCGATCACGGGACTCCCGGTTTGAGAATACGATGAAAATTTTCATATTTCTGGACTTAGACTTAAAAACATGGCGTTTGTGGGTGAATACTCGAAACAACCCCCGAACGGACCTGTGAGTGGCACCAACACCTCGCATGGGACCAATATAACTCATAGGAACTGACCGCGCGATCACGGGACTCCAGGTTTGAGAATACGATGATAATTTGTATATTTCTAGACTTAGGCATAAAAATATGGCGTTAGTGGGTGAAAACCCAAAACAAACCCCGAACGGCCCCGTAAGTGGCACCAAAACCTCGAACGGGACCAATGTAACTCATAAGAACTAACCGCGCGATCACCGGACTCTGGGTTTGAGAATACGATGATAATTTGCATATTTTTGGACTTATGCTTAAAAACGTCGCATTAGTGGGTGAAAATCGAAACAACCTCCAAACGGCCCATAAGTGGCATCAAGACCTCACACGGGAGCAATGTAACTCATACGAGCTGACTGCACAGTCACGGGACTCCTGGTTTAAGAATATGATGATAATTTGCAGATATCTAGACTTAGGCTTAAAAACATGGTGTTAGTGGGTGAAAACACGAAACAACCCCGAACGATCCCGTGGGTGGCACCAACACCTCGCACAGGACCAATGTAACTCTTAGGAATTGACCGTACAATCACGAGACTCCCGGTTTGAGAATACGATGATAATTTGCATATATTTAGACTTAGGCTTAAAAACATGGCGTTACTGGGTGAAAACCAGAAACAACCCCCGAAAGGCCCCGTGAGTGGCATTAATACCTCGCACGGGTCCAATGTAACTTGTAGGAATTAACCTCGAGATCACGGCACTCCCAGTTATAAAATACGATGATAATTTTCAAATTTATAGACATAGGCTTAAAAACATGGCGTTAGTTGGTGAAAACCCGAAATAACCATCGAAAGACCCCGTGATGAGTACCAACACCTCGCACGGGACCAATATAACTCATAGGAACTAAATGCGCGATCACTGGACTCCCGATTTGAGAATATGATGATAATTTAAAAAATATCAGGTCTTAAGCAAAACATGGGATTAGAGGGTGAAAACTCGAAATAGACCCCGAACAGACCCGTGAGAGGCACAAACACTTCGCACGGGACTAATGTAACTCGTAGGAACGAATCGTGTGATCACGTGACTCCCGGTTTGAGAATACGATGATAATTTGCATATATCTTTACTTAGGCTTAAAAACATGGCGTTAGTGGTTGAAAACCCGAAACTGCCCCCGACGGCCCCGGGAGTGGCACCGACACCTCGCACGGGACCAATGTAACTAGTAAGAACAGACCGTGCAATCATTGGACTCTCGATTTGAGATTATGATAATAATTTGAAAATAACAGGACGTAAAAAAAAGATGGCATTAAAGGGTGAAAACTCGAAAACTGAACGGATCTGTGAGAGGCATAAACACTTCGCACCGGACCAATGTAACACGTAGAAACATACTGCGCAATCACGGGACTCCCGATTTGAGAATACAACAATTATATGTATATTTCTAGACTTAGGCTTAAAAACATGGCGTTAGTGGGTGAGAACCGAAAACAACCCCCGAACGGCCCAGTGAGTGGCACCAACACCTGGCACGGGACCAATGTAAATCGTAGGAACTTACCACGTGATCACGGGACTGTCGATTTCAGAATATGACGATAATTTTCATATTTCAAGACTTAGGAATAAAAACATGGCATTAGTAGGTGAAAACCCGAAATAACCCCTGAACGGCCCTATGAGTGGCACCAACTCCTCGCACGGGACATATGTAACTCGTAGGAACTACCCGCACGATCACGGGACTCCCACTTTGAGAATATGATGAAAATTTGCATAAATCTAGACATTGGCTTAAAACATGGCGTTAATTGGTGAAAACTCGAAACATCCCCCGAACGGCCCCTTGAGTGGCACAAACACCTCGCACGGGACCAATGCAACTCGGAGGAACTGACTGCGCGATCACGGAACTTTAGATTTGACAATACAACATTAATTTGAATATTTCTATACTTAGGCTTAATAACATGGCATTACTGTGTGAAAACCAAAAACATTCACCGAATGGACTCATGAGTGGAACCAACACCTCGTACAGAACCAGTGTAACCCGTAAGAACTGACCACGCAATCACGGGGATCCCGGTTTGAGAATACAATAATAATTTGCATATTTCTAGACTTAGGCTTAAAAACATGACGTTAGCGGGTGAAAACTCGAAACAGCCCCCGAATGGCGTCGTGAGTGGCACCAACACCTCACAAAGGACCAATGTAACTCATAGAACTAACCGCGTGATCACGAGTCTCAGGGTTTGAGAATATGATGATAATTTGCATATTTCTAGACTTAGGCACAAAAATAAGGCTTTAGTGGGTGAAGACCCGAAACAGCAGGCTAACGGCCCCGTGAGTGGAACCAACACCTCGCATGGGACCAATTTAACTCGTAGGTACTGACCACATGATCACGGGACTCCCGATTTGAGAATACGAAGGTAATTTGCATATTTCTAGACTTAGGCTTAAAAATATGGCGTTAGTGGGTGAAAACCCGAAACAACCCCAAATGACCCAGTGGGTGGCACCAACACCTCGCACGGGACCAATATAACTCGTAGGAACTGACCTCGCAAACACGGGAATCCCGATTTGAGAATATGATAATAATTTAGAAATATCAGGATTAAAGCAAAACATGGCATTAGAGGGTGAAAACTCGAAATAGCCCCTGAACAGACCCGTGGGAGGCACAAACACTTCGCACGGAACTAATGTTACTCGTAGGAATTGACCGTACGATCATGAGACTCCCGTTTTAAGAATACGATGATAATTTTCATATACCTAGACAGGCTTAAAAACATGGCGCTACTGGGAGAAAACCCGAGACAGCCCCCGAACGGCCTCGTGAGTGGCACCAACACCTCGCACAGGACCAAAATAATTCGTAGGAACTTACCACGCGATCACGGGACTCCCTAGATGAGATACGATGATAATTTGCATATTTCTATACTTAGGCTTAAAAGCATGGCATTAGTGGGTGAAAACCCAAAACATCCTCCGAACGGCCCCGTGAGTGGAATCGATACCTCGCACGGGACCAATGTAACTCGTAGGAACTTACCGCGTGATCACAGGACTCCCGATTTGAGAATATGATAATAATTTAAAAATATGAGCACTTAATCTAAACATGGCGTTAGAGGGTGAAAACTCGAAGTAGCCCCCGAATGGACCCGGGAGAGGCACAAACACTTCGCACGAGACCAATGTAACTCGTAGGAACTGACCATGCGATCACGGGACTCCTGGTTTGATAATATGATGATTATTTGCATATTTTTAAACTTAGGCTTAAAAACATGGCGCTAGTGGGTGAAAACCCGAAACATCATCCGAACGGCCCCGTGAGTGGCACCAACATCTCGCGCCGGACCAATGTAACTGGTAAGAACTTACCGTACGATCACGGGACTCCCGGTTTGAAAATGCGATGATAATTTGCATATTTCTGGACTTAGGCTTAAAAACATTGCGTTAGTGGGTGAAAACCCGAAACAACCCCCGAAAGGCCCTATGAGTGGAACCAACACCTCGCACGGGACCAATGTAACTCGTAGGACCTGACCGCGCGATGATGGGACTCCAGGTTTGAGAATATGATAATAATTTGAGTATTTCTAGACTTAGGCATAAAAATATGGGGTTAGTGGGTCAAAACCCAAAACAACCCCCGAACGGCCACTTGAATGGCACTAACACCTCGCACGGGACCAATGTAACTCGGAGGAACTAACCGCATGATTATAGGACTCCCGATTTGACAATACGACATTAATTTGAATATTTTTAGACTTAGACTTAAAAACACGGCGTTAGTGGGTGAAAACCCGAAACATTCAACGAACGGCCCCGTGAGTGGCACTAACACCTCGCACGAGACCAATATAACTAGCAAGAACTGACTGCACGATCACGGGGCTCTCGATTTGAGAATACGATGGTAATTTTCATATTTCTAGACTTAGGCTTAAAAACATGGCATTAGTGGGTGAAAACCCGAAATAGCCCCCGAATGGCCCCGTGAGTGCCACTAACACCTCCTATGGAACCAATGTAACTCGTTGGAGCTGACCGTATGATCACGGGACTCAAGATTTGAGAATACGATGGTAATTTGCATATTTATAGACTTAGGCACAAAAACATGGCTTTAGTGGGTGAAAACCCGAAACAGTCGCCTGATGGCGTCGTGAGTGGCACCAACACCTCGCATGGTTCCAATGTAACGGGTAGGATCATACCGCGCAATCACATGACTCCTGGTTTGAGATTACGATGATAATTATCATATTTCTAGACTTAGGCTTAAAAACATGGTGTTAGTGGGTGAATATCCAAAATAACCCCCGAACGGCCATGTGAGTGGTTCCAACACCTTGCAGGTGACCAATGTAACTTGTAGGAACTGACCGCGTGATCCCTGGACTCCTGGTTTAAGAATACGATGATAATTTTCATATTTCTAGACATAGGCTTAAAAATATGGTGTTAGTGCGTGAAAACTCGAAACAACCATTAAACGGCACCGTGAGTGGCAACAACACCTCGTACGAGACCAATGTAACTCGTAGGTACTGACCGCACGATCACGGGACTGCCGATTTGAGAACACGATGATAATTTGCATATTTCTAGACTTTGACTTAAAAACATGGCGTTAGTGGGTGAAAACCCAAAAAAAACCGCGAATGACCCCGTGGGTGGCACCAACACCTCGCACGGGACCAATATAACTCATAGGAACTGACCGCGCGATCACGGGACTCCCAGTTTGAGAATATGACGATAATTTAAAAATATGAGGACTAAATCAAAATATGGCATTAGAGGGTGAAAACCCGAAATAGCCGCCGAACAGACCCGTGGGAGGCACAAACACTTCGCACGGGACCAATGTAACTCGTAGGAACTCACCGTGCGATCAAGAGACTCCCAGTTTGAGAATTCTATGATAATTTGCGTATATCTCAACTTAGGCTTAAAAACATGACGTTGCTGGGTGAAAACCAGAAACCGCCCCCGAACGGTCTCGTGAGTGGCACCAACACCTCGCATGGGACCTGAATAACTCGTAGGAACTTACTGCGCGATAACAGGACTCCCAGGATGAGATACGATGATAATTTGCATATTTATAGACTTAGGCTTAAAAACATGACGTTAGTGGGTGAAAACCTAAAACAGCCCCTAAACGACCTCGTGAGTGGCACTGACACCTCGCACGGGACCAATATAACTCGTAGAAACTTATCGTGTGATCATGGGAATCCCGATTTGATAATATGATGATAATTTAAAAATATGAGGACTTAATCTAAACATGGCATTAGAGGGTGAAAACTCGAAATAGCCCAAGAACGGACTTGGGAGAGGAACAAACACTTCGCACGGGACTGATGTAACCCGTTGGAATTGACCGCGCGATGATGGGACTCCAGGTTTGAGAATACGACGATAATTTGAGTATTTCTAGACTTAGGCATAAAAATATGGGGTTAGTGGGTCAAAACCCAAAACAGCCCCCGAACGGTCCCCACCTCGCACGGGACCAATGTAACTCGGAGGAACTAACCGCGCGATCATGGGACTCCCGATTTGATAATACGACATTAATTTAAATATTTCTAGACTTAGGCTAAAAAATACGATGTTAGTGGGTGAAAACCCGAAACATTCACCAAACGGGGGCACCAGCACCTCGCACGGGACCAATATAACCAGTAAGAACTGACCGCACGATCACGGGGCTCCCAATTTGATAATATGATGATAATTTTCATATTTTAAGACTGAGGATTAAAAATATGGTGTTAGTGGGTGAAAACTCGAAACAAACCCCGAACGGGCCCTTGAGTGGTACTAACACCTCGCACGGGACCAATGTAAGTTGTAGGAACTGACCGCGCGATCACGGGACTCTCGGTTCGAGAATACGACAATAATTTGAATATTTCTAGACTTAGGCTTAAAATTTGGCGTTACTGGGTGAAAACCCGAAATAGCCTCTGAACGGCCCCATGAGTGGCACTAACACCTCGTACGAGAACAATATAATTCGTAGGAGCTGACCGCACGATCACGAGGCTCCCAGTTTGAGAATATGATGATAATTTACTTATTTATAGACTTAAGCTTAAATATATGGCGTTTGTGGGTGAAAACCCAAAACAACCCCCGAACGGCCCCATGAGTGGCACCAACACTTCGCACGGGACCAATGTAGCTAGAAGAAACTGACCGCATGATCATGGGACTCCAAGTTTGAGAATACGACTATAACTTGCATATTTCTAGACTTAGGCATAAAAACATGGCGTTAGTGGGTGAAAACACGAAACGGGCCCCAAACAGTCCCATGAGTGGCACCAACACTACGCACGGGACCAATGTAACTCGTAGGATCTTATCGCATGATCACGAGACTCCCAATTTGACAATTCGATGAAAATTTGCATATTTCTGGACTGAGGCTTAAAAACAAGGCGTTAGCGGGTGAAAACCTGAAATAGCCCCCGAACGGCCCCGTGAGTGCCACCAACACCTCACACGGGACCAATGTAACTCACAAGAACTGGTCGCGTGATCACTTGACTCCCGATTTGAGAATACGATTAAAATTTGCATATTTCTAAACTTAGGCTTAAAAACATGGCGTTAGTGGGTGAAAAATCGAAAGAGCCCCCGAACGGTCCTGTGAGTGGCACGGGATCAATGTAACTTGTATGTATTGACTGCACGATCACGGGACTCCCAGTTTGAGAATACGATGATAATTTGCATATTTTTAGACTTAGGCTTAAAAACGTGGTGTTAGTGGGTGAAAACCCTAAACAACCCCATAACGACCCCGTGAGTGGCACAACACCTCTCACGGGACCAATATAACTCGTAGAAACTCACCGTGCGATCATGGGACTCCCGATTTGAGAATATGATGACGATTTAAAAATATCAAGACTGAAGCAAAACATGGCAATAGAGGGTGAACACTCGAAATAGCCCTCGAACAGACCCGGGAGAGGCACAAAAACATCACACGGGACCAATGTTACTCGTAAGAACTAACCGCATGATCACGGGACTCCTAATTTGAGAATTCGAAGGTAATTTGCATATTTCTAAACTTTGGCTTAAAACATGACTTTAGTGGGTCAAAAATCGAAACAACCCCTGAATGACCCCATGAGTGGCACAAACACCTCGCCCGGGACCAATGTAACTTGTAGGTACTGGCCGCGCGATCACAGGACTCCCGATTTGAGAATATGATGATAATTTGCATATTTTTGGACTTGGGCTTAAAAGCACGGCGTTAGTTGGTGAAAACTCGAAACAAGCTCTGAACGACCCTGTGAGTGGCACCAACACCTCGCACATGACCAATGTAACTCGTAGTAACTGAACGTGCATTCACGGTACTCCTGGTTTGAGAATACGGTGATAATTTGTATATTTCTAGACTTAGGCTTAAAATCATGGCTTTAGTGGGAGAAAACCTGAAACAACCCCCAAACACCCCCATAAGTGGTACCAACATCTCGCACAGGACTAATGTAACCCGAAGGATCTTACCACGCGATCACGGGACTCTCGGTTGGAGAATATGAAGATAATTTGCATATTTATAGACATAGGATTAAAACATGGCATTAGTGGGTGAAAACTCAGAACAACCTCCGAACGGCCCCGAGAGTGGCACCAACACCTCGCACGGGACCAATATAACTTGTAGGAACTCACCGCGTGATCATGGGACTCCCGGTTTGAGAATATGATGATAATTTAAAAATATCAGGACTTAACCAAAACATGGCATTAGAGGGTCAAAACCCAAAATAGCCTCCGAACGGACCCGTGAGAGGCACAAACACTTCGTACGGGACCAATGTAACTCGTAGGAACTAACCGTGAGATCACGGGACTCTCGGTTTGAGAATACGACGATAATTTGTACATTTCTAGACTTAGGCATAAAAACATGGTATTAGTGGGTGAAAACTCGGAACAGCACCCAGATGGACCCGTGAGTGGCACTAACACCTGGCACGGAACCAATGTAACTCGTAGGATCTTACCGCGCGATCAAGGGACTCCTGGTTTGAGAATACGATGATAATCTTCCTATTTTTGGACTTAGGCTTAAAAACATGGCTTTGGTGGGTGAAAACCTTAAACAACCCCCGAACGGACCAATATCTCGCACGGGACCAATGTAACTCGTAGGAACTAACAACGCGATCACAGGACTCCAGGTTTGAGAATACGACGATAATTTGCATATTTCTAGACTTAGGCATAAAAATATGGCGTTGGTGAGTGAAAACCTAAAACATCCCCCGAATAGCCCTCCCGTAAATGGCACCAACACCTCGAACGGGACCAATGTAAGTCATAGGAACTGTCCGGGTAATCATAGGACGCCCAGTTTAAGAATATGATCATAATTTGCATATTTCTAAACTTAGGCTTAAAAACGTGGCGTTTGTGGGTGAAAACCTAAAAAAACCTCTGAACGGCCCCGTGAGTGGTACCAACACCTTGCACGTGACCAATGTTACTCGTAGGAACTGACTGTGCAATCACGAGACTCTTGGTTTGATAATATAATGATAATTTGCATATTTTTAGACTTAGGCTTAAAAACATAGCGTTAAAGGGTGAAAACCCGAAACATCCCCTGAACGGCCCCGTGAGTGGCATCAATACCTCGCATGGGACCAATGTAAGTCATAGGAATTGACCGCACGATCACGGGACTCCCGATTTGAAAATATGATGATAATTTACAAATTTCTAGACTTAGGCTTAAAAACATGGCATTAGTGGGTGAAAACTTGAAACAACCCTCGAACGGCCCCGTGATGGGCACTAACACATCGCACGGGACAAACATAACTGGTAAGAACTAACCGTGTGATCACGAGACTATCGGTTTGAGAATATGATGATAATTTACATATATCTTGACTTAGGGTTAAAAACATGGCGTTAGTGTGTGAAAATCCGAAACTGTCCCCGAACGGCCTCGTGAGTAACACTAACACCTCACAAGAGACCAATGTAACTCGTAGGAACTTAACGCACGATCACGGGAATCCTGAGATGATAATACGATGATAATTTGCATATTTCTAGACTTACACTTAAAAACATGGCTTTAGAAGGGTGAAAACCCGAAACATCCCCCAAACGGACCTTTGAGAGAACAAACACTTCGTACGGGACCATTGTAACTCATGGGAATAGACCGCGTGACCATAGGACTCCCGATTTGAGAATATGACAATAATATGTATATTTCTAGACTTAGGCTTAAAAACATGGCGTTAGTGGGTGAAAAGCAGAAACAACCCCCGAACGGCCCCATGAGTGGCACTAACACCTTGCACGGGACCAATGTAACTCATAGGAACATACCGCGTGATCACGGGACTGCCGGCTTGAGAATATGATGATAATTTTCATATTTCTCGACTTAGGATTAAAAACATGGCGTTAGTGGGTGAAAATCCAAAACAACCCCCGAACGACCCCATGAGTGGCACCAACTCCTCACACGGGACAAATGTAACTCGTAGGAACTACCCGCATGATCACGAGACTCTCGTTTTGAGAATATGATGAAAATTTACATAAATCTAGACTTTGGCTTAAAAACATGGCGTTAGTTGGTGAAATCTCAAAATAACCCCCGATCGACCCCGTGAGTGGCACCAACACCTCGCATGGGACCAATGTAACTCGTAGCATCTTATCGCGCAATCACGGGACTCTCGATTTGAGAATACAATGATAATTTGTATTTTTATGGACTTAGGTAAAAACATGGAGTTAGTGGGTGAAAACCCTAAATAGCCCCCGAATGGCCACATGTGTGGTACCAACACCTAGCAGGGGACCAATGTAACTCGTAGGAACTTATCGCGTGATCCCGAGACTCCCAGTTTAAGAATAAGATTATAATTTCAATATTTCTAGACTAAGGCTTAAAAACATGGCATCAGTGGGGAAAACCCGAAAGAGTCCCCGAATGACCCCGTGAGTGGCAACAACATCTCACACGGGACAAATGTAACTCGTAGGTACTGACCACACAATCACGGGACTCTCGATTTGAGAGTACGATGATAATTGGTATATTTCTAGATTTAGGCTTAAAAATATGGCATTATTAGGTGAAAACTCGAAACGACCCCATTGGGTGGCACCAACACCTTGAACGGGACCAATATAACCCGTAGGAAATGGCCGCGCAATCACGGGACTCCCGGTTTAAGAATATGACGATAATTTAAAAATATCAGACTAAAGTAAAACATGGCATTAGAGGGTGAAAACCCGAAATAGCCCCCGAACAAACCCGTGGGAGGCACAAACACTTTGTACGGGACCAATATAACTCGTAGGAACTGACTGTGCGATCACGAGACACCCGATTTGAGAATACGATGATAATTTGCATATATCTAGACTTAGGCTTAAAAACATGGCGTTACTGGGTGAAAACTCAAAACAACCCCCGAACGGCCATGTGAGTGGCACCAACACCTCGCACGGGACCAAAATAACTCGTAGGAACTTTCCGCGCGATCACATAACTCCCTCGATGAGGCACAACGATAATTAGCATATTTCTAGACTTAGGCTTAAAAACATGGCGTTAGTGGGTGAAAATCCAAAACAGCCCCCGAACGACCACGTGAGTGGCATCGACACCTCGCATGGGACCAATGTAACTCGTAGGTACTTACCGTGCGATCACGGGACTCCCAGTATGAGAATACGATGATAATATGTATATTTCTAGACTTACGCTTAAAAACATGACATTAGTGGGTGAAAATTGGAAATAACCCCCGAACGGCCCCGTGAGTGGTACCAACACCTTGCACGGGATCAATGTAGCTCATAGGAACTTACCGCGTGATTAAGGGACTGCCGGTTTGAGAATATGACGATAATTTTCATATTTCTAGACTTAGGATTAAAAACATGGCGTTAGTGGGTGAAAACCCGAAACAAACCCCGAACGGCTCCAAGAGTGGCACCAACTCCTCGCACGGTACAAATATAACTCGTAGGAACTACCCGAGCGATCATGGGAATCTCTGTTCGAGAATACGATGAAAAGTTGAATAAATATAGACTTAGGCTTAAAAACATGGCGTTAGTTGGTGAAAACTCAAAATAGCCCCCTAACGGTCCCTTGAGTGGTACCAACACCTCGCACGGGACCAATGTAACTCGAAGGAACTTACCGCGTGATCACGGGACTCCCGATTTGACAATATGACATTAATTTGAATATTTCTAGACTTAGGCTTAAAAACACGACGTTAGTGGGTGAAAACTCGAAACATTCACCGAACAACCCCGTAAGTGGCACCAACACCTCGCACGGGACCAATGTAACCCGTAAGAACTAACCGCGCGGTCACGAGGCTCCCCATTTGAGAATATGATGATAATTTGCATATTTCTACACCTAGGCTTAAAAACATGGCGTTAGTGGGTGAAAATACGAAACCACCCCCAAATGGCCTCGTGAGTGGCACCAACACCTCGCACGTGACTAATCTAACTCTTAGAAACTGACCGCGTGATCACGAGACTCAAGGTTTGAGAATACGATGATAATCTTCATATTTCTAGACTTAGGCAAAAAAACATGGCTTTAGTGGGTGAAAACTCGAAACAGCCGCCTAACGGCCCCGTGACTGGACACAACACCTCGTACGAGACCAATGTATTTCATAGGATCTTACCGCGCAATCACGACCCTCCCAGTTTGAGAATACAATGATAATTTGCATATTTTTGGACTTAGGCTTGAAAACATGGCGTCAGTTGGTGAAAACCCAAAATAGCCCCTGATCGGCCTCGTGAGTGGCACCAACACCTCGCACGGGACCAATGTAACTCGTAGGAGCTGACTGTGTGATCACGGAACTTGAGGTTTTAGAATATGATGATAATTTGCATATTTCTAGACTTAGACACAAAAACATGGCTTTAGTGGGTGAAAACATGAAACAGTCACCTAACGGCCCCGTGAGTGGCAATAACACCTCGTATGGGACCAATGTAACTCGTAGGATCTTACTGTGCAATCACGGGACTCCCGTTTTGAGAATACGATGATAATTTGCATATTTTTAGACTTAGTCTTAAAAACATGGCGTTAGTGGGTGAAAACCCAAAATACCCCCGGAACGACCACTTGAGTGGTACAACACCTCGTAGGGGACCAATGTAACTCGTAGGAACTGACTACGTGATCCCGGGACTCCCAATTTAAGAATATGATGATAATTTTCATATTTCTAAACTTAGGCTTAAAAACATGGCGTTAGTGGATGAAAACCCGAAATAGCCCCCGAACGGCCCCGTAAGTGACAACAACACTTCGCACGGGACCAATGTAACTCGTAGGTCTGACTGCACGATCATAGGAGACCCGATTTGAGAATACGATGATAATATTCATATTTATAGATTTAGTCTTAAAAACATGGCGTTAGTGGGTGAAAACTCGAAAAAACCCCGAACGACTCCATGAGTGGCACCAATACCTCTCACGAGGCCAATATAACTCGTAGGAACTGATCGCTCGATCACGAGACTCCCGATTTGAGAAAATGATGATAATTTAGAAATATCAGGACTAAAGCAAAACATGGCATTAGAGGCTGAAAACCCGAAATAACCCCCGAACAGACTCGTGGGAGGCATAAACAATTTGCACGGGACCAATGTAACTCGTAGGAACTGATTGTGAATTCATGAGACTCCCGATTTGAGAATACGATGATAATTTGCATATATCTAGACTTAGACTTAAAAACATAGCGTTACTGGGTGAAAACCCAAAACAGCCCCCGAACGACTTCGTGAGTGGCCCCAACACCTCGCACGGGACCGAAATAACTCCTAGGAACTTATTGTAAGATCATGTGACTCCCTGTATGAGATACAACAATAATTTTCATATTTCTAGACTTAAGCTTAAAAACATGGAGTTAGTGGGTGAAAACCCAAAACAGCCCCCGAACGGCCCTGTGAGTGGCAACGACACCTCGCACGGGACCAATGTAACTCGTAGGAACTTACCGCGTGATAACGGGTCTCCCTTTATGAGAATTTGATGATAATTGAGAAATATGAGGACTTAATCTAAACATGGCATTAGAGGGAAAAAAACCCGAAATAGCCCCCGAACGGACTCGGGAGAGGCACAAACACTCCGCATGGGACCAATGTAACTCGTAGGAACTGACCATGCAATCACGATACTCCCGGTTTGATAATATGATGATAGTTTGGATAGTTTTAAACTTAGGCTTAAAAAAATGGCGTTAGTGGGTGAAAACTCGAAACAGCCCCCGAATGGCCTCATTAGTGGCAGTAATACCTCGCACTGGACTAATGTAACTAGTAGAAATTGACCGCGTGATCACGGGACTCTCGGTTTGAGAATACGATGATAATTTGCATATTTCTAGACTTAGGCTTAAAAACATGGCGTTAGTGGGTGAAAACTAAAAACAACCCCCGAACGGCCCCGTGAGTGGCACTAACACTTCGCACCGTTCCAATATAACTCGTAGGAGTTGACCATGCGATCACGAGACTCCCAGTTTAAAAAAATGACGATAATTTAAAAAAATCAGGACTTAAGCAAAACATGGCATTAGAGGGTGAAAACTCTAAATATTCCCCAAACGAACCCGTAAGAGACACAAACACTTCGCACGGGACCAATGTAACTCGTAGGAACTGACCGTTTGATCACGGGACTCTCGGTTTGAGAATACGATAATAATTTGCATATTTCTAGACTTAGGCTTAAAAACGTGGCATTAGTGGGTGAAAACCCAAAATAGCCCCCGAACGGAACTGTGAGAGGCACAAACACTTCGCACGTGACCAATGTAACTCGTAGGAACTGACCGTGTGATCAAGGGACTCTCGATTTGATAATACGATGGAAATTTGCATATTTCTAGGCTTAAGCTTAAGAAAATGGCGTTAGTGGGTGAAAGACTGAAATTACCCCCGAACGCCCCCTGATTGTCACAAACACCTCGCACTGGAGGAATATAACTTGTGGGAACTGACCGCCCAACCACCGAACTCCCGATTTAGGAATACAATGATAATTTTCATATTTCTAAACTTAGGCTTAAAAACATGGCGTTAGGGGGTCAAAATCTGAAACAGCCTCGTGAGTGTCACTAACACCTCGCACGGAACCAATATAACTCGAAGGAATTGACCGTGCGATCACGGTACTCTTGGTTTGAGAATACAACAATAATTTGAATATTTCTAGGCTTAGGCTTAAAAACATGGCGTTAGTTGGTGAAAACCCGAAACAACCTCCGAACGGCCAACAACACCTCGCACGGGACCAATAAAACTTGTAGGAACTGATCATGCATTCACGGGACTCCCGATTTAAGAATATGATGATAATTTAAAAATATCATGACTTGAGTAAAACATGGCATTAGAGGGAGAAAACTCGAAATATCCCCCGAACGGACCTGTGAGAGGAATAAACACTTCGTACAGGACCAACGTAACTTGTAGGAACTGGCCGTGCGATCACAGGACTCTGGGTTTTAGAATACGACATTATTTTTATATATATAGACTTAGGCTAAAAAATATGGCATTACTTTGTGAAAACCCAAAATAGCCCCTGAACGGCCTTGTCAGTTGCACCAACACCTCACACGGGAAAAATGTAGCTCGTAGGAACTTACCGGGCGATCACAGTACTCCCAGTTTGAGAATGCGATGATAATTTGCATATTTCTAAACTCAGGCTTAAAAACACGATGTGTGTGGGTGAAAACCAGAAATAGCCCCCGAACGGCCCCATGAGAGGTACCAACACCTTGCACGGAACCAATGTAACTCGTAGGAACTTACCGCGCGATCATGGGACTCTCAGTTTGATAATATAACGATATTTCAAAAATATCAGGACTTAAGCAAAACATGGCATTAGAGGGTGAAAACCTGAAATCGCCCCCGAACGGATCCGTGAGAGGCACAAACACTTCGCATGGGACCAATGTAACTCGTAGGAACTGACCGTGTGATCACAGAACTCCCAGATTTAGAATACGACGATAATTTTCATATATCTAGACTTAGGCTTAAAAACATGGTGTTAGTGGGTGAAAACTAGAAACAGCCCCCGAACAGCCTCGTGAGTGGCACCAACACCTCGCACGAGGCCAATGTAACTTGTAGGAACTAACCGTGTGATAACGAGACTCCCGGGATGAGAATACGATGATAATTTGTATATTTCTAAACTTAGGCATAAAAACATGGCGTTTGTTAGTGAAAACCCGAAATAGCCCTCAAACGGCCCCATGAGTGGCACCAACACCTCGCACCGGACAATGCAACTCGTAGGAACTTACCACGTGATCAGAGGACTCCTGGTTGGAGAATATCACGATAATTTAAAAATATCAGTACTTAGGCAAAACATGGCATTAGAGCGTGAAAACCAGAAATAGCCCCCAAATGGATCCGTGAGAGGCACAAACACTTCGCACGATACCAATGTAACATGTATGAACTGGCCGCGTAATCACGGGACTCTCGGTTTGAGAATACCATGATAATTTGTATATTTCTGGACTTAGGTTTAAAAACATGGTGTTTCTGGGTCAAAACTCGAAACAACACCCGAATGGCCCCCGGAGTGGAACCAACACCTCGCACGGGACCAATGTAACTCCTAGGAACTGTCCGTGTGATCACGGGACTTTCGGTTTGAGAATATGAGGATAATTTGTATATTTATAGACTTCGGCTTAAAAATATGGCGTTGGTGGGTGAAAACCAGAAATAGCCCGCGAATGGCCCTGTTAATGGCACTAACACCTCGCACGGGACCAATGTAACTCATAGGAACTGACCGCGTGATCACGGGACTCTCGGTTTGAGAATATGATGAAAATTATCACATTTCTGGACTTAGGCTTAAAAACTAGACGTTAGTGGGTGAAATGCCCCAAAACAGCCCTCGAACGGCCCCGTGAGTGGCACTAACACCTCATACAGGGCCAATGTTACTCGTACTAACTCACTGCGCGATCAAGGGTCTCCTGATTTAAGACTACGAAAATAATTTGCATATTTCTAGAGTTAGGCTTAAAAATATGGAACTATTGGGTGAAAAACCGAAATAGCCCTCGAACAGCCCTGTGAGTGGTACCAACACCTCGCATGAGACCAATGTAACCCGTAGGAACATACCGGACGATCACGGGACTCGCGATTTGAGAATACGATCATAATTTGCGTATTTCTAGACTTAGGCTTAAAAACATGGCGTTAGTGGGTGAAAACTTGAAATAGCCGCCGAACGACCTCGTGAGTGGCACCAACACCTCGCACGAGACCAATGTACCTCGTAGGAACTTAACGTGTGATCACGTGACTCCCGGTTTGAGAATACGATAATAATTTGCATATCTCTAGAGTTAGGCTTAAAAATACGGCGTTAGTGGGTGAAAACCCGAAACAGCCCCCGAACGGCCCCGTGAGTGGAAGCAACACCTCGCACGGGACCAATGTAACTCTTAAGAACTTATCGCGCGATCACGGAACTCCCGGTTTTATAATACGATGATAATTTGTATATTTCTGGACTTAGGCTTTAAAACATGGTGCTAGTAGGTGAAAAAGCGAAACAACCGCCGAACGTCCCCGTGAGTGGCACTAACACCTTGCACGGGACCAATGTAACTAGTAGGAATTGACCGGGCGATCATGAGACTCCCGGTTTGAGAATACAATGATAATTTGCATATTTCTAGACTTAGGCTTCAAAACAAGGCGTTAGTGGGTGAAAACCCGAAACAACCCCTGAACGGCCCTGTGAGTGGCACCAACACCTCGCAGAGGACCAATACAACTCTTAGGAGATGACCATGCGATCATGAGACCTCCAGTTTGAGAATATGACGATAATTTAAAAATACCAGGACTTAAGCAAAACATGGCATTAGAGGGTGAAAATTCGAAATATCCCCCAAATGGACCCGTGAGAGAGACAAAAACACTTCGCACGGCACCAATGTAACTCTTAGGAACTGACCGTGCGATCACGAAACTCTCGGTTTGAGAATACAACGATAATTTTCATATTTCTAGACTTAGGCTTAAAAATATGGTGGTAGTGGGTGAGAACTCGAAACATCCCCCGAATGGTCCTGTGAGTGGCACCAACACCTCGGACGGGACCAATGTAACTCGTAGGTACTGACCGCGCGATCACAAGATTCCCAGTTTGAGAATACGATGATGATTTGCATATTTCTAGACTTAGGCTTAAAAACGTGGTGTTAGTGGGTGAAAACCCGAAACAGTCCTCGAACGGCCTCGTGAATGGCACCAACACCTCTCACGGGACCAATGTAACTCATAGGAACTTACCGCGTGGTCATAGGACTCCCGATTTCAGAATATGATGATAATTTAAAAATATCATGACTTAATCAAAACATGGCATTAGAGGGTGAAAACCCAAAATATCCCCTGAATGAACCCGTGACAGGCACAAACACTTCGCACAGGAACAATGTTACTCATAAGAACTGACCGTCGATCGCCGGACTCCCAGTTTGATAATACAATGATAATTTACATATATCTAGACTTAGGCTTAAAAATATGGTGTTAGTGGGGCAAAACCCACGGTAACCCCCGAATGGCCCCGTGAGTGGTACCCTTACCTCGAGCGGGACCAATGTAACTCGTAGGAACTGACTATGCAACCACGGGACTCCCGGTTTGAGAATACGATGGTAATTTGCATATTTCTAGACTCGAAACAACCCCCAAACGACCCCGTGAGTGGCGGCAACACCTCGCACGGGACCAATATAACTTGTAGGAACTGACCGCGCATTCAAGGGACTCCTGGTTTGAGAATATGATAATAATTTAAAAATATCAGGACTTGAGCAAAACATGGCATTAGAGGGTGAAAACTCAAAATATCCACCGAACGGACCCGTGAGAGGAACAAACACTTCGTACGGGATCAATGTAACTCGTAGGAACTGACCGTGCGATCGTGGGGATCTGGGTTTGAGAATACGACATTATTTTCATTTAGAAAGACTTAGGCTAAAAATATGGCGTTAGTTTGTGAAAACCCGAAAAAGACCCTGAACAGCCTCGTGAGTTACACCAACACCTCGCACGGGATAAATGTAGCTCGTAGGAACTTACAGGGTGATCACGGTACTTTCGGTTTGAGAATACGACGATAATTTACATATTTTTAGACATAGACTTAAAAACACGGCGTTAGTGGGTGAAAATAAGAAATAACCCCCAAATGGATCTGTGAGAGGCACAAACACTTCGCACGATACCAATGCAACATGTAGGAACTGGCCGCGCAATCACGGGACTCTCAGTTTGAGAATACGATGATAATTTGTATATTTCTAGACTTAAGTTTAAAAACATGGTGTTTGTGGGTCAAAACTCGAAACAGCACCTAAATGGCCCCCTGGGTGGCACCAACACCTCGCACGGGACCAATGTAACTCCTAGGAACTGATCGTGTGATCACGGGACTTTCGGTTTGAGAATACAAGGATAATTTGCATATTTATAGACTTCGTCTTAAAAACATGGCGTTAGTGGGTGAAAACCAGAAATAGCCTACGAACGGCCCCGTGAATGGTACCAACACCTGGCACAGGACCAGTGTAACTTGTAGGAACTTACCCCGCGATCATGGGACTCTCGATTTTAGAATATGACGATATTTTAAAATTAACAGGACTTGAGCAAAACATGGCATTAGAGGGTGAAACCCCAAAATCACCCCCAAACGGACCCGTGAAAGGCACAAACACTTCGCATGGGACCAATGTAACTCGTAGGAACTGACCGTGCGATCACGAAACTACCAGATTGAGAATATAATGATAATTTTCATATATCTAGACTTAGGCTTAAAAAAATGGCTTTAGTGAGTGAAAACTAGAAACAGTCCCCGAACAACCTCGTGGGTGTCATCAACACCTTGCACGAGACCAAGGTAATATGTAGGAACTAACCGCGCAATCATGGGACTCCCGGGATGAGAATACAATGATAATCTGCATATTTCTAGACATAGACTTAAAAAAATGGTGTTAGTGGGTGAAAACCCAAAATAACCCTCGAACGGCCCCATGAGTGGCACCAACACCTCGAACGGGTCCAATGTAACTCGTAAGAACTTATCGTGTGATCAGGGGACTCCTGGTTTGAGAATATCGTGATAATTTAAAGATATCAGGACTTAAGCAAAACATGGCATTAGAGGGTGAAAACCAGAAATAGCACCCAACCGTGAGAGGCATAAACACTTCGCACGAGACCAATGTAACATATAGGAACTGGCCGAGCAATAACGGGACTCTCGGTTTGAGAATACAATGATAATTTGTATATTTCTAGACTTAGGTTTAAAAACATGGTGTTTGTGGGTCAAAACTCGAAACAACACCCGAATGGCCCCCTGAGTGGCATTAACACCTTGTACGGGACCAATGTAACTCCTAGGAACTGACCGTGGGATCACGGGACTTTCGGTTTGAGAATACATGGATAATTTGCATACTTATAGATTTCGGCTTAAAAACATTGCGTTAGTGGGTGAAAACATGAAATAACCCGTGAACGGCCTTGTACGTGGCACTAACACCTCGCACGGGACCAATGAAACTCATAGGAACTGACCGCGTGATCGTGGGACTCTCGGTTTGATAATATGATGACAATTATCACATTTCTGGACTTAGGCTTAAAAATAAGACGTTAGTGGGTGAAAACCCAAAACAGCCCTCGGACGGCCCCGTGAGTGGCACTAACACCTCGTACGGGACCAATGTAACTAGTAGGAATTGACCGCGCGATCACGAGACTCCCGGTTTGAGAATACGATGATAATTTGCGTATTTCTAGACTTTGGCTTTAAAACATGGCGTTAGTGGGTGAAAACCCGAAACAACCCCTGAATGACCCTGTGAGTGGCACCAACACCTCGCAGAGGACCAATACAACTCGTAGTAGATGACCACGCGATCACGAGACCCCCAGTTTGAGAATATGACGATAATTTAAAAATAACCGGACTTAAGCAAAACATGGCATTAGAGGGTGAAAATTCGAAATATGCCCCAAACGGACCCGTGAGAGAGACAAAAACACTTCGCACGGTACCAATGTAACTCTTAGGAACTGACCGTGCGAGCACGAAACTCTCGGTTTGAGAATACAATGATAATTTTCATATTTCTAGACTTAGGCTTAAAAATGTGGCGTTAGTGGGTGAGAACTCGAAACAACCCCCGAATGGTCCCGTGAGTGGCACCAACACCTCGCACGGGACCAATGTAACTCGTAGGTACTGACCGTGCGATCACAAGATTCCCAGTTTGAGAATACGATGATAATTTGCATATTTAGAGACTTAGGCTTAAAAACGTGGCGTTAGTGGGTGACAACCATAAATAGCCCGCGAACGACCCTGTGAGTGGTACAAACACCTCGCACGGGACCAATGTAACTCGTAGGAACTTACCACGTGATCATATGACTCCCGATTTCAGAATATGGTGATAATTTAAAAATATCATGACTTAAGCAAAACATGGCATTAGAGGGTGAAAACCCAAAATAGCCCCCGAATGAACCCGTGACAGGCACAAACACTTCGCACAGGAACAATGTAACTCATAAGAACTGACCGTCGATCACGGGACTCCCAGTTTGGTAATACAATGATAATGTACATATATCTAGACTTAGACTTAAAAATATGGTGTTAGTGGGGCAAATCCCCAAGTAACCCTCGAATGGCCCCGTGAGTGGTACCCACAACTCGAGCGGGACCAATGTAACTCGTAGGAACTGACTGTGTAATCACGGGACTCTCGGTTTGAGAATACTATGGTAATTTGCATAGGCTTCAGAACATGGCGTTAGTGGGTGAAAACCTAAAATTGCCCCCGAACGGCCCAGTGAGTTGCACCAACACCTCGCGCGGGAGGAATATAACTTGTAGCAACTGACCGCGCGATCACCGGACTCCCGATTTGAGAATACGATGATGAATTTCATATTTCTAGACTTAGGCTAAAAAATAGAGCGTTAGTGGGTGAAAACCCGAAACAACCCCCAAACAACCCCGTGAGTGGCAAGAACACCTCACACGGGACCAATATAACTTGTAGGAACTGACCGCGTATTCAAGGGACTATTGGTTTGAGAATATGATAATAATTTAAAAATATCAGGACTTGAGCAAAACATGGCATTAGAGGGTGAAAACTCAAAATATCCACCGAACGGACCCGTGAGAGGCAAAACACTTCGTACGGGACCAATGTAACTCGTAGGAACTGATCGTGCGATCATGGGGATCTGGGTTTGAGAATACAACATTATTTTCATTTAGAAATACTTAGGCTAAAATTATGGCGTTAGTTTGTGAAAACCCGAAAAAGACCCTGAACGGCCTCGTGAGTTACACCAACACCTCGCACGGGATAAATGTAGCTCGTAGGAACTTACCGGGCGATCACGGTACTCTCGGTATGAGAATACGATGATAATTTACATATTTCTAGACATAGAATTAAAAACACGGCGTTAGTGGGTGAAAACCAGAAATAGCCCCCAAATTGATCCGTGAGAGGCAAAAACACTTCGCACGATACCAATGTAACATGTAGGAACTGACCGCGCAATCACGGGACTCTCGGTTTGAGAATACGATGATAATTTGTATATTTCTAGACTTAGGTTTAAAAACATGGTGTTTGTGGGTCAAAACTCGAAACATCACCTGAATGGCCCCCTGAGTGGTACCAACACCTCGCACGGGACCAATGTAACTCCTAGGAACTGACCGTGTGATCACGGATCTTTCGGTTTGAGAATATGAGGATAATTTGCATATTTATAGACTTCGGCTTAAAAACATGTCGTTAGTGGGTGAAAACAAGAAATAGCCCGCGAACGGCCCCGTGAGTGGTACCAACACCTCGCACGGGACCAATGTAACTTGTAGGAACTTACCCCGCGATCATGGGACTCTCGATTTTAGAATATGACGATATTTTAAAATTAACAGGACTTAAGCAAAACATGGAATTAGAGGGTGAAACCCCGAAATCGCCCCCAAACGGACCCGTGAGAGGCACAAACACTTCGCACGGGACCAATATAACTCGTAGGAACTGACCGTGCGATCACGAAACTACCAGATTAAGAATACAATGATAATTTGCATATATCTAGACTTAGGCTTAAAAACATGGCGTTAGTGGGTGAAAACTAGAAACAGCCCCCGAACAGCCTCGTGAGTGTCATCAACACCTCGCACGAGACCAATGTAAGTCGTAGGAACTAACCACGCAATCATGGGACTCTCGGGATTAGAATACGATGATAATTTGCATATTTCTAGACTTAGACTTAAAAACACGACGTTAGTGGGTGAAAACCCAAAAATAACCCTCGAACGGCCCCATGAGTGGCACCAACACCTCGAACGGGTCATATGTAACTCGTAGGAACTTATCGTGTGATCATGGGACTCCTAGTTTGAGATTATCGTGATAATATAAACATATCGGGACTTAATGAAAACATGTCATTAAAGGGTGAATACTAGAAATAGCACCCAAATGAACCCGTGAGAGGCATAAACACTTCGCCCGAGACCAATGTAACATGTAGGAACTGGCCGCGTAATCACGGGACTCTCGGTTTGAGAGTACGATGATAATTTGTATATTTCTAGACTTAGGTTTAAAAGCATGGTGTTTGTGGGTCAAAACTTGAAACAACACCCGAATGGCCCCCTGAGGGGCACCAACACCTCGCACGGGACCAATGTAACTCCTAGGAACTGACCGTGTGATCACGGGACTTTCCATTTGAGAATACGAGGATAATTTGCATATTCATAGCCTCGGCTTAAAAATATGGCGTTAGTGGGTGAAAACCACAAATAGCCCACGAACGGCCCTGTGAGTGGCACCAACACCTCGCACGGGACCAATGTAACTCATAGGAACTGACCGCGTGATCACGGGACTCTTGGTTTGAGAATATGATAACAATTATCACATTTCTGGACTTAGTCTTAAAAACAAGGCGTTAGTGGGTTAAAACCCAAAACAACCCTCGGACGGCCCCGTGAGTGGCACTAACACCTCACAAAGGACCAATGTTAATCTATGAACTCACTGCGCGATCACGGGTCTCCTGATTTAAGAATACGACAATAATTAGCATATTTTTGGAGTTGGGCTTAAAAATATGGCGCTATTGGGTGAAAAACCGAAATAGCCCTCGAACAGCCCTGTGAGTGGCACCAACACCTTGCACGAGACCAATGTAACCCGTAGGAACTGACTGGACGATCACGGGACTCGTGATTTGAGAATACGATCATAATTTACATATTTCTAGACTTAGGCTTAAAAACATGGCGTTAGTGGGTGAAAACCCGAAATAGCCCCCAAACGGCCTCGTGAGTGGTACCAACACCTCGCACGGGACCAATGTACCTCGTAGGAACTTAATGCGTGATCACGGGACTCTCGGTTTGAGAATACGATGACAATTTGCATATTTCTAGACTTAGATCTAAAAATAAGGCAATAGTGGGTGAAAACCCGAAACAGCCCCCGAACGGCCCCGTGAGTGGCACTAACATCTCGCATGGGACCAATGTAACTCTTAAGAACTTATCGCGCGATCACGTAACTCCCGATTTTAGAATACGATGATAATTTGTATATTTCTGGACTTAGGCTATAAAACATGGTGCTAGTAGGTGAAAACCCGAAACAACCACCGAACGTCCCCGTGAGTGGCACTAACACCTCGTACGGGACCAATGTAACTAGTAGGAATTGACCGCGCGATCACGAGACTCCCAGTTTGAGAATACGATGATAATTTGCATATTTCTAGACTTAGGCTTCAAAACATGGCGTTAGTGGGTGAAAACCCGAAACAACCCCTGAACGGCCCTGTGAGTGGCACCAACACCTCGTAGAGGACCAATACAAGTCGTAGGAGATGACCACGCAATCATGAGACCCCCAGTTTGAGAATATAATGATAATTTAAAAATATCAGGACTTAAGCAAAACATGGCATTAGAGGGTGAAAATTCGAAATATCTCCCAAATGGACCCGTGAGAGAGACAAAAACACTTCGCACAGCACCAATGTAACTATTAGGAACTGACCGTGCGATCACAAAACTCTCGGTTTGAGAATACAACACGATAATTTTCATATTTCTAGACTTGGGCTTAAAAATGTGGCGTTAGTGGGTGAGAACTGGAAACAGCCCCCGAATGGTCCCGTGAGTGGCACCAACACCTCGCACGGGACCAATGTAACTCGTATGTACTGACTGCGTGATCACAAGATTCCCAGTTTGAGAATACGATGATAATTTTCATATTTCTAGACTTAGGCTTAAAAACGTGGCGTTAGTGGGTGAAAACCCGAAACAGCCCTCGAACGACCTTGTGAATGGCACCAACACCTCTCACGGGACCAATGTAACTCGTGGGATTATACCACGTGATCATAGGACTCCCGATTTTAAAATATGATGATAATTTAAAAATATCATGACTTAAGCAAAACATGGCATTAGAGGGTGAAAACCCAAAATAGCCCCCGAATGAACCCGTGATAGGCACAAACGCTTCGCACAAGGACAATGTAACTCATAAGAACTGACCGTCGATCACGGGACTCCCAGTTTGATGATACAATGATAATTTACATATATCTAGACTTAGGCTTAAAAATATGGTGTTAGTGGGGCAAAACCCCAAGTAACCCTCGAATGGCCCCGTGAGTGGTACCCACACCTCGAGCGGGACCAATGTAACTCATAGAACTGACTGTGCAATCATGGGACTGCCGGTTTGACAATACGATGGTAATTTATATATTTCTAGACTTAGCCTTTAGAACATGGAGTTTGTGGGTGAAAACCTAAAATTGCCCTCGAACGACCCAGTGAGTTGCACCAACACCTCGCACGGGAGGAATATAACTTGTAGGAACTGACTGCACGATAACCGGACTCCCGATTTGAGAATACGATGATAATTTTCATATTTTTAGACTTAGGCTTAAAAATAGAGTGTTAGTGGGTGAAAATCTCGAAACAACCCCCAAACGACTCCGTGAGTGGCAGCAACACCTCGCACGGGACCATTATAACTTATAGGAACTGACCGCGAATTCAAGGGACTCCTAGTTTGAGAATATGATAATAATTTAAAAATATCAGGACTTGAGCAAAACATGGGATTAGAGGGTGAAAACTCAAAATATCCACCGAACGGACCTATGAGAGGCACAAACACTTCGTACGAGATCAATGTAACTCGTAGGAACTGACCGTGCGATCGTGGGGATCTGGGTTTGAGAATACGACATTATTTTCATTTGGAAAGACTTAGGCTAAAAATATGGCGTTAGTTTGTGAAAAGCCAAAAAAGACCCTGAACGGCCTCGTGAGTTACACCAACACCTCGCACGGGATAAGTGTAGCTTTTAGGAACTTACCGGGCGATCACGGTACTTTCGGTTTGAGAATACGACGATAATTTACATATTTTAAGACTTAGACTAAAAATACGGCGTTAGTGGGTGAAAACCAGAAATAACCCCTAAATGGATCTGTGAGAGGCAGAAACACTTCGTACGATACCAATGTAACATGTAGAAACTGGCCGCGCAATCACGGGATTCTCGGTTTGAGAATACGATGATAATTTGTATATTTCTAGACTTAGGTTTAAAAACGTGGTGTTTGTGGGTCAAAACTCGAAACAACACCTGAATGACCCCCTGAGTGGCACCAACACCTCGCACGGGACCAATGTAACTCCTAGGAACTGATCGTGTGATCACAGGACTTTCGGTTTGAGATTACGAGGATAATTTACATATTTATAGACTTCGTCATAAAAACATGGCGTTAGTGGGTGAAAACCAGAAATAGCCTGCGAACGGCCCCGTGAGTGGTACCGACACCTCGCACGGGACCAATGTAACTTGTAGGAACTTACCCCACGATCATGGGACTCTCGATTTTAGAATATGACGATATTTTAAAATTAACATGACTTAAGCAAAACATGGCATTAGAGGGTGAAACCCCGAAATCACCCCCGAACGGACCCGTGAGAGGCACAAACACTTCGCATGGGACCAATGTAACTCGTAGGAAACATCATGTTTTTAAGCCTAAGTCTATAAATATGCAAATTATCCTCATATTATCAAACCGGGAGTCCCTTGATCGCACGATCAGTTCGTACGAGTTACATTGGTCCCGTGTGAGGTGCTAGTGCCACTAACGGGGCCATTCGGGGGCTGTTTCGAGTTTTGACCCACAAACACCATGTTTTTAAGCCTAAGTCTAGAAATATCCAAATTATCATCGTATTCTCAATGCGAGAGTACCGTGATTGCACGGTCAGTTCCTACATGTTACATTGGTCTCGTGCGAAGTGTTTATGCCTCTCACGGGTTCGTTTGGGTGCTATTTCTGGTTTTCACCCTCTAATGTCATGTTTTGCTTAATTCCTGATATCTTTAAATTATCACGATATTCTCAAACCAGGAGTCCCCTGATCACATGATAAGTTCCTACGAGTTACATTGGACCCGTTCGAGGTGTTGGTGCCACTCACGGGGCCGTTCGAGGGTTATTTCGGGTTTTCACCTACTAACACGATGTTTTTAAGTCTAAGTTAAGAAATATGCAAATTATCATTGTATTCTCATCCCGAGAGTCCCATGATTGCGCGGTTTGTTTTTACGAATTACCATGGTCTCGTGCGAGGTGTTGATGACACTCACGAGGCTGTTCGGGGACTGTTTCTAGTTTTCACCCACTAACGCCATGTTTTTAAGCCTAAGTCTAGATATACGAAAATTATCATGGTATTCTCAATCTGGTAGTTTCGTGATCGCACGGTCGGCAAAAACTTGAAACAGCCAGCGAACGGCCCCGTGAGTGGCACCAACACCTCGCACGGGACCAATGTAACTCGTAGGAACTGACCGTGCGATCACGGGACTCTCGATTTTAGAATATGGCAATAATTTGCATATTTCTGGAGTTATGCTTAAAAACATGGCGCTATTGGGTGAAAACCCAAAACAGCCACCGAACAACCATGTGAGTGGCACCAATACCTCGCACGAGACCAATGTAACTCGTAGGAACTGACCCGAACAATCACGATACTCCCGATTTGGGAATACGATCATAATTTGCATATTTCTAGACTTAGGCTTAAAAACATGGCGTTAGTGGGTGAAAACCCTAAATAGTCCTAGAACTACCTCGTGAGTGGCACCAACACCTCGCACGGTACCAGTGTACCTCATAGGAACTTAACGCACGATTACGGGACCAATGTACCTTGTAGGAACTTAACACGCCATCACGGGACTCCCAGTTTGAGAATACGACGATAATTTGCATATTTCTAAACTTAGGCTTAGAAACATGGCGTTAGTGGGTGAAAACTCAAAACAACCCCTGAACGGCCCCATGAGTGGCACCAACACGTCATACGGGACCAATGTAACTCGTAAGAACTTATCGGGTGATCACGGGACTCCTGGTTTAAGAATACGATGATATTTTTCATATTTCTGGGCTATGGCTTAAAAACATGGTGTTAGTGGGTGAAAACTCGAAACAACCCCCGAACGGCCCCGTGAGTGGCACTAACACCTCGCACGAGACCAATGTAACTAGTAGGAATTGATCGCGCGATCACGAGACTCCTGGTTTGAGAATAGGATGATCATTTGCATATTTCTGGACTTAGGCTTAAAACTATGGCTTTAGTGGATGAAAATCGGAAATACCCCCCGAACGGCCCCGTAAGTGGCACCAACACCTCACACAGGACCAATATAACTCGTAGGAGCTCACCACGCGATCACGAGACTCCCAGTTTGAGAATATGATGATATTTTTAAAATACCAGGACTTAAGCAAAACAAGGCATTAGAGGGTAAAAACTCGAAATATCTCCCAAACGGACTCGTGAGAGACACAAAAACTTCACACGGGACGAATGTAACTCATAGGTACTGACCGCGCGATCACGGGACTCCCGATTTGAGAATATGATCATAATTTTCATATTTCTAGATTTGGGCTTAAAAACGTGGCGTTAGTGGGTGAAAGCCTGAAATTTCCCCCAAACAGCACCGTGAGTGGCCCCAACACCTCGCACGGGACGAATATAACTTCTAGAAACTGAGCGCGCGATCACCGAACTCCCGATTTGAGAATACGATGATAATTTTCATATTTTTAGATTTAGGCATAAAAACATGGCGTTAGGGGGTGAAAACCCAAAACACCCCCCGAATGGTCCCGTGAGTGGCACCAACACCTCGCACGGGTCCAATGTTACTCGAAGGAATTGACCGTGCGATCACGGTACTCCCGGTTTGAGAATACGATGATAATTTACATATTTATAGGCTTAGGCTTAAAAACATGGCGTAAGTGGGTGAAAACTCGAAACAACCCCCAAACAACCCCGTGAGTGGCAGCAACACCTCGCACGGGACCAATATAACTTGGAGGAACTGACCACGCATTCATGGGACTCCCGGTTTGAGAATATGATGATAATTTAAGAATATCAAGACTTGGGCAAACATGACATTAGAGGGTTAAAACTCTAAATATCCCCCAAACGGACTCGTGAGAGGCATAAACACTTCGTACGGGACCGATGTAACTCGTAGGAACTGACCCGTGCGATCACGGGACTCCTGATTTGAGAATACGATGATAATTTCCATATTTCTTGACTTGGGCTTAAAAACGTGGTGTTAGTGGGTGAAAACCCGAAACATCACCCGAACGGCCCCGTGAGTGGCACCAACACCTCACACCAGACCAATGTAACTCGTAAGAACTTACCGCGCAATCACGGGACTCCCAGTTTGAGAATTCGATGATAATTTGTATATTTCTAAACTTATACTTAAAACCATGGTGTTAGTATGTGAAAACCCGAAACAACCCACAAACGACCCTATGAGTGGAACCAACACCTCGCGCGGGACCAATGTAACTCATAGGAACTGATCGTGCGATCACGGGCTTCCGATTGGAGAATACAAGGATAATTTTCATATTTATAGACATAGGCTTAAAAACATGGAATTAGTGGGTGAAAACCTGAAACATCCCGCGAACGGCCCCGTGAGTGGCACCAACACCTCTCACGGGACCAGTATAACTCGTAGGAACTGATCGCGCGATCACGGGACACGCGATTTGAGAATATGATGACAATTTGCATATTTCTGGACTTAGGCTTAAAAACATGGTGTTAGTGGGTGAAAACCCAATATCGCCCTCGAACGGCCCCGTGAGTGGCACCAACACCTCACACAGGACTAATGCAACTCGTACAAACTGACTGCACGAGCACGTGATTGCTGGTTTGAGAATATGATAATGATTTACATATTTTTGGACTTAGGCTTAAAAACATGGCGCTATTGGGTGAAAACCCGAAACAGCCCCCGAACGGCCCTATAAGTGGCACGAACACCTCGCATGAGACCAATGTAACTCGTAGGAACTGACTGGGTGATCACGGGACTCCCGATTTGAGAATACAATCATAATTTTCATATTTATAGAATTAGACTTAAAAACATGGCGTTAGTGGGTGAAAAGCCGAACTATCCTCCGAACGGCCTCATGAGTGGTACCAACTCCTCGCACGGGACCAATGTACCTTGTAGGAACTTAATGCGCGATCACGGGACTCTCGGTTTGAGAATACGTTGATAGTTTGCATATTTCTAGAGTTAGGCTTAAAAACATGGCGTTAGTGGGTGAAAACCTGAAACTGCCCTCGAACGGCCCTGTGAGTGTCACCAACACCTCTCACGGGACCAATGTAACTCGTAGGAACTGACCGCGTGATCACGGGACTCCCGGTTTAAGAATATGATGATAATTTAAATATATCAGGACTAAAGCATGACATGGCATTAGAGGGTGATAACCCAAAATTGCCCCCAAACTGATCTGTGAGAGGCACAAACACTTTGCACGGGACCAATGTAACTCGTAGGAACTGACCGCGCGCCACGGGACTCCCAGTTTGAGAATACGATGATAATTTGTATATTTCTAGACTTAGACTAAAAAACATGGTGTTAGTGGGTGCAAGCCCGAAACATCCACCGAGCGGCTCCATGAGTGGCACTGACACCTCGCACGTGATTGATGTAACTCGTACGAACTGACCGCGTGATCACGAGACTCCCAATTTGAGAATACGATGATAATTTGAATATTTCTAGACTTAGGCTTAAAGACATGGTGTTAGTGGGTCAAAAATCGAAATAGCCCCCGAACGGCCCCGTGAATGGCACCAACACCTCGCGCGGGCCCAATATAACTTGTAGGAACAGACCGTGCGATCACGAGACTCCGCACGATAATGGGACACCCGATTTAAGAATACAACTATAATTTAAAAATGTATATACTTAGGCTTAAATGCATGGCGCTAGAGGGGGAAACCCTGAAACAACTCTGTGAGTGGCACCGACATCTCGTACGGGACCAATATAACTCGTAGAAACTGATATGTTGATAATTATAACTCCTATATGCAATTTTTTAGCTTGAATAAATTTTTTGTAAAACTATTGGGTTATTGATATCATTTTTTGTATCCAATCATTTGCAGGATTACATTGTATCGTTTGCTTTTTTGCACGTGGAACAAATGAAGGAGACAATGGTTTACAACATGAAGATTGTTTATATAATGTTGTGGATATTCAGGATTATGTTTTTTATGTGTCACATCCGTGAGGGCTTTTATTGTTTTATTGTTTAGTTTTATGGCAGTGTGGTTTTTTTTAATTTGATTGTTTAATTTTATGGTCGTGCAAGCTTTATAATAAGAAGGTTGTATATTTACACGGTTTAGAATGTCCAGAAAACGGAGGAAATTCAGTCCAATTTTTTTTGGTCTGTGAATTATTAAGACTTGTAATATTTTTATGTTTGTATATATATTAGTTTATTAATAACGTTCTCGATTCGCAATTTGTGATTTTTTTTATTGTTTTGCCAATAATAAATATTTGTAACACCTCGTACGCATCAAACGTTACATGTAGCAACCGACCGTGCAGTCACATGACCCCTAATTTTAGGATTGGACCAAAAGAGGATTTTTTTAAAATTATAGTTAAATATGATCATGGACTTTGTCCATAACCATTTTTATTTTTTTCGTCGCGCATAAAAATGGTCGCGGCCAAAGTCTGCGACCATTTTTTTCCTTTTTTTTCGGTCGCGGTGTGGGTCACGGACTTTGCCCGTGACCAATTTTTGTCATGGTTGTGGTTCACGGACTTGGGCCACGACCATTTTTTTCCTTTTTTTTCGTCGTGGTGTGGGTTACGGACTTTGGCCGCGACCAATTTTTTTCACAGTTGAGGGTCACGGACTTGGGCTGCGACCATTGTTTCCCTTTGTTTTTTTGTCGCGGCGTGGGTCACGGACTTTGGTCGCGACCAATTAATCACGGTTGTGGGTCACGGACTAAGGCTGCGACCATTTTTTTCCCGTCGCGGTATGGGTCATGGCCCAAGTTCACGACCATCTGTCGTGACCCCCTCTGGGCCGTGACCATTTTTTGGTCACAAACTTGGGCCGCGAGCCACGAAATTGGTCGCGCCCAAAATGATCATGACCCAAGTCCGCGACCCACATTCTTGGTCAGGGATTTTGGCCGTGACCATTATCTAGTTTTAGTGTAGTGATTCAAAGTGTTTGGGGATGAAAACTCGGGATACTGGTAAAATGTGGCCAATTTCAAAATTGGAAAACAAGTTACCAAAACAAGCATCAGATATAAAATTGGAGAGCGACAAGGATTATTGAACTATACATTACACATATATACAAACTTTCTCTTTTCTTTTATTTTCTTCTTTTTCTCATGTTTTCTTTTATTTTCTTTTGCCTTTTGCTTTTTCTTTTCTTTTTTACTACTTTCTTTTATTTTCTCACTCTTTTGATATGCTTAAATTGCAACCACACTACACAACGTCATTCAATCCCATGTAGCATTCCAAACAATGGTATGGAAAGTAATATGTATGGTATAGCTCGAGTTTGGAGGTTGTTATGGGATTTTGGGGTCAGGAAACGAAAGGCTAATATTAAGGCTCAAAGGGGTTGACTAGGAAAATATATAAGGTGAGGTTAAGGCTATTATGGGTGATATAACAAAAATTGCCTATAATCATTTCATAAAGTTTACACAATTCTTGAGTAAAAATAACTTTGAAAATCATGATCAAGTAAATATAAACTCAATTAATGAATAATAAATGAAAGAGTAGAGAGATTACCAATGAAATCAACGTTTTCAAGGAGGAAAGAATAGTGTATAACACTCACAAACAACAAAAAGAACAAAGCTAACTCGGTGCAAGTATATACAATACAACAAAAGGTTATCGAGTTTGAAAAATCTTAAACCAAATCAATAAAACATGAAAAGCGCTTCTGCTCATGGGTAAGCCATAAGAAATTAACCATCACCAATTATCAATTTGGGGCGGACGATGGGGGATTTTCATAACAAGGGGGAGAGGTACACTTGGGTTCCAAGAAAAATCGATTCACCTCCCAAAGGTTTTTCAATTGGAAGGGGAGGTGGTGCAAACATGGGGATACAATCCAACTTGGAAAACAAGTCCGACAAAGACTCCTCATCGGCAAAAAGGGGTAGAAGTTTGAAAAGTTTCTACGAATTATAGGAATCAACCGATAATTCTAATGGTTTAATCATGGAAAATGTATATGGTGATGAAATAAATTCAATCTCAATCAACTCATCCTCGAAAGGAGATTGAATTTTGGGGGAGAAAGACTCACATTCGATGAGAAAATCTTTGAAAGCGCCAAAGAATCCATCTCATCGCAAAGTTCTTCAAGTCTTAATCTATCACCATTAAGGCTTTCCAAAACATGGGAGTAAAAAAGAAAATTTTCTTCCAAAGTAGGCTTCCTAGGCTCTAGATCCTCGGAATCCTCATTTGGTTGAAACTCATCTTCGAAAGTATCGGAATAAGAATCGTCATTGGATTCGAATAATGAATCCAACTCAAGCTCCCAATAAAGATTTTCATTCCGATAAATGTTTTGAAGTCTTTCATTCTCAAGAAAATCTTGAAAATGGAAAACTTGAAAACTATCCCCAAACTAAGAATCATTAGAATGATCGTAATAACTATAGTAGTAGGACATGATTACCTCGTTGTTTGTAGACGGAGAATCCGAGCAAGAAAGTGAGCAACCGTGAATCAAAGTTTCTGAGCGCTCAAATATGTTATACTGCAAAAAAGGTTAAAACAAAGAATACAAATACAAAAGAAAAATACTATGAAATAATAAAACAATTACAATCTAAAACACACTCCCTGACAACGGTGCCATTTTGATCAAGCGCGAACCGTGCATTGTGTGATATGAAAATCGTTGTTATCGGTTCGGCGACCCAATCCAAAAAAAAAAACTAAACTACAACTACACTTGACAACCAAGCAAAACGGTAAGTTGGGTATCGTAAGAAATCCACAGGGAGTGATTAAATTATAGATTTTAATTA
Organism: Sambucus nigra; assembly: GCA_949130495.1. Classification (NCBI taxonomy): domain Eukaryota; kingdom Viridiplantae; phylum Streptophyta; class Magnoliopsida; order Dipsacales; family Adoxaceae; genus Sambucus; species Sambucus nigra. The sequence goes on from OX422209.1 coordinate 617,424,477, forward strand.
TTTAGGTACTTCAAAAATAAAAGTGTAAAAGGTGATAGGGTGTTATGGTGAAAAAGTTAAAAGTAAAATAAGTTAAGTCTAAATGAGAATTAGGATCATGTACCCTCCATGGGCTAAACAACTAATAATTAGAATTTCAGTTTGAAAATATTTAATTGACCATTTTTAGTTAATCATAAACATCACACAATAAGGAATTTAATCCAAAGTTGTGAGATTAAGCATTTAACGAAAAATGGTCCCATGAGGATTAAATTTCGAATATCTATATAAAAGCTAACATTGCGTGAAAAAGAATCTGACTTTAATACTTGAGGTTTCAATTAAACGTAATTTTACACAAAACCTAACTTTCGGAGCTCAAAACCCATAAATGGCAGAAACGAAATCCTGACCCTATTTAACTAGTGATAAGGCATGGTACTAAACTAATTTACAATAATTAACTAAGAAAGCAAGAAATAAACACAATAAACTAATTAAGAAAGCATGTAAATCTAATTAACAAGGCAATAAATCAAGAAATACAACTATGTTGATGGAGAAGATGATGAATAGTTCAACTTACAACACCCAAATGGGTCACAACCAAAGAGAGATCAAGAAGAGCTCTCAATACCCAAACCCTAACCTAAATATCTATTAAAACCGAGTCTCCCATTTATTACAACAAAAATCCTATAAATAGTAAGATGGAAAAGAAATAATAAAGAAAGAAATGAAAACGAAGACAGTTGTCAAAAATACAGGGGATCGATCGACCCTAACATTCGATCGATCGATGGTTCAGAATAAAGCTGACTGTATCCATCAATTTCAAAATTGATGATGGGTCGATCGATAGATCAAGAAGGTCTGCATCAAGTTTCTCCTGTTTTTGGTTGGTTGAAAATCCTCTTTCGTTAAAATCGTCGTAACTTCTTCATTAGGAATTGAATTCAAGCACCATTCACGGCCACGCGAAGCTTGCAAGGAGGAATAAAACTTTCGTGTAGATGTGGGGGATACTTACCCAAACTATGAAATGATAAAAATGCCCTTGCGCGTGACAATGTGTACGGAACTTCACCAGAATGCGTCCGAACTTCATTCTAAGCATCCAAATACCTATAAAATCTCAATTAACCCATGCAAAGCATGTATATATAGAAATCCGAGTTTTTTTTTATTAATGAGCATAAATATAGGGATTAAGATATTTAAGGGGGATAATAACTCATAGGTTAACGGGTGAAATGCGCAATATTTATGTCATATTTAATGTGTAATATAAGCAAATGAATATGGGAGTTGACACATGGGGATGTTGGAGTTTTCTCCAGTAGGGGAAATACTTTAGCCATGAGTAGAGATGCTCATAATAGTGGCAAAAAAGGAATGAAATTTCAGAGTGTTGTGTAGGAACCAGGGTAAATTGGTAGAGTAATGAAGAAATATTTAGATGTGTGATTCCTAAAGAATATTAGTCACGAGATGGAATAGTAGGGGTAACCATTGGACTAAAGGACACCGTTAGTAGAGATATAGTGGGAAGTGCAGAACGACATAACTGGGATAGTGAGATTACATGGGGAGACACTTGAGGTCTTATCTACCAGGGACAAAAAAAATATCTCAATTTTGGGAGAGTGTCCAAGAGGCCATGGGTATGGAGTTACGATTGAGTACGACCTATCACCCGCAAATGGACGGACAGACCAAGCGAGTGAATCAGATGTTAGGGGGTATGTTATGAATGTGTATCCCTAATTTTTGTAGAAGTTGGGAGTAGTATCTCCCAGTGTTGGACCTTGTCGTTTGAGGCATTATACAATATACCTTGTCTTTCTCTCGCTTGTTGGTTCGAGGTAGGGGACACCAAGCCGCTTGGGCCAAAGGTGATTCAGCATACCTCCACCAGGATCGAGATGATTCAGAGTTAGATACAGATAACAGGACATACAGAAGAACCATGATGATGCCAAGTGTTCCTTTCTGGAGTTTAACATGGGGGATTTGGTGTCGCTACGTGTATCTCCTATGAAGGGGATAATGAGATGTGGGAAAAAAAGGAAATTGGCGCCAAGGTATGAAGGGCCATTTTCTATTATCAAGCGGATCGGGCCAGTAGCGCATAGACTCGGTTCGCTAGAGCACTTGTATTATATCCGTAATGTGTTCCGTATTTCTGCATTAAAACGATATCTCGGGGATGAGTTGGCTTACACTCACATTGCGTTGGAGGAGATTGATTTACATCCCAACATTACAAATGAGTAAAGACTGGTGGTCATCTTAGACTATAGCGAGGGGAGACTGATGTCGAAGACAGTTCTGCTGGTATGTGTTCAGTGGAGGTATTATGATGCATGTGAGTCTACCTGGGAGCGCGAGAACGAGATGCGCAAAAGACATCCAGATTGGTTCTTACAAGGTATACCTTTCTTTTTCAAATTTCGGGATGAAATTTTGTTTTTAGGGGGAAGTACGTAATACCCCATATTTTTATTATTTTTAAAATTGGGAATTAGTTAAACGTAAAATGGGAAATTAATCCAGATTAAAATAAATATTAATTAGCGAGATAAGGGTTAATATTTATTTATGTTGAATATTACTTAGTGAATGAGTAATAATAAAGATAAAGGAACATTAAAATTATCGCGAGTGAGAAATACGATAGTTACAGTAAGTTAGACGTGGCACGCATGTTAGTTGTGTTGTGACTCAATTTAATGAAATAAAAAGTAAATTACTTTTAAACCATCCAAATGGTCATTTTGAGTGTGAAAAAGTTTTCGAAATGATCGAGATAGTAAGAAAAGTCTACCCGGTGGTTTAATTTGTGTCCCAAGGAACTTTTATGCCAAATTGGCACCCCGATGGGTATTTTAGTCATTTGTATTTTTGGGGAAATATGACATACTAAATTTAAAGGTTTATATCATATGATAATAGGAGTCTTTGAGGGTTACAATTAATAGAGTTGGAGAGAGGCCATAGGAGGGAGAAGAGAGGAGGTTCCAAAGGCTAGACCACCAATCCCTGCTTCAGTTGCACCACCAACACCACCACTGTGTAGATCGAGGGAAGAGGAACACCACCATACCCATCGTCTTAATAAATCAGACCTACTGTAAAAGGAAAGTGTTTAAACTTGTGAACCTATAAGAATATATGATGTACATGTTAGAGTAGGCTAAATTACTTATGAAATTCATGTGTTTTGGATTAATTTGGAAGACATATATCATAATATTGGGTGAAATTGATATAGGATATTTTCCCTCATGCATGTAGTATAAAACCCACGAATTTACATTCAATCTTGGTGAAGAAATCTGGAATCTCTAATGATGTATTAAAGAAATAGGAAATTCTAGGGTTTCTAAGATTATATTGGATTAAATCTGATTTAGGGTTGTTTTGTAAGAGATTAATGATTATCCTACGTTAAAAATCATTGATACATGTTACTACAATGTTATATACCTTTATTTGGGAGATCGGGATAGTATAATAATGGTTTGGAGGTGTAAAAATGGAGAAAACTCATAACAGGCAAAGGTAGAAGATGATACTTGTAAGGGTGAATCAATTCGGTTCCTCATCGAATAGATTCTGGAAGGAGAATCAATTCGAACCAGGGTCGAATTGATTCGGCTGCCCAAAACTTTAGCCACTTTTATCTTTTTGTTTAGAATCTTTGGGAAATGTTTTGTATTCACTTGTTGGATTAAAATTTATATATAATGGGGATTATATTGATGTACCAGTAGGTATAGATTGGGTTTTAAGATAGGCCCTATGAGGGGAATTTGAGGGCTAAATTCATTAGGCTTAATCTAGGGGGAAAATCTAAATTGAAGGATCATTCGAGTCACGGGAATTCGAGAAAAAAATGGCAACTTAGACCAGTAGGATATGAGTGAGTTACCTATTGATATTATGTATAGAATATTGGACACACCTCGAGTGGCAAGAGGTACTTGAGTACGTATGACAAGAAGTATAATTGAAATTTACTAATACGTGGGATATTCGAGATATAAGTATACTACGTATGGGACTTGTGATATAGGTTGGGAGTATACCTATACTGGTGGTACAAATACATAGGTTGTGTGTATACCTATTGCATGATTCTTATGTGTATGACATACCTATGTTTCTTGTTATCGGGGGAAGGTTTCACATCGTGCACGACCTTATCCTCATGAGCCCATTGGGGGGATTTTAGACTTGTACCTAGAATATAGGACCTTGGATAAGTGTTATCTGAGATTATGATAGTTTCAACGATTGAATGGGAGCATAGGTATGTGCGTGACCCATTTGTCTAGGGACTATGTTCGCCTACAATATATGTGATTTGTCTTTATGGTTCGAGGGAGATACAGAACCAACTATCCTTTATACGGTGCGTGATGTACTAGGACATGATAATAGAGTATGCATGCACCGCAGGTCTCAGCCTAAGGGTGCTATTTTAGTGTGTGTGTGTGTATATATATATATATATATATATATATATATATATATATATATATATATATATATGCGCGCACACACAATTGTGATTTATTCTACTGGCTGTTCTTAGTAGATAAGAAAGATAGTGAAATAAAAAATAACCTAAATGAAGGGAAACTTAACATCTATTTGGAAAATTATTAATTCATTTGAAAGATAATGAAAAAGTGTGGTAAAATATTGTATGGATGATACGGTTGAGCATTATATGTTATAATGCATAGTAATATAAATGATTGTGACTAGTTAGTCGGGATAGCATAATTAGGATGGGTTAATAGTATACGTTAAGTGTGCACACTAGTTGAGAGGTGAGACTTCTCAAGTGAGAGTCAGTGAACTAAAATGTGTATAATATATACTTTTAAACATTTTAAATACTTGCTAAAATATTTTAAATTGTTTTGTACTCAGGCTTCGACCCGTTTCTTCCAAATCTATTTTTCTTTGTGCAAACCATTTTAGGTGCCCAACCACAAGGAGGCCCAACATAGGAGTTCTTTTCTATTTGTCGTTGCTGAAGTTGCTGTGGACGATTGCAGGTTCTCGTTTGATAGACGCATGCATTTTCTTGCAGATCTGATACACTCATTACTTTATCTCAGTCGGTCATGGTGCCCATTTTCCATTCATATTTGTTCCCGGGACATTGTACTTCTTTTATTATTAAATTGAGGATTTAGTTTTTATGGATTATTGTATTAGAGTTTCAGACGGGGGTGTTTACTCCTGTCATATTTGATTTGATTCAGTATTTTATTATTTGTGGTGTTGATTTATTTAGTATGGTGAATGTAATATTTAATTGTTTAATTGTTTTGAGTCATTGCATGTTAATAATAAAGATAAAATTCCACTTCAAATACTAGGTGGTTAGTAAATATTAAAAAGTTTTTCGACAGTGATGCTAAGAATGAACCAATCTGGATATTCTATTTTTAATTTAATAAAGGCAAGATCACCCGGTATTTAATTAAGCGCGATGTCACAATTATGGGATTACCTAAGTCTCAATGGCTATTTCTTGTGATGATATGAGTGCAATTCATATGTCCACTAATCCAGTCGAATATTCCTGAACTAAGCACACTATGATAAGTGAGCATTTCATTCATGATCGCATTAATGATAGCGTCATTTCCTTGAGCTTTGTGAGCGCCGAACATCAATAGCCGGTATTTTCATGAAAACTTTAGATGCACTTAGATTCGAGAATCTCAGGAAGTAATTGGGTATTTATTCCATTGATTGTTTTCGGGTACTTTATCTAGTGTAGAGTGATAATCATGTTCGTATCATTTATTCCTATTGCTAGATTGTATTTTTATGTTTATATATGATTTTATGTTGAAAAATATTGAAAAATTCAAAAAGATTTTTGATTACTTAAAAAAAGTTTGAAAAATTCCAAAAAGATTTTAAAAATTCCAATATTTTTAATGAAAAATTTATAGATGAAAATTTTAAAAAAGATAAAAAGATTTTTGTATTTTTATTTTCACCATATATAGATGTGCATTTAAGATGCTCGAATCGCCCCCACATCTAATATATGAATGATACTTTTTCGTGGTGTTTTGATACATAGCTTCATTTCTTTAGTGTTCTTAATAATGTATGGTCAGATTTCGTTGTGCTTTGATGAGTATTTTCTTTATGCTAGACTCTTTATCACCTTAATTTCACACGTACACATAAATTTTTAACATTGTTCTTGCTTATCATATGTTGAATACGATTTTCTCATATCAATTGTGTTTAATAATGAACCAAACGTATTAGAGATAAGTTATGCTTGTAAGAACCATTGCATTGATTTCATTTTTCAAAAAAAAAATTTATGTTATGCAATGGAAATGGGTTATGAAAGATAAAAATTTTAAATTACTCAACCAAGATTTTAACAAACTTAAAGGTATGGTTAAGAGTCTGAAGAAACTTGTTGAAGAAACTCTTTTTGTTTATGAAATAATTTCACACAAGATGTGTAAAAATGCTAAAATAGTACAGACGAGATAACTTAAGAGTCTTAGTAACACAAGGTTTTAAAGATATTTAAATATCCCGATTAACCTTTTTAAAAAAGAAAGTAGCATGCAAGAATTAAGAGTAATTCACAGTACACAAGAATTTTTACATGGTAAAACTTCAAAGGCTTTAGAAACATCCACGGAGACCTCTACGCCACAAGACAAAATCTACTAAAAATGGAACAAGGTTACAGGTTTTAAGCATGAAATTACAAGATCAAAAATAGAAATAAAATATACCTAATATGCCAAAGCTACACCTCCTTTCAGTACTTCTTCTCTAGCCCAACAGGTTTTTGAACTTCCTTTTTCTTTAGGTTTTCTTTACATCGACTCAAGTACAGGTCTCTCTGGGAAAATAGCCACACTCACTAAATCGTAAAGTGTGTCAAACTGAAAGGGATGTGTTTTTCTAAGATCTTATATGAACATACAAGAATACACCCACACTTATACAAACATTCCTACAAGTCACACACAATTTTTTAAATGCCCTGATATAAACAATAGAAATATCATAAAAGACAAGATATTTAGATCTAATTAGATATAAAAGTAGATCTAAAAAAATTTATATACACAAAATAAATTTCACCATAAATTTAAATCAATTTGAAAATAAAACTAGATCAAATATTAAAATTTATTTTTCAAATATTTATGGTTTTAGATCTAACACGTTTGTGGATCTAAAACTTATTTTGAAAAATATATAGAGATCCAACAAACTGAAAATGTTTCTAACAAAATCTAAGCAAAAAAACGTATATAGAAACATATTTAATTGATTTGTGTGTCCAAATGTTTCATAGAAGTTAGATCCTTGATTATAGAAACAAAAATTAAGTCCTTAGACGTGTGAAGGTTATTTCAAGGGAGAAACTAGATCTAAAGAAGTTTTGGTATGAATATATGATTTGAACTCTCCAAACTCAACTCACGTTTTTGAAAACCCTAAAGATTTTTCAAAAAGTAAACTCTCGTTTCCAAAAATCATTTTAGGAGAGAAACATACGTAGGATTTAACACTCTGTGTATGAAAAATAATTTTCCCCCTTTTGTTTCTCTTTAAACTCGGATTTTTATCTATAAACTGACCTCTCTCTCTATCTCTCTTTATCTTTCTATATTATCTCTTTAAAATACCAAAGTCTCAAAAAATGAAGACGAGGTGTGCTTTTATAATGAAGTTAGAAACTACTGGATAATGGGTTTGAATTATACTGTTATGATTAAGTCTACCTATTTGATCTAAATCTTACAATTTAAAATGTGGTGTAATAAGTAGGATTGAATCGTTACAGACAGCGATATGTTAAGACATCCTATTAGTATAAAAGGTTATCACATGGGTTGATAAAGAATTGTTGTAAGCCTTAGATTAAAATGGACCAACGGTGATAAAAGTGTATAAAAAATGTGTGTATAAAGAAACATAGTTTCAACAAATAAGGTAACGACATGTGGCAGACAAGTGTCGTACATTAATAGAATAAAAAACGCATGATATTAAATCGACTTAAAATTTTGGATAATTCTAATTTCCACCAAAAGGTTTTAAAAAAATTAACATGTGACACCCCGACTAATTAAATACCGGGTAGCTACTCCTTTATTAAATTAATTCAAAATGCCAAGTTGGCTCAGTTAATAGCATCATTGTCGAAAACATTTTAAAGATTACTAACCACCTAGTATTTAAAAAGTAAGTGCCAAATTTTAATTAAAGTCTGATTAACATGCAACAAGTGTAATAAAGAATAATAACACCATTCACCATAATGAAGTAAATAGAATGACCATCACATAACGTAAATAAAGTCTGGAGGACAAACTCCTCACTACAATCCCATAACTGAAATAAGTAAACCGAAAACTAAAACAGTACACGCCAAAGTCTGAAAATTGAAATGGAAATGTAACTCTAATAGAAATGGGCAACATGCCCTACAACTGATAGATAATGAATCTGGAATCCAAGTGATAGAGGCGTCTACAAGCAAATCCCTGTAGCTTCCACAAACAGTTATAGCTCGTCACCTGAATGAATGTCCTATGCATGGTGTCCTTGTGGATGGGCACCTAAAATGGTTTTACAAAGAAAAATAGATTTGAAAAGCAAACGGGTCAGAGCCCGAATGTGGAGTTATATTTTAAAAACCTGCAAGTGCTTTAAAAAACATTTAAAACATTAAATGCAAAGTACATGTTAGGACGTGCACTCACATGATATTCTCACCTCTCATCTAACGGTGCACTTTTAACGTAAGTACCCATCTATAACGACACAAACCACTAGCTAAGTAACATCATCTCTAGCTAGACTATCATAGGTCCTACCCATATTACTCGGTTCTATTAACATTATAACGCTCGTAATTAAGTAGGGGTTTAACGTAAACTCAGATGCTCAATATGCAATATATATATATCACTATCAGTTAACTCGTTATTTTTCTCGAAACAATACCGTAATTATATTCACAGCCATAACATGAAGGTTCCCATTAATTAAGTGTATATTAATCACATCATAAATATACTATACAAGCACCCTGAGAACTAAGCTGTGGTGCACACATACTCTGCTATCCATCCCGGTACATCACGTACATAAGGATTACATATTCCGAATCTCTCAGGAATAGTTCACAGATAACAACATCACAAACAATGGAGGCGAACACAGTCACATCACATAGGTCACGCACATACCTACGCTCCTACGATCAGCGGACTTATTAATATCCCAAGAAGTCTTTCTATGACCTATGTTCATCAAGGTAACCAGTCTAAGTCCGGGCAACACAAGGATTAGAGGGCCCTAAGCGAACGCAAACCTCCCGTGATAGCAAGTATGGTAGGTATGTCATACGCACAATTCATATACCAATACTAAGTAAACACACGTCTTAGTAATCTCGTAGTTTAATCATAGTACATATCGCATTCTCATACCAACTTATAATATCTACAACTTATATTATTTCGGTTTGTAATAATACGCGCCATAATTCATTCTCACATCGTAGTAGACACTCACGTCTCAACCCAAACCGTCCATTTAATATAACTCTCGTATCTAATTTCCTTCTCATAAATACCCGAAAGTCCCAATTCTATCGTTACATCATCCTCGGAATGTTATCTATATCCTCGAACAAGTTTACGGAACTCCAAAAATCAAAACAATCCAAAAAGGCCCAAACTGTCAACTCGTTAGAAGTCTCGTTCGAACGAGACTGTTCGAACGAGATCCCTCTGTCAACTCGTTAGAAGTCTCGTTCGAACGAGGCTGTTCGAACGAGATCCAGTTCGTTCGAACGAAAAGTCCCTTCTAACGAGATCTCGTTCGAACGAAGTTATCGAACGAGGCTCCCTTTCGTTAGAACGACTGGTCAATTCGTTAGAAGCTCGTTCGAACGAGTTCGTTCGAACAACCTGGGCAGGGGCTTCTAACGACCTACCAGATTCGTCCCAGATTTTCCTAAAACTCGTTTTTCACCATTTTTAACACCTCAAAGCTTCTCCAAAGTTCGTTCTAACAGTGTTTTAAGTCCTCTAATCGTACTAAAACATGCTAAGGTCATATACTAACATCTTTTAAGGCATTAATGCATCCTAAACATCATTAAATCACAAGATTTTATACTTTTCCCCAATTTTATCAAGAACATGAACCCTAGATTTATATCATCATCAAATCCCAGAATTCAATCCGTTTTAATTTCTTCTAATCACAATTATCATGAGAATAATCATCTACCTATCATTCTACATGCAATTCTCTTCAAGATTTTCAAGTTCTAAACTCCAAACTACATGGGTTTTCATATTTCACCAAGAACAAACACAAAATTCGAATTTTTCTAACATGGAAGGAACATTCTTTGAAATTAAATGGAATTAAGTCACTTGCCTTGGTTGTCTCTGAGTTTGGATGATGGTTTGATAGAGTTTTTCTGCAGAATTCCCTCTCTCCAAGCTTCTTCTCCAATGGTAGCTTAAGGTGGCTAGGGTTTGATTTGGAGAACTTAGAAAACTCTTCTAATAACCTACGTAGCCTTCTAGGTTAATATGGTTTGGTTAATGGGCTTAGTGGGTTAAATCCACATCAGATTAAGACTCCCAATTTTCGTCACTTTTAATTCCTCAAAATGTAAAATTACCAAAATACCCTTTAAGTTGCCGGTATGGCCTAAAAATACCCCGAGACCCAAACTACACCCCCGGCTAGTGTTTTCTGACTATCTCGACCCTTCCGGACGCGTTGGCGCACTCAAAACGACCATACGGGTAATAGAAATAAAAATCACTTTTTATAATTAAAATAATATACCATGACGCGGCGGTCACACGCGTCTTCACAAAATTCTCAAATTGCCGTATATAAATCTCACGACAAATTTTATAATACCAAATACATATATAAAAACATTTATGCACATAATCAAATACCAACTCGCATCTCGTTAGTATTTATAACCCGGATTAATTTCTAATTAATACGCATTTAATTAATTAATCCCAAAAATAAATATAGCCAAAAGTACGGGGTATTACATACTTCCCCCCCAATAATTGAATTTCGTCCCGAAATTTGAAACTAGAAAGTACCTGCTAAAAATAACTCTGAATAACGTTCGCGCATCTCATCCTCGCGCTCCCATGTGGACTCCTCGACATTGTGATGTCTCCACTGAACACGCACTAACGGAACTATCTTTGACCGCAGTTTCCTCTCACTTCGGTCCAAAATAGCAATCGGCCCCTCCTCGTAGGAGCTATCAGGCTGGAGATCGATGTCCTCCACAGCAATGTGAGAATGAGCCAAATTATCTCTAAGGTATTTCCTCAGCGAGGAAATATGGAACACATCGTGAATCCGATGCAAATGCTCCGGTAACCCAAGTCTATACGCAACCGGTCCGATCCGCTCAATAATAGGAAACGGCCCCACATACCTTGGTGCCAACTTCCCCTTCTTCCCGAAATGCATAATCCCCTTCATAGGAGATACTCTGAGCAAAACCTGGTCCCCCACTTGGAACTCTCTGAAAAACCTCTTCGCATCAGCATAACTCTTCTGTCTGCCTTGAGCTACCCGAATGCGACTCCGAATCAACTAAATCCTTGCCGAAGTATCCTGAATCACTTCCGGCCCAAGCAGTTTGTTGTCCCCCACCTCTAACCAACATGCTGGGGAACGACAAGGCCTACCGTACAACGCCTCAAACGGAGCCATGCCAATCGTGAACTGATAGGAGTTGTTGAAAGCAAACTCCACCAGTGGAAGGTACTGCTCCCATCCACCCCCGAAGTCAATAATGCACATGCGTAGCATGTCTTCTAACATCTGATTCGTGCGCTCTGTCTGCCCATCGGTCTGCGGATGATAAGTTGTACTCAATCGCAACTCTGTGCCCATTGCCTCCTGGAAACTCTCCCAAAACCTCGAAACAAATATCTTGTCTCTGTCAGACACGATATTTAGGGGCACACCGTGAAGTCTTACAATCTCTGAAATGAAGAGCTGGGCATACTGTCCCGTAGTGTAGTCAGTCCTTACGGGTAAAAAGTGAGCGACCTTGGACAACCTGTCCACAATTACCCAAACGGAGTCGTGACCCCTCTGCGACGTAGGCAACCCCATGATAAAGTCCATGGATATGCTCTCCCACATCCACACCGGGACCTCCAACGACTGTAGCAATCCTGCCGGTCTCTGATGATCCACTTTTACAAGCTGACAAGTGGCGCATTTCGAAACAAACTTAGCGATATCTTTCTTCATACCGCTCCACCAATACTGGCGTCTCATGTCTTGGTACATTTTGTCCCCTCCGGGATGTACCGCGAACCGTGAGCCGTGCGACTCTGCCATCACCTCGTGTCGCAATTCCTCCCCTTCCGGAACCACTAATCTCCCATTGAAGCGTAATCCCCCGTCTGAGCTAACGGTATAGGACTCGGCTCCCTCTGCTAGTAATCGAACTATCTGCTCCTGACAGAACGAGTCATTAGCCTGTGCCCGTACTACCTTCATGACAATCTGCGGTGTAACGGTCATCATAGACATGAAAGATCGGGCAACTGCATCCTGGTGTCCCAATTCCTTCCACTTAGCCTTCCACACCTCTGCCACCTCATCTGCTGGCCTACGGCTCAACGCGTCTGCTACCACGTTAGCCTTACCTGGGTGATACTGGATGTCGAACTGGTAGTCCTTCACAAACTCAAGCCACCTACGCTACCGCATATTCAACTCCTTCTGCGTGAACAGGTACTGTAGGGACTTGTGGTCCGTGAACAGTTGGAACTTCTCCCCCAAAAGATAGTGCCTCCAAATTCGTAGGGCAAATACCACTGCCGCCAACTCCAAATCATGCGTGGGGTAATTCTTCTCATGAGGCTTAAGCTTACGGGAAGCATAAGCTATGGCCTGTCTCTCCTGCTGCAATACACCTCCAAGCCCTTGCAAAGACGCATCGGTGTAAACCAAATACTCAACTCCCGGTCTCGGCAATGCTAACATAGGTGCTGAGGTCAATTTGTCCTTCAATTCATCGAATGCCAACTGACAGGCATCACTCCAGATGTATGGCACACCCTTACAAGTCAGATGTGTCAAAGGACCTGCTATCTCCGAGAAATCCCGAATAAACCTCCTGTAGTATCCTGCTAGACCCAAGAAACTACGAATCTCCGTTGGTGTCGTGGGCTGTCCCCACTCCCTCACCGCTGATACCTTCCCCGGATCAACAGATATTCCCTGGTCGAAAATAATGTGTCCCAAAAACTGGACTTCCTTCAGCCAAAACCCACACTTCTCATATTTTGCATACAACTAGTTTTGACGAAGTGTCTGCAAAACCTGCCTCAAATGCTCGGCGTGCTCCTCCTCTGTCTGGGAGTAAACCAGAATATCGTCAATGAAGACAATGACAAACTGGTCTAGGAAATCCCTGAACACTCTGTTCATCAAGTCCATAAACACAGCTGGAGCGTTGGTCAGGCCGAAAGGCATAACCCGAAACTCGTAAGAACCATACCTCGACAAGAATGCAGTCTTAGAGACATCCTCCTCCCTGATACGCAACTGATGGTATCCCGATCTCAAATCAATCTTCGAGAAGAAAGAAGCTCCTCTCAACTGGTCGAATAAGTCATCGATTCGAGGCAACGGATACTTATTCCGTATCGTGACCTTATTCAACTCTCGGTAGTCCACACACAATCTCAGTGAGCCGTCCCTCTTCTTCATAAACAGAACTGGAGCGCCCCAAGGTGAGGTACTCCTGCGAATAAAGCCCTAACCTAACAGTTGCTCTATCTGATCCCGTAACTCCCTCATCTCAGCTGGAGCCATATGGTACGGTGCGCGTGCTATAGGTCTCGTACCCGGTAGAAAATCTATAACAAAGTCTATCTCTCGACTGGGGGGTAAGCCTGGTATCTCCTGAAACACATCCGAATACTCCCTGACTACTGGGATAGAATCTAAAGGAATCACTACCTCCTTAGAGGTATCCTCCTCAATGTAATACAGATGAGCGGTCGATCCTCCCTCTGGGCGAGGCATTGCCACTATAAACATCTCTTGCCCCGAAATGGCAAAAACAATGCTTCCGCTGAAGCAATCAATCGTGGCCCTATAAGCTACGAGCCAATCCATACCGATAATCACATCGTGAACATGCATATCTAAAACTAACATGTCTGCAGGTAATACCAAACCACCAATCTCTACCCCCACTCCCCGGCATATAAAGAAAATAAGTGACCCACTCCCCAATGGTGAGTCAACACACGTCACTGTGCTCTCTGCCGTAGCTAATAATCCTAAAGCTTTCGCGAAGTGTGTAGCTATAAAACAATGTGTAGCACCCGTATCAAATAACACCCGACCCATAGTGCCATGGATAGTGATATGCCCGTTTATACCCTGAGCCTGGGCGGGGATTACCTCTAGTACGGACAACCCTACGAGGGGACGACCCTTCAGTAGGCCCCAGCTGGCCACCACCAGACTCCAGACGACAGTACGAGGGGCCGACCCTCCACCAGACTCCAGACGACAGCACGAGGGGCCGACCCTCCACCAGGCTCCGGACGACAGTACGAGGGGCCGACCCCCAGGCTCCGGACGACCCTACGAGGGTACGACAGTACGAGGCCAGAACTAAGCCAGACTCGCTACCGGAAGGAACTTTGCCCTCGGCCTCGGCTCATAGGCCAAGGGTGACATCCTGACAGCGCGTGGTTTGGGAGACGCGTGGAACAGTGCGCGTGAGGCTCATATGACACGTGGCAGACCGTTATAACCGAATCACACCCTCACGTGAGGGAATATTGTGTCATCATTTGGCATCTACAGGTGTCAACAGGGGGTTGGCTGGATCATTATTCACATGCACCATGCTTACCTGGGGGGGGGTACACTACACCCCCCAAGACCTATATATACTTGTCACCTACAACCCTACAGGGGATCGATCCTTGAACAGTAGCCCTAGATAAAACTCTGCTTGCACACACAGTAGAGAGAGGGAGAGAGAGTTATGTGCATTGTATCCAAGGCCATTAGTGCCCATACTTAGTGGATCACACACTCACAGTGGATGTAGGCCAATTTGGCTGAACCACTATATATCGTTGTCTAATTTCCTCTTATACTCATCCCCTTCTATACACTTACATACTTATATACTTACATCTCTATGGCTGCCATAACTACTACTGTTTGAGCTCACCATCACTTACCTGGTGGTGCTAAATCTTAGCATCATCAGTTTGGCGCCGTCTGTGGGAACGAGAAGACATCTCTTCCTTTGTACAGCTTGACCTCACTGGGCACTCTGGTGGTGAACCAACACTCCCCCTGAGAGGAGGTGTTTCACCATTGAAAGAGACCTACTAAGGTTCCCAAGCTAACCAGTATTTTCTTCAGTTCAGCTCTTCATAGCTCAAGCACATGGCACCTGAGATGCCACCGCCACCACTTCCCCCGCCGGATGATGGGGGAAGACCCAGTTCCAGTCAGCCACCACCTCAGTCTGAGATGGCTGATGTGGCAGCAGCCCTAAAGTCTCTGGCAGCCAGCCAGCGGATGATGCAGGAGCAGTTTACAGCTCTGAGTCAGAATATACTGAGACCACCAGGGGTCTCACCTGAGATGATTACTCCGGCAGCAGCTCCAGGACATCATGAGGCCAGGGGACCACCCCAGGCACCACATAAAGACCTGCCACCCCCTCAGCGGCGTAGGGATGTTGCTGACCCCCGGCGTTTACGCCTGGGGAGGCAAGGAAACCCTTGCCCAGAGGACAGGTATGATGATCTGGAGGAAGAAGAGGCTCCAGTAGAATGCTGGGAGCCATATGAGGTCTCCAACAATACAGTACGACCCCTCCAGGACAGTAGAGGAAAGTGCGGGAGACCAAACCATGATGATCGCCCAAGAGGCTCTGCTTTTGACCGTCTGAGCAGGGGGTCGGCATTCGAGAGGCTGGGCCCAGTGAATGACCTGCGAGACAAGTTGTCCAAGTCAAGAAGCGCAGCGAGATCTAGGAAAGAAGCAGAAGGCCGACCCCAAAGACGGGATGACGGCCAAAGGGAAGTAAATAGCCGACACAGGCCTGCCGTAGCGGAGCCCTCCATCCACCTCCGAGAGGCAGCAGGGGATAACATCGGCCAGGCCGACCCTGTGAGGCCCTGGAATGACTCAATACAGAGGTTAGAGGATAAGATTGGCGACATACTGAAGAGCCGGGACCCTCTTCAGAGGGGATACACCATGGGCTCACCCTTTGTGGCAAAGATCGTCAACTTCCCCACGCCATCGAAGTTCAAGCCTCCCGTGGTCACCCCAAGATACGATGGGAGCACCAACCCTGTCCACCACGTGGAAATGTATCAGTCGGCGGCAGACATATACTCTATCTCAGATGAGATGAGGTGTCGTGCCTTCTCTGGTACCTTGACAGGGGCTGCGCATGTTTGGTACACGTCTCTTCCAAAAAATTCTATTGGAAACTTTAAGCAGTTGGCAGACCTGTTCATCCACAATTTCTGCTTTGGGGTGAGGCCACAGAAGAAGACCACACACCTGCTCTATGTTAAGCAGGGAAAGAACGAGACTCTGAGAGACTACATAGCCAGATTCAATAAAGAGAAGCTGGAGGTGGAAGACTATGAGGAGAGCATAGCTATGACAGCCCTGATTGGAGGGCTCCAAAAGGGGAAGCTATTATGGAAGCTTGCCGAAGACCCTCCGAGGACGATGGCTGAGCTGTTGTCAACAGCAGGGAAAGTGATGAACGCCGAAGAGGCGATGGCCGCAAAACATGAAGACGAAAAAGGAGGTGCAAGTGGGAATAAATACCCCAAGAAGAACAAAGAGGGGAAGAAGAGGACCATGGATGATAAGTTCGCGGGGTACACCCCTCTGACGGTCAGCTGTGAACAGATCCTCAATGAGATAAAGAGTGACCGGACACTGAAGTGGCCTGAGAAGCTGAGGGCAGCCCCCGGCAAGAGAAACAGGAACCTGTGGTGTGAATTTCACCAAGACCACGGCCACGTAACAGACAAATGCTTTGCTCTGAAAGATGAGATTGAGAAGATGCTGAAGGAAGGGAAGCTCAGAAAGTACGTCGACAAAGACGACTGCAAGAGGGGCCGAGGGGACGACCCCAGAAAGAAGCGAGTCGATGCTTGCAGAGAAGGTCCTCAAAAAAGAGGGGACGACCCCTCTGATGATGAGGACGACCCCGACCTGCCGCCGAGAGACGACCACGGCCCTGTCAAGAGGCTCAATATGATCTCGCTCGGGGTGGGAATGATCTCCGGGGGACTTGCAGGAGGAGGGTCTGAGGTCGCCGACAGGAAGGCCCATGTCGCTGAGGCTAAGGCAGTGATGAAGACGGTGCACTCAACCTCCGTAGAGGTCAAGTCAGAAAAAAGGAAGAAGGTTGATATGGACACTTTGATTGTGGGATTTTCAAGAATGGACTTCAAGGGCCTATTGGCCCCGCATGATGACCCTCTCGTCATCACCACCAGGGTGCACGGGTGCGAAGTGCCGAGGATCCTGGTGGATGGGGGCTCATCCGCAGATGTGATGTTCTGGCCATGCTTCAAGGCCTTGGGCCTCAGTCGTGCCAGACTTGTCCCCTACCATCATCCATTGATTGGGTTCAGTGGGGAGAAGGTTCACCCCCTAGGAATATATGAGGCTGATGTCAGGATGGGGGACGAGTGGCCGAGATGGCTCACCAAGAGGGTCAGTTTCTTTGTGCTGGATGAGCATGTGTTTTCGGCATACAACATCATACTGGGACGTGTGGCCCTCAAGGGGTTTGAAGCTGTGCCGTCTACGGTCCACCAGATGGTTAAGTTCCCTACCCCTTATGGGGTGGGGGAAGTTCAGGGAGACCAGACGACAGCGAGAGAGTGCTACTACAACTCCGCTGAAGAAAGGGAGGCACACAAGAGGGCTACAGCCACTTACAACATTGATACCCTAGACCCCAGGGACGAGACGAAGCTCAAAAAAGGAGAGGCCGCTGAGGAGGTAGAACCCATCATCCTCGATGAGGATGACCCGGGAAAAACCGTCCAAGTTGGCAAATCTCTGAAGCCCAGTATCAAGGAAGACCTCATCAAACTGTTAAGGAGAAGGCGAAGCGTCTTCGCGTGGAGTCATGTAGATATGCCAGGGATCGACCCTAAAATCATGTGCCACAAACTCAATGTGGTAGAGGGAGTGAAGCCGGTAAAGCAGAAGAGGAGGATTTACTCTAGAGAAAAGTATGAGGTCATCAGGGATGAGGTTAAAAAATTAGAAGACGCTGAATTTATCAGAGAGGTCATCTACCCTGAGTGGCTGTCCAATGCAGTCATCGTCCCAAAGGCCAACGGCAAGTGGAGAATGTGCGTGGACTTCACAGACCTCAACAAGCATTGTCCCAAAGACAGCTTCCCTCTCCCCCGCATCGACCAGATGGTAGACGCTACCGCAGGCCATGAGCTCATGAGTTTCATGGATGCCTACTCAGGGTATAACCAGATTTTCATGAACCCCGAGGACTCAGAGATGACCGCCTTCATCACTGACAAGGGGACATACTGTTACAGGGTAATGCCCTTTGGCCTAAAAAATGCGGGGGCAACGTACCAGCGCCTCGTAAACAAAATGTTCGAAGACCAAATCGGGAAGTCTATGGAGGTTTACGTAGATGACATGCTGACCAAGAGCCTGAAGGCAGAGGATCATGTGGCAGACCTGGAAAGGACCTTTAATACAATGGACAAATACAAAATGAAGCTCAATCCGGCCAAGTGTGTCTTCGGGGTCGGAGCGGGGAAGTTCTTGGGGTTCATTGTCAATCAAAGAGGCATCGAGGCCAATCCTGAAAAGATAAAGGCCCTTATTGAGATGAAGACCCCCAAGTCCATTAAAGACGTTCAGAGGCTCACAGGGAGAGTGGCTGCCTTGAATAGATTTGTGTCAAGGGCTACAGACAGGTGTCTACCATTCTTCAAGATCCTCAGGAAAGCCTTTGAATGGAGCGAAGAGTGTGATGAGGCTTTCAAGCAGCTGAAATCATACTTAGGGTCTCCCTTGCTGCTGTCACGACCCGTGCAGGGTGAACGACTGTACGTGTACCTTGCTGTCTCAGAATCCGCTATCAGTGCAGCAATCGTAAGAGACGAAGATGGGATACAGAAGCCCGTATATTTCAACAGCAAGGCACTCCAGGGGGCAGAGCAGAGATACCCGAGGATGGAGAAGTTGGCCTATGCCTTGATCCATGCCTCAAGGAAGATGAAACCATACTTCCAGTCCCATACTATGGTCATCCTTACTGACTCTCCTCTTAGGCAGGTCCTACACAAGCCTGAAAAATCAGGAAGGCTAATGACCTGGGCTATAGAGTTGGGGGAATTTGACATTGTGTATCAGCCTAAGACAGCCATTAAGGGGCAAGCTTTGGCAGACTTCGTGGCTGAGTTCACATGGGAAGAAGATGAGGCCGAGGGTGAGACCCTCGGGAAGGCAGATACAGAAGACACACCCGCAGAAATGGCTGAGACGAGCACCGCTGGAAGGAAAGTGACTGAAAACGAAGAGGGAAGATACATCTTTAGACAGGGGTCCCTCTCTGAGGGAAATTTTTCTGAAGGAAAGACTCCGTGGAGCCTCTTCGTTGACGGGTCCTCCTGTGATAGCGGAAGTGGTGCTGGACTGATACTATCAGCACCCGATGGCACAGACGTCGAGTACGCCCTGAGGTTCAATTTCAAAGCCTCCAACAATGAGGCTGAGTATGAGGCCTTGATAGCTGGCCTCTCCTTAGCCAAATCCCTTAGTGTCAGCCAAATTTTGGTTCACAGTGATTCAAGGCTGGTGGTGAATCAGATACTAGGAGCCTATGAGGCCAAAGACGAGAGGATGGCTAGGTATCTTGATAAGGTGAGGTCATTGCTAAAAAACTTCAAAGAAGTGAAATTCAAGAGGATACCTAGGCTCGACAATGGCCGTGCTGACGCACTTGCAAGGTTGGCCTCAGCTACTAGGACAGACATAAGGAGGACAGTCCCGGTAGAAATTTTGCTTCGACCAACTATCGAAGACAACGAGGGAACACTTGGCATTTGCATGAATGTTTCTCAAGAACCTTCATGGATGGACCCCCTGATCAGATACATTAGAGGGGGAGAGATGCCAGAAGCAAGCCAAGAGAGGAAGAAGCTGAGATACAGGGCTGCAAAGTTCGCTGTCATCGGAGACACGCTGTACAAAAAGGGGTTTCTGCTCCCCTTACTTAGGTGTGTGCATCCCTCAGAGGTCCCTTCCATTTTGCAAGACGTGCATGAAGGGTCGTGCTCAAGCCATATTGGGGGTAGATCCTTGGCAAAGAGGGTGATCACCCAAGGCTACTGGTGGCCGACCTTAGGAAAAGATGCTGCCGCATACGTTAAAAAGTGTGACAAATGCCAGAGATTTTCCACCATCCCTCACCAGCCCCATCAGCCTCTCACCTCCATTACATCCCCATGGCCATTTGCAGTGTGGGGGATTGACCTTGTAGGACCCTTACCGAGGGCAGTCAATAACTATCGGTTTCTCATCGTAGCAATTGACTACTTTTCAAAGTGGGTAGAGGCTGAGCCAATGGTCACGATCACAGAGCAGAAGACCTTTCAGTTCATTTGGAAAAATGTAATATGCAGATATGGTCTACCCAACACCCTCATCTCGGATAACGGGACTCAGTTCAAGAATGCCTCTCTGCAGAAGTACTGTGAGAGGGTAAGTATCAAACAATTTTTCTCCACCCCAGGCCGACCTCAGGCCAATGGGCAAACCGAAGTTACGAACAGGACAATCCTAGATGGGATTAAGAAGAGGCTTGAGGAGGCAAAAGGAAGATGGGTCGAGGAGTTATATGCAGTGTTGTGGGCGTACAGGACGACAGTAAGGACCTCTACTGGGGAGACCCCATTCATGTTGGCTTATGGGTCAGAAGCAGTCATCCCCACCGAAGTCGAGTTTCCCACTCATAGGGTCCAAATGTATGACCCCCAGGGAAATACAGAAGAGAGGAGACTTGACCTAGACCTGATTGAGGAAAGAAGGGAGGATGCTGAGATAAGGCAAGCTTCCTACCAGCAGAGGACCGCAAATTTTTACAACCAAAGGGTGAAACAGAGGCCTATCGCAGTGGGAGACTTGGTTCTTAAAAAGACTTGGCAGAAACCCAACAAGCTCCATCCTAATTGGCATGGCCCATATAGGGTCATCGATGAAGTTGTCCCGGGGACCTACAGGCTAGAGAACCTGGAGGGGGAACCTTTCTCAAACCCCTGGAATGCAGATCATTTGAAAAAATACTACCAGTAGTGTTGTAAGGTCTTGATAAGCCATAGTTGTAATAAGCATTGTTTCGACAGAACACATTGAAGATTAATGAGAAGTATCAGTGTTTCCCTCATCCAGTGGTTATCAGTTCTAGTATACATGCAAGGAAGTTGATCCCTCGGCTATAATGGGGACCAGTGGAGGGGACGACCCCTCCACTCTCCTCAAAAAAGACGAGGGAAGACTACATTAAAATCCATTAATTTGGAAAGTTGATCCCTCGGCTATAATGGGGACCAGTGGAGGGGACGACCCCTCCACTCTCCTCAAAAAAGACGAGGGAAGACTACATTAAAATCCATTAAATTGGAAAGTTGATCCCTCGGCTATAATGGGGACCAGTGGAGGGGACGACCCCACCACAGTCCTCAAGAAAGACGAGGGAAGACTTTGTTAAAAACCATTAATTTGGTAAGTTGATCCCTCGGCTATAATGAGGACCAGTGGAGGGGACGACCCCACCACTGTCCTCAAGAAAGACGAGGGAAGACTTCAAAATCCATTTAATTGGAAAGTTGATCCCTCGGCTATAGTGGGGACCAGTGGAGGGGACGACCCCACCACAGTCCTCAAGAAAGACGAGGGAAGACTTTGTTAAAAACCATTAATTTGGTAAGTTGATCCCTCGGCTATAATGAGGACCAGTGGAGGGGACGACCCCACCACTGTCCTCAAGAAAGACGAGGGAAGACTTCAAAATCCATTAAATTGGAAAGTTGATCCCTCGGCTATAATGGGGACCAGTGGAGGGGACGACCCCACCACAGTCCTCAAGAAAGACGAGGGAAGACTTTGTTAAAAACCATTAATTTGGTAAGTTGATCCCTCGGCTATAATGGGGACCAGTGGAGGGGACGACCCCACCACAGTCCTCAAGAAAGACGAGGGAAGACTTTGTTAAAAACCATTAATTTGGTAAGTTGATCCCTCGGCTATAATGAGGACCAGTGGAGGGGACGACCCCACCACTGTCCTCAAAAAAGACGAGGGAAGACTTAAAAAACCATTAAATTGGAAAGTTGATCCCTCGGCTATAATGAGGACCAGTGGAGGGGACGACCCCACCACTGTCCTCAAGAAAGACGAGGGAAGACTTCAAAATCCATTAAATTGGAAAGTTGATCCCTCGGCTATAATGGGGACCAGTGGAGGGGATGACCCCACCACAGTCCTCAAGAAAGACGAGGGAAGACTTCAAAATCCATTAAATTGGAAAGTTGATCCCTCGGCTATAATGGGGACCAGTGGAGGGGACGACCCCACAACTGTCCTCAAAAAAGACGAGGGAAGACTTTAAAAACCATTAAATTGGAAAGTTGATCCCTCGGCTATAATGGGAACCAGTGGAGGGGACGACCCCACCACTGTCCTCAAGAAAGACGAGGGAAGACTTTAAAATCCATTAAATTGGAAAGTTGATCCCTCGGCTATAATGAGGACCAGTGGAGGGGAAGACCCCACCACTGTTCTCAAGAAAGACGAGGGAAGACTACATAAAAATCATTAATTTGGTTCATTGAACCCTCGGCTATAATGAGGACCAGTGGAGGGGACGACCCCACCACTGTTCTCAAGAAAGATGAGGGTAGACTTTATTTAAAAATCATTAATTTGATCATTTGATCCCTCGGCTATAATGAGGCCTGATGAGGGGACGACCCCACATTGGTCCTCAAAAAGACGAGGGAAGGGTTAGTATCATCATCATCAACGAAGAAGCAAATTTGCAAGGAACAAACCATAACGGAATTAAATATGGGAGACAATTGTGAAAGGAAGAGACGATGGTATTAATATAAAGCATCAAGTGTTTTACAATATACAGAACAAAAATACAAAAACAAGGGTATGGGCTACAGGCAGCCACCCTAGGGGACGACATCAGAGGGCAGAGCCTCAACATCAATGGGAATGGCCTCCTCAGTTACCAGCACCGGATCATCTTCAGATGTGCCGACCCCCTCGATCTGGACTTGGGCCTCCACTTGATTGAGGGCCTCGGCAATTAGGGGGTCGTCCAGTTGAACACCCTCCAATGATGGGCGAACAGAGGAGACGACATCACCAAATCTGAGGACGACCCACCGGCAGGCCGTCCTAATCCCCCTTTCAAGATATTCAAGGCCGAAGCCCTGAAATTCGTCTGAAATCTTGTATGCCTCCACAGCGTCAGTCTCAGCTTTCTTGATGGCCGCCTCCAGATCAGTCTTATGACGGGCCTCCAGGTTGATCAGAGCCTCATCCTTGTCCTTGATCAACAAGTCCTTGTCTTTGAGCAACAAGTCCTTGGCCTGCATATCGGCATCATGCTGCCTCGTCAGCTCATCAAGGACTCTAGCATGCTCAGTCCTTGTGCTCTCCAGCTCGGCCCTAGCAGTGTCCAACTCTGTCCGTAGGTCAGCCTCTTGTTGAATGGCCCTCTCAGCTTCATGGAATTTCTGTTGGTTCTCAGCCATCCACTTGGTGGCAGAGGTGAAGGCACAGACAGACTGCAAGAAAAATGAAGATGCGTCAAGGGGAGCCGAGGGAACACAATGAAATTAAAGGTCAGGACCAATACCTGAGCAAGGGAGTGCAGACCGTAGTCATACACTTTGGCCGGAGGCATCTGCGCCAAGAACTCGAAGTCGGAGGCCGATGGTGCAGAGAACATTGAAGCCTTTGCTGCCCTCAAGTTGGCAATGAGAGATGAGGGGTCGGCCCTCAGATGGGACAGATTTTGAGACCAGAAGGCCCCCATGCTTGATGAAGAGGTTGCTCCTTCAGAGGCCTCGGCCCTGGCCCTCGTCTTAGGGTCAGGACGAGGCTCGACAGGAGCCTCAGGCTCCTTCCTTTTGTGACTAACAGCTGTCGGCTCAACAACTGTCGGCCCTGAGGCCCTTGTCTTCTTAGGAGCTTGCTGAGGCTCCTTCCCCTTCTTCTTTGACAGACCAGCAAGAAGGCTTGGAGCAGTCATATCCCACAGATAATCTGACACGCCTGCAGGACGACCTGAAAAGGATGCGATGAATCAGAAAAGTTCAGAGATAAAGAGAGAACACTTCAAAAAAAAAGTAAAGATGGGAAAATGTTCAGTATAACTCACATAGTTCTGTCAGAGGGCCGACCCTCAGACCAGCTTCTTTAAGGAAGCGAGGGGTCATCAAATCTTCGAACTTTGGGATCTCACCCTCTCTCCCTCGTCCCCTCAGATACTCAACAATATCCCTCTCCTCCAAGCTAAGTCCGGGGTCTGACCTAGCTTTCATGGAAGGGTTAGACCATCTGTAAGGAACCCTCGGAGCATCGGCAGAAGGGGACGCCTCGGTGGAGCTCTCCCATGCCCCAGATATGAAGAAGAACCTTTTCTTCCAATCATGATTGGAAGTTTGAGCTACGTGGAGCAGCTTCTTCTCAGACCTTCTCGCTCCCAGGTGATAGTATCCGGGCTGTTTAGATGAAGAGGTGATATTGTAGCAGGCCAAGAACACGTCGGACGAGGGCTCATCGGTGAAAGCATTTTTCCACAAAGAGATGTACCCCAGAATCGTCCTCCATGAGTTGGGTGGAAGTTGAGAGGGGGAGACGCCCAGAGCCGACAGAATGTCTACAATGGCAGGGTGGAAGGGAAGTCTGACACCTACTTTGAACATTTGCTCGTAGACTGCAACCTCTCCCTCTTCACCCTCAAAAACCCTCTCAGCCTCAGAGGGCACCCTCATAGTTACCTCAGAGGGCACTCCGTAAATATGCCTCCATATCAGAAGGTCCCTATCCCTAACAGAGGAGATAAAAGACGAGGCATGGGAGGTATCAACCTCATCATCTGTATCATCGTCCTCATCCTCCTCATCACCTGCAGGAGGACCCTGAGGAAATGCCATTTGGAAGGCGTTGGGGGATAGGGTTGTCACAGGGACAGCCTCAGAGGGGATCGTACCCTCGGCCTCTCGGGAAGGGCTAAGGTCAGGTGAGTCCCTTCTACCAGAAGTTCCAGCACCAGTTGGAGAGAAGGCTCTCTCATCCATTTCGCTTTGTTTGGAAGTGTCGGCCGGACGAGATGACGACCCACAAGACTCAGAGGGTTTAGATGGTCTTATGGTGGCAAGAGGAATGGGAAAGATGGGTCGTACCCAATTAGGGTCGGCCCCTCGTCTCCTCTCTTCCTCCTCCTCTATCCGTCTGATCTCGGTAAATAGCTTCTCTCTCAAGGACGGGAATTCAGACACCAGGTTGTAAAGCCTCCTAAGCATTAAGGGGAAGACCCTACACTTAAAGAAATTATACTAGACTTGGCTAATTCAACCACAAACACTTGGGAGATTGACCAGGGTTGACCTTTGGATTAAATAAAGAACTCAAGGGTTTTCGTCAAGAACGTTCGAAGAACTAGTGACTGGAGAAGACACCGGAAAAAGCTATGGGGGAGCTCTAAGAACCAGACGACCTACGACCCTAAAAAACAAACAGAAATGAAGGCAAAAGAAAACGCGTGGTGAAAGAGGTTACCTGATGAGAAGAGGGCAAGAACGCTGCTGAAACCTGGGAAATCGGAGGCTGAAGTGGCAATGGAAACTGGTTCTAGAGAGAGAATAACCTTGGGCGCGAAGAAGAAGAAGATGAAGAGAGATTTTGAAAATCTTTTAAATACTTTGGTAATGAGTGGACCCATTTACCAAAGAAAGCTATAATTAGGGCACAAGGCCCCAAGCATACTGCACAGCCGCCCTGCCTTGGAAACTGGAACGTCAATGAGTATCTGCACAGGTGTCACTCACCTAACTGATCATACCTGCATCTCATTTAAAACACTATCCCTCAGCCATCTCAATGACACCTATGGCTAAGGGCTGGGGGGTGATTGATATGCCCGTTTATACCCTGAGCCTGGGCGGGGATTACCTCTAGTACGGACAACCCTACGAGGGGACGACCCTTCAGTAGGCCCCAGCTGGCCACCACCAGACTCCAGACGACAGTACGAGGGGCCGACCCTCCACCAGACTCCAGACGACAGCACGAGGGGCCGACCCTCCACCAGGCTCCGGACGACAGTACGAGGGGCCGACCCCCAGGCTCCGGACGACCCTACGAGGGTACGACAGTACGAGGCCAGAACTAAGCCAGACTCGCTACCGGAAGGAACTTTGCCCTCGGCCTCGGCTCATAGGCCAAGGGTGACATCCTGACAGCGCGTGGTTTGGGAGACGCGTGGAACAGTGCGCGTGAGGCTCATATGACACGTGGCAGACCGTTATAACCGAATCACACCCTCACGTGAGGGAATATTGTGTCATCATTTGGCATCTACAGGTGTCAACAGGGGGTTGGCTGGATCATTATTCACATGCACCATGCTTACCTGGGGGGGGGTACACTACACCCCCCAAGACCTATATATACTTGTCACCTACAACCCTACAGGGGATCGATCCTTGAACAGTAGCCCTAGATAAAACTCTGCTTGCACACACAGTAGAGAGAGGGAGAGAGAGTTATGTGCATTGTATCCAAGGCCATTAGTGCCCATACTTAGTGGATCACACACTCACAGTGGATGTAGGCCAATTTGGCTGAACCACTATATATCGTTGTCTAATTTCCTCTTATACTCATCCCCTTCTATACACTTACATACTTATATACTTACATCTCTATGGCTGCCATAACTACTACTGTTTGAGCTCACCATCACTTACCTGGTGGTGCTAAATCTTAGCATCATCAGATAGGAAACGTACCCTCAATCGCGGGCGGTGCCTCTGGAACTGCAGCCTGGTGGACGTTGTAGACACATCCATACTGTAGCTGCCCCTGCTGAGCTGGGACTGCTGAAATGGGTGGCAATGCTGCCATCTATGGCGGTGCGGGAAGAGCGACGGGAAACATAGGCCTCTGTGGTTCCTGGCGAGCACCCTGTTGCTGCTGCTGTGGGGCCCTTCCCCTATCAGGACAATCTTGTCGCTTATGGCCAGTCTTGCCACAAACAAAGCACTTCCCTGGGAAGTTCCCTCCTCTCTGCCCCTGCTGTAACCGGCCCTGGTGGCTGTTACCGTTCCTCCCTTGGCCCTGCTGGCCCTGGTGAAACTGCTGCCCATTCTACCCTTGTTGGCCCTGATGGCCGTTTGGACCCTGATGGCCCTGACCGGAACCTCTTATTATCCCCCTGCTGGGAGCCCTGCTCATTCTGTCTCTGCCCCTGACCAGATTGTGCCCCGCTGGCACCATGTCCTCCAGTCCTGCCCTGAAGGCTAGACTCCCCCGACCTCTTGCCCTCGGCCATATGAAAACGGTGGTCCTGGCAGTGTAACAATGCAGCGTTAACCACATCAGAATAGGTGGCCAACGATAGGTTCCCTAGCAGATGCTGACGGATCCTCCAAGTCAACCCGTCCGTGAACTTCTCAATCTTCTTCTTCTCTGTTGGTATCTCATCAGGAACGATATTCAACAGATTCGTGAACTCGGCCTCATACTCGGCCACAGTCTTACCTTCCTGCTTCAGACTCATCAATCTCCTCCTCATTTTCGTATGAACAGCTGACGAAAAGTACTTGCAGTCGAACCGCACCCAGAACTCCTGAATCGTGAGAGTACCCCTATCCTCCATGGTGGTAATAGACTCCCACCACTGTAGCGCAGATCCAACTAGCTTGAAAGTAGCTAGCACCTGCTTCTGAACATCCGTGCACTCATACATCCTTAAGTGCCTCTGCATATCCTTCCTCCACTGGCTCGAGACTACCACATCTGAGCAACCTGCAAACTCTAGCGGATGCGATTTCTGAAAAGCGTCACGTACACGCTCCCAAGCAGACGGGAATGCATTAACCTGTACTGGCGCGGAAACCGGCGCCTGAGGTGGTGCATGCTAAACAACGGCAATTGCGGCATTTACCGCTTGGGCTACTATAGCTGCAACCTCAGTGGCGTTCATCATGCCCTGAACTGGAGCGGGCTGGGGTTCGGGCATTGCATCCCTGGGAACTCGTCGTGCACGTCGTGGAGGCATCTGAAATAAGAACAAAGTTTATAAGTTCGCTGTTTATAAACTTAAGATAGCTGAAGAATGAAGCATACACAAAAAGAGTACAACAGTCCTAAAATATAGGGCTCTATATCAAAGAAACTTAGCGGAAACATAATAAGCCGTCAGATCCTAAAGGACACTAGAACCTGATGCTCTGATACCACCTGTGACACCCCGACTAATTAAATACCGGGTAGCTACTCCTTTATTAAATTAATTCAAAATGCCAAGTTGGCTCAGTTAATAGCATCACTGTCGAAAACATTTTAAAGATTACTAACCACCTAGTATTTAAAAAGTAAGTGCCAAATTTTAATTAAAGTCTGATTAACATGCAACAAGTGTAATAAAGAATAATAACACCATTCACCATAATGAAGTAAATAGAATGACCATCACATAACGTAAATAAAGTCTGGAGGAAAAACT
Organism: Sambucus nigra; assembly: GCA_949130495.1. Classification (NCBI taxonomy): domain Eukaryota; kingdom Viridiplantae; phylum Streptophyta; class Magnoliopsida; order Dipsacales; family Adoxaceae; genus Sambucus; species Sambucus nigra. The sequence goes on from OX422209.1 coordinate 617,453,383, forward strand.
CCTCACTACAATCCCATAACTGAAATAAGTAAACCGAAAACTAAAACAGTACACGCCAAAGTCTGAAAACTGAAATGGAAATGTAACTCTAATAGAAATGGGCAACATGCCCTACAACTGATAGATAATGAATCTGGAATCCAAGTGATAGAGGCGTCTACAAGCAAATCCCTGTAGCTTCCACAAACAGCTACAACTCGTCACCTGAATGAATGTCCTATGCATGGTGTCCTTGTGGCTGGGCACCTAAAATGGTTTTACAAAGAAAAATAGATTTGAAAAGCAAACAGGTCAGAGCCCGAATGTGGAGTTATATTTTAAAAACCCGCAAGTGCTTTAAAAAACATTTAAAACATTAAATGCAAAGTACATGTTAGGACGTGCACTCACATGATATTCTCACCTCTCATCTAACGGTGCACTCCTAACGTAAGTACCCATCTATAACGACACAAACCACTAGCTAAGTAACATCATCTCTAGCTAGACTATCATAGGTCCTACCCATATTACTCGGTTCTATTAACATTATAACGCTCGTAATTAAGTAGGGGTTTAACGTAAACTCAGATGCTCAATATGCAATATATATATATATATCACTATCAATTAACTCGTTATTTTTCTCAAAACAATACCGTAATTATATTCACAGCCATAACATGAAGGTTCCCATTAATTAAGTGTATATTAATCACATCATAAATATACTATACAAGCACCCTGAGAACTAAGTTGTGGTGCACACATACTCTGCTATCCATCCCGGTACATCACGTACATAAGGATTACATATTTCGAATCTCTCAGGAATAGTTCACGGATAACAACATCACAAACAATGGAGGCGAACACAGTCACATCACATAGGTCACGCACATACCTATGCTCCTACGATCAGCGGACTTATTAATATCCCAATAAGTCTTTCTATGACCTATGTTCATCAAGGTAACCAGTCTAAATCCGGGCAACACAAGGTTTAGAGGGCCCTAAGAGAACGCAAACCTCCCGTGATAGCAAGTATGGTAGGTATGTCATACACACATTTCATATACCAATACTAAGTAAACACACGTCTTAGTAATCCCGTAGTTTAATCGTAGTACATATCGCATTCTCATACCAACTTATAATATCTACAACTTATATTATTCCGGTTTGTAATAATACGCGCCATAATTCATTCTCACGTCGTAGTAGACACTCACGTCTCAACCCAAACCGTCCATTTAATATAACTCTCGTATCTAATTTCCTACTCATAAATACCCAAAAGTCCCAATTCTATCGTTACATCATCCTCGGAATGTTATCTATATCCTCGAACAAGTTTACGGAACTCCAAAAATCAAAACAGTCCAAAAAGGCCCAAACTGTCAACTCGTTAGAAGTCTCGTTCGAACGAGACTGTTCGAATGAGATCCCTCTGTCAACTCGTTAGAAGTCTCGTTCGAACGAGGTTGTTCGAATGAGATCCAGTTCGTTCGAACGAACTGTCCCTTCAAACGAGATCTCGTTCGAACGAAGTTATCGAATGAGGCTCCCTTTCGTTAGAACGACTGGTCAATTCGTTAGAAGCTCGTTCGAACGAGTTCGTTCGAACGACCTGGGCAGGGGCTTCTAACAACCTACCAGATTCGTCCCAGATTTTCCTAAAACTCGTTTTTCACCATTTTTAACACCTCAAGTCTTCTCCAAAGTTCGTTCTAACAGTGTTTTAAGTCCTCTAATCGTACTAAAACATGCTAAGGTCATATAATAACATCTTTTAAGGCATTAATGCATCCTAAACATCATTAAATCACAAGATTTTATACTTTTCCCCAATTTTATCAAGAACATGAACCCTAGATTTATATCATCATCAAATCCCAGAATTCAATCCATTTTAATTTCTTCTAATCACAATTATCATGAGAATAATCATCTACCTATCATTCTACATGCAATTCTCTTCAAGATTTTCAAGTTCTAAACTCCAAACTACATGGGTTTTCATATTTCACCAAGAACAAACACAAAATTCGAATTTTTCTAACATGGAAGGAACATTCTTTGAAATTAAATGGAATTAAGTCACTTGCCTTGGTTGTCTCTGAGTTTGGATGATGGTTTGATAGAGTTTTTCTGCAGAATTCCCTCTCTCCAAGCTTCTTCTCCAATGGTGGCTTAAGGTGGCTAGGGTTTGATTTGGAGAACTTAGAAAACTCTTCTAATAACCTACGTAGCCTTCTAGGTTAATATGGTTTGGTTAATGGGCTTAGTGGGTTAAATCCACATCAGATTAAGACTCCCAATTTTCGTCACTTTTAATTCCTCAAAATGTAAAATTACCAAAATACCCTTTAAGTTGCCGGTATGGCCTAAAAATACCCCGAGACCCAAACTACACCCCCGGCTAGTGTTTTCTGACTATCTCGACCCTTCCGGACGCGTTGGCGCACTCAAAATGACCATACGGGTAATAGAAATAAAAATCACTTTTTATAATTAAAATAATATACCATGACGCGGCGGTCACACGCGTCTTCACAAAATTCTCAAATTGCCGTATATAAATCTCACGACAAATTTTATAATACCAAATACATATATAAAAACATGTATGCACATAATCAAATACCAACTCGCATCTCGTTAGTATTTATAACCCGGATTAATTTCCAATTAATACGCATTTAATTAATTAATCCCAAAAATAAATATAGCCAAAAGTCCGGGGTATTACATAACAACTTAATTAAATGTTTAAAAATTAATTTTAAATTCCAACAAAATTCAAAACTTATTTTAAATTTTTTAAAAAATTTCAAAAAAAATCTAGAAAAGTATTTTAATACATATAATGCAAGTATGTGCAATATATCCTACTGTGTGTCATTTTTATACTTTGGAGACCATGTGGATTGTTAGTTGATGTAGATGTCCATCTTGAATTTGGAAGTACCTTTTGAAAGTGTTCTTTGCTACTAAAAATATTTTGTCTTCTTATCTAACTACTTGAAAGACCTATATAGTAAAAACTCCTAGTAAGTCAACTATATAGGGTGTTTCAAATTCTCTTGGCATTAAAATTCACCATTTGAAAAAAGAGTTTAAACGATTAACTGCACAAAAAAACAGAAGCGCCAAGACTATTTTATTTCATTGATGCTTCACTACACATAAGAATTATGATATCTTTAAAAATTTGTGAGTGATTTCTTTAATCTGTGAGATTTTATGGGCATTATAAAGTAGAATATCATGGTTTTGAACAATGGACTCTCTTTAAAAACCTTAAATAGTTTGGAGTTATTGATTTGAGAAGCATTTAAATTCATGGCATGTTCAATCGGTCGAGTCAATTTTATTTATTTTCACCATTCTTAAACTTAAGGTTGAAATTGAGTTCTTTCTTTAGAAGTATGTCATTAAGTTCATGCGCCTATGTTATGAATGCCTATGTTGATTTACCTTAGAAAATTCTCACACAATTACATTTCATTTTCATGATTAGGATATTTTTGTGTTATTCCATGGTGTATTTGCATCTTTATAAACTTTTTATACATACATTTTTCACACCTTGAAAAAAATTAAAAAATTTCAAAAATAGTGGGTATACCTCTTTGGAATTTCATTGCATGTGATTTCTTGTTTATCTTTCTCATGTTACTTATTTTGGATTTGCGTCATGCTAACATTTCATGATAACTTTCTAACCCTTTGTCTATTACGGATAAAAAGGGGGCGAACAAATTAAGGGGGAGTTTATTTTTATCTAAACTCGTATGCGTTATAGTATTTCTTTTATTCCATGTGTGTAGGTTTCTTCCACTTTGATGATGATTTAATAGACCACATAAGATGAAGACTTTTCAGTTGAAGACTTATACATTTATGAATTTTTGTTTTTTAGTATGGAAAGTTATTAGCTGTATTAGTCTTAAGGGTTAATTTTGGATTTAGTTTGTCTTTTATACCGAAATATCGAAATAGGGAAATTTATAACAAAAAATTTTATAATTCCTGATTTTATTTCTATTTGGCGTATCCCGTTACACCCCACTGCACCTTTATGACCAATTCAATTCTTAGAAGGGAAGAATTGTTGGTTACATTTACAAGATTGAAGATCATTCATCATAATTTTATCCCAGAAGACTTTTGAGGTGGATTGGTAAAGCTTTAGATGTCCATGGGTTATTTTTAAAGGAGTTTTCACTTAAAAATTTTCAAAAGGTTTTTAAAATTATTTTTAATTTTTTTTTAAGAAACTCGTATGAACGAGATTGACAAGTCATTCAAAGGCAATATGAGGGGTCGTTAAAATGAGGTTCCCATATTCGAATAACATCATAAGCGTTGCCTTTTGGGTTCGCTCTGGATTATCATTCGAAGTTTTGTTGGAAGCCGTTCAAACGAGATAGGTTACATTGTTCAAGTGAGGTGGCAGTTCGTTTTTATGAGTACATGTCTTTTTGATTTTTTTAGTCAAATATTTTCCAAATATTTAATCCCTATCTCTTTGTAACAAATTTTCCTACAAATAGAGATGAGGGATTAGACTTTTAAAAAATCTTTTTAGAGTTATTTTTGTGATCAAGCTCTACTATTTTTTCATCCAAACCCCTTGAATTTTTTTGGATCACTTTGCCAAATCAAGAAGAACATAATTAAAGTTCAAAACTCATGTAATGATTTTCTCTACTGCTGATTTGTGTAGTTGAAGACTAAGCTAAAGAAGAAATGAATTGCAATTTCTAGGGCTGATCGATGGATACTGAGGCAAGAGCTGCTTATTGTGCGCAGTGTTGGACTACATTATTTTTTACTCAATAATTAAAGATGCTTATGCATCATACTTAGTGGATCTCTAAATAGTTTTTAAATCATTATGTGTTTGTCAAACTCTTTAACAATTCCTTTTTATTCATCCGTAGATCTCTTGCCTTAATATCCACCGATCAGCCTCAGGTATCATAATTGCGATTTATATTCCTACATGACTTATTCTCTTAAAGGTACTTGAAAACATGGTGGACACTGATGTAATTACGATTTAGAGTCCTATATAAATTCTTCTCTTTTTGCTCTCTATAAATGTAACCCACCCTCCTAGGAAAAGGGGCATGTAATCTTTGTTATTAGAAAATGGTCAATGAAGAGAGAGAGAGAGAGAGAGAGAGAGAGAGAGAGAGAGAGAGAGAGGAGAGAGAGAGAGACCTTATGTTAGGCAAATTATTGAACCACATTTATCTTCTATTAGATAATGAATGATTTTATATTACTTCTTGGCTTTACTATACTCAACTAATAAGAGTAGGACTTTACCACCTACAATAGGCACAGTTTGTGGGAACTTATTTCCTTTCTCAGTCAATTAGAGCTAATTTCCATTATTTTTCACTTAGGCAACCTACCTCCATCATCTAATGAAGAGCGTCAAGACAAAGACAACAGGTCCCCAATGTCTATAGTGAGGTTCACCCAAATTTGAGTCACAACACTCATAACTCACACTATCGTCCTTAGGAGGAACAAATCATGTAAAGCAACTCACAACCGAAGTCCATCCAGATTTCATGATTGTTATATGCTTATAAATGACGACTCAATCAATAGGAAGTGGTCACACTCCTCCAACATGAGGAAAACTCACACTTGCAATGTCACTTAAAAGTATGGAGATGGATCTCCATGGATATAAGCACAAACGTTATGATCGAACACCTATCCTTAAGGTGAGTAAAATTTGTAGTTAAGGAAGGAGTTAGCATCGCAATAAAGAGAACTCTAGGCACATAATTCTACATGAGAGGAATAACCATGGAGGAGGATGTCATAATAAAGACCTTTGTGAGTTCATCAAGTGGGAGATTGATAAGCAACCCACTAACTAGCGAGCCAGGTCCACCAAGGAATTGGCTAGGGGGACCCCATATCAGCCAAAATGAAGTAATTATTTTCAAGAGAGATTGAAGAAATGGAGCCTCCTAAAAATTTCACCAACATAGATTTAAAATCTACGATGGAAAGATAGATCCCATCGACCATGTTTGCTAGTACTGGAAAGAAATGACCCATTAAATAAATAGTAAATCCCTCATGTGCCACATATTCCCCTACACTCTAGGGGATATGGGTAAAAAATCATTTGATAATCTCCCACAATGGTCGGTCAAAAATAACCAAAAAGTGTGACAAAGAGAATGTTCCCAAGAAAGGGAACAACAAGAAAAATGGTAGATCCAAAAACATTGACAATGAAGACCTTATCAAGATCTACCATATAATCAACACTATTTTTAAAGAGATAATTTATCAAACCTTAAGTAATTTAAAGATTAACAGTTCCTGACGTGGCTACAAAAGATGAGGGGAGATCAACAAAGAGGAACACTACACTGAGATGTGCCTTCCATAAGGAGCATGGGCACTAGAAAGGGAACTGTAAGATACTCAAGTCCCACTTGAGAGTAATAAAAAAACAATGTTATAAAAAAGAAGGAGATAGGACATGAATTTGGAATCATCTATAGTGCATCAAGTCCAAACTAAATCTAAGGTAAATGTAAGATTCTCAAGTCCCACTTGAGAATAATAAAAAAAAAATGTTCTAAAAAAGGATGAGATAGGACATGAATTTGGAATCATCCATAGTGCATCAAACACAAACAAAATCTAAGGTAACTCTATTCAGATGAAATTGAAGAATGTCACTACGGTCATGGAGGATTTCCAAATTGACCCTACTGTAACCCTAATAGGCAAAAATCGATGGCTAAAAGATATTGACTATAACAAGCACATAATACCTATCGAGGAAGAATAGGTTAAAGTCAGGATTCCATATCGTAACGCACTAGTAATCACTCACAAGATTTCCAATTGTGATGTGATAATCTACTCATTAGTGAGGGAAACTCCTCAAAGGTTATGTACCTAAAGCTGTAATAAAAATAGAATTTTGTATTTAATATTATTTGGCTTATTCTCGTGTCAAAACATTTGAGTCGTTGAGTCTTTCAATTCAAGTAGACTTGATTTGATATGAGTGACGTGCGATATAGTTTAAGTTTAAAATGAACCTTCAACATTAAATATTGAAGATCGTGAACCATCTCCCATTGAAGACTTTCATTTATATGCATTCACATTGAACTTTGAAGACTATATCCTTTTACTAAATTTTGAATTGATCATGGCTAAACACATAGCAGTGCACAAAATGTTTTTAAAATGCGTGAGGATTTTTAATGTTAGTGGAATAAGAGTTTGAATGTTTTTTAAAAGCTGTCTCAGAGGATATTTGAAAAACGTTTTGGGAGATGGATTTTCTTTTGGAACCTGTTAACGCATTTTGAAAATACTTTTTTTTTCCTTAATTGTTCGCAGAACTCCACAACGAGTTTGTGTGCCTGGAGGATTTCTCACAACATCAAAACATGACCTTGTGCATAGCCAAGGTTATTATTCCACACTTCTTGGAATCATATACACAACCAGATCTACCCATGCGTATGGTAACATCAGATTTCAAATATATTTTCTTATAACTAGAATAATTTCCCTCCCATTTGTTAAGATATAAAAATCCCTCATAATTCAAACACATTTATGAGAGGATTTTTTAGATTGAGAGCATTTTGTCTTTGCTTCTCTTTCCAATTTCACATGTTCCCCTTTAAAATGGTTAAAACTTAGAATTATACTTGATCTATGCTTTTGAGATATAATTAGTAGTGTTTTGGTTCAGATTTCACATAGCCTATTTAGTACAAATCTATCTACATTTGAATTTTATGATCATTTATTCCTAGATCTAAAAGAGGAGGCATTTCATTCTATTAGAGAAATTGTAGTGTGGAGCCACTTCCAAAGAAGATAATGGACTTCTTAATTCATGAAGTGGAGCACGTTGCAGGTTCTCATTGACTATGGAGAATGGTTTAAAGGTTCATAGGTGACTACACAATAATGTTTATGTGAGAGGTATCTTCTTACCTTTTGTAAATGTTTTTTTAAGTAAAAATAAGAATTGGAGTGCTTCGAGGTTTTTTTACCCTTAGGTGAGGTGTTTTCCTTAAAAGCTTGTCTTATGGCTAATTTTGATTAATTAAAACTTGTGTGCAAACATTTAATCGCACAAATTATCTCAAATATCTCAGGACCTCAAATATCTTTGCCAGGTCCTATAGATGGTTCGTTTTTACGTTCTCATCATAAGCATATCATTTGTGTAGACCTCTATGGTTTCATCCAGTTGATGTTTGAACATAATAGTGACCAATCGTTGGTATATAGCTCTTGCATTCTTGAGCCCAGATGGCATGATTACGTAGCATTACAAGCCAAAGGTGGTGACGAATTAGGTATTCTTTTTATCAGGGTCGAAACTATTAATTGCGATTTATATTATAGAAATTTTGTTATTTAACTTCATTATGACGTTTGTCATTGGGAATTTTTTATACCCCATTGTTGTAAAATGGGCTTCTATGTTGCTATTGGTTGATGAGGTTACTTTCTCTCATTATTTTTATATTGTACATGTGTACGCTCTATGTTTTTATAGAAATTTCAGAAAAAATATGACGTAATCATAAAAAATTTATTCATAGACCATGGGTATGCTCTTAAATAGATTTTTTCTTTTTATGAAATTGTTTTTATCCTCTAATAAGACCATAATTTTTTCCCTCAATTAAAATGCAAATTTTTTTACTTAAAAATAGTTTATAAAAAATTCAAAAATACAGTTTTCATAATTAAAACACAATAAAAAAATAGTTAAATTTTAGACCGAATAAGACCGAGACCAAACTCGGATTGATATAAAATCGAATTGGACCGAGACTGACGATCTAGTCCGGTCTCGATATTGAATTTTATAGGACAGATTAATTTAGTATGACCGATAAAATACCTCAAAATCGAATCGGATGAAACCGGACTGTGAACACCCCTACTTGCAGCGCTTCTATGACTTTATCTATAGTGGCCACCCCTATATTTTCCATACCATTCTTCTTTATTTTAGTTTCTATTTGGAGGGAGTGGTTTTCTTTATGTTCTCCACCTTTTTTCATTTTTCTTCTCTTAATGGAAGCGATGAAGCATACCAATAAATAACTTGATTTCCTCGTATCTCCATTATCCCCCGGTCGGTGATGCATACGAGCTTCTGGTTGTAAATGGAAGGAACAAATTTCATGTCGTCGATCCATCCTATCCCTAGAATTATGTTGTATGGAGACTCAATGTCCATTACTAGAAATTATATTGACTTGGATATGTTCATAGTTCGCACTTGGAGTACAACCTTTCCTAGGGGTATTGTTGATTTTTCAGTGAAACCGACCTAGATGATGGTTGATTTCCATATTTAGATTGATTTTGTTGAACAACTTTAAGTACATGACCTCCTTAGAGTTTCCTTGGTCCACTGGTAGCTTATCCACATCCCAATTAGCTATGCGGAGAGTGATTACTAGCACTTAATGATGCGGAGTTCTTATTCTAACTAGGTTTTTCTCAATAAATACGATGTGCTAGGCATAGTCAACATCTTCGAGTCAGTAACATTTTCTTACTAAGGTTTTAGTAGGGTAAATTTGAAAATCTTTCATGACCGCAATGGACTTTTTTAGTTCCATCCGCATAACATTGCCTCAAATATGATTTGGAATCGAGGAATCAAGGATCATCGCAAACTCGTGTCCCATGTCATAATCGTCTACAACATCATTAGGATTTTCATCTCATTCTATAGGGGCATTCCAATTATTCTTCTCCATGCAGTCGTCTAGATTACCTTCGTAGGCTAGCTCATCTACGTGAAACTTGAGTGACTTACAGTTTTCTGTATATGCCCATGCTCCCAATGATAGGAATATCGTATGGAAGTATTTCTCTTCGACGGGTCTTCTTCCATTTAAAGTATTAATGATCCTTAATCTTGGACAAGATGTTATAGATCAGCTATTTGAAAACAATGTTGACTGCATAATGTGCTTTGTTAGGATATATTTTGTCATTGACCTTAGATTGGTCACTCTACTTCTTGATCCCTTTTTGGGAGCATTCTCCTTATCGCCATTATTATTATCTTTTGGGAGACCATTATCCTACTCGGTGATAATTACCACGCCTTCCACTTTGGTGTACTTATCTATCTTAGACATCATATTGTCTATAGTGTTGGCCTTGTGTTTAGTAAGAGGCTGGTGCAATATGGAACTGCTCAACATGCTGATTTTAAATGATGCCGAATCCACTTACTCGAAGCAGTCCTATACGTGAATTTAGTTTTACTAATATTTCCAATTATACTTAAGGTATTATGTAACTACTTCTTCATTATGAGGGAATTCATTATCTTCATGTGTGGACTACTAATAATGAATCTCATTGTGAAATCCTTCGTGAGATTCTTAAATCTTATCAGAGATCAATGTGGTATCCTTTCAAACCACTTATGCGCAACATCCCCTGGAAGGGAAGATACAAAATATGAGAGATTCGTTTTTGTTTCGGAGGGTAATCACCTACTATTTTATTTGACAAGATCAGTGAGATCAGTTTTCCCATCATAAATCTTAAACCTGGATGTGGTGAACTTTTTAGGAGGCTCAAAGGCTTGAATCATTTAGTAAACAAGAGATTTCAGCTAGAAGATGAGAACCGTCATGGATAAATCCTTAGTGGTTCTATCTCCTCAATGGGTGGGGTGGTTGTACCTCTCTCTTTGTATAAGGTGACGAATGTCATTTATAACACAATATTATTTTGGAAATCCCTTACATTTGGTGATTGTCGGAGATTAGGTTGATCCTAATTTCGGGACGAACTTCTTCCTCGGATGTGAGTTTTACTTGCCATAGGGATAGAGGCACAGGAAATCTTATGGAGTTTATGCTTATCTCTATGAAGCTCCTCCACCATCCCCTCCAGGGGCATTGGAGATGGAAATTCTCTATCTGCAGTATAATGTGGCCGCCTCTTATTTCTCGAGTTGTTTTTCATATGCATCAACGAGCCCAGAGACCTGTTTGGATCACGGTACCTCATTTCTCTCCTCAATTTGATCCTCTTGTTGGCGATACTATGAGGTGGGAGCATTGCAGCTTCTATTGGGTTAGATTTTAAACATAACCCTAAGAACCTCAAGGCCATTATGAATGTCCTGTCGACTGTAGTGAGGCAGCAAGTGTTGACTGTTTGAGTGAGATATGGTCACTCATTATTTTTTTGGCTAAGAAAATGAAGTTGTTCCCACAGAAAACACCAATTATAGGTGGTAAAATCATGTCGGTAGCTGTAAAACACAATTAAAATGAGCATATTACTAGTCATGCACAACCCCACACGTGCTTATGTCTGCGGGGTGTTCCTCTCTCTTTATTGATCGTCTCTTTGTAACAAAGCTTGCATGACCCTTTTCCTAAGGGTAAGGGTTAGATTTATAAAGAAAAGAAAAAGGTTGACAAGTGAGGAACTCCATGACTTTAGATAGCTGTTTGAGCCTGATCGGTTATATCTAATCCTGAGATTTTCATTAATCGGCCCCAACCATACTTATACTCTCGGAGTAAGATCCTTAATGAGATTAATGAGCACGTGTCTCTTCCTTAAGTGTATCCAAATAATCCCCACAAATGGTTATTTAAGTCAAATAAAAACTCAAAAAATAAAGCATATAACTTATTTAAAGATTGAAAAGTCAATCGAACTTATATAATGAAACAATTTCCTCATGGGATTTATATGGAAAAACCCCAAAACATAATTGATTTTAGCAACTTTTTATATATGAACCCCGATTTTTTAGTACTCCTTGTGCCCCTAAAACTCTTAGGTCAACCTTGATTACTCATCAACATATTTTAAACAATATCCATATTCAATGCGAAATTCTAAAGAAAAATTGAAATAAATAAATTTATTGTGAGTTTTTAAACCATATTAACCACATGTTTTTAATATTAATTTTTTGAATTAAATAAATATTAATTTTATGTCTTTTCAAATAGTCAATTTCACATCTAATATTCAATATATGTAAAATACTTACTTTAACTACGTGTATTCAATAATTTATTACAAAATGACACACAAAAATCATTTTGCTATTCGGTATTCTTTCATTATTTCCATATATATAATACAAAGAGATACTTAAATGTTCATTTATTTCTAAACATAGAAACTATATGCAAAAAAAAAATTATATGCAAAAATTGTTTGTTCATTTCAATATATTTGAATAAAAATAACCAACAATAAAATTTGTTGTGCCATTGTGTATTACAATGTTACTAATATAGTAATTTTTTTCCAAAATATACCACCTACTATGACTTTCATTATATGATATCCACATATTCATAATAACAATGGAAAAAGGTACCACATAACATTTGCATGGTAAACCTTGAAGTACCGTTAGTGAAGCAATTGAGACCTTCACTTTAACTTTGTTTGGAAACCCTGACTGGAACCTTATGTGGCTCCATACATGACAACTCACGTGTCAAAACCTTATTAATTTATAAAATCACAAACAAAAACCCCTTTATAGTTCCAAAAGGCCATTTCATGTCTTGGTCTTGCATTCCACCATTAGAGCTAAAAACCCTAGAAATCATTTGCATGCAACTATTGTTTGAAGATGTCTCAGAGCACCAAATGATCTTAACGAATTTGATATAGAAACGTATCTTCACTTCAACTCTTACATTCATTTGTTTGCTTATTTTATTGATGTTTACTATTTTGTATGCAAACTTCGTACTTTATTATTGACCCCCCCAAAAAAACTGAAAGCCTGGTATTTTACTAGTTGTTTATTGATTTGATAATATAGTAGTGTTTGTTAGTTTATGTGTTTTGTTATTTGTGAATAAAAATTGGTACTGATGACTAGTGGCGGATCCAGGAATTTTGGTCAAGGGGGCAAATTTTTTGGGTGGTGTTGGGGGTTCGGGGGCGGGAGCCCCGGAGGCGATTTTTTTGGGTTATTTCAAGTTTTATACAAATTATAGCTTTATAATGTCAAACAGCTACTCTCAATCATTATTAACAATACCTAATTAATTTCAAAAAAATAAACAACGCCTAATAAATATTGATGACTTATAATATATGATATAAAAAATATGTGAACTAAGGAAAATAGAAAGCTCAACCAGATTTGAACAGTTAGGATTGCGTGGGTGTTTGTGGGATTTTATTCAATGAAGATTATAGAAATGACTGGGGTTCATATGAAGAGATTTTTAATCTACATCAATTAGTGAGAGGGGGAGTGAGTGAGAGAAGAGAAGGAAACTTGAAGAGTGAGTAACAAAAAGATGGAGCATAAATTACCTCCAATTTGTTAACAGTTGTTCCCATTACTCAAACCCATCATTTAGAAGTTTGAACAAATTCTCAAACCGCATCTCTATCCTCCACTCAAATGCCTTTCTTGGTCCCCTTTATTGTTCAAGTTTGGTATTCAACCATTAGAACTTCTTGTTAAGTTCTTGGATCTAATCATCGTGTTTCCTGGTGACATTAGAAAGCTCAAACACCACCATCAAAACCATGGACTAACCTTAATTTTTTTTCAAACTAGAACTGGGGCGATCGCCCCTGTTCGGCCTACTATCTGTCCGCCCCTTCTAATGACTCGAACTTCACAAAGAAAATAAAGCATAGTGGGTTCTATAAAGAGGATAAAGTCATGAAGGATGTTTGGGGTCCTTATTTTCTCCATTGCTGACTTAATGTCCATGCTTGAGGTACAAGACATGGTTAATAGTATAGGATATATTGGGCCAATTAAATATTATTTAAAAACACAATATTAGATGGATAAAGTTCCATACAAACAAGTAGTTATTATCTTTATTAACAAGGTTGTAATTAAGTTGTCGTGTCTTTATGTTGATGAAAGATAAAGAGAAATAGGATGAACATATCTTCTATTTGTATTATTTCATCATACCTGATAGCATAGCTGGAGAGCCTTTTAAATAGAAAGTTTACATCATGCAACGTGGGATATTATCCCATAAAATAGGAACATAAGCTAACTAAAGTATAACAACTAAGACCTATTCTGAAGGAATAAATAAACACACTGAACTCACTAGGTTTGAATAAATAAGCATGTGGAGCTAAGTGCTATTAGTGGTCTGATAAGTGAGATTCTCAATACTCCCCCGCAAGTGAAGGTGGGGTGCCGAACACACACCGAGCTTGGACTGTAAATATTGAAATTGAGTACACAAGGGTTTGGTAAGAATACTAGTGAGTTGGTCACGAGAAGGAATGAATCGAGTGATAATAATGCATTGAGAAACTTTTTCCCGCATAAAATGATAGTCAAGTTCAATATGCTTGGTATAATTATGAAGCACTGTATTAATGGTCATGTATAGAGCACTCATGTTGTCACAATAAATAGAAGGCGGGTCTTGGAGACAGATACCAACATCACGAAAAACGTAAGTAAGCCACACGGGTTCAACAGTGGCCGAGGCAAGGGATCAATATTCGGCTTCACAGCTAGAGAGAGCAATAATGGGTTACTTTTTGGAAGATCGAGAAATGCAATTTGCATCAAGAAACATACAAAAGCTAGTAGTTGAGCGACGAGTATGTGGACAGCCATCCCAGTCAGCGTCAGAGAACCCATATAAGTTGAGAGGAGATTGAGTCAAAAGACGTAAACCAACAGTAGGAGTACCACGTAAGTAACGGAGCAAGCACTTGACTTGAAGAAAATTCCCTTTAGTTAGAGAGTGCATGGATTTATATATGGTATTGACTGCATGTGTAATACCAGGGAGAATAAGGGTAAGATATTGGAGCACACCAACATGAAATAGGGAACTACAGGAGGGTGGGTATTTTGTAGGCATGGGATTTTGAATGGAATTATAGGAAAGCATGTTTGTCTGTTCAAGAGGTGAGAGCATGTGCTTATGTTGAGACAAAAATAAGCCACCGAAAAAGGGTAAAACTTCAATACCCAAGAAATAATGTAAATCACCCAAATCTTTATTCAGAAGCCATCTTGGAAGTGAGAGAGCTGAGTAATTGAGTGTTGGTACTTGTAAGTATAATATAATCAACATAAAGGAGAAGGAGAATAGAGCCCTGGTTACAATGAAGCATAAATAAAGATGAATCTTCCTGGCTATAAGAAAAGCCCAAATGCAGGAGGAATGAACTAAAATGATCAATCCATGCCTAAGGCGCCTGTTTTAACCCACAAATTTCCTTATTTAATCTGCACACACGATACGAGAAATCTTAATGTTCAAACCCAGGGGTTGATGCATATACACTTCTTTAGATAAATGACTATGCAAAAATGCATTTTTAATATCAAGTTGTTTGGGAGGCCATATAAGACTGAGAGCTAAAGATAAAACAATACGAATGGTTATGGATTTGACAACGGGGATAAAAGTTTCACCGAAATCCACACCACTAACTTAATTGAAACTCTTTGCAACGAGCTTAGCCTTATATTTATCCAAAGTTCCATCTGACTTGAGTTTGATGCGGTATACCCATTTGGAGCCAATGATATGCATATAAGCACGAGGAGGAACTAAATCCCATGTATTGTTAGAATGTAAGGCATTAAGTTCTTCTTTCATAGCTTGTAACCAATGATTTTGAGTTAAGGGGGATTTAACAGATTGTGGTTCAGACAAAAGAGTAGTGGTGAGGAGAGCAAAGGGTGATTTGGAACGAGTTTTGGAATGGGTGAGCATGGGGTGGGGGTTTAAGAAAGAGGTAGGAAAAGTGGATGTAGATGGTGAAATAGGTAGTTCAACAATAAGTGGGAAAGCGGGTTGGTAAGTAGAGGACATGAAGGTTATTAGTGTTGAGGATGGCAGAATATCAGAGGGAACGCATGGGGATATTTCTGAGGTCAAAGGAGAGAGATTAGATGATGAGGGAGAGGAAGAAATATATGGAGTGGTGTTAGAAATAGGGAGGGGAATTAAAGTAGTAGAGGTAGGAGGACTTTCAAGGTGTGGTACTTGTGGAGGGGGTTGTCAAGTCTAGGCAACATAGTAGGTTGATTGTCAGCATTTATAATGCAAGGGGGAGTTGTAGACGAGTTAGTAGGAGAAGTGGCTATAGGTTGTGGTGTAGACAAGTCTAAGCTAGGGCGTTTGAAGAACTCTTGATAAGTGATAAAATCAATTTGTACAGTAGTTTTATGAGAAGATAAATTTGATTTATAGGGAAGAATTTGCTTATAAAAAATAACATAACGTGAAATGAAAATACATTTGATGGATTGTTGGTGTAGACACCCCATTCTAGAACCCCTTAATCTATCCTTAGGTCCCTAGCACCCCCCCCCCCACATCACTATGAACCTAGGTCATACCCCGAGTACTGACCTAGAGGCAATAGGGCACTCCTAGGCTCCGTTTGAACAAATGTCAAACTTTTTAGCTCGATCGAAACTAAATGAATCTTCAAAGGGCACGAAAGCTCCTTTCCAACAGTCCACCCCGTTCGCGATTCTGACTTACGGTGCGGATGAACGACCCATTTTCCCTCAAAACTTGATTCAGAGGTCATCGAATCAAAGTTAAATATTTAGCTTGAATGAGACTAAATGAATCCTCGAAGGTTGATGAAACCCCTTTCCAGCGGTCCGCTCCGGGGCCAATTCTGACTTACAGTACGGACGAACAACCCGTTTTACTCCGAAAGGTCACTGAACGCTTCTGGGCCTAGGTTGACCAAAGTCAACTCTCCAAACTGAGTCAAACTCTTTGGAATATCGAAGTATATCTCCCAAACTTTCCAATGGTCTACCCCGAGCACAATTTAGACTTACCGTTTGGATGAATAACCCTTTGTCGTCCAACGATCCCCCGTCCAAAGGACCAACGAGCGCTTCCGAGCCACATTTGACCCAAAGCCAACTCTCGGACCCGGGAGCAGTCCAAGGACATTCGAAGGTCTCTAAAGTAACTTTACATCGGTATGCCCCATGCACAATTCGAATTAACAGATTTCATTTTACGACCATTTTCCAAAGGAATCTGAACGAGACTGCCAAACGGCAGGTTCAAAATCCTGCCTATCGGCAGTGTGCCTAAAAACACCTGCTGATTGGCAGAACCAGACCTATGCCGATCAGAAATTCCTAGGTCCTATAAAAAGGAGGGCCTAACCTGATTGCAAATCACTCCTAAAAATCTGAGATCCATCACTCTCAGCGAACTCAGAAAACCTCTCTAGAAGTAAGCGTAATTTCTACATCCAAATCCCTTCCCAACCCTCACTTTTCATCATCATTTTCACCAAACTTATTGAATTAACTATCCATCATCATCATCCAAGTGCAAAGGCTGCTTTTTAACATTCAAGATTAAGCTCAAGATCTTCAAGAAGGTCCAGTTTTCTCAACTCTCTCTTTAAATTTTCTTAAATTCGCATTAACTTGTTTTTGTTACTTAGCACTTTTATTCTCCCCGTCTCACATATCCTAATATACTTTTTATTTAGTATTATTTTACATTTCTTATTTTTCATATAAAAAACCCAAAAAAAATAAGAAAAAGAGGGTTTGCTTATAAATTCCAAATGGGGTTTCTCTCACCCTTCTCACACTTTTCTCACACTAAAACACCTTTTTACACACTCACATAAGAGAAATCTCTCGTTTGATTTATGGGATAAACCCCACCCCTCGTTTTGCATATGAACTACGTGGACTTTGATGCTTTTATAGACTACGTAGGCGTCTCTGGGTGAAACCTGAGACTCGAGTCCTATTTTTTCAATCTTTTATTTTTCTATTTCCTAATTCTTTAACTTAATTATCTTATATTCTCATCTCTACATATTTACATATACATATATTTTTTCTTATTAGCATATTATTCCATATGTGTTTTTGTTTCATTATAACGATCAACGTAAGGATAATCGCATAAATCCCATTTTCTAATATTACTTTTATAAACATTCCTATGGATGACTCGCTTTATCTCTTCTGTGATACAAGTCAATGATTCCTATCTCCATTACATATACACATGCACACAAATCACGGAGAAATATAGGAAATAATAACATATCCATGAGAGACCGCAAGGGCGGAATGGGCGCCTAAAACCTTCCCATTTCGTAACTTAGCCTCCGAACCCCCCCCCCCCCCCCGAAATTATTTTTGGTTTCGTATGTTTCAGTATGTCTTTGATGATGTCCTTCGGGATGGCTCCACCTTCTTTTGTATATTTTGAGTAAAATACACTGGAAACTCCATCTCTCTTCATTTTTCACCTTACACATCACCACCGATGGCCGAAGCACTCCCGAGAGGGAAGCGTGGGACCGAGATCCTCTCTCTCTATCTCTCTCTCCGTAAGGATCGGGGATGGCAACAGTGGCGACTCCGCCGGGGAAGTTGTTTTGAGGGCTAGACTCTGTTTATATGAGTATTTGTTTATCTATATATTCATCTCTCTTCTACTCACTAGCACACACCTTCACACTTGTATATATCCATGATTAGCATAGATTTACTTCTCATAGTCATACTTGCCCCCTGTTTAGCATGATGTTCATCAATGAAATATACATCTCTCCATAAGATACAACTAATAAGATCATGCATTTTTGCACAGTACTCCACCGAAGAGACTTGCTATTGACTAAATTTTATCCCATAACTGGAGGGTCACTTCGTGATGGGCACTGGTACGGAAGGGCGCAGTTAGCCTAAGCGATATGACTCTCACCTTCCATTGGCCAAGTACCTTCAACGTATATCGAACGGTTCCCACGCATCGTATCGCTTGACCCAGTAATGACGAGAGGTATATCGCAAGGAATTTGTTCACGTACATCGATTATATCGAATTTGCTCTCACACATACTGTCCCTATAAGGTATATCGTGAGGCAATTCACATACACTCGTGTATATCAAATGGCTTGTCCACACGTACCAATTGCGCCCAAAAGTAAGACATATATCGTGGAAGTCATGCCAAAGGTGGGAACCCTTTCCAATTAACCCAATAAAACTACATACCCGCATATAGGCATCATACCTAGGGCACTCATGTCAATTTGTCGATTTCTACCCGAAACTCTAATGAAATGACATGTCGGCATGCCACCCAAATTCTCGAGTGATTTCATCTTTTTCAAAACGGAATCCTTTCCATGAGCTTGGTAACAGTCCAACTTTTTTATATATTAATTCAAACCCCAATCTTTCCAAGCTCGGGTCCCGTCCGGCGTTTCCTTTTTGCATTTAGGTAAACCTAATACAAGAGAGAACATAATAATTATAATAATCATGCTGAGACCCGTCTCCCATTCATTCTCTCGTCCCTTTATCAAAAATACCAAAAAAAAGTTATATTTATCCATTCTTTATCAAAAATTCAAAAATATTTCTCCTCTCTTTATCAAAAATCCAAAAATAATTTTTCATCCAATCTAAAAAAGAAAAGCAATGTCAAAAATATTTTCATTCATTTTTCAAAAATAAATCCCATTTTACGCCTTCTCAGGTCGATTGCATACCCTTGGCCTTGCTCCTTATTGGCTTCGGTCTTCAGTCAAATCACCCCGGAGTTCTGTCCGTTCCCGTACTACTTCTTCCAAATCTGAAATCCATCCACTCCATGGAGAACACATATCAAGTACCATTTATGTAGCCAGATCTGATGGCAGTCTTATCTCAGCTCATGTCCAAGATTGACAACTGATAGACTGGGTTTCGACGCGATGCTAGCGTCACCTGCGCGCCGGTCGTTTGTTATATTCACCTCACCAACTCTATACAAAAATCTAAACTATGACTACACTCTTTTAATGGAGTATAGAGGCCAATTCGGGTATCGAATCCACAAAGACAAGCTGCTAGAATATAATAGGTTTAATACTTCTAAAATAAAAGTGTAAAAGATAATTTTAACAAAAAGGAAAAGATAATAAAGATAAAAAAGATTAAACTAGGCAAGTGTATTTAAACTAAGTTAACAAAGCGAATAAAAACTATAGGTTGCCTCAAATATCCCTCACCCCGAGCTAATTAGTATAAAATGGTTACATGAGTCGACGAGTTATTAAGATTGAGTCTTGTTTCGACAATTAATTAAACCCAAAGTTGTCACACTCCTAAATTTTCATAAAAGTCTAATAAGATTTTGGCGTCAACAAATACCCTAGAAATTATGGAGTTATGGTTATAAGTACGGAGCATACATGATATACCCCGTTAAATCTCCTAGGCGTAATAACTAGGACAACCCACTCGAAATAAACCCGTAAACTCCATCACTAAAGCAAAGCAACACGTCAATCCTAGGTGAGTTCAATCCAACACAACCTAATTTAAATTAGCCCCTAAGCATATTAAATGACATTAATTAAAGAACCTAATTAATTAAGGCAACTAATTATATTAACACTAAAATTATCTAGGCAAGAAATAAATAATAAAGCATGAAAACCTAAATTAGGGCACAAAGCAAATAAATTAAATAAGCATGAGAATGAAGGTAACAGGGCAAGAAAATAGTATCCACTTATATAAATGGGTGTCAAACCACCAAGAAATGGAGGAGAGGGGTCTATCTCCACACCCCCCCCCCCCCCCCAAAGTCTAAACCCTAGATCTAAAATGAAAATGGGTTAAAAACTAAGATATTACAAGATCCCTATAAAAATAAACCAAGTCTCCTACTTATACTAAGCTGGAAAAGAAAGAAATAAAGAAAAAGAAATAAGAAAAGAAAAAAACTTAAGTCTCCTAATTATACAATAAAAAAATGGGGAAAAAGAAAATAAGAAAAAGAAAAGGAAGTAGCATCATAAAATATCGGACCAAATACAGGGCATCGGTCGACCGGGCTAGAATGGAGGGGCACACTGGTCGCAACACAAGATAAAAATGGAAAACCCGGTTGATCGCGGTGGCTAGGACGATCAACTGGCAACTGCTGAACAACCCACCAATATGCAGCAAGAAAAATGGCAGTGGAACACCCATTCGTGTAAAGCCAAGATCAAGGGCTGCCCCAAAATCGCCATAATTGGCCAAGCCGAGAACACCCATGACAAAACCCAACCTCCAACAGCAAAAAAAAAATTAAGACCCACTTTCATGTCCAAAAACCTCCATTAATAGCCAAAGCCATAAAACCAAAGCTCCAAAAATGGCCAAAGTGACCCATTTGCGTGTGGTAAAAGATTGTGCTCCAATTTCAAACCAAAGTCATCAATTTGGGACGAACCCAAAACCCGAGAAAAACCCGAGCCTAGGGCCAAATCACCATTAGTTTGCTACAAAAAAAACGAGTTTGGGACATATTGGGAATTATATGAATTGTTAATGAAAGAGAAAAAGGAAATGGATGTAATTAATAAAATTGTTATTAATTTCTTATAATTCTTTTCCGATTAAAGGTCCATGTTTCCTTCGTTCGGACTCCAATTCGAGCATTGTCTGTGGCCACGTGAATCTTGGCCCAATGGCTACAACTTCCGTGAAGACTTGGGGGAAAAATCTCGAAGTATAAAATTACCGAAATGCCCCCGAACGTGCAAATCATGACGGAACTTAACCAGAACGTGCTCAAACTTCATACTAAGTACCGTAACACCTATAAAAGCTCAATAATACCTCAAATAGAATTTTATCATATAAAATGGAGGTTGTCTAGTTATCGAGCATAATTATAGCAATTATGGTACTCGAGGGGGCTAAAATACATAGGTTTGAGGGTAATTAAATGCAATATTCAATACGAATCACACCCCCTAACTTATACATTTCTAGTCCCTAGTAATGAAATTCAAAGCAAGAAGAACTATAAGAAAAACACAACTTGTATATATGCATCGAAATATAAATGCCACTTTCGTAGGGAACACGATTGCATTTAGCATATGTAGTAAGCCGTTAAACCCCTAGGTTACCCTAGTGGACGAGTGTCGTCTCGTGACGGTTTTCAGGGATGAAACTCACAAACATCATACGGCTTCCTCAAAATATGCCCAATCACATTTGACAAGCCCAACAATAGCAAAAAGGATTTCATACGCATTATTAGCATAATGAGCGAATTCAAATGAAAGTCCATATTATTAACATTATAGAATGCACCTCATAGAATTGAAACCTTAAAATGTGGGCGGGGAGAGAGCACGTGCGAAGTGTGATTTGGAAAAAACTTAAATAAATCGGATACTAAATATTAAAGCATGCATATAAGTCAACCCTCACAGGCATTACACTCATCAAGTGAATTCACTCGAAATAGGGTGTTAACACACGGAACATGCGGGCATAAAGAGTAAATGTAAATGGAAACTAGGCCGCGCACATGTCACAAATGAAGAACGCTATATATAAAATGAAAAATTGTAATCTCAATGAAAGATACCGATCATTAAAGGAGGAAAAATGTATTTTCACAGATTATCAAAACTATTATGACTTTTTAAATTAAATGCACCCTAAGATCACATAGGACTTGTATAGGGTTATGATGTAGGCTAGGATAGGGTACGAAATGAAAGGAATGTATGTACGGATTCAAAGTGTTCGAAATGAAAACTTAGAATAATGGGAAGAATGCAAGCAAAATCAAAATTTAAAAATACAATCCATAAAAGTCATCGAATATAACAAAATGGGGAGAGAAAACAAAGCTTATTGAACACTATACACAACATATACAAACTTTCTCTTTCTTTTTCTTTTCTTCTTTTTCTCACTTTTTCTTTTATTTTCTACTTTCTCTTTTTCACACTCTCACATGCCTAAATTGCAAACACACAACAAGAACATCATTAAATCCCAAATAACATTCCAAGCAAAGGTAGGGAAGGTAATAAGTATGGGTTAAAACTCCAATTTAGAGTTGGTTATGGGATTGGGGTTAAGAAACGAAAGGCTAATATTTTGGCTCAAAGGGATTGACGAGGGTAAACATATAAGGTGAGGTCAAGGCTAATATGGGTGATATAACAAAGATTGCCTATGATCATTTCATAAAGTTTACGCAATTCTTGAGTCAAAATAAACTTTGAAAATCATGCTCAAGTAACACATTCACTACACCAAAATGGGAGATTTGCGAGTGTTGTTAGTGTGACAACCCGCTCAAAATAATAACGGGTGGCCAGCCCTATACTACATTAAATCAGGTATCTCAGATGGATCAGTCTCAATATCAACTGACAATACTAAATAATATAAGGCTAACTACCCGAAACTATTAAAAGCGGATGCCAAAAATTTAAAACTTTTTATTTAACACCAATTAAAACCAACCATGCAACCAATAACCAACAATACAACATCTAACTATGATGAGAGATATATACACACTCCAATAATATAAATGAGTAAAATACAACGTACAAAGTAAAATACCCGAATATGCTGTCGGGTCAGAGACAATACAACAACAATTGAGAAAGAAAATATAAAAGTGCTGCTCTACAACACTAGAGTATAGACCCAAATATACAAACTGAATGCTAATCTAGATATACAAAAGATAGGAATCGACTATAATAAAATGCCACAATAGTCTGCTACTTCCATAGCTCCACGAGTACAATGGATGAATAAAAATCAATGGTGTCCTTACGGGGGAACACCTAAAATAATACAATACATATACATGGCAGGGGAAAAATATAAACAGGTCAATTCCCGAGTTGAAAATATTTTATAGCAAGTGCATTAAAATGCATAATTATCATTAATGCATTATTACATGATTAAGGTGGAGTTGCACTCTCCATAATAATCCAACTCGCCTCTCAACTAAAGCGTGCAACTAAACGTATGCACGCGATCTCCAAATAAATGCCCAAAGGTATTTAGGCAAGGTTATCTAACTTAAACCCAATTTCAATATTCAATTAACACATCTAACTTATCTCTTAATTTCCACTAATCTAAATTCCACCCAAGTCATACACTTCAAATTCAATTCTTATTGATCACCATTATTCATTCACTTTCTTAACATATACAGTATACATAAACAATCTCTTTACTAGAATTTCTCATATTCTAGTTATGCCATCAATATGCGTATAAACATATATGAGTTATTAGCATCCAGGTGCTAAGGACTAAACTACTCCCAATTCTCAATACTGCATTGCGTTTCATGCGTGGGAAGTCTCGCAAAGCGAAATCCAAACAAGGAACCCCCCAATACACTACTTCTAGCAATATTGATTATCGAGATTCATTATGCCCTCAATTCATGATGCATGTAACCCAAATTCTCATTACTCCATTTTAATTAATTTATTATTCCCAATTCTCAACAGTGCACGGTGTTTTGTGCGTGGGACGTCTCACAAAGAGAAATCCAAACAAGGAACCCCCCTGATACACTACTCATGGCACTGTTGATCGTCGAGATACATACTATATATAAATATGATCATTAAAGACTAACTTCTCCTCAATTCCAAACATTACACAGCGTTTTGTGCGTGGGACGTCTCACAAGCGAAATCTAAATAAGGAACCCCCCGATAAACTACTTCTGGCAATGTTGGTCGTTGAGGTCCATTATGCCCTCGATGCCCGAAACCAATCACATAAATAATGTAATAACCATCCAACCGAGCTATAACTCGAGGATGCAGGTTCTCAATGCTATCATCTTCCAGGGCATTACTCATATCTCATCCTGGGGACCAGCGGTCGGACTCAATATCACCGACATCGCGGCCACACACATAACGTCCGGGAAGCGGTCATAGTTCCTAACCAGCAAGTGAGAACGACACATACCCACGACTTCTCACCCCCAAAATATGATGTATATCACATAAAACACAATGGACGACTATGACCCGGGGAATATCCACACCCTGCTCATCGAGCCAGGATGCTCACCCTTATCGCGCAACTTCCCAATGATAGCAAGGAGGGGGTATGCTTCACTTATATATATATATATATACCATCACATAAGGTATACATACATCATCACATCACATAAATATATATCATCATATAAGGTATATATGTCATACATTTTTCATATTCATAGTACGCTTTTAGGCGTAGTTGAGTTAATATCATTATTTAGTGTATTTCTCTCTCGATATACTAATCGTCAATTCTCACATAATTTCCCCACTTAGTATACACGATACTATTCCTCACTTGAAGCTCACACATTGCTTCTATTTATGAATTGTCTCTCAATTCTATTTATGTGAAGGATATTCTCTATACCCTAATGCACTTCAATTAGCATTTCTCATTCATGTGAGACATATCCCAAGTTAATCATCGTTAAGGATATTTTCTATATCCGTATGCACATCAATTAGCATTTATAATTCTCAACCCATAATATGGTTAAATCAATTTTATGACCCCTTAAAGTTATCCCATTTGGGATTTAATACTAAGATCCATTTCCGTTAAGCGCGTTCTCCCTCTCTCATATAATTCCATAATTATCTCCATATGGAAATCCCAATAGTATTGGGCTTCCCCACTTAGAATATAAAATATTCTCTAATCGCTATATTTTTAATTAAGTCAATGTGACTCCAATAGATTTCTTATAACAGAAACTCCCTAAAGTCTCCAAAACATACTTCATATAATTCATATAGAGGTTCCCAATCGATAACCTCGAACGAAATGGAAAGAATTTCTCCCTAGAAAAACTTTCCCCCAAAATGCCCTGTTTTCGAATCGATTCGAGCCAAATCCGAATCCATTCGGCCCTGCGAATCGATTCGGCCTCCAAGGCGAATCGATTCGGGTCATCAGACCTGGGATTCTGTCTCAGGCTGAATCGATTCGGTTGGTGTCCGAATCGATTCAGTCACTCAGACCTAGGCACCTGCAACTTTTCGAATCGATTCGGCTAAGGGGCCGAATCGATTCGGCCTACCAGAAGGCTCGAAAATGGCTACTTTTATTAAGCCAAAAATCCCCAAAATTCATTTTTAATCGTTTCTCTTCATTTCTCTTCAACCGAAACACATATACATCTTTAATATTCATCTAAAAAAACATTTTAACTAATTTCTAACCTCATATTCATTATCTACACAACAAATATAAGATTTTTCCCAAAAGTTTGGTTTTGACAAACTAAACCTAAAACCCATAAATTTAATCCACAAATCATGAAATAAATGGTACACAATAATTATTTATCAAGTTTAATCACTTGCCTCAAGTTCGTAGGGTCGATTTCTCCTCGAGATCGCGTAAATGCCGAAAATCCCAACTTTTCTCTCTTTCTCTTCTTCTTTTCTTCTTCTCTCTTTCTTTCTTTCTATTTATCTTTCTCTCTAAGGAGATTTATATCTCCCATAGGCTTAATAAGCCTTGTCTCCCAAGATACATGTCTTTAAGTGATAATACACATTTTAAATGACTCAATAACTTTAATTAGAGCCAAACGAGCTTAAAATATTTCGGAACCTAAATAGACCCCAAGTACAGTCATTTTGACTTTCTCGACCCTACCGGAAACAACTACACCCTCAAAATTACCATTCGACACACTTTCAAATAACTTCAAGTTTTGACCTCAAATGCCAATTTAATTATTCTCCAAAAAAAATGATATTTATTTCTCCCAAAATAAATTAGTTATTGTACTAAAAATCTCTGGTTGTTACAGTTAGCTGTCACAATTGACCTTTATAACTGCTATTTATCGTCATAATTTTGGGGATGATAAAAGAAAAATAGTAACTCCTAACAACAGTCACAAAATTTTATAAACCCTACGGGGTTATGACTGGTGACCCCAATTTGTAACTGCTATTTGTAACTACTCTAATTAGTTTGGAATATTAGATTCGTAACTGCTGACAACAGTCACGAATATTAGATTCGTAACTGATCATAGCAGTTACGAATGTTATATTTGTGACTGCTGACAGCAGTTACGAATCTTATATTTGTGACTGCTGTTAGTTGTTACAAAATTGATAGTAGTGACAAATTTGTGACTGTTATTAGCAGTTACAAAATTGAATTTGTTAAATGTGATAAAAGCTATTACAAATATCTTTATATTTTCACAAAATGATGAAATAATTAAAGTAAAATATATATCATGATAACAAGTCTAAATTTTTTGACAACATTTCATTTATATTTCTCATTTTCCAAATATCCAGTACACATAAAACTTGTTTAAACTTAATTTAACATCAAACAACTCCTTTGTGGGCGCCAAGTACAAAATGAACATAGAATAAAAAATAAACTAAAAAAAATAACGACACAACACTTCGATGACATGAAATGTCATGAACATGTAATAAATCATTCTAAATCTAGACCAGGAGTCACCACGCAGTGGATACGCTTCGTGAAGTCTAGGTATATTAGCCAGGGGGTATTGATGCGGTGACATCCTCCCTCGTGTACTCGGAGTATTCTTGTTGAGAAAGTTCAATGGACTCAAATTTTGTGAATACGGTGCCTCGGTATCCATTGAATTATGCTTGTGTTGCTTGCCACGAAGTGTACACACCTCGATTTAGGCCTTTGAATACTATGTATGTCGGGTAAGCCATGTGTATGCTTGCAAATAATAAAATCTAACTATGTTAGTTACAATAAAGAATGTGGGGCACAATATCAAAACATAATATCAATATAAAGAAAGTGTAATCACTTCAGGATCATCTAGTTGACCAACATCAAAATTGGGACCTATATTTTCCGAGGCAACAAAAAATCCCAGTTTAATTAATGATACTGAGTAGTGTATCTAATCATCCATAAGATGAAGTTATCAACCATGTACAAACAATAGCAAGGATTAAAGAATGCAGGAAAAAATGGAATGTGGTCCTCTCTCGATAACAGAAAATACTGAATTTTCCATTAATAAGCATACCAAAAAACTATATAGTACAAATGTGTTTCATACAACTATAAATGGACAACTTAAAAAAGGAACTCTCGAGAAAATCACAAATACTCATGTTAATCCCAAAAAACTCCATTGTCTTCATGAGACACGTCTTATGATCAAGGTCATCCCATAATAGAATCACAATGGTAGTGTTGTCCCTCATATTAGTGATCTAATACAGAGAGTTCATAAAGCCTGCGTGTAAGATGAAACCAACACGTATTTATTTCCAAATGCAAACCTATAAAGGATCAAAATAAGAAAAAAGGAAGTGCAAATATGGGGAGGGTAAATTTAAGCATCATAGTGATATCATAAATATCACTGATCGTTTGCAGGACCATTGAATTCTCTATAAATATGAGCGCAAAAAAATTTCATTTGAGAAAGAAAAGGTTTGTAATTTTCCCATCTCACCTTTAATTGCCATGGAGGATGATAACACATGTTCAATAAGTAACTCATTACTGCATACGAGTCAAACTCAATCCACAATTAAGTCCAACCATTAAACCAAGCTACCTCAACACATGTGATCACTTCTAGACTTGTTCAGCCTCTAGCCATTAGCATAAAAGGCGATGTGATACCATTTTAAAAAAAAATGTATCAGCTATTGCTACGATTTTGACGGTTCTTGTTGGCTATCTTTTTACTTATTTTTACATGCGCAGAAACATGGGATACAAATTGTGAGTTTCTTTTCCTTCTTATTTTATCGCATCAGTCATTTTTAACATTGCCAATGGCCATGCTTCTGTTATAGTAGTAAAAAGTTCAAAGTGAGAATTTAAAATTCAAAATAAAAAAGAAGAGGGGTTGGGTAATTGCTAAAACAGTTGTCAAATGTATCACTTCATACAAAACCAAATATTTGTTTGCTATTCTATCTTTAGGCCCCCAACCGAAAACAATCTCAAGAAGACACATTTGTACTGTTAGGCAAATTTCAACAGCAAGACCAAACGAAATAAATGTCAAAAACTAAATAAAGCAAAAGCAAAAAGAAAACATTTGTCATGGTACTAAATGGAATGTAAATTACCACATAGAGGTTAGTAGGGAGTGTATAGACTCCGGTGCAGCACTCCCTTTTCGCCCCTTGCTGGTATATTGCCGAACTAGCCAATATTATATTAGTGAAAGATATTTCTAAAACAGTTAAAACATCAAGGGACTTAATGTGTAAATCATCCTAATCAACCCATATAAAAGCACGCTTCTTAATTTTTGTTTGGTTTAGCGGTTCTCCTAACAAATTTGGTACAGATAATATTATGTCCTAATTTTTCTTCAGGATTCTTGATTTTGATGGCTTCAATTCAATTGTTGGTTTATATGGTGGACATTTTCTAACATTCAAACAAAACTCTTTCATATATTATATAGATAAGTTACCTACTATGAAATTGTAGCTCAAAAAGAATATATTTATTCCATTTATTGTTCAAGTAAAGTCACCCTTGGTCCGTATCGTTGCCAACATGAAAGGCAATGTGATAGCATAAAATCCATCAACCTCTAGCTCAACACATTTTGCTTAAACGTATTTCTTTTTTAAAAGACAATCCAAAGAAGCCTACCCCGTCATACCACATTCCGCGGTAAGTAGAATTCTATCTTCATGTTTTGCGCACTATAGCTACTCACGCTCCAAGTAACAGTATCCCAAACATAAAAAACTCTTCCTTTGAAAAATCATTCTACTCCAATTAACACATCATGGGAAAAAATCATTTACCGAGTGTTTTAAGGGATGCATTCAGAAGTTTCTTACAAATCAAACATTAAAAGTTGATAGAACCCGAGAATGTTCAGAAACTTTTAGCTTACAATACGAAATGAAAAATTGCACTAATACGAAAATTATGGAATAACGACCCCACTATAGTTAGAACACAAGAAGTTTTCAGGTCCTGGGGCTACACACTTATACCATCGTTTAGGGAACAGATCTG
The DNA here is from genome assembly GCA_949130495.1 of Sambucus nigra. Lineage (NCBI taxonomy): Eukaryota > Viridiplantae > Streptophyta > Magnoliopsida > Dipsacales > Adoxaceae > Sambucus > Sambucus nigra. Next base: position 617,483,263 of record OX422209.1, read on the forward strand.
GCCCTGTTGCGAAAACTTCAGAAAGGCAAAAAAAAAACGACGTGCAACGGGGATCATATTAGTTGCTCTGTACAATATAGTGCATAGGAAAGGGGGGAAAACATAGAAGAGACAGTCGAAGTGGGATTTCAAGTAAACACTTACAAAAGAGTACAAGCTAGGGGTTTTTTTCTTCCTAAGAAATAATAGAGAGAAAGTGGCATTACTTTTATTTGAAGGAAAACAACTGTACTAGTCATTGGTGGTCTTGAAGTTTATGTTAGCCAAGGAAACAAGCTTTTGAGATATGTAAAAATGCACTGATAAAATTATAGGATATATGGGATACAAAATTTAGAAGCAAATTAATGAACTTGGTAAGAACATTAAATTAAACTTGCAGTGACAAGGATAGATTTGATTTTCATGAGCTACCTCCATATCTTTTGATGAATTAAATTCATCAAAATTTAGTGGCTTCTCTAGATCAGGAATAACAGTGCTCACAACCACTATTTCTTCATGAACTATAGCATTTAAACCAAGACTACCATTAGCTTCTGCATCAGAAGCATTAAATGCTCCGGCACTAAATATACTTGGAGGTTGGGAGACCATTTTTTCCACATTTCTAGGCTCAATTTTAGTAGACTCAGTCATTTCATCATCTATTTCAGACACAGCTGCAACCTCCAAACAAGACAAAATGTTGTTTTGAACTTGATGAATCTCTAATGTTGGTTCACTTGGACCAACATTAGTGATTCTCTTTGTGCTTAATCAGTTATGAAGTTATTGAAAATATATCAATCGAAACCAACTGAATATATCAAGCATACCAGGTATCAGGTATCAGTTGAATCCAACTGATATATCAAATATATATCAATCACTGCTCAAATATACGTCAGGTATATCAAGCAGTTGAATACCAATATATCAGTTATCAAGTAGTGCTCAAATATATATCAAGCAGTGCCCAATCAGGTTGGTTCGATTAACCGATATATTTGATGGTTTGCAATGCAAATTCTCAATTCAATTCAATACTCAATTCAATTCAATTAGTGCTCAATTCAATCAGTGTTCACTTCAATCAGGGTTAAAAAGTTACCGAATCTTATATACATTATTAGAACTACTTGGATCTAAGTTAGATATACCTACTAATTGTCTAACAGACACTGGATACATTCAAAATAGATTACTAATTGATTCAAAAGAGATTACTAATATTCAAAATAGAATTCAAACACTACTAATTGTTCACTTTGACAATTTGTTCAAATTTCTCAAGACGAATTACTCTGGATCACATAAGGATAAGACAAAGCAACGGCCAAACCACCCAAGATTTCTTGACATCCTTAATAGTATCTGCCCCATGACTTCAACGATACAACGAATGATTCTCTTCTCCTATCTCAACACTACAAACGTAAACCTTATGTTCAAATATCAGCAATTGATGGCCATGCACCACCGTTCTAGTAGAAGCTGAAGCAACAACTTGTCCACTAGCAATCTTCCTTTGATTTGAAAAATCTAATAAATCGACATATGGATCATGTGGAGGATCAGTTAAATCTCCAAAGTATGGCTCTATTGAATCTCCAAAGTTTGGCTCAGTTGACGGGGGGTAGGAGTGTAATTGTGGGGACTTAAATGCGGGACTAGAGTGTAATTACAAGGACTTGGATGTGGGACAGGAGTATAATTGCGAGGACTTGGATGCAAGACAAGAGTGTAATTATGAGGACTTGGATTTGGTATTTTGAATCCATTCGATTCAAAATCACTTAAAAGCATGGTAACAGATGATTTGAGAAATGCCATATCCTTATCATTTTTTTCTTCTCGTGTCTTTGCTCTAGTCAACTGTGGTACTATAGGAGAAATTGCCTTAAGTTTACTTTTGGATACGGGTCCAACACCATGAGTCGCCCCTAGTGTCTTTTCCTCTAAAGGCAGTCAATGCATCTTTATTAACACTTTTTTGGCTTGAAGAACCTTGACTACTTCTCAGCTCACTCAATTTTTGCTGCAAAATTATTTTTGAATCGATTAAAAAGATTGAATGAATAAACATGAAGGAATTTAATTATTACAACTCAGATTAGGAAACTCACTATATCATCAGCTACCTTTGGGTGAAACTCCCTAGTTTTTCGCCTACGACTTTCGAGATACACTTTCGAACGATCAACATATCGTTTATTTTTAAGCACCTATAAATTAATTTTCCATTAACTATTTGAGCAAGACATATAATATATATACACATTAAAATAAGAAAGGGTGTATACCATTTCCTTGATTTTCTCAGCATACGACATCCGACCAAGACAATAGACGTCAGTCTTTTTAGCCCTGTTCACCCGGCCTTGGTGTCGTTTTTTCAATTTTGCCTCAGATGCTTCGAGCAAGAAGAATTCATTCCACTCATGGACAGGGATATGCTCTTTCTCCTGTACTTGATCCTTCGGGGCCTTTATACCATCACTGTTCAATCCCTTAAAATAAGTCGAGCGGAGGTTACTTCTAAAATTCTTCAATTGAATACCAATGGCTTTCATGGACCCCTCCTTCTGGTCGACCGAAAGATTGAATTCTTTCATGAGCGTATCCCACAAGTCGTCCTTTTTTACTTGCTCAACCGTATCCCAACTCTCATATTTTAAGCCAATACAAGATTTTAACAAAGACAAGGCTCGAGCTTTAAAAGGATTCTTGCCACCTATTGGCAAACCAAATAGGTTAAGGGAAACGTCAGCACAAGAATCAATGGCAAAATGTTCATCATGACTTGAACTTTCTGGCTTGGATGATGGAATTGTATTCTCGGATGCCATTTTCTGCATTTATATATTTATGCATTAGTCCATATATTAATACAAGAGTAAGGAAATAATATAAAAAATATATAATATAAATTATACCTTCTCAACATATTCTAAAAGTTTTGATAATTCGACCATGTCATAAGTTTCATACTTCGTCATTTCACGTAAAGTTTTTATTAGCCATGTATGCAAAAGTGTGTTGATAATTGCATTTCTGACACTAAACATATTAGGACGTATGCCTTCTCTCCTAAGCTGATAATAGATGTTAACTTTTTTATGCATATGTTTTCTCACAGTAGAGTCTGTACGCATCCTTATCCTCTTCAGTTCTATCCACAAAGGATGGGTTTTTCTTTCTTCAAGTTCTAAAAACTCTACTAACTGCATCGCATTACTTGGATTGTGTTTTATGAAATCCATTTCAACTGCTTCGTCCCAACTTTGAGGTAGAGTGCGTAGTATGTATTGAAATAAATATGCTTTAGGTATGTTCCACCCATGATCTCGCAAGTAATTGCATTGTTTGATTTTCCGATAACCATGCCGATAAATTGACGTGTTCTCTATAAAAGACCTATTTTGAAAATCGTTGCATGTATATACAATATATGACATCCTGGAAAAAGTAATAATAAACTTGTGAACAAAAGTCACTATGAATACATGCTATGAAATAATTGAAACATGCTATTATACATAATTTTCAAGTCAACATTTAAAACAACATAACATGCTACAATTTAACATCTACTCCTATAATGTGTTTAATAATTTCTTTAATTCTGGGTTGTCATCTAGAATAGACTGAATCTCGATAGGTGCCTCTATGTCGTCTATCGATGTAGTCAAGCACTGAAGAGAATGTAAAACAACAGACCATGGATCATTATTGGGGCTCTTTGCATAAAACACTTGCTTTAAGTTTTGGAATGCACAGACGAATGGCTCATCATTCACATTATCTTTACTCTTCAACTTGGCCAAATCAACCTTCACCATGTGGATGTTAGGGTCGACCATACATGCATTATTGTCCTCCACTCTCACCCAATCAAAGTAAAATACAGGTATGATGAAAGATATATAATCTAATAGGACAATTTGTTTTATAATCCCTTAATACGTCATCTCAGCTTCTATCAAGTTTTTATCTTTCACGCTTGCCCTGAAATGAGTTAATGCTTTATATGAAATGCCTCTATTTTGTTTCCCAATGAGTTTAACTCATGTGTTATTGAAGAGAAAACAAAACCATTGACACGATATTGTCCAAACTCCTTGGCTACAAATTAGTCCCATTTTCTAGACGTGCAAGCCTCGTCGATACTTCACTAGCTTTCAATAACTGAAACCAAGAAAGTATTTGCATTGTGAATATGTTTGATTGTGAATATCAATTTCGAGATTCTTCATTGCATAATTCACAAAGTCTTTAACCCCATTAACATATACTTGCCCCACTCTACAACTTTCACCCATCCACTCTTTATATTGTGGAAACCCCATTAATTCTACAATACAAACAAATAGAAACTCACTAAATTATAAAACTAAATGAAGTTTGAGTTGATATTTAGAACATAATCTCTCACCTATCATTGCATTAATACTATCATTGCATTAAAACTCACAGGAAAACCCGACAGAGCACAAAACTTCAAAACTTCACCGAGCACAAAACAATGATTATTACTACCAGCCAATCACATGACCAGACCAGGGAGGCATTAGCAGATCCCAAGATTACTACCAGCCAATGACAAAGGGAAATGTGTTAAAAACCTTCCTATGCCAGAGATGACCCTTGAGGAGAGCAAGATCCTTGATTAAATGAAGAAAAATCAAGCTAACATCACTCTATGGGGACTTTTCATGTCTTCCCAGCTGAATAAAAATGCTTTAATCAAGTTGCTCACTGGACCCACAGTTCCTCCTTCTACCACACCAGAAGAAGCAATAAATTTAGTCGAATCCTTGACCTCTACCCGAATGCTATCCTTTTCCGAAGAGGAAATCCCCATAATTGGGCCAAACCACAATCATGCACTCAACATCTCCGTCGAAGTTATGGGGAAGATTATACCACTCTCTCTTATCAATAATGGATTCGCCTTGAATGTCTACCCATTAAGAACCTTCAAATGCTTAGGAATGAAGGTAAGTGACCTCTTTCCAACCTTCTCTGTTGTACATGCCTACGATAATACTCATCGATAAGTGATGGGATCCATAAAACTTACAATAGGGGCTGGCCCTATAAACCCTGTCATTTAATTCCAAGTCATTGACATCCCAACTCATTTCAACATGTTAATTGGACGACCTTGGCTCCACAGTATCAAGGGTGTGTCTTCCTCACTCCATTAGAAATTGAATTTCTTCATCGACAGACGAGTCATCACCATTTTGGGCGACGATGACAATGCCGAGAATGCAAGTACTAGCAATCCAATCCTTAAGATACAGCACATGTCAAATGATATGCTCCTATCAGAATTTCGAGTTGAGCCACTTCTACTCTCGACAAGGGACGTTTTCAGAGAAAGGGTTTGTCAAGAACACGACCCTCATGGCAACAACAATGTGATTCAAATATTTAAAAACATGCATTTCATGCCCAGACTGGGCTAGGATAAAGACAGGAAGGGATACTTGAACCCATTGTGCTGAAAAAAGCTTTCCCTCCTTGTGGTTTGTGGTATTAACCATTAGAACAAGAGTTCAAAATGATTCGCCATTCTCGATCGAAGAGAAGACTAGACTGCATTCAGACTGTCCCAGGTGACTTCTTGAATGGACGATTCATCAAAAAGGGCAAAGACTTCCCCTTTTGTGGCTTTTCGAAAATATGGTATGACCATACAGACAAGAAGATGTAGCCTAGAATGGAGATCTTTTTCCAAGACAGCTACCTATGGGACGAAATTTCTCGACACCATGTACAACTGCTCATTAAAGATACCGAAGATTGTGAGGAAAGTGACTCTAAGGATTTTTTTAACTTACAGACACTAGGACTGACACTCGACATGGTTCATTCAAGCACCACATTACAGGATCCATCCCACCTGATCAAAGCTGATGATACACCTTTCCTCAACGGGCATGCTGTGCCAGTCATACCTGTTAAAATCCCACCTAACCCCAATGTTTACCCCATATCTTCTTCTATTATCTATCCTTGCTCTAATGTAATCGAGACCTCATTTGATGAGGTTCTCAATGTTGTTTTTCCTATCAATGAAATAAATGAAGATTTTGAGTGTCTTGATGTTCCTTACATTAATTGTTTAGATTCTAATCAAACTTTTGATGATGATGATTTTACAAATGAACAATTCTTAAATGATCTAAATAAGGTTAATAACAAATAACATAATCGTGCTCAAGTTAATAAAGAAGAAACTGTTGTTGTTAACCTCAGTTCTAGTATCCAACAGCATGAGATTAGGATAGGGGCTACCCTTGACGAGCATGAGCGTGCACAATCCGAAGAATTACTAAAGGAATTCGTGGATGTCTTCGCATGTTCCTATGACAGTATGCCCGGCATTAATCTTAAAATAGATCAACATGAGATCCCCACTCTTCCAGCTTACAAGCCGATTAAACAAAAGTTGCAAAAGCTCCACACCGAATGGTCGCTCAAAGTCAAAGAAGAAGTGGTTAAACAGCTGAACGTGGGCTTCATTAGCGTGATCGTATATCCCACGTGGCTAGCCAACATAGTGCCTGTGCCAAAATCAATTGGGAAAGTTTGCATGTGCGTAGACTACCAAAAATTTAACAAAGCCTCCCCGAAGGATGATTACCCCTACCCAATATCAACATGATCGTGGACAACATAACTAGTCATGCCCTTAAGTCATTCATTGACGGGTTTTTCGGATACAACCAAGTCAAAATGCACCCAGATCACCAAGAAAAACTGCGTTCATCATCATGTGGGGAACCTTTTGCTACACTGTTATGCCATTTGGTCTCAAGAATGCTGGGGCTACCTACTAGATGTGACACCCCACCTAATTAAATACCGGGCGATCACTCCTTTATTAAATTAAAAATCAAGGTGAACAGTTGGTTCATTCTTAGCATCACTGTCGTAAAGATAACTTTTTCCAAATTAACACCCTAATTAATTAAGCTAAGTGTCAAAACCATTTTTCAATATTTCTGACCAATTTTATTTTTAAAGGAAAATTATTTATTTAATTAGTAACAACATTTTCAATAAGTAAGAATCATACAACAATTATCCTGGAACATAATCCAATTACTTTAAACATTCAACATCCAAAGTCCCAACATTTAAAACTTAATGTAAAACATACATGCTGAATAAATCCCAAAGTAACAATGCTAGAAATAACTGAAATACAAATGTCCCAACGAAACAGATAAATAGTGAAAAGGGCGACACATACCCCAGTAACTGAGAATCATAGGAATGGAATCAAGTAAATGAAATCGTCTAAGCAAGTGGCCTGTAACTCCCACCTAAGCTGCAGCACGTTCCTTCCAAGGGATCCCAAGCAAGACGCCCCTGTGGCTGGGCACCTGTAGTACATACATATATATACAAAAGAGAGAGAGAGAGAGAAAAACGGATCAGAGCCCGATAGTGTATATGATTTAAAAATTGTTTAGTAAGTATTTAAATTGATACAGGCCAATGCAACAACATATTAGTGCGACACTCTCTTGAGAAATTATCACCTCTCTTCTAATGTGCACACCTATCGCACTAACCTTCCCAATGGTCTATCTCATCATATAACATGCTACCCTTTCCCAATGATTTAACCTATCTCAGATTATTCACAGGATTCAAAATTTAACGATTCAATTGTTTGAAAAGAATATTTCAATTAGTAACCAAAGTTCTCATTTTAACTTTATTAATCAATAAAGTTTTCCAGTGTCATATTATACTTTCTCAAAACAAGTATTTACAATTTGAGTCATCAACAATGTCCTACATATCAAATCACAGTAGGCAGTTCCAGATTTCAAAAATTCATATATATATTAACTACTCGTAAAATATATATATATATATATATATCATAACAGCACCCCAAATAAAACTATGGTGCGGGCATACTCTACTATCCAATCCCCGTATCACTCGTACTAAGGGAAATACAAATTCGGAATCACTCTCGAACTGTATAAACACATACTCAAACAATATTGAGGCAAAGCATAGACTCCAAGTCTCTAAGAGGATGGCATATGTCTGCGTCTCTTAGGACCGTCTGAACTATCACTGCGATAGCCTGTACCGAGGATATCTATTCACAAACAATGGAAGGCGAAGCATAGATTCCAAGTCTCTAAGAGGAAAGCACATACCCGCGTCTCTTAAGACCGTCTGAACTATCATTCCGATAGCGTGTACCAAGGATATCTATCTTCTAGGGTACGAGTCAATATCCCCCATAAAGGTCCCATCGAGATAAGACTGTCCCAGTGCGGAAACCTCAAGGATAGCAAGTAGCGTGGGCATGATTTTCACAGATAGATAGTATATGCATACACAATCATATAACTACACTAATATTACCATATCAATAATGGGTAAATTCTCAATTCCCATAATTTCGACATTTGTATTTATTTCTCATTATTTAGTTATCACGTATAACCATTCACATCTTACTTTTAATTTGAGGAACTTTTCCACTTGCTTCATAACCCTCATGGATTCTATCCTCCCAATTATAAAATTCAGTAGGTATACACATTTGTCCCAAAGTAACTCTCTTACGTGTCTCTCTCTTTAAATCATAAATTCACCGACCCTTATGTAATTATCCCAAAATACAATCTTTGCCCGACATCAAGGGTCCCAAAATCTATTCACATGTCCTACTGGTCTTTCCTATCTCCCAAAACATTTTATTAAGGATGCCCAAGAATTATCTCACAATAAATTGAATTTAACTCATTTAAAAAGGAAATAGGAGTCTGCCAGGAGGGGTCGATCGATTGAGGTCTGGGGCTCGATCGATCGAACATTCGATCGATCGAAGCTCTGGTCTCGATCGATCGATCAAGCAGGTATTGCGATTTCTCCAGAATTGCAGTTACGGGTTCTAACACATTTCTTCATCCAAATCCATATTTTTCAATCCCAAATGTCTCAAAAATTGTACTACCAACATTATATCATCCTACTAGGTATTTCCAACGTGAAGTATGAGGAATTCTATCATTATACATGGATTAACCAACCAAAAATTATTATAATTATCAAGAACCCTAGAATTCTCTTAAACATGGTTCTAACAAGTATTTCCAGAAATTTCCTTCTTGTAAACATCATAATTTCGAGGGTAATTCCTCTACATGGAAAGGGTTTCCAGAATTATCAATTTATTCATCACTACATGCAATTTCCTAACTCATATCTTAGGTTTCTTCCATAAAAACTCATTCTAATTACTCCTACACTAATATGAAAGATGCACCAACTAAATAAGCAAGATAAACACTTGCTTGGGATTTTTGTTGTTCTAATTTGCAGATGTTTTTGGTGTGGTTGCGTAGCCCGTTGCGCGATCTACGCGTTGGTGGTGGTGGCGGTGCAAATGGATGGCTTTTGAGCCTTGGATTGCCTTGGAAGGTCTCTTCTTCCCTCTCCTATGGCCGTCACTCACCTTTGGTTGTTCTAACCCTAGAAGACAACCTTAGGCATCTGATATAATCCTAAGAATTTCGTGGGTTTAATTACCCATAATTGCGAAATGTCCAAAACGCCCTCCCGGGGTACTAATTAGGCCTAAAAACACCCCGAGACCCAAACTAAATCCCCGGGTACACTTTTCTGACTATCTCGACCCTTACGGACGCGTTGGCGCACTCAAAATGACTATATGAACAACTTATAAAATATTCACTTTTATGTATCAATGTTTAGTCCCGACGCGACACGGGCGCGTCCCGACTTAAATTTCCAAAATTGTCATTTTATTCACTCGTGACATTCAATATAACCAATATTATATATTAATTTTCTCATTAGTAATATTCAACAAATTTTCCATAATTACTAACTCTCGTCACGTTAATAATTATAACATAATTAATTTCTGGATTTTTATTAAATAATTAATTCACATTAAATTTAATAAATCCCCAAATTAATATAGCATAAAAATACGGGGTATTACACTAGAGGGCTGCCACAACCATCCTGCATGATCTGATTCACCATGAAGACGAGGTCTATGTGGATGATATGATTATAAATCCAAAACTAGAGAAGTCCATGTTCCCACTTTTCGAAAGTTCTTCGAACGACTGCGACAATATCAAATGAGACTCAATCCACAGAAGTGTGTCTTCGGCATCACCAAAGGGCAACTCCTGGGATTCGTCATTAGTGAGTAAAGGATAGAAGCAGATCCTACCAAGCTGAAGGCCATACTTGATATGCCAGCACCTCAAACAGAAAAGGAAGTCTGAGGATTCCTTGGAAAATTGCCATACATCAATCGGTTCCTTATCCAGCTAACCTCTATCTGCGAACCTATTTTCAAACTCCTTCGAAAAGACTCAACCAAGTTTGGAATGAGGCCTACCAAGAAGTCTTTGACCGAATCAAATAATATCGAAGCCAACCTCCGGTACTCATGCCATCACATCATGGTCTCCTCTTACTCCTATACCTAACCATAACCAACACTAGAGTTGGGTATTTGCTAGTCCAATACCTTGAAGAATCCCGCAAAGAAAGAGCCATCTATTACGCTAATCGCAAATTGTATGGATAGAAAGTTAAATACACTGCTTTAGAAAAAGCATGCGTCACGCCTATTTGAGTCACCCAAAAGTTATGACACTACATGATCGTCTTGCTCATCAAACTTTTATCCCGAATGGACCCCATCAAGTACCTTCTTCAGAAACCCGCCTTATCCAACCAAATGGCCTAATGGTTGATGCTCTTACCCAAGTTTGATATCGTGTACGTCACGCAGAAAGCCATGAAAGGAACAGCCATCTCTGACTACCTCGCTGACTACCCCATAGAATAAGCTGATGTTTGGATCTCCAAATTCCTAGATGAAAACATACTTTGCGCCGCTTAAGATGACCTTCGATGGCAGATGTTCTTTGACTGTGCTGCAAACAAAAATGGATATGGCATTAGGATACTTCTGATTGCCCTAAATGACTCCCACACTCCCATCGCTATCAAGTTAGATTTCCCCTGCACCAACAACATGAATGAATAAGAGGCATATACGGTAGGCCTAAAAGTTGCTCTCAAGAAAGGTATTCAATGCCTATATATTTATGTGGATTCGACCCTCATCATCGGTCAAGTGCTCAGAAAATGGAAAGTCAAGGACGAGAAACTCCAACCCTTCCATGCCCAGTTAGAAGAACTAGCTTCCAGATTCCAAGATATCACCTTATACTACCTACCTCGAGCAAAGAATAACCTAGCCAATGCCCTTACTACCTTAGCCTCTATGGTAGAAATGCCCGAAGGAATAATAATGGCCCCCTTCCTAGTTCATAAGCAAGATAAACCAGCGATGGAACTTCTCCAAAATGCAATGGATCCTCACTTTTAGCATTCCAATACCTACAAAAGCACAAGTAACCCCTACAAAACATGTATATTTCCAAATCCAAGTTCGTCTGGTTAATTAGCATGAATATAGGCATTAGGACTGTAAAAGCACTAGAATGCATAAAGATAATGGGCAGAAATATGCAATATTTGATACGAATCACACCCCCTAACTTTAACATTCATAGTCCCTAGTAATGAAACAAACAAAACTAGACCACAGAGGGAGGTACAAGACGTATATATGCATTGAAGTATAAATGCCACTTTTATAGGGAGCACGATTGCATTTAGCATATGCAATAGGCCGTTAAACCCCTAGGTCACCCTAGTGGACGAGTGTCGTCTCATGAGGGTTTTCAGGTATGATACCCACAAACATCACATGGTTTCCTCAAAATATGCCCAAACCAACATACGACAAGCCCAACAATAGCGAATAAGATTTCATATGCATTATTAGCACATTGAACGGATTCAAACAAAAGTCCAAATCATTAACATTATAGAATGAACCTCATAGAATTGAAACCTTAAATGTGGGAGGGGAGCGAGCACATGAAAAGTGTGATTTGGCAAAAATATAAATAAACCGGATACTAAATTAACACAACCATATATTTAATCCTCATGGGCATTACACTCATCAAGCGAATTCACTCAAAACAGGGAGGTAACACACGGAACATGCGGGCTAAAGAGTAAATGTAAATGGAAACTAAGCCGCACACATGTCACAAATGAAGAACGCTATATATAAAATGAAAAACTATAATCTCAATGAAAGATACCGCACATTAAAAGAGGCGAAATGTATTTTTATAGATTATCAAAACTATTATGAATTTTGAATTACATCAACCTAAGATCACATAGGACTTTAATATGGTTGTAATGAAGGTTAGGCTAGGGTGCGAAATGAAGGAATGTATGTACGGATTCAAAGTGTTAGGAATGAAAACTTGGGATAATGGGAAAATGCGGGCAATATCAAAATTGGAAAACAAGATCCAAAACGGCATTGTATATATCATCGGGGAGAGTAATCAAAGCTTATTGAACTATATACACAACATTTACAACTTTCTCGTTCTTTTCTTTTCTTCTTTTTCTCATGTTTCTTTTATTTTTATTTTCTTTTTTCTTTCTCTTTTTCTTCTCTTTTTTCACTTCTCTTTTCTTTACTTTTCATATTCTCATATTCTTAAATTGCAACCGACATCACAACAACATTCAATCCCAAGTAACATTCCAAACAAAGGTATGGAAAGTGTATATATGGTTTAAAACTCCAATTCGGAGTTGGTTATGGGAATTGGGGTTATGAAATGAAAGGCTATATTTAGGTTCAAAGGGGTTAACGAGGATAAACATATAAGGGTGAGGTCAAGGCTAATATGGGTGATATAACAAAGAATGCCTATGATCATTTCCAAAGTTTATGCAATTCTCGAATCAAAAGAAAATCATGATCAAGTAACACATTTCAAGTATGAACTCAATTAATGAACGGGCAATGAAAGAATAGTGAGATTACCAACAAATTTAACGTTTTCAATGAGAAAAGAATAGTGTATACACTCACAAACGACGAAAGGTCCAAAGCTTACTCGATGTAAGTATATACAATGCAACAAAAGATTACCGAGTTATAAAAATCTTAAACCAAATCAATATAACCATAAAAGTTCATGTGCTCATGGGATTAAAGTTTAGTTCATGAATTTATTCATAATATCAATAATTGAGACTAAACTCTAATAACTTCTAAAATCGAGAACAAGCATCGTTGGGTTGTCTATTAGATCGGGCAATTATTGAAATTTATCATCGGAAACAAAGGAAAATTCTCCAAAAGGAGAAAAAAGAAAGAAAATCTTTTTGAAATTTTTGAATTTTTCTAAGAAAAGCATACTAAGTAACTAACATGTCAGCAAAAACATGGACTAAATAAAGAAATGGATAGAATATCCCACACCCCCTAACTTAAAACTTGACATTGTCCTCAATGTGAATTAAGAACCAAGTTAAGAAAGGAAAAGAGCGATATCACCCAAAATTGGAGCGATCCCCATAAGGACAAGTCCAAAGAATCTACAAAACAAGTTAGTACCGAGCATAGCAAAAACAAATAATAAAAGGTTAACTAATTACACTAGACTAAAAAAAAGAATAAAAAGCTAACTATATACAACTTACTATTTAGGCCTCACACTAACTATACACTAGAAGTCTAAATAGCTGAGGGTCCACCATAAAAATGATTTCACTTTGGAGGATAACCGATGTACCCTCACATACAAGCATGCCCTCCGAAAAATATGAATTTCGTTTTAAAAACGGAAGGCATGTGTAAGGCGAAAGAAAGGAACCATTGCCAATTAAAAGTTTTGGAGGGACGATGGGGGGTTCGGATTGAACGGGTGAAAAAAATATGCGGGGAGCGAGAAAACTCGAATATCCTCCCAATGATTTTTAAATTGGAATGGGAGATGGTGCACACGAAGGAAAAGATGCGATCGTGGAAGGCGACTCAAGCAAGTACTCCTCATCGGCGAAAAGGTTTAAAACATTGAAGTTTGAAACCGAATCATCGAGTACTTGTGATGGTGTGATAATAGATAATGAAAATGGGGATGAAAGAAATTCAATCTCATGAGATGAATCATCATTGCATGAAGATTGAGTTTCGAAGGAAATAATGTCATTTTCAATGAAATGTTGTTCGTTGAGGGCCAAAGAAGAAATCATTTTTATTGCCAATAGATATTACATCATTTTCATCCTCGCTTTCAATATCTATTACGCAATGGGCAAAGTCTAGAATGGTTTGTTCCAAAGTAGGCACAAAGTCCTCATTTGGTTCAAAACATTCGTCGACTTCGAAAGTCTCGGAAGCAAAATCGTTATCGGACTCAAATAATAAATCCAAGTCATGTTCCCACGAGCGATTTTCTTCCCGATAACGATTTTTAATTTTCTAATTTTCATACATACACAAGCCCTCGCCAAAAGTCATGGGTCGAGGTGCGGATGCATGAAAATGGGAACATTGAAAATTACCATCGGACTTAAACGAAAACTCATTATTATAGGAATTTTGAAAACTATTGCAATTCGTTTCAAAATTCCTATTATAAGGAGGTAAAGGCCCAAAATCATTGTCATCATCATCAAAATTCTAATAACCTAAGTTTTGACTTTCGTTATACTCACCCATAGTCATATTTGAATTTGTTATACTTTGGGATTCTAAGTATTCACCGAAAGTCATAGGTTTGCGAGAATTTTGAGAAATATAACAAGGATTACCAAAAGAATTGGAATAAGACATGCTTACATAAAAAATGGCTCGAAATGGAGGATTCCACAAAGTAAGTGCGCGTGAGAAATTCGAGAATTTCTAAGTGCTCAAATGTGGAAGTCCTACAAAAAGATTAGCAAATAAAACAAATAAAAAGAAAATACTATGAAATACTAAATCAAATAAAGTCTAAAACAAACTCATCCCCGACAACGGCGCCATTTTGATAGAGCGCGAGAAGTGTGCGCATGTAAGTGCACAGTCATTGTTTTATGTCTCACCGCGACTATACAAACAAACCTAAGTTACTATAACACTTGTGGGGCAAGCACAGCGGTAGGTCGGGTATCGAAAATCCACAGGGATGAGTTGCTAGAATTTATGAGATTTAATATTCCAAAATAAAAGTGAAAAAGATAAATTACAAACTAAAAAGTAAAAAGATGCATAAAAGGGAAAATGATTAATCTAGGCAAGGGTATTGAAACTATACTATGAAAGCGGTAAAACTATAGGTTGCGTCGAATATCCCTCACCCGGGTTAATTTTTATAAAATGGTTACATGGGACGAAGAGTTATTTAGAATGCGTCTCGTTGCGACAGTTAATTAAATCAAGGGTTGTCACGCCCCTAAATCCGCATAAAAGCCTAATAAGATTTTGGCGTCAACAAATATCTCGAAAATTACGCGTGAAAGGTCGTAAGCACGGGACATACATGATATGCCTCGTCAAATCTCCTAGGTGTAATAACTAGGACAACGCACCCAAAATACACCCATAAACACTATCACCAAAGCCAAGCAACGCGTTAACCCGAGTGAGTTCCATTCAAACACAACCTAATTTAAATTACCTAGAAAGCATGTTAAAAACGCGGTAATAAACGCGATAAATCTATACTAGAATGCAAGTAAAGAAAGAAAGTAAATAAAGCATGGAAATTAAACTAGAAATCAAGAAATAATGAAATACAAACTATATTTATTGGTAGGGAAGATGAATAGTGACACTTGTAAACCCTAAAGGATGTCAATCCAAGAGAGGAAGAAGAAGAACTCTTCAAAACCCCAAACCCTAACCTACAACTCTCTACAACATAAAATATCTAAGTACATTTGAAATAAAACCAAAATTTGGTTTATATAGTAAGTTACAAAAGAAATAAAGGAAAAAGAAAAGAAAAAGGAAGAAGAGCAAAATATCTGGCATCACCGGTCGACCGGTCGCAGGGGCGTGGTCGACCAGTCCCTAAGGCAAAAGCCTAATGTCTCCTTCCCACAGCAAAATGCCAAATCGCGGTCGACCGGTCCCATGGACGCGGTCGACCGGTACTCTGTTTTCTGCAATCCTTGTTCCATGATGAGGGGGAAAAGTCCAATAACGAAAACGGGCATAGCTTCTTCGTCTGAACTCCAAATGACGCACCATTTGTGGCCACGCGATGCTAACTCAACAAACTATGCATCTCCATGAGCTAGAAAAGAAATGTGAATTGACTAAAATGCCCTTGAAGTAGAGTCCGACAATGAAACTTCTCCGAAATGCAACGGATCCTCACTTTTAGAGTTCTAATACCTACAAAAGCACAATTAACCCTTACAAAACATGTATATATCCAAATCCAAGGTTGTCTGGTTAATCAACATAAATATAGGCATTAGGACCATAAAAGTGCTAGAATGCATAAAGATAACGGGCGAAAATATGTAATATTTGATACGAATTAGAGTCAATTAGAGAGAAGAGAGAAACCAATTCCCAAAAGCTTAAGAATGATTCTTGAAGGTTTAAAAGAGTTCTTGCACCCTAAGAACCAAAGGAGTAAAGATTTGGAGAGGGAAGCATCAAATCATCATCCTCAGCCACGAAATCAGACCCTACAGTAATTAAGGAAAGTTTTTTATTGCATTTAAATGAAGTTATAATACCCATGTGTAGAAATTTGATGAAAATCATGATTAAACCCATGTTTTTGGAGAAAAAGAACAAAATTAATTCATGTTGGTTAGGGCTTTTGCATATAGTATGAATTACATCTGTAGGGACATTAAAATTAAAAGAGACATGATGGTTAAAATGAATTAAATCTGGAAAATTGGATGATCATATGGTAAGAAGACTAAAATTATGGTTCTTGAAGAAATCATAGATTTAATTCACATTTGAGTGACTTTAGTATGGATCTAATGTGTTTTAATCATTTAAAATCATTCTAGTACCTATATATGATGTGTGGTAATATGGGTTAAAAGTTTGGTGAAGAAACATGAAAGTTGGGATGAGTTTTAATGGTGAAAAATGTAGAAAATGCTTGAAGAAGACGAAGTTGGATCTGTGTACAAACGAATCCATTCGAACAGGGCGAATTGATTCAGACCCTACGAATTGATTCAGGCTGCAATTTTTTTTAATGTATTCCCTATTTGATCGTGTTCTTCAAATCGGCTTTCGTGGAAAGTTTTAGAACCTTATTAGGAGATCATGGGGGGATTATTTATACTATAGTAGGCCTAACTGGGATTCATAGTCTAGTATTAGTGGGCGAATTAAGAAAACAATCAAATGGGTTACATTGTGTCATAAATTATCGAAGAAAGAGATAATAAATTACTAGAACTTCGGATGGAATGATAAGTAGACCAGTGGGTATATTTCTTAGGTCCGACACAGTCATTGATGGTAAGACTTGGAGTATGGGTCGACGTGAATAAATCAATCGAGTCATGTATTGAGAAATTTGGGGTTTGAGTTACGGAGAACGTAATTATCAATTCAAGGTGTATACCAGTAGGTTAGAGAGATCCTAACTGCTAAAATTTAAAATGGGGTAACTAGGACCCTTATAATTGTGTGAATACTCAAATAAATATAATAGCTAGATAAGTAGTAAAATAAAAGGTACGGTAAGTAATAGAGTGAGAAATATACTACGTACCATTGTGAATCATTTGGTTGTGTATATACCTATAGCTTATGTACTTAGGTTGTGTGAAAACCTAAAGTATTTTAATAGTATTGGGGTCGATGACTATCCGGACAAATACATTTAGGTTCGAGTTTGGGGTCGATAATTATCCGGACCAAATTAAACAAGTCTAGATAATTATATTGGGGTTGATGGAAAATTCGGACCAATATACATATGTATTACATTTACAATTGGGGTCTAGGTATATCCGGACCAATGTAAATGATAGGAGAATTGGGGTCGATGGTTATCCGGACCAATAATCCTTATAGTATATATTGTGTGTGAAATATATTCTTCATGATATTCTACCTATGTGTGAAAGTAGAGTTGTAGATTATATATATACACACACACACATCTAAAGATCATGATGATTAAATTTAGCATGTGAAAGTTACATAGGATTAATTAACATTTGATAATGGTTAATGTATTAATGTACTGTATGGGTGGTATGGGGACTTAGTGGTGTAGATGAATTCATTGGGATACTTCATTCTAGTTAGCTTGGGTAGTATAGCTAGGTGGTCTAAGTATAGAACATTAGGCATGCACTATAAATGAGAGTTAAGTAAAACTCACAGGAGAGTGTGCATGAACATGTGTAATCAATAACTGAATTTTATTGTGATAAACACTTGCTAAATATTTTCAAATTGTTTTGAGTACTAAATCTTGCTATAAAATTATTTTGAAAACCTTTTAGGTGTCCAACCACAGGGAATCCAAACTTGAGGATTTCATTCCAGTGACTCAGAGCTATAGCACTGTGGATGCTGGCAGGATACGGATTAGATGATTCTACCTTTCTGATCTAGTGTAGGATCTTATTTCATATTCTATGTATGAACATATTGTCCATTGGCAGATTTCAGTTATCTAGTTCCTTTGTTATTATAGAGTATTGGGCTTTGGATTTTGGATGATAGTTTATTTGGCAAACTGTTATACATTTTTATAGTGTGATGGTTGATTTCTAGTATACTATGATTTGTTATTTTAGTTTCCATATTAGTAGATTTATCTGTTTTAATGCAAGATAAAAACTTAGAACTACTCTAATTTCACTTAGGGGTTAGTAATTTAAAAGTTTCGACAATGATGCTAAGAATGAACCATATGGGAAACCTGTTTTAATTTAATAAAGGATTGATAATCCAATGTTAAATTAGGTGGGGTGTCACAGCTCGTCAATTGATTTCAAGGACGATCTCATTGAGCTTTCAATATGCATAATTTAATCCATAAAAAATAGGAACTCTATTATACAAATTATCTATATAATCCCAAAGTAAACATCACATATTACATTAGTGTAACTGTAACTGTTACCAATTTGAGAAAGTATGGGCTATACGGATTCACTTGTAGTTTAGGGTAACATATAAAAGATTCACTCTTTACCAGATTTTAACTTGATTTAAATTAAAGTGAACATGCAAGATTATGTGAATCCAAATTCAAACCAAGCAGGAAGAAGAAGAAGAAGAAGAAGAAGAAGAAGAAGAAGAAGAAGAAGAAGAAGAAGAAGAAGAAGAAGAAGAAGAAGAAGAAGAAGAAGAAGAAGAAGAAGAAGAAGAAGAAGAAGAAGAAGAAGAAATAGAGGAAAAATCACTTTTGGATAAAAAATTTAATTCCACACCATTTCAGACTCAATAAAACACAATAGAATTATAGACAACTTAGATATCTAGTAAGTTTAATGCTATGGTATCTTCGAATATTCAATGAAAATGATGCAATCTTGCACCACCCACATGAAACATATTTTCTCTCAATATCCACTGACTGGGCATTGGAATACACAATTCTAATCTTCTTTAGCCGTAAAGCCTCAACTTCACAAATCAGCGGTAGAAAAAGTATCTACAAGGGTTTAGAACTTTGGTCGTGTTATTATTGATTTGGAAAAGTGATCCTAAAAGATCCAAGAGTTTTAAATGAAATAATTATAGAGTTTGATACTATAAAGAATTCTAAAAAGGATTTCAAATAAATGCATCCCCGCATATCTATTTATGAGAAAAGTTGTTACAAGGATATATATATTAGAGATTGCATTTGATTTGGGATAAAAGTAAAAACATGCATACTCGTTCGAAGGAACTACCACCTCGCTGAAATGAAGTACTCGCTTTCATTCGAGCGTGTTCCAATAATACATTGAACGAGATTCTATATCTCACCAAAAAGGAAATGCTTTAGAATTCTTTCAAGTGAAGAAAACTCATTCTAATGACCACCAGCATCTTGTTTGAATGACATGTCAAGTCGTTATAAACAACTAGCGAGATTGTCAAAAAACTTTTAAAATTATTTTAAAACCATTTTTGAAAACTTTTAAAAACAAACTCTTTTAAACACGACCCCTGAATTTCTTAAGCTGTGACGAACGATATTTAATCTTTCTATTGTCACCAATAATTCTTCTCTTCGAAAATCTAAGAATGGTCATGAAGGTACAGAGGGGCGTAATTGGATAAGACAAATAATAATAAAAATTGAGCAATTATAAATTTTTCTCTTATAATGGGGCTCTGAATCCCCTTTCTAACAGTCCATACTGTGCACAAATTGAACTCATGGTTTGAATTTAGCTGACTTTTCACTCCAAAACTTAATTGGGTGCCATTGGACGCTTTCAAGCTCCATTTTAATTTATTAAACTCTTAAACTTGAGAGTATCTAAATGCAAATTCATAGAGCTCTGAATCCCTTTTCCAATGGTCCATAGCATGGGCGAATAGGACTTACAATTTTTATGTCAAAGTCCTTTTTGCATGACTGGTCACTAGAAGCGTCTGGTACTCGAGAGTATCACAACAAAATTTAATAATGATATGAGTACCTTAACGGTCCATACTATGCACAAATCGAATTGCTGATTCGCATTTAATTACCTTTTACCCTAAAACTCCAATTAAGAGTTCACCGGGCATTTTCGAGATTCGTTTAACTTTGGTCAAACATCAAACTAGAGAGTTTCTTAATTCACTTCTATAGATCTATAAATCCTCTTTCTAAAGGTCCTGTCCGTGTACAAAATGGATTAACAATTTGCATTTTATGCCCTTTTTCCCCAAAAAGCCATTTCGGAACTTCCTAGAGGCACACCCCACACTCTGCCTATAGGAAAAAGGTCACCTTATTTGTGCATGAAGTCAGTAGGTGTTCTTATCAGAAGGCCTAAGAATATGCCTATCGGCACACCCCTAACCCTAAAAGTTTCATATTTGAGTAGGACATGACCTCATCAAAGAGTACCTCTCTTTTTTTACTCCTTAACATTCTCCTCAAAATCAAGGTTCAGCCTTTTACACATCCTTTTGAAACACAAAGTTTAGTGAGCTTGTTCAGATACTAATCCTAGAAGTGAATCTAATGGTTATACATTCTGAGCGTGCCAATAAGTCTAACCCAGAGAAGTATATATTGATCCACTATATAATAAAAATACTACATTTATTGTAAGAGTATCCAAAGGTAGGTGGGTCTTCAGGGGTAACCCAAGAATTTCCTTATATTCTAGGGGACTTACAACCTCCAGTCTCATCGAAATCTGAGAAGTTATTTAATGTACCCCTAGTGAAGCGTAAGGAAGCGACAGAGGCCTCTTCTAAGCTTATTGGATGGTCTTTTCTAAAGGCGATGATAACTATTGAGGTTTCCTCTAAGGATTGTGAAGGATAGGGACTTGTCACTAGGATGAGGACTCTATGGAAAAGAGTGGTAAGTTAGACCTGACACTTTTGGAGGAGAAGCACTACTCTTAGCCTAGGTTTTCTTACCTGTGGCTTTTGTAAGAGGATCACTACTATCGGACTAGGTTTACTGAGGATGGGAACATTTATGCCTGTGTTATTAAGCCTTTAAACATGCTGACCTGAACTATTTATTACCTTAATGGAAAGAGGCACTCTAGCCAATTCTAAAGAGCTCGTCTACGTTCTAAGAAAGGTATACTTGAACTTTTATATTTTTAAGACCATTGTCCTTATTTTATTACCTCTACTGGCTTTCTTCTTTTCTATTTAAGGCTTGCCACCTTACTGAGGACCTTATGGTTGATTAGATAAAAAGACAAAGGGCTTGGAGTAAAGCCTATTGATGGATGGATAATGGGATCAGTGTAAGATGGATGCTAATAAGGTGGTATACTTTGAAAGGATCGAGATAACATGTGTAGAGGATGATAAGGAGAATTTAGAGGCTTGGATTGATATTCTTGATAAAAATTACTTGCCCTATGAATAATCTCTTCGGTAGAACAAAACCCTCCTTTATAGAACTCAAGGTTCCCTAATAGAGTCCCAATATTCCTAAAACCCCCATGTCAAGATCTTGGCATTGTACAAGATGTATTTTGATACTCTTCAAGATGAGGTAGTGAAGATCATAACATATAAACAAAAGATTCATCATAAAGTTGAGGATGTGTCCTACTAAAAAATAGGTTCTGACTTTAACGGGGAGAGGAATTATAGTTGGCACGAAATTTGAAGCTATAGGATGAACTACCTGGTCTTTAGGTTAAATACTTTGAGCTTCTTGGGAAGTTATATTACATGGTAAAGAACTTGATTTTTACTTTTTTAGGATTTGGTGATTATAATAAGTTACTCTTTCAGAATTAATCTTTGGGTCCTAGATCTTTTAAATCTAATTTCCAGTCTCTCTTCCCTGATATTGACATCTTCAAGATCATTATTGAAGATCTGTCATTGGAAGAAGATGACTATGAGAGTGAGGTAAGTAGTGATGATGAGGATACTGAGCCATAATGCCATGGAACCAAGGCAGAAGCTCCTATCCCTCCAATTGTGGTAACCCAACTCATGGAAAAACCCCTTTATCAAGGAACATAAAGATGTTTACACCACCAAGACTTAAATGTTTTTGAAATTGTATTTTTTTCTTTTTTGGCCAAGTGTATTTTTTATATGATGTTTATTAATATAAGTGCCAATGTTTTGAAATTCACTCTTATTTTCTATTGTGTTTTGTTTTCTTTGTCACGAAAAAATTATTTTGAGAATTAGTTTATGTTTGAGGAATATAAGGCATCCCGTACCCCCATATTTTTCTTAGTAAAGTGATGGTGAGCGAGCCCGGTGAAAACCTAAACATTTATAATATATATTCATTATATCATGTGTCAAAATATTGAGTCGTGCATTAAATAGAGCCCAAAATCTTGGTTCACATAGATGAATGAGAGTGTATTTATCATTTACTTATGGAGATCATGATTTGAAGACATGAAGACCATTCTGTTTTGAAGTCGTCCAATGTTGAACTTGAAGTATATCCTTTTATAAATATTTAAAATTTGGATATTTCACACATTTGAGTTTTTTAAAATTGAGAGAATCATGTCATAAAATTATTTTTGAAAAATAGTTTTATGAGTTATGAATTTGTTTTTGAAAAATAGGATTAATGGTTGTTTTGAAAATTTTATTGGAAAGTTGTTTTTTAGAGTTTTTAGGAGTAACCATTAGAACGGCTGTAATTTGTATCCATTCACACGGCTAGTGCAGGTTTAGGGAAAAGTGTTTGCACAACTATGTTTTGTGACCATGTACATGGCCCTAGACCAAATTCGAGTTGGGGCCATATTTCCCTCAATTGTACGCACGAGAAAACTCAAGTGTGTGCACGACGGAGATGAAAATTTGAAAATTTTATATAAATATCTTTGTTTCTCTCCATTTCAAAATAAATATTTTCCCTCATCTCAAAATGCATTACTAGAGGAATTTTTTTTCTTGAGATCTTTTATTTCTCTCTCTAATTCAAAATTTAAAAAACCTTTGAGAGTTTGTAAGATTTTTAAATCTTCACTGAGGTCTACATTTAAGATATAATTTGAGAGGTTTTTATCCACATCTAGACAAGTTTATATCTGAATTTTAATTCAATTTTATGATCTATACTCGAAGATCTATAATGGAGGTGTTTTAGCTATTGAGAGTTGGAGCATGGTGTGGATATAGGGAAGATAATGGACTTCCATCTTCAACTTATGGAGCTTCACTTAGATCTCTCATTGAAACGGGGGAAGTCACTATATTCATTGGTAAATTGTTAAGACTCCACTTGATTGCATTATCTCCTTGTATTGTTTCAAGGAAATTTTTGAATAAAATGAGATTCTTGGTCACACCATGGTTTTTTCCCCATAGATTGAGGGGTCTTCCTCTTATACCCTATGTTATTTATTTTTGTGTGATTGTTTATTACTTTTGATAGCTTAATTGTGTTTGTGTTATTAAAATTACTTAAATCGCGTTGAGATTTGAAAATTTGACCTAGATCTACGTTTGTTGGAAATTTGAAATTAGGCATAATTTGTGTAATAACCTATTCGTACCCCTTTAGGTTATTTATATTGAACACATTCTAGCATTTTCATTTTTTATCACAACATAGTTGCTCGATTAGGCTTTACATCCTGAGTTTGATCCTTGTTTATGTGTGTATTTTTTTGCCTTTGTAAATTGATATTTTGGAATGTTATAATTTAGATATGAGTCTAGACAAAATGCATTCTTCTTCATGTTCTAAAAATACTTCACATGCATCGGATGTGTCTAGATTCGAGATTCCTCTGAATTAAAATGATATGAGTGATGAAGAGAAAATGGTTGAAATCAATTACGCGTAAAATACTTTGTTTTATGAGTCACTCAAGTTGAAAAAGTATAACATCAAAATGTGAAATAAAATAAAAGTTTTGAAGAAGAACGTGGTTTGCTGAAATAAAAGGACGAAATCTATTCATAACTCAAACATGAGTTAAATCATGTTAACGAATAAAACACATCTTTCAAAAGTCAAAAAGATAAACTCCTTGAAATGAAATGTATACTTGAAAAGGAGCACAACAATTTTTTACCATAAGGAAAGAGAATATTAAAATGACGTATTATCTCTTAAAAATTATTTGCCTAATGCTTTAAAGGTAAAACTTTCTTTAGAGGCAAGATCGAAAAATGTGAACAAAATATTTTTCAAAAAATACATAATTTTGAATGGTATGAAAGGTATTAGATTTGACTATTTAGATTCTCCTTCTAATTCTTCTATTACATTCATAGATGAGAATAAAGATGGTGAAAAAGGATATTCTACTCAAGTAGTGAATGATAAAAATATTTTTAAAGGAAGAAAAATTGAGAAGATCGTCTTGCCTATCAAAAGTACAAATGTAAAGGTTGATAAATTTTTGATGAATTCAAATGTAAAGTAGCTTAAATTTGTTCAAAAGACTCAAAATCAAGAGAACGAAAGAAAAGTTTTTAATAAATAAAATCCTCACTTTAAGAATCACGCAAATTATTTTAAAAGAGAAATAGTTTTCAAAAACAAAAAGATCATCATTTTGCCCTATGAACTTTTCTTTTAAACCATTTCAAACCTATAAGTGTTCCAATTATTTTCTGATAGGTTACTTAAGGCCTTTTTGTTATAAACTTCATGGGGATGAGAAATATTCATAATCAAAGTTTTTAAGAAGAATTGAGTTTGAAAAAATAAATGCAAGACTTAAAAATGAATTGAAGAAACTTCAAAAAGAAGTTAGTTATTTGAGAAAATACAGTCAAGTGAAACAAAACTGGGTGGAAAAAGAGAGTCATGTGTACTTTATGGCCTTTGAAAACTATGAGCCTTCAAGTCCTTTAATTTCTAGTAATGGTATCTTGATAGTAGTTTCTCACGTCAGATGATGGGAGATAAATCATAGTTTACTTATTTTGAGAGTTTTTATGGTGGTTTGATTACATTTGGAAAAAAAAAAGAAATCAAGATTGAGCAAAAAAGGAATGGCGAGAATTTTGAATGAAATCACACTTTATAATGTTCATTTTGTTAAAGGGATTAAGGTTAACCACATTAGTATCAGTCAAATTTGTGAGGATGATCATTTTGTGATCTTTTCCAAGAGAGAATGTTTAGTGAGTAGCGAAGAAAATGGTGTTTTGATGAAATGTGTTTAAAATGATGAAAATTGTTATGTTTCGGTTAATGAACAAAGTGTTGTGTATTAAAAGTAGGAAATTTATTTTTTTATCAATGGTTAGAGATCATAGATATTCATGATTTGAAAATATTTGAAAATAATGAGTCAATTTCCTTTCAATCTAGCTCAACTACTGTGGAATGTATTTCAACACGTGAACTAATGAACATGGATCAATCTTCTTCAGATGATAATGATAAAAATTAAGTTTTGAATGCAAATAATTTTGTTAATCCAAGTTTTTGGAATATGAAAGAAAATGACCAAGATGTTTTCAAATTTTAATGTTTTGAAATCAAGACAGTTTGAAAAGACCTTTCCAATATTACATTTGTACATTTTCATAAAAGAGTCATTTGAGAGAGTTTTTCTACAAAATTTTTAAAATTCAAAGAAAGTAAAGAGTTATTCTTAAGATTCATTCTAAGGTAGTTCATTAAGAAACTTATGCGTGCATTTATTGTCATGGTTACTGTCATCTTAGAGATGTTTTCTTCATTCCTAGGAAATTTTATACTAGATCACATTAATATGATTATAATTTTCTTGATGACTTGAAAATTAATTAAATGTTCTTGTGAAGAAAATAAATATTTAAAGAGGAGTGTGGAAAGGATATAGTTAAAAGGGAAAGTTTTGAACAAGTCGTTAATTTGAATTTAAAACTTCATGTTATGTCTCTAGACCCAAGAATACAATTTAAAGGGATGTTTGAAAAAAGAAGGTGTTTTGAATGTCAGAATGTGTGTTCCACCGCTAAATGTGAGTCATCTTCAAGTGTTCCCCCACCTCTCATTGATACCGAAGAGGTATTCCCTAACTTAAATTTCTTGGTGTGTGCGAGAGCTAGGATCCTATAATCTCATGTTTCATATCTTGTCCTATGTAATGTGTTTGGTGTTGATGTCATTTGTGTAAGGTTTGTATTGAATTATTTGAATATACATATTTTATGTATATCTTATTTTATTTGTGTTCCCACTAAGAAAAGTCTAAAATATTTTGAGTTTAATCATTTTGTGAGAGTGTCTTGTGATTAATGTATGATTTGTTTCTCTCGTACATTATTTTGTTTGTTTCGATGCTATCTTGTATGTTGGAGGAATCTTATGTTATTTGAGATATATTTTCTGATATCTTGTGTTTGAATATTTGATATTCATTTATTTAACATGACTATTTTTTGCTTTTGGACATATGTCTTTCTTGTCATAAATTATCATGTTTATCCATATGTTCAATGTTCATGTCTACATGTAAGTAAACATTTTCATGATAATCCTCCTTTCATAATGCTTCATAAGCTTCATATGCTATTGGGTTTCCATGATACTCTGATAGTATTTTGAGTTTGGTGATTGAGATTTAGTGAACTTATTCTGTGAGAGTGAGGTGCATCTTGAGTTACACATTTGCACTTTTAAGCTTGTTTTGTGTTGGTACATATCTTTTTGATGTTGTATAAAAAAATCAAAAAATATATTTTATTATTTTGTGTATTTTTGGTTAAATCATATGCTTAACATGTTGATAAATCTATAGGATTTCATAATTGAAGTTTTGTTTCTTAATGGCTTGTTATTGATGAAATTGTTGAATTTTTTTGTCAAAGTAAACTTTTTATACAAACATGACAAACATGGACTTTTGTTTGACTTTGATGATTTGAAAGCTTATAATTACTTTATACCACATGAATCCATGAATGGTACAACAAATTATCATTTTTATAAGCATTTGTAAATTTAAAGTTGAAAATATATCTTGCATTAGTTTTATAAGCACTGCATCCTCTATAGGTACGAAATGTGAAAATTTTATATAATGGGGTTGAATATGGACTTTTTTGAATGCATTGATAAGGGATACCATTCGTTTGATAACACCCGATTTGAATTATAATCATTGGGTAGGTGTCAACTATGTGTGTAAAGAGTCAATCAATGGTAAAATACAATGTGTTGAAAAGAGCCACAAGCCAAGTGTCTAATTGAAAATAAAAACAAGATAGCGCTTTATCATTTCAAAATGAAATTGTCATTTTAGATTCGCTTTAAAAAGAATTGATCAAAACTTATTAGTATGTTTATAGATAGAGTAGAAAAAATCATGGTTTATTTCATTTTTGTATAAAAGTTTGCTAAACATGTCAAAAATGCAATTTTTTGATGATTTTTCACTTTTCCATCTATATGCACGTACATGCTCATAAGATTCTTAGCTTACTTTTGTTATGTTTCAAATGTGAATGGAAACTTTTAATTTGCATAAAATTTGTAAGCAATGTTTATTTTGCAAATCTCTAGTGATAATACATTCTAACTTATGTGATCTTGTATGATTTGTTTAATTGTTTAGTTTTGAGATTTGTTCTTGTGTTTTCCATATATATTAGTCTTTTTAGTTTATGCTAATGATCGTTCTTCGATCTTTAGTGTTTGCGCATATTTGTGGGTGCATATTTTGGTTAATTTGGCTAAAGTGTGTTAAAGGTGTTTTATGTATGTTTGAGATTAATTGAAAGAAAACTAATTCAAGGGAATGATAAGGTTAGAAACACAATTGTTTGGTGTTTTTGGATGCTTGCTAGTTCCGAGGTTGAATTTAGATGATTTTTAATTTTTTGTCAATTCTGCTAGATTGGCCATTCGAACGGATCGAAATAAGCCTATTTGCATAATTACATGACATTGGTGCTTAGAGACATTATGCCTTGTTTCGTGCACACTAATAATGTGATACCATATGTACGCATCCTATTGCATAACCCATTTCATCCTTGTGAGCATGTTCCTTTATTTTCCAGTAGTTGCATTTGATTCCCTACTTGTTCCAATATGATCGATATGTGTTTCCTGCTCGCTTATCTTATGTTTCACATGTTTTTATCCCTTGATTATATCACTTTTTTTCTTATTTTTTTCATATCTTCCTTTGTCTCATTCCGTAACAAAAAGGGGGAAATAATTTTGATATTAATGTGCTAGTAAAGGGGAGGTAATTTTGATGATTTTTGAAATATTCTTTCATGCTTTATGATAGAGGAGATATCTTGTTATGTATGTTTCTTTTATGTTTGGGGGTAAGTTTCATTCTAATTTGTTCATATTACTTGTGCTTTATGATAGGGGGATGTTTATTACATTGTTGTATTGATGATCTGTCTCATGTTTGATTATGTCATTGATCATTTCATGTTGTTGGTTACATGTTTTGATTATGATCTTTAAGGGTAATTTGTTGTTTATATATCTGTTTGATTGAGGGAGAGATTGATTGCCTTAGGTTTAATTTATCATTTATCTTTAGATCATCATCCATATTTTTCAATACCATTACTTTTGGAAGTATTCCCGAGCGGAGGAGTTACTTCATTTGCATGTTCTATGTAATTATTTCTTCTTGTTTGAGATTTTGCAGAATTCCTCAAATTGCTACATATTCAAAGAGCTAACATTGGATTAGTATGTCATAAGTATTTGTCTATTGTGACAAGACTCTCTCATTATATATCTAATGTGGAATGAAGTTTGCTTATCATAATTAAGACATTTTGGGTTTAGCGAGAATTTCCACAAATAGACAAATGGGGAGAATGAATATGTAAACATTTGTAATATATATATATATATATATATATATATATATATATATATATATATATATATATGCCCTCTCCTGTAAGGACTCCTTATGGTGCAGATCCCAGAACATACCTTTTTTTATGTAGTAAAAAAATGAATTTTTTGATAAACCTTAATGGACATGATCTCCATTGTGGGAAGATCATCTCCAATTTTTTTCATCAAAAAATTCAAGAAAAAAACTGGTGAGATGAGGTGATATGTAAAAAAATTATGTAAATATGCATTTTTTACCATTGAAATGTTGGCGATCATCTCACCCACTTTTTGATTGAATTTTTTAATGAAACTTCATGAATATGATATAGATAGTAAGAAGATCATGTCCATGAAGTTTCATCAAAAAAATTAATCAATAATGCGGCTGACGCCGACCCAACATTTCAACGGCTGACAATGCATATTTATACCATTTTTTTACATATCACCTCATCTCAATGGGTTTTTTATTGAATTTTTTGCTGAAAAAAATTGAAGATGATCTTATCAACGTGGAGATCATATCCATGAAATTTCATCAAAAAATTAATTTTTTTTACAATTTAAAAAAAATGGTATGTACTGAGGTCTGTACCATAAGGAGTCATTACATGAGACTTTCTATATATATATATATATATATATATTAGCTATATCATGTGTCAGAACATTAAGTCGTGCATTATGCCGAGTTCAAAAGCTTAATTCACATATACGAGTGAGAATGTCTTTGTCCCTTTTCGATGGAGATCGTGATTTGAGGACATGAAGACCACACGATTTTGATGCACTTTGTTTCTGAACTTGAAGTATATCCTTTTATAAAATTTGGTTTAAACTTTGGACATTTCACATACTTACGTTTTTTTAAATTAAGAGAATTTTTTCATAAAATTGTTTTTGAAAAATATGTTTTTGATTTATGTATTTGTTTTTGAAAAATGGGATCTAGGGTTTCTTGAAAACCTTATTAGAAAGTTACTTTTAAGAGTTTTTATGAGTAACCTTCAAATGGATGTCTTTTTTATCCATTCTCACAATTAGTGTGGGTTTACGTTAAACCATTTACATGACTCTATATTTTGTAACTCTGCATATAACCCTGGTTCAAATTCGAGTTGGGGTCACATTGCCCTCAATCGTGTGCACGAAAGAGATGAAATTTGAAAATTTTCTATAAATAATCCTTATTACCATCCATTTTAAAATAACTCTTTTCCCCCATTCCAAAATAAATTATTTAAGGAAGTTTTCATGTTTGAAAGCTTTTATTTATCTCTCTAATTAAAATTTTTAAAATCCTTTAAGATTTTGCGATATTTTTATATCTAAGATTGGATCTACATTTGAGAGTTGATTTTAAAGGATTTATTCACATCTAGACAAGTTTACATCTGAATTTTGATTCAATTTTATGATCTATACTTCATGCATGGACAAATTTCCAATTGATTCAATTTGTTTGTTATTGGCTTAATTCCGGACAAATCATTTTGAGTCATAGGTTAGGGTTGGGACTGATGTGTTTGGATGAAGACATATCAACAAGCTTTAGAGATTATATCATAGTGTTATGTTTCATTCTCGTTTTCGTCTTTAGGTTCCAATGATCTCTTAGGTATGAATGCGTATATATTTTGAGCCTCTGATATCTTATTATTAGGTGTATAATGTTTTAAAATGTTTTTAAGAAACTTTTAAAAAATTTGTTGTTTTGTTAAAACAATTTGAAATGTCGTTGGGACAAAATCTAGAACGTCGCCTTTGGGATATGCTCTGGAATGTTGTTCAAAGTTTCGTTGGAAGTTGTTCAAATGAGAATGGGAATTTCATTCGTATAGGAAGTCAGTTCGTTCGAACGAGTACGTGTATTTTTTATTTTTTAAAATATAGTTTTACAACTCATTAATCTCTATCATTTTTCAACAAATTTCCCTTTAATTTGATATGTTGGATTATACTTTTAAGAGAGTTCTTTTTGTCATAAAATACTTCCAAATATTTTCCAAGAAACCTCATTTTCCCCAAATGAGTATAGTATCCAAGATTCATCTTGCATATGCTTTAAAGATATTTATCTATATCTTGTGTTGAGAACATTTTCATGCGGTGGACTTCGTACTTGGTTTGCAGTGTTATGGTAAAAAAGTGGTGGATTACATATTACAATCCATAGACAGTTGCTAAGCTTGGATCGGTGGATACCAAGATGTCCGTGGACTTGTGCATTATGGTAGCTTGTGTGGGTGGACTCCTGCGTTGTAATATGGAGGAATGGTTATAGATTGAATATACATCAAGGCTTATGGGGATCAAGCCATTGTGTAACTCACATGTCTCCTTATGTAATTCCGTATTATAGTGATTCACGTGTCTGGGTCATCTGAGGTTTTCCCATATCGAGTTTCCCTTGTACATCGGTGTGCTATGGGATTGGTTTATTTATTTTATCTGCTTATCACCTATATGTATGTTTTAGTTTAAAAAGATAAAATTGGATAAATCCGTTTTTTCACAATGAAATGATTTTAATTGGTGCAAAGTTTAATTGGGTTTACTTTATTTAAAATTTTGGTCTTTAAATAGACTTTTTGCTTATTTGGACGATCTTATCCTGTTAGCTCATAATTTGCAGACTTACAAATTGGTATTATAGCTAGAACACTCAGTTATCATGTTTTGATCCCATGTTATTAGGAATGAATTTTGGTGGTTTGGCTGGTATTAGAACATGGTGATTTATTGGTCGTACTACTCATACTAAAAATGCATATAATCAACACTTAAGGCTATAGATGAGTGATTTTAGTTAGCGATAGTTAAATGGTGGTCTCCACTTGTCACCGGAGATGGAGAAGGAATTTAATGAAATCCATTGGAGTCTTAGAGTAAGGCTACTCATATTTTAGCAAATTTTAATTCTTTAGGTTTAAATGCTCTATTTTTTTCTGTCACCCCAAAGGGGTTTCTTCGTATTATGACTTGTGAAACATTGAAAGAGGCTCAGGACATACTCCAACTCACACATTTAGGAACTAGTGTTGTGAAAGCTTCCAAACTCCAAAACCTTACCACTCGGTTTGAAATGATTAAGATGTTGGAGAATGAGACCTTTAATGAGTTTTACGCTAGACTTCCCGACATCGTTAATTCATCGTTTAACTTTAGAGAGAATATAATCGACAACCATGTTATCAAGAAAATCTTAAGATCATTGCTTGAAAGATTTAATCCAAAAGAGACGAATTTGAATTCTTTGGGTATTTTAGATTCTCCGAAACTTGAAGAGATTATAGGTTACTTACAAAATTATGAGCTTGACATGTTTACTTCCAATATGGTACAAAAGAAATAAAAGCGAAGTTCTTTGAAAGCCCAAAATGAGGAAAAACATGTTTCAGATGATGAACCTGACATCGAGTCCAAGGATTTGGCATTCATAGGTAAAAACTCAAGAAATTTCTCAAATTCCAAAAGAAATCGAAAGATGTTAAAATGTTTGAGAAAATATTCATAACAAGGGCGATCACATTCCTAAAATTTGAAATGAGAACTTTAAATGGAATGGGTCAAAAAGATGCTTTCGTTGTGAGGAGTATGGCCAAAGGGTAGCTGAGTGACCCACTAAACTAAAGAAGGAGGGTAAAAAACTGATAGTATATAATGCTGGCCTTAGTGATAGTGATCTGAAAAAGGGACCCAATTCCCCCATTGAATGCGAAATCATAACGTTCATGGCTAGTCATGTGAGCTATGATGAGAAATATTCCCATGAAGATATTTCTTTGTGTGACATTTTTGAATCCATAGTTTGTAGATCCTAAGTGAGTGAGGGACGAGAGAGTGGAGATAAGAGTGAGGATGAAGAAAAAGAGGAGGAGAGTGATCTCCAAGTCGCCTTCCATGAATTGTATGCGAAAACGTGAATAGTTAAGAAGGCAAACTTAAAGTTGTAACCTAGGGTGAAAGAACGTGCCATAATGACTGATGATTATGTTTTGATTGAGGATCTTAGGGCACATAAAAGGACTCTTTGATAGAAGCTAGAGTATGTTGAGGGTAAAAAATATTGTCCTTGTTGTTTGATTGAGGCTATGAAGAAATATCTACAGGAGTTTGATGTGTCTAAGTGGTTATTTGAGCTGAGGAGAGTTGTGCTATAGGAAATATTGAGAGACTTGAGACGTGTCAAATTTGATTTGGAATATAGGTCGAAAAAGGTTGATAAGTTGTTAGGAACCCTTCAAATCAAGGATGATAAGTGTGTAATTGGCTCCGATGATCATTATGCTTCCACTACCTAAGCCAATACTATGTGTTTGAGAGACTCGACTGAGAATGTTAGGAAAGGTCAACCCTTAGGTAACACTTCTTATCGTGTTTACACTTAAACTCATTGCGGTTGAAAAGGTCACCTTAGGAGGTTTTGCTATGATCTTAAAAGCAATAATAGGAAGTCTAAGAATATAGTCATCAAGGTTCCAAAACCCAAGAGTGTCACGTTAAACCTATATGGGTTAGGAAATCTTATTTGGAGACTTTACATATTAGACTTGTTGATTCTCATTTGCTTGAACATGATATTTTCCATGCTATATGTAATAATTGATTGTGTTTGTATGTTTGTCATACTCTAGTTTATGCTTAATTATATATGTTTACTAGTTCTATGACATGTGTATCATTTGTATTTTAATTTTTTCTTTTGTTTAGTCATATTGAAAATACAAAAAGATTTTGTTTATCTTATGAATTAGTTTTTTTTAATTTATTTTTTCCCTTAAAATTTTTTTAGAAAAACTCACAAAGATTTTTGATTTTTGTGTATTTTAATTTTGCACATTTTTATGGAATATTGGTGTGTTTTAATTCAATTGATTCTCTCTTATCTATATATCTAGGACATTTGGTTATGATTGTTAACACTTAGATTGTTCTTAATCATGCTTGCATGGAGTTATTTAGATCTTGATTCACTTTATATAATGCCTCCACACATATGCACGAACCTTTGAATTTTAACTTCACATATATATTTGAGTTATGTGAGATGTTCTTCCATCAATTTTGTCATCTACATATTTTATGACTATGGAAAATTTGTAAATGTAAGAACCGTTGCCTGTGAACTGTTTAATTTTATTAAAAAATATGAGGGTGCCCAGGAAAGGGCTACGAAAGGAACAAATCTCTTTTGAGGGAAAGACATCATTGGTAAGAGCCTAATGAAAAGATTAAAGGCAATAAAAATAGAAAATTTGCCAAGGCCAAAATGTTTAGTTTTTTTATTTTTAAAAATGATAACTTAAAAAGAATTGAGAGAAAAAAATTATGGTATATGTTTATCTTTTGATATTGTTTAGTTGAAGATCAATAGGTGTGCATAATAAATCCTAGTTATGCTTATTTTGTCGTGACACTATTAATTTGTCGAATCATCAATATTCTAGTCTTTTATGCATTATACTTATACGTTCATACGAGTTCATTTTATCTTGTTACTTGAGGCTAAATCTTAGTTTGATAAAGTTTTGTAGACAAATAGAACTCCTTGAATGTATTTAAATGTTTGAGTCATAATTCATCTGTATCCAGTTCATGCCCATTCATTCCATTCCACATGTTTAGACACATATATGCTATTCTATTGTGTATAACTTGTGTGTTTTTGTCGAGTTTTTGTGGTTGTTTATACCTATATATATGTGTCGAGTTGTCATTAATATATTTTTCATATGTATATATTTGGTATCGTTTTGAGTCTCTGCAGTTTGCATTTAATCCATGTTTGCCTTATACACTATCTTAGTATTTTATTTAGCATGTTATATGATCATTGTATTATATCTTGTTGGGTGCATTGGAATTCCTTATCTAATATTGGAAATTTCAAATTGGTATCATCCTTCCTTGCTTATTCATATTGGTATCTTTATGCATTAATATTGATATTGTTTAATAATAGTTTTGATTATTTATGCTTGAGTTGCCATGTTGTGTGTTTGCTATACTTCACACCATTGCATGACTCTATTCCCTCTTCCCTATGTTAAAATTGATATCACACATTTATGATGAGATTTGATTTTAGGGGAAGTAATTATTTTATGATTTCTTGCTTTATATACTCTTGAACAAAAAGGGGGAGAAATGGTATATTTCCTTTAAAGATTAGGATATCTTTATCTTAGGGGGAGACGTCTTGCCTAGGTTGAGATTATTTTAGATTTTGTTAGTAATTATTTTTATTCTTATGTAGATTTTATACTTTTTATATTCACTTTGCATTTGAATGGAAAAGTGTTGAAGCAATCAAAGCTAAGTAAGGTTATTTAGAGTTACTTAGAGTATGTGTCTGTCGATCATCTGTACTTTTTCCTTTTAGGGTTGGGATTGACTCTTTTTATAGAGATTGAT
Organism: Sambucus nigra; assembly: GCA_949130495.1. NCBI lineage: Eukaryota > Viridiplantae > Streptophyta > Magnoliopsida > Dipsacales > Adoxaceae > Sambucus > Sambucus nigra. The sequence goes on from OX422209.1 coordinate 617,519,016, forward strand.
GGCCCATAGGATTTTTATTTTGGTTTTGTTCCGAAATAGACAAAGAATGGGGGATTTGTAAGGATAAATTTTCAATTGAGTCAATTTGTTTGTAATTAGCTTAATTTGGGACAAAACATTTTGAGGCATAGGTTAAGGTTAGTGTTTTTTCCTTCGAGCCATTGACATGTTTGGATGGAGACGTAGTGGCAAAGCTTCGTAGATTATATAATAGTGTCATGTTTTATGATTGTTTCCATCTTCAGGCTCTAAGGATCTCTAAGGTATGAATGCGTATTTATTTGAGCCTTGGATAGCTTATTATTGGGTGTTAAAATGTTTTATAGAAAACTTTGAAACTTTTGTCGTTTCGTTAGAATGACTTGAAATGTCGTTCGAACAAGTTTCCATAAGTCGTTAGAATGAGATTCTTTTGTTTGAAGGAGCTTTGGAACATCGCCTTTTGGCTACACTTTGGAATGTCGTTCTAAGTTTCATTGGGAATTGTTAGAATGAGAATGGGCACTTCATTCGAATGAGAAGTCAATTTGTTTTAATGAGTATACGTATTTTTATTTTTTAAAACATATTTTTCCAAGTTTTTAATCCCAATCCTTTTGCAACAAATTCCCCTATAAATAGACATGGGGGATTATACCTTTAAGAGAGCCCTAAGAGAGTTTTTTGTGTGATAATATACTTCCAAAGATTTTTCAATAACCCTTGTTTTCACCCAATTAAGTCTAGGATCCATGATTCATCTTACATATGCTTTAAAGATCCTGTTTTTAGGCACCAAAGTTTGTTTCTCTACATCTTGTGTTGAGAACCTGTTTCGTGCGGCGGATTTCGTACTTAGTTTGCGGTTAGGATTTTCCCATTTTAGGTTTTCCTTGTACATCGGTGTGTTGTGTGATTGGTTTGTTTGTTTTATCTTATCACCTAGATACATTTTTTAGGTTAAAAAGATAAATTGCATAAATTGGGTTTTCACGATAAAATGATTTTAGTCGGTGCAAAGTTTAATTGGGTTTAATTTCTCTAAAGTTTGTATCTTTAAAATTAAAAAACATAAAAAATAGAATTTTTTGTTCAGACCACCTTTTCCTGTTAGCATGAAATTTTTGGGCTTACACTTCGAGATCTAAAATGGAGTTGTTCTAGATATTGAGAGTTAAAGCATGGTGTGGATCAAGGGTGGAGAATGGATCTACGTGTTTGAGTGATGGAGCTTCACTTGGATTTCTCATTGAAATGGAGTGGAGTAGCGATATTCATTGATAAATTCTTATGAGTGAACTTAATTGATTTATCTTCTTATTGTATGAATGAAATTAATGAGATTCTAGGTCACACCGAGGTTTTTTTACCCATAGGTTGGGGTTTTACCTTGTATACCCGGTGCTATGTGTTTTTTGTGATTGCTTGTTACTTTTTATTTCTTAATTGTGTTTTTATGATTGTAATAACTTTATATCACATTCAGATTTAAAAATTTAATCTAGATCTAAGTTTTATGAATTGGAAATAAAACAATTGGGAATAATTTGTGTAATAAAGTATTCACCTCTAGGTTATTTAGAGTGAACACGTACTAAAAATTTTAGTGGGAACCATAGATGAAATATTTTTAAGGGCCATAAGACTCCAAGTTCGTGCAAGGATGAAAGCCTTGAGAGATAAGTTGTTATTCAAATGGTCGTAAGACCTCAGAATTTGAATTAATTAAGGATGAAAGCCTTAAATAACTAGGAGTGATGTTTTACTAAGGTTCCTAAGACCTCATAACGTGATTTAACTGATGATGAAAGCCTTAGTTAGCTAGGAATGTTGTTCTGTTAAGGTTCATAAGACCTAAAATCTTGAATTAACTAAGGATAAAATCCTTATATAACTAGGAATGTTGTTCTACTAAGGGTCCTAGCACCTAAAGACTTGAATTAACTAAGGATGAAAGCCATAAATAACTTGGAATGTCGGGGGTATTGGTTTTAACACTTATAATTTGAATTTTTTTTTGTGTAAACTATTGGCCACCCTAAAAAATTATGAGAGTTGGGATTTTCATACTTGGTATTTTCAGCCTTGGGTTTTAAAAAATTTAAACATTAATAACTGGCCACCATAATTCTTTTGAAGTAAAGGCTGAAAATTTTGCAAATTATGGTTTTTCTTAAAGATCCAAGCTAAAAGTCCTTTGGAGGACACTCTTGGGTCCTTAGACCATAGTTATTTTTTATAGAACCAATGGTGAAGGCCTTGAAATTATTCGAGGTTGATGTGTCAAAGGTCTTCATAACTAAGGTCACTTGCTAGAGGTAAGGGTTAACACCTTGTAACTTTAATTGTGGGTCTTGAGACCTTAGAACTCTTTTCATAAATCAAGGATGAGAGACATATAATTATTACGGTTGTATATATGAGATTCTTGAACCTCAGCCTCATCTTTAGAGTCAAGGATGATTGCCTTTTAACTCCTTATTGTGGGTCATATTACCTTAGAGTTTATTGGGTAACCAAGGATGAATGCCTTGAAGTTCCATTAGTTTATAAGTTAGAAGTCTTTGAGCCTCAAAAATTTCTAGGAGCCAAGGATTAGCTCCTTGTAACTTTGATTCATGGACAAAGTTTCTTTACATAGAGACAAAGATGGTTGTAAAAATATTCCTTTAATTAAACTTTAAAAAAAAAGTACATCATTGGTAAAAAAAATTGATTCTTTATGCTTTAAGGGTGGGGGAGATCATATCTCTCCATGCTTGTCACGTAGTAGCATCCTGGTCTAGAGAATTCCATAACCACGTAAGGGACTTCCCATTTGAGTCCAAATTTTCCCTCACTAGGCTTTCTGGTTGCAATATTGACCTCCCTTAGGACCAAATCACCCACTCAAAACTCTTTGTAGCATAAGTAGGATGTTTCTTTTCACCTCTATACAGTCATCATGATTAAAGATGCTTCATGGAATTCCTCTAACTTATCTAAGGACAACTTAAGTCCTTTGTTATTTGATTCTGTCTCAAAATGAGATATCCTTTGTGTCGGAATCTCTACTTCGATGGGAACAACTTCCTATATGTCATAGGTTAGGGAGAAAGGAGTTTCCTAGGTAGGCCCTCTGATTATGGTTGTAGGCCCAAAGTACACTTGGAAATTACTCAGTCCATTGACCCTTGGTCTTTTTTAAACTCTTCTTAAGGCTTTGGAATATGGATATGTTTGTCACCTCAACTTGCCCATTTGCCTGAGGGTGACGGGTGAGGATTAGTGGTTGATAATCCCCTACTTTGATCAGAACTCAACTAATGTTGGGTTGTCAAATTATTTACAGTTAACTGAGATGATGGTCATTGGAAGGGCAAACCTATAAATGATGTTCTTCAACACAAATTGTTGGCCTTTATCTCTGTGATGGTAACCAATGGCCCAGCCTTAGTCCACTTTGCAAAGTAGTCAATTGCCAAAATGAAAAATTTGTTCTACCCATTGCTAATTGAGATAAGATCCGTGGACTTAATAGAGGTGTTGCTTCCTATGTTGGTTACTTTGTGAAGAAGGTAAATTTTTTACATTTTCTCGCATCAATGTAGTATATTATATTATTCTTTTCCTAAGTTTAACCAAATGTACCCTTTTCTCATCAACATGTAAACTAAGGTCTTGGTACCAATATGTGCAACATAAACACCCACATGAAGGTTTTTAAGGACATAATGGGCCCCTGAGGAACAAATTTCTTCTATTAATGCTAGAGACTTCAGTTTCCTGGCCTGAAGGTTATTTTTGGGTAGGATTTTTATATCTAAGGTATTCTTTTATATGAGTTTCCTAATCTAAGTTTAGTTCACCAGCAATGATATGAAGCTGAGTGATGTTTGGTTAGCCTAGTGTGACCACCAAGAAATTTAGATCGACCTCATATGAGGAGGAAACCCTTGCATGCTGGTCAACTTCTGAGTTTTTTTCCCTAGGTATTTTTTTGGCGTTGAACTTTGGGATTCTATAGATGAGGCCTTTCACAATCTCATTGTATCTCATCTTACGATCACCTTTGGACCCATAGATATCAGTAACCTTATCGACCACTAGTTGAATAACATAAATAGAAGCAACTTGTTCCACTTTCAAGTGGAGAACTAAGCCTAGGCCAACTACCGAAGCCTCATACTCAGCCTTATTATTAGAGTCTTTAAATTGAAAATGAAAAGTGAGAGAAAGTACATCCTTATGGAATTTCGCGCTGAAGACGAACACTGCTTCAAGAGATATTGGAGGATCCATCTACTTGTAGTACCTAGGTTGGGAGGTTTGGATCTTATTATTGAATTCTTTGTCATTGTTTTTTCCTTCCCTTTTGAGCTTTGAGACTCTTCTTCCACCTTTCCTAAGTTGTTTAACTCTTCTATAAAGTCGACCAAGTTATGACCCTTGATAAAATTCCTTGGTTGATATCCGATGTCAAAATCTTCCAACTCCATAAACCATTTATCAAGCCTTTAGAAGTTGTCACGTTTGTATAAGATTATTCGACATAACCACTATGGTGTGAGACTGAAAGTAAGGCCTTAAATGCATGGATGAATTGATTAGGTATAATGCTAACTTTTCCATCTTTAGAAACTTTATCTCAGCCACTTGCATAACTCTGCTAGCATACTACACTAGATATTGGACCTCATATTATTCTCTAACCAAGGTTGAGTTGACTCGGGTAGGACAAGCATCAACATACATGTACAAATCTTCCCTTGTAATGGTTAAGTACAAGAGGGTAGGAGAACCCAAATACTTTTTTAGGTTTTGAAAAGCCTCTTACACTTATGGTTTCCACTATAAATATTTCTTTAAGATATTAAAGAAGGTAAGACATTTTCATGTTCCCTTATAAATAAATAGGTTGATGGCTGATGATGCTAAGATTTAGCACCACCGGATAAGTGATAGTGAGCTCATACAGTAACAGCCATGGCAGCCATAGAGATGTATAAGTGTATAAGTATGTAGAAGGGGATGAGTATAAGAGGGAATAAGACCAAGATTCTAAAAAACGCGAGGCGTGATCGAGGCGTGGAGGCCAAGCCTTAAGCCTTAGAAGTCTAGGCGGGCCTTGGCGTAAAAAGGCGTGAAAAGGCATTTAGGTCTTTTTAATATATTTTAATATTTTTTAACCATAACAAGGCTATTAAAATACTAAACTTGTACATATCCTAAAAATATGTCTGAATATTTGCAAATAAAAATACTATTTGATTATTTTTGATGAGATAATGGTTCGGTTTGTAAAAAAATCTTTAAAAGGCGATATCGTTTCACTAAAGCATTGTTATTTTTAGAGAAAAAGTACGCCTTAAGGGTTTTACCAAGCATAAGGCGTCAAAATCTTAAGGCGGGGCGTTTCTCCCAAGCCTCAAGCCTAGGCGGAGCCTAGGCGGGTTTTTTAGAACAGTGAATAAGACAATGATGTATAGTGGTTCAGCCAAATTGGCCTACATCCACTGTGAGTGTGTGATCCACTAAGTATGATCACTAATGGCCTTGGATACAATGCTCATAACCCTCTCTCTCTCTCCACTGTGTGTGTATAAGCAGAGTTTTAGCTAGGGCTCCTGTTCCTGGATCGATCCACTGTAGGGTTAAAGGTGACAAGTATATATAGGTCTTGGGGGGTGTAGTGTACCCCCCAAGTAAGCATGGTGCATGTGAATGATGATCTAACCAATCCCCTGTTGACACCTGTAGATGCCAAATGATGACATAATATTCCCTCATGTGAGGGTGTGATTCGGTTATAACGGTCTGCCAAGTGTCATATGAACCTGACGCGCACTGTTCCACGCGTGTCCCAAACCACGCGCTGTCATGATGTCACCCTCGGCTTATGAGCCGAGGCTGAGGGCAAAGTTTCTTCCGGTAGTGAGCCTGGCTTGATTCTGGCCTCGTACTGTCGTACCCTCGTAGGGTCGTCCGGAGCCTGGGGAAGGGTCGGCCCCTCGTAGGGTCGACTGGAGCCTGGTGGAGGGTTGGCCCCTCGTAGGGTCGTCTAGATCCTTGTGGAGGGTCGGCCCCTCGTAGGGTCGTCTGGACCTGGTGGTGGCCAGCTGGGGCCTGCTGAAGGGTCGGCCCATCGTAGGTTCGTCTGTATTGGAGGTAATCCTCATCCAGGCTGAGGGTATAAACGGGTATATCAATCAGCCCCCATCCCTTAGGCATAGGTGCCATTGAGATGGCTGAGGGATATTTACTGAAATTGAGACACGTGTGATCAGTTAGGTGAGTGACACCTGTGCAGATACTCATTGCTATTTCTGTTCCCAAGGTCAGGGCGGCTGCGCAGTGCACTTTGGGCCTTGCGCCCTAATTATACCTTTCTTGGCAAATGGGTCCACTCATTGCAAGAGTATTTAAGAGATTTTCAAACTCTCTCTCCGCAGCTTCTTCTTCTTCGCGCCTAAGTTTACTCTCTTTCTAGAACCAGTCGTCATTTGCAGCCTTCAATCCTTCAGGCCTCGCAGCGCTCTTGTTCTCTCCTCATCAGGTAACCTTTTTCTCCTCGCGCCTTCCTTTGTCTTCATTTCTGTGTATTTTTTAGGGTTGTAGGTCGGCACTTTCTTAGAGTTCCCCCATAGCCTTTTCCGGTGTCTTCTCCGGTTGTTAGTTCTTGAACGTTCTTGACAAAATCTTTTTAGTTCTTTGGTTTAATCCAGAAGTCAAACCTGGTCAATCCCCCAAGTGTTTGTAGTTGAATTAGCCAAGTCTAGTGTAATTTCTCCAAGTATAGGGTCTTCCCTTTAATGCTTAGAAGGCTTTACAACTTAGTATCTGAATTCCCATCTTTGAGAGAGAAACTATTTACCGAGATCAGACGAATAGAGGAAAAGGAAGAGAGGAGACGAGGGGCCGACCCTAATTGGGTACGACCCATCTTTCCCGTTCCTCTTACCACCATAAGACCATATGAACCCTCTGAGTCTTGTGGGTCGTCATCTCGTCCGGATGAGACACCCAAATAGAGTGAAATGGACGAGAGAGCTTCCTCGCCAACTGGTGCTGGAACGTCCGGCAGAAGGGACACGTCTGACCGTAGCCCTCCCCGAGAGGCCGAAGGTACGATCCCCTCTGAGGCTGTCCCTGTGACAACCCTATCCCCCAATGCCTTCCAAGTGTCTTTTCCCCAGGGTCCTCCTGCAGGTGATGAGGGGGAAGGAGATGAGGACGAGGACGATGATACAGATGATGAGGTTGACACCTCCCATGCCTCGTCCTTTATCTCCTCCGTTAGGGATAGAGACCTTCTGATATGGAGGCATATTTACGGAGTGCCCTCTGGGGTAGCTATGAGGGTTCCCTCTGACACTGAGAGGGTTTTTGACTGTCAAGAGGGAGAGGTTGCAGTTTATGAGCAAATGTTCAAGGTAGGTGTCAGACTTCCCTTCCACCCTGCCATTGTAGATATTCTGTCGGCTCTGGGCGTCTCCCCCTCTCAACTTCCACCCAACTCTTGGAGGACGATCCTGGGTTACATTTCCCTGTGGAAAAACGCTTTCACTGATGAGCCCTCGTCCGACGTATTCTTGGCCTGTTTCAACATCACCTCTTCATCTAAACAGCCCGGATACTATCATCTAGGGGCGAGAAGGTCTGAGAAGAAACTTCTCCACGTGGCTCAAACTTCCAATCATGATTGGAAAAAGAGATTCTTCTTCATATCTGGGGCGTGGGAGTGCTCCACCGAGGCATCCCCTTCTGCCGATGGTCCGAGGGTCCCTAACAAATGGTCTAATCCCTCAATGAAAGCTAGGTCAGACCCCGGACTTAGCCTAGAGGAAAGGGATATTGTTGATTATCTGAAGGGACGAGGGAGAGGGGGTGAGATCCCAAAGTTCGAAGATTTGATGACCCCTCGGTACCTCAAAGAAGCTGGTCTGAGGGTCGGCCCTCTGACGGAACTATGTGAGTTATACAGCACGTTTTCCATTCTTTACTTTTTGTGTTTCCTGTTTATCTCTGTATTTTTCTGATGCATGGTACCCTTTTCAGGTCGTCCTGTAGGTGTGTCAGATTACCTCTGGGAAATGACTGCTCCAAGCCTACTCGCTGGTTTGTCAAAGAAGAAGGGGAAGGAGCCTCAGCAAGCTCCAAAGAAGACGAGGGCCTCAGGGCCGACGGTTGTTGAGCCGACAGCCGACAGCCACAAAAGGAAGGAGCCTGAAGCTCCAGTTGAGCATCGGCCTGACCCTAAGACAAGGGCCAGGGTCGAGGCCTCTGAGGGGGCAACCTCTTCGTCGAGCATGGGGGCCTTCTGGTCTCAAAATCTGGCCCATCTGAGGGTCGACCCTTCGTCGCTGATCACAAACTTGAGGGCAGCCAAGGCCTCGATGTTCTCTGCACCGTCGGCCTCTGACTTCGAGTTCTTGGCGAAGATGCCCCCTGCCAAAGTGTACGACTATGGTCTGCACTCCCTTGCTCATGTACTGGTCTTGACCTTTTAATTTTATTCTAACTGTTATCTCGGCCCATCTTGATGTTTGTTCATTTTTTCTTGCAGTATGTTTGTGCCTTGACCTCAGCCACCAAGTGGATGGCCGAGAATCAACAAAAGTTTCACGAAGCTGAGAGGGCCATTCAACAAGAGGCCGACCTACGGACAGAGCTGGACACTGGGAGGGCCGAGCTGGAGAGTACAAGGACTGAGCATGCTAGAGTCCTTGATGAGCTGACGAGGCAGCATGATGCCGATCTGCAGGCTAAGGACTTCTTGATTGAGGACAAGGACTTGTTGATCAAGGACAAGGACGAGGCTTTAACCAATATGGAGGCCAAGCACAAGACTGACCTTGAAGCAGCTATCCAGAAAGCCGAGGCTGATGCTGTTGAGGCTTACAAGGTTTCTGACGAATTCCAAGGCTTCGGCCTTGAATATCTTGAGAGGGGAATTAGGACGGCCTGTCGGTGGATCGTCCTAAAGTTTGCCGACACAGTATCATCCATCCGCCCTTCTCTTGAGGTGGTTCAGCTGGATGATCCCTTGATTGCTGAAGCCCTATCGCAAGTGGAGTCCCAAGTTCATGTTGAGGGGGTCGGCACGTCTGAGGATCGTCCAGTCATGATTACTGAAGGGACCCCATTGGTTGATGTTGAGGCTCTGCCTTCTGATATCGCCCCTTAGGGTGGCCGTCTGTGGCCCATACCCTCACTTTTGTATTTTTGTTTAATGGCCTTGTAAAACACTTGATATTTTATGTTTTATTAATACCATTGTTTCTTCCTTCCATAATTGTTGTCTTCCTTATTTCATTCTTTTATGGTTTGCTCCTTGTTGATGCTACTAACCCCTCCCTCGTCTTTTTTTAGGACTACTGTGGGGTCGTCCCCTCATGTGGCCTCATTATAGCCGAGGGTTCAAGTAACCAAATTAATGATTTTTTAAATAAAGTCTTCCCTCGTCTTTTTTGAGGACAGTGGTGGGGTCGTCCCCTCCACCGGTCCCCATTATAGCCGAGGGATCAACTTTCCGAATTAATGGATTTAAATGTCTTCCCTCGTCTTTTTTGAGGACAGTGGTGGGGTCGTAACCTCCACTGGTCCCCATTATAGCCGAGGGATCAACTTTCCAAATTAATGGATTTTAATGTCTTCCCTCGTCTTTTTTTGAGGACAGTGGTGGGGTCGTCCCCTCCACTGGTCCCCATTATAGCCGAGGGATCAACTTTCCAAATTAATGGATTTTAATGTCTTCCCTCGTCTTTTTTTAGGACAGTGTTGGGGTCGTCCCCTCCACTGGTCCCCATTATAGCCGAGGGATCAACTTTCCAAATTAATGGATTTCTGTAGATGTTTCCATGCATGCTAGGACTGACAACAGGATGAAGGAAACACTGATATTTCTCATTAATTTTCCAAGTGTTCTGTTGGAGCAACTCTCATTACAATTATGGCCTTTCAAGACCTTACAACACTACTGATAGTATTTCTTCAAATGATCTGCATTCCAAGGGTTTGAAAAAGGTTCCCCCTCTAGGTTTTCTAACCTGTAGGTCCCAGGGATGACTTCATCGATGACCCTATATGGGCCATGCCAATTAGGGTGAAGCTTGTTGGGCTTTTGCCAAGTCTTCTTGAGGACCAAGTCCCCCACTGCGATGGGCCTCTGTTTCACCCTCTGATTGTAGAACCTTGCGGTCCTCTGTTGGTAGGAAGCCTGCCTTATCTCAGCATCCTCCCTTCTTTCCTCAATCAAGTCCAGGTCAAGTCTCCTCTCTTCCGTATTTCCCTGGGGGTCGTACATTTGGACTCTATGCGTAGGAAACTCAATCTCGGTGGGGATGACGGCTTCTGATCCATATTCTAGCATGAATGGGGTCTCCCCGGTGGAGGTCCTCACTGTCGTCCTGTATGCCCACAGCACGGCATATAACTCCTCGACCCATCTCCCTTTTGCCTCCTCAAGCCTCTTCTTAATCCCATCTAAGATTGTCCTGTTCGTAACTTCGGTTTGCCCATTGGCCTGAGGTCGGCCTGGGGTGGAGAAAAATTGTTTGATACTTACCCTCTCACAGTATTTCTGTAGAGAGACATTCTTGAACTGAGTCCTGTTATCCGAGATGAGGGTGTTGGGGAGACCGTATCTGCATATGATATTTTTCCAGATGAACTGGAAGGTCTTCTGCTCTGTGATTGTCACCATTGGCTCCGCCTCCACCCATTTTGAGAAATAATCAATGGCTACGATGAGGAATCGATAGTTATTGATGGCCCTAGGCAAGGGTCCTACTAGGTCGATCCCCCACACTGCAAATGGCCATGGGGATGTAATGGAAGTAAGAGGCTGATGGGGTTGGTGAGGGATGGTGGCAAATCTCTGACATTTGTCGCACTTTTTTACGTATGCCGCTGCGTCTTTCCCCAAGGTCGGCCACCTGTACCCTGGGTGATTACCCTCTTCGCTAGGGATCTACCCCCAATGTGGCTTGAGCACGATCCTTCATGCACATCTTGCAAAATGGAAGGGACTTCCGAGGGATGCGCACACCTAAGTAAGGGGAGCAGAAACCCCTTTTTGTACAAGGTGTCTCCGATGACAGTGAATTTCGCAGCCCTGTACCTCAGCTTCTTCCTTTCCTGCCTCGCTTCTGGCATCTCACCCTCTTTAATGTATCTGATCAGGGGGTCCATCCACAAAGCTTCTTGAGAGACATTTAGGCAATTGCCGAGTGTTCTCTCAACGTCCTCAATAGTTGGCCGAAGCAAAATTTCTACTGGGACCGTCCTCCTGATGTCTGTTCTTGTTGCCGAGGCCAACCTAGCAAGGGCATCAGCACGACCATTATCAAGCCTAGGTACCCTCCTTAATTTCACTTCTCTGAAGCCCTTCAGTAATGACTTCACCTTCTCGAGGTACCTAGCCATCCTTTCGTCTTTAGCCTCGTAGGCTCCTAGTATCTGATTCACGACTAGCCTTGAATCACTATGGACCAAAATCTGGCCGACACTAAGAGACTTGGAGGCTTTGAAGTTGAACCTCAGGGCGTATTCGATGTCTGTGCCATCGGGTGCTGATAGTATCAGTCCAGCACCACTTTCGCTATCACAGGAGGACCCATCAACGAAGAGGCTCCACGGAGTCTTTCCTTCTGAAAAATTTCCCTCAGAGAGGGACCCCTGTCTAAAGATGTATCTTCCTTCTTCGTTTTCAGTCGCTTTCCTTCTAGCGGTGCTCGTCTCAGTCCTATCTGCGGGTGTGTCTGTGGGTCTTTCTTCTGTATCCGTCTTCCCGAGGGTCTCACCCTCGGCCTCATCATCTTCCCATGTGAACTCAGCCACGAAGTCTGCCAGTGCCTGCCCCTTAATGGCCTTCCTAGGATGATACACAATGTCAAACTCCCCCAGCTCTATAGCCCAGGCCATCAACCTACCTGACTTTTCTGGCTTGTGTAGGACCTGCCTAAGAGGAGAGTCAGTGAGGATGACCATTGTATGGGACTGGAAGTACGGCTTCATCTTCCTTGAGGCATGGATCAAGGCGTAGGCCAGCTTCTCCATCCTCGGGTATCTTTGCTCTGCCCCTTGGAGCGCCTTGCTGTTAAAATACACAGGCTTCTGTATCCTATCCTCGTCTCTCACAATGGCTGCACTGATGGCCGACTCTGATACGGCGAGGTACACGTAGAGTTGTTCACCCTGCACGGGTCGTGACAGCAGCAAGGGAGACCCTAAGTATAACTTCAGGCCCCTGAAAGCCTCATCACACTCTTCATTCCACTTGAAGGCCTTCCTAAGGATCTTGAAGAATGGCAAGCACTTGTCTGTGGCCCTAGATACGAACCTGTTTAGGGCAGCAACTCTCCCTGTGAGTCTCTGCACGTCTTTAATGGACATGGGGGTCTTCATCTCAACAAGGGCCTTTATCTTTTCAGGATTGGCCTCGATGCCTCTTTGGTTGACAATGAACCCCAGGAATTTCCCTACTTCGACCCCGAAGACACATTTGGCCGGGTTAATCTTCATCTGGTATTTGTCCATCGTATTAAAGGTCCTCTCCAGGTCTGCCACATGATCCTCTGCCTTCAGACTCTTAGTCAGCATGTCGTCCACGTAGACCTCCATAGACTTCCCAATTTGATCTTCAAACATTTTGTTTACGAGGAGCTGGTACGTTGCCCCTGCATTCTTTAGACCAAAGGGCATGACCCTGTAGCAGTATGTCCCCTTGTCAGTGATGAAGGCGGTCCTCTCCGAGTCTTCAGGGTTCATGAAAATCTGGTTATACCCTGAGTAGGCATCCATGAAACTCATGAGCTCATGGCCTGCGGTAGCGTCTACCATCTGGTCGATGCGGGGGAGAGGGAAGCTGTCTTTGGGACAATACTTGTTGAGGTCTGTGAAGTCCACGCACATTCTCCACTTGTCGTTGGCCTTTGGGACAATGACTGCATTGGACAGCCATTCAGGGTAGATGACCTCTCTGATAAATTCAGCGTCTTCTAATTTTTTGACCTCGTCCCTGATGACCTCATATTTTTCTCTGGAGTAAATTCTCCTCTTCTGCTTCACCGGCTTCACTCCCTCTACCACATTGAGCTTGTGGCACATGATTTCAGGGTCAATCCCTGGCATATCTACATGACTCCAGGCGAAGACGCTTCACCTTCTTCTCAGCAGTTTAATGAGGTCTTCCTTGATTTTGGGCTTCAGAGACTTTCCCACTTGGACGGTTTTTTCTGTGTCATCCTCATCGAGGATGATGGATTCCACCTCTTCCGCAGCCTCTCCTTTTTTCAGCTTCGTTTCATCTCTGGGGTCTAGGGTATCAATATTGTAAGTGGTTGTAACCCTCTTGTGTTCCTCCCTTTCTTTAGCGGAGTTGTAGTAACACTCTCGCGCTGTCGTCTGGTCTCCCTGAACTTCCCCTACCTCGTAAGGGGTAGGAAATTTGATCATCTGGTGGACCGTAGACGGCACGGCTTCAAACCCCTTGAGGGCCACACGCCCCAGTATGATGTTGTAGGCCGAAAACACCTGCTCATCCATCACAAAGAAACTGACCTTCTTGGTAAGCCATCTCGGCCACTCGTGCCCCATCCTCACATCGGCCTCATATACCCCAAAGCGGGTGAACCTTTTCCCCACTGAACCCAATCAATGGATGATGGTAGGGGACGAGTCTAGCACGGCTGAGACCCAAGGCCTTGAAGCATGGCCAGAACATGACATCTGCAGAGCTACCCCCATCTACCAAGATCCTCGGCACCTCGCATCCGTGCACCCTGGTAGTGATGACGAGAGGGTCATCGTGTGGGGCTAAGAGGCCTTTGAAGTCCATCCTTGAAAACCCTACTATCAGTGTGTCCATATCAACCTTCTTCCTCTTTTCTGACTTGACCTCCAGGGAGGTTGCGTGTACCGTCTTCGTCACTGCCTTTGCCTCAGCCACATGGGCCTTCCTGTCGACGACCTCAGACCCTCCTCCTGCAAGTCCCCCGGAGATCATTCCCACTCCGAGCGAGATCATATTAAGCCTCTTGACAGGGCCGTGGTCGTCTCTCGGCGGGAGGTCAGGGTCGTCCTCATCATCAGAGGGGTCGTCCCCTCTTTTTTGAGGACCTTCTCTGCAGGTATCGACTCGCTTCTTTCTGGGGTCGTCCCCTCAGCCCCTCTTGAAGTCACCTTTGTCGACGTACTTTCTGAGCTTCCCTTCCTTCAGCATCTTCTCAATCTCGTCTTTCAGAGCAAAGCATTTATCCGTCACGTGGCCGTGGTCTTGGTGAAATTCACACCACAGGTTCTTATTCCTCTTGCCGGGGGCTGCCCTCAGCTTCTCAGGCCACTTCAGCGACCGGTCACTCTTTATCTCATTGAGAATCTGTTCACAGCTTACCGTCAGAGGAGTGTACCCAGCGAACTTGTCATCCGCGGATCTCTTCTTCCCCTCTTTGTTCTTCTTGGGGTATTTACTCCCACTTGCACCTCCTCTTTCGTCCTCATATTTTGCAGCTATCACCTCTTCGGCGTTCATCACCTTTCCTGCTGTCGACAACAGCTCGGCCATCGTCCTCGGAGGGTCTTCAGCAAGATTCCATAACAGCTTCCCCTTTTGGAGTCCTCCAATCAGGGCTGTCATAGCTATGCTCTCCTCATAGTCTTCCACCTCCAGCTTCTCCTTATTGAATCTGGCTATATAGTCCCTCAGATTCTCACTCTTCCCCTGCTTGACATAGAGCAGGTGGGTGGTCTTCTTCTGTGGCCTCACCCCGAAGTAGAAATTATGGATGAACAGGTCTGCCAACTGCTTAAAGTTTCCAATGGATTTTTTTGGAAAAGACGTGTACCAGACATGCGCAACCCCTGTCAGGGTACCAGAGAAGGCACGATACCTCATCTCATCTGAGATAGAGTATATGTCTGCCGCCGACTGATACATCTCCACGTGGTGGACGGGGTTGGTTCTCCCGTCATACCTTGGGGTGACCATGGGTGGCTTGAACTTTGACGGCGTGGGGAAGTTGACTATCTTTTCCACAAAGGGTGAGCCTATGGTGTATCCCCTCTGAAGAGGGTCTCGGCTCTTCAACATATCACCAATATTATCCTCCAACCACTGGATTGAGTCATTCCAGAGCCTCACAGGGTCGGCCTGGCCGATGTTATCCCCTGCTGCCTCTCCGAGTTGGACGGAGGGTTCCGCCGCAGCAGGCCTGTGTCGACTGTTCACTTCCCTTTGGCCGTCATCTCGTCCTCGGGGTCGGCCATCTGCCGCCTCCCTCCTGGATCTTGCAGCACTCCTTGGCCTGGACAACTGTTCTCGTAGGTCATTTACTGGGCCTAGCCTCTCAAAGGCCGACCCCCTGCTCAAGCGATCAAAAGCAGAGCCTCTTGGACGATCATCAGGGTTTGGTCTCCCACACTTCCCTCTACTGTCCTGGAGGGGTCGTACGGTATTGTTGGAGACCTCATAAGGTTCCCAGCACTCTATAGGAGCCTCCTCTCCCTCCAGATCGTCATACCTGTCCTCAGGCCAAGGGTTTCCTTGCCTCCACAGGCGTAAACGCCGGGGGTCAGCAACATCCCTACGCCGTTGAGGGGGTGGTAGGTCTTTGCGTGGTGCCTGGGGTGGTCCCCTGGCCTCATGCTGCCCTGGAGCTACTGCCGGAGTAATCATCTCAGGCGAAACCCCTGGTGCTCTTAGTATGTTCTGTCTTAGAGCTGTGAACTGCTCCTGCATCATCCGCTGGCTTGCTGCCAGAGACTTTAGGGCTGCCTCCACATCAACCATCTCAGACTGGGGTGGCGGCTGACTGGAACTGGGTCTTCCCCCCTCATCCGGCAGGGGAAGTGGTGGTGGTGGTATCTCAGGTGCCATGTGCTTGAGCTATGAAAATCTGAACTGAAGAAAAGACTGGTGAGCTTGAGAACCTTAGTGGGTCTCTTTCAATGGTGAAACACCTCCTCTCAGGGGGAGTGTTGGTTCACCACCAGAGTGCCCAGTGAGGTCAAGCTGTACAATGGAAGAGATGTCTTCTCGTTCCCACAGACGGCGCCAAACTGATGATGCTAAGATTTAGCACCACCGGATAAGTGATAGTGAGCTCATACAGTAACAGCCATGGCAGCCATAGAGATGTATAAGTGTATAAGTATGTAGAAGGGGATGAGTATAAGAGGGAATAAGACAATGATGTATAGTGGTTCAGCCAAATTGGCCTACATCCACTGTGAGTGTGTGATCCACTATGTATGGGCACTAATGGCCTTGGATACAATGCTCATAACCCTCTCTCTCTCTCCACTGTGTGTGTATAAGCAAAGTTTTAGCTAGGGCTCCTGTTCCTGGATCGATCCACTGTAGGGTTGTAGGTGACAAGTATATATAGGTCTTGGGGGGTGTAGTGTACCCCCCAAGTAAGCATGGTGCATGTGAATGATGATCTAACCAATCCCCTGTTGACACCTGTAGATGCCAAATGATGACATAATATTCCCTCATGTGAGGGTGTGATTCGGTTATAACGGTCTGCCAAGTGTCATATGAACCTGACGCGCACTGTTCCACGCGTGTCCCAAACCACGCGCTGTCATGATGTCACCCTCGGCTTATGAGCCGAGGCCGAGGGCAAAGTTTCTTCCGGTAGTGAGCCTGGCTTGATTCTGGCCTCGTACTGTCGTACCCTCGTAGGGTCGTCCGGAGCCTGGGGAAGGGTCGGCCCCTCGTAGGGTCGACTGGAGCCTGGTGGAGGGTTGGCCCCTCGTAGGGTCGTCTAGATCCTTGTGGAGGGTCGGCCCCTCGTAGGGTCGTCTGGACCTGGTGGTGGCCAGCTGGGGCCTGCTGAAGGGTCGGCCCATCGTAGGGTCGTCTGTATTGGAGGTAATCCTCATCCAGGCTGAGGGTATAAACGGGTATATCAATGGCAGCAACTCGTCCAACCATGCTCAATACCTACTTAACTGTTTTAGGGGACTTCATAACTAATAAATTTCGGATCTTCTTTAGGTGTCCTCTACACCATTCTTTATAATCATAAAGCCTAAGAACTTCGCTCCTTCTATCAAACAAAACTTCTTTAGATCTTGTCTCATTTGATTCCTCTTGACGATTATAAAGATCTCTCTGATTTATTGTACATGATCCTAAGCTTCCAATATTTTGACCATCATATCATCAACATATACGTCCCTATTAAATCTTTGAAGATGGTATTCCCCACCCTCTTATGTATAGAGCCGACATTTTTTAATCCAAAAGGAATAACTTTATAATTGTATGTACATTTTCCAGTGAAGAATGAGGTATTCCCCTCACTAATGGGTGTCATTTTGATCTAATTGTGATCATAATAGACATCCATGAAGCATTGGATCTCATGCCTAGTAGTGGAAACCATTAGAGTGTTAATTCGGGGCAAGGAGTAGCAATGTTTTGGTCATGCCTTGTTGAGGTCGAAGAAATTCACTCACAATTTCCACATTTATTGGGCTTGGGGACCAACACCGCGTTGGATAATAATTACTAATATGGTAGATTCTGAAGAAGTTAGCTTCTAGGATATTATTGACATCTTACGATGCTTCCTCATTCTGCTCTGGAGCAAAAATCTATTATTTTGGTGTACTAGATTATGGTTAGGGTCCATGCTATGCTGGTTGACCATATACTTATGATCCAAAAAAATCATGTCTAAGTGATTACAAGAAAACACATCTCCATTTTTTTAAGAAGTGGATAAGACCCTCTCTAAGGGAGAAACTAAGACCAATATTGATTTAGGAGACCTTAGTCGGGTATGTCTCATCATTGAAAATGCAAGCTAGGGCTAGGTTTTCCCTTTTACTCTTTCTCTTCATCTCATGGATCCAGATGTCAAAATTCAAAAATTATATGCATAAGCTCTCCTTTGGAGGTGCATATGATTCTCAGAAGATGGGCATGGCTTAAGTCAAAACCTAAACATATTTGTCAAAGATTTTAAGATTTTTTTTTTACTTTTGTGATACTTCAAAGGGTCTCTTCTTCTCCCTCTTGGAAGTGTTGTAGCATATTCTCTGGGTTTATTATTATCACCAAGGATTCTCCCACACCTCAAAGGGTTGGAAAAGTCATTATCACCCTTCATGTAGACACGACATCATCTAACTCATTGAGTGAGGGTCTGATCATGATAATAATGTATCATGAGGGTAGAACGATACTAGATGGAATAAAGAAGAAGCTAGAAGATTCTAAGGGGAGATGAGTTAATGATATATATGGTGTATTATGGGCATAAAGAACAACAGAGAGGACCCCGATAGAAGAAATTCCATTCATGTTAAACTATGGGTCCAAGGCCATAATCCTAATAGAGATTGGGTTACCAAACCATAGTGTCCAGGCTTATGACCTAGAGGCTAACCTTGAGAAAATAAGGATTGGTATGGATTTGATAGAGGAAAGACGAGAAGATGAAGTCATTAGAAAATCGTCTTACCAGCAAAGGGATGTCAAGTTTTATAATAAGAGAATCAAGTCTTGACCTACTGCAGTGGGAGAACTTGTACTCAAGGTCATCCAAAAGACCAAAAAACTTCACCCTAATTGACACAGGCCTTACAGGGTTATAGAAGAGGTCATTTTGGGCACATATCAACTTAAAAATCTTGAGCGAGAACCATTTTCCAACCCTTGGAATACAGATCACGTAAAGAGATATTATATGTACTCTGTTTTGTGTTCATTTAAATTCTATAGCCGAGAGGAAATCTTTCAAGTCGTAAAGGGAATGAAGTTTAATGTGAAATACATAATTGTTGTCTCATCTTTTCCTTTATTCAATTTATGTTCCTAATAGGTAGTAAGTAAAACATCATTTAATTATGGTGAATAATTAAAACTCTCTCTCGACAGTATAAGAGTGACTAAAGAGTTTCGGCTCTGAGAACTCACTTTAGAAAGCCTGAGAGAAGGGAGGCCCTTTTACATCATTTTAGTGGTGAGACCAAATTAAATCATTTAAGTATAGTAAATGCTAAACATTATTTAATTATGATGAATAATTAAAACTCTCTCTCGGCTGTACGAGAGTGACTAAAGAGTTTCGGCTCTAAGAAGTCACTCTAGAAACCCTGAGAGGAGGGAGGTCCGTCCTTTAACATCATTTTAGTGGTGAGACCAATTTAAATCATATGAGCATGGTAAACTTAGAACGTCGTTTAATTATAGTGAATAATTAAAATGCTCTCTCGATTATACGAGAGTGACTAAAGAGTTTTGGCTCTGAAAAGTCACTCTAGAAACCCTGAGAGGAGGGAAATCCTTTTAACATCATTTATTAAACATAATTACTATGGAGAAAAATCATTAAACATCAAATACGATTATTTATAGTGCAAACAATTAATAGAACACCACATACTCATTCAGACACCACACTTAAGTAAAAATAACAACAACTGAATGGTCAACCACAGCATATCATAGAACCAATGGTAAAAATTAATGCAAAGTTAAACAAATTATTACAGACAACAGTTTAAAATTATTTAGTAAAGATATTTCTCAAAATCAAAAGCGAGAAGAGTTACAAGCAGGGCTTGAAGGACCATAGACGATCGCCCATAAGGAAATCTTGGCTCAAGAATCAACGATCGTGGGCTCAGTAACAGTTAGCCCAGTTGGATTTTTTATCTGAGCGACTGTGTTGCCCTCTTTATCCCCATCTCTATCAGTGGCCTCCTATTCCACCATTTTCATCTCGGCCTCTCCATCACAAGCCTCTATAGTGTCAGCCTCCACCTGAATTAGGTGAAGGGATTCAACACTTCCCGAGTGATACGATGAAAATATTACGTATTTCACCTGTTAACCTACACATTATTAGTCCCATCAGGTATCTTAATCCCTATATTTATGCTCGTTAACCATACAACCTCGGATTTCTATGTTAACATGCTTTGCAGGGATTAATTGAGCTTTTATAGGTATTAAGATGCTTAGTATGAAGTACAGACGCATTCCAGTGACGTTTCGTATGCAATCACAGGTGCAAGGGCATTTTGGTCATTTCATAGTTTGGTCATCTGGCCCAACATCTGCACGGAAGTTGTAGCCCTCCTCGCAAGATTCGCGTGGTCGTGAACGGTGAGCGATTTCGAGTCCGAAGGAAGAAGTTAAGGGATTTTTAGCTGAAGGGAATTATAAGGAAATCAAAACAGGGCAGCTTGGATAATACCTGCTTCGTCGATCGATCGACCAAAAGGGTCGATCGATTGACCCCTAATTGTTTCTAATTTCGTGGGAGACTCTGGGCATGGTTTTGAACCTTCGATCGATCGACTCCCTGTTTTTCTTAGATATTTTGCCTTGCTTTTTCTTTTTCCTTTTCTCTTCTATTTCAATTCCAACTTACTATATAAGGGATATATGTTGTAATAATAAGATATACTTAGTTTTTGGAAGATATCTTAGGTTAGGGTTTGGTTTTGAGAGCTCATCTTCATTTCTTCTTGGGTTGACATCCATTTGGGTTTGTAAGTTGAATTATTCATTATCCTCTCCATTAATATATTTATGCTCTTCAATTTCCTTGCCTAGATAATTAGTTTAATTTAGTTATTTATTGTTTTAATATAGTAATTTTGTTTAATTGAGTTTAATTCATGCTTAGCCCTTAGATAAATAGGGTCGGGGTTGTGTTCCTCCATTAACAGGCCTCGAGCTCCGAAAATTAGGTTCTGTGTAAAATTGTGTTTAATTGAAACCGTGTGTATTAAAGTTGGATTGTTATGAGATTAACTTTATTTGTCTCGCAACTTTAGTGTTTATAAAGACAATCCGAATTTAATCCGCGTGTGATCATTTTTGATTAAATGTTTATTCAAGCAACTTTGGGTTAAATTCCTTATTGCGTGAAGTTTATGCTTAATTATAAATTCTCGATTAAATATTTTTGAGCCAAAATTCTAATTAGTAGTTGTTTCGATCCGTGTGGTGATATGCGATCCCGACTCTCGCTCTACTTTTGTGTAGACTCAACTTTTCCTTTCTTTTGTCATCGTAACCAACATATCACCTTTTACGCTTTTATTCCTGAAGTACTAAAATAATTACCAGTCTAAAATTCTATCACTCCCTATGGATTTCTTACAATACTCGACTTACCACTATGCTTGCCTCGCAAGTGTAGTAGTAGCTTAGGTTTTTGCATGTAGAGTGGGAGCCGAAATGAACGACAGCCCTATACAAGAACTCGATTCCCTTCGCATCAAAATGGCGTCGTTGTTGGGGAGTGTGTTTTAGATTGTAATTGTTTTATTATTTTGTAGTATTTTTCCTTTTGCATTTGTATTCTTTGTTTCAACCTTTTTTGCAGGATTGACTATTTGAGCGCGAAGAAACTTTGATTCACATTTGCTCACTTTCTTTCTCGGATTCTCCATCTACAAACAATTCGATAAACATGTCCTACTATTATAGTTATTACGGTCATTCTAATGATTCTTACTTTGGGGATAGTTTTCAAGTTTTCCATTTTGAAGATTTTCTTGATATTGAAATACTTGAAAACAATTATCGAAATGAAAATCATTATTTGGAGCTTCAGTTGGATTCATTATTTGAATCCAGTGACAATTCTTATTCCGATACTTTTGAAGACGAGTTTCAACCAAATATGGAATCCGAGGCTCTTGAGCCAAGGATGATTACTTTGGAAGAAACTTTTCTTTTTTACTCCCAAGGTTTGGAAAGCCTAAATGGTGATTGAATAAGACTGGAGCACTTTTCGATGAGATGAATTCTTATGCCCAAAACAACGAGTAGGTGGAAACTTGTGCTTCACCTCAATTTTTCAAAGAATTTCTCATCGAATGTGAATCTCTCTCCCCAGAAATTCAATCTCCTTCCGATGATATGTTGATGGATATTGAATTTATTTCATTACCATATACATTTTTCACCATTGTGCCATTAGAATCATCGGTTGATTCCTATGAGTCGGTATAAACTTTTAAAACTTCTACACTTCTTGCCGATGAGGACTCCTTGCCAAACTTATTTTCGATGGATGTTATCCCCACGTGTGCACCATATCCCATTCCAATTGAAAAATCTTTGGGAGATGAGTCAATTTTTATTGGGCCTCAAGTGTATCTTTCCCCCTTATTATCCAAATCCCCCACCGTCCGCCCAAAATTTCAAATTGGCGATGATTCACTTTTTTCACCACCCACATGCCTTCCGTTATTCAAACGGAGTTCATTTTTTCGGGAGGCATGTTTGTTTTGGAGGGTCCACCATTGATCTTTCAAAGTCACATCCCATTTTGGTTGGACCCTCAAAAATTTATACTTCTAGTGTATAGTTGGTGTGAAGTTCAAAAAGTAGGTTGTAAATAGTTATCTTTTTATTTTTTCTTTCTTTAATTTTTCCTTACTTTTTATTTTACTCTAGTGTAATTAGTTAAATTTTTGTTATTGATTTTTGTTTTGCTTTGTACTAACTTGTTTTGTAGATTCTTTGGACTTGTACTTATGGAGATCGCTCCAATTTGGGGTACTATCATTTTTTTCCTATCTTTGTGTTGCGTTCTTTAATGGACGCATTGGGGGCAATGCAACATTTAAGTTATGGGGTTGGATATTTAATTATTTTATGTTTAGTACTTGAATTTGACCATAGTTTAGTTGCAAAGCATGCTATTTGTTAAAATTTGAAAATTTTCAAAAATATTTTCTTTCTTTTTTCTCCTTTGTTGGCCATTTTGCCTTGTTTCCAATGATAAATTTCAATAATTGCCCGATACAATAGACAACTCAACAATGCATGTTCTCTATTTTAGAAGTTATTAGACTTTAGTCCTCAAATCATTGATATTGTGAATAACTTCATGAATTAAACTTTATCCCTTGAGCACATGCGCTTTCCTTGTTATATTGATTTGGTTTAATATTTTTATAACTCGGTAATCTTTTGTTGCATTGTATATACTTACATCGAGTGAGATTAGAGACTTATCTTCAATTGTGAGTGTATGCACTATTCTTTCCTCTTTTAAAACGTTGATTTTGTCGGTAATATCTTTATTCTTTCATTGATCGTTCATTAATTGAGTTTATATCTTCAAATGTGTTACTTGAGCATGATTTTCATATATTGTTTTGACTCAAGAATTGTGTAAACTTTATGAAATGATCATAGGCAGTCTCTGTTATATCACCCATATTAGCCTTGACCTTACCTTTTCTATTTCCCCTCATTTACTCCTTTGAGCCTGAATATTAGCCTTTCATTTCATTACCCAAAATCCCATAACCGACTCCACATTGGAGTTATACACCATACATATTACCTTCCATGCCTTTGTTTGGAATATTGATTGGGACTGAATGATGTTGTGTAGTGTGGTTGCAATTTGAGCATATGAAAAGAGTGAGAAAGGAAGAAAGTTTTATGAAAAATAAAAGAAAAAATCAAAAAGAAAAAGAAAAAAAAAATATGAGAAAAGAAGAAAAGAAAAGAAAGAGAAAGTTATATATGTTATGTATAGTTTAATAATCCTTTTTGCTCTCCAATTCATATCTAATGCTTATGTTGGAAATCATTTTCTAATTTTGAAGTTGCCCACATTTTCCCCATTATCCCGAGTTTTCATCTCCGAACACTTTGAATTCGTGCATACATACCTTTCATTTCATACCTTAACCCATACCTACATTACAACCCTATTCAAGTCCTATGTGATCTTAGGGTGAATTTAATTTAAAAGTCATAATAGTTTAGATAATTTGTGAAAATACATTTTGCTTCCTTTAATGTGCGGTATCTTTCATTGAGATTACATATTTTTATTTTCTATATAGCATTCTGCGTGGCCTAGTTTCCATTTACATTTACTCTTTATGCCCGCATGTCCCATGTGCCACCTCCCTGTTTCAAGTAAATTCATTTGATGAGTATAATTCCCGTGAGGATTGATATCTACTTGCTTTCATGTTAATTATCTGGTTTATTTAAATTTTTGCCAAATCATGTTTTGCATGTGCTCGCTCCCCTCCCACTTTTAAGGTTTCAATTCTATGAGGTGAATTCAACTTGTTAATAACAACGAAATTTTGTTTGAATTCGTTTGATATGCTAATAACATGTCTGAAATTGTTTTCGTTGGTATTGAGTTTGTCACATGTTGGGTTGAGCATATTTTGTGGAAACCAAATGATGTTTGTGGGCTTCATCCCTGAAAACTCTCACGAGATGACACTCGTCCACTAGGATAACCTAGGGGTTTAACTGCTTATTGCATATGCTAAATGCAATCGAATCGCCCACGAAAGTGGCCTTTATCTGTTTTTCCCCATTTTGTGCTATCTCTTGTTGTTGGTTTTCTTTTAGTTCCTATTGCATCCTATTTCATTTCTAGGGACTAGCAATGTGTAAGTTAGGGGGTGTGATACGATGCAAATATTGTATATTTCACATGTTAACCTACGCCTTATTAGCCCCCTCGGGTATCTTAATCCCTATATTTATGCTCGTTAACCATATAACCTCTAATTTCTATGTTAACATGCTTCGAAGGGATTAATTGAGCTTTTATAGGTATTTAGATGCTTAGTATGAAGTACATACACATTCCAGTGACGTTTCGTATGCAATCACAGGCACAAGGGCACTTTGGTCATTTCATAGTTTGTTCATCTGGCCCAACATCTACACGAAAGTTGTAGCCCTCCTCGCAAGCTTCGCGAGGCCGTGAATGGTGAGCGATTTCGAGTCCAAAGGAAGAAGTTACGGGATTTTTAGCTGAAGGAAATTATAAGGAAATCAAAACAGGGCAGCTTGGATAATACCTGCTTCGTCGATCGATCAACCAAAAGGGTCGATCGATGGACCCCTAATTGTTTCTGATTTCGTGGGAGACACTGGGCCTGCTTTTGAACCTTCAATCGATCGACCCCCTGTTTTTCCTAGATATTTTGCCTTCCTTTTTCTTTTCTTTTTTCTCTTCTATTTTAATTCCAACTTACTATATAAGGGATATCTGTTGTAATAATAAGATATACTTAGTTCTTGGAAGATATCTTAGGTTAGGGTTTGGTTTTGAGAGATCGTCTTCATTTCTTCTTGGATTGATATCCATTTGGGTTTGTAAGTTGAATTATTCATTATCCTCTCCATTAATATAGTTATGTTCTTCAATTTCCTTGCCTAGATAATTAGTTCAATTTAGTTATTTATTGTTTTAATCTAGTTATTTAGTTTAATTTAGTTTAATTCATGCTTAGCCCTTAGATAAATAGGGTCGAGGTTGTGTTCCGCCATTAACGGGCCTCGAACCCCGAAATTAGGTTTTGTGTAAAATTACGTTTAATTGAAACTGCGTGTATTAAAGTTGGATTATTATGCATTTAACTTTATTTGTCGCGCAACTTTAGTATTTATAGCGACAATCCGAATTTAATCCGCGTGTGATCATTTTTTATTAAATGTTTATTCAAGAAACTTTGGGTTAAGTTCCTTATTGCGTGAAGTTTATGCTTAATTATAAATGATCATTTAAAGGTTTTCGAGATGGAATTCTTATTAGTAGTTGTTTTGATCTGTGTGATAATATGCGATCCCGACTCTCGCTTTACTTTTGTGTAGACTTAACTTTTCCTTTCTTTTGTCACCATAACCACGATATCACCTTTTACTCTTTTATTCCTAAAGTACTATAACAACTACCAGTCTAAAATTCTATCACTCTCTGTGGATTTCTTACGATACCCGACTTACCGTTGTGCTTGCCTCGCAAGTGTAGTAGTAGCTTAGGTTTTTGCATGTAGAGCGGGAGCCTAAATCAACCACAGTGTCCCTACATGATCACTCGATTACCGTCGCATCACCAAGTTCAAAAATCTAAAGGAGATGATTATTTGTCCCAATTAGGTGTCATTGGAAACCAGCTTAAAATGCTAGTTGGATAATCGGTGGAAGATAATTTTTGCGCCTTTCTCCATATACTGGATAACATAATCAAAAAAATCCTTCGACTTTTTAAATCAACCAGGTACTTCTCAGGCGCCACCCTCAGTTTTTTGACCTCACCCTCTGCCTGGTCTTCAATCTTTTTCTCCAACTCATTGATCTTTGCAAGGAGGACCATCATCATGTATTGTATCCACTTTTTATGGTGGGCTCTCTGCTCTTAGGCTTTGTTTTCGTTCTCCATCTTTAGATTTTTGAGTTGTTGTTTCATATATCGACCTCTGTCTAGGCATTCTTGATCGCCTTCACCTTTTTATCAGCCTCGGTGACCCTGGGTTGGATGTTCTGGAGGGCTATGACAAATTGCAATGCCAAAAGACGAGTTAGTACAAGACGATACAAGACTTAAAAGAACTAAATGAAGTATTAAGAAAAAACCTTTAGTTGAGTGGCCCGTGAAGCACAAAATTGAAGATCTGATAGGGGTCTTGTGCATCAAAATAATGGTTATCACACTTAGGAACAATCATAGTTATATCCTCTCGGGAACTTCACTGTCTCTTAATAAGGGAGTTAACATTCATACCCATCTCGGCCAGATGCCCAGCACCTGGTGTCATCTCTTATATTCAAAAGTGGGTCGACCGCCTGCCTCAAATAGGCATCATTTTTCTTCTTTTGGGGGAGATTAGTAGAAGTGACCTCAGGGTTGTCCTTTCTCTTTTTTCACCCCTTGTAGGTATGGGGTCCAGCAGTTGTAAATTTTTTTCGAGTTTGAGTCGACGTTACAGCGTTTCCTTAAATACGAGATAATAGGTTATTATACATGGGGGCTTCTATATCCTCTAAATAATTTCTTTCCCTTTCTAGAAGGTTTGTAAAGAATAACACATGACTTAGTATTGGCATGCTTAGAGTTAAAGAAAAAATTAAATGATAATAAAGTTTAAAAAGAAAATTTCTTATGAAGTTCAGTTAGAGGGTCCATCCTCATGCCAGTGTATTTAATGGGATGAGGAGTCATTAATTCCTCAAAAACTATATGACCTTCACCATGTCACTGGTCTATGTCTATTCTAATCTCGGTGCAGAGACTTGGATTCATCTTCACTGAGATTGAAACCCTATCCCACTGCCTAGGGACTCTTGGCTCGTCAGCAGAAGATGAAACATTTTCACTGAAATCCCAGTTCCCCGAGATAAATAAATAATATAACTTCCACTTATAGTTGGAGGTCTGGATGATGTGAACGAGCTTAAGATCTAAAAGACGAACAATAAAATTATAATAACAAGGGGAAGATTTCATAGTGACCATTGTGTAGAAAGCACAAAAGATATCAACTGAGATATCCTACTTAAAGGAAATCATCCAAAGTTGGGCAACCCTAATAAAATTCCTCCAAACATTCGGCGTAAGTTAGGTAGGAGCCAAGACAATGGAAGCAAGGATCGCATGGATGGACGAGTGGATGGGAATGAAAAATCTAACCTTTAACATTTGTTTGTAAACAAAAACCTCTCCCTAAACCTTGTCGTCAAAGGCATGCTTACCCTCTGAGGAAAATCTCATGTTAATGGAAGATTTGACCCCTTAAATGTGTGTCCATACTATCAGATCAGTCACACAGATGTCACTGGGAATAGTTGAGGAAACATTTATGTCCAGAATATATTTATCCTCTTCCTCTTTAACAATGGGATCTTTTCCCCGAGGATCATGATTCCTAAACTCGGTATTGGTCATGGCTGAGATGGGAACTGCCATTGGAGGAACATTTGCAATTACTTTAACTTTTATCTCATCGTAAAAAATGTCATAGATTTTGGGTTCAGGTCCCCCTTATGGAAGCAAAAGTTATGGCATGACCAATATTACTAGACTCGATAATTTCCCTCTCGTCCAAACAATTAGCAGGGACTCTTATGGCCATCTCAAAGGAGTCAGCCTTAGAATTCTCTCGTCTTATACGAAAATCCACGATATGAGAAAGGTTGTAGCCCTTAGAAGATGAAATGGATAAGGATTCCTTAGAGGATGAAGAAGACATTGTGTCACTACTAATAGAAATAACAACTCTAGGCTCTGCTAAGTTGCATAAGTAAGAAGTGGTGTTGGACGTACTATAGCAATGGGATGGACGTGAGAGGAAGTTGAGTCTTCACTTCGTCCTTACGTTTAGCCTAGGTCTCGACCCAATTTATCTCTAGTCTAATAAGCTCACAGAGGTGAGAACTCTTATCCTAGTTCGTAAAGTCTACAGTACATGAAAAACAAAATTTAGGATTTATAAGTTATTAACTAAAGATCAAATAGGGGAACTTAAATGGTTTTTAAAATAAACCAGTCAAGAATAAGAACAATAGTCACGGCGAGATTTGACCAAAAAACTCATCGAAAACCCAATCCTAAGACCAAAATACCCTAAAATTGACAAATATCAATCATATAACAATGATTAAACTCTTTCTCCTCCTAAAACCACCTCAATATAAAAGACAAACCACTAGGAGCAATGGACAGAAAAATCATAGTCACCGAAAAAATGATGAAATATAGAAAACTTAAGAATCAAATCTAGAAAACATAAAAGAATGGGGATGAGAGGTACTTGGAGATAAGTAGAAGGCCAAAAAATGAAGAAAATGCCGAAAAAAGCATGAAACGATCACTAAAAGGGTGAAGTCTAAAGAGATAAGCTAAAATTTTTTTACCTCTGGTGAAAATCGATGAGAAAATGATGGAAGAAAGAGAAATAAGGGGTTTTGGGTAGATTTAAATTACTTATCTTGCATGCGAATTTTAAGGCCCTCGTCATTGTGGCGTGTCACTCGAAGTGACATTTCGCTGTGTAGCCACTTGGGCCATATGCCACGCCATTCACCAACTGACAAGTATCCACTCTGGATTACTGAAATGACATTTTTATAGACAGGCCTTCCACTACCATTATATAACTATGCTTACATTGAGGTGACATCCATCCACATATGAAACGAGATGAACTTACACCTTGGCTCTCATTAACACTGAAGACTAAGGTTTAAGGGGATATTGATATACATAAGTTTGATCTCATCTAGACAAGACCCATTGAGACAGTATGTCCCCCTATAGATTAACTTAGACTCATCATACCATTGGAGTTCTCATCCATAGTGTCATATCATATAGTCTTGGCCTCTAAGATTATCCTATTACATAACTATTTTCATCAATAACTAAGCATAATGTCGTCCTTGCGATAACACAAGCACAGTGTCGATCTGATAGTATTGGCCTCAAATAGCTCATATCAAGACCTCCCTATCATTCACACATGCCAGGATCAGAGACAACCTTATCTCAGCTCCTCAGGATCAGTGCCTTACCAGTCTTGGCCAGTCAAAACTCATAGCTTCATACACAACATACATACGTAGAAAACATGAAAGGGGTGTTATTGGCACATTCAATCAAGACGGTTATAACAAATCAACCAGCACATGAAAGGACAATTTAATCATCATGAATTTCATAACTCACTCTACCGGTGTTAGGATCTTATTTCAAACTGGATATCATTACATGCAAAATACATCCTAGGGGGTGTTACTATGTATCCCTGGGGATATAAAAGGATCTCACTACCTCCTTCTACAATGATCGAACTTCAGAAACCCTATTGTGTTATATTGTGTATAGCAAGAGAAAGTACAGAGATTTTGTAAACACTATCATTGGCTTTCAGCCACCCTACTTAGTGTAATTACTTTATACATTGCACGGGGGACATAAGCTAAGGCCGAACCACTTATATCTATGTGTCTTTTCTTTATCTCTAATATCCTCTACTATTTATAATATTGTCTTATCCCCACCATTGATATGCAAACTTAGAAACTAGGTTGAACTCCTCAGGATGATATCTGGCATCATCAAATTTAATGCAAATGTATAATATCCATACATTAGGTCCTCGAGATGAAGATAAGTTAGTCATGGGAGAACGGGCGGCTCGTCCCTAGATCCATCGTTGAAGAAAGAACTAGCAATCTTATGAGGTAAAGGAAAAGTGTGTTCGCGTGGAGCCATGAGGATATTCTAGGAATTTATCGATGTGTTATGTGCCATGTGTGACACCCCGACTAATTAAATACCGGGTTGCTACTCCTTTATCTCATTAATACAGAATATCAAGTTGGTTCAGTTCTAGCATCACTGTCGAAAACATTTTCATTAAGTACTAGCCACCTAATATTTAAAAAGAGTGATGTCAATTTTTATAAATTTAATTTACCATTAACCAAGTAATTAAATCATCATTCAACCATCACATAAACAATCACATAATAATAACCAACGAAATGAAATAAACTGATGTCTGGAGTAACCACTCCAACAAAATAGTAGCAATGTTAAATAAGCCCAATACAAACGTCTGAATATATAAATTAGTCCAACAATAGAAATGACAAGAATTAATGAATTACAGTCTCTGGATAGTCATGGGCGACATGCCCTAACAGATACAGACAATCTCTGAATAGAAATCAAAGGTAGAATGTGGAAGCGTCTAATACCGAGGTCCTATAACTTCCATAGAAGCAACAACACGTCAACATAATGGAACTCCTATACGTTGCATCCCTTTGGCTGGGCACCTAAAAGGTTTTTAAAAGAAATATAGATTTGAAAGAAAACGGGTTAGAGCCCGAGGTGAAAATATTTTAAAACAATAAGTGTTTAAATTACAATTTAAACAACACATATATTAAACATGTTAGTCCCGTTCCCTCACTTGTGATTCTCACCCCTCAACTATTGTGCACGCCTAACGCATATTTATATAACTATATACCTAATTACTAGTTACACTATCTAGCCTAAGCAGTCTCTATCAGTTCTATACTCAATCGGATTACCTTAGGTTTTACTCGAAAATCCCCAAATTATTAAATACTAACATATTATGTATTTTATTAATCGATTTCACATAACTTAATACCCAGGTTTATTTATCATGTACTTTCATTATCATAGAATCTCATTATATATTTTCTACTTAGCAACATGGCAGAACAATTACAAGTATATGTTTTTATCATCCTCAATATATATATACAAATACGGAACCCCTAGGCTGAGCTACCATGCATACATACTCTGTTATCAAGTCCCAGTACATCACGTACGTGAGGATCACGAGTTTCGAATCTCTCAAGAACCGAATCAAAACAAATCACATATATTGGAGGCGAACATAGCTCACATAGCCATGGGTCATGCACATACCTACACTCCCATGGTCAGCTGACTTATCAACTCATAAATAAGTCTTCACATTCCTATGTTCTTAAGGTACCAATCTAAATCCCCCCGAAGGCACACAAAGATAAGATGGTCCTTTCCCGAAAATCAACCTCCCATGATAACAAGTATGGTATGTATGTCATACACATAATAATCCCTATACTAAGTAGTCACACAACTTAGGTAAATATCATATTAATATAGGTCTATCCCATCCATATACCATAAGTCTCATATGTATCATGATATTATTTCTATTCTTCAACATAATATTTAGCGTGATACTCTCGTCGTATAATTCCTAGTGCTTAAACCTAACCCAAAAGGTTACTAAGTCTCCCGCTGGTCGCCAAAGTTATTTCAGTAATTAAGGTCCCCCTACCTCTCTCTCTAACCTTAAGTTACTCTTTGTGCAAATTAAATACAAGTTCTCATAACTTACCATCGTAACTCACTCGTCGGGCATTCGTAAGATCACCGTTAAATACCAAACTAACCCAATATTTTTCGGGCTTCAATTACACCCCTACTAGCCTTCCCTAAGTACTAATATGCTAATTCAATCTTCACTAAATATTTCTAAAGGTTGAGGGTCAATTAATTATTTAAAAGGAAATAGTCACAATTTCCAGAGAGGTCGATCGATCGAAGAAATGGGTCGATCGATCGAACGATCAGTTATTGGCCTAGAATTCCTTTAACAGTTATAGTTTCTCCCATTTTTACACCTACAATTCTCCATTTCAACCTCCCAAACTCCCAAATAAGTATACTAAACATTAAACCAACATATCTACACAAGTTTTAACTTTCAAGATTCATCAAACTATCACAAAATGTCGATTTCTTGGATCAAAAGTCATGAATATTACTACAACCCTAATTCTTCAGTATCTCTTCAATAATCATCATAAATATCAATTTAATTTCGTGATTTCCTAACTCTTAATGTATAAATTCCTTCATTTAATATTTCCAGAAGATCCACTACATGCAAACCTATCCAAGTTTAATAAGTTAGTCTATAATTTCACATTATTACAATTATTCATAATTTGTCTTCAAATCTAAAATGTCATGTAAAATATATGCCTTAAATCATTGCAAGATAATTCACTTGCCTTGAATTAGAGGTTCTGATCCTTTGATGAAGATGTAGGCTAATTCTCCCTCTCTTTTCGGTCACAAATCCAGTGGCGGCGGTGGTGGCTTACGGTGGTTGTTTAGCCTTGGAAAACCCTTGTAACTTATCCTTTCCTCTCACGTTGCTCTCTCTTATTTTTGACAGTTAATGGACCTAATAACCCTAAGTGTTGGTTGATATACACAACCTTATTTTCGTAGGTCACTATTCATCAATTAATAAAATGACCAAATTACCCTCTCGGGTTGTCAGTTTGGCCTAAAACTACCCCGTGATCCAAACTAAACCCCCGGGTTGACTTTTTTGACTAGTTTGACCCTTTCGTACACTTTGGCGCACTCAAAATGACCATATGTATGATATAAAAATAATTTATTTACAAATCCATTAAATTGGGTCCTGACACGACTAACACGCGTGACCCAACTTAATTACGAAACTATCGTATTTTCAACTCATGACAACTTTAATAAATTCAAAATCAAATATTACTATACTCACTTAGTAATGTTCAACATAATTATCATAATGAAATACTAACTCTTGTCTTGCTAGTATTTAAATCTGCATTAATTTCCAATTACTTTTCAATTTAATTTAATTAATCCTATAATTTAAAATCGGTAAAAATACGGGGTATTACATACTTCCCCCAATAAAGGAATCTCATCCATAAATTTAGAAATAAGGTTATACCTGGCGAGAATAACTTTGGATAGTGATTGTGCATCTCATCCTCACGCTCCCAGGTAGACTCCTCGGCATTATGATGTTTCCACTGGACACGTACTAGCAGTACTATCTTCGACCACAATTTCCTCTTGCTACGGTCTAGGATAGCAACTGATCCCTCCTCGTAGGAACTATCAGGTTTTAGATCAATTTCCTCTAAACTAATATGAGTATGGTCCAACTCATCTCGAAGATATCATTCGGTACCTCCTCGTAATAAATATGGAACATGTCATGGATCCTATGCAAGTGTTCCGGTAACCCAAGTCCATAAGAAACTGGCCCAATCCGCTTGATGATAGGGAATGTCCCCACATACCTAGGCGCAATCTTCCCCTTCTTCCAAAAATGTATAATCCCCTTCATAGGAGACACTCGTAGTAACACTTGGTCCCCCACATTGAACTCTCAAAAGAATCACTTGGCATTTGGCATAACTCTTCTTTCGATCCTGAGCAACCCGAATACGGCTCCTTATCATCTCTATCCTTGCCGAAGTATCCTGGATCACCTCTGGCCGAAGTAGCTTGTTGTCCCCCACATCTAGCCAATATGTTAGGGAACGATAAGGTCTACCATATAACGCCTCGAATGGATCCATACCAATAGTAAACTGGTAGGAGTTATTATAGGCAAACTCCACTAGTGGAAGATACTTCTCCCAGCCTCCGCCAAAGTCGAGGATGCACATATGCAACATGTCCTCTAACATTTGATTCGTCCGCTCGGTCTGTCCATTAGTCTGCGGGTGATAGGTTGTACTCAAGTGCAACTCTGTACCCATAGCTTCCTGGAAACTCTCCCAAAATCGAGACACAAATATTTTATCTTTATTAGACACGATATTGAGAGGCATCCCGTGAAGTATCACTATCTTGGCTATGAAGATCTGGGTGTATTGTCCCGTAGTGTAGTCTGTCTGGGCTGGTAGAAAGTGAGCTACGTTGGTCAATCGATCCACAATCACCCATATAAAATCATGACCCGTATGTGATGTAGGCAACCCCATGATGAAGTCCACGGAAATACTTTCCCATTTCCACCTAGTAACCTCTAAGGGTTATAGGAGTCGTGTCGGTCTCTAATGGTCCACCTTTAACAGCTGACAAGTGGCACATTTTGAAACAAACTCAGCAATATCCATCTTCATCCCGCTCCACTAGTACTGTCTCATCATATCCTGGTACATCTTATCCCCACCAGGATGTATTGCAAATCGTGAACCGTGTGACTCTGTCGTTACCTCGTGTCGTAAGTCTTCCCCCTCCGGAATAACCAACCTCCCATTGAAGAGTAAGCCCCCATATGAACCAATAGTATAAGACTCGTCCCCCTCTGCTAGGAGCTTTACTATCCAATTCAGACAAAATGGATCTGTTGCCTGAGCTTGTACTACTCTCGTAATAATCTGGGGCGTAACTGTCATCACAGACATGAATGATCGGGCCACTTCATCGTGGTGTCCCAACTCCTTCCATTTCACTTTCCACACCTCAACCACCTCACCTACTGGCCTATGGCTCAACGCGTCTACTACCACATTTAGCTTTCCCTGGGAGGTATTGGATATCAAACTGATAATCCTTCACAAATTCAAGCCACCGGCACTGACGCATATTCAGATCTTTCTGTGTGAAGAGGTAATGTAGTGACTCGTGATCTATGAACAAGAAACACTTCTCCCCTAAGAGATAATGTCTCCAAATTCGACGGGCAAACACGATTGCCGCTAACTCCAAGTCGTGGGTGGGGTAATTCCTCTCGTGAGGCTTAAGCTTACGGGAAGCATAAGCTATAGATTGACTCTCCTGTTGCAGCATACCCCCAAGTCCTAGTAAGGACGCATCAGTGTAGACTAGATACTCCACTCTCGGCCTGGGCAATGCTAACACTGGTGATGAGGTCAGCTTGTCTTTCAACTCATCAAAAGCCAATTAGCAAGCATCATTTCAGATAAATGGCACCGCTTTGTGAGTCAGATGTGTTAATGGACCCGCTATCTTTGAGAATCCCCAAATAAACCTCATGTAGTATCTGCTAGGCCCAAGAAACTATGTATCTTTGTCGATGTCATGGGTTGTCCCCACTCCCTCACTGCTGACACCTTCCCCGGATCTACAGATATCCCACTATCAGAAATAATGTGCCCTAAAACTGAACCTCCTTCAGCCAAAATCCACATTTATCATATTTTGCATACAACTCGTGCTGACGCAGTGTCTGCAAAAATTGCCTCAAGTGCTCGGCATGCTCCTCCTCGGTCTGGGAGTAAACTAGAATGTCATATATGAAGTCAATGACAAACTGATCCAAGAACTTTCTGAACACCCTGTTCATTAAGTCCATAAATACGACTGGGGCATTGGTTAACCCAAAAGGCATAACCCTAAACTCGTAGGAACCATATCTCGTCAAGAAGGAAGTCTTCGTCACATCCTTATCCTTGATACACAACTGATGGTATCCCGATCTCAAATCAATCTTTGAGAAGAAGGCGGCTCCTCTCAACTGATCGAATAATTCATCGATTTAGGGCAACGGATACTTATTTCGTATCGTGACTTTATTCAGCTCTAGATAATCAAAACACAACCGTAAAGATCCATCCATCTTCTTAACGAATAGAATGGGAGCACACCACAACGACGTACTCCTATAGATAAACCCCTGTCCAACAGCTGCTGTATCTGATCCCATAACTCCCTCATCTCCACAGAATCCATACGGTAAGGTGCGCGGGCTACCAGCTGAGTGCCCGGTGCCAAATCTATAACAAAGTCTATCTCTATACTATATGGTAATCCCGGAATATCCTAAAACACATCAGTGAACTCCCGAACAACATGAATCGAATCAAGTGGTATCACCACCTCCTTAGAGGTCTCCTCCTCTATGTAGTATAAATGAGTGGATGATGCTCCCTAAGGACGAGGCATCACCATCAGGAACATCTCCTGATCGGGTATGGCAAAAAATAATATTCCTACTAAAACAATCGATAATGGATCTATACGCAATAAGCCAATCCATACCGATAATCACATTATACTTAGACATATATAATACGAGCATGTCATGAGGTAAAGTAACTCTACTAATCTCTATACCCACGCCTCTACATATAACATAAATCATGGAACCACTACTCAATGGAGAATGTACACAAGTAACAGTACTCTCCGTTGTATCTAATAATCCCATAGTACGTGCAAATGTCGTGATAATAAAGCAGTGTGTGGACCATGTGTCAAATAAAACACGCCCCAAAGTCCCCTGAATAGAAAACATACCCTCAATAATGGGTGGATCCTCTGGGACTGCTGCCTGATAGAGGTTGTAAACTCGTCCATACTAAATTTGTCCCTGCTAAACTGGGACTACTGGAATAGGTGGCAGTGCTGGCATCTGCTATGGTCCTGGGAGAGCGGTGGGAAATATCAACCTCTAGGGATCCTATCGAGCACCCTGTCGTGGGGACCTACCCCTATCTAGACACTCATGGAATTTGTGGACAGTCTTTCCACGTATGAAACACTTCCCAGTAAAGTTTCCCCCTCTGACCCTGATGCCCTCGGCCTTGGTGGCCGTTACCACCTCTCCCTTGGCTATGCTGGCCCAAACTGCTGTTGGCCCTGATGGACATGCTGACCCTGCTGGCCAAGCCTAAAACCTTCCTAACCATGTTGGAAACCTCCTGATTTAAATCTCTTAGAATACCCCTACTGGAAATTCTTATCACCCTGCCTATGCTGACCCTGAGCTGGTTGTGCCCCACTAACACCATTACCTCCTATCCTGCCTTACTGGATGGACTCCCCTACTCGCTTTCCATCTAACAGATGAAAGAAGTGGTCCTAGCAGTGAAGTAACACTGCGTTAACCACATTAGAATAGGTGGTCAATGAAAGATTCCTAAAAAGGTGCTGGCGAATCCTTCATGTCAATCCATCCATAAACTTTTGGACTTTATTCTCTTCTGTGGATATATCATCTGGTACTGAATTTAGAATGTTTGTGAACTCTGCCACTGTCTTCCCTTCCTATTTGAGATTCATCAATTTCCGCCTCATCTCTGTCTGAATGATGGAAGGGAAATATTTACGGTCGAACTACACCCGTAACTCCTGAATAGTAAGAGCATCTCTCTCCTCAGTAGTGGTAATAGACTCCAATCACTGCAATGCTGCTCCAACTAGCTTAAATGTTTATTTGACTCTATACATATGTGCATTCATACATCCTCAACTGCCTTTGGATATCCTTCTTCCATTGGCTTGCCACCATAACATCTGAGCTCCCTGTAAACTTCGGAGGATGCGACTTCTGAAAGGTATCTCTAACACGTTCCCAAGAAGATGGGAATGCATGACCCTGGACTGGGGCCACCACCGGTGCCTGAGGTGGTGCCTGCTATACAACTGCTAATACTGCATTTATTTCCTGGGCTACAATGGCGGCAACATCAGCGGCGTTCATGGTACCCTGAACAAGTGCAAGCTGAGGCTTGGGCTGGGCACCCCTGGGAAATCGCTGTGCACGTTGAGGAGGAATCTAAAATGAGAGAGAAGCTTTATAAGTCTAGAGTTAATATCTCAAAATAGCTGAAGAATGTAAAGTGCACAAAAGATTACAACAATCCTAGAATATAAGGCTCTATATCAAAGGACGCTACCTGGAACATATAACAAGCCGTACAGATCCTAAGGACTCTAGAACCTCGCTCTATTACCACCGGTGACACCCTGACTAATTAAATACCAGGTAGCTACTATTTTATCTAATTAATACAGAATATCAACACTACAAGAAAAATGAATATTAGGGATGGGAGTATTTAGGATGGTCATGTCATTTTGTCCTTTATGCTATACCAAAAGGGATGTTTTAATTACCGTCCTTTTTTATAGTAATAAAAGGGACAGTTTTTAAAAAACCATCCCTTTTGGTATTTATCAAAAAGGACATTAATTAAAACCGTCCCTTAAAGTATATATGAATTTTTAGCGCTGATTTTTCCCAGGCTAATTTAAGGGACGGAATTTTAAACCGTTCCATTTGGTGTACCAAATAGGACGATTTTTAGAATCCATCCCTTTTACTATACCAAAAGGGACAGTTTTAAAATTCGTCCCATTTCATATAAATTGAATTTTTTTTTTCCAAATGAGTATTTTGGACGTATTTTTTTAACCGTCCCTTTTAATATACCAAAAAGACGGTTTTAAAATCCGTGTCTGTTGATATAGCAAAAGGGACAGTTATTTCTGACCCTTTTAATGTTTTTCCTAATTTCCCCCCACTTATTGTCATTTGTTCTAAATCTTGGACCTAACCTCTACGTAGCAAACTCCCTCTCTATCTCTCTGCTCTCATGCTCTCTCTCTGCTCTCCACCTCTCCCCCTCCGCCTGCACAGCCCTACCCCCTCCGCCTCTCCAACTCCACCTCCGCCTGCGCAGCCCTACCCCCTGCGCAGCTCCTGTGCCTCCGCCTCTCCCCTGCGCCTCCTCCTCCCCCCTCCAAGCGTTTCGTCCCTGCCCTCCCTCACGCACAACACAGGTATTATCTCTCTCCCGATACACACACACACACACACACACACACACATATATATATATATATATATATATATATATATATATATATATATATATATATATATATATATATATATATATATATATACACACGATCTGTAGTGATTTGTTTAGACATTTCTAGGGGATTTGCTTAGATTGTTATCAGATTAGTTTAGGCATTTTTTTATAGTTTTGTGTAGTGATCTGTCTACATCTTTTAACAGACTAGTTAGGGCTTTTTATGCATTTAATATCAGTAAGTGCAAAGCATATTTTTAATTATTTATAGCAAACCAGATTTAAAAAATAAAAATCAGATTGGTTTACCGGATCGGACTACCGGATTGTTAACAAATTAGGATTCGGTTGCCAATGTATTGATCCGTCTGATTATCGGATCCCGTCCGAATCCGAAAATGTCAAATGGATTCTAACTACAAAATTTAACATTTTTCGGGTTTTTATAATTTTAAACTCGCGTCTCCAACTACATTCCTACTAAACATGTCTAAAGAACATATTGATTTTTAAAAATACTACGAATATAGTTTTTTTTTCAATTAAACTTGTTATAACTGCGTGGATGTTTTAATTTTTGACCTCATTGTTGTGGTACTCGTCAAATCCAAATTTTTCTAAATCCCATGATCCAAATGAGAACGAAGGATTTCAGTTTTTTTTCAATTTATCGTTGCATTGTACTGCATCTATGTTTAATTATGATTCGTGTTTGACTCTCAAAAGTTTAAACGAAAAGGGCCTTTAAGAAAAAAATCCTATAATCAAAATAGATAACTAATTTAGAACTTCGTTTGTTGATTTTAATCCTATTATATACTTTATGTGAAGCCTTTAATTTCTTTACCTGAGATATTATAGCAACTACTGAAATATGGCATGACTATTGTACGTGAATAAATTATATTCTGGTATGGAGTATTAATACATTATTAAACTTTAAAGCATTAAAAAAGATATGGAAATTGATGGAGAAGCAGCATATATGATCTCATATTTTTCAAATGCAAAACATAGTTTTCTCATTGTAGAGCTTTGTATTTTCAACAACATTGAACATATAGTACGAAAGGAAGTTGTCATAATTCGTCGCAGAAAGTATTCAAAATCTCTTAGGGATGAGAAACAAAAGGGAACTTTATCGATTTAGAGAGAGCAATGTTTTGAGTTTATGCATACAGACAATTTAGAACATTGATATATATATATATATACCCGTGCCTGAAGGCACGACAAATTTTTTTAAAGTTTATAATCGCGACATGAAGAAAATTTTGAAAGTACAACAAAAATATCGTTTCCTAACAAAACATCTATACATCGTTCCCCAATATATATAAATGCATAATAGTTACATGTAACTTAACTCTTTTACACCATACATCTAATTGTATGGTACTAATATAACTATTAACATATAGTATTTAACTGTTACATGATTCCATCGCATGAGAGACATTATTTGGATATGATGAAGTTGTCAATAAAATAATTTCTCAACTCAACATTCATGTATTCAGACCGATGGCACGACGATAAATTTGTACCTGTGTTATTTCGTTCCCGTACCGATGACACGACGATAAATTTATTTTATAGTGAAATAAAAAGTCCAGCACATGGGTCATAATAATTATGTTCCTTACTTCACAATTCCTACAGTTATAAGATTAAAGTTTCACGTCTCCACTTATTCCATCACCTTTTAATTAATTTAGAGGCTCTCCGGTCCTTTCCTTGTACGAATTGCAGTAAACCATCCATCAAATAAATATGTACACATGTACTCGTTTCCCGCTAGAATGTCTATATAAATATTGCAAACAGCATGCATCTTTCCTACCGCCACAAAATTTCAGATATAAAAATGTGTAGCTCATACAATATAATTCTTGGTAAATACGTACACACATGTACCCTTTTATCTTTTTGGTGATGGCCTTCAAATACACATGATATATTTGTTCCATTATTCTGATGGCAGGGTAATAATACAACTCTTGTTAAAAGTAACATATTTACTCCATTATTAAAATATTCAACTCTCCCTTCACATTTTAATTAATATGTCAACTCATTGCATACTTTTCACCCGATTTTTTTTATCTCTTCAACATGCATATCTTAACTTTTCAACATTATTATATGGCAATCTCAATTATATAAAAAAAGATTTAGTGTTATTGTGTAACTTTTATTTGATAACATCATGCACGTGTATGACAAAAAATAAGAGAGAATGTATCACAGCTTTATAATGTCCCAATAACGAAATAGAAAACCATCACAACTTTAAAATGTCCATATAAAAAATTAAATGACCAAAAACATAGGGGCGTAAACTACTAACAAATCACCAGTCCCAGCATTAAATAAAATAATTAAATAAAAATATAGCACCAATAAGAATCGGGTTCTACCCAAACTAAAAGAACAGTCTGAGACCCAAAAAGTTTGATCAAATTCACAAAGTCATACATAGAAATGCCAGCAACAAGTAAAACTGGTACGCCTGACCGGCATCAGAAAATCCATTGGTGAAGAAGTTTGGTCGAACGAAGCCTCTGGTGGGCGCTTGGTAGTCGGAGAAAGAATTGGATGTGGAAGAAAAATAGTTTTCTTGTGTATTCATCCAAGCTCTTGACCGACAGTTGGTAGTCGGAAAAAAGCTCGAGCTAGAAGAAAAAATTGATCAGTTCCAAGTTAAATATTATGAAAATAAAATTGATCAGAAAAAAAAGCAATAACTTAATTAAAAATGATGAATCTAACCTGCTACAGGCGAGGGAAGTGGAACCCGACACCGCTTCCTCTCTCTCATAGCCCGACCCACGCAGATCTGAACCCCCATAACCATACCCATTTCATCTTCAATAAAGTACCCTGGAAAACTTGAAATGAAAGTTATTTAACAAAGTAGCTGCATATCAGCTTCAACAAAGGTACAAATTCTCGAGGAGAGAGAAACTTAGGAAAACTTAAAGCCAAACATCAAGTTTAAAAACAAAAGTCATTCAACAACACACAGACCTCAAGTTTACAGGGGGAGAGAGAGGTTTAGAAAGAGATTTTCAAGTACAATAGCATATTTTAGTTTTTCGGTGAGGTTTGGATCTGATTCTCATCAACAAAAGTTAAAGGTTCTTAATATTTGAACCCCAAAAAATGAGAAGAAAAAATGAAGAAATAAATATTCAAGGTTCTTACGCATGAGAGAGAGAAAGATAATATACCTAGGCAAACTAAAGAGGGAGACCGCGTGAGAGAGAGAAAGATTGGACTGCTTTCGTCAGATCTAAACTCAAAATAAAGAATGAGGAGAAAATATTTGAAGAGAAGAGAGGTTATGACCATTTTGGAAGAGCTCAGAATGAGTGATGGAGAGAGACCCTCGAGCCTTGTGCTCTGTTAGTGGGTGAGGGATTCGACAGTGGTGAGCGTCTCGAGGTGGGTACAGTTCGGCAAAGCGATTGGCGTGATATGCTTTACAATTTTGTAGCCCCACGTGGCCTCTTGTGAAACCATTAGATGGAAACACCCACATTCCTTTTCAACCGTTAATCTATCTTATAAGCTTATGAAACAGTAATAATACCATTGTTACTTATTATATATATATATATATATATATATATATATATATATATATACATACACACACAAATGATATTCAAATGCAATTATGTATATCAATATGGATAAGAGTTGGATCGTAGGAGATAGGACCATAAATGCGTACGCCGATGGAGTTCAAATCCTTATTGAATTTGCATATAGAAATAAGGATATTCTTACTTCTAGCATCAAATGACCATGTAGTACTTGTGTTAATCGTGTCTACTATAACTCACAAACTGTGAGGAATCACATAGAGATGTATGGTTTTGAAAAGAGTTAAAAGAATTGGATTTATCATGGGGAATCATTGGGTGATTTTAATATCAACGTAAATAGTTGGAACGATGGTATAGTTGTTGATGATGTATTATCTGATTTGAACTCAAGGGCAAGCATGATTGCAATGGCTCAATAAGGAAGGGGGATTCCACGTAGAGAGGAAAATATGGGAAATGATAAAGAACCTAACATCGAAGATCATGACGTGCCCAACGCAGACCTCCCAAAATATTTTAGACTTTTAAAAGAGGCACAAAGTGAGTTGTATGAGAATTGTCCTAAGGACATTACCGAGTTGTCTTTTGTTGTTGAATTATTGCACCTGAAATAACTAAATGGATGGACAAATCGTTCTTTTACGATGTTGATGTTATTCTTGCAGAAGGTGTTACCGAAAGCCAAGATTCCAAAATCCTTCTATCAAGCTAATAAATTGACAAACGATTTAGGATTTAAGTATGAAACGTGGGATGCATGTCCTAATAGCTGTATGTTGTTTCAAAATGAGAGCGAGAATCTTGAGAAATTCCAAATTTGTGGGGAATCTAGGTTCAAAAATGAATTTGATAGTGGTGAGGTTACAAAAGTAGCAGTAAAAAAGGAAAGGTATTTTCCTTTTAAACTGAGATTACAATTATTGTATTGGTCATCGCATACTGCTCCACTAATGAAATGGCATGCTGATGAACGGATCGATGATGGCGTGTTGAGGCATCCCCCTGACTCCCTTGCATGGAAGACATTTGATGAGCAAAATCCATCTTTTGAGAGTGATTGTCGCAATGTTAGACTTGCGCTAGCAACTGATGGATTCAATCCGTTTGGTAATATGAGCATTGTTCACAGTACTTGGCCTATTGTGCTAATGATATTAAACTTTCCCCTATGGTTGTGTATGAAACACCCCCACTTAATTTTATCTGTTCTTATTGACGGACCAAAAGGGACCGGTGATAAAATTGATGTATATTTACAGCCATTAATATATGAGTTGAAAGAGTTATGGGCTAATGGGGTACGTACTTATGATGAATCAGTGAAACAATTTTTTCAGTTACATGCAGTGTTGTTATGGACAAGTAGCAATTTTCCTGGTTATGCCATGTTATTAGGATGGAGCACAAAAGGTGAATTTTCTTATCCTTGTTGCAATAAGGATAATCAAGCTATACGATTGAAGAATGACCGTAAGTACTGTTATTTGGGTCATCGTCGATTCTTACCAATGCGACATAAATTTTGGAAAGAAAAAGTTGCATTTAATGGCAAGGTTGATATGAGGCCACCACCATTGAAACTAACTAGATCACAAGTTCTACAACAATTAAATAAGCTTGACGTTGTAACTGAATATAAGAAAGAAGACGTGCTGAAAAGAATGATAAGAGACCAAAAGGAAATTGAGCTTGCAAAAAAGACTAAAGATAATATTCCAAAAAAAAGACTGAATTGGAAGAAGAAAAGTATCTTTTTTGAATCGCAATATTGAGAGCATAATTTGATTCTCCATAATCTTGATGTCATGCGCATTGAGAAAAAATTTTGTGACAATATTCTTTTTACATTATTGGGAATCAAAGGGAAAATAAAGGATAATTTAAATGCTAGCAATGACCTCAAAGAGATGAGTATTAGGCGCGTGCTATATCCTCAGCTGCGAGGAATAAATCAACAGTATATGGCCCCATCAGAGTTTACGATGAGCAACAAAGAGAAGGATATATTCTTGAAAGTGTTGCTGAATCTCAAAATTCTAGATCGTTATTCATCGAATATTTCACGATGTGTGCACCCTCAAGAGAGAAGCATTTGGGGACATAAGAGTCATGACAATCACATTTTAATGCAACAAGTACTCCCGATGGATGAACGTAGGGTATTACCAAAGCATGTTGTCAAAGCTTTAATTGAATTAAGCAATTGCTTTGCGATACTATGATCAAGTGTAAATGCTTTAGCTGACTTGGAGAAATTTGAAGACCGTATGGCTCTTACTTTATACAGTCTCGAGAAGATATTCCCTCCAGGATTTTTTGATGTGATGGAACATTTGCCCATACATTTGACTGATGAAC
The DNA here is from genome assembly GCA_949130495.1 of Sambucus nigra. Classification (NCBI taxonomy): domain Eukaryota; kingdom Viridiplantae; phylum Streptophyta; class Magnoliopsida; order Dipsacales; family Adoxaceae; genus Sambucus; species Sambucus nigra. The sequence continues at coordinate 617,563,665 of OX422209.1, forward strand.
TATTAATTATTGGGTCAGTGCTTTATCGTTGGATGTATCCAATGGAAAGGTATCTACACACATTAAAACTCTATGTGCGAAATCGTGCTCATCCTGAGGCCTCAATTGCTAAGTCTGTCCTTTTAGAAGAGTGTATGACCTTTTGGTTGAGGTATTTGGGTGATAACGTGGAAACCAAGTCTAGTCGACCTATTAGAATAGATGACAAAGGTAATGACTTTGGTCGCGCTGTTGGGGAATAGTTCAAATTCAGCTTAATGAAGAAACATTGGTTCAAGCTCGTCGTTATGGGCTTTTCAACACTGATTCAGTGGCACCGTTCATCGAGTAAGTTAATTTTTTGCCTTAACAACGTGCACAAATTTGTTACTTGTAGGTTTTGCGACGTTCATTACGAAATTAACATGTGGGCATTTTTATAGAAAACATCTTGTGGAACTTTCAAAAGAGTATCCTCAACTTTCACAGCACCATATTCAACGCCTTCATAACGAAAAATTCAGCACATGGTTTAAGAATCATGTAAGTCGATTTATTCCTTGCTAATCTTAATAGTGCTCTAGTATATTTGTTATAGAAAATTTTAATTACCTTTTCTGTTGGGCAAATATCAAGTGCTCAGTTTGACAAATAATACCCAACTACCCGACGAAATTAGGAGTTTGTCTTTAGGCCCTCTGAAGGATGCTTTTAGATTCCATTCTTATATTGTTCATGGTTTTTGATTTCGGACAAAGGTGGTTGATCAATGTAGAAAAACTCAAAATAGTGGGGTGGTTCTAAAAGCGGCACAAATGAGTTATTCTAGCCGTAGAGACAAAAATCCTCTTTTAGGGGATGTTACTTTCTATGGACAAGTTACAGACATCATTGAGATTCGTTACATCAACGGCATGAAATTTGTCTTATTCAAATGCGATTGGATCTATAACTGTATGGGTAAAAATTAGATGAATTTAACTTTACGCTAGTTAACTTCAGTTATTTGTTATACAAGGATAACTGAGTTGGTGATGAACCTTTTATCCTAGCATCTCAAGCATAACAAGTTTGGTACGTGGAGGACCCGTTAGAATCAAATTTGCATGTTGTTGTTTCAATGACACCAAGAGACAAATTTTATGGATATTCAACCAATAAAGACTTAGATGTCCATGAAGTTGAGTCATTTAGCATGCAACAACTAGATCAAGATTAAAATTTATCTCGCACGAGGCAGGGGATATATGGCTCCATAATTGACACAGTCGTTCTCGATGATGACGATGGTATGGAGGAAGAAAGGGATGAAGTTATTTTGGAATGACGGGATGGTGGTTGAAATGGTTTAACTTTTTTACCTCTGTATTATGTGAGTGAGAACGTATCGGAATTACAAATTGATGATTGAAATGGGTGTTTTATTAAATCTTTGTTCTCGTATTCATGTGTTAGCTTTTATTTTTTAATATTAACGGTTATCTTACAAATGTTGTGCTTAAATGTTTTTTGATATTATGATAGGAAAAATGCGGTCTTTTGTAAATTTTAATGATAATATTAAGAATGTATTAGAAGAATTTGAAAATTCATCTTTTAAAGAGGGCACTCCAATAACTTTGTATGGATTCCATAAAATTGAATTATGTTGTTACTTGCAAAAATGTGGAAAATAGATATCAGAACAATATTTGTTTGAAAAAATAGTCCAGACGCTACCACCATGTTGGGATCAAGAAAAAGAAAATATATTTCAAAAACATAATCCAACATGTGGAGAGAAATTAGTAGAGCTACTAGAGGAGGAAGAGCGAGAGTTGCATCCTTTATGGATAGAATTTGAGCAGCATAAAATGAGCCAAAATTTAAATGTGCGAGATCATATGCATAACAAAGAAAGAGTATAAAACATTTTAAAGAGGAGAGGTTTTTGTCCTAACATAATTGTTCTCATGTATGCGATTGTGAGTATGCTTCCACCCACGTGGCCAATTTCATCTATTATTAAAAGGATAAAATGTGGTTGGCTCAATATGAGGGATTTGCCAGATTTTTTTGGAAGAAATAGAAAGGTATTGAAAATGCATACAATCAAAGGAAATACGATGTATTGTAACTTTTCATTTTATGTTTCATGTATAACATTTATTCATATTTATTTTGACATATATGTTTTTTATATAGATCTATCATGGCAACTAAACGCCCTTCTCATCCCGTGGGAGTAGGAGGCTCACCGGATTCTCAAGCAGAAATGACCCGCCCATGTGCTCGGATGTCAATAGGATCACAGCGGTCTCAACCAGAGTCATCTTAGTCAATGATATGCCAACCCTCATATAATATGGGTGCAGGTATGTGTCTACCTATCTAGTAGAGAATTGTAAAAATATGCTAAAAATATTTTACTTTTATAATTATTCATGTCATATTTTCTTTTGAATTTTTATCAGGTAGTGCTGAGGGTACACCATTACCAACTCAAAATGGTCCTACTACTAGTGTAAAACGTAGAGGGTTTTCCAAATCATGGAAAGAATGGGATAGATGTCAAAAATTGATTACTGGGTGGAACAATGACTGTCAACCAATTGAACCCAACGGGAAGAAGCTTGCGAGTCAATTGGGATATTTTACTAGACAAGGATCATTATTTCCTTTGGATGTGGACGATTAGAGAAGAGTATCGGAGGAAAATCTCGATATAGTTTGGGATAGTGTGAAGGAACTTCTCTACCATTGCCAATATGAATTTGAATATTTTAAAATGCTCAGTTAAATCTTTTGAGTTAACAAAATGCCCATGCATAACAAAATGCATAGTACTTGATTAAAAGCTTGAATTACACAACATTGAATCGCTTAAATCCTCTATTGTTACTATCGGACGATTCCCGATACGTATCGGACGATATGATTCTATACTAACATAAAAAGATACGTATCAGCCCTTTGTATCGAAAATACCCATTTATCGTACGCATCGGCTTTGAATCGCGAGTCGATACCTGATTCGTATGACTTGCGATTCACTTCCAATTCAAACTGCCCAATTCGGGAAGGCCTGTTTCGGCAGCTGGGTTTAAAAAAACTAAAAAAAAATATTTTTTTATTTTTTATGGCTGAAAATGCCTTAGATATTCACTTGCCACAGTTTGCTGCTTATTTTCCCTCTTTTTGCCCCTATTTTGGCCACTAGATATTTCTGTTTTGGGGCAACAATATGCTGCTGTTTTGGGAAGCAATTAGCTGTTGTTTTTTACAGCATTTTCATGCTATTTTAGCCTTATTTTGCCCCTATTTTTTCCACTATAGATTTCTATTTTGGGGCAGCAATATGCTGCTGTTTTGGGTAGCATTTTCATGCTTAAATCTTCCCTATATTTGGCAAAGTTTACTATAGGCAAAAAAACCTATCGACCAATACAAATGTGGGAAAAATTTTCTATAAAACCCATTGGCCATGGCAAAATCGTCTAACCAAATGGACCCTAAGTTAATACATCAATCAAATGATCTATTTATAATTTATTTATATTCTTTTGTTCGTAGTGCAATACAAATGCCCCTAGAGGATTTAAGACAATTTGTTTTCAAATGCTGGACAATGCTTGGAGGCGCTTTACGTATCGTATAAAAAGGACTATTATGAGGCCTATGACAATGACAAAGATCGACTTGAAAATTTACCTCTCCAAGTTGATCCCGATATATGGCCTAAATTAGTGACTTATTGGGGTGAAAAAGAAACGGTGGTATGACATATGTAGAATTAATTTCTATTTAGTTTTGTTGATTGCTTATATGTATCAAAATTGTAACATGATTTAACTTTTTATATAGCAAGTGGCGGCCAAAAACACCAAAAATAGGGCAAACCTTTGTGCCCACCCTAGGATTGGGAGGACGTCAATTCCTTAAGTTGTAGAAAAGGTTAACATAATATTTTATATTCCTTACATATTCTTTTATGATTTTAGTTTGAGGACGATTATGGTGAATTTCATCATTACTATTATGAATGTAATATGTTTTTTTTCTTATCTTACATAAAAAATAATAGATGAAAAAAGCCAACTTGCCTATCGACAAGCTTAGTGTGTATAGAGAGACTCGAAGGTTAAAGGATAAGATGTATAGTATGGAGGATGGAGAGGTTGGTATAGAGGTATTATATTTTAATGTCCATTCTTATTACCTAATGTAAAAAATATTAAAATAAATGTTTTATGGTATTGCACACTATTTAAAACTCTTTTCTTAATTTGTAGGAAAGTATTCAAAGACAGTTAAATGCGATAGAAGAAGAACAATAGAATGACCCGAAAGTGAGAGATCAAATATTTGAGGATGTCATTGGTCGTGATGAACATGGACGTGCATTATGTAGGGGATTTGGTATTCGACCGCCATCTTTAAGGTCAATGCCTTGTCACTTTTATGGGAACGAGATCGAAAGGTTGCAAAAGAGGATTGAGGAGGGAGAGACTCGTCATCGTGAAGAGATGGATAAGAGGATAGAGGTGGGAGAGACTCGTCATCGTGAAGAGATGGATAAGAGGATTAAGGAGGGAGAGACTCATAATCGTCAAGACATCCATGAGTTGAAAGAACTAATGTCACAGACCACCAACAAATTATTTCGTATGATACAAAATGATGGATTCCCAATACCACCAGATAATACCCCGAGTACTTCCAATGTGCAGCTGTAGGGAATAGGTATCCTCATTTCTCATCATTATCCAATTATAACGAAGAAATTATTTTGGATAGGAATACTAAATTGTACAATTATATCTCAGAAATCACAAAACAAAGCAAGACCTGCTTATGTATTAAACAAAATAAAATCAGAACAAAAAGAACAATTAATATTTTTACAAAAAAACATGTTTCCATAATTAAAATGATGGCATTGCCAGACTTTATTCTTGTGGTTTAAAGTTAATATTTTTTGCAAAAATTTAGGCTTAGACTTAAAACGGGTGAACACGTAAAACATCCACAAAATGCTCCCATGAGAGGCACGAGCACCTCGCATGGGACCAATGTAACTCGTATGGACCGACCGCGTAGTCCCCAGCCTCTCGGTTTGAATATATGACGAGAATTTGTAAAATTTAGACTTAGGCTTGAAAACATGACGTCAAAGGATGAAAACATAAAACAATAACAAAACAGTCCCGTTAGAGGTACCATCACCTCACACGAGACCAATGTAACTCGTACGAACCGACCGCGTAGTCACTGGACTCCCGGTTTGAGTATACGATGAGAATTTGGCAAAATTTAGGACTTGGGCTTAAAAACATGGCGTCAACGGGTGAAAACGCAAAACATCCAAAAAACAATCCAGTGAGAGGCAAGAACACCTCGCACGGGACCAATGTAACTCATACGAACCGACAGCATAGTCCCCCGGCCTCCCAATTTGAGTATACGGCAAGAATTTACAAAATTTAGACTTAGGGTTAAAAACATGGCGTTAAAGGGTGAAAACCTAAAACAACCACAAAATGGTCCCGTTAGATGCACGATCATCTCGCACAGGACAATGTGACCCGTACGAACCAACTTTGTAGTCACCGGCCTCTCGGTTTGAGTATACGATGAGAATTTGCAAAAATTGACACTTGGGCTTAAAAACATGACATAAAAGTGTAAAAATGTAAAACATACATAAAACGGTTCAGTGAGAGGCTTGAGCACCTTGCACTGGAGAAATATAACTCATACGAACCGACCGCGTAGTCTCAGGCCTCCCGATTTGAGTATACGATGAGAATTTTCAACATATAGACTTTTAGGCCTAAAAAAATGACGTCAGATGGTGAAAATGTAAAACAATAACAAAACAGTCATATAAGAGGCACGATCACCTCGCATGGGACTAATGTAACTCGTAGGGACCGATCGTGTAGTTCTCGGCCAATCGGTTTGAGTATACGACGCGAATTTGTAAAATTTAGACTTAGGCTTGAAAACATGGCCTCAAATGGTGAAAATGTAAAACAACAATAAAACGGTCCCGTTAGAGGCACCATCACCTCGTACGGGACCAATTTAACTCGTACGAATTGACCGCATAATCACGGGACTCCCGGTTTGAGTATACGACGAGAATTTACAAAAATTTAGACTTGGTCTTAAAAATATGGCGTTAACGGATGAAAACGTAAAATAGCCACATAATGGTCCCATGAGAGGCAAGATCACCTCGCACGGGACCAATGTAACTCATACGAACCGATTTCATAGTCCCCGGCCTCCCGATTTGAGTATACGACGAGAATTTGTAAAATTTAGACTTAGGGTTAAAACCATGGCATTAAAGGGTGAAAATATAAAATAACCACAAAATGGTCCCGTTAGAGGCACGATCACAACGCACGGGACCAATGTAACTCGTACGAACTGACCTCGTAGTCCCCGGCCTCCCGGTTTGAGTATACAACGAGAATTTGCAAAAATTGAGACTTAAGCTTAAAAAAATGACATAAAAGTGTAAAAATGTAAAACAGTCACAAAATGGTCCTGTAAGAGGCACGATCACCTCGCACAGGACCAATGTAACTCGTAGGGACAGACCGCGTAGTCCCCAGCCTCTCGATTTGAGTATACGACAAGAATTTGTAAAATTTAGACTTAGGCTTAAAAACATGATGTCAAAGGGTGAAAACGTAAAACAGCCACAAAATGGTCTCGTGAGAGGCCCGAGCACCTCGCACGGGACCAATGTTACTCGTACGAACTGACCGCGTAGTCCCCGGCCTCAAGGTTTTAGTACACGATGAGAATTTCTAAAATATAGACTTTTAGGCCTAAAAACATGGCGTCAAAGGGTCAAAACGTAAAACAGCTGCAAAACGGTCCCGTGAGAGGCACGAGCACCTCGTACGGGACCAATATAACTCGTACGAACTGACCGCGTAGTACTCGGCCTCGCAGTTTGAGTATACGATAAGAATTTATAAAATTTAGACTTAGGCTTAAAAATATGGCGTTAAAGGGTGAAAACCTAAAACCACCACAAAATGGTCCCGTGAGAGGCAGGAGCACCTCACACGAAACCAATGTAACTTGTACGAACTGACCCCGTTGTCACCGGCCTCCCGATTTGAGTATAAAATGAGAATTTGAAAAAATTGAGACAGGCTTAAAAACATGACATAAAAGTGTAAAAAGGTAAAACAGTCACAGAACGGTCCCGTGAGAGGCTCGAGCACCTCGCACGGGAGAAATATAACTCGTACGCATCGATCGCGTAGTCCCCGGCCTCCCAGTTTGAGTATATGACGAGAATTTGCAACATTTAGACTTTTAGGTCTAAAAAAATATCATCAAATGGTGAAAACGTAAAACAATAACAAAACGGTCATGTGAGAGCCACGAGCACTTCGCACGGGACCAATATAACTCGTAGGGATCGACCGCGTAGTCTCCGATCTCTCGGTTTGAGTATACGATGGGAATTTGTAAAATTTAGACTTTTAGGCCTACAAACATGGTGTTAAGTGGTGAAAATGTAAAACAGTCACAAAACGGTCCTGTGAGAGGCACGAGCACCTCGCACGGGACCAATGTAAATCTTAGGGACCAACCGCATAGTCCCCGACCTCTCGATTTGAGTATACGATGAGAATTTATAAAATTTAGACTTAGGCTTGAAAACATGACACCAAAGGGTGAAAACATAAACAAACAACAAAATAGTCCCGTTAGAGGCACCATCACCTCGCATGGAACCAATGTAACTCATACGAATCGATCGCGTAGTCACAAGACTCCCGATTTGAGTATACGATGAGAATTTACAAATATTTAGACATGGAGTCAACGGGTGAAAACGTAAAACAGCCATAAAATGGTCTCGTGAGAGGCAAGAGTACCTCGCACGGGACCAATGTACCTCGTACGAACCGACTGCGTAGCCCCCAGCCTCCCGGTTTGAATATACAACGAAAATTTGCAAAATTTAGACATTAGGGTTAAAAACATGGCGTTTAAGGGTGAAAACCTAAAATAACCACAAAATGGTCCCATTAGAGGAACAATCACCTCGTACGGGACTAATGTAACTCGTACGAACCGACCCCGTAGTCACCGGCCTCCCAATTTGAGTATACGACGAGAATTTGCAAAAATTGAGACTTAGGCTTAAAAACATGACATAAAAGTGTAAAAATGTAAAATAGTCACAAAATGGTCCCGTAAGAGGCACGATCACCTCGCACGGGACCAATGTAAATCGTAGGGACCGACCGCGTAGCCCCCGACCTCTCGATTTGAGTATACGACGGGAATTTATGAAATTTAGACTTTTAGGCCGAAAAACATGGCGTCAAATGGTGAACACGTAAGACAGCCACAAAACGGTCCCGTGAGAGGCACAAACACCTCGCACGGGACCAATGTAACTCATAGGGACCGACCGCATAGTCCCCGGCCTCTCGATTTGAGTATACAATGGAAATTTGTAAAATTTAGACTTAGGCTTGAAAACATGACGTCAAAGGGTGAAAACATAAAACAACAACAAAACAATCTCGTTAGAGGCACCATTACCTCGCACGGGACCAATGTAACTCGTACAAACAGACCCCGTAGTCCCCAGCCTCCCGGTTTGAGTATACGACGAGAATTAGAAAAAATTTAGACTTGTGCTTAAAAACGTGGCATCAACGGGTGAAAATGTGAAACAGCCACAAAATGGTCCCGTGAGAGGCAAGAGCACCTCGCACATGACCAATATAACTCGTACGAACCGATCGCGTAGTCCCCGGCCTCCCAGTTTGAGTATACGATGAGAATTTGAAAAATTTAGACTTAGGGTTCAAAACATGGCGTTAAAGGGTGAAAACCTAAAACCACCACAAAATGGTCCCGTGAGAGGCATGAGCACCTCGCACGGGACCAATGTAACTCGTACGAACTGACCGCGTAGTCCCCAGCCTCACGGTTTTAGTACACGATGAGAATTTCTAAAATATAGACTTGTAGGCCTAAAAACATGGCGTCAAAGGGTCAAAACGTAAAACAGCTGCAAAACGGTCCCGTGAGAGGCACGAGTACCTCGTACGGGACCAATGTAACTCGTACGAACTGACCGCGTAGTCCTCGGCCTCCTGGTTTGAGTATACGATGAAAATTTATAAAATTTAGACTTAGGCTTAAAAACGTGGCGTCAAAGGGTGAAAACCTAAAACCACCACAAAATGGTCCCGTGAGAGGCACGAGCACCTCGCACAGGACCAATGTAACTCGTACGAATCAACCGCGTAGTCCTCGGCCTCCCGATTTGAGTATACGATGAGAATTTGTAAAATTTAGATTGAGGCTTAAAAACATGTCATCAAGGGATGAAATTGTAAAAAAATCACAAAACGGTCGAGTGAGAGGCCGAGCACCTCGCACGGGAGAAAAGTAACCGCGTAACTCGTAGGTTTAAAAATTATTTGATCACAGATATCCTTTTTGTTTTGTTTCATATTTTTTTTGCAGGATATCATTTTAGGGTTATAATTTATTCGCGTGAAACACATGAACAAAGCAATGGTTTGCGACAGGTAGATTGTTTATTTATTATTGTTGTTGATATGCGAGATTGTTGTTTTATTTTTTTTCTGTCCGTGCAGGCTTTTGTGTTGATTAAACAGGTTGATTTTCATGTATAAACAATGGAGATTCTGTCGAATTTTTTTAAAAATTGTAAAGAATTGTCGATATGGTAGATTTTTCAATTTTTTATGGCCATGCAGGTTTTTGTGTTGATTAAACAGGTTAGTTTTCATGTATATAAACAAAGGAGACTCTGTCGAATTTTTTTAAAAATTATAAAGAATTGTTGATATGCGAGATTCTTATTTTCAATTTTTTATGGCCGTGCGGGCTTTTGTATTGATTAAACAGGTTGGTTTTCATGTATAAACAAAGGAGGCTCTGTCAAATTTTTTTACAAATTATAAAAAATTATTGATACGATTAACAAATATATTTGGATATTTATTTTACTATAATATTATTTTGATAAAATGATTATTTATTAATTGCAGGTTGTGCACAAGAATTTGAAGAGACATATTTTTGAGTGTGTCTACTATATGTGACACTAAGAGAAGTTTTTGAACCGTCACAACCATGTTTATCACCTTAATTTCGGGATGATATTTCTTTTGACAATTGTATATCTTATTAATTAGTATGATCTTATACTCATTTAAATATTTTGACTTGAATGTAGTTTAATGGAAGAAATTGTTATTGAATACGTGCTTCAATGCATGTGGTTGATATATTGTGTTTATAATCTAATGATTTGATTTATAATGCAAATTAGACATCATTTATTATTACAACATAAAACATATAATAATATAACTATTTATGATCATTTTTTATTTAACAATTGGGACGGTTATAAACCGTCCCTAATACTTATTTGTATTAATTGAGAATACCTTTTGGAACGGTTGTTACCGTCCCGAATACCCATTTTTGCATCAATTGAAATTACCTTTTGGGACGGTTTTTACCGTTCTAATTGGGTTGCCAGAATCTGATTAGTATTAGGGACGGTTTATCCGTCCCTAATACTATTGGCGGGAGCGGGAATTTTTTCGCGGGAACACCATTTGGGACGGAAAAATCCGTCCCTAATGACAAATGTAGAGCATCCATGAATTAACATTTAGGACGGTAAAATGCATCCCTAATATATTTGCGACACCTAGTATAAGGGGCAATTTTTTACCGTTGCAAAATAAGTCCCTAATACTCTTTGGGGACGGTTTGTGTACTTTTAGGGATGGATTTTTACCGTCCCTAATAGTCATCTTTCTTGTAGTGCAAGTTGGTTAAGTTATAGCAACACTGTCAAAAACATTTTCATTAATTACTAGCCACCTAATATTTAAAAAGAGTTATTTTAATTTTTATTGATTTAATTTACCATTAGCCAAGTAATTAAATCATCATTCAACCATTGCATAAATAATATCATATGAATAACCAACGAAATGAAATAAACTGATGTCTGGAGTAACCACTCCAACAATATAGTACCAATGTTAAACAAACCCAATACAAACGTCTGAATAGATAAATAAGTCCAACAACAGAAATGACACGAATGAATGAATTAAAGTCTCTAGGTAGTAATGGGCGACATGCCCTAACAGATTCAGACAATCTCGGAATAGAAATCAAAGGTAGAATGTGGAGGTGTCTAATACCGATGTCCGGGAACTTCCACGCTACAGCACGTCAACATAATGGAACTCCTATACTTGGCGTCCCTGTGGCTGGGCACCTAAAAGGTTTTTATAAGAAAAATAGATTTGAAAGCAAACGGGTAAGAGCCCTAGGTGAAAATATTTTAAAATAACAAGTGTTTAAATTACAATTTAAACAATACATATATTAAACATGTTAGTCTCATGCCCTCACTTGAGATTCTCACCCCTCAACTATTGTACATGCCTAACGCATATTTATATAACTATATACCCAATTACTAGTTACACTATCTAGCCTAACCAATATCTATCAGTTCTTTACTCAATCGGATTACCCTATGTTTTTACTCAAAAATCCCCAAATTATTAAATATTAACATATTTCGTATTTCATTAATCGATTTCACATAACTTAATATACAAGTTTATGTCTCACATACTTTAATTATCTTAGAATCTCATTATATATTTTCTACTTAGCAACACTATAGAACAATTACAAGTAAATATTTTTATCATCCTCAATATATATATACAAATACAGCACCCCTAGACTGAGCTGCGGTGCATACATACTTTGCGATCAAGTCCCGATACATCACGTACATGAGGATCATGAGTTTTGAATCTCTCAGGAACTGAATCAAAAGAAATCACACATATTGGAGGCGAACATAGTTCACTTACCCATGGGTCACACACATACCGACGCTCCCATGGTCAGCTGACTTATCAACTCACAAATAAGTCTTCACAGTCCTATATTCTTGAGGTACCAATCTAAATCCCCTCGAAGGCACACAAATATAAGATGGTCCTTTACCGAAAATCAACCTCCCGTGATAGCAAGTATGGTAGGTATGTCATAGACATAATAATCCATATACTAAGTAGTCACACAACTTAGGTAAGTATCATATTAATATAGGTCTATCCCAACCCTATACCATAAGTCTCATACGTATCACGATATTATTTCGATTCTTCCACGTAATATTTAGCGCAATACTCTCATCGTATAATTCTAAGTGCTTAAACCTAGCCCAAAAGGTTACTAAGTATCCTGTCGGTCGCTAAAGTTATTTCAGTAATTAAGGTCCCCCTACAACTGTCTCTAACCTTAAGATACTCTTTGTGCAAATTAAATACAATTTCTCATAACTTACCATCGTAACTCACTCGTCGGGCATTCGTAAGCTCACTATTAAATCCTAAACTAACCCAATATTTTTCGGGCTTCAATTACACCCCTACTGGTCTTCCCTTAGTACCAATATGTTAATTCAATCTTCACTAAAGAGTTCTAAAGGTTGAGGGTCAATCGATTATTTAAAGGGAAAAGGTCACAATTTCCATATAAGTCGATCGATCGAAGAAATGGGTCAATCGATCGAACAGTCAATCGATCGACATTCTTGATTCGAACGATCAGTTATTTGCCCAGAATTCCTTTAACAGTTACAGCTTCTCCCATTTTTACACCTCTAATTCTCCATTTCAACATCCCAAACTCACAAATAAGTATACTAAACATTAAACCAACATATCTACACAAGTTTTAACCTTCAAGATTGATTAAACTATCAGAGAATGTCAAATTCATGGACCAAAAGTCATAAATATTACTACAACCCTAATTCTTCAGTATCTCTTCAATAATCATCATAAATATCAATTTAATTTCATGATTTCCTAACCCTTAATTTATAAACTCCTTCATTTAATATTTTCAGAAGATCCACTGCATGCAAACCTATCCAAGTTCAATAATTTAGTCTCCAATTTCACATTATTATAATTATTCATAATTTTTCTTCAAATCTAAACTATCATGTAAAATATATGCCTTAAATCATTGCAAGATAAATTACTTGCCTTAAATTAGAGGTTATGATCCTTTGATGAAGATGTAGGTTGATTCTCCCTCTCTTTTCGTCACAAATCCGACGGTGGTGGCTTACGGTGGTTGTTTGGCCTTGAAAAACCCTTGGAACTTATACTTTCCTCTAACGTAGCTCTCGCTTATTTTTTACAGTTAATGGACCTAATAACCCTAAGTGTTGGTTGAAATAGACAACCTAATTTTTGTAGTAACTATTCATCAATTAATAAAATGACCAAATTACCCTCCCAGATTACCGATTTTGCCTAAAACTGCCCCGGGATCCAAACTAAACCCGAGTAGAGTTTTTCTGACTATTTTGACTCTTTCGTACACTTTGGCACACTCGAAATGACCATACGGATGATTTAAAAACAATTTATTTACAAATCCATTAAATTGGGTTCTGACACGCGTGTCCCAACTTAATTACCGAAACTGTCGTATTTTTAACTCACGATAAATTTAATAAATTCAAAATCATATATTACTATACTCGCTTAGTAATGTTCAACATAATTATCATAATCAAATACTAACTCTCGTCTCGTTAGTATTTAAATCTGGATTAATTTCCAATTACTTTCCAATTTAATTTAATTAATCCTATAATTTAAAATCAGTAAAAAAATACTGGGTATTACACCATGAACTCAACATTGTGAAGGATATTAAGCCTATGAAAGAAAAGAACAAGGTATTCTTTGAGGATAAAAGTATGGCCATTAAACAAGAGGTGGATAAGATAAAGAAGGAGGAGTCTATCCAAGATGTGAAATACCCAACATGTCTCTCAAATGTCGTAATGGCTCCGAAGAATAACAAGTGGCATATATATGTTAATTTTACCGACTTCAACTGGGCATGATCGATAGATCTCTACTCATTACCCTAAATTGACCAGTCGATCGACACCATAGCTGGGCATGAACTACCTATCATCATGGATTCTTACTCGGGGTATAATAAGATAAAGATGAAGCCAAAAGATCGGGAAAAAACCTCATTCATCACCAACCAAGGCACATTTTTCTACAATATTATCCATTCAGGATAAAAAAAAATGCGAGACCAACATACGATAGGATTTTCAATAAGGTTTTTGAAGAGAAAATTAGCAAGACTATGCAAGTTGATGTGGAGGACATGTTAACTAAAAGTAAGAAGCCATCATGATCAGGCTCGTGACCCCAAAAAGACTTTTGATGAGCTAGAGAAGTTCCAGATGAAAATAAATCCTACGAAATGCATCTTCAGAGTAAGGGCAAGAAAATTTATCAACTTTATTATAAATTAGAGAGGTATAGAGGCTAACCCTGGCAAGATTAAAGAACTTATTAATATGCAGTCTCCCTAATGCACGAAGGATATACAGTGAATGATTGGTCGTTTTGTTGCAATCAATAGATTTGTGTCGGGGGATATTGATCGATGCCTTTCATTATTTTAGGTTCTTAGAATAACCTTTAAATGCAATGAAGAAGTCAAGAAACCCTTCCAATAATTAAAGAAGTACATAGTATCCCCTTATTAGTTGTAAAGGTCGATCCTAAGAAATAAGCTATACTTGCACCCAGTAGTGCTTGAGTCTATATTGAGCTCAACAGATATGAGACTAGAAGATGGTATAGAAAAGTTAGTGTACTATGTGAGAAAATCCTACCGTGGAGAAGAAATTAGGTACCTAATATTAGATAAAATGGCATTAGCATTGATTGAATCCTCTAGGATGATGAAGCCATATTTCCAAGCTCACAAGAGCATCGTGTACACTGGTTTTCCCCTCCGACAATCCATCCAAAAACCTGAGAAAACTAGAAGGTTAATGCATGGGTTGAGAGTTGGTGGAGTATGACATCGTTTATGAGCAAATGAGAGACATAAAAGGTCAAGTTATATTTAATTTCATTGTTGAATTCATATATGATGAGGAGTTGATCGAACCCGGGGTAGCCCCAGTTTCAAACGGTGATAAGCTGGAACCTTCCACAAGGTAGGAAAAAAGGCTCGAAATTTAGAGAAAATGAAAAATATGTTCAGGAATGACTCTTGGTCAAAGGAAGTTTTGAAAATGAGCCACATGTTTGGTAGTTATTTATTGATGGTTCTTCGTGTGCAAGTGGCATCGAGTCTAAATTGATTATCACCACCCCAAAGGGCTCATATATTGAGTATTCCCTTATGTTCAACTTTAAAACCTCTAATAATTAAGTAGAGTATGAAGCGTTAGTTGTAGGTTTGAGTCTTGCTTCATCACTAGGTGCCTAGAAGTTGTCGGTCCACGGTGATTCTCAATTGGTTATCAAACAATTCCTAGTTATCTATGAACCGAGGGAGGAAACTATGTCAAAGTACTTGGAAAAGGTGAAGTTGTTACTCCGTGAGTTCACTGAGATCAAATGGTAATAATTCCAAGGACTGAAATTCCCACTGATGCATTGGCTCGTCTGGCATCGATAACTCGAGCTGAGCTCAAAAAGACTAATCCCGTGGAGAAATTTATGCATCGTAGCATTGATGAAGAAAATTTAAACATGATAGAATTGTATACGGGTTCATCTTTGATGGATCCCATTATATCATATATAGTGACCGGTGAAGTTTTGAAAGATCCTAAAAAAGCACGCAAACTCTATTATAAAGCCACAAGGTACATGTTGGAAAATGGGGTCTTATTCAATAGATGATTTTCCCCTATTACGGTGTGTTAAATCGAAAGAGGTCCCTGCCCTAATTATAGAGGTCCGCGAAGGATCCTGCTGGGAAAATTCACCAGGAAGATCGTCGGTAAAGAGGGTGGAAACCTAGGGGTATTATTAGCCAACAATGAAGGAAAATTGGACAAACTACGCTAGGAACTGCGATAAGTACCAGAGATATGAAGTAATTTATTAGAGACCTTTAGCATTATTGACACTAATCACATCACCATGTCCTTTCTGCATATAGGGAATAGACCTGGCCAGCCCCCTGTCAAAAACTAAGGACAAGTTCAAGTATTTGGTCATCTCGATAGACTACTTTATGAAATAAGTTGAAGTTGAGTCGTTGGTGACAATGACTTATCTGAAGGTCTTCCAATATACGTGGAAGAACATTAGATTTCATTATGGGATTACCTTTGTGTTCATTACATAGCATGGCATACAATTTCATAGTGACGAGTTCAAATCTTACTACGTCAGATCTAAAATCAAAAATCTGCAATCCACGTTTGGTCACCCTCAATGGAATGGGTAGACCGATGTCATAAATAAAAATCTATTCGATGGGATAAAGAAGGTATCGTATAATGCTAAGTCAAACTGGATCAATTCAGAGTGTCCTCTAGGATTATAGGACGAATCTAAGGAAAAATATGAGTAAAAATAGTTTTACATTAGTGTTCATCACCGAAGCTTTGGTACCTATAGAAATTGGTTTACCAAGTCATTGGGTGCATAATTTCAATTCATCGAGGAATGTTCCTATGTGATGACTTGGTCTACATTTGGTGGAAGACGTCAGAGAGCAAGAAAATTTCCAAGTAGCAGTGTATCAATAAAGAACAACAAGATTTTATAATACGATAATCAAGTTGAGCACACTGAAGGAGGGTGGTTTAGTCATAAAGAGGACGATTAATAAAGGGAAAACATCGGAGCCAAACTAGCATGGTCTCTACTAGGGGTGTTCGCGGTCCTGTCGGGTCCGGTCCGACTGAGGTATTTTTGAGATCGGACCGCATTAATAGGTCCTAGAAAATTATGGACCGAGATCGGACCGGAATAATTGACCTCGGTCCTATTCAGTTTTTAAGCGGTCCGTGTTTAATCTCGGTCCTATTCGGTCCACAAACAATTAATATAAAAAATGACTAATATAAAACATAACACGTTTTTCATAAAAACAACACGCTTTATATTTTTTTTTAAAAAGCTTTATATTAAAAAAACGCATTTAAAAAAACATGTTTTTATATAAAACCAAGAATATACATAATTGCACCTAACAGTGGCAATTAGCACCTATAAAATTTGATTTAACAGTTCACTGCTAATATTTAGAAATTTGGCCCTCTGTGTGAATTGCATATCAACAAAAACACAAATTATACAACAATGAAATAAATGGCTTTTGAATTTAACTATGTATTTTGATCCTTTGTTCAACAGTTTGTCCATTTCATACAAGTAGACAAAACTACGTTAAGCTAGCAATCTTAAACTACTAGAACTTATGCCCTACATGGAAACCAAAAAAAATCTGGACTAGAAATTAATATAAATCAATTATGGACAAAATAAAATGATCCCAAATAAAATTGACTCAAACAGGACCCATTAGGAACTAATGCGACTCATATCTAGAGAATACATGAACATATGAAAATACCCACTCGAAAAACATAGAAGATTCGAAAGAATGCAAAACTAGAGTTAACAACATAGGTCAACTACAAAACTATGTAGGAAGACATGTATCAAATGTAAATGAAGTTAATGTAATAATGTAGGAACAAAACAATTTGCAAAAAATTATAAAAATAATTTGACTTTTTGTCGTGATAAAAGACGTGGTTACAACACCATTGTTGTTGTCAAATTACTCAATTCAATAAAACGTGCACAATACTATGGCAACATAAAAAAGTTTATCCTTGCATTAATACCTTCGTGTGTCCATGTTAATGCATATATAAATACAATAATCATCAAAGGAGGACCTTAATTTAAAAAATAAGACCGAGTATTCAATAACTAAAAATTAAAAAAATATATATACAAAGCAAAAACCAATATAATTTACAATTTAAATCTTCAAATCTTTTATCGTATTATCAAGTAGTAGGCCATTAGAGATCCATGCTAACTATGATTCTTATCTAGCTACTAATAGACCATCAACACCTAAAAAACACGTCTTAAATATAGAAACAAATAACAAATAATACGGTAGTTGTAAAAATATAAAAAGGTAATAAAAATGACTAAAAATGTTGGATGCAAAATTATAATATTAGAATAGGACACTTGCACAAAAAGAAAAGAACTCGGACACAATGTGTTACAGTATTTAAAAGAATATCATACAACAATTTCGTTTGTATAGACATGTCAATGTTACTTCTCAAGGGTATCATCATTCATACTTCATGCTCAGATCTAGTTGGTTGTTCTATTATTTTACATGAAATAGCTAATAATACAAGAGAGAGAGAGAGAGAGAGAGAGAGAGAGAGAGAGAGAGAATGCTAAGACCTAGTTGGTTATTTTATTATTTTACATGAATAAACTAATAATGTAAGTCAGAGAAAAAGAGAGGTAATAAGATGAAAACTCAACTTTCCTCAACATTATGTCATCTCACATGTAGTAGAGAAAACCCACCACTACGAGAAAAAAATTTAAGCTTTTTACAACGATCCGACCATGGGTCTGGGGTTAGAGTCATCAAGCAAGAATAAAAAAAATACCCAAATGGGCTCCACCCCAAAAAAATTTGAAGATGAGACTTCTAGGAAGATAGATATATATAAAAAAAAGCAAACATCAATGTTGATTCATATTGGGCATCTTTGTCTAAACATACCTCAACATGATTCATTCATTTGAGCATGGAAGTGAGAGATCATAAAAATACTTCTTCACAGGGAATGGTTAAGCCCATGTCATGATCGAAACCAAACTCTTCTTCGGTGTGTTAGAGGGGAATTATCTTATTTTCCATATTGTAAGACGGTTCTGCAAATAAATTAATAAAAAAATAATTATATGTAAAATCCCAAAAAATGGAGAATGGGAGTAATGAAGATTCACAAAAAAATAGAACAAAAGAATGTCCAATGATTAACTTTATAGGAACCCATTTATTTATCTATATTAAAAGTTTGAAAATATGATAGCTTAAATATTTCATGATGATAACTTAAGATGGTTCTGCAAACAAAATAATAAAATAATCAACTATATGTAAAATAAAAAAGAAAATTTATGTGAAACAAAAAAAACAATTATATGTAACACCCAAAAAAATGAAGAATGGGAGTAATGAAGATTAACAAGAATGAGAAAAATTAGGTATGCTTATAAACCCAACACTAATAAAATTGACCCAACATCATTCATTATTTAGACATGCATTTATAACACTTTAAAGCAAGGAGTCACCAATGTACAACATTAATTGATCCAAACATCTTAAGGGATCACGAAAAGGGATCTCCTTATCAAAACTCTATTTATAAACCCAACACTAACAAAATTGACCCAAACATCTTAAAGGGTTCCAATACTATATATAATTGCTTAAACCCAACAACATTAAAATTGACCGAGCAGTCACCTCATCAGTTTAGATGCATAGATTTCAATGGTGGTGGTGTAATTGATGCGACACGGTGTGGTGTGGGAGGTGGGATAAGATGGGCGCTGGACGAAGATGGTAGTGTTGGTGATGGGTTTGGACTGAGATGGTGGGCGATAGATGGAAAAATACGAAAAATAAAAAACTCAAGCCAAAAAAATCTTCTCGTTACAAGCCAAAAAAAATTCTTCTCGTTTAAGGCCCAAAAACTCGGACAAAAGTTCAGGAAAGATGGTGGTTGCATTGGTGATGGGTTTGTACTGACATGGTAATAGCGTTGGTTTTCCACGGAAAATCAAAAACTCAGCCAAAAAAAAAATCTGCTCATTTTAGGGCAAAAAACTCACGCCAAAAACTCATACTGAGACAAAAACTCAAGCATTCTAGGACTTGAGATGAGATAAAAGCTCAGACAAAAATGGTTGACCTCGAGTATATAACCATTCAAGGATTTAAGATAAAAGATCGGACAAAAATGTTCGGCCTTGAATATATATCTGATAAATCAGGCTGAAACTCACAGGCCCAAACTCAGATGTATAACGGGTAGATATAAACGACAGATATTAACGGAAGATATAAAAGAACACACATTAGAATAAAAACTCAGATATAACACAAAACTCGGATATAAAAACTCAAATATAAAAGAACATGGGTTGAACATACATTACCTCTCATGAAGAGCAGAAACAGAAGAAAGTGCGCACAGAAGAGCATAAACATAAATGAGTTATTAGGAATGAGTTGCAGGTAGTTTAACGTGTAAGGCAGTTATTAAATGACCTTTGGTTACTTAATAGTTTAATTCCTTCCCCAAAATATGATCATTAGTATTTTCATTTTTAATTAGAATATGTTATTTCCTAACAAAGTGATTCATATTCCAAAAACAAAATTGCTATTAAAATGAGTTCAAATTGCAATTAAATCTCTACCTTAATGGATGGTTGAGATTAATTGACCTTCATAATTTAGGCCCTCTCTCCACCTATAAATATATGTCTTACTTCCATATAAAAGGTATCCACGAAATACACATATAAAGGTTTATAGACAAGGAGAGAGAAGCCAAAATTCTGCATTGAAAGACTGTTAAGGTGGTCGAACCGGCGGCAATCAATAGCGACAAATAGCGACATCACATCCATGGCGACGAAAGGAGGTATTACATTATCCCTCCTTTCACAGACCTATTAGGTGATTATCATGATGCTCACGATCTTAGGTTTCATGTAAATTAATGATTTTACATGATGACAAGAATGATTTGGAGAAAATAAAAAAGTGATGATAAAATATTGTTCCTTTTTTGTATTGAGCTTTGTGCTCAGTCGTAGAGGAGCAACAATCATCTGCGTTGGTGATTGTTAGTATAGAAAGGGTTATAGTTTCTCCAAACTTGATTTTATTAAGAGAGAGAAATTCTTTTGATTTAAGATGAGTGGGTGGTCAAGGGCTGAAGGAGATGTAGAGAGAGCATAGGAGAAAATTGAGGTGGGTAGCTTTTTTAGTACACGTTTGTAATAGTGGATTGTTGGGATTTTTAAATTTAAAAATCAAAATCATTAGGTTCACATGGGAACACGTAATCTTCTATAAGTAAAAAAAAGTTAAAAAAATTGAGAAAATTAGATATAAGATTTAGGAGCTTCTCATCATTCAAACTACGTGTATATATATATATATATATATACACACACACACACACACATACACACACACACAAAAAGAGGCAGGCTCCTGTACACACTAGGTTTGCACATGTACTAGCGCACACCAATTTTTTTAAATATTAAAAAAAATCATGCTCATTTCTTTCGTATGACAATTAAACATTTCAACGGACCCATATAAAAAATTCAGCTAAAAAAATATTTTTTGCTATTTTTAAAAAATCAGTCAAACTGTTGCAGCTTTTAAAGTGCTTAAAAACAGCAAAAGTTTGATCGATTTTTTAAAAATAGCAACACCATTTTTTTAAGCTGATTTTATTTATATGGGTTCCTTGAAATGTTTAAATATTACATAAAAAAATCAACTCAAAAATATTTTTTTTACTATTTTAAAAAAATGATGTGCAAACTTAGTGTGCACAGGAGCCTGTTTGTATATATATATATATATATATATATATATATATATATATATATATATATATATATATATATATATAGAGAGAGAGAGAGAGAGAGAGAGAGAGAGAGAGAGGCTCACATACATCACCCCTAGTTTTAGGACCTAAGAATTTTTTTTTTCATTTTTTTATTTTTCACTTGAAATTAGCCTTCCAATCAACCCGTGTTAAAAAAATTAGGTCAAAATATATTTTGTAGCTATTTTTAAAATTTTAGAAAATTTTGTTGGCGCAGACCCTTATAAATAAGCTATTTTCAAAAGGTTTTTGTGGGATTTTTTAAAAATAAAAATGTATTTTGGCCTCAATTTTTGAACATGGATTGATTGAAAGGTTAATTTTAAGAAAGAAGCATAAAATATTTGAAAAACAAAATTAGGGTCTAGAACTTGGTGTGATATTACATCACACCTAATCCTAGACCCTAAAATTTTGAAGAAATTTGTCTCTCCCAATGACGTAATTAAAACAATGGCGCTAAGTATGTTGGCGAAATTTGATAAGTATTGGACTGAGTGTCATTTGGTTGCCGGTATAGCAATTGTTTTGGATCCGGGGTATAAAATGAAAATTTTACACTACACCAAAAAGATCGAATTATCACTTTTAAGTCGGCCACCCTTGTCACGGTCAATGACCATGACAAAAAAAATACGCATTTTTTTCATGATCATTGACCCTGACAAGCCCGTGACAAAGACTTGTCATGATCATTGACCGTGATAAGAACAATTATCACGGGCTTGTCAGGCTCAATGACCATGACAACCTTATAAACTTGTCATGATTAAGGACCATGACAGGTCCGCGAAAAGTTTATGAGTAAAAAAAACTTCCCACTTCTTTTTTCCCACCGTTTTCTATTTTCCCCATTCTCTCTCTCTCTCTCTCTCTCTCTAAGCGACTGTTATCTCTCTCTACGATTTAAGGTATTTTTCTTCTCTCTTTCTCTTTTATTTATATATATGTGTGTATATATGTTCGTATGTGTGTGCATGTACAGGGGTGTGTGTGTGTGGTGGGAGGTAGGGGGCAGGGGGTGGTGGGTTTGTGTGTGTGCATTTGTGTGTGTATGTGTGTGTGTATGTGTAGTGAAGCAGGGGGTGGGGGATTTGTGTGTGGGGGTGTAGGAGTGTGTGTGTGTGTGTATGGTAGGGCAGGGGTGGTGGTAGTGGGGCAGGGGGTGTGGAGTGTGTATGCGTGTGTGTTGAAATTAATTGGTGTTTAGATTAGGACTTAAAATTAATTGTTAATGTTGACTTAGGATTTCAAATTAATGTTTAGTTTAGGACTTGAAATTAATTGTTAATGTTAACTAGACATTATAAATATTGTTTCTTTATTTTTATTTAGGTTTTAAATTGTTATTTTTGAATTAATTGAGTAGATGAATTAGATGGAGTACGGGATACACATTTGTTGATTTGTTGTTGTTGTTGGATTATATTGGACAGATGTAGTTGGATATGGAAGTTGGTTGTTAAATTTTTTTAAAATACATAATTTAATTCACACTAATAAATCCGTAAATAATTATATTGTCTTAATTTGTTGAGTTGGTTAATTTTAGAAGTGGCATGACTATTGGATTATTATCAAAATGGGGGGAGGGGGAGTTTTCGACTTTTTTCTAAAATTACTTTGTCACGACCCGTTCAAAAGTGGCACGACCACGGACTAGATTGGCAAGTGTGAGTGTTATCTCAATTTATCAATTTATCGTATCCTAATGTTCTCTGAGTACATACTAGATTGGCAAGTGTGAGTGTTATTTCAATTTATCAATTGAAATAACACTCACACTTGGCAATCTACATCGTGTACTTGGAGAACTATGGGGATATGCTGTCGAATTTTTCTAAAATCGTAACAATGTACATGAGCTGTTAATTATATTACAGAAATATGCAGTCTTGAATGGGATAGGACCACTCACCCTTAAGAGGAGATGGAGGAAATAGGAATTACTATTATAATTGAAATTTAAAAATCGAATATAAATAAGACATAATTAATTGCAACATAATATATATCTAAGTTTTGTTTATACTAATCCATGAATAAACGCTTCTTACCTTTAATGGGTGATTGTTTGTAGTAGCTGTGATGGGATATCCTAAATATAAACAGTGTATGGGGAGACAAATAGCTTGAGGGATGTGTTTCGCAGAGGTGCTAATGAATTTTTGAAATGCGCAAAGAGATGTTGTAATGATAAAGAGTTTTCGTGTCCGTGTGCTAGGTGTAATAATGGTAAGGTGTTTGAGTGGAAAACAATTGAACTACATTTGTTAAGATGGGGTATGCAAGATAATTATCAATTTTGGAGTTTTTACGGTGAATTAAAAGTTCATTTTTTCCCCTAACAACCTTCACAACAACCTTCAACAAGTAGGATAGATGTAGAAGGGGATGACATAGATCATAATATGTTAGAGGATTTAGTTGATGACGCGTATGGAGTTCATGAAGTGGAGGAGAATGAGGTGACTGATGATGTACAAGGTTCGGGTTCTCATGAAGATATCATGATAAACCTTGACGATGACTACCAAAGTTTAAAATTTAAGGCGACCCAATCGTTATACTATGGCTGTGAGAAAGACCAAACAACTTTACATGCCATGGTTGTTTTGCACAGTTTGAAGATGCAATACGGTTTGTCTGGTAATAGCGTAACAGGAATTCGGAATTGGGTGAAGGGATTACTATCCAAGGAGAATACGCTTCCAAATAGCTATCCTGTTATGAATAAAATTTTAAAAGGTTTGGGAATGAAGTATAAATCGATTCATGTTTGTGTGTATGACTGCATACTATACCGAAAGGCGCATAAAAATCTCGATCGTTGTCCAGTATGCGATGAACCTAGATATTTTCAATCTACTGGAAAGGAAGACACAAGCTCAAACATGCCTTAAAAAGTGTTGAAATATTTTCTCGTTGGACCTATATTAAATCGATTTTCAAAGTACCATGGATAGCGTAGTAAATGACTTGGCATGCTAAGGAAGAAGTAGGGGATAATCTCATGCATCATCCTATTGATTCTACAGCTTGGAGGAGGATGAGTTATGAGTATCCCGATTTTTCTTAAGAGCAGCGTAACATTCGTTTGACTTTATCAACAGATGATTTCAATCCATTTGAAAATCTAAGCACCAATCAAAGTGTATGGCTAGTGATCCTCGCCCCACTCAACCTCCCTCCTTCACAGTGTATGAGACCTAAATTTTCAATGTTGTCTTTATTGATACCTGGGCCAAAGGTACCAAGTGATGACATCGACGTCTACTTGGATCATTAGGTAGAAGAATTACATGAGTTGTGGGAAGAGGGTGTGCAAGCATTTGACACTTTTAGAAAAAAAGAGTTTACACTGAAAGCTATATTGATGTGGGCAATTCATGATTTTCCAGCTTATGGGACATTATCCGGTTGTGTAGTACATGGTTATTTAGGGTGTCCTATTGGTGAAGAGGAGACTGAATCTCTTCGTCTCCCCGTTAGCTCGAAAAATGTGTACCATTGCCATATGAGGTTTTTACCCCCGGTTCATAGTTTCAGATTTGAGAAAGGTTCCAATTTTTTATCGAGCGGGGTTGAACATAGGCTACCGGCGAGAAAACTTTAAGGTTCAGAAATTGAAAGTAAATCTTCTGATTGTGGCCCTAATATGCTAGGTAAGAATCCTAAATTTAAGAATGTCAAGTATAAGAAGACCCCAACTGGGAATGAAACTGAAACAAGAAAGGCATGGTCTAGGAGGTTAATTTGATTTGACTTGCCTTATTGGAAGAATAACTCGATGCGTCATGTATTGGATGTGATGCATGCAGAGAAGAACCTCGTTGAACATATTATGAGCACACGCCTTGGGGAGTCATTCAAATGATGGAGAAAATGCAAAATAAGACCTTAAATCGTTGAAAATTAAGCCACAACTATGGTTGGAAGAAGATAGTAGGGAAAGGACAATAATTCCCCCTGGTGCATTTATTTTGATGAGTGGGGAAAGGAGGTTCTTTTAGACACAATATATAATTTGAAGGTTCTACCTAATTTTTTGTCGAACTTGCAAAGGATTGTGAATTATACTACCCATGATTTACATAACTGTAAGTCCCATGATTGGCATGTGATCATGCAATTGGTTCCTCTATTGTTTAAGCATTGTTTCTCCAATAACAAGGATTTGCGGAGGGCTATTATGAAAATTAGTATCTTCTTCTCACTTTTGTGTGAGAAGGTAGTCGATAGAGAATACATAGTGGCCGCAAAATTTGAGGTGACCGAAGACATTTGTGTGTTGGAGGAGTAATTTTCCCCAGAATTCTTTGACATAACTGTTCACTTGTTGGTGTACCTATGCGACGAGGCACTTCTTTACGGTCAAGTTAAATATCGGTGAATATATCCATTTGAAAGATTGATGAAAGTTTTTAAAGAATACGTCAAGAATACACGATACATTGCAGGATCGATTGTAGAGGAATACATCACTGTGGAGTCATCAATCTATACTCGGGAATATATGTCTGACACGACCAATGTCGATGACATTGATGAGTTCGTCGATGAGGGTGGTCATGTGATGGGAAAACGAGTGATATTAACGAGTTTGCAACATGAACAAGTAGCTCGTTATCTATTTGACACACATGAGGATGTCAAAGAATGGAAAAAATAAGTTTAAATTATTTTAAGTTTTACATTATTTTAGATTATTTTATACATGATTAATTTTGTAATACGTTCTTCACATTAATTTTATGCAGAAAATATGAAGCCTGTGAGAACAATAAAAAATGAAAACAATGGCACAATCAGACAACGATTTTAGGCTGTGGTTGTCACACGAGGTAATTATAATGAAAACGGATGTTACATAATGTTACATTACAGTAAAACTTTACAACTAACCTAATTAATTAATTTATATTATCTTCTCTTAAAGACGGGTGATGCGACATTAAGGCTTGCTCGTCTAGACACTAGACCCTTGTTCATGGCACAAGAGTACAAAAAGTATCGATTGAACGGTTACGTACTTTGGGAAGACCCGAGACTTCATTATCAGAAAGCTTGAGTCCGTCCCACCGAAGGAGTCGATCTCATTGGCACAATGGCAAAAGTTCATTGACAATGAGATCGAATGACGACAATCAGCATATCGCCAATCAGGGAGGGAAAATCGGGCGAAAAATATGGACGTGCACTAATCCGGTCGGACATCTTACGCCGAGGTGGAGCATAAGATGATTGGTAAGTTTTTATTTTTCTATAATTATAAAAATATGTTATTATGCATTATTTTACTTTGCGGGCCCAGTACTAATTTTGAATTATTTTATTTCAGGGGACGGGGAGTGGCCCTGGGGGTAGGCCACATAGGCTCGATGCCTATGTGGCTATTCAAACGAAGAAGGGAAAGGATAAGGAGGTGTCCCCGATCATCACGACAACGATTGTAAGTAATCCGACAATTTACTTTTTGTTAATTACATTATAATTTTTTTATTTACTTATTTAACTAATCGTGTACTTTTTGTCGTTTCGGGTAAAGCTTAAGAAGTGCATGAGTCGTAGTCTGATGCCAATAAGACATCTTTGTCCACGGACGCACTCAGTCAAATACTTGGCACTGATCGCAATGGGAGGACAAGGGGGTGAGTTCGTGGGTGGCTAAATATAAGATCATCTGATTAGAGACGATCAATACCGAGTTGGCTCGTCAGGTGGACTCGCATGACACAAAGCTATCAAGGTTGGAGGCAACGATCCAAGATATGTTCTCATTCGTGAAATGTTCGTTGGGCGGAAAGGGGAAGGGGAAGGGGCATGAGGAGGAGGTGGAGGAGGACGAGGATGTGGACGTTGCTGCTTTAATGTCGATACGTGCGGATTCACCGATTGAGGATCTAATCCCCTACTTGGCTCCTGTCGAGCGGCCTATGACAACAATTGGTTAGTCGAGTGTGTTTATACTCGACATATTTGATGGCACGCGGATAGGGAGGGGGTTGAGGGACCCGAATAACGTCCAGGGTATGTCGGTTCATGGACGTGCGCTTCAAGACATCGAGGCCAAGGTGCTCATCACACATGTGATAACCGGGAAGAAGAACTCCCTATTGTGGTTGCGCGAACAATGCGGCGTGATGCATATTTAGGGGTGCCTCAATGCGTATATAGTGTGGCCTTACTTCCTACTCAAACCTAGCACATGACATTATTTGTATCTATTTTATTTGGACACTTGGATTATATTTGTATTATTTTGATTTGTTACATTTTGGTTTGGATATGGAATTATATATGAAATGATTTTGTGCATTCTTTCTATTTTATTTGGATATATGTTGTTTGAACAGGTACAATTTTGCTATAACAGGTACAAATATACTGCTGGGCAGTGGCAGTGGCCAAACTGTCCAGCAGATTTTTTTTAAATTTTACTCAGATTTGTCATGGTTATTGACAAAGAAATTTTTTTAAAGTTTGTCACGGGTTTGTCACGGTCCCTGATCGTGACAAATCTTATCAAGGTCAAAGACCGTAACAGGACCGTGACAAGTCTAATAAAATTGTCACGGTCAATGACCGTAATAAGTCCGTGACAATAAAAGTTGTCACCCCTAAACTTGTCACGATCAATGACCTTGACAAGTTGGACTTTTCACGGTCAATGACCGTGACAATCCGACATATTTGGTGTAGTGTTAGAGCATGTTCTTCCAAAAATTTATGGTGACGAGTGTAATTCACATATTGAGAGCATACGGGCATCTTGTTATGACCTACTAAATGAGTACTAAAGTAAGGTGAAAGTAGGTAATAACACACCACATGAAAGTGGGGTAAGTGGGGTTACATAGGTAGGTTGTTCGGAATCGAAAAATGGAGAGTGGAATATTGATATTTTTTCAAGATATGATCAACTTGTTAATGGTATATCCGAATGCATGAATGTCAAGTCGGAGTTAGATAACTATTTGTAGGAAAACCTATTTCCACGAACTTTGAATTTTGATATTCTAAATTGGTGGAAAGCAAATGATGTTTGATATCCAACATTACAACTCATTGCTCGAGACATATTGGCAATTCCAATATCAACCATCATATCCGAGTCGACATTTAGCACAAGTGGTAGAATGGTTAGTGCTCATCGTAGTCGACTTAGTCTGAGTGTTTTAGTGGCTTTAATGAGTATACAAGATTGGTTGTGGAATAATATTTAACGTATTTGTTTATTTTTGATAATATTCATGCTAGTTGTTTATCTTCCTTAGCTTTTTATTACTAAAAAGGTACTTGTTTGTTTATATTTGTATTATTTTTATAGATGAGGAATCTATCGCCAATTTGAGCCCTATGATTTGTGATGAAGAGTCCGAGTCAATGGAGGCTTAAGGTAACTTTTTAATAGTTAAAATATTATATATATTATTAAATTTTGTTTTAATTTGTTTATATTGTATTGATATTATTTTTTTAACATGTTAGAAATATTACCTTTTCAGGTTTTGAAGAGTTGATGATATGAGGATGATGTTGAAGTTCATGGAGAGTCGCTTGATTAAATTTCTATGTTGTGCTAATTCAAATTTAATCCTCTCTATTTTTATGTTTTGTCTACTTGTATTCTAGATTGTTGGGACCATTTTATATTGTGTAAATTTTTATTATGAATATGCTGAATTTTTAGAGACATCTTTGATGTAATGTTAAAATATGTAGGCGATTGTTGATACCAAAATTAATACGCTGATGTGGACGAATAATACGAAGACACGTGTCAATATACGTGGCACAATAGTAACGAGGAAGTTCATTTCCCCGACCAATTCATGTTCTCTCCGAGCAGCGAAGATACCCCGAGGAACTCCAGCACTCTGAGGTACTCAAGCACTCCGAGGAACTCTTGATCAACGAGCAACTAAGGCGGTCCGAGCTGCATCTCGGTCGTATCATTAATTACCAGATAGACAACAGTTCAACTATTCATTGAATGTTTATAATCTTGACACACACGCTGCATTAAATGTATTACCCTTTCATGTACAGCCTCAAGGCTATAAATACCTTGTATCATCCTCATTCAAGGGGACGGGAATTTCTGGATTGAACTTGTAATCGAGAATTCCCAAACACTCAGCAATAACATAACAGTGGACGTAGGCCATTCTTATAAGGCTGAACCACTTTAAAAATCTTTGTCTCATTTTATTTATCTGTGATTGAATAATTAGAGCGATCTAGTTTTTTACATCAACAGATTGGCGCCGTCTGTGGGAAACGACTGTTGCTATCGTTTTTCACCAAAAATCATTTATCATCAATGGCGGATAATCCCGAACCCAATAATCGAAATGCTGGAAATGTTGGAAATCCTCCGAATCCATCTGCACCTCCAGATCTGGCTGGAATTATGATGAATCTGGCTGAAGGACAAACCGCCATGCAAGAAACAATGAGGCAACTCATTCAAACTCTTCACGACGGTGCACCTACCCATTAAAGGCAAAGGAGTGATCGTGGGCAATCGCGATCCAGGCGTACTGGGTCACATCGTAATGAAGAATCTAATGATTTTTCTTATCAACCTGGGCGAACTTCATCGATACGGGCTACGGATACAGATCAACATATCACTCTCTCTCCGGAGAGAACCAGCGCCCTGGAAAGATTAAGCAGGGTGTCTCCTTTCAGTCGGTTAGGACCAAGGAGAAATATGAGTCCACCTAGAGCCCCATCGAGAAGTTTGCGACCACCATCAGGTTTGAGAGAAGGATCAGCACAATCACGACCAGCTACTCGTCGAGACAGATCTCAGGAAGCTACGTCAGAACAATCAATTGCTAGGACTAAACGGCCCGAGGAAGGAAATGAAGCATGGAAAGGTTCCATTCAACGATTGGAGGATAGACTTGGATAAATGGCTAAAGAAAAGAATCCCTTACAGAGAACTTTTGTTCAAGGGACACCTTTTGTGCAGGCCATTGTGACTTTTCCTACACCATCGAAATTTAAAGCACCTGTAGTGACCCCTAAGTATGATGGAAAGACAGATCCTGTTCTTCATATAGAACAATACCAAGCTGCTGCCGACATATATGTCGTCCCCGACGAGATGAGGTATAGAGCATTCTCAGGAACTCTTACCGGATCTGCACAGATATGGTACAACAATCTTCCTCGGGGTAAGATTTTGACTTTTATTCAGTTAGCCGAATTGTTCATTGGCAATTTCTGTTTTGGAGCAAAGCCGGTAAAGCGAGTGGCGCACTTGTTTAGTGTTACACAAAAATCAGGTGAGAGTACTAGAGATTACATAACTCGTTTCAATAAAGAGAAGTTGGAAGTCATAGATTACGAAGAGAAGACAGCGATCACTGCTTTGATGAGTGGATTGCTGCCTAACAAGTTATACTATACTTTGGCCAAAGATCCACCTAAAACTATGTCAGAGTTGATGGCAAAAGCGGCCAAAATCATGAATGCCGAGGAGGCTATGACTGCGAAGAAGAATATGGATAAAGAAACCAAGGTGGAGGTTGACAAATCTAAGAAAAAAGAGCAAAAAGGTAATGGTGGTGACAAGCACTCCAAGAATAATAGGACATCATGGGAAGTCCTGAAGAAATATGATAATTATACTCCATTGAAGATGGGTATTAATTATGTTTTAGAAGAAATCAAGAATAACGAAGAAATCAAGTGGCCAGATAAACTGAGGACTAATCCTGACCTGAGGAATAGGGCCAAATATTGCGAGTTCCATAAAGATCATGGCCATACGGCCAAAAATTTCATAGCCCTTCAGAACGAGATTGAAACGCTCATCCGAAGAGGAAAGTTGTCAAAGTATGTAGATCGCAGAGGTGAAAAGAAGAATGATGATAGAACTAGAGATCGTTCCAGATCTCCTCGTCGGACGGAGGAGAAAAACAAAAGAGATCATGAAGATGATCCAGATGAAGACCCCGATCTTCCAAAGAAGCCAAGACAGCCTGAACGAGAGGTATTTTCCATACATTTTGGGTCAATTGATTGTAATGTTATTACAGGAGGAGATGCTGGAGGGGGAGACCTTACTGCAGAAAGAAAGGCCTATCTCGGAGAGGCTCAAGCCTGCTCATATATTCAACGAATAAATCTTGCCGAGGATGATCGTCCGAGGAAGGTAAATAAAGAGAAACTAGTTATTGGTTTTTCAAAAAATGATTTGGCAGGTGTTCTTTACCCTCACGACGATCCCTTGGTGATCAAAATGAGGATGAAAGATGTGGTGATTTCAAGGGTGTTGGTGGACAATGGTAGTTCGGCAGACATCATGTACTATTCATGCTTTGATAGCTTGAATTTGAAATTATCTCAATTGGAACCTTATCATAGACCCCTTCTGGGTTTTGCTGGCGAGAAAGTTTTTCCACTTGGGAAGATCAAGTTGGACATATTCATTGGAACTTGGCCTGCTTGTCGAACAGAAAGAATACGCTTCTTTGTGATGGACAAGAATGTGCAATCAGCCTACAACATCATCATGGGAAGAGTTGGTTTAAAGAAGTTCAAAGAAGTTCCATCTACAGTACATCAATGCTTAAAATTCCCAACAAACTTTGGAGTAGGAGTTGTGAAAGGTGATCAAAAAATAGCTCGGGAATGCTATTATTCATCTGCCGAGCAAGAGGAGCTTGAGGAATCAAGGAAAAAGACTACTACCTACCAGGTGGAGGAAGGTACAGAAATTGAAACTCTTGATCCCAGGGATGAATCCCAACTTGTAAAAGGACAGGTGGTAGAATCTACAGAAAATGTTATTTTGGACGAGGAGCACCCTGAACGAGTAACCCAGATAGGTTCATCGTTGGATGCTTCAATAAAACAAGAGTTGATAGCTTTCTTGAGAAATAGGAAGAATACTTTTGCATGGAGTCACGAAGACAAGCCAGGAATAGATCCAAACTTCTTATGTCATGAACTCAATGTGAATAAGGAGATCAAGCCTGTGAAGCAGAGAAGAAGAGTGTTTAGTCCCGAGAAGAATCAGGCTATACAAGAGGAGGTTGAGAAGCTTCAGAAAGCCCAATTCATTGAAGATGTGAAATATCCAGACTGGTTAGAAAATGTGGTGATGGTAAAGAAGAAGAATAATAAATGGAGAATGTGTGTTGATTTCACTGATCTCAACAAAGCATGCCCGAAAGATCATTTTCCATTGCCCAGAATAGACCAGCTAGTGGATGCTACTTCGGGACATGAGCTGCTCAGCTTCATGGATGCATATTCTGGCTACAACCAGATCAAAATGAAACCTGAAGACAGGGAGAGTACTTCTTTTATTACCCCAAGGGGAACTTATTGTTATAATGTCATGCCTTTTGGTTTGAAAAATGCAGGTGTAATATATCAGCGGCTGATGAACAAGGTTTTTGCTGAACAAATCAGTTGCAACATGGAAGTCTACGTCGATGATATGCTAACAAAGAGCAAGAAAGCTGCTGATCATCTAGTTGACTTAAGTCAGACCTTTGATCAACTAGATAAATACCAAATGAAGCTCAACCCGACGAAGTGCACCTTTGGAGTACGAGAAGGAATATTCCTCGGATACATCGTCAACCAACGAGGAATTGAGGCAAATCCAGAAAAGATCAAAGCTCTTTTAGGGCTACGATCCCCAACGACGAAGAAAGAAGTGCAGAGTCTTACAGGACGAGTTTCAGCGCTCAATAGATTTGTGTCCCGAGCAACTGATAAATGCCTCCCATTATTCAAAACACTTCGAAAAACTTTTGAGTGGACTGATGAATGTGAGAAGGCCTTTCAAGACTTGAAAAAGTATTTGGGAGCACCTCCATTGTTATCCAGGCCAATAACAGGAGAGAAGTTGTACTTGTATCTGGCAGTATCAGAGAATGCAGTTAGTTCAGCATTGATCAGATTGGAGAATGGAGTCCAGAAACCAATCTATTACACAAGTAAAGCTTTCCGAGGTGCGGAAATTAGGTACCCAAAGCTGGAGAAATTGGCATTGGCATTAATTGAAGCAAGTAGAAGAATGAGGCCATATTTCCAGGCCCATACCGTCGTCGTTTATACCGACATGCCATTGAGGCAAGCCCTTCATAAGCCAGAGAAGTCAGGAAGACTGATGTACTGGGCAATAGAGCTCGGTGAATATGATATTGTGTATGAACCTAGATCATCATTGAAAGGGCAGGCTGTAGCAGATTTTATAGCAGAGTTTACATACCCTGATACCCCCGAGGAACAAAAGTTGCTCGCTGACCAACCTGTGGATGTTACAGGATCAACAGACATAAATCCAGACCAACTCCGGTTGGTAAAAGGACTTGTGGATGTAGAAGGATCATCAACTTCAAACTCAGACCAGCTCCGGTTGGTAAAAGAGCGAGAAGAGATAATCGACGAGGAACGAAAAGTGTCAGGGGAGGATGAAAAGAAGCAATAAATATTTCACCGAGGAGCTCTATCAGATAAAGAATTCGAAGACGGGTTACCCATATGGAGATTATATGTAGATGGCTCATCTTGCACAGCAGGTTGCGGGGCAGGAATTGTTTTAAACACCCCAGATGAGATTGACGTGGAATATGCTTTACGATTCCAATTCAAAGCCTCTAATAATGAAGCTGAGTATGAGGCCATGATAGCAGGTTTAAACTTAGCAAAAGTTAAAGAAGCACGGCAAGTAATTGTATTTAGTGATTCTCAATTAATTGTAAATCAGATGACAGGAACATATGCAGTTAAAGGAGATTTAATGGCAAAGTATCATGCAAAGGTGATGGGGTTACTGACAGAATTTGATGCCATTCAATTGGTGAGAATACCAAGGATGGAGAATGTACAAGCAGACGCACTGGCCCGACTAGCATCAGCTACTCGTACCGAGCTGCGAAGAACGATACCAATTGAAGTATTAGAAAGTCGGAGCATAGATGAAAACTTGACGATGAATGTTATTACCCTTGATTTAGGACCATCTTGGATGGATCCCATCAGGATATATATTGAAGAGGGAGGATTACCAGAGGATAAGCTCGCTGCCAAAAAATTGAAGTATAAAGCTGCTCAGTATGTATTAACTAATGGTATTTTATATAGACGAGGAATTATGGCAGGTTTGCAGAGATGTGTACATCCCTCCGAGGTGAAGGAATTGATTGAAGAAATCCATAAAGGGTCTTGTGGAGATCATATAGCAGGTCGAACACTTTTACAAAGGGTAATGACTCAAGGATACTATTGGCCGACGATGAGGGCTGATTGTATAGCCTATGCTAAGAAATGTGACAAGTGCCAACGTTTTTCCTCTATTCGACGAACTCCACAAGCATTGTTGTCACCCATAACTTCCCCTTGGCCATTCGCCATGTGGGGAATTGACTTGGTGGGACCATTGCCGACCACCCGAGGAAGATTCAAGTACCTCGTCGTCGCAGTAGACTATTTTACTAAGTGGGTAGAAGCTGAACCCCTTATCGATATGACGTACGAGAAAGTATACCAGTTCGTTTGGAAGAATATCATCTGTCGATATGGTCTCCCTCATGCCTTCATCACAGACCATGGAACCCAATTTGATAACGAGGAATTTGCTGCCTATTGTCATCAGTCGAACATTTTGAAGGTTCATTCAGCACCAGGCCATCCTCAAAGCAATGGATAGACTGAAGTGACGAATAGAACACTGCTAAATGGTTTGAAGAAAAGGCTAAGTGAATCTAAAGCTAACTGGATTAACGAGCTACAATCAGTATTGTGGGCTTACCGAACAACTCCCCGAGCAGCGACTGGAGAATCACCATATATGCTGGCATTTGGAAGTGAGGCTGTAGTACCTGCAGAATTGGGTCTCCCAACACACAGAGTGCTGAATTTCAATTCCCCAGTCAGCGACTTGATGAGAAGACTGGATTTGGATATGCTCGAGGAAGTCAGAGAAGAGGCAGCCATTAGGAATGCTGCTTACCAACAACGCACAGCTCTGTTCTACAATAAAAGGGTGAGGAAATGTGACTTAAAAGAGGGGGATTATGTGCTAAAGAAGGTAATTCAGAAACACAATAAATTGGAGGCAAACTGGCATGGGCCTTACCGAGTTACAGAAGTTGTTCGACCAGGAACTTACCGAATAGCAACTCTAGAAGGAGAAGAATTCAAGAATGCTTGGAATGCTGAACACCTTCGCAAGTATTATCAATGATGTAAAATGTACAACGATTCCATCAATATGAATAAAACAATGATGTTTTCACCATTTTCCTCTCCTTTGTTTGAAAGTTTTTCGGGGAATACTACGCTGCGTTGCTCGACAGCAAAAAGAAGATGATAGTTCAGACCCACGACCAACTCCGGTTGGTAAAAAGGGCGAGAACCAAAAAAATATACTCCTTTGGTTAGGAGGCGTACACTAGCGTGACCAACTAAGGTTGGTAAGATAACTAGTGGACAGATAGTTCGAAAGAACCAAAAAATATACTCCTTTGGTTAGGAGGCGTACACTAGCGTGACCAACTAAGGTTGGTAAGATAACTAGTAGACAGATAGTTCGAAAGAACCAAAAAATATACTCCTTTGGTTAGGAGGCGTACACTAGCATGACCAACTAAGGTTGGTAAGATAACTAGTGGACAAGATAGTTCGAAAGAACCTGATAATTCAATAATCAACTACGGTTGAGGGAAGAACAATATTATTTGATTTGAAAATAGGCCAACAAGTTGGTCGGAAGATAAAATCATTCCAGAAAATACAAAGAATTCCAAACTGAACCAAGTATAGTTGGTCGGTGATCAACTATACTTGGTCGACGAGGATAAATTATCGACCCTGGTTGGTCGGACACATTTTATGAAAAAAGTTTACCAAGTATGGTTGGTCGGGGATAAAAACCCACCAACTGTAGTTGGTCGACAAACACAATTTAACAACCTTGGTTGGTTGGAAACTGTTTAAACATTTTATACTCATTACTTTATTATTAAGTGATTGAGCAACATTGATACTTGTAATTTTGATTACTAAGTTGGTTGATGAACAACACCATATTGTTATCTTTTTAACAGATACATATACACAAATGTAAAAATGTTTGATAAACACAAGACAATCGCAATACAAATTTACAAACAGAAAATGAAATTCTTTCATTAAGATCAAAATATATTACAAGCTACATATATGTGCTAATTATTACATTGAAAAAACTATTCTATTGGTTTCTTTCCTTTAGCTTTTGAAACAGGTTCCTCGCCGGCAGGGGGATCTTCTAGGCAAAGAGGAGAATTAATGAAATTAATATCTCTGAGCATTCTGACGTTCATCACAGAAGGTGTATCCAAGAGATGCTCGGGACGAGATAATTCAGTCTGAGAATGAAGACTATAGTCCCCAAGATATTTTGAAATTAAACTCCGAGGAATGGAACGAGCTGGGATCCATTCCATGTCCAATTTTAAAGGTGGCACAGGCAAATCTAGTAACCCTGGAGCATGATAATCCCATAAAAAATGCCCTTGCTCCAATTTCAGTACACCTAGGGCGTTCAACCACCCCTGCTTATAACCTTCATTATTGGCATGTTCAATACGAGCATCTAAATGAATAAGGGCTTCATTGTATCCTGCCATCCAAAATTCCCTGGGCTGTTTATGGAATTGGAAGGTTAATCTATCCAATTGTTCGTGAAGGTTTCTGGCAAAAACATCTTTATCATTCAAAGCAGACTTCGTTGCAGTAAGTTGATCTTCCAAAGATAGATTTCTCTTGGACAATTCAGATAAAGCCCGATCTTTGGCGTTTAATTGGTATGCTTGAGTCTCCAAAGTAGACTGAGTGCGAGCCTCTTCAACATTACGGCTAAGAACTCTTGATCGACTTCGAGCAGCAACTGGAGAACTTTGCTCCTCGGTAACATTTTGAACTGCTCTTCCTCGCCCACGAGAACCTCTTCCTCGTCCCCGAGCAGTCACAGGAATAACAGATCTTCTTAAGTTATCCAGTTCTTTCCTTAATTTGGCATTCTCAACCTCTAAAAACGAGAAACCTTCATCGGTAACTTGAACTAAAGCAGTGGAAGATGACGCTGCAGATTCATATTGTGCCAACTTTTTCTGCAAATTATTGTTCTCTTGTTCCAGCAACTCAGCAATCTGCCTGCAGGCCTCAACTTCACCTTTTAAAGTTCTTTCTCTAACATCGTATCCAGCAAGGATCTTTTTATGGCCTGTTTCAGAAGAAAGCTGCTGATATCTATTTTCATACTCCTTGTGCAGCAAAGCAGTTGATTCATTGTGTTGACTCTCAAGATCTTCTAAGGTACAATGAAGTTCCTCGATCAATTCATAGTAGGCCACACTGTTGGCCACAGCTCGGTCGAGTAAATCCTTCAAGTACCGATAAGCCTCAATTGCTTGTTCTGAGGCATCATGGCCAAGGATGTCAGCAATTTATGATACACTCAAATTTGTATGACCAGCTTTATAATACTCATGACATTGCTGCATCAGCTTTGTATCATGCGCAGATATTAGGTCCATTCTAGCCACAAACTAAGGATGAGAAGAAGACAACAATCAACAAAAACAAATCATCAACAACAGAGATGAACAAAGATGTATTTTATTAAATCACAAAAGGATTACATTGTTTGATTACAAATAATGAAAGATAGAGATGATACCGAACAACTTCACACCTTTTCCTTGTCTCCCAAGACTTTCTCGGGAGGCTGGGACGAGGAGCTTGGTTGCTCGGTGGTAACAGCAACTTGATCAGCCTGAGTTGAAATTTTCTTAGGAGGAGGAGGCATGGAAGAAATGTCCTCATTGGCAGAAGATATAGATGCAGGGACTTGATCACCGATGGCCATGGAAGATTCATCAGAAATAGGCTCATCTTCTTCTTCTTCCACAATTGGTGGGGGAGGACCAGGGAGGTGTAGCTGGAATAGCCCAGAGTCGTCCTCAATCTTCAATTCCTGCAGGGCAGCTACCCAGCCATCTCGGAAGTATTTTAACTTCCCGTATTGAACTTGGGATGTCATCGCAGCAATCCCCTTGTCCCATCCTTTATCCCAGCCAGCGCTGAAGGATTTTTTAATGGCGAGCTTTCTTTTCAGTTTCTCCGAGGAGAGCTTCACATCCAATTCTTCCTTTTGGCCCTTGATATCTCGCAGGGCGGACAACTCTTCCTCTGCCTTCTTCAGCTTATCTTCAAGCTCTCCAAAGTTCTTGAGCTTGACATCATACTTCTGATGTTCGACCTCTAAACCTTTCACCTTATCCTCCAAACTCTTGGAGATCTCAGCCATTTTTACCTTCTTGGCCTCAACTGTAGATAAATTTTTCTCCCATTCGGCTTTGTCCTCGTCATACTGCTGACGAGAATCCTTCAAAGATTGG
Source organism: Sambucus nigra (assembly GCA_949130495.1). Classification (NCBI taxonomy): domain Eukaryota; kingdom Viridiplantae; phylum Streptophyta; class Magnoliopsida; order Dipsacales; family Adoxaceae; genus Sambucus; species Sambucus nigra. The sequence goes on from OX422209.1 coordinate 617,602,683, forward strand.
GTTAAACCCAGCAGAGCATCCTCTACACCAGGCGAGGAGCTGGAAGCTTTAATTGCCTCGTCCTTCTTCACGATGTTATTGAAACAGTTCACCAGCTGAAAGATGAGAAAAATAGTAAAGTCAATACAAAAATGCAAGCATTCAGAGAAAGAAAGAAAACTCAGAATATGAGAAATTTACTGAAGCAAGATGACGAGTAGCTAGGGATGTCAGCATATCCCTAGAAATTTTTTCATCAATTCCTTGGACCTCGGGTATGATCCAAGTTTTTACCGAGCTCATTGCAGAGCTCGGAGGAATGATGGTTGGAACACCAACACCACCAGCTGGTAGAGAGGAGACAGTTTCAGCCAAATTGACTGAGGATGATTTCCTCAATCTTCTCAAAGGGACTTCAGCAGCTTCAACCAAGGAAGAACTCTTGGTCGGAGAGATAGTAATCACTTCCACAGGAGCAACTTTCTTGCTCGGAGCCACTGGGGGCTTCTCGGTAGTTTTTGAAGGCGCAACATCCACCTTCTTAGTCCCCTCTGGGACATCAATTTTGCTTTTCTTGGCCTCAGCAGCAGATGAAATGTCATCAAATAGAGTAGGAGGAGCTCTTTTCTTGCCCATTCTCTGACTTAAAAGGATGTGAGAATCTGAAGAAGAATCCTCTGGAGTTGAAGCTGGTTCAACAGGACGAGCAGTATAAGAGGTTGTATAGCTCTTATACTGTAGCAAATATGATGCAGACCTGATGTGCTCGTCTGCAACGTTCTTATGCAAACCCCAGATAAGTTTCAGATGCTTGATATTAACCTCTGACTCTTTTGGAGTTTTTCTTTTACTCTCAACTGTAAACAAACACATAATAAAATATCAGTCATACATTTTGTCAAACATAATGAATTCGTAAATTCAGAAAAGAAATAAAATGAAAAATAAACCTATCCCATTGCCATATGGGGGACATCTGGGACCGTTGTATACTTCATCTCCAACTAAAGGGGCATATTGCCAATTTTTAATAACCACCCCATGTTCAAAATAATCTCTATTTGCATCAGGGAGGTTAACTACAAGAGCCCTATTCAAAAACCTAGTTTTTAAGTAATAAATATTATCTAGAACGGCCCATCTATAGCAGTACATAATTTCAGGGATCCCTATACGAGTCCCATGAGTTAGATTTAATTTATACACCCCATTAATTATTCTCCATGAATTGGGGGCTATTTTTGCAGGGACAAGATCGAAATATTGACAAAACTCGAGACACAATGGATTTGGTGGAAAGGAAAAACCACATTCAGCAATAAAAAGACTGGGGAACCAATGTCCCTCAGCCAAACGAAAGTAATTTTGAGGTTCAGAAAGCTACACCAAAATTACCCAAGATGGGATGGAAAAGTCAGAACGGAATTTTTCAAGAGATTCAATAATGTAAACCATGATGAATAAAAGAAGAAGGAAGAAAATCTTACAGGAAGGAAGGAGATCTGCTGACAACTAGCGAAGGAAAAGATGAACGCACAAAAGAGAAAGAGAGAATAGAAAGCTTGAATGCAGAAAATTGGAAAAAGAAGAAGACGGTATGGTTACCAAAGAAGTTTAAATACTTTTCCTAGGGAAGCGGCGAAGGAAATGATTACACGAAAGAAACTATTGAACTTCCGACGGCTAAAAGGACAAAAAGGACACAAAAATCGAAGCACTCTTAAAAATTCGAAAAAAGGCGGATTCTGTTAATTTGGAAATAAATTCAAATACGATGCTCCTAAAACCCAGGAAGATCATTCAATACTGCCATATACCGAGAAAGAATGTTTCATATTCCTCAAAGTTCGAAATACGAAACATTGGGGGCTTCTGTTGATACCAAAATTAATACGCTGATGTGGACGAATAATACGAAGACACGTGTCAATATACGTGGCACAATAGTAACGAGGAAGTTCATTTCCCCGACCAATTCATGTTCTCTCCGAGCAGCGATGATACCCCGAGGAACTCCAGCACTCTGAGGTACTCAAGCGCTCCGAGGAACTCTTGATCAACGAGCAACTAAGGCGGTCCGAGCTGCATCTCGGCCGTATCATTAATTACCAGATAGACAACAGTTCAACTATTCATTGAATGTTTATAATCTTGACACACACGCTGCATTAAATGTATTACCCTTTCATGTACAGCCTCAAGGCTATAAATACCTTGTATCATCCTCATTCAAGGGGACGGGAATTTCTGGATTGAACTTGTAATCGAGAATTCCCAAACACTCAGCAATAACATAACAGTGGACGTAGGCCATTCTTATAAGGCTGAACCACTTTAAAAATCTTTGTCTCATTTTATTTATCTGTGATTGAATAATTAGAGCGATCTAGTTTTTTACATCAACAACGATGTCGAAAATTTAATGTGGAGATCCATAGTCACTTTAATAAATGCTGAATTTTTTTTGGGCATGCTGAATTTTTTTAGTATTATTAAAATATATAGATGCTGAATTTTTTTAGCATTCCAAAATAAACGGGGTGGAGTAATATAAACGGGACGATTTGTGACCTGCGAAATTTAAATGGGGCGGGGGGGAGGATTCGTATTTATACAAAAAATATTTAAATGGGTTCGAGTCTCCTACGAATAAATCCGTCAGGGGTCGCGGGGCGGTAGAAGTTAAGATTTTTTTAAACGGGACAGGTTAGGGCTTTTGAAAATCCGCCTCATTGCCATTTTTAGTGATGTATGGATGATGTATAGAGTGTGATATATGTGAGTATTTTTAATAGAAAATCAAAAATAAAATATATCAATTTATAACTTTAATAATAAAAAACAACAAAAAAACATATTTGTGGGTGACTTTTTCGTTCAGCAAAAAAACGCATCCACAAAAAATATAATAAAATATGGAGTTTCTAACCAAAAATATAATAGTTTTCGCAACACGAATTTGTTTGTTCTTTTAAACCGTGGGGCCCATGTACATCCCACATACTCAAGGCGGGTTCGAATGCGGTTCGGAAGGCAGTTAGATTAGAACTATTCGTCTATCACATCATATCAAACAAAACAAAAATAAAAGTCTAACCCAAGAAAAGGTCGGATTCAAAGACGTTACGCATTGTTCTCAAGGAAAGTTCCACACTTTTTAAGCTTTTAAATACTTATAATAGTTAGTTAGGCTACCATAGCAGTCAATTTTGACTCTTGAGTTGTTCAACCACATAACCAACCATCTGCCACCTATTAACTAAAGTATGCATCAATTAATTTTTGGCCCCTAAACGTTAAGTAAAATTCGGCCTTGATATTTATATATATAGTAGTACATGCCCGTGTTGAGAGTACGGCGATAAATTTATTTTTGTAAAAAAAAGAAAAAAAAAAAAAATATATATATATATATATATATATATATATATATATATATATATATATATATAAATTAAAAGAATAAAAAATAAATTAAAAATATAAATTAAAAAAATATAAAAAATATATAAATTAAATTATTTAAAATTATTTTCCATTTAAAAAATAATTATTTCCCCTTTAAAAAAACAAAAAAAGACCCTTTTTATTATAAAAAAAAAACACTTTAGCATGACATTTCATGCATGGGCATGAAATGGAAAAAAAATATCATGCATGAAATGTTATGCATAAAAGTCGAGATATTTTGTCAAAAATCATGCTCCTTTATTTTATATATATATAATATGGGACAATGGTGTTATGAATAGTAAATGCATGATAAACATGTATGATAAACATGCATGGTATTTTATTTGTTACATGCATACACATGCATGCATGAATGTATACATACATAGATTATTATTTTATTATTTTTTAATTAAAATATTTTTTTTAAAAATAATATATTTTTTTAATATTTTTATATATTTTTTAATTATTTAAAAAAAACGACTTATTATGGGTTGGGTTTTATCACCGGCACGGGCTAGTATATATATATGGGACAATGCTCTTATAAATAGTAACTCATATATGATAAATATGCATGTCATTTTATATGTTGCATTCTTACGTTCATACACAGGCATGTATGCATGCATACATAAATTATTATTTTATTATCTTTTTTATTAAAATATTTTTAAAAAAATATTTTTTTATTAAATATTTAAAAAAATATATTTTTTTAAAAAATATTTTTTATTTTTTTTAAAGTTTTTTTTTTTAAAAAAGGCGGGTTATTACATGTTGGGTTTTATCACGGAGGCAAATTTATCACCGTGCCCTCAGGCACGGCATCTGCTAGTATATATATATGGGACAATGGTCTTATGAATAGTAACTCATGCATGATAAGCAAGGTTCTAAAAAACGTGGGGGGTGATCGCGGCGTGGAGGTCAAGCCTTAAACCTTACAAGCCTAGGCGAGCCTTAGGCGTAAAAATGCGTGAAAAGGCGTTTAGGCTTTCTTAATATATTTTAATATTTTTTAACCATAACAAGGCTATTAAAATACTAAAATTGTACATATCATAAAAATATGTCTGAATATATGTAAATTAAAATACTATTTGATTATTTTGGATGAGATAATGGTCCGATTTGTAAAAAAATTCTTTAAAATGCGATATCGTTTCACTAAAGCATTGTTGTTTTTAGAAAAAAGTTTGCCTTTAGGGTTTTACCTATAATAAGGCGTGAAACGCGTAAGACGGGGCGTTTAACCCAAGCCTCAAGTCTAGGTGGAGCCTAAGCGGGCGTTTTAGAACAGTGATGATAAGACATGCATGGCATTTTATGTGTTGCATGCGTACATACATACATACATACATACATACATACATACATACATACATACATTATTATTTTATTAATTTTTTTATTTAAAATATTTTTAAAAAAAATATATATATTTTATTTTTTAAAAAAAATATATTCTTTTTATTTTTTTTAAAAGTTTTTTTTCTAAAAAATAGCGAGTTATTATGAGCTGGGTTTTATCACGGGAACAAATTTATCACCGTGCGCTCGGCACGGGCATCCGCTAGTATATATATATAGAGAGTCACGCTATCATGCTCTATACATCACCCGCGCATCACACCTAATTCTAGGCCTAAAAAACTTTTTTTTTTCCAAACTTCATATTTTTTCCTTGAAATTAACATTCCAATCAACCCATATGCAAAAAATTAGGTCAAAATACATTTTTTTTGCTATTTTTAAAAAATTCACAAAAAACTACTAAAAATATCTTTAAGGATCTGCGCCAGCAGTTTTTTGTGATTTTTTTAAAAATAGCTACAAAATGTATTTTGATTTAATTTTTTGCACATGGGTTGATTGGAAGGTTAATTTCAAGAGAAAAATATAAAATTTGGAAAAAAGTTTTCTAGGGCCTAAAATTAGGTGTGATGTATAGTGCATGATGTAGGTGAGTCTCTCTCTCTCTCTCTCTCTCTCTCTCTCTCTCTCTATATATATATATATATATATATATATATATATATATATATATATATAATAATGCTCTTGTGCGGACTAGTCCGTATTTTAAGAATGCGGACCGGACATGTGTCCCCTGGCGGTGAGCTCAGAAAATATAGCCTAAATTATAGGCACGCTCTCTCTATTTTCTGAGCTCACCGCCAAGTGACACATGGCAGGTTCGCATTCTTAAAATGCGGATTGGTCCGCACAAGAGCATGACTGTATATATATACTGATCTTGTGCGGACCAGTCCGCATTTTAAGAATGCGAACCGGGCATGTGTCACCTGGCGGTGAGCGCAGAAAATATAGCCTAAATTATAGGCACGCTGTCTCTCTTTTCTGGCGTACCGTCAGGTGACACATGTCCGGTCCGTATTCTTAAAATGCGGACTGATCCGCACTAAACACGTTATTAGATATTAAAACTCTCATGATTGGTACCAGTCGATTGACGAAACCACAAAATATAGAGGCCAAAACTCAATCAACAAGAATTCAATGTAAACTTTGGGGATCAAAATCTAAATCTCCTAGAAAATAAGCTATATATATGGTAAACAAATTTCTAGAAATGTAAAGGTCTCAATACTTTTCATGTATAGTACGCGGATTACCAACGACCTATACACGTATCCCCCGTTTAGTTGACTTGTTCTCTTTGTTAAAAAATAAAATAGTTGCCTTCTTCTCTTCACAAAATCTCCTATATAAGCCACACCCGCTTCTCTCTCCCTCCACCAAATAACTCGAACTTGTTCACTTAACAACAAAATCATTCACCTCACCTCAGTCAACAACAAGCATTTACTTTTTTCACTACCTTCAATCAATGTCTGATCAAAGAATTCAAATGGGTGTATTGTTGGTCCTAGTGTCCATGCTATGGACAGGAGCCACGGCTCAATCGAGCTGCACCAACGCGATAATAAGCCTGTCACCATGCCTCGACTACATTACGGGCAACTCCTCTACCCCTTCGTCGGGTTGTTGTACTCAGCTGGCCAGCGTTGTTCGTGCTCAGCCTCAGTGCCTGTGTGAGGTCCTTAATGATGGCGGCTCCTCCCTAGGGATCAACGTCAATGAAACTCAGGCTCTCGCCTTACCTGGTGCATGCAATCTTCAAACACCACTTACTACCCTATGCAATGGTAATAATATATTAATGCCCATCGAAGTTGAAAAAAAAAAAAACTAAACTTTTAATATTAATTTTTCAAAAAAAAAAAAAGATGCAAAACAAATAAATAAAGGTGGAACAATACAATTTTATCCGAGGTTATCCCTGAAACGAGTAACGTTTTAAGTGGTTTAGCCAAAATACTCTAAGCACTTTTTAGCGACACATAAGATGGTTATAATAATTTTTTTGGTAGTTTTTCTTACATTTTACCCTCAAAATTGTATTTTACATTCATCCATGGAAATTTTTCCTTCCTTTGAATAAGAAAATGTGGAATTAAGCAAAAAATATATATATTTAGTTCTTTACTAACTTGAATCGTATCTTAACTGGGCAGCTGACTCTCCTACAGGGACACCAGATTTTCCAAACACAGGTAACAAAAGTTTCATCCTTCTTTGTCATTAGCTCGAAAGTATTCCATTATGGGATATTAAAAATCATACAATGGTCTTTAAAAAAAAGAAACATTGACCAAAAACATACATTCAATTTGCTCTAGGCAAAACTTAAAAATTCTATTCTATAATTTGATCCTTACATGTGCAGGGACAGACAATGGCTCATCAGATGCAAGTTCAATAAAATTGGCAGTTCCTCTGCTCTTTGTCCTTATTTTCCTGGCATCAAATGCTTAGAGCTTCACCATGTGCCGAGTTTCTCCAATCTTCTAGACTACTTCTTAGTACACAATTGTTCCTTTCTTCGGTTTCCTTTCCTTTTTTTTTCCTGTGTGTTTTCCTTTTTCGGTTTGCATTGGGGTTTCACATGTGTTGGGGCTTCCCTTCGGTCATGTAAATTATTCTTTTGTAGCCCATTATCGAGTGAATATGATTTTATATGATTGAATATACTTCTTGTTCTTTTTATGTAATAAAGATGATACCTAGTTTATGGAATCTGAAAATGGTTTCCAATTACAAACCAAGGAGCATTACAAAAAAAAATCAATTTAATAAAAGTAAAATAACAATTCAGGAGGTTCAGATCATTCGATGCCCACAACAAGCAACAAAATTAACACTAACATAAAATGCATACAGGGTGACTCTATCGAGAACCAGCCTTATATGGTACATGCATTTGTAATGAACACGATCAAATTAAAATAAATGAATTAATTAATTGCCCCTGAGCAAACCGGCAACACTAAATGTCCGAGGAGAGAAACTCAGTGGCCTATCTTAGGCTTCGCTATGTAAATTGCACATGGCATCCTTGCTAAGAGAGTCCCCTATCCAACCACATCAATTCAATGTGCAATGTCAGAATGGGGTTCTCTTTTAGCCCTTTTCTACATAAAGTATGTTTCATCATATACACATACATGCATAGGGAATTTTTTTTAAATGTTCTAACTATTGGGAGATTATAATATTAATGGGTTAGAATTGCAAAACATATTGAAATGTTAAAAGCCATTTGTTGGAATGTTTAAAGCTAAAGGAAAGTGCAAAGTCAAAAGTGTGGCATATAAGGAAAAAATTAAAAAGTTGAGTAGATTAATAAAGGCATGCGTGTCATAAGAATTTATTTGTGTGTATCAAGTAATATGCTCCTAGTGTGCACCCTAGCATCAAGGATGGTGCAAAGCACCATCCGCACACACGCGCATGTGCGAAAGTGCGATTGAGCATCTAGAGCGCTTTAGAGACGCACTTTGATGATTCTGAATAAAGTACACAGGATCATACACAATATACACACGTAGATAGATCTGACGGTTGAAATTTTTGGCGCCACTTTGATAAGTGACAATTGTACAATCACTCCCTATTCGGACAAATCTGGAGCATTAAATTGAAACGGTTGAGATCCAAAGGTCGCGATTACATGACAGTTGGATAATGGTGTATGTTCACCAACAAACACCATTTTGCCTATAAAATAAACAAAATCCTCATTTTTCACTTTCAAAATTTCTCTCTTTTTTTTTGCGGAAGAGAATATTAATCCCCTAAAATTATATTAGTTGGAGAAAAAGCCTCTCCAAGCTGGCTTGACAAGCAAAAACAAAACTAACAAAAAACACTAGAAACTTCTAATACGAGGGATACCTAGTCTATCCATGTTTAAATCTCCTTTAACTAATAGAGAAAGATCAATAAAATAATTGAAAGTTTTTGAAACTTTTGAAGAAGTTAATTTGGCCAAAGGATATGCTACACTGTTCTTTTCTTTCCATATATGATCAATTTTAATTCCATAGTCTTTAATCATTTCTTTAAGCTCTGATTGCCTCTTTTTCTACCCATGGAGGTTTCCATTGATCTGTTATCATCATAGGAACTGCTTTGGAATTAGCTTCCATTTAAACATTATTCTCTTTCTTTCTTTACATTCTCTTCTTATCAATTTCGTTGAGTGTCATGTGGAAATTCTTCAAGTTTGCTTTTTCAAGAAACCCATGTATTTGTTGTATCTTGGAGGTAATTTACCTATATATCCCTTAACAAACTCAATTTGAGTGGGGGTAAATAACACCTTAAGAACAATAATTCATTACGCCTCAAATCCTTAACTCTCCCGAATTTTCATCACTACAATCCTATATTTTTCTATCAATCTTAAGGTGTTATTTGCAATGGAAGAAAAAAAATAATATGACATCTTTTACGAATCCCAACGTTCTTTTAGATTGCTTTGATGGAATAAATTTTATCCAGTAGAAGGGAAATTATGTTTTATTCTTGTAGTACTAAAAGTTGTAATGTTTTGGATCCCAAACTTCAACCAATTCTTATGCCAAAAGATAATGACGCAAAAACTTTCAAGGAAGGGAGAAAGAAACATGCATAAGATGAATTGGTGTGTCATGGGCATATTTTGAATACACTATCCGATTGACTATATGATCTTTACAACTCTATGCAATCATCGCGTGGAATCTGGAATGCTCTTGAATACAAGTATAAAACTAAAAAAGGAAGGTACATATAAATTCTTAATTTTAAAATATTTTGAATTTGGTATGGGTGATGATCAATATATTTTAGACAAAGTACATGAGCTACACATTCTTGTCACAAAGCTTTGGGAATTAAAGGTGAAGGTTTTGGAATCATTTCAAATGGGAGTAATTATTTCTAAATTACCTCTAAGTTGGAATGATTATAAAAAGAAACTCCTAAACAAAAAAATGATATAACTTTGGAGGAATTATAGAAGCATTTAAGGACTAAGGAGGAAACTGAATCTTATGATCATAAACATATTCCTCAAAATTCCTCTAAGGTTAACTTTGTTGAAGGAAATAAATTTTAAAAAAATTTCAAGACCGATAATGGTAAAAAGTTCTAGAAATTCCAATCCAATAAGAAATGACACAATGGGGCTTTTTTCAATTGTGGCAAAAGTGGGAGCTATGCCTCTGATTGTAGAAACAAGAAGCAAAAAATAAATTCCACCAAATCCAATAATGCAAACAATGCAAATATGGTGAAAAATAAGATTAATGATATCGTTGCAATGGCATCAGAAATGAAAATTGGTATTACCCAACTGAATATGGAAGCAGTGACTAAGTCTTTTGATTAGTGGCTCGACTCATGGGCTACTATGCATGATTACCCTCGACGATGATAATTCAACGGATCTAAAATTGATTCGGTTGAATGTTAAAATACAAATGACACTCTGCCTAAATCGATGTTAAATTCAATAAACCCTAACCATGACTCAGAGTGAACGAAATCGATGGCAAACATGATGATCGAAAAATATCGGATCGATCTGAGAGTTGACTTAACTTTGAACCTTAACACTAACAGGGACTTGGATTGGCTGGCGTAGGATCGACAGGTCCATTTGAAATCATCAACCGGAGCCTTGTCTATTTTAGCTCAAATAGAGACCCGAGTGAAAGTAACAAAGAGACCCCCATCTAATGAAAAAATCGTCAATGGGAGGAGGATCATCTGGTTTCTTTTAGTTTGGCTATTGCCTTAAACTGGCATGTGTGATATAATACAACTATCTGAGCCTCAACAAAATTTAACTCACGCGGGAAATTGTGCTTATTTTATTCTCACCATCGACCACCAAAACCAGAATATCAGACATGTGAAAAATGAAAATTTGTGCAATCATCGTCAGTGTTTGTATTTGATAAACACAACTCTTAGGACCCATTTGGTTGCACCTATGAAATCTGAATTTAAACCATTCAGATTTTAGATACAATAAAAAATGTTTGTTTTTTAGACATTTTAGAGATTAATAGTAATATTATCCTCTTAGTGATTCAAAGGTTCAAAACCCTATCAATCGGATGACTGAAATCTGGATGAAAATAAATTTATAATAATACCCTTATCATTTCTTTGAAATCATATCTATATTGATCATCCATATTAGAAGGGATGGTTCCAAATAAAATATATATAGCATTATAGATCCAACAAAACTCTTTATTGATACTGTTCTTTAATAAAATCTATATATAGGCACACAAATACATAATGAACGTGGAGAATAGTTTCATCTCCACAATCTGAAAAAAAATTGACAAGTATCTCTTTTCTTCTTCCTTTAAACCCAACAACTTTTTTTATGTTTTTATAATTGTATAGGAAAATTAAAAACAAACCTCAAATGAGATTTAGTTCATCCTTAGAAAACAAATGGGTGCCTTCACCTTCTTATTCCTTGATCCTTGTGAACATAGCTTCCATTAATGCTTTGATTGTTGGTAAATGAAAAAAAAACTTTTCGCTAGGTACTGCAACTTTAAAGGTTTTGAGTATCACTACACTTACACACTTTTATACCCACTTTCATATCTGCCTAATAAGACAAGGCAATAAAAGTTTGTACCTTATGCCTTGGCGGGACCCACAACAATAAGGTACAAAGTTTTAATGCATCGGGTATGAAAATGGGTACAAAAAAGGGGTACACCAAGCTTTATCCAAAGGTTTTTAAAGTTGATGTATTCTTTTGATATTATATTGTTGTAAAAGATGTGATGTATTCTTTTTATATTAAAAATATGGTTTGATGTGATGTGATGTAATTTTTTTATATTATAAAATATAGAAGATGTTAGCGGTTCATGAAAATTAATTCACTACCGTACAATGGAGCATTTCTTTTTGAACTGTTATGGTTTAATATCAAAGCACCTGCTTTGATTTACAAGTAAAAGGTATTGCCTAGTGGCATGTCACATTTCTTAGGTTGGAATGGATAGATAAAGTTGGGACATCATTTTCAAAAGCATGTAAATGTTATAAAAACAAATATGTATACAGCTCATTAAACAAGTTCAAATACATTAACTCATAAACATGCAAAGTGAACTTAAATGCTCCACCGTATATATCGTGTATGTAAATGAGAAATAATTATATTGAAAACTATTTACCAACATGAATACTTAAGCAAATTTCCACTAATCAATTATTAATAAAATATATTTATAAATATCACTATCTTCTCAATTATCAGACATTTGTTTTTTTTTATCTTAGGATGACATTTAAGCGATTGATTATTTAGGTTATTTGATGAGTTTGGTTATTTGAAGTTTTTTTAATTCTAAGTCATTAATATTCGTTTTTACATATTGATTCAGTTATCTCCCATCTATTATTTTACATGTTATTATTTTTTGTATTAAATATACATTTTGTTTATAAAATAAATATAAGGATAAAACGGTTCAAATAATATGTATTTAGATTTCAGACATATATCTGCAAACAAACAATATACATTAAGAAGTTTCATTCAGACAGCAAATAAATAATCTTTTCAGATTTAAGCAAACGAACAACCTTTTTCAGATTTAGATTTCAAACTTCAGATTCAGACTTCACATTCAGGAAAAAATAAATGCAACCTTAGCTTTGTCTTTGGTGGTTTTGAAGTGGGTATCTAAAAGTGTTAATTTTTTTAACATTATTTGGCTTTTGGTTCAGGTGCGGCTTGATCTTAGTGCCAAATTCGATTCAAAATTACCGGAGGCTTGATTTTAGTGATAGAGCTCCCGTAACACCCTGTAATTTTGAGGATTGAGAATTTAATTATTTTTGGGAGAAATAAAATTTATTTAAATTCGAGAATTTTAAATTTGGCAATTGAGGTCAAAATTTGAGGATGTTATAAAGTATTTTGAAGGACGATTCTGAGTGCACGGTTGATCCGGGATGGGTCAAGATAGTCAAATGACTGTTCTTGAGTTTTATTTGGGTTCCAAAATATTTTAAGTAAGTTTGACTTGAATTGGAGTAAACGAGTCATTTAAAGTATGTATCATCATTTATTGTTAGGTATTTTGGAGGTAAGTCTTATAAAGCCTACGTGAGATAACAATATCATTCTTGAGATTGAGAAAGGCCGAGAGAGAGAGAGAAAGAGAGAGAGATAGAGAGAAAAGAGGAAAGGAAGAAGAGAAAGAGGAGAAAAGCTTGGAGATTCTGGCTAATCCGTGATTTCGAGGAAGATTCAACCTCTATAACTTTGAGGCAAGTGGTTAAACTTGCTAAATAACTCATGTGTGTAATTTATTTCATGATTTGTGGATAAGAATACGAATTTTGGGTTAATATGTCAAAACCTAGATTTTTGGATTAAATCTTGCATTTGATGTTCATATATGGGCTTGATGTTGTATAACTTGATGGGATACGATGTAGGATGAGTGTTGATGTTAAAAACATGTTTGGGTTGAAGAATGGTGGATTGGAGATATGATTTGTGGGTATACATTTCATGGTTTTTAATCTAGAATAAGGGATTTTTGGAGTTTTGCAGACCCGAATTGATTCGCCCCCTTAAGCAAATCGATTCGGCTTAAGGTAAAATTGTCAGGTCTGGGTAACCGAATCGATTCGTATCCATAATGAATCGATTCGGCCTAAGACATACTTACAGTTCCTTTGGACCAAATCGATTCGCTTTTAGGACCGAATCGATTCGAAAACAAAGCTGTTTTGCAAAGTTTTTTTAGTGAGTTTTACTCCGTTCCGATTGGGTTTATCGATTAGGAACATTCTTATATGATGCGAGAAACACGTTTTGGAGATTTGTTATGTGTTTATTATGTGATTTGATATTGGGGACGTATCGAGTTATTTTGGAAGGTATAAATTGGAGTTATCATATCGGCTTAGTGGGGAATTCTATTTGGAGATAATTATGGGTCAACAAGAGAGAGGTTGTGTACCCTTAGTGACGTTAAACTTAAGGATTTAATCAAATGCGATAATGTTAAGGGTTCATATGAGCAACTGAACCGTAACCTAAATTTGGAATGATTTAATGTATCGCCGACTAGAATAGTTTATGTTTGTACTTATAGCCGGGATAACTATTGTATATCTATGTGCCTACGGATATTGATGGTGTGTGTGTATGATGATTGTATATATATCTTGTGTATATGATATGTTAGGTAGGCATACCTATCACATGCTATCATGGGAAGTTGCGCGATATGGGTGAGGCCTCTGGCTTGAGTAGGAGGGTGCGTATAGTCTCCAGGTCATAGGTGTCCATTATTAGTATTATGTGGCATTGTATCAGGGGTAAGACGTCTTGGGTATGATTTGTCTTATTTTTCGGTGAGGAACTATGACCTCTTACTATACGTTGTGATTTGATTATTTACCAGGGCAGTGTGATAATAATCCGATAGTTGGTAACCCGGGATAATGTGAGTAATTCCTTGAAGATGATAGCATTTTGGAGTATATATATATATATATATATATATATATATATATATATCTTATAGGTGAATGTGTTATGGATACTTTAAATGCATGTTATGTGTGTTATGTATATGTGTTTGTTAGGGTTGAATGATCGTGTTCAATAACTAGAATAATGTTATATAGACCCTAAGGGTTCTGTGCGATATCTTATTCATGTACTTAGAGATAGTTGTTCATAATAAGTAGCTAAGGTTATATGTGTTGTGTGTTGAGGGCATAATGGATCTCAACGATCAACATTGTTAAGTAGTAGTGTATTCGGGGGTTCCTTGTTTGGATTTCGCTTTATGAGACATTCCATGCACGAAACGTAGTGCAATGTTGGGTGTGGGGAGAAGTTTAGTCCTTAATACTCGAGTTTATGTTGAATGGTGAAAGAATGCTTTATAAGAATATAAAGATGATGTGTGACTATTCTGATGCTAATAGCTTGTTTAAGTTAATAATTAGAAACCGATGAATTTTATTATATATATATATATATATATTAACGTATAAATTCTGGCGTAAACTTAGGATATGATAGAATAAGAAGATAAGGGTTATACTTTAGATAGTGGGTTATGCGGGTGTAGATTATGCATAGATTAAGATTGAATTGTTCCTATAATGTGTCGGGTAGCTTAATTAAGGTTCATGTGCATACGTTTAAGTGCGTGCTTTAGTCGAGGGGTGAGTTTGAGTTCCACGAGAGTGCGACTCCACTTTAATTATGAAATTGTGCATTTATAGTTATTATGCATTTTAATGCACTTGCTAAAAAAATGTTTTCAAACCTAGGGCTCTGACCAGTTTATACTTCTTTCTTGCTATACATATATTGTAATATATTATAGGTGTCCCACCGCAAGGACGCCAGTGATTCTTTTCTATCCAGTGTCCTTGGAGATGTAGCAGATGCGGATTATTGCGAAATTTTGTTATAGCCGCTTCCTATCTTTTGTAAATCTAGTTAAGGATTCATTTTGTATATCGGGTTTATACCCAAGGGTTATATGTAGCACTTTTTTATTTCTCTCCTCAGGATGTTGTATTGTCTGTGACCCGACAACATATTCGGGTATTTTTTTTATTGTACTTATTAGGTTATAACAGAGGTAATTCCTTTTTATCGTAGTGCGTGTGTACATATTATCATGTTCTGTAGTTACTATATTGTGGGTATGATGTTCATTGTATGTTTTTAATATTTTTTTGGCATCCGCTTTTTTTAGTATGGGGTAATTAGCTATATTTATTTAGTATCGACAGTAGATGCTGAGAATGATCCACTTGAGATTCTTGATTTATTTTAGTATAGGGTTGGCCACCCATTATTATTTTAAGCGTGGTGTCAGATCTCCCTCTTTTTAGAGCAAACAAGATTGGTTAGAATAAATGATCTAAGTTGGGTAGAATTTTCAATTCCCATGCTTCTGCGCTCATAGTAATCCAACAATACCCACGATGATCTAGTATGATTTGTTAATTTTTTGGTGCGAACGCTTAGGGCTGAGAACAAGACCACCCTCAGCCAAAAAATGCTTCGAAGGAATCAAGTTATGCCTCTGACTTCAACCTTAACTGGAAAATAAAACCTTCAACTGACCTAAACATATATCGTGAGAATTTTTGGTATTATGACCAAATTTATCCTCTTGGTGATATCATCCTAGAAAAAGATGACCTAAAAATGGATGATATCTGATGGTTAAGTTGATCCAAAGAAGTTTAGGGTGCGTTTAGTTGTGGAAAATAATTTTCTATTTCATTTTCCATATTTTGTGTTATAATTTGATAAAGTATGCCCTCTAAATGGGAATAAGAATGTGATTTCATGGAAAATTATTTTCTAACTTAAGCTAATCTGAAAATCATAAAATACATGTTTTTTAGAATTGCTTAAGTTGAAAAACAGTTTTCCACTCCTCCTTCCCATCTTAATGACCCATTGGTAAAGATATGGAGCAAAACGTGACAATGAAAAATGGAAAATAGTTTTCCACAACTAAATGGGCCCTTAATTTTGAGTCAAACATCTCGACCAAGGCAAGGGTCGGCAACACATTTTAATACACCCAATTATCCATCTAACACACTGATCTAAAAAATGGTGACCCGTAAATGGTACTACCTCTTCAAAATAAGAATGAAATGATTGCAAACTAATCCAATGATGGCAAATTAGGAAAGTTAGTCTTCTCTTGTCCGGAATAAAAATTGGGTAGGCTATAAATTTCCTTATGACCTAGACCACCTCTAATGTTCTTGTATCTAAAATTATTTTTATCCCTGTTGGAGCGGTAATTTTAGAAATTTCTCCTATCTATGTGTCATCTTTTGGGATAATATAGAAATGGTTGCAATATATCATCTCCAACAATTGATGCTTTTATATCTACGGTTAATTTAATCCAATAGAGACCGTGGGTGTTTTAGGAAAATCTACGGCTAAAATATACCATGGATAACTTACATACGTTCCATGTCATATTGGCTAACCACATATGAATTTATACATGTAGAAATTCTGATAGAAATTGTTTATCTAACTCAGCCTCTACACCATTTACTCCTTTGCATAAAAACTCTAGTTGGAGACATTTTTTCCTTCTACTATTTCTAACTTAGAAAATCTATAGGAAGGAAATAACCTTTGGAGTCGGACTTAAGCCAACTCCAACTATTGTTTCTACCTTTATGATTTTCTATATTAGACAAGGAAAAGGTAAAAGTGTTCTCCAACAGGCATTTCCATTATGTAGTGAAAATGACATGGGTGTGGAGTCATATATAAATGTTAAACTGCAATTTCTACATGTAAAATTCCAAATGCAGTTGGAGAATCTGACGTGGATTGACCCACATTGTGTTTGGCCAATAACAAGTAGATAAATACGCAATTAGGTTTACGCACATCACATAGAAAGACCTTTTTGTTGGAGACAATATTCTAAATAGGTTTTTACAATTTTAAAAAACAAGCCGTGTAGATATGGAGTGTTTCTAATACTAGTTTAACACGTAGGATAGAAACAATTTTGGACTCACCAACATTGGAGAAAGCCTTACATGTGCTTCGGCCTAAAATAAAGGATAACTCGAGACCGCTGGATCAAAAATTTTATTCGCATTAAATAAGAATATTTCCTAAGGTTTGAACTTTCCAACAAATAAAAATATCTATAAATGTTTGACAAGTAAGACTATTTGTTAAGTTCAAAGTAAAACCGTTTGAAAGGTTCAATCATTTTGGACACTTTCTTATGCCTTGGCCATTTATGTCTCGACCTATTATACCATGTCCATCAAAGGTTCAACATCAATCAATGTGGACCCCCTCTCATGCCTCGACCATTTATCATTAGGCCTATTATGCCTCGTCCATCAAGGTTTCAACATTAGTCAATTTGGACTCCCTCTCAGGCCTCCGTCGTTTATGCCTCTGCCTATTATGCCCCATTTATCAAGGGTTCAACACCAGTTAATTTAGACTACCTCTCATACCTCGAACATTTATTCCTCAACCTATTATGTCTCGGCCATCAAGGGTTCGAAACCAGTCATTTTGGACTCATTCTTATGCCTCAAACATTTATGTCTCTGCCTGTGTAGCTTTGTCCATTAAGGGTTCAACCAGTATACATTCAAAAGTTCATAGCCTCTAATATCCTATCATTATTAAAGACATATAAAAAGATTGAAGCCTAGAGGCAATTGATGATCCCACGTATGACCTCTCTTCATTATTATGAAGATTTTTATTCTTAGCCTTTATGGGCCAGTCTCTTAAGGTCATGTTCATATAGACAATCTCAAAAGGGACAGTCTCAAAATATTAAGCCAAAATCCGGCAAAATTAAATGAACCTCTACAATTCATGAAAAATGGTCCAAGATCAAGCAAGTGGCATCATCCACGTGGGGAGAATAATCACAGTCCCTAAGCACATTCCAAAATGACTAGTGGAGTGCATCCAATCCAATGGTGGAAATAGAATGAACATTCTCCGTGTGAGTTGAGGTGCACATTATACCCCAAGTCATCACCTATAAATAGAGTTATAATATTAATTGCAAACGAGGTAATTAATTATGTAATAAAACTCTGTAGAAGTCACTCTATAGAGAGATAGTGCTTATACTCTTGTAACTTGTAACTTGTAACTTGTAACTCATCGTAAGTATAAAGTGGAAAATGAACCACTCAACAGTGGATGCAGGCCCAGGTTGGTTGAACCACTCTAGAATTTTGTGTGTTTGATCTTATTTAATGAATTTACTTGATATATTTATTATTTTTAACTCTTTCCCATAATGAGTTCTTATCATGATTCACTGAGCTATCTTCATACTATTTGAGATACCATTTTTGTGTATCATCACTCAAGTTATCACATAAAAGTCTTAGTTGTTCTTGAAAGATTCCATCGTCGTTTAACATTTTCTTAATCCAAAGTAAGTGAGCTCAACAGCTCCCAATCGCAATATGTTCAGCCTCGAATGTAGATAAAGATATACAATTTTTTTCCTACACATCCAACCAATAAGGTTGTTGCCGATATAGTAACAACCCTTAAAGGTTCTTTTATCGTCAACCCCACAATCTATATAATCAACGTCTCTATAGCCTACAGTTGAGTTAGTTGTGTCCTCAGAATACCATAATCATAACTAAGAGTTCCTTTTACATATTTAATTATTCTCTTGACAAATTTTGAGTTACTCGAAAAACATTATATCAGGCCTACTAGACGTGACATACAAATCATATCCATCGGTGTATTACTATCATCTTTTGACATATTTTATGTGGTACTCATAGGTGTCCTAGCATTTTTACAATTTTGAATATCAAACTGAGTGATCAAGTCTTTAGAATATTTGGATTCTAATATAAAAAGTCCTTCGTTAGATTGCTTAATTTGAAGACCTAACATATACTTTAATTCTCCCATAAAAATACATTTGTAACTCCCCACTCATGATTTAAGCAAAGTTTTTCATTTGAGTTAGTGAGGTAGAACAAAGATTATATCATCCATATATACTTGTGTAATTACTATGTCAGACTTTTCCAGTTTAAGAGGTTGATCATTCCCTCCTCTTTTAAAACCATTTGTTTTTATAAACTTATAGGGACATTCATACCAAGCTCTAGGTTCTTGTTTTAGTACATATAGGGCCTTTTCATGCCGATAGATATGGTCAAGTAAATGCGGGCCTTTTGGGTTGTTCCACAAAGAGTTCTTCCTTTAAGATCCCATTTAGAAATGCACACTTTACATCCACCTGGTACAATTTAAGCATAGGTTACATGATACTGCCAAAGCAAGTCTTACTAATTCTAGACGAGTCATTAGAGTGAAAGTCTTGTCCACGTCAATTCCTTCAATCTTATTGTATCCTTGCACCACTAATCGGGTTTCGATTCTAATAATAATACCAATTCCATCGGATTTGTTTTTTAAAATCCATTTAGTTCCAATTACTTTGGAATTATTTGGCCGAGGAACTAGATACTAAGAGTCATATATCTTAAATTATCCCAACTCTTCTTGCATGGTGTTAATCCAAGAATAATCGTTAAGGGCCTTTATTACATTTTTAGGTTCAATTAAAAATACAAAACATATGTAATTTTCATTGATATTTATCTGGGATATGGTCCAAACTGGCACACGAAGATCCCCCACTATATAGTCTTTAGGGTGATCTTTGAAAACCCAATTAAGCACACTTAGCTCCTCTTCTGGTAATGATACATAATCACTTGTTTGATCTATATTGATATTAATTTCAAAAATATGTTGAGTAATCTAATCTACAAGTATTTCATTATCTTTACAAGTTAGGGAAGTGGTTGTGTCATTTATGACAACATTAATTGACGATTGGATGGTTTTAGTTCGTAAGTTAAAAACCCTATAGGCTCTACTATTTTGTGCATAGCCTATAAATATTGCACAGTCTCCCTAAGTATCAAATTTGGCAAGTAGTTCTCGATCTTTACAAATAAAATAGATAGTCTCGAAAGTTCATAAATATTTCATATCAGGTTTTTATTTAACCAAATTTTGTAAGGTGTTATTTTGGAATTTTTTGGTAAGTAAATCCTATTTATCAAATAACAAACGGTTAAATCCTCATCATCCTAAAATTACTTGCGGGGGTTCTTAGCATGAAGAATAACCCTGGACATTTCTTGTAGAGTTATATTTTGTGTTCGGTCATGCTATTTTGTTGCGGTGTTTTATGTGCATTAGACTCATGGTTATAACCATTTCCTACACAATATTATATTAGTCTTTTCTCTTTGAATTCACCACCTCTATTACTTTTATTATGATGTACCTGGGTATCTTTCTCATTTTTTATTTTTAACTAAATTTTAAAACAAAATCAGCAAATGTCTGATTTCTGTTTCATTAAAGTGACCTAGGTAAATATACTATAATCACCAACAACTACCAAAATGTAACTACTTCCATATAGGTTTGTGCTTCTGGTAAGACACATTAGTAATCCTTTTTTGAAATCGAATGGATTCGGTCTTATACATATGCGAAGAAGGTAATAAAAAAAATAAAGAAGAACTCATCTTCTTTCTTTATCACTTAGGAGCCGTGTGAGATGAAAGTATTATGTGGATCTTCTCATTTGAGGAAAAAGATCGGCTCGTCTTAGGCCGTGCAAAGTGACTTCTAATTTTTTTTTATCTTTAGTTTTAAAATACCACATGTCGATCATCTGTGGTTATGAAAGGGTTATAATGGCACTTGTGTCTAGGGAAGTGTGCTCATTGTTCCAAGGCAGCTAATGTGTTCCCCAAGCGTGATTCCAATCTTTTTTTTTTCAAAAAACAATCATTACCACATTAAATAAGTATAAAAACCTATCTCAGACGTCTTTTCACCCTTTTCGACATCATCTCCTTCACATGAGCTTTTCTATAAAGGAAAACTTCTTCCCGACACCCAAACTCCTTCTTTTTTGGTAAACCGTTCTCTCTTTCTGCCATTTGCAACTGATTCTTTGCTTGAAAACTCATGCTCCAACGAGCTTTTTCAGTTTCCAACCATTTTCTAGTAGAGATTAAGCAATTTTTGAGTTGCCTTTTACAATTCTAGGTTACCAGGTACATACATTCACGAATTCAAACTTTCTAGGGTTTTTCCTCTAGAATTTCTTCTATTTCTATTGAGATTCTTTATTTTATAATGTTTGTTGTTACTGGATTAGTATTTTGTGTTATTTGTTTAGAAATACACACGTCTAGGTGGGCATTGAGTTAGTTGACCTAGGTTATTAGAATTAGGTCTTTTATCAAGTTAAAGCCCCAAAGACTTGGTTTTAGTCAATCGTATAGATTAGCCCACAAACCTTATAATTCCTCCTTTATGAGGCATGGACCTTGGGTTAACAGGTGGTTAGAACACCTTGCAAAGTTAAGCGTGCAATTTTCTTGCATTTACACTAAATATTCCCAACTGCAATTCAAACTATTTGTCCTGAGGAAGAGCCTGGTCATCCCAAGTACACTCCCCAAGATCCTTCGTTAATTAGTTCCACCCCATAGCCCCTAAATCGAGAGTATGGATCACCCAAGATTGTGGGTTTTAAGTATTGAAGTTTTATGCCACCCTTCAATTGGTGTTAGTTTGGTCAACACTATTTCAGACATTTCCATTGTAAACCTACAGTCTCTAGACGATGAGGTGATGGCTGAGAGGCCTAATCTGATGACTTCCCCCGTTGTTGTGCCTCTTACTAAAAAGATCACTTCTGGTAATTCTAGTGATCGGTAAGTCCCTGCCAATACCAGGGCCATATACCATGTATGTGACCTTATTAAGGAGGTTAAGGATGACCTAAGGGATTGGTATGGCCTTTCTACAAACACCACGATGAGACTGCCTAATTATGATGAGAGGGTTTATGATCGGACAAATATCGAGGATATTTGATTCCCCATATGGGATCTTCAGGTTAGAGTTCGTCTACCCCTACACCTAGTTAAAAGGTTGATCCTCAAGGTCTATGGGTTTTTTCTAACCCAACTCCCCACAATGCCTACAGAATAATTTTAGGGTCTATGGTGTTTTAGCGTCATCGGCTTCGATATCTCTAAGGATATTTTTAGGTTTATACATGGCATAAAGGACAATATCAAGGTTTATGGTTACTATTATTTTGCTCCTAGGAAGTCTCATTTGAGGATAGTGAAGGTTGTTTAGACAATCAATAATAGTTGAAAGAACCATTTTATATTCTTGAAAGGTGTATGGGAATTTTGATCACACGAGACTGGTCAATTTTGTACTATTCCATGTGAGTGGTGTGAGCCGAAGGAAATTGGTAAAAACTCTTCCTTAATTTCTTTATAATTCCTTTTGAATAACTAGAAGATGACTTAAGGTCCAAATTTTTCAATGAAAAAGGCTCTTGAGTTTCCCGTATACTGAGAGAATTAGTGGAGATCACTTGTATGCCTAATCCTCCCAAGTTCGAGGGCATATTCTCTCTATTTAAGTTCATCAGTTTTGGGTACAAAACTCCTTTGGGTGGTGTTACTCCTTAAGATATATTGGTACCACTAGAAGAAGAAGGTCCAGCTGAGTCTGATATGAGGGTAAAGGCCGAGGTTGAAAAAGATGAGGATTTTTTACCAATTGTTTTAGGTCATCTCCCATTATTCCTTGTAATGTGACTAACTATTGAGTTTTTGTTCATATTCTACTCCCACTACTTTAGATTTTAGAGTTAAACCTTCTAGTGGCTTGGATCCTCTGCCAGTTGATTATACTTCTCTTGCAAATGCTCGCAAGAAGAAAATACAATAGGATGTTAAGAGGAAGGTCGAGGTTGAGTCTAGAACTAAACATGAGGCCAATATTTATGCTTATAGAAGAGATAAAGTTGATGGAATGGCTGAGGTTGGAGCATGAAAGAGGAATAATGTTACTGCCAAGGTTAAAGGCAAGGGGCAAATTATTTCATCAGATGACCACCCTCCTGCTGGTACCAAGAGACCCTTGGGGCATGTGGATATTGATATGCCTAATACTGGTACCATGGCTGCGAAAGTCTTATGATAAAGTCGATGCCCAGGGCTCAGACATGCTGCGACACCTTATGGTTGTAGCACCTATTAAGGCCACGGCTGCATTCTTAGCAGGCCACAACCAAATTCCTCTCCAATAGTACATACCCTACCACAGACTTAGCCAAATCAACATGTACCTGCCACATATCCTACTTCTAGAAGGAATCCGTACTTACACCACTTATCCATATGTTATGTTCCCCAAAAATGTGACACCACCTTTTTACTTTTATAAATAGAAGTACCTACCTTATTATCAGGGGGAAATTTTGGCAGGGAAGCCCTACCCAAATATCTAGACACACTATCTCTCTAGAAGATCTTAGGATACCTGGGCCACTACTATCCATAACCCTCTATAAACTTCCTCTATAGGTTGTATCCTACGGTGCTCAGAAATATATTTCTCATGTATTCAACTCTCTCTTTCTCTTGTACGCATCCAACAAAAAACTAATCTTGTGTTAATGATTGTACATCATGAGAGTAAGGCCCCAAAAGTGGACATAGGCTCGTTTTATAGCCGAACCACAATATATCTTGTGTTATTACTCTTTATCCACTTGTTTATGCTTTTATACTTGATATGATGGTTTATAATGACCTAAGCATGATTTCTTGCATCATCATTTTTGCGTCACCTGTAGGAAATGAGGTGTTTTACCAAGTTTCTTCTCAAACCGGGTTTGTAACACCTTAATTCATCCACGGGAACCCCATGTCATTGTACAAAGGGTGAGATCTTGGTTATTAAACCCATATTTTACTCATAAACTCCCTGAGGGGATTTCTTATGCTTGGATCTGCTTTATAGGCATATGCCCTTAGATTTATTCTTCTCTCCCCAATAATGTTACTCTACTTAGTTTGCGTTGAAAAACTCCATAGGCCATGGACTCATAAAGGTGTGGGTAATTAGGGATGAACCCATCCATGTCTATCTCTGTTGATGCTACCAAATTAGTGCTACTTCACACGTTAAGGACTTTTGTGTCTTTAGTTGGCTCTTAGAGGACCTTTTCAGTCTTGTTTTGTGGAAGAACCCTTCGATGCATCCTGTTAGATGCGGCCTGGCATGCTAAGTGCCCATAGGTCGCATCCCCTATGCAACAGCCTTACTAATTTTTCATGTTTTGGTACATTATTGTCTTCAATTATTAAAATTTAAGCATTGGAACCGAAGATGCCATGAAATGCTTAACCCCCCCCCCCCCCCCCCCCCCCACACACACACAATGGTCCTAATGGCTTATAAGTCGAATCGTATTTGCGAAAGGCAAGGTCAAGTTATTAATAAAATCAATAATTCAATGGATAATGTTCAGCTAGGCGATTGTCCTAAGGATCGCGAAACTGTCTAAGATAGGTTATGATACCCTGTTTAACTAACTTTTCAATTATTTTACCACCTGGAGCAAAGGGTTCGACAAGTTGGTTCATCCGACGAGACACGTGCATGATCGAATTGAAGCCTGGTGGACGATTTCTTGTGGAGGCCATGGCTGTAGCATCATATCATTTATAGGACATGACTTCATCCCTCTCTACCTTCAAAGTCCACATCTACCTATTTTTAAATAAAAAGGGTGCGGTCGTTATTAAGAGGCTGCATACCTATGTACATACTTGATTTTATTTGCATACTTAAGTCTTCTCACCATGGTTTTGTTCATCTTAAAGTATATTTCTAAAGGCTAACTCAACAGAAGCTATGGAGGGAAGATCTGAATCACGTCCTCATAAGAATAAAGATGTGGCCCACATGATGAGATGCATCAACTACTTATATAATTGCCAAGCCTCCCTGTAGGGCTAGATTAACCTCTTAGGACAGAGGGTTATGATGCTAGAGTTTGTAACATTTACTTTTATACAGAAGGCTGCGACATCGAGAGCAACAAAGGACAAGGCCATAGCCGAAGCCCCGAATAGGAAGAGAAAGCAGGAGAAATCGAAGGAATAAAGGCCCTATGAGAGCTACACACCGCTGAATTTTAGTTTGGAAGATATCCTTGATATCATCAAGGAAAAGAAATTTCTCAAGTGGCCAGAAAAGATCATGACCCCGCCTCATAAAAGAGACAAGATTAATTGGTGTTGCTTCCATCAAGATAACGACAACCCCACGAATGAGTGTTTTTCTTTGAAGAATAAGATTGAAAGGCTCATCAAGAAAGGGATGATCCAGAAGCTCCTAGGGGATGTAGCCCTTAACTGAGACACCAGCATGCCTATCAATATTTCTGTTTTTGTTCTGAAATATTTTTAAAGTGAAACTGATTATTCTAAGCTTAACTTTATATTTCTTGTATTTCTTGAACAATCATATACATCGTATAGATAAATGACTTTTTCATCTTTGAGTTATTACTCTACCAATCGAAAATCTTATGAAAGTTTCTCATCTTTATAGGTTTGAAGAAAACCTAACATCCAATTATCCCAAAGATTATAGCATAAGGGAAAAGGAAATTGTAGAAGAAGCGGGAGTGATGGCCTTAAATGTCATTTAACACCCCTCGCATCATGAAGGATTTCGTAGTCTCGGGATGCTTTTAATAGCCTTTGGGGCTCATAATACCCTTTATTAGCTTTCGAAGACACAGGATGTTTCTATTAGTCGTGGGTTGGCTTGATAATACCCTTATTTAGCCATGGGGGCTCATAATACCCAACTAGGGATGATTTGATAATACCCATGTATAACCGTGGGTAGCTTGATAATGAACTAAACCTAATAAGGCTTGAAAATGACCCAAATCTAGAAAAAAGGTACGCGGGTAAGCAATGTGGGCCACAGACTCTGATGTTCGTGACAAGGGAAGAAATTCCCAAAAGTCCACAACAATCTAAAATTGCTGCCACAAGAATTATACAAGTGTCTAAAGTTTGGAGGCACTAATACAGATGGCCGCGGCCACCCACAACCAATTTTGTTGCTAAGTCTAAGATACTGCAACTCGTTCCTAAAGTCTAAAACAATTAAAGAAGACTGCGACAGGCATATCAAGTAGGCAAAGAACACTCTTACATGACTATGACAATTAATTTAAAAGTTATTAATTCATACTGGCCGTGGAAGGGTTATTAAAGCACATTATAACCAACTGTATAAATCTAAAATAACAAGAATATAAAGCATCCAAAGATAAAGGCTGCAAAATGTTCAAATACAAATTTAACAAGTTCAATGTTTGAATATAGCAAAAATATTAGTTGCAAAGTTAAAAGATGTCGAGGGCCAATAAATAACGGAAATTATATCAATTGTGGAAATAAAAAAATACAAGTTCAGAATTAAAAGTATAAGTCAAGATGCCACATCCTCTTCTTCATCTTCATTATCCCCTTCCATGGCAGTCCCAGTTTCCTTCTCTACCTCAGATGTCATAAGCTCTTCACGTTACTTCTTGGCCAGCTCCTCATAGTCTTCAAGTCTTAAATACAGGCAATATGATTAGGGTTGTTGAACTTCCAAGCTTAGATGTTGTCTTTGTCTTTTGAATAATTTTTGTTAACCATATGCCTTATCTCCTTCTAGTCGCTGATGTATACATTATGGTTGAGGAGGAAGAAGTCCCGTGAAGTCTTAAAATGGGTTACAGCATCTTCAGTTACCTTCTCCAAGGCTGTGATATGTACCCCATCCTTTTGCTTAAGGGCTACAGCATGGTCGTCATTAGGCTTCTTCAAGTCTTCGGTATGCCTATGAACCAGGTCTCCATTCCTCTTCTAGACCTGATTGAACTTATCTTCAAAGGTTGTAGCCTACTTTGCAGCCTTTACATCCTTGGCCTCGGTAATCTTAAAGGCTTTCGCAGCCTACTTGAAGTTATCCACCGCCTCCTTTTGGGCAGTGGTTGTGGCCTCAACCTTACCATCTATCTCAATCTTATATGCTTGGAGCGCAACCTCAGCATATTTCTTTCTATCCTCAAAGGATGAAGATCTGGCACCCTCCCGCTGAGACTTATGGACATCTTCTGCAGCCTTACAAAGCTTAAAGAGCCCTTCATATTTGTCCCTTTGGGATATGGTAACCTACGCATCCTATAGAAAAACATCCAAGGTATTAACACAAGTAATATAAAGTTCTATGGAGATAAAGAAATTTTAATTACGACTTAACCTCAGCAGACTGTGCAATAAGTATTCTTCATGGTCCTCCGCGTACACCCTCATCTACTAAGTGGTGGAGTTCGGCAGTGTCCACGACCTTCCTCATTTTTATACTAAAGTGCAAGTTGTGTCCAAGGAAGATATAGGATCAGTCTATCTTAGATGAGGCTGCAAACATGCTCCATCATCTATTTCTACCCGACTTTAGGGGGTGGGCAGATTGGCATTAACTGGCATGACGGTCCACAGAGGGGGCCCTCTGTTAAAGACATAGATGTGGATGGATGGAACATGGTCATTCCACTCAGATGAGGAATCAAGGCATGTCGCGAACATATTTGGCCCTATATCATCATCAAAGTGTTGTGGGAATGCGAAAACACCCACATTTTTTTAGCAAAGTGGCCGAGCATTATCACCAGGGGCAGTATCCTTTCCAGTTAGAGTCACAATCGCTTTCTCATCTTGGGGGGTTATTTCCTTAGTTACCATATTCCTATATTTTCTCCTCTTTTATGGAGTCTGGTTCAGACCTTAGACGGTCTCATCCAACTCATCTAGTTGGGAAAGTAAGAGAGTCATATTGATCTCTTTCATGGCCCCTCTTGAAAAAGGATGTCAAAAAGTTTACCAAGTTAAAAATAATGCCGCAGAAACAGAAATAGAATTGAAGTCATAGAAATATTTTAAAGTTATACCTTCTGCAACAACCATTGGAACTTTGTGTGCTGGGTAATATCTGCACTTGAAAAGTGACCACAAAGTCACCACGTGAGAAAAAGTCTTTTGGTTGTCATTAATTGAGACCCTAGTCTCAATTCTTTCCCTTTCCCTTCTTGTGGGAATTAGACATGCACGAACTGTGGACAAGGTGTTAGCAAAGGCTTCATACATTGTTAAACTGAAAATTAAAGGCCACAACAAATGAAAAATTAAAAAGACAAAAAGAAAGGCCGCGACCTTGTTATACCTTCTATAGGAGGACGACCCCACTTCTACGGCACCCTAACTTCTCTCTCCCTCTCATTCTCCTCTGGGTGCATCTCCCAACTGTCCCCAGATATAAAAAAGAATTTTCCCTTCCAGTTCTTAACACTGGAGGGCCTTTACCTCATCAAGTACCTACTGCCACTACGCAAACCCATGGAGAAGTACCATGGGTCATCCACGGAGTTCTCTTTTGGTCTGTGGAAATCAAAGAACTCCGGGGCGTTTATATCTCTCTTGAAATGATTCTTTTAGAAAACCAGTGCAATAAGGATAACCCTCTATTCATTAGGATCAACTTGATCTGGGGAAAAGTTCATGAAATTTAGGATTTTTTAATGGGAACTGGAATAGGTTGCCGCATCCCTAGGAGAAAAGCATGAAGGGAAAAGTAAACCTTGTTATCTGGGATCGCAGAGCATGACCTCTGCTCTACAAATGACAACATACAAAATATTCCCTATGGGAACTCACAAAACCACGGCCATGGCAATCAGCCACTCCTCATTCATAATATAAGGGTGATGAAGTGCTGCAGGCTCCCTTTCAGACATTTGGCCGCATTTAGAAGTCTCGGCCTCATTATTCCTGACCTATGTAGCCACAATTGACGTATGAGTTGTTGTCGCAGCATCCACTTCAGTAGGGGGATGGTTGTTTGAACCATCATCTTGCTCTGTCCTATCCGTAGCCTCTTTGGGATCCTTACAGTTGGAAGAATTCTCAAAATCAAAGTTTATTTTCACACAGTTTGGGCGATCCTTAAGTCTATAACCCACTGGTCTTCAAAGGTTTTATGTGAAGCACTTCAGGAGGAGAAACCCCAAAGTGTCTCTTCCAAAAATCCTCTAAATACTCCCAAGTATTCCAATGCATAAGATCGCAACAAGAAACCTATAAAAGTAGAAGGGCTCCACAATTAGGTGTTGTAACTGTTATGATTAGAAAATAAGGTGGCCATTGTAAAGGACACGGTAGCTTATGATAAAATGGAAAGTAGGAAAAGAAATTTACAAATTCAACTTAGAATAAAAGTTGTAGCCAAGTTCCATTCAAAATTTCCTGCCAGGTTGCAGTAACGAGAACAAAGGATTACAACATAGGGAAGTGTGAAGTTAAAATCATATGTCGCAACTAGTTAGATCAAATTCCCTAACAAGCCACGGACAGGGGGAGGTAAACAGTTTGGTTTGATGATTTCTAAGATCAAAGGCAAAAACCCAAGGGTTTTGAACACCAAGAACAGCCTATGGGTGTTCTTGTCCAAAAGTTAAATCCAAAATGGGAGCTAAGCTATAAATCTACCCAGAAAATTCCCTATGGGAAAAATCCTATTCTAATGGCCTAGAATTATGTGCCAACCACACCAATTGAATTCAATACCCAATTCACAAAAATGGCAAGCATACCCAAACCAAAGTTCCTTATACCCAACAGTCATATTAAAACTTTTATCTTGATCCATCTAATCTAACTCAACTATATTATAGAAGACATGGATTAACGAATATTAAAAATATTTCGTGCAAGCAATAATCAAACTAGATTTACCAAAGAAAACTAGTGAACATAGAAAAATCAAGGAAGAACATGGGTTTACAGAATCGAAGAAGAATTATCCTAAGGACCAACCTGGAAAGAGAATAATTGATTGAAGAAGAAAATTCAATGCCACAAACAGACACAAGCCGCCTCAAACCACTGCCAAAACTTCCACAACTGGCTTGAAATTGTCTCCTAAAATACCAAACGCTTAAAGCTCTCAAATATGTTTAACAAGTAATGATTGGATGACCTCAACCCATATATATAAGAGGGTGTTAAAAGTTGAAGCGTTACAGCTTACTGGCTGCGGCCTCTTTTCGCATCCCGATCAAAGGAATTATGAAGACTATTTACAATGACCCCGCGTCCCTCGGCATAAATCATAGTCGCAACACCAATTCGCAACCTCAGGGCATTGAGGCTTGTGGGATTATTGATATGCCCAACACTGGTACCATGACCACAGAAGGCTTATGACAAAGTCACTGCCTGGGGATCAGATAGGTCGTGACACCTTATAGATGTAGCACCTATTAAGGCCACAACTTCATTTTTAACAGGTCATGACCACATTCCTCATCAGTAGTACTTACCCTACTACAAACTTAGCCAAATCAAAATTTACCTACCAGTTGTCTTACTTCTAGAAGGATTCCCTACTTATAACATTTATCCACATGTCACGTGTCCCAAGCATGTGACCTAACCTTTTGAATTTTATAAATAAAAGTTCTCGCCTCATTATCAGGGGGATGATTTTGGCAGCGAGGCCCTGCCCAAATCTCTAAACTCTCTCTAGAAGCTCTCAGGCTACCTGGGCCACTACTGTCTGCAACCCTCTATAGACTTGCTCTACAGGTTGCATCCTGCAGTGCTCAAAACTACATGTCTCATATATTTAACTTGTTCTTCCTCTTGTACGCCTCTTATGGAAAACCAATATTATGTTAATGATTGTGCGTAGTGAGAATAAGGCCCCAAAAGTGGATGTAGGCTCGTTTTATAGCATAATCACTTTATATCTTGTGTTATTCCTCTTTATTCACTTATTTGTTTTTTTATACTTGATATGATGGTTGATAATGATCTAAGCATGATTTCTCACATCATCAGATATTGAAGAACAACCATCTCGTCGGTTATTAAAGAGAGTAGAGTCTTCTAGCCGCTACCCCGTGGTGGAGGAGTACAAGTTAGATTTTGAAAACTCTATGACTGACGACCAGATTATGCAGGATAAAGACTCCATCTTCCATCACATGGGTAATGTTATAGATGTGCTCGGCTACTATGGGCACATACCAAACTTCGAGTTCTTTAGGAGTTTGGATGCTGACACCGTATGGGGGGTTTCCAACATACAGCCTATGTGGTAAGTTCATTCCATGTTGTACATTTATTTGCATTATCTTCTTGCCAGACTATTTGTCGACCTAACTATATTCCTTCTCAGAGCTCTATGGTTGGAACTATTCTTTGATAGAAGTTTATATCCAACCATGTTGCCTATGATGAACATAAATAGGACAATTTGTAGATATTTGAAGAGTTGGATGACCTAAAGAAAAAGTGTAGTCAGCTGGAGGAGAGGGATAATGAGTTTGTCAAAAAAAGAAAGGCTTTTAGCTATGTTGAGGAAGATATCAAATAGTTGATGGAGTAGGTTTCCACTGATGCTGTAAATATCCAAATTATTGATGAGGATATAAAAATTCCAATGAAGATGTTTATAAATCCAATGAAGATTTTGCCCAAGAAGAGGAAAATGCTATCAAATAGTTAAAATCTTCTATAGACTACAACCTTAATACCACAAACTTCTTCTTAGAAGGTTATGACGAGCTAAAGAAGAGGATCTTGATGCATTATCCTGACATAGTGAATGTTATTAGTAAGTGGGAGGGTGACAACAAAGAGGCTATAGCTATGGCTGTCGAGATATTGATGGAGGTGGATGAGCCCACTACAGAGGATGAGGAGACTGATGAGGATGATCAGACTATTACTGAGGATACCAGTCTTTCCATAGCTCCAGAGTCTTTCTAAGACACCGCTATGATCGATGCTGCTACTGTTGATGCTCCTCAAGTTGCCATGGAAACTGAAAAATCTATTGTGGCTTGAGTTCTCTGCCTCATTACCCTCGTGAAACTTTATGTATTTTGTAATTGTTTCTTTTATTTTAACGATATTTGTTAACTTTTTTACCATTATCTGTAATGATCATCTAACTCTTTTGCTTGCTATCAATAAAACTTAATTTAACTTCTTGTTTACATATATGTGTTGTCTGTTTTATTTTTTGCCAAGTTATTTTAATCGGATAAGATATTAGGCCCCACCTGTAATGAAGTGTTTGAGAAAAATATTTTATATCAGTAAGTCAGATATTGTCAACCTCCCAGTTAGTTCTAGTCTTTTGGTATCATGGTTGGATCTTATCAACCTGCCATGTGAACTTACTAGTTGTTTAATGTTGATTTTGGCCTTCCAGTATTTTATTGTTATAATTATGTGGTCGGATATTTTCGTCCAGATCTTCCTTACTACCTACCAGTTTGGACGAACCTGAGTTATCCTAACTTTAGATCTACCATTTCTTGTGCTAGCTTAGCGGTCATATGGATGAATCTTATCATCCTTCTCATGTGTCAGCATTGGTTTCCAAAGTAAACAAAATGTACTAGGATTTATCCTTGCATCAGTTAATTGTGGTCAGGTCTTGTCGGCCGCATGCCTACACTGGATTTCCCAGATTTAGCTAAACTTCTTGATCGTGAATTGCGCACGATGAGGCCATTCATGAAGTATGGTTTGAATCGTATATTCTAATACGTTAGACTTTGAGATGTCTTCAGCCTAAGCTTCTTGAACATATCTCCCAGTGATGAAACAAGTATTGAAAAATAAAGAAAAGATAGAAACGAAAATATATGTAGAGGAGGAAATTTGATTCTTATTAATTATTGAAGACTAATTATAAGGAAATGAAAATGTTGTTTATATAGTAATTTGGTCATCCGAACTGTAATCTGCTTTTCATCACTGATAATATTTTCTGAGGTGGTTTGCATACTATGGATTCTTGAATTACTCACTGTCTAAGGTCTCAATCCGGGAAGTCCCAGGTTGTACAATAACATAAATTATGATTGAGCCATGTAAATTTGTTTACAATTTATTCCCTTTTTGGATAACCTTCTTAAAAACATAGTCCCCTTACTTTAAGATGCTCAATTTACTCTTTTATTATATAATCGAGAAGTTCATTACTGGTAAGCTGCCAAGTGAAGCACTGCTTGCTCCTTGACTTCCTCCATGATATCTAAATCTAATCTTCAGATTAAATCACTTATGGATGAGTTGAACTAGAGTACTCTGTGGTTGAGCAATCCGATCTCAATTGGCACGATTGCCTCTGTTCCGAATGCTAACATAAATGGGGTATTACCAGTGGCTCTCCTCGGAATTTTTCGGTAAGCCCAAAGTATAATGTGCAACTCATTAATCTAGTTACCTTTGGCATCATCCAATATTCTCTTCATTCCATCCAAAAGGGTTATGTTCGTGATATCTATTTTTTCGTTGCATTGAGGATGAGATGGGGTTGGGTGTAGTTTCTTAATTCTCGACCAAATGTAGTGATCTTCAAACTTGTCATTATCAAATTGAGTACCATGGTCAATGATGAAGGCGTACGATATCCAATACCAATAAATGATATTGTTCCATATGAAGTAAAAAAAAACTTATTGTATAACATTTCGACCATCGGTTCATTTTATACCCATTTGGTGAAATAATCAACTACGATGACCATGTTTTTTAATATGCCCTTCATTTTCGTCAATGAACAGACTCGGACTATTTCCCACATGGTAAAAGGCCAAGGGAGGTGATTGGCACCAATGCATCTCTTGCTATCTTATGAAACATGACATACCTCTAACACTTATCACACTACCTTACGTAGTTAGCAAAATATTCTTTTATTATTAGCCAATAATATCCTTGCATGGCGACTCACTTCACCAATGACCTGCCTGCTTAATGGGCTCCGTATGAGACATCATGGACTTCTTTAATCAGATCATGAACTTCAGTGGGATGAACACATCTGAGCAGCGACACAATAAATCTCCGTTTGAACAATTTTCCTCCTTCGAGCATATATATTGCCACCCTATAGAGGGATCTCCTTGCATTCTTTAGATATTTCGATAGTGCGTCGATCTCTATGTATGTTGGGATGGTATCCATCCAAGATGGCCCCACTTTAAACTCCATTATTTATTCAATGATGTGATGAGATAACATCTCAACTAGCCTAACCTTCGAAGTTTAGTTCGAGTAACTGCTGCTAGATGAGCAAGTGCATCTTTTATGGCGTTCTCAGCTCTTGGAATTCTGTCCATCTGTATGGCCAAGAACCTTGGCAATAATGTTTTCACCTTCTCTAAATATTTCACCATTGACTCCATTTTGGTTTCGTAAATTCCTAGGACTTAGTTCACTACCAACTGAGAGTCGATGTGTGTCAAAAACTTCTCTGCACGCAATGATATTGCTAATCCCAATCATGTGACATGGGCTTCATACTCTACCTAATTATTGGAGGCCTTAAAACTAAATCGCAGTGCATACTTGACATCAACACTACTACGCATGTTGATAATTAACCTTACTCCACTTTCGTTGGCACATGATAAACTATTTACAAACAAGTGCCACACAAGAGGATCCTTTCTAAAATTTCCCTCGACTAGACATTTATTTTTTAACAACTCTTTCTTCTCCTCCAAGTCATGATCCATTTCTTCCCGTTGAAATGATGACTTTGGTCTGTTGCTGATCTGGTCGACTAACTTTGTTATTGATCTCTCATTCGTAGATGTCTATTCAGTTGGCTTTATTAGATCTCTGTTCTGTAAAAGTATTCTATTCTATCTTTACTATTGAGCTCTCTTTCTTAAAAGTCTGCTCTATAGTTTTCTCCTCGTATGTGAATTTTTCTATGAATTCGGACTTTTCTTAGACCTTAATCAACATTATAGGATCATAGAGTATGTGATACCCTCATAGTTCTAAATCTTAAGCATCAGTCTGCCTAATTTCTTAAGTTTTTGAACAGTTTGTCATAGAGGAAGGTTTATATAAATGACAATGGTATGTCCTTAAAAATACGATTTTATTCTCTGAAAATCTTTAATCAAATCCGATGACAACTTGTCCAGTCTAGGGTACCATATTTTAGCTCCATGGTATGGCTTACTAGTATAGTAGATGTCTATTTTACTCCATATTCTTATCGGACCAATGCCAATATGACTGCCAACTCAGATATCACTAAGTACAAGTAGAGATTTTTAGCTAGAATTGATCTTGATAAAAAAGGCACAGATCCTAAATACTTACTTAATTCTAAGAAGCTTCTTCACACTCTTCATTCCACTCAAAGGTTTTTCAGAGCCCCTTGAAAAATAGAAGACACCTATAAGTTTCCCTTAAAATAAATTGGTTCAGAGTGGTTATTCATCCCATTAGGCTTTGTATCTCCTTCTTACTGTTGGGAGGCTGTATATTGACTAACGATTGGATCTTATCAGGGTTGGCCTATATGCCCCTCTGATTGATGATAAATCCTAAGAACTTTCATTCTCGAGCTCTAAAAACACACTTTATTTTATTCGAATTCATTTGATACTTCTCCAACCGATTGAATGTTCGGGAGAGGTAACTGATGTGATTGACTACTTTCTTACTCTTTGTCAGTATATTAACCATATATACTTCCATAGTCTTTCTGATCAGCTCTTCGAAGACTGTATTCCCCAACCTTATCTATATTGCTCCATCATTTTTTTTATCTCAAAGGGCATAAAATTGTATCAATTTATACTCCAGCTTTTAATAAATGAGGTTTTATCGTTGTCCTCAGGTTTCTTCCTCATCTGGTTATATCTTGAATAAGCATTCATAAACTGCGCATCTAATGCCCACCAGTGGTGTCAACCAACTGGTCAATTCGAGGAAGAGGTTAATGGTCTTTAGGGAAAGACTTATTGAGGCCAGTAAAGACTCACATGTACCACTTGTCATTTTTCTTCGGAACCATAACGATGCTCGAGAGCCACTCTAGGTATTTAACATCCTCAAAAAGTTTTTTCAACTTGTTAACCTCCTCATAGAAGGTCATGTTCTTCTCCTATCTAAACACAAGGCATTTCTATTTCACGGGCTTCGTGTCCTTTATGATATTGAGCATGAGAAATTAAGGTTTGATGAATAAACGACATGTCCTCATGACTCCAAGGAGTCACATTATCCCTCTACCTTAGAAAGTCAACTAGCTCCTTTTTTAGGGTAGGATACAATGACGAGACGATATGAATCGTCCTTTCTTTATGCTTTTCGACCAGAACCACTAGTTCAACCTTCTCCAAAACCTCACCTGTGACCATCTTATCTTCATCTCAGGGATCTAAAGTCTCAATCTAATAAGTCGTGGTCAATTTTTTCTAATCTTTCTTTGCCAGCATGTAGTACCATTTTCAAGCTTCTACTCGATTTCCCTCTACCACACTAACTCTGTGTCCTGTAGGGAACTTCATGCACTAATAGACAGTGGAAGGCATAGCTTCTTACTTTTTCAAACCACCCCGCGAAGGATAATATAATAAGCCCAGTGGATGTTCTCGTCTAGGATAAGAAATGTATTATATATGTTCAACATATAGGACATGTGCTAATGATGACCTCTAAATCAATAGTTCCCAAGGGGAACACTTTCTACCTCAAAAAAATAATAAGAGGCATATAATATGCCTTCATCCTCCTACCCTTTAACCTTAATTTCTTAAAACAACTGTAGAATAAAACATCTACATAACTGACATTGTCTACAAAAATTATCACTACTTTACTTTCCTACACTATCTTGGTGAATACCAGAGGGTCGTCGTGCGGATAAAGAGCACTAGATAAATCATCAAATAAAAACTAATAATGAGATGATATTTATTTACATTCGAAGGATGAGTGATATTCGGAGTGTGTCCTCGTCCATGATCATGATGCCTCTGCCATAGCTGACCTTCACCAACCATCCAGAAGTGGGATGTTGTAACTCTACATGATCAGGCTTGACCAATACTGACTTGGCTGATGGAATAACTTGGGATGCCTCAGCCTTGTCCTTCAGTATGGCCAAGATGAGTTACCTGCATTGTTCTCAGAGATTGAGCATTCTCATCCTCGGCCTCACCCAGACCGACGAGGACATGCCGAGACTAATCAACAACACAGTTGTCAACTCTTCAGTGGTTCATGAATCTACAAGTCTAACCTTGGCCAATATGGTCAGCCGAGTTCATGTTACTGACAAAGCGCATGCATTGGGAGATGCGTGGATATATGCGCATGGATGTGTGACATACGTGAACTAAAACTGTTATACCTAGATCATTCTCTCACGTGAGGGAATATTTTATTATCATGACATACATGTGACGAAGATAACTTGCTTGTCCTCATTGGCTAGGAACATTATGCACATGTTTATTGTAGCCTTGGGGGTGCAATACACCCCTAAGGCACTATAAATACATCTCATCTTCTTCATTGTAAAGGATCTCTTAATCAAAACCCTAGCAAAACTCTGATCATTTGTATCCAAAAGAGGGAGAAATATTGAGTGTTGTAACCCAGGCCATTAGAACCATATTTGTTAGTGAATTTCACTCTCACACGCACACAATGGACGTAGGCTCCGGTTGAACCACTTAAATTCTAGTGTTCTTCCTCTTCTCCTCATCTCTCTCTACTGTTATATTGCTATATTTCTGTTGTATTTCTGCCATTGTTGTACTGGTGTGAGCTTATTCATCACTTTGACCTGACGGTGCTATTTCTAATAATGGAACACAGTTCAAGAACGTCTCCTTTCTTAGAAAAATATTATGAATGAATCAACATCAAGCAGTTCTTCTCTGTTCCTGGCTGACCCAGGCTAATGGGCAAATAAAATTAACAAATCGAATGATTCTTAATGGAATAAAGAAGAGGTTGGAATATGCCAAAGGTAGGTGGGTTGAAGAAGTATATGTTGTCCTCTGGGCGTATAGGACGACGGAGAGGACTCCTATTAGGGAAACTCATTTATGTTGGCCCGTGGTCCAGAGGCAGTAGTGCCAACAAAGGTAGGTCTCCCCACCCACAGGGTTCATACCTATGACCCAGAAGGGAAAATTGTTGAACGAAGACTTGATTTATACCTCGTAGAGGAAAGGAGAGAAGATGCTAAGTTTAGGCAAGCTTCCTATCAGCAAAGGACAATGTCGTTCTATAATAAGAGCATAAAGGCATGCCCACTAAAGGTAGGAGACTTAGTGTTGAAGAAGACATGGATGAAGACTAACAAGATCCATCCAAATTGGGATGGCCCATACAAAGTGGTTGAAAAGGTAGTACCGAGGATGTATAGATTGGAGAGTATGGAAAGAGAGCCATTCTCCAACCCATGGAACGCTGACCACCTCAAAAAGTATTACTAGTAACATTTCAGTCTTGCTAGTTTCATTCTGGTAACATTTAAGTTTTGCAATACATATATATGAGGCTCAGATTATGAAAGAAACATGAATTAAGATCAATAAAAATCTCAAGAGTTCTCTCATATGTTGTATATTTTCTTGAATATTTGTTGTTTGCTTGTATCAATTTATTTTAAGCTATAAAACATCATTCATGGTGAAGTAGCAATAAGTTGCCCTCGATGATACAACAGTCCAGACAGGGTCAACCTCATCCATTGACTATCAATAACATCTAAAGACACTTATTATGAAACATCATTAACTTGGTGAATTTTACTCTCTCGATCGAGACGACAGTGCATGGACGAGGCGACTCTCATCCATACACTCTCAAAACGATGAGAGGGTACTTGTGCTTAAACAACATAATTTGGTGGAGGCAAATTAAAAATCACTTAGTTTTGGTTCATTATTAAATAGGATAATTTGGTGGGTGAAAATTAAAAATCACTTAGTTGTGGTTCATTATTAAACATCAGTAAACTAGTGGATTTACTCTCTCGGACGAGATGATAGTGCATGGACTAGACGAATCTCATCCATACACTCTCAAAACAATGAGAGGGGACTTGTGATTAAACACCATAGTTTGGTGGAGGCAAATTACAAATCACTTAGTTGTGGTTTATTATTAAACATCATTAAGTTCGTGGATTTACTCTCTCGGTCGAGACGACAGTGCATGGACGAGACGACTCTCATCCACACACTCTCAAAACGACGAGAGGGGACTTGTGCTTAAACACCATAATTTTGTGGGTGAAAATTGCAAAAATCACTTGATTACGGTTGATTTATAACATCCTCTCGTTGAAGACAAGACGGTAGTGCATAATTTGGTCTGTTCAGATTAAAAATGATTTCATTATAGTTATGGCTAGTTAACCAAAACATAAGACGATGACATGCATTCAAAGGCAAAGATAATTCAAGAAATATGAAAAACATCATATAGTTAGCCTAAATGTGAGTCACGTTTATAAATGAGGCAAGAAGAAATAAGAGTTTGTCAAAATAATCTAAGTTGTTACAAATAAGAGGGTATGGGTCACAGAAGACCACCCTATGCAATTGGCACTATATTTATAGCACTCTCATCAGTAGGGGGTTGCTCAATTACCAGGGTCGATCCACCGACAGTTCCCTCAGCCTGAGTAGGGATGACTAAAGCATTGGTATCCATAATAGGGGCATCGGGTGCCACTTCATTAGCCTCGGTCGCCTGCAGAGGCTCAGCATATTCCTGGGCATCGACCATAAAACATTCCTCTATGTTAGGAGATTCCAACTCAGAGCAGATGGAGGAGACTACTTCAGTAAACTTGGTGGTGACCCACCTGCAGGCTGTCTTAAGTCCCCTCTTAATTCACTCGATGTCGAAACCTCCAAACTCTTCACTGGACTTGTATGCTTCAATGGCTTCATCCCTTATATTTTATAGAGACTCGACCGATAAAGCCTCAGCCTTGGCCTGGGAAATGGCGAATTCAAGATCTTTGGCATATTGGGCAGTCAAAGACAAAAGGTCTTCATCCTTATTTAAAAGGAGCTCGCCCTGGGTCTTTAGAAGGTCATTCTTCATCTGCAAAGTTGTGTACCTTTCCTTCAGAGTGTTTATGGCCTTCTGATAGTCACATCAGACGTCCTTAATCTTTCCCTACATATCCTCTTCAGACCTCAAGTCCCTATCGGCCTTACGAACCTTGGGATAGTTCTCGGCCATCTATTTAGAGGTTGAGGCGAGACCACACATAGCCTGTAATATGATTAGAAAAAGTCAGAATGTACTTGTCAGAGATGAGATAGAAGTTTTTCAAGAAAGTTCCAATACCTGAGGCAAGGAGTAAAGGCTAAAGTCAATGAATTGGGGAGCCAGGACTTTTGACAAGAACTCGTAATCTTCCTTGGAAGGGGCATGCAGCATGGCCCTCTTGGCCCTTAATGTTGATGGCCAGATTGTACCATGGGTAGCCCTCAGTTGAGCGATGTTAGTCGCCCAGTAATGATCAAAGGTCTCACCAAATGATGATCTGGGGGGCGAGGATGAAGGAACAGTCTGTGAATGAGTGGATGGTGGAATTATCCTCGGCCTCATCTGACTGTCCGGATGGGTGTCGACTGGGGGGGGGTGCTTTTGATTTTTGCCGACCTCAGGATGGGCCGACCCACCAGCAACAGTCTACTTAAAAGGCTTTTTGCCCCTTTTTTTAGAATATTCTTTAAACTTGGGGAAATCATATTCCAGAGATTGTTTTAAATGTGTGGTGGACGATCTGATGTTTAGAAGGAAAAAATAATCAGTAACAATAAACGTCACAACCAATAGAACACTTGAAATATAATGTCAAAAATAAAGATCATTAACATGGCTTAGCCATAGGTTCAACCCATAAGCCGAACTTATCTAAAAGAGAAGGAGTCACTATGTCTTTAAGCTTGGGAACCAATTTTTCCCATCTTAAAGGGTTCGCCCAGGTACGCGTAACTCTCGACTCATCCTCTGATAGATCAGAATCAGCAGAGGACTCCCAGACCCTATAGATAAAAAAAAACCTCAGTTTCCAAAAGTGGTTATAAGGTTGGGTGACCTGTATTATCTTCTTGTCAGGTTTCTTTGCCCCCAGATGATAATAGCCTACCTGGGTCTTAGAAGATGACATGTGGTAGCAGGCTTTGAATATTTTTATGGAAGGGTCGTCTGTGTAGTTGTTCAACCACAATGTGATATAGCCAAGGATGACATGCCAAGAGTTGGGCGCCAGTTGGGTCGGAGATAGCTCTAATTTGGAAATAATGGCTTGTACAGTTTGGTGAAAGGGTAACCTGAAGCCAAGTTTGAACATTTGCTTATAAACTGCGATCTCGCCTTCTCAGCCTCCATAGTCCCTCTCTTCCTCAGCTGGTATGCGCATGATTATGTCAGACCTAATACCATAGAGGTGTATCTAGAGGAGGAGGTCAAACTCTTTAACTGATGAGGGAAACCTCTCAACAAAAGTATAGTCAACAGGGACCTCTTCCTAAGAGCCACTGCCTTCATCGTTTTCATGCTCATCTCCCGCCTCGACCTCTGATGGCAGAAGTCCATCTGGGTACCTCTTTTAAAATTCCTCAACTGTCATGGTACTCATAAGGATGGAGAATGGCGGAAGGGCAACGTCTATGGTCGTATTGATAGATTCAAAGACGACCTAGACTGAATACCCACTAGAAGCATTATCGTCTATGATTTAGAGAGAAGAGTCATATCGACCGGATTACTCGAATTATCTTCATGGCGTGGCACGAGT
Organism: Sambucus nigra; assembly: GCA_949130495.1. NCBI lineage: Eukaryota > Viridiplantae > Streptophyta > Magnoliopsida > Dipsacales > Adoxaceae > Sambucus > Sambucus nigra. The sequence goes on from OX422209.1 coordinate 617,644,660, forward strand.
CGGCCACCTCAGGGTCAGCGACGTAAGATGGGGGCACCCTCATGGCCTCCTCATATGAGTCCCTCCTATCGAATGGTGGATATGATAATTCGGTTATCTCGGCCCTATTAGCCTCAGAGGGAGAGGGGTATATGGGTTTTTAGAGGAATGGGGAAAATGGTCCATACCCAAATGGGATCGGCTCTACGCTTTGCCTCGTACTCTTCTTCTACCCTACGAATATCTTGGAAGCACTTCTCCCTAAGTGATGGAAATGCTTCAGCTAACCTATAAAGCTTTTGTAACATCCAAGAGCCAAAGTAAGACTTGAGCAGTTTTCAACAAAATTCCTAAAGGGCCAATAACTTAAGACTTTGACTTGCTTTGACTTAAGAATCAAACTGAGGAATGAATCGTTTTGTCCAAAGATCACTCAAGAACATCTTGAGTATTCGTCGGAGAAGATAATCGAAAAAATCATCAGAGTTAATTGAAAATCCAAATAAGGCACAAACGAGCCCAAAGTTAAGTGATTGTGGTCCCCAAAGAGCCTACACCAACCCAATACCACCATGAACTGCCTGGAAACGAGCCCTAACCACCCAATACAGCCACCGGAGTATTAAATGAGCTCACCGAAAAAACTAAAAACCTTGTAATAAGCTGGAAAATTAAAAGAAATAATAAAATAAATGGAAGAAAAGGGTTACCTGGAGGAATGGAAGAACGAGGAAGCAATAATGGACTTGAAAGATGCTCTGAAATGAAAAAACAGGAGGTGAGAGCTATGGTTCTAGAGAGAGAAGCGTACAAAAGGTATGAAACATGGAAAGAGAAAATGGTTTTGAAAAAACCATTTAAATACTAGTAATGATTTGTGCAATTTTCATAAATCGGCGCAGAGTTTCCCATATGCCTCATCATGATAAGCGCAAAAACCTAAGCGTTTAAGCCGTCAGCTATGCCTCGATTGGATACAACCCTATGGGAACTATGAAACTTGTCACAAAAAATTTCCACTCACTTGATAGCTAACATATGTCCTCTCAAAAACTACAATCAGTGTCAACAGATGACATACAATCATTACCCATAATCCTTAACCACACGTTAGAGACTAAGGGCTAGGGGTGATTGATATGCTGAGTGTGTCCCCGTCCATGATCATGCAGCCTCGGCTATAGTCGACCTTCACCAACCATCCAAAAGTGGGACATTGCAACTCGTCTTGATCAGGCTCGACCAATACTGACTTGGTTGATAGAGAAGCTTGGGATGCCTCGGCCTCGGCCTTCAGTAGCTGGCCAAGATGAGTTACCTGCATTATTCTTAGAGATTGGGCACCCTCGTTCTCGGCCTCACCCAGGTCGACGAGGACAGGTAAAGACTAGTCAACAACACAATTATCAACTCTTTAGTGTTCACGAATCTACAAGTCTAACTTCGGCCAATATGGTCGGCCGGGGTCATGTTGCTGAGAAAGCGTATGCATTGGGAGACGCGTGGAGATATGCACATGGATGTGTGACATACGTGAACTAAAATCGTTATACCCAAATCATTCTCTCACATGAGGGAATATTTTATCATCATTACATACATGTGACGAAGACAGTTGGCTCGTCCTCATTGGCTAGGAACATTCTGGAAATGTTTATTGCAGGCTTGGGGGTGCAATACACCCCTAAGGCACTATAAATACATCTCATCTTCTTCATTGTAAAGGATATCTTAATTAAAACCCTAGCAAAACTCTGCTCATTTGTATCCAGAAGAGAGATAAAGCTTGAGTGTTGTAACTCAGGCCATTAGAGCCATATTTGTTAGTGGATTTCACTCTCACACACACAGTGGTCATAAGCTTCGATCGAACCACTTAAATTCTGGTGTTCTTCCTGTTCTCGTCATCTCTCTACTGTTATACTGCTATATTTCTATTGCATTTCTTCCATTGTTGTTCTGGTGTGAGCTTATTAATCACTTTGTCTTGGTGGCGTTATTTCTAGCATCATCAATGAGTCGCTACAACATTAGCAGATTAATCTCCCTTACATGAGCACAGGACTTTGCCTCATTTAAGTAGTCTTTCCGCTCATCTGCTTCATGTCCACCACTAAATTCATGCCCATCTACAAAGTGACAACCGGAAGAAATCATGTTAACATCATTCACTAGTTCCTTGGGCTTCTTAAGCAAGTCTGGATCACTTCCATCATCTGAGTCCTCGTATCGTTCCCAATTTTGATCATCCATTTTTCAACTAGACTTAGATCATCTCCTGGTCTTCTACTCATCCAGACTATCTAATCAACCACCTTTATCAACATATATTTCCAATTTTCCTCATCCGATCACAACCTCAATCTCATTCTTAAAGGCCAGACAATTGTAGCTATTGTGGTTGTAATCCTTATGGACCTCACATTATTTTCTCTTATCCCTCTAGTTTGATGGATATTTTAATTTTACAGGCCATTTGAGGTTTCTACTCCTCGGATCTCATTGAGGATGTGGTGCACACCTACAGTGAGTGGGGTGTATTCATCATATGTTTTTGGCATGTTTGGCTTCTTATTATCCTTTGACATTTCCTTCTTTTCTAGGCTCTTTCTTGCATCGAACTTATAATGGAATGATTTCTTTACCTACATCGCCTCTTCGGGTTTCATTATCAAGCCTTCCTTGGCCAAGAGCTTGGTCATTGTGCTTGGAAATCTATAGATAGTGCCCAATAAATCTTCCCAAGCAGGAAATCACTCATGATAGCCGTGATAACTATCTTCTCATCATAATCAACCACCTCTACTTTTTAGGTATTGAAGTGTGTGATGAACTCCCTTGTCATTTCATTTGGCTTTTGGCAAACGCTTGATAAGTGAGTCACCCTTTATCCTAGTTTCGTACTGAAATAGAAATTGCTGAGAAAAAGGTCAGTTAACTATTGAATGTTAGATATCTTCCCTCTTGACAAGATGTTATACTAAATTTGAGCTTTCCCAGTGATAGTACTAGAGAAATCCCTACAACAAATTTTGTCCGGGACAGAATCGATATATGATGTAATATGGTATTATTCCATATTCAACGTAGGATCATATTTCTTATCGTACTTGGGAGTGATAACATGAGGCTTGAATTTTGTAGGTGTTTGATAACCCACTACTGCAGTCGTGAATGGTGATCCTTTAACGAAACCCCTTTTCAAAGGTTTTTTTTCTTTATAATCTCGCCCAGACAATCTTGCAGGAATTGAATGGACTTTTTTAAGACTATTGGACTCGTCATTTACTGTGACTGTGTTTTGTGTTTGGCATAGGGCTTCAGTTGAGATATCTTCCTAAGAAGTCTGATCGAATTAAGTCGATCCTCACATGCTTAGTTTTGACATGACTGAGCATTCCACCCTCCTAGTTTCAGTTCTTTTAGATTCTTATCTATACTCCCTCGACTCTCTAGGATCTTTGTACTAGTGGGCCCTCGTAGCTTTTGGGCCCATCAAATCTAATGTAGACAATCTACTCATATTTTCCAAAACGTTTGGATGTTTCACGGATTATGTTTTTCATCATCATATCCATTTATTCTGATGGCGGATGTTTTTCCTAGGTGATAGGATCTATCATCTTGTCCTGATCTAAAGTATTTGGAACTTTTACCTTCACCTATTACTCCCGGATCCAACCGTCTTGGGTTATCTATAGCTCGTTCGTGGTACATATACCTCTTTTCCCTGTACGGGGCTAGGGTGAAATTTCATGCCTTCTGTCAGATATTTTCACCCCCTGTTGGGGTTATTGGGTTCATCTCAGGCCTATTTTGCCTTGACAAAATAATTTACATCAACTTCTGGAAGCTTTCTTGCATAGGTTCTTGGCCTCTGGCCAAGCTCTATAATATCCCCTGTAGGTTGATCATTCCCACATGTGTGGAAGGGGGAATTCCCTCAGTGAAAAGATTTCTTTAGCGCTTTTAGACCACGTTCACATAATTTGTAGAAAAATGGAGTACCTTAATACCAAAAATAAAGTATGTTAGGTATAACAACATGAATTTCAGAGAAAGAATATCTAAAGAAGAAAATGAAAATTTGATACTGAATTCAAGGAATCAAAGAAAATTGAAAAGAAGCCACATATTGATAGACTATAACCCACTGAAATACAAATGAATCGGACAGCGATTTACTATTTTTTCAGAATTGGGTATCCTCTAGTTTTCAAAAAATCAACAATGGTGGAAAACAACAAATGGCTTGTCGTTCCCACAGACGGCGCCAATTTGTTATTATCTAAAACTAGTATACTGATTTACTCTTAGAAAGAGTACACTAATTATAAACAATGGAAGATAAAAATATAAGAATTGTATGAATTATAATATAGAGTAAACTATAGAGAGATGATGGCCAGAGAACAAAACTAGAATTATGTGGTTTGACCCAAAGTGGGACCTACATCTATAGATGTAGGTGTATAATGTTTTGATTTAGTGGGTAAAATCCATATGTGAATGGTGAATATAATCTCTCAAGTTCATTCTGGAGTTGGACATAATAACATTATGGAAAAAATATCTCGATCCTCTTAAAGGGAGGGTGTGTGTGTTATTTATAAGCTACTGGTAGAGTGAGAATAGAGAGTCACATGTGTAATGCCTTTGTAGATTAGGCTAGTACACGCTTTACATGTAAGTGGGAAAATAATCCTAATGTTTGTTATAAGCATATGGGAGAATATTTGCACATCTCCCCCATATGGGGTGTACTGCTGACATCATCGTATCACACAGTACTTACTTGCTTTAGTGAAGTTTGATAACGTTGGTAATCTAATATGAGCTATCTATGCTAAATTAACTGAATGTGATGCTAGTTGGCCAGGCTGACCATACTTATAATTGAGTTGGCCTCATTACTATACGCAATGACTCCAATTTTTCTCTTCTAATTGGTGTTCGTTTGTCATCTTTATCAAGTTTTCTAACATTTATCAAATGTTTTGGAATTAGACTCAAAATCATGACATTTTTTAAAAACATATGACACTTTTCCTTGCATTTTTCTAGTTTAATCATTGTAACACGATATTTTTGTTCTAAAATTTGATATGATTATGGAGGGGAAAAGTTCCCCACAATCAAGGGTAGAAAAGTAAAAGAAAAGTCCCAAAAATTAAATGCACAAAAATAACAATAACATAGGATATATGTGGTTCGGCCATGTATTCGTCTTATGTCCATGGGGTGAAGGGGGAGGAGATGTTTATTAGAAAAAGGATGAGGTAACGACTGGAGTGCTAGTGTTACTAGCTGAGAGTCCAATTATTACGTGCAATTAAATATGTCCTTAATGAATTTAGTGCCCTCTATTTATAGGATTAGTTTTCCTAAAGTAAAGGTATTTTGGGGTTTATGATAAATACGAATAATATCTAAAATGATAAAACATTACCGATCCTCTATTATTGATAAATATCGCGGTCAATCTCCTTCCCCGTGATTCTTATGAGGGATATTTTGAGATCAGCCACATTACGTTATTTCCTTATTCCTTCATTTGCCCCCAAGGTGGGGGAGGTCGGCCTTCAACACTGATCAACCTCACCTTGTAGTGAGCGACGTGTGTTCGACCTAATTTTTGGATCAGTCAGTCATGTTAACATATTGACTACCACGTGGCAGTTTTGCTCCATTATTTTTTAGCACACTTTCACTTCTAGGGGCGCATAATTCAATCATTTATGGACATGTTTTCAATATTTAGGTTTCGTGCCCTTATGTCATTATGAGGGTCAATGATGGTATGTGGGCGTGTGGTGCATCTTCTCTAGCATTGTGGCTTCTTTGAGAAGACATACCATCATGCAGTATTAGGTTTTCCATAATCCTGATACTTTGGCACATTGAGACTTATATCAGGTACTTATTTTTAATTTTCTCTCTCTACTTTCTATGATTCAACTCATTCATACCTCTTCCTCCTGCCATGTCTAAACACATGAGGAAATATTAGGTTTCTGCAGTGAATGATTTCTAGGAATTTCGTGACAGTTACAGAATTCCTTGAAACTTACACTTAAGAATTTATCCAAAGGAAGAGGATATCATTCACCTCCCTCGTGGAGATGTGGCATTTTATGCAATTGTAATAATGGAGAGGGAGTATGCTTACCACTCCATCTATTGTTGATCATGTTCTCCATTTCTATAGAATACTCCATGCTCAAGCTAATGGGAGCTTTTTTTGCATTGTAATGGGGACGGTGGCCATGAATCAAATTTTTGGGACCAACCTGGGCCTAGAAGAGATTAGGTATTGCTATGACCTAAGGTTCTCTCCAGGTAATGGTCTTTACCATTTCCAATCCAAGGATAAAGCTCAAAATTTTCTTACCTATTTACCTAAATCTTATAAGGATACAGAGAAGAACGTTAAAATCGTCTCTAATGATATATATATATATATATATATGGCGAAGGCTATAATGGCCTTGGAGTTCCTACTAGAAATAGGACTCCTGGTAAGTCTCCTAAGAAATGATTTAATTAAACCAAATTTCATTTACTTTGTTATTTATTTGATCGACCTAGTTTTATATGCAAATCGCTTCTTAAACTCCAGGCCCTTTGAATCCCAAGTGAACTTGGTTGACCTAGAGATAGTTTGGAGGAGACTAACTCCTCCACGCATCCACCCCCATTGGAGAGAGTCTTTGGTTCTCCTTGGATATGGGTTAAATTAATGATTGCTGACCAACTTTACTGCTATTTCGGTCGGCATTTCGATTGTCCAAGTTATTGATCGATCTTCTAACAGTTCTTCTCCCATTCCCACTCCCCAAGTAATTTTTACCTATTCGAATTTGGATGCAACCTACGAGGAAGAAAGAAAAGTAGAAGAAGAAGTAGAAGACGAAGAGGAAGAGGAGGATCAGGGGGTAGACCCAAGCCTTGACACCTTCCTGGACAATTTAGACCCTTTATTTTCCTACGAAGTGAGTGTGTTAGGTCAACCTTAGGAGGAGGTAGAGGCCGGAGAGGGTTTGTGTATCCAGGACTTCAACTTTCCTCCCATTTCCTCTTCTTTGGAAGATATAATGTGGATGAAGACCGATAATTTGGCTGCTTCCAAATCAAAAATGAAGCACCAACCTCCCATTGACCCATGTGGGAAGTCTGCAGCCGACAAGCAGGCTAAAAATAGAAAACTTATCTCACTTGGAGATAAGGAGTCACGATAAAGAAATGAAGCGAAATAGGACAAGAAAAATAAGGACGATAAGACCACTATCTAGGGTGTTTCAAGTACTCCTCCAACCCAAAGTCGTCCGATCGTGATTCACAATGTCGATTAGAGATAGGAATTCTCTTAGAAACTCCATCACTATCTCCCAGGGTTCATCCTTGGGTGATTTCCTTTCTCAAGGGAAAGGAGAAGGTCACCACAGTGGATTCAACCCACCACAATATGGAGGTTAATTTCTCGGTAGCCCAGGATGCCATACTACCCTCTAATTTGATGGAGCTAGCGAGCTTCTCCACAGAGAGGATTCACAAGGAGGAATTGCACCATAGCGTGTTGGCAAGTCCATTTTTCTGAGTTTTTTATGTTCCTCCTTTTATAAATAATTTTCTCAACTAATCTTTTGATTATTATTTGTGCAGAGTATACAAGTTCAACAAGAGCTAGCCCCTCATAATTACACCTTTTCCAGGACCTTGGAGAAGTCTGATAAATAGGTCATTTCTCTTAAGGGAGAGATGGATGACCTAGTCAGGGAAAATGATACCCTAAAAACTAAGGCAAAGAATTCAATTGATGCTTGTGCAAAGGTGGTAGAGGAGACTGAAAAAGGACCAAATGAGTTCGATATATTGACTCCCAATTGACCAAGTTAGTGGTATATCCTCAGTGAACTCTTTTGGAGAATATGATTCTCTAAAAGCTTAGGCGTCTGGGGCAAAGTTCGAAGCAAGCCGACCTTGAGAAGGCTTATGACGAAAGTTTTAATGCTTGCCTTCAACAGGTCTCTTCTTAGTTCGACTACCATGAGTCTGTAGCCTTTAACAAAAGTTTGGTTGAAGTCCTAAAGAGGAGTAAGGTAGGTGAGGACAATTCGGCATATGCCGGCACCGATGAGGATGCACATGTGGATATCGCTGCCGACCAGAATGTCCCTGCTAACCAGCGTAAGTTTTTTTTTTTAGTTTTTTGATGTACATTTTCTTTTTCTGCTAACCTTTCCAGGGTAATTTTTGTAGGCCTTGCACCCTAGTTCTCTCCATTAAATGAAAACAATCTTTTATTTATTTACTTATCGCATGGATTGGAAGTGTAACATTTTAAGATTTAAACATTCAGCCAATTTTTCTCAAACCTGCTTTAGTACAGCTTGATCAAATGCTCTTGACATCTTTCAAGTAAAAAGGATAAAACTTATTAGTCTGTTCGGGTAATCCCGGTGGTATTAACTAAGTCATTAAGATGATCAAATGTGATTGGTCAAACTGATTAACCTTTTTAGTTAAGTTGTCAATGTGATCGGTTAAATTAATTGATCTTTTTTAATTATCACTGATATGATTGGCCAAACTAATGAGTCATCACTAATATGATTGACCAAACTAGTTAACTTCAATAGTTCGCTAATAAAATCGCCCAGACTAATTAACTTACAATTTTATCAATTCAATTAGTCGATTTAACTTTGTTAGTTAAGTTGTTGATGTGATGGGTTTTTTACTTGACCTTTCCCAGGGTTTACCGTTGAAACAAATGAATTTTTTGAATGATCTTTCCCAGAGTGTTCCATTCCAACGAATGACTTTAGACAACCTTTCCCAGATTGTATCTTTGCAATGAATGAATTTTTTTAAATGACCTTTAACAAATCGTACCATTGAAACGAATGGATTTTTTAAAACGACCTTTCCCAAATCGTACCATTGCAACAAATGGATTTTAGATGATCTTGCCCATATCGTACCATTACAATGAATGGATTTTTTCAAACGACCTTTCCCAGATCATACCATTGTAACGAATGGATTTTAGACGACCTAGATCATAACAAAGCAATAAATGGATTTTCATATTGAGTCCAGAGATTATTTACAAAAATAATGAAAATACACTGAAAAATCGTATTTATTGTGCGAAAAATAAATTAGATGATGATTACAACTAATGATAGAACTTTCTAAGGTTCATGGAATTCCATGACCTTGGGATCACGATTCCTCTTAATTCTTATAAGTGATAGAAAACTTTCGTCAGATGGTTTCTTAGCTGCTGGAAGTAGTTTCCTGAGCATAAGATCGTCGACCTAACATTCTCTGATTTTGAATTTCTTTTTATGATTTTTTCCAGCTCTTACTGATACGATACTGAGTGAATCAAATCTTGTTCCCTTTTTTCTTCATCCAGATCTAGCTCATAGGCTATTCGTTCGTCATTTTGTCCATCTTCAAATACCTCCGACCTGAGAGTTGGTAACCCGATCTCAAGGGGGATGACTGCCTCTATTTTAAATGCAAGGAAATTAGGTGTTTCCTTGGTCGTCTTCCTTGAATTCTTTTTATATGACTACAAAATAAAGGGGAGTTCATCAACCCATCATCCCTTAGTGTTTTCTAATCTTCTCTTGATGCCTGATAACAGAGTCTGATTAGTTATTTTTCTTACCCATTTCACTTAGAGAATATTACAAAAGCATAGTGGATCTTAATTCCATGTTCGGCACAAATGACCCTGAATGAATTATTGTCAAATTGAGTCCCGTTATCGATCACCAGCGTTGTGGGGATCCCGAATTGTGTAATGATATTTTTCCAGACGATTCTTTTGTCATTAGGCTCTTCTATGTGGGTTATTGGTTCAACCTCAACCCATTTGGTGAAGTAGTCTATCGAAGTAATTAGATACTAATTATTTGTAGGAGCTATTAACAAAGGTACAATATTATACATACCCCAATGGTCTAACGAACAAAGGATTTTGAGTGGGTTGAGATCTCCAGATAGTTTCTTCATCATCGGTGAAAACATTTGGCACTTTTTATATTTTTTTGCGAACAACATCGAATCTTTGTGCATAAATGACCACCAATACCCTTATGAGATCACGCTGTAGGAAAGTGATCGTCTGTCGCTATGTAGTTTTTCTTCATAACTGAGGCAGTATCTCGCCGACTTGATTTTGAGTTTTTGTGTCTATTTGTCATCTAGGGGCAGCTCTGCGATCTTCAAATAAAAAATAATAGGTTCCATCCAGGACGGGGCTATATGTACCTCGAGAATGCTTAAATTATCGCCACTGCATTCAATGCTTGAACGATTAACTAACTCTACCTCAATTATTATCCTGAGATCGGTGTCAATAACAGATTCTAAGGTGGCTAGGGCTTCAACATAGATGTTATCATTTTTTGAAGGATGTTGACCGAGGTGGACTCAAAGTATTAAAGTAGTTCATTGGAACTATCCCTCTAAGTGATCAGCCTGGAATACCTAGATTCGTATTTGTCGTTGAGTTGATTAGAGAATAGTCTAGAGTCATAGAATATCGCGATATGGAGAGCACCAAAATTGATTGCTCCTTATAAACTACGTATAATTGCTTCATATTTGACCTCATTATTTCACTCCTTAAAAACCTATCATGATGGATTGTTCAATGAGTGCTTTCTATGGGGTTATAAACACTATTCCAACACCTCTTCCATTTTCATTTGATGATCCATCGATAAAGAGCTTACATCGTTCGGCTCCACTAATGGTTAGCGATTCCAAGATAGATTATGAATTTTGCTCCTATTGAAAATTTAAAAACTCTTCTACGAAATTTGCCAACACCTGACATTTAATACCAGTCCGAGGTTCATATTTGATGTCTAACTGAGCCAGATTAAATGACCACTTAGCCATCCTATTTAATATATTGGTCTTTCTAATACAACCATTTAGGGGATAAGTCATTAGGACGACAATGGTGTGGGCATCGAAGTAATGCCTCAACTTCCTTGCAGTGGTGACGAAAGTTAAAACCATCTTCTCTATTGGCATGTACTTGGTTTCTTATTTTATGAAGGTCTGGATTATATAATATAGTGGTTTTTTCTTGTCGTCATGACGTAAACTAGTACCGCGCTGATGATGTGATTATATATAGCCAGGGAACAAAATTTCCCCCTCCTTGGGGGTTGATAGCAGAGTAGGGATCCCCAAATACTTCTAAATTCCCTCTAAAGCCTTTTCTTATTCATTGGTCCAGATGGTTTGGTTCGCCTTCTTTAAATCCTAGAAAAATGGTCGGCACTTGTTAGATGACTTAGAAATAAATCGATTGAGGGTTGTCAATATCCCATTGATGACCTGGATATCCCTGATGGAAGTTGGTCTATTAAAGTCTTGCAGAGCTTTGATCTAATCGGGATTTTCCTCAATACCTCTCTAAGGGACCATATACCCAGAAATTTTCTCGAGCTAACACCAAACATGCATTGAGCTTCATCCTATATTCTCTAAGGATACCTAAGCTCTTCACGAGATCTCTTAGGTTATTGGCCATGAGATTACTCTTGATAATAATATCATCTGCATAGACATCCATTGTGGAACCGATCAGTTTTTCAAACATTTTGGTGACCAACCTTTGATACGTTGCTATAACGTTCTTCAACTCGAAAGGCATCACGTTGTAGCAGTATAACCCCAAAGTCATTTTGAATGAGGTTTTCTCTTGGTTAGGGCCTAATATAGTTATCTGATGGTATCCAGAATAAGCATCTATGAATCTCATTCATTGGTGGCCCATCATTAAATTCACGAACTGATTAATTCGTGGTACTGGGAAGCTATCTTTGGGACAGTGCCTATTTAGGTCAGTGAAGTCCACTCATACCCTCCATTTACTACTCTTCTTTTTTTCAACGACAGTGTTGGAAATCCAGTCTGGGAATTGGACCTCCCTGATAGATTTGGCCTAGAGCAAGTTGTCCACTTCTACCTTTAGAGCCTTAACCTTTTCTAAAGATGAATTTTTTTTATTTTTATTTGATCGGTTAAATTCCTGGTTCCACATACAACCAGTGATAGGAAATTTTGAGGTCTATGCTTGGTAGATCATATGGTTGCCATGCGAAGACATCTGAATTTTCTTTGAGAAGGCTTACAAGTTGGCCGGCTTCTTCTTTGGGAGCTCTGAGCTGATAAGAATCTTCTTTTCGGCTGAGATTCATCAAGAGGGACAGTAATTAGCCCCTCTAAGAACCGTTCTACTAGGGCTATTCTAGTTTCTTCAACGGCCGACCCAACGCCCTTTTATTGCTACTTAGCCTGATCACTGTATCTCCATTTTGGATGGCTTTAGCCTGGGCCTGATTTGCTTTAATAGAATAAATGGAGAAGTTCCTTGCAGTGACATGGTCTCCTATGATTTATACCACTCTTTGATTGGTAAGAAATTTTAGCTTCTAGCGGAGTAAGGAAGGAATAATTTTCATTTCGTGGAGCCACCCTATTCCCAGGATAGCATTGTATGGAGATCCAGACTAGATGACATGGAATTCAACATCCTTATTGGTGGGGTCAATCTTGATTGGAAGTTTGACCTTTCCTAGTGACTCTACGTCGCCACTAAAGCCGATCAACGGTCCTACATTGGTATTCAGGTCATTAATGTTGTTGCCAAGTTTATAGAGCACTGTTATGTACATTATTTCTTAAGATCTTCCGTGGTTGATCAATAAACTTCTCACATTAAAAATTTTAATTCGTAGGGTGAGTACTAGGGCACCCATGTGAGGAGAATTCACACCGACCAGGTCTTCATTGGTTAAGATGATTACGTGGTCAAGGTTCGGGTCCTTCTTTTCCCTTTTCACGAGCATCGATTTGGATGTGTCCACTTGGAATGCTTTCTCATTGCTGGTAGCTATCGTCGACATTTCTTTGAGCTTCTTGCCAGTGCGCTAAGAGGGATCGGTGTAGCCATGGATTATAGCAACTAATCCCGCCAGAGGTAGTTCTTCCTCTGCTACTTGAACCACGTTGAACTTTGTCATAACCTTTGGCTTCATCGTCCTTATGCATTCTTTGAGATGTCATGCTTGAATGAGCTCCTCTAAGTTCTTTTTGAACATCTTGCAGTCTTCAATAAGATGTCTGTGGTCTTGGTGGTAGTTTATACATAAGACTTTCATCTTTTGAACTTCGATCGCTGAGCATCTTCGGGGGCCTCTTGAAGAAGGGTTGATCTTTTATCCAATGAATAAGCTTATATATATTCTCCTTGAAGGTGGTGGTAGTTGATTTGAAGCTGTTCTCACTTACTTGTATTTTGGGGCAGCTCCTGGAATCATTATTTTTGGATCCCTTTTTAATCGTCGATGATTGGTTCCTGTCTTTGATAGCTTTCTTTAGCTCATTCCTTTTCTGGTCGACTGGTACAACGGTGCTAGTAACTTTGTCGTCCACCTTGGCATATTTCTCGATGCGGGACATGAGATAGACCATCAAAGAAGGTGATTTCTTCGTAAATGAATGGTAGAGGTCGTCCAATCGGTCCAGACCTAACTTAAAGGTTGATACTACTAGTTGTTCATTGCATTCGCTGATTTCATATATATATATATATATATATATATATATATATATATATATATATATATATATATATATATATATATATATATATATATATATATATATATATATATATATATCTCCCAGTACCTCTAATCATACTTCCTAATGGAGTCCCATTTTTTCTTATTAAGGGTCAATGAGTCGACCTCCTTCATAAACTTACTGCTTGTGATGAACCTAGTTGCAAACTACTTAGCTAATTCTCGAAAGGAAAAAATTAACCTGGAGGGTATTTTCTCAAACCACTTCAAGACGATTTCTCCTAACGTCGATGGAAACATTTTGCACATCAGAGCGCCGTGATGGCTCCAGAGTGACATAGTCTCCCAATAGTAACGAATGTGGTTAGCTAGGTTTGTATTATCTTTATAGATCATAACCTTGGGCATGGAGAACTACTTTGGAAGCTCAAATGATTCTATTTCCTCAATGAATGGGGAATCCAGACCATGCCCCAAGGCTTTCCTGGACAGATCTTTGGGGGTTCTAGAGATGTTTGCGTTTACCCTTCCATCTAACTCCTTACGGATGAGCCCCCTCTCAATTCGTCATTCCTATCTTCATTCAGCATTCTTTAGCGAGTTGGCCTGCTGCTGTGGGATGACTCGACGGGGTGAGGTCGGGGTTTCTTGTGATTAATAGGGTTCCTTTCTGGGGAATGATTGTGCTGCTGGTTACACGGTGCTCTTGGGCTTCTTGATCGCAAAATTCTGGCAACCTCATTCCTTAGTGAATGGGGTCCTTTTCGACGAGGTCAAATTCGTGATTTTGAGGTGTCTGCTTCCGATTGGTGAGACAACTACCTCTACAGTCGCATGATTTCCTAGTCGCGGCTATTCAATCTTTCTTCATAGATTCTGGAGAGATATGAGATAAACATTTCTTCTCCTTTCTCGTTTGACGACATTTGATATCGCCGACTAGGACCCAATCTTCCAGGTGATCTTCCCCTTGATCTGGAGAGCTGCTGAGGGTAACGAAATTGTATAGGAGTTTTCTCCCTCCCGATGATTCATACTTCAGATAAACATGATTTCTCAAGGGAGCATAGTGAGATTGTTCTGCGCTTATTTTTTAATTATGGGACTATTGTAATGGTGAGAGTTCCATTTTCCACAAACGGCACCAAATTGTAGGGGGAAAGTGCCCCACAATCAAGGGTAAAAATAGTTCCAGCAACACAGGATATACGTGGTTCAACCGTGTATTTGGCTTATGTCCACAAGGAGAAGGGGGAGGAGATGTTTATTAGAAAAGGCAGGAGGTAACGACTGAAGTTCTAGTGTTGCTACCAGAGAGTCTAGTTGTTACGTGAAGTTACATCGCCATTTATTTATAAGAGTAGTTTTCCTAAAGTATAGGTCTTTTTGTGTTTAAGATAAATACGAATAATATCACGTAATATCTAGAATGATAAAACGTTATCGATCCTCTGTTATTGATAGATATCTGGCCGATCTCCTTCCATGTGCTTCTCACGTGGGTTACTTTAAGATTGGCCACGTGGCATTATTTTCCTTGTTCCTTTAGATTCTATCAACTTTGTAGTATGCTTTTGAAAATCTAATTTTTCAGATTCATAAACCTTACACATGTTATCACACACCCTTGTCTTAGTCAACATTTGTTTACTTAATACATCTACATTTTTAGTAAACTTCTTTATTAACTTATAAAACTTCAGGCATCATTAAAGATTACTAATAAAGATCTTGATAATCATCTTCGTTTGATTCACTCTCATCTTCACTATGTGCCTCATTTGAAGTGTTCCCTATGTGTTTATCTTTAGAAAGCATGGTACTCACACACCCTTCAATTGTGTTTGGCAAACTAGTGGGTGCACAATTATTCGCAACATCATCCTTACACATATCCTCATTGTCATATATGAAAGTATCACTCATAGTTGTAAGGATACATTTTCCAATTGAGTCTATTATAAGTATATAACTTATTCTCGAAACAAAACATTATTTTTCAGTCGTAGATAGATTTTTTTATCATCACGATCCCACATAGTCTATGACACAAATTTTACGAAAGACTTTGCGGCCAAGATTCAAAGAATTATTATGCTGAGATTAATTTAGTGCATGTTTCACGTCTTCATTACATTCCGATCTCTCAGGTATGAATGCATAATGTTTATGGGACTCGAAAAATGTTTTTAGGAAGTTATTTTTTTAAATGTTTTTAAAATGTTAAACTCCACTTATTCTGAAATAAGGATCATTTAGAGTTGTGCATATAACAAACTCTTATGCTTAGTGGTGCAAACGACATTGCAGGTCGTTCAAGTGAGATACACAGGTCGTTCGAGAGAGATGCATATTTCGTTCAGACGATGCGTCGACTCAAGTTTATTATTTAAGGTGTGTTTCTCTCAGAATTTTGTAAGTTATAGAACCAGAAAATCAGTTTACATACAATACGTTTTCTTCTTAGGTTTTCTAAGGTTTTCAAAGTCTAAAAACATCCTTAGAGTTTCAAGATCCGATCTTTCATACTCTTACGCCATAGAGATCTTAGTTTGTACTATTGAAGTTTGTTCATCACTTTGAACGTTGAGTTTTGCAGTGAAGGAGTTCGTGTTCAATATCGTAGACGTTTCCAAGCTTTATCGTAGGATACTGAGACATATATGGATACGTGTGTTGTGGACGAGCATCATAGAAGGACTTTTGGGTGGGCACTGTAGAGGAGTGGTTGAAGGATCAGAGGAACATTAAGACTTGTGAAAGATCGAGTCGTTAAGTAAGTCTATCGTCTATACTTTGTAATACCATATCATAGTGATTGTCTGTCTTGGGCCGTCCGAGGTTTTTTCCCTTAGTGGTTTCATCGTACATTCGGCATCGCTTTTGTGAACTTATTTATTTTACTTGCTTTAATCACCTAGATTCATGTTTAGGATTAAATAAGATAAAATTGGGCTTAACTAAAATTACTTCACACACTTGGTGCGGTTTAAAATTTGGAAAAAAGGTTTTTAAAAAGAAAATGGGGTTTTGACATCCTTAAAACATATTCGAAAGAAAAAAGGGCCTACAAATTGGTATCAAAGCTAGAAACATATTTTTTATTGTGTTGATCCCTTGTGTTTTTAAGGATGGATTTCGGAAACTATGAAAGTTTTAGAGCTTCTATTTTTTATGGCACAAAATATGGTTATTTCAAAATGCGAATGAGAAGTGCTTTGAAATCAATTGATGAGCGTGTGTGGTTAGCGGTAAAAAAGGGTTGGAATCCACTGGTCACATGAGAGGGTGAGGCTACTACTTTAAAACCCATTGAATCATGGATCGAAGATGAGCATAGACTTGCACTTTACAACTCTAAAGGACTTCACGTTATTTCTTCACATGTGATACCGGAATAGTATAATAGAATCATGACATGTGAAACTTCGAAAGAAGCTTGGGATATACTTGCACTTACTCACGAGGGCACTAGCACGGTTAGGCGTATAAACTGTAAAAACTCACTACACAGTTTGATATGATTAAGATGTTTGAGAGTGAGTCGTTTGATGAGTTTTACGCTAGGTTGTCTAATATTGTCAACTCATCTTTTAATTTGGCAGAGAAATACCCGATAACTGAGTCATAGAGAAAATCTTAAGGTTGTTGCCGAGTAAATTTAATGCAAAAGTGACCTTTTTAACTCCTTGGGTATGCTTGAATCGACGAAACTTAAAGAGATTGTAGGTGACTTACAAACCTATGAACTCAATATGTTTACCTCCAAGCAAGTGCCAAAGGAAGAAAAGAGCATTGCTTTGCAACCCCAAAAGGAGGAAACTAAAGTTTTGGATGATGATTCCAATTCTGATTTTGAGGATGTAGCTTTGTTGGCAAAGAAGATCAAAATATTTCTTAAGTCTCAAAAGCAATCGAAATATTCCAAAGAACTTGAGAAATTCAAGAACAACAAGGTAGATCCCGCCCATAAAGATAAGAGTGGAAATGTTAAAAGGGTTGAGTCAGATAGGTGTTTTGGGTGTGAGGGGTATGATCACAAGGTTACCGACTGTCCCACTAGACTTAAGAAGGAAGTCAATAAATCGAGAGCATATAACGCCACCTTAAGTGATAGTGCACCGAAAGAGGGAGAGAGTTCCCCCATTGAGCATAACTTTATAGCGTTCATGACATGTCATGTGAGCGGCGATGATAAATCTTCCCATGAAGATTCTCATGTGCATGACACTTCCGAGGCCGTTGAGTGTGAATAATAAGTTAGTGAGGGTAAAGATAGTGAGGATGAGGAGATTGATGTAGGAGAGTTGCAAGTTGACTTTAGTGAGTTGTATGCGAAAGCGGTAAAGGTGAAAAAGGCTAACTTGAAATTGCAAGCTAAGTTGAGTGAGCATGCCATAGAAAATATTGATGCTTCAATTAAGGATCTTAGGGTAGGGGAGAAGACTCTTAGGGAAAAGTTAGAATTTGTTGAGAAAGAGAGAGATAGTCTGCACGATTTGATGAAGGCTTTAAAGAAGGATATTTTAGAGTTTGAGGAGTCTAGGTGTTTTCTTGAGTCTAGGATTAGTGAGTTAAAGGAGAAATTGAAAGACTCGAGTAAGGTGAAGTTTGATTTAGAGGCTAGATCGGAGAAGTTTAATAGTATGTTAGGGACCGTCCAAATCAAGGGAGATAGGTTTGGTATAGTCTACGATAATAGATTTTTTTCCATTCCCAATGCCAATACCAATCGTGTGAGAGAGACCAGTAGGAACGTGAGGAGAGGTCGACATTTTGGTAATCATTCCCGTTGTGTTTACACTTGTTCCCATTGCGATAGGAAGGTTACTTTAGACGTTTTTTCTATGACCTTAGGAATGCTTCTAGGAAGTTAAGGAATAAAGTCATTTTGGTTACCAAAACCCCATGCGTAATTTCACACCTACTTGGATTAGGAAATCTAACTTAGAGGCTTTAGGAATTAAACTTCATGGTTCTTGTTTGGTTGCACTTGATTCTTCCTATGTGAAATCTAAAAGATGATTGTGTTGCCATGTTTGTCATACGCTAGTCTTTTCATCATGATTTATATCGTACTAGTGTTATGACGTGTATCATTTGTATTATATTTATTGAGTCTTATTTTAAAAATACAAAAAGATTTTATTTTTGGGTAAAAAATATTTTTAGAAAAAAAAACAAAAAGATTTTCGGTTTCTTTTGGGTCGTGAGTTTTCATGTTTGATGTGGCATATTAGTGTTCTTAGACCCCTATCATTTTATTATCCATATGGTTAGGACATTTGGTCATAACTATTGATGCGTTGAATGATATTAACCGTTGTCTTAATGAGGTTATTTCGAAGTTGATATGAATTCGAATTCGACATTTTATATATGCCATCATTGCACACACACGTACGAGTTTATATGGATGCTTGACATGTCATGCATATTTGAGTTTGGTGAGACGTTCTTATCTCAATTTTTCCATCTATGCGTAAGTAAATGTAGGAAGAGGTGTGCATGTAAGAACCGCTTACCGTGATGAATGATAATGCATAAATTGAAAAAATGATGAGTGTTCACGAGAAAGGGCTACGAGTGAATAATAATCACGTGGTGAAAGGCACTGTTTAAAAGAGCCCAAGAAAAAATTAAGGCAATAAGAAGAATCATATGCCAAAATAGGGCCAATAGGATTTCTCTAAGTTGAGAAAAATAGAAACCTCAAAAAGAACTTAAAAAGAATATATATATATATATATATATATATATATATATAGAGAGAGAGAGAGAGAGAGAGAGAGAGAGAGATACACTACTATAAAATGCCATACAAGGCATTTATATCTCATTTTCAACTAAGGCATCCATGTATGACTATAATTTTCTTTCTCTCTCCTCTCATTTCTTATTTTCAAACGCATTACTTGGCTAATGAATAAAAGATGGAATCCCAAGCGTCTCTCAATCTTTTCATCTTCTCTGGACCATTGGATATTAATCATATCAAATGTTACAACCGACTTCTCTACCCTCTTATCTATTTCGCCTCTTTTTTCTGATAACTTTTCCCTTTCTCTCTCAGATAAAAGCCCTAGAGTTGTACGTTGTTGGGAATTTGCAGAGCAACAAAGTAAAACCTCTCGACTGGTGTACCAAATCTTTCCATGGTGGAGATTGTAGATGATGAGAATATTGCAAATCATACTCCATTCAACTGGTAAGGGTTTAGGGAGGCGACTCGAGGTCGACAAAAGCAACTGGTGGGATTTTTTACAAGGGCAAAACAAGGGTTGTGTTTATTGCTCTCAATTTGATGGTGGACCTTAAATTTCTCATTTGGGTTTGGGGCATTGGTATACTTTGAAGGTGCTAGAGGTGGCAACAAATGGGTTTGTGGATGAGAACATCAAGATGTGAGTTTTTTTCATTTCGATTTTTTTTGTATTTTTTGTTTTTTATTATATGTTTTTTTTTTCTTTTTTCGTGTGCTGCTATTATAGTCTTTTGCTAAGGGATAGAGGGAGAAGACATGCGTATATCCTCTGTGAGTGGAAATCATTGTAAGACTTTTCTTTGCAAGTCCATTGACATTTGGAGACAGGTAAGGAATGTACTGAGAGAAAATTAGCTTTTTTAAGAAATTTGAAATATTTTGGAAAAGATTAATTTGTAATAAACAAATAAATTTGTAAGAACTTAAATAGGAAATTAAACCCATATATATAGTAACACAATAATTTTAAGTTCTAATTATCTATATTTTATTTTGGCAAGAATCAAAACTGGTGGTTCTGTTAGATGATTTTGTTTTGTGATTTAAACCCAAATATTCATTTCACTTGGCTATGGTGTATTAGTTGTAAAGCTTACTTTTTGAATTTTGGTTAACGAGGATAAGAAAGATTCTTTAATTTGATCCATTTACGAGAAAAATTCCAAGAAAGTTCTCCTTTAGATTCCCTCTGGTTTCTATGCAGTGTCTACAACTATACATTGCCTGTTGCCTGTTACCTATTTGAGTTAATTATAGCAAAGCCTAATATAAGTCACTGAACAATAATTTTTCCAACATAACCTCAAATATCTGACAAAATTGTAAAATGTTCATATATATCAACAAAGTTTCCAGTGTCATTTATAATCATTCATAGTGACTAAATTGATAATTAAAAGACTTAATTGCAACAATATTAGGCCATAAGGCACTTTGTCCTCTCTATGAGATAATTTATAAAGAATTTACTCTTTGGATTTACATTGGATCTAAAAAATGAAATTATGGTATTTTTTGGATTCATGTGTGTTTTTAGTTGTAAGTTAAAGGATAGTGTTGAAAAATAGCGTTTTTTGGTTTTTAGTTGGGTAAGTATTTTGATTTGTATTTTCGCTTGAGTGGTTGATGATGATTAATCTTTATCCCAAATTATTATTCTCAAATAAATTTGATATTTTCAATTCTAATTTGGGTTTTCCGTATTGAATTTTAACTCTTTTGTTCTTTGGCTTTGTTTTGAATATATAACCTATCTTGATAATTTTAGGTTATATACTAATTTGGCATATGGTTTGAGTAATGGATTACATGATTATTTCAATTTTAGTGGATATTATTTTATTATTTTTTCATTTGGTAGATTTGTTTAAGGACTTTATAATGATGGAGTTTCTGAATAAATAATTTACTTGCGAAATTACGATCACAATTGGCTAATCCGTGCATCGCGTGGGTTTACACCTAGTGTGTGTGTGTGTGTGTGTGTGTGTGTGTATATATATATATATATATATATATATAAAGGAGGAGGGTGTTTTGCCACATCATATAATTTTATACACAAAATCTATATAAACAGATTTTGTATCTATCTTTGTCAATTGACGATTGAGATTGAATATTGGGTTTTGAATCTAAGGGTGAAATATAATGACACGTGGAGCTTATTTTTGTGTAAATTCGATTCATGATGCTGCCTAGCTATCAATAAAAGTTGGTAGACTTCACGGAGCTCAAAACTTCACGGGGCTCAAGACGACAATGTTTTTTCAAAATGAACCTTTCTACTTCTCTCAGCTACCGCCCCCTCCTATGATCCATCTCACTCCTTCCTCTCCTCTCGGGAGCTTAACATTTCACAGTGGTCAACACTTCAGGTTTTGTTTTGAAGATCCCATGGAGGTTTGTTCTTATCTCCTAGGGTTTTTTGGACAAATGATCTCTGGCCAAATCCTCCCAAATGCACAAATCCTCCCAAGGGTATGCCCCGTCATTGAATCTTTTTCTTTTTCTTTTCAAATTTGTTTTGAAGTGTCTAATGACGACTCTGGTGAAGACTCAAAATTTGTGGGTTTTTTTGTGGACTCCGCCGAGGATTCAAAATTTCTGGGTTTCTACATGTATATTTTTGTATGAGTTTGCTGTTGTAACATATAATAAAGAAGGGTGTTATGTTTTCTTTCATTTTGTGTTTTGTTACAAAGATGAGCGCTATTTTTTTGACAGGAAATTATCGAGATGGGTTTTGTTGGTTTTGCAGAGACGGGTTTTCCAAAGTTCTAAAATGAATTTGGGGTGATTGGAGATGGTGGAATGAATTTTATTGGTTTTGCAGATGGGTTTTGCCAGAGTTTTATAGATTTGATTCTTCAGACTTATTTCATTATTTTTCATTTGTATATCACATAAGGTGGGTGAAATGAGAAGAGAATACAGGGGATAGATTTCATCTTAGGATAACAGAGATTTATGGTTAAGATACTTTGTTCAAGAAATATACAAGGGATAGATTTCATTTTGGGGAGCTTATAGTCTCTTTTTTTGTGTAATATACAGGGTTTCGTTGCTGATAATTTGTCTGAGCAGCAAGACTAGCAACATAAGTAACTTAAAAAGCGTGGTGAGGCTTAAGGCTTTTATATCTTTTTTCTCCTGATTTCTGGAAATCTGGATATTACCCATTGATATCAAGAGCACTGATATTAACCATTGATAAAATTTTTGAAATCCTAATAAAAAATGGTTGAACCAACAGTAAGTTAAGAAGGATGGATATGTTCTCATTCTCGGTATGTTCTCATTTTATTTCTTTTAAATTTTTGCATCATTTTCATTTCAATATTTTAGGGTATGCAATATTTCTCACTCATGTTCTAATTTCAATCTATTTCATTTCTCACTCATCATTTTAGGAATGATATGGAGTTGTGCTGGTTGTGAATGTGTGTATTGTACTTTCAAGCATAGTATTAAAAAACGAACGTTACGTAACGTTTCGGCCGTTACGTAACGGTATCTTGAAGCCACGTTTCGGATACATACCGATTTATCGGGTTGAACCAAATTCACACCCGTATCACGTTACGAATCCGATACGTAACGGTAACGCCGTTACAATCCGTTACACTCCGTTACTGTCCGTTACAGTTCACTTTTTTGTATGGAAAAAAAATGGATGAAAACACAAGGACACTTACTCAGCAACTTTATCTCATGAAAAGAAAGAAAAGGAGACATAAAGAAAGGGACAAAGACAAACCTGGTAAGGAAACTTGGCTTCATACACGGTGTAGCAGAGCAAGCAGTTGTATAGGTTTGTTTGAAATAAGATTCCCATCAACTTTTGAGTATTTATTTGTCTCAAGGAACACCCACAAAGATCCATTCCACCATACTCACTCTTACACGGTTTATACAACCTGCCTTCCAATTTTTTCTTCTTCATCCAAAGAAACCCAACCTCACCTCACGTTCAGCCGCCAGCGCCGGAGATCAAGGTGAGTGGCCAACCGCCAGCGCCAGCGCCAGCCGCCAGCAATACTCAGCGGCACAGGACAAGCAAGACATCATAAAGGAAAGAGGGCAGGTGGCATATCTCAGGGAGGGTCGGGGCCGGAGATCAAGGTGAGTGTGGTTTTGGGTTTGGCTTTGTGCCGCCGTAAGAGAGAGAGAGCCTGAGAGGTTTTTTTTTGGGCCAAAAGAGAGGTTTCTTTCTTGTGATATTAACAAATGAAATGAGATGAGTTGATTTCAATTTTGACGGATGAGATGAATTCAGTTTTATACTTAAAAAAAATGTTTTAAAATATGATGTGTCAAAAAAAATGTTAACAAAACACTCAAAATGTTAGAAAAGTTTAATAAAAAAAATATTGTGTAAAAAAAATATGTGTTATAATTTAATATGATATTATGTCTTAGAAAATATTGTGTAAAAAAAATTAATAAAAGCATCAAAAATAATAAAATTATGTTAAACTATTTAGATTTTTTTTTGTTAAAGTTTAGGGTTTGTTTGGTTCTCTATTCTGAAAAGTCGATTTAAACGCTGTTTTTAAATACAGTTTTAAAATTCAGTTTTTTTTTTTTTTTTATAATTATTGGTGTGCATTTGGTAAACTTATTTTTAAATACAATTTTTTGAAAATTGGACAAAATTGGCAAACATGTATATTTATATTATACATATATGTATATATATATAAATAATAAAACTTTTATACATACATACATACATGATATATATATATATATATATACGTAATTTTGTGTACATGTACTTAATATTTTTTATTTATAAGAATTGCACATATATTAATGTATTTAAAAATTCAATTTAAAAATTCAATTTAAAAATTCATTATATAAATGCATTAATCTTTTTTTAATGTACTTAATATTTTTAAAAATTCGTTTTTTAATGTACTTAATAAATGCATTATATAAATTCATTATATGAATGTATATATATATATATATATATATATATATATATATATATATATATATATATATACATAATATAAATTGTACATGTACTTAATCTTTTTTTAAAAATTCATTATTATTCAATTTAATATTAAGTCAACTTATTATTTTTTTTCTTTATATAAATGCATACAAATAATGAACTTCTTATTTATTTGTTTTCTATGCTAGTTTAAAAAAAGAAAATGCCACGTGGAAGGATAGAGGAAGATGAGCCGGAGATTGCCCCAAGTGGGGATATTGGGTGGAAGTTTACTACTCCGGTAGTAAATAATAGGTTAAAATTAAATTGCAAATTATGCGGAAGAGAAATAAATGGTGGTATAACTAGACTAAAACAACATTTAGCTCATGTAAAAGGACAAGTAAGAGGGTGTCCTAACGTCACAACCGAAATTAGGGAGCAAATGATGAAACATCTTCAAGGAGCAAAAGCAAAAAAAAAAAAGATAAAGGCCGCCCAAAAGGAAGGAGTCGTTGATTATATTCGAAATGAGTATGGTGGTGATGGCTTTGAGGGGATTGTTGTTTCAAGTGATGATTCAGATCCCGAGATGACCGTGGCAAGAAATATGAGTATAAATGAATATCGGTTATGGGAGCAGACACAGAGGTCTAAATTAAAAGGTGGGTTTGAGGCTGGAAGTTCTAATAGAGCGGGTTTACCTAAAGCTCCTCAACGATCTTCTAGTATGTCTGGAATGCGACGTAAGGAATGGGCGGATATAGATTCGCCTGAATATAGATTAACAGAAGTGGATGTCGACCTCCATCGAAGCAAGAGTCCTAAGCAACCTAAAATATCAACAAAATTTATGAAGGGTTTGCGAAAGAAGTTAGGACGAGCAGTTAGTCAGTTTGTGCTGTTTGGAAAACATTATGCAAATATTGTTGTAAGCCCTTGGTTTGATAGGATGCTTGATGTTGCTAGAGAAGTTGGATACGGAGTGAAGCCTCCAACTCCGTATGAGGTCAATGAAGTTTTTTTGCCAATGGAGTTTGCGAGCTTAAAAAAATGGATTGAATCTCAAAAGACAATTTGGAAGGAGAGGGGTGTCACTATTATGTGTGATGGTTGGACAGGACCGACCAGGAAATATTTAATTAATTTTTTAGTTTATAGCAATCATGGAACAGTTTTTCACAAATCCATTGATGCAACAGACGTGGTGAGTAGGACAGCAGACTACTACTTTCGCCTCATGGATAAGGTAGTTGATGAAATTGGAGAGGAATATGTTGTCCAGGTAGTAACTGATAATGAAGCGGCTATGAAAGCGGGTGGTAAGTTACTTATGCAAAAGAGATCGAATTTGTATTGGACAACATGTTTAGCTCATTGTATTGACCTTATCCTTGAAGACATTGGTAAAAAGAAGAGTGTGGCGAAAGTGTTGGATGAAGCAAAAATTATCACCAGCTTCATTTATAATTACAATTGGGTTGTTGATTATATGAAGCGTTTCAGTAATGGTCGAGAGTTACTGCGTCCAGCCATCACTCGTTTTGCTACGAATTTTGTCACATTGGAGAGTATTGTGAGGCAGAAGAAGGGTTTAGAGGACATGTTTCGATCTAATGAGTGGAAACTATGCAAGTGGTCAAAGTTACCAAAAGGAAAGGAGGTGAAGAAGGTAATATTTGACAGGCACTTTTGGTCTAAAGCAACAGATATTTTGAAGGTGCAGGAGCCTTTAGTGAAGGTTCTTCGATTGGTGGATGGAGATTTAAAACCTACCATGGGTTTTATTGATGAAGCTATGGATAGGGCAAGGAAAACGATTCAAAGAGATTGCCGTTATTATATAGTTTTTCATAAAATCATTGACAAACGATGACAGCTCCAATTACATCAAGACTTGCATGCAGCTGGTGAGTATAAAAGTAAAAAAATTAGTTGCGTTTTATTTGTTCAATAATTAGGTTATTACTTGAATCTAACTTTTGATATATTATTCTTATGTCAATATATTAAGGTATTACATGAATCCTCAGTTTCAATACGGTGATAATTTTACAACCCTTTCCGACGCAATGGTAGGGCTTAGAAAAGTGATTCAGAGGCTGGAACCTGATATTGAAAATCAGATAAAGGCAATTAACCAAGTAAGTCGAGAATATATTTATATTTTGTTAAGGTTTTTCACTAATGTATTTGATATTTCGTGAAATGTTACAGATTTTGTTATTTCGTGACAAATACGATTCTTTTGGAACAGAATTAGCTCAAAGAGCAGTGTCACGAACAAATCCGGGTAATAATATGTCTTAATTTATTTACTATCAATTTCACTTTATACCTCAGTATACAATATAAATAAATCATTGTGTTCATCATGTGTAGGTGAATGGTGGATTCATTATAGCACATCGACTCCAGAACTTCAACGAATTGATGTGAGAGTATTGTGTCAAACATGTTCATCTTCCAACTGTGAACGAAATTGGAGTACGTTTAGCCTCATACATACAAAGACAAGAAATCATTTAAAATCCCAAAAGTTAAATAAACTTATTTTTGTATACTATAATATGAGGTTAAAGATCATAAATGCGACTAGAAGAATCCAACAAGACATTGAGGAATCTTTTAATCCTATCAGCTTGGATTACATTTTTAATGAAGATGACCCATTGTCTCCGTGGTTGGAAGAGACGGAAGAAGCTCTTTTAGACGGTCAAGACAATTCTGAATGATTGGATGTTGATGAAAATGACCAAAATGATCATGCTACTTTAGTTCCTTCTGGTAGTGGAACTAGTAGCGGTGGTAGTGGTGGTGTTGGCTTGAGTCAACCAAGTAGTGGTACTCATGGAGATACTGCTAGTAGTAGTTATGGAGGTGGTGCTAGTGGTAGTTATGGATGTGGTTTTGCTGGTAGAGATGTGCAATATGAAGGTAAATAAATATTGCAGTATAAATTTTATTTATAGTATTATATTATTCTTATATTACACTTCTAACAAAAATATATCATTTACTGAAACAGGTGATAGTTACTCACCTTATCAAGGAGAAGCTGGAAGTTATGGAATTCGGGACGATGATGACAATTTGGAGGATAGACAAAATCTACAACCATGGGGTGGGACACGAAGGCGTACACGTCGTCCAATGGGAGATAATTTAGAGAACCGTTTTGTTGAGCTTGATCTTGGAGTTCGTGGAAACGAAAGAAGAAACCCACAAGCACGACCCATGTATCCCCATCGCCCTGAATTCTCATATTATCCCCCAACACCACAACACTATTATCCACTAACCGGATCATATTACTATCCTCCTCATCCACCCGAACCTTCATATAATACTGTTTCATCTACCGAGAACTATCCACATGGGTATATGGTTCTGCCAGTGCCTCCAGGTTATTTTCCACAACAAGGAGCATCAAATGAAAGTAGCAATTTTGGAATAGGTGCATCTAATTCAAGTACTTCACGCTCTAATTACTTTGGATATGAACCACATGAATGAGCTAATAATGATGATGATGATGATGATGATGATGATGATGATGATGATGATGATGATGATATGGAGATTCTTAGAGACCCGCCACGACATTCTTTTTGGTGGTGAAAGCATGGAATCATTTGTAATATATGTAATTTAGTTTATTATCATATTTGTTTAGTGGTATGGTGGTAATGATTCACAATTGTGCAGTGACTTTAAGTATGTTACTAGTTGTTAAATTTAAGCATGTTACAAGTTGTTATTGAGTGATGTATTTTTAGTATTTGATTAAGTAATAAACTGCTCTTATGATTTGATTTTAGTATTTGATTAAGTAATAAAATGCTTTAATGTTCTTTAATACTATGTAATGAGCCCACATATTAATTAAATTCAACATTATATAGTCAAAATGAAAGTATCATTTTAATTTATGGTATTTGTGAATGGTAAAAAAAATTCACGCTTGCGGTAACTGATTCCCGTTACATTACGTCCGATACTCCCGATACCGTTACACCGATACCGCAACCGTTACGTTACCCGATACCGTTATTTAAAACTATGCTTTCAAGAGAGAGTGGGAGAGGAGCAAAAAAATAATGTTTCATTTTCTTGGTGGGTATTTGAAAGCAGTTGTTCAGACAATGATGTTTTGTATATTGTATATACATATGTACAATTTTGTACAGATGGTTGTGTAGACATTTGCTTAATTTTGTATAGATGGTGACACACCATGGAAATACAACATGAGGTACTGTGATTGCAACTTTTGTTACTCTTTACTCTGAATTTTTTTTAGCGCTATTAGATTTGTTGTTGGGTAACATTTGATAATTGCAGAGGTAATTTGGTTCCTTATAATAACTCGCCAAACAAGACTTTGAGTTAAATCGAAATACTTTGACCAAGTCCCCACACATTTGCCTGACACTTGCCGAACATTTACTCTGCACCACCAACAACACTTTCAGAACACCATTGCTCTTAATCACCGCCTCTTGAGCCACGTGATCACGGGACATGTAACATACACTCAAGAGCACCGTAATACTGTGCTCCATCGTCTTAACCAAAATCATCATCTTCTGTACAATTAAAGGTAGACAACTTTCATCACTTCCAATTGTAGATCTTCCCTCCGTACAGATTGATACAGTTTCTAAATTCATCAAAACCTTTTAAATTACTTGATTTGAAGTTTCAGAACTGTAGAGGATTTTCGATGCTATTTTTACTATTACAAAATGAATGAGCTCTTTTTTTTATGGTCTTGATGTTACCAAAGAAATTAGGTAAGCTATGCTTCAAATATGTACACATATTTGAAAATGGGTCGATATCATTTCTTAGACTTAGTGAATGGGTTAGTGGGAAGTGTAGTGGGTCTGGTTATGAGAACTGGGTTTTCTCCCACCTGATATGAATATATATACCCACTATCTTTGTTTTTTATGAGATAGAGAAGAAAATGGTATATTTTGATGTTGGGTTAGTACTCATTCCTAAAATAGTTTTGATGGGTTTTCTCTATTTTCAGTTAAAACAAATTTGTATATTATGATATAAAGTCTGTAATAAGTCTCTCTCTATACTTTAATGACGGATTGTACTCATTCTTAAAACAGTTTGTAAATATTTTTCTTAGTGAAACATGTTTTTATTTTATATTAATAAAATCGTTTTTAACATATTCTATTAAATAGTTCTCAAAACTCATTAATGTTAATGATGGATACCTCAGAAAATTTGTTACTTTTCTAGTTTCATTTACGGAGAGAGCTTTCTTCCATTTTTATCCTTGAGTAAGGTTCCTCTTTATTTATAGAATAACTAAATAAATTTATTTATAGAAATATTACATACCCTAAGGGAACAGTACATAAATAAATTATATGTACTGTTTTTTCTTATGCCCGTAGCTTGCTTTCAACTAAAAAAAAGAGAATAGTACCTTGGTCTTGGATATGTGTTATTTTTTAGGCTTTTGAACATATTTCAGCCACAAGCACATGACACGATGTATGATAGAAAATCTTTGGCGAAAAGTAACTTTGACAAAGTCATAGCTAAATAAGAGCGAGTACACATGAGTTCTCCCATCCATTTGCAGAGATTGTACATTCTGAGTTTCAACTTTTTACAATTGGCGGTGGGCTGGGGTGGGGTCACTTTTACTATTTTATATCATTGTTCATTTGCTGACTTTGTATTGAAAAAAAAAAGCAAAGAAGGTGCCCAAAAAACACAAATTATTATAATAGTACAATATAGGTGTGGTACTTGAAACACAGGTTTAATTCAAAACGTCCAATCAGATTCTTTATGTTTACACATATCAAAGTAGGAAAATTGAATGGATAGGTTTAGTCAAATGAATTATGAATCAATTACATGACTTCATGTGTGGGAATTATCAATATAAATAACGTGAAATTGAAATAATTTGTTAGATTAGAACAAGTAATTTATTATAACAAAATTAACAAATTAAATTTAAATATAAAAAAAATAATGTTTTAGATATCAAAGTTTTATTATTCATTTTTCTCATCTGAAATTGATTGTTAGTCTTTACTCATTTGGGTATAGGTTTACAACCACTTTTGAGATTTTATATTGTGTGATATATGATGTGAAGTGTTTAATTTTGTTTCTTAAAAATATTTAATGATTATTTTTTAATCAATTTTTATGTATCTATCCATTATATAATGCTTTTAACAATCCGCAAGTGAGAAATGCCACTGCTACTAAAAAAATCATTTCTTCATTTCTAAACCTTCAAAGTATGCGATAATCACAATGTTACCAAGCGAATCTTTGAGGTTAAGTACCATACATGCTATATTTGCATCCTCAAAATATTTTAATGCATCTTATCATTTATTAGGTACATTAGATATCTAAAGTTTAGTGATAAGTTAATTTATCTACAACTATATTTGAATGAATTTGGATTAAAATTTTATGTTTGTATTATTGGCGACATGTTTAAAACATAAAGTATCACGGGAACAAATTTATAACGAGAACATATTTATTGTTGTGTCGCCGACATGGTTACAAAATAACATGGGAACAAATTTATCGCGTGTCGTCGCCATGAGTAAAAAATATTATGGGAAAAAATTATTACCGTGCCATCGGCACGGGTAAACCCTAGTATATATATATATTTGAGGGAGCTTGGATGGAAAAATTTAAACAAGTTTTCATGACGCTATTGCTTGTAGAATCCTCAAAATTCAGGGTTTGTGTGTATGTTGATTGTTTAGTTCATTTAGCTCAATATATTAATTATCACATATGGATAAAATTAAGTTTGATGAAATTTAACTATCAATTAGAGCTTCTTGATTGTTTCAATGTGTTGGAGTTGTGATTCATTTACTGTAGTTCACTCCCATTGACTCCATATTCATGTTTGATGACATTGATTTTATGTTGGCATAAAATTCACATTGTTTTACTTGTTTTATTTTTTTTGGATTTTGAGTCTGTTTTTTATACTGTTTGGTATTTTCAGGAAATTTTTTCACTGGACGATACTTCATTTGTTTTAGAACATGAATTAGGAATTTTTTTGTGTCATTCAAATGACAACTGGGTTTCGTTCAAGTCACAACTCAATGTCATGACATGTTTTGATCACGCGAGCTTGAAGCGAGCTGGTGGAATGTCACAATGTTTTGTCACGAGAAGGGCTGCACGAAGGTTATTTGATGTTTACATCGCGCGAGAGCCTACTGTTTTGATCTTTTTGATGTCGCTTGATGACCTAGTTCGAGCGACATGCATATTCGTTCAAACGACAGTGCATAGTCATTCGAGCGACCTATGGAAGAAGTTTTTGGATTCTTCTGATTTCGTACATGCTTCATATTAATGGCGATTTTTTTCTTCTTTGGTACTTCTAGGAAGTTTATATGCAATATCTGTTGATTATGCATGTTGATTTTCATACTACATTATTTGTTTAGTCATATCATTACTGATTTTGATGATTTCTCACTTGTGATTTTTGTTTGCTAGCTACGAGTTGGTACATGGTGATTATTTTTAGCTGGTTGTTCATGCCTATCTAGAGATGCTTCATTGATTTTTTCATTCTAGATATTTGGTGTTTGTTTATCTTTTTCACTTATTGTCTATCTGAGACAAAAAGGGGGAGAGATGTATGTGATGTAGGGAGAGTTTTGGTTGTTTAATGAGCATATAATTTTTTCACAAATTGATACCCTGATTTTTCATGTGTTTATTTTACAATTGGTGTCAATATACTTTGCTCACATGTTTAACAAATGATTTGATTTTAAGTTACAAATTGGTATTGATATTTCATATTGGTATCATAATGGTCATTTCATTTTTTCCTCCATACTTCACTGGGTATATTTATGTTTCACGTGTGTAGGTATGCTTAAGAGATTCGAGATTTCAAGTCTACATCACATTCAGACAACTCATTCTTGCCGGACCATCATTTACTAGTTTTGTCTTGTAATTTTTTATTTTGGGTTATATGGGATGGGATTTAGGCGTTATATGGCTTGACGGCCAAACTTAGGCATTTCACTGTTTGGGTTTTGTCTATGAATAATCAAAAGGGGAGATTTGTAAGGACAAAATTTCCAATTGAGTCTATTGTAAGTATTTGACTTAGTCCCGGAACAAAACATTGTTTTTGAGTTATAGATAGATTTTTTTATTGTCACAATCCCACGCAGTCTATGACACAACATTTACTAAAGACGTTGCCGCCAAGATTCAAAGAATTATCTGTCGAGATTAAGTTGGTGCACGTTTTCGCTCATATATGAATGCATAATGTTTATGGGACTCGTAAAATATTTTTAGGATGTTATTCTTTTAAAAAATGTTTTTAAAATGTTAAACTTCATTTATTCTGAGATAAGGATCATTTAGAGTTACACATATACCAAACTCTTGTGTTTAGTGGTTCAAATGACATTGTAGGTAGTTCAAGCGAGATGCACATGTCGTTCGAGCAATATGGACATTTCATTCGAGCGACGTGCATATTTCGTTCGAAGGATGCGCTGACTCAAGTTTCTTATTTAAGGCGCGTTTCTCTCAGAATTTAGTAAGTTGCAGAACCAGAAAATTAGTTTACATACAATACATTTTCTACACAAGTTTTCTAAGGTTATCAAAGTCTAAAAACATCCTTAGAGTTTCAAGATCCGAGCTTTCATACACTTATGCTATAGAGATCTTCGCTTGCACCATTGGAGTTTGTTCATCACTTTGAACATTGGGTTTTGCGGTGAGGAAGCGAAGGAGTTCATGTTTAACATCGTAGACATTGTCAAGCTGCATCAGTGGACACCGAGACATATGTGGACGCATGTGTTGTGGACGAGCATCATAGAAGGATTCTGTGTGGGCACTGTGGAGGAGTGGTTGAAGGATCAAAGGAGCATCAAGACTTTTGGAGGATCGAGTCATTGAGTAAGTTTATCATCTGTACTTTGTAATACCATATCATAGTGATTGTCTAGCTTGGGTTGTCCGAGGGTTTTTCCCTTAGTGGTTTCCTCACACATCCGGTGTCGCTTTTGTGAACTTATTTATTTTACTTGCGTTAATCACCTACATGCATGTTTAGGGTTAAACAAAATAAAATTGGGCTTAACTAAAATTAGTTCACACACTTGGTGCGGTTTAAAATTTGGAAAAGGTTTTTTCAAAAAGAAAGTTGGTTTTGACATCTTTATAACACTTTCGAAAGAAAAAGGGGCCTACAATAGCAGTAGGAAAACTTTAATGCAAGACACCACAAGACAAGATGGCATCATATTCATAATCAATAACCCTAGCATAAAATTACTTGCATGTCTCATTCGTTTTAAATTGGCATGGCTCATAATCCTCAGAAGAATAGGTGTCATCCCATGTTTTGGGTATTTTTATCTTTCTTATGTTCGCAACCTTAGTCTTGCATTTATTAGTGTAGTGCCCAAAGTTGTGAAACTTGTGTCACTTCACTTTTGTGAAAGTTTTCTTAGCCTTGAGGCGTTTATTTTGGAAAGGTCCGCCATTATTTATTTCATAGGGTTTTGAATGTTGAGACCCATGATAGTTGAAATTACCTATCTTAACAGCCACATTGTTTCTAAACTTGATGGTTTTCTTTAGGTATTTGCTAAGAAGAGAGATTTCACGATCAAACATTTCAAGATCCACATTGTCATCATCTAGGTTTATGTCCTCAAATCAGGCAAAAATGACTAAGTTATGCTCTCATGATTTCTTAGAAGTAGTTGAACCTAAGAGTGTTTTTTAATATTCATTTTCCATTTCTACTCTCCTTAATTTTCCACACAAGAGTTTGGGGATCATATTTAGGTCTGCCATCTCTTTAATAGCATAGCATTTAAAATCAAACCTAGGAGACAAGAACCTAAGTATTTTCATAACTATGTTTGTCTTGGAAAATTCAACACCATTACAATCAAGTTTTTATATAATGTTAGTTAATTTCATGTAAAGCTCATCAAATGTTTAGAATCACTCATCATAATGGTTTTTAATTGTTGAAGTAATATTCATAGTTTGTCTGCTTTGACATGCCCGTCACCCTCATGGGCAGTGACGAGTATGTTCCAAGCCTGCTTAGAGGTAGAGTAGGCTAATATTCTTTTCACTTCAGTTTCATTGACAGATATGAATATCACATTTTTATCTTTATTATTGTACAAAGAGAAGAATTTTTCCTCTTTGGTATATTCGTTGATTATTTTTTTTAACTATTTGATTACCTCCCTCGGTAACAAGTTTCATGGGAGGAGTATATCCATTTGAATAAGATCCCAAACATCGTCTCCCAGATTGCCTTGTATGAAATTAATCATCCTTACCTTCCAGAAGGAAAATATATCCCATAAACATGGCAAGCTTGTTTAGGCTTCCTATTCTAATGTCCATCTTTAATCCTAACAGATTAAAAGTACAGAATATGTTTTTTCTTTAAAACGTTTATAGATTTTTTTTATTTTGATGAAAGTTTTTGAAAAAATTACTCTGCTCTGATACCAATTGAATGCAACCTCAAGTCTTAATTCAACCAAGTTGAATTTACTCAAGTATAATCCAAAAATATTTATTTCCATCCTCTTAAAATTGAGGATGGATTTGAACAAATTTTAAATCACAAGAAATGTCCTACTGAAAGTCCAATACATTATATGGTTATAATACTCTAATGGGTGAAAAATAAGAAAACCAGCAATTTGAAAAAAAAATTAAGTTCAATTAAACAAGTTTTATCCAAATTAAAAGTTGCACTAGTTTTAAATCCATTGTTGTGTTAAACAGATTGACCAATTTTATCTTAACCTAAACATGTATATAGATGAATGAAGGATAAAATAAGTAAATCAACCATAAAGCCTAATGTAAGAGGAAAACCGAAATGGGAAAAAACTTAGAGGGCCTAGCCAATGAAATTCACAATGATGAGGAATTACACAAGAGATATAGTAGACTTAAAACACAAACTCGACGTCCTAGCAAGCCTTGATGCTTTTTAGTATTCAACCTGTTCTTCACAATGAATGCTATAGTGCACTTATGCAGTGCCACAATGTGTGAGTCCATACACCCTTTGATATCCACTGAACAAGCTTAACAACCATCACACACGGAGTCCACCATATGTAAACAAACTAGGTATGGAATCTATCGCACAAAACAGGTACTCAATAAATGTAGAGAATAAACCAAAGGTCCCTAAAATAAGATCTTAAAGCATAATATAATGAACAATTGGATCCCAAACAACTTGGGTATAAACTAGGATTTTGGAGAGATATTTAATAGAGTATGGGAACTCAAAATATATTTTTCATCTCTTATAAAACTTATTCTCCGCACTCCTATTTATAGTAAGTTTTCCAAAAATGATATTACGATTAAACACTGCGCAAAATATCTCAAAATCTTGGAAAATGCATTATCTCGTTCGAATGACTTCGAAACTCATTCGAATGAAGTATATGATCTTATTAAAACACATATCCAACGAGCTATTAAACGACATTCCGGTGAAGGCCAAAGATGGTTCGTTCGAAGTTCGTTGGAACCTGTTCTAATGTGGTGCATATCTTATTCTAACGACATACCATGTCCGGTTCTAATGAAGTCATGAAAAAACTATTTTTCTTTGAATAATATTAAAATAAGATAAAATCATTTTAAGACATTTTAAAAATAATTTTATAAAAACCTAACACCCATTTATGTAATCTCCAAGGATCAAAATATTTATGAATCCAAACTGAGAGATCCACGAAATATAAAGACAGAAATGGGCAGGAAATAAGGCACGATGATGTATATCTTCTAATTTGGCCGCTACGTCTTTAATAAACCACGTCATAGGTTTGAAAGGTCAATACACTTAAGTCCTATCCTATGACCCAAAGTGTTTTATCCAAACACGAAATAATCCAAAACATACACATTAGCTCTATTCGAAAAATTTTCCTGACAAATCTCTTATTTTGGCTATTTCAGGATAAAACCAAAAATAAAACTCCTATGGACCGTCAAGCACATCTACGACATAATCCCCAGTCCCGAAAGGAAAAAGTACAACTTGACCAAATCATAAACCTGAGTAGCTTTGCTCTCTTGTAACTTTGTCACATTGTTGTAAACCTGCACATTTAAATACACCTTCAAATGCAAAGAGAAAATAACAATATATAAAATCTTCATAAGAATAAACTTCCCATATGTCTAAGAATTGCTACCTAGCTAGGATGTATCCCTCAAAGATAAATATCTCCTCCTAAAACTAAAGTGAAAGATACCATTTCTTCCCCATTTTATTCAGGAATAAATAAAGAAAGGATGCATTATAAACCATTTTTATCACATAAACCATATCTCCCACTAAAAATGAGAACATGTGATATCAATTGAAAATATAAAGGAAGGAATCATATCGTGTAATAGTGTAAAGTGAAATAAATACAATATGACAACACAAGCATATATAGTCCAAACAATGATCAATCAATAACAGTATTGATGCAATAAATGATACCAACTTAAATATACAATGAAGCATGAGATGCCAATGTGAACAAGAAAAAATAGTTACCAATATGATCGTAGAGAATGCCAATTTAATTCAAAGATAAAGCACATGTCAACAAGGATTAAATGCAAACATAAGACTTAAAAATAAAATGATACCATATATATAAATATGCAAAAGTTACCAATGACACATAGGCACATATATACAGGTATAAAGGACAACAAAACGACACAAAAGACATAAACATTAAGATAAATATCAATGTGTTTAAAATGTGGGATGGAGTGAAGAGGCGTGAACTAGAAATAAATTTAAATATGACCCAATCACTCAAAAATGTACAAGGCTATTGATTGCATTAACTTTATCAAACAAATATTTAGCCTCATAGTGACGATAAAGTGAACTTATAATGAACAAATAAGCACAATGCACACTAGCCTAGAAAATATTGATGATTCTTAAAATCAATAGAGTCAAACAAGAAATAACTATGACTCATTTTGCAAACCCATTGATCTTCAACTTATAACATCCCTAAAATTATATGTATAAATTTTTTCACTCTCATATTGGATATACGAATTTAATTGAATAATCAATGAAACAAAATTCGGCCTAGGCAATATTTTTTTCTTGTCTTTTAATTTTTTAGGTTCTTACCAATGTTGTCCTTTCATGCAACAAATATTTCTTCCTTCATAGCCCTTTCCCGTGCAAACTCATATTTTCAATAAAAGCACAAATTCACGGGCAATGGTTCTTACTTGCCCAAATCCATCAATAAAATATATATGTATAATTACAATATTGTTAGAACACCTAACTTAGCTCATGTAACATACGAAGTTAAAATCCAAAAGAGATCGTGCATGTGTGTGAGGAGGTATATGAAAAGTGAATCCATTAAGTAACTTACTTTCACACTACACTATACAAGAAGGATTAACAAAAATCTAAGCATTAAAAATCATGCTCAAATGTCATAGACACGGGAAAATATGGAATCAAGTGAATTCAAACACATCAATATTCCACATAAAATATAACTTTAAACTACATATAAACAAAAGCTTTTTGAGTTTTTAAACATTTTATGACACCAAATGAAAACAAACTCAAAAGACAAACAAAATATTTTTATATTTTTTTCAATATGACCAAAAAAATGGCGAATCAAAATATAAAAGATAAACATCATACAACTAGAAATAACATATAAAATGGAGCATAGATGCTAGTGTATGAAAACATGCAACCACGGTCATGCAAAATATATAGCATGAGAAGTATCATGTGATAGAATGAGAGAATTAACAAGCCTAACATTCACTGTCTCCAAAAATGATTTCTTAACCCAAATAGATAAATACCTAATGCCTTGGGATTCGGGAACCATGGAGACACATGATCTAAACTTTATAGAACCTCTTCTAACATCATAAAAAAACACCCTAAGTTGACCTTTCATACCACAATGTGAGTATATGTAAACACGAGGAATGTTACCTATGGGTTGACCTTGTTTAATGTCCTTAGTAGAGGATGACATTTTAAAACAAACATTGGTTTAGTATTAAAAAGGAAAGTATTTGAATTATCTAAGCTAATATTATCACTACTTGAGTCTCGTAAATCATATTTTAACTTCAAAAACTTAGACTCAAGAAAAAATTTGAACTCCTCAAATGATAGGGTCTCCTTTTTCAAAATTTCAATAATGCCTAGAAGGTTATCTGTATCCCCCTTAATGTAAGCCAACCTATCCCTGAGAGTCATCTCATGTGCCTTCAAACTTTTCTCGATTTATCATTATCCTCAATGGCACATTCATTAATCCCAGCCTCAAACATCGTAGGGTACTCTAATTATTTCTCTAAAACATGGACTCTATCCTCACTTTCTTTCTTGAACACTTTTAAATTTTGAAAATTATGTTTCATGTCCATGAGCTTTTAACAAAGGATATCTTTTTAAGTTTGAACAATTCTTAAAAATTAATTTCAGATTTAAAACACAAATTTTATTTTTCAAGAAATTTAACTCTTTTTGACAACTTCAAATTCAAATGAGTTAATTTTTCAGCACATTCATGAAGCTCATTAAACTCTTCTAGAATGTCATCGTCATGCTAAACAAATTGAAAAACTTATCACCATGATGACCCATCAAGTGAAACAAAATAGACATGAGAGAGTGATAAACAGACCACCCTAAAACAAGGCACTAAAAGATGGATCTACATAATAACTTAGTGTTTCCGCTCTGATACAAATTTGAAAGTCATATAGTTGTAAGGTTCTAATATGGAAAAGTGTGCAAAAAAGCAAACCAACTATTTTGAAGAAAAAAAATTAAGTTCAGTTAAACAAGTTTATCCCAAATCAAAACGTTGTACTAATTTTAAATCAATTGTTATGTTAAACAGATTAACAAATTTTATGTTAACCTAAATATGCATCTAGGGGACTGCGGGTTAAAATAAGTACATCAACCCCAATGCTCGATGTACGAGGAAAAACTAAATGGAAAAAAAATTGTACGGCCTAGCTAACGCAATTCACTATGATGAGGAACTACACAAGATAAATAGTAGATTTATAACTCAGACTTGATGCCCTCACAAGCCTTGATACTCTTCAGTTTTTAACCTCTCCTCCAAAGTGCACACGAGATTCCACTTATACAGTGCCACAACATATGATTCCACAAAGTTCTTGGTATCTACCTAAAAGGCTCAGCAACTATTACACACAAAATCCACCATATGTAAACAAACAAGGCCGCATGAAACGTATTCTTAAAAAATCTAGAGAATAAAACAAAGGTTCCCAAAATAGGAACTTAAAGCATAATATGGAGAATATTTAGATCCTGAACACTTGGGTGCAAACTAGGTGTTTGGAGAGCTTTTTTTTTATAGAGTATGGAAACTCAAAAAATATATTTTTATCTAAAATAAAACTGCTTCTTCGCACTCCTATTAATAGGACATTTTTCAAAAACGAGATTAGGATGAAACACTTTGAAAAAAATCACAAAATCTTAAAAACATCCACGAGCTCGTTCGAATGACTTTGAACCTCGTTCGAACGAAGTATGGGATCTTGTTCGAATACATATCCAACGAGCTATCAAATGATATTCTAGTGTAACAACCCTTCCATTTGGAGACAATTAATTTCCACATTTGGGCATAAATTAGAATTTGGAGATTTTCTCGAAATAGTAATTTTTGGGATTTTCAAGGATTTGAGGATTGTCGATAGGTGATATATTTACTTTTGGGGTTAAGTAAATATGTCGAGGTATTTTAATAATATGTCGCCGTTGAGTAAAGCGACAAAAGGTAAGATTTTAATTAGAAAACCTACATTAAGTTATATGGGTTAGAATAGTGATCTGCGGTCAAGTACCTCAGATGGAAATTTCAACTGCGTCGTGAGTCTCGGAATGGCCAAGATAGTCTGAAAAGAGTGTCCGATTGTCAAATTGAGTTTCGGGGAATTTTGGAGTTAAAAGTAACTCGTAATTGGGTAAACGAGTCATTTTGGGGTTTTAAGGGTTAAAACCCTTTTCTTTCTATATAAAGAGGGAGAGAGGGAGAAAAGAGAGGAAAGAGAAAGAAAAGAGAGAAGAAAGAGAAGAGGAGAGAAAAAGAGTAGAAAAGGGGAGATTTCGGCCAACCTCCGCGGGATTCGACTAGGGATCGTCGGATTATATCCACGAGGTAAGTGTTTACTTGCTTTATTTACTTTTTGCATAAATCTCATACCGTAGTTTGGTATTAACAAACCCTAAAGATTTTGGGTTGGGTTTTTCGTGGATAAAATGGGTTTTCGGGAGTTAAAACGAATAAATCCCTATAATTTTATAATTGGAGAAACTTAGAAATTAATCGAAATAAATTGGTGTTTTAGGGTTCTAGGATGTTTAGAACCCTTAATATATGTGTATTTGTAGTTGGTTGAGGTTGTAGGGCATTGGTTGAGGCGACAAAAGCTTGGGATAAGTTTGAATGGCCGAAACCGTCTTGGAGAAGATGATAAATAGTGACCTGCGTCTTTCCGAATCGATTCGGCCTTGATTAGAATCGATTCGGCTCCTGGTCAAAGAATAAAAATTGTAGATATTTTGGATATGGTATTTTTCTGATTTTTTTTGGATTTATAGTGATTTTCTACGAAAAGTTGTCTGATATCGAAATCATTAGTTAGAACTTATTGGAGATAAATATTAGGGGTTCTCAACTGGAGTGTTAGGACATCTAAATAACTTGAGGAGGTATGAAAACTTTGGGTTTGTAGGAATAAATCCAAGTTATGAATTAAATAGAGATTGGATTGAGTTTTGGGTATTTTGGAGTTTGAGAAATCGCCCAAACATAGGCCGAATCGATTCACCTAAGGGCATCTATGATTCTGCAGTGGGCCGAATCGATTTGGATTTAGATTGAATCGATTCACCATTAAGGACCTGTTTGCAGAACACTTTCCGAATCGATTCAGATTGGGGGCCGAATCGATTCGCCCACCCGAATCGATTCGCAATTGGGGCGAATCGATTCGCTTTGGTCAGATTTGCTAGTTTTCTCCCCTTAAGAGTATGGGGAGTTAAATTAAAATGTGGGGTCTTATATGGGGGATCCTAGTTATGATATAGGGACTCCTAAATGATGGTTTTGAGGGTTAGTAAACTTTTAGATGAAAGAGAAGGCCTTGGATTGGTGTAGGGCATAATCCGGGGGACGAACATAATTAAAGTTCGGGATGAACAAAATTTGAGAGGGAGTTCGGATACCATCGAGCCTAGGTATTTACGTAATTGAATGTATGTGAGGGAATACTTTGGGTTTAGTATCATGCGTATATGAAGTCATGATTATGATTCTTTGAGAGAATCTTTGGGATTATTTGTCATCGTTACATGTGATTGGCAATTATGGCCATTTATATATTCGAGGAGGAATATATGGTATGTATATACTATATGATTAAAGTATATATATGAAATATGATACAGATATGTAGTATATAGTATATTCCTTGTGTATGAGAACAAGGTAATATATATATATATATATATGTCTATGAGAATAAGTGATTTTGAAAATAAAATATGAATGTTTTCAAAATGAAAAAGAAATGATTTTCATAAATAATAATTTATGGATACACACCTCTCTAAATCGCTATCATAAGGGAAGTTGCGTACGTACCCCTGTCTAATGAATGCAGGGTGGATATAGTCCTATAGGCCATATGAGCGATTATTGTATGTTTCTGCACTGGTGAGGTGATTCTGGGTGTGGTCATGACTCTCCCGCATGCATATGGCTACTTCCTGACGTCTTGCGTTATAGGATCCGAGGTTGTTTTGATGATAGGCCCTGGAAGATGATAGCCATTTAGGGGCGCGCACAGTGGGGAAACCCGGACGGGAGGTCTTAGAACGCGTTATATTATATGTTAAAGGAATTTATGATAATAAATTGGCTTTAAGTACATTTCCTGGATGGAAGAAGGGAAATGGGATAAATGAATTGGCTTCGGAAACACTTCCCGGATGGAAGAAGTGAAATGGAAGCATGTGATATTAAAAGCATTTTTATGATAATAAAATTGGCTTTTAAATACATTTCCTGGATGTAAGAAGGGAAATGGGATGTTATGAAACGGTAAAGCATTTTTTATATTAGTAAAACTTGCTTTAAATATATTTCCTGGATATAAGAAGGGAAATAAAAAGTTTTGAAATGTAAAAGTATTGGTAAACATTTTGTAGATAAATGTAAAGTAAACCTCAGTCCGGGAGGTATTATCCGGATGTATATTGAATTATATATATCAATGTAAGTATGTTATGTATGTCGTTGTATAGTGTATATACATACATTAGTTTTGTACCATGGGCCTAATGGATCTTTACGAGTAACCCTGCCAAGTAATAGTATATCGGGGGGTTCCTTATTTGGATTTCGCTTCGCGAGACACCCCACGCACGAACTTAGTGCAGTATTGAGAATGGAGGGAAGTTTAGCCCTTAGTACTCGGGATGTATAGGCTTCTAGTAGATGGGTAAATTAGACTAGTTAGGCGGGAGATATTGACTAGGGTATTTTGTTAGGGTGTGTTAGGTGTCCACTAATAGAAGAGAGGTGAGGGGTATCTCATGGGAGTGCGATACCAAACTTAAATATGAGATAAAACCTTTTTCTAAAAATAAGGCATTTATGCACTTGCTAAATATTTTTCAAATTCGGGCTCTGACCCGTTTATCTACTTTTCCTTTCTTGTTTTATATATATATATAGGTGTCTTGACACAGGGACGCCTGGATGACACTTCCTTCGAGTCAGACGTCTGCTGCAACAGCTGTGGATGCGTGCAGATTCTCGATAGACGCTTATATTCTTGTACTCTAGATAGGAGGTACTGTATAAATATTCGGGCCAATGGCCCAATTGCATTTATTTATTCTTTTAGCACAGCATTCGACATGGTTGTATATTTTGACCGAGTGTTCGGTTATTTGATTTCATTTTAGTTTTTCATTTACGCAAAACTATATGGATGTTTTAATTTTGTAATTGTTTAAAAAGATTAGTTAAGTAAAATTTTGACGCCAGCCTAATAGGTTATTAGTAATTAAATGGATTCTCGACAGTGATGCTAAGAATGATCCATATGAGACTCCTGTTTTAATTTGATATATGAGTGATCGCCCGGTATTTTATTAGGCGGGTTGTCACAGATGGTATCAGAGCATCAGGTTCTAGTGTCCTTAGGAATCTGTGCGGACGTACAACGCTTTCAGCGTTACTCTCGATTTGTTCTAGAGCCTCAGGATTAGGATTGTTGATTTCTCTTGTGAGATTTCGTTCTCCTGACATAGTATGAGATTATAGTAAATCTTTTGCGTACTCGGTTGAAATTCGTGTGCGGGGCTTTATTGGCCGCAGGAGGTAGGGCTTAGCTGGAGCAACTAGTAGAAGTTGGGGGATTATGACCGCCATAGAGGTCACTTCCATTTTTGGCAATTGTTAAGGATGGTTGCGACGACTACTAAAGAATCGTAGTTGTGAGTACCGTAGTACCGCCATAGAAGAAAGTGCTACTAAAGTTGAATTTCCCAGTGACGATAAGGATTCGAAAGGGATCTTACGCATAGTTTTAACCGTGAGTCCCATGATTTAGCAGGAATAAGAAGAATGCAGTTTCTGAATTATTCATAATAAGGATCGGCCAGAGGCCGACATTGGATAAAGGCGAAGATGTTGTTATGAGTTTTACCTCAATGAAGGAGGTATATTTGGTGTGACGGGATAAAGTCGCAGTTTTCGCTAGCCCTAGACTCGTGTGTGTAATTTGAGTTTTGTGGCGGTCTCGACAACATTCTATAATGCAAGCCTGTGTGTTTTCCGCGATAGCGGAGTTTTATTTTCTGCATTCGCTATAAATACTGGTGTTTATATTTTGTATATATATATATATAGGATGTTATGG
The DNA here is from genome assembly GCA_949130495.1 of Sambucus nigra. Classification (NCBI taxonomy): domain Eukaryota; kingdom Viridiplantae; phylum Streptophyta; class Magnoliopsida; order Dipsacales; family Adoxaceae; genus Sambucus; species Sambucus nigra. The sequence goes on from OX422209.1 coordinate 617,689,058, forward strand.
TATTATCGGAGTGATAGCAGGCTAAGGATGGCAAGACTATCATGTCCGCAGTCCCAGGGTGGAACGGGTTATGGTTGCGATATCTCACCTGGATACAGGTTGAGTTCGCATTTATTGTGTGCATAGATGGAACTTTGATGAGCAGAGGTTTCATTATCGTGATTTGAGTATGTGGCGACCTTATAGATATGATTTAAGGCCCACAGGATTATTGTTGAGCTGTAAGATTAAGCTCATTATTGATTGCGCAAGGACTTAATATTAGTACGAGCACTGGATGGTGTGACTCTTATTTAGAGATAGGAGTTCAGACCACCTTTTGTTGGAAAAGGGGATAGGGTTATGGATTTCGCTTTGCGAGACGCTCCACACACGGACCTTAACGGTGTCAGGAGTGGAGAGATGTTATAGGATGCAAGGATATTGGTTTTGTTGATAAATCTTATAGTGTGGATGAACCACTATAGACTATGAGCCATGTGATGATGGTATATTTAGGGAAATATTGTGCTATGGAAAAGCACTAAAATGTTTTTCTCACCGTAAATATAAAGGTGAGGCAATGTGAAAGGACTTGATTTGAGAATTGTAGTCAGGCCTCGATGAAAAGGCAGACTTCGGAAAAGTGATGTTTTGGGTAAGATAATCGTAACATCTCGATAGAGAATAGGCTCCCGACGATAGGATATAGTAGTGGAAATGCGTTAATAGGTTAGTGAGATAGGAATTAGGACGTCCCGCTGGTGTGCCTTAGGTCGCTATATCTCGATGACCGACAACTCGAGGGAGTAGTGTAATGGGAGGGTTCCTTATTTGGATTTCGCTTTTGCGAGACGTCCCACGCATGAAACCAAGCAAATGTCGGAAGTTGAGAGAGGCCTTGGGCACTAGGGATATACTTAGGATTATATTCGTTTTGCATAGGTAGGGTAATGCATAGTTCGTAGCATTATTAGGATGTAAGTTCAATAGAGTTAGTGGCGCAGATATAAGGAGAATTGAATTTCGCGGGTTGGGAGGACCCATGTGTGAGTATTACACCGAGGAAAGGAGACTCTTGTTTAGAGAGAGTGTTGCGTGTCGAACGTTCACTATGGATGTGCATATGTGCACAGGTTAGAAAGGTGTATGGGCACCTTAGTAAGTTGTTTTATATACCACCTGAAATAGAAGGGGCGTAGTATATAAAGTTAAAGTTTATTTCGTGAGGCACCAGTAATGATGTGTGCCATGTGACGTTATTGGAGTCACTTTACGACCGTGGTAGTGTATGGTTAGGAACCATTGGATTAGAATCGTTCCCTCTGAGGTATTAGGATTTGGAGCGATTCCAAGATTTGCGGTGTAGGTTATATTCGAATTTCGAGGACGAAATTCTGTTGTAAGGGAGGGAGTATGTAACAACCCGTCCTTTTTGGAGACAATTAAATTCCACATTTGGGCATAAATTGGAATTTGGAGATTTTCCCGAAATAGTAATTTCTAGGGTTTTCAAGGATTTGAGGATTGTCAATAGGTGATATATTTACTTTTGGGGTTAAGTAAATATGTCGAGGTATTTTAATAATATGTCGCCATTGAGTAAAGCGACAGAAGGTAAGATTTTAATTAGAAAACCCGCATTAAGTTATATGGGTTAGAATAGTGATCTGCGGTCAAGTACCTCAGATGGAAATTTTGACTGCGCCGTGAGTCTCAGAATGGCCGAGATAGTCGAAAAAGAGTGTCCGATTGTCGAAATTGAGTTTCGGGGAATTTTGGAGTTAAAAGTAACTCGTAATTGGGTAAACGAGTCGTTTTTGGGTTTTAAGGGTTAAAACCCTTTTCTTTCTATATAAAGAGGGAGAGAGGGATAAAAGAGTGAAAAGAGAAAGAAAATAGAGTAGAGAGAGAGGAGGAGAGAAAAAGAGGAGAAAAGGGGAGATTCCGGCCAACCTCCGCGGGATTCGACTCGGGATCGTCCGATTATGTCCACGAGGCAAGTGTTTACTTTCTTTATTTACTTTTTGCATAAATCTCATAACGTAGTTTGGTATTAACAAACTCTAAAGATTTTGGGTTGGGTTTTTCGTCGATAAATCGGATTTTCGAGAGTTAAAACGAATAAACCCCTATAATTTCATAATTGGAGAAACTTAGAAATTAATCGAAATAAATTGGTGGTTTAGGGTTGTAGGATGTTTAGAAACCTTAATATATGTGTATTTGTAATTGATTGAGGTTGTAGGGCGTTGGGTGAGGCGACAAAAGCTTGGGAGAAGTTTTAATGGCTGAAATCGTCTCGAAGAAGACGATGAATAGTGACCTACGTATTTCCGAATTGATTCAGCCTTGATACGAATCGATTAGACTCCTGGTAAATAAATAAAAAATGTATATCTTTTCGATGCGGTCGTGTGGGCGATGACCGCGTATTTTTCTGATTTTTTTTGAATTTATAGTGATTTTTCTACGAAAAGTTGTCCGATATCGAAATCATTAGTAAGAACTTATTGCAGATAAATATTAGGGGTTCTCAACTGGAGTGTTAGGACCTCTAAAGAACTTGAGGAGATATGAAAACTTTGGGTTTGTATTGATAAATCCAAGTTATGAATTAAATAGAGATTGGATTGAGTTTTGGGTATTTTGGAGTTTGAGAAATCGCCCAAATAGTGACCCTCGAACAGGCCGAATCGATTCGGGTCCAGGCCGAATCGATTCGCCTAAGGGGATATGTGATTCTGCAGTGGGATGAATCGATTTGGATTTAGACCGAATCGATTCGCCATTAAGGAACTGTTTGCAGAACACTTTCCGAATCGATTCAAATTGGGGGCCGAATCGATTCGCCCACCCGAATCGATTCGCAATTAGGGTGAATCGATTCGCTTTGGTCAGATTTGCTAGTTTTCTCCCCTTAAGAGTATGGGGAGTTAAATTACAATTTGGGGTCTTATATGGGGGATCCTAGTTATGATATCGGGACTCCTAAATGATGGTTTTGAGGGTTAGTAAACCTTTAGACGAAAGAGAAGGCCTTGGATTGGTGTAGGGAATAATTCGGGGGACGAACATAATTAACGTTCGGGATTTAAGAGGGAATTCGGATACCATCGAGCCTAGGTATTTATGTAATTGAATGTATGTGAGGGAATACTTTGGGTTTAGTGTCATGCCTATATGAAGGCATGATTATGATTCTTTGAGAGAATCGTTGGGATTATTGGTCATCGCTAGATGTGATTAGCAATTATGGCCATTTATATATTCGAGGAGGAATATATGGTATGTATATACTATATGATTAAAGTATATATATGAATATGATACAGATGTGTAGTATATAGTATATTCCTTGTGTATGAGAACAAGGTAATATATATATATGTTTATGAGAATAAGTGATTTTGAAAATAAAAGATGAATGTTTTCAAAATGGAAAAGAAATTATTTTCATAAATAATAATTTATGGATACACACCTCTCTAAATCGCTATCGTAAGGAAAATTGCATAAGTATGGTGAAGCCCCCTGGCTAATGAATGCAGGGTGGATATAGTCCTATAGGCCATATGAGCGATTATTGTATGTTTCTGCCCTGGTGAGGTGATTCTGGGTGTGGTCATGACTCTCCCGCAGGCATATGGCCGCTTCCCGACGTTTTGCGTTGTAGGATCCGAGGTTGTCTTGATGATAGGCCCTGGAAGATGATAGCCATTTAGGGGCGTGCACAGTGGGGAAACCCGGATGGGCAGTCTTAGAACGCGCTATATTATATGTTAAAGCAATTCATGATAATAAATTGGCTTTAAGTACATTTCCTGGATGGAAAAAGGGAAATGGGATAAATGAATTGGCTTCGGAAACACTTCCCGGATGGAAGAAGGGAAATGGAAGCATGTGATATTAAAAGCATTTTTATGATAATAAAATTGGCTTTTAAATACATTTCTTGGATGTAAGAAGGGAAATGGGATGTTATGAAACGGTAAAGCATTTTTATGATAATAAAACTTGCTTTAAATATATTTCCTGGATATAAAAAGGGAAATAGAAAGCTTTGAAATGTAAAAGTATTGGTAAAATTTTTTTAGATAAATGTAAAGTAAACCTCAGTCCGGGAGATATTATCCGGAATTATATTGAATTATGTATATCAATGTAAGTATGTTATGCATGTCGTTGTATAGTATATATACATACATTAGTTTTGTACTACGGGCCTAATGGATCTCTACCAGTAACCCTGCCAAGTAGTAGTGTATCGGGGGGGGGGGGTTCCTTGTTTGGATTTCGCTTCGCGAGACACCCCACGCACGAACTTAGTGCAGTGTTGAGAATGGAGGGAAGTTTAGCCCTTAGTACTCGGGATGTATAGGTTTCTAGTAGACGGGTAAATTACACTAGTTAGGCGAGATATATTGACTAGGGTATTTTGTTAGGGTGCGTTAGGTGTGCACTAATAGAAGAGAGGTGAGGGGTATCTCATGGTTGTGCGATACCAAACTTAAATATGAGATAAAACATTTTTCTAAAAATAAGGCATTTATGCACTTACTAAATATTTTTCAAACTCGGGCTCTGACCCGTTTATCTACTTTTCATTTCTTGTTATATATATTTATATATAGGTGTCCAAACACAGGGATGCCTGGATGACACTTCCTTCGAGTCAGACGTCTGCTGCAGCAGCTGTGGATGCATGCAGGTTCTCGTTAGACGCTTCTATTCTTGTACTCTAGATATGAGGTACTGTATAAATATTCGGGCCAATGGCCCAATTGCATTTATGTATTCTTTTAGCACAACATTCGATATGGTTGTATATTTTGACCGAGTGTTCGGTTATTTTATTTCATTTTAGTTTTATTTACGCAAAACTATGTGGATGTTTTAATTTTGTAATTGTTTAAAAAGATTAGTTAAGTAAAGTTTTGACGCCAGCCTAATAGGTTATTAGTAGTTAAATGGATTCTCGACAGTGATGCTAAAAATGATCCATATGAGACTCCTATTTTAATTTGATATAGGAGTGATCGCCCGGTATTTTATTAGGCGGGTTGTCACATCTAGTTAAGCCCAAAGATGGTTCGATCGAAGTATATTGAAACTTGTTCTAACGAGGTGCATATCTTATTTTAATTTCATACCATATCTCGTCCTAACGAAGTAGCAAAAAACTATTTTTCTTTGAAAAATATTAAAAGAATATAAAATTATTTTAAAACATATTGATTTTTTTTTATAAAAACATGACACCCATTTATAAAATCTGCAAGGATCAAAATATTTAAGCATCCAAACCTAAGAGATTCTCGAAATGTGAAGATGAAATGGGCACAAAATACGGCGCGATGATGTAGATATTCTAATTTAGCGCTTCGTCTTCAAGAAATCAAAATATATTCTTAAAATGTCAAAACACTCAAGTCCTAACCAATGACTCAAAGAGTTTTACCCGAACCCAAAATAAGCAAAATATACAAATTGACTCTATTCAAACAATTGCCCTTACACCTATTATCCTATGTTAATTTTATTTTAAAAATATTGTTTAATTTTATCAAGATTCGAAAAATATCCTTATGTTTCTTTGAGGTAAAGAGGCATCTAGTTAAATTAATAATCAATAAACAACCACAACACCAAATTTTACGTGGTAAAACTCGAGTGTACTAGAGAAACCTCCACGGTCCCCTCTACGGGACAACAAAAGAATTCACTATAACAAGCAAAGTTTACATGTTATAATAAATAAGATATCTAAAATATCATAATGGAAAATATACCTAAATGGGAAAATACCCTAAGAGTTTCTAGGATTGTAGAATCTTTGTACAAGATGCTTTGGTGGTTCTACCCGAACAACAATCCTTTGAATGGTAACCACGTGTATAGTGTAGTGCAAAGTAAGTGTTGTGATCAAATGTTCAGTGCATAGTCTAATATAGATTTTTACTCAATACACAACCACGCTTATTATAAGTTAACACCTAAGCAAATTAAAATTATACTAAAGAATATGAACAAAATGTACAAGTAGAACTAACTAGAGTCAAGTCCAAATATAAATTTTAAAAATGTCCAAGATATATACAAAAAAAAATCATATATGATTAAAAAAATAACAAATCTATAAACTTTTAAAAGATTTGAATTTTATTAAACATGAAATGTGTTAAAAGTTAGAAGCACCATCAACTCCTATTTATTCAAAGAAGGAATAGATTTAATCAAATGTAAATAATAAATTCCAGATCTACTAAAGACCAATAACAAATCTAAACTCCAAAATAGGTTCAGATTTATTTAGAGTCGCAAATCAGAAAAACCCAAAAATTAAAAATGTATGTGATAATGAGCGAGTGTTTTGTGGGTCTTTATCTCAAAACTATAGGTATAGAAAACTTCTAATTTTTATGGACAAAAACCTAAGTTTTCTTTTTGTTAGGATTCAAAATGGGGTAAACATAAAAGTGTTTAGTAGCGGCTTGTGTATGAGTATTGGATAGCTCTCTTTCATTGAATCTACTCCTTCTTCTTCCATTCTCCCTCTTTCTCACTCAAGAGTATTCTCATTTTTGTATCTCTTTTATTTCTATCTCTACTAATCCTCAATATCTTTTTCTCTCTTTCTAAAATAGTGTTTTGGCTTAAAATAACACAGGAGAGGAATGGTTCTTATATAGGTGTTATAGGAATGTCTTAGAACCTTAAATGAAATGAAAGGTATATATATATAATATTTATGATCCTAAGACTGTAATTACTTCATACTAAATAATCCAAAAAGATGAAATACCTTAAACCCCTATCAAAAGAAAATGACCGGTGTTGGTGTCTAAAATTGGTTTGATGATTAGGATGAGTTTTAGATTAATGAAACAAATTATTATCAACCACAGACAAAGGAAGAAAAATATAAACTAGAGAGAGTTGATAGACATAGATGGAGACAAGAATTTTACGTGGTTTAGCCCAATGAGGTGCCTACGTCCATGGGTACAATGTCACTAGATATTAGGGTTTTAATACAAGCCTCTCAAGAACTCTCTAGGTTCTAGGATAAATTGTTTTTCAATTGTTCTTAGTTAAGAGAGGTAGTAAGATATTTATAGTAATAAGAAGGTGAAGAGGTGGAATACCTTTATACAATACGTATTTACACCCATATATTATAATAAGAAGCTATAGATTATCCACGTGTATGTGCATGGTGACTGTTGAGATCCTTACATGTGTCTATTGACATTACTGATTGTTTATATTCTTGAGGGTGGCTGGCTATTGTGTCGACTAGAGAGATAACTCAGCCGACCACTTTTACCTGCTGTCTTTGGGGCCACTGAATATGATGACATTTGTCACCATTTCATTAGTCCACATAACCAAGTTATTTTAGGTTACAACAAATGCCCCGAATAATTCATTCTTAATTGGAGTGATTTAGTATGTGAAAGGATGGAGTATTATCTATTAAGTTTTTCTTGGCTATTTGGAAGCGTTTGGTCGACTGCTGACCTCTGGGAGTTGTAAATTGCTAAATGTAATCTTTTGACTAGTAGTAATTTTATAAATAGTACAAAAATAGTGGACTGCCTGGGGGTATAAAGGTCATTTTGATTTCTGGGGAACTGATATACCATAAAAATGTGAAGCGGTGCTACACTTAATCATTTCATTTTGTGTATCTTAGGGGGCATAATAGAGTGCTATATGACACCATTTACCTCCTTATTATCCTCACCATGAATTCCAAACTCTTATCCTCCTTCTCATGTTTTTACTCTACCATTTTTGAGCATTGTTGTTACTTTTTGTTGTGCTGTAAGAACCCATTTCTTCTTGTTTTTTCTTTCCTCTTTATCGAAAAATGGTGTATGTTGTTGATGACGGTTATTTGGAGACATTTAGGTCAACCTATAGGATTTCGGAGTGGATAAAAACTGAGTTGTTAACAGGTCCTTGTGATCTTTATGCATATGAGGAGGGTCACTAGATCTCCACATTATTTATTGCTGAGTGTGGGGTGACATTCCTTCCAAATAGTTTGTTTCTATATTTTTATCAGTATTTTGATATGGTCCCAGCCCTAGTAGATCCCAACACTTGGAGAGTAATTAATTGAGTCAATCGAATTAATGAACGTTTTGGAACAAATATATAAATAAAGGAATTAATGTATTGTCATAGCTGGTAGACCACTAATGATAATATTTATCATTTGAAGAAATATTTTCAAACAGAGCTTTAGTAGTAAATTTTCCCGATTCGAATGAGGATTATTGGGATCATCGATTAATTGTAAAAGACTGGAAGTTTTCCCCTCTTCTTGAAGGTGTGGAATACAATGGGCCCTGTTGCCCTCAGGAGGGTCAAGGCATAGGTCGACATTTGTTTATTCATATGTAATTTTCTTCTTTTTGGTATTTTATATAATTTTGTTACTGACTGTAATTTTTTTCTTTCTGTTTTGCAGAGAAGAAGAAAAAGGTTATTCCTCATGCATCAGAGGTCAATTTTTTCGACCTGAAAGTTGTTTGGTCGACACAACAGATAATATGAGAAGCTCATCCTTTCTCTACATCCATTCTACTTTGTTACCAGAGCTCAATCACCTATTTTGTGGGTTATTTCACTAAAGACATTCCATCTGCCCCCATCAACTTAGAAGACCTAACATTATCATCCTCGACTGCTGAACTTGAGTCTCCACCTCAAGAAATAGGAAAATTTTCTAACGAGGGAACATCCTCCTCCTTTGAATCCCTAGATCTTAGTCTTGTGCCGATTAATGTTTCTTTTCTAGAAATGGTTAAGAGAAAGATTCTTAACCTCCTTGTCAGCTCAAAGTCTCCACGTCCTTCTGATAAGAAATTTTTTGATGTTGGTGGCTCTAAACATCCCATAATAATTTAGCCCTCTATGATGAAGATCCAAGAGCTCTAGTTCAAAAGGATGATGAGGGATACAACCACCCCTTTAGAGTTGCTTGGGAAGGATCAAGTCGATAATTGCCAGGGCAGTACCCATTCTATTACTGTTAATCTCGACCTTGCTCGCAATCTAATTAGAGCAGGATCCTTTTCATCCAAAGAGGCTATTGTTGCTTCCCTTTCTTAGGATAGGTTGGTCAAGCATGCCAAACATAACTTGGCTTTGGTAAGTGTCATATAATATTTTTGTGTTTCCATGCGTCCCTATTATTCACTTACTGATGCTTATGAATGGTGGATTTTTATAGTTCTTGGTTAATTATGACCAATTGTTGAGGAGCAATGACCAGCATAGGGATTCTTCTATGAATGTGGAGGCAGCTTTCAGGTCATATGGGAGTCTTTGGAGGGTATCAAAAAAGTCCATCAATGTGATAAGAAGAAGTGGGAGGATGCGATTAAGAAGCTAGAGGATGGGAATGCCAATGCCGAGAGGTAGCAGGGGATACCCAGAAGAAGGAAGACTAAGCCATAAAGGCTGCCCAGGAGGCTAAGAAGGTGGCTGAGGATACCAAGGGCTAGATTTATGAGTTGAAGGCCATCGCCAAAAAAGATAAGGGGGATGCCTACACCTATGGGTGGGATAAGTCATTCTCTTATAGTGTCGTCCAAGTAGAGTACTTGAAGAAATAATACTTCAAGGAAGGATGGGATGATTCCCTTATCGAGGTCAGCACTATAGTGGGCTCTGACCTATTTTTCTAGCACAATCTAAGAACTCCTCCATAAATTAAGGACGAGATTGATGATGTAGAGAGGATTTCATAGTCATGTGTGCCTAAAGAATTGATTATAGTGGTGGTACATCCAAAAGATAGGTGAATCAAGACCAAAAGAAGGTGTAATGCATATGGTCTTCATAGTTTTGTTTTGTGATTTTGTTGATGTAGTTGATCAATCGCCCTATTTGTAATATCTTTTCACAATTTTAAAGAAGTTTATCCTTTTTCCAATAATGACGTTGTTTAGTTTTAATCACTCTTTTTCTTTTCATACTTATGCAATGTCCTATTTATTTCAGTTTAACTCCAGGAATGTTAAGCTCGCCTGCTGTCGATGGTGAACTTTTTAGGAGGAGTAACCAATTGTTTGGGTCAGGCCATGAGGAACCTAATAAAGAAGATATGAAGGAAATTATCGGCCCAGATGTTTCCAACCAGAATAAGGAAGATTACCTACACATCCGTAGGTTATTCCACAAAGTTATGGTGACCAGTGCCTCTTATTATAAAATAATAATCCAACTCCAATGGGATCACATGGAAGTAATCGCTAGCTTGTCGATAGATTTTAAGAGGAATTTTTCCATTCTTATAAATGATAGTGGAATTGATAAGAAGATCCAGAAACTAAACTCGACATATTCCATCAAGGAGTTTATGTTAAAGTCTAAGGCGAAAGGTGCTAGGGAGTTTTCTAGCCTCTTAAAACAAGATAATAACATGTTGATGGATGAGTTAGAGGGTATTAGGAAAGAGAATGGTGTTGAGCAAAGTGAAGGATCATCAATTTTAGAGAAGAAAAATTCTCGGCTAATGGAGGATTTAGAGAAATGGTAGAAATCAAAGGGGGATCCATCTTTTTGGCAAATGGTTGTTGCTCGTCCATCCGTAAAAGGGGAGAGAATAAAGAAGACCCTGGACGATCAAGAAAATCTTATCAAGAACCAGTCGACCACCATTAAAAGGTTGAATGAAAAAGTTGATCGTCTCACTTATGATTTCCACAAGTAGTCTTGCACCATATGGATGAACAATTATTATGAAGCTTTAGAACATTTGGGCGAGGAACTGTAACTAGCCTATAGAAAAGGTTATAAGTGGGGATGGATCAATGCTCTTACCATAATGAAGGTGTCGAAAGAAAATAGTCTTTGGTACTGGCATGACCCTAGATGCTTGGACTAGCCTACTCCTCCATTTAAGCTATATACTTCATGGGTCCCTACAGATGCAGTCCATATTTGCTTGTTCAGGAAATATCCTAAGGATTATGGTTTGCACGGAGATAATGTCCTTAGTCTACCCTTACACTTGGTGGATAAGGCAAGTTCTAGTAGTCAGTTCAGGGTGAGGGATTAAGATCAATAATTCTCCTTCTGCATTAGACATTACTCTTATTGAGATGGAGAAAGCTCTTGGAAAGCATCCAATAGATTAAGTAGTTTGTATTATCTGAATATTCCCTTGTAATAATGCATATTTAAGGTTCCATTGTAATGATGAAAATATATTTGAAATATTTAAATAAAAGATTTGATTTGTTTTATTGTGTGAATGTGGCTTCCTAGTATTTTAGTCTTATGATTATGTGGTCGGCATTAAGCTGACTAATCTACCTTACTAGTTCCCAGTTTGGAAAAACTTATGTTGTCCTGCCTTAGGTTCTACTAACATGATTTTGTTTGTGTTAATTAAAATGGATCTTATTATTTTAACCAAGTATTTGCATTAGTTATCATTGTCGACCAAATGTTTTAGGAATTTTCCTTAGTTCGGTCTAGTAAAACTTCTTGTTCTTGACATTGAGGAGTTATACATGAAGTTTCATATTTGGAACTTCTCGTTCGTGACTTGTCAAAGACGAAGCCATACATGAAATTTTGATTTAATTTTTAAGACTAGTGATTAGTTTTTTTATTTGTTATTTGACATTGTACATCTCCCACTTTCGAAAAAATAAAAATGAAAAATGAAACATGAAAGGGAAACTAACTTTTATGAAACTGGGTGTTCTTTATTAAAAGTTAAAAATGAGTTACTGGAAATAGTACGAGATTACATTTCAATTGATCATTGATAAAAATTACTTAGGTGCTTAGCATTCCTTGGATTCTTAAACTGTTCTCCTTCGAGGGTTTCCAGATGATATGTACCTGGTCGAACAACTAAAGAAATATTGTATAGACCATGCCAATTTGCTCCTATTGTAGATGATTAGGCACATATTCTTCGTATTTATCTCCTTAATTTCGGTATTTTTATGATCCCGTGCAGTGTAATTATCTTGGATTTGTCTCTTATTTATGATACTAACCTTTTTTGGCAAGTATTTCCTGTTTTGTGTATTTCTCATATGTTTTATAGGTATTTCATGTAAGTTAGTGCGAAGGAGAACTCAAAACAGTGAAAGAAACCAAGAAATGGAGAGTTGAAGGGCATTTTCGTAATTTTTCAGCCTTAGTCCGCAGGTAGGGACAACTAGAAAGTTGAAGATCTCCAAATTACAAGAACACTGGAAAAAACGGCACCTCAATCCGAGCTACGGTGAAGAAATTACGATGTTTTGAAGTTGCACGATAATGGACCGGTCCGGTCATGCGAAATCCATGCAATTAATTATGCATTTAATGCAGTGCAACTCTTGGAAAACTTGTGCCACAAGCGAAATTTGATGCCAAATTCGTGCAACTTGGTTCTATAAAAGACCAAGCCCTACCTCATTTTCAGGGGGAGTCGAATTCTAGAGAGTAGAATAGAATTTTAGAGAGAGAAAGTCAGATTTTAGGGAGTCTTTTTAGTTTTCTTTGGTAGAAATTTTCATAAACCCTAGTTTTTGAAGTTTGTATACTATTCAAGATTTAAAGTTCTATTCAAGATTCATCATTCATCCATTTCAAGTAATTTTAATTTATTGTTTTTACTGCTTTCCTAGTTAGTTTAATTAATTGTTGATTTCTAGTTTTCCATTCCCAATTCAAGTCATGTTCTCAATTTCTAGAGTTAGTTATGAATTCCTACACTTTAATTTGTAAGTTTTATTTTGATTTCATCATGTTAAGCTAAGTTTTTAAGGGTTGGGATGCATAAACCCATCCCAATGTAAATTACTTATGTAGAAAATAGAATTTAAATTAAAAATTTGAAAGAGTCGTGCGAGACAATTTTACAACCATTGTAGATCTTTTAATCTCTCTTGCCCTAGGTACTTGGGATGTTTAAGAATATGATGTGCGTAAAATTATTTATCACCGCTTTATATGTACCTTTGATTTCATATGGTGCGGGCTTGATCCTCAATTATGTAATGCTTAGGATCTATCAAGCCTGGATTCATTCAAATTTATAATTTACAATTCTAGGTTTCTATACGGTAAATTACTAGGGTTAGGGGGATTGTATTCCAACCTACTTTCTCATTTATATTAATTAATTTAACTTCTTTATTTACTTATTTTTTTCCCTTTTCAACCATCATCATCTTTTTCATTTTTTCTTTAGAAGTAATAAATCAATTAAATTCTATCAACCATTCTCTGTGGATTCGATACCCAGACTCGCCACTATACTCCTTAAGAGTGTAGTTACAAGTTTAGTTTTTTTTTGTATTGAGATTGGAAGCCGATAACAACGACTAGCGTATTACACGGACGCTCAGTTTTTCCCCTCGATCAAAATGGCGCCGTTGCCGGGGAGTGTTTGTTATAGATTATAATTGACTTACTACTTCGTAAAATAAAATAAAAAATTAAAAAAAAATTGAAAAATATGGGTGTCACGTTTTCTAATTGCCCACTTTGAAATATCTTATTTTAACTCTTTTGGTGGCTTTAATTGTTATGCTAATAGTGAGGAGGATGAGGCACTCAAGACTTATGACCATTGGATCAATATCACTAAAGATGATTATAAAAAATACAAGCCTAGTGCTAAGAAACTCCAAATTTATCAAAATCAATTGCTTGAAGAAGAAATACTTGAAAAAGAATATCGAGAAAAAAATCGTTATTGGGAGCAAGAGTTAGATGCATTATTTGAACCCAATGAGGATTTTTTTTCTGATAGTTTTGAAGATGAAGTAATTTGTCAACCAAATGAGGAATTCGAGGTGCTAGAACCAAGGAAGCCTACTTTGAAAGAACTCTTGCTTGATATAAAAAAGCAATCTGATGACCTTGCTGTTACCGAGTTAAAAATTTTAGCAACTTGCAAGGAGTTGAATGATTATTTGGACAACTTAGAGAAGGTCGAGACTTGTGCTTCACCTAATACTTTTGAGAATGAAATCATTGAGAGTGATCCAAGTTCTTTTGAATATCAACCTCTTATAAATATTGCAAAATCTACTGAGGTTGAAGATCATTTGTCTCCTTGTGTCCCCACTATTATCGAACCATTAAATCCATCACAAGAACTGGATGAATGTCTTGAGGATGTTGATCCGCTTCTTGTATGGGAATGTTATTTTGAGATGCTTCATCTTATGGGCCATACACTTAGACGTGTCACTCCACCAGACCCAATTGAAAATTTTGAGGGAGAAGATTTTGAGGACAAGGACTCAATGCTTGAATTGTTTTCCAAGATGGACTCTGTTAGTTTGTGTTCTCCGCTTCCCATAATTCTTGAAAAATCTTTGGGAAGTGATTCTATTTTTCTTGGATCCCAATGGTACTTGTCCCCCTATGCACCCAAATCCCTCATTATCCCGTTAAATTTTTTAATTGGAGATGGTTCATTTTCTCCATCTCACACATGCCTTCCGTTGTTCAAACGGAATTCTTATTTTTCTGGAGGCATGCTTTATAGTGAGGGTACACCATTAATCCCTCAAAGTCATATTGTATTTTGGGTGGACCCTCAAATTTTTCGACTTCTAGTGTATGAGTTATTAGAATTTCAACTCGTTGGTTGTACATAATTAGTTTTTTTCTTTTTCTTTTTCTTTCTTTCTTTTTTTATAGTTTAGAGTAATTAGTTAGAGTTTTTGTTATTCTTTTTGTTATGCTTGGTTCTAACATGTTTCGTAGATTCAATGGACTCGCACTCATCGGGGATCGCTCCATTTGGGTAATATCTTTCTTTTCCTCTCTTTATGTTTTGTTCTTGATTCACATTGAGGACAATGCAACATTTAAGTTAGGGGGTGTGGGATATTCTTCCCATTAATGTTTAGATTCATTGATTCGATCACATGTTCTTTCCAAGTGTGTTTTTTTTAGAAAAAAAAAATTGAAAAAAAACAAAAATATTTTTCTTCAAAATAAATAAAAATTGGAATTTAAAATTTTCAAAAATGTCACATTTATTCTATTTAAAGTCTCAAATTTTTAAATCATAATGCACTAAGCCTAAATTGACCGAAGATGGAAATTGAAAGAAAATTGACGACTTAACGAATAAGTGTGGAGATTGATCAAACCCGGTGAGATTTCGAGCCTATCGATCTTTTTGAGCTTTTAAATCAATCCGAGTTTATGATTAACTGAAAGTTCTTTTCAGCGTTTTAATAAGTCGTTGATGATCTCAATCCTTTGTTTTGATCGGTTATGGGAAATGTGTGAAATGTTGTCTCAAAATTCGTGCTAAATATATCTCTGAACTTAATTAATCTCGAGATGCATATGGTAATGTGATTAGCAATTTGGACAATGAAGTAGGCCCTTGTTTGGTTAACCCAAAAATATTAGCCATAAAAAGTAGTGAAAAAATTATCCCTTTGCAACCCACTTTGAGCCTAATATAATATTTCCCTTTCGTTTGATAACCCAAAAAACTCAAATAGCCCGGAATTGTGAAAATTGAATATTCATCAAGTAAGTCCAAATTGTGCAATAAAAAGGGGCAAGGAAGAAAAAAATAGAAAATGCTCAACAAAAATAGCAAGAAAAAAAATATGAAAATTGAAAAAGAAAGAGAAAAATGAGCAAATGCCCGAAAAAGCACTAATGGACGTCATAAGGATATTTTCCAATTCCAAACAATTCATCTATTCCCAATTTTACCCTTTACACTTTTTAACCCAAGAAAAGTCCTAACCGAGTCCAAATTGCGAAATTAATTATTGCGTGGAGAGATAAGATACAAAAAGATAATAGAAGAGATTAAATGGTGTGAAATAGAGGTGATGTTACCATTTTCTAATAACTGTACTCCGATGATGAGATCTTTCACCATATATTTCCTTCTTTTCAATTTTGTATGCATGAATTTTTGTCCATTATATTTACTCTTTATATCATGCATACTGAGAGAAAATAGCCACAATCCGAGTGATTCATTTGTGAGTGCATCTGTAAGAATTTGAATCAAAACGAATTTTCAGAAAGTAACGTAATGCTCAATCGGTGGAAATTTGAGGTTTAATTTCTGGCTTTGCACACACACCCTATGGTTTGAGACATTTGAATATGAATTTATGGTGATTATTTTTTGAAAAGTTTAAATTGTACAATTTTTAAGTATTTTGATCTTTATTTGAGTCAATAAAGAATTTTGTGGGTGTATTCACTGCAAACCCTCACGAGACAAAACTCGTCCTACTAGGGTAACCTAGGGGTTTAAAGGCTTGTTGCATACGCTAAATGAAATCGTTTGCCCGCGAAAAAGGTATTCTATCCCAATAAAAGAATTTTCAACAGTTGAACTTTAAACTAATTTCATTTACATTGCTCGGGACGCGCAAAGTTCTAAGTTAGGGGGTGTGATTAGGCACATATTCTTCGTATTTATCCCCTTAATTTCGGTATTTTTATGATCCCGTGCAGTGTAATTATCTTGGATTTGTCTCTTATTTATGCTACTAACCTTTTTTGGTAAGTATTTCGTGTTTTGTGTATTTCTCATGTATTTTACAGGTATTTCATGTAAGTTAGTGCGAATGAGAACTCAAAACAGTGAAAGAAACCAAGAAATGGAGAGTTGAAGGGCATTTTCGTAATTTTTTAGCCTTATTCCGGAGGTGGGTCCAACTAGAAAGTTGAATAGATCTAAATTACAAGAACACTGGAAAAAACGGAACCTCAATCCGAGCTACGGTGAAGAAGTTACGATGTTTTGAAGTTGCACGATAATGAACCGGTCCGGTCATGCGAAATCCAGGCAATTAATTATGCATTTAATGCAGTGCAACTCTTGGAAAACTTGTGCCACAAGAGAAATTTGATGCCATATTCGTGTAACTTGGTGCTATAAAAGACCAAGCCCTACCTCATTTTCAGGGGGAGTCGAATTCTAGAGAGTAGAATAGAATTTTAGAGAGAGAAATTCAGATTTTAGAGAGTCTTTTTAGTTTTCTTTGGTAGAAATTTTCATAAACCCTAGTTTTTGAAGTTTGTATACTATTCAAGATTCAAAGTTCTATTCAAGATTCATCATTCATCCATTGAAAGTAATTTTAATTTATTGTTTTTACTGCTTTCCTAGTTAGTTTAATTAATTGTTGATTTCTAGTTTTCCATTCCCAATTCAAGTCATGTTCTCAATTTTCTAGAGTTAGTTATGAATTCCTACACTTTAATTTGTAAGTTTTATTTTGATTTCATCATGTTAAGCTAAGTTTTTAAGGGTTGGGATGCATGAACCCATCCCAATGTAAATTACTTATGTAGAAAATAGAATTTAAATTAAAAATTTGAAAGAGTCGTGCGAGACAATTTTACAACCATTGTAGATCTTTTAATCTCTCTTGCCCTAGGTACTTGGGATCTTTAAGAATATTATGTGCATAAAATTATTTATCACCTCTTTATATGTACCTTTGATTTCATATGGTGCGGGCTTGATCCTCATATATGTAATGCTTAGGATCTATGAAGACTGGATTCATTCAAATTTATAATTTACAATTCTAGGTTTCTATACGGTAAATTAGTAGGGTTAGGGGGATTGTATTCCAACCTACTTTCTCATTCATCTTAATTAATTTAACTTCTTTATTTACTTATTTTTTTCCCTTTTCAACCATCATCATCTTTTTCATTTTTTCTTTAGAAGTAATAAATCAATTAAATTCTATCAACCATTCCCTGTGGATTCGATACCCAGACTCGCCACTATACTCCTTAAGAGTGTAGTTACAATTTTAGTTTTTTTTTTTATTGAGGTTGGAAGCCGATAACAATGACTAGCGTATTACACGGACGCTCGGTTTTTCCCCTCGATCAGTAGAACCGGGAAATTCACTGTCGATATGCTGCCACGCGTAGTGCTGCATTTTCTCTAACTTTATCAACTATGTCTAAATCCAAAATTCGCATGAGATCACTCTTTGGGGAATTAAAATTGAGTACTTTGTGAATGGGCAGACCAATATTTATTAGGACCACTGCCTCTGTCCCAAATGCCAACATATAGTAGGTCTCACTAGTGGTTGTCCTCGGCGTGGTCCTATAAGCCTAGAGTACACTTTACGACTCATTGATCCAGTCTCCCTTGGCATCATCCAACCTTTTCTTTATTCCGTTGAGAACAGTATTATTCATCATATCTATTTGAATATTTCACTAAGGGTGTTCGGGAGCAGAATGCAATTTTTAGATTTTGGACTGGATGCAGTAATCTTCAAACTCATGTTTATCAAATTGTGTGCCATAGTTAATGATAATGAATATGGCATCATATTGACATATAATATTCTTCGAGATAAACTGGAATACTTTCTCATAAGGCATGTCTACCACAGGTTCAACTTCTACCCACTTAGTGAAGTAATTTGTTGCAATAATCAAGTATTTGAACCTTCCTCTCATCTTTGGCAAGGGGCCGACCAGGTCAATTCCCTATATGGGAAAGGGCTATGGGGATATGATCGGTGTGAGTATAGTTAATGGTGTTCTGTGAATGGTATAAAACCTTTGGCATTTATCACAATGCCTTGCATAAGTAGGACAATCTACTTTCATGATCGGTTAATAACACCCTTGCGTGGAAACTCTCCAAACCAATGATCTTCCTGCTGAAGAGGCCCATAGGATCCTTCATATATTTCTATTAGGTTTGGCACCTTAGCTGAATGGACACATATAAGTATTGAAACAATGAATCCCTTTTTGTATAGAATTCATCCTTCTATGACATATTCGGCTGCTTTATACCTTAATTTCCTTACTTCCTTTCGGTAGGCTGGCATGATGATTTTTTCAACCTATTCCATGATTGGACCCATCCATAATGGATCTAAATATAATGCAATTAGGTTGATGTTCTCTTTATCAATGCTTCTATGCTTAAGGATTTCCACCATAATGGTTTCTCTCAACTCAGTTCTGGTAGCCAAAGAAAGCCTAATGAGCACATCTGCTCGGGCATTATCAACCCTTGGGGTACTAATCATTTTGATTATCAAAATTTTAGATATTTTATCTTATTATTTAGCCAAGTACCTCATCATGAATTCTCCTTTGACTCCATATACTCTCAACACTTGGTTTACAATCAATTGGGAGTCGATGTGCGCCTGTACCTTCTCGATGTGCAAAGAGAGTGCTAACTCAAACCCCATGACCAATGTACCATACTCTACTTCATTGTTTGGAAGCTTTGAACTGGAAGCTGAGTTCATATTCCATGTCTATGCCATATGGGGTGTTAATTACTAGCCCAACACCGCTGTATGAGGCACACAATGATCCATCTACACATATCTTCCAAATCGGTGGTTCTTCTTTGAAATATTCTTTAACCAGGATCCCATAATAAAATATCTTTTGAATTTTCTTAAGGTCGCATGGAGTAACTTGTCTCTTAGATGATATTTGTTTATATATTTTCCTCTTGGTTGGTTATAACCTTTATAGAGATATCTTCTGGACAAGTCTTCTCGAGTGTTTAAACTTTTGAGCTATCTTTCGGAGAAGTCTGCTCAGCTGGATTTATGAATGAGCTCTCTTTCATAGATATCTGTTCAATGGGTTTTTCTTCATAGGTAAACTCTTCTATGAATCTACTATTATTTGGCCTTCTATTATCGTTATAGGCTCATAATGTGTGTCTACTCTTTACTTCATTACCCAAGACATCAAAACTCCTGATTTCTTTGGTTTATCAATAGCTTGGTGTAATCTCAAGTCCATGTGGACCACAATGGTATAGGGTTAGAAGTATGGCATCATTCTTCGAGAGACTTCAATGATGGTTAAGTTTAGCTTTTTTAGATGTGGGTAATGAACTTTGTGTTTTCAAAAGGACTTTATGGTGTAGTAAACCAGTTTTTTCACCCTATTTTCTAATCAGATGAGAACCGAGTTAACTGCTGACTCAAATACTGCAACGTATAAGTAGTGTTTCTCTCCCATGAGTGGTCTTGAGAGTAATGGTGGAGACCCTAAGTATTTCTTCAACTCCAGGAAGGCAATTTCACATTCTTCATTCCATTAGAAAGTCTTCCTTATCACTTTGAAGAAGGGTAGCCACATGTTAGTAGCTCGGGAGATAAATTTGTGTAAGGTTGTTACTTTGTTGGTCAGCTTTTGCCCGTCCTTATTATTTATTAGAGATTGCATATTTATCGATGCTTAGATTTTGTCCCGGTAAGCCTCAATACCTTTTTAATTTATTATGAATCTGAGGAACATTCCTTCCTGGATGCCGAATATGGATTGAGCTTCATCTGGTGCTTCTCCTATTGGTTGAACGCCTGCCTTAGGGATTTGAAGTGATTGGATTCTTTCTTACTCTTGGTGATCATGCTATCCATATATACCTCCATAGTTTTATTGATCTATTCTTCAAAAAAACTTGTTCACTAGCCTTAAGTATTTTACTCCAACATTTTTTAGCCCAAAGGCATAACATTGTAGATGTAGTTACTTAGGATAGTGAGAGTTGAGGTCTTCTCCTTATCTTCTAGTTTCATTTTGATTTGGTTATAACCTAAGTACACATCCATGAGATTGAGAAATGCGATTACGACAGTGGCATCGACTAGTTGATCAGTCCTTGGTAAGGGGAAATGGTCTTCCAGACAAGCTTTGTTCAGATCCATGAAGTATACACCATTTGTTGTTCTTCTTTTTTACCATAGCCATATTAGCCAACCAATCAGGATATATGATGTCTTCAATGAAACTTACCTTTTATAGCTTTTCCACCTCTTCCTGGATAGCCATATTCTTATCATGGCTAAAGACACGGTGCTTCTGTTTAATTGGCTTTGCATCTTTGAAAATGTTAAGTTCATAGAACATGAACTCTCGGTCAATCCTTGGCATATCCTCATGGCTCTAAGAAAATACCTTTTTCCACTATTTGAGGAAATCCACTAACTTCTGCCTGATGGATGGATTCATGGATGAGTCGATCTGTATTGTCTTTTTTGGGTGCTCAACATTAAGAACCATGGTACCTACTGCCTTAACAACTTGTCCTTTCACCAATTCATCGTCCTCATGAGGATATATGGTCTTTATTTAAAACGTGGTGGTAAGTTTCTTCACTTATTCTTGGTCGGATGAAACGTAATAGCATTCCCCGACTTCAATTTGTTTTCCAGGGATAATTTCGACCCCATAATGTGTATGGAATTTCAAGAACTGGTGTAAAGTGTTTGGTATAGCTTCGAACTTTTTTAGGCCAACCCTACCAAGAATAATGTTGTAAGTTGAGCTAATGTTCTTGGCTAAGAGGAAGAAATGAATCTTCTCAGTTCGATAGGCTGGCCAAGTTCCAATTATGGCTTATAATTTGACAGTCCCCAAGGGATCATCTTTTCCTCCAGATAAATGAATGAGGTTCCTGTGATAGGGCTCCAATTTACTGTCTTGAAGCCCTGGTCCCTTGAAGCAGTCATAAAACTAGACATCAGTTGAGTTGCTATTATTTACCTGTATTCTGGCAACTTTTCCTTTGTGCATCATCGTTATGACGACCAAAGGATCATCATGGGGATACAATACTCCAAATAGGTCATCTTTGGAGAATTTGATCACTAACCTATTTTGTTTTACTTTCCTTGGGCAACTATGAACATCTCCAGATAAATTAATTTTACCGAATATATGAACATGCTTTAGACTCATTTAGGTACGATTTTCTCTCGGTTATTTCGCCACCTCCTCCATCGTCACCAGCTGCAATGAAATGACAACCAAAATAAATCATTTTTACCTCACACATTGGCTCTCTAGGTCTCTTCATTAGATCCGGATCGTACTCGGCATCATCATCTCTGCCTCTTTTCTTATCGTCTCGTCTTTTACAGGGATCTTTAGATCGTCTCTAGACTTCTCTTTCTTTTGACCTACTTTCTCTATCCACAAATTTGGAGAGTTTAACTCTTTGGATCGATCTCTATATCTTGTTTTTCAAGTTTATACATCTATCTGTGTTATTTTCATGGTCTTTATGTGTAAGGACATTTTTGTCTATTACCATTTAGTATGTCGTATACCACTACACCGTCATTGAAGTTGAAGCTCACATTCACGTCAAGATGGATTCGAATAATCAAGGATCTTCAACAAATCCTTGAAGAGATTTATTGTGGTAAAAGTTGAGTTTTAAATTCCTTAAAAGTTTCATATTAGTATTGGAAAAATTTTCTAAAAAGTTTTTATTAAACCGAGGAATTTTTATAAAAGATTTTTTTCCAGAACCGGATCGATCCCCTTCGCAGATCTTTCTGCCAAAATTTCCCAACCTGATCGATCCTTTTAAAAAAGAAAACGGATCGATTCCCTTTTCGGATCGATTTGGACCGGATCGAGCCCGTTCGTAGATTTCGTCCGCGCCTCAAATCTTTTATTTTTCTATAAAAAGTTATTTCGGTGGTGTATTTTCACAAGACTTTGATAGATGTTTTTGAGAGATAAAATACATCAATTCTTCATATTTTTGAGTCCTAAAACTCATGTTTAATTCACACTAAAAATCCCAATTACTTTTGTTAATCTTTTGAAACCCTAGAACACTACTTTGCTCTTGTTCATCCTTTGTGTGGAGATCTCTACAACCGAGAGTTGCGTGCTATTTTGGAGGGAGTCTCTACGAAGTCTATGACTATGTGTCCTTGTGGTATAGCTCCGTGTGAATCACTGCTGATTTCTAGCCAATGCTTTGAAGGTTTGACGAAGACACCTTGTGTTACTCTTGTGGGCGATATCAAGATTGTATATGAGTCAATGGTTTTGTAAACTTGTCAAAGTTTTAGAAATAAAAAGGTTTTTCCCTTCGGGGATTTATCCTGAATTATTGTGTCGCATGCTATATCTTATTTGTATTGACACGTAGTTGCATGTTTAGGGGCTGATTTAATTTGGTTTAAAATAGACTCTAATTAAATAAGGGTAAATTGGAAATTTGCGAACTTAATGAATTATCACAGACCGATTTTCTACAAATTGGTATCGGAGCGGGTTACGCTAATTTATCGCGTGATCCTCATTTTTCAAGGATTTATTTTTTTTATACAATTTGACTTCTCACGTCGTCAAATTGGTATCAGAGTAGGTTACGCTATTTTATCACGTATTCCTATTTTTTGCAAAATTGTGTGATATTGATTTTTTTGAAAAATCAGTTTTGTGAAAAATCATAATGTTTCTAATGAAGTACTCATATAATAGGATGCCTATTTTTTACGGGTCTAATTATGCCTATTGAAAAGATCGTATGAAATCACAATTAAAGTCTATTGACGAGCGTGTTTGGTTGTTGTGTGAAAATGGGTGGAATTCTCCCACGGTCACTGCTAATAATATCACCACTATAAAACCCGTGTCGGACTGGGCTGAGGACGATTTTAAACTGTCTAATTTTAATTCTCGTGGACTTAGTGCTATTTTTAGAGCCGTCACTCCCGACGAATTTCGCTGAATTATGATGTGTACCACGTCTAAAGAGGCTTGGGATGTCCTTAAATCGACACATGAGGGTACGAACGCGGTTAAAGAATCAAAATTACAAAATTTGGCTAGCCAATTTGAGACTATCACCATGACGGAGTCTGAATGCTTTGATGAGTTTTATGCACATTTGTCGGACATTATCAACACTAGTTTTAATTTGGATGAGGCGATTGATAACACGTGTGTCGTTAAAATGATTTTGAGATCTCTCCCAAAACGCTTTATTCCTAAAGTCACTGTTTTGAACTCTTTGGAAAATTTGAAATCACTTAAGTTGGAAGAACTTTTAGGAGATCTTCAAACCTATGATATTGACATGTTTCCCCAAACCATTAAGGCTAAGGATAAAGGCGTTGCTTTAAAGACTCATTTTAAGACAAAGAAAGAAAAAGTTTGTGAGTCTGATTCCGAGGGAGATTTTGATTTTAATGATATGGCCTTGTTTGCGAAATTTTTTAAAAAGTTTCTCAAAATAAACAAAAACAATTCTTCCAATAAAAGTTCTTTTGAGAAAAATAAAAAGGCCAAAGAAAGCGGTGAAAGAGAAAGAAAAAGAAAAGGAGAGGGAGGAATATTTAGAAAATTTGACATGTTTTGAGTGTGAGGGTAAAGGGCATAAGGCATTTGAGTGTGCCACTAGACTTAGGAGAGAGGGAAAGAAAGTTTCCATGCCTGCCACACTTAGTGATAGTGATGAGGAGCTGAATGATTTGGGGGATGGATCATCACATGGGATGTGTGTCGTGTTTTTAGCTAGTCTGGTTATCACACCTAGTTCGCACGATAATGAGGGCACTAGTACTTGTGAGACCCATGAGGAGGATGATTTGTGTATTTCGAGTGAGGGTGATAATGAGTGTGAAAGTGGACATGAAAGTGAGCTCCAAATTTCTTTTCGAGATTTGTATGCTGAGACTTTAAAGTCTAAAAAATTGAATAAAGAATTAAATCTTAGGGTGAGAAATTTGGAGAGAGAGATTGAGGTTTTAGGTGAGTTTGAGTCCAAATAAAGTCAACTTGAGAAAGTGAAAGTGAGTTTGAGTGAGTAGTTGACTGCTTTAGGTAGAGAAAGACTGATTTGGCCAACACGGTGTCTAGTCTGACGACACGTGTATCCCAACTTTAGAGTGATCTCAAACGTGCCGGGGAGGTCAAAGTCCCTTTAGAGAACGCATCTAAGAAGGCTGGAAATATGGTTCTCAATCCAATTTTAGGTAGTGGTGAGAGTTTAGGAATAAGCCATAATGGTGCGTCAACATCCCAAGTAGCACCCGAGCCGGTTCCCACTATAGTGTTAGATTCACATGAGTCTCACCCCACCCCACCTAGGCGTATGTTTCCCATTAGGAGAACACGTCCTAGAGTTTTTGAGAGAGGTGTTCCTAAGCCTATTTATGTTTGTTCCCATTGCAAGAGGAAATGACACCTTAGGGAATTTTACTTTAAGTTGGGTAATGTGTTATGTTTTGCTACTACACGTGTTACTGCCACACATGCACCCACACATGATTCTTTACATGCTCCTGGAGAGTAAATGAGAGAGTTTCACATCTTAGTGAGCAAGTTAAGTTTTTAGTCAAAACTTCACATGACTTGATGGAGGTTTTTCATACGTTGTCACCACCTTTGGAAAAAAATCATGCACCTAACGATTGAGGTTTGACTTGTTGGCTAGCATAGGATGTTTTACATGATGATATTATATACCTATTGCTAGTGTGTACCATGTTTGTATGTTTTCCATTTTTTGAAAAAAATTGAAAAATACAAAAAGATTTTCTATTTTTTGAAAATTTTGAAAAAGTCAAAAAGATTTTGTTTTGATAAAATTTTAAAAAATCCAAAAGAGTTTTGTATTTTGTTTACACCTTTTATGGATAAACAGTTAGGATGACCATGTCAAAACATCATTTCATTTCCACGTGCCTTTTTGATAGTGTTTTGAGACAATATATCATGTCATCCATGCGCTTTACATTTTTTGGAGTCATTGAGATGTAATTAGTGTTACTTCCTACATGTTTGACTCATTATGTGTTTTATTGCACACGTGCATGGATTTGTTTGACTATTGTGCTTGTCTTATCACATATTGATAGGGTGTTTTCATCTCAATTATGTCCTAAAACGAACCAAGTGCAACAATACGAGAGGAATAAAAGTAGTGCATGTAATATCCATTGCCCGTGAGGAATTTGTTTAAGATGAAAAAATGATGAGTGAACACGGGAAAGGGTTGCGAGAGTGTAAAATTGACTCGTCGTGAAAGCCACCGTTTGAAAAGAGCCCGCACAAAAATTAAGGCAATAAAAAGATGAAATATGCCAAAATTTGGGCCAATAGGGTTTTATCTAAGTTGAGAATTTTTGAACCTCATTAGAAAAAAAAATCATTATTTATGCGGGAGTTTTGGTTGGATATGTATTAATGGGTTTGCACGTCCTTTGAAAATTCTCAAAACGGATATAAATAGTTTTAAACATTATTGATGCGAAAATCATTTAGACTTTGATTTGTTGATATAATTAAGACGATGTCATCTAAATTCAACTCTTTTACACCTAAAGACTATTTTTATGTTCATTTGTTAGGGGTACATGTATGCATCGTGCACATATGCTTGATTGAGTTGATTTACCTATCGAATTTTATCACATCCATTCATTCCATATTCATGATTTGGTCGACCTAGTAAAAAATTCATGGTGTGTTTTTTTTGTAACATTTTTTTTTGTGTATGAAAAATTGAAAAATCAAAAATAGTTTGTGGATGATTTGGAAGTCCTTGCGTTACTCCTTTGCATGCATAGTTTGATCAATATTTGCAATGCTTTGTCGTGGCACTCCATGTTTAGTTTGTTTCTTTTTATCTGTCTATTTGGAGCCATAATAAAAAGGGGAGAATGAATTATGAGTTTTATGGGGGAGTTTTTACATTATGGGGGAGATTTTGAGTTTTGTATTGATTGATATATTCTTATATCTGTAAGGACACAAGTATCCAATTGAGTCTCAATGTAGTGTTGGCTCAATTCCGTACAAAAATATTTAAGTCATAAGATTATGTTCAAGTGTATCCATTCAATCCTATGACGTGTTAGTTGAAGACGTAGCGGCCAAGAGTATAAAGCTTCATCAAATGCCGAGTTTGTTGTGCATCGTTTCTACGTCAGCAACATGTGTTCCATTTACTCCTAAGGTATGAATGCATTACATATTTATATAGGAGCTTGGAACAAGTTTTATTGGGTGTTATTTTATTTTAAACTGAAGTTTATTTTCAGAAGGTTTATTTAAAACTTTAAAATAAAGTTTCTGGGCTAAAAATCGAATTTTAACCATTTTAGAAAGTCGTTCGATATTGTCATTCGAACGAGTTTTTCATTCGAATGAGAATGTCGTTCGAACGAGTTTGCCAATGATATTTCCCTTATGGCCACTGGAAATTCGTTAGAAGTATCGTTCGAATGAGACTTTGTTCGAACAAAAATCTCGTTCGAATGAGATTTCCGGCGGGAAAATTATTTGGCAGTTTTTCACCTCTATCCCACTACTTTTTCCCCACTAACTTTTGAAAGACTTAATATGTACGGGAACCAACCTTTTCAAACCAACTTTTTTAATTCCTTCATCTCCTAGAGAGAGTTTTAGAGAGCTTATTTTCAAATGAAAAGGTTCGTGTTTTGAGTGTTTATTTTTCAAGAAAAAATCCTTAAACACTTTTGTTTTATCCCATAGTTTGTTTATTCCAAGTTTTCATATAAATATCTTTCTTGGAGTTTTTGGCGCCGGGTTTACTCTATCGAGTTGAAGAGTTCGTTTGGGTTTACTTCTACATCCCTCAAAGAAGAAGTCTCGTGTTTGGCTGCGGCATTCTCACATGGTGAAAGGCACCATGTGGGGTTGACAGTTGTTCCTAAAGCCTCATTGGTGGTTTTCAAGGTTCCGGTGGAGTCCGGGATTGTCAACTAAGTGGAGATTGGTACAACAAGACGCATCAGGGGCTTGAAGAGAGTTGAGTCGAGTTGAGTAAGTCATTTGTCTTGTACTTGTAAAAATACCATACTTAGTGGACTTAAGGCTAGGGTCGTCCGAGATTTTTTCCCATTGTGAGGTTTTTCTCGTACATCGCGGCGTAGTAATTTATTTTTTTATTTTATCTTTTGCAAAATTAACATTAGATGCATGCTTAGGTAAAAAGATAAAATTTTATTTAAATCACTACTTACTTAATTTGTGTAATGTTTAATTAATTGAGTTCAAGTCATTTACTTTAACTTGATAAAATTTGGTTTGGCCTAATTTTGCAAAAATGGATTAATTATTTTGTAAGGCAAATTTCTAGGACTTGGATTAAATTAAGTTGGTTTAAGTGAAATTAAAATATGTGTATGTTTAATCTTATTTCACTTGGTTTAATTTTAATTTGAAAGAAATTAAAATTTGTTGTTTATGTACTTGTTTAATTGAACCATCTCGCTTCCGCATCTTTAAAAGGAAATTGAAATTGTCTTTTTGGGTAAAATTTAAAATTGGGGGCCTCGCATTCCCAACAAGTGGTATCAGAGCGGGATCTCTAAATTATTGCGTTTAAGATCCTTTAAATATTTTTGAAAAAAATGGAATTTTCTCCATTTTTAAAATTTCCTATTTTTGATGGTTCTAATTACGCGTGTTGGAAAGAGCGGATGAAATCGGCACTAAAATCTATCGACGAGAGGGTTTGGTTGTCTGTTGTTAACTGGTGGTTCCCACCTACTCATTTAGTAGATAATGTGCGTGTTCCCAAACCCGTCGATAGATGGAGTGAGAATGAATTTAAACTTGCTAATTTTAATTCCCGAGGTTTAAATGCCTTGTTTAGCACGGTCACACTGGATGAATTCTGACGCATTATGACGTGTGAAACTGCTAAAGAAGCTTGTAATGTTTTACAACTCACTCATGAAGAAACTAGTGTCTTAAATGCTTCAAACCTCCAAAACCTCACCACTCAATTTGAAACCATCAAAATGAATGAAAAAGAAACTTTTGATGAATTTTATGCTAGACTTTTCGATATTGTTAATTCATCTTTTAATTTGGGAGAGAAAATACTCGACAACGAGTAGTAAAGAAAATTTTAAGGTCCCTACCCGATAGATTTATTCTTAAGGTGACCGTGTTAAATTCTTTACCCACTTTAGCTTCTACGAAATTAGAAGAGCTCATAGGTGATTTACAAACCTATGAACTAGACATGTTTCCCTCTAAAACTAAAAAGAAAATAGACAAGGGTGTTGCTTTGAAAGCCCAAAAGGAGGAAAAACAAGTAGTAGAGAGTGAAAGTGATAGTGACTCGGAGTACATGGCTGTTTGCTAGGAAGTTTTGAAAATTTCTTAAATTTAACAAAGATAAATTTAAAAATGATTTTAAGAAATTTGAAAAATCTAAGCATAACAAAGCCGAGAAGATCCCTAAAACTTCTAATGAAAATGTAAATAGGGACGAGTCAGATAATTGTTTTAGGTGTGAAGGGTATGGCCATAGGGCTTTTGAGTGCCCCACTAAACTAAGGAGAGAGGGTAAGAAACCAATTTCCTATAATGCCACCATTAGTGATAGTGATAAGGAAGAGGGACCCGATTCCCCTATTGATCGCAACTCTACTGCGTTCATTGCTAGATATGTTAGTGATAGTGAGGAATCATCCAATGATGACATCTTAATTCATAACACTTCCGAGGCCCTTGTTTATGAAGCTATAAAAGATGATGGTAGTGAGAGTGGAGAAGAAAGAGAGAGTGAAAATGAAGAAGAGGTAGATGTGAGTGAACTTTAATTTTCATTTCAAGAACTATTTGAAGAATCTATTAAATTAAAAAGAGCAAATTTGAAGTTAGAAGATAACCTAAGAGAGCATGTAGATGTCATTAATGAGAGTGTTTTAGTGGAAGACCTTAGGGCACGAGAGAGAGCTCTTCGTGAGAAGCTTGAATATGTAGAAGGTGAGAGAGATAGCCTTAAAGGTTTAATGGAGTAAATGAAAAAGTAGCTTCTCGAGTTTTAAGAGAAAAATGTTTTATTAGAGTCTAACATTTTAGGATTAGAAAATAAATTAAAAGACTCTAGTAAAGTCAAATTTGATTTGGAGTGTCGTTCGGGGAAATTAGATAAAATATTAGGAACGGTCCAAATTAAAAATGACACTTGTGGATTAGGCTTCGATACTTATAATTAATCAACTCATAAAGCCAAAACTAATATTTTAGGAGAATCCTCTAGGAACAATGTTATAGATCATTCCTTAGGAAAGTCTTTTCACTGAGTTTATAGGTGCTCACATTGTGGTCGAAAAGGTCATCTTAGGAAATTTTGTTTTGATCTTAAATGAGGACCTAGAAAATCCCAACGTAAGGCAACCAAGGTATCCAAGATTCCTACACCCCGTGATCGCCGCTTGTCATTAGTTTGGGTTAGGAGATCCGACTTGGCAGCTTTAAAAGATATGATTTTTTATTCTCATTTACTTTCACATGCTTCCTCACTTGCTAAATCTAAAGGTTGAATGTGTTAGTTGTTTGCATACTTTAGCTTTTGTGCTTCATGCTATATTATCATGCTAATAGTATGCTTCTTAATCATTTTCTAGTCTATGCTCCATGCTTAATCACATGCTAGAATAATAATTTTTGTTTATCTTTTGTATTATACTTCTTTCATTTCAGCTTGCATTAAATGAAAAATACAAAAAGATTTTTTTTTATCATTTGTGTTTTACCTTGTTAGAATACAAATTATTTTTGTTTGTCTTTTGAGTACATATTTTTATTTTTTGGTTAAAATTTGTCAAAAACTCAAAAAGATTTTTTTTGTGTGTATTTTAGTTTGACACACTCTATGTGACATACACTTGTGTTAGAATCCCTTCTTTTTCGCTTCCATGTGGATAGAACTTTTGGTTTAGATTGTCAATCCTTATCATGTTCTTTACCATGCTTACATGGAGTAGTTGGATTTTGTGTTGATATAATGGATTCTATTTTTATATGCCTCAATTCACCTATGCACGAGCTCATTTGAAATTTTAACTTCATATGTATATTTGAGCTTTCTGAGGTGTTCTCCTACCAATCTTGTCATTTACATGTTATATGACCTAGGAGGACTAGTGCATGTTAAAATCCGTTGCATGTGAGATTTGTGTGAGATATAAATATATATATATATATATATATATATATATATATATATATATATATATATATATATATATATATATATATATATATATATATATATAAATAAATGTGCACAGGGAAGGGCTCCAAAAGGAAATATCATCCTTTGCGAGTAAGCCACCGTTTGGAATGGACCTAAAAGAAATACGTGGTCTAAAGGCCTAAAAATAAAATATGGCATTAAAAAGAAAAATAATTGCCACGGCGTAGTTTTTATTGATATATTCATTCAAAAATAATATATGCTTATTGAGGGATATTGGATGGTATATCAACGGTCTGTACAATGTCCGTTTATCCTAGTTATACTTTTAATGTCATGACTCTATTCGTTTGTAGAACCATCAAAAGTCTAGGCTTGTATGCATTGTGTATGGTTGGTTATTGAGTTCAATTTATATTGTCACATGACGTTATATTCAAATGAATTGAAGTTTAAAATCAATTGAAAACTCCGTGAACATGTTTTAAGTGATTGGGTCTAAATTTAATTGTTACTAGTTCACACCTCAACACTTCCGTTTTCATGACACATTTTGCCATATGAGTGTGAAAAGTTTATTTTATTTTGTGTCATGTGTGGTGTTTATACCTAGTATATGTACGTGTGAGTTAATGATTTTATTATGTTCTCATATACGAGGTATTCTATTTGTCTTTGCCTTGCTTTCTAGTCCATCTATACTTCTACTTCATAATTGGTATCCATCCTAATGCATTTTTATTGATATCACATGCTTAATATCTCATGTGTCATATTGGTATCATTTCTTGCATCTTAGTTAGTATCCTCTATTATTTGTATGGATTAGTTATAATTTTGTTGCCTATATACTTTCATGCTCTTATCACGGTAAACTTCATGGTGTTTAAATTAGTTTTTATCCTTTGTCTATTCCTGAACAAAAAGGGGGAGAATGATAGGGGGAGAAATGGAATCTAATCCTATTATACTCGTATCTTAGTTTAGGAGATTTAACTTAGGGGGAGAGCGCTATCTTCTTAGGTTGATCATAGTTTATAAAGGGGAGAATTAATTTAGGGAAGTAATTATTTAATTGCATTTAATTTTTTTTTTTATATTCCCTATGCGTTTGATAGTTTGCTTAAGTGTGCAGGAATTCTCCTAAATATGGCAACTTTCTTCATCGGCAAAGATATTGATCCTTGGGTTTCGAGTCAAGCTATGTAATTTTTATTTTGGGTGGGATATTTGGCGGCCCTTAGGATTTTTATTTTGGTTTTTGTCCCGCAATAGCCAAATGGGGAGATTTGTAACTACACAACTCTCCAATTGAGTCTCAATGTAGTGTTGGCTCAATTCTAGACAAAAATAAATAAGTCATAGGATAATGTTCAAGTGTATCCATTATAGCCTATGACGTGTTAGTTGCAGATGTAGCGGCCAAGAGTAAAAATCTTCATCAAATGTCGAGTTTGTTGTGCCTCGTTTCTACATCAACAACATGTGTTACATTTACTCCTAAGGTATGAATGCATTATATATTTATATAGGATCTTGAAACAAGTTTTATTAGGTGTTATTTTATTTTAAACTGAAGTTTATTTTCAGAAGGTTTATTTAAAACTTTAAAATAAAGTTTCTGGGCTAAAAATCGAATTTTAACCATTCTGGAAAGTCGTTCGAACGAGTTTTTCATTCGAACGAGAATGTCGTTCGAACGAGTTTGCCAGTGATATTTCCCTTATGGCCACTGGAAATTTGTTAGAAGTGTCGTTCAAACGAGACTTCGTTCGAACGAAAATCGCGTTCGAACGAGATTTCCGGCAGGATAATTATTTGGCAGTTTTTCACCTCTATCCCACTACTTTTTCCCCGCTAACTTTTGACAGACTTAATATATACGGGAGCCAATCTTTTCAAACCAACTTTTTTATATTCCTTCATCTCCTAGAGAGAGTTTTAGAGAGATTATTTTCAAATGAAAAGGTTCATGTTTTGAGTGTTTATTTTTCAAGAAAAAATCCTTAAATACTTTTGTTTTCACCCATAGTTTGTTTATTCCAAGTTTCCATATAAATATCTTTCTTGGAGTTTTTGGCACCGGGTTTACTCTATCGAGTTGAAGAGTCATTTGGGTTTACTTCTACATCCCTCAAAGAAGAAGTCTCGTGTTTGGCTGCGGCATTCTCACATGGTGAAAGGCACCATGTGTGGTTGACGGTTGTTCCTAAAGCCTCATTGGTGGTTTCCAAGGTTCCGGTGGAGTCTGGGATTGTCAACTAAGCGAAGGTTGGTACAAGAAGACGCATCATGGTCTTGAAAGGAGTCGAGTTGAGTAAGTCATTTGTCTTGTACTTTTAAAAATACAATACTTAGTGGACTTAAGGCTAGGGTCGTCCGAAGTTTTTTCCCGTTTTGGGTTTTTCCTCGCACATCGCGGCGTACTGATTTATTTGTTTATTTTATCTTTTGCAAAATTCACCTTAGATGCACGCTTAGGTAAAAAGATAAAATTTGGTTTAAATCACTACTTACTTAATTTGGTGCAAAATTAATGTGGGTAA
Source organism: Sambucus nigra (assembly GCA_949130495.1). Lineage (NCBI taxonomy): Eukaryota > Viridiplantae > Streptophyta > Magnoliopsida > Dipsacales > Adoxaceae > Sambucus > Sambucus nigra. The sequence continues at coordinate 617,722,349 of OX422209.1, forward strand.
TGTTTAATTAATTGAGTTCAAGTCATTTACTTTAATTTGATAAAATTTGGTTTGGCCTAATTTTGCAAAAATGGATTAATTATTTTGTTAGGCAAATTTCTAGGAGTTTGATTAAAATAGGTTGGTTTAAGTGAATTAAAATATATGTATGTTTAATCTTATTTCACGTGGTTTAATTTTAATTTGAAAGAAATTAAAATTTGTTGTTTATGTACATGTTTAATTGAACCATCTCGCTTTCGCATCTTTAAAAGGAAATTGAAATTATCTTTTTCGGTAAAATTCAAAATTGGGGGCCTCGCATTCCCAACAATATCTCATTTTCAACTCGATGCGTCACGAAGGTATTTTGCTTTATCTGATGTGTGTAGGTACAAAGTTGAGGATCATTTGGCACACCCTGATGAGAAAAGCTTTTATATTTAATGTTGAAGATTTTGAAGAAAAGTTTGAAGACTTACACATTTGACCTTTTCTCTTATGAGTTCATGGGAGGGTAGATTTGTGTAGGTCATATTTGAATTGGTAATTCGAAGATTTTTATTTTGTACCGGCATAGACATAGGGGGAGATTTGTATGGATATTTTTGTGCATTACCATTTAGTATGCCGTATACCACTACACCGTCATTGAAGTTCAGCTCACATTCACGTCAAGACGGATTCGAATAATCAAGGATCTTCAACAAAGCCTCGACGAGATTTATTTTGGTAAAAGTTGAGTTTTAAATTCCTTAAAATTTTCATTTTAGTATTGGAAAATTTTTCTAAGAAGTTTTTAATAAACCGAGGCATTTTTATAAAAAAAAATTCCAGAACCGGATCGATGCTTTTAAAAAAGAAAACGGATTGATCCCCTTTTCGAATCAATTTGGATCGGATCGATCCCCTTCGCAAATTTTGTCCACCGCCTCAAATCTTTTATTTTTCTATAAAAAGTTATTTCGGTGGTGTATTTTCACAAGACTTTGAGAGACGTTTTTGAGAGATAAAATACATCAAGTCTTCATATTTTTTAGTCCTAAAACTCATGTTTGATTCACACCAAAAATACCAATTACTTTTGTGATCTTTGGGAACCCTAGAACACTACTTGTTTTTGTTAATCCTTTGTGGGGAGATCTCTACAACCGAGAGTTGCGTGCTATTTTGGAGGGAGTCTCTACGAAGTCTATGACTACATTTCCTTGTGGTATAGCTCCGTGTGAATCACTGCTGATTTCTAGCCAATGCTTTGAAGGTTTGACGAAGACACCTTGTGTTACTCTTGTGGGCGATATCAAGATTGTATATGAGTCAATGGTCTTGTAAACTTGTCAAAGTTTTAGAAATAAAAAGGTTTTGCCCTTCGGGGATTTATCCTGAATTATTGTGTCGCATGTTATATCTTATTTGTAGTGACACGTAGTTGTATGTTTAGGGGCTGATTTAATTTGGTTTAAAATAGACTCTAATTAAATAAGGGTAAATTGGAAATTTGCGAACTTAATCAATTATCACAGACCGACTTTCTACAAGAATTCATAATACTCGGATTTATCCCTCCAATTTAGGGGAAATTTCAGCTTCCCAGGCTACTTAAAGTCCCTACTCCCTTGGATTCCTTCTAAAATGTGATGCGCACCAATAGTTAGGGGAGTATATTAGTCATACCACTTGGGTTTTTCCACTTTCTTCTCCTTCCTATCTTTCTTCTTCGAGCTCTTATTGTTGTCGGCCTTAGAGCTGTGAGATTATTTCACGTCCATGGCCTCCTCGATGTTTATAATCTTGTCTGCTTTAGCCATTAATTTAGTCATGGTTTTTGGAGGATCTTTAGATAGGGAATAATTTAGTTTCTCGGAAATTAAACCACTCATCAGTACAGTGATCACCCTTTTTTTCCTTATAATCAATGACTTCTAATTTCTCACTAGTAAAGCTGTTGATATATTAACGCGTAGTTTCTCCTACTTCCTATCGAACACTCATAAATGAGATACCCTTTTGAGTGGTTTTGATGCAAAGTAGAAGTTACTGATGAATAACTCAGTGAGCTGTTAAAAGTTAAAGATCTGTTCTCGCGGTAAGTTATTGTACTAGATCTTAGCTGATCCAGTAATAGTGCAAGAAAATGCTCTGCAACACATCTCGTCGGAGATTGAGTAGATGTCGACAACATCTTGATATTGTTCCACATGTAGTACATGATTGTTTTTTGCCATCGTACTTTGGTGTTACTATGGGTGTTTTGAACTTGGCAAGCATAGGGTAGTTCACAATTGCATGTATGAAAGGTGAATCCTTCACAAAACTCATATCCAATTGATTTTTGGATTTGGCTATTTCTCCCAAACAATCTTCCAATTATTGAATTGAATCTTTCTAGGGATTCTCATCTAGATCGGCTTTGATTGCGATAGTCTTATCGGCTCAAATGGGGTTTGTATTGATCTCTCTTCTTGGGAAGTTTACTCAGCATGCACAGATCGTCGCACACTGATTCTTGCTTAAAGATCTCGTGATCTAGAGGTATCTCTGTGATTGTGACCCCTAGAATCTCAGGGACCTAAACGATAAAATTTTAAGCCCCTGCTTAACCTATTCAGGACGCTCGAGCTTTCTTGAGAGAGTGAATGCCCATGTAGTAAACAGTAGATCTGAGCAACGAGATCGCGTCAGGGTAATATGATCTGTCGCTAGTTGATTTAGAGTGCCTAGATTTGCTCATTTCCTGTCTTCCTACTAGGTTTGCAAGTTGTCTATCCCCATAGAGTAGGAGCTAACATTTCTCCTCTAGTAATGGATTAACCTATAGGCTTGATTTGGAGCGTCTGAGTTAGTTGAATCATGGTCTTTTTCATACCTCTTGACCATTAGATATGTTCATCAGTATTCCTCGTAAATCATCTATACTTGGAGGTGCAGAGGGATTGAAGGAATTTTCGACGGAATGGCTACCCACTGTACTTGATAGAAAGTGGCTGAAGAATTATTACTTTATGAAAAATAGATTGGAAATAACACTGTCTTGTCATTTTCTACAGACGGTTCCAGTCTGTTGGTGTTTGAAATTAGTTTGATGATTAGGATGAGTTTTAGCTTAATGAAACAAATTATTATCAACCACAAATAAAGTAAGAAAGATATAAACTATAGAGATATGAGAGATGAAAGACAACTTGTATATGGTTAAGCCTAACGAAGACCCTACATCCACGGGTATAATGTCACTAGTTATTAGGGTTTTATACAAGCCTCTCAGGAAGTCTCTAACGTTTAGAACAAACTTTTTTCTTTTGTCCTTAGCTGAGAGAGGCAGTAAGTTATTTATTGTAATAAGAAGGTGAAGAGGTGGAATACCTTTATACAATAGGTATTTACACCCGTACATTATAATTAGAAGTTGTACATATCAACATACATGTGCACGGTGACTATTGAGAGGCTCATGTGTATCTATTTACATTATTGACTGCTTATATTCTTGAGGGTGGTCGACTAGCGTGCTAACTAGGGAGATAATTAGGCCAACCACTTCTACTTGTTGTCTTTGGGACCACTGAATATGATGAAAGGTGTCATCTTTTTATTGGTCCATCTGGCCGGAGTTATTTTAGGTTACAACAACCGGTATAATTTGAACAAATCCATTCTGTTACATAAACCAAGCCCATAAGTGGTAGATAGTTTTTATGTTTTCGTACTTAAGATGAAAGTTTTAATGGATGGAAATTGGATGGCCATAAAAAATTTAATCCAACATTTAATAGGGTAATGGTTAACAGTTGGATACCACGTAAGGCTTTAAATTGGTTACGCCGATTATGAGGTTTATAGTTTAAAATTGGAGAAACTTTAGCTGAACCGCCATTCATTTTTAACAATTAATATAAAAATAGTTTTTTATATAACAAAAAAAACTGTTTTCCTATTAGTATAAAAAAAACAGTTTTTTTTAAAGTACACTGTTTTTTATTAAAATTAAAAAAATATTTTTTTCATAAATAAAAAAATTATGTTTATTGACATGATATCGTGATTGATTAGTGCCGCTGACACAGACCCACATTGTCGGACCCACATCATTTGTTGAATGTGGGTCCGCACCAGCGGCACATTAGTAAACATAGTTTTATTTATTTATGAAAAAATATTTTTTTAATTTTAATTTTAATAAAAAAATTGTTCAATTTTAATGAAAAAAACTGTTTAATTTGACGTCTTAGATTCGAGATTGATTAGTGTCGTTGGCGTGGATCCACATTCAATAAATGATGTGGGTTCGAGAACGTGGGTCCGCACCAGCGGCACTAATCAATCGCGATGTCATGTCAATAAAATATCCCGATTAATTAGTGCCGCTGGCGCGGACCCACATTCCCCAACCCACATCATTAGTTGAATTGGGTCCACCCCAGCAGTTGTAATCAATTGTGATATCATGCCAATCATGAATATCGCGATTGATTAGTGACACTGGCGCGACCTCACTTTCCCGGACACACATAATTTGTTGAATGTGGGTCCGCAATAACGACACTAATCAATCACGAATCTAAGACATCAAATAAAACTGTTTTTTAATTAAAATTAAAAAAATGTTCTTTTTAATTTAAAAAAATTGTTTTATAACTTTTTTATTAGTAAACATAGTTTTTTTTATTTATGACAAAAATATATTTTTAATTTTAATAAAAAGTTGTTTTGATTTTAATAAAAATAAAGTTGTTTAATTTTAATAAAAAAATTGTTTTTTATATATAAAACTTTTTTTTATATCAATTGTTGAAAACAAAAGAATAGGAAACTTAAAAAAATATGAAAAATAAAAAATGCGGTCGCTAGGTGGTTTGTGGGCGGTTCATATAGAACTGGTCTTAAGATTGTTTCTGAACTCTCTTATCATTATTAAATCAACAAATAGTCATAGCCAACCAAGTCTATGGGATAAATTGGTATCACACAAAAATGAAAAGTCGAAGGAACCTACTAATCTCAACAAGTCAAAATGGGAAATCAATTGGGTAATGTTGGTTAACGCTTGGTAGCTCGGCCTAAATCGCCTATGCCTAGAGTCGGCCCTTTCGAAAGAAAAAAAATTAGGTATAAAAATAAATTAGTTATGAAAGAAAATGAGTTGTAAAAAAAAGACCCCCCCCCCAAAAAAAAATTAGTTATGAAAAAAATTAGAGTTATCCCTTAAAAAAAGGCCCCCCAAAAATAAAATTTGTTCCATTTAAAATAAACCCACACATTAAACCCAACAACATAATAACCCACCCACCCACACACTAAAAAATAAATCCACGTAATAAACCCACCAGTATAATCCAAACTAACTCAGCCCATTTACTTACTCATTTCTAACCCTAACTCTCTCATTTCTCACCCACTTTGTTCTCTCACTATCTTCTTCTCTCCTCTCTCACACTACTCTCTTTCTCTCTACTAACCAAAGCAAGAAAAGAACCCTTACTTTTAAACCCTTATTTTAAGAATAAACCCCTCCCTCCCCCGCCCAAAAAAAAAAACGCTTACCCGCCGCTGACCACCCCCCCCCCCCCCCAAAAAAAAAAAAACGAGTAACCCCCTCTTTTTTCTTGAAATAACCTCATCAAAATAAGGGTTAAAAATCTAGGGTTTCAATTTCTTCAATTTCAGAAAGTTAAGGCTTGTTTGGAGCCTGTTTGTGTAAGTATATATTATTCATTTGCGTTTTATATCCCACTAGGGAATTTTACACACCATGTGGTTGTCATAGTCTTAATCTTGCACTTGTTGATATGGTTAACTCATGTAGTCAAGGTAATGAATTTTTTGGTCATGTAACAAATTTATATAATGTATTATCATCTTCTACAAAACGGTGGCAAGTTTTCGATGATTTGATTGGGAAAAAAGGGAAGATTTTATTGGGAAAGTCACATTAAAAGTATAAAAGCAATTAGATTTCAAATGCCAAAAATTAGAGATGCATTAATTGACTTAGCGACTAGTCACCAATGTGACGGAAGGACAAAAAATATTTTTGATGGCTTACTAACTAATGCTTTTGGTACTTTTGATTTTATTTTTTGTATGATTATTTAGTACAATGTATTCGAATGCGGTCAATAAAGTTAGCACACTTTTACAAATATATGATATGGATATTGATGTTAGTTTGAATCTTTTAAAAGGAGTTGTTTCTTATTTTGAAAATGAAAGAAAAAATGAATTGATTCCGCAAAGATTAAAGCTATAGATATTGCTAAAGAAATGGAAATTGAACCCGTATGTCGTGAAAAACGTAATATTTGTAGAAAAAATATTTTGATGAAAATTCTAGTGATGGGATGAGACAATCATCGGAGGAATAATTTAAAGTAAATTACTTCTTACATATAATCTATCAAGCGCTTATGTCAATTAGAACTACGTTTGAACAATTTAAAAAATATGAAGACACTTTTGGGTTTTTGTTTGATTTGAACAAGTTAGAAACTTTAGATGATGATATTTTAAATAGTTATTGTATTAAGGTTGAAAATTATTTAACGTATGACAATAGTTGTGATATTAATGGAAATCAATTGTTTTGTGAATTGAAAATTTTAAAGAGATTTTTACCTAAAGAAATTAAAAATTCAATTGGGGTGTTAGAATATATTACAAGAAGGGATTGTATTTTCCAAATGCTTGGATTGCTTATAGAATAATTTTGACAATACTCGTTATGATTGCCTCAGCTGAAAGAAGTTTTTCAAAATGAAAATTAATAAAATCTTACCTTCGTTCTACCATGTTAAAAGAAAGATTAAATGGATTAGCCATGTTATCAATTGAAGAAGATTTGTTCACAACTATTAAATTTGATGATTTAATCAATCGTTTTGCATCAAAAAATGCGAGAACACATTTTCTTTCATTTATTTTTTTTAATGTAAAGGACCCCAAATTGATTGTTCGCCTAAGGCCCCTAAAACTTCAGAGTCGGACATGCTGGCAGTATAACAAATAGAGTAAAAGCTTAAGACGGTCAAGAGAAGAATGTCCACCTACTCTAGAAGTAAGCCTTTCAAAATCCATTCATCGGCTGAAGAAAGAAATTATTAAACAGATGTATGACATCTCATCAGGCGGCCTACTTAGGAGTGGATGAGGGCTTACTGTCGTGGGATCAAACTGTATATCTATGGCTCTAAATGTGCGTAAGTTATGTGAATATAAGATAACATAAATGTGTTTCTTTATAAAGTGCACACATAAACATGTTTAAAAATTATTTATTAAATCTTAAAAATATTTATTTTAATTTAGATTTTGACTTTTCAAAAAAATATGACATTTTAAAAAAATTAATTAAATCAATTAATGCCAATTATGAAGTAAAATATATAAAAAAAAAGTAGAAAAATTGTAGTACATGTATGTGGTGTGTGAAATTAACTTAATGGTCATTTTTTCTTTATCAACCGTTGTTGAATATCTCATTGGCTCCACTTGTTTTTCTTGGACTGAATTGACTAGAAATAATCCTAGGATAGACCATTTAAAAAGTCGTTTTGTCTAAAATAATCCAAACTAGTTGAGCACCGAATATACGACTCAAACAAACCTAGGAGTCTTCTATTGTTTGGGTGTTCATGACCTTAAACACATCCTTTCTCCTTGTAGATTTTCATGTCCCTAGTGACATCTTAGTGTTTAAGGTAACTTGTACATGGCATTTTATCTTGATGATTATCTCTTATGAGATTATATAATTTGATATTATCTTTGTGATACTTTGGGTTGCAATTTGTTGAGATTTTTGTTCTTTATTTAATTCTTATGATGATTATTTCCGTGATACTTTTTAAACATATATGATTAATGTCATTGATTCACATGTTCCACATTCATGATCACATGTCTCTGTCATACGATTTTATGATATCTTGTTGTGATACTCCTAATCCCATCATATTTTGTTTGTTTTGATTTTCAACTCTTTTCATGATTTTCAACTCATGCATAGATTTAAGGGGAGTGGTTGTTGATTTTGGAGGAGTATTACTTGATTTCATTGGAGAGATGTTTGTTTTAAAGTGAGTTTATATATCTTTGCTTGAGATGAAATTCTATTGTGGATTTTTATCATTCTACATTTTTATACTTCATGATTCATATTCATTATTAATAGCATGTGTTTCTTATGTGAATGAGTTCTTGATATCATTTAGTCACTTTACAAACATGAGGTTTAGGATGATTAGATATTTTTATGTATCTCTATTCTATTAGTTATTAATATTTGGTAGTACCTTGATGCTTTTGTCTGTATATGGATATTTGTACCATTTCTTTGATACTTCGGTATTTTTGGATGTTGGATGCACCTTTACTGCTTGTTTATCATGGAGTCATTTTGCTTGTTATGGTACACTTTAGTGGCTTTTAGTTATTATTTTGTCTTGTCCATATTTCTATACTCATATTGTTTTATTCATATTTTATATATGATTTCATTCTAGTTATATTGTTTGTATATCACGTATCATGCTTCTATGCTTATTGTTTGATATAATTCATTTACTAGTTCCTGTTTTGAGATTCATATGATGATACACCTGTATATGCTCATTGTGTATTCCCTTTATAGCATTGGTATTTCAGATGCTTTATTACCTTTTTTCACTACTTCTTTCTATCATTATGATTGTATTTTATTACCTTACTATACCTGCTGTCCATGGTATTTTCTTCTCTTTAACTTTCTGTGTAGAAAGGGGGAGATAATTTTATTTTCCATATGTCAAAAGGAGGGGAGAAATATCTAACATAAGGGGAGATGGTAGCCTATGCTTTCCTTTTTATAGGGGAGACTCGCTGATAGGTGAGATTCCATATGTTTCCATGTTTCCTACTTTAGGGAGAGAAACTTTGTTTTACGGGACCTTAGGGGACATACACTTTATCTATGTTATTTCACATTCTTGGGGAACATACTTGTTGTATTCATTGATATTTGATTACTCTTACCATGTTTCGCATGCTTGTATATTTTATATCATCTATATCTTCTTGATTTTTCGAAGTATTCCCAAAGTAGGAGGAGTTTCTCTTTATGCATGCTATTTCCTATGTGATTCTCTTTGTTGAGATATAGTCATGTTGATTCCGACTCTAACAGACATATTTAGACTCGACTTTGACGGTTATTAGTCTTTTGGACTCATATGTGCATTATTTTCTACTGCTCTCATTATATGGCTAATGTGGAGTGGCTTTGATAGGAGTAATCAAGAGTATTTTGGATTTGGGTTTTTTTTCCTCGAATAACCAAAGGAGGAGATTGAAAATGTAAAATTTTGTATTGTAATTATTGTATATTAAAGCTGGATAAATTATGTGATAAAACATTTGATTCGCTGAGTCATTCGAGACATATAGGTTTGATAAGTAGAGTGATGCACGTTCATTTGGATTAGATGGAATTTTGAACTTGAAGATTATGCAAGATGCTCTAAAATACAAGACTTCCATTGCCACATGCTTTGAAGACATATCATTTTTGTAGTTTTGTGAATTGGACTAAAGGCTACACACACTTACATATTTTTCAAACTGTGTCTTTTAAAACGGATGAACAATTGACTTTTTCACTCAGTAGTGTTGTGTAAACCATTATGGAAAGTGACCTAACTTAAATTGAAAAGTTTGACGCCTTTTGTGATTTTCATCCTCAAGAAATTCACATGGTGTTATTTGGATCCGTGCGGATGAAACCATTCGCATGGTCAAGAAGTGACCTATACACATGGTTGCGTTAACGTTTTACACTGGTTGGAATCATGCGCACGAGAAAAATCAACTGTGCGCACGGTAAAGTATCTTTTGGAATTAATTTATTTAAATATGTCATTTTCCTTTCCATTTCAAAATATCTAAAAACCTCATAATTCAAAAACACTTTTGAATGTATTTTCGAGCTTCAAAGTTCTTCTTTGCTTCTCTATTACCCAATTTCACTCGTTCCCTCCAAGATCCTTATAACTTATATATATTACTTGATCTTTGATTTTTTGAGATAATTTAGAGTGAGTTTGGTTTAGATCTACACTAGCCTATTCAATTCAAACTACTACAATTTAAATTGCATGATCTATTAATCCTAGATCTAAAATTCAAGGTGCTTTGATTCATTAGAGGAATTGGATGATGGCGTGATTCCAAGAATAAGAGTGGAATTTATCATTCCATTAGTAGTTATCAAGGCGGATTGTCATTTTTTGTGGGGGAAAGCTCAAAGTCCATAGGTAACTACTCATGAGGACGTGAGTGAGAGGTACCTTCTTGTCTTGTATAAAACTATTTTTAAGTAGAAATAGAGATTGGATTGCGTCATTTTTCCTCATAATATATGTCGTGGATTTTTTATGATTGTTATTTATTCAATTTAACACATTAATCACACACGACACGTAGATCAAATCTAGATCAAGTGTAAGTGGATACAATTGGGATTATTTATTTACCTCTAATTATTTTCACTCGTTATTCTATGTTTTAGGTTAATTGAATTGAATAAAATATTATTCATGTTATGCACTCATAACATGTTAGGGTCTTATCCCATCTAGCACGTTTACAAGATCCTAAACTTGATTCGAATACATTGAATCCCTCTCGATATTCATAACCTATAGCTAAATCTCAAAGTTCTTTTCTTAGAGTGCCTCGTTGTACTTCATCCAAATCCACTAACCTATCATCCCGATGTCTGACTCTCCCACCCCGACGTTTCTTGACGTGTGGTCCTGTATAAGTGATATGTGTATCCTTATCATTGGTAATACTTCTACTATCGCTGGGAAGTGTACTGTCGATATCAGGTAGTATTCCATCATGTACAGGTAGTTCATAAATAATTACTTAGTCTTTCCTTCTGATTATTTGCAAGATAATTTTTCTCTTGGCCTTATGGTTTATCACATAATCTTCCTCTAAATATATAACATTCTTACCAACACTCATCCTCTGGTCCATGGGATTATCAAATAAGACACTTTTAATTCCTTTTAGGTAACCTACAAAGAGACATACTTTCGTCCTTAATTATAAATTATCGGGATCCTTCTTTAGCACGTGTTCTTAGAAATCCTGTATACAAACATGTCTTAGACTAAGTTTGCACCCAGTCTACAGTTCCATGGGAATTTTTAAGATCAATTTAGAAAGAACTATGTGATGTAAACAAGTAGTTAGACTGTAATGCATAAACATCAAAGGAATATAGTATATCTGAATAACACATCGTGGATCTAACGATGTCCAAAAGAGTCTTGTTCATTATTTTGACTACACCAATTTGTTATGGAGTATCTAGTGCAGATAATTAGGATGTAATACCCACATCTGACAAGCTATTCCTAAACTCTTCCAAGAAGTACTCTCCTCCATTATTAGTTCATAGAGTTTGGGCTAGTTTATCATGCCTACACTATACCTTAGCCTACCACACCTTGAACTTATCAAATGCTTCAGACTCATGATGCATAAGGTAAACATATCTAAAACTAAAGTAATCATCAATGAAAGTTATGAAGTTATCTTAACTACATCTTGCCCGAATTGTCATGGGACCACATAAATCAAAATGAAAAATTCCCAACACATCTTTTCCTCAATAGCCTCTGACAATGAAGTTCTTCTTGGTCATTTTACCTTCTAAACCGGATTTACGAACTAGAAGTGCCTCCACTTCCAATGCGCTTAATTACTTATTTGGAACCAAACTTTTATTTATTTATAGATTTATATGAAAAAAGTGTAAGTGCCAAAGATAATTTTGGTTCAACTTAAAAGGTCTATTTCTCTTTAAGTTATTTCCATTTAAGTTATACATTTTAGTATTTAAATCTAACGGTGAGACAAGTATTATAATATATAGATCATTTTCCAATGTGGCAGAACATATAGGAGATTTACTATTTGATATAAAAAAATAACTTGACTAAAATAAGCCAAATATCCATTCATAACTAGTTTAAAATCGAAATCTAATTTCTTCTAATACTAAGAACATAAAAAATCTAACAATATTAATTTATTTCCTACACAAAAATTTTAAACTAAATTTCCTATTGATAATACTATTGTCTTGTGGTAATCACCCATGAATAGAAACATCTATCTTTCATTGAGCTCCCTTCTTACATGGAACCTCTACAAAGAATTGCAAACATGATAAGTGTCTCCATAATCTACACATCAGGTATCGGTAGATTGCACTATAAAACATGTCTCGATGACTAAGGAGAAATTACCGTTTCCATTATTCTTTGCTAAGAAGACCATGCATAATTTTTTTTCAATATCTTGATTACTTGAAGATACAAAGTTGATCGAAGTGTACTTACCAGCTACCCGAGGCTTAAAAATAGTTTTAATAACCATAGGTCATAACTTAGAATTTATATTCTTCTTCATCTTCTTACCTTCCTAGAAAGAAAAAAATGGGCCTTTCCCAGCAACCTGAAAAACACCCATTTGCCTAATGATATTCTCCATATGTTGGAGTTAATCAGTTGTGCCAAAGAGTAATAAAGTTTGTTCACAGAATAGTTTGGTGAAACTTTTTAAAGGACTCCGATACTGATAGAAGCACAAAATTGATATGGGTTTCCTCATCAATTTTAGAACCAATCATATATAGTTCTCCCAAGATGGACATCACCTTAAGAACATGATCACCTATGGGATTACAATCTATCATCTTTGTTTTTATCAGAGTTGATGCACCGTTCTGACCCTCAAACATGCCCCTGAGTTTCAGAATCATATCATAAGATCTCTACATATGATGATGTCGATGTTGCAACATATTAGTTATATAGGCCAATATGTAGAAACGAGCCATTTGATCAACCTTTTGACACTTTCGATATGCTCGAACATCCTTTTCGGATGCCCCTCATTCGATTAAATTTTTTTATAGTCTTTGGAAGTTAAGACAATGTCTAAGTTTCTTTTCCAATAAATATAATTTATTCTATTAAACTTGTTATACTTTAAGATTTAAGCAAGTAGGTTGAATGGTGATACCAATTTGAAATATAAGAATCATGATTTGAAAACTTAATTAATTTCAAATTAAACATGTGAGAATTAACTTCAATTAAATTTTAATTTGGCTTCCCGTCGAGCATCCTAGTTCCCTTGTGAAGTGAGATTTATCCATGGGATGGTAAATCACCTCACCATGAACTAAATAGATTTTCATCCTTCAATTATGTTCTCTAGACAATCCATAAATCTCCTATCCTACATAATTTAATAGCCGGTTACTTTTGGTCCCACATCAAATGATAATGACATACTTGGGGAGTATACCATTAGTTGTGTTTAAGTGTATATCATATGTTCGTGCATTGAAATTAAATCCATTTGTGCAGAACTTCCTCGATGGGAGGACCAAACTCACTCACATATAATTTCAAGGAACTATCACTTAATAATTTTTAAAATTACCGTGATGCCATGATGAAATTCCATCCGATGGGGGGCCAGATTAAAGCAGACATGAGGAATTAAGCACGTCAAAATTTTAGAATACCGATGGAGATCACGGGGGCTTATATTGAAACCCATATCCCAATTAATATTTAAACTTGAGAATATTTTGAGAAAAATAATTATTCAATTCTAAATGCCCAAATTAAATCATTGGTCATTCTCAATTTACTTCTACAAATTAAATTTCTCGATCTCACTATTTCATTTTTCAAAAACTAAATTATTTATTAATTAATATAAAACTCAAAGATCAAAATTTAATTTATACCTTTAATTACCTGATTAAATTTAATTTAGAAAATAATAAATAAAATGGATTTTCCTAGAAAAATGTGTTCCAAGACAGTTTCTAAATTAACAAACCATGTTGTCCATAAAATTGGATGTCCCTAATTAATAAATTAATTAGAACATAAAATTAAGCAACAAATAATTCAAAAAAATAAGTAGATAGAAATAAATGCAAATGGAAATAAAAAATGACTCAAAGTCTCTTTCCATCGTGGCCTACACATCTTTCTTAAGTAGACTCCATGAAGATCTAGGTCTCTTGAAAGAGTCCTTTCTGAAGAAGAATCCCAAAATAAATTAACAGAATTAAAATTAATCCAAGATCCTAGCTCCTGAAAATTGCCACCCTCGGTCGCAGCTTTAACCCCCATTATCATGGTTGTGAACCCCATGATCGTGGCTTGTACCATGAGGTCCTCCTTCCTGGTTCTTTAGGGTTTCTGATACTCTATCAAAATTACATCATTTTGACCTTCCATCACACTTGAAAAATCCATCCATAGACATCCATTCTTGATCAAAAATCAACTGGAACCCATAGATCTTCCTCCAAGGTCAAAATCCAACGCAGAACATAAATCCTAACATCTAATGATTATATCCACTCATATTATCCTCCAAATACATCAATAATATGCAATAATAAACAAAACACTAATTATTACATCCAAATGAAACCTTGGAGAATATTTAACCACGGATAAACCACCATAAGATCCATTCACATAATAAACATTCATCAAACCATGATTGAAGGGATATAAACATTTAAATCCTACCAAACCATGTTAATATGAAGCAACATACAAATATCTATTTTTTTAGTAAATGCAAACTAGGTTTTTCATTCTGTAACGTGTTATCGAGTCCTTATCAAACAACAAGAAAATGAACTCGAAAAGGGTCACTGGCATCTGTAGTTGGATGATTGTAATGTGTTTGAACTACTTAAGTCCTCATCAAACTCCCGATTTAACAAAATGATAATTATACGCGAGTTAAAATGGGGCTTTGGGTGTGAAATATCAAAAAACAACAACAAAAAAAGGGGCACATGGACCTTGAGATGGACGATTTCAATATGTTTAAACTAGTCATGTCCTTATTAGACTCCTGGTTTTAAAAAATGAACATTATAGGCAAGTTTGGGTTAAAAAAAGGGTGTTGGGGGTGAAGTATCAAAACAGCAATCAAATTGCTAGGAAAGAGGCACAAGCACCTCCATATGGACAATTGCAACGTGTTTGCATCCATCTCGGATTCTTAGTTTGAAAAAGTGATTAGTATATGCAACTTTTAGGTTAAAATGGCACGTTGGGGGTTAAAATATCAAAACAATAAGAAAATAACATGGAAAGAGGCACGAACACCTCAAGATGGACGATATTAAAATGTTTGAAGAACTCGGGTCCTTATCGGACTCTCATTTTAAAACATGACAATTATACGCAAGTTTAGGTTAAAATGGGGTGTTGGGGGTGAAATATCAACACAGCAACCAAATGACCCAGAATGAGGCACAAACACCTCGAAATGGACCATTATAGTATGTGTGAACTTACTATGTCCTTATAGGACTCTCATTGTAACAAAATGAAAATTATACGCAAATGTTATGTTAAAATGGGTCGTTCGGGGTAAAATATCAAAATAATAGACAAATAACTCCAAAAGATGTACGAAGACCTCGAGATGGATGATTGTAATGTGTTTGAACAAATCGGGTCGTATCGTACTCCCGTTTTCACAAAATTATAATTATACATAAGTTTTAATTTAAAATGGGCAGATGGGGGTGAAATATTGAATCTACAAACAAATTATTTGTAAAGAGGCATGAACACCTCAAAATGGAAAATGGTAGTGTGTTTGAAGTACCGAGTCCTTATTGGACTCCCAATTTAACAAATTGATAATTATACGCAAGTTTTAGTTTAAAAAGGGGAGTTGGGGGAGAAATATCAAAATGACAACTAAATGAACTGGAAAAAGGCACGAACACATTTAGATGGAAAACTTGAACGTGTTTGAACTAGCCATATCCATATTGTATTCTTCGTTTGAAAGATGATAACTATATCTTAGTTTTAGGTTAAATGGGGCTTTGGGGATGAAATATCAAAACAACAAGCAATTGACTCGAAAAGAGAGACAAACACCTTAACATGGATGATTGTAACATGTTTAAACTTCCCATGTCCTTGTCAGACTCTCGATTTAAGAAAATGACAATTATACGCATGTTTAGGTTAAAAAATGGGGCTTGGGGGGGGGGGTGAAATATCAAAACATCCCTCAAATTATTAGGAACAACTCACGAACACCTCGAAATGGACAATTGCAACATCTGTGAACTGACTATGTATATTGGACTCTCGGTATAACAAAATTACAGTTATACACATATTTTAGGTTGAAATGGAGATTTGGAGGGTAAAATATTAAAACGACATACAAATGACTTGTAAAAAGACACGAAAACCTTGAGATGGCCGATTGTAACGTGTTTGAATATTAAATTCCTTATCGGGCTCCTATTTTAACAAAATGACAATTATACATAAGTTTTAGGTTAAAATGGGGCGTGGGCGTGAAATATCAAAACAACAACCACTTGACTAGGAAAGAGACATGAATACCTTAAGATGGACGATTTTAATGTGTTTGAACTAATCGTGTCCTTAACGGACTCTTGGTTATAAAACAATTATAATTATATGCATGTTTTAGTTTAAACATGGGGCGTTGAGGGACTAATATCAAAATAACAACCAAATGTCACATAAAGAGGCACAAGTACCTCGAGATGGATGATTGTAATGAGTTTAAACTATCTATGACCTTATCGGAGTCCTGATTTAATAAAATGACAATTCTACACAAGTTTTAGGCTAAAAATATGGCATTGGGGGTGAAATATCAAAAGGGAAACCAAATGGCCCGGAAATAGGCTCAAGCACTTTGATATGGACCATTTCAAAGTGTGTGAACTGACTATGTTCACATCGGACTCTCAATATAACAAAAGGATAATTATAAATAAATTTTAGGTTAAAATGGGTCATTGGAGGTAAAATATCAAAACAATAGGCAAATGATCCGAAAATGGCACGAACACATCAGG
Organism: Sambucus nigra; assembly: GCA_949130495.1. Classification (NCBI taxonomy): domain Eukaryota; kingdom Viridiplantae; phylum Streptophyta; class Magnoliopsida; order Dipsacales; family Adoxaceae; genus Sambucus; species Sambucus nigra. The sequence goes on from OX422209.1 coordinate 617,739,285, forward strand.
ATGGACGATTGTAATGTGTTGGAACAACTCTGTCCTTGTCAGACTCTTAATTTAACAAAATGACAATTATACATAAGTTTCAGGTTAAAATGGGGTTTTGGGCGTGAAAAATCGAAACAACGACCAAGTGACCCAAACAGAGGCACAAACACCTCAATACGGATGCTTGCAATGTGTTTAAACTAGTCGTGTACTTATCGAACTCCTGGTTTAACAAGATTATAATTATATGTAGGTTTTAGGTCAAACATCGAGCATTGGGAGTGAAATATAAAAAAAATGACCAAATGGCGCATAAAAAGGAACAAGCAGCTCGAGATGGGTGATTGCAACATGTGTGAACAAACTGTGTCCTTATTAGACTCTCAGTTTTACAAAAAGATAATTATATGCAAGTTTTTAAGTTAAAATGTAGCATCGGGGGTTGAAATTTAAAAACAACAAGCAAATGAATCGTAAAGAGGCACTAACACTTTGAGATGGATGATCGTAACGTGTTTCAACTAGTTGGGTCCTTATCGGACTCCCGATTTAACAAATTGACAATTATATGCACATTTTTTTTATTAAAGTGGGGTGTTGGGGTGAAATATCAAAACAACAACTAAATGAACTGAAATTAGGCATGAACACATCAGGATGGACAATTGCGACATGTTTGAACTGGCCATGTCTGTATCAGATTCTTGATTTGTAAAATTGATATGTATACGCAAGTTTTAGGTTATGATGGGGCACTGGGGGTGAAATATAAAATAAAATAACCAAATGACTCGAAAAAAGCATAAACACCTCGAGGTGGACGATTGTAACATGTTTGAACTACTTGGGTTCTTATCGGACTATTGGTTTAACAAAATGACAATTATATGCAAGTTTTGGTTAAATATGGTTATTTAAAGGGTGAAATATCAAAACAAGAACCAACCGACATAGAATGAGGCACGAACTCCTCGAAATGGACCATTTCAACGTGTGTGAACTAACTTTGTCCTTATTGGACTTTCGGTATAATAAAATGACAACTATACGTAAAATTTTTGGATAAAATGGGGCGACAGAGCAAAATATCAAAACAACAGGAAAATGACCCAAAAAGAGGCATGAGCACCTCGAGATGTATGATTGCAACCTGTTTGAACAACTTGGATCTTTATTGGACTCCTATTTTAACAAAATAATAATTATACGTAAGTTTTAGGTAAAAATGGGGCATTAGGGGTGAAATATCAAAACAACAGCCAAATGATCTGGAGAGAGTCACAAACACCTAGAGATGGGTGATTGTAATGTGTTTGAACTGGTCATATCTTTGTCGAACTCTTGGTTTTACAAGATTATAATTATATGCAAGTTTTAGTTTAAACAAGGGACGTTGGGGTTGAAATATCAAAATAACAATCAAATGATGCGTAAAGAGGCATAAGAACATCGAGATGGATGATTACAACGTGTTTGAACTATCCATGTATTTATTGGAGTCTCGATTTAACAAAATGACAATTATATGCAAGTTATATGTTAAAATGGGGCGCTGGGGATGAAATATAGAAACGACAACCAAATGGTCTGGAAAGAGGCAAAAGCACATAGATATGGGCCATTGCAACCTGTGTGAACTGACTATATCCTTATCAGACTCTTGATATAACAAAATGACAATTATATGAAAATTTTAGGCTAAAATGGGGGGATGGGGTAAAATATCAAAACAATAAGAAAATGAATAGGAAAGAGGCATGGACACTTTGAGATGGACAATTGTAACGTGTTTGAACAACCCTGGTCCTTATCGGACTTTTGGTTCAATAAAATGACAATTATACGCAATTTTTAGGTTAAAATGGAGCATTCGGGCTGAAATATCAAAACTGCAACCAAGTGACCTAAAAAGAGGCACGACCACCTTGAAATGGAATATTATAATGTGTTTGAGATACCCAGGCCCTTATCGGACTCTCGATTTAACAAATTGACAATTACACATAACTCTTACATTAAAATGGAACGTTGAGGGGAGGGTGAGGATATCAAAACAACAACCAAATGAACCCAACACATCGAGATGGAAGATTGCAACATGTTTGAACTAGCCATGTTCGTATCAAATTCTCTGTTTGACAAAATGATAAGTATATGCAAGTTTTAGGTTAAAATGGGGTATTGGGGGTGAAATATAAAAACAACATCCAAATGGCTTGAAAGGCAGCACGAACACCTCGTGATGGATGATTGTAATGTGTTTGAACTACTCGGGTCCTTATTGGACTCATGCTTTAACAAAATGACAATAAGTATGCAAGTTTAGGTTAAAAAATGGGGCATTCGCGATGAAATATTAAAACTGTAACCAAATGGCTCACAAAGAGACGTGAACACCTCAAAATAAAATATTATAATGTATTTGAACTACTCGAGTCATTATCAGACTCTCGATTTAACAAATTGTCAATTATACGTAAGTTTTAGATTGAAATGGGGCGTTGGGGTAAAATATCAAAATAATAATCAAATGAACTAAAAAGGCATGAACACATCGAGATGGATGATTATAACGTGTTTGAACTAGTCGTGTCTATCTCGGATTCTCGATTTGACAAAATTACAAGTATACACAAGTTTTAGGTTAAAATGGGGTATTTGGGGTGAAATATAAAAAAACTAACCAAATGACTCCAAAAGAGGCACAAACACCTCGAGATGCACGATTGTAATATGTAAGAACTACCCAAGTCCTTATCAGACTCCCAAATTAATAAATGACAATTATACACAAGTTTAGGTTAAAAATAGGGTCTTAGGGGTTAAAATTTCAAAACAACAATCAAATGATTGAAAACAAATAATGAACACCTTGAAATAGAACATTACAACATGTGTGAACGAACTATGTCCTTATCGAACTCACAGTATAACAAAATGAAAATTACATGCAAATTTTAGGTTAAAATGGGGCGTGGGTGAAGGGGTAAATAACTAAACAACGGGAAAATGACCTAGAAAGAGGCAAGAACATTCGAGATGGACGACTGTAATGTGTTTGAACAACCCGGGTGCTAATCAGGATCCATTTTAATAAAATGATAATCATATGTAAGTTTTCGATTAAAATGGGGTATTAGGGTAAAATATCAAAATAGCAACCAAATGATGTAGAAAGAGGCACGAACGCATTGAGATGGACGATTGTAACGTGTTTGAAGTAGTTGTGTCCTTATCGGACTCCTCGTTTAACAAAATTATTATTATATGCAAGTTTTAAGTTAAACATGGGGCGTTGGGGTGAAATTTCAAAATAGCAACTGAATGGCATGTAAAGAGGCACAAGAATATTGAAATTGATTATTGCAGGGTGTTTGAACTATCTGTGTCTTTATCGTCTTAGTTTAGCAAAATGGAAATTATACATAACTTTTAGATTAAAAAATGGGGCATTGGGGGTGAAATATCAAGAAAGCAACCTAATGGCTTGAAAAGAGGTACAAGCACTTCAATATACCATTGTTGCGTGTATGAACTGGTTATGTCCTTGTTGAACTCTTAGTATAAAAAATAAAAATTGATATGCCCTGAATATACCCCCTCGGCTCGGAGACATTGACCTCGGTCCATGAGGATGGCCGAGGTTGGAGGGATCCCACCTCATCAACCAGCGGTCTCGTCACAATAAAGGTTGGCTGTGGACCAGCCGACATTCCTACTACATCGACAAGTGAGGTCATTCATAATCCACAAGGGCAGGTTATTCCCCAGGTCATCCATCCGGGCATCTAAAGTTTGCAACCTCGGCTTGGGAAAGGCCGAGGTGGTAAACGAGTCAACCTTGGTTGAGGATCAATTGACCTTTATGCTGCTCCACCATTACCTCGGCCCAGGCCGACGTCACAGCTCAACACACTTTACCTCGGCTCTTCCACTAAGCCAAGGACACCACCTCGTCCTATTCCAGGCCAAGGTTGTGACTAATCGCAGATGGCCGAGCTCTTATGCGCATATATGTGGATGGGAACACGTGGATAAGTCTGTTATAACTGAATCATTCCCCCCACGTGAGGGAATATTGAGGTCATCATTACTTAGTTGAGATCAGCCCGGTGTCACCCTTGTATTGGATATCTCAACACACACACACATTCTAATTGCATGCATAGGGGGTGCATTACACACTCTACATACTATATATACTTGTCTTATCCTTCTAGGAGAGGACCCCAAAATTGTCAACCCTAGCTGAAACTCTGTCTAAATATACAGTAGAGAGAGAAAGCTTGAGATTTTTGCATATATGGACATTGGAGCCCTCATACAGTGATATTAATCACACACACTTGCACAGTGGACATAGGCCTGATTGGCTGAACCACTTATATTCTGGTGTGAATCCTCTTCTCCTCACCTCCTTCTACTATATACCCTTATACTGCCATTGTTGACATTAAATTGAGCTCACGAACACCTTGAAGGGTGGTGTTGTTTCATAGCATCATCAACAATTATATGAAAATTTTAGGATAAAATGGGGCATTAGGAGACAAATATTAAAACAAAAATAAAATGACATGAAAAGAGGCACGATCACCTCGAGATGGACGATTGTAAGGTGTTTGAACAACCCAGGTCCTTATCGGACTCTTGATCTAATAAAATGATAATTATACGTAATTTTTAGTTTAAAATATGACGTTAGGGGTGAAATATCAAAATAACAACCAAATGACTCTGAAATAGGCATAAACACTTCAAGATGGATGATTGTAACGCGTTTGAATTAGTCGTGCTCTTATTGGACTCATGGTTTACCAAAATAATAATTATATGCAAATTTAGGTTAAAATGGGGCATTGGGGTGATATATAGAAACCAAATGGTGCTTAAAGAGACATGAGCACCTCGATATGGATAAATGCAACGTGTGTGAACTAAATGTGTCCTTATCGGGATCTTATTGTAACAAGATGAAAATTATACTCATGTTTTAGGTTAAAATGGGGTGTGTGGATGAAATATCAAAGTAATAAGAAAATTACTAGGGAAGAGGCATGAGCACCTTGAAATGAGCGATTTTTACATTTTGAACTACTCGAGTCCTTATTAGACTCTCGGTTTAACAAAATAATAATTACATGCAAGTTTAGGTAAAAATGGGACGTTGGGGGTGAAATATCAAAACTATATTCAAATAACCCCAAAAAGGCACAAACACTTAGAATTGGAATATTGTAATGTGTTTGAACTACCCGGATCCTTATCGGACTCCCAGTTTAACAAATTGACAGTAATACATAAGTTTTATGTTAAAATGGGTCGTTAGGGGTGAAATATAAAAGCTACAATCAAATGAACAGGAAAGAGACATGAACACATCGAGATGGGCGATTGCAATGTCTTTGTACTAGCCATGTCCATATCGGATTCTTGGTTTGACAAAATGACAAGTGTATGCAAGTTTTAGATCAAAATGGGGCGTTGGGGTGAAATATCAAAACAACAAGCAAATGACTCGGAAAGAGGCACGAACACCTCGAGATGGATGATTGTAAATTGTTTGAACTAGTCGGTCCTTATCGAACTCTTGGTTTCATAAAATGACAATTATACGCATGTTTAGGTTAAAAATAGGGCATTTTGGGTGACATATCTAAACAGAAACCAAATGACCCGGAAAGAGGCCAAAACCCTCGAGCTGGACATTTGCAACATGTGTGAACTAATAGTATCATTATTGGATTCCTGGTTTAACAAAATTACAAGTATACACAAGTTTTAGGTTAAAATCAAGCGTTAGGGGTAAAATGTCAAAATAATAAACGAACGAATCATAAAGATCCACGAACACTTTGAGATGGACAATTGTAATGTGGTTGTACAAGATGGATCCTTATCAGACTCCCGATTTAAAAAATTGACAATTATATGCAAGTGTAGGTTAAAATAATGGGACAGTGGGAGGTAAAATATCAAAAGCAAATGATCCGAAAAGAGGCATAGACACCTCGAAATGGACCACTGAACCATGTGTTAACCGATTGTGTCCTTATTGGACTCTTGATTTTACAAAATGACTATTATACGCAAGTTTTAGGCTGAAATGGAACGTTGAGGGTGAAATATTAAAACATCCATCAAATAAGTAGGAAAAAAGAACAAACATACCAAGATGGATGATTATAACATGTTTGAACTATCTGTGCCATTATCACAGTCTTGATTTAATAAAATGATAAATATAAACAAGTTTTAAGTTAAAAACTGAGGTGTCGGGGCGTGAAATATCACAACAGCAACTAACCGAAAAGAGGAATAAGCACTTCAATATGGATCATTGCAACGTGTGTGAACTAATTGGGTCCCTATTAGACTCTTAATTTAATGAAATAATAATTATAGATAGGTTTTAGATTAAAATGGGGCATTGGGAGGTAAAATATCAAAATAACCAATTGACCCAAAAGGAGACACAAACACCTCAAGATGGATGATTTTAATGTATTTGGACATATCGTGTCCTTATCGAACTCCGAGTTTAACAAATTGACAACTGTACGCAAGTTTTAGGTTAAAATGGGTCGTTGGGGGTGAAATATATAAACATCAACCAAATGAACGGGAAAGAGGCAAAAGCACCTCGATACGCACTATAACAATGTATTTGAATTTATTGTGTCCATATCAAATTCTAGGTTTGTCAAATTGACAAGTATATGCAAGTTTTAGGTCCAAATGTGGTGTAAAACAACAAGTAAATAACTTAGAAATAGGCATGAACACCACAATATGGATGTTTGTAACATGTTTTGACTAGCCAAGTCCTTATCAGACTCTCGATTTAATAAAATGACAATTATAAGAAAGTTTATGTTTAAAAAATGGGGCATTGAGGGGTGAAATATCAAAACACCCACCAAATGGCCGTGAAAGAGGCATAAGAACCTCGAGATGGCATTGAAAAAGTAGGGCATTATAAAAAGTAGCCAAGACCCAAAGAATTTAAAAGAGCCAAAAAAGTGTGGCATTGAAAAATTATCCAAGTCCAAACTAGTTTAGGTTGATATGATCATCCAAAAGAAAATAAAAATCATTTATGATCATTATTATATTTGAGGGATTTTGGTTGGATGTATATTAACGGGTTTGCACATCCTTGAAAATCTCAAAAATGCAATAAATAGTTTTGGGCGTTATTGGTGTGGAAATCACTTTGAACTTTGATTTGTTGATTATATTGAGTCAATTTCTTATAAATCCAGCATTTTTACACCTAAGGATGATGTTGAGTTCATTCGTTAGGAGTATCCAAAATTCACCATGCACATATGCTATGATTATTTGGATTAATTTTCCTATCGAATTTGATCACATCCCTTCATTTACGTTATCACCGACTTGGTTATTTTAGTGTTCTTTCATGGTGTGATTCTTTGTTGTATATATTTTTTTTGTAATAAAAATTTTGAAAAATTAAAAAAGAGAAGTTTATTACCTTGTGACATTCTCCATATGCATTTCAATGTTTCTTCTTATTTGTCTATTTTGGGACATCATAAAAAGGGAGAGAACGAATTATGTGGGAATAGATTTGTGCTTGATTTAATGATTTTCTTGTGCTTAATTAATATTGACTTTTTTCTTATCATTATATTTCAAACACGTTGTGCGTTACGGGTATTTGTTTCTTGTATCATGTGTGTAGATACAAAATTGAGGATTATTTTGCCCACCCTGATGATGACAAATAAACGTTGGAGAAATGAAGCTTTGAAGATGTTGAAGATTTTGAAGACATGTTATTTAATATTTCCATGTATGGGTTTGGGGGGATATTAGATTGCATGTCTCATTTTTGTTGGGTAGCATAATTAGGATTTTTTTTATGAATGTACCGGCATAGACATAGGAGGAGATTTGTAAGGACACATTTAATAAATGTTCGTCTAGAATCTAGGAATTTCTGTGTTGTCCTAAATCACAGTTAGTATGTCGTATACCGTTACATCTCGACACGTCTTCATACATTCTACCTTAACGTCCATCATCCGAATTTTTAGTAACACACACCCATCATTGACAACGTGAGTCGTGCATCATCAACCAGTTTTATTCCCACTACCTCCATTAAGCTAAAAGGTAAAATGTTTAATTGGAGTTATTAATGTTCACGTATTTATTTGGGATATTTTATAAAATATTTTTATCAAAATTGAGGCATTTTTTAAGTAAAAATTAATTTTTTAAGACCTGCAGGCGAGACTTTTAAAAAAATATTTTTTGCTTGGGTCGTTCAAACGACATTGAGAAGTCGTTCGAATGATAACTTCTAAAGACATCACATGTCGTTTGAAGGGTCTCTCGAAGGATCGTTTCTTAGCTGCATCAAACGAACCCGTACTGTTTTGGTTTTTTAAAGGTCATTCGAAGTTGCATATAACGACATTAAATGTCATTCAAACGACATGAAGATGTTATTCGAACGACTTGCGTCGCCTCAAGTTTTATTCAGCTTATAAATACCTGCTATGAAGTTACGTTTTGCAAGCCTTTCAAAAGTCCGTTTCTACATATCTGATGCAATGAAAGAATTCATCTTTTAGGATTTTAAACCCTTCTTGATTCCCTTCAAATTACCAAATCATTTATGTGAATCATTCTTGGCTTGATTATTCATCTTACTCTTTCTAGAATAACACTTGCTGAGAATAAGTTTGTCTCCATTGCTGGCCAATTGGATCTCTTGCTGAAGACTTCCAACCGACACCTGGGGGTATTTCGTCGTCACAAAAATGTTGTATTTTTTCTACATAATTGTAAGTTAGATATTTATAGTTTATAGAGAAATAAAAGGTTTTTCCCCTGATGGGGATTTTTCCTCAAATATATACTGTGATTGTTTGGTTATGCATGCTAGATAGTTCGTATTATTGTGAATCATAATTAGATGCATATTTTAGGGTGTTAATTAAAATATAGGCATAAAATTAGAATTTAATTAAACAAGTTTAAACATTGAATGCAAGCGCACTCTCATGTGTCTTTATCGAACTCTCGGTTTGACAAAATCACCACTATACACAAGTTTTAGGTTAAAACGGGGCGTTGGGGGTGAAATATCAAAACAACAAGTAAATGACTTGAAAATAGGCATGAACACCTAGAAATGGATGAATGTAAAGTGTTTGAACTATCTATGACTTTATCAGACTTCTGGTTTAATGAGACGATAATTGTACATAAGTTTTAAATTTAAAATAGGGCCTAGGGGTGAACTATAAAATAGCAACCAAATGACATAGAACGAGGCACGAGCACTTCAATACGATCCAATGCAAATACATTTGTTAGCTCAATATTCTATGCCTCGAAATTGATTTCGATTGAGATATCCGACACCATCATGTCTATTACTATGCAACAGTACACTAGCTTCCGATAAGGACATACCTATGTAGGTCCCAACCATTTATTTACGATACACATCGCTATTAAATCTCGCAAACGTACTGTGGCCCTAGTGATGATACACAATAGGTCCACCACCAATGTATGTCCCCTTCACATTACCATCAATTTAGGATACACCGCCTCTGAGTTTGCACCATCTTCTATGGCAATCGGGGTTTATGACAGTACTCGTTAAGAGGTTATAGGTTCCATCACTCTCACACTCATGGTAGGTACCATCAAATGTTATTTAGAGCTTTAAGTACTCGACATCCTATCCATCTTCAACCTCCTACTAGGAAGAGCCTGTGTACATTCCATGGGGGTACTATCCTTATCATTGCATATGAAAGTCAGGTTACCATTTGACATAAAGGTCATTACAATCCAAGGGGAGGACGGTTGGGACACAATCTCCAACACTAATACCATACCACTTTTAGATACCTACCATGACAATTGCGATATATTCCTCTGTGGATTTCAAACCATCCCTTTCATAAATATGGCAAAGGAGTAACTGGCTATTAATAACGTACCCACCTGAATCATTCACAATATGGTGTATATGCCAGAATTAGGACTAGGGAAGAATCAACAATAGCCCTCGAAGCTATCACAACTACTGAGAATAAGGGAAAATTCGATATTGGTTACACTCCTAATGGTAAGAAACAAAACCTCGGTCCCAAAGACTCCAATTATAGGTGAAATGATCACTTTTATCTTCAAGGGAAGACTGTCATAATTACATCCTCCTATAACCTTGGTCAGATGAAGAAAAGAAATACCCATCCTCTACGAGGAAGCACTACACATGGATTATAAAAAAAATCCATAAAGTCAGATGAACTCAACTTCTCATGGGCCATAAAGGAGGACAGAAAATCACCCGAGCCAGAGCCCGAATGGGGACTCCCCACATTTTCCGTTGAAGAAACTTCCTTAATTACCATGTTAGGATCCTTAAACTTAAGCCTCATAGAACTCTTCAGCAAATGGTACACCGCGTCCATTGTTCACAGTAACACAATAGAGAAAGGATGATTAGTCAGAATCCTTGACCTCAATCTCTACCTATGCATACTAGATTTGGTAAGCTCGCTATATGAGACACCGCCTTCGATCGAATCTCATAATAAGACCTTCCATCCACTATCAAACTATCAGTCGAACAAGGAAACCCACCAATACTTACTACAAGACCTCTTAAAGGTACTCACTTACACTGATCCCATGATAATCCTAACCAATGACCCTGTTGAAGCTCCCGAGGGAAAGATAACTCAGCTCAAAGAACGCCTCCTTCCTAAGACTGCAGTCTGCACCAAGGATCCAGAGCGCCCACCTCATCATAAACATCACGGGAGAAGCTATACTGAATAATTCTTGCCCTATAGGATAATTACTAGTGCCCGTCCTTCGAAAGGCTTTTGAGTATGTCCTGTTAAAAATTGATTACCCCTACCCCCTCTCCCGGTGTATCCCTATATAAAGTAGATATTTCTGCTATTATCATTGTCATTCTTCCCTTTGATGACATAATGAATTGTGCTTTCCAGTATTTTCCTCTATGTGTTTCATGTGATGATTATGAATCCAATGATGGATTAAACCTCACATCTAATAATGATGACTGTGGATCTAAAATACTTAAAATACCAAAAACTTGACTAAAGTCAAAATATATGTATGTCTCCCAACAAGGAAGACCCAATAACCATAAACTTAGAAACTAACAACAAAAAATAGGATTCTCCCTTAGTTAAAATGAAAAAAAAGCTCACTAACCTCCTCGCCAATTTCATCGACATATTCATTTGGTCTTATGTGACATGAACAAAATCAACCTAGTTATTATTGTGCATGAAATACCAACTCCCACTAACATGAAGCTTATCAAGTAAAGGCTTCATAATTTAATAATCGATTGGTACATAAAATTTAAGGAAGAATTGGAGAAACAACTCGATGTCGGATTCATCCAAGTGGTGGAATAGCTAATGTGGTTGGCCAACATCATGCTCGTTCCCAAAACCAATAGAAAAGTTTGGATGTCCATGGATTAGAGAGATCTTAACCGATCTTTCCCTAAATATGATTTCCCTATACCATATGCAAAGCTATTAGTAGACAATACGACCAACAACTCGCTCAAATCCTCTGTGGATGGATGTGCTGGTTATAACCAAATAAAAATGCTCCACTAACACCAGGAAAAGAATAGGTTCATTACACTATGGGGAACATACTATTATGGAGTCATACCCTTCAATCTCAAGAATACTTGGAGAAACCTACCAGAGAGTAACCAATGATATCCTTCATGACCTAATATATAATTAAGTGGAAGTCTACCTAGACGACATGATCATCAAATATAAGTAAAGAGGGACACATTTTGGTCCTTCATAAATTCTTTTAGAGGCTCAACCTTTTCAAAAAAGGGTTAAATAATAAAAAAATATTTCTTCGGGGTTACCAAAGGTTAAGTGATCAAATTTATCATTAGCAAGAATGGAATCAAGGTAGTCCCTACCAAGGTAGAGGCCATGTGGGAAATTCCACCCCCAAAAATGGAGAAAGAAGTCAGAGGATATTCGGGCCAAACCCAATATATAAGTCAGTTCACCAATCAACTTATCACCATGTGCGAACCCATTATCTAAATACTTAAAAATGACTTACCCAAATGGTGGAACTCTCAATTCCAAAAAGTTTTTGAGAAAAAATAGGAATACCTTGAAAATATGTTACTAAAGTCGTTTATTAAAAAATAAACTATATAAGTAACTCCGAGCTATTTTTTGAAGAAAATATTTTCTTAAAAATCAAAACTATTTGAACACAAGATGTGTTTAACAAAACATTATGTACGAGATCTATTCAAGATTTGACTAACAGGTTTATAAAACAGTTTAAACAAACTTTAAACTTAGCACGACCAAGAATGAGATGAGGAGATATAGAAAGATTAAGTTCACGATTTTTTACGTGGTAAAACCTCACCAATTGAGGAAACATCCACGACTCCCTCTACGGAGTAAAATGAAAAATCCACTAAAACAAATTTATGAGTTACAAACTATATAACTAAAATGCATACAACTCATACCTATATAAGTTTAGGAATGTACCCTCTGGTGTCCTTATAACTTCTCTGCAGTTCTTATTGTAGATGTTGTTCTCCCAGTTTGTTAACTTCTGATTTGTTCCAGCACTTTATGTCGACTCTTGTTCACAAGATCTTATTACCAACACTTTTCATGTTGTAGGGTGAAAGTTTTTTTGGAGGTGCTCTCTAACACATGCATGCACGCACTCACACTTATTAAGTACAAATAGTCCTAGCAAATTACATATAAGGCTATATGCAGTGATTTTTCTTTTTCTCTCTTCTCACAAAACTTTGAACCTGTTTGACCTTTAAATCAATCCCAGAATTCACGGATATCTTGCTTAGAAGACAGTCAAGATCTTAATCAATCTCAGAGTTTTGAAAAGATTTTCGAGATTGAAAACCTCCAAGTGTGATTCCAAACTAGGTCAAATGTTTAGTTTAAGAGAACTAGAAACAAAAAACATTTATTGTTGATTTCAAAGTTAAAAGCAATTTTCAGAAAAGAATCAACAATATATTTCTCAAGATGAGAAATAAAACATGTAGATTTAAGTGTGATGTAACATGCAAAACATAGATCTGAAATTTCTATGAAGAAGAAAATAGATCTAAGTAAACAGTTTAAGTTGGGAATAAGATCTAACGAACAAGAGGTTACAGCAACACAAATATCTTTCAAAAACTCAAGAACACTCAGGGTAGTGTTTTGGATATGTAGGAGTTTTTGTGGAGTGTTTGGTTTCAAAGAGGATTGACGCACAGGGGTTAGGGTTAGGGTTTCTATCTCTCTCTCTTTCTTTATGGTTTCTCTCTTTTCTCTCTTCTCTCTCTTTTTTACTCTCAGGAATGAACTGGCCAAAAGTCTTAAACGATTGAGAGGAGGGTCCCTTTTATAGGACGAAGAGAAGGATCGAGAAGCAGGTTCAGAAACAAGGGTCAGGATTCAGTCAAGCTGGATTGACTTAAATCCAAGGGCTCACACAAAGCGGTGATTAAAAGTCACCTGATTGGTTCAGTAGGGATACACAGGGATTACCAAAGAAAGCATGCAGGACGTTGATAAGGTTTGATCCAACGGTTGTAAAGATACGTGATTGTATACTCAATAAAGAAACACAAAATGCACTAATCAGCAAGCAACAGGTGTTGATCAGTAAGGCGATATAAAACGCGCGTTTAAAAGTAATTACAACTACACCCTGAATTCTCTGCCGCTTTTGGTTTCTACCCAAACCAACTTTAAGCCAATAAACCCTTTAAACCATAATTATAGATTGAACCCACAAACTTTTAAAACCTAGTTTTAATTAAAAAAATAAACATACTTAACATATATACACACATAAATATGCAATATGACATGTTTATGATGCATTCTACTGTGTGTGAGTGTTGGTAATTTGGTCTTGATCACTACAAGATAAATGAATGAAATAGCAATCCAATCTCTGAGGTTCTTTGGTTTCTAGGATAGACATAATTTTGTCTTAATTTCCAAACTAGATGAACTCTTATACAATATAGACTCAAGTGAGTCAAGAGTACAAGGGATTCAATCTTCCCCTTTGGAAATATGAGACAAAATCTCCTTTGAGTCAACTAGGACTCGTAGGGCGACAAAAAGATAAGAAAAAACCCATTCCTATAAAGATTCTATCTACCCAAATCCTTGAAAACAAAAGTACATAACTCAACTATTAACAATTTAATACCCTATTACATCAGTTGAGAAAAACTGTACAAAAACCTGCAACGAATCACTAAGACCAAGTAGTTTAGCATATATACAAATATTCATAACGACTCAAATTTGTATAAGAGTTCATATAGTTTGGAAATATGAGACAAAATCTCCTTTGAGTCAACTAGGAATCGTAGGGCGACAAAAAGATAAGAAAAAACCTATTCCTATAAATATTCTATCCACCCAAATCCTAGAAAACAAAAGTACATAACTCAACTATTAACAATTGAATACCCTATTACATCAGTTGAGAAAAACTGTACAAAAACCTGCAATGAATCACTAAGATCAAGAAGTTTAGCATATATACAAATATTCATAACGACTCAAATTTCTCCCCCATTTTGTCTCAAATGGACAAAGGGAAAAACTTGGATATCAGCAAAGGTATTACTCAGCACAAACCATACCAATAGATTTCCGCAAAGAAATGAATCTATTATAATCTAGAGGCTTGGTAAACATATCTGCGAGTTGCAAATCAGTAGGAAGATAATTGATTTCTAATTCCTTAGTTTCAACCAATTTGCGTATAAAGTGATGTCTTATTTTTACGTGCTTTGTTCGCGAGTGTTGAACAGGCTTTTTAGAAATATTAATCGCACTTTAATTATCATAATAGAGATGCAATTGGTTTTCTTGAATACCATAATCACTTAGCATTTGTTTAAGCCACAGTAATTGAGCACAACAGCTGCCAGCGGCTATGTATTCAGATTCAGCTGTCGAGAGTGATGTGCAGTTTTGTTTCTTACTACTCCATCCTACCAAGTTATTACCTATATAATAACATGCTCCTGATGTGCTTTTACTATCATCAGTACACCCAACCCAGTCATCATCAGTGTACCCAATTATAGTGCTTGGTGTGTCATTAGTGTACCAAAGTCCTAGATTCAGAGTGCCTTTCACATATTTAATGATACGTTTAACAAAATTCAAATGGCTCTCTTTAGGATTATTTTGATAATGAGCACATACACACACAGCATACATAATATCAGGACGCGAGGTAGTAAGATATAGTAAGGTTCCTGTCATACTACGGTATAGAGTAGGATCTACGAATTTTCCATTTTCATCTTTAGAAAGTTTTAGCGTAGTACTCATGAGCGTTCTAGCATCTTTAGCACTCTCTAGGCAAAATTTCTTTACTATCTCTAAAGCGTACTTAGATTGCGATACAAATAATCCTTCTGAATTTTGTTTGACTTGAAAGCCTAAGAAGAATTGTAATTCCCCCATAAGGGACATTTGAAATTCCTTATGCATAGTTTCAGAGAAGGATTTTACTTCTGAGGGAGAAGTTGATCCAAAGATAATATCGTCAACATAAACTTGAGCAATAATGATGTGTTTGTCAAAATGTTTGACAAAAAGAGTTTGATCATTTCCACCTCTTTTGAAACCTTTATCTAAGAGGAAACTGGAAAGACGCTCATACCAAGCTCTGGGTGATTGTTTAAGGCCATACAAATCCTTTTTAAGACGAAATACATGATTTGGATATTGAGGGTCAATGAACCCTTTAGGTTGTTCTACATAGGTTCTTCAGTCAATATTCTATTAAGGAATGCAGATTTGACATCCATTTGGTAAAGTGTAAAATGCAAGTGGCAAGCTATAGCAAAGAGCAGACGAACATATTCTAAATGAGTAACAGGTGCAAAAGTCTCGTTAAAATCTATTCCTTCAATTTGAGAGTATCCTTGAGTAACTAATCTAGCTTTATTTCTAATTATTATCCCATTTTCATCAGTCTTATTTTTAAAAATCCAACGTGTGCCAATAACCTTTTTGTGATCAGGACGAGGAACAAGATACCAAACATCATGAATGAAAAATTTCAGAAGTTCTTCCTACATAGCAGAAATCCAGTGAGAGTCATTCAATGCGTCATTTTCATTCTTTGGTTCCGCAAGGTAAACAAAACATGCATAATGTGCATAATTTCTTAGTTCGGATCTTGTACGCACTGGCTCACTAGGGTTACCAACTACGTTATTTATGGGATGATCTTTAGAAACCCAGTTAGGTACTTCAGGAATCTCAATTGGTAATGAATTATCTATTTCAGAAGAGTCATTTTCTAAAATGTTTGTAGACTCTTCCTCAATAGTTGATTCACCAGTCTTGTTCTCTATAGTAGTGTCACTTACAATTACATTTATGGATTCTATCAAGGTTTTAGTGCGAAGATTATACACTCGATAGGCTCTACTGTTATGCGAGTATCCTAGAAATATATCTTTATCTCCCCTACTCTCAAATTTGGATAAGTGTTCCCTATCTTGCATACATAACAAGTACTACCAAAAGTTCTAAGGTACTTAAGATTAGGCTTTTTATTGTACCAAAGTTTGTAAGGAGTTTGTTTGGAATTCTTTCTAAGATAGACCCTATTTATGATGTGACATGCAGTACGAATATATTCTACCCAAAAGTATTTAGGTAAATTCTTGGCATGTAACATAACTCGTGCCATCTCTTGAAGAGTACGATTCTTTCTCTCGGCAATTCCATTTTTTTGAGGAGTCTTAGGAGCACTGAATTCATGTTTGTAACCATTATAGTCACAGTATTCAATAATACCAGTGTCTTTGAATTCACCACCTCTATCACTACGAATTCTATTTACTTGAGTGTCCTTTTCATTTTCAATCCGAAGAAGAATTTTTAGGAAAGTTTGAAAAGTGTCGGACTTTTGTTTTAAAAAGGCTACCCAAGTAAATCTGGTGAAGTCATCAACCATAACTAGAATATAACTGTGTCCACAGAGACTAACAGTTTGGGAGGGACCCATTAGGTCCATATGGATGAGATCCAAGGGATTAGAGGTAAGAATATCATTAACTTTCTTATGAGGTGCCTAAATAATTTTACCTTTCTGACAAGAACCACAGACAATGTTGGGTATGAGTTTGATTTTAGGAACTCCTCTAACTATTTCTTGAGAGGTCAGTCTACTAAGATTATCGTAATTTATATGACCCATTCTGTTATGCCATATCTCGTTGTCATCCATTCTGGAAACATTATAGATTTCAGACTTGTTCATGACAGTATAAAAATTGTCAGGAGTCCTGAATCCTGTAATTATGCATTCACCTTTTATATTTAAAATTTTGCAATTGTTCTTTGAAAAGGTAACAGTATGATCTGAGTCACAAAATTGTGAGATACTAAGTAGATTGGCCTTAAGACCTTTAACTAGAAGAACATCTTCAAAAATAGGAAGTCCATCTTCTTGGAGAGTTCCTTTGCCTATGATCTGGGTTGATACTCCATCACCAAAAATGACTTTTCCACCAGCAAAGGTGGTTTTATTTAAGAGTTTTGTATCATCACCAGTCATGTGCTTAGAACATCCAGAGTCTAAATACCAACCAGATGATGTGTGTTCAGCTTTTAAAGCAGTAACAACTATGTTACACTTCATCTGAGGTAATAGATCATCTTTTCTAACCCAAATTGCTCTAGTTTTCATTTTGCACCTATTAGCTCTCAATTGATAAAATTTACGAGCATTGGATTTTTGCTGAAAAATGTTTTGCGCATGATTTTTAATTTTGTGAAAGACTTGAGCATTTGGTTTAGAAAGATTCTTAGGCATCCCTCTAGGAAATGTATTTTTAGGTTTGGTATTTCTCTTCCTATAATTAGAGTTTTTGTCTGGTTGTCTAGGAAGTACATAATTATTGCGGCTCCTCCTAGAATAGTTAAAATTCTGATAGATATGAGGATTACAGACAGGTTTGACAAGTCTCCTAGCATAGCAACCATCAAAAGAGTGACCATATATGTCGCAGTAAGAGCAATAAAGATTGCTCAAAATTGGGGTCTCCTTAGGAAAGTCTCTAAACAAAGGTTTTGAGGAATTTTGAGGTTGAACTCTATTTCTAGGTAGTACAGGTTTGAATGTAGATTCACTATTTCTAATGAAGGGGCAAACGTATTTAGCCATAGGTGAACTTTCATGTTTAGAGCAACTTGATTCCCCAATGTTAGAATTTTGATGTTTTGAATCAAACTCGGTTATTAAGGAATGAAAATCTGGGCATGTTTCAATAGGTCTTTTACCTCCTGACACAAACTTGATAGGTTCAAAAGATTTTGTTTGTGTCTTTAAATTGCGGCAAAACCCTATTCCAGTTCGATCATCAGAATTGATTTTAGATTTAGCAACAAATTCATCAAAACAGTTAGAATTATTTTCAAATTTTGTAAATTTTTTGAAAACAGTTGTTGCCTTTTCTTTGGTTTGTTCCAATTCTAACAATGTCTCTTTGTATTTTTTCTCCAGAGTTTCATTTATTTCAGTCAAATTTCTGAGTTTTTCATCAAACACTTTAATTTCACTTTCATGAGTTAAACATTGGGTGGTATACTCTTCAGCATTCAGTTTGACCATCAGGCTTAGGTCTTCCAACTTTTTGGTGAGATCTTTCACAATTTTTTCTAGTCTAGCACTTTTCTTGAGAGTTTTAGCATAAAGTGTGTGAATGTCTGGGAGGTCTTCATTGTCCGAGTCACTAAGTGTAGTGTGTGAAGTGACCCCTAAGGCTTCATTCTTTGAACTCACACACACATTGACATCGTCATTATCGCTTTCCCTTTGACTCACACACCCCGAAGAAGAGATAGCAATATTCTTAGTAATCAAAGCATCTAAACCAGAAACAGCAATATTCGAACCATCAGACATAGAATTATTTGATTCATCCTCACTAACAAGCACAAGCATATCATCATTATATATAATCTTGGCAAAAAAATACATGCAATGATCAAAAACCTCAGATGACTCAGGTTCCTCATTTTCAGAGTCACTTGAATCATCCCATGTTTTGCAAATGTTGGTTCTAGTGTGTTTGTTTTGAGTGTTCAAGTTAACTCTACAATCTTGTGCAATGTGCCCTAGTTTACCACATCTATAGCATTCAGTCTTCTTAAGGTCTCTGTTAGATCTAATGTGAGAGTCCTTGTGATTTTTTTCATGGCTTTTCTCATGAGGTCTGTGATTAGAGGGAGTTGGATAATTTGTCTTGCCTTGTTTATTTGCCATTTTGTTTCTAAACTTAATGATTTGCTTAAACTGTTTTGACATTAAGGCAATCTGATTGTCCAAACTCTCTATATCACATTCCTCATCAGAGTCATCATTGGAAGTATTAAACTCAGGCTTAATCAATTTAGAAGAAAATCTTAGATTGGAACTAGTCTGTTTTCTATGGGACTGGGTCAGTTGTTTCTTAAATTCCAGTTCCATTTCCACAGTTCTTAATTTACTACTGAGTAGTTCAGGAGTGAGATTAATATCACACATTTCCTCAATAGCATATCCTTTGTTATCAAATTTCTGTGGTAATGATCTCAGAATTTTAAATACAATTTCTTGTCTATCATAAGTTATCCCATTAGCATGCAGTTTGGTCACAATATCAATTAGGTTCATATAGAAGTCATCAAATGACTCAGTCTCAGACATAATTAGGGAAATATACTGTTGAATGAGCATTTGAGTTTTGACAGCCTTAACTCTAGTGTCACCTTCATGAGCAGTAACCAAAGTGGTACAAGATGAGATTCTTTTGAACTCATGTTCATTTATGGACATAAATATGGCATTCTTTCCTTTGTTATTATTTCGAGAAACTTGTTTCTCTTCTTGAGTGAACTCACTTAATGCTTTCTTAACCCTCTCATTACTTCCTTCAATGGATGGTTTTGTAGGAAACGCGTAACCATTTTCAACAATGTCCCAGACATCATCTCCCAGAGTTCCTTGAATGAAAGCAATCATTCTTACGTTCCAGTAAGCAAAATTGGTTCCATCAAAGATAGGAGGTCTGGTCAAGTTACCAAATCTTTCATTTTTCTCGTCCATATTTGATTTTCAAAAAATAATTTCAGAAACACAGGATCTCTTTAAAATAAGTTTACCAAGCTCAGATACCAATTGAAAATATGTTACTAAAGTCATTTATTAAAAAATAAACTATATAAGTAACTCCGAGCTATTTTTTGAAGAAAATCTTTTCTTAAAAATCAAAACTATCTGAACACAAGATGTGTTTAACAAAACATTATGTACGAGATCTATTCAAGATTTGACTAACAGGTTTATAAAACAGTTTAAACAAACTTTAAACTTAGCACGACCAAGAATGAGATGAGGAGATATAGAAAGATTAAGTTCACGATTTTTTACGTGGTAAAACCTCACCAATTGAGGAAACATCCACGACTCCCTCTACGGAGTAAAATGAAAAATCCACTAAAACAAATTTATGAGTTACAAACTATATAACTAACATGCATACAACTCATACCTATATAAGTTTAGGAATGTACCCTCTGGTATCCTTATAACTTCTCTGCAGTTCTTATTGTAGATGTTGTTCTCCCAGTTTGTTAACTTCTGATTTGTTCCAGCACTTTATGTCGACTCTTGTTCACAAGATCTTATTACCAACACTTTTCATGTTGTAGGGTGAAAGTGTTTTTGGAGGTGCTCTATAACACATGCATGCACACACTCACACTTATTAAGTACAAATAGTCCTAGAAAATTACATATAAGGCTATATGCAGTGATTTTTCTTTTTCTCTCTTCACACAAAACTTTGAACCTGTTTGACCTTTAAATCAATCCCAGAATTCACGGATATCTTGCTTAGAAGACAGTCAAGATCTTAATCAATCTCAGAGTTTTGAAAAGATTTTCGAGATTGAAAACCTCCAAGTGTGATTCCAAACTAGGTCAAATGTTTAGTTTTAAGAGAACTAGAAACAAAAAACATTTATTGTTGATTTCAAAGTTAAAAGCAATTTTCAGAAAAGAATCAACAATATATTTCTCAAGATGAGAAATAAAACATGTAGATTTAAGTGTGATGTAACATGCAAAACATAGATCTGAAATTTCTATGAAGAAGAAAATAGATCTAAGTAAACAGTTTAAGTTGGGAATAAGATCTAACGAACAAGAGGTTACAGCAACACAAATATCTTTCAAAAACTCAAGAACACTCAGGGTAGTGTTTTGGATATGTAGGAGTTTTTGTGGAGTGTTTGGTTTGAAAGAGGATTGACGCACAGGGGTTAGGGTTAGGGTTTTTATCTCTCTCTCTTTCTTTATGGTTTCTCTCTTTTCTCTCTTCTCTCTCTTTTTTACTCTCAGGAATGAACTGGCCAAAAGTCTTAAACGATTGAGAGGAGGGTCCCTTTTATAGGACGAAGAGAAGGATCGAGAAGCAGGTTCAAAAACAAGGGTCAGGATTCAGTCAAGCTGGATTGACTTAAATCCAAGGGCTCACATAAAGCGGTGATTAAAAGTCACCTGATTGGTTTAGTAGGGATACACAGGGATTACCAAAGAAAGCATGCAGGACGTTGATAAGGTTTGATCCAACGGTTGTAAAGATACGTGATTGTATACTCAATAAAGAAACACAAAATGCACTAATCAGCAAGCAACAGGTGTTGATCAGTAAGGCGATATAAAACGCGCGTCTAAAAGTAATTACAACCACACCCTGAATTCTCTGCCGCTTTTGGTTTCTACCCAAACCAACTTTAAGCCAATAAACCCTTTAAACCATAATTATAGATTGAACCCACAAACTTTTAAAACCTAGTTTTAATTAAAAAAACTTTATTAAAAAATGTTTATAAAATCCCAAAAAATATTTAAAAATAAAATTTACGAATTTAAACATACTTAACATATATACACACATAAATATGCAATATGACATGTTTATGATGCATTCTACTGTGTGTGAGTGTTGGTAATTTGGTCTTGATCACTACAAGATAAATGAATGAAATAGCAATCCAATCTCTGAGGTTCTTTGGTTTCTAGGATAGACATAATTTTGTCTTAATTTCCAAACTAGATGAACTCTTATACAATATAGACTCAAGTGAGTCAAAAGTATAAGGGCTTCATACCTCACTCACCCACCTGCATTGGTACCTTCTAACCCGGGATGGCATATTCCAACCTTTATGACCAAATTAAAATAGTTATCAGATCCATGTTGCCCCAATACATAGAAAGTTACCAAAAGGAAAGTGATATCTACTATGTCAGTAAGAAGTTAGTATTTACGGGCTCGTACACACCACCTTGGAAAAAGATTGTGTATCCCTGGTATGGATCACTCGGAAAATCTGCCATTACATGATGTCCATTAATATATGACTCATCTCCAGGATGGATCGCTTGAAATACGTGTTTGAAAAAACTTCTCTCTCTAGTCGGATGGTCAAATGGATACTAATGTGATCCGAATATAAAATCATGTAGCTCATGCATAAATCCACCTAAGGGAGATCCATCTTGTATATTCTCGTGGGATAACCCTTATCGGATGAGGAAGAAGAGAGAAGGCAAAATTCCCAGATGAGGACCTCTTCACCTTAAATAAAAACAAATATGGGAACTCTAGTTTGATAGGGCTGCTAATAAAAAAGGATTTAGTATCATAATTCTCCTGATATCCCACGATTCACGATGACTCTCCAAAACTATCAAACTCACATGCGAGTGTACTGATAATATGGTTGAATATGAAGCTTGGATCACGGGTCACAAAATTGCCTTGCAAATCAAAATTAAAAGCACAAGAAGACTCAAGCCTAGGCATCAGTCAGATACTAGGAAAATGGAGTATACGATATAATAAACTACACGCTTATTATGCCTACTTAGAAAGGGTGGCTTCACGATTCGATTGTATTGATTAGACTTTCTCCACGGGTCTAAAAATAACTTTATGAAAGCACTCACCACACTAAACTCAATAATAGATGCCAAAAAGGAACCACAAATATTACCTTCACCATAACTAGTTGGAGAACTCCTTCGTACTTCTTTGAGATCGGAGTTATCAAGGAGACTGATAGGATCCGTAATTTGGTACTAAAACTATATGGATCTTGTTACACAAGAAACACTACCCACCAGACTGCTCTCCAACTGATAGATTCGCCTAAGACGATTAGAATCCCAGTTCATCGTCTGTGGGAGCTAACTCAACAAGAGAGGGTTTGATGGAGTACACCTAAGGTGTATCACAGAGGACGAGAACCTTGAAATCATGGATAAAATCCATATTGGAGAATGCGTCCCACTTATGAGAGGACAAACCCTCTCTATAAATATACTTTAACAATCATACTACTAGACTACCATCCAAAAGGACTATACGAAATATGTTAAAAAATGAATCAAGTACCAACTTTACACCCTACGACATCATTTGTATCCTCGAGAGCTCTATTTCATGACCTCACCATGGTCTTTCTGCACCTGGGGGATATGTATCATAGGGAAAGTGAGTTTTAAGGTCCCTACTAGGCACAAATTCATGTTGATCCCCATTGAAACTACACCTAGTGGGTCGAAGTCGAAATTTACTCGATTCTTAGTGCCAAAATGGTTGCCAAGTTCATAAGTCAAAACATTATCTTCCGCTTCGACGTACCCCACGAGTCAGTATCAGACAGTGGTTCACAATTTGAGAAATAGGTATCTAGCCTATTACATAAGTTTGGGATCTCTAGTCATAACCATATAAACCTAAAACTAATGTTGTAGTAGAAGCTTCTTATAGAAATATTGGAAATAGAATGAGAAAGATGATGGATACCTACAACGAGTAGTTAGACAAATTCCCTTACACCCTCTGGGGATACCACACTACAGAGAGAAACTTGATAGGGGTCACCCCTTAATCACTACTTTATTGAATTGAGGCAGTCCTACCCATAAAACTCATAATACCCTCGTTATGGGTCATTATCAAAAGACAACTGGCCAAAATTAACTGGGTCCAAGACCTTTATGATGAACTAGTTGTCCTTGATGAGGGGAAACTAAAGGTCACTTATCATAATTAGGGCTCCCAATCACACATCGCCCAAGAATCTAATAAGAGGTTCAAGAAGCGAAACATATAAAAAAGGGACTAAGTCTTAAAAAAAATCTCAAACCCGTCAAGACTCTTGCAGGAAAATTTTCACCTAACTAAGGAGGAACTTACCTAATCACTAAAATAAACTCCGACAGGATCGCTACCTTATTTGATATTGATGGAGTCATATTTTCCCAACCTTTCAATTGCGAACGATTAAACAAATACTTTCCATGAACCTTCTTGTAGCGAAAGGAAAGAACTTGATTTCATACAAAAATAATTTATTGTAACAAGAAGGTTAAACAACATGAACCCAAACACATTCATAACCCTACATCAAACTGAACACTTGATACATCAACCACTCATTTGAATCAGCTAAAAATTTTAAGCCCCTTACTTTTTCATTGAACATAATGATATACTATAAGAACATACATCAAAAAGGTATATCCCTAACTACTAAAAAAACACTTTTTAAAAGGAGTACATAAAATTCACACCCAAAGGCCACCTAAAAATATCACTTCATAATCCCTCACATGGGTGGCCTCTTCCCCACACGAATGCTAGCATAAGTACCGTTAGAAATTCATAATCCCATCACCTTTACACCCGTACCAAACATAAAAGCACCTTATATATGTGAGGAACCACAAAGTCATATGCTCAAAGCCGAAGACTGTCCTAAATAGTCTATTTTCCTATCCATAACAACCTCATAAGTTGGATGATATAGAGCCGGATGGGTGGAGGACCAGCGAGTCAATACTTCTCTCAGTTGGATCGCATCAACAACCGCTTAATAAAAAAATCAAAACACAAAAAAAAATCCTTCTTATACATCTAAGGTTTATGAAATGATCCAAGAATGACGAGTTATTCAAAAACTCGCATCATTCAAAAATATGGTTAGGTCAAGTGTTGGCACTACTGTCCCAAACGCATAGTTGCGTTGACAGATTTGGATAATATGATCCTCACCGTGAGAACCATGGTAATCACTGATGGAAACACAAGCAATGATAAGAGAAAGATGCAAAATTTTATCAGAGATAACATTAAATGCTCGATGGATAGAGATGTAAATTCACCCATGCTCACAGGGACCAATGGAAAATAAACAAAGGCTTGCCACCCATTGAAAGTGTTTTTGATACAGACAAAATGAGTGGACTGTCAAGAATTTTAAAATTAGCACCGCTTCCAGTATCCATTTTCTCAAATAGAAGCGAAGTATCATAAAAGATCAAATCTTTAGCATCAAATGGAAGAAAAACTTGATGATAATAATTGGAGAACATTCCTTCAAAATTTTGAATTGTTACCTTATATAGGACAATATCCTTGAGAGGATCAACTGCATGGTTGATGTCTCAATGATCCTATGTTTGGACTCATGAAGAACAGCCACATATCATTCTAATTTCGATGAAGAGTATTAACATGCTGACTCTTAGCCGACCTCCTCTCTGGACGCCTCGATTCATAACCCAAAAATAAATAAAAAAAGGTAAAAATACAAATATAATAACTATAGGGGTCACACTCTAATTTGCTAACACATGTATATAAGTAAAAGGGTGAAAATAAGAAATCCCATAATCACCGAGACAAAAAACAAATTGTGAGATTTTCTTTCGTTAACTGCGCGGCTGATCCTAAGAACCACACGATTAAAAATCCATGGTTAATCATTATAGGATCATAATACCAATCACATGGTTGATCATTTGAGTACAATTGTCCTACTAAAAGGGATTCAATCATACATACATCCTTCCATAGCTTATTCAATTGTACATGCATCCCTTACCATCAACTTCACGATTTATCATACCATTAATTGCAGGGTTTATGGACATGACCCGACAGCTATGAATATAAAGGTACCACCTCATTCATAAATTGATCCCAAAACCCAAAATTGATTCGGTTTTCAAACTCTCTTTAACCATGAATATCTAAGACTCTTTAAGTTTTGTTTGAAATTCTGAGTGAAACCACGACATTCAAAAACGTTGCTTCCTCTAAAAAAATAGAGTCAAACCTCTGCGTTCATCTCCTAAAGACTAGCCATTCTTAACGAAGCTCTGTTAAATGGTTCTAGCTTATAGGGGATACTCCCCCGAGAAAACTCGGCACACGCTACAAGGGTAAAATTCTGTGAAAATTTTCGATCAATTTCATAAATATAAACTGTGATATGAAAATGTATATATCTATGTAAATTGCTTTTATCGACCCTTATTGGGGGACCAAGTATGCATTTTATATCATTTATATTATAAATCCTGGTTTTTACTCCATCACTTCTATTTTTTGATCTATATAACATACTCATATGTTAAATAATGTTAATCAAAACCGGTACAACTAAGTGATATACGAAAACACTGTTTTCAAAATAGTTCTTAAGAAATTATTCATGAACTGAGTTACTCTGAAACTTTTCTATGAATAAAGTCTAAAATTGAAATATCATTTGCTACTTCTCTGATCAAACACTCCCATCTCAAATATGTATTTTCTTGGAATACTTATCAAGCACCTATCTTTTATTACGTATTTTTAACATATGAATAGAAACTGCAACTCATAACAGAAATTCAATATAAAGTATTAGGATCCATAAATACCATAATGATGTTGTTGTATACCCGGTATCTTATTGCCTAAACCCATAAATATACCCCATTAGTTGTAACTTCATTGATTTTAATCACAAGACCTCTTGGGTACGTAGGCGCAATACCGATCTGCACTCGTGAACTTAAAAATTACAATACATCTCTCATCATATAATATATTAGGGTTATCTCCATGTCTAGTCCAAAAACACTTTCTCATACAAACTGATCATCTTTATCACTTCGGATCAACCGAGACCCTACGATACTTCTAGGATATTATCCATGTCGATAAAAGTTACATAGATCTCTGTTAGTGGCTTCTTGTCCACTCAAGTCCTAAAGTGTCATGTACAAATTAGCCTTTAGGCACTAGAACATGACATCCTTAGTACAAGCTCCTCACATTCATCCTTATACTCGTAGGAAATAGAGGATGTCTAAACATCACACCATCTATACCGATAAATTATACCAATGGTTCAATAATACCTTTGAGTTAGTTATTGATCAGCAGACAAGTTTATTTTCTCTGGGAATTTCGGTCCACTCCCATTCTCAAGTCCGTTAAGTTATCCTCCTAATGCATAGATGGTTTATCCCCTTATAAAGACTTGTCCTCATACCTCCACTCACATCACACTATATCCTTTCCATGCGGCTAATCACAAAAACCAAACAATATAGTCTTTGATCTAGTGGCTACATGGGCACGTAGGCATAATAGTGAGTCCTTCTCATGAGCATAAGCCTCGACAATGTATATCTCTCAAAATATTTTCTTCACAGAGATGAGTCCATATCTTATCCATCTCTCACATGTCAAGAGAAATATATAACTATCTCAAGTCGCGACTCCTCGTGTATATCTACATAACACATACACTGAAGTGCTTAAACATGCACATTAATGGCCTCCCGTTATAAAAAGTTGAACGTTTTTGCACCCATTCACACACATACTTACGATCGGATGTTATGATAATATGTGTTATGTCGGTGAGTAAAACACCTACATTAAACCTAAAGGGGGTGAATAGGTATGAAGACATCTTATAACCAATTTTTAAATTCAAATGATTTTATTTGCACATTCAAGTTACTTAATACAAGTTTATCAAATCGATCATTCAATGGCTTGTATAACTCACAAGTAATGTAATTATGTGAATTTAGATGAACAAAACTTGATCTAACACACTTGGGTAAATTTTAATCCAATTAACAGGATTCAAAACATATCTAAGTTATGTGTTTGATCAAATGTATGCACACGAATAAAAAACACACACAATCAAACAAAAGACAAGGTTTAAAAGTTCTCAGAGACTGTTTAAAAAATTTTAAACACTTGTTCTGCTAATTTTTAAAATCCTTAAATATTTTTAAAACGTTTGTGCACATGTGTGTATTTAGACACAATCAATTCACAATCCTTATAACAAAATAATATTGGCTTCACTTCAATGTGAATGTATGGAAACAAGTCCTTAATGAATGGTTTGATAAATCTTCAATCTTAAAAGGGTCATTATAACTCAAATTAAATCACCTCACTCATTGAATCAAGTCAATGTGACTTGAAAGACTCAGCGACTCAAATATTTTTTCATGGTAACTAGATAACTAATATTAATATAAATTTAAATTTTCAATCTCCCCCGTTGTCTATTCAGTGGAAACCCCCCCCCCCCCTCCCAACACACACACATAAACCAAAATGATCTTATTATCCCTAAAAAAAATAACACATCACTATCCAGATAGTGAGAGAAGTTGGAAGGTAATGTATAAATAAGCCATAAGACCAATGCCGAAGTGACAAGTCGAGTCTGAACAGTAGGATGGATTTGGAATAATCAAAGCTATGCCTGAAATCACATGAATCAACAAACAACATCACGTTGGAAATAACATGCACAAAGACAAACTCCGCATGCTTGGGAATTCTCCGATAAGTAACAATGATATATATGAGATAAACATTTGATAAAATATGTGAACGTGTTAAATAGCAACATGTGAAATAACAACATCATCTAATATCAATATATCAAGTGAATAACAATGTAATAAAATGTTATCGCTATTTAGAATATTACAAAGCAATATCAACAACTCCTTCTATCATAGATATTTCTCCCCACTTTTACCATATTGAGAAATAACTTCTCCAACTTAATAAGTGAAAGTAAAACGCACTCCCCCTTTTGACATAATGGAGAAATAAAGGAGATATTTATTTCTCCCCTTAATATTAAGGACCAAATTTTTCTCCCCTTTTTTGACCTGTAAATGTCCAAGAGAAGACATAAAATAGACAACGGGTATAAAATGGTAATAAGATCGCATTTACATGTAGAACTACCAAACCAAAAGATAGTATAACACGTCAAATACCAAAGCTATAAAGGGAATCAACAAATGAGAATATACATGTGTATCACAATATGAATCTCACAAGAAAATACTAGAAGGTGAATGATGTCTATCAAATAATCAAGAAAGAATTATATGAGAAATACATAGCATAGAACTAAATAAATGAGATCATGATTAAGAGGCCAATGGAGGCCCCTAGTTAAAAGGGTAAAACTGAACTACTTATCAATCAGAATAGAATCATCTCAAGTAACTGAGTGATCGGCTGACACATGATTAAGGTTGGACTTAGGCATTATGGTCGACCTTACGATCCCAAATAGCCCAAGTGCCATTGTATGTCCACTACCAGAAAACTAGAAAGTTGGGTGAAGTCATAAGGGAACATATACACTATAAAAAAACATGGTACCACTCAGACATGCCCATGCTAACTTTATAATTATTCTCCAATACATTATAAAGTGGGTATTTGTTTATTCCATAAAGTCAAAACCCTGATGTGGCCATCCCAATATGTCCGTCCTCTCCTCCTCCTGAAGGGGCAGGGGAAAAGGGGCAGGAGAAATGCCTCGCCCCTCATACTCTCGGAGCACGTAGCTCATCGTCGGTGTGGGGTGAATGTAAAAATATGGAGTCGCCAGCCTATTTTGCACAAAACAGGAAAAAGAACATGTCACCACCTCAAAAGAGCGACATCAAAGACAAACTAAAGCTTACAAAAGCAATAGTTCAAAGGTTCGGAGGCTAAGTCACGAAATGGGAAGGTGTTAGGAACCCATCTCGCCCTTTCGGTCTCTCATGGGCTTGTGTTATTATTTTCATTTATTTCTCCATGAAGTGTGGGTGCATGTATATATGTAAATGGAGATCGACATTGTCCAACTCATATCATGGAAAAGATGGAGTGAGGCCATCCATAGGAATGTTCCCAAAATAATATTAAAAATATGATTTATACGTTTATCATGATATTAATCGTTATAATGAAACGATAATATATGTTCAGATAAAACGTTAGTAAGGATCACAAATATAATATATATTAAAATAATGCAAGAATAAAAGCGGAAATGGGGAATTTGGGAAAATTCATAAATTGGAAAATGGAAAATTAATTTTTTTTTAAATGGGACTCGAGTCTCGGGTTTTAACCTGAAATGCCTATATAGACTATAAAGGCATCAAAGTCCACGCAATTCGCATGCGGAATAAGGGTGGAGTTTATCCCATAGATTCGAATGGGATTTTATTACATATGTGTGTGTATAAAATGTGTTTTAGTTTTGAGAAATTGTGATGGATGATCCCGTAGGAATTTATGACCCTCTTTTTGTTTGTTTTGAGTTTTTTTTATTTAAAAAAAGAGTATGTGCAATATAACTAATAAAAATGTGATATCTTACTAAGTATGAACTAAAGTAAAAGCTAAATTATGAACTTATATAATTAATGCAAAAATAACAAATTTAAAGAGTGAGGGAAGGATTTGAACCTTCTTTGAAGCTTAATCTTGATCTTGGAAGAACTTCCTTGAATGTTGAGATGAATATTAGATGAGAGAGAATGAGATTTTGCATAATTGGGTGTGAAAAGGATGGGAATTTAAGGTAGAATGGAATTCCACATAAGGAAACTTCGTTGATTGCAAGAGAATGTTATTGAGATCACTGATGTTAATGGATCTGAGGACTGCTTTGGGAGTGAGGTCATGCCCTCTATTTATAAGATCAGGGGGTGCCGATTGGCATGGTCCCATCCCTTCCAATCAATAGGTAACCCTAGACACACTGCCCACTGGCAGGGAAATGGACCAGCCAATCGGCAGTCTCGTATAGATTTTTTCGAAAAAATGATCGAAGAACGAAATTTATTTATCTAAATCGCGCAGTGGCATACTATTAAAAAGGTAATTCAGAGACCTTTAAGAGTCATTTGGATTTCTCCTGATTCCAAGAGTTGACTTTGGGTCAAATTTATCTTGGAAGCGCTCATCGGTCCTATAGACGGGAGATCGTTGGACGATAACAAATCGTTCGTTCAAACGGTAAGTCAAATCAAGCACGGGGCAAAATGTTGGAAAGGTTATGTGAAATACTTCAACATTCCAAAGAGCATCACTCGGTTCGAAAAGTTGACCTTGGTCAACCGGGGCCCAAAAATTCTCGGTGACCTCTTAGAGTAAAATGGGTCGCTCGTCTGTACCGTAACTCAGAATCGCGCACGGGGTGGATCGTTGGAAAGGGTATTCAGTTTCCCTCAAAGATTCAAATAGATTTTTTTATGACAATGAAGTTGATTGGGGTCAAACTGGGGCCCGAGAGCACCTAGTGGCCTCTGAATCAATTTTTGATTATAAAATGGTCCGTTCGTACGAACTATTATGCCGATTTGCGCACAAGGTGAGCCATTGTAAGGGGGATTCAGAGTCCTTTGAAGATTCATTGAGCTTCTCCTCTGTCAATAGAGTTGATCAGAGTCAAACGAAACTCAGGAGTGCCCGATGGCCTCTAGATCGATACTCAAAGTATGACTTAGGGTTTGTAGTGAAATGGGGAAGTGATAGGGACCTAAGGAGAGACTTAGGGGTTCCTATAATGTGATGTCTATAGAGCCCCTCGATCATTGATCTTGGAACAAGTAAAATTTTTCGAATAGACACCACATGACATTTTGAAAAAAGGTCAATTCTGCGGAGCTAAGGAACGAGGATGACCGATTCAGAGGGTCGAAGTCGATTCTGGGGACCTAAGGAAATGCAGGGGATGACCGATTATGTGGGCTGAGGTTAATTCTGAGGACCTAAGGTATGGTGTGAACAATTTTATGGTTCGAGGTCAATTCTGAGGACCTAAGGTGGGAGCGACTAATTTTGGTGGTCGTAGCCAATTCTGAGGGATTAAGATGGGGGTAACCAGTTATGCACGTTGAAGCCAATTCTAAGGTCTTAAGTTGATGTAACAAATTTTGCGAGTCCAAGCCAATTCAGAGGGTCGATTCCAATTCTGGGGTCTTAAGTTGTAGCGACCACTTCTGAAGACCTTAAGTACAAGCGACCAATTCTGAGGGCTTAAGTAGAGGTGACCAATTCCGAGGGTCGAAGCCAATTCTGAGGGCTTGAATACGGATGACCAATTATGGGGGTCGAAGCCAATTTTTAGGGATTAACTTGTAGTTTTCTTAGGTAAACTTGGAGACTCCACTGGAGAATTTATCTTGTGGTTCTGCTGGGGATATTAGGGAAGCATTTTGAGTTTGAGTTTTTGGTTCCGCTGAGAAAGAAGAATTGATCCTAGGATTGGATATCTCCATGTTGGGGAATTTTTTAATTTTTGCGTTGTCCTTTGCTAGGGGAAGTTAGTGTTCCGCTAGGGAAGTAAGTGTTCAGTTAGGGAAGTAAGTGTGGTAAAAATGTTTTTCTTAGTGAAAAAGGTTCTAAAATTCATTTGATAATTTGAGGAATTTTCTGGGAATGTTTTGGGATTTTCTGGAATTTTGTGTATAAAATTTTAGAGAGGGTGCCGACCAGCATGGTGTGAGAGGTACCAAACGATAGTGACATGGTCTTTTAGGGTACCTCGAGCAGGTGAAGGAACAGTTCCAATCGGTATGTTTCTGGGAGCTTCCGATCGACATGCCCCTTAGCCTCCTATAAAAAGGGGGTAGGATCTCCTCATTTTTCACAGATTCCAGACTTGCTCTCTTTTGTTATTTCCTTCTGCAAACTTTTTTAACATTCCCAGACCAGGAAATGGATGATTTCTTAACTAGCGAGACACAAATGGCGTGGCTAAATGTCGACAACTAGGCGAACTTCGAATGTCAGGATAGGGTGCCCCTAGCATTGGGTAGTGAGAACACTTTCGACTCATTCGAGCCAGTTGTGGATGAGCGAACTCTTTTGCGCGAGATGAAGTGTCATCGATCCTCTAGGGTGGTGAGCCCTGGATGGAGGCTGTGTAAGTGTTCATGGCCTTTGGTATTCTTTTCTTCTTTTTTTGATGATATTTCCTAATTTCTTAAATTTTGACAAGGGTTTTTTTCTTTTTGTCTTTGACAGGCTGGAATTTCAATGTCGAACCTGCGTTCTCATGGGACGACGGGTCTTAAGGACGTATGGAGCGCCTTTCGCCTATGGTGCATTAGGTGGTGTCATCAATCAATTTTGGTAGACTTGTGCCTGCACTGGATGAGACACCTCGTTTGATAACTATTCTTTGTGCTTTTGGGGAGAGGTGGTGGGATAGCACCCACACCATTCCTTTTGTCTTCGTGGAGATGACGGTGACTCTCATTGACATGCAGCAGCTATAGGGGCTGGGCAGTGAGGGAGTACAAATAGAAGTGGATAATACCTTGCGAGTGATTTCAGCAGCGGCGATGGCTGCATTGGGTGACGTGGAGAGGATAGTATAGTAAGGGTGAAAAGTAGCGTGTGCAAACGCCGATCGTTGTTTTCTGTTCACCGCCTTAATACAAAAACCTAAACTTATGACTACACTGAAAAAGGGAGTATAGCATCCAAGTCCGGGTATCAAAAATCCACAGAGCTGAATGCTAGAATTTAATGGATTTATTACTTCTCAATAAAAGTGTAAAATATATTTTGACTAATTAAAAAGAAAGAAAAGATAAACTAGGCATGGGTGTATTTAAACTAGATTAACAAAGTGAATAAAAACTATAGGTTGTGTCAAATATCCCTCACCCCGAGTTAATTAGTATAAAATGGTTACATGGGTTCGCGGATTATTAAGATTGAGTCTCGTTTCGTCATTTAATTAAATCAAGAGTTATCACACCCCTAAATTCGTATAAAAGACTAATATGATTTTGGTGTCAACAAATATCCCATAAATTACGCACGCAAGGTAGTAAATAATTAGGACAACACAATAGAAATAAATACGTAAAACTCCATCACCAAAGCAAAGCAACCAAATCAACTCCAGGTGAGTTCAATCCGACTCAACCTAGACTAAATTATCCGCTACACATATTTAACAATATTAATTAAACTAACTAATTAATAATTAAAATAATAAATAAATAAACTACACTAATTTATCTAGGCATGAAAGAAATAAATAAACAAGGAAAAGGAACAAAGCAAGAATAATAAAGGAAACTTACATTAATGGTGGATTACACAAAGAACATATAGGAGATGGGAGGTCTCCACAAAAATCCCCAAATTCATACTAACCCTTGTTTCCAAAAGAGAAGAGAACTAAAAATATAAAAACCTTCCTTACAAAAAGACACCAAGAGTCCCTTTTAAAATAAGTTACATTAATAAAGAAAAGAAAAAAGAAAAGAAATAGAAAAGGGGATAAGACTCTATTAATACAACAAAAAAAGGAAATAGAAAAATATAAAAAGGAAAGTAAAGGAAGAGATAACAGCAAATACAAGTCGACCAAAGCAGGGGACGACCGGTCGACCACGTCTACTAGGACAGCACACCAAAATCGTAGCCATGGCTTCTTATGCCGAGACCCACCAAAATGAAACAGCAGCCCAAAACCATTAGTGGCCGAGACCACCACACCTGCCAACATCAAACCCGTGACCAAATCTCCATAGATGAAATGGATCAATAGCAAATTCCAAGAAAAATGGTAAAACCCACCACCACCACCATTAATGGCCAAAGTTTGAAAATGGTCAAAATGGGTACTCCAAAAACCCGAGTCAATTAACCCACAACTATATTCGCACGTGACCCAATTTTGGACGAAAGAAAAACCCGAGCACAAACCTGAGCCAAATCAAAATCGCCTATGGAAGCTTGATGTAACTGAAAGAGAAAGGGACATAGATGGAATTATTTAGATTGTTAGTTAATAAATAAAATAATAAAAAATAAATTCTTATAATTCTTCCCCGATTAAAGGTTCGTGTTTCCTTCGTTAGGACTCCGATTCTCTCACCGATTGCAACCACGTGAAGATTGGCCCGAGGGCTACAACTTTCATGAAAACTTCGGAAAAAAATCCCGAAGTGTGAAATTACGAAAATGCCTCTGAACGTGCGAATCGCGACAAAATTTTATAGGAACGCGCTCAAACTTCAAACTAAGCACCATAACGCCTTTAAAAACTCAATAATACCTCAAATAACATGTTAGCATATAAAACAAAGGTTTTCTGATTATTGAGCATATTTATAGCAATTACGGTACCCGAGGGGGCTAAAATGCCTAAGTTTGAGGGTAATGAGTGCTATGATTCGGGACGAATCACACCCCCTAACTTACACATTACTAGTCCCTAGTAATGAAATTCAATGCAAGAAGAACTATAAGAAAATGACAAAACAGGAGATATATACAAAAGAGATCAAAAAGATAAAAGCCACTTTCACGGGTGAACAATTATATTTAGCGTATGCAATAAGTCATTAAACCCCTAGGTCTTATGACAGTTTTCAGGGATGAAACCTACAAACATCATATGATTTCCTCACAATATTCCCAATCAACATTCGACAATCCCAACAATACGAAAAATATTTCATACGCATTATTAGCAAAGCGAATGAATTCATACACAAGTCTGTATTATCAACATTATAGAATGAACTTCATCGAATTGAAACCTTAAAATGTGGGAGGGGGAGAGAACATGCATAGTATGATTTGGAAAAAACTTAAATAAATCGGATAAGTGTTAAAGCATGCATATATTCCATCCTCATGGGCATTACACTGATCAGGTGAATTCAATCGAAACAGGGAGGTAACACACAAAACATACGGGTATAAAGAATAAATGTAAATGGAAACTAAGACATGTCACAAATGAAGAACGCTATATAAAAAATGAAAAATTGTAATCTCAATGAAAGATGTCACTCATTAAAGGAGGCGAAATATATTTTCACAGATTATCAAAGCTATTTAAACTTTTAAATTAAATTTACCCTAGCATCAAATAGGACTTTATAGGGTTGTAAGGTAGGTTTGACTAGGGTACGAAATGAGAGGAATGTATGTACGGATTCAAAGTGTTCGGGATGAAAACTGGGGATAATGGGGAAAATACGGGTAATAACGAAAATGGAAAACAATTTCCAAAATCAAGCATTAGATATAACAATGAAAAGTAACAAGGATTATCAAATTATACACAACATATACAAACTTTATCTTTTCATTTCTTTTCTTTTTTTTCTCACTTTTTCTTTTTTTCTCTACTTTCTCTTTTTCACCCTTTTTCACTTCTTTCTTTTCTTTACTTTTCACTCTCACATGCCTAAATTTCAACCACAAAACAATAACATCATTTAATCCCAAGTAACATTCCAAACAAAGGTATGGAAAGTAATATGTATGGTGTATAACACCAATGCGGAGTTGGTTATGGGATTTTGGGTAATGAAACAAAAGGCTAATATTTAAGCTCAAAGGGGTTGACGAGGGAAAACGTTTAAGGTGAGGTCAAGATCACTATGGGTGATATAACAAAGATGGCCTACGATCATTTCATAAAGTTAACGCAATTCTCGAATCAAAACAAACTTTGAAAATCCTACTCAAGTAACACATTTCATAAATATGAACTCAATTAATGAACGATCAAATGAAAGAATAGTGAGATTACCGACGAAATCAACGTTTTCGAGGAGGAAATAGAAGTGTATAACACTTACAAACGAAGAAAAGCCCAAAGTTCACTCGGTGTAAGTATATACAATGCAACAAAAGATTACCGAGTTATAAAAATCTTAAACCAAATCAATAAAGCAAGAAAAGTGCATGTGCTCATGGGATTACATTTCAATTCATGAAGTTATTCATAATATTAATGATTTGAGGACTAATGACTAATAACTTCTAAAATCGAGGACATGCGTCATTGAGTTATCTATTGGATCGAGAAATTATTAAAATTTATCATCAGAAATAAAGGCAAAATTCCCAACAAAGGAGAGAAAATAAAGAAAAACTTTTTGAAATTTTTAATTTTTTCAAGAAAAGCATGCTTGGAAATAACATATAATCAAAATGAAAGAAACTACCAGTGAATGGATAGAAAATCCCACACCCCTAACTTAAAACCTGACATTGTCCTTAATGTGAATTAAGAACCAAGTTAAAGAGAGGAACGGAATGATATTACCCAAAATGGAGCGATCTCGTGAAAGTACAAGTCTAATGATTCTAAAAAATATTTTAGTACCAAAGAATAACAAAAGAAGAAATAAAATTTTAACTAATTATACTAAACAATAAGTAAAAAAAATAGAAAAACAAACCTAATATTTTCAACCTACAAGTTTAAATTCTAACTAACTATAAACTAAAAGTTGAAATTTTTGAGGGTCCACCCAAATTATGTTTTGACTTTGGAGGATAACCAGTGTACCCTCACTTGAAAGCATGCCTCCCGAAAAATAGAAATTCCGTTCGAACAACAGAAGTCATGTGTAAGGCGAAAGAAGTGAGCCATCCCCAATTAAAAATTTTAGAGGGAGGATGGGGGATTTGGATAAGACTGGTAACAAATACACAAGCGGACCAAGAAAAATATAATTATGTCCAAAATATTTTGAAATTGGAATGGGAGGTGACGCAAAAGGAGGCAAAGATGCCTTCATGGAAGGCAACTCGAGCAAGTACTCCTCATCGGTGAAAAGGTTTAACACTTTAAAGTTTGAAACTGATTCATCGAGTACTAGTGTCGGTGTGACAGTATAGAATAAAGATGGTAAAGAAAGAAATTTAAACTCAAGAGATGAGTCATCATCGCTTGAAGATTGAGTTTATAAGGAAATAAGATCATTTTCAATGGAATATTATTCTTTGGGGATCAAAGAAGAAATCATTTCATTGCAAATGGATATTATGTCCATTTCATCCTCACTTTCATTCTCTACTATACCATGGGCTAAGTGAGGGATGGTTTGTTCCAAAGTAGATACAAAGTCCTCACTTGGTTCAAAACATTCCTCAACTTCAAAAGTCTCGAAAGAAAAATCGTCGTCGGATTCAAATAATAAATCCAATTCATGCTCCCACAAACGATTTTCTTCCCGACAAAGATTTTCTATTTTCTCATTTTCAAGCATGCGCAAACCTTGCCAAAATTCATAGGCCGAGGTGCGGATTCTTAAAAATGCGAACTTTGAAAACTATTATCGGACTTACAATCAAAATCATTAATATAAGAATTTTGAAAGCTAATTCATTTAGTTTCAAAATTATTATCATAAGGAATTAGAAGCCCAAAATCGTTACAATCATCCTCAAAATACACGCACTCCAAAGCACGACTTTCGTTATACTCACCCAAAGACATTCTAGAATTTGTAATTTTTTAGGTCTCTAAGTATTCACCAAAAGTCATAGGGGTATGGGGATCTTGAGAATATCATTGCGATTACCGAAAGAATTGGAATAAGACATGGTTACCACAAAATTGGCTCGAGATGGCGAATTCCACAAAGTGATGCGCGCGCAAAAAATTCAAGCGTTTCTTAGCGCTCAAATGTAAAAGTCCGGCAAAAATGTTAGGCAAAAAATACAAATAGAAAGAAAATATTACGAAATACTAAATGAAATAAATTCTAAAACATCAAGTCCCCGGTAACGAAGCCATTTTTATTAAGGGTGAAAAGTAGCGTGTGCTAACACCGATCGTTGTTTTCTGTTCACCGCCTTAATACAAAAACCTAAACTTATAACAACACTCAAAAGGGTAGTATAGCGTCCAAGTCCAGGTACATTGAAAATCCACAGAGACGAGTGTTAGAATTTATGGATTTATTACTTCTCAATAGAAGTGTTAAAGATATTTTGACTAATTAAAAAGAAAGAAAAGATAAACTAGGCATGGGTGTATTTAAACTAGATTAACAAAGTGAATAAAAACTATAGGTTGCATCAAATATCCCTCACCCCGGGTTAATTAGTATAAAATCGTTACATGGGTTCGCGGATTATTAAGATTGAGTCTCGTTTCGTCAATTAATTAAATCAAGAGTTATCGCACCCTAAAATTCGTATAAAAGACTAATATGATTTTGGTGTCAACAAATATCCCGGAAATTACGCACACAAGGTCGTTAATGCAGCACATACATGATATACACCGTTAAATTTCCTAGGCGTCATAACTAGGACAACACAATCGAAATAAATATGTAAAACTCCCTCACCAAAGAAAATCAACCAAATCAACCCCAAGTGAGTTCAATTCAACACAACCTACACTAAATTACCCGCTACACATATTTAACAATATTAATTAAACTAACTAATTAATAATTAAAATAATAAATAAATAAACTACATTAATTTATCTAGGCATGAAAGAAATAAATAAACAAGGAAAAGGAACAAAGCTAGAATAATAAAGGAAACTTACATTAATGGTGGATTACACAAAGAAAATAAAGGAGATGGGAGGTCTCCACAAAAATCCCCAAATGCATACTAACCCTGGGTTCTAAAAGAGAAGAGAACTAAAAATCTAAAAACCTTTCCCTTTTATAGTAAGTTACATTACTAAAGAAAAGAAAAGAGAAAAGAAATAGAAAAGGGGATAAGTCTCTATTAATACAACAAAAGAAAAAGGAAAAATAAAAATAGAAAAAGAAAAGGAAGGGATAGCAACAAAGACAAGTTGACCAAAGCAAGGGACCGGTCGACCGCGATCAAACCAATTGACCGCTGTAAATGGGGGAGCATACTGTCTTGCAACCATGGAAAAAACCAATTCCCCGGTCGATTGAGACGGTTGTGCCAGTCGATCGCGTCTGCTGGATAGCCCACCAAAATCGCTACCATGGCTGCTTATGCCGAGACCCACTAAAACTAAACAGCAGCCCAAAACCATTAGTCCCGAGACCACCACACCTGCCAACATCAAACCCGTGCCCAAATCGCCATAGATGAAAAGGACCAACATAAAACTCCAAGAAAAATGGTAAAACCCACCACCACCACCATTAATGGCCAAAAGCTTGAAAATGGTCAAAATGGGTACTCCAAAAACCCGAGTCAATTGACCCACAACTATATCCGCACACGACCCAAGCTCCAATTTCAGACGAAAACAAAACTCGAGCCAAATCAAAATCTCCTATGGAAGCTTGTTGTAATTGAAATAGAAATGGACATAGATGGAATTATTTAGATTGTTAGTTAATGAATAAAATAATAATAATAATAAATAATTTTTTATAATTTTTCCCCGATTAAAGGTCCATTTTTCCTTCATTCATACTCTGATTTGCGCACCGTTCGCTGCCACGCGAAGCTTGGCCCGAGGTATACAACTTCCGTGATAACTTCGGGCAAAAATATCTAAGTGTGAAATTACAAAAATGCCCCTGAATGTGCGAATCGCGATGAAACTTTAACGGAACGCGCTCAAACTTCATACTAAGCACCATAAAACCTATTAAAACTCAATAATACCTCAAATAATATGTTAGCATATAAAACAGAGGTTATCTGATTATTAAGCATATTTATAGTAATTACGATACCCGAGTGAGCTAAAATGCCTAAGTTCGAGGGCAATGAGTGTTATGATTCAGGACGAATCAATAGTCTCTGGGGACTCTATTCATTTGTCCCTTTTGAGGGATTTATTATTGAGTGGATCGATAAATGAGATGAATGGGCGGCAGGTGCGGCAGATGACCCGTCTCTTTATTTTGCTTTTGTTGGGAGGTTTCTTAGTGGCGACGTCGTCCACTTGTGGTTTTTGCAATTTTTGAGGGTCTTTTTGAATGTCCCTCTTTTTCACTAGGGGAGCCTAACTTTGGCGACCCTTTATTTCTCTTTGGTTGCATTTAGCCTGTGCTTTTGGCAGACAATTACTGGTGCCATGTATCTTTTGGAGGTATTCTTTATTTTGTACGTTTTCTTTTATGCAGTCTCATTTTCCTTTATACATTCGCTATTTCTTTTATGTATATTCTTCTTATTATTGACCCTTGTCTTTTGAAGACATGGTTCTATGAGGTGATTGGGCTTAACACCCAATTGATAGATTTGAAAGACGAGTCTATTGGGGACTTCGTCCAGATGTACTGGTGGCAAAAGTCCAACTGAAAGTCGAGGAAGTAGCTCTCTTTAGAGGCGGTGTGTCAGGTCTTGAACGGCCTGACGAGCGATAGGGTAAATCCTCCTTTCTTCTTGAGACCATTTTTCCTTAATGATCTTTACAGATACTGATTTTTTGCTGGTCATTTTGCAGGTGACCTTCTGTCCCTGCGGGACGGCCATCCATCACGCGGGGGTGACCTGGGGGAACGTGCAGTTATAGCACTTGCTAGCGCATGAGTTCGGCTACTCCTAGTAACTAAGAGAGAGAGAGAGTAGTTCAGTAGGTAGTGGAGCACGAGGTGATGGTGCCATTTACGAGGCCCCCGATATACATGAGGTGAGAGAGGGAGATATCATATGATGCGAGGGTGGCGGCGATGATCGACAAGCCTTATTCATCATATACTGACACAATGGAGACTTATGATTACGTGGATTTCATATCAAGCTGGTTTATGCTGCCCATCATATATGACGTGATGCATCTTCCCCCTGTGGGCTCGAGTCGGCCAAATGGTTCCTCCCACAATGCAGGGGGTGCGTTAACATTGGCAGCAACAATGACCTCGAAAGTTCCCTTTATGCGGTTGGTTCCTCCTTCTTATAACGTTCGGTGTGCTAACGTATGGTAGGTGTGTATGTTACACCGTCCTAATGCGATGGACCCAGAGGATCTGGGGCTGACATAAGAGGTTGTTCATCCAGCAGTATACTTTTCATCTCTTTATCTTTTAATTTTTAGACTTCTTTCTTTGCCTCAGACTAACCTATTTGCTCTTTTCTATTTTTCTTGCAGTACATTCGGGTGCCAACTGGTTGAGGGATATTCAAGATTGGGTAGCTTCTGCGATAGCTCAAATTCGGGAGTCGATCCCGGTTCCATTTTGTCTGGTGTCATCGGTCTCATCTGAGGATGGGCCTGGTTCGGGGAGTGGAAGTATGTCATCTCGTCGTCGGGGAAAGCGTACGTACCGCAGCGACGGAGGTTCTTAGGGGGGAGAGAGAGAGAGAGTTTAGGGTGGTTCGGACTGAGTCCCATTGTATTTTCCCTTTCCTAAAATACAGATGTAATAAAATAGTATCTAAACAATAAAATGAAGTTTTTATTATTTATTTTTTTAATTTAGTGACTTAATGTATATGCTCTATTTACTTTGCTACTGAGACCGTAAAAATAATTTTAAATAATTTGAGAGAAAAATTATTTTAAAACGGGATAAATAAAAACATAGGGAGAGGGACATTCAGAATTCTTTAAGAATAAAATTAGTATTTTTATTATTATTTTATTTTGACAAAAATGGAAAAAGGGAATTTTCCAAAAATACGGGGTTGCCGATCGGCATGCCCCATTTCCTGCCTATCGGCATGTCAGTCCAGTCTAATTAACTGAAGGCTTTCATTGCACTTTCTTCAATTGCTTGGTACTTGGTGGGGCAGGTTTTCCTCCAAAATCTATAGGTTTTTTATTTTTGGTTGAGGTTTTCGAAGTATAAATAGTGGGTAAGGGTGGAGCATTTTCTTCACCCCTCCACACTTCTTCTCTTTTGCATTCTTCTCGCTTCTTATCTCATCATTTTGCGATATGGCTCTCCCTAAAAGTGTTGAATTTTCTACTTACCTAAAAAATGTGGAGGCAATGTGCTCATACAATGTTGACTACGATGCTTTCAACATGCATCGGGTTTCATTATGGCGCAACCAAACTATAGAATGGAACATGATGATGGTAGCAGTGGAATTATGGTACCCAGAAAACCATGTCTTT
This sequence comes from Sambucus nigra, assembly GCA_949130495.1. NCBI lineage: Eukaryota > Viridiplantae > Streptophyta > Magnoliopsida > Dipsacales > Adoxaceae > Sambucus > Sambucus nigra. The sequence goes on from OX422209.1 coordinate 617,782,352, forward strand.
TGCTTTAGGTTGGACGAAGTCTGTTCGACATATGAAGAGTTCTCTGTCATATTGGGGATAAATCCTAGTGTTGCAGCAGCTATACCTGAATTTTCTCGATCTCCTCAGGAGCTGTTAGCGAGACTTCTCTATATCTCTCCATTTATAACTTGACCATTGGTTACGGGATGAATGATTTCTCTCCCTATTGTGCTGCATTCTGTGCATTTGTAGGATGTTGGTGATGCAGCCTATACCGGAGCTGTTATCCTCGGCTTGATTTTAAAATTAATGTTAGTGACTGGGGAATTATTGGTGGACCTACAACTCACAGCCATTGTTTCATGGATGTCATACCATCATAATCCTGCGGCGATGATATTGCGAAAACTCTGAACGTTCTGGATGCCTGGCGGGAAGGTTATTTTGACTACCTGGGGGGAAGCCCCGTTATGTTGTTCATGTTGTTATCGAAAATATTTCGTATGGAAGTCCCTCCTAAATATCCCTTGGAAGTTGTGCCAAACTTTTTTTCTCACTACTTTATCAACATGGGCATGGACATCAAGAGCTAGGAGAATAGATTTGTGGAGCACGGGGCTCGAGGCTTGCATTGGTCCGTGCTTTTGTGGGAAGAATTGTTGCCCATTCTAGAATTGGGGGAATATCAATATGTTCGCTTGGTTGGCCTTTGGTAGACCTCTTTCTACTTTCTCTGGTAGCACTTGTGCCAATTTGGCTGGGAGAAGATTGTGCCACCTCGGACAGTTAACTTTTTTCCTATGGAGGATTTGACAAAGCGTATGCGCATGCGGCTGTGCTCTTTATGAGATAACCATCGACTATTGTCCCATCCTTCATAGTTTGTTGGTAGTGTTTGGCATGATTTTAGGGACTATATGAAGTGGTTGTGGAGGAGGGTAGTTACCAAGATACTGATTGTGGAGACCGGGAAAAGGTGGTTCTCCATATATGACACTATGGAGGGAGGTGTTATTGTTTTCCTTAGGCTGATCCGAGATTATCGTTCCATGGAGCGTCTACAGTACTTTATTCAGGAAGGGGGAGTTTGGGGACCCCAGGACGTGGATGATGAGGGGGCCAATTACTCTGGAAGTTATGGATAAGATCCCTGGAAAATTCATTTTATGAAGATTTTCGTGATGTGTTTGGTTATGTATGGGAATAAATTTAGAATAAATGTTATGAGTAGTTGATTTCTATTTTTATTTGGTTTTAGGAAAGTATGGGTAGGTTGGCAAAGGAAGTTATTTGACTCCCTATGCCGATGTAATTGCAATGGAAATTTTCGTCATTGAAATAAAGAAAATTTTAATTATATTGTTGTGCCTCGTGATGAGTTTTTTATTTGAATTATCTATACCAATCGTTAAGGCATACATAATCCTTCTGTTCATGTAAATGATAAAAATGAACCGTCATTCTCAAAGATAAGAAAAGAATAGCACTGTTGATGTAAAAAATTAGATCACTCTAATAATCCAATCACAGATAAATAAATGAGACAAAAGATTTTAAAGTGGTTCAGCCTTATAAGAATGGCCTACGTCCACTGTTGTTTTATTGTTGTTTGTATAGGAATTCTCGATTATAAGTTATCTCAAGAAATTCCGGTCTGGGGTTTTTTTCTCCAATGAGGATTGTACAATGTATTTATAGCCTTGAGGCTGTAATGTGAAAGGGTAATACATTAAATGATATGCATATGAAACGGTAATACATTTAATGCCCTTTTTGCGTGCGCGTCCAAATGATAAGCATTTAATGAATCAGTTGAATTGTTGGTTATCCAGCTATTAATGCTTTGTTCGAGATGCAGCTCGGACCGAATGAGTTGCTCGGACCGCCTAAGCTTCTTGGTATTCAAGAGTTCCTCGAAGAGGGTTGTTCCTCGGAGCGTATGAGTTCCTCGGAGCCTGTGAGTTCCTCGGGGAACTATGAGTTCCTCGAATAAGCAGTTTCGTTCCTCGGAGCGTGGGAGTTCCTCATAGGTGTTTGTAGTTGCCATGTAGACAGCCACGTGTCTTCACATGATTGGTCCATGTCAGCAGATTAAATTTGGTATCAACAGAAGCCCCCAATGTTTCATAGTTCGAAATTTGAGGAGTATGGAACATTCTTTCTCGGAATATGGTAGCTTTAAATAGTCTTCCTGATTTTTAGGAGCATTTCCCTTGTATTTATTTCTCCTCCCAAATTCGTAGAATCGTGCTTTTTTGGACTTTTCTGCGTGCGTCGATTCCCGCGCTACTTTTCGTCTTTTTAGCCGCTATTGCCCGGTTTGATTCTCGCGCCTATATTTAATGCCCTTTTAGTCGCCGGTAACGTAATCATCCTTTTTTGTAATCATTACTTTGCCAGTTCCCAAGGTAAGGTATTTAAACTTCACAGACACTCCCATTGTCTTCTACCTTTTCAAATTTTCATCTTCGAGTTTTTCATTGTCTTCTACTCTCTTGTGTATTCATCTCTTCCATCGTCCGTAGTCAGCAGATCCGTTCTTTTCCTATAAGATCTTATTCCTTCATCTTTATTTCTTTATTCACCATGGTTTATCCTGTTGAGTCTCTTGAGAAATTTCGTTTTGATTTTTACATTCCCTCTTGGGTCGTCTTGGAAGAGCTTTCTGAGCCTTTTAATTATCTCAATTTGGCTGAGGGACATTGGTTCCCCAGTCTCTTTTTTACTGAGTGTGGATTTTCTTTTCCACCAAATCCTCTGTGTCTGGAATTCTGTCAGTACTTTGATGTTGTTCCTGCACGAATAGCCCCCAACACATGGAGAATAGTTAATGGGGTGCATAAATTAAATCAAGTGCATGGAACTCGTATAGGAATTCCAAAAATCATGTACTGCTATAGATGGGCAGTTAATGATAATATTTATTATTTAAAAACTAGGTTTATAAATAGAGCCTTAGTAGTCAATCTCCCTGATGCCAATAGGGATTATTTTGAACACGGGGTTGTCGTAAAAAATTGGCAACACCCTCCATTAGCCGGAGATGAGGTTTACCAGGGTCCCAGATGCCCTCCTTATGGCAATGGGATAGGTTATTTTGATTTTATTTTATTTATTTTGAAATCATGTTTGTTTTGTGTTTGATAAAATGTGTTACTGATAACAATGTTTGTTTATTTGCAGTTGATAGTAAGAGAAAGTGCCCAAAAGAAACAGATGTCAATATAAGGCATTTGGGACTTATCTGGGGTCTGCATCAAAGGGTTGCCGACCAGCACATCAGGTCGGCTTCGTATCTGCTCCAGTACAAGAGCTACACAACCTCCTTCACTGCTCGTCCAGTGATCAGTGAAGCAGAGCCAGTACCATTATCTGCAAGTTCTTCGCCTGAATCTCATATTCCATTTAGTGAAAGGATGAAAAAGAGAAGAACTCCTGCTCTATTTGAGAAAACTGCCTCCGGTTCTGGGGAGGTAAAAAGGATTAAGATTGATGTCCCAAGGGAGGGGACAAATAAAACTGTTGTAGCTCCTCCAGCTGCTCCTGCAAAAACTGCCGAGAAGGTTGCTGATAAGCCCGCAGTGGCTCCGAGCAGCTCTACTGCTCCTGAAAAGGTGATTGTGATATCACCGACTAAGGATTCATCCTTGGTTGAATCTGTAATTGTTCCCCCGAGGAGGCTGAAGAAAAGCTCCTCGGTCAATTTGGCTGACACCACTACTCAGCCCCTAGCTGCTGGGACTGTAGTTCCTACTTTTGTCCCTCCGATCTCTTCCATGAGCTCGGTGAAATCCTGGACCATTCCCGAGGTCCAGGGTAATGAAGATAATCTTACTCGGGACATGGTTACTTCTTTGGCTGCTCGTCATCTTGCTTAAGTAAGTTTCTTTACTTTGAACTTTTCATAGTTTCCTCTGTCATTTCTGTTTCTAACTTGCTTTCTTTTTCTGTTTACAGTTGACGAGCTGTTTTAACATAATCCTGAAAAAGGATGAAGCCATTAAAGCCTCATGCTCCTCGTCCAGTGTGGAGGGAGCTATGGAAGAGGCTATCAAATCTTTGGAAGACTCCCGCCAGAAGTATGCCACTTATAAGGCTATCTAGGAGAAAAAACTTTCCTCCTCCGAGCAAGAAAAAGCTCGAGTTGCTGATGCCTCCAAGGAGTTGGAGAAGAAAAAGAATGCCTTGGAGAAGGCAAATAAAGAGCTTGAGGAAAAACTCAAAGCCGCTGGAGAGCTGGAAAATAAACTCAAAGTTGCTGAGGAGAGGTTGGACCAGCTCCAGGAAGTAGGTCGGCAGAAGGAGGAGGTTGAGATCAAACTAAAGAATGCTGAGAACCTTCTGTCTGAGACGCTTTCCTCGAAGAAGCTGAAGAGGAAAGCTGCTGTGAAAAAGTCCTTCAGCTCTGGTTGGGACAAGGGGTGGAACAAGGGGTGTGCTGCCATGGTATCTCAAGTACACTATGGCAGTGTAAAGTACTTTAGGGATGGATGGGTCGCTGCCCTTCAGGAAATGAAGGTCGACGAGTCCTCCGAGCTCTTTCAGAGGCATATCATTGGTCCTCCTCCTACTCCAGAAGAATTAGAAGAGGACAAAGCTACCTCTGAGGAGTCTTCAATGGTGATGGGAGATCACCCCCCAGCCATCCAGTCTGATGTCGAGTAAATCGTTTCTTCATCCGAGCAATAACTGGTGCTCTCCGAACAGCCCACAGTTCCCTCCGAGCAACCTTCTTCCTCTTCCCAACCTCCCGAGAAGGTTTTGGGAGATAAGGAAAAGGTGTAGTGTTGTTCGGGCGTGCTTTTATATTTTCTTTTTTTGTCAAATGTAATCCAGCACTTGTAATTCTGAATTTTATAATCTAATAACACTTGAATTTTCTTGCATACTGTTGTTCATTTTCTATTCATACTCTGCTTATTATTCTTATTGATGATTTCTTTTCTTTCTCTGCTAGTTTCTGGCCAGGATGGATCTGCTATCTGCCCATGATACAAAGTTGCTGCAACAATCCAATGAGTACTTTAAGATTGGTCACACAGACTTGAGTGCTGCACAAGTTGCCGACATCCTTGGCCAGGATGCTTCAGAACAGGCAGTGGAAGCATATCAATACCTGAAGTGTCTGCTTGATCGAGCGGTAGCCAATAATGTGGCTTACTATGAAATGATCGAGGATCTCCAGTGCACCCTCGAAGACCTTCAGAATCAATACAAGGAATCAACTGCCTTGTTGCATGACAGTTATGAGAAGAAGTATAAGCTGATCGTTGCTGAGAAGGGCTACGAGAAGCTTTTTACTAGTTATGATGTAAGGGAGAGAACCCTGAGGGGCGAGGTTGAGGAATGCAGACAGATTACCAAGATACTGGAAAAAGAAAACAACAACTTGCAGAAAGAGCTATCACAGCTGAAGTCTGCAGCCTCTTCTTCAACAGCCCTAATCCCAGTGACTGACGAGGGATTTTCATTCCTAGAAGTGGAGAATGCCAAGTTGAGGGAAGAATTGGATACCTTGAGGAGGTCGGGCCCTTCCACGTCTCCTCGGGGACGAGGAAGAGCTCCTCGGGGACGAGCAAGAGCAGCTCGGGTGCTTGTCGAGGAATAGAGGACAGCATCTGCCTTAGAGAACCAGGCCTTCCAAATAATGGCGAAGAACTAAGCTTTGTCTGACATGTCAAAGAAGATTAGGGACTTGGAAAAATAGCTCTCTACGCAGAAGTCCATCTTGGAGAATAAGGAGGTTTTCATCAAGAGTCTCCACGAGCAGCTAGAGAGGCTAACATATCAATTCCACAAACAGCCCAGGGAATTCTAGATGGCTGGATACAATGAAGCATTATTCCACTTGGACGATCGTATCCAGAATGCCAATAATGAGGGCTACAAACAAGGCTGGCTGAATGCCTTAGGTGTGCTGAAGATCGAACAAGGACACTATCTGTGGGACTACCACAATCCTGGGTTGCTCGACTTGCCTGTGCCACCATATAATTTAGAGATGGAATGGATCCCTGCTCGGGCCATTCCTCGGAGCTTAATTTCAAAATACCTCGGTGACTACAGTTTACATTCTCAAATTGAGGTATCTCGTCCCGAGCATCTTTTAGATCGACCTTCTATGATGAACGTCAGGATGATGAAGGATTTGAACTTCATCAATTCTCCTCAATCTTTAAATGATCCGCCTGCTAGCAAGAAACCTGCATCAAAAGCTGAAGGGAAAAGACCAGTAGAATAGAAATTTTTGATGTAATAGCTAGCATACATATCAATGTAACTTTTATTTTATTATCAATGTAATTTATTTCAAATTTAATAAAAAAACTTTCATTTCTGTTTGCAAATCTTAATTGCTACTGTCTTTACATTTATGCATATCTGTTAAAAAGATAATAATAATGTTGTTCATCGACCAACTTAGTAAAAAAGTTACAAGTATCAGTAATGTTTCTCGATCACTTAATAATAAAGTAATGAGTATAAAAATGTTTAAAATTTTTCCAACCAACTAAGGTTGTTAAATTGTGCTCGTCGACCAATTATAGTTAGTGAGAGTTTATCCCTGACTAACCATACTTTGTAAATTTTTGTCTTTTTCATAAAATGTGTCTGACCAACCAAGGTTGTTAAATTGTCCTGGTCGACCAACTGTAGTTAGTGGGTTTTTATCCCCGACCAACCATACTTGGTACAGTTTGGAATATTTTCTCCTCGTCGACCAACTAAGTTGGTACAGTTTGGAATATTTTCTCCTCGTCGACCAACTAAGTTGGTACAGTTTGGAATATTTTCTCCTCGTTGACCAACTAAGTTGGTACAGCTTGGAATATTTTCTCCTCGTCGACCAACTATGTTGGTACAGTTTGGAATATTTTCTCCTAGTCGACCAACTAAGTTGGTACAGTTTGGAATATTTTCTCCTCGTCGACCAACTAAGTTGGTACAATTTGGAATATCTTCTCCTCGTCGACCAACTACGTTGGTACAGTTTGGAATATTTTCTCCTCGTCGACCAACTCAGTTGGTACAGTTTGGAATATTTTCTCCTCGTCGACCAACTACGTTGGTACAGTTTGGAATATTTTCTCCTCGTCGACCAACTACAGTTAGTGGGTTTTTATCCCCGACCAACCATACTTGGTATAGTTTGGAATATTTTTTCCTCGTCGACCAACTACGTTGGTACAGTTTGGAATATTTTCTTGAGTAGTCTGTCGAGCTGTGCCGAGTAGTGCGTAGCACTAGTATTCCCCAAAAAATTTTCAATAAACAGAAAGACTTGCAGAATATTTTTATTTTATTCATACTGATTGAACTGCGTTACATATACATCACTAATAATACTTGCGCAGATGTTCTGCGTTCCATGCATTCTTAAACTCTTCGCCTTCTAAAGTGACTATTCGAGAAGTTCCTAGTCGAACAACTTCTGTAACTCGGTATGGTCCATGCCAGTTTTCTTCCAGTTTGTTACGCTTTTGAATTACTTTCTTCAGCACATAGTCTCCTTCTTTCAGGTCGCACTTCTTCACCCTCTTGTTGTAGAACAAAGTTGTTCGCTGCTGGTAAGCAGCATTTCTAATGGCTGCTTCTTCTCTAACTTCCTCGAGCATGTCTAAATCCAGTCTTCTCATTAAGTTGCTGACAAGGGAATTGAAATTCAGTACCCTGTGTGTTGGGAGGCCCAACTCGGCAGGTATGACAACTTCACTTCCAAACGCCAGCATGTATGGTGATTCTCCAGTTGCTACTCGGGGAGTAGTTCGGTAAGCCCAGAGTACTGATTGTAGCTCGTTGATCCAGTTTGCTTTTGCATTATCCAATCGTTTCTTTAAACCGTTCAATAGAATTCTGTTTATCACTTCAGTTTGTCCATTGCTTTGAGGATGGCCTGGTGCTGAATGAACCTTCAAAATGTTTGACTGATGATAATAGGCGGTAAACTCCTCGTTATCAAATTGTGTTCCATGGTCTGTGATGAAGGCATGAGGAAGACCATATCGTAAAATGATGTTCTTCCAAACAAATTGGTAAACCTTCTCGTACGTCATATACATGAGTGGCTCAGCTTCTACCCACTTAGTAAAATAATCCACTGCGATGACGAGGTACTTGAACCTTCCTCGGGTCGTTGGCAGTGGTCCAACCAAATCAATTCCCCACATGGCAAATGGCCAAGGGGAAGTTATGGGTGTCAACAATGCTTGTGGAGTTCTTCGAATGGAGGAGAAACGCTGGCACTTATCATATTTCTTGGCATAAACTATACAATCAGCCCTCATCGTCGGCCAGTAGTATCCCTGCATCATCACCCTTTGCAAAAGCGTCCGTCCTGCTACATGTGCTCCACAAGACCCTTCTTGGATTTCTTCAATTAATTCTTTTACCTCGGAGGGATGTATGCATCTCTGCAAACCTGCCATAATTCCTCATCGATATAAAACACCATTAGTTAATACATACCGAGCAGCTTTAAACTTCAATTTATTGGCTGCAATCTTATCAATTGGAAATTCTCCTTCCTCAATATACGCCCTGATGGGATCCATCCAAGATGGACCTAAATCAAGGGTGATAAAGTTCATCGTCAGATCTTCATCTATACTCCGACCAGCTAACACTTTAATTGGGATTGTTCATCGTAGCTCGGTACGAGTTGCTGATGCTAGTTGAGCTAGGGCGTCTGCTCTCGCATTCTCCATTCTTGGTATTCTGACCAGCTGAATAGCGGTAAATTCTGACACCAGCTCCTTTGCCTTTGCATGATATCTGATCATTAATTCTCCTCTAACTGCATATACTCCCATCATTTGGTTTACAATCAGTTGAGAGTCACTAAAGATCATAACTTGTTGCGCCTCCATAACTTTTGCCAAATTAAGCCCTGCAATCATGGCCTCATATTCAGCCTCATTATTGGAAGCTTTGAATTGGAATCGCAAGGCGTATTCCATGTCGACCTCGTCCGGAGTGCTCAAAACTATCCCCGCGCCACATCCTGCATTGCAAGATGAGCCAAATATATATAACCTCCATATAGGTAACTCGTTTTCAAATTTCGAATCAGTCAGAGTTCCTCGGTGAAATATTTGCCGCTTTTTTTCATCCTCCCCAGATTTTTCTCGCTCATCGTTGATCATTTCTTCTTACCCTTTTACCAACCGGAGTTGGTATGGGCTCGAATTTAATGATTTTGTAACATCCACCTGCCTTTTTACCCACCGGAGTTGGTCTGAGCTAGTGTTTGTCGACCCTGTAACATCCACAGGTTGATTAGCGAGCAACTCCTGCTCCTCATCCGGAATCCTCCCAACTATCTTTGCATCACATCCTGTAATATCCACACTCCCTTTTACCAATCGGAATTGGTCTGGCTTGTGTTTGTTAATCCTGTAACATCCACAGGTTGATCAGCGAGCAAATTTTTCTCCTTGGGAGTTTCAGGATTCCGCTATGAAATCTGCTACAGCCTGCCTTTTTAGTGATGATCGGGGTTCATAAATTATAACATATTCGCCAAGCTCTATTGCCCAGTACATCAATATCCCTGATTTTTCTGGCTTGTGAAGGGCTTGTCTCAATGGCACATCGGTGTATACTACTATCGTATGAGCTTGGAAGTATGGCCTCATTCTCCTACTCGCCTCAATCAGAGCCAGTGCCAATTTGTCCAGCCTTGGATATCTGATCTCTTCTCCTCGGAAGGCCTTACTTGTGTAGTAAATTGGCTTTTGTACTCCATTCTCCACTCTGATCAACGCCGAGCTAACTGCATTCTCAGATACTGGAAGGTATAAATACAATTTTTCTCCCATCATCGGCCTGGACAACAGTGGAGGTGCTCCCAAGTATTTCTTCAAGTCTTGAAAAGCCTTCTCGCATTCATCATTCCACTCAAAAGTCTTTCTGAGCATTTTGAAGAATGGGAGACATCTATCAGTTGCTCGTGACACAAATTTGTTGAGTGCCGCTACTCGTCCTGTGAGACTCTGTACTTCCTTCTTCGTCGTTGGAGATCGCAGCCCTAATAGAGCTTTGATCTTTTCAGGATTTGCTTCAATGCCTCGTTGATTGACAATGTACCCGAGGAACATGCCTTCTCGTACTCCAAATATGCACTTCGTCGGGTTCAGCTTCATTTGATATTTATCTAGTTGATCAAAAGTCTGTCTTAAGTCAACTAGATGATCGGCAGCTTTCTTGCTTTTTGTCAGCATATCGTCAACATAGACTTCCATGTTGTCACTGATTTTTTCATCAAAGACCTTGTTCATCAGCCTCTGATATGTCGCACCTGCATTTTTCAAACCAAAAGGCATAAAATTATAACAATAAGTTCCCCTAGGGGTAATAAAAGAAGTACTTTCCCTCTCTTCAGGTTTCATTTTAATTTGATTGTAGCCGGAATAAGCATCCATGAAGCTCAGCAACTCGTGTCCCGAGGTAGCATCCACCAGTTGATCAATTCGGATTAATGGAAAGTGATCCTTTGGGCATGCTTTGTTGAGGTCGGTGAAATCCACACACATCCTCCACTTGTTGTTTTTCTTCTTTACCATCACCACATTAGCTAACCAATCTGGATATTTAACATATTCAATGAAACAAGCTTTCTGGAGCTTTTCTACTTCCTCCTGTATAGCTTGATTCTTCTCGGGACTGAATACTCTTCTTCTCTGCTTCACAGGCTTGATTTCCTTATTCACATTGAGCTCGTGACATAATAAGTTTGGGTCTATGCCAGGCATATCTTCATGACTCCACGCAAAAGTTTGTCTTCTGCTTCTAAGGAAAGTTATCAATTCTTGTTTTAATGAGGCTTCCAACGATGAACCTATTTGAGTAGTTCGCTCAGGGTGCTCGTCGTCCAGAATGATGTTTTCAGTAGCTTCCACCACTTGACCCTTCACGAGTTGCGACTCATCTCGAGGATCCAATGTTTCAATTTCTGCACTTTCCTACACTTGATAGGTCGTAGTCTTTTTCTTTGATTCTTCCAGTTCTTCTTGCTCGGCGGATGAATAATAGCATTCCCGAGCTACTTTCTGATCACCTTTCACAACTCCTACTCCAAAGTTTGTTGGAAATTTTAGGCACTGATGCACTGTAGATGGCACAGCCTCGAATTTCTTCAATCCTACTCTTCCCATGATGATATTGTACGATGATTGGACATTCTTATCCATCACGAAGAAACGTATTCTTTCTATTCGATAAGAAAGCCAAGTACCAATGAATATATCCAACTTGATCGTCCCAAGTGCAAATACTTTCTCGCCAGCAAAACCGATGAGGGGTCTGTGGTAAGACTCCAGTTGAGATAGCTTTAGGTTTAAACTATCGAAACATGAGTAGAACATGATGTCTGCCGAGCTACCATTGTTGACCAATGCTCTTGAAATCATAACCTCCTTCATCCTCATTTTGATCACCAACGGGTCATCATGAGGATATAGAACACCTGCAAGGTCGTTCTTTGAGAACCCAATGACCAACTTCTCCTTGTTCACCTTTCTTGGGCAATCTTCCTCAGCTAAATTTATTTGCTGAATGTACGAGCAAGCTTGAGCCTCACCGAGGTAAGATTTTCTTTCTACAGTGAGGTCTCCTCCTCCTGCATCTCCCCCTGTAATAACATTACAATCAAACGACCCAAAGCGTATTGAAAATACCTCTCGTTATGGCTACCTTGGTTTCTTGGGAAGATCGGGGTCATCCTCTGGATCAACTTCATGGTTTCTCTTCTTGTTCTCCTCTGCTCGACGAGGAGATCTAGATCTCTCTCTAGTTAGGTCGTTGTTTCTTCTTTCGCCTCCCCGATTAACATACTTCGATAGCTTTCCTCGTCGAATGAGTGTTTCAATCTCATTCTGAAGAGTTATGCAATTTTTAGTCATATGGCCATGATCCTTGTGGAACTCGAAATATTTCTCCCTATTCCTCGTGTCAGGGTCTGATTTCATTTTCTTTGGCCAGTTTAACTCCTCGTTGTTCTTAATTTCTTCCAGTACGTGGTTGATATTTGCCTTCAAAGGTGTGTAATTATCAAATTTCCTCAAGACTTCCCATGACGACCTATTTTTGAAATGTTTGTCACCACCATTGTTCTTATGCTCTTTCTTCTTAGCTTTATCACCTTCCACCTTAGTTTCTTTGGCGTCCATATTCTTCTTCGCAGACATAGCCTCCTCAACGTTCATAATCTTGGACGCTTTTCCCATCAGGTCCGACATGGTTCGAGGTGGATCTTTGGCCAAAGTGTAGTACAACTTGTTCGGAAGTAGTCCACTCATCAAAGCAGTAATAGCTGTCTTCTCCTCGTAATCAATGACTTCGAGTTTCTCATTATTAAAACGAGTTATATAATCTCTAATACTCTCCCCATCTTTTTATCTAACACTTAACAAATGTGCTACTCGTTTAACTGGCTTTGCTCCAAAGCAGAAATTCCCAATGAATAACTCGGACAATTGAAGAAAAGTTGAAATCTTACCCCGAGGAAGATTATTATACCATATCTGAGCAGATCCGGTAAGAGTTCCCGAGAATGCCCTGTATCTCATCTCGTCTGGGACAACATAGATGTCGGTAGCAGCTTGATATTGTTCTATATGAAGGACAGGGTCAGTCTTCCCATCATACTTGGGAGTCACAATAGGTGCTTTGAACTTTGATGGTGTTGGAAAATCAACAATATCCTGGACAAAAGGTGTTCCTCGAATAAAGGTTCGTTGTAGAGGGTTCTTGGCCTTAGCCATTTCCCCTAATCTATCCTCCAGCCTCTGAATAGATCCTTTCCATGCATCATTTCCTTCCTCGGGCCTATTAGTTCGAGCAACTGATCGCGTTGAAGTGGCTTCCTGGGATTTATCTCGATGAGCACCTGGTCGGTCATAGGATCCATCTTGACGAGCAGCTGGTCGCGACTGGGCAGATCCTTCCCTTAAATCTGATGGTCATCAAAATCTCCTCGATGCTGCATTAAGAGGATTTTTGTTCCTCCTAGGGCCTAATCGATCGAAAGGAGGGGCCCTACTTAATCTTTCTAAAGCGCTGGCCCTTTCTGGGGAAAGGGTGACATGTTGTTCAGTATCTGTGGCTCGCACAGACGAAGTTCATCCAAGTTGATAAGAAAAATCTTGAGATTCATCATTGCGATATGAATCATTACGCCTAGTACGTAAAGAAGGCGCACGGGTATTTCTTTGGATGCTTCGTGGTCCGGAATGGGCTGATGCACCGCCATGGAGGGTTTGGATGAGTTGTCGCAATGTTTCTTGCAAGTTGGTTTGGCCCTGAGCCAGACTTGCCATTATTCCAGTCAGATCTGGAATAATTGGTGGTGCAGATGGATTTGGAGGGGTTCTAGTGTTTCGATTGCTGGATTCAGGAATATCAGCCATTGGTAATGGATTGTTATTGGTGAGAAAGCGATATTACCAGTCGTTCCCACAGACAGCGCCAATCTGCTGATGTAAAAAATTATATCACTCTAATAATTCAATCACAGATAAATAAATGAGACAAAAGATTTTAAAGTGGTTCAGCCTTATAAGAATGGCCTACGTCCACTGTTGTTTTATTGCTGTTTGTATAGGAATTCTCGATTATAAGTTATCTCAAGAAATTCTGGTCTGGGGTTTTTTTCTCCAATGAGGATTGTACAATGTATTTATAGCCTTGAGGCTGTAATGTGAAAGGGTAATACATTAAATGATATGCATATGAAAGGGTAATACATTTAATGCCCTTTTTGCGTGCGCGTCCAAATGATAAGCATTTAATGAATCAGTTGAATTGTTGGTTATCCAGCTATTAATGCTTTGTTCGAGATACAGCTCGAACCGCCTGAGTTGCTCGGACCGCCTAAGCTTCTTGGTATTCAAGAGTTCCTCGAAGAGGGTTGTTCCTCGGAGCGTATGAGTTCCTCGGAGCCTGTGAGTTCCTCGTGGAACTATGAGTTTCTCGGATAAGCAGTTTCGTTCCTCGGAGCGTGGGAGTTCCTCAGAAGTGTTTGTAGTTGCCATGTAGACGGCCACGTGTCTTCACATGATTGGTCCATGTCAGCAGATTAAATTTGGTATCAACAAGCACGTTGTAAAAAATAAGGGGGTCGTGGTCATGTGAAGCGTATGAGCTACCTATGTTCCTCTAGGGGTTTTGAATATTTTTCGAGTTTCAAAGTAAAAAGACTTTTAGAGGATCAGGCCCTACGTAGTTCTGAATAGAGGGTAATGAAGAATTTTTTTACTAATAGAAGGTAGATGAGAATAGTCTTAGCACGTCTAGATTAAGGGTTAAATTTCTTGAGACGATCCAGGTTGACTGGACAGGCCATTTCTTCCCCATTAAGGTCGGTGAGCATAGCGGCGTCGCCAGAGAGGATATTCTTCACAATGTAAGGGCCGCTCCAATTGGGCTTGAATTTTCCTATGGGGTCCCAGATGGGTTCTACAATTTATTTAAGGGCTAAATCCCCTTCTCAAACACCACGGTCCTTGACTCTCTTCTTGAATGATTGCGTTATCTAGTGATGGTATCCTTGTATATGATACAGAGTCTTCAGTCTCCTTTCGTCCAAAAGTGACAACTCGTCAAGACAGCTTTGATACGAGTCTTCCTTTCTGACTTTGCTTTCAATCATGACGAATAGTGAAGGGATTTATAGTTTCACGAGTAGAACTGCTTGCATTACGTATACCAAAGAGTAATGGGTAGCCCCAGTAGATGTTCGAATTGAATTTCGATAGCCCCAGAGGGAGTAAGGGATCCGATCAGCCCAATCTCGATAGCTTTCAGTCATCTTACTTGTGGGTACCTTCTTTATGTTTTAGGCCCATGAGAGTAGCTAAAAAAAACCCAACTGAAAATAACATATGTCTAGCCCAAATTATGGGATGTTCTAAATAACGGATTGAGGACTTAACCCATTTTCTCCCCAAAAATCTCGAAAGATATATTCAGGGGATAGTGAGCTAGCGGGGCAGTTATCAGCGCCCCTCTTTCTTCTACTGAATATATATTGTACCCCTGGCCCGGGGCAAAGGTCACACAGAAAAACCTCTCTTTAGAGTTACTTAATATAATAGTAGACCTCTTCGTGGATGTAGGCAATTTGACAAACTACGTATATCTTTGTGTTGTGATTATGATCTTTGTTGTTCTTATTTTCCTGGTGATTATCTTTGATTATTATTTGTGTTGAAATATTTGTCACCACAATTGGCGTTATCCGTGGGAAACGATTGTTTCTCCTTTAAGAAAGCCTTCATCAGCTAGGACCTACAATGTCCGATCATAGCAGTAATGCCCCTCAAGCGGGAGATATCCAAGAGTAGTCTATCCCTCCTAGGGTAAGGTTCGAAGTACGCCATTCAAACCAGAGGCTCTGTCGAGAGAGCAAACTCTCTGAAGAGAGCCAAGGGCCAGTTAGATCCACACATATTTCTAGACTGATAGATGCCTATGAGGCTAGGCTTCAAGAACAGGAGGAGGCTACTCTGAAATAGGAAGCTAAAAATGCTCACCTCAAAAGGTGACTAGATAAGATGGAAAGGGATCACCATCGTAACACGAGGCAATGCTACAATTGAACTCCTAGCCCTCAGGAGAGTAAACTTCGCAACCGAGGAAGGAGCCCAGGGTGTGGGTCGTAAAGGTATGAGAGACACGGGTCAAATGACAACCAGCCCGTTCAGTAACAATCAGCTCAACAACACAGGAGCCCTAGCTGAAGGAACGATGGTATACGAAGCTTAGTCCGAAGAGAAATGGACATGCACCCAACTCATCGGGGTGCCAGATCAACAAGAGAGCTGGCTAGGCGAGCTCTCAGAACTCAGATGAAGTCACTTTTTTTAAGGGTGATTGAGTAAAAAGAAGCCACAAAGAAGCTCAGGGTGCCCAAATTTAAGATTTACGATGGCAAGACTGATCCCATTAATCATGTCAGACAATATAGGCAGGCCATGACCCTATGGAACCATAACAATGCACTCATGTGCCGAATTTTCCTATCAAGCCTGCATGATGTCGCCTGAAAATGGTTTAAGAATATCCCTCATAGATCCATTAGGAACTTCAAGTCTCTAGTCGAGCTATTGACTGCTCGCTTCATTACAAGCAGCTCTCATCCAAACAGGATGGACGCTGATAAGCACCCAAAATTGTACATTTTATACCCCAAATAGACGTATTTTTGTTGCTAATTCTTGACAATTTGGGTCTATGTTCATTATGTAGGTTTAATTGCAGTTGCGGTGTCAAAAGCTATATTTTCAGGCAATTTGCAGTTAGAAGGGAGCTAATTCCCTCTCTCGTACCCTAACCCGAGCCCAAACCTAGCCCAAACTTATCCCAAGCCATGTGTGTGTTTTGTTTCACCCTTTTTATTATTTAATAGATTTTTCGTTTCGAGTCATTTTTATTTTTAGGATTTAATTTAAATTTATTTAAAATTTTTTAGGTTTTATTTTCTATTTTTATTTTTATTAGCTTTTAGTTTAATCTTATTTTATTAGGATTAGTTTTAGTAGTTTATTTTTAGTTTATTAGATTTATATTTCTTTAGGACTTTAGTTTTTATTAGATTTTTCATTTTTTATTTCTTTTGTTTTATTATTTTAGTTTTTAATAGCTTAGGATTTTATTTTTTTTAGTTTTGATTTTTTTTAATTGTTTTTAGTTTGTTTTATTTTTTTACTTAGATTTTATTTTTTATTTTTATTTTAATTGAGTCTTTATTATTTTAGGTGTTCAAATAAAACACACACACACAAACTTATCCTACAACCCACTCACACCTAAAACTACCCCCTCACCCACATTCATCCACCCTACACCTCACCACACCTTAACAAATCCAACTTCATTTTCTTTCCCAACAACACTCATTCTCTCTCTCCTCTAAACCCATCTCTTCCCTACCACAACAAACCTCCTCCCAACGATTACCTCTCGCCCCCAGAAACCCGTGAACAATCCGGCCACCTACCAAACCCCCCCGGCCTACTACCATAGGTCAGCAAACTTAAACCGTCGGACCTCTTCACCTAAAGCTACCCATGAGTCCTTAAACCCACCATCTCCGACCGCAACCTCCGATCGCAGCCCCTACAACACCAATCCGCCCCCTTCGCCGGCCGAAAAAACCAACGCCCAAACCTCCTTCACCTGCCCGCGATCATCACCCCTCGCCCCGATCCAACCATCGTCGCCCACTAGCACCCCCGATCTGTCCCGTCGACGACCATCGTCGGCCAGGGTCCCCAACCTGCTACCCAAACAACCAACACCTCATACCCCCTTCTCCGGAAGCACAACGCCGAAAAAACCCACCCATACCCGCGGACACCTGCTCATTCCGGCCACCATCGAAACAACCTCACCGCCATACCCCATCTCCTTACCCCCTTATACCTCCATCTCCGGCGTCAAACAACGCCTCTGTCGGCGTTCCCTCCTCGCCGTTGACCTCCTATACCGTCCCAAACCTCCGATCCATACCAAACATCAAACCCCAAACCCATATTCCCCACAAATGCCAAAAACGTGACCTGCCAAATTCCAAGCCAAGACCAACACAAAACAATACCCACATGTTTAATACCTTTTACCCCTTTTCCCTATTATACCCCCAACTAACCACTCAAAACCAATTTCCAAAATTACCCCTCACCCTATCATATTTTTATTCTCATTCACATGACCTCACACCATATCCACATGCACCCTAGCCATATACCCAATATACCCCTAGCCTCCATTTGCATTATATAAATTGAAGACTTGGGCCATTTGCAAAGGAATCTCAAAATTAGTTTTTACTCTTGTGTGATAAATTTCTCTACACTCCTCTTTAGAGAGTATTTGCATTTTTAGCAAATATCTCAATAAAGAGGTGTGTAGTGAAATTTATCTCTAGGATGAATTCCACCCTACCCCTCTATTATGAATTTTTGCATTTTTAGCAATTATTTCATTAAAGATTGATGTAGTTGAATTTATCCCTTATGGGAGGTAAATTCTAATCCATTCCTTTATGTTGAGATTTTGCATTTTTAGCAATTATCTCAATATAAAGTAATGATCTAGAATTTTTTCTTTGGATGAGTTCTAATGTAAAATTTTATAATGTTAGGATTTGCATTTTCAGCAAATCTCTTTTATT
Organism: Sambucus nigra; assembly: GCA_949130495.1. Classification (NCBI taxonomy): domain Eukaryota; kingdom Viridiplantae; phylum Streptophyta; class Magnoliopsida; order Dipsacales; family Adoxaceae; genus Sambucus; species Sambucus nigra. The sequence continues at coordinate 617,800,485 of OX422209.1, forward strand.
GTTTAATTATCCATTATGAATTCATCCACTATCTTTTTTTTTTTTTTTGTAATTTTTAGTTTAGATTCAAAGGGAGACTCATCATCAAATAGAGAGAGAAAATTCTAGAGAAAAGTAGAGAGTTAGGTTAGAATAAATTAGGTAGAAATTTTTTTATATAGTTTATTATCATTTTTTTTAGATATTTGTGAGTGATAATTGTGTGAGATTCAAGTTGAGTGAATTTTTCATTTATATATTTGTTGATCACTCATTTGAATGGATGTTGCTCAACTTCAATGGAGGATTAGAGTCCAATTTTGCAAATCAAGGAGACTTGTTTGAAGATTTGTTCTCTTACCCTTCTATTTTTTTGTTTATGCCTTTCATTATTAATTTGTCAAATTTTATACCATGTTAGTCTAAATCCCCTTTCAAGGGGTGGGCGAAACCCTTATTTGATGTTATTTTTGTTTAATTAGTTTAATTACTTGAAAAATCCCTTTGAATGTTAATTTTGATCCCTCACCCTTAAATTTACGCCTCGAGAGAGGGTAAATGATTTTCGAGAGAAAATCAAAATTCTAGTTATAATACCCATTTTAGATTCGAACTAGAGATAGGGGTTTCTTAAGTGGGGTATTATAACTTGAATTTCAACTCTAAATTTATTTTATAAGATTTACATAAATTTTAATGGATCGGTCCTAGCGGGTGATTAATTAAAAGGAGTGTAGATCTATTTTTCTAGAGTTGTGGGGTGTTAAACTTAATTTTCTAAAAGATTACTATTATAATTTCACTTGCAACGAGAGTTAGTTTGTAATTTTGATATTAATTTGGGAGAATTCAACTAATTAAATTAATTAATTTGAATAACTAAAATTTGTGGTGTAATCCCACTCCTTGATTGTTCTCATAATTATTTACCTCACTTTATCTCTTATTTTATTGTTAGGTTTTATTTTTCATTTTAGTCACTTTCTAGTTAGTTATTTTCATATCACATTTTAGTTTAGTTTAGTTTAAAATCTCACCTCACCCTATTGTTTTAATATTTGAAAAAGCTAAAAAAAAATTAGAAAAGTGAAAAAGCACAAAAAGAAAATAAAAAGTGAATTACTATTGAATTTGTCTCTAGCTTACTCCCTAGAAAGTGGATTGATACCCTTACTTACCTCTACACTTGAGTTGTTATATTTTGTAGGTATTTGAGGATTTTGACGAACTTGGCTTTCAACAATGACCCATACAAAGGCATCGTTATCAAATGGCGCCGTTGCCATTCTTGGGATTGTAAAGCTCGGAGCGGATTCAATTTTGTGATTCACTTGTATTGCATTTTTTTAGTACCATTTTTTTTAGAAGGCTTGTATTTAGGATTATTTTATTCTTGGCTTGTATTGCGGTGCTTAGAGACACCATTTCATTTTCATTTCAAATTTGTAATAATTGAAGAAAGCGTGATAGGGAAACCGGACAAGGTAAAGAGAGGGCGTCCAAAGGCGAGGATTTAGAAGCCTCTCTACCTTGGGTCGGTAGGACTCCCAACGACGACTGAGATAGGCGTATTCTCCCCCCAGTCGACTCAAATTTTTCGGCACCCCGCGGCCTAAAAATCGTGGGAGGTACATTTTCTAAACCCTCGCCCCTCTCCTGTTAGTGAGTCAATTCTTTTGTGTGCTCTTGTGTGATTTTATTCTTGCATTTATTTTCGAATGGTGTGATGAATTAAATTACTAAGACCTACACTCGGTCACTCACGAGAAGGGATTTCATCACCCAACTCACTCGCTTACCCATTGTGTGCTACCTTAGTCATCATTAAATTTAAAATCAATCAACTAGGTAGCCCACTAGGAGAAATGTTTGCAACGGCGGTCACTCATATAAATTCCGTGATTTTTTTATCTCCCGCGGACTTAATTAAAATTTGACTACCCTTTCACTAAATCTAAAGATAAAAATTGGCTATGTGCTAGTTAGGAAATTTTCTTGACTTGTGTGTGTGTCCAATTCATTTTTCGATAGTCAAATTTTAGTTAGTTCCTCCAATTCAAAGAGTCCATATTTTTTCCCCACCCTTTTCTTCCAAAAAAAAAATCAAAATATATTTTTCTTCCTTTATTTTTTACAAAAAAATCCAAAAATATTTTTTTTCTATTATTTTTTACAAAAAATCCAAAAATATTTTCTTTCTTTCATTTTTATAGAAAAATCCAAAAATATTTTCTTCCATTATTTTTAGAAAATCCCAAAAATATTTTCTTTCCTTTTGAAAAAATTTAAAAATCAAAAAAATATTTCTCTCCTCATGGCCGAAGAACGTCCTTTACGGGACTACTTTGGTAATTTTCCATTGACACGTGACACGTGTGAGAGTGATCCCGAGCCGTCTATTTATGATATTCTTAGTCGTTTCACCTCTCTCATGAGTATTGTTGGTACTCTTGACCCATCTATGCACGTACCACCTATTCCATCACCCTCGGTGTCAAGTATCGACGTGTCTCATCCTTTGTTGTGCACCCACTGTTATTATACCGATCACATGTCCCATGAGTGCCCTTACATGTCATATCCATACAAACCCACCACGGACCATGTGTATCCATATGACACTGTTTCGGAACCCACCTCGGCCTATTATCCCGATGTACCTAATCCCGAGTTGTGTGAGTCCCCGAGTTATTCGTGGAGGCCCGATCACCCTTCCATGCAATACAAATCCCAACCCGATGTTGTGGATCCTCACACGTTCAAACAATCGTCATGACAACCTTGTGCACCCAGTCACGATCAGTTTCCTCACTACGTACCCTATGAGTATCAACCATTTTTCCATCACGAAAGCGATCCTTTCGTGTATGATGAACTTGGCCCCACCCCACCCATTTCATATGAGTATTCTCCATATAGTCCCGATTATAGCGAGTTGTGTCCACCTCAACCACCACCACCACCCATGATTCCACCAACACCTTCATCCATATCCGCTCTCGAAACCCTCTTGCAAAAGTTCATACTTGAGCAAGAGTAAGCAATTCAAACTCAAGCTCTCCAAAGGCTTGAACAATGGTTAAATGAATTGGAGTGTGCGCAAGAGTCGGATATTCCCATGGCCTCACCCATCGTTGCCACCGAGTGTGATGATGATGTGTCCTCTTGTGACACGAATTCTGAGTGTGACCAACCCTACCACCCTGAAAATCTCAAAGTTAAGACCATTCCATGGTCCGGGTCCCAAGTCGATAATTGTGTTGACTTACCTTTCGATAGTGAGCCTGATCTAATCCCACCATGTCCACCTGAACCCCACCTTGAGGTTCCCATTCACCTTTTCACTCCCGCTAAATCCAAAAAAATGCCCAAGTCTATACCTATCGAGCTTCACCCTTGTGTTCCCGAGGAACCAATTTATCCTAGGTTAGCTCCAGCTACGAGTGTTCACCATTTTCCCGATATAGAATCCTTGATAGTTCCTAACTATCCGGATATGGATGATGTACAATCATGCATGGATCCCGTTGAGCCTGATAATTCTAGTGATCCTTCTATCTCCGATCTTGGTGCCTCGTCTTACCCACCCATCACATTCATTGATGCTGCCCTTATGGAGAAGTTTACAACTACATCTTTAGAAACCACACTCCCTTGTGAGTATTCCTTTACTCCTCCCAATGAGTGTGTGTCTCCCACGCTTGAGTTGGATCATCTTCTTCCACCATTTATCCCACCCGACCCACCCATTGTCCTTTCCACCCCACCACCTGGTTTGGATCTTGATTTTGCACATTTCAAGTTTCTATCTAAATTTTTAGATCCTAACCTGAAACCATAACCCACCATCTATGAGAGTCTTTGTGGTGATACTCTCTACCACCGTGACACCGAGCTTGTTACTCCATGCACACCACTTCCTTGCGGTGTTGATTTATCTTCTCAACAGCTCCCTGGTGTGTCAGGGTGCGACCATTATCATTGCCCATTCATAGAACGGTCGTGTAATTTTTATGAGTTCCACCCCATTTCACTTACTACACCTTTTCGCCTCCCTCACCAATTAGAGCACCATGCTTACAAGGCCCTAGTTTCCTCACCTTCTGGCTCAATAAGGCCCGTGATCGATGCTTCATCACCCATGCCTTTCTCAGTCTTACTTTAATCCCCACCAACCCATGGTCCACCGATGCTTTGCATCGTGTGATGCACTTTGCCATACAAGTGCATTGACCCATTTTAGCCTATATCCAATAAGACTGACGCTTCAGTCTTGTTTGGGGGTGATTCTCATCACCCCATTTTTCTGTCACCCCGCGCTTTCATAGATCTTATCCTTAGGGTGAGATTCCATTGGTCTGGCTGAAGACATTAAACTTAGCGCTACCGGGAGGCAGCCCGCGTTTCTTGTACTAGTCTCATCTTGTTTGGGGGTGGTGTTTCACATCACCCTATACTTTATCAGGCTTATAGACTTGTACACATTTTTTTCTCTTATCATTTATTCAGGTTTATTCTTGGCTACATCTTTCTACTTCATTAGCGGTTGATTCTGGTAATCTCTTTCCTACTTTATGCTCTCAATTTTAAAAATCATTTTACCTAACATCGAGGACGATGTTCCTTTTTGTTTGGGGGTGGGGAATTTTATCAAAATCGTACCTCTTTTGAAATATTTTGAGTTTTGAACCTGATTTTTAAAATTTTCGTGCAGTTTCTTTCATCTCATTTATTGATGTGAATTTTCAATCATCCATCTTTTCAAAGTCAAGGAATCAAGCTAGAAAATATTTTTCTAAATAGCGTATGTAATACATAACAAGGCATTTTGCACCATGAATTTCTTGACTCAACAAAATTTGCGCACTTATCACGTCACTACGGTTTAGAGTTGAAGAGTACTATAATTCTAAAGAGAACCTTAAGGATCACTAGTGGAGACTTTAGCTTGTGAGATTCGTGCCTTTCACCCTTTCAAAGTGTTTTACGCAATCTCTGCGTCACAAGTTGATTCAACTTCTTTTGGGTCCACACTTAAATTGTTGTATGATATCCTTATTCTTCACTAAATTTTTGGCTTGATCACTGAGAACGATATCACTTTCGAATTGTAAGAAACGCGTGTCTTGAAATTTGTCCTGAATACTAGATTTCCATCCATACACTTACCACTTTTCCATATCACATTTCCATTCACTCACCCATTACATTCCCATATTATTCCATATTCACATCTATTCCCCTCACCATCCATATACATTCCCCACTCCATTTATATACACATCATCTTTCATTTTCAAATAAAAGGGTGTGATTTCATATGTTAAATGTCTTCATTGTTGGTTTGAAAAGTGAGAGAAAAAGAAAAAAAAAGAAAAAAGAGAAAAACATAAAAATAGCAAAAATAGAAAATATAAAAAAATATAAAAAAAAAATTGAAGAAAAAAAAAGAGAGAAAAGAAAAGAAAGAGAGTTTGTAGTCAGTAGTTAGTTTTAAAATAAAGACATTTGTGCCTAAAGTGTATACACTCTTCTCAAATATCCACCATCCATCCATTATATCATTATCCCATCATATCCTACCTCGTATCCCATCCATCCCATTTCATTTTCCCCCTCACAAATATACATCTATATTTTTCCCTAGGTGTTCGGGCAAATGAAAGTCGACGTGTTGAATAACTCGGCGTTTTCACTATAGTGATTAGTATTCCTTTCATGAGATAAATTTTCTTTCTTATTGTTCGTTCTTTCTTATGCGTGTGTGAGACGTTTGAACTTGATTCTTTTTACTAACCTCCTCACATAGAAGAGCGATACACTAACCCAAATCTCGAGAGTTCATTTGAGAGAGTTATATCCCGTGAGATTTGAAGTTGAATCATTGATTCCGAAGAGGCATTCTAGGAATTACTCTTGTGATACTCGACCCGTTTTGACTGATTCACACTACGCACGTTGAGTTCTAGGAAGGATGTGCCTTGCATATTTACTTAGCTAACATTTTCTACATTCTAGCTTGTATTTCCCAGTATATTTCACATGTGATGGATTGTGCGATCCTTATATGTCTAATAAGAGATTGACTGTCATTCAATAAATTTTTGCAAATAAGAATTTTGTGGGTATATTCCCTGCAAACCCTCACGAGACACAACTCGTCATGTAGGGCAACCTAGAGGTTTAAAGGCTTGTTGCACATGCTAAGTGCAATCGCAAGTACCCACGAAAGTGGCACACTTTTGGTTACTTATCTTTCTCTTTCTCTCTATCTTATTGCTCGAGGACTAGCAACCCTCTGTTTGGGGGGGGGGGTGATAAGAACCCAAAACTGTACATTTTATACCCCAAATAGACGTATTTTTGTTGCTAATTCTCGACAATTTGGGTCTTATGTGCTTAAATGTTCATTATGCAGGTTTAATTGCAGTTGCAGTGTCAAAAGCTATATTTTTAGGCAATTTGCAGTTAGAATGGAGCTAATTCCCTCTCCCGTACCCTAACCCGAGCCTAAACCTAGCCCAAACTTACCCCAAGCCATGTGTGTGTTTTGTTTGACCCTTTTTATTATTTTTTAGATTTTTAGTTTGAGTCATTTTTATTTTTAGGATTTATTTTAGATTTATTTAGAATTTTTTAGGTTTTAGGTTTTATTTTCTATTTTTATTTTTTATTAGCTTTTAGTTTAGTCTTATTTTATTAGGATTCGTTTTAGTAGTTTATTTTTAGTTTATTAGATTTTATATTTTTTTAGGACTTTAGTTTTTATTATATTTTTCATTTTTTATTTCTTTTGTTTTATTATTTTATATTTTAATAGCTTAGGATTTTAGTTTTTTTAGTTTTGATTTTTTTTATTGTCTTTATTTTTTTTTTTAGTTAGATTTTTTTTTAATTTTATTTTAGTTGAGTCTTTATTATTTTAGGTGTTCAAATAAAACACACACGCACACGCAAACTTATCCTGCAACCCACTCACACCTAAAACTACCCCCTCACCCACACTCATCCACCCTACACCTCACCACACCTTAACAAATCCAACTTCATCTTCTTTCCCAACAACACTCATTCTCTCTCTCCTCTAAACCCATCTCTTCCCTAACACAACAAACCTCCTGCCAACGATTACCTCTCGCCCCAAGAAACCCGCGAACAATTCGGCCACCTACCAAACCCCCCCTCAGCCTACTACCACCGGCCAGCAAACTTAAACCGTCGGACCTCTTCACCTACAGCTACCCATGAGTCCTTAAACCCACCATCTCCGACCGCAACCTCCGATCGCAGCCCCTGCAAAACCAATCCGCCCCCTTCGCCGGCCGGAAAAACCGACGCCCAAACCTCCTTCACCCGTCTGCGATCGTCACCCCTCGTCCCGATATAACCATCATCCCCCACCAGCACCCCCGATTTGTCCCGCCGGCGATCATCGTCGGCTAGCGTCCCCAACCTGCTACCCAAACAACCACCACCTCATACCCCCTGCTCCGGCAGCCCAACGCCGGAAAAATGCACCCATACCCGGGGACACCTACTCATTCCAACCACCATCGAAACAACCTCACCACCATACCCCATCTCCTTACTCCCTTATGCCTCCATCTCCGGCGTCAAACAACGCCTCTGCCGGCGTTCCCTCCTCGCCGTCGACCTCCTATACCGACCCAAACCTCCGATCCATACCAAACATCAAACCCCAAACCCATATTCTCCATAAATGCCAAAAACGTGACCTGCCAAATTCCAAGCCAAGACCAACACAAAACAATACCCACATGTTTAATACCTTTCACCCCTTTTCCCTATTATACCCCTAACTAACCACTCAAAACCAATTTCCAAAATTACCCCTCACCATATCAGATTTTTATTCTCATTCACATGACCTCACACCATATCCAGAGGCACCCCTACCCATATACCAAATATACCCCTAGCCTCCATGTGTACCATATAAATTGAAGACTTGCGCCATTTGCAAAGGAAGCTAAAAATTAGTTTTCACTCTTGTGCGATAAATTTCTCTACACTCCTCTTTAGAGAGTATTTGCATTTTTAGCAAATATCTCAATAAAGAGGTGTGTAGTGAAATTTATCTCAAGGATGAATTCCACCCCACCCTTCTATTATGAATTTTTGCATTTTTAATAATTATTTCATTATAGATTGATGTAGTTGAATTTATCCCTTATGGGAGGTAAATTCTAATCCATTCCCTTATGTTGAGATTTTGCATTTTTAACAATTATCTCAATATAAAGTAATGATCTAGAATTTATTTCTTTGGATGAGGTCTAATGTACAATTTTATAATCTTAGGATTTGCATTTTTAGCAAATCTCTTTTATTATTTAATTGTCCATTATGAATTCATCCACTATCCTTTTTATTTTTATTTTGTAATTTTTAGTTTAGATTCAAAGGGAGACTCATCATCAAATAGAGAGAGAAAATTCTAGAGAAAAGTAGAGAGTTAGGTTAGAATAAGTTAGGTAGAAATTTTTGTAAATAGTTTATTTTCATTTTTTTTAGATATTTGTGAGTGATAATTGTGTGAGATTCAAGTTGAGTGAATTTTTAATTTATATCTTTGTTGATAACTCGCTTGGAGGGTTGTATGTTTCTCATTCAAGGATTGAAGTTTATTGAATTCAAGAGATTGGTTTGATTATTCTTCTCTCTACTCTTTTATATTAAATGCCTATTAATATTTGTTTATTATATTTGATACCATGTTAGGATAAATCTCCTTTCAAGGGGTGGGGTAAGACCCTTATTTGATGTTATTTTAGTCTAATTAGTATGATTACTTGAAAACTCCCTTTGAATATTAATTTTGATCACTCGCCCTTAAATTTACGCCTCGAGAGAGGGTAAATGATTTTCGAGAGAAAATCGAAATTCAAGTGATAATACTCATTTTAGATTCGAACTAGAGATAGGGGTTTCTTAAGTGGGGTATTATAACTTGAATTTCAACTCTAAAATTATTTTCCAAGATTTACATGAATTTTAATCGATCGATCCTAGCGGGTGATTAATTAAAAGGAGTGTAGATCTATTTTTCTAGAGTTGTGGGGTGTTAAACTCAATTTTCTAAACGATTACTATTATAATTACACTTGCAACAAGATTTGGTTTGTAATTTTGATATTAATTTGGGAGAATTCAAATAATTAAATTAATTAATTAGAATAACTAAAATTTGTGGTGTAAACCCACTCCTTGATTGTTCTCACAATTATTTACCTCACTTTATCTCTTATTTTATTGTTAGACTTTTGTTTTCATTGTAGTCATTTTCTAGTTAGTTATTATCATATTACATTAAGTTTAGTTTAGTTTAAACCTCACCTCACCCTATTGTTTTAATATTTGAAAACGCTAAAAAAAGTAAAAAAGTTAAAAAGCACAAAAAAGAAAATAAATAGTGAATTACAATTGAATTTGTCTCTAGCTTACTCCCTAGGAGTTGGATTGATACCCTTACTTACCTCTACACTTTAGATTGTTATATTTTGTAGGTATTTGAGGATTTTGACTAACTTGGCTTTCAACAACGACACACACACACAAGTCTAGTTATCAGACGCTTTAATGACAATGAAGAAAAAACCTCAGGAGTGTAATACCCCGTAATTTTATTGACATTTAAAATGGGTTATATTTTAAATTAATGGATTAATTGGATTTTATTATAAATTAATTCATTTGGGTTTTATCCGAATTGTGGATATTAAAATGAATGATTCTGTATATTACTTAAAGATATTTAGGTAATGAACGAATGTGATGATTATTGATATTAGTGTGAGTTATTAATTCAGTAATTAAAATTTTTAGTCGGGCGCGGTATGGAAAATGTCGGGACTAATTTGTTAAATTAAGAAGGAAACTTTTTTTTTATCAACCTTATAGTCATTTCGAGTGCGTCGTTGTATCCGGAAGGATTAAAATAGTCAGAAAAGTCTATTTGGATGTTGGTTTTGGGTCTCGGGTCATTTGGAAATGAAAAGACAACCCAAAAGGGCATTTTGGTCATTTTTACAAGGGGATGAATAGTGATTTCGGACTTTGTCTTATTATAAATATTTGGAGATTAGTTGTACGTGGGTTCATTCATATCTTCTACGAAAAATTAAAAGGTCATCTTTTTAGAGAGAGTGAAAGGTTGCTTGGAAGAAGAGAAGTTTACTTGGGAAGGAGGAGAACTAAAGACCAAAGGTCACCACCACCAACCACCACCGGAAGTTGGCCGGAGAAAGGGATAACCACCTGTGTTATTCAAATCCAAATGATCAGATCTTCATTACAGGCAAGTGTTTGATAATTGCAATCTAAGTTTGTATATTGTCCATGTTAGGATAGTTATAAAAAGATGAGATTTTTACATGTTTGGAAGATAAAGAAGAGTTGTTAATGGACATCTGAAAAATGGAAGTTTATAGGAATCAAACTCATGTTGTAGTTAGATAGTAATCCACGAAATAATCATAAATCTGTTGAAGAAATTCTAAGAATCAATGGTGTGTTCTTGAAGATATCATGTTCATAATTTTCTGGAAAAATAGGATGAATATATGCTTTTAATTCAAACTCTTGATGATTCTAGGATGTTTAGATCATTAGAAATCATTCACATATGTTGATATATCATGTAGTAAGGTTTATAAGGAATTTAGGTAGTTAATATGAAGGTTTGAATGATCAAAAGTGATGAAACCCGTAGTAGAAGAAATGCAGAAAACTGGGCTGTTATTTGGGCGATCGATCAATCGACCCCCTGCCTTCGATCGATCGACCTCCCCAGAATCCTTGAAGTTGTTTCTTTTTAATGCTTTTTCTTATCCCAAACCTTTCGTAGATCTTTGGTGATTATTAATTGGATATAATGGGACTTAGGGAAGATCAGTAAGCCCTAGATAAGAATAGAATTATTTTATTTGGATTTAATTGATTAAGAATAATTTTAATTAAATTGAAAGAAATTTTTGTTGCTAGATTCAGTGTTGGATTCTAATTGGCATGCATGAGGATTAAGGATAGGTCCAGTAGGGGAGATTGAATATGTCACATGGGTAGCCCTAGGTTTACAAGAGGGTTCAATCCTAGGTGAGAGAAGATGTGTTTATAAGAGATTAGAAACTATCGGTTATAACCCTTATTAAAGGAGAGTTTAATTCGTAGTAATTCGGGAGATAAGATGTTATGGATCAGTAAGATATTTGTGATTTCTTACTGAATAAATATATTGAGGAAAAACCTATTTAAACCTTGAGTAGTGAGTGAGGCTCTGGAATAATTCAATTAAATAAATAAAGTCCGAATATTTTAATACGTAGGATTTAAGAGATATAATGCTACGTATGGGAACTATCTTAGGGTGGTGTGAGTACCTTGTTGATATTATATTTATTTAGGTAGATGATAATACCTATTTGATTGATTGATTGATGATTTATGTGTATGACATACCTAGCTTACTTGCTATTGATGAGGAGGTTTGCGCGTGAGGGCAGTCATATCCTAATGAATCCATGGGATCTTTGATTTGTCGCTCGAGAACATAGGTCTATGAAAGACTTATCAGTGAGTGGATAAGTCCACTTACTATGGGAACGTAGGTATGTGCGTGACCCGTGGATATGAGAACTATGTTCGCCTCCAATTTATGTGTTGATGTTAGTGGTTCGAGCAATCATTATTGAACCTTTAGTTCCCTATTCGGCGACCAGCGATACCGGGACGTGATAGCTGAGTAATGCATGCACCACGGTTGTGATTCGAGGTGCCGTATTATATATGTATATATATAATGAATTAAATGAGTGTATATAGTGGTTTGATTAATCTACTATGTGATAATTGTAGATGACGGTGAATAAAGAAAAAGAATTGAATTAAGTTAATGAATATTTATTCTTAGAGACTTGAAAAGCATAATTCATATTAATGAGAAACGATGCATATTAATGGGAAACGTATATGAATGATTATACGATGTATGGTATGGGACTTACGGTGTTATGATATGGGTTAGAATCATATTATGGAAACTAGTTAGGAGGAACCTTTACCTATGATGCTAATAGGAAATGTTAAGTGTGTACTCTAGATGAGAGGTGAGAAAATCAAGTGAGAGTATGGATACTAACATGTACATAATAAATGCTTTATTGCACTTGTTAAATACTTGTTGTTTTCAAAATCATTTTCACATCGGGCTCTGACCCGTTTCCTTGCATATTCTCTTTTCTATTGTACCTTCTATATCAGGTGTCCAGCAGCAGGGATGCCAACCTTAGAGGATTTTGACGAGCTATGGAGCTATGGAGTATTTCTTAGACGCCAATCTTCGTTTGATTCACATTATGTAGTGTTCTTTTAATTAGGGCATGTCTCCCAAAGGAATTCAGTTATCTCTTTTCCATCTGAGTCAAATACTCTTGTACTCGTGTCATTTTAATACATTTATTATTGTTGGTATTACTATATTGGTTAATTGTTCGGGAATGTTTATTCTAATTGCATTTAAATTCTTCTGTGTTATCTGTTCGGTTATCAGTGTTGTAGAACAATATGTGTTGTGTTATTTGTAAACTAGAAATGGATTTTGTTGAAATTAAAATTTGGAAAGTTTTTAACACCAGCTTAATTGGGTATTAGGTGATTAGTTAATGTTTTCGACAGTGATGCTAAGAATGAGCCGACTGTATATTCTGTTTTAATTTGGTGTGGGACTGGCCACCCGGTATTTAATTAAGCGAGGTCTTACATGTGGTATCAGAGCATCAAGTTCTAGTGTCCTTTAGGGTCTGTACGGCTTACTGTGTTTTCAGCTTATAGTTCTTTGATGTAGAGCCCTATGTTTAGGATTGTTTATTTCTTTGGTAAGATTCCGTATATATTAGTGAATCTTATTTGCGTTCAGACGGGTTCGTACAAGAAGTATGGCAATGAGGGCCATTGGACGGATAGCGGATATCGTACTTAGAAGGTTATGAAGTATGTTCGAGTATGATGACTATAGTCGAGGTCACCCCTATTATGGAAAATTGAGGAGAGTCATCAGTAGAAGTTCTTGAAATGCGGGAATTGTGTGTGTTACCTAACGAAGGCAATATATTCAAAGGCTTGGGCATATAGTGGAGTGTGGTGAACTAGAACTGAAAATTTGGGGTACAATTTTTCTTGACTCATCGGAGCAAAGTTATAATAGTGGGAGTCAACAACCACCACCCACGAATGAGGGTATGTTTTATATCTAAGGAGTTATGAGGCGCATACTGATTTTTGTGGCAATTAATATTATATGGGCAAAAGGGTTACTAAACTTAGCCTATAGCACTGTTATTTACGTAGACTCACCGAGGGGTTGTAGGACACCTATATTTTTACATGTCATCAGTGGGTCTGATTTTATCACGGAATTACTTACTTTGGGCATGTCCGAACATGATGTGACTATCGACGTGGATTGACTTGTGGTATATGAGAGCGTATGTACTACTACAGCCAACGTCTTGTCTGTAACAAGAGAATAGATGAGTAGAATTTTATTTGCAATCGATAAAACCTATAGAGAGGTTATAAACTATTGACTAAGGACCTGAGGAGTTTCGATGATCGACTACTTTAGGTAGTAGTGTATCGGGGGGTTCCTTGTTTGGATTTCGCTTGCGAGACACCCCACGCATGAAACTAATAACCATTGGGAGTCAAAATAAGTTAGGTCTTTAGGATATGAGTTTATAACCTTTGCGACAAATCCGATTATATTATGCGGGTAACCATATCCATTTTATAATGGAAGTTGTACGATGGGGTGTATGGGCGCCCTAGATGGTTGGATTGTAGTAGTTTTCATAATTGTGAAATAGTAAGTAGTTGTGACTTCAGGATTTATTTGTTTAATAAGTGAGGATCATTTTTCCCAAACTTTGTCACGAGGATGGTATAGGGAAGATTGCGTAAAGTTTAAATTTGATTCAGTTGGAACTATATGGTGAGACTTGGCGTATAACATCAATGAGGATTTTTGATAATGTACTATATGGGTGGTACGACATAGATTATTTGTGATGTGAGATTTATACTCAGAGTCTACCTTACCAGTATGAGTTATTTTTCAGAATTTCGGGACGAAATTCTGTTATAAGGGGGGAAGTATGTAATACTCTGTAATTTTAATGACTTATAAAATGGGTTATATTTTAAATTAATGAATTAATTGGATTTTATTATAAATTAATTCATTTGGATTTTATCCGAATTATGGATATTAAAATGAATGATTATGTATATTACTTGAAGATATTTAGGTAATGTATGAATGTGATGATTATTGATATTGCTGTGAGTTATTAATTCAGTAATTTAAATTTTTAGTCGAACGCGGTATGGGACATGTCAGGACTAATTTGTTAAATTAAAAAGAAAACCTTTTTTTATCAACCTTATAGTCATTTCTAGTGCGTCTTTGTATCCGGAAGGGTTGAAATAGTCAGAAAAGTCTATTTGGATGTTGGTTTTGGGTCTCGGGTCATTTGGAAATGAAAAGACAACCCAAAAGGGCATTTTGGTCATTTTTACAAGGGGATGAATAGTGATTTCGGACTTTGTCTTATTATAAATATTTGGAGATTAGTTGTATGTGGGTTCATTCATCTCTTCTACACAAAATTGAAAGGTCATCTTTTTAGAGAGAGTGAAAGTATACTTGGAAGAAGAGAAGTTTACTTGGGAAGGAGGAGAACTAAAGACCAAAGGTCACCACCACCAACCACCACCTAAAGTTGGCCGGAGAAAGATAGAACCACCAGTGTTATTCAACTCCAAAGGATCAGATCCTCATTAGAGTCAAGTGTTTGATAATTGCAATCTAAGTTTGTATATTGTCCATGTTAGGACAGTTATAAAAAGATGAGATTTTTACATGTTTGAAAGATAAAGAAGAGCTGTTAATGGATTTTTGAAAAATAAAAGTTTATAGGAATCAAAATCATGTTGTAGTTAGATAGTAATCCACGAAATAATCATACATCTGTTGAAGAAATTCTGAGAATCAATGGCGTGTTCTTGAAGATATCATATTCATAATTTTCTGGAAAAATAGGATGAATATATGCTTTTAATTCAAACTCTTGATGATTCTAGGATGTTTAGATCATTAGAAATCATTCACATATGTTGCTATATCATGTAGTAAGGTTTATAAGTAATTTGGGTAGTTAATAATAAGGTTTGAATGATCAAAAGTGATGAAACCCGTAGTAGAAGAAATGTAGAAAACTGGGTTGTTATCTGGGCGATCGATCGATCGACCCCCTGCCTTCGATCGATCGACCGACCTCCCCAGAATCCTTGAAGTTGTTTCTTTTTAATGCTTGTTCTTATCCCAAACCTTTTGTAGATATTTGGTGATTATTAATTGGATATAATGGGACTTAGGGAAGATCACTAAGCCCTAGATAAAAATCAAATTAATTTGATTTGGATTTAATTGATTAAGAATGATGTTAATTAAATTGAAAGAAATTTCGGTTGCTAGATTCATGTGTTGGATTCTTATTGGCATGCATGAGGATTAAGGATAGGTCCAGTAGGGGATATTGAATATGTCACCTGGGTAGCCCTAGGTTTACAATAGGGTTCAATCCTAGGTGAGAGAAGATGTGTTTATAAGAGATTAGAAACTATCGGTTATGACCCTTCTTAAAGTAGAGTTTAATTCGTAGTAATTCGGGAATTAAGATGTTATGGATCAGTAAGATATTTGTGATTTCTTACTGAATAAATATATTGAGGAAAAACCTATTTAAACCTTGAGTAGTGAGTGAGGCTCTGGAATAATTAAAATAAAGAAGTAAAGTCCGAATATTTTAATACGTAGGATTTAAGAGATATAATGCTACGTATGGGAACTATCTTAGGGTAGTGTGAGTACCTTGTTGTTATTATATTTATAAAGGTAGATGAGAATACCTATTTGATTGATTGATGATTTATGTGTATGACATACCTAGCTTACTTGCTATCGATGGGGAGGTTTGCGCGTGAGGGCAGTCATATCCTAATAAATCCTTGGGATCTTTGATTTGTCGCTCGAGAACATAGGTCTATGAAAGACTTATCGGTGAGTTGATAAGTCCACTGACTATGGGAATGTAGGTATGTGCATGACCCGTGGATACGAGAACTATGTTCGCCTCCAATTTATGTGTTGATGTTTGTGGTTCGAGCAATCATTACCGAACCTTTAGTCCCCTATTCGGCGACCAGCGATACCGGGACGTGATAGCTGAGTAATGCTTGCACCACAGCCGTGAATCGAGGTGACGTATTATATATGTATATATATAATGAATTAAATGAATGTATATATTGGTTTGATTAATCTACTATGTGATAATTGTAGATGACGGTGAATAAAGAAAAAGATTTGAATTAAGTTAATTAATATTTATTCTTAGAGACTTGAAAAGCTTAATTCTTATTAATGAGAAATGATGCATGTTAATGGAAAGGTATATGAATGATTATACGACGTATGGTACAAGATATACGGGGTTATGATATGGGTTAGAATCATATTATGGAAACTAGTTAGGAGGAACCTTTAACTAGGAGGTTAATAGGAAACGTTAAGTATGCACTCTAGATGAGAGGTGAGAATATCAAGTAAGACTATGGATACTAACATGTACATAATAAATGATTTATTGCACTTGTTAAATACTTGTTGTTTTCAAAATCATTTTCACATCGGGCTCTGACCCGTTTCCTTGCATATTCTTTTTTCTATTGTACCTTTTATATCAGGTGTCCAGCAGCAGGGACGCCAACCTTAGACGATTTTGATGAGCTATGTAGCTATGGAGTATTGCTTAGATGCCTATCTTCATTTGATTCACATTATTTAGTGTTCTTTTAGTTAGGGCATGTCGCCCATAGGAAGTCAGTTATCTCTTTTCCATCTGAGTTGAATACTCTTGTACTCTTGTCATTTTAATACATTTATTATTGTTGGGATTACTGTATTGGTTAATTATTTGGGAATGTTTATTCCAATTGCATTTAAATTCTTTTGTGTTATCTGTTCGGTTATCAATGTTGTAGAATAATATGTGTTGTGTTATTTGTAAACTAAAAATGGATTTTGTTAAAATTAAAATTTGGAAAGTTTTTAACACCAACTTAATTGGGTATTGGGTGATTAGTTAATGTTTTCGACAGTGATGCTAAGAATGAGTCAACTGTATATTCTGTTTTAATTTGGTATGGGACTGGCCACCAGATATTTAATTAGGAGGGGTGTTACAAGGAGAACCTCATAGACTACTCGAAGAGATACTAGGAGGTGTTCAACGAAGTCGAGGAATGCTCATAACAGGTCGTTGCAGCATCCTTCAAGATCGGATTTCCCCACTCATGTCTCCTACACATGTCCCTTACTAAGAAGGAATCCACAATCGTCAATGACTTAATGCCCCGTATTGAGAAATACACCAAAGTCGAAGACGTGACCTATCCTAGTGCAGGATAAAATGGTGGCACCAAGGTTGCCATCAAGGGGGAGAAAACAGTGACACTCAAAAGAAAGGTAATAAGAACGGGGGCCTAAGTGGATCCAAGAGTGGGAACAAAGACGACGCCTCGAAGGCATTCCTAGCCATAAATATCATTTTCATAGAATCGATCTATAAGATCCTTGAAAAAATCAAAGATGAACCATTCATTAAGTGGCCCAAGAATATGGATGGAAACCCCTCCAAGCGGAATAACGCATTGAGATGTGCATTTCATAAGGAAGGCGGGGACAAAACTGAGCAGTTCAAAGGTCTTAAGTCCCACCTCGAAGTGCTAGACCAAGATGGACACTTAAATGAATTCGTAGAGAAGAAGATAAAAAAAGGTAGCTACAAACGGTAATCAGAAGCCCGATAATGTTCTCAAAGAGGATGTGGGCCACTAGTTCACAGTGATACATGGGGCATACAACCTCAAGCAGATTCATGGGAACGCAACTCGAATGGAGGTGAAGAAGCTGATAATAGTGATGCAAGCGTTTCAGATTGATCCAACCAAAACCCAAGCTGGGAAGCATTGACGTCTAGAGTAAATAAACTACAACAAGCATATCGTGTTCACAGACGAGGATTTTGTGGGAGTGATAACTCCACACCATGATGCATTCATCATTACACTCAGGATAGTTAACTTCGATATTGATAGGTTCCTCGTCGACTAAGGCAGCTCATCCGAAGTAATGTACCTCGAGCTGTTTAAAAAGATGAAGTTAAGCATTGTCGACCTAGGTGAGGCCACTGTTACTTTGGTTGGCTTCACTGAAAAGATATCAATCCCCTTGGGAAAGATCGTCCTACCCGTAAGGGCAGGAAGCATCTCGAAGATGATTGAATTTCTTGTGGTTGATATCGATTCACCTTACCAAGACATCTTCGGCAGAGGATGATTACACGCAATAAAGGCCATCTCATCGACATATCATCAAAAGCTGAAATGTGTAACAGAGCGCAGAGTAGTTGAAATTCGTGGAGATCAAGCAACGGCAAGAAAGTGCCTCATAGCGGCCTTATGCCCTAAACAAGAGAACAAAGTGGAGGAAGCGAGAAACAAAGATGATGAACAGGAGAGGCTGATACCCTTCAAATAGTAATTAAGATATGGAAGACCAGGATTGGAGGAGACCAGGCTCCACCCTCTGAAAGGGTCGTCGAGGACCTGGAAGAAATCACAGCCGGGAGTGGCCCGACTAAAAGAACGTTTTTTATTGGAACATCCCTTACTGATCGCGAGAAGAAGGAATTGGTCACCCTCCTTCGTAATAATTTGGACGTTTTCACATGGGAGCCCTACGAGCTGACCAGAATTGATCCTAATATTACTTGCAATCGATTACACATGGATCCAGCCTTTAAGCCAATTATACATAAGGCCTTTCGAAGAGCTCCAGAGAAGGCCAAAGCAGTGGAGAAGTAACTGGATGTAGGGTCTATACGAGAAGTTCATTTCCCCAAATGTCTCTCCAACCCAGTAATAGTCCGTAAGAGTAATGGGAAGTGGAAATTATGTATCGACTTCACCGAACTCAATAGGGCTTTCCCTAAGGATAGCTTTCCCCTTCCAAAGATCAACCAGCTGGTGGATTCAATAGTTCCTCATGAAAGAATGAGCTTCTTAGACGTATATTTTGGATATCACCAGATCCCTCTACACGAGCCGAATCAAGATAAAACCGCCTTCATCACCACTATTGGCTTATTTTGTTACAGAGTTATGCCCTTCGAACTCAAGAACGCAAGAGTAATTTATCAGCGGTTGGTTACTAGGACGTTTAAGGACAAAATTGGAGACACCATGAAAGTGTATATTAATGATATGCTCGTCAAGATCAAGATAAAAAATGACCACCTCTCCGACCTAGCAAGGACCTTTAAAATCCTCAGGAAGTACCGAATAAAACTTAACGCAAGTAAGTGTTCCTTCGGCATCCAGTCAGGAAAATTCCTTAGATACTTGGTTAGGGAGTGAGGTATAGAAGCTAATCTCGACCAAATTGATGCTATCAATAGGGTGCAATCCCATCGAACTATGAGAGATGTAAAGAAGCTCAAAGGAATGCTTGTTGCCCTAAATCAGTTCATCTCTAAATCTTCAGAAAAATGCCAGTCGGTCTTCCAGTTGCTGAAGAAGACTAAGAGCGTGGTGTGGAACGAGGGTTGCTCTAGGCCCTAGAAAATCCTAAGGCCTACCTCAACAAGCCCCCTTTGCTTGTAATCCCTAGAGAAAACGATCCCTTATATCTCTACCTTGAAGTATCATATCATGTTGTTAGCTCCACCTTGGTGTGTGAGACAGAGGGGAGACAGCATGGCGTCTATTATGAAAGCAAGACTCTTTTATATGTTAAGCAGCGGTACCTGCCATTGGAGAAGCTCACCTTTGTATTGGTGGTAGACTCAAGAAAATTAAATCACTATTTTGAGGCCCACTCCATCTTCGTGGTTACTTCGCACCCCCTTAAAGTTATACTGAGGAAAGTTGAACTCTCAGGCCAACTGTCGAAGTGGTCGATCGAGCTCAAAAGATTTGACGTTCATTTTCAACCCAGGAGTGCTATCAAAGGGCAGGTACTCACCAATTTTTTTGCCGAATTCACAAGAGAACAACCCTATGATCGGCCCAGGACCAATCATCCAAGAGAAGTCCCACAAGAATCAGGTATTTGAAAGTTATATGTTAATGTAGCCTTTAATTCCAGAGGGGCAGGAGTAGGCATCGTGCTAGTTACCCCCGAAGACACAATGCTCGAGCAAGGAATCAGGCTTGGATTTGAAACCTCGAACAACAAAGCAGAGTACGAAGCACTGATCGCTGGTCTAAGAAAGGCACTGTTGCTTGGGGTAAGACACCTTTAAGTTTTTGGCGACTCATAACTGGTATCCAACCAAATAAGTGGCAATTTTAATGCAAAAGACGAAAGTATGGCAGCCTATCTTGCTATTGTAAAAAATTTAATGGTCAACTTCGACCGTGTCGATGTTCAGTAGTTTCCCAGGGTATATAAAAGCCATGTTGATGCCCTAACACCTCTAAGCTTAGCAGTTGAGTTAGACTTCAGGAGAACAATTTAAATCAATTTCCTTGCATAGCCGAGCATCAACCACAGAACCGAACCACCAAACCTCTAGCATGTCCTCCATATAGATAAAGCTCCCATCTGGATGGACCCATAGTAGATTACTTACAAAGTGACGTATTGCCAAGCGATAAGAAGATCGCCCATCAGATAAGAGTCAAAGCTTCCCACTTTCACTTATCTCCTGAGGGAAAACTATACAAACGATCCTTCACATGTCCATACCTCCAGTATGTTCATCCATAGGACAATGAGAAAGTCCTACATGAGCTGCATGAAGGAATATATGGAAGTCACGTAGAAGGAAGGTCGTTAACCTTTTAAGCAATAAAGGAAGGATACTAGTGGCCATACATGCAGAAGGACACTGGATTCTATGCTCGAAAGTGTGAGAAATGCCAAATGCACGCACCTATGGTCTACCAGCCCATGTCCCTTCACCCAGTGGGGCTTGGACATCGTAGGCCCTCTGCCAACTGGTGTCAAATATCAAAAGTATCTATTAGTCGCCATAAACTACTTCTACAAGTGGATAGAGTCAGAACCATTAATGAACATCGGAGACACAGACATGATGAGGTTCATATGGAGAAATACCATTACTCGCTTTGAGATACCCAGGACGATCATCACTGACAACGGAACCCAGTTCGAGAGTGGATTTTTCCAAAGCTTTTGCAGTGACCATGGAATCGAGAACTACTTCAGATATGTGGCATACCCTCAGAGAAATGGTCAAGCTGAGGCTTCCAATAAAATAATGATCGATGGACTAAAGAAGAACCTATAGCGAGCCAAGGGATCATGGGTAAATGAACTACCCCATATCCTCTGGGCCTATTGCACCACCCCAAGGCGAGTAACTGGAGAGACACCATTTGCACTCACATATGGAATAAAGGCAGTTATTCCATTGGACTTTGGTCTCCCTACAATGAGGTCCACGCTAATCGACCAAGGCCAGAACGATGGAGCATTGGTCAGTGAACTTGACTTAGCCGAAGAATGGCGAGAATTGGCTCTAGTGAAACTTGTAGCCTACCAGCAACAACTAGCCAAGTAATATAAATAGGAAAGTCAATCCAAGGATATTCCAGGTTGGGGACTTTGCCCTAAGGAAAGTCCTTGGCAGCGCTGTGAAGCCATCAGATAGCAAGCTAGGACCGAACTGGGAGGGACCATTCAAGGTGATAAGAGACGACCTGCAACTTGGAAACGTTAGAGGGCTGGGAGATACCAAGAGCTTGGAATGCGACCAGCCTGAAGAAATTCTACTTCTAGGTTTCTCTTTTCATGCACCATTAATTTAGGAAAATTTTTGTTTTTCAAACCAAATGTTGCTCTCTGTTCGTGACTATGATTAATAAAATTTGATTGGCCTTAGAATTCTATGAGTGTTGGATTTATCAGATATATTTGAGTATATCCATCCTTTCCATGTTATTGGCTTCACCCTTAATAGGCATAATAAAGATCATAGGTTAAAGTAATTCGATCAACTTACTCTAGCCAAATGATCCTATATCTAGCCCCCTACCATTGCACTACAGTGGTTAAAGAATCATCAGTGTTAACCTATAATAACCCTCCTCAGGCCTTTGTTACGAACATAATTGGCCTCCTAATTTTCCCCCGTAAATATATAAAGCCCTACAAGTGATCCTTAGGCAATTTAACCAACCCAGGATTGGTCACCAACACGGTTTGGCTCAAAAATCCTGCTCGGATGGATTATCCGTTTATCAGGAATATCATCGCCATTGCCCTACTTAGGCTTAAGGTAGTGTAACGACACGACCTAAAAGGTAAAGTAAGGAAGAATGGTATGACTAAAGTGTACTGGACTGGGGGATATTCATTTGACAAATTGGATCTATTTGAGTCATATCTAGTCAGCTAAAAAAGCCCAAGATAATTAGAAATAAGATCAATGAAGTCAAAAATAAAACAACACATGTTTAGCCGGCAATCACCCAAAACATAAATATTTTACTACATCATTACATGTACAAACAATTACATGTGCCAGAATAAATCAAAGAGGACCAAGCCACTGGGCAAGGTAATCAGCTACCCGCGCTCTTCGACTATCATCCGGGTGAGGGATAAATTCCCCCTTGACATCATTCAAGCTAGGCTCGAGTAGCCGTCTTGGGATCGCGTCTATTGGGATCCAGCAATCATCCCTTCTAAATGAATTTGGCATCAAAGATGAGGGCGTAATCTCATGTCGGTACCAAAGGATGAAATTACTAGTCATTTCTAACTCCCTAAGGGCACTCAACCACCCTCTGATAAAGGAAAGCTCCTCGACCTCCTTTAACCTTTTGGGATCTTCTGTCTAGCCCTGGTCATACCCATCTACCCATACCTATCGAGGATCTTTCTTGAACAAGTGCCTCAGAAGGGTGACATCCTTTTGAAGACCAGCGGCTATCACGTATGCCCTATGAACATCTCTCTGCAGTTCGATAATCTCCCGGGCTGAACCACTTTCATCAGGTCTAGCTCCCTGCCTAGTTGACGAAGAAGAACCTCGTATGATTTGAGGGGCAATGCTCTGCGCATTCTCCCTAATATGTGCAACTTTCCTCCTTAAAGCATCATTCTCCTGTTACAAGATTTCTCCAACTTGATTGATCTCAGAGGCATCCAAGAGCTTAGCCTTCAGAGCATCCATCATACGCCACCGCCCATCTAGTATTGTAAGCACTCTCCTTGATGGAGGAAGCCTCGGACTTTATCTTTGCCACCTCGATGAGCACCTTGTTCTCTTCGATGACTGCCAGTTTGCTCACCATAACTAGCCCATAAGACTCCCGTAATTCCTGAAGTTCCTTGGTCGCTGCTTCTTTCTCCTTATCAAAATAGGCCTTAGCGTCCAAAAGGGCACACTCAGAGGAATTTTGATCCTCACTGGAAACTTTCAAGATCGGCTCGAGCTCATAATTCCTCCTCGCTAGCTCGCTGCTACTGCCGTCGAGAACGGTGTAGTAAGATAAGAACTGCAGAGAAAGATGGAATATAAGTAAAAAGAATATAAGAGGAACTGTAAAAAACATAGAAAATAATGAATAGACTTACCAATGCAAGCCCCTGACTTGCCTTCAAAGCTAGCTGGTCAAGTCTCATTTTTTATGACCGCTAAGGGTCCTTTGGAAGAACTGCCTTCTCGATCATCGAAAGAGCGAGCTGAGTGGTCAAAGCCATAGAGGCTCCCTCAGTTGGGATAGACACGGGGACCAGAATAGCCTGTGCCTTCTTCATCCTCGCCTCCTCACTTATTCTCTCTTCCTCTCTCTCCTTCTTCTTAACATCCCTTCTCTTTATCTCTTCTTCTCTTTTTCTCTCATTTTCTCTCCTCAACTCATCTTCTCCCTTCTTCCTCTCCTTTTCATGTGCTATGATCTGGGAACCACTACCAGTATCCCCAGACCCAAGTTTCTGTATCTTCAACTTGCGCGATAATAGAACATCATCATCATCAATGATTATATTTTTCCTCCTTGTGGGAGCCATATCCTCCCTACTCGAGGTCTCTGAATCTAATTCCAAGCTAGAAGTTCTCCAACAATATCCTACCTCACCACCACTAATAGAACCAGACTCCGAACTTCTCTCCTCCTCTTCATCTAGGTCGATAGGTTGAGGAGCACCATCTTCCTCCTCTTCTTCCTCTGAGACGTCAAGATGAGGAATAAAATTAACTGGGTGGGTGATGAAGCTGGAAGTAATGTTCTTATATTCCAGTAAGAAGGCAGTTGATCTCGGATGCTCGACTTCTATAATGGAATCTCGTATATTCCAAGCCTTGAGTAACTCAGCAACACGGATTTCTTGGAGAGAAGGCTCCTGATTCTTGGACTTTGCTAAAAAGGAAGAAGGAAATCATTAAAGACAAAAAAACATTATAACAGCAATGAAAAGACAAAGAGATTGAGCAACACCTATATATTCCTCTCCATAGGTAGGAATTTGAGTCCCCGTGTATCTCGCACCTCCTACCTGAGTAGGGAACTGCCAGTTCCTAGCTATGAATCCCTTAGTCCAATAATCTTTATGGGAATCAGGTAGGTTAACTACAAAGATCCCATCCGGACGCCTTACTTTTAAATAAAGAAGACCAGAGCTGGTGCGAGAAAAGGAGTAGCAAAAAAAAATCAACCAAGCCCAATTTAGTGCCATATAGTTGATTTATCCTATGGACACCATTAACAATCTTCCAAACATTTGGAGAACATTGGGCTGGGACTATATCGAAATATTGAAAAAATCATAAAAAAGATGATTTAGAGGAAAAGTTAAACCCCTTGGGACAATAAGAGAACGTGAATCCAATGGTCATCCTCAACGTTGCGAACATTGCGAGGAACAGGAGCACACTCGATGTCTACCCAACTAGGGATGTTATAAAATTTCCTAAATTCTACCAATAATTTGTTGTCTATCCTTACCATGAGAAAAACCCTAGTTACAGTAAAATTAAAAACGATGAGACGAAATATACAAAAAAAAAAGAAGAATGAGAACTTACAAGGAAAGGAATGGAGATTGTAAAGATGGAATCCATGAGCAAATGAAGACGATTGAAGAAAAATATAGCTCAGAAGATATGAAGAATGAACTTAAGAACAAAAGGAAGCTTGAGAATAAGAGACAGTTTGAGAATAAGAGAAAATGCACATTATAAGTGGCGAGACGAACCTTCAGAGTATCTCGGTTTAAACTCTTAATGATAGTGCACAAGAATCAAAGAAGATTTGACGCCTGAATCTCCTGTGTAGAGACTTTTCGCACCCCGTATTTGTTACAATTCACAACAGTGCCACCTGGAAGGAACCAAAATCAATAGTTGAAATTTTTTAGCCCAAGTTGTGACCCTAAAATTTTAGTGGGAATTATGGGTACCTTTTTTATCTTTTAGGCCCATGAGAGTAGCCGGACAAAACCCAACTAAAAATAAAAGATGTCCATCCCAAATTACGGGATGTTCTAAATATCGGATTGAGGATTTGACCCATTATATCCCCAAAAATCTTGAAAGAGATATTCAGGGGATAGTGGGCTAGTGGGGCAGTTATCAGCACCCATATCACTTCTACTGAATATATATTGTACCCCTAGCCTGGGGCAAAGGGAATACAGAAAAACCTCTCTTGAGAGTTACTTAATATAACAATAGACCTCTCCGTGGACGTAGGCAATTTAGCGAACCATGTATATCTTTGTGTTGTGATTGTGATATTTGTTGTTCTTATTTTTCTGGTGATTGTCTTTCATTATTATTGGTGTTGAAATTGTCACCGCATTACTGATAATGGATTTGAGTTTTTATTAGAGGCTTCAACGGCTCTGTTGGTTTGAGGTAGGTAGGGAGAATATTTGTGCCTCTGAATCCCATACTCGTCAACCACTTTTGTGACTTCTACTTTGAAATGCAACCCGATATCTGCCACTATCTCATACGGGACCCCATATCGGCATATGATATTTTTTTGGATGAACTTGGCCACTTTCTTGGCATGGAGATTCTTGATAGATCTTTGGACTACGTGTCTTCTCAATCACACATTAGCGGGATATGCCAAAAACTAAGCTAGCCTAAGCTTTGAGCAAATTATGCTCTTATAAATCCCCCTTTTTGGCTATTCCGGTACAAACATAAAACCAAAATCCAAATTACAAATAAATCCCCTAAGACGAATACAATATAATAATACCCTCCCAAACTCTGAAATGGATAGGTACAAGATATAGTTGTCTTCAAATCTTCACTTCTTCTTTGCCTTGTCTTGGGAACTTTGTCTTCATCGAGTGTAATCCAAATGTGATCTTCCAAAAGAACCTACACACATGAAACATGATCTTCCAAAAGTATCTACACACATGAAACAAAGCAAATACCTCGCGAAGCATTATTTTTTTCATATCAAATAAAATGCATAAAGATAAAATCTCCCCCATAAATCAAACTCTCCCTCTTCATATGTTATCCCCCTTTCATTTTGTCCGAAATAAACAAGGAGTATAAAATAATCATAAAAATTAGGGAACATCACCAATAATAAAAAGATATCAACACAAAAAAAAATATAAATGAATAATCGTGCAATGATAATCTCAAAAGACACCACAAATTATTTTTGAAATTTTCAACTTTCTCAAGTAAAAAAAAATACAAATACAACACATCATAGAGAAACACAAAAATAACCGAATAATGTAAAGAGAATGTAGGGGTGTGAATATATTATGTGAGTTAATCGACGTAGACAAATATAACGTATGGGCACGAAGGAATGAGACACCACTAACACAAGATATCAAGGTCTACATTAGGCGTAAAAATGATGAAAGCAAGTGAAATCGACCTAACTTATTCAACTAATCAAGATCTTGAGTGATTTTCACACCAATAATCCCCAAAACTATGTAATGCTTTTACGAAAAAAATTTAAGACTTGAAAACCCATTAATATTCAACTTAAATCCCTCAAAACTCACATATTGAATTTTTTCTCTCAAATCTTTTTTAAGAAATCAATGCTCGTATGTAGAAAAGCATCAATGTTCTTTGGAAATTTGTCTTGGCACTTTCTTTTTGTTTTTATGTGACTTTAGTCTTTTGAACTCTTTTCATTTTTCAAATGGTAGCTATTCACACACAGTTAACTTGTCTTTCGCAGCCTGATTCCATTGCTTAAAAAAATATACCAAGTTTACCGAAGATATGATTGTATATTTTTCCAATTCGAGCAATCGTTCTTACAAGGACTACTTTTATCATATCGTTTTTTCACATCTGGTTCATTTTAGAAGCAAGATTAATATGAAAACACTACAATCGACATGTGAATGGTAAGTGCGATATTCAAATAAGTCTGTGCTTATGTGCATTAAAGGTGACAAGGAGTCAAAAATGTAGCAAGTAGTCATCATATCACATGTTAATGACCTCACACATTATAAAGCACAAAGATGAAATGTTGTCACGTCTCCAAACACTACAAAATAGTCACATGGATGTGGAATGAATGGGTGACTCAAATATCTTTAATTTTCATCCACATATGGTGTAAAAAATACATAACTCTTTTGAGATTTTTTAAAAAATTTATCAAAAATAAAATATTTTTAGCCTTTTCACTTTTTCTTAAAAAGGTACCGAAAATCTTTTTGTATTTTTCCAAAAATTTTCAAGAAAAATAAAAATCTTTTTCGATTTTTGAAAAATATATGAAAATGAAAAATGTAAGTACAATAATAGTAAAATCTAGTAATAGGAATGTATGATATAAGCATGAAATGCATCCTATGCTAGAAACAAGTCTCAACCTCAATTATTAGGCCCAGAGGAGTTCTCCAAAGGAGATGACATCCTATGAAAAACATCCATCAAATCTTGTGAAGTTTAACCATATGAATCTAACACAAACTCAAGAATCTGCTCGGGAGCTACATGGGAAGTGGACGCACCGTGATAACCTATTCCTAGCCTCTCAACATTATCCAAAGCGGTATCGAGGAGCATCTTTCCTACATTCTTATATGTTTCCTCTAAAGTAACTTTGACCTCCCGGGCATGTTTGAGATCTCTCTTGAGTTGGGATACAAGGGATTCAAGTTTCTCATGAGTCTCCAATGAAAATTGAAGATCTACCATAAGATTAGCCACGATTTTGGTCAATTCACTCATTTCCCGGCCTAAGATGATCAACTACTCACACAAAGAAACCTTCGCCTTCTCGAGTTGACTCACCGATGCATCATACACCCTCATAACTTTCACCTCTCTCTCCAAATATAACACTCTAAGAGAAAAATATTTGTTCAACATTTTTGTTTTCGAGGCTCCGTGTATAAATCCCTAAAATCTTTTTGGATATCCCCTTCTCCCTTACATGCAATCTCATCCTCACTCTCACTCGTATGGCTCAAAACATCATCAAGTCTCTCACATTTACATGTGTCCTCATCATCGTGGGAAAAACTAGAAGTACTCACGTGACTATCCATGAACACAATGCACTTTTCATGTGGCGATTATATTCCTGAAACAACTGACTCAATGTTATTATCGCTAAGAGTGGCTTTATTTGCAATCTCTTTGCTCTCTCTCTTTTGTATAGTGGGACACTCATATGACTTGTGCCCTTACCTTCACACTCAAAACACCTTATCTCTTCCTATTTCTCACCGCTATCCTTGACCTCATTCTTATTTTTTCTCTTCTCAAAAATCTTTTTATGGAAGAATTTTCTTTGGAAAATTTGAGTAACTTTAAAAAAAATACAAATAAGGACAAACCATCAAAATCACACTCACCCTCAGATTAAGACTCACAAACTTTATCCTTTTTCTTAGCTTGAGTCTTTAGAGCTACCCCTATATCCTTAGGTTTAATGATTTTAGGGAACATATCAACCTCATAAGTCTAAAGGTCTCCTACGAGTTCTTATAACCTAAGAGTGTCTAAAATCCCTAATGAGTTAAGCACGGGAACCTTAGGAATAAAGTGGGAGGGGAATGACCTCAAAATCATTTTGACGACCCTAGTCTCAAGAATTTTTTCACCTAAATTAAAACTAGTGTTTACGATGTCTGATAACCTGGCATAAAATTCATCAAAACTCTTGCACTCTAAGATGGTCGCAAATTGGGTTATCAAAATTTTAAGCTTAGACACCTTGACAGCATTGGTATCCTCATGTGTCAAGTGGAGGATATCCCAGTATTCCTTAGACTTAGTGCACGTCATGATGTGTCGAAACTCGTCAGGGGTGACGGCTCCAGAAATAGCATTAAGGTTGCGGGAGTTATAAGTTCTCCATTTAAACTCATCATCAGTCTAGGAAGAGACGGGTTTAGGATTTGTGGCCGTATCAATAGTGATCATGGAGGAGTCCAACCTCTTTCACATACTAACCAAACCCTTTCATCTATGGATTTTAAAGTGGATCACATTCAGTCTTTCCAATAGGCATAGTATATCCATAAAAAATTAGCATCGTATTATATAAGTTCTCCATAAAAAAAAAATTGCAAAAAAAGGATCACACAATATTTTTGTGTAACCGACTCTGATACCAATTTGAAAAATCAAGGCAAGAATGCTCTAACACAACTTAAAGATAATGGAAGGTACTGATACTACTATAAGAATGAGGAAATAAATGTGCACGACAAGTATGTTCACAAACAAATATTTCAAATTTTAATCTCAATCAATTTATCTATTTTATCACATAAATGTATGTTTATGATAAAACGATAAAATTTATTGAGATTAAAATTTGGAATCTTTGTTTGTGACCATTCTTACGTGCATATTTTTTTTTGCATTCTCATAGTGGTATCAATGCCTTCCACTCGCTCTACGTGGTGTCCCAACATTCTTACCTTACTTTTTCATGACTTCCTAATAAAGTTGGTGTTCTAATGATTGCTTAATTCCATAAGTGGATCTCTTAATCTTGCACACATTGCTTTCTGAGACCTTTTCTGTGAATCCCATGGGTTGCATTATATAGATGAACTTGTCAAGATAATCATTCAAGAATGCAGTCTTGACATCTCTTTGTCAAACCTCTAAATTGAGAGAATCCATAATGGATAAGAGAATCCAGATAGACTTTATCATGGCCACTGGTGAGAAGGTTTCATCATAGTCGATCCCCTCATCTGAGTGAGTTATTTCGTAATAAGCCTTGACTCGAAGGTTTCCACCTTATCGTCTACCCAATTTTCTTATTATAAAACAATTTGCAAGTGATAGGTTTTATCCCACCTGACAAGCTATAAGTTCCCATACTTAATTAAAATGCATCTAATGTATCTCGATATTCATAGACATTACCCAAAGCTCGGCATCCTCGTCTTTGAGTTCCTCGTCATAATTTTTTGGATCCGATTTATATTCCCTTCGGACTTCACTGAAGTGCTCATCCATGTACACTAACCTATCAACTGATGTTAGATTCTCTCAATATGATGTGGATCCACATATCGTCCAATATGAGTGACATATGAATCCTGATCATTAGTAATACTCCCACTTCCAATAGGCAATATACTATCGATATCAGATTGTATTTCATCTTATAAAATGATCCTAAAGTAGTTACTTGGTCTTGTTCTCTTAGATCTTCCAAGATAATCTTGATCTTGATCTTCTGATCAATCACATAATCTTCCTCTCAGTATCGATCATTAGTGCTAACAGATACCCTTTGGTCCTTAGAATCATAAAATTTACCACCCTTAGTTACTTTAGGATAACCCACAAAGAGACATATATCTATCCTTGATTCTATCTCCACTGGCTCCTTCCACAACACGTGTTTTAGGAAATCCCAAATCTAGACATGTCCGAGACTAGGTTTGGACATAATCCATAATTCTTTAAGAGTCATTGAGATAGATTTAGAAGGAACTAAGCTCAATAAATATGTATCCATCTCAAGTGCAAAACCCCAAAAGGAACCCGACATATCCAAATAACTCATCATGGATCCAACCATGTCCAATAGAGTTGTGTTTTTTTTTCTTTTTGCTACACCATTTTGCTATGAAGTGCCCGGTGCAAAAAAATTGGGTTATAAAACCAAACTCTGATAAGTGATTCTTAAAATCTCCAAAAGGTATTCCCCTCAACGATCATAATATAGAATATGGATTAGTTTTTCGTGCCTATGCTCCACCTTAGCCTTTTACATGTAACTTAACAAAGGATTTAGACTTGTGGTATATAAGGTAAACATATCCAAACCTCGATTAATTGTCCATGGAAGTTTTGAAATACTCGTAGCCACATCCTTCTCATATTGTCATAGGCCCACACAAATCAGAATCAACTAGTTCCAATATATCTTTGTCTCTATAGTCCTTGGCTGTAAACAACCTCTTATTCATCTTACCCTCTAAACTAGATTCAAAGATTGAAAATGTCTACACTTCCAATGAACTCAATTGTCCATTTGAGACCAGTCTTTGTATCCTTTTTACATTCATATGACATAAGAGTAAGTGACAAAGATATGTTTGGTACATCTTAGAAAGCTTCTCTCTCTTTAGGTTATTTCTATTTAAGTTATTCAATTCAGTATTTAGTAGTAGTGGTGAGACAGGTCTTATAATATAAAATCCATTTTCTAATGTACCAAAACTGATAAGAGATTTTCCCTTTTTTTATAAAAACATCTTTATTAAAACAAACCAAATATCCAAAAATCATAAGCTTGGAAATCGAAATAAAATTTCTTCTAATGATAGGAACATAAAAGATATCTACGAATATTAACTTATTATTTTCACCAAAATTTAAAATTATTTTTTACCGCTACTACTATTGCCTTATGATGATCGCCTATGAAAATAAATATTCCTGGTTCCCTAAAACCCTGTAACAAATTGAAAACAAGATTGATGTCTCCCAAATCTACACACCATGTACCAGTAGATTTCACCACAAAACATGTCTCAATGATTAAGAATAAATTATTGTTTCCATTCTTTTTTGCTAAGAAGACTAGGAACTTATTCAAATGTCCTTGTTGTTAACAGATATAATAGTTGACTTACGTCTTCATACGTTCCCCTAGGCCTTAAAGTTCATATTGACCTCCCCATGTCATCCCTGAGACTTTCCTATCTTCTTCTATTTCCCGCTCAGGACAGAAGAAGATGGGAATTCTGTAAGTAATTGAGCCAAAGAGTAATCAAATTATTCATAAAATAGTTCAGGCAAAGATGTTTAAAAGACTTTGGTAGTGATTGGAGCAAAAAATCAACATGGTTTTCCCATCGATTTCAAATCCAAGGACCTTTAGCTCTCCTACGACGGACATCATCTTAAGAATATGCTCTCACATGGGAGTACCCTACGACATCTTGGTTTTGATCATTCTTTCCATAGGATATAACCTTGAGGCATGATTTAATCTATAAACGTGTCCTTCAAGTTCAAAATCATGTCATAAGCGGTCGACATATGTTGGCGTTGGTATTGCAACGCATTTTTAGAGGTTAATATGTAGCATCGAGCCATATGACTAGCCTTTTGACACCCTTGTTAGGCTTGGGCATCCCTTTCAGGTTCTCCGTCTGCAAGCTTAGAAGATCAGGTCTTAGTCAAAACAAACTTAAGGTCCTCAATAGTGAGGACAATGTCTAGGTTTATTTCAAGTATATATATTTCATTATAGCTAACTTGTTGCCATCTATTATTGAAACAAGTGGGTTGAATGAAGAACCCATTTTAAAATATGAGAATCATAAATTTTGAAAATCGAATTAAATTCAAAATTAACATGTGATAATTTAACTTTGCTTTAATTTTAAAGTAGCATCCCTCAACGCCATTTAAAAGAAACTCATTAAACATCCTAGTTCCCTTGTGGAGTGATATTTCTCCTTGGGAGCTTAAATCACCCCACCTTGAACTAGACAACTTTCGTCTTTCAATTATGTACTCCGGAGAGTTCAGGATGCTCTGTCCAATATAACTGAATATTCAGCGCCTTTTGGTCCCACAATTAATGATGATGTCTTCATTTTTATGGGGGTAACGGAATCCAAGGTATCCCCATACAAAAATTGTTCTAAATCATGATCTCGGACCTACTCACATAATTGTCACCCAATATGCGCGGATCATTTAATTCAATCTAATATCAAATCTCACGTATAGTAATCAAATCAACAATCATACATTTAATTCAATCTAATATCAAATCTCACGTATAGTAATCAAATCAGAAATCATACAAGCATCCCAATCCTCATAGTTCTTGGGATTAAGAATCTATGCACCTTTTGCAAATGGTAAGAGATTATTTAAGTCTGATTAAGACATCCCTTAGATTTAAATCTCATGAGTGGTCCTGCTTAATACATTCCTGGATATAGCAATCACATTCCTCTTCTAAACAACTATACAAATTCTAAAACCATGGTACAGGTTCCCTTAGTTTGAGATAAACTACTAGGATCCTATGAACACGATTTTGATAGGATGCTAGCTCCATATATACACTGTGACCCTTTCGAAGGCACTAGAACCGAAATTTTGGTCACTTATGATCAAGACAAGCCTAACTTACTGGAATTCCTACCAAGTACCATTGACCGACATACATATGAAATAATTAATTTAAAACATAAATATAAAAAATTCTCACAAACATTATTCGCATTTCAAAATGAACAGGACAATCCTTTATTAATCAAAATTAATTGTCTTTACATGGTTTTAAGAATAAAACCCCCATAGGGCATTCAATTGATATTTTTTCTAGCCAGTTGGGTTGCACCACTTGAAATATATATCATTTGTCTCCATACAAAAGTTATATATATACTCATGCATTTCCTCCTTATTTCAAATTGATTTTAGAGCTGAACTTTTATAAGAAAACAAAATAAAAATGTTCATTTTTCCAAGAGTATTTTCTTAGTTCATCTCATGTGTGTGTTTCAAGTTTTTTGATTTATTCTTGAATCCTCGAAAGTAAGACTTTCATACTCTAGGTAGTTTGAAAAATCACTTTCGAAAATAGTTTTTTTCTTAAGTGTGGTCTTCTTTCAATCTTAGAAAACAAATTTGTGAGTTTTTAGAGAAACCAAACCTTTCACTACATATTTTAAATTATAGGATATGCTCACACATCCTAGTTAGAGTCAAAGGTTACTCAGTGGTGTGGGGGGATAATATGAACAACTCGAACAACTCAGATCGGATAAATACCGGACCATAATAAATGGGAAGAGGATCACAATTAGAGATAATCATAAATATGATTTCTACCTGCGTGGATCTCGGGAAGAGATGATCACAATCAAGCGGCAGCTTCATCAACATGTAAGGGAAGCCCTATATGGATCCATCTCTTCCTACCCAATAAGTGGAAGGAATCGCTACATGTAATTCTTGTTATTAGAGAAAAGAGTATAATAAGAAAAGTTAAACACCCCATGGACGTAGGCCGGTGTCGGACCATATAAATACATGTCTTGTGAGATTGGTTTCTTTTTTTGTTTGGCACTAAGTCTTTAGGATTATTATCTATGGGATAATTACACATACAATTAGCGTCGTCTTTGGGAAATGAGTTTACTCTCCTTAAATCAGTTAAAGCTAACAAACAACCATATCTCACCACATAGCGCACCTCTTCCATTCAATGGACAATAGCAGGGCGGACTGCCATCACATAGAGTGAGGTCTAAAATCCACCCCAACAGGAGTCTAGGCACTCCTCCTGCATGTTATCTCCCCAAAAGAAACACTCTGAGAAAATAAATGAGCAGCTTGGATCCACTCAGATCTCACAGTTGGTCGATACGTACGAACAACGAATCCACCAGAAGGAGGAGGCCACACGCCTCAAGGATGAGGAAAATCCATGTCTTTAGCGACATCAATAAAGGATGGAGAAGAACTCCATGGAGACAACTGGAAGAGACATAGTTAGACACCTAGTCCTCAGGAGAGAAGAACTCGCAACCGAGAAAGGAGTTTGCATTGTAATAAAGAGCACTCCAAGCACGAGAGTCATTTGATGAGATGACATCAAGAGGAGGGACATTATATACATGATATCTGTAATCTCATTAGGAAAGAGATGGATCAACACCCCGCTAGTTGTGGGGCTAGAACCACCAAGGAATTAGCCAGAAGGACCTTCATCACCCAATTATAGTTCCCTTTTTTTAAGGGAGATTGAGCGTAAGAATCCCCAAAGAAGTTTACACCTCTGAGGTTCAAACTTTATGATGGAAAGATTGACACCATTGACCACGTGCATCAATACACGTAGGCTATGACCTTATGGAATCACAATGATGCTCTTATGTGATGTATATTCCCCTCGAGCATGGGGATATATTAAGAAAAGTAGTTTGAAAAATTCCATATAAGT
Source organism: Sambucus nigra (assembly GCA_949130495.1). Lineage (NCBI taxonomy): Eukaryota > Viridiplantae > Streptophyta > Magnoliopsida > Dipsacales > Adoxaceae > Sambucus > Sambucus nigra. The sequence goes on from OX422209.1 coordinate 617,836,047, forward strand.
CAGTCAATAATTTTAAGTAACTCGTTAAATCCTTCACTGCTCGCTTTATCAAGTGCATATGATGAGGAAGAAGCCCCGAGAAATCTTGCAGTATTACACTAGGCGATACTAGGAGACATACAACGAGGTTTAGGACTAGTCGAAACAGGTCGTTGTAGCCTCATTCAATATATGTTTGCCCAGAAGCTTTATGTTACATTATTCCCTCACCAAGAAGGAGGCAGATACTATCGAAGACCTCCTGTCTCGCATAGAAAATGCTCCGAGGTGGAAGATCTGGTAGCCATCGCTCAGGGTAACAATGTATGCTCAAAGGCAACCAAAGGCAGTGACAGAGAAAACACCCCCATGAGGGTGGAAAAAGGCAGAACATACGATTTAAGAATAGGGACAAGGCAGTCCCTGCCAAGGCTTTCCAAACAATCAATACCGTGTTAAAGGAACCAATTTATAAGATCTTGAGTGAAACTAAGGACCATCGATTCCTTAAGTGGCCAAAGAAGATGGGGAAGACCCAACAAAGAGAAATAGCACAATTAAGTGTGCATAACACAAGGAGAATGGGCACGAAATAGAGAACTATAAATCCCTCCAGTCCCATCTGGAATAATTGAAATAAGTTGGCCATCTAAGTGACTATGTAGAAAAATAAAGGGGACAAAGTCATAATCAACATTGACCAGAAGCTACATAAAATCCTATAAGAGGAATTAGGATGCCAGATCCCTATCATTCATGGTGCCTCAAGTCCCAAGCATATCTAAGGCAATGCCATTTGGATGGAGCTCAATAAAGTCACTGTGGTGATGGAGCCCTTCCAAATCAACCATGCCAAGAGTCCAGTGGGAAAGTGTCGATGCTCCAAAAACATAAATTACAACCATGTATATACTTTATGGAGGATGACCTGATCAGAGTTAGGACTCCACATCATGATGCACTAGTAATTACCCCCAGGATTACAAACTGGGAGGTGGATAAGTTACTAGTTAATCAGGGAAGCACCTCTAAGGTTATGTATTTTGAGTTGTTCAACAAACTTAATCTCAAGATGGAAGACTTGAAAGATGAGACTGTTCTTTTGGTTGGATTCACTGTAAAGATGAGTATGCAACTGGGAAAGGTGATTCTTCTTGTCCTCACTAGCAACATCTCGAACGTAATTGAGTTCTTAGTTGTGGACATTGATTCTCCTTATAATGACATACTTAGAAGTGGATGGTTATACTTTATGCAAGTTATCCCCTCCAATTACCACCAGAAGCTTAACTGAATCACAAACCATGGGATAATGGATATTATATGAAACTAGGTTATTTCTCGATAATGCTTTATTACTTCTAATAAGTCTAAATAGGAGAAAAAAATGAAAAAGAGATCTTCTTCTAGGAAGCTAAGGATGGAGCCACATTATCCATATAGTAACAAAAGTATGGTAGACTGGGAGTACAATAGACAAGGGTGGACCCTAAAGATAGGGTGAGAAACCATTGTAAGAGGTAGTATTCGATGATTCTCGTCCAAAGAAAAAATTCATAATTAACAGCTCGCTTACTGATCAAGAAAAAGAAGATTTGATTTCTTTACTAAAGGAAAATCAATATGGGTTCTCTTGGCATCCATATGATATGTCTTGGATCAGTCCTGAAGTCATGTGCAATCAATTTCATGTGGATCCAGTGTATCCGTCGATGACACAAAAGGCTCGTTAAACTACCCTAAAAAAAGTAAGGCCATGGAAGAGGAGGTAGGGAAACTTAGGGTGGTAAGGTCCATTAAAGAAGTTCAGTTCCCAAAATGGCTCCCGAATCCACTAGTAGTGAAGAAAAATATTGGAAATTGGAGAGTATGCATATACTTCACCAACCTCAACAAAGCTTATCCTAAAGACAGTTTTTCTTTACAAAAGATTGGCCAATTAGTCGATAACATAGCCAGTCACGAACGAATGAGTTTTCTGGATGCATATTCAGGGTAACATCAAATACCCTTATTTAACCCTAATCAATATAAGGCCTCATACATCACAAATCTATACATGTACTGTTACAATGTCACGCCTTTTGGCCTCAAGAATATAGAATCTACTTATCAGTGATTTGTCACCAAAATGTTCAAAAAACAACTAGGAGACACCATGGAGGTTTATATTGATGACATGGTTGAGAAAGCATAAATTTGTCCACCTGCAGGACTTGATAGAAATTTTTAGTATCCTTAGATACTACAGGATAAAGCTCAATGCAGCTAAGTGCTCCTTCGAGGTCAAATTCGAGAAGTTCCTTGGGTACTTGGTCAATAAAATGGGGATTGAGATCAACCCCGAACAAATAGTGATAATAAAAAATGTTCAGCCTTTAAAGATGCTTCTCGATATCCAAAGGTTAACAGGAATGTTGTCATCTCTCAATCGATTCATCTCCAAGTCATCCGAAAGATGCCGACCATTTTTCTAATTGTAATAAAAGGAAAAGGGTGGCCTACTCGGGAATGAGGAATGCTAAAAAGACCTTAATTAAATCAAATCATACCTAATCCAACATCCTCTTCTTTCAATCCATAATCCAAGGGACCCCAGTTACCTTTATCTGGAAGTATCTAGTTACACAGTCTGCTCAGCCTTGATATGAAAGAATAAATGGGTACTAAGTTCCTAGTTACTATGTCAGTGAACAACGCTACTTTCCACTTGGACTACTATTTGGTCATTGCTTAAAGCATTATTTTGAAGATCACTTAATCATAGTCATCGCCTCTTTCTCGCTCAAAGCAATCCTTAGGAAAGATGACCTATCCGGACGGATGTCTAAATGGTTGGTGGAGATTGAAAGGTTTGGTATCCACTATTAACCAAGGACTATGATCAAAGGACAAGTATTGAAATACTTTATTGTCAATTTCACGAGAACATGAGGGGCCAACAATAAGGGGTTATTCGATTAGTCAATCAACCAAGATTTTGACCAATCTAAAAGTCGGACACTCTATATAGACAGTGCCTCTAACTCAAGGGGCAAGACTGGGAGTTTTAGTTATTTCTCCTAAAAAGACCATAATTGAATAAGAGATCAGACTTCACTTCTAAAAATGAAGTCAAATATAAAACCCTTATCGTCAGGTTGTGAAAAGCCTTCTCTTTGGGTGCGGGCCACCTCAACATATATTTTGACTCAAGGCTGGTATCCAACAAAGTGACGGGAGACTTCAATGCCAAGAACGAGCGCATGTCAATGTACTAGTAGGTCGTCCAAGACTTAATTTCTAAGTTCGAAAAGATCCACATTCAATAATTCCCCTAGTGGATAACAGTCATGTCGATACCTTAGTCGTTTTGGGGTTAATAATGGACTCTGATCTTAAAAGAACCACTGAAGTAGAATTCTTCACTCAGCCCAATATTACAAAATAAATATTCACCGAATAAGTCCTCATCTCTTGGATAATTCCATGTTAGATGGATCCGATCATAACTTATTTGCAAGAATATGTCTACAACCGACAAGAAATAAGCCCATCAGGTCAAGACAAAAGCTACCCATTTCTACCTATCACATGAAGGAAAACTCTATAGGAGGTCTTTCCTAAGACCCTACCTTTAATGCATGCACACAAGTGATGTCAACCATATCTTATGTGACCTTGATAACTGTATTTGTAAAAACCACACGATAGGAACATCTTTAGAATTTAAAGCCACCAAAAAGCATATTAGTGGTTATATATGTAGAAAGATACAGTTTCTTACGTCAGAAAATGCAAAAAGTATTTGAAGTTATCTCTCATTCTCTACTAATCGGCCAGTGACTTGAGGTCACTAATTGTCGCATGGTCATTCTCTCAATGGGGTTAGGACATTGTAGGCCCACTACTTACAGCACCAAGAAATCATAAGTATCTACTAGTTGGCACACTTTATTTCATAAGATGGAATTAAGTAGAGCCATTAGCAAACATTAGAGATACTGATATAACTAGTTTCATCTAAAGGAACATCGTGACTCGCTTTGGCATGCCAATAACAATCCACAGATAATGGAACACAATTTGAAAGTGAGCTATTACAAAAAAAAACTATGACAATCACAACATCAATCACCACTTCAGCTCAGTAACCTGCCCTCAAAGCAATGGGCAGGTCGAGGCATCCAATAAGGCAGTGCTCAATGTCATGAAGAAAAGGCTCAATGTCATGAAGAAAAGACCGAAGAAGGCAAAAGGTTCTTGGGTCGATGAACTTCTCCATGTCCTTTGGGCATACCAAACTACGCCCAGAAGATCAATTGGGAAAATGCCCTTCATTTAAGCCGATGGAATGAAAGTCGTTATCCCTCTGGAAGTTAACTTTATAACCATGAAGATCATAGTTACCGATGAAGATCTTAATGGAGAAATTAGCAGGGAACTCGACCTAGCCAGTGAACGATGGGGAAAAGTTTTAATCAAAATATCTTATTACCAACATCAGTTTTCCAAGAAATATAATAAAGGTGTCAACCCATGAAGATTTCAGATTGAAGATTACGTCCTCAAAAAATGCTCAATAGTGCCAAGAAGTCTTTAGATGGAAATTTAGGTCCTAATAAGGAAAAACTGTTAAAAATCATTAAATATGATCATTAAGGAGCCTACCATTTAGAAACAATAGATGTAAATGATATTCTGAGATCCTAGAATGCGGTAAATCTTATGGGGAAAAAATTCTAGCAAATTTATTTCTCGCAAATTTTAGATTTTTTTTTATTCTTGGAATAATTTAAGTTCATAAGATCAAGTTCAATTAGTGCAATTAACTTCATTATTGTTCCATCATTTTTTGAAATGGTATATCATCTCTTTTTTTATAGATCATCATTATGTCTAATCAATTATTAATCATCGACGTGAATGCCTTAGTATGATTACACTTAATCAGAATCTCAAGGTTAAATGGTTTTGTTATGAAAAACACAAAAACATCAAGAATTTACCAGGTAAGAAAAAGACCTAAGGGGGATACCGAGGCACTAAACGTCCCGACTTTAGTAAACTAAAAATCCTAAATGGGTGGACAGCCCTACAACCATGTGTATTTTTTCCAAAGTTTGGTGTAGGCCTAAGATTGTATGACAACACAATCTAAAAGGTAAGATAGACAATAAAAACATGTTCGGCAGAAGAAATGGAAAATGTTGAATTAACTAAGAATTTCACAAAGCAATCATTTTAAAAAAATCTTATGCATCAATAGAGTTACAAAATATAGTCCCAAGAACAACGTTCACCCTTGACAAGCCATCATCTTGGCAACTGTGACCCTTCATTGATTACCAGGATCTCGCCTAAACTCATCGTTGATGTCATATTCTGACAAGTAATCTTTATCCAGCTAAAAGGGAACAGTGTCATAGGGATCCATCTCTCATCACTCCCAAATGAAAGATAACTGTAAAAAGGGCACTCCACTTGGTACTAATACCAAAGATCATAGTCTTTTTGAACCTTCATAATAGTTAGGGCATTCAGCCAACCACTATTATATGCCACTTGTTTGGCTTCATCCAGCATGGGGAGGCATTCACCCATACGTAGCGGCCCAAACTGCATGAGGACCCTTCATAAAGAGTTATTTCAACTTCATTTTATCATGACGAAGGCCCATCTTAATCTCACCCACTTTCTTTGAGTCCACCTCAGCTTTGCTAAACCCCTCATTGAGAGAAATATTTTTGTTCTGCAGCCACTCCACAACATCATCGATGACCCTAACATCACGTTATAAACTGACAGACAAATGAGACTGGTCATCAAAATCACTAGTCATTTTTTGAAGAGATCTTCGAATATAGATGAAACCCCCATGAGCCTGACTACTGGCTTCCAGACCAAGTACTAGATCCGCGTCGTTAATTTCTGAAATAAGCGGGATCTCTGCAGTTATATTTTTATCTATAAGAATCAAGAGAACATCATTCAAGAATAAAAAGATATGATTTCAAAGTGTGGAGGCTTTTCACTACATCAAAAAAGTGGGGCAAGCCTTTACAAACATTCAAAATATAAGAATATAAGGACTTTTTATCTAAGTTAATACTAACTAACTTTGACCCTCTTTTTCCTTCACTTGCTCTTAAAGATTTGGGTTTTGCCTTGATCGGCACCCACCAATTCTTTATTAGACACAGCCTATGTTTGATCACTACCGAAGCCTTATCTCATTTTTCCTCCCTTTGGTGGAGAATTTGGATTATTCCCCCGAGATAACTCGAATTTCAAAGGGATATTGGTGTTGACCGAGGCCGCATCCCTGACTTTCTTAAAATTTGACTTTTTAATGAAATCCAATTGTTTATTGTACAGGGCAAAGTTCTCCATGTACTCATGATCAAAGGCCCTTTAAGGGCCCAATGGGAAAAATCTAGCAAAATCTTCAATCAATAAGTCTTTCTAAGAGTAGGAAAGCACAATCTCAAGCCATGAACAACCAACTCGGTAGACCAACTCACTTCTTAACCTCTCCACCCCATTCAAACTGCAGAGATTTAGGGGAAATTATGGGGGAATATTCGGAACAGATCGAACAACTTGGGCCTGTTAAATACTGAGAAAGAGATTTCGTTTAAATAGATATTATATTACGTTATGCATGCATAATTCAATTTTTAACAAAATTTTATCTTGAATAATAATTAGGTGTGTCTTCCATATAATGTCCAAATTAATTATGCCAAACCAAGAAAATAATCAAACCAAACAAACGTACGAAGAAGATTAAGGGAAAATTCCTTTCAGGCAAAACCTATATTTCAGTACTGTAAAGAATTCGACAGACTCAATAACTTACAGACTACTTAGAGATCCGCTAAGTATGATGCACAGTCTTCAATTCTTTAGCAGATAATAGTCCAGCAACGTCCACGAGAAGCAGTCATCCCTTGGTATCCACTGATTAGCCTCAGGATACAATATCCTATCTTCTTCAGCCGTAGAGCCTCGGCTCTACAAATAAGAAGTAGAGTAAACTATACAAGGGTTTGATGTAAAGTGTATGAAACTTGGGTTTGAATAAACTCAATAAATCATATATATTATGAATGATCTGTAAAAAAAAGTAATTTTCTAAAACACAATGATGAATACTTTTGGGACAGATATTGGGAATTCATTTTTGTCAAAAGTCGTGAGAAAAACCTATCAAAATAGTTTTTTATTGAAAAATATTAATTTTGAGGTAGCGGTCTCGTTTGAACTAAAATGACATATCATTCGAAAGAAAACACCAATTTTGTTCTAACGAGATTAATTCTCGTTCGAATGATAGCCCATTCAGATTTTTCACATAAAAAATTCAAAAATGATGTTACAAAAAACACCATGAGTTTATAATAAGATAACCACATCGTGAAAACGAAATGAATGGGTGTGAACAGATTTGATAGGAAAATCAACTCAATCATGTCATGTGTACACGATGCATAAGTGTACTCCTGACGAATGAACATCAAAATAGTCCTTAGGTGTAAATTTTTTGAATTTAGATGACATCGTCTCAATCATATCAACAAATCAAAGTATAAATGATTTCCATACCAATAACGTCCAAAACAATGAAATAAATTTTCATGACTTTCAAGGACGTGCAAATCGTTATAAATTCCATCCAAACTCCCTCATTAAAAGATAATGCTTTTTATTTTTCTTATGAGGTGATGAAACTAAAACCTAGAGGGTCTTTTTAGCATATTTTTCTTTTTATTGCCTCCCAATTTTTTGGGGCTGTTTTAAACCTTATTGGACCCCGGATAATTTTTAATTCCTCACTTTTTAGTTCCATTTAAACGGTGGCTTTTTCGCAAAGGAAAAAAATTAAATATCTTTCAGGGCCCTTTTCCGTTTTTCAAAATAAAACACCCAAACGGTATATCATACACTACTTTTTGTCAACTTTTATCGTATTTGGTTCGTTGTATAGACAAAATTCAGATGGAAACACTCAACCAACATGTGATAGACAAGCACAAAAGTCAAACAAATCCGTGCATGAGCGCAATAAAGGACAAATGAGTCAAACGTGTAGGTAGCAACACTATATATCATCTCAAAAACTCCAAACTTTGCAAAGCACATAAATGACACAACATATTGCCTCAAAACACTATCAAATAGTCACATGGATAAATGGAATGAAATTGTGACTCTGTCATCATAAGTGTTTATCTATAAACGGTGTAAAACAAAATACAAAACTCTTTTTAGATTTTTTCAAAAATTTTATCAAATCAAATGAAAATATTTTTGTATTTTTCGAAAAAGATCCCAAAAAAATATATGAATGGACAAACAAAAAGTATACATGTCATAACACTAGCAAGAATATATCAAGAAGCACAACTAGCGTATGACAAACATGCAAACACAATCATTTATAAGATATAGTAAGAGAAGAATCATGTTCAAGCAACGAGAAATCAACAAGTCTCACATTTAGTGCCTCTAAAGTGATTTACTAACCCAAATAGGTGTGCAATGACGCATGGGGGTTACGGGAACCATAGGAACACTAGAGTTTTAACTTCCTAGGACCTTTTCGAAGATCGAAACAAAACTCCTAAGATGAACTTTCCTACCACAATATGAATATGTGTAAACGGGGTGAACGGTGACCCTCTAAAATAAACTATGGTTTTGGCTATAACACTCGAAGCATGAGAACAAGACGAGCCATTACCATCACTACACAAACTACTCGAGTCTTTCAAATCATTTGTCAACTTTAAAATTTTAGACTCAAGCAAAGAATTAGACTCTTCCAATTTGAGGGACTCCTTTTTCAAATCATCAATCAAACCTAAAAGGTTATCTCGCTCACTCTCAATTAGAAAAAAATTTATCCCTAAAAGCCTTTCAACGTGCCGTAAAATCATTAATTAAACAATTATACTCAATGGAAAAAATAGGAACCCTAGAATTTTTAAAGTCCTCCAACTCTTTTTCTAAAACAAGGACTCTATCATCACTCTTCTTTTTGGACAATTTTAAAGCATTAAAATCCTCGTCCAATGAAACTAATTTTTCACGATTAAAATCTCTTTGACTTTGAACCGTTTACAAAATATCCATCGCGGATTTAAAACGAGAATTTCTTTTTCCAAAACTTCAATTCTTTTCGCAAACGTCAAATTCAAACTATTTAAATCGTTAAAACTTTGACTTGTGTTAGTAGGAGGGGGCAACGAATTACCAAAGTGTTCCATTGGAAAATTTTGATTTTTCACAAAATAGATTGTTCTAAAAAATCAATATCACACAATTTATGTGAAAAATAGGAATACGCGATAAATTAGCGCAACCTGCTCTGATACCAATTTGAAAAGGCACTAATGCCATGTGCGATACTGATTCAAATCGACTTGTAAAATTCCAATCACAAACTTATTTAATTAGTGTCAATTTTAGAATCAAATTAATTCAGCCCACAAACTCAAATATCTACGTGCGTGCATGTGTCAAACCAACATAAATAAAACATGCGACACGGAATTCAGAAAAAAATTCCCGAAGGGAAAAACATTTTTATTTCACTATAATTGCAAATTCCAACTTACACGGTTACAGTGAAATACAGTTAGTTGACACACGAATACCCGCAAGCATCGATCGGCGTCGTCAGCAATGAATTACGCGCAAAAATCCACAAGAACCGTAGTCCTATCTTTAGCCCAGGAACACCGCAGCACCCCCTATGAACCGCAGTCCAAATCAACAAAGATCCACATGAAGTGAACCTCAAAGACCTCAGTCGTAAATCAACAAAGGAATTTCCTCAAGTGTTCCTCAATGACCCGCAACCATATGATGTAGAAAATGCTTCCACAAAAATATGAACACCAGCAAGATTGTGTTCTAGGGTTACAAAAGATTCCCAAAAGTACATGGAATTTTTGGTGAATCAAAACTGAGTTTTTGGACTAAAAAATATGAAGACTTATTGAATATGGACTCTCATAGATGTCTCCCAAAGTCTTGATCAAATACACCACCAAAATAGGTATATATAGGATTTTAGAAAAACTGAGGCGGCATAAAATTTATCAGGTCCGGACTGGTTCGAAAAGGATTACCTGATCGGTTCACCATCCAGATTGGTTCATTATCGGATTGGTCTGGTCTGAAGTCTTTTCCTGTATAAAAACGTCATCCAGATCGGTTTGTTTTCTTCTTTTAACGGATCGATCCAGAAAGTAAAAAATTCATTCTTCTCCCTTTTTTTGTTTTAAAATACTTGCTTGGTTTATAAAACCATTTTAGTAAAAAATTCCCAATACTAAAATTAAACTTTTAAAGAACTTAAAACCCAACCTTACCAAAGTTATCTTATTGAGGCTTTGTTGAAGATTTATTGACATTCGGATCCATCTTGATGCGTGTATGCTCTTGAACATTCCTTCGATGTTTGTAGCAGTATACGAAATATTAACATGTTAGCGGACATGAGAAAAATATCCTTTCAACACTTTTTTGTGTGTGTCGTTAATCTTTTAGTCTCCTTTTGCAAATGTGGAATTTTAACGCAAAGATAATTTCTCTCTTTCGTAGCTCCTTTCCATTGCTTAATATATAACAATATTTTTCAGGAAACGAAATCCGAGCAATGGTTCTTACAAGCACAACTTATCTCTTTTTATATTTGGTTCGTTATTAAGCACGATTGAGATGAGATCACCGTATTCAACACATGATAAGCATGTATAATGTTCAAAACCTTCGTGCACGTGTGCAATAAAAGTGATAAAGTGTCTAGCATGAAGAAAGTAATCACCAATGATCAATGAAATGTTTTCCACACATTATTAAGCATACTAAAGAAACAAAGCTATGTCCAAAAACACCATGAAAAAGTCACGTGAATCGATGGAATGTTGGAGTGATCCAAATATCTTAAATGTACATCCATATACGGGAGAAATAAAAATAAAAAAAAAAATTGTCTTTTTCAAAAAAATTATCTAAACTAAAATCCTTTTCAATTTTTGTAACTTTTTCTTAAATATTGAAAATCTTTTTGGATTTTTCAAAATATATCAAAAGAATGTAAACACAAAGAAATACAATCTAGAAATAGGGATATAAGATATGATCATTATAAACACCCTATACTAGAAAAAGTACCTGAATTCAATCAACGGAACAAATACCCAAAGACTTTCTAAGATTCTCGAATCTAAGTGCATCAAAGGTTTCGTGAAAATATCAGGTAATTGACATTCTATGCTCACAAAGCTCAAGGATACTACCACTCGTATTATCACATAAAATACTCATTATGCCTTGGGGGATCCCATAATCTTCCAACATTTGCTTCATCCATAAGATTTGTGTGTAATAACTCCTAGTGGTTGTATACTCAGCCTCCGTCATGGACAAAGATATGGAGTTTTGATTCTTTCTCAATGAAGATATAAGAGAACTCTCAAAGTAAAAAACATCCACTCGAGGTGATTTTACAACCATCAATATCCCCGGCCCAATCGGCATCCGAATAGGCAGATAAACGGTCATCGATATCAAAGGAATACCAAAAAATGTTGGAAAGAGTGTCACTCACGTATCATGCTCCTATAAATGATTTGCTTTACATCCTTACCCAAAGCATCTTTGAGAAGCTTATTTGATGTACTCATAAGGGTCTGTGAGTTCTTAGCAGAGTTTCAACTTCTTCATTTGGTACTTAACATACATGGATTGAGATATGAATATACCATCCTCAATTTGATGCTCCTAAAGACCTAAGAATAATATAATCGCACCAAACATTCTCATATCAAACTCGCTCTTCATCTCCTTCTCAAAAGTGTGAGCATGTTGGTAGCACAAGGATCTAAATACTATATCGTCCGCACAGACTTGGGAAACCAAGATAGAAACACTCTTTTACCTCACAAATAATGCCATATCCACTCTCCCTACTTGAAGTTATGAGCTAAAAGATAAGAAGTGAGCCTCTCGTACAAAGTACGGGGTGCTTGCTTCAAACCATAAAGGGACTTTTTAAGATAAAACACGCGTCCTGGGTGCTTTGGGTCTTCAAACCACTTTGTTGTTCCACTTACACTTCCTCCAGTAAAATACCATTAAGGAAGGAACTGTTGACCTATATTTTATATAACTTAAAGCGTAGATGACATGCTATGGCGAGTAGTAAGAAGATGGACTCAAGATGAGCAACAATAGTGAATGTCTCATCAAAGTCTACACCCTCAATCTGTGTGTAGTCTTGAGAGACCAACCTATCCTTATTGTGAACTATGGTACCATTATCATTCATCTTATTTTTGTAAATCCAATTGGTACTTATGATATTAGTCTCTCTAGGTCGGGTGACTAACTCCTCGACATCGGTCTTACAAAACTGAAGAACCTTTTCTTGCATAGTGAATATCCAATGCTCATCCTTGAGTGTTTTTTTTCACATTCTTGGGCTCGACTAAGGAGGTGTAGCAAAGGGATTTAACAACATTCATAAGTTAAGTGTGAGTGTTAACACCTAGTGTCGGATCACCAAGTATAGAAGAAGGTTCATAACACTTTCGATACCCAAAACGGAGTATCCTGTAAATCATGTGTCGATTCCACCGAGGTAGTATGAGGAATGATGGGGTCATCACCAGGGGTGACTCGCCCTCACACTGAGGCCTAGGATCAATAGACATTAGCGGCTCAGTGTCTTTAATCTTGACATTTATTGACTCCATAACCTTAGATCTTGCAAGGTTAAACACCCTATAAGACCTACTCAATGATGAATAACCTAAAATATCCCCTCGTCCCTCCGGGAGTCAAACTTTCGAAGTGCTCTCTATCTCTCAAGATGTATCAAATACTCCCAAAAACATAAAAATACGTTAGGTTGGGTTTCTTCCCTATCCATAACTCATTTTTCATATGTAACATGTGCAGACGAAGATATACTCTATTCATAGTATGGCATGTGGTACTCACCGACTCTGCCCAAAAATGTCTAGGCATATTTCTCCCAAAAAGCATGGATCTAGCCATCTAGTGTATCATCCAGTTCTTCCTCTCAACAATGCCATTTTGTTACGAAGTATAAATGGCTAAAAATTCTTATTTGATGCCCACTCTATTATAATAACTATCCATTACTTCTTCTTCAAATTCAATGCCATTGTCACTATGTATCTGATTAATAATGACATTGTATTGGTTTTATAAGACACGGCATTCGGTTATTAGGAACTCAATCGCATCTAACTTTTATCTAAGAAACCCCATAATAGAGTATCTCCAAAAGTCATTGACCATCACGAGAATGTATCCCTTACTAGCTAAACTCACCGAACGAGTAGGACCTAAAAGATCGATGTGAATCAATTGCAACACACATGAGGTGGTAATGGTATTCAACTTCCCATAGGGACTTCGAATTTGTCTTCCTTATTGGGAAGGTGCATAAACCGAGGAAGTTGTTTTCTCATATGATGGTATGTCACGAACTAGGTCCTTTTTCACTAATCTCTCAAGATCTCTAATGTTCACATAACCTAGTCATTGATGCCAAAGGTCCATAGATGAGACTGTGGCATTTTTGCACACAAAGGAGGACTTGGGAACAATCCCCTAGCAATTATCTTTGGTCCTCAGTCCTTTTAGTAATTGTTCATCAGATTGATCATATACGTTACATTCGGACCGATCAAACTTTATCGTACAACTGGCATCGCACAATTGGCTTATGCTAATTAAGTTTTCTTTTAACCCTTCTATGTACAACGCATTGCCTAGTTTATAAAATAAAGGCATCTCAACATAACCACATCCTAAAAGGATAGACCTACTCTCATCTCCAAATGTGGCTTTTCATTCCTTCCAATCCACAAGGTTGGTAAAAAATGAATTGTCACTGATCATGTGCTAAGAGCACCCACTATCAAAATACCATTATGTAGTATTTTGAACCTTGAGAGAAACATAAATAATAAGGGCTCTATCCTCTTGCATAGGTACCTAAATGGAGGTAACCTTTTTTTCCCTTATCGTTGTTGACTCTAGTTATAGCATTAGAAGCATTATCAAAAGGCATATTCATCCTTTAAACCTCTTCCACTAAGCTTTTCAAAGTCGCAATTAGGAACTCAACTTTCTCTCAAAGACTATCAAAGTTTCTATAGCGGTGCGTGGGAGTATCTATATATTGATTTCTCCCTAACTTATAGCAAAATTTCCTAAGTTAACCTCTCCTTTGGAAATGGGTGCAAATATAGACTTATGGGGGTTTACTTTGATTCTCTTTACTAGGTTGAACTCTGTTTTGTGATTTAGGTCAAGGATCATACGGATCTACCATAAATTTAGGAACCAATTTCGGTGCGGTATGGGAAGTGGATGCACCATCATAACATATTCCTTGCCACTTCCTAAATCCTAAAGTAACCTCTAACTCCCGAGCATGCTCGATATTTTTCTCGAGTTGGGATACAAGGGCTTCAAGTTTTATTTGAGTTTCCAATGAAGCTTAAATATCTCTCATAAGACTAGTCAGTTTCTTGGTCAAGTAACCATTTTTCCTCTCTACTAAAATTACTTTCTCTACCAAAGAAACTCTCACAGAGGACTAGCTCTCTCTCGACTCTGTCCACTCTTTCTCTAAAGCTAAAACTATAAACACTAAACCTTTCTTTTTCTTTTTTGTTTTAAAGGACTTAGATTAAAGCTCGACATAAATACGTTGAATGTCACTCTCTCCCTAACTCAAAATGTCATCTATCCCACTCTCTCTGGAATGAGTAGACTCACTGTTGAGTTCATCGTGATTAGAAACTTCTTCATTGACATGAGCTGTGCTCGATGTACTAACATGACTTACCATGAACGCGGTGAAGTTATGTCCTTTCGGGCAAAATCTAAATTTTATCACTATAAAGAATTTGACATACTTGATCAATTATATAATACTAAGATAACTACTAAGTATAATGCATAGTCTTCAATTATTCAATAGATAAGTCATAGTCCATAACCGTCCACAGAAATCGATCTTCCCACAGTATCCACTGATCATCCTCAGGATGTAATACCCTATATTCTTGAGTCGTAGATCCTCGACTCTGCAAATCATCAGTAGAGTAAACCCTACAAGGGTTTGATGCAAAGTGTATGGAACTTTATTTTGAACAAAGTCAACAAATCATATATTAGGATGAACGATTTAGAAAAGACTCATTAGGCGGGGAGTTCGATATGGCCACGGTGCCGCCGCATTCCTGATGTCCATAATGGAAGTGATTTTTGTCTCATTGTGCTTGGGAGATGAGATGATCCGAGGATCAGTGATTTTCAAAGTTTGTTAGGAACACATAAAGGGGTTGGGCCTGGTTGATATGCCGGATCAAACAACTACCGGCCATATTAACACTGTTTCAGGTGTTTATCAAAAACACAAAGATAAATGATTTTGTGATAGATATTGGGAATTCATTTTAGTCAAAATTCTTGAGAAAGACGTATCATGGTAGGTTTTTATAGAAAAACATGAATTTCAAGGCGACGGTCTTGTTTGAAAAAAAAATGGCATCTCGTTCAAATGAAAACACCAGTTTCATTCTGACGAGATTAATTCTCATTTTAACGACAACCCATTCTTGTTTGATCAACCTTCTAATGAATTTAATTCTGTTAAATAGAGCACAACTCGTCCAATGGTCGTTCTAAGCTCGTTCCAACGAAAAGGGACTTTCATTCTAACAAGATCTAAATCTCGTTTGAATGAGATTAAAAAAATTATTTTTAAAAATCGTTTCATAAAAATGCCTCGATGTAAAAAATAATCATCCTAGAATATAATTTCAATGAGAAATAAAAATCACAAGTCGTATATCTCAATAAAGTGCTTGAACGAAAATGGTCAGTTCGTTCGAATGACCTAAAAAATTATGTTTTTCTTAAAAAAACATTTTCTTATATAAAATGCGCTTAAATAATATTATAAAATAACACCCAACTGATATACCAAGGATAAAAAATATACGCATTCATACCTCGTGAGATCCTTAAATGTTGAAGACAAAACGTGTTACAAAATATGACATGATGATGTAGATATTGAACTTGGTCGTGCGGTCTTCAATCAAACACGTCAAAGGCTTAGAAGGATAAACCAATGCAAGTCATAACCTATTACTCGAAGGCTTTGTACAAACGAAATTAAGCCAAAATACATACAAATAGACTATATCGGAAATTTATCCTTGCATAATTTATCTTTTATTGGGTAGCTATCTTTGAGAGCTCTCACTCTCAGCTGGTATCAGAGCGGGTCATATTGTTTTAGGGTTAATACCATATAGTATATTCTTTATTTTATGATATGTATGGTGATTCGTCTCTCCAAACTCCACCTCTTTATGGTAGCAACTGTTCCTCTTGGAAAATGTTATACCCTTTATTTTTTTTAAATATATGTGAGCTTAATTCATATTTATTTGAATTTTATATTGGACTTAAGATATATTATTTGAGATTTTTTATTTGAATTATGCTATGGATTAATATATTTTTGTTAAGTGAATTATTTTTAATTTATGTAGTGAGATTTTTATTATGGTTTATTTAGCTAATTTTGGAGGTGGCTAAATTTTGAGACTTGTTTATGTTAAAATACACTCAAAATAATATATAAGTGCCCATGTGTTAAGAAACCATTTGGTCTAATTTTTACTATATAAATATATGTATATGGATCTTATTTGAATACCTTAGTGGAGGCTCGTGTGAGAAAAATGGAATCAACATTTTTAGAACCCTAACTAATCACCACTTGGTACAAATATGTTATATTACAACATCTTGGTTTGACATAAGGTTATGGGAGGCTATATAACAATAAATACGAAGATAAAATACAAGTTAAATGAAGGAGAATGATATTTCTACAAATTCAAGAGTTAGAGAGGAAGATGAAGGCAGTAAAAGAGGTGTTGAAATAATCTGAGATAAACTCATCACTTTCAGATTACTTTTGTCATGGTATATTTATGAATATAACCTCCATGTCAACTATATGTTCTACATAATTGAATTAGTAATGTTTGGGCGCTAGTTTCATAATTTTTCAAACTTTATTGAATATTTTTCCAACAGTACGCAAGGCTAAAAATTTTACGATTTGTTGGACTTTTTTTTTCAAATTGAGGTAGGAGTTCGTCCTCACCTAGTTATTTGTGTGCTCCATGTATTCATCCTTATTTGTATACATATATTTCACGTTATGTGTTGCATCTTTATATGTTATGATTTTATGTAAATATCATCTTTGTTGCACATAGGTTTATGTGATCTTGTTTTCATTGTCGAGTAGTTGGACAAGATCATGATTAGATAATTTTATGCATATCTTTGGCTGTAGACATTGGGCTATTTAATTATGCCTAATTTGTGCAAATGTAATGCTAATAAATTATTATATTTAGATATTGATATTGTTATTGTCATTGAATTATGATAAGGCTTCATTTAGCCAATCCACCCGCTAGACGGGGTGTGCTTTGGGACTATTTTCTTATCTTTTATCTTATAAGACATGACATGGACCCTTGGGGATATTAAATCGTTTGTTATAGTTTGTTAATGCATTAGGGTAGAAAGTTTTGGGCATTACCTTACCTATCATATGATTGTTATTATATTGGTTTTGGTTTCATGGAGTGTTATCATGATAATCAACAAGAGGTTGAAAGATTCCACGACGTGATTAAGAATGTGGTGGGGATTTGATAAATGGATGACTTTAGGATGCGTAGTGGCACACAGTGAGATCCTAGAATGTGATATTTATCTTAATATTCTAATTGAGTGTTCATATGCATGCACTTTGATATATCTGCGCCCAAGTGTATGTGTTGTTCACTTAGAGAATTTATAGGACCCTAATAAGTTTCCCTCTCACACCCCCACAATTTACATATGCATTACAGGTTTTTTACGAGTAGTGATTTATTATTTAAACGGTGTATTTGGATTTAGCATACAGGGACGAGTAGACAGGTCTGTATTTTATTATTTTTAAAGCACTGTATATTTTTATTATAAAAATAATTGTAAAGGACATTTTAATAGTAATGAGAATAAAGAGTTTATTTATTCATTTTATGATTCTTCAAATATTTATTTAGTTATAGGGAATTGTTAAATGGTTTTAAATTGGGCATACATTTACCTTATTTTTAGTAGAATTTCAGTATTTTATAAGGGTGTTTAAATGTTTATGATCACCCACATGATTTCAATGCATGATCGAATTTGGAAGTATGTTTTGACGGGTTGGAATCCACCAATCATTGTAATTGATGATGTTTAATTTACTAAAATTAGATCTAGTTGAGATGAGAATGACATCAAGGAGATTGGGTGGAAAGCGAATGGTTTGAATGCAATATTTAGTTGTGTAGCTGTAAGCAATTTAGGCGCATCTTGTCGTGCACTATGTTGAAGGAAGAATTGTTTTATAAACAACCTATGAAGAGATCATCACTGTTAAGCATGACAATATTCAATGCCTCACCGCCCATTTTGAATTCTTTACCATCATGGAGAGTGAAAATTTTGACAAATTATATATTCAAATTTAGTGACATAGCTGATTCAAAATTTAGTTTGGTAAATGTCATTAAAGAGAAAATAATCAGCAATAATATTCTTAGATGCCCACCCATTCAGTTTTGTGGCAAGGTCGATGCCATCAGAGATTGTTAAGCCTTAATTCAAACTCTTGTGGAAGAAAATGAAATAGTAGGCTCACTTTAAATATTTGAGGTAAATTTGAATTGTCATCCTGGAGAACCTATTAAAGAAATAGCATAGCTTTTAAAGGAAAATCTCACAAGCTTCATTCGTCTAATTACCTTGAATTCAGAGAAGAACGTATGACCTTATTCATTTAGAAATTGTCCAAGATGGGGTAGATTTGGTTCCAAAACAAAGGAAGCCCAAATCATTTCTACCTAGGTTTAATTCCGGTCAACGATTGCAAAAAAGAAGCAAGATTCCCCACTTCTCGTCACATGTTACACATGTGGTGGTAAAGGACATTATTCCCAGCAATATCCTACTGAACCAAGTCAAGGTAGTGGGAAACATATATCAACCCACTTTTATTGATGATGATGACTCAAAGTTCGATTAAGAAACTCATAGCAATAACTATGTGGCTTTTAAGAACCAAGGGATTTTTAATGATTTCGATGATTTCGAGTAATTTAATTCTCCTTCGTCATATGTTGATGTTACCAAAAATACCTCTTTTGATGATGGTAAGGGTGTGTATTATTACATCATTAATGCGTATGCTGATATTTTTAGGATTGAATAGAACTTGAGAATAAGAACATAAAACTTTTCACCATGATAGCCAACATTTTAGAACAAAAGTCTTCGATGAGTGAGAGTTGTAAGAATGACTTAGATGCTCAAAATGTGATTTTTTGTATACCATTAGGCACAAAGGGTGATTGTAATGGAGTCCTTCATGTTGAGGTTGATTACTTAAGTAAGTCAATGAAAGAGAGTGAAAACTCTTGGATTTCCTGAGTGGAAAAAAATCATTATGCTAAAGATTGGGTTGTTGTCCACGGCCAATTTGAAATTGGATTTTGAGGATAGATCTCACAAGTTGGGTAAAATGCTATTCAGGGATAGATAATCAAAAGACAATAGTGGAATTGGTTTTTAAGTGAGATATCTTCATCTCCCTGTAGTCAAGTCTCTTGTCCATGACCAGTATCATAACACATTTTTATCATTCTCAAATAGTTATTATTTAAATAAGACATCCGTGAAGTAAAAAAGGAAGGTGAATTTCACATATTCCTATTGTAATAAAGACAGACATTTGAAATAGTTTTATATTAAGTGTAAGAAATGTGCTCCAATGAACTCAATTTCTCTGGTAGAACCTAAACCCTATAAGCGTACCCATTTCCATAAGATAGGTCATGTGAGAGAATTTTGCATTTTACTTCAACTGTCCATGCCTTTGATGAGCTTTAAGCATATTTTGAGTGTTTATTAAAAGGTTAAGAATGAGACAAGGACCCATAAAAAGGCCCATATGGGCAAAGAAACCACGATTGTTCCCAAAGTCGTTTCTAATTCATCTACCTCATGAAGATATCGTAGTTGATCTAGGAACCTCAATATCGATATAACCAAAGTCGACGACCTTCCTAAGCATTGGCGATCGTTCCCCCACTCTAAGTGACTAGATTTATGTTTAAATAGATATGACTAGTATATTCTTTAATTTCTCATTTTATTCCTTGGTTATTTATAGGTTCGTCTTCATCATTTTTTATTTCTTTGGTATTTATATTTGTTCGTTCATAACGGAAACCTTGTCTTTTATACAATATGGTTCTTTATGTTTGTAAGTATTACTATGTCCATGTGTTATAGTCTAACCTACATATAAGATATTGTGCAATTAGGTTCATTTATGGCTAATATACTCTATGTTTAGAATTATATAGCTTCAAATGACTTGGTAAATTAATCTTGCAAGTATTTTTCATAAGTAATAGGCTACACCGCACTATAACTTGAGAAATGTAAAATAATATGAATGGATTTATATTATTTTTTATAGGAAATTAAAATTTTATATGGTTTCGAGAATTTCAATTATAACCCTTATGTATAAGAGACATATGATCATCATTTATGTTCAAAATCGAAAGACAAACATTCAAACATTCACAAAAGAAAAGAAAAGGTAGTCAAGATTATGGCATTAGGTCAAAAGGGATGCTTACTTTTGAAAATTGTAAATAAGTTCACCACCTATTATTTTTAAGTGAAAGTCACCACTTGCAAAAGGATATTGTTTAAATTTATATCTCAAATATTATTATCTATCTAAATTTGGATAACACCAAATATATGAGACTTGAAAGGTTTTAACCAAACATGGATGAATGAGGAAGAAAAAAATGGTAGTTAAAAATGATGGAAATAAATGAAGATTTTTTGAAGTTGCGTAAATCCAAAAATTTCAAAAGTGGGATGAAACATTAATCTTCATCCTCTATTTTATATGTTATTGCTCATTTTGTTCACTTATATAAAGAGTTATGTCTTTAAAAAAAAACTCTTCCTTATAAATGGTTGTAATTTGAATTATTATGACATTATGAATGCTAAACCCCTCTTTGTCTAGAGTATTTCATATAAACATGAACCATGAGTATGACTTTTGGAAGTATATATGGTCATATCAAAGTTTATTTTTGAAGGTATATGGTGTACTTGCTTAAACTAAAAAAATCATTTTATTCACTTAATTGAGCCTTTCTTATAGCACTTTTGGAATCCTGCATAGTTTTGCTACCCCCGTGAATATTTAGTTTTTCTACAGCAATGTACTCATGACCAATGAACAAAACCTTTGCATCAGTGAATTGGTCTAGGATGAGTAAAATTGCCTATGGAACTAGTTCTCAACTTTACCCATCTATATCCAAACCAAGCTAGTTTTACATCCATTTTCATATCATTTCCTACCATATTCATACCTTAGAAGTTTAAGTGTTCATATTCTAAATCTAAGTGGTTATTCATTATCTTGTTAAGTTTTCATCCTATATTTTGTAAATTTCTCCTTTTTATATCTTGGGGTTTGATGTTGTATCTTGTTGTTTTGGTGTTGAATTTTGTATGTGATTAATGAATCCATTTATCTTGAGATTATATTCTTTATCTTAGAGTTCTTGATTTTAGCCTTGTAATTTATTACCTTTTTCACCCACTTAGGACTTTGTTCCTTCTGTGTCAATTATAAGTAAGAGTTTTTTATTGTTTGAAATTGTATCTTACATGAAACTCTTTCATATATTTTTGGTATATGATCCTTTGGATCATCTATTGATGATATTTATTTACACATGGGAATTTTGTGCGTATTGTCGTAGTTAATGATTTTAGGCTATTGAGATGGCTTTCAAATTATGTTCACAAGCCTCGTAATCGACCAATACCCATTATATATTTGTTGATTTTATAACCCTTGCACTAGTAACAGTCTATTTATTTGTATTTTCTATCTAAGACTTGAATACCTCAGAAAGCATGAGTGGACTAGTCTTTGTTCTTAAACTATGAAATCTATCTAAACCTAGTTACATAATTTTATGCATCTATCGATGAGGGAGAGGAAAATATGGGTTTAAAATTCCTTAATGTAAGGTTCGTGGTGTGTAAGTGTTATTCCATTAGAGATGATTACAAATCACTAAAACCTTGAGGTAGAAACTACATCCAATTACCCATTTTGAAAGAACAATCTCGCCCCCTCTAGGTCGGAAGCTATTATGTTTTTTACGTGAAGGCCACTACTCGCGTTAGCCCTGCAAGAATTTTCCTTAAGCCTTCCTGGTTAAGGATTTTTACATTCTTAAGATGGTGGTGTCCTTAATCATTTTACCGACTATGCGTCTGCATGAAATTCCCTTTGAACATGGATAATTGTTGTATGCCATTGGAAATTATTCGTATCATTTGGAATTAAGGATCATGATTTTGACATTTTGTGACTTATTTGAAGGATGAGATGAAGTCTCACGCATTTTTGGTCATTTTATCGGGTGCTTACTTTTGGAGTTAGGGGTTCCGCTTATTTCAAATAAAGCTATAGAAAAATCTAAGGGGACGATCACAATGAAACCATATTATCGATCGATCTCTCAGGTAGGCGATTACAATGATCTTCCTGTACCACTCCATGTCATGCCTAATTGATGCCTTTTTCCATGTCCTTTTAATGTTTCTTGTGAACTAAAAGTGCATATTACTTATCAAGGAGAGTTAGATAGGATGGTTTGTCAATTGGCATCCTCTCTACATTCTCATCTATCATCATCTCTTGATAAATGTCAATTATTACAAGAGGTTCATTCAAGAATTTTTAAAGATAGTGGGACCATTAACTGAGTTGACTCAAAAGGGCATTCGGGTTTTTTTATCGAGAGGTGTCAGCATGCTTTTGACACTCTCAAGGATAAGTTGACTTTGGATCCAATTTTTGCTTTATCTAGGAGTGGTGAGTATTTAATATATAAAAATGATTCCCTACAGGAATTATGTGGGGTGTTGATGCAGAAGGATCATCATATTGCCATGAATATTGTAATTTAAAACCTCGTGAGGTTAACTATCTGACACGTGATTCAGAGTTAGTGATAATAGTGTCCACACTACATGTTTGGAGGCAATATTTGTGGTGTAAAAGGTTCGGGCTCTTTAGTGATCATAAGGGTTTTCAGTATTTATTCACACAAAAGGACCTGAACATAAGACAACCATGGTAATTCAAGTTCATTAAGGATATCCATTTTACAATTCTGTATCACCCAAGAAATATTGATGCAGTGGCAGATGCTTTAAATCGACGATTGAGCGACACTTTGTCTACCCTTCAATTGATTGATGTGGGGTTTGTTCAGGTAATTGGCGAGTTGCGTGATGATTTCACAAGGATCTTCACTCTGACTTTTGACATCATTATGAGGTTGGTTAGAGCATAGGTAGATGATGTGGATTTGTCAAACCCTTCTTTTTGGTATAAATGCACAAAAAGTATATATAAAGTATAAAGTTAAGGCAGAATAACAAAACTTTACTCATTATTAAGGTAGTTTACATAGGGTAGTACCACTACAGGGGTGAGTTACATTTTTTTAACATAGACTATAAAGTAAAAAATCGATAAGTACGTTATTCTTTGCCACGCAGTCACATATGCAAATAGATGATCGAAATCTGTCTCTAAAAGGGAAGAGATATCATCTTGTTTCTCCGGGATCATCTAGAGGAAAAAGAAATTAGCACAAATATATTAAGCAGGCTTTACCAATTCTGTAACAAATATACATATAGATGAGAGTTGGAGTGTTTATAGAATTTAGTTTATAGCAATGCTAAGGAATTAAAGTTGATATTCGCATACTTATCAGTTTATTAAGGGTTACATAAAGAAAATCTAAGGATCTTTGAACTGATAATTCCATACTTACTAGTTCATTAAGGATTATATAAAGAAAGTCAAGGATCTTCGAACTAATAATCCCAAACTTACCAGTTAACTAAGGGGAATAGAAATAATTAAGCCATCAGTAAAATCAAAAAATAATCAACCCAAAATCTTTGGGGGGAAGTAACTAGCTAGGCACACAATTAAAGTGGCACTCATACATATGTAGCAAATAACCAAGGCTCTTAATCATCTGAGACCATTAGTTCAAGTAGAAAGTTTCATGGAATAACATGCTAGTCTACTTCCTAGTTAATACTGATGTTCATAATATAAATATTTGCACAAAGGTGCAGGGGTAAACTGATTCACTAAGAAACATGGCATCAGTTATTAGGTGACAACGGTTAAACTGATCCACAATCAAATTCAAATATCGATGATATTCAATAAAATATGTAGTATGGCAGTATTATAACATGCATATACTAAAGAGTAAATAAGAGCTATTACATAATGATATCAATAGTAGTATCTCCAAATACACAAAGTTTACTATTGAAAATGTAGGAAAACCTACTTGCTCGGTATTTCGTTCGTCTTTATGGATCAAAAGAGGATATCGAAAGGAACTGGTACTTGATTCTCTGTATACAATGTTTGGGTACATAAGTATTTATTGGAATTTGGGATTAGGTCGGTCGATTTATATAGCAAACTGTATCTTTTAAAGTTTTGGGGGTTTAATTGTAAATAATTTTGGGACTCTAAAGTCTTGGACTTAAGGTCATATTTGAACTTTAGTGCAAGAGAGTTTGTGTTAAAATATTTTGAAGTATGCATAGACAAAGTTTAGATTTCAAATTTATATGTTGAAAAGGTCAATAAGGGTCAAATTACAATTTAAGAAAAATATTTCTAAGTTAAAACTTCATTTTTCCATAACTTAAGCTAGGTTTATCCAAACATGGTCTTACCTTGTATCGTTTTGACCTGAAAAATAAAATAAAAATATTGGAAAAAATTTAAAAAAATTCTAATTAGCCGCGCGCCCTCACGCGAGGTCAAGGTTTCTGGTCAAAAAGTTCATCTTCTTCCCCACGACAGTTGACTTTAGGGTTTTTGATTTTTGACCTGAGATTTCTACATAATTATTAAACCATTTGAGATTATTTCTTAACAAACTCAACTTAAAATTTCAAAAGGAATCCAATTATTTAGGTTTTGTGGATTGAGATGCAATATATCTCAAGTTCTATAACTGTGTGTTTTACTAAAAATTTGACCTAACATTCATGGCATTTAAGGATATGGCAGGGATTTTTATGAACATGGTTTGGTTTCTGATATGTGTAGGAGTAGTTTGATTTTGGATTCATGGTTTGAGATGGATTATACTGGGAGAATTTAAGATTTTAAGTTTTCTGGTTCAAAATACAGTCTCAATCGATTAGAGCTTATTATGCACATTCACAGAATTTGATCATTACATTTGAGTTCCTGAGGTTCTAATGAAGACAATCAAACCTTTAAACATGAGTTTTGATCATTATTTGAAAGTTCACCATTAAAGCTCAAGCTTTAATGGTGGAAACTTCATAATTTTCACCAAGAGCCTATTTTCTACGTAAGAATTCTACTATTTTGAGTTATTCTAGCATTATAACAGCATAGAAATCGATTGAAACTAAAAAAATTTGAATATATAGTACATAAAATCATAGTGTGCCTGTTTGGAGTGAAAATTATGAATTTTGAAAATGTTGTTTGATTGAGATTAAACTGAGGAGTTCATGGGGTATTTATAGTATGTGATCAAGGGAGTTCATTGGTGGAGAAGGGAGGTGGATTTGAATTAAAATTGTGAGGTTTTCTAGTTTGGGTAATGTGCATGGTGTACACAAGTCATTTTTGGCTTCATATGCTGATGTGTAGGCTTATTTGGATAGGGGCACTGTTTTAAAAAACCCGCCTAGGCTCCTCCTAGGAACGCCTAGGCTTAAGGCTTGGAAGAAACGCCTCGCCTTAAGTTTTTCACGCCTTATTCTTGGTAAAACCCTTAAGGCGCACTTTTTTCTAAAAACAACAATGCTTTAGTTAAACGATATCGCCTTTTAAAAAAAAAATTACTAACCGAACCATTATATCATCCAAAATAATCCAATAGTATTTTAATTTGCATATATTCGGACATATTTTTATGATATGTACAATTTTAGTATTTTATTAGCCTTGTTATGGTTTAAAAATATTAAAATATATTAAGAAGGCCTAAACGCCTTTTCACGCCTTTTTACGCCAAGGCTCGCCTAGGCTTCTAAGGCTTAAGGCTTGGACTCCACGCCTCGACCACGCCCCGCGTTTTTTAGAACCTTGGATAGGGGTGATATGAAATTATAAAAACTTTAGTGTTTGGTCCCTTGTTGGTCAAGTATATGCATTTATAGCCTTAAAAGTGTACTTTTGATGGAGTATGGGGGTATTTTGTAATTTTAGAAAGTTTTAAGAGATGAAATTATAATATTTTTTAGTTAAAATCTGGAGGATTAATTTGATATAATGTTGGGGTTTAGGGGTTAAGTATAAGTCAAGTTATGTTGTTTTGAAGTTTTCAGGGGCAGGTTTGTAATTATTAAAACCTCAGGGGTCCACGTTAATTTAGTAAAGTTGTAGGGAATCAAGTGTAGTTTCATTCTTCTTAAAAGACTTTTGAATTTGAGTACTTTATAAGGGTTGAAACAATGAATGTAGGTGATTAGGGTTGGTTGATAGATTTGAATGTCCCGATTATTACAATCTACCTACCTGAAAAAATCGTCCTCGAATTTACCTTGAAATAAGACGAGATATTGATCTTTCATAGTTTGTTCTGGTTCCCATGTAGCTTATTGTTGATTTATATTTTCCAAAGTACTTTAACTGAGGGGATTTCTTTATTTTTTAGGTTCTTCACTTGACGATCCAGAATTTGAATAGGGCGTACTTTAAATTCATGGTTTGGTTCGACGAAATTGTATGAGAGGGATCGAATATATATGGGCGTAATCGAGACACATGAAATACATTGTGAATATTGATAATTCCACAGGTAATTCAAATTGATAGGCTACTGAGCCAACTCATTTAGAAATTGTGAAAGGTCCAATAGATCTGGGGGCTAATTTTTCTTTTTTCCAAAGCGTAAGATTACTTTTCGAGGATAAATTTTCAGAAATACTTGGTCATTAACATGAAACTCTAAGGGTTTCCGATGCTGGACAGCATAACTTTTTTCATGATCTTGGGTTGTCTTCAATCTTTCTCGAATTTATTGTATTCTTTCAGTGGTTTCCTGGATTATTTCAGGACCAAATTGTTTACTACTTTCGGATACTCTCCAACATACAGGTGGTCTACATGGTCTTCCATATAGATCTTCAAACGGGGCAGCTTAAATACTGGTCTGATAACTATTTTTTTATGAAAATTCAGTAAGGGTTAAATCTACATTCTAGTTGTCGAGCGTATATAACGTATAAGCGTGTAGCATATCTTCTAATGTTTGGATTGTACGTTCTGATTGTCCATCCATTTGTGGGTGGAATGCAGTACTTAAATGAAGTTTAATACCCATTGCGATTTGGAATGCTTGCCAAAACTTCCCTACAAAATGAGAATCTTTGTCTAATACAATGGATAAAGGAATTTCATGTAATCAGATAATTTGTCGAATGTAGAGCTTGCTAATCTTATTAAATTAGTCGGTGGTCTTCATTGGTAGAAAATGAGCGAATTTGGTGAGTCGATTTACTATTACCCAAATGAAATTATATCCTTGGTAGGTATGCGGTAGTCCACTAACAAAATCCATGGTAATATGATCCCATTTTCACTAGAAAATGGGTAAGGATTGGAGGAGTCCACCAGGGTGTTGGTGTTCTATCTTTACTTGTTAATAAGTAAGACATTTCCTTACAAAATTCTCGATATCATTTTTCATATTTGTCCACCAATATTGCTTTTTAGGGCATGGTACATTTTCGAACTTCCGTGGTGAATCATAAATTTTGAATGAGGGGCTTATTGCAACACTTCTTATCGAAGAGATGAATCATCAGGTACATACAATATATTTCTAAATCGTAAACATAAACCCTTATCGTATGAGAAGTCGTGATTTTAATCTCGAAAGGTTTGTACAAAAGAATCTTGGGTTTGTTGAACCTAGATTCTCTCTCTTAATTCGGGATATGCAATAATGTTGAATTTTTTTACAAAAGGGGATATCAATCGATGTTCATATTGCTATATGGTAGAAGAAATATCATAAGAAATTAACATGTGGAGTCTTCCTACTGGATTTTGATTTAAGTATCGTTTATTATATTTCCTTTGCTTGGATGGTAATTTAATTTAAATCGATAATCTTTCGAAAATTCCATCCAGCGCCATTGTCTTAAATTCAAGTCATTTTGAGTAAAAATATATTTATAACTTTTCTTATTAGAAAAGACTTGAAAACTTACACCATAAATGTAACAATGCCAAATTTTCAACACAAAAACTATAGTTGCTAGCTCAAGATCATGGGTAGGGTAATTACGTTCGTAAGTTTTGAGTTGTCATGACACATACTCTATAACTTTCTCATTCTGCATTAGCACACATCCCAACCCTTGCAATGAGGTGTTAGTATATTCATCGTAGCTTACATCACTTGAAGGAATGGTGAGGACTGGAGTAATGGTTAATCTGTTCGTGAAAATTTGGAATGATGGATTACATTCATCGGTCCAAACAATTGGAACTTCCTTCATAGATAGATTTAAAAGGGGGGGAGCAATGAGAGAAAATCCTTCTACAAAACGACGGTTGATTCGTATCGAATATTTCATTTAATTACCCTCGAACCTATGCATTTTAACCCCCTTGGGTACTTTAATGCCTATAATTATGATCGATAGTCAGACAACCTCCGTTTTATATGCTAAAATGTTATTTGAGGTATTATTGAGCTTTTATATGTGTTACGGTGCTTAGTATAAAGTTTGACGCGTTCAGGTTAAGTTTTGTCCCGATTCGCACGTTCGGGGGCATTTCGATAATATTACACTTCAGTATTTTTACCCAAAATCTTCACAAAAGTTGTAGTCCTCGGACCAAGCTTTGCGTGGCCTTGAACAGTTCTCGAATCGAAGTCCAAACGAAGGAAACACGGACCTTTAATTGGAAACAATTATAAGAGATTCATTAACAATTTCATAAATGACATTCATGTCCCTTTTCTCTTTTAATAACAAATCAAATAATTCCCTTTATGTCCTAAAACGTTTTTTGCAGCAAATTCAGCCATGGGCGATTTTTAGCCAAGCTCGGGTTTGTGCTCGGGTTTTGGGTTTGTCCCATTTTGGTGCCTTTCGTCCGATCTTGGAGCGTGGGACGCGTGTGGCTATGGTTGTGGATCGTTTGGCTCAGATTTTTGGAGTACCCACTTTGGCATTTCCATCGCTTTGGCCATTAATGGAGCTCGAAATGAGTCTCAGCTTATACTCATTTTTGCAGTAGTTCCTTGCCCCCAATGGTTGGTCTCGGTTTACATTGGATATTGGGGTGTTGATTTGGAGCTTGGCCATGGCTACGAGTCTTGGTTTTGCCATGGTAGTAGGTCTAATCCACAAAGTAGCTACGACTTGGTTTCATGGCTTTGCAAACATGGGGCTTTGATGTTGTCCATTGATGGTAAGGTCTCGGCATTAGAAGCCCCGGTTAACCATCGAACAACCCGCGATCGACTGGATTTTTGGTTTTTGGCTTGTACGAGAGACAGTATGCTTGGTTTCCTCTCACCGGTCGACCGGCCACCACCCCTGGTCAACCGGTCCCCTGTTTTGGAAGACATTACATGTTTCCTCCTACTTTCCTTTCTTTTTTCTTATTTTCTTTTTCTTTTTCTTTTACTAGTAATTGCAACTATTCCTTTTTTATTTTATTTTCTATTTTTCTTTTATTAGTAATTGTAACTTACTATAAAAGGGGAGACTTTTTTTATTTGTAGGGGGATCTCATTATCTTCATTTTTATTTATTTTAGACGTAGGGTTTGAGTGCTCATTTAAGATTTTTTTGTGGAACTTGACCCTCTCCTCCATTTTCTTCTTGGTTTGACACTCATTAATTTAAGTGGATACTATTTATTATCTTCTTCTCTCTTATTTATGCTTTGTAATCTAGATTTCCATGCCTTCCATTTGTTTCCATGTCTAGTTAATTTAAGTTGTTAATTTAATTAGTGTGCTTTAATTAATTAGTTGCATTTTATTTAATGTCATTTAATATGTTTAGGGGCTAATTTAAATTAGGTTGTGTCGGATTGAACTCACCTAGGGTTGACGTGTTGCTTTTCTTTGGTGATGAAGTTTTAAGTGTTTATTTCGAGTGTGTCGTCCTAGTTATTACGCCTAGGAGGTTTAAAGGTGTATATCATGTATACTCCGTATTTATGACCTTGCGTGCGTAATTTTTAGGGTATTTGTTGACGCCAAAATCTTATTAGTCTTTTATGCGAATTTAGGGGTGTGACAACTCTTGATTTGATTAATTGACGAAACGAGACGCAGTCTTAATAACTCGTCGACCCATGTAACCATTTTATACTAATTAACTCGGGTGAGCGATATTCGATGCAACCTATAGTTTTTATTCATTTTTTAATTTAGTTTAAATACAATCTCGCCTAGTATAATCTTTTCCTTTTGTTATCTTTTCTTTTTAATTAGAAAAATACCTTGTAAGGACATTTTTGTCCATTGTCAATATGTATGTCGTACGTCGTTACACCATTGAAGAAATTCAAGATCGCATCTACAACAACGGATCTGAATATCAAAGCGTCTTCAACATCATAACCTCTGCGAGAATGAACTCGGTAAAGTTTTATTTTTAAGTCCCTTAAAGTTTATACTTAGTATTGGAAAATTTTATAAAATGATTTTTTATAAAATGATTTCAAGCAAAATGAGGCTTTTAAAAGATTTTTTATTTTCTGGTAAACCGGACCGGTCCGCCCCTTTTAAAAATGAACCGATCCGCCTCCATACCGAACCGATCCGCTTTGCACCAGTAAATCCCAGATCGATTGCAAACTGAAGAGGCCCTGTTCAAAAATGAATCGATCCGCCTCCAAGCCGGACCGGTCCGCCTGAGATAAAATCGAACAGTTCCGTGAGTGTTTTTACCACCAACTCATATTTCTTATATATATACCTATTTCGGTGATGAATTTTCCAAGTCTTTGATAAAACGTTTCTAAGAGTTCAAACACAACAAGACTTCGATTTTTGATGTGCCAAACATCTTTTTGATTCACACACAAAATCCCAATTACTTTTGTGAATCTTTTGGAACCCTAGAACACAAGCTTTGCTATTGTTCAACCTTTGTGGGAAGATCTTTGTAATCGAGGGATGCGTGTCACTGCTGAGGGAGTCTTTACAAAGTGTTATGGCTGTGTGTCATTGAGGAGAGTTGTGGTTCTTCCTTTGTTGTTTGGGCTGCGAGTCCTTAGAGGGTGTTGCATGTATTCTTTTGTTGAGTTCAAGACTGCGTGTCTTTGTGGGTTGGCTGCGCGTTGATCAATTGCAGCTTTCTCTATGTAATTGTAAGTTGTGATTTATATATTCATAGTGAAATAAAGGTTTTACCCGAAAGGGGTTTTCTCCTGAAATATGTGTCTCAGCATATTTTTGTGTCACATGCTTTCTTTATTTATGGGTTGACACATGCACCTTAGATGCATGTTTAGGGACTCTAATTAAATAAGGGGTACTTGGAAACTTGCAAATTTAATTTAATCAATTATCACACGTCACGACTTTTCAAATTGGTATCAGAGCAGGTTGCGCTAATTTATCGCGTATTCCTATTTTCCGCAAAATTTGTGTGATATTAATTTTTTTTAAATTAAGTTTGTGTATATTCACAATTTTTCCTATGGAGCACTTATATAATCAGATGCCTGTTTTTTACGGCTCTAATTATGCCTACTGGAAAGCTCGTATGAAATCGATTTTAAAAGCTATTGACGAGCGTGTTTGGTTGCTTTGCGAAAATGGTTGGACTCCTCCCACAGTCACTGTTAAGAACATCACCACTTTAAAACCCATGTCAGCCTGGACTGAAGATGATTATAAATTATCCAATTTTAATTTTCGTGGTCTGAGTGCTATTTCTGGAGCTGTCTCTCCTGATGAGTTTCGTCGAATTATGACGTGCACCACGTCTAAAGAGGCTTGGGGATGTTTTGAAACTGACACATGAGGGTACGAACATGGTTAAAGAATCAAAATTATAAAATTTGGCTACCCAATTTGAGACTATTACCATGTTTGAGTCTTAATGCTTTGATGATTTTTATGCTCGTTTATCAGACATTGTTAACACATGTTTTAATTTGGGTGAGGTGATTGATAACACGCATGTCGTTAAAAAGATTTTGAGATCTCTCCCAAAATGCTTTATTCCTAAAGTCACTGTTTTGAACTCTTTGGAAAATTTGAAATCACTTAAGTTAGAAGAACTTGTAGGAGATCTTCAAACCTATGAGATTGACATGTTTCCCAAAACCATCAAGGCTAAGGATAATGGCATTGCTTTAAAGACTCATTGTAAGAAAAAGAAAGAAAAAGTTTGTGAGTATGATTCTAAGGGAGATTTTGATTTTAATGATATGGCCTTGTTTACAAAAAATTTTAAAAAATTTCTTAACATGAACAAAAATAATTCTTCCAATAAAAAGAATTTTTTTGAGAAAAATAAAAAGAAAGGAAAGTCCAAGGAAAATTAAGAGAGGGAAAAAGAGAATGACTCCGATGAGGAGTGCGAGGAAGATTTTGAGGATGTCACTTGTTTTGAATGTGGGGGTAAGGGGCATAAGTCGTTTGAATGTCCTTCATGGCTTAGAAAGAAAGGAAAGAAAGTAGCCATGCCTGCCACCCTTAGTGATAGTGAGAAAGAGGAGGGAGATGAGTCCGATAAAGGTTTTTCACATGGGATGGTTGTCTCATTTTCTAGTCGTGTGAGCACACCCACTTTGTCTCACGAGAGTGCACACGAGAGCGATGATAGTGATTTGTGTTCATCTAGTGAAGTAGAAAGCGAGGAGGAGAGTGGAGATGAAAGTGAGCTCCAAAAAGCTTTTAGAGATTTGTACACCGAGACCTTGAAAACAAAGAAGTATAATAGAGATTTAGGTTGTCGGATTTTAGATTTGGAGAAAGAGAAGGAGGTTTTAAGAAAGGAGAAGTGTGATTTGACCGACATGTTGTCTAGTCTGTCGACACGTGTATCCCAACTCGAGAGTGATCTCGAACGTGCTAGGGAGGTCAATGTCAATTTTGAGAAAGGACCTAAGAAGGTTAAAAAGGTGGTTCTTAAGGGTAAAGGTGAGAATTTAGGAATAAGTCATGACGGTTCTTCTACTTCCCAATTAGCACCCGAGCCGGTTCCCACTTTAGTGTTTGATTCACGTGAGTCTCACCCTAACCCACCTAAGCGTCCCATTCCTATTAGGAGAGTGCGTCCTAGAGTTTTTGAGAGAGGTATTCCTAGGTCTATTTATGTTTGCTCACATTGCAAAAGGAGAGGACACCTTAGGGAATTTTTCTTTAAGTTGGGGTATGTGTCATGTTTTGTTTCTACACGTGTTTCTGGCACACATGCACCCACACATGATACTTTACATGCTCCCGGAAACTGCATGAGAGAGTTTGCACATTTAGGAGATCAAGTTAAGTTTTTAGTCAAAACTTCACAAGAATTGATGGAGGTTTTTCATAAGTTGTCACCACCTTTGGAAAACCCCTCCACACCTAATGATTGAGGTTTGACTTGTTTACTAGCATAGGATGATTTTCATGATGACATTGTTTGCCTATTGCTAGTATGTATCATTTTGTATGTTTTATTTTTTTAGAAAAATTTTGAAAAATACAAAAAGATTTTATTTTGAGAAAATCCAAAAAGATTTTTGTTTTTTGTTTGCACCTTTTATGGATGAACACTTAGAATGACCAAGTCACAACATCATTCCATTATTTTCATGTGACTATTTGATAGTGTTTTGAGACAATAGGTCATTTCATCCTTGTGCTTTATAATGTTTGGAGTCATTAAGATGCAATTAAGTATTACTTCCTACATGTTTTACTCATGTTTCCTTTATTGCACGAATTTGTTTGATTATTGTGCTTGTCTTATCACATGTTGGTTGGGTGTTTTCACTTCAATCCTGTCCTTAAAATGAACCAAACGTGATAAATTTTGATAAGGAAATTGTGCATATAAAAACTGTTTTGTGAGTTTGTGTGCTTTGTTTGAAAACGGGGAAGGGCTGCGAAAGGTTCATTTTACCTTTGCGAATACTAAGCCACCATTAAATTGGACCTAAAAATGGAGGAATTTTATTATTCGGGGTCCAAAGAGGTTTAAAAGAGCCCGAAAAAATTTAAAAGGCAATAAAAAGAAATTCATGCCAAATTATGGGCCATTTAGGATTTTGCTCCAATTCTCCAAAGTTTGAGAATTTAGATTACCTCTAAAATAAAATATATATGAGGATGTTTTGGTGGGAGATTTTAAACGGGTTTGCACGTCCTTGAAAATCTTGAAAATGCGCTAAATAGTTTTGGACATTATTGGGGTGGAAATCATTTTGACTTTGATTTGTTGATTTGCATAAGACGATGTCATCTAAATTCAACAAACTTTTACACCTAAGGATACTTTTGATGCTCATTCATTAGGGGTACACATATGCATTGTGCACATATGATTGATTGAGTTGATTTACCTATCGAATGTGTTCACACCCATTCATTCCATTTCCATGACTTGGTTGTTTGAGTCTAAATCCATGGTGTGATTTTTGTAGCACATTCTTTTTCAAATGTATCTTATTTTTGTATAAAAAATGAAAAATCAAAAAGAATTTGTGAATTATTTTTGCATCTCCTTACAAGAGCACGTTTGCCATATTGTCTGATTCTTTATTTTGTGTACCATGACACCCCGATTTTGCTTATTTGATTCATTCTTATCATTTGTCTATTTGGGGACATCATAAAAAAGGGGAGAAAGAATTATCATATTATGGGGGAGTTTGAATTTTGGGGGAGTTTTTGAGATTTAGTTTATGTTTTTATCATAAATTGGTATCTATGTTTATCTCATTTCAAACTCGATATGTCACGTAGTATTTTCTTTGTCTCATGTGTGTAGGTACGAAGATTAAAGATCAATATGTTGCACACCCTGATGAGAAAAGCTTTGAGCCTTGATGATTGTTGAAGATTGAAGAACAAACGATGAAGATTTAAACATTTGTATCTTTCCATATTTAGGGTTCATGGCAGGGTAGATTTGTATAGGTCATTAGTTGATAATTCGGATTTTTTATATATGTACCGGCATAGACATAGGGGGAGATTTGCAAGGACATTTTTGTCCATTGTCAATATGTATATCGTACGCCGTTACACCGTTGAAGAAATTCAAGATCGCATCTACAACAACGGATCCGAATATCAAAGCGTCTTGAACATCATAACCTCTGCGAGAATGAACTTGGTAAAGTTTTGTTTTAAGTCCCTTAAAGTTCATACTTAGTATTGGGAAATTTTTATAAAATGATTTTTTATCAAAATAAGAAGTAAGTTTTTTCAAGCAAAATGAGGCTTTTAAAAGATTTTTTATTTTCTGGTAAACCGGACCGGTCCGCCCCTTTTAAAAATAAACCGATCTGCCTCCGGATCGGTCCGCCTCCATACCGAACCGATCTTCTTTGCACCAGTAAACCCCGGATCGATTGCAAACAGAAGAGGCCCTGTTCAAAAACGAACCCATCCGCCTCCAAGACGGACCGGTCCGCCTGAGAAAAAATCGAACAGTTCCGTGAGTGTTTTTACCACCGACTCATATTTCTTATATATATACATATTTCGGTGATGAATTTTCCAAGTCTTTGAGAAAACATTTCTAAGAGTTCAAACACAACAAGACTTCGATTTTTGATGTGCCAAACATTTTTTTGATTCACACACAAAAATCCTAATTACTTTTGTGAATCTTTTGGAACCCTAGAACACAAGCTTTGCTATTGTTCAACCTTTGTGGGGAGATCTTTGGAACCGAGGGTTGCGTGTCATTGCTGAGGGAGTCTCTACTAAGTGTTATGGTTGCTTGTGATTGAGGAGAGCTGTGGTTCTTCCTTTGTTGTTTGGGCTGCGAGTCCTTGGAGAGTGTTGCGTGTATTCTCTTGCTGAGTTCAAAACTGCGTGTCTTTGTGGGTTGGCTGCGTGTTGATCCATTGTATATTTCTCTATGTAATTGTAAGTTGCGATTTATATATTCATAGTGAAATAAAGGTTTTACCTGAAAGGGGTTTTTTCCTGAAATCTGTGTCTCAGAATATTTTTATGTCACATGCTTTCTTTATTTATGGGTTGACACATGCACCTTAGATGCATGTTTAGGGACTCTAATTAAATAAGGGGTACTTGGAAACTTGCGAATTTAATTTAATCAATTATCACACGTCACGACTTTTCATATCTTTTACACATTATTTTACAAATATTAAACCAAATAAATTCTAGCAACTTGTCTTTGTGGAAAGGATACCCGGACTGGCCGCTATACTCCCTTAAAAGAGTGTAGTCATAGTTTAGGTTTTTGTATAGAGTTGGTGAGCTGAATATAACAAACGACTAGCGTGTAGGTGACTCTTGTGCCGCGGCAAAATCCTATCTATCAAATGGCGCCGCTGCCGGGGACTTGATGTTTTTAGAATTTATTTGATTTAGTATTTCGTAGTAATTTTTTCTATTTGTATTTTTTGCCTAACATTTTTGTAGGACTTCTACATTTGAGCGCCAAGAACCGCTTGAATTTTTCGCGCGCGCATCACTTTGTGAATTTCGCCACTTCGAGCCATCTTTGGGGTAAGCATGTCTTATTCCAATCCTTTCGGTAATCATTATGATAATTCTCAAAATCCCCGTAAACCTATGACTTTTGGTCAATACTTAGAGTCCCAAAAAATTGCAAATTCAAAAATGACTTTGGGCGAGAATTACAAAAGTCAAGCTTTGGAGTGCATGTATTTTGAGGAGGAGGATAATTATTTTGGGCCTCTAATTCCTTATAATAGGAATTTTGAAACAAATTGCAATTGTTTTCAAAATTCTTATAATAATGAGTTTGAGTATAATTCCGATAATAATTTTCAAACTTCTCATTTCCAAGAATCCTCACCCCGACCTATGACTTTCGGTGAGGGTTTGCTCATGCTTGAGAATGAGAGGTATGAAGACCATTATCGGGAAGAAAATCGTTTATGGGAACATGAATTGGATTTATTATTTCAATCCGACGACGATTTTTCTTCCGAAACTTTTGATGTCGAGGAATGTTTTGAACCAAATGAGGATTTTTTGCCTACTTTGGAACAAATCATTCTTGACTTGGACCATGGTTTAATAGAGAATGAAAGTGAGGATGAAATGGATGTAGTATCCATTTGCAATGAAATGATTTCGTCTTTGGATCCCAAAGAAGAAAGTTTCATTGAAAATGATCATATCTCCTTTAAAATTCTAACTTTAAGCGTTGATAACTCATCTATTGAGTTTGAATTTCTTTCCTCCCCCTTTTCATTCTCCGTTATCACACTGTCACAAGTACCTGATGAATCGGTGTGGAAGTTTAAAACTTTTGACCCTTTCACCGACGAGGATTACTTGCTCGAGTTTCTTTCCATGAAGGCATCCTTGCCTCGTGCGCCCCCTCCCATTCCAATTTCAAAATACTTGGGATAAAATTCAGTTTTTTTCAGACCTCTCGTGTTTTTGTCACCCATTTTATCCAAATCCCCCATCATCCCCAAAAAAATTTTAATTTGCGATGGTTCATTTCTTCCGCCTTACACATGCCTTCCGTTGTTCAAACGGAATTCTTATTTTTCGGAAGGCATGCATGAGAGTGAGGGTACACCGGTTATCTTCCAAAGTCAAATATTTTTTTATGGTGGACCCTCAACTATTTAGACTTCTAGTGTATATTTAGTGTGAAGTCCAAATAGTAGGTTATATATAGTTAGTTTATGTTTCCTTTTTACTTATTGTCTAGTGTAATTAGTTAAAGTTTTATTTCTTTTTGTTATTCTTGTTACTAACATGTTTTGTAAAATCTTTGGACTTACACTCCAAAGATCGCTCCATTGTGGGTAATATCACTTTTTTCTCTCTTTAACTTGGTTCTTAATTAACATTAAGGACAATGTCAGGTTTTAAGTTAGGGGGTGTTGGATATTCTATCCATTCATTGGTAGTTTCTTTGATTTGATTATATGTTCTTTCCAAGCATGTTTTTCTTGTAAAAAAATTCAAAATTTCAAAAATATTTTCTTTCTTTTTTCTCCTTTGTTGGGCATTTTGCCTTTGTTTCCGATGATAAATTTAAACAATTGCCCGATCCAATAGACAACTCAGTGATGCATGTTCTCGATTTTAGAAGTTATTAGACTTTAGTCCTAATTATTGATATTATGAATAACTTCATGAATTAAACTTTAATCCCATGAGCACATGCATTTTTCTTGTTTTATTGATTTGGTTTAAGATTTTTATAACTCGATAATGTTTTGTTGCATTGTATATACTTACACCGAGTAAGCTTTGTACCTTTCGTCATTTGTGAGTGTATACACTACTCTTTCCTCTTTGAAAACATTACAATCGTTGGTAATCTCTCTATTCTTTTATTGATCATTCATTAATTGAGTTCGTACTTGAAATGTATTACTTGACCATGATTTTCATATATTGTGTGGACTCGAGAATTGCGTAAACTTTACGAAATGATCATAGGCAATCTTTGTTATATCACCCATATTAGTCTTGACCTCACCTTATATGTTTCCCCTCATCAACCCCTTTGAGCCTAAATATTAGCGTTTCATTTCATTACCCAAAATCCCATAATCAACTCCGAATTGGAGTTATATACCATATATATTACCTTCCATACCTTTGTTTGGAATATTATTTGGGATTGAATGATGTTGCATTGTCGTTGCAATTTAGGCATGTGAGAGTGTGAAAAGTAAAAAAAAAGAAAGTGTAGTGAAAAAGAAAAAGAAAACAAAAGAAAAAGTGAGAAAAAGAAGGAAAGAAAAGAAAGAAAAATTATTATATGTTGTGCATAGTGTTCAATAAGCTTTGATTACTCTCCCCATTTGTATATCTAATGCCTTTTATGGAAGTTGTCTATCAAATTTTTTATATTTCCCGCATTCTTCCCATTATTCTAAGTTTTCATTTCGAACACTTTGAATCCGTACATACATATCCTTTATTTCATACCCTAGACAAACTTACATTATAACCCTATCAAGTACTACGTGATCTTAGGGTGCATTTAATTTAAAGTTAAAATAGTTTTGATAATCTGTGAAAAAGCATTTCACCTCCTTTAATGTGCGGTATCTTTCATTGAGATTACAATTTTTAATTTCATATATAGTGTTCGTCATTTTTGACATGTGTACGGCCTAGTTTCCATTTACATTTACTCTTTATGTCCGCATGTTCCGTGTGTTAACTTCCTGTTTTGAGTGAATTCAATTGATGAGTGTAATGCCCGTGAGGATTGAATATATGCTTGATTTATTTAGTATCTGATTTATTTAAGTTTTTGCCAAATCACACTTTTCATGTGCTCTCTCCCCTCCCACATTTTAAAGTTTCAATTCTATGAGGTGCATTCTATAATGTTAATAATATGGACTTTCATTTGAATTCGTTCATTGGTCTAGTAACGTGTATGAAATCTTTTTCGCAATTGTTGGGTGTGTCGCATGTGATTGGGCATATTTTGAGGAAACAATATCATGTTTTGAGGTTTCATCCCTGAAAACCCTCACGAGACAACACTCGTCCACTAGGGCATCCTAGGGGTTTAATGGCTTATTGCATATGCTAAATGCAATCGTGTTCCTTACGGAAGTGGCAATTAAATTTCGATGCATATATACATGTTGTGTTTTTATTATAGTTCTTCTTGCTTTGAATTTCATTACTAGTGACTAGTAATGTGTAAGTTAGGGGGTGTGATTCGTATCGAATATTGCATTTAATTACCCTCGAACCTATGCATTTTAGCTCCCATGGGTACTTTAATGCCTATAATTATGCTCGATAGTCACACAACCTCAGTTTTATATGCTAAATTGTTATTTGATGTATTATTGAGCATTTATAGGTATTACGGTGCTTAGAATGAAGTTTGAGCACATTCTGGTTAAGTTCCATCGCGATTCGCATGTTCGAGGGCATATCGATAATTTTACACTTCGGGATTTTTGCATGAAGTCTTCACGAAAGTTGTAGCCCTCGGACCAAGCTTCGCGCTGTCGTGAACGATGCTCGAATCGGAGTCCAAACGAAGGAAACACGGACCTTTAATCGGAAATAATTAGAAGAGATTCATTAACAATTTCATCAATGACATCCATGTCCCTTTTCTCTTTTAATAACAAATCAAATAAATCCCTTTACGTCCTAAAACATTTTTTGCAGCAAATTCAGCCATGGGCGATTTTTGTCCAAGTTCGGGTTTGTGCTCGGGTTTTGGGTTCTTCCCATTTTGGTGCCTTTTGTCCGATTTTGGAGCGTGGGACGCATGTGGCTATGGATGTGGGCCGTTTGGCTCGGTTTTTTGGAGTTCCTACTTTGGCAGTTCCATGGCTTTGGCCATTAATGGAGATCGAAATGGGTCTCGGCTTATACTCTTTTTCGCAGCAGGTCCTTGCCCCCAATGGTTGGTCTCGATTTACATTGGATGTTGGGGTGTCGAGTTAGAGCTTGGCCATGGCTACGAGTCTTGGTTTTTCCATGGCATCAGGTTCGATCCATAAAGTAGCAGCGACTTGGTTTCGTGGCTTTGCAAACATGGGGCTTTGATGTTCTCCATTGACAGCAAGGTCTCAGCATTAGAACCAAGTGATGCGAAGTGGGCGCGACCGGTCGACCGAATTTTTGGTTTTTGGCTTGTGCGAGAGACAGTATGCTTGGTTTCCTCTCACCGGTCGATCGGCCACCACCCCCGATCGACCGGTCCCCTGTTTTGGACGACATTACCTATTTCCTCCTACTTTCCTTTCTTTTTTCTTATTTTCTTTTTCTTTTTTTTATTAGTAATTGCAACTATTCCTTTTTATTTTATTAGTAATTGTAACTTACTATAATAGGGGAGACTTTTTTTATTT
The DNA here is from genome assembly GCA_949130495.1 of Sambucus nigra. NCBI lineage: Eukaryota > Viridiplantae > Streptophyta > Magnoliopsida > Dipsacales > Adoxaceae > Sambucus > Sambucus nigra. The sequence goes on from OX422209.1 coordinate 617,877,355, forward strand.
GTAGGGGGATCTCATTATCTTCATTTTTATTTAGTTTAGACTTAGGGTTTGAGAGCTTATTTAAGGTTTTTTTGTGGAACTTGACCCTCTCCTCCATTTTCTTCTTGGTTTGACACCCATTAATGTAAGTGGATACTATTTATTGCCGTCTTCTCTCTTATTTATGCTTTGTAACCTAGATTTCCATGCTTTCCATTTATTTCCATGTCTAGTTAGTTTTAGTTGTTAATTTAATTAGTGTGCTTTAATTAATTAGTTGCATTTTATTTAATGTCATTTAATATGTTTAGGGGCTAAATTAAATTAGGTTGTGTCGGATTGAACTCACCTAGGGTTGACGTGTTGATTTGCTTTGGTGATGGAGTTTTCGAGTGTGTCGTCCTAGTTATTACGCCTAGGAGGTTTAACGGGATATATCATGTATGCTCCTTATTTACGACCTTGCGTACGTAATTTTTAGGGTATTTGTTGACGCCAAAATCTTATTAGTCTTTTATGAGGATTTAGGGTGTGACAACTCTTGATTTAATTAATTGATGAAACGAGACGCAATCTTAATAACTCGTCGACCCATGTAACCATTTTATACTAATTAACTCGGGTGAGCGATATTCGACGCAACCTATAGTTTTTATTCATTTTGTTAATTTAGTTTAAATACACTCTCGCCTAGTATAATCTTTTCCTTTTGTTATCTTTTCTTTTTAGTTAAAAAAATACGTTTTACACAATTTTTAGGAATATTAAACCAATTAAATTCTAGCAACTTGTCTTTGTGGATTCGATACCCGGACTGGACGTATACTCCCTTAAAAGAGTGTAGTCATAGTTTAGGTTTTTGTATAGAGTTGGTGAGCCGAATATAACAAATGACCGGCGCGTAGGTGACTCTCATGTCGCGGCGAAACCCTATCTATCAACGGTAATATCCAGCTAATCCTAGAAACTTTTCATCTTATAAATACTGGTTGGATTTTTCCATTCTAAATTTTTCCATTCTAAATTATCTAGAAACTTTTCATCTTATAAATACTGGTTGGATTTTTCCATTCTAAATTATCTTAAATTTTGGTTGGATCGACTTGGTATTAAGAATAAGTATCCTTCACCCCAAATAGGAAATCTATTTGATCAACTTCGAGGAGCAAGGGACTTTTCTAAAATAGACTTACGATCCAATTACCAATAATTGAATGCTAGAGAATAAGATATTCCAAAAATTTCTTTTCAAACTCGTTATGGACATTTCGAATTTACGGTAATGTCATTTGGGTTAACCAATGCACCCGCAAGTTTTATGGATCTAATGCATAGAATCTTTAGGCCTTTTCTCGACCAATTTGTTATTGTTTTCATTGACGATATTCTTATTTATTCTCAAAATCCACTAGAACATGCTAACATTTAGAAGGAGTTTTAGGTAATCTCAGAAATCAAATGTCCTAAAAAAATTATTTCCTTCATTGAAAAATCACATTTTCTCTTCTTGGCATATAACCCATGGTTTCTGGAGTAATAAGACTCCTTCTAAATGTTAGCATGTTCTAGTGGATTTTGAGAATAAATAAGAATATCGTCAATGAAAACAATAACAAATTGGTCGAGAAAAGGCCTAAAGATTCTATGCATTAGATCCATAAAACTTGCGGGTACATTGGTTAACCCAAATGACATTACCGTAAATTCGAAATGTCCATAACGAGTTTGAAAAGAAATTTTTGGAATATCTTATTCTCTAGCATTCAATTATTGGTAATTGGATCGTAAGTCTGTTTTAGAAAAGTCCCTTGCTCCTCGAAGTTGATCAAATAGATTTCCTATTTGGGGTGAAGGATACTTATTCTTAATAGTTACTGAGTTCATTTTATGATAGTATATGCATAATCTAAAGCTTCCATCATGTTTATTGACAAATAATATTGGAACTTAGTCGAATAAAACCTTTATTAAGGAGGTCATCTAATTGGGTACGGAGTTCTCGAAGTTCTAAAGGAGCCATTCGATACGAAGGTATCAAAATACGAAATGTATTATGATAAAGATTGATATTAAACTCAATTTATCGTGAAGGGGATAATCCTAGTAATTTTCGGGAAAGACATCTTCGAATTGTTCCAAAATATTTGGAATTAAAGAAGAGATGTGAATTTGAAAACTTCAGGGTTCAGACGGACCTGATCCTTGAAATACAAAAGAACAATTATCTTCATTTTAAAAATATTTTTTCTTATCATGACAATCGATATAAGCATGCTGTCTTTACAAAACATCTATTTAGATAATAATATCGAAGCCACAAATATATAAAATTATCAAATTAACAAGGAGTGTTCCTAGACCAAGCTGAATTCTACAATTGTTATAACCTTGTGTTGTTGTATTGATTTCACCTATTGGTATTTCAATATCCAATAGAAAAAATAAAGATATAGGTGGTAATTGTAATAATTTAGCTATTCTAAGACTAATAAAGGAATGTGTTGAGCATGAATCAAATAAAACATGTGCAGGAAGATGTTGGAAAAATATCATACCTTCTATCACATTATGGGAGTTTCGTGTAGGCAGTATTGCATAATTCTTTCCACGACTCGGAATTGGCATAAATTCCTCAGTAGGATTTGGCGTAGGTTAATTTTTGAACGGGTGGTATTTTGGATTTTGTGAGGGTTTGTTTAACTTATGAAATATTCAAACGGATTTGAACTTAGGAAAATGTGGCCAGAGATGTCCTACTCCGTGACATTCATGGCAACGAATCACTATACCCGCTGTGTTATGATGGATCTGAGAGTAAGACTGTACGCTAGAGTTTTAATAGGGTTGAGGTCTAGAATGAGGTGGGGTTCTAATAATATGATTTTTTCTAGTAACGGGAGGAGAAGATCGTATTGCGGCAGAAGCATTTCCTTCCACGATTGCTGCAACGCCGATAAGTTGAGAATACTCACGGATTTGTAAAGGAGCGATCGAATTCTTGATTCTTGGATGTAGTCTTCTTTCAAATTTCTTTCACTTCTTCATCTCAGTATCAATATATTCAAGGTCATAATGATATAATTCGATAAATTTGGCCTCGTACTGGGCTACAGATAGATTGGCTTATTCTAATTTTAAGTAATAAACAGTTCATTGATCTCGCTTAGTCTCGAGAAAGTACTTTTTGAAGAAAATCTCTTCAAATTTCTCCCAAGTAAAATTAATAATGTTTTGGTTATGTGGCACCGCTTGCCATCAAGAATCAGCTTCACTTTCAAACATATAGGCTATTAAATTTACTCGGAGATTAGTATCTATACCTACTCCACTCAAGATTTCCACAATGTGACGTATCCATTTCTCAGCTTCACTGGCACCTGGATTTCCAAGAAAAGGCGGAGGTCATTGTATTAAAAATTCTTTAAGGGCATTCATCCTATGGATTTCTTCGTAAATGTCCTCTAGATTATAACGAGAAGTTTGTTATTATCGGGATAAAAAAGTGAGTTCCTGAAGACATCGCATGATTCCTTCAGTTTGAGTCTGTTTAGTTTGAGTTCCAGCGGATGGGATTCAAGTACTAACCATCCTAAAATATAATAGAACCGTTTTAATAATAAGAATCATAAAACAAGGATATGTCACAAACTAATTATATTACACAGGATAAGTTGCATGATACATGAAAGTTATATGTCACAAACTAGTTCTACAGTCATACCTAACTATAGTGGTTAGTTAATCTCCTAAGAATAAGTATGGTGCACTATATACAATACTTTATTATATAATATACATTAGGAGAAAACTTTAACTTGGATTTTAGGTGGGAAATGATTCATTCAGTAGAGGAAATTGGGCAAGTGCCAGTAGTGATGTCAAACGGTTAGTACTGACGAATAAAGTTTCAGGGGGAATGCAAGTTATAGAGAGGTAGATGACTACGTGAATTATCTAGTAATATTTTAAGAATATATCAATCTTTCACATTCAGATACTCCGCCGACCTCACCTATGTATCCAGATGAAACATCAAATGGTGAAGTACATGGTGATTACTCTCCTGACACTAATGATGACTCGACTGATGGTTCCCCAGACCAAGAAGATTATCTAGTTAGTCCAGAATCTAGTTCTAGTGACAAGGTTGTTGTTCCATAGCCCTGCTAATGCTTCTTCCCGGATTCTAATTTCCCGACGGTTATTCAGCTCAATCTCCACATTGAACAGAAAAATATCCCAAGTATCCATACTGCAAAATGGAATTACCATATAATAATAGTAATAAAAGAAGTTACAAAAAGATAAAATAACTAATATCTTATAAGTTTCATTTCCCGTATGGAATGCTAACCCGGTAATATGATTAAATTTAAAACATGTTCCGATACCAACTTGTCACACCCTTCTTTTTGGTATGAACGCACATGAGAGTATATATAAAGCAATGAATTAAAGTTAAAGCATAATAACATAACTTTATTCATTATTAAAGTAGTTTACATAGGGTAGTAACACCTCAGGGGCGAGTTACATTTTTATAACATGGATTATAAAGTAGAAAATCGAAAAGCGCCTCTCCTTGCTCCCATCTAGCTTATTCTCTGCCCACACAATCATGTATGCAAACAGGTGGCCAATATCTATCTCTAAAAGGGAAGAGATATTATCCTCTTTCTCCGGTATCATCTGGAGGAAATAGGAATTAGCATAAATTTACTAAGCACACTTTACCAGTTCTACAACAAGTATATGTATAGATGAGAGTTGAAGTGTGTATAGAATTCAGTGCATAGAAACGCTTAAAGAATTAAAACTAAAAATCCCATACTTATCAGTTTATTAAGGGTTACATAAAGAAAATTTAAGGATCTTTGAAGTAATAATTCCATACTTACCAGTTCATTAAGGATCATATAAAGAAAGTCAATGGTATTTGAACTAATAATCCCATACTTACCATTCACTAAGGGGTATAGAAATAATTAAGCCATAAGTAAAACTAAATAATAATCAACCCAAAAACTTTGGGGAAAAAGTAACCGGCTAGGCACACAATTAAAGTGTCACTCATACGTATATAGCAAATAATCAAGGCTCTCGGTCATCTAAGACCAATAGGTCAAGTAGAAAGTTTTGTAGCATAACATGTCAGTCTACTTCCTAGTTAATACTGATGCTCATAATATAAATATTTGCACAAAGGTGTAGGGGTAAACTGATTCACTAAGGAACGTGACATCAGTTATTTGGTAAGAAGGGTTAAATTGATCCACATTCAAATTCAAATATCGATGATATTCAATAAAATATGTAGTATGGCAGTATTATAACATGAAAATACTAAGAGTAAATAAGAGCAATAACATAATGATATCAATAGCAGTATGTTAAATATGCAAAGTTTACATTGAAAATTTAGGAAAACCTACTTTTTCGGTATTCCGTGTGGCTTTATGGATCAAAAGAGGATATCGAGGGGAGCTGGTACTTAATTCTTTCTATACAATGTTTGGATATAAGTATTTGTTGGAATTTTGGATTAGGTCGATCAGTTTATACAGCAAACTATATAGATGAAAATAATTTTGGAACTTTAAAATCTTGAACTTAAGGTCATATTTGAATTTTTGTGCAAGAGACTTTTTATCTTAAAATATTTTGAAGTATTCATAACCAAAGTTTGGGGTTCAAATTCATAAGTTGAAAAAGTCAAGAGGGGTCAAATTGTAATTTAAGAAAAATATTTCTAAGTTAAAACCAAATTTTTCCATAACTTACGCTACGGTGATCTAAACATGGACTTACCTTATATCATTTTGACCCGAAAAATAAATAAAAATATTGAAAAAAAATCAAAAAATTATGATTGGCCATGCGCCCTCACGCGAGGTCAAGGTTTATGGTCAAAAAGTTCATCTTCTTCCCCTCGACAGTTGACTTTTGGGATTTTGATTTTTGACCTGAGATTTATCCTTCATTTCTAAACCATTTGAGATGATTTCTTAACAAACTCAATCTAAAATTTCATTAGGAATCCAAATATATAGGTTTTGTGGACTCGGATGCACTATATCTTAAGTTCTATAACTGTGTGTTTTACTGAAAATTTTACCTAACATTCACGGCTATAAGGATATGGCGGGGATTCTTATGAATATAGCTTAGTTTCTACTATGTGTGGGAGTAGTTTGGTTTTGGTTTCAAGGCTTGAGATGGATTATATAAGGAGAGTTTAAGATTTTAAGTATTCTGATTCAAGATACACTTTCAATCGATTATAGCTTATTATGCACATTCATGGCATTTGATCGTTACACTCGAGATCCTTAGGTTCTAATGAAGACATTCAAAGATTTAAACCTGAGTTTTGATCATTATTTGGAAGTTCACCATTAAAGCTCACGCTTTAATGGAGGAAACTTCTTAATTTTCACCTAGAGCCTATTTTTTACATAACAATTCTACTGTTTCGAGTTTTTTTAGCATTATAACAACACAGAAATCGATTGAAACTAAAAGAATTGAATATAGTACATAAAATCATAGTGTACCTATTTGGGGTGAAAATTTTGAGTTTTGAAACTGTTGTTTGAGTGAGTTTAAACTGAGGAGTTCGTGGGGTATTTATATTATGTGATCAGGGGAGTTCTTTGGTAGAGAACGGAGGTGGATTTGAACTGAAAGTGTGAGGTTTTCTAGCTTGGGTAATGTTCTTTATATGTGTGCATGGTATACACATGTGATTTTTGGCTTCTTATGTTGATGTGTAGGCTTATTTGGACTAGCGGTGATGTGAAATTATCAAAACTTTTGTGTTTGGTTCTTAGTTAGTCAAGTATATGCATTTATAGCCTTGAAAGTGTACTTTTGATGAGGTTTGGAGAAATTTTTAAAATTTCAGAAAGTTTCAAAGATTGAAATTATAATTTTGTGTTAGTTGAAGTCTAAAGGATTAATTTGATATAAATTTGGGGTTTAAGTCAAGTTATGTTGATTAGAAGTTTTTAGGGGCGATTCTATAATTATTAAAACTTCAGGGGGTCTAAATTAATTTAGTAAAATTATAGAACATCAAGTGTAGTTTCATTCTTCTTTAGAAGACTTTTTAATTTGAGTATTTATGAGTGTTGAAACAATGAATGTAAGTGATTAGGGTCAGTTAATAGATTTGACAGTCCCGGTTATTACAGGAGTGCTAAGAGAAATTGGTCATGGATTACAAAGGTCCATCATGAAGGAGGTTCATGGATTGCAATTTTCTATGCATATTGGGAGGATAAGATGTATCAGGATATGAGGAGATAGTATTAATGGGTTTAGATGAAGTAGGATATTGCTACGTTTGTGTCCTAGTGCACCATGTGTCAAATGGTGATGGTGGATCACCAGCGATCGTCGGGTACACTTCATCTCTTACCCATTCCCGAGTAGAAGTGGGAAAAGATCTCTATGGACTTCATTGTAGGATTGCCTTTACGCCTAGGAAACATGACTCTATTTGGGTTATAGTGGACTGTTTGACGAAGGTTTCACATTTCTTACTTGTCCGCACAAATTTCACAATAAAGTTATACGCACAATTATATGTATCAAAGATTATGTGGTCGCACAGGATACCTTTCGTTATCATCTTCGATAGAGACATGACTTCCGTATCTCAATTACAATGAAGCTTTCAAGAAGCCATAGGTAATAGGATACACTTGAGTACGTCTCATCATCCAACACACATGGGAAGATGGAAAGGATGAACCAGATTTTGGAGGGTATGCTTTGAGCATGTGCTTACTAGAAGAAAAAAGTATTTTTACAATGGATAAAGAGTGTCATAAAAGACTATTTGTATCATTTTTAATTATAATCAAAAGAGTCTTAAAAACCAGTGTCATAAAAAATTCTTAAAATAGTGTTTTTTAAGACGCGTTATTTACAAGGGTTGCAAAAATTTCCCTTGCTAACTACCTACTACAGGCCCAAATGTGTCCTATATATTTTTTTTATTGAACACTTCACTTAAATGCATTGTGAACATAAAGTTATCTTATGAAATTAAATCAACACAAATGTTCACAAAATCAATTCTAACTACTCATGTCCATATATACATTCAAAAGTTGTCTTGCCAATGTATACAACCAAAAGTAATCCTACCAATATATACGCCAAAATAATTGTCCTACCAAAGTAATATATTCATTCAAAAATGTATTTTTCCCAATTACATTCCATCCAAAATTAGTTAAAAGTAAAAATCATCATCTTAAATTGTGGAAAATGTAACTATTATAAACAAAATATGTCATCGACATTCCACCAATAACGCTCACTCCATTCTTTCTTTACGAAACCACTTTAAATAAGCCTACAAAATATTAAAGGAAATGTTATAATCACTTGCAATAAGAAACCAATTTATGAAAATTCGTATAACCAAAATACCACATAATAAAAAATTTATTTAGCAGAAGAAAATATAACAATAAAATTGTTAAACATTTAATTTTTATGTTGGACTAAAGGGAGTGGATTTTAGACACAATATTGCATTTAGTCAAACTTCACATGATATGTTGTGTTCGTGTTGGGAATCTTTTATAATCATGGCATGTTGTGTATATGTAACAATTAAGAACATCTACTTCATGAGAATCATCTTAACAACCCCCAACCATAAAAAAAAATAGCAACCCCCCACCCTAAAAAACCCAGCAGCCTCCTCCCTAACACACCCAAAACTAACAACAAAAAAAAAAGGTAACCCCTACCCCCCCCCCCTAAACACACACCCCAAAACCCAGCAGTGACCTCCCCAGTGCAACCCCCCACCCTACCCCACAATGTTTAGTCTGGCATGTTAAACATTTAATTTCTATGTCGGACTAAACGGGGTGAATTTATGCACAATATTCTTTGGGTCCTATTTTTAATAATAAACAAATACAACATCAATTGATTCCATGTTTAATGTTATATGTACTTAATGCTCAAAAATATTTTACCTCAACATCAAGTAGTAAAAACTCCTCCGGCCAAGCAATAATTGAATTGAGTGCATCTATAACTAGAATCAGTTCATTGGGAACTGGTACATGTTCCTCTGGTGAAAATACTTTTTTTATGGACACAATTATATTCGCCAAGAGGAGTTTTGTGAATTTTCTTATTTAAATTTTCCTTCTCAAACACCATCCCTTCTGCACAATATTCGTTTTTATTTTAATTGTAAATCTACATTTTGTGCCCTGCACAATCAGATTATATAATAGTCAAAATTAATAAAAAACTATATAACACTTTATAATAATAATAATAATAAGGTACTTTTCTAATATTTCTTTTTAAAACGTAAAAAATTTTGAGTCACGAATGATACATTTCCAATGTTAGATATGGAATGTGGCCATGTTGTTTAAGTCTTTGGGTTTCCATCAGCTTTGAGCTATGATAATCAATGATAGAATTATAAAAAGAACACTTTATCAGAACCGGTGTATTTTACTCAAATAAATATTTGAAGCGTAAAAGTTTGATCCATGAGTGATACCTTTCCAATATTAGATGTAGGATGCGGCTTTGTGTGACACCCCGACTAATTAAATACCGGGTAGCTACTCCTTTATTAAATTAATTCAAAATGCCAAGTTGGTTCAGTTAATAGCATCACTGTCGATAACATTTAATGATTACTAACCACCTAGTATTTAAAAAGTAAGTTGTCAAATTTTAAATTAAATCCGATTAACATGCAATAAAAGAATTATGAAAGGATAACATAACCATTCACCATAAAGAAGCAATAGAATAATTAACAAATAATAATAAGTCTGGAGGAAATACTCCTCACAACAATCCCACAACTGAAATAATAAAACAAGTCTTAATCCTTAATTAATTAGAAACCAAAGTCTGAATAACTGAAATATAGAAAGTCTCTAAAAAAAATGGGCGACATGCCCTACAATTAATGAAACTGAATATGGAGTCAAGACTAGAAAATGAGGCGTCTACTATCAAGGCCCTGTAACTTCCACAACAGCTACAGCTCGTCACCTGAATGAAAATCCTATGCATGGTGTCCTTGTGGCTGGGCACCTAAAAAGGTTTTTTTTACAAAAAAATAGATTTGAAAGCAAACGGGTCAGAGCCCGAAAGTGGAGAGTATTTTAAAAATAGCAAGTGCTTTAATAACATTAAAACAATGAATGCAAAGTACATGTTAGGACCTGCTCTCACATGAAATACTCACCTCTCGACTAATTGTGCACTCCTAACGTACCGTACCCATTCAAGTGATTCTCATATCTATCTAAACCGACATAAGTTCTAACCTTTCCACTTGATTCACAATATGAATTCCCAATATTATCACTTAAACAGATAGCTTTAATTAAACTCGGATTCTCACTTGTTAACATTACAATTTACGGCATGTTATCCCTTTTTAACTTATCAAGGAGTTACCACAAGTTATTCTCGCAATTAAACATAACAATTCCTTTTCATTTAACCGTATATTATTCGCATCATAAATATACAATACAAGCACCCCGAGGCTAAGCTGTGGTGCACACATACTCTGCTATCCATCCCGGTACATCACGTACATAAGGATTACAAATTCCAAATCTCTCAAGAATTGTTAGAACAAGCACAACACACAAAAATGGAGGCGAACATAATTCAACATATCCATGGGTCACGTACATACCTACGCTCCATAGTCGGCTGACTTAATAACTCACAATTAAGTCGTTCCCTTGAACTATGTCCTCTAGGTACCAATCTAAATCCGGGCACACAAGGATTAGTTGGCCCTAAGCGAACGTAAACCTCCCGTGATAGCAAGTATGGTAGGTATGTCATACACATAAAATCATATACATATACTAAGCATGCACACCTCTTAGTAATTGCCATAATTTATTAGTGGTATACTTCTCATTCTTATACCAATACACGTGTCCCCGTTTTATATATACACATCATTCATTATCCTCACGTCGTAATTAGTTATTCGCCTCCTAATCCACAATTACCATTTGGTTCAAATCATTCTTCTATATTTTACTCCCCAATATATCCCGAATATCCCAACTCTATCAATTAGTCATCAAGGTAAGGTTATCTCTACCATTAACCAAGATTACGGGACACTAGAAATCAAACCAGGCCAAAAAGGCCAAACTGTCAACTCGTTAGAAGTCTCGTTCGAACGAGGTCGTTCGAACGAGAGTTCGTTCGAACGAAGTGGGCATCTAACGAGATCTCGTTCAAACGAAAGGCATCGAACGAACATCCCCCTCGTTAGAAGGCAAACTATCAACTCGTTAGAAGCTCGTTCGAACGAGCTCATTCGAACGAGCTCGTTCGAACGACCTGGGCAGGTCTTTTAACGAGGTGACAGTTCGAGCCCAGAAAATTCCTATTACGTTTTTCACCAATTTTCTCACCTCAAAACTCCTCCAAAAATTATTCCAACAATATTTTAAGGTTCCTCAACATTCCTAAACATTCTTAGGTCATAATCTAGCACATTCATGGGATCAAATCTTCCTATACAACACCTAATTATTAAATCTCCCAAAGTTTTCCCCAAACCTTATGAGTATGAACCCTAGAATATATAAAGTCATCAATAGGCATAATCAAATCCGTTTTTGTGATATAAAAGATGTATTTCTATCAGAATAATTTCCCAAACATGATTCTACATGCAATCTCCTTATCAAAATATGAATTTCTAATTCCAATTCAATGGGTTTTTATCAATCTCCCAAAATAATGAAATTTTCATAAATGCCTAAACATGGAAGAAACATTCGTTGTAAATAACGTAATTAAACCACTTGCCTTAATTGTTCTTCATATTGTTGTAGATTGGAGATGATTGGATTCCTCTCTCTCTCTCTGCAGAATTCTCCTCTCTCTCTCTCTCTACAAGTTCTTCTCACAAGATGACAATGGAGGTTGGGGTTGGTTTTTGGTAAGTTTTAATCTTTCCTTAACTTCTCCCGTATCCCACTACTTAGTTTAGTGCTGATAATGGATTTGTGGGTTTAATGATAAATCATAATTAAACTCTAATTTTCGTGGGTTTTAATTACCAAAATTTTGAAATTACCAAATTACCCTTTTGGGTTGCCGTATGGCCCAAAAATGGCCCGGGACCCAAACTAAACCCCCGGCTAGTGTTTTCTGAATATTTTAACCCTTCCGTACACGTTGGCGCACTCAAAACGACCATACGGTTAATAAAAATAAAATTCACTTTTTAATTAAATTAAATATTTTCCTGACGCGACTGTCACACGCGTCCCAACAAAATTTCCAAACTGCCGTATTTCTATCTCGCGACAATTTAATATTCTCAATATTCATATACTGCCATATATACACATTATAATCAAATACTAACTCACATCTCGTTGGTATTTTATCCGGATTAATTCTCAATTAATTCACATATAATTAAATTAATCTCATAAATAAATATCAATAAAAGTACGGGGTATTACACTTTGCTGTTTGAATCGTTTCATTTCCATGAGATTTGAGATATGATCATCAACGATAGAAAAAATAGTTTTTACTAACTCGAACTAACATAAAAAATTTTAAGCAAAAAAATATGAGTCGTGGTTAATACTTTCACAACATTAGATGTGGGATATGACTCTAGTGTTAGAATATTGGATTGCCGTTAGCTTTAAGCTATGATAATCAATGATATAAAAAAATACTTTAAAATTAACAGAGTATTTATAAAAAATTGTTGCATAAAAGATTGAGCCATAGATGATACCTTTTCAATATTAGATTTACAGTTCAACCCTGTTATCTGCTTCTTTGGATATCATCAACTTAGAGATGTGAATAGAATCAAAAGTTAACAAAAGATTTAAAAATATAAAAAAAATAAACATGATAAAAATTTATTTATTCTTTTTAATTACCTTTGAATTAAGGGATGCACTTTTATTTGAATTTGAGGCAATATCGTCAGATGAGGGAGTTGTAATTTCTTTTTTCGTCAACTCTTTCAACCTTTGCTCCGGCCCTTTGTTTCTTTTGCAGTGCTCTTTATATTTCTTCTCTAAGTCATTTGTATATAATTTTGATCCATGCCTTGGGTGTTTAAAATATGTTATCGGGGTAACCCCAAAACCTACACCTCTAACCCGACCAAAGTGCTCAGGAGTACCTAACGCCATTATAAAGATGTTGAAACTACATTCATTAATGACTTTTGTACAAAGAGCATTGGAAAAGAGCCACACTAATAATGACATATCTCACATGTTTTGGCAATACACCTCGTATAGAAACAAGAAGCAATTGTTGCATTATAATGTGATGGTCATGGAATTTGAGACCATATAATTTTAAATCTTCCCTAGAGAGAAGACTTTTAAAATTCTAAGAATATTCATTTGGGACCTTAAGATCACGTAGAATATTACACATCATTCTTTTTTCCTCTTTGTATAATGTATAACTTGTTGGGGGCAGGTAAGTCCCTTTCTCATTAACTTGTGGTGCTAACTCCTTCTTTAAACCCATCTCGACGAGGTCATTACGAATCTTCACAACATCTTTTATTTTTTCTCGGAATGTCAAGTAAAGTCCCAATTATACTCTCACAAACATTATTTTCAATGTGCATAGCATTCAAGTTATGTCCTACAGGAAGATGTTTCCTATACTCAAGCTTAAAAAATATTGACTTCTTCTTTCAACATGTAGAATTTTCTTTTTGGACACTTCATTTCTTCTTTCTCTTCTTCGATGTTTATTTCTTCCTCATAATATACTTCTTTACCCAAGAGACCTTGATCCCCTCAACCTTCACTAATATGTGTTCCCCACTCAATGGTTGAGGTAGCGACCCAAACCTTTTCTCACCATTAAAGGCTTTTTTATTTCGAAACGGATGGTTCCATGGAAAATTCCTTATACGCCCCGTATAAATGCACTCAGCATAATTTATCAATCTTCGAGAATATGTCTCTTCATTACATATTTGACAAGCATAATATCCCTTTGTAGTAGAACTTGAGAAACTCCCATATATAAGAAAATCGTTAATTATCCACAACAAAACAGCCCTTAGTGTAAAATATTCTTATCGGTATGCATCATAAGCCCTCACTCCTTCCTCCCATAAAGTTTTTAGATCCTCAATTAGCGATGCTAAGTAAACATCAATGCCATTTCCAGGTTTTTTGGGGCCTAATATCAACATCATTAATTGAGTAAACTTTCTTTTCATTCATTACTCCGATGAAAGGTTGTAGGTATTCATCATAACTGGCTAAAAACTATACATAGTGTTAAGGGAATTATGTGGATTAATTTCCTCTACTGAGATAGATAATCCAAGATTCCTTGATTCCGATGCAAACTCCGACCACTTCTTATCTATTAGCTTCTATTGTGGTGAATCTGCTAGATGACGCAATCAACTATTAATTTCTCTTCCATTAGCATGCCACGTAAAATATTTGGCTATCTCTGTAGATTGAAACCACCTTTTGAATTATGGGATAGGTGGAAAGTAACATAGTAATTTTGCAGGTACATCCTTTTACCCTATCATTCACATTTTTATTGACTTTATATCTTGATGTTACACAAGTAGGACATAGTATTGCATTCTCGTACTTTTTTCTATGGACTATGCAATCATTAGGACAAGCATGTATATTATGATACTCCAAACAAATAACGCTTTGCCTCCTTGGTAGATAAGGCAATTCATTATCTTCTGGGAGCATATCAGCAAATAATGTAATCACATTCTAGAAGATCTTGTCAAACTAGGAACTCTTAGCTTTTATATTGAATAGTTTCACTATTATCGCCAACTTAGCATACTTACTACAACCTCTATACAAGGGCTTCTCTACATCTCCAATAAATTTTTGTAAATCTTTATGATTTCATGTGAAGTCTTCATTTAAATACTAGATCATATCTATTGTGTTTGCAACATCATCAATATTAATTCCATGGTCTTCATTGATAGGCTCGTCACATTTCGCACTTGATGACCCTCTATTATTTTCTTCTTCCCCATTCCAATCCCATATAATGTATTTTGGATGAATTCCATTATTGTATAAATGATACCTTATATCATTTACACTCATCTTGAAGATGTTATCGCACTTAGTGCATGGCACCAAATTGAACTAGGATCATCCGCGCCTCTTCAGCAAATATAAATATTTCAACCCCAGCCATATATTATTTGGATAATCTATGCTTGGTCATCCATAACTTATCCATACCGAACAAATATTCGTATATCCTTGGGTAACAAAACCTAAATTATTAAACAATTAGTTAGACAATGTAAATTAAAAAATAATTAGATGCACTATATTACACCTTATGAATATTCTAGCCATCGCTATGGTAAGTTTCACGAATATAACTAGAGCTAAAAAAGAGGATCCGAGTCTAAAAACATTTAATATTAAGTGTAGTGGAATGATACTTTTGATTTTATAAACTAAAATTAATTTTTCATATGAGGCCATATATATTTCTAGTCATTTCAACAAAAAATAAATGTTATAAAAAACTCACACAAAATAATACTTGATCAATGATAATTAATCTAGTTTGTGAGACGACTCTCACAAAATATGTAGTAATGATCTAAAATTTAATAAAACCAAGTTGTTAAACATACTAAAATATATTACGATATACTTGGAAGCAGGAAAACCGGTATGGAAATGAAATTTGCTTCAAGACTTTAAAGAACGGTTGATATAAATTATAAAGAATATTTGACCTATGACAATCAAACACTCAATTAGAAATAAACAAACAATTAGTGAAATATAAACAAAACAGTTAATTGATTTGAAATTTTTTTTATTAGCTTTTATATCTCAATCATTGACAGCATTAAGGATGAAGAATAAAGCAGCATACACAAAAACATTATTCTCTAATTTTCTACCGTAGAAAAATATAAATGTTGGATAGGTAGATAAAAAGATATACAGAGAGAGATTATTTCCATGTAATCAAGATAGAAAGGAAGAAGTTATCGTTAAAAAAATTATAAATGTGAGTTTGTGTGTCATTATGTGTGGATTGTAATTTAAATCGAACCTCCCACAAAATACCAAACACTCAAAAACCAATGACAGCCTATTCGTAATGAGTCTAACCACCACATACTTGAAACTTTTGTCCCGTATCAGAACAAGCACATGAGTTTGTCACAAAATTCATATACGACATTTTCAGCAACCTTTTTCAGAACCAAATGATTCTGGTGAAAATTACCTCCAAAAAGTTCTCGCAAACCAACAAGTCGGTCACATTTTTATACATTTCTTTACTTGTCTTATCGATGACACAACCTTTTTGTACCTCGAAAGAGGTTGTAGGCATTCATGTCATGTTATTATCACTCAATTCTCTCTCCTCTCATAAAATCTCAATCATGGAGGATAATGAGACCTAAGCTATCAGCAGTGGCGGATCCAGGAATTTAATAGTGAGGGGGCCAAAGCATTAAGTAAACAAAATATAAATATGACTAAGAAAAGAAAATGAATAAATGATCCTAAAATGCATCAGTAGTTGTTCTCTTGCCCATAATGAACTGTCAAAAAATTAATACACAAAGAACAACAATTTTACTAACTTGTAAAGATTTTTTCAATAAACGTTTAATTGAATCTTATTCTAATTAATAGGCACAAAACAAATAATACAACATAAATAAAACTGCTATTAATCAGAAAAATATAAATCAGAAAAACATTTGTTTCCAAACAAAATTAAAACTGTTAAAAAAACTAAACAAAATATCTTTTGCTTTTTATTGTTTTTTTTTATTAAAGGAAAGAATAAAATAAAGGGGGTTTTGGGAAAAAGTCCTCATAGTGTTCAAAGTGTATAAAAATAGGACACTCCATATAATTTTATAAATTTAGTCCCTGTACTAACAATACCATGAAAAAAAGTGAAAAATAGTGTCGCTGGCGCGGACCAAAAAAATAAAAGTATTGTACTACAGGGACTAGATTTATAAACTTGAAAAGCATATCCTAAAAATCTAAATATAGGAAGGAACATGACCTTTACCATAATTCTCTATAAAATAAAATAAATTGGATTGAATCTTAAAGATACAAACCGAAAGGAAAGTGAAAAGAAAAAGAAAAAAATACCTAGCCGTCAATGTCTTCTTGAAATTTCTCCTTTCTTTTGTTGAATGAATGTGTTTGAGTTTGTTTGAAATTTCTCCTTTATTTTGTTGGCCGTCAGTGTCTTCTTTAAAGATGCTATTTGGGTTTGTTTGTTTTTTAAACCTAAATATTAAAAGGTTACTTTTTTGTCCTTTTGTTAGCTCCACAATCCACGTTTTAACTCCACCAACCACATTTCTTAGTTTTAGTTTCAAAAGTTGGGACTTTGTGTGGGGCCTACTTATCAACAATCATCTTTTATTTTTACCTACCTATTATATTTCACAAGAACTTAACACTAGTTAAAAAAATTTAGAAAACTTTTGCAGGGGCCCAGGCCCCCCTGCCCCCCCCCCCCCCTCTATCCGCCACTGGCTATCAGTGCCTTTGGCCGAGCTTCATTAATTAAATAAGTTGCATCAAAAGGTGCTCGTTTGAACAAGTTTTGTGTTACTAGTATGTACACTTTAGGCTCGATTTCTGGATTGTGAATTCCAAACACAAACTGTTTTGTTTTCTCGGGTATTGAAATCCCACAAATGATACTTTTAGATCATTGAGAAAGGCACTGACATAAATGAAAGCATCCTAATTGGAACAAATACTAACAAGATAAGTCTCGTATATCAGTCTCGATATTATTAGAAATGTCTTAAACAATAGTTGAACAATTTTATCAGAAGCAATTAAATAGACAAAGTACTGCTTGGGAAACCTTGCAGATTAATTACATTATTGCATGAAACTGTCCCAATTAATGAACTTCTGTGATTAGCAGAATATATGCCCAATGAAAAAAACATACGGTTGTCACAAAAAAAAAAAAAAAAAAAAAACATACGGGTAAGATATTAACAATAGGTTTTTACGGTCTAGTCCTTGGACTAACAATTTTGGACAAAAAAACCGGTGAACCAAATTTTAAACGATTAGGTCCAACATATAAATACCCCCAATTTAAAAAAATCATAAACCTAATCGGCTATTGTAGTTTTCTCTGCAACTAACGACTATTCTCCGAAATCGAAAATAACATCAATCTTATGCTTTGATCGTCTGTCCTATTGTTGATGTAAAAAATTAGATTATATCTAATTATTTAATCACAGATAAAATAAAATGAGACAAAGAAATTTTAAAGTGGTTCAGCCTTGTAAGAATGGCCTACGTCCACTGTTTCTATTATTGCTGACTGTTTGGGAATTCTTGATTACCAGTTTAGTCAAGAAATTCCCGGTCCCCTTTCAATGAGGATGATACAATGTATTTATAGCCATCAGGATGTACATGTCAAAGGGTAATACATAGTTGTTCATTAGGCGTATACATCTGTATGACAATAATAAGCATTTAATGCGCAGTCAATCTGTTGGTTATCCTGCTATTAATGCTCTGTTCGAGGTGAAGCTCGGACCGACTAAGCTGCTCAGAACGCCTAAGTAGCTCGGTACTCATAAGTTGCTCGGTGTATTAAAGTTCCTCGGAGAACTCTTGTTGGTCGGAGCGTCTTAGTTGATCGGGGAAGCAGAGTTCCTCGTTGCAGTATGATTCCTCGGAGAGCATCTATTGCTCGGAGTATTTGAGTGGGTCAGGGAAGTTGAGTTCCTCGAAGTCAAGGTGTTGTTCGGAAGTGTTTGTTACTGCCACGCAGATTGCCAGGTGTCTTCACTCATTTGAGCCATGTCAGCAGACTAAATTTGGTATCAACAGAAGCCCCCAATGTTTCATAGTTCGAAATTTGAGGAGTTTGGAACATTCTTTCTCGAAATATGGCGGTTTTAAATGGTCATCCTGAAATTTAGGAGTATTTTCTTTTGTATTTATTTCTCCTTCTAAATTCGTAGAATCGGACTTTTTGAATTTTTATAACCGCTTCGATTCCCGCGCCCTTTTTGTCTTTTCAGTCGCTGGTAACGTAACCGTCTCTTTTTGTAATCATTATCTTTACCCATTCCCAAGACAGGATATTTAAGCGTTGCAGAAAATCCCCTCGTCTTCTACTTTTTAAAATTTGTCTCTTTGAGTTTTCCATTGTCTCTCTCTCTCCTGTGCGTTCATCCCTTTCATCATTCGTTGTTAACAGACTCATCCTTTTTCCTGTAAGATCTTCTTCTTTCTCTTTCATTTCCTTTACTCATCATGGTTTACCCTGTAGAGTCGCTTGATAAGTTTCGTTCTGATTTCTCTATTCCTTTCTGGGTTATTTTGGAGGAACTTTCTGAGCCTTCAGATTATTTTCGTTTGGCTGAGGGACATTGGTTCCCCAATCTCTTTGTCGCTGAATGTGGCTTTACTTTTCCCCAAAACCCTTTATGTCTGGAATTCTGTCAATATTTTGACGTGGTTCCTGCAAGAATAGCCCCCAATACATGGAGAATAGTTAACGGAGTTCATAGATTAAATCAAATTCATGGAACTCGTATAGGAATTCCGAAAATTATGTTCTGTTATAGATGGGCTGTTGGTGACAATACTTTTTATTTAAAAACTAGGTTTTTAAATAGGGCTTTAGTGGTCAATCTCCCAGATGCCAATAGGGACTACTTCGAGCACGGGATTGTTATGAAAAATTAGCAACACCCTCCACTGACTGGAAATTATGTGTACCAGGGTCCTAGATGTCCTCCCTATGGCAATGGGATAGGTTGTTTTTATTTTATTTTTGAAATTATGCTTCCTTTGTGTTTGATAAAATGTGTCACTGATATTTTAATTTTTATCTATTTACAGTTGACAGCAAAAGAAGGTCTCCAAAAGAGACAGAAGTTAATTTAAAATATCTAAAACTTATATGGGGTTTGCATCAGACTGTTGCAGACGATCATATCAGGTCAGCTTCATATTTGTTGCAGTATAAGAGTTACACCTCATCTTTTACTGCTCGTCCGGTGATAAGTGAGGTAGAACCAGTACCTGCTTCTGCAAGTTCTTCACTTGAGTCTCATATCCCTCTGAGTGAAAGAATGAAGAAAAGAATAGCTCCTGCCATCTTCGAGAAATCTGCCTCTGTTGCTGGAGAGGCAAAGAGAAGTAAACATGATGTTCCAAAAGAGGGGATAAAGAATATTGATGCACCCCCTACGGCTACTACTGTGAAGGTTGCCGAGAAGCCCCCAGTGGCTCCGAGCTAGGCCGTTGTTCCAAGCGAGGTGATTGTTATCTTTCCGACTAAGACTACATCGTTAGTCGAGACCATTCCTATTCCCCTGAGGAAGCTGAAGAAGAGCTCCTCGGTTAATTTGGTTGAATCCATCTCTCAGCCCCCGATTACTGGAAGTGGTGTTCCCACTTTTGTTGCCCCGAGCTCTGCCATGAGCTCGGTGAAGTCTTGGATCATTCCCGAGATCCAAGGTATGGAAGAAAATATTTCTTGGGACATGGTTACCTCATTAGCTACTCGTCATATAGATTCTGTAATATCATTGTCCTCAACTTTCATGTTTCCCTTGTTACATCTGTGTACTGACTTGATATCATTTTCTTTTCCCAGTTGTGACCTGTTTTAACACCATTTTAAAGAAAGATGAAGCTATTAAAGCTTCAAGCTCCTTGTCTGGTGTAGAGGAAGCTTTGGGGTGCCTGACGCAGTCTTTGAAAGATTCTCGTCAGAAGTATGATGATGATAAGGCTTCTTGGGAGGAGAAACTTGATTCCACCGCGCAGGAGAGAAACCAAGCTATTGAAGTCTCCAAAGGTTTGGAGAAGAAAATAAAAAACTTGGAAGAGAAGAATAAAGAGCTCAATAAGAAGCTCAAAAATACTAGGGAGCTTGAAAGTAAGCTCAAAAATGCAGAAGAAGAGTTGGGCCGACTTCGTGAAGTAGGTCGTCAAAAGGAAGAAATAGAGAATAAGTTGAAGGCGACCGAGGATCTTCTTTCCGAGAAGCTTTCCTTGGAAAAAGAGAAAAGGAAGTTGGCTATAAAAAAGTCTTTCAGCACTGGCTGGGATAAGGGGTGGAATAAAGGTCTGGCTTCCATGATGTCGCTGGTGGAATATGGTAGCCACAAATACTTTAGGTATGGTTGGGTCCCTGCTCTTCAAGAGATGAAGGTCGATGAAAATTCTGACCTGTTTCAGCGACACATCCCGGGCCCCCCTCCAACTCCTGAAGAAGAAGAAGAGGATGAAGCCGCCTCTGAGGAATCCTCCATGGTGATGGGAGATCAAATTCCTCATTCCCCAGCTATCCAGTCCACCAGCGAGCAACTTCAACCATCCATTATTTCAAATAAGGAACTTCCAGCACTCCCCGAGCAACCATCTGTACCATCCGATCAACCTACCTCCTCGTCCCAGCCTTCCGAGAAAGTTTTGGGAGACAAGGAAAAGGTGTAGAGTTGTTCGGATTTTTCTCTCTGTTTATTTTTCTTTATCAAATATAACTCTGAATTTTGTACTTCTCCTTTATGATGTAATAAAATTTAAAGTTTTGCCTATTCATACTGTTGTTTCTCTTCTTCATGCTCTGTTTGAACTCTTATTGATTCTTGCTTTCTCTTCCTTTACTAGTTTATGGCCAGGATGGAGTTATTGATTGCTCATGATACAAACTTACTGAGGCAATGCAATGAGTACTTCAAAGCTGGTCATACAGATATGAGTGCAGCACAAATCGTTGACATCCTCGATCAAGGTGCTTCAGAGCAAGCAATTTTAGCCTACCAGTATTTGAAGTGCCTGCTTGACCGTTCAGTGGCTAATAATGTAGCATATTATGAAATGATTGAAGATCTCCAAGGAACTCTTGAAGAGCTTCAACAACAATATAAGGAATCTACAACCCTTTTGCACGAAGGATACGAGAAGAAGTATCAGCAAATCAGTGCTGATAAGGGATACGATAAACTGTTTGCTGCTTACGATGTGAGGGAGATAACTTTGAAGGTTGAGGTCAAAGAGCACAGACAGATAGCTGAGTTGTTAGAGCAGGAAAATAATAACCTGTAAAGAGATGTGTCTCAGTTGAAGTCTGCAGCTTCCACCTCAAACGCTTTGGTTCCTGTGACCGACGAGGGATTCTCTTTCTTGAAGGTCGAAAACGCCAACCTGAGGGATGAATTAGAAACCTTGAAGAGAACTGTCCCTTCTACATCACCTCGGGGAAGAGCAAGAGCTCCTCGGGGACGAGCAAGAGCTGCGCAGATTACTGTCGAGGAACAGAGAACTCAATCTGCCCTGGAGAACCAGGCCTTATAACTGATGGCAAAGAACCAGGCATTGGCTGAGATGTCTAAGAAGACCAGGAATCTGGACGAGCAGCTTTCTGCACATAAGTATGCCTTGGAGAATAAAGAACTCTTTACAAAAAGTCTTCATGAGCAGTTGGAAAGGTTGACTTATCAGTTCCACAAGCATCCCAGAGAATTTTGGATGGCTGGCTACAATGAGGCTCTTTACCATTTGGATGATCAGATCCAAAATGCGAATAATGAAGGTTACAAACAAGGGTGGTTGAATGCCCTGGGTGTACTGCAACTGGAATAAGGTCACTAGTTGTGGGATTATCATAATCCTGGGTTGCTCGACTTGCCAGTGCCACCCTTCAAACTCGACATGAGCTGGATCCCTGCCCGGGCAATCCCTCAGTGTTTGATTTGATTTCCAAATACCTTGGCGATTATAGTCTCCATTCCAATGCTGAAATATCTCGCCCCGAGCACCTACTCGATCGACCATCTGTGATGAACATCAGGATGATTAAAGATCTTAATTTCATTAACTCCCCTTATTCTTTAAACGATCCCCCTGCTGGCGAGGAACCTGTTTCAAAAGCAGAGGGGAAGAGACCAATAGAATAGGAATCTTGATGTAATAATTAATTTGTATTTCATTCTCAATGTATTCTGTTTTTGGATTTAATGAAAGACTTTTATTTTTGTTCGCAATCTTGATTGCCATTGCCTTGTGGTTCTAAAACACTTTATATATGTATATCTGTTAAAAAGATAACAACATTGTGTTATTTGTCGATCAACTTATTGTCGACTAGTTTGAATTTGCGGTAATCATTTGACAACTAACCAAACTTAATGATGTTTTGTTTCTCGACCAACTTGGTAGTAATTTAAAAAGTTACGAGTATCAAAAATTTTGCTCGATCACATTCTCGTACTCATAAAATGTTTTCGACCAACCAAGGTCACTTTCTTGTACTCATAAAATGTTTTCGACCAACCAAAGTCGGTAAATTTTCCTTCTCGACCAATTACAGTTAGTGGATTTTTATTCCCGATCAACCATAGTTAGTGAATTTTTTCTTACTGACCAACTTTGGCACTTTTTGGAATAGTTTTTCTTCCTAACAAACCTTAGTTGGCATTTTTAGGAATAGTTTTACTTCCTAACCAACCTTAGTTGGCATTTTTAGGAATAGTTTTTCTTCCTAACCAACCTTAGTTGGCATTTTTAGGAATAGTTTTTCTTCCTAACCAATCTTAGTTGGCATTTTTAGGAATAGTTTTGAGTAGTCTGAGTTTTGCTGAGTAGTGTGTAGCATTAGTATTCCGCAAAAAATTTCTAACAAAAGGAGAGAACTGGGCAGAACATTGTCACTTTATTCATACTAACGAAAATGTATTACATGAGAGTTTACATCACTGATAATACTTGTGCAAGTGTTCTGCATTCCATGCATTCTTAAACTCCTGCCCTTCTAAAGTTGCTATTCTGTAGGTTCCTGGTCGAACAACTTTTGTAACACGGTAAGGTCCATGCCAGTTTGCTTCCAATTTGTTATGCTTTTGAATCACTTTCTTTAGCACATAGCCTCCTTCTTTCAGGTCGCACTTCTCTACTCTTTTATTGTAGAACAAAGTTATTCGTTGTTGGTAAGTAGCATTCCTGATGGCTACTTCTTCTCTAACTTCCTCGAGCATGTCTAAATCCAATCTTCTCATTAAGTCGCTCACAGGGGAATTAAAATTCAGTACTCTGTGTGTCGGGAGACCCAACTCGGCAGGTATAATGGCTTCACTTCCAAATGCTAGCATATATGGAGATTCCCCTATTGCTGCTAGGGGAGTAGTTCGGTAAGCCCATAGTACTGATTGTAGCTCGTTGATCCAATTTGCTTTCGCATCATTCAGTCTTTTCTTCAAGCCATTCAGTAGCGTTCTGTTTGTTACTTCAGTTTGTCCATTGCTTTGGGGATGGTCTGGTGCCGAGTGGATCTTCAAGATATTTGACTGATGACAATAGGCAGCGAACTCCTCATTGTTAAATTATGTTTCATGGTCGGTAATGAAAGCATGGGGAAGACCATATCTACAGATGATATTTTTCCAAATAAATTGATACACCTTCTCGTACGTCATGTCGACAAGAGGCTCAGCTTCTACCCACTTAGTAAAATAATCCACTGTGGCGACGAGATATTTAAATCTTCCTCTGGTCGTTGGAAGTGGTCCGACCAAGTCAATTCCCCACATAGAAAATGGCCAAGGGGAAGTAATGGGTGTCAACAATGCTTGGGGATTTCTTCGGATGGAGGAGAAGCGCTGACACTTGTCACATTTCTTAGTATAGGCTATACAATCAGCCCTCATCATTGGCCAGTAGTATCCTTGCGGCATAACCCTTTGCAAAAGTGCCCGACCTGCTACATGGGCTCCACAGGACCCTTCATGGATCTCTTCAGTCAAGTCTTTCTCCTCGGTGGGATGCACACATCTTTGCAAACCTGCTATAATTCCTCATCTGTACAGAATACCATTATTCAGTACATAACGAGCATATTTAAACTTTAGTTTTTTGGCTGCAAGTATATCAGTTGGTAATTCCCCCTCCTCAATATATGCCCTGATGGAATCCATCCAAGATGGTCCTAAATTAAGGGTAATAAAATTCATCGTCAAATCTTCATCTATACTCCGACCAACTAAAACTTCAATTGGGATTGTTCTTCGTAGCTCGGTACGAGTAGCTGATGCTAATCGAGCTAAGGCGTCTGCCCTCGTATTCTCCATTCTTAGTATTCTGACCAGCTGAATAGCAGCAAATTCTGATACCAATTCCTTTGCCTTTGCATGATACCTGATCATTAATTCTCCTTTGGCTGCATATACTCCCATTATTTGATTTATGATCAATTGCGAGTCACTGAAGACAATAACCTGCTCTGCCCCCATGGTTTTTGCCAAACTAAGACCTGCAATCATGGTTTCATATTCAGCCTCATTATTCGAAGCTTTGAATTGGAAGCGTAGGGCATATTCCATGTCGACCTCGTCTAGACTATTAAGAATAATCCCTGCCCCACAGCCTGTTGTGCAAGATGAGCCATCCATATATAAACTCCATATAGGTAACTCGTCTTCAAATTTTTGATCTCACAGAGTTCCTCGGTGGAAAATTTATTGCTTTCTTTCACCCTCTCCTAATATTTCTTGTTGTTCGTCGATCATCACTTCTTGCCCTTTTACCAACCTAAGTTGGTATGGGCTTGAGTTTGATGATTCTGTAACATCCATAGGTTGATCAGTGAGCAGCTTTTGCTCCTCGGGGGTATTAGGATAGGTGAACTCTTCAATAGAATCTACTACTGCTTGCCCTTTAAGCGATGATCTAGGTTCATAAATTATGTCATATTCACCGAGCTCTATTGCCCAATACATCAATCTTCCTAATTTTTCTGATTTATGAAGAACTTGCCTCAATGGCATATCGGTATATACGACTAAAGTATGAGCCTGGAAGTATGGCTTCATTCTTCTACTTGCTTCGATTAATGCTAGTGCCAATTTTTCCAGCTTTGGATATCTGATCTCTGCTCCTCGGAAGGCTTTGCTAGTGTAATAAATCGCTTTTTTCACTCCATTATCCACTCTTATTAATGCCGAGCTAACTGCATTCTCTGACACTGCCAGATACAAGTACAATTTTTCTCCCATCACTGGCCTGGACAATAGTGAAGGTGCTCCCAGATATTTCTTCAAGTTTTGAAAATCCTTCTCACATTCATCATTCCACTCAAAAGTCTTTCGGAGCGTTTTGAAGAATGGGAGACATCTATTAGTTGCTCGCGATACAAATCTGTTGAGTGCTGCTACTCGTCTTGTAAGACTTTGCACTTCTTTCTTCGGCGTTGGAGATCGCAGCTCTAACAAAGCTTTGATCTTTTCAGGGTTTGCTTCAATGCCTCATTGATTGACAATGTACCCGAGAAACATGCCTTCTCGTACTCCAAATATGCACTTCCTCGGGTTCAGCTTCATTTGATATTTATCTAGTTGATCAAAGGTCTGGCCTAAGTTAACTAGATGATCAGCAGCTTTCTTGCTCTTTGTCAGCATATCATCAACATAGACTTCCATATTGCAACTGATTTGTTCTGCAAACACCTTATTCATCAGTCGCTGATATGTTGCACCTGTATTTTTCAAACCAAAAGGCATAACATTATAACAATAAGTTCCCCTAGGGGTAATGAAAGAAGTACTCTCCCTGTCTTCAGGTTTCATCTTAATCTGGTTATATCCAGAATAAGCATCCATGAAGCTCAACAGCTCGTGTCCCGAGGTAGCATCTACTAATTGATCAATTCGGGGAAATGGAAAGTGGTCTTTTAGGCATGCTTTATTGAGGTCGGTGAAATCTACACACATCCTCCATTTGTTGTTCTTTTTCTTTACCATCACCACATTTGCTAACCAGCCTGGATATTTAACATCTTCAATAAAGCAAGCTTTCTGGAGCTTCTCGACCTCTTCCTGTATAGCTTGATTCTTCTCAGGACTGAATAATCTTCTTCTATGCTTTACTGGCTTGATCTCCTTATTCACATTGAGTTCGTGACATAAGAAATTTGGGTTTATTCCGGGCATATCCTCATGACTCCATGCAAAAGTTGGCCTTCTGCTTCTTAGGAAAGTTATCAATTTCTGTTTTAGTGAGGCCTCCAATGACGAACCTATTTGAGTTGTTCGTTCAGGGTGCTCGTCGTCCAGAATGATGTTTTCAGTAGCTTCCACCACCTGGCCTTTCACGAGTTGGGACTCATCTCTAGGATCCAATGTTTCAATTTCTGCACCTTCCTCGACTTGATAGGTAGTAGTCTTTTTCCTTGATTCCTCCAGTTCCTCTTGCTCGGCAGATGAATAGTAGCATTCCCGAGCTACTTTTTGATCACCCTTCATAACTCCTACTCCAAAATTTGTTCGAAATTTTAGGCATTGATGTACCGTAGATGGCACTGCCTCCCATGATGATATTCTAGGCTGATTGAACATTTTTATCCATCACGAAGAAGCATATTCTTTCTATTTGACAAGTAGTACATGTACCAATGAATATATCCAATTTTATCGTCCCAAGTGGAAAAACTTTCTCGCCAGCAAAACCGAGGAGGGTTCTATGATAAGGCTCCAGTTGAGATAGCTTTAAATTTAAACTATCGAAGCACGAGTAGAACATGATGTCTGCCGAGATACCATTGTCTACCTGTACTCTTGAAATCATTATTTCATTCATCCTCGTTTTGATCACCAATGGGTCATCATGAGGATATAGAACACCTGCGAGGTCGTTCTTTGAGAAACCAATGACCAATTTCTCTTTATTTACCTTTCTCGGGCGATCCTCCTCAGCTAGATTTATTCGTTGAATGTATGAGCAAGCTTGAGCCTCACAGAGGTAAGCTTTTCTCTCTGCAGTAAGGTCTCCTCCTCCTGCATCTCCACCTGTAATAACATTACAATCTAATGACCCAAAGCGTATTGAAAATATCTCACGTTTTGGCTGCCTTGGTCTCTTGGGAATATCGGGGTCATCTTCTGGATCAACTTCATGGTCTCTTTTCTTGTTCTCCTCTGCTCTACGAGGAGATCTAGACCTTTCTCTTGTTCGGTAGCTGTTTCCTCTTTTATTTCTACGATCAACATACTTTGCCAATTTTCCTCGTCTAATAAGTGTTTCAATCTTATTCTGAAGAGCTATGCAATTTTTGGTCATATGGACATGATCTTTGTGAAAATCGCAATATTTTTCCTTATTCCTCCTGTCAGGGTCTGTCTTTATTTTCTCTGGCCAGTTTAAATCCTCATTGTTCTTGATTTCTTCTAGAACATGGTTGATATCTATCTTCAAAGGAGTGTAATTATCAAATTTCTTCAATACCTCCCATGACGACCTTGTTTTTGATTGTTTGTCACCACCATTGTTCTTATGCTCTTTCTTCTTAACTTTATCACCTTCCACCTTGGTTTCTTTGGTGTCCATATTCTTCTTCGCAGTCATATCCTCCTCGGCATTCATGATCCTGGCCGCTTTTGCCATCAGTTCTGACATGGTTCTGGGTGGATCTTTGGCCAAAGTGTAGTATAACTTGTTGGGCAGCAGCCCACTCATCAAGGCGGTAATCGCTGTCTTTTCTTCATAATCAATGACTTCGAGTTTCTCGTTATTAAGACGAGTTATATAATCTTTGGTACTCTCACCAGCATTCTGTCTAACACTTAACAAATGCGCTACTCGTTTAACTAGCTTTGCCCCAAAATAGAAATTTCCAATGAATAACTCGGCTAGTTGAATGAAAGTTGAGATCTTACCCCGAGGAAGATTATTATACCATATTTGAGCAGATCCGTTAAGAGTTCCTGAGAATGCTCTGCATCTCATCTTATCTGGAATAGCATAGATGTCGACTGCAGCTTGGTATTGTTCTACATGAAGAACAGGGTCGGTCTTTCCATCATATTTGGGAGTCATAATAGGTGATTTGAACTTTGACGGTGTGGGAAAATCAACAATGGCCTGGACAAAGGGTGTCCCTTGAACAAAATCTCATTGTAGGGGGTTCTTGGTCTTAGCTATTTCCCTTAGTCTGTCTTACAGCCTCTGAATAGAGCCTTTCCACGCATCATTTCCTTCCTCGGGCCTGTTGGTTCGAGCAACTGATCACGTTGAGGTGGCTTCCTGTGATTTATCTTGACGAGCAGCTGGTCGCGACTGGGTTGATCCTTCCCTTAAGTCTGATGGTCTTCTAAAGCTCCTCGACGCAGCCTTAGGAGGACTTTTGTTCCTCCTAGGACCTAATTGATCAAAATGAGATACCTTGCTTAACCTTTCTAGAGCACTAGTCCTTTTTGGAGAGAGAGTGACATGTTGTTCAGTATTTGTGGCTCGTACTGACGAAGTTCGTCCAGGTTGATAAGAAAAATCTTCAGACTCCTCAGTACGATATGAATCAGTACGCCTAGTACGCGAAGAAAGTAAACGAGTATTTTTTTGAATACTTCGATGTCCTGAATGGGTCGATACTCCGCCATTAAGGGTTTGTATGAGTTGTCCCATAGTTTCTTGCATGGCTGTCTGGCCCTGCGCCAGATTTGTCATTATTCCAGCCAGATCTGGAATGTTTGGCGGAGCAGATGGATTTGGAGGGCTTCCAGGGTTTCGATTGCCGGGTTCTGGATTATCAGTCATTTGTAATGAATTGTTTTTTATGAAAAACGATATTACCAGTCGTTTTCCACAGACGGCGCCAATATGTTGATGCAAAAAATTAGATTATATCTAATTATTTAATCACAGATAAAATAAAATGAGATAAAGAAATTTTAAAATGGTTCAGCCTTGTAAGAATGGCCTACGTCCACTGTTTCTATTACTGCTGACTGTTTGGGAATTCTTGATTACCAGTTTAGTCAAGAAATTCCCAATCCCCTTACAATGAGGATGATACAATGTATTTATAGCCCTCAGGCTGTATATGTCAAAGGGTAATACATAGCTGTTCATTAGGCATATACATCTGTATGATAATAATAAGCATTTAATGCGCAGTCAATCTGTTTGTTATCCTGCTATTAATGCTCTGTTCGAGGTGCAGCTCGAACCGACTAAGCTGCTCGGACCGCCTAAGTAGCTCAGTACTCATAAGTTTCTCAGTGTATTGAAGTTCCTCGGAGAACTCTTGTTGGTCGGAGCGTCTGAGTTAATCGGGGAAGCAGAGTTCCTCGTTGCAGTATGGTTCCTCGGAGAGCATCTATTGCTCGGAGTATTTGAGTGGGTCGGGGAAGTTGAGTTCCTCGAAGTCAAGGTGTTGTTCGGAAGTGTTTGTTACTGCCACACAGATTACCACGTGTCTTCACTCAATTGAGCCATGTCAGCAGACTAAATTTGGTATCAACACCTATAATCGATTGCAGTGTTCTTAATCGATTCTACCTGTATCACTTGGCTCTATCATTTGTAAGTTTATCTTTATCAGCAGTTGATTTTTCTATTTTCGATCGATTACAATAAATATATGTCCTTTGTTTTGATTCAAGAGACTCATTGTAATATTCATTCATGTGATTGAATAGCTTTTTATATGTTATATATGTATATATTTTTAATTTGTGTTTTTTATGCATTTATGTTTGGATTCTTAATAAATAAGTTATATTTATCAATATTTGTAATTGTTAGTTGAATGTGCTGAATGAATATTATTGATGTTTCATTCTAATTTTAAGAGCCCTTGATTTTGATTTCGTATTGAATCACTTATTGATATAGGTCCGCGCCAGCGGAAATAACTTGTTCGATATCAGTTTTCAAAGTACATGCAGTGTTTATAAAGTACACGTGATTAATTATTTGATAATATGTGTGTGCTTTATTGCTTCATGTATAGTTTTTAAAAAGTGCCTATAAGTTTATATTAATTATAAATAAATATTTTGATATTTCATGCATTAAATTATTGCACACATTTTTAGAATTGTTGACTCTGTTTTACTGTGGGACATTATGGTAAGTAGTGTAATAGCAAGGTGTTGTTATTTGGATAATATGGCTTGTATTGAAATATTTGAAGATAGCTCATTAGATTTCATATGCAATGAGTTGTGTATTAGGTTTACTAATTTGAGAAGTGGGAGTTTTTCATTGAGGTATTCATTTGGTGATGAATGTCGGTTCATGTTGGTTTGTGACAACGATGTTTGTTGTATGTTGCGGTCCCAATTGATCGTGAAATCTAATTTCATTTGGATATATGTCATTGATTCATTACCATTTCCATGTAATACATGTCGTGAACGGGTTGACTGCTCTAATCGAATTTTTGAAGGGGTTGACTGCAGTAATTCAAGTTCTGAGAGGGTTGGCAGTGGTGATACAAATACACAGAGGTTAGAGTCTTTATCATCAGGCACTAAAAATGATTTTAATAGTTGCATTGAAAATGACTTTTATCTTGGAGGTGTGGAGTCAAGTAAGTCGAAAGTCTATCTTTCGAATGATTGGAAGACTTATATAAGTCATGAGCAGCAGTGTTTTGAAGGAGGTGTAGTGGAATTTCGGGATAAATTGCGAAAGTATGCCGTTGAGGATGGGTTCAAGTATGTGTTTTTGAAGAATGATAAAACTCGAGTGACGGCTGAATGCTCTAAAAAGACTACTGAGAATTACATGTGGAGAATTCATGCTTCATTATCTACAATAAATGGATACTTTTACATACGTGCAATGAATAATGAGCATACATGTAGAGGTGTCTTTCGTAGTCCGTCAGCCAAAATGATAGCCTCCAAGTCGGTTTCAACATTGGTAGCTGATGATCTTAGAGATAACCTGCTATTGAGACCAATTGATGTAGTTAGAGATATGAAGAAGAATTATGGTCTTGATATAGATTATCAACATGCATGGCGTGTGAAAGAGATGGCTGCTGTTGATATACATGGTGATGAAAAGGTTTCTTATGCATTAATGAATAATTATCGTGACCTTCTATTGCAGTATAATCCTGGGTCGCATTGCATCCTTGACGTGGAACATGAGAGTAAAAAATTCAAGAGAATATTTGTAATGTTTAGAGGATGTATTTATGGATTTCAATACTGCAGACCTGTTTTATTTCTTGATGGTGCCTCTTTGAAGAGCCGTTATCGTGGAACAATACTATCAGCTACTGCAAGGAATGGGAACAATGGTAAATGAATTTTAAATATTTATTTAATGTATTGCATTTAAATTTTGTTTGTTCCATTCCATATCATCAAAATACAAGCATAAAAATATAAAATACCTTTGAAGGTCTTTGTTTCAGTTCACGTGTACTTTTCATTTTTCTGCGTGTATTGTCATGATATGTCTTATTATGGGTAATACTAAGTAAAGTACACGCATAGTGCATTTAAAGTACACGTGAATGTTTTTGTTAATGTCACGTGTACTTTTTATTTTTATGCGTGTACTTTGATGATGATGATTTTATGTGTAGTAATAAGTAAAGTACACGCATTTTACATGTCAAGTACACGTGAATGTTTTTGTTAATTTCACGTGTACTTTTCATTTTTATGCGTGTACTTTGATGATGATGTTATGTTGAATACAAACTAAAGTACACGCATTTTACATGTCAAGTACACGTGAA
Source organism: Sambucus nigra (assembly GCA_949130495.1). Classification (NCBI taxonomy): domain Eukaryota; kingdom Viridiplantae; phylum Streptophyta; class Magnoliopsida; order Dipsacales; family Adoxaceae; genus Sambucus; species Sambucus nigra. Next base: position 617,909,920 of record OX422209.1, read on the forward strand.
TGTTTTTCTTAATTTCACGTGTACTTTTCATTTTTATGCGTGTACTTTGATGATAGGTGTTGTTATTTAGAAATAATAAAGCAAAGTACATGTTAAAAATGTAAAGTACCTTTGAATGTTTTTGTTTAGTTCACCTGTACTTTACATTTTTATGCGTGTATGTTGATGTTAGTCTTGTTAATAATAAAGCCAAGCAAAAGATTGGAAAGTAAACGTGCATGTCTTTTTATCTTTATCATGTGTATGGTACATTTTTATGTTTTGTCTTGTTATTTACAAACAATTTAAATTAAACACAATATCTTTCCCATGTGTTTTAAGGTCTGTGCCAGCAGCATCAATATACAAAGTGTTGTACATGGATATGTTATTTATTTTAATTTTAATATATTTTTATATTTCAGGACTTTTTCCTGTTGCATATGTTGTTGTTGATTCCGAAACCGAAGATAACTGGATGTGGTTTCTAGTCAATTTGCATAGTGCAGTAGTTGAGCAATATCGAAACATAACATTTATATCAGATCGAAACAATGGATTACTTGAAGCTGTTTCGAGGGTCTTCCCGTTGTCTGCACATTCCTACAGTATACATCATTTACAAGGGAATATAAAAAAGAAAATTCGTGGGAATTGTGCTGGATTTCGAAAGAAAATTGTTAAAGATTTTTTGTCTTGTGCATATGTTGTCTTAGTAGATGTATTTCACAAGAATATTGAAGCATTGAAGAAGGAAGGAAGAGCTGCTATTGCCGATTTCATTTATAGTTTGCCTCCTGAGAATTGGTCCTGTGCATATTTCCCTGGTAAACGGTATGGTGACATGGCATCTAGTGTTACGGAGTCATTCAATTCATGGATATTGGAGGAAAGGCATTTACCAGTAATGAATATGCTTGATAAATTGAGAGTGAAGATTATGAATTTCAATGCAAACAAACTTGTTGAGTCTGACACTTGGACAAATGAGCTATGTCCTTTTTTTCAAAAGTTACTGAATGAAAATTGGAATAAAAGCCGACATTGGACTATTAGTCGCTCAAGTCAAAATGTATTTGAAGTTCATTCAGAAGTGCGAGCAACAGTTGATTTAGGAGAAAGGACTTGTTCTTGTAAGAGTTGGCAGATTATATGTTTCCCATGTTCTCATGCTGTTTGTGTTGTGCGGAGGAAATGGACCAGTATTTATGATTATATTGAGGAGTACTATAAGGTATCTTTATACAGAAAATCATACTCGATACCTATAGTTCCTCTTCCTGATTTGATTTCCTTAAATATTCCTATTCCTGAAAATACATCTATCCTTCCACCAATGACTAAGAGACCGACAGGCATGACAAGATATAAGAGAATAAAGTCTTCTGGTGAGATCACAGTAAGGGAAGTTACTTGCTCGAGGTGTAGTAAAACGGGTCATTACAGGTCTACTTGTAAGGAACCCATTTGAGTATTTTTAAAATTGTTGAATTCATTCATTTTAACCATTTGATTGAATAAATTAATTAATAAACCATTTGTTTCACATAAATGAATGTAATTTATTTTTAAGTCTCATTCTTTAGTTTTTTTTTTGTGTGTTGTTGTACACATATTTTTCATAAAACATACATGATCATTATTCCTTGTGTTCACGTGTACTTTACCTTTGTATACGCATGTTATGTACAGACACGCGCATTTTGATGTCCAAAGAAATTTTAGGTATTTTAGCAATAGTCCCATTTGTGAAGGTTTTGTTTGTCCTAATCCCATTTTACTTTTATATTCATAGTTAGTCCCATTTAGCAGTTGTGGATGGTTACAACTGCATTTTGAGAAAAACGGTGTGATTGTATTATTGTTCAGAGGCATTTTAATTTCCACATTCATTGAATAGGACTAACAACAACAAATGATATATCTAGGATCGGAGGCAAGATGATGATCAAAACTGGGACTAAATGCCAAAGTCCCCAAGAAATTTTATCAATGCGTGTCCTTGATTAAATATACGTGTACTTTATTAAGTACACGTATATTAATGAAGTACACGCATTTAAAAATGGATTTGGTCAGTTCAATATGCGTATACTTTATAAAAGCATGCGTGTACTTTACTTAATGTACATGCATGAAGTACACGCATAATATAAATATAATATGCGTGTACTTGATGAAATGTGCGTGTACTTTAAGAAGTACACGCATTGATAATTAAAGTACACGCATTTAAATATAATTGTACATGCATGTTTTAGCAAAGTACACGCATATTGATATGACAAAAATCTAATTCAATATACGTGTACTTTATGTATTCTGCATGTAATTTTATCAAGTAGACGTATATAAATGCATGTACTATTTGAAAAAGGGTTTTGGACATTGCAATGTGCTTGTACTTTATAAAAGACATTTGGGACACTCATATTCTTAAACTCCTATGGGTATTATGGTCCGCGCCAGCGGCATTATTATACAAGTATTTCAATAGGCGTGTACTTTATAGACTATGTGTGTACTTTATAAAGTACACGTGTAATATATAGAGTACACGCATTTATATAATTTTTTGGGACAATATCTTGAGTACACGCATTATTATACAAGTATTTCAATAGGCGTGTACTTTATAGACTATGCGTGTACTTTATAAAGTACACGTGTAATATATAGAGTACACGCATTTATATAATTTTTTTACATGAAATGTTATTAATGTTTAAATTTTTAACAATACACGTGATCATGTTTATAAGGGTTCACGTGTACTTTACTATATTGGGTGTATGACATAACTCAGAACACATTCATGAAAGAAATAAAAAATTTATTAAAAACAAAAAAATAAAGTACAATTTTTTCAAATAAAGAAAGCTGAAAAAACTAAACAAGGCTTCTAGTAGGGATGTTTGTCAAAGGCATCCAGGGTGTCAGGGAGAGAGTCAATTAAATTCGACCAGTGTCGAATTTCTTCTTCTATGACAGCTACAAGGCCTTCATGGAGAGCCTTCTTCTCCTTCAGCTTTGCGATTTTCATGGGAACTTCTTGTGTATAGAAAGACATGAGTTCTTCATGTGTTTAAGGAGGGTCCTCATCCACATCAAATAAATCTATGGGATTGGGTGGAAGTCCAGAATATCCTTCCCTCACATATGTTTGAAACTGCTCAAAGGCAGTTTCATATGAGGAAATATTTTCCTCAATTTGCCTTATTTTTTTTATTTCTTTCATCCCTCTCAAGAGTTTCTCGCAAGCTTTCTGCTGGAATAGCCATTATGTTATCTTTACCCTAGATGTAATGGTTAAGAAAGGAACAAATATTACTCTTTTATAGGAAAAGTGAAAGTTATTTATTTCTTGACCAGAAGTAGTTGGGAAGTGAGTAGTTGAGATTAATAAATTAATTTTGGTTATTGTGTCCTTAATGAATTCTTCAAAGTAGTTTTCAATTAAAATAATAAATAATTATTATATTAACCAGTGCGTGTACTTTAGTAAAAATGCGTGTACTTTGAAGAATTCATTGGTGTACTTAGTAATTATCACTTGTATTTTTAGTGAAAACTGCTTGTACATTGTTTCATAACAATCAGATACATTGTTTGTCTAAACCTTACGTGGATTGTGGTCCGCGCCAGCGGAAAAAAACTATTTTGGTGTAATAAATATTGTAAACAATAACCAATATAACACAAAACAAATTACAAATATATGTTTTGAATTTGAATCACAATTTATATAAGTTTTTTCTCCTTTCGGGGGAAGAAATATTTTGACAGAAGAATTTCCCCGAGTACATATGCTCTTTGTTTTAGCATGTCAGGGTCTTGAAATAATTTTTGCATTTCCTTGTTTCTGCTTATTTGTTCAATGTAGTACATACAGAACACCCCACAATCAACCCTGAAATTACAATAAAATAAATATACAAATTAGTATGATGTGATGAAATTTTTTGAAAGGATACAAATTAGTAATTTTTAGAAATGAAGTTTTTCTTACCCATTATATTGTTTAGGGCATTCATGATCTCTTATTAGGTCAAATTTGAGATCACTTTCCAGCAAGAAATCTACGGTCCTTCTTTCTTGCTCTGTCAATGGATCATCATCCAATGTAAACTCATTTGGTGTACCTTCATCAAACTTCCTCTGAATTTTGAAACCATTGTTTTTCATTGTTTCTGCTTCAGTCTTCAATAGGCACAGTGTTTTTTGGAAGACAGAAAACTGTTAAGAAGACAAATATTTAGTGTAAACAAATAAAAGAGTATATGAAGATTAAAGAGTGAAAAGTACACGCATAATATAAAAGTACACGGATATTTTATGTTTTCATATCACGTGTATTTTAAAATATGATGCGTGTACTTTGCCTAATGAGTTAAAAGTACACGCATAATATTAAAGTACACACATATTTTATTTTAAAATATCACGTGTATTTTAAAATATGATGCGTGTACTTTGCCTAATGAGTTAAAAGTACACGCATAATATTAAAGTACATGCATATTTTATTTTATCTATCACGTGCATTTTAAAATATGATGCGTGTATTTTTCCTAAAGAGTTAAAAGTACACGCTTAATATAAGTACACGTAACTTGTATTGGTTCATTTCACGTGTATTTTAAAATATGATGCGTGTACTTTGATAATCTGGGTAATTATGTATAACTAATACAAAGTACACGCATTATATAATGCACGTGTACACGTGTATAATATAAGTACAAGTAACATTACTAATTAAGTTTAGGCACTAACCAATTTTTTTGCATCATCGAAGAATGTTGTGTTTTTTTCCTTGTCATTCGGTCGAAGGGAATCCATGTGGACCACTTTATTTTCTTTTTTGTATATCACAAGTAATGTGAAATGTCCTGCACTATGTCTTAGTACAATGAACAAATTATTACAAGTGCCTAAGTATTCAAATAAATCTCTGTATAACTCCCCCTTCTTATTGACTCCATTTGTGCTACAAGCTTCTATCTAAATAAAAATTATTGACATAGTGTTAATAAAAAAAACTGAAATTTTGTTTCTCAAAACTTTCGGTTTAATTGTACTTACCTAACAATAATCAGAAAAAGTGTGTGAGTAGGAGATCCCTTCCTCTGACAATTTTAACCTCAATACTTCACTAAAGGCAAGTATTATCTGTTTCACACAATATAAAATGGTGAGGAAATAATAATGTTGAAATTTAATGGATGTCTAATATTTGGACTACATACTTGGCTTGAAATTTCTTGATTGTTGAGGACTTCAAGTAAATCTTCCCATGGGACATACGAAACCAGCCCTTGGAAAATAAATTCCCTGCATTTTATATAATCAATAAAAATTGTATAATAATAATAACCTTATTCTTTTTCACCAAAAAAAATATAAATTAGCGAAGTGATAAATTATAAAACAATAAACTTTACCCTGGCTCAGCAATTTTAATAAACTCTTCAATCTTTTTCTTCGAAGCTTCATCGAGATATTTGTATGCTTCGATTGCTTCAAGCTTGACGTGAGTTTCCTTCATTTGTTCAGCTATTGTTAGACGACCTTTTCTCAGCTTTGACTCTTTTTGTTTCTTAATTGGTTCATGCTTTTCGGATTCGCCGTTAGCTTTTCTTTTCTTCTGCCCTCTAGTAAGAGGTCCTTTTGTTTTGGATATTTTGGGGCTGCCCTGAACTTTCTTTGAGGCTAGTTCAATCTTCAAACTCGAAATTTCGTCCATGAGTTGTTTATTAATGTTTTCCTGATATATTTAACAAGGAATGTTGGATTGTAAGCATTTTTTGAAACAATGATTTACTTTCTCTTACGTGTATTTTATATAATACACGCGTGTATTTTAATACATGCGTGTATTTTATAAAGTACACGCGTGTATTTTAATACATGCGTGTATTTTATAATATACACGCGTGAATTATAAAATACGTATACTTTATAAAATTTATAATATACATAAAATTTATAATAAAATTAAGAAAGTGTAGCGTGTACTATATATCTATTGTATTTTATAGATACCTGGTCAGTTTTTTTTCAATTCTGATTCTTCAAGCATTTTCTTCAACTCCGAAATTTCGTCATTAAAGATTTTATTATTGTTTTCCTGTAATACAAAAAAAATGCTAAATTATAAACAATGCATTATTTTTAATAAAATAATGCATGTACTCTGCATTATATCTAATATCAAATAAAACTGCATTAAAAATACTATGAAATAAAACTGCGTGTACTTTGGGAAAACTGCGTGTACTTTAAACATGTACTTTAGGAAAACTGCGTGTACTTTAGGAAAACTGCGTGTACTCTGCATTCAAAAGTACCTGTTGAGTTCTTTTCCACTCTGACTCCTCAAGATTCTGCCTCAATGTCATCTTTTCTATGTCAGCATCTTTCCATTGTTGCAATGTATCATCATACTTTTTTTTTAGATCTTCATTAGTCAGAGATAGATATCCATTCTTTTGTTCCAAAATTCGTGTTGATTCTGCCTGTTTTTTCAATGATTCATCCAATTCTTTAATTCTATCTGAGTCACTCATTATGACATGATCAAGCTTTTCTTTTAAAGAATTGTTTAACTCAACTAGTTGGGCATTTTCTACCTCCAACTTAATTAATAACTCTTTTTCCTTCAAAAGGTTGGAATTCTCCACCTTTAACTTCTTCATTTCCTCATGGGATTCAAAAAGTGAATCACGATCTGCCTGACTCTGTACATTTAAAATGGAAGTCTCGACCTCCAAAGAGGTCACCTTCTCAATTGCACCATTAATGTCTTCAGCTGCTTTAGATAGTTGGTTATTTTTTCCAACAATTCCCTTTTCAAAACAACAATTTGTTCCTCCAAATTAACCTTTGGTTGATCTTTTCCCTTCTTTTTCTTTGGAGTCACAATGTTTTTAAGGGGAATATTCCAACCATGTGAAAACTCATTGTCATTAATATCTTCAGCAACTTTTTTTGATGATGAATCAGCATGTATAGGACTTTCTGTAGATATGTTCAAAGATTAACTTGGCCCTTCAAACTGAGATTCCTTTTGTACAGGACAGTCCTTACAAGCTGATTTATTTGTAGCCTGCTTCAAAGTTGCTGTTGCGATGTCATTCTTCACAAACCATTGTTTCAAAGACGACAACTTCCACTTCAGGAATTTTGGAGTCTTTTCTTTATATTCTTCAACAGGAGAAATAATTTCAAATTTCTCACATGCCCAATACTGTGATCATACAAAAAACAAAATGAATTTAATACTTGAATTACCTAGGGATTCATATTGGAAAGTACAAGAGATTTGTTCAAAATACACGCAAAATTAAACGTGTACTTTATAAATTTTACAATTGTATATTGAAAGTACACGTTACCATTTCAAATTACACCTATACTTTGTCAATATAAGTTCACGTGTACTTTCTAAAGTACATTTATAATATTGACAAAAGATATAACAAGAGTATTTTGAGAGTACACTGGTTATATTTGCAAAACATAGTACACGTGTACTTTGTAAAATAGAAGTGTACTTTCACATGATATAAAACGTGTATTTTCAAAATACACGTGATTAAGAAGTGTATTTTCAAAATACACGTGATATGAGACGTGTAGTTTCAAAATACACGTTAAATATCAAGTGTATTTTGAAAGAACAAGAGAAAATATCACATGTATTTTGAAAATACACGTAATATTTTCAAAGTACAGGTAAGTATTGGTATGTAAATTTTGAAATATCAGGAATATCAAGTGTATTTTAAAAATACACGTGAAAATAAACGTGTACTTTCAAAATACACGTGAATTTATCACGTGTATTTTGAAAATACATATTAAAATAAACGTGTATTTTCAACATACACGTGAAAATATCACGTGTATTTTGAAAATACACGTGAGTATTGGTATGTAAATTTTGAAATATCAAAAAAAAAATTGCTCACCAATAGGAAAATGACACATCCAGTAACTGTGCTAGGTTTTGAACTTGCTGATTTGTCAAGTGAATGTATGAGAAACTCTTACACAGCAGATGCCCAATCATATTTATTCATTTCCTCAATATTTTCAATGTATTTCAACCAAAATTCTCCAAGGGTGAAGTTTGAGTAGGAGAAAAAAAACGTGTTCAAGAAGTGGAGACACACAATTTTAACAAAATCAGCAATTCCTTCATCTGTCTCCAATTCAACTGATTTCTTCAAACCATTCAAAATTTTTGACTTTCCTATTCTTTTTTAGAAGTATCGTGCTTGTAATCCAGATTTTTGAGCAGTATTCGGTCGCTTTTTCAATTCTATTAATATTAAACCCTCAACCAGGGGTATGCCAAATATTTCACTTATATCTATTGGCATTATTGGAATACTACTCTTCATACGGAAACTTTTGGTTTCCGTATTGTACATCTCAATAATTGATAAAATATTTTTATCCGTCTTCTTGTGGTCCACTTCTACTACTTTCTCACTGTAGTAGGCATTGAAAAGCTCCCAAAATGGAGTCTTCTTAAGAAGTTCAATATGGCTATTATTTATTTTATCTTTAATCTGATGCAAATCATGGAGAAAGCTAACAATATTTGACCGATATTGGTCATTCTTCTTTGCAGGACGTTTAGCTTTCAATGCCACACTGGAACTGGAACTGGAACTGGAACTGGAACTGGATGAAGAACTATCATCAGAACTGCTCTTTTTTTGTTTTTTTCCTCTTCTTGCCTTCATCTTCATCCCCATTAAATTGATCTATAAACAAAATTTATATTACTAACCTATAATGATATGTACAAAAAATAAAATACATGCGAATTAGAATAAAACATAGACTAAAACAATAAAATACAAGCGTATTTAACAAAAGTACATGCAATATTCTCACAAACAATTTATACAAGTCTCATCAAAATACATGCTAAAGGCGATAATATATATTGTCGGTTTTCGGGTAATACCTAACAGAGGTTGTTCGACAAGTAAAAAACCAAGATTCTATACTCCTAACATAATCAGTAAAGAAGTGATACAATAGTTGAATGCTAAAAGCTCCAACATTATCAAAAACCCTTAAGCAATACTGCTCAATTCGTTTAGCTAAATCCTACACTTTCGATTCAGTTACTTGAAGTTGTTGCACATCAAAAGTGCAGTAAATGTCTTCATAGTAGTAGTAGAAACCAAGTAACCTTTTGACACACCCCAACCCAGTTACTTATAATTAAGTTTGAAAGTCAAAGTGATTCAAACCATAATTAATCTAACCAAACCATAATCACGAGTTTTGATTTCAGAGTCATCATTGTAAATCCATATAACTGAAAACCTTTTTACAACATCAGAGTAATCATGTCCATACAAACTTTCTTGAAGGATAAGTTAACTTAATTACATCATTTACATTTACACAAAATCATTGTTTCTCCCATTCCTGGCTAACCCAACCCGACCTCCTAGATTTGGCAGTGACATCGCGTTACCTGAAAAATGTGAACATAGGAACCATGAGCAAAAATAGCCCAGTGAATGTATCACTACTATACTACTGCATAAATTTACATGCAATATATCATGTCCATATAATTATGAATTAACTTATCCGGCTCATTCATAATGAATGACCAACTTTTCCGAATCATGATTCACATATCCTGTCTAAATAGACAATTCTCCCCCATTCCTGGTCGAGGAGTAACCCCTTGTCATTAATAGACAAATCTCCCCCATTCCTGGTCGAGGAGTAACCCCTCATTTCGGTAAACCGAAATGAACAGTTTCATATTCATTGTAGTATGATCATATCAATAACACGATACAAATATCTCTTTCCAGTGAGTACACTCACCTTGGTTGACAACTATGTATTCACGTTTTCTTCTGGTGGAGCTGAACTGGGTTGATTAGACCTTACACCTGTCAATCCAACTAAATCAGTACTGAACCTCAATCATAAATATTATCCAAACATAATTATGTAACTTTCCATGACTATACATCAATGACATAATTCCAATTAAGTCACATTCTATAAAACATAGGTAAAGGCAAAACAATGATATACATGTTGATAAAGTTACGGACATTCAACCGTAGGAAATACCTTATGAGGAATTTATAACCAAAGTCAAGTAAATATGAAATTATACTCCTCAATGTATATACACATGAAACATGTACTCAAAGTACCCTTTGTAAGGACGAAATATAAATATTCATTCAAGGGGTACCCAGTATGGCCTGAAATTATTGTCTTACATACTTAACCATCCTATATTCCTAAATTGTACAAATACAGGGGTTCAAAATCATCAATATGAAAACATATATGAATATAATATCCATTACAAGTGACGGTGTAATTTTTCAAGCTTCCTAGGGCAAGTTATGGCCATTTCTTTACAACACAAGAAATCTGCCCTACAAGCTCCTCTATTGTTCCTTCAATTTCCAAGAATTTTCATAATTTTTCTCCAGCATAACTTTCCATGATTTTCAACCCATTTTTATTAAACATACTTAATAGTACAAAATTAAAGTTTCATAATTGTTTGACTCCATTTGCTATCTCAAAAGCTTGACTAAACTCACGGCATACTGAAATGTAGTATAAAAACAGAAATCAAGTACCAACTTGAAATCATCATTACGGACTAAACACAAGGATATAAATTCTAATTTTCATATATAATATGAATATATGAGTCTAATTTCATTTCCAATTGGAATTTCTCAATTACAGGAAGCACACAAAGATATATGCAAGTTTGAATACAAGGGGTTTCAATACAAAGCAATTTTTAAGGGTTTATGCATTCAAGTTAACTTAAACTTGCATATATTCATACATATTCACCCAAGCATGTAAGGTCAATAAACAAATCAAGGATTTATATCATATAAATCATAAATATATGAAAAATAACAAGATTTGCAATTAGGATTACCTTCGGTACGTTTACGTAATTTCTACGGATTTTTCTAAACTTTTTCTCCTCACTTTTCTTCCTAAACTTATACCTTTTCTTTCCTTAAGCTTAAAATCCTTTCATGGATGATTTTGGCTGAAGGATAAGTATATGTCAAGGGTATAAGGTCGGCCAAGGCTTCCTCCCAAGCTAACCAATCAAATTAAACCATTTGGTTTAATAAAAGACAATTTACCACTAAAAGGGAATTGATCAAATTGCCCCTTGTTCGTAAATTTGGTATAACTCTTTACTCGGGAATCCATTTCATGATCTGTTTGTTGTGTTACAACCCTAACTCACATGTCTACAACTATCTAGTTTTCACCTCAAGTCATTTATAATGTGATAAGGGTCAAAGCTAATCTCTAACAGGGACATTTCTACCGAAAATAACAAAATTTTGTGTTCGTAAATAATTCGACCTTTCATGATTTATGAAAGTAGGATTATAATAAACATAATCAATTAACATTATATATACTAATAACACATTATTCATATCACATAAGATAAGCATGATTTAAATATAATTTATCATAATTATATTCGGGCTGTCACAACTTCCCCCCCTTAGAAAATTTCGTCCCCGAAATTTAATATAAAGGTCACTTACCAAACAATTGGGGATACTATTTCCTCATGCTATCCTCCGTTTCCCAAGTTGATTCTTTAACTCCATGGCTCATCCACATAAATTTAACTAAGGGAATAACTTTATTTCTCAATACTTGCTCCTTACGATCAATAATTTCCATTGGTTTCTCGATGTATGACAAGTCCTCCTTCAGTTCAATTGGTTGAGTTTTCAACTGATGAGATGGATCCGCCAAATACTTACGAAGCATTGATACGTGAAACACATCATGTAAATGAGACAACTCTGAAGGCAATGTTAATCTATATGCCAGGGCCCCAATTCTTTCCAACACCTCATATGGTCCAATGTATCTTGGACTTAGTTTCCCCTTTTTCCCAAATCTCATAACACCTTTCCATGGTGAAATACGCAGGAATACAAAATCTCCCTTCTGAAATTCAAATGGATGCTTTCTCTTATCTGCATAAAATTTATATCTGCTTTGAGCTATCTTTATCCGTTCCCGAATCATTTCGATCTTTTCAGTTGTCATATCTATCAATTCAGGACCCAAAATTTTCCTTTCACCCACTTCATCCCAACACAAAGGCATTCTACATCTCCTCCCATATAAAGCTTCATAAGGAGGCATACCAATAGTCGACTGATAACTATTATTATATGAAAATTCCATCAATGGCAAATGATCATCCCAACTACATTTGAAGTCAAATACATAGGCTCGTAACATGTCTTCTAATATTTGAATCGTCCTTTCTGATTGCCCATCAGTTTGTGGATGAAACGCAGTGCTGAAATTCAGACTTGTTCCCGTGGCATTCTGGAGACGAGGCCAAAACTTAGAAGTGAACGTTGGATCTCTATTTGATACAATTGACATCGGTTCCCCATGTAAACGGATAATCTCATCAACGTGCATACGTGCATACTTGTCAACAGTGTAGGTGGTCTTAATTGGGAGAAAATGAGCTGACTTCGTCAGTCGGTCTACAATCACCCAAATAGAATCATGCCCCTTTGGTGACCGGGGTAATCCTGTAACAAAGTCCATCGTTATATGCTCCCACTTCCATTCCGGAATAGGCAAAGACTGCAATAATCCTGCCGGCTTCTGATGCTCTGGTTTCACTTGCTGGCATACTAAATATTTAGCTACGAACTCAGCAATCTCACGTTTCATATTGTTCCACCAGTAATATTCTTTCAAATCTCTGTACATTTTGGTACCTCCCGGATGCATAGAGTAAATAGAACTATGTGCCTCTTCTAATATATCTTTCTTTAAGGGTGGATTATTCGGTACACAAATCCTATTTTTATAACACAACGATTCATCATTTTTAATCTCAAAGTCACTCTCTCTACCATCCCGAACTTCTTGTTTCTTCTTCTCAAGGAATGGATCACTGATCTGCAAATTTCATATGCGTTCTGCCAATAAAGGTCTCACTGTGACATGTGCTAATAATCCTCCACTTTTTAAAAACTTCAATTCAATCCCCATCGATGCCAAGTCAAGGATATTTCCAACACGGGCACACCGTATGCAACCAAGCATCCCTGATGATTTTCGACTCAAAACATCTGCTACTACATTGGTCTTCCCAGGATGATGATGAATGGTACAGTCATAGTCTTTAATCAGCTCTATCCAACGCCTCTGTCTCAAATTCAGTTCTTTCTGCGTAAACAAGTATTTCAAACTTTGATGATCCGTAAATATCTCACACGTTTCTCCATACAAGTAATGTCTCCACAGCTTTAAAGCAAAAACAATGGCTGCTAGCTCCAGATCGTGTGTAGGGTAGTTTCGTTCATGCGTCTTTAATTGTCTAGAAGCATATGCTATTACCTTCCCATTCTGCATAAGAACACATCCTAAACCCTGAAATGAAGCATATGTATAGATCACAAAAGACTCATTCCCACATGGAATAGTAAGTATAGGGGCTGAAACCAACCGATTCTTTAATTCTTTAAAACTCCTCTCACATTCTTCATCCCATACAAACTTCACTTCTTTACGAGTCAATTTTGTCAGTGGTAATGCTATTGCTAAAAATCCCTTAATGAATTTGCGATAGTAACCTGCCAATCCTAGGAAACTCCTAATTTCTGTCACATTCTTAGGACTCTCCCATTCAAAAATTGCTTCCACCTTCTTTGGATTAACATAAATCCCATTTCCCGAGACAACGTGCCCTAAAAACACAATTTCATTCAACCAAAACTCACACTTGCTGAATTTAGCAAATAATTTCTTCTCTCTCAAAATCTGTAATACAAGTCTCAAATGCTTCTCATGTTCCTCCATGCTACGCGAGTAAATCAACATATCGTCTATGAATACAATCACAAAGGAATCAATTAAAGGGTGGAATACCCAATTCATCAAATCCATAAAAATTGCTGGAGCATTAGTTAATCCAAATGGCATCACCAAAAACTCATAGTGCCCATATCGAGTCCGAAAAGTTGTTTTGGAAATATCGCTATCCTTCACTTTCAGTTGGTGGTAACCCGATCTCAAATCAATCTTTGAAAATATTGTGGCCCCCTGTAATTGGTCAAACAAGTCATCAATACGAGGTAGAGGGTACTTATTCCTAATGGTCACCTTCTTCAACTGCCGATAATCAATACATAATCGCATTGTACCATCTTTCTTTTTCACGAATAAAACTGGGGCTCCCCATGGTGAAACACTAGGCCGAATGAAACCCCTACTTATTAGATCTTGTAATTGCACTTTCAATTCCTTCAACTCTGTTGGTGCTATTCTATAAGGATCAAGGGAAATCGGACCAGTACCTGGAATTAATTCAATAGAAAACTCTACTTCCCTATCGGGTGGCAATCCTGGCAATTCTTCTGGGAAGACATCAGAAAACTCTTTAACCACTGGTATATCTTCAACTTTAAGTGCTTCCTTACTAACATCAACCACATATGCTAAATACCCTGTACAACCCTCACTCAATAATTTTCTGCTCCTTATTGCTGAGATGAGACAATTAGGGATAACATTCCTTTCCCCTGTAAACTGGAAATCGGGTTCACCAGGAAGATGAAATGTAACTTCTTTTCGAAAACAATCAATGGAAGCATGGTATGATGATAACCAATCCATCCCCAATATAATATCAAAATCTCGAATGGCCAACGGTATCAAATCAACATAGAAATCTCGTTCCCCCATTCGTAAGATACAATCTTTATAAACATACTCAACCAGAATTACACTTTCCATTGGGGTTGAAATATATAAGGCACAATTGAGAAATGAACATGGTCTACCCAAATATGAAACAATATGTAATGCCACAAATGAATGCGTAGATCCAGGATCAATGAGTGCATATAAATCTTTGTTTGCAATAGAAAGTTTACCTGTAACCACTTCAGGTGTAGCATGGTCATCTTGTAGCATCATCGCAAACACTCTTCCTCTTTCCCTCAACCCAGTTGCGTGTTCTGTACCTCTCCCCCTAGTGGCACTGCCTGGAGAAGATCCTTTATGAGGCCCCACACTACTGACTGAAACTGTTCTTGCCAACATAGGACAATTCTTTCTCAAATGACCCTTCTGGTGGCAGTTAAAACATTATATATTCAGTAACTTTGGGCAATTTCTCTTTATATGACATGATGCCCCACAAAAGAAACAAACATTTGGATCTCCTTGCGATGAACCTCTTGAACCTCTTCCATGCTTCACCCCTTTGAAAACTACTTCCCATGCCTCTACCATGCTGGAATTTTTGCCCTCCAAGTCTCGAATATTCTGTATCACCACCCTTTTGATAACTTGGGTCAAATATGCTTCTCTTTACACCTCATTCTCGATTACCTCTAGCTTCATTCACGTCCCTTTCTACTAACATGGCTTTGTTCACCAAGGCTGAATAATTAACAGTCTCTAAAGCCGACAGCCGTGATTTAATGACTAACTCAAGCCCATCGAGAAATCGACTGCACATATCTTCCTCATTTTGTATAAACCTCAAAGCAAACCGAGATAAAGCTGTAAGTTTTGCTTCGTATTCTCTAACTGTCATACTCCCCTGATTCAACAGAAAATATTCTTTCTCCTTTTGTTTTTGATACATCGGAGGAAAATACTTATCATACAAAGCTTTAAAAAAATCTTCCCATGAGATCACATTCCCACGTCCTGGAGTAATCAACAAATGTTTTGTGGTATCCCACCAGTACTTGGCTTCTCCTTTCAGCATATACATCGCCAAGGTCACTCGCTGATTTTCAGGCATTCTCATTATCCCAAAAATAAGTTCAATCTCTTTAACTCATACTTCTGCCTCTACTGGATCAACTGCTCTTTCAAATGAGGGTGGATTCATTTTAATAAATTTCTCATGTGAAGTACTCCTTTCTTCCCGGTGTACCACCTCCTCAGCCCTGACCAATGCTTGTGCCTCTAATTGCCTGGCTTGTTGTTCTTCCATCTAAGCCATAAATCTAGCTTGCTGCTCTGCCATTAGAGTCATAGCACGTGCCATTTTTTGCATGTCTGTCAATTGATCTGGGTCAGGTTCTATATTTCCATGAACAGGTTGCTCAACCTCTGCCTCTGCTGCCATGTTTGAAGCCTCATCTTCTATATCCACATTCACATTCCCTCCTTCCATTATTTTATATCTGAAATGGATCAAAGATATAACAACATGCATATATACATATCTTTCCTAACATGATCGTTAGTATCAAATAAAATATATTTCTGACATTCACTGCCAAATCTAGACTCTTCTCACTCCAGAACCTCTAAAACCTAGTCTCTGATACCAAAAGATGACACACCCCAACCCAGTTACTTATAATTAAGTTTGAAAGTCAAAGTGAGTCAAACCATAATTAATCTAACCAAACCATAATCACGAGTTTTGATTTCAGAGTCATCATTGTAAATCCATATAACTGAAAACCTTTTTACAACATCAGAGTAATCATGTCCATAAAAACTTTTTTGAAGGATAAGTTAACTTAATTACATCAATTACATTTACACAAAATCATTGTTTCTCCCATTCCTGGCTAACCCAACCCGACCTCCTAGACTTGGCAGTGACATCGCGTTACCTGAAAAATGTGAACATAGGAACCCTGAGCAAAAATAGCCCAGTGAATGCATCACTACCATACTACTGCATATATTTACATGCAATATATCATGTCCATATAATTATGAATGAACTTATCCGGCTCATTCATAATGAATGACCAACTTTTCCGAATCATGATTCACATAACCTGTCTAAATAGACAATTCTCCCCCATTCCTAATCGAGGAGTAACCCCTTGTCATTAATAGACAAATCTCTCCCATTCCTGGTCGAGGAGTAACCCATCATTTCGGTAAACCAAAATGAACAATTTCATATTCCTTATAGTATGATCATATCAATAACACGATACAAATATCTCTTTCCAGTGAGTACACTCACCTTGGTTGAGAACTATGTATTCACGTTTTCTTCTGGTGGAGCTGAACTGGGTTGATTAGACCTTACACCTGTCAATCCAACTAAATCAGTACTGAACCTCAATCATAAATATTATCCAAACATAATTATGTAACTTTCCATGACTATACATTAACAATATAATTCCAATTAAGTCACATTCCATAAAACATAGGTAAAGGAAAAACAATGATATACATGTTGATAAAGTTACGGACATTCAACTGTAGGAAATACCTTATGAGGAATTTATAACCAAAGTCAAGTAAACATGAAATTATACTCCTCAATGTATATACACATGAAACATGTACTCAAAGTACCCTTTGTAAGGACGAAATACAAACATTCATTCAAGGGGTACCCAGTATGGCCTGAAATTATTGTCTTACATACTTAACCATCCTATATTCCTAAATTGTACAAATACAGGGGTTCAAACTCATCAATATGAAAACATATATGAATATACTATCCATTATAAGTGACGGTGTAATTTTTCAAGCTTCCTAGGGCAAGTTATGGCCATTTCTTTACAACATAAGAAATCTGCCCTACAAGCTCCTCTATTGTTCCTTCAATTTCCAAGAATTTTCATAATTTTTCTCCAGTATAAATTTTCATGATTTTCAACCCATTTTTAGTACACATACTGAATAGTACATAATTAAAGTTTCATAATTGTTTGACTTCATTTGCTATCTCAAAAGCTTGACAAAACTCACGGCATACTGAAATGTAGTATAAAAACAGAAATCAAGTACCAACTTGAAATCATCATTACGGACTAACCACAAGGATATAAATTCTAATTTTCATATATGATATGAATATATGAGTCTAATTTCATGTCCAATTAGAATTTCTCAATTACAGGAAGCACACAAAGAGATATGCAAGTTTGAATACAAGGGATTTCAATACAAAGCAATTTTTAAGGGTTTATGCATTCCACTTAACTTAAACTTGCATATATTCATACATATGCACCCAAGCATGAAAGGTCAATAAACAAATCAAGGATTTATATCATATAAATCATAAATATATGAAAAATAACAAGATTTGCAATTAGGATTACCTTCGGTACGTTTACGTAATTTCTACGGATTTTTCTACACTTTTTCTCCTCACTTTTCTTCCTAAACTTATACCTTTTCTTTCCTTAAGCTTAAAACCCTTTCATGGCTGATTTTGGCTGAAGTATAAGTATATGTCAAGGGTATAAGGTCGTCCAAGGCTGCCTCCAAATCCAACCAATCAAATTAAACCATTTGGTTTAATAAAAGATAATTTACCACTAAAAGGGAATTGACCAAATTGCCTCTTGTTCGTAAATTTGGTATAACTCTTTACTCGGGCATCCATTTCATGATCCATTTGTTGTGTTACAACCCTAACTCACATGTCTACAACTATCTAGTTTTCACCTCAAGTCATTTATAATGTGATAAGGGTCAAAACTAGTCTCTAACAGGGACATTTCTACCAAAAATAACAAAATTTTGTGTTCGTAAATAATTCGACCTTTCATGATTTATGAAAGTAGGATTATAATAAACATAATCAATTAAAATTATATATACTAATAACACATTATTAATATCACATAAGATAAGCATGATTTAAATATAATTTATCATAATTATATTCGGGTTGTCACACCTTTTAGCTCTATCATTTTGATGCGAAGGAGAAAATGAATTTCGTCATCATTAGTACTATTAACTGTCAATGTGAAAGGTTTTGTTTTGGTTAAGATCTTCGAACGTGCAAGCAGCAGTTTTGTAGTTGAATATGCTTGATCGTACGATTCCTAAACAATAACACAACAATACAAAATAGTGCACTCATAATACACATTAGTACATGGACATTGGATTGAAGAAATTGAATTTCAATGTGCGTGTACTTTCTGAATTTTTTGCGTGTACTTTCAACAAAATACACGCAAAAAATGAAAAAGTACACGAAATAAAACTAATTATTACCTAATAACATATCATTCAAATGCAGCTGGCTATTGGACAAAAAACACTCCTAAATATTAACAAAATAATAATACTTCTTAAAAACTCATGGAATATCATTCAAATGCCGCTGGCGCGGACCAAAATAACATAGGATTGATCAAATGTGGATTTGAAATTAATATTTTATAGAGTACACGTATAAAACGTAAAAGTACACGCATAATGAATTGAGAAATACAATTTCAATGTGCGTGTACTCTGTGTATTTTGCGTGTACTTTTAAAAAGTACACGCAAAATACACATAGTACACGCAACACAGGGCTTGTACATGTACATATTCTATAGAGTACACGTATAAAACATAAAAGTAAACGCATAATGAATTGAGAAATTCATTTTCAATGTGCGTGTACTCTGTTTATTTTGCGTGTACTTTTAAAAAGTACACGCAAAATACACATAGTACATGCAACACAGAGCTTGTACATGTACATATTCCAATCATGTATATATTCCTAGTCCTTGATAAATCCTCGATAAATGATGTATACAGGAGGAAAAGTACAATGATGAAATACATATATCTAACATGCAAAAAGTGTGTTTTGCAATTAAAATGAGGGAAACAAATATATGATGAAATACATATCATGAAAAAGAAGAATGTGATTTCATCAGTCCATATGTCTACAAATTTATACATATGAGAACACAAAATACACAAGGACAAAAAGGTGATAAGAGAATGTATACATACTTGTTAGTGTTGTTTGGAAGAATTTGATTTAGAATGTAAAATGTAGAACTTCAACGATTAGGGTTTGAAAAAAGAGAGCTAGGGTTTTGATTGAAGAGAGTTAGGGTTTTGATCGAAGAGAGTTTCTAGAGCTTCGATCAGGAGTATTTATATGTTGTTGTTGACCAAAATTTGATTGAGAAATAGATTCGTTTTGGAGTTTTGATCGAAGAGATTGTACGATTAAGGTTTTGATTCAAGAGAGAATACAGTGTTTTTGGCGCTTCGATTTTTGAATAGTGTGTGTTTGTTTTAATTTCGGGGTATTTATATGTTGGACCTTATCATTTAAAATTTGTTGGGCCGGTTTTTTTGTCCAAAATTGCTAGTCCAAGGACTAGACTGTTAAAGCCCCTATTAACAAAAAGAAAATTGCTAGACAACCCGGGGCCTAGTATCGGACTAGTATCGTGTTGTCTAGTTGGCAGTTTTATTGGTTCTCATTTGTTTCCATTTATCTAGTTGACACTTCATTTATTTAGTTAACACCTTATTTTTTAAAACAGTTTTTTTCATAAAAAATTATAAAATCCTTATTTTCAATAAAAATATGTTTTTTTAAAAATAAAAATATAGTTTTTTTTTTGTTTTTAAAAAATTATTTTTAACTCATTTAGTCCCTTATATAACCATTTATCCAATATTCTCTTATTTTTACAGGTCCGCGCCACCGCCAGCGACATCCATTATTTTTAAGTTTTTTTTTTAATTTGCCCGATAATATCTCTCGGATTGTCTAGTATTATTTTTTTTTTGCTTTTTTTTTGTTATCTTAACTCATTTAGTCTCTCAAATATCTATTTACTCAATATTTACTTATTTTTAACGGTCCGAGCAAGAGGCACCCCTTGTATTTCTAAAAATTGTTTAAAAATGTAAAAAAAAAAAGTTTTTTATTTATATTAAACTAACTTTTATTTTTTGAAACAGTTTTTTTCCAAAAAAATATAAATATGTATTTTCAATTAAAATATGTTTTTTAGAAATAAAACTATTTTAATACGAATTTTTTTTTTTAAATTATTTTTAACTCATTTAGTCCCTAAAACACTCATTTACTTAATATTCTCTTATTTTTAAAGATCCGCGCCAGCGGCACCCATTATTTTTAAACTATTTTTTTTTAATTTTACAACATTTAAAATAATTTTTGTATTTCTTAAAACTGTTTCAAAATGTAAAAAGAATATTTATATTAAACAACTTTTCTTTTTTGAAACAGTTTTTTTCAGAAAAAAAAAAAAATCTTTTTATATTAAAATAGTGTTTTTAAACAATACATTTTTTTTAGTTTATAAAAAATATTATTTTTTAATAAAACTGTTTTTTTAAATAAAAAAAAAAGTCAAATAATGCTAATAAATCACATAAAAAACCAAAGAAAAAAAAATAAAAAAATGATTCCCTCCATGTACTAACCCGGGGTTAACTCCTGGGTAGTATAGCATTACTCTAACAAAAATTTCCTTTTAACTCTCCTAGTAAACGTTTATTAGACTACATTGAACACAAGAGGATATATCTGATGACCAAATGAAAATGAATTTTTTTCATAAATGAATCCCCTTTTCCTAGTCGTCTGACTTAACTAAAACAGAACTAACAGAATAATCTGCATCAGAGTGCCTTTACATTTTTAATACCATATCTTATCAAAATATTGCAACCGACATGATACTTCATTAACATGATTCTAAAGATGTTCCAAAAAAGTTATATCTATCTAGCTTAGATAATGAAGCAATGTATTAAATGAAGCCAGAGCACGACCTTACAATATTTGGGAGCAAATGACTGAAAAAATAAATAGTAAAACGAGAGATGTTCAACTTACCTGCAGACTGAAAATCATGGACCTCCAAATACTAATACATATTAGCAAGCATAATACATATATATATATATATATATATATATATATATATATATATATATATATATATATATATAGACACACACACAGTGTTTGTGAGAGGGTAGTGTTGCACTAAAGCAAGACTAACTCTAGCGACCAAGATGATAAAACTCACTCGGAAATTTTATCAAACACTTGGTGTGCGAAAAACACCCAAAACCTTTTTCCGTAAATGAACTAGTGTGCAAACTCCCAATCAAATCAACTAAGCATCAATGAAGTGACAATAAGAACATACAAGCAAAATATAATCAAAGCAACAACAACGATATACCGTGGTTCACCCAAATTTGGGCTACATCCACCAAGGAGGATTTCTTCTTTCTATAGATAAATGGAGGAACCTAAAGGTTATACACACACATAATTTATATCTCTTAGAAAGTCACTCACAACCTCACAAGAACTCACCCCTCCAATGGGAGCTATATCTCTCTTTAGCTTTGATAACTCTCAAAATAGCTCTCAAACTTATCCTATCCCAAAACCTAGAAATAACACTTGTATTTATATATTTGAGCCAAAATGGTAAATTTGTAAATAAACCAAAACTGAAAAAAAGGGAGAACCAAAACCAACAAACTCCACCTTGGCGATCCAACCAATCTCTAGAATGCTGAAATTGAATCCGCTTGAAGACCGTCCCGTCATCTACCAAGCTAATGCGATTCCTCCAGGAAATCCTCACGATCCAACCGAACTCGATATACAAACATCGAATTCACTCGAAGATCATCCCGACATCTAACTAGCCAATACGCTCCACCCGATGCTAAGCCACCCCAAACTTCAACCGTGAAGTGAGATACCGCAAGTCTTCACTCCAAGACTCCAAACGACTCCACTCGCTGAGGAACCAAGTTCTAAACTAAGAACTCTCCATATCATGCATTTGAATGCTTCCCATGTAACCATACGGTGAATCTCTCTCCTCGTGTAACCCGGTAAGTACACCCCCCACACAATACATATAGCATACACCCTCTTTACACGAAACATTCAAACACATCAACACCGTCTTCCACCTTGAGAAATAACCACAGATGAGAAGGAAAATTCCTCACCTCCCACACCCTCTAAATCTCACCCTCGATAGATGTACCAAGTCTTTATCACGAAAAACTCCCATTTTCCAATGCTCGCAAACAATAACTCATTGACCTTCCTTGAACTAGCTACACACACCTCGAATCCATCACAGTCCTACACATCCTCGATTCTAATCGGTCAATGCATGTGTGCAACTAAACCGAATCAACATCACCCGTTGGCCCTAGAGGGGGACTTCGATCCATCCCCTCCACTAGTAGGTATTATCCCATCACTACCATCTGCTCTCGGAAAGCTAGCACCCAATGTCTTCGCTTTGTTCAGAAATGAGACATGCCTCGAACGCTCGATCACTTGTGCACACCGCTTCCCCATCTTCCTGGAAGGCTGATGTAGACGATACAACCCCTCTCTCTCATCTCCCCTCGCTAGGACCATATAACCACGTGTGACTTTCAAGACTCCACACGCCACAGACACCCAGCAACCCTTAGAATCCAAACCGCTAATGGATATCAAATTCTTTCACAAATTTGGGACATAGGCCACACCACCCAAAGTGCGTTCCACCCCATCGAACATCTTGAGTTTCACCATCCCCGACAGCACACCTTCAACGGTAACCTTCTCTCCATTAGCCAAAGACATGGAACCTTTTCCATTTTCCGTAAAACTCTCGAAATATTCCCTCTTAGATAAAACGTGATCCGAAGATCCCGAATCTAATATTCAATCATCTTGGGAAAGAGAGTTAACCTTGGAGATTGTGAGAAGTTCTCCAAGTTCATCTTCATAATCCGTACTCGCTACCGCTGCCCTCCTTCGAAATCAACCTTGCCCTTAACCTTGTCATTCCACAAAGGACATTCTCGGATCATATGACCCCATTCCTGACACTTGTAGCATTTCGGCCCCTTTACCACCAACACCCTTCGATCTAGACCCACTACCGTCATTAAATTCCCGATTGGAGTTCCTCCTGCCATTTTGCCCACCTTCGTCTGTCTCCGTAAGGCCTTCATTATGGAAATACCCGTCACCTCCACCTTCCTTCTTTCTCATTGTGATATGAGATTGAATTTCTTGCACAACCTCTTTGCACCGGAGTGTAGACTTCCTAAACATGAGAGTGGTCATAAAATGCTCGTATGAATCGGGTAATGATGCAAGAAACAACAATGCTCGATCATCATCAATGAATTAAACGTCTATCCAGTTCAAGTCATTTATCAAGGCATTAAAGACGTTGATATGCTTCATCATATCCTCACCCTCTTTCATCTGAAGATGTAAGAGTTTCTTCTTGAGGAATAATTTATTTGACATCGACTTTCCAAAATAAATCTCTTCTAGCTTATCCAACATTGCCTTTAGTCGTGGTCTCTGCTATTCATGTTATTTAACACACCATTCGTGATAAGCATTTCAATACACGAAGCAACTCTTTGATCACTGTCAATCCACTTGGCATTGGCCATGCCTACCGGTCGTCCCTCTACCTCCAACAATGCTAATTGCAATCTCTGTTGGACAAGAACGCCTCGCATTTGTCTTTGCCATAATCCAAAATTGATCTTCTTATCAAAAGCCTTCATGTTCGTCTTCATTGAGCCACTCGATCCATAACTTGGACCCCATCTCTTATAGCCTCCGCTCGTAGAGGTTGGTTCTCGAGTACTCTCCACACTTTCCGTCATTTGGAACAAAAACAAAAGCTATGCCGAAATTGCCAAAATTGATTCAACCTCGAACCAAAATACCTGGCAAACAATGCAACCAAAGCTCTGGTACCACTTGTAGCGCTAAAGCAAGACTAACTCTAGCGACCAAGACGATAAAACTCAATCGAAAATTTTATCAAACACTTGGTGTGAGAAAAACACCCAAAACCTTGTTTCGTAAATGAACTATAGTGTGCAAACTCCCAATCAAATCAATCAAGCATCAATGAAGTGACAATAAGAACATACAAGCAACAAATAATCAAACCAACAACAACGATATACCGTGGTTCACCCAAATTTTGGCTATATCCACCAAGGAGTATTTCTTCTTTCTATAGATAAATGGAGGAACCCAAAGGTTATACACACACATAATTTATCTCTCTTAGAAAGTCACTCACAACCTCACAAGAATTCACCCCTCAAATAGGAGCTCTATCTCTCTTTAGCTTTGATAACTCTCAAAATAGCTCTCAAACTTGTCATATCCCAAAACCTATAAATAACATTTGTATTTATATATTTGAGCCAAAATGGTAAATTTGTAAATAAACCAAAACTGAAAAAAAAGGGAGAACCAAAACCAATAGGTGGGTGGGGGCTCAAAATAGATCCAATCATCTAATTAAAACAATATCCCTTCTAAGATCATTGTTATACATTCAATTTGTATCCAAATTTGTAAAGTTTGTTTGATTCAGTGACTACCTTATATGTCAATTTTATGAACCAATATCTATTGCCCGAATTATCGTGAGAATTTTATATTATAAGGTTGAAATTGACTCGATTACAAATAACCATCAACTCTTGTCCATCTTGATCAAGAATATTATAAGACTATGCATACTGTCAAATCAGTTTTGACATGTTCTAAAAGAGTGTTCAACTAATAGATATATGGGGAAGAATCTCTCATAGCACAGGAAGCTTCCCACCTATATTTTTTGGAGAAAAGACACTTAGGTAATAAGATGGAAGACTAAACATAAGAACACACACATTTATGACAGTAGATATCTAATCCTCCTGGGTTGACACCAAACTTTACAATCCAAATTTAACTCTCTTGTAATCACCCAAGCATAATACTTTTCTTCGCACGAATGCAGGTGAATATTTTCCTACAAACTCCCCACTACCCCCCCCCCCCCCCACACACACACACACACAGTTAGGAATTGAGCTATACATATAACTCACACCTAATACAACATATCCCATAAATTTTTATATCTTCATGAGGGGTATCTATCTGTTTATACCAAATATAAGTTATAATCAAGATGGCAATAGATATGATATATAAACACTACTCATTTCTCATTTCAGAGAGGGGTTCACAAGTGAATCAAAATAATGAACATTTATAAGACATTAAAAAATAAGCCTTAATTCCTTGTTGTAATTGGTTCGCACCACCGGCAACCAACACACATTTTTTTTAATATACACACACTTCACAAACCTTTACACTCCCTCCCAATCCCACCCACCACAATAAAATGACGCCTAATTCAATCTCCACCGAAACACTAAAAATACACAGGTAAGCAAGAACAAGACCTCCCATGGACATAAACAATGTAGATATAAATGGTGATTTGCTGCACGAACATAATTGTCGATAAATGGGAAAAACACACATTCCCCATGTACGGTAGTGATGAGTCCTAGGTGACTTTGGCTTTGAACAATAGAGATAAAAGGTGTAATTTAAATGGGTTTGGGGGGGGGGGGGGGGGGGGAGGGTAGAACAAAGAATAAAGGGTTATTTTTTAATGTCTTATTAGGTTCATTAAAATATTTATTATTTTGATTCACATGTGAACCTCTCACTCATTTTATATATTTTTTCAATTTCAAACCTAAAGATGTTTTTACCTCTCTGCCTTCTAGTCCCACAATTGACAATTTACTAACTTTCTAAGATGAATTACCAAGAACAAACCAAAATATAAAATGTTCAAACTTTTTGTCCGAATTAATACTTAACATGAGGAAACCAAAAAAAAAGTGGAAGTTTAATATAAAATGTTGTACAAAATACTATGTCAATACGTTTAATATACATAATTGTGATCTCCACAGTGAGTAGATCAATTACACATAATTTCATTAAAAATCAATTGACTAAATACAGAGAGGATAAATACGTACCTTTTAGGCCATTGAAAGATCTCGTTATCATTTCAATCCTTTTCTAATTGAATTTTTTGATGGATTAATTTGTATCAAAATTATTAAATTTGGTTAAAATATTATAGGACATTTACACTTTCGGGTCCACTAGTTCTTTATAATTATTCATTGGGGTAAACTAATTTTTGCATTTACTCATTGGGATCCATTTTCACCATTAGCAAAAAAATCATCGCTAAAAATCTTATAAACCGTCACTAAAAGTGAAAATGAACCCCAATGAGTAAATATGAAGAAATAGTAGATCCAAATGAATAAATGTCCCAAATATTATTGTCCTACTATTTTAAACTTTTAGTTCATTTTTTGGCATGCTATTTGAAGGTCGCACCTAACTATACATACATCTATATATGATGTAAAGTTAGGATACTTGGTTTTTCTTGGGCATATAGTTCCTTCATTTCAGTTATGTCGGACATTTTATGGCTCTTGGATACGGTGATTGTGCCTAAATTTATTAAATTTGTGTATTATATGTTTGTCTGTTTAACTATTGTAATTTATGTTTTATCATAAGTTGACAACAACCAGGGAGTATACATGTAGAATTTATCGTCTTAAATTTTGTATACATTTTGTTAGACAAAATTCTAAAGTGAGAGTTTTATGACTTTTTGTTTTGAGATTTTTTGTAAATACTTTAGGTTGTAAATGTTTCCAAAAATGCTCTGGGTGAATATAACTTTTCAATCACCTCTACATCATTGTACATTCTAATTTCTTAAATACTTTTATGAAATCTCTAATATTCTCTCCCTATACTTTACTATACATTCTAATTGCTTAACCGTGATCAAATCATAATTTTCCCACTCCTTAGATTATCTTTTGTTTTCATTTTCTTTGAGGTTGAAGTCATAGATTTCTTCTTGTAATTTTTCACTAACAGAGTTTCACTAATCCTTGTTTATTTTATATGTATTTCTTTATGAAGGGGTAATCGAACTTTTGGTTCAAATGGATTAATTTATGCGTTTCAACCTTTAAATGGTGTATATTTCGGATTCATTTGTTGTGTATTCAATATGTCTTGATCTTCCAACAAATTTGTTAAGTCTTGATAAAAGGAGAACGTAGTTATCTTCTTACAGATTTTTAAAGGTAAATGGAAGTACTTGTGCGAAAGATAATCTCAAACTTGGTTATGTAATAGATTATTAAAAGTTTTTCCTTTTTCTTTGTCCACTGGGATAATGCTATATTAAACATAACGCCCTATAAGCGTAAGGTTTATACACTTTATGTTTCTCAAATAGTTCCAGTAATATATGCCCATTAGAATTATACGAAATGTTTGTAAATTAGCTCTTATCTAATTTCACAACATCTAAGATAATGAAACAAAAGCACACGATTATATGACTCAAAAGGAATTAAAAAAAAGGGCATTACATTATACTTCTTCATTGCATTTAGATTTATCATTTCAAATGGGGAAAAACTAACATTTGTATAACCAACAAAGGTAGAGTTTAAATGACAATTAATAAAACAAAGCTACAATTTAAATGCCAATTCATCCAAATTTAAATGTCAATTAAACGGACAAAGATAGGTTGTGAATGTTAAAAAAAATACCATATGGGACTTTCCTTGCGGGACTTGCGATAACGAGGTGAGGAATTTTGAGGAATTGGGAAAAAGTGGTGAGGACATACGGAGAATTGTAATGACTTGCGGGAACTTGCGACGATGAACTCAATCGTTTCTCCAACTAGCTCCAACAACCGCCCATTTTTCCCCTTTTTGCATAATATATACATCGTCATCAAACTGATAATAAAGGGTCTTTCGCTCATAATTTGTTTAATTTTCGTTACAAATTAACCACTAAATTCAAGGGAATTTAAAATTTAAAATTTAAAATTTAAAATGTACTCATACAGTGGAAAGATTAATCACAGTTGGTTTGTGTACTTCATTTAATTAATGATTTATCGATAAAGTGGAAATTTCAATGTATGATAATAACAGTTGAGAAATTAAGAAGTTTTCCATGTCTTGCTCTTTAATCACAAAGTTATATTGTCGAACAACTGGTGATCGATCATATTGCAACCAAGAGATAACAAAAACATGAAGTGAAAGAAAGTGGAGGACCATAACATTGAAACGTACTGCAATCTCCATTTTTTGTCTACTTCTTTTGTTTCTTTATTTGTTCTTCCACTAACCGATCCAAAGAAAATTGAAATTCCTTGATTTCCCTTCAGAATACAAGGTGCGCAATTGATATAAAGATAATCCTATATAGATAGAGATGGAAGGAGGAGTGAGATAAAGAGAGAGGTCGTGTCATAAAGATAAGAAACGATATAGAGGAGAACGTTGGATATGGCTTCGTAAATACAGGATAAGAGTTTCATATAATTTAACGAATAAAGAATGTGTTTGAGATGGAGTTTTTGTTAAGATGTTTCTAACAAAAACATTGCATAAAAGACCAAATAAAAATTTATATAAGATGAATAATTAAAAATGATATGTGAAACCAAATGAAAGAGTCCATTTACAACGATGCACTTTTGAGTGTTGTAAATAAATTTATAAGAGCGTCCTAAATAGGTATTTTTCTTGTAGTGTTTAGATTTCAGGGGTAGTTTGAAGGTTCATTTACCTTTGTAAGAATTCTTACACAATAATAGTTACGAAAATCACATTGCACCATATGAGGTTTTTTATGGAAGACCATGTGAATCAACAATGTGTTGGTTGGACCTATGTGAGAGTAGTTTGTTAGAGCCTGAGTTCATTCAGGAGAAAATAATGAGAAGATCAAGACGATTCAGAAGAGGATCAAAACTACTCAGAGTATGTAGACGAGTTATGCGGACTTAGAGAAGAAAGACGTCAAGCTTCGGGTGGGTGATTAGGTGTTTCTCAAGGTGTCACCCATGAAAGGCATGATGAGTTTTGAAAAGAAGGGGAAGTTGGCCCCAAGATATATTGGGTCGTTTATGACCACAGATCGGGTAGGAACACTCGTGTATCGTAGTTAATGTGTTTCATCTATCCATGCTTTGTCAATTCTTGCATGGTGCGGCTTATTAGCACATTGACCTAAAGGATATTCAACTAGAGGCCAATACTTCATATAGTGAGGAGCAAATATATATTTTAGATCGTAGGATCTAGATTTTGTGGTTTAAGGAGATTTTTTTAGTTGTGCTTAGCGGGGTCACCATAGCGAGGACGAGTACACTTGGGAGTGAGAAGATGCGATGAGACAACAGTATCTACAGTTATTTCAAGGCAGGTATATGTTATGTTTCTATGAATTTCGAGGATGGAATTCTTTTTGTTAAGAGGGGAGAATGTAGTACACCGTATTTTTCAGAGAATTAATAATTAATTAATTAGTATTATTATAATTAATCAAATGGAAATTCAAATTAATTGGATAATTTAAATTATGAAATTTAAATTTATTAATGGTAATTTAAAGTTAAAATGAGTTGATTTGGAATAATAGAGTATCTAGTAATCTGATTAAGTTTAAGGGGGTAAAGTTTAATTATTACAGCGATTGGGGATAATTTTGTTATTATAATAAGTTAGAAATTGATTTGGTTTCATGGAGAATTTTTAAAAAGTCTTGAGAGTAGAATGGTACTTATGAATTTCTAGGGAAACAATTGGGTTTTACATGTTTCAATTTTATGAGGGTTTATAGTTGTCGAAAAAATTTGTGAGCCGCGCATCGCGACTGCAGTAATATACATTGCAACCACGGTCCTATCTATACTACAATGGGGTCGCCTAGTCTGGAGCCTATGGGTTGGATGTTGTTTTAATACACCTTTTGATGTTTAAAGCCTCATTTTTCACACTAGCCCTTATTTTAAAGGTCTTCTTCACAAAACAAAACAAAAAAAAAATTAAAAAAAAAATAGTACTCTATAATCCCTTTTCCAAGAAACCTCCATCCCTTAATCAAATCAAAAATACTTTTCAATGCTTTTAAGTAAGGATTCAAAGGAGGATTTCGAAACATTCAAAAAACATCACGAGATTTCCAAGAGGGATTCAAGGCTAAGTTTGCAATATTAGTCTCTTTAATTCAAATTAAGTTTCTAGTTCATCTTTTTAGGAAAGTTTCTAAACTAATCATATCCTTTTATATATACACTTGTTAGTTTTACCTGACCAGTAATTAAAGTTTTAAATGTGTTATAAACCCTTAAGGATTTAAGATTCCTCATTGCATCATCATGTTTAAGTGAAATTGGTTATCCTACATGTTTTATATTAAGACTTGGCCCTAACTAATGTGTAAAATTAGAAATTGAACCCTTGGTAGTAAATTGACATATTAGAGTTTGAGGTTTAATCTTGGATTTATGTTAATTAAAAATTATGATGACTAATTTGGACATGATTAAGACTTAATTAAGTACTTAATTTTATGTGCTAAGTAAGGTTGTACCGTTAGCTTTATGAATAGTACCTTTGATAATATTTACCTAATTGATTAAATTTTAAGCATGATAATTTATAATTATTGCCTAGTTACTTATGAGAACCCATTATTAGTGACTAGCCCATGTTTTGTACTCTTGAAAGGTAAATGGTATCCCTTTTATCGAATTGTGTTATTGAAATTGAGAATTGGACATAATTGTATAAAAATTCACATAACCCCGTTATTAATTTTCTCATGCTTTTGAAAAAGGATATATTTAGTAGAAGGAGTGAGGACTAAACATTTTTTGGTTTATTAGTTTATGGTTGTTAGGAAGAGACTTGTACACATGCAAAGACTGTAAAGTTATACCAGGTGAAAGCTTAACAAATCAATATCGCCTATTAGTAATAGATTTAGCAATTAAAGGATTTAAGTACCGAAAATAGAAAATAGGTTATCAAAATATAAAACGGAGGGATTTAAAATGATTAAAAGAGATTGAATTTAAACAGAAGCTCATGTTGAATATGAAGTGAAATTGGAACGAAAATGTTAGCAACATTTGGTCAAAAACAAAGAATGATATCGAGAAAATTGGTAAGCGAGTTTTAGGTGAGACTAAAAGAAAAAGATTCATTAAAAAAGAGACTTGGTGGTCGAATTAGGAAGTTCAAAAGATAATACAAAAGAAACGAGTAAGTTTTAAAGAGTGGCAAAAGAGTAAATAAGAAGTTAAAAAGTGAAGTAAAAAATGTTATTCGAAATGTGCAACAAAATGAACTAGATAATCTTTATAATAAATTAGGTACCAAAGAAGTTGAAAAGGAAAGATATATATTGGCAAATAATGGAGATAGATTGATAATGGATATAAGTCCAATTAAGTGTATTAAAGACATAATCAAAATATATTAGTTAACCATAAAGAAATTCTAGATATATGGGAAGAGTATTTTCAAGGATTATTGAATGAAGAATATCCAAAAAAAAAATTGTCGAGAACATTGAACCGAATATAGGAATGGTATATCCGATTACTGAAAAATAAAAGGATGTAGTAATAAGAAAATGGGAAAGGATAAAGCAGTTGGTCCGAATAAAATACCCAGAGATATGTGGAGAACCCTTGGAAGTCTAGGGGTAGAATGGTTAACAGTCTTATGTAATAAAATTTCAAGAGAATGAAATATGACAGATGATTAGAGGAAAAGAACCATAATACCTTTGTATAAAAATAAAGGGGATATACAAAACTGCGGTAATTATAGAGGTTTTAAACTGATGAATCACACTATGAAACTATGGGAAAGGGTTATAGAATAAAGATTAATAAATGAGTCAACTATTTTGGACAATCAATTTAGGTTTATGCCAGGGCGATCCATCATAGAAGCTACTTACTTATTAAGACAATTAAGGGAGAAATGTAGACGTAAGAATAAAAAATTATATATGGTCTTTATAGATTTAGAAAAGGCTTATGATAAAGTACTTAGGGATATAATTTGGTGGGCTTTAAGGAGGAAAAGAATCCCTATGAGTTATATTAAAGTTATTGAAGATATGTATGATAACACAAAGACTAGAGTAAGGAGTATATGTGGAGAAACTAATGACTTTACAATTAAAGTGGGCTTACATCCAGGATCAGACTTGAGTCTTTATTTATTTGTTGTAGTTTTGGATGAGATTACTAAGGACATACAAGAAAATATTCCATGGTGTATGTTATTTGCGGATGATATAGTTTTAGTAGACATTCCAAAGGAAGGCTTACCAATGAGAGTAGATACTTAGAGAAAAGCCTTAGAGTCTAAGGGACTAAAAATCAGTACAAATAAAACATAATTAATGCAATGTAAATTTATTATTGAGGCATCGAGTAACATAATGTTAAAGATTGAAGAAAAAGTGATAAACCAAACTAAGAAATTTCATTATCTAGGTTCAATGTTACATGATAATGGGGATATTGATGAGGATGTTATGAGTGGAATACCAACTAGTTGGATAAAATGGGGACAAGCGAGTGGGGTATATTATGCGATAAGAGGATAATTAATAAATTAAAAGGAAAATTTTATAGAACAGTTGTTAGGCCAGTAACCCTGTATGGAGTGGAGTGTTGAGCGATAAATAAAAAACATGAACAAAGTCTCCATGTTAGTCAGATGAGCATGCTCCGGTGGATAATAGAAATTACTAGAGGTGACAAAATTAAAAACGAATACATGATGGAAAAGTTAGGAGTATCCCCCATTAGTAATAAATTAAGATAAAGTAGACTTAGCTTAACCCGCGTAGACTAGTAGATGCCCCTATAACAAGAGGAAGATTGCTGAAAATAATAGTAAAAGAGAAAGAGGACACCCTAAGCTATCGTGGGAGGAAATTATTAGGAGAGACCTTAAGGAATTAAAATTGAATGATAATACTGAAAATAATATATTATAATGAAAAAATGAATCCATGTGGCCTACCCCATATGATAAGAATAAGGCAAGGATGATGATGATGATGATGATGTTGGCTTATGTTGAACATATATGGTTGGATATAGAAGTTGATTATGTCATTCCCTTAAACTCTTAAATTTAATTCACCTTAGTAGTTCATTAACTAATTATAATGTCTTAACTACTACCCAATCTAAACGGAAGTGTATCGAGGATTCCTTGTTTGGATTTCATTTACGACTTGTCCCACACATGAAGATTAGATACGGGTGAGAATGATGACTTTAGAACCTTTCATTAACACATACCCTCAATTATAATGTTTAGATTTATGAGTAGTACAATATTTGACACAATATCCCTTTAGTTTTTAATAAAATGACATAATGTTTGGTTTAGATATTTAATCAGAATGTCCTAATGGGTGGGGTAAATGGAATATAATGATGTAACAATAAATTATAAGTTAAGTGTAAAACTTGGAACATTGATAAAGAGTGAAATAATGAATGTGGATTGTGGTTGTGCTTCAAGAGATAACACCTTTATGTGGGCATACTCTTGGAGTGAGGTTTTATATCGAATTTGGTGCACCACAGGGGTTGTGGAATTTCGGATGTTTAGATAGGATTAGTTAGTTGGTTGTGTACGAGCGTGCCAGGAAAGAATATGGTCTTTCTAACCAATTGATTATCTTAGTCAAACTACAATCAGGCGATTGTATACCATTCGATGCTTCAATTAAGAAGACTTTTTCTTCCCTTAAGAAAGACTTCATATTAAATGCTAAATAATTTTACTTAACTATAAAGTAAACAAGAATATAAAAAGTTCATAAATAAAAATAAAAAGAAAGTTCAAACTAAGTAAAATAATAAAGTAATATAAACAAAATGAAAAAATAGCTAAACAAAGAAATGTAAAGAAAGTGAAATATAACGGAAAATGAACTTTTCATATGAAGTAAAGAGAATTACAGCAAATGTACCTAACAAACTACTTCAAAAAAAAGGAAAAGTTGCAAATAAATGAAAAGAACAGAAAATGAGATAAAAGGAAAAAAAGAGGTAAAATGAGTAAATATATATATATATTTTTTTAGAGAGTTCTCGTTTCCTTCATCCTTTAGTTGTTTATTTATAAAGTTACTTGCTATGCAACTCCTACTTGTAACTGTTGAGTGGTTAACCAATTGTATATTCCCTCATAAGTGCATGCATGCCCCTATAACTGTTATTTAAGTGTTTATGTTCAAGGCCTTGACAAGTCTCAAACATATATGTAGCTATTTTCATTAAAATGATTTACCATATTATCAATTGTAACTACCTACTTGAACTTCCACGTGGATGTATTTTACTGGCTGATAAATATGTGGTGTAAACGTACCTCGTGCATTAATTGAGTTTTGAGAAAAAATAATTAGTGGACTATTAAGCTTCACACACCATCATCCCATGTTTTAGTCATCATTACTCTATGGTAAAAGTTGCATAAATATATTTTTTCTCGGTGAAAAGATCTCTATCACAACACATCAGTCTTTTAGTCTTTCAGTTGGGCTTATTGCCTCTTCCTCTTCCTCTTCCTCTTCTCTCTATTAACAATGACTTCCAATGAGAACAATAATGACTCCCCTAAGAGAACTTATGAGACTGGTTTAACTTCAAACCCCATAAATGACAATGTAAATCCTCGTGCAGTTCTATTTCTGCTTCGACGTAATCGTGTGATGAAAAATTTGCCAACAACGATGGCTGGGAAACTTAGGATACAACCAACCCTAATAATATGCTCTTGTTCCAGACCATGCTACTCTCTCCCTGCCCAATTTGGATGGATTTAGCATAATTGATCAATATTCAAAGGTCTCAATTGAGCCCTTCATAGATTTTGATGGCCCGTATAAATTTATAACCTTCGATGGTTGGGATGATTTAATCCACCCCTATCATCCTTCTTATGATGAAGTTGTTTCTTTTGTTATAGTTACTGAGCCTCAGGTTGATGATATATAGTCGATGGATGGGTTTGAAGGAACTGAGGCTTAATGATTAACACATGGTTAAGGTTGAAGAAGCCAAACCCAGCACCAAGAATCCTGTCAACTAAAGCCATTATCCCACTTTAATCCATAGTGTGTCTTTAACAGATCCTATGGATGAACTAAGTATTAGACACACCCTCATTCTCCCCCCTACTTTCCCCTTGAATGTATATCCCATGTTACCTTCTCCTTCTTCACTCGTGATTGTAGGGGAGCTTATGCTTAGTCAAGGCCAATCAAACCCCATTTTGCTTTTCGAGCTAATAGAAGTGAATACTTTATTCTTTTATCAGTCTGGCATTGTGCCGCCTATGAAGATTTTAGGTTTTGTACGGCTAATTCATTATATACTTTTGTCTATCCGATACACTACTTTATCTTTGATGGAGTGTACACCTCCTTCTTCCTTTCGGGTGATAGCTTTGATTTAGTTGTCTTTGTAGATTTGGTGACAGAGTCAATATGGTTTAATGATCACGTCTCTAACTTGATTCTCTACCCATAAAATTTAATGAGGGATCCAATTCATGATTTGGAGTTGCGTATGTTGAAGATGGTTTATGTATTGGTCTCCCTTCTCTGCCATTTTCCTGAAATTGATGTTGGCAAAGCTTTGGATATACATCGTGCCTTTTTTTGCCTTCCTCCTTTTTTTCTATTGAAAGGCCAAGCCCAAAATAATTTTTCTTAGGCAAGCATGTTCTTGAGTCATCTTAAAAATTATCCTAGTATTCTTAAATCCAACATCTCCTATTTCCTTAAAACCTATCCTCATGTTAATAAAAGGGAAGTCGACGCTCTGCTAAATGGAAAGACTATGAGGGTTGAGCTAAGACTCATTATGAACTTTGAACTACTTCCAGTAAGGTTTTGTAGAAGTGGAATGAGTCTGACTGGTGGCAAAGATGATCCAATCCACCGGGATTTGGATGTTCTTTTATCAGATAGCATCCTTCTCAAGGATAGAGAAATGAAAGATAAAGCTTAAGAAGTCGTTCCAAACTTCCAATATCATGAACCTTTGTTTTTGGGCTAGTTCGAGACAAAGCTTATCTGGATTTAGATGAAAACATATCAATTACTTATGGAGCACCTTCAACCATCTTGTCTCATTAATATTTAATCAGAAAAATAATGTTATTTTTCTTTCCAATTTTTGTAATCTCTAACTTTTGGTATTAATTTAGGATTTAATTTTGTTTAGAATTATTATTACAAGGATTTTAAGCCATCGTTTTGTTAATATCCCTATTTCTTATAATAATTTTGGTGGTTAATTTTAGATTAAATCAATTATGTCATTCTAGCATGGTGTTTATTTTAGCAATTTGATGAGTATTTTATGATATAATCAAAAAATGCATGTACTTGTAACTAATTTTGTACTTTTATACCCAATAATATTTCAATTTTGGGCTATCTTGTATGCATATTTTATAACTGGTATTGGTCCCACCAATTCCAATTGTATGTGCGGATGTGTCCAAATTATAGCTTTTTGTTCTTTACTAGAATAAATAATTCCCATAAATGTATAACTTTTTGCCATTCCCTTCAACCAATATATATATGGTTGCCTTGGGACTACCAACACTTGATTTCAATTTCTTAAGCCATTAACAAGATGCAAATCTAATCATGAGAGCATTTTAATTGATTATGCCTCAAAAGACACTTTTTGTCTCCACATGTCCCCATAACTTTTTTTCCTTTGGAAGGAAACCTTTGAGACACGTGTTAGTTTTTGCTTGGTGTTATTTTGTATTTCAAATGGTTTATTTGAGATAACTGGATCTATTCTATTTTCTATTTTACCATTTAATTTCTCTCTCCAATCATATTTTTAGCTTTCTAGTTTATTCTCTCTTCACAACTCTCCATCATCAATAGTTAATATTTTTGAAAACCACAATGTCTACGCCTAGTTTCAAGAGACTGTTAACATGTTTATGGATAATAACTAGGGGTGGCCGTGGGCCGGGCCTGGGCAGGCCCGGTCGGGCTCGGGTCGGGCTTAAAAAATTAACGGCTATCCCAAGCCCGCTCGGGCCCAGATCGGGCCTTATTATGTAATCCCAAGCCCGCCCAGATTTGAAAGCTCTTTATCCAGGCCCGCCCGATCGGGCCATATTATATTAATTAAAAGATTTTTTTTAAATTAAAATACCTATTTTTTTATTTAAAGACCAATTTTTTAATTTCAAATATGTTTTAAACTCCATATATTACAAAGCCGATATATAAAGTTTCCCACTCTACATGAAAAGACTTGGTATACGTTTTTATATTTATAAAAGTTCCCCCCCCCCCCCACATATATATATATATATATATATATTTTTCGGGCCTCGGGTCGGGCCGGGCCTCATCGGGCTTAAGAATTCATGCCCAAGCCCGCCCGAAAAAAAATCTGGCCTATAAAATTTTGCCAGGCCCGCTTTGCGGGCCTATTCACCTTACCCAAGCCCTATTTTTTTATTGGGCGGGTTTGGCGGGCCTCGGGCTTATGGCCACCCCTAATAATAACTATGTTGTCATTTGGGATGATGTTTTCCCTCATTCAACTGCCATATGGAGCCACTCACTCACCGTTGGCCTATTTTTGGGGATGAACTCCCCTTACAACACTCTGTTTTTTATCACGGGTTTGGGGATTAAACCTTTTTAATATAAGACTCAAATTATCTTATAGCATCCACTTCTTGTAAGATTATGTTTTGTCCTAAATGATTGGACAATATCGCGTGGCCCAAATAGGTGAACCGGATTCTCATAGCCAAAAAAATGGAAATGGAATTTTTTACATTGTTAGACTTTAATTGATGGATATTGAATATGATATGTTTGTTATCTCTAGTTCCATTTAATTTTGGAATCTGGAAATTAATTTCTTCGAGTTTAATTTTGGTATGGTCAGCCCTACTGTGTTAGATATCAAATAATTGACTGGCTTTAAATCTATTAGGGAGCATGTTCATCCTCGCATTTCACTGGCTTAAATCCTTGCAATATTAATGAATAAAATTTCCCTATCATCTTACTCCACTTTCATGATAAACACATGAAGACTCTAGAGGTTGTGAATAACAAGGAGTATTTTTGGTTTATTTTTCTCTAGTTATCAAAGCATGTCTTCTTTGTCAAATCTCTATGAGTCCTGCTGGGGTATTCCGTTTTAGTTTCCATTTTTGTAAAGAGTGGATAAGTAGCTCTTGCCCTTACCTCTTGGTATCTTTTTATATGATATTTTCAAAGCTCCAAAGTGAAACATTTATTGCCAAATAAGGTGGTCAAGTGTGGATTCTCCAAATGTGGTTCCATGCTTATTTCCCTAAGATTGGTCATGCCATAGGTTGCTCTAATTTTAGCTATTTTAGCACCTTTTATCGTTCCAAGCCGGGTAACAAGATATTTGAAGCTCTTATCAATATGTTTAAAGATCTAAAATCCGATAGACCAAGTTTTCTTCTATAACCCTTGTTAGCAATGATGAGCACTGAAATGTGTGTGCTATGTGTGAACGTACGACTCAAGTGTAAGTCGGTCTCTCAAGTAGTAAAACTTGGTAAGTCGGGATCAAATCCTCAGAAAATAGAATGCTCGTGATAAAATTAGGGATGGCCTCTTAAATCTAGGCTTTGACTTGCAAAAATAAGGAATAGGTGATATATTGTTGCGAAATGATCTATATCTGCCGATACAAATTAAGCTAGTGAAATTGAAAATTAAACTACTTTAAGCGAAGACTAAATTCGGTTTTGAAATAAGTTTGAAAAAAGAGGTTGGGATCCAGTCCCTCGTACCCTAGGTTTTCTATGATATCTATAAAAATCTTTGAATTAATTAATTAATTAGTTAAAGAAAAGTTACAAATTGATTTTAAGTACCAAATATGTTTGGGCATTAACCCGCGCAATAGTTGGTCAATAAATTGATATGAGTGTTTCATATATTAGCTGACACGTATAATGCATCCTCAAATACTCAGGTTTCCTTCAACAAAGCGAGTTAAGAGACCTACATTATTAGTCCCGATTAATATATCAACCTCAAATAATTAAATAATTAATTACTACGGATTTTACATTCAAAATTGAAAACCCTAGGTTGGGTTCATGTTCCCCAACCTATGAAAGAATTTAGCTATACATGAAAACTATTTGTAAAAAACTTATATTAAGCATGAGGAAATTCATATCAAAATATAAAGAAGAGAATAATTGAAATTAGATACCAACTAATGAGAATCCAAAGTGCGGGAATAAAGAACTTTAAGCCAAGCAAGAATTTCAGAAATTGAATAAGCTCCTCTTAAACGAATTGAAAATGCTGAATTTACCAAGTGTTTGTAACTCCAACAAGTATAGATGAATTCCAAGATTTATAATATATGAAGTATATCAAATTAGACTCCTAAATGCTCTATTTTAGTACCCAAAAAGGGCCAAGAGGCTAATTCCAAGCCCTAACCACTTTAGCTACAAAATAGGAAAAGATAAAAATCCCATAGCAAACCAAACCAAACCAAACCCCTTGGACCAAACCTCTTGGAAAAGAGAACTATTCGCTCCAAAATCGAACCAGTTCGATTTCTTCTACTGGTCTAACAGTTTACAAATGCATGAAACTTTCCCTTTTTACAATTTTGACCCCAAAACTTTGCTTAATCTTCAAAGTGATGTAACGTATTCACTAAGACACGAAATGAGGTATCTTTCCTTCCTCTATTCTCGTAAACTCGAGATCTACGACTTTCATGTTGGCTCCTTCTCCAGGTCCTGGATGAAAAATTATCGATTTTCCCTTTGACTATCCTTTATTGCCTTATCTTCCTCGTTTTGTGTTATTCTGCACGAATTATTTTTAAAATACATGAGAGATACACAAAACCATAAACATGCCAAAAAGGTTAGTTGCAATTAAAATAAGCTAAGTGTAGCATAAATGCGATGTTTAGAACCGTAAAAATGCCAAAATTAAAGAGATAAATATGAAATATTAATGTCGAATCAACCCCCTAATTTAAGACATTGCTAATTGCGAGAAAAGTAAGAGTATCAAAAATAAGGTTCATTGTAAGGACAAACTTTCAATTGAGTCAATTTGTAGTGTTGGTTTAATTACGAAAAAAATTGATTGAGCCATAGGATAATGGTTTGTTATATCTTTTCAAGCCTATGACAATTAAGTTGAAGATGTAGCGGCCAAGCCTAAAGTGAAGATATCATCAGTGTACGTTTTCGTGCCAAGTTTATACGTCATCAACATTTGAATTCAAAGGTATATAAAGGTATGAATGCATTTAATACATAGAGAGACTTGGTTATTTTCTCTACATGTCCTTTTATTAATTTTTTGCCAAAACGACTTTAAAATTTATCAAAAAATCATTTTAAATGTTTACATAAAAGTTTTTGGGCTTTAAATTCAGTTTTGGATTTTCGAAAAAGTCGTTCGAATGAAACTGGGATCTCGTTCGAACGAGATACCCAAGTCGTTCAAACTAACCATCGAACAAGCTATCTAACGAACTTTGTATCTAATTTTTTGAATTATCGTTACAATGTCGTTCGAACGACATCGTTCGAACGAGTTTATCTAACGAGATTTTTGCCCTTTTTTAACACTGTTTTCTCATTCGAATGAAGTCGTTCGAACGACATTCAAAAGTCGTTCGTACGACCTAGCGGTTTTTGTATCAATTTTTTCCTAAAACTCCCCACTTTTCCACTAACTTTTTACCAGTTTTAATAGTGGGAACACAGTTTTTGGGGAGACTTTTTCATATTTTCAAGAGGCTTGAGAGCTCCAAACATTAACCAAAAAAGTCCCTTTTGTTTTTGGGAATCAAAATGCTTTAATCCTTACACAAAAGCAAGTTTTACACCCATAGTTTACTTTGATCCAAGTTCCTACATATATACTTTCTTGGAGATCATATCATTGGCACCGGGTTTCATCTTTATCCCCAAAAGAGAAAGTTTCCTACGGAGGAGTCCGTGTTTTGTTGATTCATGGTGTGCATACGAAGAAAGGCTTCGTGTGTAGTTGACGATAGCTAAGCCCCATCGGTGGATTCCAAGACTACAGTGGATTCCATAGTTATCAACTAGGCAGATGTGGAAGCAATAAGAAGCGTCAAGGCATGAGAGGGAGTCGAGTCGAGTCGAGGAAGTAAGTCTTTTATCTTATTTTTGTACAATCATACCTAGTGGATTTGTTGGCTGGGTCGCCTGAGGTTTTTTCCATTGTGGGTTTTCCTCGTACATCGCGGTGTTGTGTGATTGTTTTTATTTTTATCTTGCTAAAATCATTTAGATGCATGTCTAGGTGTAAAAAGATAAAATTTGGTTTAAACACAACAATGGTGTAATTTTGGTGCTAGAATAAGTTTGGATAATTTTAATTTAATTTAATTTAAGCCGACTTTATCTATTTGGCAAAATGTATGCTTAGGCTTATTTGGCATAATTTTAACTTAAATTGAATTAAATTTGTTTAAATGTGGTTAAAAGAAATTTTCAAATATTTGCTTTGTTTAGATTAGTTTAATTGCACTTTAATTTTGTAGAAATTAAAATTTGTGGAGTTTAATTGTTTATATTGAAAGAAATAAAAATTTAGATATTTGTCTAAGAGTTCGGAATTTTAAGATATTTCTGAGACCATCACCCCCTTTAAAGTGGTATCAGAGTGGGAACGCTAAATTATTATGTTAGGATCCTTTGTTTAATTGTGATTTAAAAATGGAAAATTTACCTTTTGTAAAATTTCTTGTTTTTTATTGTTCCAACTACGCATATTGGAAAGCGCATATGATATCGGCACTTAAATCCTGAGATGAGCGGGTTTGGATATCGGTAGTTAATGGGTGTACCCCACCAACATGG
The DNA here is from genome assembly GCA_949130495.1 of Sambucus nigra. Lineage (NCBI taxonomy): Eukaryota > Viridiplantae > Streptophyta > Magnoliopsida > Dipsacales > Adoxaceae > Sambucus > Sambucus nigra. The sequence continues at coordinate 617,952,436 of OX422209.1, forward strand.
CTAGAAGGAGAGGTTCGTGTACCTAAACTCATATAAAAATGGAGTGAAACTGAGCTTAAGTTAGCTAATTTTAATTTTCATGGTTTAAATGCCATTTTTAGTGTGGTCACACCGGATGAGTTCCGTCGGATTATGACGTGTGAAAAGTCTAAGGAGGCATGGGATATACTCCAACTCACCCATGAGGGAACAAGTATCGTTAAAGCTTTGAAACTCCAAAACCTCACCACTCAATTTGAAACGATTAAAATGCTAGAAATTGAGATGTTTAATGAGTTCTACGCAAGATTGTCAGATATTATGACTTTATGTTTTAATTTAGGAGAAAAGATACCCGAAAACCGTGTCATAAAGAAAATTTTGAGGTCACTACCCCGTAGATTTATTCCAAAGGTGACCGTTTTAAATTCTTTAGGCACTTTAGACTCGACAAAACTTGAAAAGCTTGTAGGTTGACCTTCAAACCTATGAACTTGACATATTTACCTCCAAGGATAAGAAGAAGAAAGATAAGGGCATAGCTTTGAAAGTCCGAAAGGAGGAAACATCGATTTCGGATGATGAGTTTGAGATTTACTCGAAAGATATGGCTTTATTTGCTAGGAAGTTTAGAAAATTTCTCAAAACTAATAAAGAGAAACTTAAAAATGATTATAAGAAGTTTGAGAAGTCTAAGCATTATAAAGCCGAGAAATTACCTAAAAATCATAATGAGGATCTTAATAGGGACGACTCAAATAGATGTTATGATTGTGGGGGTTATGACCATATGGCATTCGAGTGTCCCACTAAACTAAGGAAGGAGGGCAAGGAACCAATTTCATATAATGCCACCCTTAGTGATAGTGAACCGTAAAAGGGGCCCGATTATTTCTTTGATCACAACTTCACCGCATTCTTGACAAGTCATGTGAGCATTGACAATGAATCTTCCCATAAAGATATTTATTTACATGACACTTCTGAGGCCATTGTTTGTGAATCCCAAGAGTTTTATGGTATAGATAGTGGAGGAGAGAGTGAGAATGAAGAGGAGAGTGAACTTCAAGTAGCCTTTCGTGAGTTGTATGCGGAATCGTCAAAGTTAAAAAGGGAAAACTTGAAGTTAGTAACTAAAATGAGAGAATGTGACATAGGAAGTGATGAAAATTCTTTTGTTGAAGTTCTTAATGCACATGAGATAACTCTTCATGAGAAGCTAGAGTATGTTGAAGGTCAAAGAGATAGACTTAGAGGTTTAATGGAGGCTATGAATAAAGAGCTTCTCGAGTTTGATGAGAGTAGGTGCTTACTTGAGTCTTGAATAGTGGAACTTGCAGAAAAATTAAAAGACTCAAGTCGAGTCAAATTTGATTTGGAGTGTAGGTCAGAGAAATTAGATAAATTTTAGAGACCATCCAAATCAAAGAAGACATATGTGGTATTGGCTTTGATACTCAAAATGGTTTCGCTAATAAAGCCAAAACCATGTTTTTGCGAGAATCGTCGAGGGACACTATAAAAGATCAATCCTTGGTAATACTTCACGTCGTGTTTTCACTTGCACTCATTGTGGTCGAAAGGGGCACCTTAGAAAGTTTTGTTTTGATCTGAAAAATGTTCCTAGAAACTTTAAGGGTAGAGTCGCCAAGGTCACCAAATCCCAAGAGCGTCATGTCTCACTCAAGTAGGTTAAGAGCTCCGATTCGGAGACTTTACGTGATAGAGTTTATGATTCTCATTTACTTGCACATGATTCCTACCATGCTAAATCTAAAGGTTGATTGTGCTAGTTTTGTTTACATACACTATCTTTTATGCCTTATGATATATTCTTGCTAATTGTATATTTGTTTGTCATTTTCTAGTCTTTTCTTCATCATATATGTGTTGCTAGAATTATGACTTGTGTATCTTTTATATTTAATTTTTATTTATTGTGTCTTAGTTGAAAAATATAAAAAGATTTTATTTGTCTTTTGAGTTGTCTTTTTGTTTGGTTAAAATTTGAAAAACTCAAAAAGATATTTTTTGTATGTGTATTTTAGTTTTACACATTTTTATGTGGTATATTCTTGTGTTTGAATCCAATATCATCCCCACTTCCATGTGGCTAGAACTTTTGGTTAAGATTTTAAATCCTTAAAGTGTTCTTTATCATGCTTGCATGGAGTAGTTTGACTTTGACTTGCTTAATGGATTGTCTTTTTATATGCCTCGATTCACACATGCACGAGCTCATTTGATCTTTAACTTCACATGCATATTTGAGCTAAGTGAGTGTTCTCCTATCATTTTATTCATCTACGTGTTTTTATGACTATGGAGGATTTGTGAATGTAAGAATCGTTGCCTAGATTAGAAAAAATATTGATCCGGTGTAGTTATTTATCAATAGAATCAGGTTGCGAAAGACAAAATTACTTTACGTGAATAGCCACCATTGAAATGTGGCATTGTTAAAATTAGCCAAGGCCAAAGTAGTTGAGTTTGATATGAACATTCAAAAGAAAAGAAAATAATCATTATTATCAAGGAAGTTTGGATGGATATAGCAATGGGTTTGCACAATGACAATGTATACTAGTTATGCTTATTTTGTCATGACTCTATTGGTTTGTAGAATCATCAAAATTCTAGGCTTGTGTGCATTGTGCTTTTGTTCCTTGAGTTCACTTTATCTTGTCACATGAGGCTATATTTAAGTTTGATAAAGTTTTGCAATCAAATAAGAACTCCTTGAACATGTTTAAGTGATTGGGTCTTAATTCTTTTGTTATTAGTTCACACCCATTCATTTCCATTTACCACATGTTATTTAGACACATTTATGCCATATGAGTGTGGAAAGCTTAATATATTTTGTGTCGTGTGTGGTTTTTATACCTATGTATATGTGCGTGTGCATTATTGATATCTTTTGTGTGTGTGTGTGTGTGTGTGTGTGTGTGTGTGTGTGTGTATATATATATATATATATATATATATATATATATATACACACGTTATTTCTTTTGTTTTTTAGTCTTTGCCTTGCTATCTAGTCCATGTATGATTCATGTTGAAATAGATATTCATCTTATTACGATTGATATCTCATGCTTATATTAGTTTATCCTATTTGGTATCATTTCTTATCGCATTTAATCTATGTGTTAGATTAGTTGCTTCTCATGCCATGCACTTTATTATACTTGTCACTTTATACACCATGCAGTGTATACTTGTTTTTTCATTTTTTCTTATCCCTTCTTTCATTTAAAGGGAAAATTTGTTTTAATTGGGGACAAATGAGTTCATATATGCTTTTTAATCTTTGTCTATTCTTGAACAAAAAGGGGGAGAATATTTAACTTAGGGGGGACGTCTTTCTTAAGTAGATCATGTTAGACAATAGGGGATAATTTATTTATGCACTTTATATTGTCATATTCCCTTGCCTTTGATGGTGTGTTTAAGTGTGCAGGTTTTCATCTTTAGTGGCAACCTTTTAAAACGGCAAAGCATTTCATCTCATGCATCTAGTCAAGTGTTTGTAATTTTTTTTGGAGGGTTGTGTCCCTTTAGAAAAGATTGACGGCCCATAGGATCTTTATTTTTGGGTTTTTTCCCTGAATAGCCAAAGGGGGAGATTTTTAAGAACAAATTTCCAATTGAGTCAATTTGTAGTGTTGGCTTAATTTGAGACAAAACTAATTGAGTCATAGGATAATAGTTTTATATATCCTTTCAAGTCTATGACAATTGAGTTGAAGACTTAGCGGCCAAGACTAAAGTGAAGATATCATCAGTGTCGATTTTCGTGCCAAGTTTATACGTCACCAACATTGGAATTCAAAGGTCTCTAAAGGTATGAATTCATTTAATGTATATAGAGACTTGGTTATTTCTTATGGGTGCCCTTTTATTAATTTTTTGTCAAAATGACTTTATATTTTATCAGAAAATCATTTTAAATCTTTACATAAAAGTTTTTGGGCTTTAAATTCAGTTTTGAATTTTCTGAAAAGTCGTTCGAACAAAAATGGGATCTCATTCGAACGAGATGCCCATATAATTCGAACGAGCTATCTAATGAACTTTGTATCTAATTTTCTGAATTTTCGTTAGAACGACATCATTCGAACGAGTTTATCTAACGATATTTTTTCCTTTTTTGAACACTGTTTTCTAGTTCGAACCAAGTCGTTCGAACGACCTGGCAGTTTTTGTGTCAATTTTTTCCTAAAACTCCCCACTTTCCCACTAAATTTTTACCAGTTTTAATAGTGCTAGAACACAGTTTTTTGTGAGACTTTTTCATATTTTCAAGAGGCTTGAGAGCTCCAAACATTAACCAAAAAAGTTTCGTTTATTTTTGTGAATCGAAATGCTTTAATCTTTATACAAAAATGAGTTTTACACCCATAGTTTATTTTGATCCAAGTTCCTACATATATATACTTTCTTAGCGATCATCTTGTTGGCACTGGGTTTCCATCTCTACCCCAAAAAGAGAAATTTTTCTACGGAGGAGTCCGTGTTTTGTTGATTTGTGGTGTGCATACGAAGAAAGGCTTCGTGTGTAATTGACGATAGTTGATCCCCTTCGGTGGATTCTGAGATTATGGTGGATTCTGAAGTTATAAACTAGGCGGAGGTAAAAGCAAGAAGAAGCATCAAGGATTGAGAGGGAGTCGAGTCGAGGAAGTAAGTCTTTTGTCTTGTTTTTGTAAAACCATACCTAGTGGATTTGTTGGCTGGGTCGTCCGAGGTGTTTTTTTTCGTTGTGGGTTTTCCTGGTACATCACGATGTTTTGTGATTGTTTTTATTTTTATCTTGCTAAAATCATTTAGATGCGTGTCTAGGTGTAAAAAGATACAAATTTGTTTAAACACAAAAATGGTGTAATTTATGTGCTAGATTAAGTTTGGGTAATTTTAATTTAATTTAATTCAAGCCGATTCAATCTATTTGGCAAAATGCATGCTTAGATTTGTTTAGCATAATTTGAACATGAATTGAATTAAATTTGTTTAATTGCGGTTAAAAGAAAAATTCAAATCTTTGCTTTGTTTAGTTTAATTTCACTTTAATTTTGTAAAAATTAAAATTTCAGGACTTTAATTGTTTATATTGAAAGAAATTTATAATTTGGATATTTGTGTAAGTGTTTGGAATTTTGAGATATTTCTGGGACCATCACCCCCTTTCATTCATAAATAGCATTATTTAACTGAGGGATAGGATACCTGTTTCACGGGCACGAGATTGCATTAAGCGTATGCAACAAGCCGTTAAACCTCTAGGTTACCCTAGTAGGACAAATGTGTCTCGTGAGGCTTTCAAAGATTTACCAACAAAATTCAACATAAACCTTGCATTGTCCTCAATGTGAACGACTAAAATTTAAATAAGAAAAAATAAGTGCAGAATTTAAAACTAGCAATAATTAAAACAAATATATGACACAATACAAACACCAGACATCTTTTATTAATAGAGAGATAGAGTTTACATAGCTTCTTAAAGATAAAATAAATAAAACGAAGAAACTACATAACATGTTGCACAATGATAATCAACTTAATGGGCCAGGAGCATTTGGATCACGAGCATATGGATTAATGCAGTAGTAAGGTAAATTATCTCCCGGGCCCATGCTAAGTCATGTATCCCGACAGTAATCGGCACGAAAATCATTTCGGTATTGATGATACTTCGCTAGGAAGTTGTCAATCCGAGAATCCAATTAGTCCATGCGGCTGTTGATAACCGTAGTCTCATATACCCTCTCGTCGAACTCCCCCTCGAAGTTTAGATCCGTCGGGTGATCATCTTTTTATTAATTGGGGGTGGCCTCCCCATCGACATTCACCTCTTATCTGCTCTCTTCTCCTTCGTCACCCCCCCCCCCCCATCTCGACGTCTTCAAAAATAATTGCGTGGGGGGGAGGTTGATTTCTGGCCTCTCGAGTACTTTTATCAACTAATGTCTCATTGATCGGGTTAGGCACCCGTGCCTTTTAAGCCCAAGGTTTAACACCCGCCTCTAAACATATTGCAGTGATTAAGCGGCAGTATAGCAAGGATGTCGTCCCCGTTGGGTCAAATGCCCGCATGTGTGATCTCGTCGAAATAAATATGCGAAAGACTAATTTGTGACATTGGGTCAAATAAGAAGTAGAGAAAGATTTGTGCCACATTTAGATTGCGGAATCATTCTTTATTGGCAACACCATTCCCCACACAATGAGATATTAAAGATGAGTACGCGAAGGTTACGGTTTAGATGGTAAGGTCTCGGATCTCCATGGCATGTCGGGTGCCAAGTGATTTGATAGCTCAAGCTTTGGGATGTCTTTTTGGCAATACGAGTAAGTGTATGAACGCTAATGTTTTACTCCTGTTGCCCACATCTTCCCTTTAATGATTTCGAGATAAAAGGGAATGACAACCCAATCGATGTAAGCCTCGTAATAGCTGATAAGCAGAATTTTGCCACGGCTCGAGAGTCAGCTACATACCGGTCATTTTATGTTCGGCTCACCAACTCTATACAAAAACCTAAACTATGACTACACTCTTTTAAGGGAGTGTTGATACCAAAATTAGTATGCTGATGTGGACGAATAATAAGAAGACACGTGTCAATCTACGTGGCACAATAGCAACGAGGAAGATTGTTTCCCCGACCAACATACTCACTCCGAGCAACAAGTATACTCCGAGAAACGCCAGTCTTACGAGGAACACCAACCCTCCGAGGAACTCCAATGCTCCGAGGAACTCTTGGACGACGAGCAACTAAGGCGGTTCGAGTTGCATCTCGACCACAGCATTAATTGCCAGATAATCAACAGTTCAACTATTCATTGAATGCTTATCATCTTGACGCGCACGTTTGAAGAACATTACATGAATTACCCTTTTATATGTGTATCATTTAATGTAACACCCTTTCATGTATAGCCTAAGGGCTATAAATACCTTGTATCACCCTCATTCAAAGGGACCGGAATTTCTTGATAGCACTTGTAATCGAGAATTCCCAAACACTCAGCAATAACATAACAGTGGATGTAGGCCATTCATATAAGGATGAACCACTTTAAAATCTTTTGTCTTATTTATTTATCTGTGATTAAATAATTAGAGTAATCTAGTCTTTTACATCAACAGATTGGGGTTGTCTGTGGGAATCGATTGTTATTATCGTTTTTCACCAAAAATCATTCATCATCAATAGCGGATAATCCAGAATCTAGCAATTGAAACGCTGAAAATGCTGGAAATCCTCCAAATCCCTCTGCACCTCCAGATCTGGCCGGGATTATGACGAATCTGGATCAAGGACAAACCGCCATGCAAGAAACAATGAGGCAACTCATACAAACCCTTCATGGCGGTGCACCTGCACGTTCAGGACAGCGAAGTGGTCAGAGGCAAACTTATTTACTTTCTTCACGATCCAGACGTACTGAGTCATATCGTAATGAGGAGTCTGATGATTTCTCTTATCAACCTGGGCGAACTTCGTCAATAAGGGCTACAGATACTGATTAACGTATCACTCTCTCTCCAGAAAGACTCAGTGCCTTAGAAAGACTGAGTAGGGTATCTCCTTTCAGTCGATTAGGCCCTAGGAGGAAGAGGAGTCCACCTAAGACCATGTCGAGGAGTTTTCGACAACCATCAGATCTAGGAGAAGGATCAGCACAATCACGACCAGTTGCTCATCAAGATAGATCTCAGTAAGCTACTTCAGAACGATCTATTGCTCGAACCAATAGGCCCGAGGAAGGAAATGAAGCGTGGAAAGGATCCCTTCAGCGGTTGGAGGATAGATTGGGAGAAATGGCTAAGGCAAAGAATCCCCTACAACGAACTTTTGTTCAAGGGACACCTTTTGTCCAGGCCATTGTGAATTTTCCTACACCGTCAAAGTTTAAAGCACCAGTAGTGACCCCCAAATATGATGGAAAGACCGATCCTGTTCTTCATATAGAGCAATATCAATCTGCCGCCGATATCTATGTTGTCCCCGACGAGATGAGATGCAGAGCGTTCTCAGGAACTCTTACTGGAGCTGCCCAGATATGGTACAACAATCTTCCTCGGGGTAAGATTTCAACTTTCTTTCAGTTGGCCGAGTTGTTCATCGGTAATTTCTATTTTGGAGCAAAGCCAGTAAAACGAGTAGCACACTTGTTAAGTGTTAGACAAAAATCTGGTGAGAGTACTAGAGATTACATAACTCGTTTCAATAACGAGAAGCTGGAAGTCATAGATTACGAGGAGAAGACAGCAATCACCACCTTGATGAGTGGGTTGTTGCCTAATAAGTTGTATTACACCTTGGCGAAAGATCCACCTAAAACTATGTCAGAATTGATGGCAAAAGCGGCCAAAATCATGAATGCCGAGGAAGCTATGGCTGCAAAGAAGAATATGGATAAAGACACCAAGGTGGACGTCGACAAGTTTAAAAATAAAGAGCATAAGGGCAATGGCGGTGACAAGCGTTCCAGAAATAATAAGTCATCATGGGAAGTCCTGAAGAAATTCGATAATTATACTCCCTTGAAAATGGGTATTAATCATGTCTTGGAAGAAATCAAGAATAGCAAGGAGGTAAAGTGGCCGAAGAAATTGAGGTCAGATCCTGATGCGAGGAACAGAGATAAATATTGCGAGTTCCACAAAGATCATGGCCATATGACTAAAAATTGCATAGCTCTTCAGAACGAGATTGAAACACTCATCCGAAGAGGAAAGCTAACAAAGTATGTTGATCGGGAGGTGAAAGAAGAAATAATGATCGAACTAGAGAAAGATCTAAATCTCCTCGTCGAGCAGAGGAGAAAAAGAAGAGAGGCCATGAAGATGATGTCGAGGATGACCCCGATCTTCCCAAGAAACCAAGGCAGCCAGAACGAGAGGTATTTTTCATACGTTTTGGGTCATTTGATTGTAATGTTATTACAGGAGGAGATGCAGGAGGAGGAGATCTTACTGCAGAAAGAAAAGCTTACCTCGGAGAGGCACAAGCTTGCTCGTACATTCAGCAAATAAATTTGGCCAAGGAGGATCGTCCGAGGAAGGTAAACAAAGAGAAGTTGGTTATTGGTTTTTCAAAAAATGACCTGGAAGGTGTTCTTTACCCTCACGACGACCCTTTGGTGATCAAAATGAGGATGAAAGAAGTAGTGATTTCAAGGGTGCTGGTAGACAATGGCAGTTTGGCAGACATCGTGTACTATTCATGCTTTGACAGTTTAAATTTGAAATTATCTCAATTGGAGCCTTATCACAGACCTCTTCTGGGTTTCGCTGGCGAGAAAGTTTTTCCACTTGGGACGATCAAGTTGGATATATTCATTGGAACTTGGCCTGCTTGTCGAACAGAGAGAATACGCTTCTTTGTGATGGATAAGAATGTGCAGTCAGCCTACAACATCATCATGGGAAGAGTTGGTTTAAAGAAGTTCGAAGCAGTCCCATCTACAGTACATCAATGTTTAAAATTCCCAATAAATTTCGGAATGGGAGTGGTGAAAGGTGATCAAAAAGTAGCTCGAGAATGCTATTATTCATCTGCCGAGCAAGAGGAGCTTGAAGAGTCAAGGAAAAAGACTACTACTTACCAAGTGGATGAAAGTACAGAAATTGAAACACTTGATCCGAGAGATGAATCCCAACTTGTAAAAGGACAGGTGGTAGAATCTACAGAAAATGTTATTCTGGACGACGAACACCCTGAACGAGTAACCCAGATAGGTTCATCGTTGGATGCTTCAATAAAACAGGAGTTGATAACTTTCTTGAAAAATAGAAAGAAAACTTTTACGTGGAGTCATGAAGACATGCCAGGAATAGATCCAAACTTCTTATGTCATGAGCTCAATGTGAATAAGGAGATCAAGCCTGTAAAGCAGAGAAGAAGGGTATTTAGCCCCGAGAAGAATCAAGCTATTCAAGAGGAGGTCGACAAGCTTCAGAAAGCCCAATTCATTGAAGATGTGAAGTATCTGGACTGGTTGGCAAATGTGGTGATGGTAAAGAAGAAAAATAATAAATGGAGAATGTGTGTTGATTTCACTGATCTCAACAAGGCCTGCCCAAAGGATCACTTCCCATTGCCCAGAATTGACCAACTAGTAGATGCTACCTCGGGGCACGAGCTGCTCAGCTTCATGGATGCTTACTCTGGTTACAACCAGATCAAAATGAAACCTGAAGACAGGGAAAGCACTTCTTTTATTACCCCTAGGGGAACTTATTGTTATAATGTTATGCCTTTTGGTTTGAAAAATGCAGGAGCGACATATCAACGGCTGATGAATAAGGTTTTTGTCTAACAAATCAGTTGCAACATGGAAGTCTATGTCGACGATATGCTGACAAAGAGCAAGAAAGCTACTGAGCATCTAGTTGATTTAGGTCAGACCTTTGATCAACTGGATAAATACCAGATGAAGCTCAACCCGACGAAGTGCACCTTTGGAGTACGAGAAGGAATGTTCCTCGGGTACATCGTCAACCAGCGAGGCATTGAGGCAAATCCAGCAAAGATCAAAGCTCTTTTAGGGTTGCGATCTCCAACGACGAAGAAAAAAATGCAGAGTCTTACAGGACGAGTTGCAGCGCTCAATAGATTTGTATCTCGAGCAACTGATAGGTGTCTTCCATTCTTCAAAACACTCCGAAAAACTTTCGAGTGAAATGATGAATGTGAAAAAGCCTTTCAAGACTTGAAGAAATATCTGGGAACACCTCCATTATTGTCCAGACCAGTGATGGGTGAAAAGTTGTACTTATACCTGGCAGTATCAGAGAATGCAGTCAGCTCGGCATTGATCAGATTGGAGAATGGAGTCCAGAAGCCAATTTATTACACAAGTAAGGCTTTCCAAGGTGCAGAGATCAGGTACCCAAAGTTAGAAAAATTAGCATTGGCATTAATTGAGGCAAGTAGAAGAATGAGGCCATATTTCCAGGCCCATACCATCATCGTGTATACCGATATGCCATTAAGACAAGCCCTTCATAAGCCAGAAAAGTCTGGAAGACTGATGTACTGGGCAATAGAGCTCGGTGAATATGATATTGTGTATGAACCCAGATCATCCTTAAAAGGGCAAGTTGTAGCAGACTTTATAGCAGAGTTTACATATCCTGATACCCTCGAGGAACAAAAGTTGCTCGCTGACCAACCTGTGGATGTTACAGGATCAACAGACATAAGTCCAGACCAACTCGGGTTGGTAAAAGGGCTTGTGGATGTAGAAAGATCATCAAATTCAAACCCAGACCAACTCCGATTAGTAAAAGGGCGAGAAGAGATGGTCGACGAGGAGCAAAAAATACCAGGGGAGGATGAAACAAAACGGCAAATATTTCACCGAGGAACGCTGTCAGATAAGAATTTTGAAGACGAGTTACCTACGTGGAGATTGTATGTAGATGGGTCATCTTGTACAACAAGTTGTGGAGCAGGGATTGTTTTGAACACCCCAGAAGAGATTGACGTGGAATATGCCTTACGATTCCAATTCAAAGCTTCCAATAATGAGGCTGAGAATGAAGCCTTGATAGCAGGTCTTAATTTAGCAAAGATTATGGAAGCGCAACAAGTGATGGTATTCAGTGATTCACAATTAATTGTGAATCAGATGATGGGAACATATGCAGTTAAAGGAGAATTAATGGTCAAGTATCATGCAAAGGCGATGGAGTTGTTGGCAGAATTTGATGCCATTCAGTTGATCAGAATACCAAGAATGGAGAATGCACAAGCAGATGCACTGGCCTGACTAGAATCAGCTACTCGTACCGAGTTGCGAAGAACAATACCAATTGAGGTTTTAGAAAGTCGAAGCATAGATGAAGGCCTGACGATGAATGTTATTTCCCTTGATTTAGGACCATCTTGGATGGATCCCATCAGGGCATATGTCGAGGAAGGAGAATTACCGGAGGATAAGATCGCTGCCAAGAAATTGAAGTTTAAAGCTGCTCGGTATGTACTAACTAATGGTGTTTTGTATAGACGAGGAATTATGGCAGGTTTGTAAAGATGTGTACATCCTTCCGAGGTGAAAGAATTGATTGAAGAAATCCATGAAGGGTCCTGTGGAGCCCATGTAGCAGGTCGAACACTTTTGCAAAGGGTGATGACGCAAGGATACTACTGGCCAACAATGAGGGCTGATTGTATAGCCTATGCTAAGAAATGTGATGAATGCCAACGTTTTTCTTCCATCCGACGTACTCGACAAGCATTGTTGACACCCATAACTTCCCTTTGGCCATTTGCCATGTGGGGAATTGATTTAGTTGGACCACTACCAACGACCCGAGGAAGATTCAAGTACCTCGTCGTCGCAGTGGATTATTTTACTAAGTGGGTAGAAGTTGAGCCTCTGATTGATATGACATACGAGAAGGTGTACCAATTCGTTTGGAAGAATATCATCTGCCGATATGGTTTCCCTCATGCCTTCATCACAGACCATGGAACACAGTTTGATAACGAGGAGTTTGCCGCCTATTGTCATCAGTCAAACATTTTGAAGGTTCATTCAGCACCAGGACATCCTCAAAGCAATGGACAGACTGAAGTGATGAACAGAACATTATTAAATGGTTTGAAGAAGAGGTTAAGTGAGGCTAAAGTTAATTGGATTAATGAGCTACAATCAGTATTGTGGGCTTACCGAACAACTCCCCGAGCAGCAACTGGAGAATCACCATATATGCTGGCGTTTGGAAGTGAGGCTGTGATACCTGCTGAGTTGGGTCTCCCAACACACAGAGTGCTGAATTTCAATTCCCCAGTCAGTGGCTTGATGAGAAGATTAGATTTGGACATGCTCGAGGAGGTTAGAGAAGAAGCATCCATTAGGAATGCTGCATATCAACAACGAACAGCTTTGTTCTACAACAAGAGGGTGAAGAAATGCGATTTAAAAGAAGGAGATTACGTGCTAAAGAAGATCATTCAGAAGCACAATAAATTGGAAGTAAATTGGCATGGACCTTACCGAGTTACAGAAGTTGTTCGACCAGGAACTTACCGAATAGCAACTCTAGAAGGAGAGGAATTCAAGAATGCATGGAATGCTGAACACCTACGCAAGTATTATCAGTAATGTAAAATGTAAAGCAGTTCTATCAATATGAATAAAATGATGATGTTTCACCATCTTCTCTCCTTTTATTGAAAGTTTTTCGGGGAATACTAGTGTACAACACTACGCTGCATGACAGCAAAAAGAAGACGATAGTTCAGACCCACGACCAACTCCGGTTGGTAAAAGGGTGAGAACAAACTATACTCCTTTGGTTAGGAGGCATACACTAGCATGACCAACTCCGGTTGGTAAAATAACTAGTGGACACTGATAGTTCGAGCGTGATCAACTCCGGTTGGTAAAATAGCGAAAACAAACTATACTCCTTTGGTTAGGAGGCATACACTAGCGTGACCAACTCCGGTTGGTAAAATAACTAGTGGACACTGATAGTTCGAGCGTGATCAACTCCGGTTGGTAAAATAGCGAGAACAAACTATACTCCTTTGGTTAGGAGGCATACACTAGCGTGACCAACTCCGGTTGGTAAAATAACTAGTGGACACTGATAGTTCGAGCGTGATCAACTTCGGTTGGTAAAATAGCGAGAACAAACTATACTCCTTTGGATAGGAGGCGTACACTAATGTGATCAACTTCGATTGGTAAAAGATTTAGTGGACATGATAACCCATGACCAACTCCGGTTGGTAAAAGGGAAAGAACAACATTCTTAAAAATGCCAATTTCGACTGGTTAAGAAACAAAATATGCCAACTTATGTTGGTCGGAAGGTAAAACTAAATTCCAGAAAATACAAAGTATTCCAAAATGAACCAAGTATGGTTGGTCGGGGATAAAAATCCACTAACTGTAGTTGGTCGACGAGGATAAAATTATCGACCTTGGTTGGTCGGACACATTTTATGAAAAAAAATTACCAAGTATGGTTAGTCGGGGATAAAAACTCTCACTAATTATAATTGGTCGACGAGCACAATTTAACAACCTTGGTTGGTTGGAAAAATTTTAAACATTTTTATACTCATTACTTTATTATTAAGTGATCGAGCAACATTTTTTATACTTGTAACCTTTTATTACTAGATTGGTCGATGAACCACAAAGTATGGTTATGCAATCACAAATATAAAAGTGTTAGACAAGTACAAAATAATAGCAACCCAGATTTGCAAACAGAAAATGAAAGTCTTTCATTAAAATTCAAAACGAATTACAAATTACATGTATACTAACTATTACATTGAAATCCCTATTCTATTGGTTTCTTTCCTTCAGCTTTTGAAATAGGTTCCTCGCCAGCAGGAGGATCATTTAAGGTCTGAGGAGAATTGATAAAATTCAAGTCCTTCAACATTCTGACATTCATTACTGAAGGAGTGTCCAATAGATGCTCAGGACGAGATACCTCGATCTGAGAATGAAGATTGTAATCACCGAGGTATTGTGCAATTAAGCTCCGAGGAATGGCACGAGCTGGGATCCATTCCTTGTCCAAATTGAACGGTGTCACAGGCAGGTCAAGCACCCCGGGGTCATAATAGTCCCACAAGTAGTGTCCCTGTTCAAGTTTCAACACGCATAAGGCATTCAACCAGCCTTGTTTATAGCCCTCATTAGTGGCATTCTGGATACGAGCATCTAAATGGAATAATGCCTCGTTGTACCCAGCCATCCAAAATTCCCTGGGCTGCTTATGGAATTGGAAGGTCAGTCTCTCCAACTGCTCATGAAGGCTTTTTGCAAAAATGTCCTTATTCTCTAAAGCAGACTTCGTCGCAGTAAGTTGATCCTCCAAAGTTAGGATTTTCTTGGACATTTCAGAAAAAGCCCGATCTTTGGCATTCAGTTGGTACGCTTGGGTTTCCAATGTTGACAGAGTACGAGCTTCTTCAATACTACGAGGAGTTCTTGATCGATCACGAGCAGCTGGAGTACCTCGTTCCTCGACAACATCCTGGGCAACTCTTCCTCGCCCACGAGAACCTCTTCCTCGTCCCCGAGTAGAAGTAGAAGTACCAGATCTTCGCAGGACTTCCAACTCTTGCCTTAATTTGGCATTCTCAACTTCTAAGAAGGAAAATCCCTCATCGGTCACTGGGATTACCGCTGTTGAAGAAGAGGCTGCAGACTTATATTGAGCTAGTTCTTTCTGTAAATTATTATTTTTTTGCTCCAGCAGTTCAGCAATTTGTCTACAAGCTTCAACTTCTCCCTTTAGGGTCCTCTCCCTGACATCATACCCAGCAAGGAGTTTGTCGTAGCCCTTCTCGGCATAAAGCTGTTGATATTTCTTTTCATACCCCTCATGTAACAAGGCATTTGACTCCTTGTACTGAGTCTGAAGATCTTCTAGAGTATATTGGAGCTCCTCAATCATATCATAGTAGGCCACGTTATTGGCCACAAATCGATCAAGTAAGCCCTTCAGATATTGATACGCTTCTTCTGCCTGCTCTGAAGCACCATGGCCAAGGATGTCGGCAACTTCTGATGCACTGAAGTCCGTGTGACCATCTTTATAATACTCATGGCATTGCTGCATCAACTTTGAGTCATTAGCAGACAAAAGATCCATCCTGGCCAGAAACTAACAGAGAAAGAAAAAGAAGATCAAGACAGAGTGCAGATAAAGAAGAGACAATCATATGGAAGAAAAGAACTCAAATTTTATTAGATCATAAGGCAAAGTTACAAAGATCTGAGATACAAAGTACAAGTAAAAGAAAAACAAAAAGAGAATACCGAACAACTTCACACCTTTTCCTTGTCTCCCAAGACTTTCTCGGGAGGCTGGGACGAGGAGCTTGGTTGCTCGGTGGAAATAAGGAGTTGGTCGGCGGGAGCTGGAACTTGTTCTGGAGGAGCTGGCAGAGATGAAAGTTCCTCGTCAGCAGGCTGGGTAAGGATGATATCACCCACTACCAATGAAGATTCTTCTGAGGCAGCTTCGTCCTCTTCTTCATCCTCGATGGCTGGAGGAGGACCAGGGAGATGCTGTTGAAATAGCTCGGAGTCCTCGCTCACTTTCATTTCTTGCAAAGCTGTAACCCAGCCATCTCGGAAGTATTTCAAACTTCCATATTGCACTTGAGTCATCATAGCAGCTACTCCCTTGTTCCACCCTTTGTCCCAACCTGTGCTGACAGACTTCTTTATTGCCTTCTTTCTTTTCATTTTCTCCGAGGAGAGCTTCTCGGATAGAAGGTCCTCGGAGGCTTTCAGCTTGGCCTCCAACTCCTCCTTCTGACGATTTGCTTCTCGCAGAAGGGTCAGCTCTTCCTCAGCTGATTTCAGCTTATTTTCAAGCTCCCCGAAGGTGGTGAGCTTCTCGGAGTATTTCTTATTTTCCCTCTCCAAGTCCTTCACTTTATTTCCCAACTGCACCTTCTCTGCTTCAGATGCAGCCAGTTTCTTCTCCCATTCACCTTTATCCTCGTCGTACTTCTGACGGGATTCCTTCAGAGATTGGGCCAAACCCTGGAATGCATCCTCTACTCCAGACGAGGAGCTTGAAGCCTTGAGTTCTTCATCTTTCTTCACAATGGTGTTAAAGTAACTCACCAGCTGAAAAAAGAAGATAGTGATGAGTTAGTGCCGAGATACATATATTGATAGAAGGAAATAAGAATTCAAGATAAGAAGAAACTTACTTAAGCGATGTGACGAGTATCTAGGGATGTCAGCATATCCCTAGGCATGTTTTCCTCAATGCCTTGGACTTCGGGAATAATCCAAGTCCTTACCGAGCTCATTGCAGAGCTCGGGGGAATAATGGTTGGAACACCAGCTCCACTAGTTTGGAGCTGGGGAATGACTTCAGAAAAACTAACCGAGGAAGACTTCTTCAATCTCCTCGGTGTCTTCTCAACAACCTCAACCAAAGAGGAATTTTTGGTTGGAGAGATAGTGATTACTTCCACTGGCGCATTCTTCTGTACAGGAGCCACTGGGGGCTTCTCGACGACCTTCTGAGGAGCAGCAGAAGGGGCAGCATCAACTTTCTTTGTCCCCTTTGGGACATCGGCTTTGCTTATCTTTCCATCTCCAGCAGAGGAGGTCTCTTCAAAGAGAGCAGGAACTCTTCTCTTGCCCATCTTCTGACTCAAAGGAATGTGAGAGTTTGGTGAAGAGTCTTCAGAAGCTGGAAATGGTTCGCTAATGCTAGCCACAGGACGAGCAGTATAAGAGGATGTATAGCTCCTGTATTGCAGCAAGTATGAAGCAGACCTAATGTGCTCGTCTGCAACCTTCTGATGCAAACTCTAGATATGTTTTAAATGCTTGATATTAACTTCTGTTTCTTTTGGAGTTTTTCTCTTGCTGTCAACTGAAAATAAAAACATAGTGAAATATCAGTCATACATTTTGTCAAACACAATGAAATCATAATTTCAAAAAATAAAATAAGATGAAAATAACCTATCCCATTGCCATATGGAGGGCATTTGGGACCCTCATATACTTCGTCTCCAACCAGAGGGGCATGTTGCCAATTTTTTACAACTACTCCATGTTCAAAATAATCCTTGTTGGCATCAGGGAGGTTGACTACTAGAGCCCTATTCAAAAATCTAGTTTTTAAATAATAAACATTGTCTAAAACAGCCCATCTATAACGGTACATAATCTCAGGAATTCCTATACGAGTTCCATGAGTTTGATTTACCCTATACACCCCATTAACTATTCTCCATGTGTTGGGGGCTATTTTTGCAGGGACAACGTCGAAATACTGACAGAACTCTAAGCATAAAGGGTTTGGTGGAAAAGAAAATCCACATTCAGCAATAAAGAGGCTAGGGAACCAATGTCCCTCAGCCAAATCAAAATAACTTGAAGGCCCAGAAAGAACCTCCAAAATTACCCAAGATGGAATAGAGAAATCAGAACGGAATTTCTCAAGAGACTCAATAATGTAAACCATGATGAATAA
Source organism: Sambucus nigra (assembly GCA_949130495.1). NCBI lineage: Eukaryota > Viridiplantae > Streptophyta > Magnoliopsida > Dipsacales > Adoxaceae > Sambucus > Sambucus nigra. The sequence goes on from OX422209.1 coordinate 617,970,428, forward strand.
AAGAAGAAGGAAGAAGAGCTTACGGGGAAAAAGGAGATCTGTTGACAAACAAACGAAGAAAAGGATGGACGCACAGGAGAGAGAAAAGCTATAGAAAACTCGAAAGTAGAAATTGAAAAGGTAGAAGACGATGGGATTGCCTCTGAAGCTTAAATACTTTGCCTTGGGAAACGGAGAAAGAAATGATTACAAAAAGGAAACTATTACGCTATCGGCGGCTAAAAGGACAAAAAAGGGCACGAAGATCGAAGCGCCTATAAAAATGCAAAAAGGCGAATTCTGCGAATTTGGAAGGAAATTCAAATATGAAGAAAAGGCTCCTAAAACCCAGGAAGGTCATTGAATATCGCCATATACCGAGAAAGAATGTTCCATACTCCTCAAAGTTCGAAATATGAAACATTGGGGGCTTCTGTTGATACCAAAATTAGTATGCTGATGTGGACGAATAATAAGAAGACACGTGTCAATCTACGTGGCACAATAGCAACGAGGAAGATTGTTTCCCCGACCAACATACTCACTCCAAGAAACAAGTATACTCCGAGGAACTCCAGTCTTCCGAGGAACACCAACCCTCCGAGGAACTCCAATGCTCCGAGGAACTCTTGGACGACGAGCAACTAAGGCGGTTCGAGTTGCATCTCGACCACAGCATTAATTGCCAGATAATCAACAGTTCAACTATTCATTGAATGCTTATCATCTTGACACGCACGTTTGAAGAACATTAAATGAATTACCCTTTCATATGTGTATCATTTAATGTAACACCCTTTCATGTATAGCGTAAGGGCTATAAATACCTTGTATCACCCTCATTCAAAGGGACCGGAATTTCTTGATAGAACTTGTAATCGAGAATTCCCAAACACTCAGCAATAACATAACAGTGGATGTAGGCCATTCATATAAGGCTGAACCACTTTAAAATATTTTGTCTTATTTATTTATCTGTGATTAAATAATTAGAGTAATCTAGTTTTTTACATCAACAGGGAGTATAGAGGCCAGTCCGGGTATCGAAAATACACAGAGATGAGTTGCTAGAATTTATAAGGTTTAATACTTCTAAATAAAAGTGTAAAAGGTAATTTTTCTAACTAAAAAGAAAGAAAAGATAAACTAGGCATGAGTGTATTTAAACCAAATTAACAAAGCGAATAAAAGCTATAGGTTGCGTTGGTGATCCCTCACCCCGAGTTAATTAGTATAAAATGGTTACATGGGTTCACGAGTTATTAAGATTGCGGCTCGTTTCGTCAATTAATTAAATTAAGAGTTTTCACACCCCTAAATTCGCATAAAAGACTAATAAGATTTTGGCATCAACAAATATCCCGAAAATTACACACGAAAGGTCGTAAATACGACTCATACATGATATACACCGTTAAATCTCCTAGGCGTAATAACTAGGACAACACACTCGAAATAAATACATAAACTCCATCACCAAAGCAAAGCAACACGTCAACCCTTGGTGAGTTCAATCCGACACAACCTAATTTAAATTAGCCCCTAAGCATATTAAATGCCATTAATTAAAGCACCTAATTAATCAAAGCAACTAATTAAATTAACACTAAAATTATCTAGGCAAGGAAATAAATAACTAAGCATGGAAATAAAAGGAACAAAGCAAGAAATAATATCCACTTACATTAATGGGTGTCAAACTACAACACAAATGGGGGAGAGGGGTGGTCTCCACAAAAATCCCCAATATTTCCAAACCCTAGAACTCTCCTAAAAAAAACTAATATTACAAGATGAAGCTCCTAAATTAAATGTCTCACAAAAAATACACCACGTTGTGTATTTATAGTAGGCTATAATAAGAGATAAAAGAAAAAGGGAAAAAGAAGGAAAAAAAAGGGATAAGTCTTCATTTAAGAAATAAAAGAAAAATAAAAATAAAATAAAAATAGAAAAAAGAAATGGGCAAGAGGTCGTGGCAAAAAAAATAGAACACTGGTCGAGCGCCGGAGCATGGTCGGTCGACCGTGGAAAAGGGGAGGAGCACACTGCCAAACTTCGAAGGCAAAAACAAAAACACTGGTCGACCGCGGATCAAAACTTCGCTGCTACCAACACCAAACCAAAGCCCTTGACAACCAAAGCCACAAATGGGCATCACGCTGCAACCTACACACACATGGGGAAACCATGCCAAGAACCGAGCACAACCCCGCTGCAAAATGGGTTACCTAAGTCAAAAGCTGCCCAAACACCTCCCATTACCAAAGACCCACCACACCTCCATTAATGGACAAAACTCAAAAATGGGTATACTCTGAAACATAAATCCGTGTCCCAAAACGATATACATTCAAAATCCATGCTCAATTTCGGACGAAAGCTCCGAATTTTGGACAAAATCAAAACTCGAGCCAAACCTAGGCCAAGAACAAAAATCGCCCATCGAGTTTCCTACCAAAAACGAAGTGAGGACGAGGATGGAATTAATGGATTTGTTATTAAAAGAGAAAATGGACACAAGGGTAATTAATTAAATTGTTATTTTTTTTTTAATTCTTTTTCGATTAAAATCTGTGTTTCCTTGGTTCGGACTCTGATTCGAGCACCATTCGCGGTCACGTAAAGCTTGGCCCGATACCTACAACTTCTGTGAATACTACGGGCAAAAATCCCGAAGTGTCAAATTACGAAAATGCTCCTGAACATGCAAATCGCGATAAAACTTTACCAAAACGCGTCCAAACTTCACACTAAGCACCGTAATACCAATAAATGTTCAATAATGCCTCAAATAGAGTATTAGCGCATAAAATGGAGGTTGTCTGATTAACGATCATAACTATAGCAATTACGGTACCCGAGGGGGCATAAAAATGCATAAATTAGCGGGTGAAAAATGCAATATTCATGACGTATCAATAGCCATCAGAGATATGCATGAGGGTTTTGAAAAAGTTCGGGCAATTTGTTTGTAAATTGGACCCTCGTCTTGAGAATACCAATTTCTTCACCCGAATTCGAGAAGAGAGAAACAACGTCATGGGTAAGTCGTCCCTTACGATATGATGTTCGATGAATAAAGTTCGACCGAAAAGTATCTGGTGCAATAATTTTGTTCGTGGGGTGAATGATAGATATCACAACCCTCGTCTTCGACTTCGGTAGAGTTGTATTTTTGAGGTATTATTTTGGTGCCATCGAGATTTCTAAGGTAGGAATTTAATATGTGCTTAAAAGAATTTTAGGAAGGAGAAGAATGGTGGATGAAGGTGTGAGGAGATATCGGGATGAGGGGGGTATTTATAGGGTGGAATGGGAGGGAAAATTAAAGGTTTGTTTTGGGGGGTAGGGTTTATATTGGGTGGTGAAGAGGTGGGAAGATGGAGGGAATTTCGAGTTTGGAGGGAAGGGGAAAGATTTGGGTTGGATATAAGATGAAAGGGTGAGAGGGAAATGAGAAAACAAGTGAAAAAATGTAAACAACCCATCAGATAATCGAGTCGGTTTGCCTGAGGAACCGAACCGGTTCGCTCCAAAATCGAACCGGTTCACTTTTTACTTCTGGCCAATTTGTTTTTTAAAACCAAACCTCTTCTCGAGGATTTGGATTTTGAGTGAATGGTTTTGATTTTCTAAAGGGAACTTTTTTATGTTTTCTCATTTTACTCGCAAATTTCACATCCTCGCGAACATGGGTGGTGCGCTTCCTAAATCTCTTGAAATTCATCCTAAAACACTATTTTTTAAGGATTTTCACTAAAATATCCAGGGATTTATTGGGCAACTCTCAGGGTGGAACTCGAAATCAGAATAATCCACTCTCGCTTATACACACACAAATGATTCATATGTACACAAAACACTCATGCAACTCCTATATACACCAAACGCTCACCCCATACACGTCGGGGGTGAGACGACCTCTATCCAAAACCTAATCATCACCATACTTGGGATCCGACAATAAATTGTCTCCACTTCCCTGATGCACGCCTCAAGATATGGCTTCAAGCATTGTCCATTAACCTTGAAATTGATTCCATCCTTCGGGTCTTCCACCTTTATCGCTACGTTTGGGAACACTTGTCTCAATACAAACGGTCCAGACCATATCGACCTCAACTTTCTGGGAAATAAATGTAATCACGAGTTATAGAAAAGCACCTTTTGTCCCGAATGAAACTCCTTACAGTTAATGCTCCGATGATGTGTCAGTTTTATTTGTTCCTTTGCGATTCAGAAGCTCTCGTATGCATCATTGCGTATGTTTTTCAACTCGTTCAGTTGAAGCATCCGTATCTCACCGGCTTTGTAAAAACTGAAGTTTAACCTCTTGATTGCCCAAAATGATTTGTGTTCTAATTCAACGGGGAGGTGGTAGGGCCTTCCATACACAAAGTGAAATGAAAACATCCCGGGGAGGTTCTTGTAAGCAATCCACTGAGCCCATAATTCATAGAGTAATTGGATAGACAAATCCCATCGATTAGGATTCTTTCCAAGTTTGTTCTTAATCTCTCGATTAGGTAGCACGACGTGTCTGTTTGTTTGTGGGTGGTAAGTTATCCTAACCTTATGAACAACTCCATACTTTCTCATTAAATTCTCGAACGGCTTATTACAAAAAGGCAAATCGTTGTCACTAATGACGACTTTGGGAGCATCAAAAAGAAAAAGTATGTACTTATGAATGAATTTTACGACCACTCCATTGTCATTCATGCATGTATCTATGGCCTCTACCCATTAAGACACATAATGTACCGCAATAAGGATGTAGAGAAAACCACAAGAGGGAGGAAAGGGCCCCATGAAGTCGATGCCCCAGCAGTCAAACATCTTGATACCAAGAATAGGGGTCAAAGGCAGCATGTCACGTCTAGAAATGGCGCTCATCTCTTGGCATCTCTCGCATGATCGACAAAAGTCTGGCACATCTCGAAAGATAGTGGGCCAATATTGACCGCATTGAAGAACCTTTGTGTCCGTCTTCTTCGTAGAAAAGCGGCCTCGACATTCTTCCGAAAGACAAAAATGGATAACTCTTTGGATTTCGTCATCCGATACACACTTTCAAATTGTTTGGTCCACGCTTAAATAGATATGGATCATCATAAAAGGATATGCGTGACCAAATGAAAACTTACTCTTCTATTGTGGATAGGGAATGATCCCTGTCACTAGATAGTTCACGATGTCCACAAACCAAAGTAGAGAGGAAGTGGAAAAAAAATTCTCATCTGGGAAATTTTTTCTATGAGTACGTGATCTTAAGGTACATCGAAAGAAAGCCTGGACAAGTGGTCGGATACAACATTTTCTACTATGTTCTTATCTTTTATGGAAATGTCAAATTCTTGGAGTGCACGACTTGTCATCCTTCTTATAAATGAGGTATTTTAGTGTCATGTGGTCAGTAAAACAAATGATGGATGACCTGATAAGATACGAATAAATTTATCAAGGGCAAATATTATCACTATTAAATATTTATCCATGGTGGATAGTTAAATTATGGTCCAACTAAAGTCAAACTAGCGTATTAAATAACACGGGCCTTCTTATCTCTTTGTTTCCCCAAAACAGTTCCTACTGCATAGTCATTTGCATCACACATTATTTCAAATGGAAGACTCTAATCTAGAGCTTGGGTGATGGGAGCGGAGATAAGCATACTCTTCAACTTCACAAATGTCTCTTGGAAAGCCTCGCTCCACTCGAATGGTACATCCTTAAAAAGTAAGTTACTTAAGGGTCTAGCTATGGAGGTAAAGTATTTAATAAACCTACGTTAAAATCACGTGTGTCCCAACAATGAGCTCACATCTTTAAGTGACTTTGCTGGGAAAAGTTCGACAATGATGTCAATTTTTGCCATATCTACTCTAATCCCCTTGGATGAAACTATGTGGCCTATAACCACTCCTTTGGTTACCATGAAATATCAATTCTCCCAATTAAGCACTAGGTTCTTTTTCACACAATGAGCAAGTACTTTCTCAATATTAACAAGACATTGATCAAAAGAGAGGTCGAAAACGTTGAAATCGTCCATAAACACCTCGAGGCATCTCTCAACCATGTTGCTAAAAAGACTCAATATGCACCTTTGAAAGGTTGTCGGTGCATTACATAACCCAAATGACATCCTTTGGTAGGCAAGAGTACCAAAAGCATATGTGAAGGTAGTCTTCTCTTGATCAAGCGTGTCCACCTCTATTTGGTTATAACTGAAATAACCATCTAGAAAATAGTAAAATGGGTGGCTCGAAACTCTCGAGCATTTGATCCATGAATAATAAAGGGAAGTTATCTTTCTTTGTGTCGGCATTGAGTTTCCAATAATCATTTCAAATGCACCACCCGGTGGTGGTATATTTTGGAATAAGCTCTCCCTTATCGTTCTCTATCACAATCATTCTCGACTTCTTGGGAATAACTTGGAATGTACTAACCCACTTACTATTTGAGATGAGATAGATTATGATTGTATCCAACGACTCAATGATTTTCATTCTAACCACATCTTTCATTATCGGGTTCAATCTTCTTTTCATTTCACTAAAGAGCATAACGTCCTCCTCTAGGTGGATTTTATGGGTACAAACCAAGGGGCTTATGACTTTCAAATCTTTCAAATCCGCTATCGACCAACCAAAAGAACCCTTGTGCTTCCTCAATATTTCCAAAAGCTTTCCTTCTTGCTCTATATCTAGGCTAGAGGAGACAACAACATGATATGTCTCATCCTCCACTAAATAAGCATATTTTACATTTGGAGGTAGCTTCTTCAATTTTGAGTTTTAGAAATTTAACATTGGAGGGAGCCTTGTAAGAATCTCTCGGTGGTAACTCTTCAAATCGTGAGACCTAACTTACACTTGTCACTTTATCATTGACTTCTCTCTCACCTAGAATCTCACTCATCACACACATTTCATGATCAAACTCCGAATACTCTCTCTCATCCTCAACAGTCGTCACTAAACCTGCCTCTAGTGGTTCCTCAAAATTAGTACCCTAAAATGCTCTTGTACTACCTCCTCAATAAGATTCCTATTGTTTAAATTGTCTTCATCACCCATTTTATTGGTGATGTTGAAGATATTCGTCTCAAGCTTTATGTCCCCAAATGTTAATTTCATTTGCCCATTATGCGTATTGATCAATGCATTAGCCGTAGCTAGGGAGGGGTGACCAAGAATGATGGGCACATGGTGGCTTGACGGGGAGGAGGGATTCGTGTCCCAAATAACAAAGTCTACCGAAAAGTATACCATTTCAACTTGGATAATCAAGTCCTCAACTACACCACGAGGAACCTTTACGAAATGATTTGCAAGTTAGAAAGTGATTTTTGTGGGCTTAAGATCTCCCAAATCGAGGTTTTTATAAATGGAATAGGGTAGGATGTTAACACTGACCCTTAGATATAACAAAGCTCTCTCTATCTTACTATCTCCAATGATACATGAAATGGTGGGGGCTTTTGAATCTTTGTACTTTGGTGGGAGGTCGCTCAAAAGCCCCGAGCTAACATTTTATGCAGGAAAAACTTTCTTCTTCAGCTTTAACTTTCGTTTCACCGTGAGCAAGTCCTTTAGGAACTTAGCGTATGCAGGAATTTGCTTTATAGCCTAAAGGAAAGGTAGGTTCAGCTTCACTTGCTTAATCACCTCTAAAATGTCATCACGAGAAGCCCCTTTAAGAGGAGGTACCAACCGTTGAGGGTATAGTGAAGCTCTAGGGGATTTTACCACTCTAAACCCAACTGTATCTTCTTTCTTCCCCTCGCTTAAGGGGGCATATTCGGCCTCTTGTGTGCTAGGATAAACCTTCATGTCTTTTGTACATTTTATGGGAAAGGTGACAAGTCAAAAACTTTCCCACTATGTAGAGTGGTTACAGCTTTGCATTACTGTTGAATTTCATCGGGGTTAGAGCTCACATAGTTTTGACTTTGGGGAGGTCGTTAGGCTTGAGCAGGAAATTTCTCCATCTCTTTGACACTCAAGGATGATTGAAACTTATACACTGATGCCTTTAGGTTGGTAAAGTTTTGAAAACTTTGGACATTATTCGTTGACTGAGTTTGCATGATTTGTGCGAGAGTGTCCTCAAGACTCTTCCATTATGGGATCGCATAAGGCGCAGGAGGAGGTGCTTCCATTTGTAGTGCTTGTTGAAAATGTGGGGGGGTGGCGGTTGTTGGGCGACATATTGATTAGGATCTAACAACGTATTTTCTTACCCATAATTAAAATCGGTATGGTTTTTCTACGAGGGATTATAAGAGTTCTCATGAGAGACGTTAAAATTTCCAATATATTCTCCCACCGCTTCAACTTGTTTTTGAAGTATAATTTTGTAAGAGGTAATGGTTGGATATTCTTTAGTTAGATGTCTCGCCTCAAAAATAGCGCAAATGTTCTCCTTTAAGGATCGATAAGGGATGGATGCATCTTTTACCCTTTCTTCCACCACGTCATCTAGCCATTTGGCTAATTGATTTATTTGAAGCTTCATCTCGACTTCCTTGTCCAATTGGTAGAGTCCGGATGAGGAAGGGATTGTTGATGTGTTCTAGCCTTGGGTTGGGTATTCGGATCCAATGTACCCCAAGATTGAGTAATCCCGGCGACATACTTGAAGTTAGCCTCCGCATCGTTTGCATCTAACTCGATGAACTCTCCTAGGAACATTATTTTTACGAGTTATTTTGAGTTTAGCGTAAGCCCATGATGGAAGAAAGAGATGAGTCTCCACTTCTCAACACCGTGATTTGGGCACATGTTAACCAACTCATTGAGCATCTCCCAACACTTATCAATGGGATCATTATCGTTTTGTCTAAAGGTTTAAATTTAAGCTTTGATAGATTTGGTCCTGTGAGCGGGAAAGAACTTTTGGAGAAATCTCGCTTGCATATCTCTCCATGTACCAGTTGAGCTCGGCACTAGAGACAAAAGCCAAGTCTTGTCCTTGTCCTTAAGCGAGAAGGGGAAAATCTTAAGACATATGACGTCTTGTCTGCAAGCTTGGTCATTAAACGTTTCGCACGCCTCCTTGAACTCACGGAGGTGGAGATATGGCTTCTCCGACTGCATGCCATGAAATGTAAGAAGTATTTGGATCATTCCATTTCAAAAGTGAAATTTCCCTACATTATACGAGAATATGATGCACCCCAGAGTGACGGTTCGCTCCGAATATAATAAGTCTCTTATAGGGCAGTACAGAATCTTGCATCTCTTGTTCTAAAACTCCCATTATCTGATATCGCTCTCACACTTGATGAACCACAATCCTCACCGGAGTCTCTCGATGTTCTACTTGGTGTATGGCTACTCGATGTAGAAGGATGTTGGAGGTGGTACCCAAAAATTAGGAGTGTTATTACTAGACGATGGGGGATTCTCTATTGGCTTGGGAGCTGGAATGGGATGCGCATTTTGCATCTAAGGACTTAGAGCAAAAAAATTATTCTTTCTACATTTTTTTTAATATTCAAAAAAAAATTATTTGTTTGTATTTTAGGGATTTATGATTTTTTTTTTTTTGTCTTTTTAGGAATTAGAGTCAAATTATAGTTAATTCAACCTAACCAACTTTTTATTCCCCTACAACGGTGCCAAAAACTTGACGATCGTCGAAATGTGTTTGCTAAGTGTAAACATACAACTCAAGTGAAGTCGATCTCTCGAATAGTAAAGCTCGATAAGTCGGGGTTGAATCCTCAGGGAATAGAATGCTCACGACGAGAGTAAGGATGGTCTCTTAAATCTAGGATTTAACTCGCAAAAAGAACGAAAAGGTGATGTATTTTTGTGAAGTGATCTATCACTAACGAGACAAATTAAGATAATGAAATTGAAAATTAAACTACTTTAAGTGAAGACTAAATTCGATTTTGAAATAAGTTTAGAAAAGGATATTGGGATCCAATCCCCCATACTAATTTTACATTCAAATAATTCATTACTATGAAATTTACATTTGAAGTTGAAAACCCTAGGGTTCATGTTCCCCAACCTATGGAAGAATTTAGCTAGACATGAAAACTATTTGTAAACAAATTATATTTCATATCAAAATATAAAGAAGATAATAACTGAAATTAGATACCAATTTATGAGAATCCAAAGTGCAGGAACAAAGAACGTCAAACCAAGCAAGAATTTCAGAAAATTGAATAAACTCCTCTTTGTCGATTTGCAAATGCTAAATTTACTAAGTGTTTGTAACTCCTCCAAGTATAAATGAATTACAATATTTATAATAAATAAAGTATATCAAATTAGACTCCTAAATGCTCTATTTAATGACCCAAAAATGGCCAAGAGGCCAAGTCTAAACCCTAACCACTTTAACAACAAAATAGGAAAAAATGAAAACTCCGTCAACAAATCAAACCTATAGACCAAACCGAATCCCTTAGATAAAAACCTCTTGGAAAAAAAAATCAGTTCGCTCAAAAACTGAACCGGTTCAATTTTTCTTACTTGTTTGGCACTTTACAAATGCATGAAACTTTCCTTTTTGCAGTTTTTACCCCCGAACTTTGCTCAATCTTCAAAGTAATATAACTTCTTCACCGATACTAGGAATGAGGTGTCATTTCTTTATATGTTCTCATGAACTCGAGGTCTACAAATTTCATGATGTCGCCTTCTCCAGATTCGGGATAGGAAATTACCATTTTGTCATTGACTATCCTTTATTGCCTTCTCTTCCTCGTTTTGCGCTATTCTCTTCCATTTACTTGCATAAATTATTTGTAAAACACATGAGCGATACACAAAACCTAAAACACTTACCAAAAAGGTTAGGTGCAATCAAAATGAGATAAGTACGAAATAAATGAGATGTTCAGAACCGTAAAAATGCCAAAATTGGAGGGATAAATATAAAATATTAATGTTGAATCAAGCAACTGCTCAATCCCCTCATTGTCTTATTTTTATTTTGAATAAGTCCTCCTCAATTGAGGAAATATATCTTTTTAGTGAAGTTTATTGGTTCCCAAATACCTACAATGTGGTACTTCCACCCCCACCCCCACCCCCACCCCCACCCCCCGGCACACACAAAAAAAAAAATTCCCCCAATTCCAAGTATTTTGGGGAAATTTATTTGTCTGGGTAATCTTCTTAACAATTTGGCATTTATCAAGCCATTCTAGTTCCTATGAGAAGTGGTGTCAATCCTTCTATGTTTTCCAGATCTTCTCAAATCCCTAAATTATTTTTTTGGAAAGGATTATAAGCTATGTAGAATTTCAAAGAACTTTTAGCATATTTGGAGCTGGTGTGACTGTGGCCTTTAAGAAGTTCTGGTCTTATCACTTTGAGCTTCATTTAAATCAACAACATTCAGCCACAGACCCTTCAGTGCCTTCTTCTTCTGGTAAGGTTTTGTTCACTTCTCACATCTTGTCTTTAGATTTTTGCCTTTGCTTAGCCATTTTGTATTGTAGGCACCCCATCTCATGTTGCTTATTTCAAAAGAGGAAATTGGTCCTTAAGGAAGAAGAGGATCTAGTAAAGGAAGAGTGAAGACGAATATGTTGTTCCTTTTATTTGATAATCAAATGATAAAACTCCTTGTAATGTTCTAGCTAGTACTTCATCAAGTACCTTTGAGCCTGTTGAACATTTTATATCAGTTATGTTCAATATCCCACGAGGGAAGAGAACTAAGACTTTAGCTAGGAAACCTTTTCAAAAGGTCAAGTTGGAAGGTATACCAATATCTTATCCTTTAAAGAAATCTTTTGTGCTTTGGTATTATCACACCAATAATCTTGACTTTGAACTGTTTTATCTCTTACCCCATTTAGTTGAAACTTAACCTGATGTAAGGGAACCTTTACCAACTGAAGATCCTCATATTACTTATCTAATAATTGGCCTAATTGGTATCCCTCCTCAAGAATCCGCCCTAATCTCAAACCCAGATCCTAGAGTGGAATCAACCCCCATAAATATGTATTCTCTTGACTCAGCTTTTATCACTAAAGATGAGGATGTTGGCAATTCAAGATTTGTTGCATAGGAGATTAACAAAGAAAAGGACCCTGTAAAGAGTACTCCTAAGTCACCTGTCATTCTCGATCCTTACAAGGCAGATCCGGAGCTAAGGGATTCACCTTTGATGGAAACTTCACCACCAGCTGAGTTTGTCCCACCACCTGTGACTCTTCCTGAGCTAATGACCCCATGGAAGGTCAATTATTTCCAAGAATAACTTTATCAAATAATGTACCAAGTCCATTTTCGAGCATTAATGTCTCTTCTTCTAGTGTGGAGCAACGGCTGCATGAGCTTCTCTGGCTTAACCAGTTCCTTCCTATTGCAAATTGGAGACCTCTCAAGATGTGAATTCGCTTCGAAGCATTTATATGATGCCATTTGAGGCTCTTGCTGACTTCTCCTTCCTCATAGGTCTAAAGATAGCCTACTCCTAGATTTCCTAGTCGGGTTAGCTAAGAAAAACTATTCTATAAGAGTTAATAACTAGTGTATTATATCTCCCATTCTTTCTAAAAATAAAGGCCCTAGTAGATGTAGTAAAATTTGCTTTATCTACAGACCAAGCCTAATTTTCTCACTAAAAGGCTGAGGTAGTCTGAGGCCTATAAGAATAAAATTCAAAAAAAAATGGTTTTCCTTTCTACTGAGAAAGAGGAAATAAAGAAGAGTCTAAATCAAGTCAATGCTAAGATGGAAGTCACTACCACAAAGGAGGTTGACTTTCAAATTATGGTCAAATCAATTGGGGGGAGACATGAAGCATCTGCTAGGTGTGCAACATTATTAGAAGAGACGCTAGTTCAAATCAAAACCATGAGGGTCCTGTATCAAGATTTATGGGCTAATTTTAGGTTCGTTGTATTTAGACAATTTGCTAATGCATAATTGACAATATATATCATTATGTTTTTTGTTATCATTGTCTTTCTTTCCAATTGATTGGATAATATGCTTTTAAGAATTTAGCATTTGTTTTTATCGTGTGTATATGACCATTCATGTCTCTCAAATGGCATGATCCACCTTTGAATGCTCTTTAAATTTGAGGACTACTTTACATAGGTTGGATATTTTGATTTCAGAGGCAAAATGATTTTCCAAACCAAATCTCCTTCATTAAAGGTCCTTTTTTAACTATTTTGCTATAGATGTCAGCGATCTTCTTCTTTTGGACCAAAATGTTGTTTAAGGCTCTAACTTTATCCTAAACTATATTTTCTAATTCCATGTGCATAGCTTGATCATAGCCTTATATAGTCAATTCATTTTGGGATATATATCACTCTCAATGAATTTCAAGTGATTTTAACAAGTAGGATATCATCATGTCCATAAGTCAAAGCATGTGAAGTCCCTCGAGTATTGGACATTTTAGAAGTCCTATAAGCCCATAATACTTCTCGTAGCAAATTATGCTAATCTCTTGGATTTTTCTCCATCACTTTGCTCAAGTTATTTCTAATTACCTTGTTTGTAGACTATTCCTGACCATTTTCTTAACCATACTATGGTCTTGCCTTAGCCAAAGTTATTCCTAGCCTTGAAGTAAATTCAAACACCATCTATGACTCAAAAATTCTTGCATTATTTAGAGGTTATTGCTTTTGGAATTCAAAACCTATGCACAATATCTTACAAAAGGTATACTAGTTTATTTTAGGTAACTGATTTTAAAGCCTTTGCTTCTACCCATTTGGTGAAATGATTTGTTGATAAAAGTACAAAAGTGTGCAACTTGGAAGATGGAGGATATATTTTACCAATGGCATCAATTTCCCATCTTCATTGAAAAACTTGGGAACATAGTTTAATGTGACCTCATAAAATTTAGACAGTAAATTTAAAGCCACGTGTCAAACCATTATTGGCACGTCTCTATTCACCGGTTAACTGTCTTACAACTAGGTGATAATCACCATAGATTTCTATTACAGAAGCATTACAGCTTTGCATGATCTCTGAGCTTATTATCACAACTTTATATTCCACTTGATTATTAATACATGTGTTTTCTTCCAATATATATGCATGTTTGATTTTAATATTTCATGGTACTCAATAACTACCCATATTCCTACATTACTTCAGTTTTCAAACCTACTTAAGGTACAAAGCATAGGCAAAAATCAGAGAGAGGGAACACCCATTTATTTATCCTATTACGGGCCTTGAAAAAATATATTTGATTAAATTAAATTTCGAAATGACATATACCTCTTTAGGCAATAAGTAATACCTTAATTTCATTTATGTAAAATACAAAGTTAAACATAGTTTTTCTATTACGAAATATCTACATTCATAATCATTTAGAAATATATTTAGATGATACCCAGTGTTCTCCTTGTGCTTCTCACGGTTTTGTACCAACAAAGCTCCAATTGAGGTATTAGATGTGGAAACATACATCTTCAGTGGCCTATCTTCCCTTGTAGGTGATAAAATCGGTGGCTTAGCCAACAATCCCTTGAGCACCTAGAAAGATATCCCATGCTCTTTCGTCCAATCCAACTCTTCTTGGTCTTTTAACTTCAAGAAAGGAGAAAATACTTTAGTTTTTTATTCTGCATTAGATATAAATCTACTAAGGAAATTAACTTGTCCCAAAAAAATTTATAATAATATTGGTTGTTGGGGGTTGTGCTTTCAATTATGGGCTTAGCCCATTTTGTTCACCAAATGTCCCAGAACATTCCCTGCAGAAACTCCAAAGGCACATTTTAAAGGATTCAATTTAAGTTGATAAAATATTATTTTTTGAAGGACATTTTGCTTTTGACTTCACGATCATATCGTCAATATAACACTTTACAAATGTGTCAACCATATCATGAAAAATAGTTTTCATTCCACTTTGGTAAGTATCCCTTACATTTATTAATCCAAATGGAATTTTAATCCATGTGAAGGTACCCAAATTACCACAACGCCTAAAGTAGTCTTATGTACATCTTCTTTAGCTATGCATATTTAGTTATAGCGTGAGTGAAGATCCACCATAGACATGATAGCATGACCAGTAGATCTATCGACCAATAGGTCTACCACTGTCATTGGTGTCCATCCTTTAGAGTTGTTGCATTTAAGTTTATGAAGTCAATACATACTCCTAGTTTGACATTTTTTCTAAATGATTGGCACTATGTTAGAGATCCATTCAACATGCATGGTTGTTCTAATGAATCTTGCCTTTTAATTTCTTCTTTTATTTTTGTTGTAACCTCTAGAGTCATTTGTCATAGCAGTTTTTTGACATGCTTGTATCCTTCTTTAATTGGCAGTTTATGCTCCACCAATGCCCTATCTAAACCATGCAAGGCATCACATTCCCAAGAAAAATATTCATTATACTAATGTAAAAGGTCCACCACCAATTATTGGCCTTCTTTGCTAAGGTTTTAATTAATATATACACCTTATTGTTTTGTCCATTTACTAAATTCACTTCCAATAAGGATCTAGCTGTCTTATCATGAGTTTTTCATATTCTGCTGGTGATGTTGCTAGATCACCATTATCCTGAGGTGTTTCATCCTCTTTATTTTCCTCAAAACACATAATCGGCCTAACTTATGATCCTTTCTTCGTTGATTTTGGTATTCATACCTAATTCTTTAAATTTGTACAAAAAATGGCCAAAGTTCCATTGTCCTTTTCAACGTATGCTATCCATTAACAAACGATCTTGCCATTTTTAGTTTTTTCCATCAACCAAAATCTAGTTATTCCCAAGCATCATCTTATACTTCTCCTTCTAATGCATCCAACTTTATAGGTCCCACATTTTCTTGGTACAGCTCAGCCTAAACACATTCACGTTCCCATCCTCCTTCATCAATAGTATTTTCAGATGCATTGAAGAAGGTGTAAATTTGTTAGAGTGAATTCAATCTCTACCAAGTAAAGTATTGAAGCTTTGTTTACCATTAAAGATAAAGAAAGAAGTTTTAAGCTTGTTGGTGCCTACTTTAATATCTACTGGTAGTACACCTCTGGTCGACTTTTTATCTCCAATAAAACTAGATATTATTCGAGTATAAACTAATCTAGAATTTTGTTTTTTTATTCTAGAAAGAATAGTATGGCATTATGTTAACAACAACGCCGTTATCTACCAACATTTTGTTGATAAGTATTCCATTAACCCAAGATTTAATAAACAAAAGAGTAATGTGATTGGTCATATCATTTGTAGGCTCTTCGAACACATATATATAATCTAAAGCAGACACAAACAAGTCAAAGTTATCTACCTCTGATTTTTTATATTCACCCAACTCCATTTCTATAACCTTTTGTCCATCTTTAGCTTCGAACCTTTATGGGAGGATCACGTCCATGTTAACTGGCACTTATTCTGGTAGGTATCCAAATTGGATGAATTATTGTTGGAAAGTCCCTTGAGAATGTCCTTTTACATCCACAACCATAATTTCTTCCTTTCTCCTCTTTACCCAATGAACTATCTCCAATTGTGTTATGTCCATCCACACTCATGGCATTTTCGAGTTCTTGAATCTTCTCGATAAGCATGTATTAAGAAGATTGACTTCCTTCTTGCTTTCTATAGAACCTTGGATTTGTCTTTAAAGACAAAGACGTAATTCCTTTGGATTTACGGACACGGAATTTTTAAGACCTCTTACCATACCATGTACATACCTTTGAATTTACATTTGTTAAGTGCAAGAGATCAAAATATATGGCTCTTTTTTCTTCGATTTTGATGGTTTCACTAAATGCCACATCCATAACGCTAGTTGTTGAGGCTTCATTGTTTTTGGCCTCCTAGGCATGTCATTGAATTATAGGGATACCTTTGGGTCTTAATCAATAAACCAATCAAATACCCACTTCATCATAGGGACTGATTTTGGATTCGTCGTGGGCCTTGAAACTCCCAAATATTGACATGATTTTGCTTCGTTGAAATTCAACATGTTATATTGGTAGTTTCTCGGTGTTTTGATATATCCTTAAGGGTGATATGGTCTAGAAAATATCTTTATTTTCTAAAATTCCCTTAGAAACTTTCTTGGAAGGGTGATATGGTCTAGAAAATATCTTTATTTTCTAAAATTCCCTTAGAAACTTTCTTGGTATTGGAACCTTTGGGTCATGGAAGTATAGCCACTATTCCTATTTATCTTGAACTTTTGTTGTTGTTTCCCATTTATGAAAACAAATTAATTTCTCCTAACTCCCTCCGATAACTAACTTTTTATGGGGCAATCATTTGGTTAATTATGGGTATTAGATGTACCAATGGAGGTGGAATTTGTGGAGGAGAATTTTGTTATGTTTAGAAAGGCATTAGTTAAGATGCTAGGGGAATTTGGTTATTTGCCCTTTGTAGGGGCTCGTTACCAATTTTCCTGTTGGTTCCCAACACCCCAGGTTCATATTCAAACATAGGATTGTTGACAACCCATATCACACAAACCACTCAAAAAAACTAGCAAGCTGGTGGGTGGGTGGGTGGGTGTATATATATATATATATATATATATATATATATACTTCACCAACACAATAACAAAATCTCAAAAGCCACAAAAAAACCTAGCAAACAGGTGGGGGTGATCAGTTGCAGTTTCAATGCACAAAATCACACAAACAAGCCTAAACCACAAACATTATAAATATGTGAGAAATAAATGTACATCATAATGAATGGTGAGAGGTGATTTGGAGAGAGTTAAGATGAAGGTGGGAAAGAGAGGGAGAGATAAGATACTTTAAGAAAGAAGTGTGCATGAGTGGGTTGTGGGATTCTTTGATTTTAAAATCAAGGCTTTTTATGAATGGGGGGAAACAGCTTGGCACGTATGAAAATCAAACATGATTGATACAGTTTGAGGGAAGTTAAGATAAAGCTTTAGAAGTGTGGCTTGTTACACGTGTATTTCATTGATTTTAAAAATAAAAAAAATATAAGAATTTTAAATGATGGGTTTAGAGGATGATGGGGTGAACTACTACGTACGTATATATAATAAGATACCTTTTAGGATAAAAATATAAGGCCCCGCCAACAACGAAGCCCTAGGTAGCTGTGTGAGTTGTCCCGTGGTTGGGTTAGCGCTGCCCTTGATGCCCGGGGAGTCACCCATGAGTTTACATTATTTGAAAAACAACGTTGCCATTGTTCTGAAAAACTGCCTAGGTGGAAGGGTGCCTCACACCTAGGCAGCTTTTATATTAATTTAGCTTTAACTTTATATACGCAGTAAGAATTTTGGTTTGGGTGGGACACTCGAAGATATTGCAAGCATGGGATTCGAGAGCCGAAGCTCCCAAGATGAATTTTTTTAGCGTTACTTTTAAAATTTTCACAAATATTATAATTTCTAGATAAATTTAGATATGTTGTCAAATTTAAGCAACCCCTAAATAACAACCAAAGTAAACTACATTTAAACCATATAAGTAAAGTAAATCAAATACTAAACTAAACAACAAAAAATAAATCAAATCTTAGAAAACTCAACATTCATCATCATATTTTCAAATTAAAATCATCAGTTTGCTAATAAAAAAAAGGGAAAAGTACCAAATTTCAAACACTAAAGGAATTTTAATAAGTTTTAAACACTTTCCACTAATTCTCTTCTTGTAGAAGTCCACGCTAGTAGCATAATAAGTGGACCTAATAATAAATTGTCCGTAAAGGTTTAAATATTGTCAACAACGGGCCTAATTGTAAATTGCCCATAAAAAATAGGCATGTTGCACCACGCTAAACAACCAAATTTAAACCAACAATCAACCATATATATTTGGGTCAAGACGAGTTTACAGATCACCACTAGGGCCTCTGCCGGACTTTTAGAACAATGAGAGTTGCATCCCACAACAATTTATTTTGTAATTTTCTTTCTACTTTCTGGTGAGTAGGTTTGCGCGCTTCTTCCCGCACGAGTGTGATAGGGGAAGATCAGATTGTTTTTGAACAATAATTTTAGCGAAACCAATGGAGTAATTTTTTTTTTTTAAATTCACTGGATTAAAAAAATTCAAAATATACATGTTCTTTAGAATCTGTATTTATTGGTATATGACAGGCAGATGTTAGAAATCAACTCTGGTATAGGAGGAGAAAAAGGACGATGGACTGTATGGATTTGGATTTCTAAAAGAATATACATGAAAATTATATTTCGACATATTCATGAATATTCGGCTGGGGTTGGGACAAAGTGTATATAATTCAGGAAGATTTCATAAAACCCAAACACACTAGCCCCCTCCTCTTTCGCCTAGTCTAGTACCTTAAGACACTTCAATTTTTTTAAATGAGCTCAAGCTTGTCATGTATTAATGGTTACAAGTACTGATGCTATATCATACATTTGTCATGTCTAATTTCTTTCCAGTTCACATCAATCACAAACTTTTGTCACGTACTATTTTTTTTCTTTGCTTACTCTACAAATCAGTAAGTTCCTCTCATGTGGAGAATTGGCCCTTTCAAGCCGGCCCTAAATCCCCCATCCCTCTCTTCTCGATCCGTCCACTCCTCCCCCCTCTCTCTTCCGACGAGAGTGGGGGAGGCCCGCAAGTATCCCTCAAATTCAAAAGGAGGATAAGCAGCGTTCCAAAAAAACCAAACCCGTCTAGTGGGTCTTCCCCGGTTTGGTCAGTTGTCGAGATGTCTTCGGCTGTGAAAGATCCACTCAAAGAACAGATCGGAATGGTTGCGACAAGAACTACCCTTCTGGTGGTAGATCGGAGTTGTGATTTTGAAGATAGGTTGTTTGCCTATGTTTTTAGTTTTTGTTGTTTATTATTGTATTTGCTGGCTCCGTTTAGAGTTCCTTCCTTCGTCTCCTTAGTGAGCATTTTATCCACTTTAGGTATAACTGTCAGGTTTTGGGGGTTTTGATTCGATTATCCCAGTGGTTGTTCCTCTCGGGTTGAGACTCAAAAGGTCTCCTTGATTTTTTGAGTTTCTCCCACCTTAACTAAGGTCCGCCTTTTTTTAGCCCCTTAGAGTTTTGAGTCTCCCTCCTTGGCGCTGATGTTTTTGACGTGTTTGTCTGACATTATTCCACCGTCTGTTTGCCTTGTGCACAGACTTTGTTCGGAGCGGCTCGCCCTCTGGTGCCTTCGGTACCAGTTTCTTGGTTTTGTTGTTGCGATATGTCGAGTGCAAACCCCAAAATTTGTTGGTTGTATTTTAAGTCTTTTGATAGGCTTAGTCCTATTTTCATTGTTTGTCCTACGTTATTTCTCCTCTCCTTTCTACTTAACTCAAGCCTGTTTGAGTTATGTTGTTCTTTTTTTTTGTTACCCTACATTACATTAATGAAATCCCATTTGGGACGATCAAAAAAAAAAAAAACTCTCAACTGACAAATTTTAGCTGAATTGATAGCAAATTTCATGAAGTCAGTAAAATCCAGCGGAATTTGAAGCACGAAATGCACATCCTATATTGATGGGGAAAATGTTTGGATATGATCTCTAAGGTGTGGACGTCATTGAAAATGAATATCAAAAGTTTAAACGGGCAAAGGTACACATCCAATTTACATTCCACCCACTAAACGTTGAATTTTTACTAACTCCCTCAAAACAAGATGTCCATAAACCTCCTTAATGCCGTTTTTGGAGCATCACTAGGTGTTACTGCTATGACACTGGTGAATTTACAAAACTGTCAGTCTGCTGCCATTACCCTTTAAAATGGACCTGGTCTGTGCACACTCATCTCTCTCGCAAGACACGGGATAATAGGGACAGAGATTGCAGTCAGGAGTAAGAAACAAATGCGAGGATTGACTTTTGATATACAAATACGCACATAGCACAAAAACACATTTTTGGAGCGGCAAACAAACCGAGTTCAGCTCATTTACAGCTCGAGCTCAGCTTGTTCTTTAGCAAACGAACAACGCTTCATCGTAATCTCTTTTAAAAAAAGAGCTCTGATTAGGCACACCTCATTTGCAGCCCTATCATAGCCATATGAAGTCATCACGAATTTATTTTTTTAGGATAATTTACAAATAGGTCCCTTGACAACAATTTTTAAACATTTAAGGACAATTTACAATTAGGTCCACTTGTTATGCCACTAACGTGGATTTCTAAAAAAAAAAAGAATTAGTGGACCCAAGTGTTTAAAATTTGTCAAAATTCCTTTAGCATTTAAAATTTGTTTGTGCGGTACTTAAAGAGTACTTTCCCCTTTTTTTTATCCGAGTCTTGGAAGCAGTTGACAAGCATTGAAGCATACTCGTATCAGGAGTATAGAAGGAGCAAAACATCATGTCCGTCCAATACACACAAAAGGTGAAAGGAGCCAAACATACAGAGGACAAGTTGTCCGGCATAATTAGTTGTGCAGATCGACTGAAACACAGGACACCTTATCATGCATAATTCAACTGTGAACTCGTTGGTGAGAAGAAATACTACTGTATACATCCACAATATCTTAAACCCATCTATAAGAAAATAAAAACAAGATTTCCCAAAAAGCAAAAGAACCACTAACAAATTACCTAAAAACTCAAGATTTTCAAAGTAAAGACAACAAACACTTGGAATAAGATCCTAAAGTGGTTGGATTTTCTAAAGCCATGTCTTTGAGACTTGGCACACCTCAAGAATGCGATCTCGATCGCATAAATTCTTCTAGTTTGTCCCATACCTCAAGCGCTGCAGCCCTGTCCTGGTGCCGCTTGTTCTTGCTAATCTGCATATTGAAGTTGTCTCATGTTATAACGATAAACTGAACATGCCATGAAAATATGGATAAATACTCCAGAAAAAACTGAGGCTTGTATTAGAAGTAGAGACCCAAGTATATGCTCACCGAGATGATCTTCACGTTCCATTGTTTCACAATCTTAGCTGATTCCACGCTATCGTCCTCAAAACGCATGTAGAAACCGAGAACTGCAACCAAAATTGAGAACAGTTGTTACCAAATAAAATTTGTAATTATATTTCAAAGGTAAAAAATAAGAGGACAGCCTAGAATATCAAGTCTAGAAAGCTCTGATGGTCAATCAGAATGACATGCCCAATTCTAAAAGTAAAACAAACCTATAACATTCCAACTAAAGAATTGCAAAACTGTAAACTATGGGGATTAAACCTTTTCTGAATTTGATGGGGTCCCTGCCTACCTGCCTAAATGTTTTTTTCATAGGAGAGGCCCCTTTTAAAAACTTAAAATTTAAGCCTATATGTTGTTTCCAAATCTTTTAAATAACAGTAAATTGCATAAATAGTCCCTGATGTGAATCAAGAAGCCCAGGGCATTTTCACCATTTTTAGGGATTTATAGTATTTATTTTCTTTTTGTCATTTTTTTTATTTTCTGTTATTTAGTTATTATTTCTTTTCGGTCTAGTATTTAGAAGAGGGAGTAGTAAAGGCTCTTAGGGACATATTTGTAATTAGATCTTTAACTTAGAGCCTAAGCTACCTTCCCCTTATATATACTCACCTTGTAGCCCCAATTGAGGCATTCTACCTAGTTGAAAATTTAAGAAAGAGAGTTGAGACGAGAGATATCTTCATCTTATTTCCCATTTGGCGCCATTTAAATCAGTCCCGCAAGTATAAACCCAGTTTCAAATTGGTCCTGAAACGAATTTACATCTCAATATAATCCTTCAACTATAAATTTGATTTAATTTTATCCCCGTCCAGATCCGTTGATTCTTTAAATACAAATCATATATCCTTGTAACCAAAGCTCCAAAGAAACACCATTCTCACTCTGAATAGTCTATTATTGTAACTACAATCATTTATCTAAACTGCACCAATGAAAAAAAAAATCTCAAATTCAACCATCTCCTTTTCATATCTCACTCTCGCATCTCTCTCAGATCTGTCTGGTGGGACTGTGTCTGTGTGTGTGGTGGGGGGAGGGGGGAGGCCGGCGACAAAGGTAGTTGTGTACAATGGTGGGGAAAATGGGATTGGATGGCATCATTAATTAAAGAGGCTCAAGGCAAGCAATGTTAGAAAGGCAAGAAACAAAAGCAAAGAAATGTGTTTGGGTGCGGTGAGGTGTAAACCTCAAGGCTGATAAGGCATATTCCGGCGTAAGCCGCAATAGAAAAAATGACAATGTTTGAAAAGGGAAGAAGAAGAAGTTTGAAGACAAAGACACTTATGCCGTTCCGTTGTTCTAGGGTTGGGAAGGATATTAGTATCTTTGTAATAGGAGATTTTGATTTTAATTTGGTGTTGAGTCATTTTATTTGTTTGTACTGTAATAGCCAAAGCAGGAGATTTGTAAGAACAATTTTTCTGTCATTGTTCATATCATAACTTTAGGCTAGTTTGGCGTATCCCGTTACAAATCGTCATGAATCGTCAAGACAAACCGAACTCAAGCATCTCCAAGTTTGAAGATTTCCCGACATCCCAAAAGGTATTAAACGATTTAGAGTTTGAATTAATTCATAGAATTATATTTGGGATGTTTATTTTTTTTCAAAATACAAAGAAAGTTTTTAATTTTCAAAAAATATATTTTTTATGTTTCTGTAGGCGGAGTTTTAAAATAAAAAAAATTTTGCACTGCAGTCATTCAAACGACAACTCCATGTCGTTCAAACGACCCATCTAACGACATTGGATGTCACTTGAAGGTCATTTGAAGCAGTTCATCTAACGACATCACACTGTTTGGCTTTTTTTAACGTCAATTGATGTCTGGGATCTAACGACCTAGGATTTAAAGACAAGAGATGTCATTCGAACGAGATCAAGATGTCGTTCGAACGACCCCGTCGACTAAAGTTTTTTATAAATACCTGTTTCGTGATTGAATTTGTTTAAGACTTTTGACGAAAACGTTACTAAATATCTGGTGCAAAAGTTCTTCAAGTTTTGTTTTCCAAAATACTGTTTTAATTGTTTGGGAATGAATGGATAAACTGTTTGAATGGATCCAAGTTAATGGATAAACTCTTAATTGTTTCGAGTCATATCAATGCCAACCCGATAAGACGCGATAATTAACGGATCGGGTTAGCTTTGACCCCCTTTACCCGCCATTAATATAAGTAAATAAGATATATTGTTGGGACTTATAAAGAGTTTATGTAGCTTAATGTTACTTTAATCATAACGAATTACAGATTTAGTAATGTCAATGAATTAATGGGTCTAATTGTGTTTAAAAATGAGTCAATATGCCAGCTTGTATACGATTCAAAATAATTCACTATTTAGATGGATAATAACGGGTGAGCATGACGCGACACGTTAAGATAATGGGTCGGGTTTGAATATGATTTTTCAAACGATAAAAAAGTCACCCATTTAGACACAAACCCTATAAGACCCGAACACGATAAAAACCGACACGAACACGGCTCAACATGACCCGTTGTCATGTGTAGTTTTTAGGGCTCTATTGGACAAACCTTGCGACTTATTTCAAATCTGTTTTAATGCATTTGTTTCAAGTGTTTGTGGGTGTACTTGGCTCTTGCAACGATGGTTGCTAATATAGCAAGTAGAAGTGTTTCTTCTACACTTGGTTAAAAACATAATTCTACTTACAAATTTTAATGGTAGCGGTGTAACAACCCTAGAACCTTAGTAGATTGCGGCCTTGGTAGGAGCAGCAGCCTAGGGCCACGGCCGTCTCAGTTGGCACCGAAAGAAAATGAAGATCTATTGAGACAAGGCATGAACAGATGGCCACGGAGTTTATAACTAAAGAGCTTAGGGAGGGCCAACACATGGGTTATAACATGGCCTAATTAACTCATTTCTTGAAAAACAAGTTTTAAGTGCTTCTAGAAGCTTGGGGTAATTGTGGAAAAATGATGACATAAGTGAAAACTCTAGGTTCCTAACATTTTCTTAAATAGCAACCCTTGGCTCACTTGTCAAAGTTGCTAAAAACTCTGCGAGAAAGTGAGATTTTGAGAAGAGAGGGAGGTGCTGCCAGAGAAAGGCCGGGGACGAGGAAGCTTATTATTCACCGGCGAGAGAGACACTAACCAGAGGTAGCGGAGTTTTAATATCCATCGAACAAAATCCTATTGGTAAGGGATTCGTTCTCTTCCTCTTTTCCTTGAATAAACTCTAGTTTCCATGTTTTCACTTGAATGAGATGAGTCCCTTTGTGAATTCTGAGTTTTCTAGGTTTAAAGTTCATGGAGTGTTGTTGTTCATTGCTATTTGAGTTTTTTAGGTTTTAAAGGCCATGGACTTCTTTTGTTCATCATGATTCTTGAGTTTACGGAGTTTAATGGACATGGACTTTCACTGTTCATTTCCAAGTCTTTGCTATTGAGGTTTCTTATATGGATTTGTTTTGGGATTGGGAGTCTTGAGGTAGAATGGCTTTTGAAGATATTCATATCGACCTTACGAGATGGAGATATAGGTTACGAGTTATTTTGGGTTTAAAACCTTTATTTTACTAAATTACCCTTATTGTTTGAAGATCAAGAGTTATTTCTCAATTCATCGATCAACGGCGACCCTACTTCTAATGATAGATTGAAAAGGTGGGCGAGGGAATCAACTAGAAACTGGCATCTCCAAGCCCCTTCCAACCATTAAAGGTACTTGCTTATTACAGCTTAAACCATTATAGTTACAGGGTGGTCAAGCGAGTATCTATACAGGGTGGTCAAGCGAGTACTCTTCCTAACTCCTTCACTGAGGTAGCGGACATAGGCAGTATAAGATTGTGTCTGGCTGAAGAGCGATTTGATTGAGTTTCGGTGTTGAGGCCACAGCATTATTACACCAGGCTACGAAGCATGGAGGGCACTCTCCCGGAAGTCGCGAGTAGCGTGTTGTGTCGAAACACGTGTTATGTGTGCACTCCGATACATTACCATGTATTTGAATTTTTTGATGATTCTGCTTTATTTATGATTTTTAATGTTAAAGTGTATTCGAATTTTATTTTGTATGGTCCATTTTCTTAATTTCATGTTAAGAATGCTCTAATAATGTATTTTATGGAAAATGTTTCATTTCATTAATATATATATTTAAATATATATTATATATTATACTTATCCTAGCGTGTCGTATCCTAGTTTTTGAAAGAATCACGTGTCGCGTGTCGAAACGCGTATTACGAGTTTGTGCTTCATATATGCCCAAGGCATCATATCAAGAGATGGCCTGCTGCTTTGTGCTTGAGGTCAAAATGGCTAGTTAGAGGAAGATTGAGCATAGACTAGTTAAGGGGCTTGCACCTTGGCAGAGCTCGGCCACGGCTGTAGAGTTAACAACAGATCACGAATAGATCATCCTAGAATTGGGCACGACAAGAGGTCGTGGCCAGTGGCATGACTTGGTCAATGGAAACCTAGAATTAGACCGTGAAGATTGAGAAATTTAAGGCTATAAATCAAGGTCCCAAAACAGTGGTCGAACCAAGGGAGTGGTGGACCAAGGACAATTGAGCCTTGAGACATTAGAGTACCTTGTGGGGTTGGGAGTAAACATTTATTTTCCTTCCTATTTATCCTTGTTTATCTTAATTTGCAATTGTTTATACATACGTGTGTGTGTGTGTGTGTGTGTGTGTGTGTGTGTGTGTGTGTGTGAATAATAATACTTGGGTTGAGGATATTTGATTTTACCCGTAATGGGCTATTTGAGCTCAACCCTTTTATTCTTTGACTTCCTCACAATAGGAGTCGGTGGAAATTGTATAGGCCGCAGCTAGAACTTCATGCCGAGGAAGTATAGAGGATAGGATGCTTGAGCAGAGTTTATTTATACATATAGCTTATTTTTGTTTAGGAATTAAATCTATAATCTTGGTTAAATTCCTAACTAGCTTAATGCATTTTGAAACACTGATTGTATGAACTCAAGAGATTTATCTATACATGTATTAGAGACTTTTGTTATTTGGAATGATCCTTCTAATTTGTGCCTTACTATGAATGGATATTTTACCAACTCTGATAGTGACCAATGCCATTTAAAGATCGCGGCCTTGTAAGCTTGCCCTAATTAAAGAACTTTAAATTCCTGATGTAAGAATCAAGTGAATTAATCCTCGGTCTAATAAGGCAAGGCAGCGGGCAGAACAGCGATAGCGGATTTGCTACAGTTAACTTGGGTACTTTATTTATCCTTATATTCAGTATTTAGCGAGTTTAATATGTCGTTCCTACTTATTATGTCTTTCTTTGACATTTTAAATAAAATATAGTTGATTGCCTTTAAAACCCATAACATTGTGGCAGAAAATGTTGTGTGTTATTGTTCTTGCATACATATATACTAGTATGTTTTAATGCAATTAATATACAATTTGGAAATGATGTTTGGATTTAATTTCATCAACTTTAATAAGCAGTAGCATTTTTTGCTATTCAATTATAAATCTTGGAATTGGAGACCAAAATTTTAAATTTTGTAGCACTTTTCTGCTCTAATTGTAGCATCATTGTTATTGGTTTTTCATTCTCTGTTTGTTATTTTTTTGAAAAATTTCTCAAATGATTTTCCTTTGCCTTTTGATCTCTCTTTAGTCTTTGATTCCTCACTGTTCAGGATGTTTACTATTTACCACAAACTCATTTTTCTTTCACTAACATTAAAGTAGTCGTTATTGACATGCTTTATCATATACTTAAAATCTGGAGAAATGTGAGCACGTTAATTGTTAATTTAATAATTTCCATTATTTATTACGTCATTACCTTTTTCAGTACATTTTGGGAAACGAAGTATAAATTAATTTTTACCTATTTTCGGATGACAAATAAGAAATAGAAAATAATTAAAACGTGATAGAATGTTAATTTTATAATTGACCCAATACTTTGATTTTGTAATATAAATAGAATATGCTAAACATACTAAAAGGTTGTATACAATCAGAATTCTATACTCGTGCATCACTTGGTGAGAAGTTTTCTATGCAAAGGTTGTGCGAGAGGGTGGCCTCCCATATACTTCTTCACTGTAATCTGACTAGATTCTGTCGGGCAAAGATTCGCAGAGAGTTTAATGTGGTAGGTGCTCTCCCTTCATCTTGGCATCAATGATTGAGAATAAAAATTATGTTTGAGGGGGAGTGCAAAAAAGTGAGAGTTCTTTGAAGATGTATTGTCCTATCTTCGGCTTGAAACATTTGGAAGGAAAGAAACATCAGAATTTTTTAAGGAAAGGTGACAACTAAAGAAGATATATGGAAAACCATCCAAATTTATGGTTCATTATGGGTGTCGACCTAGTTTGTTTTAAGAGATCCCCCCTTACCTTTATTATCAAAAATTGGGCTGCATGTGTAAGAGAAATACCGGATTTTTGTATGTTATTGACTTGAGCAACGTTGTTACGCCTAAATATCCGTCTCTTCGCGGAATCAAAGTCTGCGTAGTTCGTGGATTTGTACGATACACCGGAAAACTCAGTTTTGGTGGAGTTGGTGCCCGAGGGGTGCCAAATCGAACTGACTGCCTCTAAACTTGATTATATCATATAAAACTCATAATATAACTCGAGAATTTATTCATCACTATGAAATTCACGATGAAGTTCTTGGAAAATTGTGGGGAAGAAGAGTTAGAATTTCTCTCTTAAAACTTGTCCCCAAAATCATCCTCCTTTCAAATGAGGAGGGGCCCTCCTTTTATAGCCAAAATATCTTAAGTGAGCTTGGCACATGTCATCTTTTCTATGGAACCAAGTGTCCAAATATTTATGGTGCCACTTGTCAAAATACCTGTAGTGGTATCTCATATAAATTTGTTTAAATCGTTACTAGAGTACTGTCTAGTTTAATTAGTCAAACTTGAAGTATACGCGATATATTAGTCACGCGTAATAGTATCTCAGTCAATGTAGTGCCCAAATATCAATAAAGCTTGATAAATCATTAATCTTCGTTTTACCAAATTTGCAAGGTTTATTTATTTAAGCCCATTCTGCATTTGCCCCCTCGTACGCATAGTTGGTGTGTTGATGCCTTGTCTGAGACATCAACTATGTGTACAAAATATCATTTAGTATGTTTCAACTATCTAAATCATCATGTGATCACGTTCAATCTATAACATGCATATATGTGCATATATCATTTCTTTGATCGCATATAGTTTTGAGGGCGATCTTTGCTGCCCCCTGATTTCTAAAGAGTATTTGGGGGGTTACCCCTATTCCTCTCGAATGAACATGTCTCCACAATTTTATTGTGGTTTGTTATTAAAACTTGAACAACCAAATGGCCGAGCGTACTTGTCCGAGCACACTTGGTGCTTATCATAGTACACTGGGACGTAGCGACCATTTTAGTCGAGAACATTACCGAGCAGGTCAAGAACATTGTCGAGTGTACTTGTCCGAGCAACCATTTGATGCTTATCACAGTACACTAGGACTTGGCACCCATCGTAATTTATGGGACTGAAATTTTATATTGCCATTTTGGGCAACTTACCATGATGCTGGTAAGGTTTCTCATAACTATAATACACCACTTTGGGCGACTGATCACAATGCTGGTAAGGTTTCTCATGACTATAATGCACCACTTTGGGCAACCTACCACAATGCTAGTAAGGTTTTTCAGAACTATATATTGAACCACTTTGGGCGACTTACCACAATGTTGGTAAGGTTTCTCTGTGAATTCTTTATCCATTCTCTAGGTTTTACGGGCCATTGTTTGCCCCATATCACTTTGCCGGTAGTAATATCATATGGCTAGTGCCACATATGGCCCGACCGGTGGCTACACCAAATAACTCTGATGCTTCTTTTGGAGTACTTCATCAATAATGGCCATTCTGGGACCGGATTTGAACATGCTTATCACCCAAGTTCATGTCTAACTAAATGGTACATTATACAATACTTTTCCCCATTTTTTCTTTATTTTATCTTTTATCTCAAGATAAAGAAAAGTAAAGGAAAACTCATATATCAGTTCCAGCGCCACATCAAAGCATTTAAATACCATTTCACGAGGTGTTATCTCAAATCTAAAAATCTTTATGTGTTATATTAAAGTTGTTGAAGATATGTATGACAACGCAAAGACTGGAATAAGGACTATATGTGGAGAAACTAATGACTTTACGATTAAAGTGGATTTACATCAAGAATCAACTTTAAGTCCTTATTTATTTGTCGTAATTTTGGATGAACAAACAAGAAGATGTCCCATGGTGTATGTTGTCTGCGGATGATATAGTTTTAGAAGACACTTCAAAGGAAGGCTTAGCAATGAGAGTATATACTTGAATAAAAGCTCTAGAGTCTAAGGGACTAAAAATCAGTAAAATAAAATGGAATTTATGGAACGTAAATTTAAGAATGATGCGTCGAGTAACATAATGTTAAAGATTGAAGAAAAAGTGATGAACCAAACTAATAAATTTTGATAAGAGGATGAAATGAAGACAAGCGAGTGGGGTGTTATGCGATAAGAGGATAACTAATAAATTAAAAGGAAAATTTTATAGAACAGTTGTTAGGCCAGCGACCTTGTATGGAATGGAGTGTTGGGCGTTAAAGAAAAAACATGAACCAAGTCTTCATGTTAGTGAGATGAGGATGCTCCCATTGACGATAAATTAAGCGAAAGTAGACTTAGGTGGTACGGACATGCATTGCGTAGACCAGTAGATGCCCCTATAATACGAGGAAGATTGTTGAAAATAGAGGGTAAAAGAGAAAGAGGTCGCTCGAAGCTATTGTGGGAGGAAATTATTAGGAGAGATCTTAAGGAATTAAACTTTAATGATAATATTGCATGTAATAGATTAGAATGGAAAAGGAAATCCATGTGGCCAACCCTATATGATGGGATTAAGGCAAGGATGATGATAATGATGATGAGTTGGAATTTCTCTCTTAAAACTTGCCCCCAAAATCATCTCCCTTTCAAATGACTAGGAACCCTCTCCTGTTATAGCCAAAATATCCCAAGTGGGCTTAGCACATGTCATCTTTTCTATGGGATCAAGTGTCCAAATATTTATAGTGCCGCTTGTCATAATATCTGTGGTGGTATCTCAAATAATTTGTTTAAATCGTTACTAGAGTATTGTCTAGTTTAATCTGTCAAACTCGAAATATACGAGATATATTAGTCGCGTGTAATAATATCTCAGTCAATGTGGTGCCCAGATTTCAGTAAAGCTTGATAAATCATTAATCTTCGTTTTATCAAATCTGCGGGGTTTATTTATTTAAGCGTGTTATATTTGGAATGAGTTTGGCTGATTGGTTGGGTGAGAGTCAAGTTTTCTGATGATTTTGATGCTTGGGTTGGTTTCAGAATAGGGGCAGCAGTGTTTCAAGAGTGGCCGCTCGTTATTTTCTTCCTTTTTCTCTATTCTTATTGTACAGATTTATTTTGGTTGTTCTCTTCGACCTCATTTTAGTTTTAGTGGACTGTTGGTCCACTGTAGCTTGTATCTTTTCATCTTCAGTAAAAAAAAGGTTCCTCATTTAAAAAAAAAAATTATAAAGGCTTAAGACAAGCAATGTTTAGTAAGGCGTGAGGCGGAAGAGAGGCATTTAGAGCGAGGTGAGGTGAGGCGAAAGCCTCAAGGCTGATAAGGCGTAAGCCACAATTGAAAAAATGTGACATACCAACTATGAAGCACCGACACTCTCCTGGAAGCCACGAGTCAGCTTTGACACGAGTCCGACACGCTGGGACATGTCGTCGACACGTTGGGACACATTTTCCATGTCGACACACTAGGACACGTAAAAATGACACTTTTTTATTTTTTTATTTTTTTTTCTTATGTGATCATGATTCTGCCTTATTTATGATTTTAATGTTAAAGTGTGTTTGAATTTTGTTTTATATGGTCCATTTTCTTAATTTCATGTTAAGAATGCTCTAATAATGTATTTTATGGAAAAAAAATCTGTTTTATTTCATTAACATATATATATATATATATATATAAAATTTAGCATATATTATATATTATACGTATCCTAGCGTGTCGTATCTTAGTTTTTGAAAAAATCATGTGTCGCATGTCGTGTCGAGTCCGTGCTTCATAGCATACCAAAGCACAAGCCTCAATTACTTAAAAGAAAAAATTGTGATAGAGAGAGAGAGAGCTTATGTGAAGTCAGAGCTGAAGCCAAAAAAAGGAAAACAACTCCTGCCATAATAAATCTGGCATGCGCTGCTTACTTCTTTTTTCAAGTTTTTTCAGTTTAGGGCTCACTTAAAAAAGAGGCGTAAGCCTAAGACTCGCTCCTTTGCGCCTTGAGGCATGTCGCCTTGCACACCAGAGACGTAAGCCTCTTCTCCAGCCCTTGATTAAGCCTTAGGGCGCGAGAACTTCCTGCCTCACAACGCATACACCTCGAGTGCTTTTAGAAAACAGTGACTGGGTTTTCATTTTAGTTGCTACAGGTGGATGAAACATGGACTGAATAGATCTCATCAGGGGCTGGCAATTTTTGACACGATAACCCGTTTATGGTAATAACCCGAACATGACACGAACATGACACGATTTGCTTGTGTAGATTTAAAAGTACCCAAAACTTAAACTTAAATTAAAATCAACGCGACCCGAAAATGACACGACTAACCCGAATTGCCACTCGCACAATTGTCTGTGTTGTATCATATATCTTTTCATCCTTCTATTTCCCCCTTTTGGGCATTTGAATTCAATCCTTAATGGCCAGAGGATGACATCTAATCATTCATTCTAAATCACCATGGATTACTGGTACCACATCCCATTTTAGGATGTGTTTGTCTACATATATATAAAATATTAAATTGGAGCACCGTGTCTAGAATATGTTCATCGCCGATAGCGATCAGTTTGATCCTGACTATGAAATCTTCATGCATAATAAGTTTCTTATTTTGGCTTCTTTAAGATAAAGCGAACCAATGGTATCTATAATGAAGGTTGAAAAAGATTAGGTTTGATTAGGGTTAGCTCTGAGTGGTAAAAAAATAAAAATAAATAAGTTTCATTAGGGTCAATATTCTAAAAATCCCCACCAAGGGGTTAGGAACTGTAATTTATCATCTCACCTATAGCCCAATTATATATTTAGCTACTATATTGGTATAAGTAATGTCAATGATACAATGATTATACATAGATTAGTTATTACCGTTTGAAGTTTAGCACCAATAAAAAACTATTGTATCATTGAACCTGATTTGAAACAGAATCCGTTAATTGAAAAACCTATTGTTGGCAGGTTTTTCTTTTTTCAAATACCCTAATATACCCTTATCTCCCCCCCCCCCCCCCCCCTCTTTTTTCTCCTCAAGCTTATCTGCCATGGAAAAAGCTTGGAACTTCTACGAATCCCAAAAAAACTGAATGTTTTAACAGTCCCAAAAAATTACAGAATTTTCACCACCATCAAAAAAACAAATTAAAATTTTCAATATTGGTTCCAAAATCATCAAAAATTTAGAATTTATTTGTTTTTTCCATATCGTTTTTTGCATTTTTTAAAAAAAAATCAGGAAAAAATCAAAGAAATCTCACAGAAAAAAAAATGCGAAGAAAACCCAGAAAATGCAGAAATAAAAGAAAAAACCCTTGAATTCACAATCATGAAATTCTATATAACGATTCAAAATCATTCTCACCATGACCACTCCCCGTGTATTAACCCCTCTACATAGACAATACTCAATTTTTGACATTTGCTTAACAGAAATTTGCAACCACTCCGTGCAAACCGCCGCTTACACATATCCCCATCCAAGCTTCGGTCACTCATAACCTGTGTGTCACTCTCTCCCACACTGTGCGCCCTCTCCAAGTTTTGCTCTCGCACGGTGAGGTTTTGAAAGTAAACCCGGTTTGAATCAATATATTCAATACTGATATTGTTCTTCTCAAGTTTGAGTTTTTTTCATTTAAATAACCAACTTTGTCTTGGGTAATGCCATGCACACAGAAAGGGTAACAAAGATTTGGTGTTATATATAATTAAATTTGGTTTTACATAATCCCCAATTTGATGTTATAGATGTTTGCCGGCTTGAATTTATTCTGTGGGTCTGAATTTATTCTGTTTCATAATATTTTTTTGTGTGTAGATAAATGTTCTTTCACGAAAATCTAGTCTATATTCCGTCTGTTTATTATTTTAAAGACTATACTGTACTCCTTAAACCCTTTGCTTTCTGTTGTTTTCAGATATTTTTTTGCAGTTCAAGAGCATGAGATCTGAAGGTTTGTATCACATTTGGTGCAGATCCTGTGCGGACGCTGGACTTAAAAATTCTTTTTATGTAAATCTCTGAAGGTTTGTATCACATTTTATTGGTTTTTTCTAAGTAGCTCTAAATCCTTTTGGAACGTATATGGTTGGTCTAAATCTCTGTTGTTAATATTTACACAATTTTTCCAGTAAATTATATGGAGTTTCACTCACTCTTCTTTCACCTCCTTCACCCAACATATTAGGTGGAGGTTTTGAACGTATATGGTTGGGCCAACAAGCAAAGAGGGTGCAGGTTGTGGAACTTCACTGTCGGTAAGTATTAGTTTGCTGCAATTATCATATGTTTTTTTTTTTTTTGCTTAATTAATCTTTCATTGACTGAGATAGTTTTCAAATAGTTCTACCAATCAATCACGGATAACAAATTACATTATTGATTCTATCCAAAGGCTGAGATGGAAAACCTTTATTATCTGAATCCCATCCAAAAATTAGGACTTTTTTGTTTTTCACTAAAAATTATAGACAATACCAGAAGAATAGAAAAGGCATAAGCTCTTATCTACTAGACATGTGCTCTTCTTTTCATAAAACTTTTAAATTATCTACCGTGCTCTTGGTCATCTCGCGTAGCCCAATTATATACATTTAGTTACTATTTTGGTATATGTACTGTCATTGATACATTGATTGACTACTTCGTTTGAAGTGTTTACTTTATTCTAATAGTTAATTTTTTATAACATTATATTTAAAAAGAATACCAAAAACTGCCTAGGCGCTAGGTGTTATCTAACCACAAGCCTTCAGCCTAGTGTCTTTTAGAACATTGATTTGATGCATTGGTTTTCTTTTAAAGTTGTATTGTTATTTAAAATACAATTTAAATTGAGAACTTTACCCCCACCCCCACCCCCACCTTTTTTAAAAACAAAATTGACTAATTTAGCAGAAGGGACACATTGAATCAAATTCAACATTAGATTGATACAAAATTTAAGTTTGGAACATGGTTTTGAGACCATTTAGGTAATTTACTCTCTACATAACATAGGAATAACCGAATTTTCCACTTCATCAAGCAAGGCAAAACATAGTTAATTCAATCAGCATTGTTAATGCTCTAAGATTACAAATGAATTGAAATCGAATTTATATGAAACAACCATTTCAATTTCAATATCAAATTGCAAACCATCAAAGCATTGCTGACACCACTTACTTTAGTTGAAGACCTCAATATGATCCTTAAACGGCCAATCTTTAAACTGCCACTCCTTCCCCTAACACAAAAACCGCCACCACGCGATAAGCCATCACCACCCTATCCATACTAAACTTCTTCTGCACAGTCACACAATCCGGCTAGGGCCCCTTCATCTGCTTCACATTCACATCCGTCGGAATGTAACCCCATCCTCCAAAAACTCTTTCGCATTATAAATAGCAATCAAAGTCTGCGAAACATTCGGCACCAAAATAATTGACACCCCTTCCCGTATCTTACTCCCTTTAAAATGCATCTTCGGCTTAAACGTCCAATCAAACTCTAACCCTAACTCATCCCAAATCTCTCTATCCTATTCTTAGCCACCAACACATCCTTCCTCTGTTGAGACTCCAATCTTTGCCTCTCTTCATCTCGCTTAGTTGCCGTGGTTAAAACGCTATAAAAATCCCAGCCCCGACATTCTAACATCGATTCCCTGTCTTTCAAGGATTTTCTATGGACTTGAGGATTAGGATAGAGTTTTCGGGTTGGGTGTTTTCGATAAGGGTTTGGAAAGTGGGTGGTATTTGGGGATTTGAGGGGGGAGGTATTTGATGGCGTTGGTGGAGGAGATTTTTCTGTGGAGGTAGTCAATTAAGGGTTTTCAATCAAGGAGGGTCACGGTGGGGATTTTGTGAGGATCGGCGTTTCGAATGTAGTCGTGGTGTTTGGAGTGGAGGTTTTTGACGAAGTAGACAAGGGTTTCGAGGTTTCCTTGTTCGGAACGGTAGGCGGCTTCAGTGGTGCAAGGGAAGATGTAGTCGTTGCCGAAACGGTAGTCGTCGCCGATTCGGACAATGCTGTCGAGCTCGTTTTGGATTGTGAAGTTTCTTTTAAGAGCTGATAGTTAATCCATGGGGGAGTGTGTGTTTGGGAATTTTTCAGTCATTAAGAAGAAGATGGGGAAAAGAGACTATTGAATATAGCGGCATATATACCCCTTATAGGTGTCTCAAGTGGAGTGTTAACTTGTCATTTTGTAAAATATCCACGCCGTGTGAAATTGTCACACTCCATCATTATGTTAAAACTTAACGATGTGTAAAATTGTTAGTGTATTTTGCACAACAAATTTATAAAGCGAAGTTGGATTTTGCAATTCTCACAATTTTCTCTCTCCTCTACCCTCTCCTACTTTCACTCCTCACGTCTCATATTAGCAATATTATTGTCAAATTGTTATACACAGTGAATACAAACAAATTCCCACTCTGGAGCATAAAATAATTAATTGTGAAAAAATAGCTTGACGCCTCAGATTTATACATAAAAGTATATAATAGGGTTGGAGATGCTCTTGATGGGTACCAGAAGTCATATTTAATACAACAGATAAAATGGAATAGACTTTACAAATAAGCATTCCTCCAAAGTAAATAAGTATCTACAAATTAAGGTGTATATAAGATACAAACCATTTACTGCTTACATTTTATTACGCACCGCACTTAAAATGACATAACTGCAACTCTAAAACCTATATCTTAACACAAGCATAAGTGAATTGCAGGCAATTCTAGTACATATGTGTAGTACATTTGCTTATAGAAAAGGAAAAATATGCAGACTTACATACATTATTTGACCCCAAAAAACTATAATAACTAGAATTGTGTTTTTTAATATGGTTCATAATATCGCAAATATGGCATATGTATGTGTATTTGTACATATATGTCTAAATCTATGTAACTTCACTTGATATATATAATGGATTTGATTCTCAAGAAAAGGAAGTGAGGGACGAATGTGGATTATTATATAGAGTTCATTATAAATAGAGAACTATGTAAAATGTGGACGGTTAGAATACGAAAGGTAGTTGGGATCTTCATTTATTATATTGATCAAAATATAAAAATGGAAGAATACGTTAATTGCTAAGGCTTTAGCTAAGTGTTCTTCTTACCCCTTAAGGTATGATTCACTAATAAAATGTCTTTAGACTATATATGTTGTGTGTTAGTCTTTGGTATGTTAGAATCCGATGCTTTAAAAGTTTCTTATATTGGGCTTCTTCGAGATGAAGTGGACTCAATGGTGTCTGTCATGAAGGAAGAAAGGGAGTAGGTTTAATTAGTATTAATTTGGAAAGTCAAATAAGAAATAGGTTCTATTAGGGTCAATGTTCTAGAAATCGATGCCAAAGCCTCGGCTAAGGGTTAGGCATTGCTCTTTGTCATCTCGCGTAGCCCAATTATATATATCTAGCTACTATTTTGGTTGTGTACTCTCATGTCATTAATACATTGATTGACTACTAAGACTGAGTTTGAAGTGTTTAGTCTATTCTAATTGTTCATTTTTAACAATACTATATTTAAAGAGAAAAATAAAAATCGCCTAGGCGCTAGGTAGTTTCTCACCGCACACCTTCACCTTCTCCTTCAACCTAATGCCTTCTAGATCATTGATGATAATTATTGTTGATTTATGCATTGGTTTAATTTTAAACGGTGTCTTTATGTAGAATAGAGTTTAATTTGACAACTTTACCCCATTTTTTAACAAAATTGTCTAGTTTAAGCTTAACGGAAGGACCACATTGAATTAAATTAAACATTAAATTGATAGAAAATTTAGTTTCGGATATGGATTTGGGACCATTTGGGTAATGTACTCTCTATGTAACAATGGAATAATCAAATTTTCGGCTTTATCATATCAAGACAAACCGAGTTAATTCAATCTGAATTTGGTACAATATAAGATTACAAGTGAATAAGAAGAACCGACGGGTTGAATTTCAATAAGAAATCTAACACCAATTCCATATAATTAAAGCATTGTTCACACCACTTACTTTTGTTGAAGACCTCAACATGATCCTTAAAAGGCCAATCTTTAAACTGCCACTCCTTCCCCAACACAAAAACCGCAACCACCCGATCCCAATCCTCAGGCTTCAATGCAGATGGCTTATCCCTGACCTCATAAGCCGTGACCACCCTATCCCTACTAAACTTCTTCTGCACGGTCACACAATCGGGCTTGGGCCCCTTCATCTGCTTCACCTTGACATCGGTCGGTATATAAACCCCATCCTCCAAAAACTCCTTGACATTATAAATAGTAATCAAAGTCTGAGAAGCACTGGGCACCAAAATAATGGGCACCCCCTCCCCTATCTTACTCCCCTTGAAATGCATCTTGGGCTTGGGAGTGGAATCAAACCCTAACCCCAACCCTACCTCATCCCCAAATCTCTCAATCCTATTCTTAGCCACCAACCCATCCTTCCTCTGTTGAGACTCCAATCTTTGCCTCTCCTCGTCGCGCTTAGTGGCGGCGGTTAGAACGCTGTAAAAATCGCGGCCCCGGCATTCCAACATTGATTCCCTGTCTTTCAAGGGTTTTTCAATGGACTTGAGGATTAGGATTGGGTTTTGGGGAAGGGTGAAGGGTTGGGCGTTTTGTATGGGGGTTAGGGGAGTGGGGTGGTATTTGGGGATTTGATATTCGATGGCGTCGGTGGAGGAGATTTTGCCGTGGAGGTAGTCGATTAAGGGTTTGCGGTCGAGGAGGGTGACGGCGGGGATTTTGTGGGTGCCGGCGTTGCGGATGTAGTCGTGGTGTTTGGAGTGGAGGTTTTTGACGAAGTAGACGAGGGTTTCGAGGGTGTACAGGTTGCCTTGTTTCGAACGGTAGGCGGTTTCGGTGGTGCAGGGGAAGGTGTAGTCGTTGCCGAAACGGTAGTCGTCGCCTATTCGGACGATGGTGTCCAGCTCGTTTTGGATTGTCAACTCTCTAAGAGCTGAAAGTGGATCCATGGTGTTTCAAGGGGGGAAAATTGACTACTGAATATACCTTTATAGCATCTCAAGTGGAGTGTGAAATGTCATTTCATCGTCTGAAAAAATCTCACACACCAGCGTTATTTTTCAACTCTCACCATTTTCGCCATCTCCTCCCTAAAATAAATCTTTAATTTTGAACCCGTTTGCTTCCTATTCAGAAAATTCGATTTCAACGTTGTTTTTAAATATAATTTTAAATTTTAATTTTTTATATTTATAATTATTAGTGTGCATTTGATAAATTTATTTTTAAATACAATTTTTTAAAAATTTGATAAAATTGACAAACATGTATTTTTATATTATGCATATATATGTGTGTGTGTGTATATATAAACACATACATAAAATTTTCATATATATATATATATATACATATATACATATATCATAAATTATATACATGTACATTTAATATCATATATTTTTATGTATATTTAATGAAGTATGTTGAAGAGTTTATATATATATACTATCTACTATATGTATATTTTACATTATTCCATACATTAATAATACATGTATAAAACTATATATAAGTATCATGTATCTATTGATAATATTATTTAACTTTATATTATTCCATACATAATTTTGTGTACATGTACATATATATTTTTTATTTATAAGAATTACACACACATTAATGTATTATGTATGTATATTATATATTAAGGTATGCATGCATTAAAATATTAAGAATGAATAATTCTGAGTTGAAAAATAAAAAAACAGAAGTTATAAAACACCTCGAACCTGTGTTTCTGAAAAACTTGATTATAACACAGAAATATTATAATTCAGTGTTTAAAAACAGGTTGCCAAACGCAGATTTTTATCAGAATAGTATTTAAACACAGAATTATAATTGTAAACCAAACAGGCCCCCCAAATTATTTTTTTTAATATTTAAATAGTTCTTAATTTTTTGTTTGCTTTAAATTAGTTCTTAAATTGTATAACGAAAGATTTCGTTTAATTTATATTATACATCTAATTTAATATAATAATATTAGATGTATTAATAGTAATTAATGCAATAAACTATACTTCTAATATTAAGCGGAACCCACTCATTATTTTTGCTACCCAACTTTTACAATTCCAACTCTTCTCCTCCCCATTTTTCGTCTTTCTCCCTTCATCCTCGATATCCAGCCTGATATATAGAATGAGGATGAGGTTTTTTCGCCAGATCTTCTAGAAGAAATCAAGCCTGATATATTATTCAGACTAACCCCAAAGCTTTTTGATTTTGTGTTCTGGCCATGACGACATCTCATCTCTGATTTCAACTTCATCAAATTCCATTTGGATCAAGCCATTCAAAGTCGGTGCCAATAGAGACTCAATCTCGAGCATAAATGTTGAGCCGGAGTGGACATGAGAAGAGGTTGAATGATTGAGGTAAAAGTTTTTTATTTATTTACCATTCCTCCTATTCATCGCCCCTGTTCGTCGCCTTCTAGATCCATTGTTCAACAACACAAGAGAAGTATAAAGATCTCTCCATGGTTGTGTTTTTTATTTACTTGGATTGAAAATATGAATTGGGCTTTCTCATGAAGGTTTAGTTTTATCGATTTCTAATTAATTTGGTAAAAAAATAATCAAGTGAGGCAGTTGGTGAGGGTGCAAAGCAAACAAATATGGTGGGTGATGGAAGAAATTGTCGGGCACTTGGTGATACTGGAAATCTCATTATTATTCGAACAATTGATGGCAAGCTAATTGTTTAAGTTTCTCGCCATGTTTCAAGGTATATATGTACATATATGTAATTTTTTTATCTCTATAATAACATCAGTTTACGAGCGGAGGTAATTATGACGTTTCAACCTCCTATCCAAATCTAACTTGCTTAAATCGATATGTGTTAACCATGTCTTCTCTTGTCTCTCCATATCCTGTCAACGATTATCCGTGGGTATTCTTTAATCCATATGTTACTGCATTAAATAATCCCTATGTAAATAAAGGCAAAGTCATTTTGATTTCCTGTGTTCATCCACCAACCATGAAAATGCGAAAATCTGTCAGGATGCAAAATAATCTTTAACATTCTAACATTAATTTTCTTATACGCATTTATTTTATTTCATCTATCCTTTAAAAAATTGCATGAAAAGTATAAAATTGTTTATATGATCTAATCATTCTGGCATAATGGCCCTCAATAATAAGATGTATAATAAATTGTCCACTGATTTCATTGTTTAATAATATCCTATTATGTAGTAGTTTATCAATGGAATTGAGAGATGAATTGATTTTCGTCTTTAATTGTTTATATAGCTAAAATATATAGCAATCTTTAAAGTTTGGTACACATAGAATTTTCAACCTATACAGATTTACAGAGCCATGTACGTACAAATAATCTCTACAGAGTAATAGAGCTGCTAAAAATTAGGAAACATGAGCAAATGTTCCATTTGTTTGGGGAACAACGCCCAATCTGATTTCCAATGTTAAATACAATTGTTAATAATTATTTTCGTTTGTTACATTGCGGGTATGGAAGAAAGTGACGCAAATAATGCTAGTGAATTGGTGCAAAAGTTGAACTATTTGGGAGGAAAAAAGTGAAATGGAGCTATTTTAGAGCAAAAAACGTGGGACAATTTGTTGTTGAAGTTTTGTATGTTAAGTTGGATAAAATGTTATGTTAATTTTATATGTTTAAAATGTTGATATCTATGAATTTTATATGTTCAAAATGTTGCTCGTGTTTTATATAGAATGGTGTTAATACAAATTTATTACTTAAATCAAATTAAAAATGAATACAAATTTTTTGATTTATTACATGAAAAAAATGAAAAATGAGATTTGTGATTTCCGGAATGGGTCACGAGTCCTTAATGGATTCGGGTTCGAAAGTACATATCCGACCCGTCTTCGACCCGTTGACAGGCCTAATTGAGCGTATATACCTTATTAACCTTAAAACATAATCACAAAATATTAACATATGTAGAAAACCAATCGTTGCTCCATTCTGATTTCCAATCGTTGCTCACAATATGAAATCCAAACGGCTGAAAAAAAACAGCCAATCTAAACCCAAAACCAACGGATATTCATATTCTTAGATCCAAACGACTTAAAAAAAAATATGCGTACACTTTCAAATAAAGACTGTAAACCATTCATATCACAAATCGACCCATACATATTTTATAATGACATATGTAAAGATTTTTCCAAAGCTATATATTTGCAAACTCTCAATCCCAGATTTTCCATATTCGTCCTCCATCTTTTGGTAATACGACACTCGTCTCCCATCTCTTCTTTCGTCAATTAGTTTTGGTTATGAAATACTTAATGTTACTCAATATCATTTTTTTTTAAATTTACAGGATTCGATTTATTTTGAATTAAATTTCAACCAGCGAAGTTGGTTCAGCAAAGCAGTTAAGGTATTTTACGAAAAGTAAAATTTTCCCTCTTTAAAGTTTGGTTACGTCATCGCTGCTATCTGGAAATATATTCCACCTTAATTCTATCTAAATAATTGGTAATTACTATTGTTTTGAATTAATGATTGCAGAAAATTGTACCCGTATTTTGTATGCTAAAAATAATATCGGTCGATACACTTTACTATATAAAAAATCTATACAATTTAACTTTAATTTTCATTACTTTGCAAGAGCAAATGAATAGAGATCAATGATTGAGGGAGCAAAGTGACATTTCGAACCCTATGTACATTTTCCCATTTGAATAATCGTTACCTTTTCGATTGTATTAACTACAATAAATTGATTTGAAAAATCTTCTGTAACTTTTTGTTATGCAATTACTCTGCAACTTCATATGTCATTTCATTATAATTATAAAATTTCTTTCTACGAGTAAAATTATATTTATTAATTATTTTTTTATAATTCGTAATAAACATTTACGCTCGCGCATCGCACAGGGGTACATGTTAGTACCCTGTTAAATTTGACAAAATAATTCAAATTATATTTTTTCCCTCATTTAAAATCCATTTGTCCTCTCTACGATCCTCTCTTCTAATAATTCATTCCCTGTCTCTCTCATCTCACTTCATACAATACCCACAATTATTGTATATACATATATAAGTTGTGTATTTATGTTGTGTTATGTATATATAAGTTTTGTGTGTGTTGTGTTAACCAAAAACAATCCCGACCAAAATAAAAAAACATGACATCGCACGACACGACATAAAATATTACCTATCACGACACGACATAAAATATTACCTACCGAAGTAAAAGTGGCGCAACACAAGTTTTTTTAAACCAAAAACAAACCCAAGCAAAATAAAAATTGCATTGCATGAAATATTATTTGTTTTGCCTATCATGAACACAACCAAGCGAAAGTGACACAATACTAAATATTTTTTGAATAATTTACCATTAGGTCCCTTGTTGACAATTTTTAAACATTTAAGGATAATTTACTATAAGGTCAACTTGTTATGCCACTAGTTTGGACTTATACAAGAAGAGAATTAGCAGGCCTAAGGGCCCGTTTGGTTCAATATTCAGAAAATTCTATTTAAACGTTGTTTTTAAATCCAGTTTTAAAATTCAGTTTTTTGTGTTTATAATTATTGGTGTGCGTTTGGTTAACTTGTTTGTAAATAAAGTTTTTTGAAAATTTGATAAAATTGGCAAACATGTATATTTATATTATACATATATATATATATATATGTGTGTGTGTGTGTGTGTAAACAGATACATACAAACTTTCATACATACATGACTGCATACATATATACAAACATACATGCATACATACATACATCATAAATTATATACATGTACATTTAATATCATGTCTTTTTATGTATATTTGATGAGGTATGTCGGCGAGTTTAACTATATATATATATATATATATAATAATGCTCCTGTGCGGACTAGTCCCCATTTTAAGAATGCGGACTGAACATGTGTCACTTATCGGTGCGCCTAGAAACTATCGCCTAAATTATAGGCACACTTTCTCTCTTTTCTGGGCTCACCGCCAGGTGACACATGTCCGGTACGCATTCTTAATATGCGGACTAGTCCGCACAAGAGCAGGACTGTATATATATATATATATATATATATATATATATTACATTGTTCCGTACATTAATAATACATGTATAAAACTATATATAAGAATCATATATCTATTGATAATATTATTTGACTTTATATTATTCCACACGTAATTTTGTGTACATGTACAAATATATTTTTTATTTATAAGAATTGCACACAGATTAATGTATTATGTATATATATTATATATTAAGGTATATGCATTAAAATATTAAGAATGAATAACTCTGGGTTGAAAAAAAAAACAGAAGTTATAAAACACCCTCAATCTGTTTTCTAAAAAACTTGATTATGATACAAAAATATTATAATTTAGTGTTTAAAAACACGTTGTCAAACGCAGATTTTTATGAGAATTGTATTTAAACATAGAAAACAGAATTATAATTGAAAACCAAACACGCGCTAAGGCCCAGTTTGGTTGCGCAAATTGTTTGATTATGTAAATTGTTTCATTGTGAATTAGTGAATTATAAATGAGTGAATTTGAAATGAGTTAAATCCAATTTTACACGATGTTTGGTAATTTGAAATTGATGTTAAGGTTCAATGA
Source organism: Sambucus nigra (assembly GCA_949130495.1). Taxonomy (NCBI): domain Eukaryota; kingdom Viridiplantae; phylum Streptophyta; class Magnoliopsida; order Dipsacales; family Adoxaceae; genus Sambucus; species Sambucus nigra. Next base: position 618,015,328 of record OX422209.1, read on the forward strand.
AAAAAATATAAAAACAAATCAAGAGAGAGGGGGAGGGAAAGAGAGAGGGAGAGGGGGAGGGGAAGAGGAAGGGAGAGAGGGGACATGCACTTAATGTGACTTCTATTTCAAATGGATTCATTTCACATTTTTTGTGAAATGATCCAATTTCAAATTTTGCACATGAGCTAAAATGGGACAATTAATGAATCATTTCATTAATGAAACCAAACACAATTAATGAGTTAATTTGTAAATGGGACAATTTATTAATGATACAATTTACAATTTTGGGACAACCAAACAGGGCCTAAGTGTTTAAGATTTATTAAAATTCCTTTAGTGTTTAGAATCCGTCTGCGAAAGACGTAAGAGTATTTTTCCCTTTTTTTTAAAATAAAAAACGAAGCTGACTACTATAATAATGACATGACACGACATGAAGTATTATTTTCTTTTACCTATCAACAACACTACTCAAGTAAAAGCGACACAACACAAAATATTTTTTTAACCAAAAACGAATTCGGTCAAAATAAAAATGGCAAAACATGAAACGATATGAAATGTTATTTTTTTTTACCTATCATGAACACGCCCAATGTAAAAGCGACACGACTCAAAATTAACAACCTAATGTTAACATTACAACTTTTGGAACAAATTTAAAATTGACTCCAAACTTTGGAATTGACTTTGCATTTTTCTTATTAATTATTCAAATATGTTAATATTTATGCACTTAATTTCTTATTAACAAAGAGATAAATTTACGCTTTTCTAGATGATTTTTTTATTTTTTTATTATTATAATTTTTTCACATGCCGACTTATTATTCACTTAGTATGAGAGTGAAAGGGGTACTCTGATTATGAAGAGATTGGTGTTTTCAATACATTATAGGAGTTAAAAGTTTTTTTGTGGGTTTTGCTGAGTCATAGAACCACAGTTTATATATATGTTCTGTGTATTATTTTATCTATAGAAAAACAGTTTTTTCTTTATAAAAATATATATATTTTTTGAAATAAAAGTGATGAAAAAAATTACTTTGAAAAAAAATTGTTTTTTATTTATACAACACACAAACTTTTGACCTCTTTACAAACAAAGTTAAAAAAGATCTCTTTAATTTTTTTTAGTAAAACAGTTTAGAAAGATTTTTTATAGTTTTTTTTTTGTGTGTAAAATAGGGCATACTCACACACAACTTATATATATGTATGTGTATATACAATGTGTGTGTGTGTGTGTGTGTGTGTGTGTGTAAAGTGAGGTGAGAAAGAGGGGGGGGGGTGAACTGTGAGGGATGGAGGATGGCGAGAGGGAAAAATAGCTTTTAATTGAGGGCAAAAATGATCATTTGGCATTATTCATTCAAAGGTTAACGGAATGTTGGACAGAATCCCCACTTTGAAATAAATTATATAGTTTGGGGATTAACTTGAGTCAAACAAAAGTATAGGGACCATTTAAAAACTGGAATGATAATTTTGGGACTAAAAAGATATTTTACTCTATTATTTATATACACACTATGACAACCCGTCTATTTTAATATCGGGCATTCATTTACTAAAATATAATAGGAATGTCGGTATGGGTCATCCTCAGCATCATTGTCGCAATAATATAACGCAGGGAATACGAATAATCCATACAACCACAATAGTTGAACTAAACATCATGCATAAATATATAATAATGGTAAACCGAATAACCATCGGTCACTAAATAACATCTACAATGTAAACTATAAATAACTAAACACTGAAGTATAAGTCTAACACAATATAAGAGTCTGCAATAGGATAAGTACCATCATCTACTGGCGCCCAGCAATAAAAGAGAAAACAATTGATCCTATCTTGAATAAAAATGACTGAAGTGTCTAAGCAAGGATCCATGGTTACCATTGACAAGAACAGATCTATACTTGTTGTCCCGACTGTTGCTGCACACATGGGGAGTAAAAAGAAAAAGAAGGAAAGACAATATACGGGTTAGAGCCTGTAGAGTAGAAAATATTTTTGCAAGTAAATAATTATTTAAAATCGTTTAAAACCGTAGTGTATTACTTTGAAGGTTAACCGATCTCACTCACTTGAGATACACCGCACCTCTCAACTATAGTGCGCACCTAACGTGTTCATTGTATTTATCCTAATTAAACTACCCGATTTAACTCGGACACATATCATTTATTTAAGCCCACCCCTACTAATACTCTCTATTAGCTAAGTCAACTACCTTACTAGGTATCTATTTGTAAACAATATTTTAGCGGCACACTTGCTATAATTAACTATTCACGTGATAAACATACATAACTATGCTTTTGATATGAATAGATATTCACATAGTACCATATATATATATACCCGTGCCTAAAGGCACGACGAAAATTTCCATAAAGCACGTAATCGCAAAATGGAGAAAATTTCCAAAGAAAATAACCGCAAAATAGAAAATTTTATGTTCCTCAACAAAATTAATTATAATTTTGCGTTGTAATTGTTTTACAAATAATTCAAAGAAGTAAAAACAATTTTGAATAATGAGCAAAATTACCTCTAATTATAGGACTATCCAACTTGCTTAAACATAATTAAAAAATCACACTAACAACTATTCCATTTTAAATATCCTCTAAGCAACATCCTCATAATTAATATATGAATTCTTATTAATTTCACCAACATTACACTCAAATTCATAATGATAATTGGAGAAATGACTACGAAAAGTATATAAACCATCATATCAAGTGTCTTCACCATTGAACAAAGTGAAAATTACATTGGCATCAATAAGATCGCAACATTTCAAAAACTGATGGAATTTTAAATTGCACTGAAGATGCGCATCTTGAACCTGGGCACGTCTATAGCTTTGGAGCAAGTCGTAAACTCCAATCCTAAACATCATATATATGTAAAACTGCAGTCAAACGAAATCTCATATCAACCACAAATAATACTTATATCACTTAATGTAAAAATACTCATTAATGTATGCATACATGTCAATAATGTAAAAATACTCATTAGCAGCACTCATTGTTATTTCAGGCACCTTTTTGTGCATTCGATAGCACTCTATTGTCTCTAGAAAGCTTCACAAAGAAAACCAGAACCAAATGCCTTCTAAAGCAGAACATATTTGGCCAGCCAATCAGAAATTATAAAGCACATATTTTTGAATTATATTGAATCGTGCTAAGAAAATCAACATGGCAATAACACATATCCTTGCTCAAATTCCCCTTCTCATACTTGATAAACACAATCATATCAACTCTGGATACATATCTTTAAGTTAACTACATAGGAAATCAAAACATAAGAAAAAAATACACCGAAATGAGAATGCAAATAAGAAGTAATACACACGAATATAGTCGCTTCGATTGTTTCTTCCCCAAACACGGCTCTGTGATTCTTTTAGTGCCACTAGCTTATGTGCTTCGCAAACTGTCAGCTCCAACGGATGATATTCTTGGTCCCTCGGACACAGGGGGTCTTATTGACTCATTTTTTGGTTGCTTAGTAAACGAACCCTTCATGGATAGTGGTATGTACTTTGAAATTGATGAATGTTGTTTCCTCTTTATGCCTAATTGAATCAAATTTCTCACTGGCCCTGTTTGCATTGACAAAATAAGAGGCATAACATACTATCTGTCATAATGAATTTAGTTATTTGTCATTTTCAATAACGACTTAATGTAAGTAATTTATCTTACCTTTTAGTACGTCTGATAGATTTGGAGAATCCCTTCAAAATGTAGTATTGTTTGAAACCATAACACGGTAATGGAATTAGGTATTTTTTTTTGCTGATTGAGATGTCTTTTATCATTAAGTTATGCGTGGGGAGGTGAAGTTAGTTTTACACATGGCATAATTTCCACAGAACTAACTACCCAAATGTGTTGCTAACTGCACAAAAAGGTATTCCAACAACACAGAAGGGGCTCCAAATGATATTGGTACTGCCTTCATTTCTAGCTAAGGTTGATTACTGAGTTGATGTCATTTTCCTTAGGTTCTTAATGTAGACTTTCATTCCTATCCACATATTTGGTTCAGTTGTAACTTGATGAGTCTTTAATTTTAGAGGATCGATCTCAGTTCTAAATATCTCATTACTATAAACGTAATACTACGCACAATTTTTAGAACACCCATACCGTCTCTCAAAGCCATACACCATCGCAATATACAAAAACTAAAATAACATAAATCTAAAATGCTAGTAGCATCGGTTCAAGACATAGTGTATCTGTACAAAATAACAAAAACTAAAGTTAAATCAATACGATTATAAAAAAAAAATACCAATGTAGATAACTGGGATCCGAATAACTGATTGGCTGGGATCCAAATAACTGTCCACAACAATCTAGTTGCATAAGCTATAAGCAACATTGTATAGGCTTGTGTAATGCTTAGATTTTAACCCCTCTAACGGTTGCTTCCAAGTTCAACATTAAATTGGTATTATTCTAATTTCTTTGACTCATAAGAAAATCGGCCTGAATTATTGTAGAATACAGCTGTCGATATTGCTATTGACTTCCTCCATTTAGTAATTTTCCATCAGCCAACTTGTCCTCTCTCATTGCAGCCCTAGTTAATAAGAATTTATAGCAGTTACTTCTCTATCAGCCATCTTGATTTCATGACTTTCAAAAAAGATTTTCATCTCTTTATCCTCTCGGTACTATGTAACTGAAAGATGAAAAAGAAAGAACAATAAGAACAATGAGAATATCGCATATTGTTTTAGAGAATCATCAAATCGCGTAAACTTCTCTAAACTCAACCCTTACAAAAGTTAACACAAATCTAAATCCACCTCGATAATTTCTATTCAGCATATAGAATCAGAAACTTTAAAACTTTTATGTCAGTTATTTAGCCTCTTATGTCAGTTATTAGAGATTATAAATCAATGGGCTGACCTCTTATTTTGAAACCAAAAAATAAAAAATAAAAACAAATATGGCGAGAGAGAGATTACCAGAGTGAAATGGGAGGAGATATAGAGAGAAAGACTTGAAGAAAATATCAATCATTTGGCTCATTGTTGTTGAGCAAAACATCGAGCATCATTTCACTAAGTCTATTCTTCTGATAAATAGCATTCATAAGTACTTGTATTCAGAAGTATTTGGCTCATTATTTTTGGATACTTGTATAAACTTCAAGTACTTGATTATTAATTCAATCCATTATCGTATCTTTCTCCACAACCCTAGGAACCTTGAATTTTAGATTCTGCTCAAGGGAAGCTGGTGGCCTTTTGTACACAACCGATGCTACTCTAATCAAGATCCTAGCAGTGAGACCGCATATCACATACTTCTTACCATTAATTTCATAGTCAAATAAATGAATCAAATACTTGTCTCCCATATATTCTCTCTTTCGATCTTCGAGTTTAATCCTTGGGAAACATTTCTAAAGGAGCGTCAAATACTGCTTCCACTTCAGCAACATTAGGAGTGGGCTTGAATGCGTTCTTCACGGAGTATATACCAGTAACTGGAATTACACAAAGGAGATGCTTGGATAAAAATGGCTTAAGGATAGGGACAATATTCACAACTGAAGGATCCAACCCAAAGGCGCTGTCGGTTACAGCACTTGAGATGTTACAGTTTTTTTTGCATTAGAGAAGGATCTGGTTACAGCACCTGAGATGTTATAGCACCTGATAAGGATCCAACCCAAGGATAATTTTTTGGCAAGAAAGGGGCTGCATATGGCCATTATGGACGACAAATCGAAGGCGTTGCCGGTTACATCACCTGAGATGTTATAATTTATCAAATTAACAAATTAATGTAGAAGATAAAAAAAAATCATAAAAAAATCTCTAAACACGCAAATCATATATTAGGTTCATTTCAGCTCATCTTGTGTTATATATCCACTCCCGTCTCGGTCAAAATACAAGTAATTTTCAAATAGATTGTCTTCCCTATCCGTTTTATTCAGATGCAATATTGCAGCTATGAACTCCCCATACTACGCTACCCATACTATGAATAAGTAAAAAACATAAATGCCAAACTAAGCATCTCAATCAAGAGAAAAGTAAGCGAAACATAAATGCACTTTCTCGAACCAAATCCAATAACCTAAAATAATTAAACTGAACAGGGGCCCAACATTTTCAACAGGGGAAAACGAAATGGGATATAGAGATGTAGGGTTAAATTGATAAATCAACAACCATATAAAATGCAACATCAAAAAATGAACAACTCTAAACCGATTGTCGCACTCAACAGGGGAACGAAACATTTTGAACATGGAATTCAACTGATTAAAACATTTTCAACATGGTAAGTAATTGAAGTTTTGTCGTGTACTAAAAAATACAAAACAAAAATAACTTTGAAGAATTGAAAAAAGATGCATATAAAGAAATAAATCACAAATAGTAATAGTGCTCCTTCTAAGTCCCCTAGAAATACAAATTCTCAAATTGAATAAATAGAGCAGAACACTGTCAAACTAATAGAAGAGGAAGTTTTAGAGCATCACTGTTCTGTATTATATGCAATTTCAGAAAACAAAGCCTTAAACTTTGGAGGGTGGGGGATTAGAAATGATCTCAAATCGATAAAATAAATATAAACCCCAAATAGTAAGTGCAAAACCAAATTACGCATAAAACTAATGGTATCTAATCCTATACCGATGACACTGGTAGGACATGGTGCAAAATACCATTCATTCCTTCAACAATACCTATGAATCCATTTTGTATCTAATGAACTAATGCTAAAAACATGCAATAGTAATACACTATTATACATGAGGATCAATCCAAGACAGAGGAGAACTCCCGATTGAATCGGTACTGTTCTGAATGAATCGAACTTTAAGTAACACACCACATACTGTTCAATGCACAAATTAACCCAAAGTTCAAATTTTCAACATAAAACACAATTTAAATATCAAACAACCAAATATAACATCATAAACAAAGGTAACGAACATTCATACACATTTCTTGTGCATATAAAATGTCATCCTTTCGTGAATCAATCAAAATACCTGAAAATATATTGTTAAATTATCACTTAGAAAACCAAGGATCAACAATGAAAGTAGTAAAACTACCTCATACATGTTAAACTGTCACTCAACAAAACTACTTAACAAATTAAACACGAATCCATGATGAAGATATCAATAAGTTTTAGAAATTAAACACAATCCAGAAATGAATTAATCTAACAACTTCAATATTAACTCCATATATACCCGTTTGTATCTGATTTGGTTCCAAAAATAGTTATATACAAACAGGCCTAACCCAAATCAGACATAAACTCGTAAAAATCACGCATACAAACAAACTCCAAATTATGTGAATAAAACTCCTAATTACAAAATAAAAACCATAATATAATCAGCCAAAAAGCAGAATATTGCCAGAAATTAACATTCAGAACTATGGTTAGACGAAATATACAGATCTAACACAAAATAAATCGCACCATGTATGTGTGTCTTCCTTGACTTCGCACATTGAAAAAATCTCACCATCGGACTTGAAAAAAAGGGCACCAAAATTTCACCATCAAATCCCACCATAACTGTCACAAGCTCAACTATTTTTATTACTCAAAAAGCATAAAAATTCATAAAGGACAATAAAAGTGAAATCTCGAAACAATATGCAGTTGACCCCCCCCCCCCTCCAATTTTTTTTTTATCAGATATGAAAAAAAACTCCACAGACCCGAATAGCCTGTCAATGGGTCAGGTCTGGACCCGACCCCGACCCAGACCCAGACCCGATCCGTATAATAGGATCTGAGCATATTTTTTTGGACCTGAGACCTGAAGACCTGAATACCTGAAGACCCATTTATTAAACGGGTAGGGTCTGGATCTTATGCAAGACCCGGACCCGAAGACCTGACCCGGATTGTACATTATTATTTTTTAAATATATATACATATACTATAAATTCATATATATTTATAAATATATCTTATCAATATAACATGTAAGTAATATATATATATATATATATATATATATATATATATATATAAATATATATATATATATATTTATTTATATAATAAATATAAATAATATATTTTTTATTTATACTAATAATATTCTATAATACATTACAAAATATTTTAATTTAAGATTAAAAAATAAAGAAGGGGATAATATAAAATAAATGTATATATTTGGCCAGAGCCGGACCCGAACGGATCCGGATCTGGATCCAATATTGTAAACCCGATGAAGACCCGGACTCAGGCCCGAACTCGATGAAGACCCGATTACACGGATCTGGATCTCTTTAAACCCGACCCGGCTCCAACCCAATGACTGACCTAGACCCGAATATAACCATTGTGTGCATGTGTCTCAGAGAAAGGGAGATTGTGTGCGACATTCTCTACAGATGAGGTTCGATCTGCGAAACATAACATGGAGAAAAAAAAATTTGGTATCAAAAATCAAACCACAAATAGTTTTTAGACCTGGAAAAGACTAACAAAACACATAAAGTAAACCTACCTGAGGAAAGCAACAAGGAGAAAAGAGAATACAGGGGGTGGGTGGGGTGGGGTGGGGCGGGGAGAAAAGAGGGTATGGGATGGGTTAATGCCGAAAGAGATGGGAGGGTTTGTGTCGTGGGAGTGAAATGAACTTTGGCGTGTGAACGGGGAAGTGTGCGGTGAGAAGTTATACATTTTGATGTGTTTACCAAAATGCCCTTGTGTTTGAATTAAAGTGAAAGAGGGAGAATAAATTAGTGAGAAAGAAAAGAGGGAGAAATAAAATATTTGAGTGCAAAAGAGGCATAGTAGGAATGAATCATATCGATGACATTATCTTGTAATCTTATGACATACATAAGTTTTATACTTTATACATATATATATCGCTGTATATGTATAATTGTATCCCCGTAGCCTGGACCGATACATTTCTCGTGTGCTATTGGCTCTAAGCATCGCTTTTCACACCGAGCCACCGGGTCGAAATCTCACCACCAATCCAAAACAAATACACATACAATGGACGCGGTAATAGACATACATCCGCCAGTCGCAACCAAACCACATTACGCCCAACCGGACTCGAAACTAACATTTATCGTCATGCATGGATAGTGGTTATGCAATTGTACTATAACCTGGAGAATCAACCCAGCACTTGCTGGTCAACACCAGGGTGGACTTCCCACTACGCGCAACCTCCCGTGATAGCACCTCCGAGTAGGTATGTTTGCACAAACAAGTAGCATATACACACATATACACGTCCCTCTAATATGTATATATAATTATCACCGAACTCGTATGCATATCCCACCGCGCACGTTTTATTCAAATCCCGAAGTTCATCCCAACTTCCTGATTTATTTATTTAACTAGATCCTCGTTTGAGCACCCTAGTTAATTATTAAATTCCCAGTAACAAGTTGCAACACAAATATATTTTTAATTAGATATCCACTAACTTGGATAACCACCCATATACTCGCTTGAGTTCATAAAATACCCGAACCTTTTGCCCGATTCAAACTCGACCCAAACCCACAGATTATTTGAACAAAAAATTGATCTCATTCGAACGGTGTTCGAATGAGGTTTAAACAAGATCTCAGAGAAATGTACCTGAAGCACTTTTCTTAGGCGGGATTCACACCTAACCTCCCAAATTCGTTTACAGGGTTCTCTATACCCAAATATCTAAAAAGAAATCATAGATCATCCATAAAACACAATCTCATCGCTATATATATAAATCTAACATAAAAATCATCGCAAATTAAAGATTTAAAATTCTTATACCAAGTTAATATTAAAAGATCTTATCTTCCATCTAAGTTCATCCCCCTTCATTAAGAAACCCATAATTTTATCTTTATTCATGTAAGCACAAATTTCTTATAGATTTAATTTGTTTATATTTGGCTTAATTATAGACAAAATAAATTGAGTCTAGAATAGTAAATAATTCAAGAATATTCAAGTTTACAAAGACTCAAGATTGAAGACGTTGTAATTTAAATCCATGAAGAAGAAATCAAGTCAAGTTGCAATTTCACATTTTATTTGTCATAAGATCACTCAGGTATGACTAATCAAAGGAATTTGTGATTTAGAATGTTGTTTAAATATTGAATGAATTAAATATTTTTAATGTTTGGGAATTAAAAAATTAAAGTTTTGGAAATGCATTTAATTAAATCTGAGCTAAATTGTTTTTAATTCGAGGATAATCATGAAATAAAACAAAAGGGTTTATTGTCGTTCAAACAATATGTAACTCATTCGAACGACAGCGCCAGTCGTTCAAACGATAATGTTTGTCGCTCGAACAAGATTACCTCGATTTGTGTGTTTCATTTATCTTGGTCTCTGGTTTGCTCGGATATAAAAATACTCTGCGTAGACATTTTCAATAGAGATGAACAGTTCTAAGAATTCCCATTCTATTTAGTTTCATCCTTTGTTTATTAAAGATCCTATTCTCATAATTCCAAAGATTTGTGATCTTGAACACATTCAGAAGAACATTTTGTTCAACTCTTTATAAAGAGGATAAAACTACACCGGACTGAGGTCAAATTAAGGAGTATTGCGGTATTCTTGGGCTGAAGATAGGACTGTGGTTCTTGTGGAGCTTCTGCAGTTGTTCCATTATTTATGACATTGACCGATACCTGTGGGTATTCGTATGTCACCTTATTTTCGCTCTCATCCGATTGTAAATCGTTCATTTACAAATTACAGTGGAAATAAAAAGGTTTTTTTCCCTTTAGGGATATTTTTTTCCTGAATTTGTTTCTTTTACCGCATGCTTGTATCGCTTAATGGATTAAATCATTTATATGTATGTTTAGGATTTAAGAAGATAAAATTGGAAATAATTGATTAAGTTGTAAAGCATTTGTTAAAGGGCCTCTTCAAATTGGTATCGAAGCTTGTTTCACTATTTTATTGTGTTTGTGATCCCTTGTCTTTAGGTATGACTTTCGATAATTTTGATGATTTTAGAACGCACGTGTTTGAAACTTCTAATTTGAAATCTCGCATGAAGTCTGCTCTTAAGAATTTTGTTATAAGGAGAATTGTGAGAAGTGTCTTTGCTACGAAGGGTTTGGCCATAGGTTAGATGAGTGCCCCACTAAATTTAGGGAGAATTTTAATAAACCGTTAAATCATGTTTCTACCCTTAGTGAGAGTGACCCTGAAGAAGAAAATTTTTATGCTTATAAGCGAGAACTTCCCACTCTTGTGGCTAATCATGTAGGTGATGACGACATACTTTTGCATGATTCTTCCGCAGTCACGAGTTGTGATACCCTAGAAAGTGAGGGTGAGGTGAGTGATGATGAGAGTGAGGATAAGATAGACTTGCAAACTGCCTTTAATGAGTTGTATGAAGAAACCTTAACAGAAAAGAAGGCAAACCTAAAGTTACAAGCGAAATTGAAAAAACGTGCCATTGAAAATAGTAATTCCAATACTTTAATTGAGGAACTCAGGGCGCGTGAGAAGAAAATTCGAGAGAAGCTAGAATATGTAGAGGGTGAGAGAGACAGTCTTTGAGGGTTAATGGAGGCTATGAGAAAGGAATTACTCGAGTTTGACGATTCTAGGCATTTACTTGAGTCAAGGATAGGTGAACTCGAGAAGAAACTGGGAGATTTGAGTAAGATTAAATTCAATTTGGAATCTAGGTCCGAGAAGTCAGATAAAATTTTAGGAACCATCCAAATCAAGGATAAGAAGAGTGGTATTGTCTTTGATAAATATATTCCACCCATTCCCAAAGCAAATATCAGGCTAACTAGAAAGCCACCCAGGGTCGTTAGGAAAGAGCCACCAAGGAATGTTATATTTAATCGTCCCGTAGTAAACACTTCCCCTCGTATCTCTTGCACTCATTGCGGTAGGAGAGGTCATCTTAGGCATTTTTGCTACGATCTGAAGCATGTTCCTAGAAAGTCAAAGAACCCGACCATTCCTGTCTCAAAATCCCCCACTCGTCGTTTAACACCCACATGGGTTAGGAAATAAGATTTAGAGGCGTTAGGGATTAGACTTGGTGATACGCGTGTCATTTCATGTGGATTTCCACATGTCTCATCTTTCGACTAAGCGTGTTCGTAGGTTTGTCATACTCTAGTTTGCCTTTGCGATATATCCTCTTTCTAGAGTTATGATGTTTATCCAGTTATCATTTTTTTTAGGCTCTTTAAAAAATACCAAAAGATTTTTTATTTTTTGAACTTTTTAAAAAATACAAAAAGATTTTATTTTGAGTCAATTTTTTAAAAAACACAAAAAGATTTTTAGCTTTTGAGTCGTGAATCTTCATGTTTAATATGTATTGTTGGTGTGCTTGGACCCCCATCACTTCATTATTCATGTGGCTAGGCCATTTGGTCATATTTATTAATGCGTTGAATGATCTTAACCATTGTCATAATGGAGTTGTCTCAAAATTGATGTGCATTTGGATTCATCTTTGTATATATGCCATTCTTGCACACATGCACGAGCGTTTATGAATGTTTGGCATCAGATGCATATTTGAGTTTGGTGAGACGTTCTTATCTCAATTTTGTCATCAATGCGTAAGTAGTCTTAGAAGGAGGTGTTCATGTAAGAACCGTTTACTGTAAGGAACTAAATTGAAAAATATGTTGAGTGCTTACGAGAAAGGGCTGTGAGAGTGTAAAATTGACTCATCGTGATAGCCACCGTATAAAATGAGCCCAAAAAATTAAAACGGTAATAAAAAGATAAATATGCCAAAAATTGGGCCATTTAGTTTAGATCACCTTAAAAAAATTAGTGTGTATTATTTGTGAGGGTGTTCGGATGGAAAATATAAAAACGGGTTTGCTTGCACCACGAATCCTAGGGATAAAATATTACATCATGATGATATTATTTGTAGAATCGTCAAAATTCTAGATTTGTGTGTATGATGATCGTTTTGTTCATGAAGCTCATTTATTATCTGTCACACATGGCTATATCATGGCTTGTTGACATATTGCTATCATCTAGATCATCTTGAACGTTTTGATGTATTAAGATTATGATTCATTTGTTGTAGGACACGTCCATTCACTCCATGTCCACGTTTGAGCACATTAATTATATATTGGCATGAATTCCATAAAATTTTAATTCTGTCGGTTTTATAAGTGTTTTTAGTACAGTCTTTTTTTGGTAAAATCTAGTTTTATTTTTGACAACTCGTTCGAACCATGTGACATCTCGTTCGAACCATATGGCATGTCACGATCATCGTCGTTCAAATCACACAACTTCTCGTTCGAATGACACGTGTTTTGTTCGAACGACACAACTACAGATTTAAAAAGTCATGTTATCAGTTTAGTTCATTTGTTCCCAAAGATTGAAACCCTTGTCGCTGCACTTCGTCTTCCAGCTTCACCCGAACTAGTTTTTGACCCCAAACTCTCGATTTGAACTCGATTTTCGACCCAAATCACTTGCTTTGCACCGATTTTCTACTCAAAATCCAATCTTTTGCTGTTTCGTGGCTTGAGCTCACTGATTGAAGTAAGTTTTTGAACTTTCTCTGTTTCGTGGTTTGCTTTCGGTTTGAAAATATTGGGTGTTTGCTGTTTAGATTTTAGTGTTGGTTTCAAAAGCAAAAAATGGTCGAACTCTACATTTTGCTGTTTATTTCAAGTTTTTTTTCTACTGATTTCTCCACTTGGTGTATGGTTTCTTGTTCAGTTTTTGAAATCAACATAAATAGTTGGTATGGAAAAATTGATTTTTTTTAGATTAAATTTATTTGACACCCGTTTATTTTTGTGAGATAGTTTTTTTTAAAAAAAAATGGGGTGTTCATAATTTATTTCAGAAAACTTCATATTTTTTTTAATACAAAATGTTGGTACTTTTGGCGACATTGACTGTTAATATTTATTCTAATTGGATTATTACTGTGTTGGGTTATTGATTATTGGTTTACCCCTGTGGTTCGGATGGATTAGTATGGAGGTAGGTTTTAGGCATCAGTTATGTCTGTCTACCCTATCCTTATACACCCGTGCTATTTACTTTCTTATCATGCCTCCTAGACGCAGGGGTACCTTTTCTCGTAGGCAAGATGTGCCTTTCCCCACATCGCGGGCTCATAGGGCTAGGAGTTATAGACCACCCTACTCTCCTATACGTTGGTACACCATTTTAGACTATGATCATTACTTCCATTTGGGCTTACATATTCGCGTTGTAGTTCGGGAGAAAGTGTTTTTTGTTGATCAGTTTTCTGAGCTATCTATCCCTACATGGATGTCTGGCAGGGGATGGGATAGATTATTTGATGCCTATGGCATAGTTTACCCTGACATATGGGGCTCCACTCACTCACTCCTGGTGGTTTTCAGACGTCTGTTAGGGATGTCCAGATACTTGTCACTTCTGATCTTATAGCCGAGACTCTACAGAGACCACGTGTCCCGGATGCTATTTTTCCTAGGAGTCCGGGGATTGTCCTATTGGAGATGAGATTATTCATTTTTTCTATTGAGAGGTCCGCTTACTAGGACTAATTTGTTTCACTGACAATTACACACAACTTTTTGCATCCTTAATCGATTTGTATCCTCCTCTATCTATCCTCGAGTCAATCATACTCAGATTGGTTTCGATATAGTATATTTCATGTATGACGTATGTCAGGGGTGGGACATTGATCTACCATCTCTTTTGTTTTGGGTTATGTCCTCGGTTACCATTATAGGTAGCACTCCTGTATGACCCGCTCTTCCCTAAGGACTCCTTGTATCCCGCATTTGCACCTTGGCTAGAGTTCCTGTTTTAGAGGATGATGCCTGCCTTTCTTCCCCGTCCCTCATTGACACCAATACTTTGACTCGATTTGAGAGTCATTTACCTTTTCAGGCGATAGAGAGACCCCCTCCTTCTGACACATCTTTTTTTGGAGAGCTATCTACTCCTACTGAGCCTAGTTCCATACCCTCTCGGCCGTGTCCTTCTAGATCTCGACAACCTACTATGGGGGTGTTTGATACATTACAGGCACAAGTGACTTCGCAGTCTCAGATACATGATTCTATGATAGCACGTATTGATGCTGAGACTGAGGTGAGGGCACGCAATGTCTCACATATGTCTGTATTTTTTTGACGAGGTGAGACGTAGGGAAATGAGCAGATGAGCGGGTTCATGAGGGTTGAGACACATTCTTGCTACATAAGGAGATGATGCTGATGACGAGGACTAGGATACCCGTTGATATTTATGTTTTGAGACATTTTATTTGTGTCACTTAATGTATTTTGATATTTATCCTGATATGATGTACTCATGGACTTTTGATGCTACACTTTTTGTTACTGGATGTATATATTTCATTATGCAGTTCTGATATTACTATTTTTTATATTTATTTACTGCCATCTTTCTCATATCCATTGTCACAGTTTATCATTTATGTCCATTTTTATATGCTAGTTTTATCTGTCCCCTGCTTTGTCTATTCCAGGTAAAAAAGGGGAGAGATATGTAATGTAGGGGAGTTTATGAAAAACTGTGTTTAAAATTTATTGATATATTTTATATATTTTATGTTCCTCCATACTTCACTTGGGTATATTTGTTTGTGTCTCATGCATATAGGTATCTATTTTGAGATCCAGAGATTCATTACTACATCACATTCAGAGACAGTTCTAGACTCAATGTTGTTGCTTCATAGTTTATTCATGTCCTTATTTTTTCATATTTGGGTTTCTGAGGATAGGACATATGAGTATAGCAGACATTTGAGTATAGCTAGCATTTTTATTTTTATTTTGTCCCGGAATAGCCAAAGGGGGAGATTTGTAAGCACAAATTTCTTATATATTTAATTTGTTTATATTTGGCTTAATTCTTGACAAAATAAATTGAGTCTAGAATAGTAAATAATTCAAGAATATTCTAAGTTTACAAAGACTCAAGAGTGAAGACGTTGCAATTTAAAGCCATGAAGAAGAAACCAAGTCAAATTGCAATTTCACGTTTTGTTTGTTCTAAGATCACTCAGGTATGAATAATCAAAGGAATATGTGATTTAGAATGTTGTTTAAATATTGGATTAATGAAATGTTTTTAATGTTTGGTAATTAAAAAATTAAAGTTTTGGAAACGCACTTAATTATATATGAGCTAAATTGTTTTTAATTCGAGGATAATCACGAAATAAAAGAAAAGGGTTTACTGTCGTTCAAACGAAATGTAAACTCGTTCGAACGACAGCGCCAGTCATTCAAACGACAACATTTGTCGCTCGAACGAGATTGCCTCGATTTGTGTGTTTCATTTATCTTGGCCTCTAGTTTGCTCAGATATAAAAATACTCTGCGTAGACGTTTTCAATAGAGATGAACAATTCTAAGAATTCTCATTTTGTTTAGTTTCATCCTTTGTTTATTCAAGATCCTATTCTCATAATTCCAAAGGTTTGTGATTTTGAACACATTCAAAAGAAGACTTTTTTCAACTCTTTGTAGAGAGATTAAACCTACACCGAACTGAGGTCAAATTAGGGAGTACTGCGGTATTCCGGGCTGAAGATAGGACTATGGTTCTTGTGGAGCTTCTGCGGTTATTCCATTGCTGACGACATCGACCGACACCTGCGGGTATTCGTATGTCACCTTATTTTCGCTGTAATCCAATTATAAACCGTTCCTTTACAAATTATAGTGGAAATAAAAAGGTTTTTGCCCTTTGGGGATTTTTTTCCTAAATTTGTTTCTTTTACCACATGCTTGTATCGCTTGATGGACTAAATCATTTAGATGTATGTTTAGGGTTTAAGAAGATAAAATTGGAAATAATTGATTAAGTTGGTTTTACTTGAAGCATTTGTTAAAGGGCCTCTTCAATTCACGAGTATAATCACTCCTAATTTATCTTTTATTGAAGATCAATCATATTTTATCAATAGGTATATGTATCCAATCGTCGATTTCAATTCTTCATGATAAAATCTCCAACTTCTAACACAAATCAAGAAAATAATTAACTACCAATTAAAATGCAATATAAATCAAGTATCTACTTACCTTTATGGATTACAAATTCGAAATCCGGGTTGAATCTCCTCTTCAAGATCCTTCCTTCTTGCCTTTTGTTTGGAAAGTGAAATGTGGGTTGTCATCTACCTTCCCAAACCCTAATAAGTCTTTAAAAAAGTCTAATCTCGTTCTTTCCTTTAATTAAAAATATAAAATGACTCTCCTACCCTTATACAGGCCCTAATATGTCTAAAAAGTCCTCGAAACCCAAAAACAACACTCGCGTACCTATTCTAGATTATTTCAACCCTTCCCAGATCATCGGTGCACTCAAAAAGGTCATCCGAGTCACCCCACTTCAATTATACTACTTTTCATTATCCGGGTCCAAAACGTATGTACCCTACGCATCGCTTGTAAGTTATATTGATTCGTCGATATCACACCCTAACGACCTATCACCAATTAAACTCTATCACTCATACGCAACATATTATGAATCACATAACTATTTACTTAGCACACACAAGTAAATAATAATTCTAATAAATACTAATTCTTTATCTCGCTAATTAGTATTGACTAAATTCCAATTTAATGTTCTCCTAATTAAATTAATAAAATAAATAAATTAATTATTACCAAAATTGCTGGATTTTATATTCTTCCCCCCAAACAACAGAATTTCGTCCTCGAAATTCAAATGTACCTTCCACGAAGAGCTCCGAATATTCCTCCCTTATATCATCCTCACGTTCCCACACCGACTCGGTAATATTGTGGTGTCCCTATTGTATACGTACTAACGGTACCACCTTCGACCTAAGCTTATGATCGCTATGATCCAGGATGGTAACATGTCTCTCCTCATATGAGATATCTGATTTTAAGTCAATCTTCTCTAACAGTATGTGCTAGTAGGCAATGTCACTCTAGCGATACTTATTCAACAACGACATATAGAACAAGTTGTGAATCCTCTACAAATGCTCTAGAAAGGCGAGCCTATACACAACCGGTCCAATCCTCTTAATAATGGGAAAATCCCCCACATACCTAGGTGTTAATCTCCCATTCTTCTCGAACTGTGATGATGCTAAGATTTAGCACCACCAGATAAGTGATAGTGAGCTCAAGCAGTAGCAGCCATGGCAGCCATGGAGATGTATAAGTGTATAAGTAGGTAGAAGGGGATGAGTATAAGAGGAAGTAAGACAATGATGTATAGTGGTTCAACCAATTTGGCCTACATCCACTGTGAGTGTGTGATCCACTAAGTATGGGCACTAATGGCCTTGGATACAATGCACATAACCCTCTCTCTCTCTCTCTACTGTGTGTACAAGCAGAGTTTTAGCTAGGGCTACAGTTAATGGATCGATCCCCTGTAGGGTTGTAGGTGACAAGTATATATAGGTCTTGGGGGGTGTAGTGTACCCCCCAAGTAAGCATGGTGCATGTGAATGATGATCTAACCAATCCCCTGTTGACACCTGTAGATGCCAAATGATGACATAATATTCCCTCACGTGAGGGTGTGATTCGGTTATAACAGTCTGCCACGTGTCATATGAGCCTGACGCGCACTGTTCCACGCGTGTCCCAAACCACGTGCTGTCATGATGTCACCCTCGGCCTATGAGCCGAGGCCGAGGGCAAAGTTTCTTCCGATAATGAGTCTGGCTTGATTCTGGCCTCGTACTGTCGTACCCTCGTAGGGTCGTCCAGAGCCTGGGGAAGGGTCGGCCCCTCCTAGGGTCGTCTGGAGCCTGGTGGAGGGTCGGCCCCTCGTAGGGTCGTCTAGAACCTGGTGGAGGGTCGGCCCCTCGTAGGGTCGTTTGGACCTGGTGGTGGCCAGCTGGGGCCTGTATAAGGGTCGGCCCATCGTAGGGTCGTCCGTATTGGAGGTAATCCTCATCCAGACTGAGGGTATAAACGGGTATATCAATCACCCCCCAGCCCTTAGCCATAGGTGTCATTGAGATGGCTGAGGGATATTTGCTGAATCCGAGACACGTGTGATCAGTTAGGTGAGTGACACCTGTGCAGATACTCATTGCTATTCCAGTTTCCAAGGCAGGGCGGCTGCGCAGTACGCTTGGGGCCTTGTGCCCTAATTATATCTTTCTTTGGTAAATGGGCCCACTCATTACCAAAGTATTTAAGAGATTTTCAAACTCTCTCTCTTCATCTTCTTCTTCTTCGCGCCCAAGTCTATTCTCTCTCTTGAACCAGTAAGCTTCGCCACTTGCAGCCTTCGTTTCGTCAGGTCTCAGCAGCATTACTCTCCCTTGTTATCAGGTATTCTCCTTCATTAAGAGCTTTCCTTTGTCTTCATTTCTGTTTATTTTTTTTTTAGGGTCGTAGGGCAACACTTTCTTTTGAGTTACCCCATAGCTTTTTCCGGTGTCTTCTCCGGCCACTGGTTCTTTGAATGTTCTTGACGAAAACCTTTGAGTTCTTTGTTTAATCCAAAAGTCAAACTTGGCCAATCCCCCAAGTGCTTGTAGTTGAATTAGCCAAGTTTAGTATAATTTCTCTAAGTGTAGGGTCTTCCCTTTAATGCTTAGGAGGCTTTACAACCTAGTGTCTGAATTCCCACCCTTGAGAGAGAAACTATTTACCGAGATCAAACGAATAGAGGAAGAGGAAGAGAGGAGACGAGGGGCCGACCCTAATTGGGTACGACCCATCTTTCCCATTCCTCTTGCCACCATAAGACCATCTGAACCCTCTGAGTCTTGCGGGTCGTCGTCTCGTCCTGCCGACACTCCCAAACCAAGTGAAATGGACGAGAGAACCTCCTCTCCAACTGGTGCCGAGGCGTCTGGTAGAAGGGACACGTCTGATCTTAGCCCTCCCCGAGAGGCCGAGGGTACGATCCCCTCTGAGGCTGTCCCTGTGACAACTCTTTCCCCCAATGCCTTCCAAGTGGCTTTTCCCCAGGGTCCTCCTGCAGGTGATGAGGGGGAAGGAGATGAGGACGAGGACGATGATACAGATGATGAGGTTAACACCTCCCACGCCTCGTCCTTTATCTCCTCCGTTAGGGCTAGAGACCTTCTGATATGGAGGCATATTTACGGAGTGCCCTCTGGGGTAACTATGAGGGTTCCCTCTGATACTGAGAGGGTTTTTGACTGTCAAGAGGGAGAGGTTGCAGTTTATGAGCAAATGTTCAAGGTAGGTGTCAGACTTCCCTTCCACCCTGCCATTGTAGATATTCTGTCGGCTCTGGGCGTCTCTCCCTCGCAACTTCCACCCAACTCTTGGAGGACGATTCTGGGGTATATCTCTTTGTGGAAAAACTCTTTCACTGATGAGCCCTCGTCCGACGTGTTCTTGGCCTGCTACAATATCACTTCTTCATCTAAACAGCCCGGATACTATCATCTGGGGGCGAGAAGGTCTGAGAAGAAGCTGCTCCACATGGCTCAAACTTCCAATCATGATTGGAAAAAGAGGTTCTTCTTCATATCTGGGGCATGGGAGAGCTCTGCCGAGGCGTCCCCTTCTGCCGACGGTCCGAGGGTCCCTAACAAATGGTCTAATCCCTCAATGAAAGCTAGGTCAGACCCCGGACTTAGCCTGGAGGAAAGGGATATTGTTGAGTATCTGAGGGGACGAGGGAGAGAGGGTGAGATCCCAAAGTTCGAAGATCTGATGACCCCCCGCTTCCTTAAAGAAGCTGGTCTGAGGGTCGGCCCTCTGACAGAACTATGTGAGTTATACTGAACATTTTCCCTTCTTTACTTATTTTTGAAGTGTTCTCTCTTTATCTTTGAACTTTTCTGACATGTCGTCGTCTTATCAGATCGTCCTGCAGGTACACCAGACTACCTCTGGGAAATGACTGCTCCAAGCCTACTTGCTGGTTTGTCGAAGAAAAAGGGGAAGGAGCCTCAGCAAGCTCCAAAGAAGACAAGGGCCCCAGGGCCGACGGTTGTTGAGCCGACCTCTGATAGCCACAAGAGGAAGGAGCCTGAGCCTCCTGTTGAGCATCGGCCTGATCCAAATACGAGGGCAAGGGTCGAAGCCTCTGAGGGTACGACCTCTTCGTCGAGCATGGGGGCCTTCTGGTCTCAGAATCTGTCCCATCTGAGGGCCGACCCCTCATCCCTTATTGCCAACTTGAGGGCGGCCAAGGCCTCGATGTTCTCTGCACCATCAGCCTCTGACTTCGAGTTCTTGGCAAAGATGCCTCCAGCTAAAGTGTACGACTTCGGTCTGCACTCCCTTGCTCAGGTATTGGTCTTGACCTTTAATTTCATTCTTTCATTAACTGTTCCCTCGGCCCCTCTTGACCTTTGTTCATTTTTTCTTGCAGTCCGTCTGTGCCCTCACCTCAGCCACCAAGTGGATGGCTGAGAACCAACAGAAATTCCATGAAGCTGAGAGGGCCATTCAACAAGAGGCTGACCTACGGACAGAGTTGGACACTGCTAGGGCCGAGCTGGAGAGCACAAGGACTGAGCATGCTAGAGTCCTTGATGAGCTGACGAAGCAACATGACGCCGATCTGCAGGCTAAGGACTTGTTGATCAAGGACAAGGACTTGTTGATCAAGGACAAGGACGAGGCTCTGATCAACCTGGAGGCCCAGCATAAGACTGATCTGGAAGCAGCCATCAAGAAAGCTGAGGCTGATGCTGTGGAGGCATACAAGACTTCAGATGAATTTCAAGGCTTCGGCCTTGAATATCTTGAAAGGGGGATTAGGACGGCCTGCCGATGGGTCGTCCTCAAATTTGGCGATGTGGTTTCCTCTGTTCGCCCTTCACTGGAGGGTGTTCAATTGGACGATCCCCTAATTGCCGAGGCCCTCAACCAGGTGGAGTCCCAAGTCCAGCTCGAAGGGGTCGGTACATCTGAAGATCATCCGGTGCTGGTAACAGAGGAGGCCATTCCCCTTGATGTTGAGGCTCTGCCTTCTGATATCATCTCTTAGGGTGGCCGTCTGTGGCCCATACCCTCCTTTTTGTGTTTTTGTTCTATGTATTGTAAAACACTTGATGCTTTATATTAATACCACCGTCTCTTCCTTTCACAACTGTCTCCCATAACTGCTGTCTTCCATATTTAATTCTGTTATGGTTTGTTCCTTGCTAATTTGCTTCTTCGTTGATGATGATGATACTAACCCTTCCCTCATCTTTTTGAGGACCAATGTGGGGTCGTCCCCTCATCAGGCCTCATTATAGCCGAGGGTTCAAATAATCAAATTAATGATTTTTAACGAAGTCTACCCTCGTCTTTTTTGAGAACAGTGGAGGGGTCGTCCCCTCCACTCGTCCTCATTATAGTCGAGGGTTCAACTTACCAAATTAATGGTTTTTAACAAAGTGTACCCTCGTCTTTATTGAGGACAGTGGTGGGGTCGTCCCCTCCACTGGCCCTCATTATAGCCGAGGGTTCAACTTACCAAATTAATGGTTTTTAACGAAGTCTACCCTCGTCTTTCTTGGGGACAGTGGTGGGGTCGTCCCCTCCACTGGTCCTCATTATAGCCGAGGGTTCAACTTACCAAATTAATGGATTTTAACAAAGTCTACCCTCGTCTTTCTTGGGGACAGTGGTGGGGTCGTCCCCTCCACTGGTCCTCATTATAGCCGAGGGTTCAACTTACCAAATTAATGGATTTTAACAAAGTCTACCCTCGTCTTTCTTGGGGACAGTGGTGGGGTCGTCCCCTCCACTGGTCCTCATTATAGCCGAGGGTTCAACTTACCAAATTAATGGATTTTAACAAAGTCTACCCTCGTCTTTCTTGGGGACAGTGGTGGGGTCGTCCCCTCCACTGGTCCTCATTATAGCCGAGGGTTCAACTTACCAAATTAATGGATTTTAACAAAGTCTACCCTCGTCTTTCTTGGGGACAGTGGTGGGGTCGTCCCCTCCACTGGTCCTCATTATAGCCGAGGGTTCAACTTACCAAATTAATGGATTTTAACAAAGTCTACCCTCGTCTTTCTTGGGGACAGTGGTGGGGTCGTCCCCTCCACTGGTCCTCATTATAGACGAGGGTTCAACTTACCAAATTAATGGATTTTAACAAAGTCTACCCTCGTCTTTCTTGGGGACAATGGTGGGGTTGTCCCCTCCACTGGTCCTCATTATAGCCGAGGGTTCAACTTACCAAATTAATGGATTTTAACAAAGTCTACCCTCGTCTTTCTTGGGGACAGTGGTGGGGTTGTCCCCTCCACTGGTCCTCATTATAGCCGAGGGTTCAACTTACCAAATTAATGGATTTTAACAAAGTCTACCCTCGTCTTTCTTGGGGATAGTGGTGGGGTCGTCCCCTCCACTGGTCCTCATTATAGCCGAGGGTTCAACTTACCAAATTAATGGGTTTTAACAGTCTACCCTCGTCTTTTTTGAGGACTGTGGTGGGGTCGTCCCCTCCACTGATCCTCATTATAGCCGAGGGTTCAACTTCTTTGCATGTATACTAGAACTGATAACCACTGGATGAGGGAAACACTGATACTTCTCATTAATCTTCAATGTGTTCTGTCGAAACAATGCTTATTACAACTATGGCTTATCAAGACCTTGCAACACTACTGGTAGTATTTTTTCAAATGATCTGCATTCCAGGGGTTTGAGAAAGGTTCCCCCTCCAGGTTTTCTATCCTGTAGGTCCCAGGGATGACTTCATCGATGACCCTATATGGGCCATGCCAATTAGGGTGAAGCTTGTTGGGCTTTTGCCAAGTCTTCTTGAGGACCAAGTCCCCCACTGCGATGGGCCTATGTTTCACCCTCTGATTGTAGAACCTTGCGGTCCTCTGTTGGTAGGAAGCCTGCCTTATCTCAGCATCCTCCCTTCTTTCCTCAATCAAGTCCAGGTCAAGTCTCCTCTCTTCTGTATTTCCCTGGGGGTCATACACTTGGACCCTATGAGTGGGAAACTCGACTTCGGTGGGGATGACTGCTTCTGATCCATAAGCTAACATGAATGGGGTCTCCCCAGTAGAGGTCCTTACTGTCGTCCTGTACGCCCACAACACTGCATATAACTCCTCGACCCATCTTCCTTTTGCCTCCTCAAGCCTCTTCTTAATCCCATCTAGGATTGTCCTATTCGTAACTTCGGTTTGCCCATTGGCCTGAGGTCGGCCTGGGGTGGAGAAAAATTGTTTGATACTTACCCTCTCACAGTACTTCTGCAGAGAGGCATTCTTGAAGTGGGTCCCGTTATCCGAGATGAGGGTGTTGGGTAGACCATATCTGCATATCACATTCTTCCAGATAAACTGGAAGGTCTTCTGCTCTGTAATCGTGGCCATCGGTTCGGCCTCTACCCACTTTGAAAAGTAGTTAATTGCTACGATGAGGAACCGATAGTTATTGACTGCCCTCGGTAAGGGTCCTACCAGGTTAATCCCCCACACTGCAAACGGCCATGGGGATGTAATGGAGGTGAGGGGCTGATGAGGTTGGTGAGGGATGGTAGCAAATCTTTGGCATTTATCACACTTTTTAACATATGCGGCAACATCTTTTCCTAAGGTCGGCCACCAGTAGCCCTGGGTGACCACCCTCTTCGCTAAGGATCTACCCCCAATGTGGCTTGAGCACGACCCTTCATGCACATCTTGCAGAATAGAAGGGACTTCTGAGGGATGCACACACCTAAGTAAGGGGAGTAGGAACCCCTTTTTGTACAGCGTGTCTCCGATGACAGTGAACTTTGCAGCCCTGTATCTCAGCTTCTTCCTTTCTTGGCTTGCTTCTGGCATCTCTCCCTCTTTAATGTATCTGATCAGAGGATCCATCCATGACGGTTCTTGAGAAACATTCATGCAAATGCCAAGTGTTCCCTCGACGTCTTCAATAGTTGGTCGAAGCAAGATTTCTACCGGGACTGTCCTCCTTATGTCTGTCCTAGTAGCTGAGGCCAACCTTGCAAGGGCGTTAGCACGGCCATTGTCGAGCCTAGGTATCCTCTTGAATTTCACTTCTTTAAAGTTTTTCAGCAATGACCTCACCTTCTCAAGATACCTAGCCATCCTCTCGTCCTTGGCCTCGTAGGCTCCTAGTATCTGATTCACCACCAGCTTTGAATCGCTGTGAACCAAAATTTTGCCGACACTAAGGGACTTAGCCAAGGAAAGTCCAGCTATCAAGGCCTCATACTCAGCCTCATTGTTGGAGGCTTTGAAATTGAACCTCAGGGCGTACTCGATGCCTGTGCCGTCGGGTGCTGACACTATCAATCCAGCTCCGCTCCCGCTTTCGCAAGAGGACCCGTCGACGAAGAGACTCCACACAGCACGTTCCTCTGAGAAATTTCCCTCGATGAGTGACCCTTGTCTAAAAAGGTATCTTCCCTCTTCGTTTTCAGTCGCTTTCTCTCTTGCGGTGCTCGTCTCAGCCCTATCTGCTGGTGTGTCTGCGGGTCTGTTTTCTGTATCCGTCTTCCCGAGGGTCTCACCCTCGGCCCCATCATCTTCCCAAGTGAACTCAGCCATGAAGTCTGCCAATGCCTGTCCCTTAATGGCTGTCTTAGGCTGATACACAATGTCGAAACCCCCAGCTCTATAGCCCAGGTCATTAGCCTTCCTGATTTTTCAGGCTTGTGTAGGACCTGCCTAAGAGGAGAGTCAGTAAGGATGACCATAGTATGGGACTGGAAGTACGGTTTCATCTTCCTTGAGGCATGGATCAAGGCATAGGCCAACTTCTCCATCCTCGGGTATCTCTGCTCTGCCCCCTGGAGTGCCTTGCTGTTGAAATATACGGGCTTTTGTATCCCGTCTTCGTCTCTTACGATTGCTGCACTGATAGCGGACTCTGAGACAGCAAGGTACACGTAAAGTCGTTCACCCTGCACGGGTCGTGACAGTAGCAAGGGAGACCCTAAGTATGATTTTAGCTCCCTGAAAGCCTCATCACACTCTTTACTCCACTCGAAGGCCTTCCTGAGGATCTTGAAGAATGGTAGACACCTGTCTGTAACCCTTGACACAAATCTGTTCAAGGCAGCCACTCTCCCTGTGAGCCTCTGAACGTCTTTAATGGACTTGGGGGTCTTCATCTCAATAAGGGCCTTTATCTTTTCAGGATTAGCCTCGATGCCTCTTTGATTGACAATGAACCCCAAGAACTTCCCCGCTCCGACCCCGAAGACACACTTGGCCGGATTGAGCTTCATATTGTATTTGTCCATTGTATTAAAGGTCCTTTCCAGGTCTGCCACATGATCCTCTGCCTTCAGACTCTTAGTCAGCATGTCATCTACGTAAACCTCCATAGACTTCCCAATTTGGTCTTCGAACATTTTGTTTACGAGGCGCTGGTACGTTGCCCCCGCATTTTTTAGGCCAAAGGGCATGACCCTATAACAGTATGTCCCCTTGTCAGTGATGAAGGCGGTCCTCTCCGAGTCCTCAGGGTTCATGAAAATCTGGTTATACCCTGAGTAGGCATCCATGAAACTCATGAGCTCATGGCCTGTGGTAGCGTCCACCATCTGGTCGATGCGGGGGAGAGGGAAGCTGTCTTTGGGACAATGCTTGTTGAGGTCTGTGAAGTCCACGCACATTATCCACTTGCCGTTGGCCTTTGGGACGATGACTGCATTGGACAGCCACTCAGGGTAGATGACCTCTCTGATAAATTCAGCGTCTTCTAATTTTTTAACCTCATCCCTGATGACCTCATACTTTTCTCTAGAGTAAATCCTCCTCTTCTGCTTTAACGGCTTCACTCCCTCTACCACATTGAGTTTGTGGCACATGATTTCAGGGTCGATCTCTGGCATATCTACATGACTCCACGCGAAGACGCTTTGCCTTCTCCTCAACAGTTTGATGAGGTCTTCCTTGATACTGGGCTTCAGAGATTTGCCAACTTGGACGGTTTTTCCCGGGTCATCCTCATCGAGGATGATGGGTTTTACCTCCTCAGCGGCCTCTCCTTTTTTGAGCTTCATCTCGTCCCTGGGGTCTAGGGTATCAATGTTGTAAGTGGCTGTAGCCCTCTTGTGTGCCTCCCTTTCTTCAGCGGAGTTGTAGTAGCACTCTCTCGCTGTCGTCTGGTCTCCCAGAACTTCCCCCACCCCATAAGGGGTAGGGAACTTAACCATCTGGTGGACTGTGGACGGCACAGCTTCAAACCCCTTGAGGGCCACACGTCCCAATATGATGTTGTATGCCGAAAACACATGCTCATCCAGCACAAAGAAACTGACCCTCTTGGTGAGCCATCTCGGCCATTCGTCCCCCATCCTGACATCAGCCTCATATATTCCTAGGGGGTGAACCTTCTCCCCACTGAACCCAATCAATGGATGATGGTATGGGACAAGTCTGGCACGACTGAGGCCCAAGGCCTTGAAGCATGGCCAAAACATCACATCTGCGGATGAGCCCCCATCCTCCAGGATCCTCGGCACTTCGCACCCGTGCACCCTGGTGGTGATGACTAGAGGGTCATCATGCGGGGCCAATAGGCCCTTGAAGTCCATTCTTGAAAATCCCACAATCAAAGTGTCCATATCAACCTTCTTCCTTTTTTCTGACTTGACCTCTAGGAAGGTTGAGTGCACCATCTTCGTCACTGCCTTAGCCTCAGCGACATGGGCCTTCCTGTCGGCGACCTCAGACCCTCCTCCTGCAAGTCCCCCGGAGATCATTCCCACCCCGAGCGAGATCATATTGAGCCTCTTGACAGGGCCTTGGTCGTCTCTCGGCGGGAGGTCAGGGTCGTCCTCATCATCAGAGGGGTCGTCCCCTCTTTTTTGAGGACCTTCTCTGCAGGCATCGACTCGCTTCTTTCTGGGGTCGTCCCCTCGGCCCCTCTTGAAGTCGGCTTTGTCGACGTACTTTCTGAGCTTCCCTTCCTTCAGCATCTTCTCAATCTCGTCTTTCAGGGCGAAGCATTTATCCGTCACGTGGCCGTGGTCTTGGTGAAATTCGCACCACAGGTTCTTATTTCTCTTGCCGGGGGCTGCCCTCAGCTTCTCAGGCCACTTCAGCGTCCGATCACTCTTTATCTCATTGAGGATCTGTTCACAGCTGACCGTCAGAGGGGTGTACCCCGCGAACTTATCATCCATGGTTCTCTTCTTCCCCTCTTTGTTCTTCTTGGGGTATTTACTCCCACTTTCACCTCCTCTTTCGTCCTCATATTTTGCAGCCATCGCCTCCTCGGCGTTCATCACCTTTCCTGCTGTTGACAACAGCTCGGCCATCGTCCTCGGAGGGTCTTCGGCAAGCTTCCATAATAGCTTCCCCTTTTGGAGCCCTCCAATCAGGGCTGTCATAGCTATGCTCTCCTCATAGTCTTCCACCTCCAGCTTCTCTTTATTGAATCTGGCTATGTAGTCTCTCAGAGTCTCATTCTTTCCCTGCTTAACATAGAGCAGGTGTGTGGTCTTCTTCTGTGGCCTCACCCCAAAGCAGAAATTATGGATGAACAGGTCTGCCAACTGCTTAAAGTTTCCAATGGAATTTTTTGGAAGAGACGTGTACCAGACATGCGCAGCCCCTTTCAAGGTACCAGAGAAGGCACGACATCTCATCTCATCTGAGATAGAGTATATGTCTGCCGCGGATTGATACATCTCCACGTGGTGGACAGGGTTGGTGCTCCCATCGTATCTTGGGGTGACCACAGGAGGCCTGAACTTTGATGGCGTGGGGAAGTTGACTATCTTTGCCACAAAGGGTGAGCCTATGGTGTATCCCCTCTGAAGAGGGTCCCGGCTCTTCAGTATGTCGCCAATCTTATCCTCTAACCGCTGGATTGAGTCATTCCAGGGCCTCACAGGGTCGGCCTGGCCGATGTTATCCCCTGCTGCCTCTCGGAGGTGGATGGAGGGCTCCGCTACGGCAGGCCTGTGTCGGCTGTTTACTTCCCTTTGGCCATCATCCCGTCTTTGGGGTCGGCCTTCTGCTGCCTCTTTCCTAGATCTCGCTGCGCTTCTTGACTTGGACAACTTGTCCCGCAGGTCATTCACTGGGCCCAGCCTCTCGAAGGCCGACCCCCTGCTCAGGCGGTCAAAAGCAGAGCCTCTTGGGCAATCATCAGGGTTTGGTCTCCCGCACTTCCCTCTACTGTCCTGGAGAGGTCGTACAGTATTGTTGGAGACCTCATACGGCTCCCAGCATTCTACTGGAGCCTCTTCCACCTCCAGATCGTCATACCTGTCCTCAGGGCAAGGGTTTCCTTGCCTCCCCAGGCGTAAACGCCGGGGGTCAGCAACATCCCTACGCCGCTGAGGGGGTGGCAGGTCTTTACGTGGTGCCTGGGGTGGTCCCCTGGCCTCATGCTGTCCTGGAGCTGCTGCCGGAGTAATCATCTCAGGTGAGACCCCTGGTGGTCTCAGTATGTTCTGACTTAGAGCTGTGAACTGCTCCTGCATCATCCGCTGGCTGGCTGCCAGAGACTTTAGGGCTGCTGCCACATCAGCCATCTCAGACTGAGGTGGTGGCTGGCTGGGACTGGGTCTTCCCCCCTCATCCGGCGGGGGAAGAGGTGGTGGTGGCATCTCATGTGCCATGTGCTTGAGCTATGGAAAGTTGAACTGAAGAAAATGCTGGTGAGCTTGGGAACCCTAGTGGGTCTCTTTCAATGGTGAAAC
Organism: Sambucus nigra; assembly: GCA_949130495.1. Classification (NCBI taxonomy): domain Eukaryota; kingdom Viridiplantae; phylum Streptophyta; class Magnoliopsida; order Dipsacales; family Adoxaceae; genus Sambucus; species Sambucus nigra. Next base: position 618,044,989 of record OX422209.1, read on the forward strand.
ACCTCCTCTCAGGGGAGTGTTGGTTCACCACCAGAGTTCCCAGTGAGGTCAAGCTGTACAAAGGAAGAGATGTCTTCTCGTTTCCCACAGACGGCGCCAAACTGATGATGCTAAGATTTAGCACCACCAGATAAGTGATAGTGAGCTCAAGCAGTAGCAGCCATGGCAGCCATGGAGATGTATAAGTGTATAAGTAGGTAGAAGGGGATGAGTATAAGAGGAAGTAAGACAATGATGTATAGTGGTTCAGCCAATTTGGCCTACATCCACTGTGAGTGTGTGATCCACTAAGTATGGGCACTAATGGCCTTGGATACAATGCACATCCCCCCTCTCTCTCTCTCTCTACTGTGTGTACAAGCAGAGTTTAGCTAGGGCTACAGTTAATGGATCGATCCCCTGTAGGGTTGTAGGTGACAAGTATATATAGGTCTTGGGGGGTGTAGTGTACCCCCCAAGTAAGCATGGTGCATGTGAATGATGATCTAACCAATCCCCTGTTGACACCTGTAGATGCCAAATGATGACATAATATTCCCTCACGTGAGGGTGTGATTCGGTTATAACGGTCTGCCACGTGTCATATGAGCCTGACGCGCACTGTTCCACGCGTGTCCCAAACCACGCGCTGTCATGATTTCACCCTCGGCCTATGAGCCGAGGCCGAGGGCAAAGTTTCTTCCGGTAATGAGTCTGGCTTGATTCTGGCCTCGTACTGTCGTACCCTCGTAGGGTCGTCCGGAGCCTGGGGAAGGGTCGGCCCCTCGTAGGGTCGTCTGGAGCCTGGTGGAGGGTCGGCCCCTCGTAGGGTCGTCTAGAACCTGGTGGAGGGTCGGCCCCTCGTAGGGTCGTCTGGACCTGGTGGTGGCCAGCTGGGGCCTGTATAAGGGTCGACCCATCGTAGGGTCGTCCGTATTGGAGGTAATCCTCATCCAGACTGAGGGTATAAACGGGTATATCAAACTGCATCACTCTTTTCATGAGAGATACCCGCAGTAACACCTAATCACCCACGTTAAGCTCCACAAATCCCCTATTCGCATCGGCGTAACTCTTCAACTTATCTTGAGTTACCCGAATACAACTCCTAATAAATTTGATATTCGTTGATATATCTTGTATCAAATTCGGTCTGAGTAACTTGTTGTCCCCCACCTCTAACCAATAAGAGGGCTAACGTTCAGGTCTCTCATATAAATCCTCAAATAGTATCATGCCAATAGTCACTGTTCTAAAAAACCCGCCTAGGCTCCGCCTAGGCACGCCTAGGCTTGAGACTTGGGAGAAATGCCCCGCCTTAAGATTTTGACGCCTTATGCTTGGTAAAACCCTTAAGGCGTACTTTTTCTCTAAAAACAACAATGCTTTAGTAAAACGATATCGCCTTTTAAAGATTTTTTTACAAACCGGACCATTATGTCATCCAAAATAATCAAATAGTATTTTTATTTGCAAATATTCAGACATATTTTTATGATATGTACAATTTTAGTATTTTAATAACCTTGTTATGGTTAAAAAATATTAAAAAGACCTAAACGCCTTTTCACGCCTTTTTACGCCAAGGCCCGCCTAAGCTTCTAAGGCTTAAGGCTTGGTCTGCACGCCTCGATCACCCCCCGCATTTTTTAGAACCTTGCCAATAGTGAATTGGTATGAGTTGTTGTACACAAGATCTACCAAAGGCAAATATATCTCCCAGCTTCCCTTAAAATACATGATACACATCCTCAGCATATCCTTTAACATCTATTTCACCCTTTCCGTCCGCCCATCAGTCTGGGGGTGATAAGGTGTGCTCAACCTCAACTCTATCCCCATCACCTCCTAAAAGCTCTGCCAAAATTAGGACACAAAGATTTTATTCGGATCTGAAATAATGTGGAGAGGTACCCCGTGAAATCTCACTATCTTTATTATAAACAACTCTGCATACTGTCCCTTGGTATAATCCACCCGAACTGATAAGAAATGGGCTACTTTAGTCAATCGATCCATAATAACCCAGATAAAATCGTGACCCCATTGTGATGTTGGTAACCCTATGATGAAGTCCATCGAAATACTCTCCTATTTTCACATCGAAATCTCTAACGGCTTAGAACCCAGAATGGTCTCTTATGATCAACCTTCATCATCGGATACAGGTGCACCCGAAGATAAACTTTGTTACTTTGTTATGTCTTGATTCGTCCCAGTCCACCAATACCGTTGTCTCATATCTTGGTACATCTTATCCCCTTCGGGATGTACCAAAAATTATGACCCATGTACCTCCTGCATAATTGCGTGTCATAGATCCTCTTTATCTGGAACGATTAACCTCCCATATAAGCATAAGACACCCCCATAACTGACTGAATAAGACTCCACTCCACTCCATAATAACTGATGAATCCTCTCATGATAATATGGATCCTCTGCCTGTGCCTTCAAAACCTTCAAAATGATCTCGAGTGTGACGGTTATCACTGCCAAGTATGCTCGGACTACCTCTTCTTCTTGATGAAGCTTTGCCCACTACACTTTCCACACTACTGCTAACTGCCCTTTTGGCATACGACTCAATGCATTTACCACTAGTTAGCCTTCACCAGATGATACTAGATGTCAAACTGGTAATCTTTCATGAACTTAAGCCACAAATATTGTCTCATATTCAGTTACTTCTGTGTGAAGAGATATTAAAGTGACTTGTGTCCGTGAACAATTAAAACTTCTCTCCCAGAAGATAGTTCCTCTAAATCCTTAAGTAAAAAACAACTACTACTAACTCCAAGTCGTGAGTGAGATTGTTCTTCTCATGGGATTAAGCTTGCGAGATGCATAAGATATGAAACATTCCTCCTGCTGTCAAACTCCCCCAAGTTCATTAAGGACACATCAATAAAAACAAGGTACTCCACTCCTCCCCTAGGCAATCTGAGTACTAGCGCTGAAGTCAACTTGTCCTTCAGCTTATCAAAAGCTTACTGAGAATGGTAATCCCATACAAACGGTAATCCCTTACGAGTTAAATCGTCAAGGGACCCATAATTTTTTAAAATCCTTTGATAAATCGACGGTAATACCCTATTAACCCCAGAAAACTATGCTCCTCCGTCGGTGTCATGGGCTGGCCCCACTCCCTCACTATTGATACCTTACTCTGATCTACAGAAATCCATCTCTCAGATGCATTGGGACCCAAGAACTCACAACTGATACCTTACTTGGATCCATATAAATCCCTCTCTCAGAGACAATATGACCCAATAATTGCACTTCTCATAATTGGAATCCACATTTCTTGAACTTGGCATGTGACTGGTGGTCCTGTAAAATATGAAGAATCGTACAAAGTGCTCTATGTGCTCGTCCTCTGTTCGAGAGTAACTCAAGATGTAATCTATCAACAAAATGACAAATTGATCTAAAAAATCCATGAACACCTTATTCATGAGATCCATGAAAATTGTTGCTGCATTAGTTAGCGCTAATGACATAACCCTGAACTCACAAGACACGTATCTCATCAAAGGCTGTCTTAGGGAATCCTCTTTGATACGTAACTGATGGTACTCCGACCTCAAATCAATCTTAGAGAAGTAGGTTTCTCCTCTCAGCGGATCAAATAAATCATCGATACGCAATAACGAATAATTATTCTGTATCGTGATCTTATTCAACTCCCGTAATCGATACACAACCATAAAGGCCCATCCTATTTTTTTCACAAATAGAACTGGGTCACCCTAAGGTGAATTACTCCTACAGATAAAACTCTACCTCAATAACTACTAAATCTGATCTCATAGCTCCCGCGTCTCTAAAGGAACCATATGATACGACGCTCGTGCTATCGGCCTAATGCCTAGTACTAAGTCGATCACAAACTCAATCTCCTGACTCGGCGATAACCCTAGTATCTCCCGAACACATCAACATAATCTCTAACAACGGGGATCAAATCCAACGAGGTGAATATACGCTCGAAAGTCTACTCCTTGATATAATACAAATGCATGATTGACTTTCCCTTTGGACGAGGCATCGCTATAAGAAACATGTACCGCTCTGGTATAGCGAACACGATAGTCCTACTGTAATAGTCCACCATCACTCTATACATCACTAGCCAGTCCATACCCAAAATAACATCATACTTATCCAAGTCTAACACGAGAAGATCCACTACTAAGTAAAACCTCCCCATGTCCACACCTGCCCCCTTGCAGATGGAATGAATGAGAGTCCCACCACCCAAAGGTGAATCCATAATCATAATAATATTCGTGGCTAAATCCACTAAACCCATCTCACGTGCAAATTTAGTGTTGACAATTAAATGTGATGCTCCCGTATCAAATAAAACCTCCCCACGTGCCCATGGATAAGAAATATACCCTCAATCGCTGGTGGCGCTAGCGGTAAAACAATACTTATAGATGATACACACACCCAAACTGTCCTTTCCCCTGCCTCTACGGAGGCGACAATGCTAGAACTATTAGTAGGACTGAAAGCTATTGCACCTGTTACCCCTGCTGGGCACCCTGCTCCTGAACCCTAGTCCTGTTTAGGCATGCACGCAGCATGTGGCCCTGCTCCTCACACATGAAGCATCTACCAGTAAAATCCACCTACCTTTAGCCATGCTAGCTTTAATGAGGTTGCCCCTACCTTTGCCCCTACTGGACCTGATATCCTCGGCCTTGTTAGTCACCTACCTAATTCCCTTGGCCCTGTTGGCCCTGAGGTGCGTGCTGCTGGCCCTGATGGCTTGCGTGAAGTTGTTATTACCCATCCTGAACTTCTTAGCAGAATCCCCTGCTGGGAACCTCGCTCATTCTGCCTCTACTACTGTTGTGGCGCCCCGCTGGCATCACTACCCCCATCTTACCCTGCTGGCTAGACTCTTTGGGTCTCTTTGCTCCTTTTAAGTGGAAGAGATGATCTTAACAGTGGATTAACGTGATATTTAGGACCTCGGTGTAGGTCCGTAATGTCGGGTTCCCCAACAAGTGCGGGATAATCTTGCATGTGAGTCCATAAGTAAACCTAAGGACCATCTTCTTATCTTTATTCATATCGTTTGGAACAATGTTTGACAGGCACGTGAATTCATCCTCATATTCGACCACAATCCGTCCCTTTTGCGAAAGGTTAAGGAATCTCCTCCTCACCTTTGTCTGAACTGCTGACGGAAAGAATTTGCAGTCGGAACACACCCATAACTCCTGGATAGTTATACTATCTCTTTCTTCTGCTGTGATGAACAATTCACACCACTGAAGTGCTGCTCCCAGTAGCTTAAAAGTAGTCGGTATCTACTTTTGAGTATCGTTGCACTCAACCATTTTAAGTGCCTGTCGATGTGTTTCTTCCATTGGCTAGCAACAACCACATTCGCACTCTACATGAACTCCGTCGGATGTCCCTTATAAAAGCCCTCTCTGACTCTTTCCCATACAGATGGCACTGGGTGAGCCTAAACAACTGGTGCCACTAGCTGCTGTGGTTGTGACTGGGGAAAATATTGTGCTAAGGCAGTCATCGTGACATTAACCGCCTATGAAATAATCGTGGAAACCTCTACTGCGATCACTATTCCCTGAGTGACCTTAGGATCTGGCTGAGCCTCCTTCCCTGCAGTCCACCTAACGGTATGAGTTGGTCATCCTCTCATATTGTTTGGCATCTTAAACCAAACCAAAATTATATGACATTCACTTCAATAATAAATAATAGCAGGAGAACATAAATGTGCAATAAGAAATAATAATGCAAGATATAGGGCTTTACATCAATAAAAACGGAACACTGACAATGTAATAAATTCGTACATATTATAATGACACAAAACCTGGCTCTGATACCAATTGTGACAACCCGCTTATTTTAATATTGGGTGGTCAAGCACATATCCTAAGGACACAAAAACCTGGCTCTGATACCAATTGTGACACCCGCTTATTTTAATACCGGGTGGTCAATCCTCTACTAAAATATAACATGAATCTTAGTATGGATCATCCTCAGCATCACCGTATGTAACACCCCGTATTTTTATGATATTAATTATTATTGTTGGATTAATTAAATTGAAAGGTGAGAAATTTATTTGTTAATTAATCAATCCGAGTTAAAATAATTATAAACTAGCGTGCCAAGGGTCAATACTTATTGATGAAAACTATTGAATATCACTGTGTGGATATGTAATATGGAATTATGAAATTTTATAAATTTTCGAGAATGAGAAATATGACAGTTTGGTATACGAAGTCAGGATGCGTGTGTGAGTCGTGTTGGAACTAATTTAATGATTTAAAGAAGTAAATTATTTTTAAGTAACCTGTATGGTCATCTTGAGTGCGCCATTGAGTCCGGAAGGGTCAAAATAGTCATGAAACTCTATTCGATTATTCTAATTGGACTTCGGAATATTTTTAGGCCTAACCGGCACCCCGTAGGGATATTTTTGTCCTTTAATTTTTGGAGAAACAATATGGAAGAAAATTAAAGAAAATAAATAAGCTAAACGTGGGGGAGAAAGGGTCTATCAGTTCCAAACCTACTCGAGAGAAAAGAGAGAGACACAGAGGAAGGAAGGAGTCTATAGGTATTGGTGCAAAACTCAAAGACTCACATAACAAATCCCACCAAAGCGTAGATCGAAAGACGAGGAACAGGTCTGCTAATTTCATCAATGGATCAAAACATCATAATCAAGGTAAGTGTTTATTGCTTGCTTTCTTTAGCAATAATTGTTTTCATGTTAGACTAGGTAATTACCCCATTAATATGAAGATGAATATTGGTGAAATTTTAGTAGAATTGATCTTAAATTAGGGTTGATTTGAATAAAGTTTGATTCCTTCATGTAGGTAGGATTATGTCCACGAAATTATAATAATTTTATGATTTAATCTGGGCTTAATTTGGAGTTTTGCATATAAATTTGAGAATTAGGGTTTTTGATATTTTAATTTGGGAATTTCGATTTTATTAATGATTAGTGATGATTTGATGATGATATATTGTTGGAAATCATATATAGATGTTAAGTAGTTGATGGGAATTGAATGATTGGTGTTTGGGCTGATTATTTTAGAGGTTTTAGGCTTAAAAATGGTGGAAAATGAAACTGTTAAGGGTGTAGAATGTAACAGGTCTGGTGGGGAAGAAGATAACTCAATCTCGTTCGAACGAGATTGAGCTTCGTTCGAACGAGAAATAATATCGCGAGATGTCGTTCGAACGACATCTTACCTGGTTCGAACGACAGGTCCAAAAATCTGAGAAATTTCCAGTTCAGTCCAATTCGAGTTACACAGCTATTTTGAGTAAGGAAAACTGTCAGTTGATGAATTTAGTATAGTGTAGAATTATTGGGAGGTAATTGTATAATGATACTTCAAATATTTGGAAAGGTGAGTTAACTTTGAAAATTCCAAGAGAGAGATTAATCGAAATAAATATCCTATACATAGTAATGAGAGAATAATACGTATGGATAGTATATGTTCTAGTTGGGTAAATACCTATTGATTTTAAATAGGATGTGTGTATGTCTATTATATGAATATTATTACTGTGTGTATAACATACCTACGCTGCTTGCTATCGGGAGGAGGTTTTGCACAGTGGACAGTCTTATCCTGGGTGACCCAATGGGGGGATACTTGACTTGTACCCAAAGCATATGAACTTCGATACGTGCTATCTGAGACGTAGGATAATTTCAACGGTTGAATGGGAGCATAGGTATGTGCGTGACTCATTTTCCTGGTGAGTATGCTCGTCTCTAATATTTGTGTTATGAGATTAATGGTTCGTGAAAGACGCCGAGCCAATTGTCCTTTTTGCAGTGAGCGATGTACCGGAACATAATAGCAGAGTATGCATTGCGCCAAGTGGTCTTAACCAAGGGGTGCATGGTTAATATATGTATGTATATAGGGATGTTGTGACTATGTATATATATATATATATATATATATATATATATATATATATATATATATATATATATATATATAGAGAGAGAGAGAGAGAGAGAGAGAGAGAGAGAGTCAGGTTCTAACATACCTCTTAGCAACATACCTAGCAACATACCTTTTTTTTTTTAAATAGTAAAAAAAATAATTTTGTGATGATATTTTTATATGGGTTCATGATAATTCAATTTACCCCGATAAAAAAAAATCATTTGAAAATAATGTTCTTTGCTATTTTTAAAAAATAGGTAAAAAAACTGTGAGTTTTTACCCTTTTAAAACTGCCATTTTTTTTACCTATTTTTTTAAAATATCAAAACACATTATTTTGATCTGAATATTTTTACAGGAGCGCATTGAAATATCATAAAACCATATAAAAATATTAACTCAAAATTATTTTTTTTACTATTTAAAAAAAATAGGTATGTTCATAGGTATGTTTAATGAGGAATGTTGGAGAGCCTAACTCTCTCTCTCTCTCTCTCTCTCTCTCTCTCTCTCTATCTATATATATATATATATGTGTGTGTGTGTGTGTGTGTGTGTGTGTTGGGGGGGGGGGGGCTTGTGATTATGTTTATTGTGTATAACTAGTAGACATGGTAATAATAATAATTGCTTTGCGCCAAGTGGTATTAACCAAGGGGTGCAGGTGTAGTATACATATATAGGGATGATGTGACTATATATATGAATAAACTTGGGAAAATTCTATTGTGTGAAATTAGTACATATAGTAATGGTGAGAAATAAAATAATCTTAGTGGGTAAAAGATTAACCGGTCGGATGGTGAATAATGATGTTTATTTATGAGGGATAAACTATTTCAATAACGTATTGTATGGGAGATACGGATATACCACTAGTGACGTAGATAATGGTATGGTGACTTCGAACTAGTTAGGTTGGGTAGCATAACTAATGGGTTTAAAAACATCCCGTTTAAGGGAGAAAACACAAAAAAGTCACCAAACGGTCTCGTAAGAGGCACGAACACCTCACATGGGACCAATGTAACTTGTAGTAATTGACCGCGTAGTCACCGAACTCCCAGTTTGAGATAATGACGAAAATTTACAAATCTCTAGACTTAGGCTTTAAAACATGTCGTTTGAGGGCGAAAACATAAAATAGCCACCATACGGCTCGGTAAGAGGCACTAACACCTTGCACAAGACCAATGTAACTCGTAGAAAGTGGTCGCGTAGTCATGAGACTCCCTATTTAAAAATATGGATATAATTTACAAATACTTAGAATTAGGGTTAGAAACATGCTGCTAAAGGGTGAAATGCAAAACAACCGCTAAACGACCCCGTAAACCGCACGGGATCAATATAACTTGTAGAAACTGACTGCGTAGTCACAGTATTCTTGAGTTGAGAATATGACTATAATTTGCAAATATTTTGACTTACGCTTAAAAAGATGCCGTTAAAAAGGAAAAATGCAAAATAGCAACCAAATAGGCCCCATAAGAGGCACGAACACCTCACACATGATCAATGTAATTCGTAAGAACTTAGCACGTAGTCACGGGACACCAGGTTTGAGAATATGATGATATTTTGCAAGTATTTAGAATTAGCCTTAAAAAATACCATTAAAGGGAGAAAATGCAAAAGAACCACCAAACGGCCACGTAATAGGCATGAACACCTTGTACAAGACTAATGAAACTCGTAGGAACTCACCGCATAGTTACGAGATTATTGATCGGATTGCAAATTCCAATACTCAGACTTAAAAACATGTTGTTAAAGGGAAAAAATGTAAAATAACTACGTAATGGCTCCGTAGGAGGCACGAGCACATCGCACGGGACAATGTAACTCGTAGGAACTGATCGCGTCGTCACGGGACTCCCAATTTATGAATATGATTATAATTCTAAAATACATAGACTTAGGATTAAAAACATGCCATTAAATGGCAAAAATGAAAAACAACCATCAAACGACACTGTAAGAGGAATGGACACCTTCAACGGGAATATTGTAACTCGTAGGAACAGATCACGTAGTTACGAGACTCCGAGTTTGAGAATATGATGAAAATTTTTAAATCTCTAGGCTTAGGCTTAAAAATATGTTGTCAAAGGGAGAAAACAAAAAACAACCACCAAACACCCCCGTTAGAGGCACGAACACCTTGCACGGAACTAATGTAACTAGTATGAACTGCCCACATAGTCACGAGACTCCCGATTTGAGAATATGATGAAAGTTTGCAAATATCTTAGACTTAAAACCATGTCGTTAAGGGAAAAAATGTAAAATAATCACGAAATGACCCCATAAAAGGCAGGAACACCTCGCACGGGACCAATGTAACTCGTAAGAATTGATCACATAGTCACGGGACTCCGAGTTTGAGAATATGATGAAAATTTGCAAATGTATAAAATTAGGCTTAAACACATGTCGTTAAATGGCGAAAATGCAATACAACTACCAAACGGCCCCGTAAGAGTCACGAACATCTCCTACGGAACCAACGTAACTCGTGGGACCTAATCGCCTAGTCATGAGACTCCCAGTTTGAGAGTATGACTATAATTTGTAAATATCTAGACTTGCGCTAAAAAAACATGTCGTTAAAGGATGAAAATGAAGACACAACCACAAATGGTCCTTTAAGAGGAATAAACACCTCGCATGGGATCAACGCAACTTGTAAAAATTGACCACGTAGTCTCGGGGTCTCGGTTTGATAGTATGATAAAAATTTGAAAATATCTAGACTTATTCTTTAAAATAGGCCATTAATCGGCGTAAATAAAAAACTGCCACCAAACGTCCTCCTAAGAGGCACAAACACCTCACACGGGACCAATGTAGCTCGTAGGGACTGACCGCCTACTCACAGGACTCCCAGTTTTAGAATGTGATGATAATTTGAAAATATTTAGACTTAGACTTAAAAATATGTTGTTGAAGGGTGAAAATGCAAACACCCACCAAATGGCCTCGTTAGATGCCCGAATACTTTGCACGAGATCAATGTAACTTTCGTAACTAACGCTTAGTCACGACATTCCCGATTTGAGAATATGACAAAAATTCTCAAATCTCGAGACTTAAAAACATATCAATAAAGGGTGCAAATGAAAAAAACCACCAAATATCCCCGTAAAAGGCACGAACACCTTGCATGGGACCAATGTAACTCGCAGTAATTGATTGCCTAGTCACAGGACTCTCGGTGTGAGAATATGACAAAAACTTACAAATTCTAGACTTAGGCTTAAAAACACGTCGTTGGAGGGCGAAAATGCAAAATAACCACGAAATGGACTGGAAAGAGGCACGAACATGTTGCACGGGACCAATATAACTCGTATGAACTGACTGCGTAGTCACGGGACTCCCGAGTTGAGAATATGAATATAATTTACAAATATTTAGATTTAAGCCTAAAAACATGTCGTTAAAAAGGGAAAACGCAAAATAGCCACAAAATAGGCCCCCGTAAGATACACAAAGATCTTGCATAGGAACACTGTAACTCGTAAGAACTTACCACGTAGTCACAGGACACTTGGTTTGAAACTATGATGAGAATTTGCAAATATATTGAGTAAGGCGTAAGAACATGCTGTTAAAGGGAAAAAATGCAAAACAGGCACCAAACGACCCCAGAACATGCGTAAACATCTCACTAGGGACCAATGTAATTCGTAGGAACTGATAGGTAATCAAGGGACTCCCAATTTTAGAATATGATAAAAAAAATTAAAATTTTTAGACTTCGGCTTAAAAACATGCCATTAAAGGGCGAAAATAAAAAACAGCCACCAATAGGCCCTGTAAGAGGCACGAACACCTCGCACGAGGCCATGTAATTCGTAGAAACTGACCATGTAGTAACGAGACTCCGAATTTGAGAATATAATGAAAAAATAAAAATATTTAGACTTAGGCTTAAAAATATGTTGTTAAAGGTAAAAATGCAAACCACCAAGCAAACGGTCCCCTAAAAGTCACGAAAACCTCGCACTAGACCAATACAACTCATAGGAACTGACCGCGTAGTCACAGGATTCTCAGTTTGAGAATATGACTATAATTTACAAATATTTAGGCTTAGGCTTAAAATTTTACCGTTAAATGGTGAAAAATGCAAAATAGCCATCAAACAGCCCTATAAAAGGCATGAACACCTCGCACGGGACCGATGTAACTCGTAAGAACTAACCGCATAATGATGGGACTCTTGGTTTGAGAATATGATGAAAATTTATAAATCTCTAGACTATGACTTAAAAACATGCCATAAAAGTGGAAAAATGCAAAACAACCATCAAACGGCCCCATATGAGCACAAACACCTTGCACGTGACCAATGTAACTCGTAGGAATTGACCGCGTTATCACGACACTCATGCAAATATTTAGACTTAGGCTAAAAAACATGATGCTAAAGGGTGAAAGTGCAAAATAACAACAAATGACCCGTGACAGGCACGAACACGACGCACGGGACCAACGTAACTCGTAAGTACTGACCGTATAGTCACAGAAATTTTAGTTAGCGAATATGACTATAATTTCTAAATATTTAGACTTAGGCTTAAAAATATATCATTAAAGGGGAAAAACATAACCAAACTACCATGTAGAGGAACGAACACCTCGTAAACGGACTAATATAACTTGTAGAAGCTGACCGCATAGTCACGTGACTCCCGGTTCAAGAATATGATGGTAATTTTTAAATCTTTTGAATTAGGCTTAAAAACATGCCATTAATGGGCAAAAATGCAAAGTAACCACCAAACGGCATCGTAAAAGGAACGAACACATCACACGGGACTAATGTAACTCGTAGGAACTGACTGCTTAGTCACGGGACTCACGATTTGATAACATGACTATAGTATGCAAATTTAAAATTATGATTAAAACATGTCGTTAAAGGGAAAAAATACAAAATAACCACCAAACGGTCCCATAAGCGGTATGGACACCTCACACGGGACCAATATAACTCGTAGGAACTGGCCGCATAGTCCAAGGACGGTTGGGTTAAGAATACGATGAAAATTTGATAATATTTGTACTTAGGCTTAAAAACATGTCGATAAAGGGAGGAAATACGAAATAGCCACCAAATGACTCCGTGAGAGGCACAAACACCTCGCGCGGAACCAATGTAACTCATAGGAACTAACCACATAGTCATGAGACTCCCGATTTGATCATATGATGAAAATTTTAAAATCCCTACGCTTAGGATTTAAAACATGTCTTTAAAGGGTGAATGCAGAAAATAACAACCAAACGGCGCCGTTAGAGGCACGAAACCATGCACATGACCAATGTAACTTGTAAAAATTGACTGCATAGTCACGGGACTCCCGATTTAATAATGTGATTAAAATTTGATAGTCTATAGTCTGAGGCTTAAAAGGACGTCGTTAAAGGGAGAAAATGGAAAATAATGACCAAACGACCCCGTTATAGGCACGAACACTTCACACGGGACTAATATAACTCGTACGAACTAACCACGTAGTCACGAGACTCCTAGTTTGAAGAAATAATGTAAATTTGCAAATATCTAAACCTGCGATAAAAACATGCCGTTAAAGGGAAAAAGTGCAAAACAACCACCAAACGACCCCGTAAGAGGCACGATTACCTCGCACGAGACTAATATAACTCATAGGAACTGACAACGTAGTTACGGGACTCCCAATTTGAGAATATGATGAAAAATTGAAAATCTCAATACTTGTTTTTAAAACATGCCATTATAGGGCGAAAATGAAAAACCGCCACCAAACGGCCCCATAAGGGCACAAACACCGCGCATGGGACCAATGTGACTCTTAGGTATTAACCGTGTAGTAAAGGGACTCCCAGTTAGAGAATAAGACTATAATTTGCAAATATTTAGACTCGGGCTTAAAAGCATGCGTTAAAGAGTGAAAATAAGGAACAACCAGCAAACAACCCATAAGAGGCACTAATATCTTGCGAAGGACTAAAGTAACTCGTAGGAATTGATCATGTAGTCACGGGACTCCCGATTTGAGAATGTGATAAAAGTTTACAAATATTTAGACTTAGGCCTACAAACATGACATTTAAGGGCAAAAATACAAAACATCCATAAAATGGCCTGTTAGAGGCATGAACACCTCACACTTGTCCAATATTACTTATAGGAACTAACTGCCTAGTCACGAGACTCTCGATTTAAGAATATGACTATAATTTGTAAATATTTAGACATAGGCTTAAAAACATGCCATTAAAGGATGAAAATGCAAATCAGCCACCAAACTGGCCTGTAAGTGGTGCGAACACCTCGCACGGGACGAATTTATCTCGTAGGATCATACCGCACAGTCATGGAACTCTCGATTTGATAATATGGTGAAAATTTTCAAATATTTAGCGTTAAGCTTAAAAACATGTCGTTAAATGGCAAAAATGTAAAATAACCACAAAACGGCCCCGTAAGAGGCATGAACACCTCGCACAAGACCAATGTAACTTGTCGGAACTGACCGCGTAGTCACAGGACTCCAAATTTAAGAATATTATCAAAATTTGCAAATCTTTAGACTTAAGCTTAAAAACATGTAGTTAAAGTACGAAAATGCAAAACAACCATGAAATGACCTCGTAAGAGGCATGAACACCTCATACAGGACTATTATAACTCGTATGAGCTAGTTGCATAGTCACGAGACTCCCGATTTAAGAATATGACTACAATTTGCAAATACTTTGACTTAGACTTAAAAATATGTCGTTAAAGGGAAAAAAACAACAACAATCACCAAACAACCCCGTAAGAGGCACAAACACCTCATACGGAACTAATAAAACTCGTAGGAACTGACCTCATGGTCATGAGACTACCGGTTTGAGAGTAACATAAAAATTTGCAAATCTCTAGACTTAGTCTTTAAAACATGCCGTTAAAGGGCAAAATGCAAAACAACCACCCAATAACCCTGTAATGAGCACATATACCTCACACGGGACCAATGTCACTCGTAGGGACTGATTATGTAGTCACGGGACTCTCGCTTTGATAATATGATCATAATTTGTTAATATTTTAACTTACGATTTAAAATATGTCGTAAAAGGGCAAAAATGCAAAATAGCCACCAAACGGTCCCATAAGAGGCACTAACACCTCGCATAGGATCAATGTAACTCATAGGAATTGATCGCGTAGTCACGGGACTACCGATTTGAGAATATGATGAAAATTTGTAAATATTTATACTTAGGCTTAAAAACATGCCATTAAACGGCCAAATGTAAAACAGCCACCAAACGACCCCATGAGAGGCGCAAACACCTCACACGGGACCAATGTAACTCGTAGGAACTGACCACATAGTCAAATGACTCCCGATTTTATAATATGATGAAAATTAGCAAATCCATAGGTTAGGCTTAAAAACATGTCGTTAAAGGGCGAAAATGAAAAACAACAGCCAAACAGCCCCGTGAGAGGCATGGACACCTCACACGGGACAAATGTAATTTGCAGGAATGTATCGCATAGTCACAGGAATCCCAATTTGAGAATTTGATAAAAAATTGCATATCTCTATACTTAGGCATAAAAACATTCCGTAAAAGGGAGAAATCATAAAATAACCACCAAACGACCCCGTAAGAGGCACAAGCACATCGCACGGGATAAATGTAAATCCTAGGAACTGATTGCGTAGTCACCATAATCCCGGTTCATAAATATGACTGTAATTTGAAAATACTAGACTTAGGCTTAAAAACATGCCATTAAAAGGCGAACATGCAAGACTACCACCAAACGTCCACGTAAGAGGCACGAACACCTCGCATGGGACCAATGTAACTCATAGAACTGACCGTGTAGTCACGAGACTCTCGGTTTGAGAATATGACGATAATTTGTAAGTATTTAGACTTTCGCTTAAAACATGCCGTTAAAGAGCGAAAATGCAAAACAACCACCAAACGACCTCTTAAAAGGCATAAATGCCTCGCACAAAAATAATATCACTCTTAGGCACTGATCGCATAGTCACAGGACACCTGGTTTGAGAATATGATGAAAATTTGCAAATATCTAGACCGTGGCTTAAAAACATGTTGATAAAGGGCGAAAATGCAAAAAATAATCGCTAAACGACCTCATGAGAGGCATGAACATCTCGCATGGGACCAACATAACTGGTAGGAATTGATAGCGTAGTCACGAGACTCCCGGATTGAGAATATGATAAAAAATTTCAAATTCAAAAGACTTAGGCTTAAAAACTTATTGTCAAAAGACAAAAATTCAAAACATCCACCCAACGGACCCATAAGAGGCACGAACACCTCACACGGGACCAATATAACTCGTAGGAACTGACCACGTAGTCACAGGACTCCTGGTATGATAATATGAAGATAATTTTTATATTTTTAGACTTAGGCTTAAAAACATTTCGCTAAAGGGAAAAAATGTAAAACGGGCACCAAACGACACCATAAGAGACTAGAAAACCTCGCATGGGACCAATGTAACTCGTAGGAACTGACCGTGTAGTCACGAAACTTTCGATTTCAGAATATGACTATAATATGAAAATCCCAAGACTTAGGTTTTAAACATGTCGTTGAAGGGCAAAAAAGCAAGATAACCACCAAACGACCTCGTAAGAGGCATGAATAACTTGCACGGGACCAATGTAACCCATAAGAACTGAGCGCATAGTCATGAGATTCTGGTTTGAGAAAATGACTATAATTTGCAAAAATTTAAATTTATGCTTAAAAAC
Source organism: Sambucus nigra (assembly GCA_949130495.1). NCBI lineage: Eukaryota > Viridiplantae > Streptophyta > Magnoliopsida > Dipsacales > Adoxaceae > Sambucus > Sambucus nigra. The sequence continues at coordinate 618,061,757 of OX422209.1, forward strand.
ATGCCGTTAAAGGGTGAAAATGCAAAACAGCCACGAAACGACCCCATAAGAGGCACGAACACCTCACAGGGGATCAATGTAACTCGTGTAATCACAGGACTCAAAGTTTGAGAATGTGACAAAAATTTATAAAAAGATCTAGACATAGGCTTAAAAATATGTCGTTAAAGGGTGAAAATGAAAATAGCCATCAAACGGTCCCATTGGAGGCACGAACACCTCGAACGAGACCAATGTAACTCGTATGAAATGACCGTGTAGTAACAGGACTCCTAATTTGAGAATATGATGACATTTTATAAATTTTCAGGCTTAGGTTTAAAAACATGATGTCAAAGGGCGATAATGCAAAACAACCACCAAATAACCCCGTAAGAGGCACGAACACCTTTCACGGGACCAATATAAATCACTGGAACTGACCTTGTAGTCACGAAACTCCCGATTTGAAAATATGATGATAATTTTCAAATGTTAGACATACACTTAAAAATATGCTTTTAAAGGGAAAAAATGTAAAACACCCACCAAACAACCTCGTGAGAGGCATGGACACCTCCTACGGGACCAATGTAACTCGTAGGACTGATTGCGTAGTCACGGGACTCTAGGTTTGAGAATATGATAAAAAATTACAGATATTTAGACTTTGGCTTGAAACATGCTGTTGAAGGACAAAGATGAAAAATAATCACCAAACGACCACGTAAGAGGCACGAACAACTCGTACAGGACCAATACAACACCTTAGAAACTAAACACGTATTCATGAGACTCCTGGTTTGAGAATATGACAAAAAATTTCAAATCTCTATACTTAGGCTTAAAAACATGTCGTTAATGGGTGAAAATGAAAAACTGACGCCAAGCAGCAACGTGAGAGGCTAGAACACCTCGTTCGGGACCAATCTAACTCGTTGGAATAGACAATGTAGTCACATAACTCTCAATTTGAGAATATGATGAAAATATTCAAATCTATAGACTTGGACTTAAAAATAAGACGTTAAGGGTAAAAATGCAAAATAGCCATGAAACGTCCCCATTAGAGGCACAAACACCTCGCATAGGACCAATGTAACTCATAGGAACTGACCGCGTAGTCTTTAAACTCCTGATTTGAGAATATGATGATAATTTGCAAAATCTTAAGACTTAGGCTTAAAAACATGCCGTTAAAGGGAAAAAATGCAAAATAATCGCCAAATGACCCCGTGAGAGGCACAAACACCTCACACGGGGTCAATTTTAATTGTACAAACTTACAGCATAGCCACGTGACTCCTTATTTGAGAATATAATGAAAATGTTCAAATCTCGAGACTTAGGCTTAAAAGCATGCCGTTAAAGGGCGAAAATAAAAAACAACCACTAAACGGCCCAGTAAGATGCATGAACACCTGGTACGGAACCAATGTAACTAGTAAGAACTGATAATGTATTCACGAGACACCTGATTTAAAAATTTTACTATAATTTTCAAATATTTAGACTTAGGTTTAAAACATGTCATTAAAGGGAGAAAATGCAAAACATCCAATAAAATGGCCCAAAGAGGCACGAGCCCATTGTGCAGGATCAGTGTAAGTCATAGGTTCTAACCGCGTAGTTACAGGACTTCAGGTTTGAGAATATGATAAAAAATTGCAAATCTCAAGACTTAGGCTTAAAAATATGCCATTAAAGGCCAAAAATGCGAAACAACCACCAAACGGCCCCGTAGGAGGCATACAAACCTCACATGAGACCAATATAGCTCGTAAGAACTGATCGCATAGTCATGGGACTCCCGATTTGAGAATATAACTATAATTTTCAAACCTTTAGACAAGATTAAAAGCATGTTGTGGAAGGGAAGAAATGCAAAAAAGCCACTAAACAACCCCATAAAAGGCCATAACACTTTGCACGAAACAATGTAACTCGTAAGAATGATCGCGTAGTCTCAGGAATCTCGGTTTAATAATATGATCATAATTTACAAATACTTAGACTTAGACTTAAAAACATGCCATTAAAGGGCAAAAATGCAAAACAACCAGGAAACGACCCCGCAAAAGGCATAAACACCTCACACGGGTCCAATGTAACTTATAAGGACTGATTGTGTAGTCACGAGAGTCCCGAATTAAGACTATGACCATAATTTGCAAATATTTAGACTTATGCATTAAAAAACGCCATTAAAGGGTTAAATGCAAAATAACTACCAAGCGGGCCGTAAAAGGCATGGACACCTCGCATGGGATCAATATTACCCGTTGGAACTGATCGCATAGTCACGGGACAAATTGTTTAAGAATATGATAAAAATTTGCAAATATTTATACTTAGGCTTAAAAACATGTCATTAAAGGGAAAATATATAATGCAACCCCAAAATGGCCCCAGGAGAGGCAAGAAAACCTCACGCAGGACCAATGTAACTCGTAGGAACTGACTGCGTAGTAATGGGACTCAAAGATTTGTGAATATGATGAAAAATTTCAAATCCTAGATTAGGCCAAAAAACATGCCGTTAAAGGGAGAAAATGGAAAACAACCACCAAACGGTATCGTAAGAGGCACGAACATCTCGCACGGGATCAATGTAACTCGTAAACACTGACCACATAGTCACCGGACTCCTAATTTGAGAATATGATGAAAATTTACAAATCCCGATACTTAGCCTTAAAACATTCTATAGAAGGGAAAAACACAAAACATCCACCAAACGGTCCCGTGAGAGGCATATCGCACATCGCACGAGTCCAATGTAAATTGTAGGAATTGATTGCATAGTCAAGGCACTCCTAGTTTATGAATATGACCATAATTTGCAAATACTTAAACTTAGGCTTAAAACATACCGTTAAAGTAGGAAAATGCAAAACAACCACCAAACATTCCCGTAAGAGGCACAACACCTCCCGCAGAACCAATGTCACTCGCAAAAACTGACCACGTAGTCACGAGACACACGGTTTGATAATATTAAGATAATTTGTAAATATTTAGATCTAGGCTTAAAAACATGACCATAAATGATGAAAAAACAAAACATCCACCAAACGACCCTTTGAAAGGCACGAGCACATCGCACGGGACCAGGGTAACTCGTAGTAACTAACCGTGTAGTCCCGGGACTCCCAGTTTGAGAAGTGATGAAAAATTATAAATCCCAAGACTTGGGCTTAAAACATGCCTTTTTAGGGTAAAAATGCAAAACGACCACTAAACGGTTTGGTAAGAGGCACGGACACCTCGTACGAGACCAATGTTACTTGTAGGAACTGACCGCATAATAAGAGGACTCTCATTATGAGAATATGACTACAATTTGCAAATATTAAGACTTAGGATTAAAAATATGTCACTAAAGGGCGAAAGTGCAAAACAACCACCAAATGGCCCTGTAAGAGGCACGGACACCTTGTGTGGGATCAATGTAATACGTAGTAACTGACTGCATAGTCATGAAAATTACGGTTATAGAATATGACTATAATTTACAAATATTTAGACTTACGCTTAAAAATATGCCGTTAAAGGGTGAAAACGTAAAACAACCACCAAATGGCACCGTGAGAGGCCAAACACCTTGCATGGGACTAATGTAACTCGTCGAAACTGACCATGTAGTCACAGAACTCCTAATTTAAGAATATGATGAAAATTTTCAAATCACTAGGATTCAACTTAAAAACATGTTATTAAAGTGAGAAAATAAAAAACAACCACCAAACGATGTTGTATGAGGCACGAACACCTCGAATGGGATGATTGTATCTCGTGAGAATTGACTGTGTAGTCACGAGACACCTAAACTGAGAATATGATTAAAATGAGAAAATCTCCAGGATTAGGCTTAAAAGTATGCCGTTAAAGGAAGAAAACAAAAAATAACCACCAAACAGTCCAAGAAGAGGCACAAACACCCCTCACAGGATCAATGCAGCTCGTAGAAACTGACCACGTAGTCATGGAAATCATGATTTAAGATTATTATGAATATTTGCAAATCTCTAGGCCTAGGCTTAAAAGCATGCCTTTAAAGGGCGAAAGTGCAAAACATCCACCAAACGGCCCTGCAAGAGGCATGGACACCTCGCACTGGACCAATGTAACTCGTAGGAACTGACAACGTAGTCATAGGACTCTCAATTTGAGAATATGATGAAAATAAGAAAATCCCAAGACTTGGGGCTGCAAAACATGCCGTTAGAGGCTAAAAATGCAAAAGAACTACCAAACGGCCCCATAAGAAGTGTAGACACCTCGTACTATACCAGTGCAACTTGTTGGAAGTGACCGCATAGTAAAGGACTCCTGGTTTGAGAATATGATCCCAAATTTCTAGAATTAGGCTTAAAAACATGTCATTAATGGGAGAAAATGAAAAACAACCACTAAGCATCCCCGTTAAAGGCACGAACACCTCGCACGGGACCAATGTAACTCATAGGTACTAATTGCATATTTATGGGACTCTGGTTTGAGAATATGACTGTAATTTACAAATATTTAGACTTACACTTAAAAACGTGTCGTTAAAAGGAGAAAATGAAAAATAATAACCAAAAGGCCATGTATGAGACATGTACACCTCACACGAGACAAATTTAACTCGTAAGACTAACCGCGTAGTCATGGGACTCCCGTTTTCATAATATAATGAAAATGAGCAAATCTCTAGGCTTAGTCTTAAAAACATACCATTAAAGGGAAAAAATGGAAAAGATCACCAAATAGTCCCGTAAAAGGCACAAACACCTTGCACGAAATCAATGTAACTCGTAGGAATGGACCGTATAGTCAATCATTTTCTGGTTTGAGAATACGATGCAAATTTGTAAATATCTAGACCTAGGCTTAAAAACATGTTGTTAAAGGGAGAACATGCATAACAAACATCAAACAACCCTCTCAAGAGGCACGGACATCTCGCACAGGACCAATGTAACTCGTAGTAATTGACCGCGTAGTCACGGGGCTCCTGTTTGAGAATATGGAAAAAAATATTAAATTTCAAGACTTGGGCTTTAAAACATGTCGTTATCGGCTGAAAATATAAAATCGTCACGAAACGACAATATAAGAGGCTCGAACACCACGCACGGGATAATATAATTCATTGGAACTGACCAAATTGAAACGGGCCTCTCGGTTTGAGAATATGACTTTAATTTTCAAATATTTAGACTTGGGCTTAAAAATATGCCGTTAAAGGGTGAAAATGAAAAACAAAAATCAAACAGCCCCGAAAGAGGCATGAACAACTCCACGGGACCAATGCAACGTGTAGGACTTGATCGCATAGTCACAGGACTACCGATTTGACTATAATTTAGAATTATTTAGAATTATGCCTAAAAACATGCTGTTGAAGGGTGAAAATGCAAAAAAGCCACCAAACGGCCTATAAGAGGCACAAACACCTCGCACGAGACCAATATGAAACTGATGGAATACTCACGGGACTCCCGATTTGAGAATATGATTATAATTTAGAAATTTCTAGACTTAGGCTTAAAAACATTTCGTTAATAGGATAAAATGAAAAATAACCACCAAACAACCCTTTAAAAGCAGGAACACGTCCACGGGACCAATGTAACTCGTAGGAACTAAATACGGTGTTACGGGACTCCGGTTGGAGAATATGACTATAATTTGAAAATATTTAGTCTTACAGTTAAAAACATGTCGTTAATGGGCGAAAATACAAACTAACCATGAAAGGGCCCCGTTAGAAGCACGAACACCTTGTACAGGACCAATTTAATTCGTAGGAAATGACCACGTAGTCAGGGGACTCTAGGTTTCATAATCTGATTAGAATTATCAAATATGTAGGCTTAGGCTTAAAAATATGCCATTAAAGGGATACGACAGAAAACAACCACCAAATGGTGCCGTAAATAGCACGAACACCTCGTATGGGACCAATGTAACTCGTTCGTCACGAGACTGTCGGTTTGAGAATACGATGAAAATTTGCAAACCTCTAGACCCAGACTTGAAAATATACCGTTAAATGGCAAAAATGCATAACAACCACCAAACGGCCCTATAAGAGGCATATACACCTCGCACGGAACCAATTTAACTCATAGGAACTGATCGCATAGTCAAGGGACTCCTACTTTGAGAATATGATGAAAATTAGCAAATCTCAAAACTTAGGATTTTAAACATGTTGTTAAGGGGAGAAAATGCAAAACAGCCACCAAATAATCTTTTAAGAGGCACGAAAACCATGCTCGGGAGGCATGAATACCTCACATGGGATCAATGTAGTGCGTAGGAACTGACTGTGTAGTCACGGGACTCTCGGTTTGGGAATATGACTACAATTTGCAATTATTTAAACTTAGACTTAAAAACATGCTCTTAAAGGGCGAAAATACAAAAAACACACCAAACGGCCCCATAAGAGGCACGAACACCTCGCACGGGACAAATGTGACTCGTAGGAACTGATCCCATAGTCACGAGACTCTCCGTTTGAGAATATGATGGAAATTTACAAAATCACAAGACTTAGGCTTAAAAATATGCCGTTCAACGACGAAAATTCAAAACATCAAGCAAACAGCCCCATAAGAGGCGCAGACACTTTGCACGGGACAAATGTAACTCATTGGAACAAATTGCGTATTCACGGGACTCCTGGTTTGAGAATCTGATGATAACTTAGGATTAAAAACATATCGTTAAAGGGCGAAAATACAAAACAACCAAGAAACGACACTGTAAGAGGCAAGAACACCTCGCACGGGACCAAATTAATTCATAGGAGTTGTCCTTGTAGTCATGGAACTTTCGATTTGAGAATATGACTATAAATTGCAAATATTTAGACTTACACTTAAAAGCATTCCGGTAAAGGGTGAAAATGAAAAGCAACCACCAAACAATCCCGTAAGACGTATGAACACCTCGCACGGGACCATGTAACTCGTAGGAATTGATCGCATTGTCACAGGACTGCAAGTTTGAGAATATGACAAAAAATTTCAAATCTCTAGGCTTAGGCTTAAAAGCATGTCATTAAAGGTCAAAAATACAAAAATAGCCACCATACGGTCCCATAAGAGGCACGAACACCTCGCATATGACCAATATAACTAGTAGAAAATGATCGCATATTCACAAGACTCCTGATTTAAGAATGTGATGAAAATTTGCAAATCTCTGCGCTTAGGATTTAAAACATGTCGTTAAAAGGTGAACATGCAAAACAACCACCAAATGGCCCCGTAAGAGGCACGAACTCCTTTGCACAGGACCAATGTAACTCGTAAAAACTGAACGTGTAGTCACGGGACTCCAAACTTGAAAATATGATGATGATTTTCAAATATTTAAACTTATGCTTAAATATATGCTGTAAAAGGACGAAAATGCAAAACAACTACCAAACAGCCTAGTAAGAGGCATAGATACCTTGCATGGGATCAATGTAACTCATAAGAACTCACCACGTAGTCATGGGACTCCCGATTTGAAAATATGACTATAATTTGCAAATATTTAGACTTAGGCTTAAAGATATGCCTTAACAGGTGAAAAATGAAAAATTATCATCAAAAGGCCCCGTAAGAGGCACGAACACCTCGTACAAAACCAATGTAACTCATAAGAACTGACCGCATAGTCACAGGACTCTCGGTTTGAGAATATGATGAAAATAAAAAAATCACAAGACTTAGGCAAAAAAATGATTCATTAGATGCCACAAATTAAAAATAGCCACCAAATGGCTCCTTGAGAGGCACGAACACCTTGCAAGGGGCCAATGTAACTCATAGGAACCGCCTGCATAATCATGGGACTTCAGGTTTGAGAATATGATGAAAATTTACAAATATCTAGGTTTAGGCTTAAATACATATCGTTAAAGGACAAAAATACAAAACATCCACAAAATGGCTCCGTAAGAGGCACGAACACCTCAGATGGGACCAATATAATTTATAGAAAGTGATCGCATAATCATGGAACTCCCGTTTGAGAATATGACTATAATTTAAAAATATCAAGAGTTAGGCTTTAAAACATACCGTGAAAGGGCGAAAATGTAAAACAGTCACCAAACATCCCCGTAAGAGGAACGAACACCTTGCACGAGATCAATGTAACTCATAGGAACTGATCGTTTTGTCACGGGAGTATATGATGAATATTTTTAAATCTCTAGACTTAGGCTTAAAAACATGTCATTAAATGATGAAAACATATAACAACGACCAAACGACCCCATAAGAGGCACGGACAACTCGAACGGGACCAATGTTACTTGTATGTAGTTACGGTACTCGGGTTCGGGATGATGATAAAAATTTGCAAAAATAAAAGACTTAAGCATAAAAATAAGCCGTCAAATGATGAAAATTCAAAACATCCATCCAATTACCCCAAAAGAGGCACGAGCACCTCGCGCGGGACTAACGTAACTCAGAGGAACTGACCGCGTAGTGTCTGGACTCCTGGTTTGATAATATGATGATAATTTTTAAATCTTTAGACTTGAGCTTAAAAACATATCGTTTAAGGGAAAAAATGCAAAACAACCACCAAACGGCATCGTAAGAGGCAAGAACACCTCACACATGACCAATGTAACTTATTGGAACTAATGGTATAGTCACAAGACTTTCGATTTGAGAATATGACTATAATTTGCAAATCTTAAGACTTAGGCTTAAAACATGCCGCCGAAGGGGGGAAAAGCGAATAACCACCAAATGGCCTCGTAAGAGGCACAAACACCTCGTACCGAACCAATTTAACCCGTAAGAACTGATCGTATAGTCACAATACTCCTTGATATGACCAAAATGTACTCTCGTCTCTTAGGATAATGTCCATCATATTTCATGGTCGAGTCGTCACAAGAGCCTGACATATCATTGGCAGGGTCGTCCATATAAGGGTCGACCTCAGTAGGGTCGGCCACAACTTAATCATTGGCGGATCGTCCAGATAAAGGTCGACTTCAGTAGAGTCGGCCACAACTTAATCATTGGTAGGGTCATCTACATAAGGGTCGGCCACAACTTAATCATTGGAGGGTCGTCCACATAAGGGTCCGCCTCAGTAGGGTCGACCACAACTTAATCATTAGCGGGGTCATCTTGATCACTTCAGCCGAGACTACATTTGTATCTATCAGTGCAAGGTCATCAGTCTGTTATTGGTAGCCTCAGACATCATGGAAGATACCTTGATCATCAGGCAGTGAACTCGGCACCTCGACATAGAAGACATCAGCCCCGGCCTATATGTTGACTCATAACTCTAAAGTCTCATCATACAATGACTATATTAGATACCAAAGAGGACTCCCATCAGGGGACTGACTCATTAACTCGATCTCGACTTGTTACAAGTGTATACTCGACCATGACCTCAGCCTCATAGCCTTGACCTTGTCCTCAACCTCATAAATCTCATACAGCAGCTCGGTCATGACCTCAACCTCGGCCTCGACCTCGACCTCAGTCTCATAGCCTCGATCTTGGCCTCAGCCTCATAGATCTTATATAATAAATTGGCCATGACCTCAACCTTATAGCATCGGCCTAGGCCTCAGCCTTATAGCTCTCATATAGCATCTCGGCCATGACCTCAGCCTCATAGCCTCGGCCTTAGCCTCATCCTTAGCCTTATAGCTCTCAAACAGTAACTCGAACAGGATCTTGGCCTCGACCTCATAGCTCATCACATGGTGCCTCAGCCTCGACCTAGACCATGCACCCAATAATGACACCTGGCATGGCACGTGGAATGAGGTACGCATGGAACAATGCGCGTGGGCTGCAGATCCCACGTAGGCAAAATCGTTATGGCAAGATCTCCCTCACACGTGAGGAAATATTTCATCATCATCCTCTACATGTGACAGTGACAGGTGTCTTTACCAGATTGGCTAGATTATCCTGCACATGCTCATTGCATGCCTCGGGGTACACTACGCCCCCAGGCACTATATATACTTTTTTTCTCCTACCTTGTAAAGGGTCCTCAGTTACAAACCCTAGCCAAACTCTGGTGCATTTACAATAGAAAGAGAAAGTGGAGTGATTGTATTACTAAGGCCATTAGATCCATCTTCTGATAGTGATACTTACACTCACTTGTATAGTGGACGTAGGCAATTGTCGAACCACTTATATTGGTGTGTTTCTCCTCTTCTCCTCATCTCTTTCTATATATCTGTGTTGTTATTTACTACCATTATTTTGACTGTTTGAGCTCTACTACCTCTTTATCTGGTGGTGCTATTTATAGTATCATTAATTTGGCACCATCTGTGGGAACGTAAATAGTCATTTTCTTCCTATCTTAGCTTACTCTTCATCGGATCCTCTGGTGGTGGTCCAACCCTACCGTTGTTGGGTTTGAACCAGTATTGAAAGAGCTCATATTGAGTTTTTAAGCTCTCTTCAGTTTACAGCTCATCCATAATCAAGGTTGGATTATGGCATCAGAATACCCACCTCTTATTGGTGGACCTAGCACTAGCAACTCCCCTCCTTAGTCAGAGATGGCGGAGATGGCAGTGATACTGAAGTCTATGCAAGAGCAACTGGCTACCTTAAGCCAAAACATCCTCACAAGACCAACCGGAGGAGCCCCATAATTTATCACTCCGATCGCCTTACCTCAATGCGAAGATGCCATGGGACCACCCCAAGCACCACTAAAGGGGGTCTTGCCTTGCCAATGGTGGAAAGACGTTACTGACCCTAGTCATTTACGCTTGGGGAGGCAAGGTCAACCTTGCTCGGAGGACCGATATGACTATTTAGAGGCTGAGGAAGACGCTCCGATAGACTATTGGGAAACCTATGATATCTTAATAGAAACCATGCGGTTAGTACGGATAAGCCAAGATGGCCGGACAACAAGCTCAACCTTTGACATATTGAGTTGAAGGTCGACCTTTGAAAGGCTAGGCCCAGGGTATGGCCTAAGAGATAGATTGTTAGATCAAGAAGTGTAGCACATTCTGCTAGGGAAGGTCAGCCAAACCTTGGCCGAGACGATGGTCAAAGGGAGGTCAGCAACCGACGTAGGCCAACGATGAGGGAACCCTCAGTTAGGCCTACAGAAGTAGTCGGTGATAACCTCAACCAGGCTGACGTTGTAGTAGCAGCAGATAGACCCTTTAACGTCTTAATCCAGAGGCTAGAGGATAAGATAAGAGACAACCTCAGAAGCCGAGACCCTTTGAAAAGGGGATACTCTGAAGGCTCACATTTCACAGCTAAAATAGTTAGTTTCCCAACACCTGCAAAGTTAAAATCGCTAATAGTAACCCCAAAGTATGATGGGAGTACGAACCCAGTCCACTATATGGAAATGTATCAGTCTGTTGCCGATATCTACTCCATCTCAGATGATATGAGGTGTTGTGCCTTCTCCAACACTTTAATAGGAGCAACTCATGTGTGATTTACCTCTCTCTCGAAGGGCTACATTAATAACTTCAAGCAGCTCATAAAGAGGTTTATTCACAACTTCTATTTTGGGGTAAGGCCTCAAAAGAAGACCACTCACCTGCTTTATGTCAAGCAGGGAAAAAATGAGAGCATAAGATACTACATTACAAAGTTTAACAATAATAAGCTAGAAGTGGAAGACTACGAAGAGAGTATCGCTATGACAACACTAATGGAGGGCTACAAAAGGGGAAGTTTCTTTGGAAGCTTACCGAAGACCCTTCAAAGTCTATGGTCAAAAAGGTCATGAATGCTGAGGAAGCCATAGCTTTTAAAAAAGAGGATGAAGCTGGTGGAAGTAAGTCTTTTAAATCCAAGGCTAAGGACGGGAATAAGAGATTGACTAATGACAAATTTATCGGCTACACTCCACTCACAGTAAGTCCTGATATAAATTTAAATGAGATTAAAGAAGATAAAGACTTGAGATGGCCTGAGAGGCTGAGAGATCCTCCACATAAGAGGGACCAGAGTAAATGGTGTGAGTTTTATGAAGACCATAGTCATACAATTGACAAATGCTTTGCCCTCAAGGACGAGATTGAGAAGCTCCTAAAGAAGGGAAAGCTCAAAAAGTATGTTGACAAAAGTGTTGATAATAATAATTCCAAGAAAAAGTATGGCCAGTCAAGACGAGATATCCAAACAAGCAGAAACGACGAATAATCTGAAGATTATGGAGAAGCCGACCCCGACCTCCCGCCATAGGATGTTGCACTAAAGGGTCGGATGTATTAAAATTTCAACAGAAACTTACCGCAACTCTTCATCCATGAAGCCGACCCTCTGCTATCTCAGACTAGGGCGAGTGTTCTTTATCAAGTGAGTTTTAATATACTCACTACCTCATATATATCGACTATCTGTCTTATAACAAAAGGTTAATGAAAAATTTCGTATGGTATCTTTCTCATATTCTTCTCATAAGATGTGTTCAGTTGCATGTTTTAAGCCGTCTAAAACTATAAAGCATCATAATTTTGGTGAGAAACTCGCTCGGTGAAAAGACAGTATATGGACGAGACGACCCTCATCCATACACTCTTAAAACGACGAGAGGGGACATGGAAGAACACCATAATTTGGTGAATTTAAATTTCAAAAATCATTTTATGCTCCTCTCGGCGAAAAGACAGTATATGGATGAGGGTCGTCTCATCCATACACTCTCAAAACGACGAGAGGGGACGTGGTCTAACACCATAATTCGATAAGCCTAAATTATAAAAATTATTTTGCTATACTCATCTTGGACAAGGATGAGACGAGTAGAGACTAACATCATTAACTTGGTGACATGTGGGTTAACATCATTAACTTGGTGGTCTCATATCTTGAAACATCATTAACTTGGTGAAATGAGAGTTAACATCATTAACTTGGTGGCCTCATATCTTAAAACATCATTAACTTAGTGACATGAGAGTTAAAATCATTAACTTGGTGGCCTCATATATAAAACATCATTAACTTGGTGAAATGAGAGCTAACATCATTAACTTGGTGGCCTCATATCTTGAAACATCATTAACTTGGTGAAATGAGAGTTAACATCACTAACTTGGTGGCCTCATATCATGAACATCATTAACTTGGTGAAATGAGAGTTAACATCATTAACTTGGTGGCCTCATATCTTGAAACATCATTAACTTGGTGTCATGAGAGTTAACATCATTAACTTGGTGGCCTCATATATAAAACATCATTAACTTGGTGACATGAGAGTTAACATCATTAACTTGGTGGACTCATATCTAAAACATCATTAACTTGGTGATATGATTGAAACACCATTAACTTGGTGACCTGAAATAAACATTATTAACCTAGTGATCTCATATTTGAAAAACCATTTGGTTAGAGACAAACGTCATTGATATGCCCAAGTATACCCTTGTCCAAGCTTGGGACTCCTTGACCAAGGTCGACCTTAACAAATCATCAGACATATATTATGACTCGGCCTGGGGGTCGGCACAGGAAACCTCGGCCTCATCCATAATAGTACATCTGATGATCTCATTGCCAACAACTGTCCTATCATAAGACCGACTCAGCGTCTCGGCTGGACCAACACAACCTCATCCTACAAGAGGACTAGTTTATCATCTCAGTCTCATCCCAGACAAGACCCCTCGGCTAAGGCCAACCAATAGTGGTACCATCATTTTGTGCAAAGTACAAAAGGATTTAAGCATCAGAGGTCTTATGACCCAAGCACCCTTGACCTTGTCCACCACCTAGAAAATGATGACCAGCTGAAGATAACTCAGCATGACAGTTACAATGTGGACTCATGTTTCCTCGGCCTTATCTATGACAGTGGGGGCGAGACTTCTAGACAGATCTGACTCAACACTAGTAATTGTCCTACCAAAAGACTGGCACATTATCTCGGCCTCGGCCTAGATTAGGATGGCCAATAATTGGCACTTGACAGATCAACATGCAATATTTTAGGCCTGACACAAGAAAGAACGTCTCATCAACTTTTCGGCCCAAAGATACTTTATCCCTCAACCTTTCATCTGCATTGAAGACTAAGGCCTAAGTAGTAATTGATATGACCAAAATGTACCATCATCTCTTAGGACGATGGGCATCACATCTCATGGTCAAGTCGTCACGAGCCTGGCATATCATTGGAAGGGTGATCCACATAAGGGTCGACCTCAGTAGGGTTAGCCACAACTTAATCATTGGCGGATCATCCAAATAAGGGTCAGCCTCAGTAGGGTCGACCATAACTTAATCATTGGTGGGGTCATCCACATAAGGGTTGGCCTCAGTAGGGTCTGCCACAGCTTAATCATTGGTGGGTCTCCACATAAGGGTCGACGTGTCGTCCACATAAGGGTCGGCCTCAGCAGGGTCGGCTACAACTTAATCATTGGTGAGTCATCCAGATAAGGGTCAACCTCAGTAAGGTTGGCCACAACTTAATCATTGGCGGGTCGTCCAGATAAAGGTCGGCCTCAGTATGGTTAGCCACAGCCTAATCGTTGGTGGGGTCATCCATATAAGGGTCGGCCTCAGTAGGGTCGGCCACAGTTTAATCATTAGCGGGGTAATCCTAATCACTTCAATCGAGACTACATTTGTACCTATCATCGCAAGGTCATCAGTCTGTTATTGTCAACCTCAGACATCATGGAAGCTACCTTAATAATTAGGCAACGAACTTGGTATCTCGGCACAGAAGACATCGGCCTCGACTTATATATTGACTCATAGCTCTAAAGTCTCATCATACAGTGACTACATCAGAGACCAAAGAGGACTCCCATCAGGGGACTGACTCATTAACTCGGGCTTGACTCGCTATAAGTGTATGTTCGGCCATGACCTCAACCTTATAGCCTCGACCTTGGCCTCAACCTTATATCTCTCATACAACAGCTCGGCCATGACCTCAACCTCATAGACTAGGCCTCGATCTCAGCCTCATAGCCTCGACCTCGGCCTCATAGCCTCGACCTCGGCCTCAGCATTATAGCTCTCATACAGCAACTCGGCCATGACCTCAACCTTATAGCCTCGATCTCGACCTCAGCCTCATAGATTTCATACAGTAGCTTGGACATGACCTCAGCCTCACAGCCTCAGCCTCACAGCCTCAGCCTCAGCCTCAGCCTCGACCTCAGCCTCTTAGCCTCGACCTTGGCCTCAGTCTCAACCTCATAGCTCTCGTATAACAGCTCGACCATGATCTTGGCCTCGACCTCATAGCTCATCACATGGTGCCTCAGCCTTGGCTTGGACTATGCAGCCGATAGTGGCACCTGGAAGGGCACGTGGAATGGGGCACGCATGGAACAGTGCGCGTGGGTTGTAGATCCCATGTAGGCAAAATCTTTACCGAAAGATCTCCATCACACGTGAGGGAATATTTCATCATCATCCTCAACATGTGACAGTGACAGGTGGCTTCACCAGATTGGTTAGATCATTCTACACATGCTCATTGCATGACTGGGGGTACACTACACCCCCCAGGCACTATATATACTTTTTTTCTCCTATCTTGTAAAGGGTCCTCAGTTACAAACCCTAGACAAACTCTGGTGCATTTATAGTAGAGGTAGAAAGTGGAGTGATTGTATTGCTAAGGCCATTAGAGCCCTCTTCTGATAGTGATACTTACACTCACTTGCACAGTGGAGGTAGGAAATTACCGAACCACTTATGTTGGAATGTGAGGCCCCCAATTTTTTAAAACTTACCAAAAAATTAATCAATTTCCTTTTTAATTATGCGAAAGCGAGATGATGGTTCAATTAAAACAAAATTTAATTTCTTTTCAAATTAAACTTAAACAAAGTGAAATAGGGCAAAACACACACAATTTAAATTTCACTTAAACCAATTTAACCAAGTCCTAGAAAATTTGCTTAAGTCATATTTCTCAATTTTAACAAATTAGGCCAAACCAAATTTTAACACATTAAATTAAGGACTTGAATTAATTAAACATTACCCAAAATTAATTCCGCACCAAATTAAACAAGTAGTGATTAAAACCAAATTTTATCTTTAATTACCTAAGCATGCATTCTAGGTGAGTATAGCAAGATACAATTAACAATAAATCACTACGCCGCAATGTACGAGGAAAAACCCAAAACGGGAAAAAACCTCGGACGACCCTAGACTCAAATCCACTAAGTAAAGAATTTACAAATACAAGCAAGATGACTTAAAACACTCCACTCGATCCCTCTCAAGCCCCGACGCGTCTTCTTGTACCAACCTCTGCCTAGCGAATAACCACGAACCTCCACTGCGGTCTCGGAATCCACCGATCGGACTTTATATGGTTACCGTCACCCGAACAAGAATCCTTTCTCCAAGTGGGTAAATAACCGCAAACCTCTTCTTCTTTGTGGGATTTAGAAGCAAACCCAAATGTCTCTTCAAAACGGTAGAGATGAAAAACCGGTGCCAAAACTCTCCAAGCAATGTATATATATATATATATATATATATATATATATATATATGGAACTCAGATTAAACAAACAATTGGGTGTAAACTAGAGTGTCAAATTAATTTTTCTTTGAAAGATGAACACTCAAAAACCATGAACTTTTCTTGGACGAATTTGCTCTAAAAAACTCTCTCTAGGAGTTAGAATAGAATGAAAAGTTAAGTTAGAAAAGTTCATTTTCGTACATATTGAATCTGCCCAAAAGTTAGTGGGAAAAACAAGTGGGAAGGTGGGTCAAAACTGCTCAACACTGTTCCCGCCATAACTTGGTCGAACGACATTTTCGTTCGAATGAAATCTCGTTCGAACGAGGCTTCTAACGAAGTTTCAGAGTGAACTCGTTAGAAATCTCATTGGAAATCTCGTTCGAACGACATTTCGATCGAAGTTCCAGTGGCCAATATGGGAACTCGTTGGCAAACTCGTTCGAACGACATTTGATTCGAACGAAAAACTCGTTCGAACGACATATCGAACGAACTTCCAGAAAGTTGGAAATTTTCATTTTTAGCCCAGAAACTTTATAAACTTTATTTAAAGTTTTAATTAAATCTTTCTGAAAAGAAACAACAGTTTTAATTTAAACCTACACCCATTATACTGTTCCAGGCTCCTATATATATATATATATATGTAATGCATTCATACCTTGGGAGCAATGGAACCATGTTGATGACGTAGAAACGAGGCATAAACAAACTCGGTCATGTGATGAAGCTTTATACTTTTGGCCGCTACGTCTTCAACAAACACGTCATAGTCTTGAAGGATGATCAATAACTCTATCCTATAACTCAAACGTTTTTGTCCGGAATTGAGCCAAAACTACAAAGGACTTAATTAGAAATTTGGGTCATTATAAATAGCCCCCTTTGGCTATTCTGGGGAAAAACCAACAAAAATTCTAAAGGGCCGTCAAGCTCTACTAGACTGACACAAAGTCCCACCCAAAATAAAAATACAATGCTTGATTCAAACAACCCAAAGAATCAAAATCTTTGCCGGTGAAAATTGCCACTTAGAGTAGAATTCTTGCACACTTAAGCAAACACATTAAACACATAGGGAATATCAAAATATTAATTGCAATTAAATAATTACTCCCCCTAAATTAATTCCCTCCCTTTATCAACTATGACCAACTTAGAAAGATGTCTCCCCCTAAGATAAATCTCCCCCAAACTAAGATACGATTATAATAGGAATAGATAACATTTCTCCCCTATCATTCTCCCACTTTTTGTTCAGGAAAAGACAAAGGCTAAAGAATCAAAACATTAACTTATCTCCCCAATTAAAGCATATACACCCTTAAACTAAACAAGGGGTAAATAAAATGGGATAACAAGCTAAACACGCAAATGTGAAAAAGTGATGACAACATTAAAGCACATGGGCAACAAAATCATAACTAATCCAACAAATAATACTTAATACCAACTAAGATGCAAGAAACGGATACCAATATGATACATGAGTATTAAGCATATGATATCAATAAAGAATGCAACTTGATAGATACCAATTATGAATTAAAGCATAGATGGACTAGAAAGTAAGGCAAAGACCAAACAAAAATATCATATATATACATACTTTAGATATACCAAAGGTGCACACGCATATATATATATATATATATAAACACAAAATATAATAGGAGTCTTTCACACTCGGATGGCAAAAATGTGTCATATGGAAATGGAAGTGTTGGGGTGTGAACTAGTAACGATTAAATTTAAAAACAATCACTTAAAATATGTTCACGGAGTTCTCAATTGATTGCAAACTTCATCACATTTGAATATCACCTCATGTGACAATATAGATTGAACTCAATGAACAAACATACATAATGCATACATGCCTAGCATGTTGATGATTCTACAAACCAATAGAGTCATGTCATTGAAAATGCAACTAGGATAAACGGACATTGTGCTAATCGTTGATATACAATCCAATATCCCTCAATAAGCATTTATATTAATTTTGAATGAATATATCAATCAAACATAGGCCTTGGCAAATATTTTTATTTTTAATGCCATATTTTATTTTAGGCCTTTGGACCACATATTTCTTTTAGGTCCAAACAAGCGGTATCTTAATATTCGAAAAGGATAATAAATCCTTTCGGAGCCCTTCCCCGTGCACATTTATATTTATCATGTTTTTATTTTTCACACAAATCTCACGTGCAACGGATTTTGACATGCACTAGTCCTCCTAGGTCACAAATATGTAGATGAGAAGTTTGGTAGGAGAATATAATACCCCGTATTTTTATGCTATATTAATTTGGGGAATTATTAAATTTAATGTGAGTCATTAATTTAATATAAATCCGTAAATTAATCACTTTATAATTATTAACGTGATGTGAGTTAGTAATTATGGGAAACTTGTTGAATATTACTAATGAGTAGAGTAATATATAATATTGGTTCTATTAAATGTCAAAAGTGAATAAAATGACAAATTTGGAAATTTGAGTCGGAACGCGCCCGTGTCACGTCGGGACTAGATATTAAATAATAAAAGTGAATAAATTATAAGTTGCTCGTATGGTCATTTTGAGTGCGCCAAAGTGTCCGGAAGGGTCGAGATAGTCACAAAAGTATACCCGGGGGTTTAGTTTGGGTCTCGGGGCATTTTTAGGCCTATTTAGCACCCCGAGAGGGCATTTTGGACATTTTACATTTTTGGGTAATTAAACCTACGAAATTTCAAGGGTTATATCAGATGTCTAAGGTTGCCTTCTAGGGTTAAAACAACCAAAGACAAGTGACGGCCATAGGAGAGGTAAGGAGAGAGCTTTCAAAGCAAATTCTAGACCGAAAATTCATCCGGTTGCACCGCCACCACCACCAACGCGTAGATCGCGCGACGGGGAACGCAACCACACCAAATTCGTCATCAAATCAGAACTATAAAAATCCCAGGAAAGTATTTATCTTGTTTATTTTCGTTAATGCATCGTTCATGTTAGTTTAGGGTGATTAGGATGAGTTTGGTAGAAGAAAATCCATGTTGGAGATAGGAAAATCGCATGTAGAAATGGTTTGAATGATAATCTGGAAACCCCTTCATATGTAGAGGCTTAACCACGAATTTTTGATGAATTAGGAATAGAAATTTCTGGAAAAAGACTAATTAGAACTATGATAAAGAAATTCTAGGGTTCTTGAGATTAATATGAGTTTTTGGCCTATTAATCCATGGTTATTGATGAAAATTTGCATGCTTTACGTAGAAGATGTATAAAATGGGTTTATACTGTTAGTAGTACAAATTTTTGGGTGATTGGGAATGAAAAATCTGGATTTGGATGAGGTTGTTTGATAGAACCCGTAACTGATTAACTGCAGAATTCGCCATACCTGCTTGATCGATCGATCGAGACAGGAGCTTCGATCGATCGAGCCCCTGTCCTCGATCGATCGACCCCTTCTGGCAGACTTATATTTCCCTTTTTAAAACAGTTGAATTAATTCTAAATGAAGAATACTCCTTAGACACCCTTATTAAATTATTTTGGGAGATAATTATGACCAGTAGGATTTATTAATGATTAAGAGACCTTTAATGTAAGGCGAAATTTACATTTTTGGTGTGTTTATATAAGGGACGATGAAATTTTGTATTAAAGGGAGAGATACGTAAAATGGTTACAATGGAAAATAGATGAATAGCTACTGAATTTTACACTTGGGAGGATAGAGTCCATGAGTGTTACGTAGTAATAATCCCTCAAATTAAAGTTAGAGACGAACCGTTATACGTGATAACTAATAAAGGGAAACTAAGGATAAATGTCGTGATTTTGGGTTATGGGATGAACCTAAATTGATATGATAAAAGTAGTATATTTATATGACTGTGTGTATGCATATATTATATACATGTGAAAATCATGCCCGCGCTACTTGCTATCCCTGAGGTTACCGCGCTGGGACAGTCGTATCTCGATGGGACCATTATGGGGGATATTGACTTGTACCCTAGAAGATAGATATCCTTGGTACAGGCTATCTGATCGATGGTCAGACGGTCCTAAGAGATGTGAGGGTATGTACTGACCTCTTAGAGACTTGAAATCTATGCTTCGCCTCAATATTATTTGTGTATGTGTTAATACAGTTCGAGAGTGATTCCAAACTTGTATTTCCCTTAGTACGAGTTATACGGGGATTGGATAGCAGAGTATGCCTGCACCATAATTTTTATGTGGGGTGCTGTTAGAATATATATATTATACGAGTATTTAATATATATATTAAATTCTAAAATTTGGAATTTCATACTGTGCTTATGGTAAGTAAGAAATGAATCTTGACTTCAATTTGGAAATACTTGTTTTGAAAAGTATAATGGAACACTGGAAACTTTATTAGTAAATAAGGTTTAAATGAGAACTTTGTGATCAAATGAAATTATCCTCTTAAACAACTATATTGTTCGGTTTTAAACCTCACGAGTAACCTAAGATAAGTTAAACCATTGGGAAGATTAGTGCGATATAAGATAAGATAATCCGTTGGGAATATTAGTGCGATAGGCGTGCACATTAGAAGAGAGGTGAGAATTTCTCAAGAGAGTGCCGCACTAATATGTTGTTGCATTGGCCTGAAAACATTTTAAATACTTGCTAAACAAATTTTAAATCATTTACACTATCGGGCTCTGACCCGTTTCTTTTTCCTTTCTCTCTTGTATATATATGTATATATTACAGGTGCCCAGCCACAGAGGCGTCTTGCATAGGATCCTTAGGAAGGAACGCGCTACAGCTTAGGTGGGAGTTGCAGGCCTCTTGTTTAGACGACTTCATTTATTTGATTCCACTCCTAGCTTATTTATTCAGTTGGGCATGTGTCGCCCATTTCTATTATCCATTTATTTTATTGGACGTTGTGATTCATTTATTTCTAGTATTGTTACTTTGGGATTTACTACTGTCTGGATGTTTTAATTTAAGTTTTAATGTTGGGATTTAGTTGTTGAATGTTTAATTTAGTTGGATTATATGTTCCAGGATAATTGTGGTGTGATTCTTTAATATTGAATTGTTGTAAATATTTAAATCTTGGTTTATAAAATAAAATTTGGAAAGTAATGTCTAAAAAAAAAAAAGGGTTTTGACACTTAGCTTAATTAATTAGGGTGTTTAAATTGGAAAAGTATTTTTACGACAATGATGCTAAGAATGAACCAACTGTTCACCTTGATTTTAATTTAATAAAGGAGTGATCGACCGGTATTTAATTAGGCGGGGTGTCATAGGTGGTATTAGAGCATCAGGTTCTAGTGTCCTTAGGATCTGTACGGCTTATTTCGCTTTCAGCTTAACATTTTTACTATAGAGCCCTATTTTAGGATTGTTGTACTCTTGCTTTTACGTTTACATCTTCAGCTATTTGAGATTTGATAATAACTGTAGACTAATAAATTTCTTCACGTTTCAGATGCCTCCGAGACGTGCACCAAAGGATAGGCGTGCCCCAGCCGAGCAGTCAGCAGCTCCGGCACAAGGTACGATGAATGCTAATGAGGTAGCCGTTATTGTGGCTCAGGCGGTGAATGTCGCGCTAGCGGTGGTACAGCAGGCTCCACCCCAGATTCAGGCTGTGGCGCCAGTACTTGCACAGCTTCTAACTGCATGGGAGCGGGTTAGGGATGCCTTTCAGAAGGCGCATCCCCCTGAATTCTCTGCTAGTTCAGATATCATCATCGTCAGCCAATGGAAGAAAGATATCCAGCGGCATCTTCATATGTATGAGTGCACAGACGTGCATAAATAGTTATTTGCTTCCTTTAAGCTGGTGGGGGACGCGTTGCAGTGGTGGGAGTCCACCACCACCTTGGAGGAGAGGGATACGATCCTGATTCAGTCATTCTGGGAACGGTTTGACCGCAAGTACTTTCCACCCGCTGTGCAGACTAAGATGAGGCGGAAATTACTGAACTTGAAGCAGGAGAATTCTACCGTTGTTGAGTATGAGGAGGAGTTCATGAGACTTCTCACCATAGTGCCAGATGAGTCACCCACTGAGTGTAAGAAGATAATGCTGTTTGTGGACGGGTTGGCTTGGAGGATCCGTCAGCACCTTATAGGGAATCTATCTCTGAGTACTTTCACAGATGTACTCAATGCTGCTTTACTACACTGCCAGGATCACCGCTTCCATCTGCAGGGAAGCAAGCGAGCAGGAGAGTCCGTCCAGCAGCGCAGGACCGGGGGTAGTAGTGCTAGTGGAGTACCGACATCCCAGGGACAGACTCCTCAGCACGACCAGAGTTCCCATCAGGGGGACCCTGCCAAGCGCTTCCGATCAGGTGATTCCAGGCTGGGATTTGGGGGTTATAGGCAGGGTCAGCAGGGCCAGCAAGGCCAACACCGACAGCAGCAGGGTCAGCAGCAGGGCCAACCGGGTCAACAGCATTTTCATCAGGGCCAACAGGGCCAGTGGCGGGGTGGTAACGACCAGCAGGGCCGTGGTCAGCAGGGTCATAGGGGAGGTAACTTCAGAGGTCGATGTTTCGGATGCGGCAAGAATGGCCATAGGCGTCAGGATTGTCCAGAGGGAGAGAGGGCCCCACAGCAGCAGGGTGCCCGTAATGAACCACAGAGGCCACTTTTTCCAGCTTCCCTCCCAGAACCAGCTCAGGTCCTAGCCCTACCAGCCATTCCAGCAGCTCCAGTACAGCAGGGGCAGTTACAGTATGGACGTGTCTATAACGTCCACCAGGGAGCAGCTCCGCAGGCACCACCCACGATTGAGGGTATATTTCCTATCCATGGTACTATGGGTCGAGTTTTATTTGATACTGGGGCGACGCACTATTTTATAGCTACCCATTTTACGAAGGCCTTAGGATTATTATCCACAGCAGAGAGAACTGTGACGTGTGTAGACTCACCACTGGGAAATGGTTCGCTTATTTTCTTTATATTCCAGGGTGTAGGGGTAGAGATTGGTAGCTTGGTATTACCTGCAGACATGTTAGTCTTAAATATGCATCAGCATGGCGTTATTATCGGTATGGATTGGCTCGTTGCTTACAGGGCCATGATAGATTGTTTTGGTGGGAGTATTGTTTTTGCCATTCCGGGGCAAGAGATGTTTGTAGTGGTGATGCCTCGCCCAGAGGGAGGCTCGACTGCTCATTTGTATTACATAGAGGAGGATACCTCTAAGGAGGTTGTGATTCTCTTAGACTCGATCCCAGTTGTTCGTGAGTATTCCGATGTATTTCAGGAGATACCAGGCCTACCCCCCAGTCGTGAGATAGACTTTATCATAGATTTATTACTGGATACTAGACCGATAGCACGCACTCCATACCATATGGCTCTGGCAGAGATGAGAGAGTTACAAGATCAGATAGAGTAGCTGTTAGGTCAGGGATTCATTCGCAGGAGTACCTCACCTTGGGGCGCTCCAGTCTTGTTTGTGAAAAAGAGATATGGTTCACGGAGGCTATGTGTGGACTACCGGGAGTTGAACAAGGTCACGATACGGAATAAGTATCCGTTGCCTCGAATCGATGATCTGTTCGACCAGCTAAGGGGAGCAACTTTCTTTTCGAAGATAGATCTGAGGTTGGGGTAGCATCAGCTACATATTAGGGAGCAGGATGTTTCGAAGACTGCTTTCTTGACGAGATATGGGTCCTATGAGTTCAGGGTGATGCCATTTGGCCTCACAAATGCTCCAGCCGTGTTCATGGACTTAATGAACTGAGTGTTCAGAGAGTTCTTGGATCAGTTTGTCATCGTCTTCATAGACGACATTTTGATATATTCACACTCCGAGGAGGAGCATGCCTAGCACTTGAGACAGGTTCTTCAGACTCTACGAGAGCATTAGTTGTATGCTAAGTACGAGAAGTGCGGATTCTGGTTGCATGAAGTACAGTTCTTGGGGCATGTTATTTCTGAGCAGGGGATAGCAGTTGACCCGAGTAAAGTGTCAGCGGTGAGGGAGTGGGGACAGCCCACGGCACCGACGAAAGTGCGTAGTTTTTTGGGGTTAGCCGGTTATTACAGGAGATTCATTCGGGGATTTTCCAAAATAGCGGGTGCATTGACGAACCTGGCTCACAAAGGGGTTCCATATATTTGGGATGATGCTTGCCAATTGGCTTCCGACGAGCTGAAGGACAAGCTTACTTTATCACCGATCCTTGCATTACCAAAGCTGGGTGTGGAGTACCTGGTTTACACCGATGCCTCTTTACGGGGACTTGGGGGAGTACTTCAGCAGGAAGAGAAGGCTATAGCTTTTGCCTCCCGCAAGCTTAAGCCGCATGAGAAGAATTACCCCACCCACGACCTGGAGTTAGCAGCGGTCGTTTTTGCATTGAGGATATGGAGGCACTATTTATTGGGGGAGAAATTCCGCTTGTTCACAGACCACAAGTCACTGCAGTACCTGTTCACTCAGTGAGAGCTGAATACGCGTCAGCGCAGATGGTTAGAGTTTGTGATGGACTATTAGTTCGACATACAGTACCATCCGGGGAAAGCCAACGTAGTTGCTGATGCGTTGAGCTGTAGACCGGTAGACGAGGTAGTGGACGTCTGGAAAGCAAAGTGGAAGGAGTTAGGCCACCAGGGCGCAGTAGCCCGTTCCTTCATATCTTTTATGACAGTGACACCCGAGATTATTTTGAGGGTGATACAGGCACAGACTGAAGACCCGTTTTGCCAGGAGCAGATTGTACGACTTTTAGCTGAGGGTGCTGAGTCCTATTCTGTTAGTTCTGATGGGGGTTTGAGGTTTAATGGGAGATTAGTGGTCCCAGAAGGATCAGAATTACGTCATGCAGTGATGACCCAGTCTCATGGGTCCCGATTTACGATACATCCTGGAGGAGATAAGAAGTACCAGGATATGAGGCGGCAATACTGGTGGAGTGGGATGAAGAAGGACATTGCTGAGTTCGTGTCCAAGTGTTGTACCTGCCAGCTGGTAAAGGTGGACCATCAGAAACCATCAGGGTTGCTTCCGCCATTGGAAATACCCACGTGGAAGTGGGAGAGTATTTCCATGGAATTTATTACAGGGCTGCCTACATCACAGCGGGGCCACGACTCTATCTGGGTGATTGTAGATCGTTTGACCAAGGTGGCTCATTTTCTGCCGGTGCGGACAGGCTATACCACGGGTCAGTATGCTCAGTTGTTCATTACTGAGATTGTCAGATTACATGGGGTGCCCCTGAATATTGTGTCAGATGGAGACAAGATTTTCGTGTCGCATTTCTGGGAGAGCTTTTAGGAGGCTATGGGTACTGAGTTGAGGTTGAGTTTAGCTTATCACCAACATACAGATGGACAGACAGAGCGTACTAATCAGATGTTGGAGGATATGCTACGCATGTGTGTTCTTAATTTTGGAGGAGGTTGGGAGCCACATCTTCCACTGGTAGAGTTTGCTTATAATAACTCTTATCAGTTCACGATTGACATGGCTCCATTCGAGGATTTGTATGGCAGGACTTGTCGTTCCCCGACTTGTTGGCTCGAGGTGGGGGATAACAAGTTGCTAGGACCAGAGGTAATTCAGGAAACCTCCGTGAGGATTGAGATGATCAGGAGTCGCATTTGAGTAGCCCAGGATAGGCAGAAAAGCTACGCCGATGCGAAACGGTTCTTCCGGGAGTTTAATGTGGGGGACCAAGTGTTACTACGTGTATCTCCTATAAAAGGAGTGATGAGGTTCGGGAAGAAAGGGAAATTGACCCCGAGGTACGTGGGACCATTTCCCATTATCGGGAGGATTGGGTCGGTAGCATACAGATTGGTACTGCCAGAGCATTTACATCGCATTCACGATGTATTCCACATCTCGTCGTTGAGACGATATCTTCAGGATGATATGGCCCATACTCACATCGCGATAGATGAGTTAGACTTACAGCCTGATAGCTCTTACGAGGAGAGATCGGTGGCTATCCTAGACCATAGCGAGAGGAGATTGAGGTCGAAGGTAGTTCCACTTGTACGGGTCCAGTGGGAGCATCATAATGTGGAGGAATCCACTTGGGAGCGCGAGGCAGATATGCGCGAGAGATACCCAGATTTATTCTTACCAGGAATGCCTTATTTTTCGAATTTCGGGACAAAATTTCGTTATTAGGGGGGAAGTATGTAATACCCCATATTTTTATGCTATATTAATTTGGGGATTTATTAAATTTAATGTGAGTTATTAATTTAATATAAATCCGTAAATTAATCACTTTATAATTATTAACGTGATGTGAGTTAGAAATTATGGGAAACTTGTTGAATATTACTAATGCGTAGAGTAATATATAATACTGGTTATATTAAATGTCAAGAGTGAATAAAATGACAAGTTTGGAAATTTGAGTCGGGATGCGCCCGTGTCGCGTCGGGACTAAATATTAATTAATAAAAGTGAATAAATTATAAGTTGCTCGTATGGTCATTTTGAGTGCGCCAAAGTGTCCATAAGGGTCGAGATAGTCACAAAAGTATACCCGGGGGTTTAGTTTGGGTCTCGGGGCATTTTTAGGCCTATTTAGCACCCCGGGAGGGCATTTTGGACATTTTACATTTTTGGGTAATTAAACCCACGAAATTTCAAGGGTTATATCAGATGTCTAAGGTTGCCTTCTAGGGTTAAAATAACCAAATACATGTGAAGGCCATAGGAGAGGTAAGGAGAGCTTTCAAAGCAAATTCTAGACCGAAAATTCATCCGGTTGCACCGCCACCACCACCAACGCGTAGATCGCGCGACGGGGAACGCAACCACACCAAATTCGTAATCAAATCAGAACTCTAAAAATCCCAGGCAAGTATTTATCTTATTTATTTTCGTTAATGCGTCGTTCATGTTAGTCTTGGGTGATTAGGATGAGTTTGGTAGAAGAAAATCCATGTTGGAGATAGGAAAATCGCATGTTGAAATGGTTTGAATGATAATCTGGAAACCCCTTCATATGTAGAGGCTTAACCACGAATTTTTGATGAATTAGGAATAGAAATTTCTGGAAAAAGACTGATTAGAACCATGATAAAGAAATTCTAGGGTTCTTGAGATTAATATGAGTTTTTGGCCTATGGTTATTGAAGAAAATTTGCATGCTTTACGTAGAAGATGTATAAAATGGGTTTATACTGTTAGTAGTACAAATTTTTGGGAGATTGGGAATGAAAACTATGGATTTGGATGAGGTTGTGTGATAGAACCCGTAACTGATTAACTGTAGAATTCGCCATACCTGCTTGATCGATCGATCGAGCCCCTGTCCTCGATCGATCGACCCCTTCTGGCAGACTTATATTTCCCTTTTTAAAACAGTTGAATTAATTCTAAATGAAGAATACTCCTTAGACACCCTTATTAAATTATTTTGGGAGATAAATATGACCAGTAGGATTTATTAATGATTAAGAGACCTTTAATGTAAGGCGAAATTTACATTTTTGGTGTGTTTATATAAGGGACGATGAAATTTTGTATTAAAGGGAGAGATACGTAAAATGGTTACAATGGAAAATAGATGAATAGCTACTGAATTTTACACTTGGGAGGATAGAGTCCATGAGTGTTACGTAGTAATAATCCCTCAAATTAAAGTTAGAGACGAACCGTTATACGTGATAACTAATAAAGGGAAAATAAGGATAAATGTCGTGATTATGGGTTATGGTATGAACCTAAATTGATATGATAAAAGTAGTATATTTATATGACTGTGTGTATGCATATATTATATACATGTGAAAATCATGCCCGCGCTACTTGCTATCCCTGAAGTTACCGCGCTGGGACAGTCGTATCTCGATGGGACCTTTATGGGGGATATTGACTTGTACCCTAGAAGATAGATATCCTTGGTACATGCTATCTGATTGATGGTCAAACGGTCCTAAGAGATGTGAGGGTATGTACTGACCTCTTAGAGACTTGGAATCTATGCTTCGCCTCAATATTATTTGTGTATGTGTTAATACAGTTCGAGAGTGATTCCGAACTTGTATTTCCCTTAGTACGAGTGATACGGGGATTGGATAGCAGAGTATGCCCGCACCATAATTTTTATGCGGGGTGCTGTTAGAATATATATATTATACGAGTATTTAATATATATATTACATTCTGAAATTTGGAATTTCATACTGTGCTTATGGTAAGTAAGAAATGAATCTTGACTTCAATTTGGAAATACTTGTTTTGTAAAGTATAATGGAACACTGGAAACTTTATTAGTAAATAAGGTTTAAATGAGAACTTTATGATCAAATGAAATTATCCTCTTAAACAACTATATTGTACGGTTTTAAACCTTACGAGTAACCTAAGATAAGTTAAACCATTGGGAAGATTAGTGTGATATAAGATAAGATAATCCGTTGGGAAGATTAGTGCGATAGGCTTGCACATTAGAAGAGAGGTGAGAATTTCTCAAGAGAGTGCCGCACTAATATGTTGTTGCATTGGCCTGTAAACATTTTAAATACTTGCTACACAAATTTTAAATCATTTACACTATCGGGCTCTGACCCGTTTCTTTTTCCTTTCTCTCTTGTATATATATGTATATACTACAGGTGCCCAGCCACAGGGACGTCTTGCGTAGGATCATTTGGAAGGAACGCGCTGCAGCTTAGGTGGGAGTTGCAAGCCTCTTGCTTAGACGACTTCATTTATTTGATTCCACTCCTAGCTTATTTATTCAGTTGGGCATGTGTCGCCCGTTTCCATTATCCATTTGTTTTATTGGACATTGTGATTCATTTATTTCTAGTATTGTCACTTTGGGATTTATTACTGTCTGGATGTTTTACTTTAAGTTTTAATGTTGGGATTTAGTTGTTGAATGTTTAATTTAGTTGGATTATATGTTCCAGGATAATTGTGGTGTGATTCTTTAATATTGAATTGCTGTAAATATTTAAATCTTGGTTTATAAAATAAAATTTGGAAAGTAATGTCTAAAAAAAAATGGTTTTGACACTTAGCTTAATTAATAAGGGTGTTTAAATTGGAAAAAGTATTTTTACGACAGTGATGCTAAGAATGAACCAACTGTTCACCTTGATTTTAATTTAATAAATGAGTGATCGCACGGTATTTAATTAGGCGGGGTGTCACAGAGAAGACCTCACAAAGCTCAAATATACATATGAAGTTAGAATTTCAAATGAGCGCGTGCATGTGTGAATAGAGGCATATAAAAAATAAACTCCATTTAAGCAACGCAATATCCAACTAATCCATGTAATGATGGTAAAGAATATAATAAGGATTGACAATCTAAACCAAAAGTTCTAGCCACATGGGAGCGTAAAAGATGTAATTCTAACACAAGTGTATGACACTTAAAGTGTGTCAAACTAAAATATACACAAAATAAAATCTTTTTGAGTTTTTCAAATTTTAAGCAAAAATAAAAAATATATACTCAAAAGACACACAAAAATCATTTGCATTTTTTATTAAGCCTAAATTACTAAAAGTAGAAACACAAATGATGAAAAAAAATATTTTTGTATTTTTCATTTAATGCAATAAAAAATGAATGAAATATAATTTAAAAGATAAACAAGAATCATTAGCTAGCATGTGATTTAGCATGAAGCATAGACTAGAGAATGATTAAACAAGCATATATTTAGCATGTGAGTATAGCATGAAGTACAAAAGCTAAAGTATGCAAATAAAACTAACACATTCAACCTTTAGATTTTTCAAGGGAGGAAACATGTGAAAGTAAATGAAAATCAAATACCCAACTTTATAAAGCTACCAAGTCGGATCTCCTAACCCAAACTAAGGAAGAGTGACTATCTCGGGGTGTAGGAATCTTGGGTCCCTTGGTTTCCTTACGTTGTGATTTTCTAGGACCACTTTTAAGATCGAAACAAAATTTTCTATGATGACCTTTTCGACCACAATGTGAACAAGTAAAAACACGTCAAAAATTGGGACCTAAGGATTGATCTCGAAAAGCTTTACTAGGTGATTCTCTTAAAACATTGGTTTTGGCTTTATGAGTAGATTCATTACAAGTATTGAAGCCTAAACCACAAGTGTCATTTTTGATTTGGACCGTACCTAAGATTTTATCTAGTTTTTCGGACCTACACTCCAAATCAAATTTGACATTACTAGAGTCTTTTAATTTTTCTTCTAATTCTAAAATTTTAGACTCTAACAACACATTTCTCTCTTCAAACACGAGAATCTCCTTTTTCAAGGATTCCATCAAACCTCTAAGGCTATCTCTCTCGCCTTCTATATATTCTAGCTTTTCTCGAAGAGATCTCTCTCGTGTCCTAAGGTCTTCCACTAACGCACTATCATCAGTGACCTTGACACGCTCTTTTAAACACGCTTTTTACTTCAAATTAGCTCTTTTCAATTTAATAGATTCTTCATAAAGTTCTTAAAAACCCTTTTGAAGTTCACTCACGTCAACCTCATCATTTTCATTCTCTCTTTCTTCTTCACTCTCACTACCATAAAAAATAAGGGAATAAAAAACTTTGACCTCAGAAGTGTCACGTGTTTGAATATCTTCATGAGAAGATTCACTATCGGTGCTCACATGACTAGCCATAAAAGCCACAAAGTTGGGCTTAGTGGGGGAATCGAGTCCCTCTTCCTTATCACTATTACTAAGGGTTGCATTATATGAAATGGGTCGCTTACCCTCTCTCCTTAGTTTAGTGGGGCACTCAAAATCTCTATGGCCATAACCCTCACAACCAAAACACCTATTTGACTCGTCCCTATTTAAATTTTTGTTAATAGTTTTAGGGATCCTCTCAGCTTTGTCATGCTTAGAAGTTTCAAATTTCTTTAAGTCATTTTTAAATTTATCTTTGTTAATTTTAAGAAACTTTCTAAATTTCCTAGCAAACAAGGCCATATCTTCCGAGTCACTATCACTCTCGCTCTCTACTACTTATTTTTCCTCTTTCTAGGCTTTTAAAGCAACGCCCTTTTCTATTTTCTTTTCAGTTTTAGAGGGAAACATGTCCAGTTCATAGGTTTGCAAATCACCTATGAGCTCTTCTAATTTCGTAGAGGCTAAAGTTGGTAAAGAATTTAAAACGGTCACTTTTGGAATAAATCTATCGGGTAGGGACCTTAAAATATTCTTTACAACTCGGTTGTCGGGTATTTTCTCTCCCAAGTTAAAAGATGAATTAATAATATCGGGAAGTCTAGCATAAAATTCATCAAAAGTTTCTTTATCGTTCATTTTGATAGTTTCAAATTGAGTGGTGAGGTTTTGGAGTTTCCAAGCTTTAACGACAGTAGTACCTTCATGAGTGAGTTTCAAAATATTCCACGCTTCTTTAGCGGTCTCACACGTCATAATGCGTCGGAATTCATCCGGTGTGACAGCGCTAAACAAGGCATTTAAACCACGGGAATTGAAATTTAAAAGTTTAAGCTCATTCTCACTCCATCTATCGACCGATTTGGGAAGACGTTCATTATCTACTAAATGAGTTGGTGGAGAGCACACGTTAACTACAGATAACCAAACCCTCTCATCGATAGATTTAAGTGTTGATTTCATACACACTTTCCAGTACGCGTAATTAGAACGATCGCAAAAAAGGAAATTTTGAGAATGGGGAAAATTCCATTTTAACCAAAAATTATTTAAAGGATCTTAACATAATAATTTATCGCTCTGGCTCCGATACCAATTTGTTGAAATGTGAGGCCCCCGATTTTTGAAAACTTACCAAAAATTAAATCAATTTCCTTTTTAATTATGCGGAAGCGAGATGATGGATCAATGAAAACAAAATTTAATTTCTTTTCAAATTAAACTTAAACAAAGTGAAATAGGGCAAAACACACACAATTTAAATTTCACTTAAACCAATTTAACCAAGTCCTAGAAAATTTGCCTAAGTCATATTTATCAATTTTAACAAATTAGTCCAAACCAAATTTTAACACATTAAATTAAGGACTTGAATTAATTAAACATTACCCAAAATTAATTCCGCACCAAATTAAACAAGTAGTGATTAAAACCAAATTTTATCTTGAATTACTTAAGCATGCATTCTAGGTGAGTATAGCAAGATACAATAAACAATAAATCAATACGTCGCGATGTACGAGGAAAAACTCATAACGGGAAAAAACCTCAGACGACCCTAGCCTCAAATCCACTAAGTACTAAATTTACAAATATGAGCAAGATGACTTACAACACTCCACTCGATCCCTTTCAATCCCCGACTTGTCTTCTTGTACCAACCTCTGCCTAGCGAATAACCACGGAGCTCCACCGCGTTCTCGAAATCTACCGATCGGACTTTATATGGTCACCGTCACCCGAACAAGGAGCCTTTCTCCAAGTGGGTAAATCAACGCAAACCTCTTCTTCTTTGTGGGATTCAGAAGCAAACCCAAACGTCTCTTCAAAACGGTAGAGATGA
The DNA here is from genome assembly GCA_949130495.1 of Sambucus nigra. Classification (NCBI taxonomy): domain Eukaryota; kingdom Viridiplantae; phylum Streptophyta; class Magnoliopsida; order Dipsacales; family Adoxaceae; genus Sambucus; species Sambucus nigra. The sequence goes on from OX422209.1 coordinate 618,094,699, forward strand.
AAAACCGGTGCCAAACCTCTCCAAGCAATGTATATATATATATATATATGGAACTTGGATTAAACTAGAGTGTCAAATGAATTATTCTTTGAAAGATGAACACTCAAAAACCATGAACTTTTCTTGGAAGAATTTGCTCTCAAAAACTCCCTCTAGGAGTTAGAATAGAATGAAAAATTAAGTTAGAAAAGTTCATTTCCGCACATATTGAATCTGCCAAAAAGTTAGTGGGAAAAACAAGGGAGAAGGTGGGTCAAAACTGCTCAAAACTGTCATTTAACTGTTCCCGCCAAAACTCGTTCAAACGACATTTTTTTTCGAATGAAATCCCGTTGGAACGAGGCTTCTAACGAAGTTCCAGAGTGAACTCGTTAGAAATCTCATTGGAAATCTCATTCTAATAGCCATCTCGTTCGAACAACATTTCGATCGAAGTTCCAGTGGCCAATATGGGAACTCGTTGGCAAACTCGTTCGAACGATATTTGGTTCGAACGAAAAACTCGTTCAAACGACATATCGAACGAACTTCCAAAAAGTTGGAAATTTTCATTTTTAGCCCAGAAACTTTATAAACTTTATTTAAAGTTTTAATTAAATCTTTCTGAAAATAAACAACAGTTTTAATTTAAACCTACACCCATTATACTTTTCCAAGCTCCTATATATATATATGTAATGCATTCATACCTTGGGAGCAATGGAACCATGTTGATGACGTAGAAACGAGGCACAAACAAACTCGATAATGTGACGAAGCATTATACAATTGGCCCCTACGTCTTCAACAAACACGCCATAGGCTTGAAGGATGATCAATAACTCTATCCTATGACTCAAACGTTTTTGTCCGGAATTGAGCCAAAACTACAAAGGACTCAATTAGAAATTTGTGTCCTTACAAATCTCCCCCTTTGGCTATTCCGGGACAAAAACCAATAAAAATTCTAAAGGGCCGTCAAGCTCCACTAGACTAACACAAAGTCCCACCCAAAATAAAAATGCAATGCTTGACTCAAATAACCCAAAGGATCAAAATCTTTGCCGGTGAAAATTTTAACTTAGAGTAGAATTCCTGCACACTTAAGCAAACACATTAAACGCACAGGGAATATCAAAATATTAATTGCAATTAAATAATTACTCCCCGTAAATTAATTCCCTCCCTTTATCAACTATGATCAACTTAGAAAGACGTCTCCCCCTAAGATAAATCTCCCCCAAACTAAGATACGATTATAATAGCAATATATACCATTTCTCCCCTATCATTCTCCCCATTTTTGTTCAGGAAAAGACAAAGGCTAAAGAATCAAAACATTAACTTATCTCCCCAATTAAAGCATATACACCCTTAAACTAAACAAGGGATAAATAAAATGGGATAATAAGCTAAACACGCAAATGTGAAAAAGTGATGACAACATTAAAGCACATGGGCAACAAAATCATAACTAATCCAACAAATATTACTGAATACCAACTAAGATGCAAGAAACGGATACCAATATGATACATGAGTATTAAGCATGTGATATCAATAAAGAATGCAACTTAATAGATACCAATTATGAATTAAAGCATAGATGGACTAGAAAGTAAGGCAAAGACCAAACAAAAATATCATATATATACATACTTTAGATATACCAAAGGTGCAGACGCATATATAAATATATATATATATATATATATATATAAACACAAAAGACACACACAAAATATAATAGGAGTCTTTCACACTCGGATGGCAAAAATGTGTCATATGGAAACGGAAGTGTTGGGGTGTAAACAAGTAACGAATAAATTTAGACCCAATCACTTAAAATATGTTCACGGAGTTCTCAATTGATTGAAAACTTCATCACATTTGAATATAACCTCATGTGACAATACAGATTGAACTCAATGAACAAACATACACAATGCATACAAGCCTAGCATGTTGATGATTCTACAAACCAATAGAGTCATGACATTGAAAACGCAACTAGGATAAACGGACATTGTGCTAACCGTTGATATACCATCCAATCTCCCTCAATAAGCATTTATATTAATTTTGAATGAATATATCAATCAAACATAGGCCTTGGCAAATATTTTTCTTTTTAATGCCATATTTTCTTTTAGGCCTTTGGACCACGTATTTCTTTTAGGTCCAAACAAACGGTGGCTTACTATTCACAAAGGATAATAAATCCTTTCGGATCCCTTCCCCGTGCATATTTATATTTATCATGTTTTTATTTTTCATATAAATCTCACGTGCAACGGATTTTGACATGCACTAGTCCTCCTAGGTCACAAATATGTAGATAACAAGATTGGTAGGAGAACACCTCACAAAGCTCAAATATACATATGAAGTTATAATTTCGAATGAGATATTGCATGTGTGAATAGAGGCATATAAAAAATAGAATCCATTTAAGCAACGCAATATCCAACTACTCTATGTAATTATGGTAAAGAACATAATAAGGATTGACAATCTAAACCAAAAGTTCTAGCCATATGGGAGCGTAAAAGATGGAATTCTAACACAAGTGTATGCCACTTAAAGTGTGTCAAACTAAAATACACACAAAATAAAATCTTTTTGAGTTTTTCAAATTTTTAAACAAAAATAAAAAATATATACTCAAAAGATACACAAAAATCATTTGCATTTTTTATTAAGCCTAAATTACTAAAAGGAGAAACACAAATGATAAACAAAAATCTTTTTGTATTTTTCATTTAATGCAATAAAAAATGAGTGAAATATAATACAAAAGATAAACCAGAATCATTATCTAGCATGTGATTTAGCATGAAGCATAGACTAGAAAATGATTAAACAAGCATACAGTTAGCATGTGAGTATAGCATGAAGCAAAAAAGCTAAAGTATGAAAATAAAACTAACACATTCAACCTTAAGATTTTACGAGGGAGGAAGCATGTGAACATAAATGAGAATCATATGCCCTATCTTGTAAAGCTACTAAGTCGGATCTCTTAACCCAAACTAAGGAAGAGTGACTATCTCGGGGTGTAGGAATCTTGGCTACCTTGGTTTCCTTACGTTGGGATTTTCTAGGACCTCTTTTAAGATCGAAACAAAATTTTCTATGATGACCTTTTCGACCACAATGTGAATAAGTAAAAACACGTCGAAAATTGGAACCTAAGGATTGATCTCGAAAAGCTTTCCTAGGTGATTCTCTTAAAACATTGGTTTTGGCTTTATGAGTAGATTCATTACAAGTAATGAAGCCTAAACCACAAGTGTCATTTTTTATTTGGACCGTACCTAAGATTTTATCTAGTTTTTCGTACCTACACTCCAAATCAAATTTGACAATACTAGAGTCTTTTAATTGTTCTTCTAATTCTTAAATTTTAGACTCTAACAACACATTTCTCTCTTCAAACTCGAGAATCTCCTTTTTCAATGATTCTATTAAACCTCTAAGGCTATCGATGTCTCCTTCTATATATTCTAGCTTCTCTTGAAGAGATCTCTCTCGTGTCCTAAGGTCATCCACTAACTCACTATCATCAATAACCTTGACACGCTCTTTTAAACACGCTTCTAACTTCAAATTAGCTCTTTTCAATTTAATAGATTCTTCATAAAGTTCTTGAAAAGAATTTTGAAGTTCACTCACTTCAACCTCATCATTTTCATTCTCTCTCTCTTCTTCACTCTCACTACCATAAAAAATAAGGGAATAAAAAACTTTGACCTCAAAAGTGTCATGTGTTTAAATATCTTCATGAGAAGATTCACTATCGGTGCTCACATGACTAGCCATAAAAGTCACAAAGTTGGGCTTAGTGGGGGAATTGGGCCCCTCTTCCTTATCACTATCACTAAGGGTTGCATTATATGAAATGGGCCGCTTACCCTCTCTCCTTAGTTTTGTCGGGAACTCAGAAGCCCTATGGCCATAACCCTCACAACCAAAACACCTATTTGACTCGTCCCTATTTAAATTTTTGTTAATAGTTTTAGGGATCCTCTCGGCTTTGTCATGCTTAGAAGTTTCAAATTTCTTTAAGTCATTTTTAAATTTATCTTTGTTAATTTTAAGAAACTTTATACATTTCCTAGCAAACAAGGCCATATCTTCCGAGTCACTATCACTCTCGCTCTCTACTACTTATTTTTCCTCTTTCTAGGCTTTTAAAGCAACGCCCTTTTCTATTTTCTTTTCAGTTTTAGAGGGAAACATGTCCAGTTCATAGGTTTGCAAATCACCTATGAGCTCTTCTAATTTCGTAGAGGCTAAAGTTGGTAAAGAATTTAAAACGGTCACTTTTGGAATAAATCTATCGGGTAGGGACCTTAAAATATTCTTTACAACTCGGTTGTCGGGTATTTTCTCTCCCAAGTTAAAAGATGAATTAACAATATCGGGAAGTCTAGCATAAAATTCATCAAAAGTTTCTTTATCGTTCATTTTGATAGTTTCAAATTGAGTGGTGAGGTTTTGGAGTTTCGAAGATTTAACGACACTAGTACCTTCATGAGTGAGTTGAAAAATATCCCACACTTTTTTAGCGGTCTCACACGTCATAATGCGTCGGAATTCATCCGGTGTGACAGCGCTAAACAAGGCATTTAAACTACGGGAATTAAAATTTGAAAGTTTAAACTCATTCTCAGTCCATCTATCGGCCGGTTTGGGAACACGTTCATTATCTCCTAAATGAGTTGGTGGAGATCACCCGTTAACTACAGATAACCAAACCTTCTTATCGATAGATTTAAGTGTCGATTTCATACGCGCTTTCCAGTACGCGTAATTAGAACCATCGAAAAAATGAAATTTTGAGAATGGGGAAAATTCCATTTTAACCAAAAATTATTTAAAGGATCTTAACATAATAATTTATCGCTTTGGCTCCGATACCAATTTGTTGAAATGTGAGGCCCCCAATTTTTGAAAACTTACCAAAAATTAAATCAATTTCCTTTTTAATTATGCGGAAGCGAGATGATGGTTCAATTAAAACAAAATTTAATTTCTTTTCAAATTAAACTTAAACAAAGTGAAATAGATCAAAACACACACAATTTAAATTTCACTTAAACCAATTTAACCAAGTCCTAGAAAATTTGCCTAAGTCATATTTCTCAATTTTAACAAATTAGGCCAAACCAAATTTTAATACATTAAATTAAGGACTTGAATTAATTAAACATTACCCAAAATTAATTCCGCACCAAATTAAACAAGTAGTGATTAAAACCAAATTTTATCTTGAATTAATTAAGCATGAGTTCTAGGTAAGTATAACAAGATACAATAAACAATAAATCACTACGCCGCGATGTACGAGGAAAAACCCATAACGGAAAAAATCCTCGGATGTCCCTAGCCTCAAATCCACCAAGTAAGGAATTTACAAATACAAGCAAGATGACTTACAACACTCCACTCGATCCCTCTCAAGCCCCGATGCGTCTTCTTGTACCAACCTCTGCCTAGCGAATAACCACGAACCTCCACCGCGGTCTCGGAATCCACCGATCGGACTTTATATGGTTACCGTCACTCGAACAAGAAGCCTTTCTCCAAGTGGGTAAATCAACGCAAACCTCTTCTTCTTTGTGGGATTTAGAAGCAAACCCAAATGTCTCTTCAAAACGGTAGAGATGAAAAACCGGTGCCAAAACTCTCCAAGCAATGTATATATATATATATGGAACTCGGATTAAACAAACAATTGGGTGTAAACTAGAGTTTCAAATTAATTTTTCTTTGAAAGATGAACACTCAAAAACCATGGACTTTTCTTGGAAGAATTTGCACTAAAAAACTCTCTCTAAGAGTTAGAATATAATGAAAAGTTAAGTTAGAAAAGTTCATTTCCGCAAATATTGAATCTGCCCAAAAGTTAGTGGGAAAAACAAGTGGGAAGGTGGGTCAAAACTGCTCAACACTGTTCCCGCCATAACTTGCTCGAACGACATTTTCGTTCGAATGAAATCTCGTTCGAACGAGGCTTCTAACGAAGTTCCAGAGTGAACTCGTTAGAAATCTCATTGGAAATCTCATTCGAACAACCATCTCGTTCGAATGACATTTTGATCGAAGTTCCAGTCGCCAATATGGGAACTCGTTGGCAAACTCGTTCGAACGACATTTGATTCGAACGAAAAACTCATTCGAACGACATATCGAACGAACTTCCAGAAATTTGGAAATTTTCATTTTTAGCCCAGAAACATTATAAACTTTATTTAAAGTTTTAATTAAATCTTTCTGAAAAGAAACAACAATTTCAATTTAAACCTACACCCATTATACTTTTCCAAGCTCATATATATATATATATATATATATATGTAATGCATTCATACCTTGGGAGCAATGGAACCATGTTGATGACGTAGAAACGAGGAACAAACAAACTCGGCAATGTGATGAAGCTTTATACTCTTGGCCGCTACGTCTTTAACAAACACGTCATAGGCTTGAAGGATGATAAATAACTCTATCCTATGACTCAAACGTTTTTGTCCGAAATTGAGCCAAAACTACAAAGGACTCAATTAGAAATTTGTGTCCTTACAAATCTCGTCCTTTGGCTATTCCGGAAAAAAACCAACAAAAATACTAAAGGGTGGTCAGGCTCTACTAGACTGACACAAAGTCCCACCCAAAATAAAAACACAATGCTTGACTCAAACAACCCAAAGGATCAAAATCTTTGTCGGTGAAAATTGCCACTTAGAGTAGAATTCCTGCACACTTAAGCAAACACATTAAACGCATAGGGAATATCAAAATATTAATTGCAATTAAATAATTACTCCCCCTAAATTAATTCTCTCCCTTTATCAACTATGATCAACTTAGAAAGACGTCTCCCCCTAAGATAAATTTCCCCCAAACTAAGATACGATTATAAAAGGAATAGATACCATTTCTCCCCTATCATTCTCCCCCTTTTTATTCAGTAATAGACAAAGGCTAAAGAATCAAAACATTAACTTATCTCCCCAATTAAAGCATATACACCCTTAAATTAAACAAGGGATAAATAAAATGGGATAACAAGCTAAACATGCAAATGTGCAAAAGTGATGAGAGTATTAAAGCACATGGGCAACAAAATCATAACTAATCCAACAAATACTACTGAATACCAACTAAGATGTAAGAAACGGATACCAATATGATACATGAGTATTAAGCATGTGATATCAACAAGGGATACAACTTGATAGATACCAATTATGAATTAAAGCATAGATGGACTAGAAAGTAAGGCAAAGACCAAACAAAAATATCATATATATACATACTTTAGATATACCAAAGGTGCACACACACACACACACACACACACACACACACACACACACACACACACACACACACATATATATATATCTATATATATATATATATATAGATATAAACACACAAATGACACACACAAAATATAATAGGAGTCTTTCACACTCGGATGGCAAAAATGTGTCATATGAAAACGAAAGTGTTGGGGTGTGAACTAGTAACGATTAAATTTAGATCCAATCACTTAAAATATATTCACGGAGTTCTCAATTGATTGCATAATACATCACATTTGAATATAACCTCGTATGACAATATAGATTGAACTCAATGAACAAACATACACAATGCATACAAGCCTAGCATGTTGATGATTCTACAAACCAATAGAGTCATGACATTGAAAACGCAACTAGGACAAACGAACATTGTCCTAACCGTTGATATACCATCCAATCTCCCCCAATAAGAATTTATATTAATTTTGAATGAATATATCAATCAAACATAGGCCTTGGCAAATATTTTTCTTTTTAATGCCATATTTTATTTTAGGGCTTTGGACCACGTATTTCTTTTAGGTCTAAACAAACGGTGTCTTACTATTCGCAAAGGATAATAAATCCTTTCGGAGCCCGTCCCCCTGCAAATTTATATTTATCATGTTTTTATTTTTCACACAAATTTCACGTGCAATGGATTTTGACATGCACTAGTCCTCCTAGGTCACAAATATGTAGATGACAAGATTGGTAGGAGAACACCTCACAAGGCTCAAATATACATATGAAGTTTGAATTTTAAATGAGCTCGTGCATGTGTGAATAGAGGCATATAAAAAATAGAATCCATTTAAGGAACGCAATATCCAACTACTCCATGTAATCGTGGTAAAGAACATAATAAGGATTGACAATCTAAACCAAAAGTTCTAACCACATGGGAGCGTAAAAGATGGAATTCTAACACAAGTGTATACCACTTAAAGTGTGTCAAACTAAAATACACACAAAATAAAATCTTTTTGAGTTTTTCAAAATTTTTAAACAAAAATAAAAAATAAATACTCAAAAGGCACACAAAAATCATTTGCATTTTTTATTAAGCCTAAATTACTAAAAGGAGAAACACAAATGATAAACAAAAATATTTTTTTATTTTTCATTTAATGCAATAAAAATGAATGAAATATAATACAAAAGATAAACAAGAATCATTATCTAGCATGTGATTTAGCATGAAGTATAGACTAGAAAATGATTAAACTAGCATACATTTAGCATGTGAGTATAGCAGGAAGTACAAAAGCTAAAGTATGCAAATAAAACTAACACATTCAACCTTTAGATTTTACAAGGGAGGAAGCATGTGAAAGTAAATGAGAATCAAATACCCTATCTTTTAAAGCTACCAAGTCGGATCTCGTAACCCAAACTAAGGAAGAGTGACTATCTCGGGGTGTAGGAATCTTGGGTCCCTTGGTTTCCTTACGTTGGGATTTTCTAGGACCTCTTTTAAGATCAAAACAAAATTTTCTAAGATGACCTTTTCGACCACAATGTGAACAAGTAAAAACACGTCGAAAATTGGGACCTAAGAATTGATCTCGAAAAGTTTTCCTAGGTGATTCTCTTAAAACATTGGTTTTGGCTTTATGAGTTGATTCATTACAAGTATTGAAGCCTAAACCACAAGTGTCATTTTTGATTTGGACCGTGCCTAAGATTTTATCTAGTTTTTCGGACCTACACTCCAAATCAAATTTTATATTACTAGAGTCTTTCAATTGTTCTTCTAATTCTAAAATTTTAGACTCTAACAACACATTTCTCTCTTCATACTCGAGAAGCTCTTTTTTAAGGATTTAATTAAACCTCTAATGCTATCTCTCTCGCCTTCTATATATTCTAGCTTCTCTCTAAGATCTCTCTCTCGTGTCCTAAGGTCTTCCACTAACGCACTATCATCAATGACCTTGACACGCTCTTTTAAACACACTTCTAACTTCAAATTAGCTCTTTTCAATTTAATAGATTCTTCATAAAGTTCTTGAAACTCATTTTAAAGTTCACTCATATCAACCTCATCATTTTCATTCTCTCTCTCTTCTTCAGTCTCACTACCATAAAAAATAAGGGAATCAAAAAATTTGACCTCAGAAGTGTCATGTGTTTGAATATCTTCATGAGAAGATTCACTATCGGTGCTCACATGACTAGCCATAAAAGTCACAAAGTTGGGCTTAGTGGGGGAATCGTGTCCCTCTTCCTTATCACTATCACTAAGGGTGACATTATATGAAATTGGTCGCTTACCCTCTCTCCTTAGTTTAGTGGGACACTCAGAAGCCCTATGGCCATAACCCTCACAACCAAAACACCTATGTTACTCGTCCTTATTTAATTCTTCGTTAATAGTTTTAGGGATCCTCTCGGCTTTGTCATGCTTAGAAGTTTCAAATTTCTTAAAGTCATTTTTAAATTTATCTTTGTTAATTTTAAGAAACTTTCTAAATTTCGTAGCAAACAAGGCCATATCTTCCGAGTCACTATCACTCTCACTCTCTACTACTTGTTTTTCCTCTTTTTGGGCTTTTAAAACAATGCCCTTTTCTATTTTCTTTTTAGTTTTAGAGGGAAACATGTCCAGTTCATAGGTTTGCAAATCACCTACGAGCTCTTCTGATTTCGCAGAGGCTAAAGTTTGTAAAGAATTTAAAATGGTCACTTTTGGAATAAATCTATCGGGTAGGGACCTTAAAATATTCTTTACAACTCGATTGTCGGGTATTTTCTCTCCCAAGTTAAAAGATGAATTAACAATATCGGAAAGTCTAGCATAAAATTCATCAAAAGTTTCTTTATTGTTCATTTTGATAGTTTCAAATTGAGTGGTGAGATTTTGGAGTTTCGAAGCTTTAACGACACTAGTACCTTCATGAGTGAGTTGCAAAATATCCCACGCTTCTTTAGCGGTCTCACACGTCATAATGCGTCGGAATTCATCCTGTGTGACAGCGCTAAACAAGGCATTTAAACCACGGGAATTAAAATTTAAAAGTTTAAACTCATTCTCACTCCATCTATCGACCGTTTTGGGAACACTTTCATTATCTACTAAATGAGTTGGTGGAGACCACCCGTTAACTACAGATAACCAAACTCTCTCATAGATAGATTTAAGTGCCGATTTCATACACGCTTTCCAGTACGCGTAATTAGAACCATCGAAAAAAGGAAATTTTGGAGAATGGGAAAAATTCTATTTTAGCCAAAAATTATGTAAAGGATCTTAACGAAATAATTTATCGCTTTGGCTCTGATACCAATTTGTTGGAATGTGAGGCCCCCAATTTTTGAAAACTTACCAAAAATTAAATCAAGTTCCTTTTTAATTATGCGGAAGCGAGATGATGGTTCAATTAAAACAAAATTTAATTTCTTTTCAAATTAAACTTAAACAAAGTGAAATAGGGCAAAACACACACAATTTAAATTTCACTTAAACCAATTTAACCAAGTCCTAAAAAATTTGCCTAAGTCATATTTCTCAATTTTAACAAATTAGGCCAAACCAAATTTTAACACATTAAATTAAGGACTTGAATTAATTAAACATTACCCATAATTAATTCCGCACCAAATTAAACAAGTAGTGATTAAAACCAAATTTTATCTTGAATCACCTAGGCATGCGTTCTAAGTGAGTATAGCAAGATACAATAAACAATAAATCACTACGCCGTGATGTACGAGGAAACCCCATAACTGGAAAAAACCTCGGACGACCCTAGCCTCAAATCCACTAAGTAGGAAATTTACATATACAAGCAAGATGACTTACAAAACTCGACTCGATCCCTCTCGGAGCGAGTAACCTCGGAGCTCCACCGCGGTCTCGAAATCCACCGATCAGACTTTATATGGTCACCGTCACCCGAACAAGGTGTCTTTCTCCAAGTGGGTAAATCAACGCAAACCTCTTCTTTTTTGTGGGATTTAGAAGCAAACCCAAACGTCTCTTCAAAATGGTAGAGATGAAAAACCGGTGCCAAAAATATCCAAGCAATGTATATATATATGGAACTTGGATTAAACAAATAATTCGGTATAAATTAGAGTGTCAAATGATTTTTTCTATGAAAGATGAACACTCAAATATCATGAACTTTTCTTGGAAGAATTTGCTCTAAAAAACTCTCTCTAGGAGTTAGAATAGTATGAAAAGTAAGTTAGAAAAGTTCATTTCTACACATATTGAATTTGCCAAAAAGTTAGTGGGAAAAATAAGTGGGAAGGTGGGTCAAAACTACTCACAACTGCCATTTAACTGCTCCCGCCAAAACTCGTTCGAACGATATTTTCGTTCGAATGAAATCTCATTCGATCGAGGTTTCTAACGAAGTTCCAGAGTGAACTCGTTAGAAATCTCGTTGGAAATCTCGTTCGAAAAGCCATCTCATTCGAACGACATTTCGAACGAAGTTCCAGTGGCCAATATGGGAACTCGTTGGCAAACTCGTTAGAACGACATTTGGTTCGAATGAAAAACTCGTTCGAACGACGTATCGAACGAACTTCCAGAAAGTTGGAAATTTTCATTTTTAGCCCAGAAACTTTATAAACATTATTTAAAGTGTTAATTAAATCTTTCTGAAAATAAACAACAATTTTAATTTAAACCTACACCCATTATACTATTCCAAGCTCCTATATATATGTAATGCATTCATACCTTGGGAGAAATGGAACCATGTTGATGACGTAGAAAAGAGTCACAAACAAACTCGGCAATGTGATGAAGCTTTATACTCTTGGCCGCTACGTCTTCAACAAACACGTCATAGGCTTGAAGGATGATCAATAACTCTATCTTATGACTCAAACATTTTTGTCCGGAATTGAGCCAAAACTACAAAGGATTCAATTATAAATTTGTGTCCTTACAACTTATATTGGTGTGTTTCTCCTCTTCTCCTCATCTCCTTCTAAATATCTGTGTTGTTTTTTGCTGCCATTGTTATGCCTGTTTGAGCTCTACTACCTCTTTATCTGGTGGTGCTGTTTACAGCATCATCACTACTGTTCGTAAAAATGACTACAATTTGCAAATATTTAGACTTATGCTTAAAAACATGTAGTTAAAGGGTGAAAATACAAATCAACCATGAAACGATACTTTAATAGGAACTAAAACCTCGTACGGGACTCCGAGTTTTATAATATGATGAAAATTTGCAAATATTTTTTGACTTACGCTTAAAAACATGTTGTTAAAGGGAGAAAATGCAAAACAACCACTAAACTGCCCCGTAAGAGGCATGAACAACTCGAACGGGACTTCAACACATAGGAACTACATGTATTTAGGAGACTCTCGGTTTGAGAATATGATAAAAAATTTCAAATGTCAAGGCTTAGACTTAAAAACATGTCGTCAAAGGACGAAAATGAAAAGCAACCTCCAAACGACAACATAAGAGGCATAAACACCTTCGTCGGGACCAATGTAACTCGTATGAATTGACCATGTAGTCACATAACTCTCGGCTTCAGAATATGATGAAAATTTGTAAATCTCTAGACTTAGACTAAAAACGTGCAGTTAAAGGCGAAAATGAAAAATAGCCATGCCATGGATCCATTAGAGGCACGAACACCTCGCACGGCACCAATGTAATTCGTATGAATTGACCGCGTACTATTTAGACTCCTGATTTGAGAATATGACGATAATTTGAAAAATCTTAAGACTTAGGCTTTAAAACATGTTGTTAAAGGGAAAAAATGCAAAATAACCGCCAAACGACCCCGTAAGAGGCACGCACACCTCGTACGGGATCGATTTAAATCGTACGAACTCATCGCATAGCCACGGGACTCCCTATTTGAGAATATAACAAAAATTTACAAATCTGAAGACATAGGCTTGAAAACATGCCATTAAAGGGTGAAAATGAAAAACAACCAGGAAACGACCCGATAAGATGCACGAACACCTCGTACGGGATGAATATAACTCATGAAAACTAATCGCGTAGTCACGAGAGTCCCACTTTGACAATATGATAATAATTTAGACTTATGATTAAAAACATGCCGTTAAAAGGGTGAAATGTAAAATAGCCACCAAACGGACCCATAAGAGGCACATGCACATTGCACGGGATCGATTTAAGTCGTAGGCACTAACCGCATAGTCACATGACTCCAGTTTTAAGGATGTTATTAAAGTTTACAAATCTCAAGACTTAGACTTAAAAATATGTCGTTAAAGGCGGAAAAAGGAAAAACTTCCACCAAACGGCCCCGAAAGTGGCACAAAAACCTCACACGGACCAATTTGACTTGTATCAACTCACCGCATAATCACATGACTCCCGATTTGAGAATATGACTATAATTTACAAATCTCTAAATAAGTTTGAAAAGAGGATGTGGAAGGGAGGAAATGCAAAATAACCTCTAAACGGCCCCATAAGAGGCCATAACACTTTATATGGGACCAATGTAACTCAACTGATCGCGTATTTTCAAGACTCTCAATTTAAGAATATGACTATTATTTACAAAGACTTAGACTTAGGCTTAAAAACAATCCATAAAATTGCAAAAATTCTAAACAACCTCCAAACGGTCACACAAAAGGCACGAACACCTTGCACGGGTCCAATATAACTTGTAAGGACTGACTATGTAGTCATGGGACTTCCTGTTTGAGAATATGACCATAATTTGTAAATATTTAGACTTACGCATAAAAATTACTGTTAAATGGTGAAAATGGAAAACAACCACCAAAAGGCCCCACAAGAGGCATAAACAGTATGCATGGGATCAATGTAACAAGTAAGAACTCACCGCGCAGTCACGAAACTAACGGTTTGAGAATATGAAAAAAAATTGTAAATATTTATACTTTGGCTTAAAAACATGTCATTAAAGGGAAAATACATAAAACAACCACCAAATGGCTCCATGAGTGGCATGATCACCTCACGCGAGACTAATGTAAATCGTAGGAGCTGATCGTGTAGTCACGAAACTCCCGATTTGAGAATATGATAAAATTTTCATATCCCTAGATTAGGAGAAAAAATATGCCGTTAAAGGGAGAAAACAAAAAATAACCACCAAGTGGTCCCGTAAGAGGCACGAACCCCTTGCACGAGATTAATGTAACTCGTAGGAACTGATCGCATAGTCATAGGACTCCCATTTTGAAAATATTACAAAAATTTACAAATCTCCATACTTAGGCTTAAAACATTCATATAGAAACCACATCCTAGGACACCCTAAGTCTCTCCTTAGACTCCTAGCGCTTCCCCTTTCCACCACAAACCTAGGTCGAACTTCGGGTACCGATCTAGAGACCATGGGGAGCCCTCGGTCCCCATTCGACTCCGATCCACTCTTTTGTCAAAGGTAAATCTATTTGAATCTTTGAAGGGCTCCAAATACCCTTTCCAATGGTCTGCCCCATGCGTGAATCGACATAATAGTTTGGACGAACGAACCATTTCACTATTAAAACCTGATTCAGAGGCCATCGGGAGCTCCCGTGCCCCGAATTGACCCCAATCAACTCCACCGTCAGAGCAAAAGTTCTTTGAATATTTGAAGGGCACTGAAAAACCCCTTTCCAACGGTCCACCCCATGCGCGAAACAGCATAATCGTTCGAACGAACGATCAGTTTCCCCCCAAAAATCGATCCAAAAGACACCGGGTGCTCCCAGACTCCGTTTGACCAAATTCAACTCTTCATCTGGAATGAGATTGAATGGATCTTCGAAGGTCACTAAATACCATTTCTAACGATCCACCCCATGCACGATTTTGACCTACGGTACGGACGGACGATCCGTTTTACTTCGAGAGGTCACTGGACGCTTTCGGGCTCTAGTTGACCAAGATCAACTGTACGAACTGATCAAGACTCTTTGGAATGTCGAAATACATATCCTAAACTTTCCAACAGTCCACCCCGTGCATGATTATGACTTACCACACAGACGAATGAACCATTTGCGTTCGGCGATCTCCTGTCCAAAGGACCGATGTGCTCTTTCGAGCAACTTTTGACCCAAAATCAACTCCCGAACTTGGGAGCGACCCAAAGGAATATTGAAGGCCTCTAAAATACCTTTCTAACGGTATGCCCCGTGCACGATTGGGATCAACGGTTTGTGCTCTACAGTCATTTTTCCAAAAAATTTTGTACGAGACTACCAATTGGCAGGCCCTGAACCCTGCCTATCGGCACAGTGTCAAGGGCAACCTACTGATCGGCACCCCTGGGGTACCCCGATCAGCACCCCCTGACCCTATAAATAAGGGACATTACCTCACTCTAAAACAGAGAGGAAACGTATCAGCATCAATTATCTCAACAACATTCTCTCGAAATCAGCGAAGTTCCATATGAGAAATCCCATTCAAGCCTAAATTCCCATCCTTTTCACACCCAATTTGGCAAATATCCTTCTCTCTCATCAACATCCATCAACATTCAAAGGAGTTCATCCAAGATCCAAGCTCAATCTCCAAAGAAGGTCCAATTCCTTCCCCCTCTCTTTTAAATCTCTTGTTTTTGCATAAGTTACATTAAATTCATAATCTAGTTCATACATATTAACATCTACACTTTTATTAGTATATTGCACATACTTTATCTTTCATAAAAAAACCTAAAAACAAATAAAAGAGGGTTACACCCGTAAATTTTGAACGGAATTATCCACCACACTTTTTTAAAATAAAAAATACATTTTCTACACGCACACACCTAATAAAATTCCGTTCGAATCTATGGGATAAACTCCACCCATATTCTATATTCGAACTACGTTGACTTTGACGCCTTTATAGGCTACGTACCGAGTTCAATTTTTCAGTTTTCCAAATTTCTCAAAATCCCTCATTTTTATTATACATATACATATATCATGCTTGTTCACGTCTCATTCCACATATATTATCGTTTCCCAATAACGATCAATATCTCGATGAATGCTCATATTCTATCTTCTAATTTCATTACTATTTTGGGAATATTCCTATCGATTACATCACCCTATCTTTTCCATGGTATGGGTCGAACGATTCCAATCTCCATTATATAAACACATGCACACACTTCATGGGGATAAAGGAAAATATTAACATTTGCCCATGAGAGATCGAAAGGGTGGGATGGGTTCCTAACACCTTTCCATTTCGTAACATAGCCCCCGGACCTTCGATCTATTGATTTCACATGCATTAGTTTTTTCATTGATGCCGCTCTCTCGAAGTGGTAACATATTCTTTTGCCTGTTTTGAGCAAAATAGTCTGGCAACTCTGTATCTTTACGTTCACTCCACATCGCCGACGAATGAAGCCCCATTTTCGAAGAGAAGGGTGTGAGATCGCGATGCAGTTCTTCCTCGAGGGATCCTCCTCCTTCCCCCCAGGACAAACGCCGCGTCGATCGGGATGGCCATAATGACGACTCTGCTGGGGACTATTTTTAAGAGGGCTAGACTCTATTTATATGGGTGTTGTATTTTCTTATATATCCCCTATTTGTATGTTCCCCCTTTATTATTCATGCGTACCTCATGGTTATGCTACTATTCACACACTTGTAAAAAACTCTCAATGTACACCTCACACCACGTGCACCTAGGATCACGTATATCCACATGTTGCACACATCACTTAGAAATCCATGCTTAGGTGTCACTAGCACATACCTACACTTGTACATATCCATGCTCACTTATCACACACTCACTTGTAGATAATTACACATCATTCACACATCACTTATTCATGCTTAGTATACTATTAGTACTTGTACTTTGCTCCCTGTTTGGCATGATCAAGAAAAAGATACTCTCACCATAAGATACTAATAAGAGAATCATGCATGATTCACACGATATCACCAAAGAACATTGTTATTAACCAAATTTTGTTCCGTAACTGGAGAGTCACTTTGTGATGGGCACTGGTCCGACAGGGAGAATTTGGCCTAAGCAATATGACTCTCACCTTCCATTGGCGAAGTACCTTCGACGTATATCGAATTATCTTTCACGTGTACCGTCCCCACGAAGTATATAGTGAAGAAATTCACATATATTCAGGTATATCAAATCGCTTGTCCACATGTACCGATTTCCCTCAACATCAAGGCGTATATCGTGGAAGTCATGCCAAATGGGGGAACCCTTTCCAATTCACCCAACCAAACTGTACACCGACATATAGGTGTTAAGCCTAGGACACACATGTTAGATTGTCGGTTTTGATCCAAAACTCTGTCGAAATTCTGGGTCCGCCCCGTAAATTTTTGCATAATTTTTAAAATGGTACCCTCCCCGTGAGCCTAGTTACAAGTCCAACCATAGATTTATATATGTTACAAACCCAAGTTTTCGAGGCTCGGGTCCCGTCCGACATTTCATTTTGCATTTAGGAGAATTTTACATAAGTGAGAACCTAATAATGTAATAATCATGTTGAGACCCGTCTCTAGTCTTTTCCTCTCTCTTTTTCTCAAAAAGCGTTTAAAAGCGTTTTTCCTCTTTTATCAGAAATACCAAAAATATTTTCGTTCTCACCTTTTCCAAAAAATGTCAAAAACATTTCTTTCCTTTTTTCCAAAAACAACGAATTTCCCTTTTTCTTTTTCGATAATAAATTCCAATTTTTCTCCTTCTAAGGTCGATCACATACCCTTGACCTGGCTCCATATTGGCTTCGATCTTCAGTCGAACCACCTCGAAGTTCTGTCAGTCCCTTTACTTCCTCCGAGTCAAGAGACCCACCGCCTTCCATGGAGAAAACGAATTAAGTGCCGATTGTACATCCGGATTTGTTGATGGTTCTGGGTCAGCTCACTGCCAAAATTGACAACCTTCAAACCAAGATTCATGAGATGCAAAGAAACTGGGTCCCTGACCCCGAGGATCCTAAGGTCATTTTCCCTCGCACCATGGGTCCGCCTGCACCCAAGCCTATCTCGGTTTCAGAAGAATACCATAATGCTCCATGTGCTCCTCCTGCTAATGGTTCGCCACCAACCCATCTTCCCATGTCAAACCTTGCTCAAACATGGGCTAATTTACCCATAACTGTTGTTCCAAAAGAGGAAGAACTGAACAAGGTCAAGGAAGACCTCAAGATATTGACCAAGAAATTCAACCAACTACATCGGCTACACCCACATGTCTCCCTATCCTAAAGACAGGTTGCCAGAAAAATTCAAGATGCCCAATATCAAGAAGTTTGGAGGTAGTGGACCCCCGATCGTTCATCTCCGTAGCTATTACCGAGCCATGACTCTCCTAGGAGCTTTTGAAGAAATAGTGGCTCAAATGCTCCAGTAGACTTTGAAATATAGTGCCCTCGGTTGGTTCCTATCCCTTAAAGAATCCAGAATTCGCAGTTAGGAAAATGTTGCCCGTGAGTTCATGTCACAGTATAAGTACAACGAGGAGCTTGAGGTCACCAGCCGTGACTTAGAGCTACTTAAACAGAATCAGTCAGCAACTTCATAGCAAGATGGAGAGAAAAAGCAGCTACCATGACCAATCGACCCTCCGAAGAAGAACAAGTCAGCATTGTGAAGAAGAACTTCCTACCTTATGTCCGAGCAAACATGGGAGGACAATATTGCCCTCACTTTAGAGCCCTCTAAGAAGTAAGAGTAGAAATTGAAGAAGGTCTTGTCATGACAGAAGTTAATTCAAGGAAAATCTTTAGACAGTTTGCTCCTAGAAAGTTTGAAAAGCCTTCTAGTATCCCAGTCTCTACTATCAATAACATCTCTTAGCCTGCCACTTTGTGGGCACCAGAAAGTCACCCAAACCCAATCCGAAAGGAATATACCGAGTTTCATGCTCCTCTTTCCAAAGTCTACCAGGATCTATTAAAACTAAACCTGATCAAACCCTTTGACCCTCATCCATTACCAAATCCACTTCCAAAAAATTTCAAACCCGATGCCCATTGTGACTATCACTAAACTGGTGGCTATACCACTGACTAATGTTTCTATCTCTAAAACACAATCCAAAGCCTGATTGATTGGCGTATCATCACCCCACCAGCTAACCCTAAACCAAACACTACCCGTAATCCACTCCCGAATCATATAAATGCCATCTTCCTAGAAGAAGACTCAGAACTCGATCCATCCACCCAAATCATGCCAAGTAAATCACCAGTCATACCTATATACTTTCCTAAACCTCTCCAAATATGCCCATATTTCCTCTTACACCCTATCAGCCTTACTGACTAAACCTTATCACTCCTCACCTGAGCATGCATCGTTGTTCGTACCCTTTCTGGAGGTAAAGGTATGGAATTATCCGAAGTGCTGAACTAACTCCTAGAGTTCGAGATGGAATTGCCCTGCTAGATAACCATCTACTGTCAGAGATTCAATGGTTTATTCTTAGAAGCTCAAAAGTGGGCCCGAGAGTCGAACAACTGGGTAGTTCCAACTGACGAAGATAGTCTATATGACCTGGTCCAAATCATTGCAGATTTATTTCGATAGACTGGTGATATTTGTAGTGTATCCGAGCTTCTCAATGCTCTGAAATTACAAGGGCACCTGGTCCCCTCAGTCTTGCATTTCCCTACCGAATGGGAGGAATTATACGAAGAAGCCATAAAAGTTATAGAGTGTATTAACTTTGCATGGAAAGACAATATCGTTGCCACCGAATGGGGAGACGATTCTGAAGACTCAGATGAAGAGCCAGATTTAAGAAAGACTAATCTGATAGCCAACCTATGGGGAGTGATATCATTTGAGGAGCTGCTAGGAGAGTTTAACCAGGTAGCTGAACAACTCGATATCGATGAAGAAATAAGGTTTCTATTTTTCCTTCTTTCGTGAACCACATGACCAGGTCGGAGAGGCATTACCAGAACTAAAACTTACAACTATCAGCAAACGATAAAGGGAAAGGTGTTGAGAATCTCCCTATGCCAGAAATGACTCTTAAAGAAAGTAAGGTCCTTAGTTAACTAAAGAAAACTCAATCTAACATCACTCTATGGGGACTTTTCATGTCTTCCCAACTGCACCGAAATGCCCTGATCAAGCTACTCATAAAACCCACAGTCCCTCCCTCAACCACACCAAAAGAGGCAATGAGCCTAGTTGGATCCTTGACCTCTACTCAAATGCTCTCCTTTTCTGAAGAGGAAATCCCTAAGAATGGTATCAACCATAATCATGCTCTCAATATCTCTGTTGAAGTTATGGGGAAAGCTATCCCCCTCTCACTCATCGACAACAGATCAGCTCTGAATGTTTGCCCGTTAAGAACCCTCAATTTCCTGGGATTGAAAGTAAGCGACCTGACTCCAACCTCTGTTGCTGTACGTGCCTACGACAACACCCGCCGAGAAGTAATGGGATCTATCAAGTTTG
Organism: Sambucus nigra; assembly: GCA_949130495.1. Classification (NCBI taxonomy): domain Eukaryota; kingdom Viridiplantae; phylum Streptophyta; class Magnoliopsida; order Dipsacales; family Adoxaceae; genus Sambucus; species Sambucus nigra. The sequence continues at coordinate 618,115,441 of OX422209.1, forward strand.
AAATATGGGATGGACCTATAAATCCTATTGTTTAATTCTAAGTCATTAATTTCTCATCCTGTTTCAATCTGTTGCTAGGACGACCGTGGCTCCACAACATCAAAGGGGTGTCTTCTTCCCTTTACTAGAAATTGAAATTCTTTGCCAATGGATAAGTTATCACAATCTTGGGAGATAATGATAACACCGAGAATGCTAGCACCAGTAATCTGATAATCAAGATACAATACGGGTTGAATGATATGCTGCCATCAGGATTTCAGGTCGAACCACTCCTACTTCCAACAGGGGATAACTTTAAACACAAGGTTTGTCAAGAATATGATCCTCATGGAAATGTCAATGTAATCCAAATATTCAAGAATATGAACTTCATGCCCGGACTGGAGCTAGGGCAAAGACAACAAGGGATAACTGAACCTATTGTGTTGAAGGAGGCCTTTCCTCCCTATGGCTTGGGCTGTCGACCATCGGAAGAAGAACTCAAATTAATCCGCCAGCCTCGACTGAAGAGAAAGTTAGAATGTTCCAGGACTATCCTGGGAGATTTCTTAAATGAAAGATTCATCAAAGAGGGTGAATATTTCCTTTTCTACAACTTCCCTGAGCCTTGGTATGACCCTGTAGACAAGAGGATAAAACCAGGAGTGGAGATATTTTTTCAAGATAGCTACCCGAGGGCTAAAAGTTCCAAGAACTGTGTACAACTACTCACTGAGAAGACCATAACAGATATCAAGGATTCTGAGGACAGTGACTCCGAGGAATCTTTGAACTTGTAGGTACTGGGGCTGGCACTTTGTATGATCCACTCAAGGACTACATCATCCAATCCATCCTACCTCATCAAAGATGTTAATACACCTCTTCTCAACTGACATCCTGCACCTATGCCACTTGCTGATATTTAACTTAACTGTGATGTTTATCCTCTTTCCCCTTTAGTTGTTTCCTCTCACTCTTATGTAATCGAGACCTCCTTTGATGAGGTTCTTAATGCTGTTTTTTCTATCAATAAAATAAACAAAGATTTTGAGTATCTTACTGTGCCTTACATTAATTGTCTTGATTCTAATCAAACTAGTAATGATGATGACGTTATAAATGAACAATTTTTAACTGATCTAAATAAGGTTAATAACATACAACACAACCACATTCAAGTTAATCAAGATGAAACTGTTGTTCTTAATCTCGATTCTAGTAGCCAAATGAGAGAGATTAGGATAGGGTCTACCCTTAATGATCACGAGTTCCCACAACTCGAAGAGATACTAAAGGAATTCATGGATGTCTTTGCATGGTCTTATGATGATATTCCCGGTATTAACCCTGAGATAGCATAACATGAGACTCTAACTCTCCTGGAATATAAACCAGTCACGCAGAAGTTGCTAAAGCTCTTCACTGAATGGTTACTCAAGGTTAAAGAACAAGTTGTCAAGCAAATGAATGTGGGCTTCATTCATGTGATCGAATATCCTACATGGCTAGCTAGTATCATACCTGTGCCAAAATTAGGAGGAAAGTTCCGCATGCGCGTCGACTATTGAGACTTTAACAAGGCCTCTTTAAAGGATGATTACCCATTACCAACATCGATATGAATGTGGAAAATACAGCCAATCACACTCTCAAGTCATTTATTGACTGGTTCGCCGAATATAATCAGATCAATATGAACCTTGATCATCAAGAGAAAATTGCATTCATCACCCCTTAAGGAACCTTTTGCTACATTGTCATGTCATTTGGTCTCAAGAACGCATGGGCTACCTACCAAAGGGCTGCCACAACCATTCTGCATGATCTGATACACAAGGAGGTCAAGGTCTATATAAATGACATGACTATCAAGTCCAAGACTAGAGAAGGTCATGTTCTCGCTCTTCGAAAATTCTTTGAATGACGACGACAATACTAAATGCTGCTTAACCTACAGAATGTGTCTTCGTCATTACCAAAGGGAAACTCTTAGGATTCATGGTCAGTGAGAAAGGGATAAAAAAAGATCCTGCTAAGATGAAAGCCATAATTGAGATTCCACCTCCCCGAATGGAGAAATAAGTCTGAGGATTTCTTGGGAAATTACAGCACATCAGTCGATTCATCAGCTAATTGACTTCTATCTGTGAACCCATCTTCAAACTCCTCCGAAAGGATTCAATCAAGGTTTGGAATGAATCTTGTCAATAAGCCTTCGATCGAATTAAGAAATACCTATATTGACCTTCGGTGCTCATGCCACCGCAACCTGGTCTTCCCTTACTTGTATACCTAATCGTGACCGATACTGTAGCCGGGGCTCTGCTAGCTCAATACCTTGAAGAAACCCGCAAAGAGAAATCCATCTACTATCCCAGTAAAAAATTGGTCGGTTATGAAATTAACTACTCCGCCTTGGAAAAAGCATATGTCGCTCTTGTCTGGGTTACCCAAAAGTTACGGTACTACATGATTGCCTTCCCTATCAGACTCGTATCCCAAATGGATCCCATCAAGTACCTACTCGAGAAGCCTTCCTTATCCAGTTGAATGGCCTGTTGGTTGATACTTCTAGATGAGTTTGATATCACTTATGTCACACAGAAAACCATGAAAGGAAGAGCCATCTATGAATACCTTGCTGACTACCCAATGAAAGAGGCCGATGTCTGGATTTCCAAATTCCCAGACGAGAATATCCTTTGCGCCTCCGACGAAGATCTTTAATGGCAAATATTCTTTGACGGCGCTGCTAACAAAAAAGGATATGTCATTGGGATTCTCTTAATTTCCCTTGATGACTCCCACATTCCCATTGGCATCAAATTGGATTCCCCTTGCACTAACAACATGGCTGAATATGAGGAATGCAAAGTAGGCCTCAAAGTTTCCCTCAAGAAAGGAATTCGATACCTTGATGTCTACAATGATTCATCCCTCATCATCGGTCAAGTACTTAGGAAATGGAAAGTCAAGGATGATAAACTCTTACCCTTCCATGCCCACCTAAAGGAACTAGCTTCCCAATTCTAAGAAATCACTTTCCACAACCTGCCCCGAGAAAAGAACAACCCGGATGATGCCTTTGCGACCTTAGCCTTCATGATTGACATGCCCGAAGGAATAACCATGTCTCCTTTCCTTGTCCAAAAATAAGACAAACCAACCCACTACTACCACATCAAGCTCTGTGACACGACTAAGAATGTGTCTTAGAAGTGCGTACTCTCTAGGCTCAAGTGCAAGCCTGTCGCGTTAGTAATAAACCCGATAAGTTGGGATCGTATCAACATGGAAATAGGGCAATAGAATTGTAACGACGTTGGACAGATGAATGAATCCTAACTCTAACTCTAAAGAAAAAGGAAAATATGATTGGTTTGAGAATTGACTACAACTAAATGCAAATTTTGAAAATGTTTAACTAATGAACTTAAGTACGAATGAAATGCAACTATTCTAAATTACCTAAAATATTAACGATGAATGATTTAAAAATTCGAACTACGTGATGAGAAAAACAGGACAGGAATACAATCCCCCAACCCTAGTGTATTGATGATATAAAACTAATCGTAAATTTAAATGATTAATTAGACCTAGAATTTAGTACTCCCAAGCATTACGTATATGAGATTCAAGCCCGCGCCATACTGAATCAGAGGATGAGTAAATCGGTATTACAATAGTTACACTCGAATTGTATTCTAAAGCATCCCGGTTACCCTGAAGCAAATGAGATCCAAAGATCTACAATTGTCGCGTTCCTACGCAATACGGTTGTAATCAAATCATTAAATTTATAGGATTACTTTTATACACATACAACTACCACATCAGGTTGGGTTTATGCATCCCGACCCTTAGAAGTCTAGCCTACCATGATGAAAGTAATGAAAACGATTTTAGAATTGCAGGAAGTCATGATTAAACTAAGGAAAAATTGAAGAATGATGTAAACGGAAAATTAGACTGAGGAAATTAATCACTAATCTTACAAAAGCACTGAAATCATCAACTAAAAGTACTTGTAATCACAAAAATCTGAACAATCTTCAATCTTGGAATTAAAATTATAATCTATCTTCAAACTAGGGTTCTACTAAAAAGAATGGAAAATTAGATGCATTCTTCGTTCTTTAGAATGATAATAAATCGGGTTTAAATACCCTACAAAGCTCTAAGAGTTTTAGCTTAACTAGGACTCTCCATTAGAGGAAGAGTAAAAAATTAAAATTCGACGGTTCTGCCTGGCTGGAATCCGGATCGGTTCGTTTATTTTTAGCCGGATCGATTTGGGACGGATCGGTTCATTTATTTTCTTTCAGCTTCGATCCGTCTTCGGTCCGAGGTTCTCTGGAAATTGGCATTTTAGATCGGTCTGATCCGGATCGGTCCGAATTTCCTTTGACTTTTTCTTCTACTTTTGACTGCTCATAATTTTCACACCAGAATTCCGATTGAGATGTCGTTTCTTCCTATGTGCTCGTGAACTTGATATATTCAACTTTTCTTTAGATGCCTCATCCGAATTCTGGGTAAAAATTACAACTTTCCTCTTTTGACTTTCCTTCTTTTCTTTCTCGATTCTTCCGGTTTCTTTCTTTCTTTAATTGACATCAAATACCTATAAAATCTGTACAAAATAACAGAAACTCGGGGTACTCATTAGAATAAGTCAGTAGAAAGATTATGAGATAAAATCAAATTGATTACGTTGTTCGAGGTGGTAAAAATAACTAAATTAAAGGGATAAATTTGGAAGAATTTATGCCTAATCAAATCCCCCTAACTTAGAACTTTGCACGTCGCGAGCAATGTAAAAGAATCCTAGAAAGGCTCAACTCTTGAAAATCATTTTTTTAGGATAGAATACCTTTTTCACGGGCAAGCGATTGTATTTAGCGTATGCAACAAGCCTTTAAACCCCTAGGCTACCTTAGTAGGACGAGTGGTGTCTCATGAGGGTTTGCAGAGAATATACCCACAAAATTCGACTCAAAGAAACTTCAAAATACTCAAAAATTGTATAACTCAAACTTTTCTAGAGACTAGTCATCATCAAGTCATGCTCAATAGTCTCAAATCATAGTGCGTTTGTGCGAAACCAGAAATTTAACCGCGGATTTCCACCGATTAACCATTACGTTACTTATCCAAAAATTCATTTTGATTTCAAATTCTCACGAAATGCTCTCTCAAACGAATCACTCGAAATATGGCTATTCTCTTGGTATGAGTGATAAAAAAGAGTAAATATAATGGATGCAAAGTCACGCACACAAGTAGAATGTAAGGACATTTTTATCATGTCCGAAATGTTTCATTTAGTTATGTCGTACGCCGTTACATTTGGCACGTCTCTACACGATCGCACACGACGGCCTCAATCCGAATTTAGGGAATCAAGCATTTATGATCTCCATCATGTGTCCCTCATTTACCTCAACGACTTCACGTTCCATGATTTTAGGGACTCTATGCAAGTGGTACGCAAGAGAAGTCAAAACAGTGAAACAAGGCTTGATAGGGAAGTTCAAGGGCAATTTGGTAATTTTACAGCCACCGTCCGGAGGATCGGTCAACTGGAAAGTTGAAGAGCTTGCCGCAACTAAGATACTGGAAGAAACAACACCTCAATCTGAGCTACAGTAAACAAGTTATGGCTCGTTGAAAGTGGAGATATTTACATTGAAAATACTGGGAATTTTTCTAAGTGTTTAGCCCCTGTTCCCAGCAAGTTTCCCCAAACCCAGATCGAACCGGTTCGGGGGGGAGAACCGGTTCGCAGGGTACCCAAAACGGTTCGGGGTACCTGTACGCTGGATAGAATTTTAGAGTTTTAAGAACGTGGATCTCTTCATCTATTTTCTTATAAATACCAACTTCGGGGGAGCTATTTGATAAGACTTTGAAAGACGAATTTGAGAGTCCATATACCTCAAGTCTTCACTTATTGAGCCCAAGACTCTAGGTTTTTGATTCACACAAATTTCCAAACACTTGTGAATCACTTTGCAACCCAGGAACGCAGTTTTGTTGTTCATATCCTTGTGGAGAAGACCGTTCTTCTTCTTCATTACTGCCCTCCTGGAAAGGGGAAATTCCAGCCGACAAACTTGTGGAGAAGCTGTTTCTCTTCTTCATTGCAGCCCTCCTGGAAAGGGACATTTCCAGCTGCCGACTACAGAATCCGACACCTGAGGGAATTCTTAGTCACTTGTATTTTCATTGTAATCCAAAATTGTACAGTTACAATATTATAATGAAAATAAATGGTTTTGCCTCTTTGGGGGATTTTTCCTCACAAGCATGTGTTTGAATGTTCTTGCTTAGTTCATTATCTTATTCAATCACATACTGTTGCATGTTTAGGGTTTGTTTGGGTTAAAAGGTGATTAATATATAAGTTTATCATTTGAACGCGAGCACATACGTTCTCATAGAAAGACATAAATTTATAGCGATAGGATCTCATCAACGGACTACGGTTTTAAAAACGGGAACATTACCTCTTATTCACTCATTCAATCTCTTTTATTATCTTTTGGTGTCTTAGTTCTCCACGTGGTAACCAATTTCGCAATTTTTGGACTCGGTTAGGACTTTTATGTGTTGAAGGTGTATTGGGTAAAATGAAAATGGTAGGGAAGGTTGGAATTGGAAAAGTCATTTATGATGTCCATCTGTGCTTTTTCTGTTTGCTCATTTTCTCTTTTTTTTTCTCTATTTTTGTTTCTATTTTTCACTTCTTTTCTTTTCTTGCTATTTTTTTGAGCATATCTATTTTTTTCTTGCCCCTTTTTATGCACTTTTCGGACTTTATTCGATAAATATTCGATTTTCACAATTCCAGGCTTTTTGGTTTTTTCGGGTTGTCAAACGAAAGGAAAAATTATTCGGCTCAATTCGGGTTACAAAAGGGATAATTTTTCACAACTTTTTATGGCCAATATTTTTGGGTAACAAACGAGGGCCTACTTCATTGTCCAAAATACTAATTGCATTACCATATGCGTCTCGAGATTAATTTAATTTAGAGATTTGTAGCACGCTTTGTACGACAAGATCACACACATTTATCAAAACCGATCAAAATGAAAGGATTGAGATCCTTGACGACTTTTTAGACGCTGAAAAGAACTTTGAGTTAACAATTAACTCGGATTGATTTATAATTTTCACAAAGATGAAAGGCTCGAATCTCACCGGGTTTGTTAATCTCCACACTTATTCGTTACGTTGTCAATTTTTGCACAATTTTCATCTTTGGTCAATTTCGGCTTTGTGTATTTGAATTTTACAACTTGAGACTTTAACCGACTTTTAATGATATTTTATAAAAATTTAAATTTCCAATTTTTTTTTATTTTGAACAAAAATATTTTTGGATTTTTCAAAATTTTATGATTTTTTTTGAGATTTTTGGGCATTTTTGAAAAATTGTGAAGTTTTAGAAATACGCACTTGTGACCCCCCCAACTTAGACTTTTGCATTGTCCTCAAGCAAAAAGGACTAAAATCTAAACAAGGCAAAACAAAAAATGCGATAAATAAAACAAACAAATGGAGAAAATGCATATTTTTATGAAACAGGACTGTGGTACAATAACAGGAAAGAGCATAGAGCATGTGAACAAGGGAAACAACTAAAAACTGTCACAAACAAACAAAGCTTCACTGGGGTGGTGGGTGGGAAGAGCTGGGAGCGTCAGGGCCATAAGGGTCATAAAAGTAGGATGTCAATGGCTCGTTGGGATCCCCTTGGCGTCGGTACAAGTCCACTTGGAAATGAAACATCATGCTTGTATCGCGGCGGTAGTCGGTCATAAAGGTGCTGAACCACGTCTCAAGGGACGACATACGATTAGTGAGGTTGCTACCCGCCCATTCGAAATCTGGGTCGTCATCTTCTTCGATCGACTCTTCATCCACACCCACGTTTCCCATCTCCACATCAGCACCTGCCTCTTGTTCTTCCTCTTCCTCACTCGAGGCAGCATCGTCCTCGTCATCACTTCCACGCCTCGCCCGAAGGATGACCAGCTGTTTGGCGCTCCGAGTGCGGGTGCCCTTTCCAAAAGGACCGGGGAGGTGAGTACGGTCTAGTGAAGCCTCAATGCCAACATTTTTGAGAATGGAGGTAATCAGGCGTGCATAAGGAAGTGGGGCTGCACCTTTCTCATCCATGGCTGCAACTAGAATGTCAGCATATAGGGTGCGAGCCAGATTAATTGGAGTGTGGGTATCGAAGAGGTGGTATGTCAATGTTGCTTGATGGGGACGCATTACGGAATCGTTGGAGGTTTGCAGAATATTAGCACACACAATTTGGAATGTGAGGCGTGCTTTCTCGTTAAGTCGGTCGACAACGACAGTCTCCCCCCTCCATACAACGTCGGGGGCAATTCGCTCCATAATCAGTTCCTCGGCTACCGGGGCGACATTCCTTAGGTATGTGTAGTCTTAACATCGGGAACATTGTATTCGCCCAACTTGGAAGTGATAAGGGCCAAAGAAAAGGGAATGGCGATACCGTCAACATAGGCTTGAGACTCGAATTGGCCCCTTCGAACAAGGGAGCCATAGAAGGAGCGAACCTCGGCTGCCAAACCGCTTCATACGATTCATTAAGGAAACGACACCAACCCCTAGGCATGAAGATATCAATGATGGAATTGGGCAGCCCCGTCCATTGGACTGCGCGCTCCATGTGGAGTTTACGATCCGGACCACAGAAACGATTGCACCATCACTCTTCTTGGCGGGATCAAAATTCACCATGACCGGAGGGTAGGATTTCAGTGGAGTCGTATTTGACGGGGCACGTCATTGGGCCATTAGGATAAGGAGTGGTTGCTGGAAAAAATTAGTAGAGAGAAGAGATGAGGGATGTGGTTGGAGGTGTGGAGGAAAATGGGGGAATTGGGTGTGCATTTATAGGTGAGGGGTGGGCAGGGTTTTGTAATTAGAGGGAAAGGATTTGGAGGGAAAGAGGGGATATATTTGGGAGGGAAATTGAAGGTTTGGGTATGGTGGGACGAATTGGAAGGGAAGGGAAGGGATTTGGGAGAAGGGGGTGCACCTAGGGAAAGGGTAAAGACTGCAGAAACCGGACCGATCCAGCTAGTACAAGACCGAACCGGTCCGGTCCTTTTGATTTTTGAGCCTTTTAATAATCAAATCGGTCCGACTGTAAAAGAAACGAACCAATCCGGTCCGAACCGATCCGACTCAAAAATAAAAGAACCGATCTGGTTCTTGCATTGAGATGGATTTCTCCCCCTAACTTAATTTCGATTGCTCTTCTCTGAAAGTTTTCGACTCTCCGTGCTGCTTCCTATCAATTTGGACTTAAAACCCTCTCAATATCTATAGTCAATGCAACTTGACTCAATTTCCCGAAACATATGAATGCTCACACCTTATTGCAACCTAATCCTAGGGACTTTCATTACTCACACGGCTCTCTTCTACTATACACAAGAATTCACCCCATACGCGTCAGGGGGAGAAGACCTTTCTATAGCATCTCACTCTACCCCGTAGACGGGGTTCGATAACCAAACAGTATCAACTTCTTCCACACACACCTCTAGATATGGCTTTAGGCGTTATCCATTTACTTTGAATGTATTTTCCCCTTTCAAATCGTCTAACTCGACAGCTCTGTGAGGGAAAACATTCTTCACAACGAGCAGGCCAGACCATCGTGGCCGCAACTTGCCCGAAAAGAGATGAAGTCGAGAGTTATAGAGAAGCACTTTTTATTCGGGAAGAAACTCTTTACGTCGAATGATGTTATCGTGAGCGAGTTTCATCCTTTCTTTGGAAATTTTTGCGTGCTCGTACGCATCATTACGTATTTCTTCTAACTCATTCAATTGAAGCTTACGAACTTCACCGGCCTTATCCATGGCAAAGTTCAACTCCTTAATTTCCTAATACGCCTTGTGCTATAATTCCACGACAAGATGGCAAGGTTTTCCATACACAAAGCCGAATGGGGACATGCCAAACGGATTTTTGTATGCGGTACGATAGGCCTATAGCAAATCGTTCAATCTAAGTGACCAATCTTTTCGGGTAGGATTGACGGCCTTTTCAAGAATGTTCTTGATTTCCCAATTTGCTAGTTCGGCCTGCCCATTCATTTGTGGGTGATAAGTCGTTCCAATCTTGTGAACGACACTATACTTTCTCATGAACTTCGCGAATGGCCTATTGCAAAAGTGCGAGCCATTATCACTAATTATCACTTTCGGAGCACTGAAGTGGGAAAGCATGTGTTCCTGTAGGAACTTAATCACCACTTTGTTATCATTGGTCTTGGCATCTATAGCTTCCACCCATTTAAAAACGTAGTCTACCGCGACAAGGATGTATAGGAAACCAAAGGACAGGGGGAAGGGCCCATGAAGTCAATACCCCAACAGTCAAAGATCTCAATAATGAGTATGGGGATAAGAGGCATCATGTCTCATCGGGTAATAGCTCCTATCCTTTGGCACCTATTGCAAGATTTACAATCATTATTCACATCCCAGAATATTGTGGGCGAATAGAGGCCGCATTGGAGAATTTTAGCAACTATTTTTTCGTCGAAAAGTGGCCTCCACAAGCTTTCGAATGATAAAATTGGATGACTTTTGGGATCTCGTCATCCGACACACAACTTCGGATGATTTGGTCCGCGCAATATTTAAACAGAAAAGGATCATCATAGAAAAACATGCTCTACCAAGTAATAAACCTTTTCTTATCTTGCAGTGTCCAATCGGGAGGGACGGCTCCCGTGACAAGATAGTTCACGATATTCGCAAACCAGGGAAAATAAGAGGTAGCAAAGAGTTTCTCATCCGAAAAGTATTCTTCTATGGGTATTAGATCACTAGGTACGTCTGACGAAAGCCGTGATAAGTGGTCGGTAATGACGTTTTCTACTCTTTTCTTATCTTTAATGGAGAGATTAAACTCTTGTAGGAGTAGGATCCACCTTATGAGGCACGACTTTGCGTCTTTCTTCGCAAGTAGGTATTTCAACGCCGCGTGGTCGGTAAAGCAAGTGATGGGAGAATCGATAAGGTAGGACCAAAATTTATCAAGAGCAAAGACTACCGCTAGAAACTCCTTCTCGGTAGTGGAGTAACTGAGTTGTGGTACGGTAAGAGTCCGGCTAGTGTAGTAGATGACATGAGCCTGTTTGTCTTTTCTTTGGCCCAAAACAGCCCCTATCGCATAATCGCTAGCATCACACATAAGTTCGAATGGTAATGACCAATCCGGAATTTGCATGATGGGACCGGACACAAGCATGGTTTTCAGTTTTTTAAAAGCGCTTTGGCATGCTTTTGTCCACTCAAATGGGGTGTCCTTCATGAGTAGGTTGCTTAAGGGCCTAGCGATGACGCTAAAGTCCTTAATGAACCTTCGATAAAATTCCGCGTGGCCCAAGAAGGAGCGCACGTCTTTGAGCAATTTTGGTGGGGGTAGATCGGCTATGACATCTATCTTAGCTCTATCAACTTTTATCCCCTTGGATGAAACTATGTGGCCAAGAACTATTCCCTCGGTGACCATAAAATGGTATTTCTCCCAATTTAGCACTAAGTTCTTTTCCACACACCGGGCAAGTACCTTTTCCAGTTTTTCTAGACAAAGGTCGAAAGAGGTGTCAAAAACGCTAAAATTGTCTATGAACACTTCATGTCCTCTCTCGACCATGTCGCTAAATAAGCTCAACATGCACCTTTGAAAGGTCGCGGGTGCATTACACAAGCCAAATGGCATACGTTTGTAGGCAAACGTACCAAAAGGGTAAGTGAAAGTCGTTTTCTCCTGGTCAAGTACATCTACCTCAATTTAATTATATCCGGAATAACCATCAAGGAAGTAATATTAAGGATGAACCGCTACTCTTTCAAGCATTTGATCAATAAATGGCAAGGGGAAATGGTCTTTCCTAGTTCCCACATTGAGTTTCCGATAATCAATGCAAATGCACCACCCGGTGGTGGTACATTGGGGAACTAGCTCTCCTTTAGCATTCTCAATCACTGTCATGCCCGGCTTTTTCGGGACAACTTGAATAGGTCTCATCCACTTGCTATCCAATATTGGGTAGATAATCTCGGCATCTAATAGCTTAATGATTTCGATCCTCACCACTTCTTTCATATTAAGGTTTAGCCTTCTTTGCATTTCTCTCAAGGGCTTGACGTCCTCTTTAAGATGGATCTTGTGGGTGAAAATCAAAGGACTTATCCCTTTCAAATCAACAATGCACCAACCAAAATCACCTTGGTGCTTCCTCACAATCTTTAGCAATTTACCCTCCTACTCTTCGTCTAGGCTAGAGGAGACAACAATAGGAAATGTCTCATCCTCTCCTAGGTATGCATATTTAATATGGGAGGGGAGTTTCTTCAATTTGAGGGTTAGAAATTTTTCGTTGGAGGGAACCACGCGTGTATCCCTCGGTGGTAACTCTTCGAATCTAGAAACCCAACTTACATCTCTCACGTTTTCGTCCGACGCTCTCTTATCAAGTAACTCTCTCAACTCCTCAACCTTCCTCTCGAATTCGGTGTACATCCCTTCACTCTCGTGACTCGATACTAAACAGGACCATAGGGCATCTCTACAATAACTTTCCTCAAAATAATCCTCTACGATCTCGTTTATTAGGCTCACAGCGTGAAGATCATCTTCTTCCCCCGTCTGTTGGGCGATATGGAAGATGTTAGTCTCTAAAGTAATGTTCCCAAAAGTGAGCTGCATTCCCCAATTTTGAGTATTAATGATTGCGTTAGCCGTAGCTAAGAACGGGCGTCCAAGAATGATGGGAACATGATTGCTCGAGGCGAAGGAGGGCTCCGTGTCCCAAATGACAAAATCTATCGGGAAGTAGAAAGTGTCAACTTAGACGATCACGTCCTCAACTATACCTCTTGGGATCTTCACGATTCTATCCGCTAATTGGAGAGTGATCTTTATAGGCTTGAGGTCGCCCAAATCAAGTTGCCTATAGATGGCGTACGTGAGGATATTGACACTTGCTCCCAAACCATGTAAGCCTTTCTCAATTTCATTTTCTCCAATGATGCAGGAAATAGTGGGTGAACCGGGATCTTTGAACTTGGTTGGGAGATCATTGAGTAGGATGGAGCTCACGTTCTGTGCTAGAAAGACATTTTTCTTTACCTTTATCCTCCTTTTTACCTTCAATAAGTCTTTGATGACTTTTGCATAAGCTAGAATTTGCTTAATAGCATCGAGGAAAGGTAATTTTAGCTTCACTTGCTTTAGTACGTCTAGCACTTCATCACGGGGATTTACTTTGTGGGAAGGAATCAACCTTTGAGGAAAAGGTTCCGCGGTGGGTGGTTTTACTACTACCTCGAGCTCACTAGTGTCCTCTTTATCACTCTCCTTTAAGGGGACATCTTTGGCCTCTTTCGTGCCGGGCAAAATCTCCTTGTCTTTGGTTGCGTCATGTGGGGGAGGTGATAAATCAACGACTCTCCCACTACGAAGAGTAGTCACAGCTTGACATTTCTCCTGATGTTCTATCGAGGTGGAGTTAACACTAGTTTGACCTTGGGGCGGTCTTTGTCCCTAGGTAGGAAACTTGCCTTTCCCTTGGATACTCAATGATGATTGCAACTGTGAAATGTTCGCATTCATGTCGTTGATTATGCATTCATGCCTAGCATTAGTTGTAGTCTGGGTATTAATAAAGTGGTTGATCGTATCTTCGAGGGTTCTCCGCGGTGGAGTGATATATGCTCCTTGAGGTGGTGGTGCTTTCACATGTCCTTGCATGTGTGGAGCTTGTTGAAAGTGCGGTGATGGAGGAGGGACAACATGTGAATTAGGATTCATCGCAGCATGTTGTTGCCCATAGCTAAAACCAGGGTTGTTTTTCCATGAAGGATTGTAAGAATTCTCGTGCGGTGCACCGAAATTACCCTTGAATCCTCCTATACCACTTACTTGTTCTTGAAGCATCACTTTATAGGCGGGTATAGTCGGGCATTCCTCAGTTGAATGACCCACCTCACAAATCGCACACACCTTCTCGATGGGGTTTAGGAGGGATTCAATTGGTCCTCTTCCATATACCTCACGTAGGTCTCGCAGTCCTTTCTCAAGCATATCGAGTCGACTGTCCGTCATAGAAGTCTTTTCTACATGAAATATGCCGAACGCCGATGGAATGGTGGTCACTTGACGATTTTGATTTTGAGCATTAGGGTAAGATGTATCCCAAGATTGGGTAGTCTCGGCGACATACCTAAGGTGAAGCTCAGCATCGTGGGCGTCTAAGTCGACAAACGGACCACTACCCATGGTTTCAACAAGTTGCTTGGAATTAATGTTCAACCCATTATGGATAAAGGAAATGATTTGTGTTTCATCAAAACCATGATGGGTACATGAAGCAATTAACTCATTGAAACGCTTGTAGCATCGATCGAATGACTCATTTTCTAATTGTCGAAAAGTTTGAATTTGAGCCTTGATGGAGTTCGTTCGATGTGGAGGAAAGAAGTTCTTGAGAAATTTAGATTGTAATTAGTTCCATGATGAAATTGAATTTGGAGGTAAGGACCATAGCCAGGTCTTAGCCTTATCCTTTAGCTAGAATGGGAAGAGTTTAAGGCGGAGCACAAATTTTGTGCAAGTTTGATCGCTGAGAGTCTCGCACGCTTCCTCAAATTCCATGATGTGGGAATATGGCTTTTCTGAATCCAGTCCATGGTAAGTGGGAAGTATCTGGATCATCCCATTCCTAAAGAGAAATTTCCCAGCATTGTACGGGAGTAAAATGCATCCCGGACTGACAGTGCGCTCGAGATATAAGACGTCTCTCAAAGGGCAATACGGGGCCTCTCCCTCGTCGGTGGCTGCATTACCGTGTTGTGACAAGTCTCTCTCTCTCAAAGATTCAGTATCATCACTTGGTATACTCGGAGTGTGCTTTGACGTGTGTCCTAAGAAGGAAAATGGGGTGTTATTTGAGATTGAGTGTGACGGTGTGGGAGGTGGAACCCAGAATTGTGGAGCATTAGGAGTGTGAGGGCTATCAGGGTCGTACTCAACTATTGGATTTTCGTGAATATGGGTTGGAGTATTATGGGGAGTTGGAGTGAGTTCAGAATTTTGCATTAACAGGCTTATGAGAGATGATGATGAATATTTTTGTGCTTTTTTAAATTTTTATATATTTTTGGATTTTTGGAAATTTTTGGTCAAAGTTTTAGATTGACTCGATCTGATCCTAAGTCTACCTAAATCCCTGGCAACGACGCTAAAAACTTGACGCGACTAAGAATGTGTCTCAGAAGTGCGTACTCTCTAGACTCAAGTGCAAGTCTGTCGCGTTAGTAATAAACCCGGTAAGTCGGGATCGTATCCACAGGGAAATAGGACAATGGAATTGTAACGATATTGGACAGATGAATGAATCCTAACTCTGACTCTAAAGAAAAAGGAAAAGATGATTGGTTTGAGAATTGACTACAACTAAATGGAAATTTTGAAAATGTTTAACTAATGAACTTAAGTACGAATGAAATGCAACTATTCTAAATTACCTAAAATACTAACGATGAATGATTTAAAAATTCGAACTATGTGATGAGAAAAACAGGAGAGGAATACAATCCCCCAACCCTAGTGTATTGATGATATAAAACTAATCGTAAATTTAAATGATTAATTAGACCCAAAATTTAGTACTCCCAAGCATTACGTATATGAGGTTCAAGCCCACACCATAAATCAGAGGACGAGTAAATCGGTATTGTAATAGTTACACTCGAATTGTATTTTAAAGCATCCCGATTTCCCTGAAGCCAACGAGATCCAAAGATCTACAATTGTCGCATTCCTACGCAATATGCTTGTAATCAAATCATTAAATTTAGAGGATTACTTTAATACACATACAACTACCACATCGGGTTGGGTTCATGCATCCCGAGCCTTAAAAGTCTAGCCTACAATGATGAAAGTAATGAAAACGATTTTGGAATTGCAGGAAGTGATGATTAAACTAAGGAAAAATTGAAGAATAATGTAAACGGGAAATTAGACAGTGGAAATTAATCACTAATCTTACCAAAGCACTGAAATCATCAACTAAAAGTACCTGTAATCACAGAAATCTGAACAATCTTCAATCTTGGAATTAAAATTATAATATATCTTCAAACTAGGGTTTTACTGAAAAGAATGGAAAATTAGATGAATTCTCCATTCTTTAGAATGATAATAAATTGGGTTTTAATACCCTACAAAGCTCCAAGAGTTTTAGCTGAACTAGGACTCTCCATTAGAGGAAGAGTAAAAAATCAAAATTCGACAATCGGACCGGTCTGTGCCTTCTTCGGTTCGGCCTGGCTGGAATCCAGATCGGTTCGTTTATTTTTTAGCCGGATCGATTCGGGACAGATCGGTTCATTTATTTTCTTTCAGCTTCGATCCGTCTTCGGTCCGAGGTTCTCTGGAAATTGGCATTTCGGATCGGTCCGGATTTCCTTTGACTTTTTCTTCTACCTTTGACTGCTCATAACTTTCACATCGGGATTACGATTGAGGTGTTGTTTCTTCCTATGTGCTCGTGAACTTGATATCTTCAACTTTTATTTAGATGCCTCATCCGAATTTTGGGTAAAAATTACAACTTTGCCCTTTTGACTTTCCTTCTTTTCTTTCTCGATTCTTTCGGTTTCTTTCTTTCTTTAATTGACATCAAATACCTGTAAAATCAGTACGAAGTACCAGAAACTCGGGGTACTCATTAGAATAAGTCAGTAGCAAGATTATGAGATAAAATCAAATCGATTACGTTGTTCGAGTTGCTAAAAGTAACTAAATTAAAGGGATAAATTTGGAAGAATTTATTCCTAATCACTCTGCAAGGAGGAAGAATTCGAAATAGCCGACTGCTGGTACTATGATATTTTTTTCCTCCTTAAATACGGTAGGTATCCCAAGGTGCTGACAAGAAAGACCGAGCAAGTCTCCGCAGACTATCCGCCCAGTACGTTGTTTATGATAAATCATTGTAACTTCGATGGAACCCATTTACACTGCATCGCAGGGGCTGGTATTGAAGAGATGATGCAGAAAATCCATAGCGAGGCATGAACGGCCATATGCTCGCCGAAAAGGTCATTTGACAGGCATACTAATGGACTACCATGGTTTAGGACTTCATAGCCTACGTGCGAAGATGTCTTAAATGCCAGCAGTTCTCCAACTTACAGCATCTACCTCCGTGAGAACTGTACAACATGACTTCTCCCTGGCTGTTTTCTACATGGGGCATCGCCATCATAGGGAAAGTCACACCGAAGGCATCCAATAGGCATGCGTTTTTCCTAGTCTCTGTTAACTACTTCACTAAATGGTTCGAAGCTAAGTCATACCAAGTTCTGAATGCCAAGAAAGTGTCCAGATTCATCAAGAAAAACATCATCTGTCGATATGGGGTCCCACATGAGCTGGTATCAGATAATGGGTTACATTTTGATGCGGAGGTTATAAAAGTGGTCGACGAGTATGGGATTCAAAGACATAAATCCTCTCCATACCAACCTCAAACCAACGAAGAAGTTGAAGCAGCTAATAAGAATCTCAAATCCATCATCAGCGAGATGATCGAGAGTTGTCGTGATTGGGCCGATAAAATCCCTTACGCCCTCTGGGGCTATTGCACTTCAGTTTGAACCTCTACTAGGGCTTACCCTTACTCTCTAGTCTACGACATGGAAGTAGTCCTACCCGTAGAGCTGGAAATACCCTCGTTGCACATCACACTTGAAAGTAAGGTCAGCGAAGAAAACCGTACCAAAGTCCTCTTGATGAGCTGACCCTCCTAGGCAAAAGGAGATTGAAAGCTCTATATCACATACAAGGGTACCATCACCGTATAAAGCGATCATTCAATAAGAGAGTCAAGGATCGCAGTGTCCGAGAGGGGGACTTAGCCCTCAAAGAAATAGTAGAGCCAATCTGGAACCCCAGAGGGAAATTTAAGCCTAATTGGAGCGGCCCCTACATTGTGAAGAAGATCATGTCGGGCGGCGCCACTCTACTCATCGACCTCGATGGGGAAGAAATAGCGCGTCTAGTGACCTAGACCGTCTCAAGAAATTTTACCCCTAGTCCAAAATCTCGACGCGTTATGACTCTTCTCATCTCCCTTCTATTCTAAAAAAAAACTCTCTTCTTTTCCCTTACCCAGAACTACGTGGGCCTGATCCTCTAAAAACATTTTCAAAAATGAATTTCGATTTTTTTCAAAACCCTCAGAGGTACATAGGTTTCTCATTCGCTTCACATGAGTGTGCCCCCCTTCTTTATCATAAGACGCTATTTTTTTCTTATTCCCGAGAACGACAGTTCATTTTAACATATACATGAACAAAAGGATTATGTATGCCTTAACGATTGGTATGGATAATTAAAAAAAAAAAGTCATCAAGAGGCACAACTGGATGATCAAAAACTTATTTATTTCATTATCTAAAATTTTCGTACGATTACATCGACGTAAGGAGTCAAACAACTTCCCTTGCCAACACTACACCTACTAAAAAGAACCCCCAGATAATAAAAAGCCCCACTACTACTAAAAATCACACTCCAATTTTTCCCACAAAACACAAAAATAAAACCTTCTATAAGAAGCTTAACAAAGCCATACTCGCAGCTGCTAGAGGAACCAAGACCATCATCACCTGCATCATGGACTCCCCAAACCTCCCCTGCCTGAATGGAATATCGCAGACGCTCCATGGAGAGATAAGACCAAACCAGCTTGGCGTAGACCACAACGCCTCCCTCCATGGTGTCAGATATGGCAAACCACCGTTTACCAGTCTCCACAGCCAGCACCCTAGCCACTACCTTCTTCCACAACCAGTTCATGTAGTCCCCAGAGACATGCCAGACTCGCCCAGTAGACTGAGAAGGACGGATCGATGGATGACGATTATCCCATAGAGAACTAAGCTGCATGCGCATACGCTCTGACATATCCTCCACAGGAAAGAATCTTGGTGTCTATGGTGGCATAATTTTCTCCCAACCATATTGGCGCAACATCGGTCAAGGAAAGTAGAAGAGGTTTGTCTAAGGCCAACCAGTCAGACGTACGGGTACTCTCCAAGATCTAGAACCCCCACCAAGGCACCAACGTAAGCCTCGAGACTCATGCTCCATAAACCAAATCCCCCAACTCTCAATGTCCAGGCCTACGATAATGAAATAGTGTGAGAAGAAGTTTGGAACCGCCGATAGGGGATTCTCAGGCGGGACCACCATGCAGAATCTCTCCGACAGCCACATAAACAACATTACATGGCTACCCCTCAGAAAGTCAGAATGACCCTCCTTCCAGGCATTCAGGTCATTCAAGGTCTCCGCCAGTATCACTGCCATAGGATTATGATGGTATGGCATCCAAGAAACAATAGCAGCCAGTTGGGGGTCCACCAGCGTCTCCCCGATCACCAAAAAAACCTTTGAAATAATGCCTAGGATGACGGCCCCGGCATATCCAGCATCACCCACATCTTGCGAATGCACGGACCGCAATACCACCAGAAGGGAAATCATTCCTGCCGTAGCTAATGATGATGCCACCAAGGCCTTCCTTCACTCAAACATTTCAAAAAACTCCTTTTTCCTACTTTTTCTAAAAAAATAAGCACTTTTTCAACCTAGTCAACTCAAACATATTAAAAAATTTCCAAAAAACACTCTTTTTACTCTTTCTCAAAATAAAAACTGAGCAGCAAACTAAAGTGCATGTATAGTAGGCCACTAAATCAAGATAATAAAACAAAATGTGCATATCTTTTTTCATTTTTGAGTCTCTATTCAGGTGCAAGGCCGCTACATCAAGCATGCAAATGCTAAACTCCCATAGCTCTGCAAGGAAATCTCAAAGGGAAAGAACCAGAAGTAGATGTCTCCTCATCTGCCCCATAACCTTCTCTCCAAGGTACCAGGAGTAGCCGAACTTATGCACCAGCAGGTGCCGCATTTACACATGTCCTTTAGTCACCCCAGCGTGTTGAATAGTCCAAGAGATAAAAGTTCACCTACAAATCTCCAGCAAAAGTGAAGGATCAGTATCATTAAAATGGCATAAAAGGAAAAGAACAGTCTCAAGGACAAAGGATTGCTTACCCGCTCGCTCATGAGGCAATTTAAGACCTAACGCACTGCCTCTAGAGAAAAGTTCTTCCTCGATTGCCAATTAGACCTCCGCTATAAGAACATCCAGCAAAAGTCCCTCACGGAGTCATCCTTCAAAGAAATCAGTTGGGTGTTCAACCCAATCACCTCATAAAACCATGTCTGCAAAGGACAAGGATGAACATTCAAGAAATAAAAAAGAAGTGCATGAATGGAAAATGCGAATGCATAAAGAAAAATACGCAAAATGAAGAATTCCTACAGAAGATACGTGGCCCCAGTAAAAATCGACCGACAGCACCGACTGAATGCATCAAAAGAATAGTAAAGGGTCGCCAAAGTTAGTCTCCCCCCAGTCATAGAAGCGGATGTTCGAAAACACCCTAAAAAATTACAGAAACCACAAATGGACGACGTCACCACTCTTCGCCACAAAAAAGACCCCTAACACCAACAAGATAAATAAGTGGGCCATCTGACGCACCTGCTTCTCGTCATTCTCATCAACCCTCCTCCTCAGCAAAATCTCCCTCAAAGAAGACAAGCGAAGGGAATCTCCAGAAACTACCCTCTCCACGTCACCAAGAGCCGCCGTCACCACCTCCGGTATCACCCTCAGTGTCCTATTCACCTCAATCTGGGCACCCTAAGAGTCCATCCCCAGTAACTGCTAAACATCAATGGGAGTCACCGTCGTCTCCCTGAAGCTAAAATGGAAGGTGTGGGTAGTGTCCCACCAAACCTCTCACCCAAAGCACATAGAACCGAAGTGGAGTGGGGCGCCTCATCCAAAGCCGATGCTAGCCTCCCAAAACCCGCAGAGGACACAATCCAGCGCACCACAGTAGGAAGGTGCTCCCAAACATCCTTGAGCCCTGTCGTACCACGAGCATGAATAGTCGACATGGAGACGTCATACTGTCAAGAAATAAAGAAAACCCTTTTCAGATTTAGGAAATAAAGCAATCTCGTCAAGAAAAGAAGAAAAAAATACAAGAAAATCCTGAACAATTCCCGGCAAATTCCAAAAATTTGCCAAATCCATTCTAGCACGTTGTTTTCCAAGGAAAACATTTTTTTTACACCCCCAGTGAAATTTCAGAGAATCATTCTCCCCAACAACGTCTCCAAAGGACGCTCCAAATTTTCCCCAGCTGCAAAATTCACGGATCATTCACTATTCTCCAACGAAACCTAAAATTCGATCCTCATCCCTAGTAGAATCCCCAAATTTCCCAAAGGAAAAAGTACACCTCTTTTAGGTCAGAGTTGACCTCGATCTAGGATCGTCACCTTAGTTAGGTTAGAATTGACCTCTATCTTGGATTATCACCTTAGTTAGATTAGAATTGACCTTGGTCCACGGTCGTTACCTCTCTTAGGTCAGAATTGACCTCGGTATTAGATCATCACCTTAGTTAGGTTAGAATTGACCTTGGTCCTCGATCGTCACCTCTCTTAAGTCAGAATTGACCTCGGTCTTGGATCGTCACCTTAGTTAGGTCAGAATTGACCTCAATCCTCGGTCGTCACCTCTCTTAGGTCAGAATTGACCTCAGTCTTGGATTATCACCTTAGTTAGGTTAGAATTAACCTCGGTCCTCGATCGTCACCTCTTTTAGGTCAGAATTAATATCGGCCTTGGATTGTCATCTTAGTTAGGTTAGAATTGACCTCCGTCCTCGGTCGTCACCTCTTTTAGGTCAGAATTGACCTCGATCTTGGATCGTCACCTTAGTTAGGTTAGAATTGACATCTGTCATCGATCTTCACCTCTCTTAGGTTAGAATTGACTTCGATCTTGGATCGTTACCTTAGTTAGGTCATAATTGACCTCGATCCTTGGTCGTTACCTCCCTTAGGTTATAATTGACCTCGGTCTTGGATCGTTACCTTAGTTAGGTCAGAATTGACCTTAGGTTAGAATTGACCTCGATCTTGGATCGTCACCTTAGTTAGGTCATAATTGACCTCGATCCTCATTGGTCACCTCTCTTACGTCAGAATTGACCTCGGTCTTGGATCGTCACCTTAGTTAGGTCAGAATTGGCCTCGGTCCTTAATCGTCACCTCTCTTAGGTTAGAGTTAACCTTGGTCTTGGATCGTCACCTTAGTTAGGTCATAATTGACCTAGGTCCTCAGTCGTTACCTCTCATAGATCAGAATTAATCTTGGTCTTAGATCGTCACCATAGTTAGGTCAGAATTGACCTCGATCCTCAATCGTCACCTCTCTTAGTGATATGCCTAAAGTGTACCTGACAGCTCGGAGGCACCAACCTTTACCAGAAGGATGACCGAGGTAACAAGGGCATAAGACTGATGACTAGTGATCTCGTCCAATATAAGGTCGGCTATGGCCGAGGTTACTAGTGCACCACCATCAGGCATCAGCCGAGGTCCTCATAACTGATGGGGTCAACTATCCTTCAGGTTATCCACAGCCGACATCGTATCTACTTATGACATCAACCTATGCTGGGAATAAGCCGAGGCTAGTAAGGACTCATAAGTTCAACTGCCCTTCGTAATCATCATCGGCCCAAGATAACTTTCCAACTATACTTGCCTAACCCCGACCTAGACCGATGTTTCAACTCCTCCTGTCTTACCTCTGCTGGACTACCTAGCCGAGATTATCATGACTAACCTAGGATAGGGAAATATTCAGACTTCAATAACCTCGTACTCTTCCAGGACGAGGTTGCACCCGTTAGGGACAGGGCCGAGCATTTATAAGCATATGCAAGGATATGAACACATGGATAAAATCAGTTATAACCGAATCAATCCCCTCATGTGGGGGAATATTTCATCATCATTCTCTATCTGTGACATTGACATATTTATTCATCAGTTTGGCTAGATCAACACACAGATGCTCATTGCATGCATGGGGGGTACATTACACCCCCCAAACACTATATATACTTGTCTCCTCCTACCTTGAAAAGGGATCCAAAATTATAACCCTAGCTGAAACTCTGTCAAATTACATAGTAGAGAGAGAAAGCTTGACAGATTGTATCCATGGCCGTTATTGACTTATTTTAGTGACCTTACTCACTCTCTTGCACAGTGGACGTAGTCCTAATTGGCTGAACCACTTATATATTGGTGTTCTTCCTCTTCTCCTCATCTCAATCTCTTATATTTAGCATATACTTTTGCTGCCATTGTTATCAATTACTGAGCTTGTCAACACCTTATCTGGTGGTTCTATTTCCAGCATCATCATTTTGGCATCGTCTATGGGAATGAGAAGGTATCTCTTCCTCTTTTTCTGCTTAACCTCACCGGAGACTCTGGTGGTGAACCAGGCCTCACCCTTTGCGTGGAGCTATTTCACCATTGAAAGAGGTCCATTAAGGTATTAAGATCCTTTTAATGAGAATCCTAATGTTGTATTCACTGAGAATGAAATAAATGAAGATTTTATGTATCTTGTTGTGCCTTACAATAATTGCATTGTTCTAATCAACTTTTGATGATGATTTAGTAAATGAAAAATTCTTAACTGATCTCAATAAGGAAAATAATAAACAATATAACCACCATCAAATAAATGATGATGAGACTATTATTATTAATCTCGGTTCTAATAGCCATATGTGCGAGATTAGGATAGGGTCCACCCTCAACGAGCATGAGTAGGTGCAATTCGAAAAAGCTTCTGAAGGAATTTGTGGACCTTTTCACATGGTACTATGATGACATACCCGACATTAATCCAGAAATAACTTAACACGTGATCCCCACATTCCCAGAAAGGAAATCTGACAAATTAAAACTGAAGAAGCTTCTAATTGAATCGTACCTCCAGGTTAAAGAAGAAATAGTCAAATAGATGAACGTGGATTTCATTCGCATGGTCGAATACCCTACATGGATTCCAAATGTCGTCCCCGTGTCGAAATCAGGAGGGAAAGTCTGCATGTGTGTCGACTATCGGAATTTGAACAAACCACCCCCAAAGGATGATTATTTGCTACCCAACATCGACGTAATCGTGGATAACACACACAATCATTCCCTTAAATCATTTGTCGAGGAATTTATCGGTTATAACTTGATCAAGATGCACCCTGACAACCAAAAGAAAACTATATTAATCTACCCATTTGGAACCTTCTGTTACACCGCCATGTCATTCGGGCTCAAGAATGTCAGAGTTACCTATAAAATGTTATACCCCGTATTTTCGAAGATTTAAATAATTATATGATTTATTATTATTGTGGGATTAATTAAATTAAAATGTGACAATTAATTATTAATCCGAATTAAATTTGAATATTTACTAGCGTGACGAGAAGTTAGTAATTATTAATATTACTGTGAGAATAAGTAATATGGAATGACTATTTTATATAACTTGTCGTGAGAGAGAAATACGACAGTTTGGTATATTAAGTCGTGGACGCGCGTCTGAGTCGTGTCAGGACTAATTAAGTGGAATAAAAAGGTAAATTATTTTAAGTAACTCATATGATCATTAAAATTGCGCCGTTGAGTTCGGAGGGGTCCAGATAGTCAAAAAACTCTACTCGGGTATTTTATTTGGACTCCGGGATATTTTTAGGCCAAGCCGGCACCCGGTAGGGGTAGTTTTGTAATTTGGGTTTTTAGAGAAATTATATGGATGAAAATTGGATAAATATTATATCAGCTAATTGGGGAGAATTAGGGTTAGGATATATCAAAATTAAGAGAGAGCCACAGTGGGCGAGGGAGAGCAAATTCCAAAGGAGGAGAGTCAATTTACACCACCTTGCACAACCACCACCACCACCATCGTGTAGATCGGAACACGAGGAGCGCATCCATACCAACAACACCAACGGATCAGACCTTCGAAATCGAGGCAAGTATTTATTGCTTTCTTTCTTTAGCGATAATTGTATTCATGTTAGTCTAGGTTAATAAACCATTGTTATGAAAGTTAATTTGGGTGAAATTGGAGAACTATATCATAACCTAGGTCTGATTTGATAAGAATTTGAATCCCATATGTAGATAAGATGATTCCTATGAAATTATGTTAATTTATAAACAAATCTAGGTTGAATTTAGAAGTTATGCATATCAATTTAAGAACTAGGGTTCTTGTTAATAAATTGGGGATTTCGAATTATATGGATGATTTAATGATTCTAGGTTGTTAGAATTCATTTACAAATGTTAGAATTTGATTTGGGACTGATTGATTAGAGTTTGGGATGATATTTTAGAGGTTTTAGGGTTAAAAAATGGTGAAAAACAAGGCTGTCTAATGTTGAAGATGAAACAGCCCAGGTCGCAAGATGTCGCGCGAAGGGTATCGTTCGATCGAGATTAGTATCTCGCGCGAAGTTATTCGAGCGAGATAGGGTTATCACGCGAAGTCGTTCGAGTGACACGTGGAAGTCGTTCGAGCGAGATGCTCTTCTGGTTCGAGCGAGATTTTTAATTTTTAGGGAATTTCCTATTTTTCCCCTATTTTAGTAAACGATTAATTTGAGTGAGGAAAACCAGTGTCCGATGAACCCAGAATAGTGCAGAATTATTGGGAGTTGTTTAGGTGTAATGATTTAAACATTAGGGATGGTGAGTTTACCTTGAAGATTACGAGAGAGAGATAATCTCAATTGTAAATGCGTCGAGAGTATTAAGTGATAAATACTTAGGATATTAGTTCTAACGATATGGAACTTATAAGAACAAAAATTAGTGGTTAAGTTAGGGGCTTCTTATGATTATGTATTAAGGGCTTTCGGGTGACATATTATCCTTATATATATTACGAGAGAGGGAATATCGTAATTTAAAATACATTGATAGTATTTAGTGATGGTAATACTACGTACAAAATATGACATTTGGTCTGTGTGTATACCGTTTGATTTGATGGGTTGTGTGTATACCTATATTTGATATTTTTTATATGACATACCTAGCTGCTTACTATCACGGGGGGTTGTGTAGAGACGGTCTTATCCTGAGTGACCTTCGGGGGGATATTTGACTTGTATCT
Organism: Sambucus nigra; assembly: GCA_949130495.1. Taxonomy (NCBI): domain Eukaryota; kingdom Viridiplantae; phylum Streptophyta; class Magnoliopsida; order Dipsacales; family Adoxaceae; genus Sambucus; species Sambucus nigra. The sequence continues at coordinate 618,141,656 of OX422209.1, forward strand.
CACAACATAGGACTTTGAAGACTTATTTGTGAGTTGATAAGTCAACTGACTATAGGAGCGTAGGTATGTGCATGACCCATAGGTATGTGAACTATGTTCGTCGCCAATATGTGTAATTTGTTTATATGGTTCATGGGAGATTTTCGAATCGATAGTCCTTGTTTGAGTATGAGATGTACCGGGACAAGATAGCAGAGTATGCAATGCACTACAGGTGTATCCTTTGGGTGCTGTGTTAGTATATATATATATATATATATACTTGTGTTATACTTACAATGCGATAATTGTAGGCTATTAAGATTGTGTTAATACATATATATATAATAGTGAGGGATATATATGTATGCTTGTGGTATATCTACAATAGAATAATTACAGACTATTAAGGTAGTGAAACCTTCTATAACGTAAATAGTGAATACTTGACTTTAGTGTGATAACACTTATTTAAATGATAAATGTTGAGATCAAATACGGAATACTACTACGAGGGGTAAATAGAAGGATAAGCCTTTTCCTAGTTAGAAGTGTGTCAGATGGCTAGGATGGATTAGATGTGAGTTAGGCGTGCACACTAGTTGAGAGGTGAGGATCTCATGTGAGAGTTCGAACTAACATGCATATAATACTTACTTTAATGCAGTTTTAAATACTTGCTACTAAATATTTTTAAAACATCGGGCTCTAACCCGTCTCTTGCATCTCTTCTCTCTTTTGCTATATATATATATGTATGTATTAGTACAGGTGCCCAGTCATAAGAACACCGGTTCTAGATACTTGGATGGTTTGTCGAGCTGCAGCTGTTGTGGAAGTTGCGGGTTTTTGAGATTAGATGCTTCTCTCATTTCATTCAGTTCCTAGTTCAGATATTTCAGTTTGGGCAAGTGTCGCCCATTCTCACCAGCGGGGTTGTACTAAGTTTCCCTTGTAGTTCTTTTCAGTTGGATTGAGTATTTATTATGGTTTGGTTTGTGACTTTGAACTGAAAGGTTTTATCCAGTCTTAATTATTTAGTATTTGTCTCAGTCAGTATTCATCTCTTGTGTATGGTTTGTAATCATATGTTCAGAAATCAAATGAATTAATTGGTTTCAAGTTTAATTGGAAAATGTTTTGACACTAGTTTAATTAAATATTAGGTAATTAATTGGATTTAAGTTTTCGACAGTGATGCTAAGAATGAACCAACCGAACATTCAGTTATAAATTTTATAAAGGACTGATCACCCTATATTTAATTGGGCAGGGTTTCACATAAAATGGCCACGATAACCCTCCTACATGATCTAATCCACAAAGAAGTCAAGGTATATGTTAAAGACATGATCATCAAGTCCAAGACTCGAGAAAGTAATATCCCTACCTTTAAGAAATTATTTGAGCGAATACGACGGTATCAAATGTGGCTCAACCATAGAAATGTGTCTTTGGCATCGCTAAAGGGAAACTCCTTGGATTAATGGTTAGTGAGAAAGAAATTGAAGCAGACCTTACCAAGCTGAAAGCCATACTCAAAATTCCACCATCCCGGATAGAGAAAGAAGTATGATAATTCCTAGGTAAGATGCAATACATAAGTCATTTCATTGGCCAACTGACCTCTATCTACGAACCTATTTTAAACTTCTCTGGGAGGATTCAACTAAAGTCTTGAACAAGGCGTGCTAAGAATCCTTTGACAAGATAAAGCAATACCTCACCAGACCTCCGGTGCTCATGGCTCAGTAGCCAGGTCTCCCCCTTCTCTTATACTTAATTGTCACTGATATCACAGTAGGGTCTTTTCTAGCTTGATACAATGAGGAATATCGTAAGGATAGAGCCATCTATTATGCTGGTCAAAAGCTATCCAGGTACGAATTCAACTACATTACCTTAGAGAAAGCATGTGTCGCCCTGGTCTGGGTCACGCAAAAACTATGACACTAAATGCTTACATTTCTCATCAGACTAGTATCCGAAATGCATTCCATGAATACCTGCTAGAGAAATACTCTTTATCAAGCTGAATAGCCCATTGGTTGATGTTGCTATACGAGTTCGACATTATGTACGTCACACAGAAAGCTATGAAGGGGAGGGAGATCTTTGGCTACCTTATCGATCATCATATAATAAGAATTAAGGTTTGGGTCTCTGAGTTCCCAGATGAAGACATCCTATGTATCTCTCAGGAGGACCTCAAATGGAAGATGTTCTTCGACGGAGATATCAACAAGAAAGGGTATGGTATTGGGATATTCCTGATCGTTCCTGATGAATCTCACACTCCTATTGCCATCAAGCTAGACTTCCCTTGCATCAACAATATGACATAGTACAAGGAGTGTACCATAGGCCTCAAGATCGTCCTCGAGAAGGGAATCAAGCACATAGACATCTATCGGGACTCTCACCTCATTGTCAGACAAATTCTCAAAAAATGGAAAGTCAAAGATAAAAAGATCCTACCCTTCTACACCCACCTAAAAGAGATCGCCTCCGTATTCAAATATCTATCCTTTCATTACCTTCCTCACTCAAAGAATAGCCTAGTTGACGCAATAGCAACTCTAGCCTCCAAAGTAAACATGCTTGAGGGAATAACAATGGTTCCTTTCCTAGTTCATAAATAATGTTACCACATTAAGATCACCAGTGAAGAAGACTCTGACATGGCAAGATTATTATACTATAACATTTGTATCCTTCTTAAATATGTTAGGTATCCTCGAGATGCAGATAAAAACGATCGTGCAACCCTTCGCAAATTGGTTTCCCCGCACATCATCTGCGATAAAGAACTTTTCAATAGAAACTTCAATGGAACCTATTTGCATATCAGGGGTTGATATTGAACGAATGATGCAAAAAATTGATAGCGGGGAATATGGGACCCATATGAACGACCATATGCTTGCTAAGAGAATCATCTGTCAAGGGTACTACTAGACCACCATGATCCAAGACTGCGCTGCCTATATTAAAAAATGCCTCAATTGCCAATAATTTGCCAATCTCCAACACTTACCTCCCTGAGAGGTATACAATATGAACTCTCCCTATCATTACTTTACATGGAACATGGACACCATAAGGAAGTTCACTCCCAAAGCTTCGAACGGGAACGAATTCATCCTGATTGCCACTGAAAACTTCACAAAATGGGTCGAAGTCGAGTCATAGTTAACACTGAATGTAAAAAAAGTGGTCAAGTTTATTCAAAAGAATATCATTTTTTCGATACGGGGTTACCCATGAGGACTCCACTTTGAGGTCGAGGTCACAGAATCAGTCAAGGAGTATGGAATTTAGAGTCACAAGTCTTCTCCCTACCGGCCCGAAACCAACGACACTGTTGAAGCCTCCAATAAATGCCTCAAATCCATCATTAACAAGATAACTAAAAGCTATAGAAATTTGGCCGACCGGATCCCGTATGCCCTCTATGAATACCTCACCTTTATCAGGACACCCAATGGGGCTACCCCTTATTCTATGGTGTATGACATGGAGGCGGTTATCCCCGTCGAATATAAGTACCTAATCTACGTGTCATGATCAAAAGTAAGGTGAGCGAAGAAGACTGGTACTAGAGCTGCTATGATGAACTCTCACTTCTAGATAAAATAAGTCAAAGCACTATACCATATACAAGGGTGCCATCGTCGGATCGAACGATCAATTAATAAGAAAGTCGAGGATCGTGGTCTTCAAGAAGGAGATCTTGCCCTCAAAGAAATCGTAGAACCCATATGGGACCCTAGGGGAAAGTTCAAACCTAATTGGAGTGGCCCCTATATTGTGAAGAAAATCATGTCAGGTGGCACCTCTATGCTCATAGATCTCGACGAAGAAGAGATGGTGCATCTAGTCAATCTGGACCGTCTCAAGAAATTTTACCCTTAATCCGAACTCTCGATGCACTACGACTCTTCGCATCCCCCTTATATTATAAAAAATCTCTTTATTTCCTCTATTCAGAACTATGTGGGACTTGATCCTCTCAGAATAACCTTTTCAAAATGAAGCTCATGAATTTTTAAAAACCACAGAGATACGTAGGCAACCCATACAACACATATGGGCGCAGTCCGTTCTCTTTCAATAAATGCTTATCTTTTTTTCCTTCGAGGACAGCGATCCATTTTTTCATTTACATGAACAAAAGGATTATGTATGCCTTAATGATTGGTATAGACAGTTCAAATACAAAATTCATCGAAAGATATAATAAAATATGCCAAAACTACATTTATTTTAATCAAGGAGTACAGTTGTTACACGAAATATCAGTGACAGGTGTTAAACAAACTACTCCCCTCCTAACCTTCATTATATCATATCACTCCCTACTACTAATAAGCTTCCCTAAAAAATCTACAAACATACCAAAACACCCACCCAAACATAAATTCCTCACAAAACAAAAACACAACCAACTTCAGAAGGTTTTATCCTCGACTACCACATGGGCTCGCTTTTTCAACATAACCTGCTCTTGGAGGTCCCCAAGTGTCCCACTCCTAATTAGTATTTTGGATGCGCTCCATGAAATGGTATGCCTTGATAAGCTTTGATGATATCACTGCACCTTCATCCATCATATCAAAAGCGACAAGCCATCTTTGTCCAGTCTCCTCCTCCAAAATCTTACTAACCTCCCATTTTATAAACAGTTTAAATAATCCACAGAAAAAAACCAAACCCCTTTAACAGATTGTGATGGACGGGTGTATAGTTGGAGACATTACTATAAAGGCCCCAGTATTATCCTTATGGACTCGATCAAGTCCTCTATTGGAAAGAAATTAGTTATGCAGAGTGGCAAAGTCTTCTCCCATCCTACTTGGCACATAAATCGCTAAGGAAAGTAGAAAAAAGTCTGGCGAAGGCCAACTAACCGCACATACCATTTTCCCCCTAATTACAAAATAGGTTGCAAGTCCTCCCACTATGGCACAAACCATCGAAGTCATTGTACCCCGTGCTCCACAATCCAGTTAACCCAGTATTCCGTCAAAGGACCAAAATTGAAGAAGGGTCTAGCAAATAAATTGGGAACGCCCTACTAAGGAGGGGCCGCTAGGAACAGTCTCTCAAAAAGCCATATGAATAGCGTGATATGGCTTGCCCATAGAAATCCAACCCAACCTTCCTTCTAGGCATTCAAATCGTTTAAAGTCTTCAATAAAACCACCGTTGCAGGGTTACAGCTGTAGGGAAACCATACTGCTGTCGTGGATATTTGAGGATCAACCATCAGGTCACCTATCACCAATACAAACCTAGTAATAAGACCAAGGGCTATAGCTCCGATAAAGCCATTGTAACAAAAATCCCTCCAGCTCACCGAATTCATGTCACTCCGTTATTTTTGGTATGAATGAATAAGAAGTACACATAAAGCAATGAATTAAAGCTAAGGCAGAATAACATAACTTTATTCATTATTAATATGTTTACATAGGTTTGAACCACCGCATGGGTGAGTTACACGTTTTTAGTACACATGATAATATAAAAAATTAAAAAGTGTCACTCCTTGCTCCCATCTGGTTTAATCTATGCCCACACAGTCACATACGCAAACAGGTGATCGGTTTCTGTCTCTAATTGGGAAGATAAACTATCTTCTTTCTTCTAGTGCATCTGGAGAAGGAAGGAATTAGAAAAAATATGCTAAGCAGGTTTTACCAATTCTATAACAAAAATATAAATATAAATGAGAGTTGGAGTGTGTATAGAATCAATGTTTAAAAACATTGACAACCATAAGCTGATAATTCTATATTTATCTGGTTATATGAACTCTAAAATGTTGGAAATTACAATTACAGAGCGATTAGTTCGTTTAAAATATACGGTTCATTATCAATTTATTTAGGATCATGTAAAGAAAGTAAAAAAGTTTTGAACTGATAATCCCATTCTTACTAGTTCACTAAAGGATATAGAAGTAGTTAATACATCAGTTAACTCGTAATAATAATCAATCAACCCATAACTTTTGGGGAAAAATAACCTGCTATACACACAATTAAAGTGGCACTCATACGTATGTAGCAATAATTATGGCTGTCAATCATCTGAGACTAGTAGGCTAAGTAAAAAGTTTAGTGTGATAACATGTTAGTCAACTTCCTAGTTAATACTGATGCTTATAGTAAAAATGGCACAAAGTGCTATGGTGAACTGAATCAATAGATACATGATATCAGTTATTAGATGAGAAGGGCTGAAATTGATCCTTAAGTTTAAATAATGGTGATAAATTCAAATACTGATGATGGTTAATAAAATATGTAGTATGGTAGTATAATAACATGCACACACTAAGAGTAAATGGGGCTATCACATAGTGATATCAATAGAAATACCTGAAATATGTAGAGTATAATACTGAAAAGGTAGGAAATACCTACTTTCTTGGTATTCAGTTGGTTTGCTATCAAACTTGGATATTTGAAAGAATTGAGGCTTGAAATTTTATCACATAATGTGTGGTATATAAGTATTTGGGGTTAATCAGACAATTTTGTATTAAAACTGTCCTTTTTTGAAGTTTCGGGGGCTTATTTGTAATTGTCTTGGGACTTTAAAATAATGAACTTAATCTCATTATTGAACATTGGTGAAAGAGAGTTTTAATCTTAAAATAGTTCGATATATGTATGAGCAAAGTTTAGGGATCAAACTCATAAGTTGGAAAACTTGATAAGGGTTAATTTATAAATTTGGAAAAGTTCCTTTAAGTTAAAACCATTTTTTTTTGCATAAATTGAGCTAGGAATATCCAAACACGGTCTTTTCTTATACCATTTTGATAAAAAAAATTAATAAAATTTTTGAGAAAAAAATTAGAACTGATTGGCGTGTGATCTAGGTTTCTGAAAAAAGTCTTCATCTTTAACCCCTCGATTTTAACTTTTTAAGGTTTCAATTTTTTACCGAGGTTTTCTCCTTCATTGCTATACCATTTGAGATGATTCATTAACAAACTTAGCCTAATTTTTAATGAGTAATCAAAATATATAAGTTTTATGGATTGCTATTCAGTATAACTCATGTTCTAAAACTGTTTTTTTTAAATTTGACCCGACTTTCGTGGATTTCTAGGGTATGTCAAGGTCTCTTATGAATTGGGTTTGGTTTATGCTATATATGGGAGTAGTTTGGTTTTGATTTCAAGAATTAAGATGGATTGTACAGGGAGAATTTTGAATTTTCAGGTTTTGAGTTCAAAAAATACTTTTGATCGATTTGATCGCTACATGAACATTCATGGCTTTTAACCTTTACACTCAAGATCCTTAGGTTTCAATGAAGTTATACGTGACTTCAAATCAAAGTTTAAGGCAATATATCGTGTTTCACCACTAAAGCTCAAGCTTTAATGGTGTTCCTATTGATTTTTATTATCCTAGGCCATTCTATATGTAAAAGCTTGCATATTATGATTGTTCAAACTATATTAATCATGCAGAAAACTACTAGAATTGAAAGAATTGAAAATGAAGAAAAACAAGATAAGATACCTGAATTGGGAGAAATTTTGAGATTTGAAACTGAACCGTGGGTGAGTTTTTACTGCTTGGTTCGAGGGGTATTTATGCATTACTTCTTGAGAGGATTTGATCGAAGCTAAAGGGGGTGGATTTGAATCAGTTTAGATGCGGTTTTGGTTATGGGTAAATGGGGTGCACATGGGTTCAAGGTTTTTTATGTGGTTTTAACTTCTTATGCTGATGTGTGGCGGCATGTTTTGCTTTAATAGCCCTAAAAGTTAACTTTTTGTAAAGTATAGGGGTATTTTGATAAACTCATATAGTTTCTAGGGTTGAAAATATAAGTTATGTTAATTAGGGTCATTTATGTTAATTAGGGTCTAAAGGATTAATTTGATGTAAAGTTGGGATTTAGGAGTTAAATATATGTCAAGATATCTTACTATGAAAATTTTAGGGGCTTTTTTGTAATTTACTAAAACTTCAAGGGGTCTAAGTTAATATAAAAAACTTATAGGTTTTTAACAATAACTTCTTTCCTCTAGAATAATTTTGATCTTACACACCTTATGAGGGTCTAAATCTGGGTCGTAGGTAAATTAGGGTTTAAAGAAATTCCCGATTCATATAGTCTACCTACCTAAGAAAAAATTCATCCTCGAATTTTACCTTGAAATAAGTTGGAGTATTGATTCTTGATTGATTGTTCGGGTTCCCATGTATCTTCTTATTGATTATGATGCTCCTAAAGTACTTTAGCTAAGGATATTTCCTTGTTTCTGAGATACTTCACTTGGCGATCGAGAATTTGAATAGGACGTACTTCAAATTCACGGTTGGGTTCAACTGAAACATCTTGTCATGTGATGGTATAGGATGGATATGATATATACCGGCGTAACTATTGTATATGAAACACATTATGGATATTGGATAATTCCACGATAATTCTAATTGATTGTCTATGAAGCCAATTCTTTTAGATACTGTGAAAGGTCCAGTATATCTGGGGGCTAATTTTCCTCTTTTCCCGAAACATAAAATTCCTTTTGGGGGGACACTTTCAGAAATACTTGATCATTTTCTTTAAATTCTAACGGTTTTTGGAGTTGGTTCGCATAACTTTTATGTCGATCCTTGACTGTCTTCAACTTCTCTCAAATCCGTTGTATTACCTCGATAGTTTGTTGGATTATTTCTGGACTAAAATGTTTACTATCTCCTGACTCTATCCAACATACAGGGGATCTACAAGTTTGTCCGTATAAAGTTTCAAACGGGGTAGCTTTAATACTGGCTTAGTAGCTATTGTTATATGAAAATTCGACAAGGGGTAAATATACATTCCAGTGGTCAGACATATCTAACGTACAAGCACGTAACATATCTTCTAAGGTTTGAATTGTACGTTCTGAATGTCCATCCGTTTGGGGATGGAATATGGTACTCAAGTGAAGTTTAGTATCCATTACAGCTTGCAATTCTTGCCAGAATTTTACTATGAAATGAGAATATCTATCTGATATAATGGATAAAGGGAATCCATGTAATCAAAAAATTCTTGAATATATAGCTTGCTAAGTTTTTTGAATGAATCGGTGGTCTTTAAAAGTTGAAAATGGGCAGATTTTGTCAGTCGATCTACAATTACTCAAATTGAATTATGTTCTTGGGACGTATGAGGGAGTCTGTTAACAAAATCTATGGTAATATGATCCCATTTCCATTCGAGAAAAAATAAGGGATGAAGAAGTCGACGAGGGTGTTGGTGTTCTATCTTTACTTGTTGACAAGAAAGACACCTTACAAAATTCTCGATATCATTTCTCATGTTTGGCCACCAATATTGCTTCTTCAAAGCATGGTGCATTTTTGAGCTTCCGGGATGTATCATAAATTTCGAACAATGAGCTTCATATAACATTTCTTCTCTTAGAGATGCATTGTCAGGTACATATAATCTATTTCTAAATCATAGTCCTATTTCTTTATCGTAGTAAAAATTTGGATTTTTTCTCAAAAACATTTGTACAAAAGAATTTAAGGCCTGCTGAATTAAGATTTTCCTTCTCAACTTGGGATAAACAATAATGTTAAAAAAATTGTATAAGGGGTAAGTAATTGAACATCATATTGCTCTATATAGCGGCAATATCGTAGGAATTTAGATTATGAAGTCTTCCTACAGGATTTTGACTCAAAACTTTGGCTACTACATTACCTTTATCTAGATGTTAATTGAGTTTAAATCGGTAATCTTCCAAAAACACTATCCTATGTCGTTGTCTTTAGTTCAAATCTTTTTTAGTAAAGATATATTTCAAACTTTTGTGATCTAAAAAGACTTGGAAACTTACACCATAAAGGTAACAACGCCAAATCTTTAATGAAAAACTACGTCTACTTGTTCTAGATAATGGACTAAATAATTACGCTCATGCGTCTTGAGTTGTCGTGACCCGTATTCTACCACTTTTCTTTTTGCATTAACACACATCCTAGTATTTGTAATGAAGCATTGGTATACACCTCATAACTTACGTCACTAGAAGGAATAGTGAGGATAAGAACAGTAGTTTACTTGTTCTTCAACACTTGAAATGATTAGTTACATTCTCTAATCCATACATATGGTACTTCCTTCCTAGTTATTATTGAAAGGGGAAGAGAAATGCGCGAAAATCCTTCGACAAAACAACGATATTATCCAGATAATCCTAGAAAACTCTTTATTTCAGTAAATTTTTAGGATTTTTCCATGCCAAATGGGCTGAAATCTTGGTTGGATCGACTTGAATTCTATTTTCAGAAATCTCATGTCCTAAAAAATTTAATTTCCTTCATTGAGAAGTCTCATTTTCTCTTTTTTGCATATAACTGATGGTTTCTAAGAATACTTATGAATACCTACAAATGCTGGGTATCGTCTATCAGATTTTTAGAATACACGAGAATATCATCAATAAAAATGATAACGAACTAGTCAATAAAAGTTCAAAAACATTTGTGCATTAGACCCATAAAGGTTGCTGGGGCATTGGTTAAACCAAATGACATTGCAGTAAATTTGAAATGTCCGTAACAAGTTCAAAAATTAGTTTTCGGAATGTATTCATCTCTAACACGTAACAGATGATAGCCGGATCATAAGTTTATTTTAAAAAAAGACCTTGCTCCTCTAAGTTGATCAAACAAATATCCTATTCGGGGTGAAGGATACTTATTCTTAATAGTTATGGAATTCAGTCTACGATAATCCATGCATTGTCTAAAGCTTCCATCATGTCTCTTAATAACACTGGATCTCCCCAAGGTGATGAACTTAGTTGAATGAAACCTTTTGCTAAAAGATCATCTAACTGGGTATGAAGTTCTAGAAGGTCTAAAGGGGCCATTCGATATAAAGGTATCGAAATAGGAAGTTTATTGGGATAAAGATTGATTCTTGACCCAATTTCTCTTGGAGGTAATCCTGGTAAATCTTCGAGAAAAACGTCTTCAAATTGTTCCACCAAATTTGGAGTTAAAGAAAAAATCTAAATTTGGAAATTTGAAGTTTCTGATGGACCAGATCCTTGAAACATAAACGAATAATTATTTTCGTTCGAAAATCAATTTTCTTAGCTTGACAATTGAGATAAGCATGATGTTTGGATAACACATCCGTTCTGATAATAATATCGAAACTGCGAATATCTAGGATTATCAAGTTAACAAAGAGAGTTCCTAGACCAAGATTAATTTTACAATTTCTATAACCTTGCGTTGGTGTATTGATTTCACATGTTGGTAATTCAATATCCAATGGACTAGTTAAATGTTTTGGAGATAATTGTATTAATTTTTCTAGTCTAAGACTAATAAAGGAATATGTAGATCTTATATCAAACAAAATATGTGTAGGAATATGTTGAAAGATAATCATATCTTTTATCACATCATGTGCATTTCGCATAGGACATATAGCATTTCCTCCCACGAATTGGAATTAACTTAAATCTCTGCATTGGTTTGGAGTGATTTGACATAAAGGAATTTTGGATTTTATGAGGGTTTATTTGGTTGACGGAAGATTAAAGATAACTTTATCCTAGGACATCAGGGTCTGATATGTCCTACTTCATGACATTCAAGACAATATGGTTGTCCACTGCATTCTCATATGGATGAGATTGAGAATGAGATGGTGTTCTTATAACATGGTCGTTTATGATGGTTGGGGGTGAAGATTGGATCATAGTAGAAAAAATGTGTTCCACAATGCTCGTAATGTCAATTAACTGAGAGTACTCATGGATTTGTAATGGAGCGATTGAATTCTTAACTCTCGATTGTAATCCTCTTTCAAATTGCTTACATTTCTTTATCTCAGTATCCATATATTCCAAGGCATAGCGAGATAGTTCGGTAAACTTAGCCTCGTACCGGGCTACTGAAAGGTTAGCTTGTTGTAATTTTAGAAAATCGACGGTTCATTGATCTCGCTCAGTCTTAGGAAATTATTTTTAAAAAAAGTCTCCTCAAATTGTTCCCAAGTAAAATTAGCCACATTCTGATTGTGTGACATTGCTTGCCACCAGAAATCGACTTCACCTTCAAACACATAAGCGACTAAAGTTATTCAATGATTAGTAGCTATACCTACTCCGTTCAGAATTTTCAAAATCTGGCGCATCCATTTCTTAGCTTCAGTAGCACCTGGCTTTCCAAGAAAAAAATAAGGGTCATTGTCTTAGAAATTGCTTAAGAGCATTCATTCTATGAATTTCTTCGAAAACATCCTCAGGAGTAAAATGAGTAGTTTATTACTGCCAGACTAACATAGTAAGTTCTTGGAGACACCACATGATTCCTACATTCTTGAGTCTGTTCAGGTTGAATTCCAACATAGGGGATTCGAGTACTAACCATCCTAAAATAGAACAGTTTAAATAACAAAAGTTATAAAAAAATGAAGTAACAACCCTACTATATTTGACATAAAGTTATATGGTACAATACTATTATACATCATAACCTGTATCAGTGCAGCTAAAGTTATATTATAAAATAATTTTTAACATTAGATTTTAAGTAAGAATGACTGATTCATCACTGAATGTAGACTCTGGGCTGACTAGATATTCTCCTTGGTGTGCGTCGTTAATCAAGTCACATGTGGTGTTGGAATTATACCCTCCATGATTTTCATCGTTAGATGTTGATTCAAGGTACATTGGTGAGCTGGAAGTTCATCTGCAAGTGCCAAATTTATATCTTCTTAAAGTATGATCGAATCAGTGGCAAAATCATCTACCTTTTTCATTACCTTCGTACCTCCCAACACTTTATTGGTCAACACCAGCCTTTTAATGTCATTACGTGACCCTACCCAGTCTTCTTCGAATCAACGAATCATTTCTCGTAACCTAGCCAAAGCCTTTTCTCTTACACGCATTTCCCATATGTTATTTATCTCTAGATCTAAGTTAAACATGAATGTATCCCATGTGTCCATACTTAAAAATGGGTTTACCATATAATAATAGTAATAAAAGAAGTTATGAAAAGATCAAATTACTATTATCTTATCTATTTCCCCCCATAGAATGCACACCTGGCAATATGTTTTAGCTTTAATACATGATCTGATACCAACTTGCTACACCGTGCTTTCTGGTACGAATGAACAAGAAGTACACATAGATTAATGAATTAAATCTAAGGCGGAATAACATAACTTTATTTATTATTAATATGTTTACATAGGGTTGAACCACCGCAGGGTTGAGTTACACATTTTTAGTACACACGATAATATAGAAACTTGAAAAATGCCACTCCTTGCTCCTATCTGGTTTGATCAATGCCCACATGGTCACATACGTAAACATGTGATCGGTTTATGTCTCTAGTTGGTAAGATATACTATCTTCTTTCTCCTAGTGCATCTGGAGAAGGAAGGAATTGGCACAAATATGCTAAGCAGGTTCTACTAGTTCTATAACAATTATGTAGTTATAAATGAGAGTTGGAGTGTGTATAGAATGAGTATTTAAAAACACTGACGATAATAAGTTGATAATTCCATATTTATCAGGTTATAAGAACACTAAAATATTATAACTTACAATTCCATATCGATTAGTTCGTTTAAAAAATACGGTTCGTTCCCAATTTATTTAGGATCATTTAAAGAAAGTCAAAGAGTTTTGAACTAATAATCCCATTCTTACTAGTTCACTAAAAGGTATAGAAGTAGTTGTGCCATCAATTAACTCATAATAATAATCAGTCAACCCAAAAGTTTTAGGGAAAAGTAACCTGTTATGCACACAATTAAAGTTGCACTCATACGTATGTAGTAATAATCATGGATCTCAATCATCTGAGACCAGTAGGCCATGTAAAAAGTTTCACGGGATAACACGTCAGTCTACTTCCTAGTTAATACTGATGCGTATAGTAAAATGGCACAAAGTGCTAGGGTGAACTAAATCAATATATACATGATATCAGTTATTAGATGGGAAGGGTTGAAGTTCATCCTTAAGTTTAAATAGTGGTGATAAATTCAAATACTGATGAAGTTAACAAAATATGTAGTATGGAAGTAAATAATAACATGCACACACTAAGAGTAAATGGAGCTATCACATAATAATATCAATAGCAGTATTTCAAATACGCAAAGTATAATACTAACAAGGTAGGAAAAACCTATTTGCTTGGTATTCGGTTGGTTTTCTATCGCACTTGGATATTTGGAAGAACTAGGGCTTGATGTTCTGTTATACAATGTGTGGTGTATCAGTATTCGGGGTTTAATTAGTCAGTTTTATATTAAAACTGTATTTTTTTAAAGTTCATGGGGCTTATTTATAATTATGCTGGGACATTAAAATACTGAACTTAAGCTCATTATTGAACTTTTGGGCAAGAGACTTTTTATTTTAAAATAGTTTGATGTGTGTATGGAAAAATTTGGGGATCAAACTCCTAAGTTAGAAAAGTTGATAGGGGTGAATTTATAATTTTGGAAAAGTTTCTTTAAGTAAAAACCTTGTTTTTTTATAACTTGAGCTGGGAATATCCAAACATGGTCTTATCTTTTACTATTTTGATAAAATAATAATAATCAAAATTTTGAGAAAAAAGTAAGATTTTTAGATTGGTCACTCTCCCTCACACGCGTTATTAAGATTTCTGAAAAAGTCTTTATCTTCAACCTCTCGATTTTGAATTTTTAAGGTTTCAATTTTTGACCTATGTTTTCTCCTTTGTTGCTATACCATTTAAGATGATTCCTTAACAAACTTAACCTAATATTTCATGACGAACCCAAATATATAAGTTTTATGGATTGCCATTTAGTATAACTCAAGTTCCAAAACCGTGTTTTTTTAAAATTTGACCTAACTTTCATGGATTTCTAGAGTATGGCAAGGTATTTTATGAACTGGGCTTGGTTTCTACTATATGTGGGAGTACTTTGGTTTTGATTGCAAGAATTAAGATGAATTGTACAGGGAGAATTTTGAATTTTTAAGTTTTGAGCTCAAAAAATACTTTTAATCGATTTGAGCTCTACATGAACATTAATGGCTTTTAGCCATTACACTCGAGATCCTTAGATTATAATGAAGTTATACATGGCTTCAAATCAAAGTTTAAGGCTATATATCGAGTTTTACCATTAAAGCTCAAGCTTTAATGGTATTCCTACTGATTTTTACTACCCTAGGTCGTTCTACACATAAAAGCTTGCATATTATGATTGTTCCGACTATATTAACTATGCAAAAAACAACTAGAATTGAAAGAATTGAAAATAACGCATCAAATTATAAGATACCTAAATTGGGAGAAATTTTGAGATTTGAAACTGAATTGTAGGGTGAGTTTTTACTGCTTGGGTCGAGGGGTGTTTAAACTACTTCTTGAGAGGATTTGATAGGAGCTAAAGGGAGGTGGATTTGAATCAATTTAAGTGAGGTTTGGATAATGGGTAAATGGGGTGCACATGGTTTCATGGGGGTTTTCATGTGGTTTTCACTTCTTGTGCTGATGGGTGGCAACATGTGGATAGGGGTTGAAGTTTAAATTAGAATGGTTTTGAATTTAGTCCTTCATTGATTAAATATTTACTTTTATAGCCCTAAAAGTAAACTTTTTGTAAAGTACATGGGTATTTTGGTAAATTTATAAATTTTTCAGGGTTAAAACTATAATTTCATGTTAATTAGGGTCTGAAGGATTTATTTGATGTAAATTTGGGGTTTATGGCTTAAATACATCTCAAGCTATCTTATTTTGAAAATTTCAGGGGCTCTTTTATAATTTACTAAAACTTCAAAGGGTTTAAGCTAATTAACAATATTGTAGGTTTTTAAACATATCCTCTTTCTGTTTAGAAGAATTTTGATTTTACACAACTTATGAGCGTCTAAATCAGGGTTGTAGGTAAATTAGGGTTTAAAGAAATTCTCGATTCTTACAATTCAAGACTACAGGGAGGACGATATTTCATCCGTGAACTAATGCTCGAGCGACTGGGGGGAGATATGAAGAAACTCTGCCAAAGACACCTGGGGAGAATGGGATAAATCCGGCAAAGCTATCGCTACACTGAGGCTGACGTCCATCATCGCAGAAAACTCCTCATAAGTGGTTCCTCGTCTAAGCCGAACTGAAAAATATGGTCTTTAAGGTACCAGAATCGTACCAATGCTTTTAGATTCTAGTCTATGCCACGATTACGCCACAAAGAGACCTGATGCAAACTAAAGGCTTCCTAGTCAACGTTGTAGAGGCATATTTCCAATAGACCCTTGAGGTAGGAATAAAAATCCTCAGACACTGGAAGAGCCGTTTGTAGAGAAGGAGAAAGTTATAGAAGAAAGAAAATGGAAGATGGTTAAGAAAACACCTCCAAATCCCCTTTTATACAAAAAAAAAATTCACAAGAAAACAAGCCATTTAAAACAACACCGGCTCCTATACTCCTAAAGTACACAAAGTACTCAGAAAGTGCAACCAAAGATAAATGAGTGATTTAGACTTGACCCTTATGCCAATGGGCAGGTCGCAACCCCTCTTTTTTTAGAAAAATCCTTTATTTCATCTTTTACCCATATCAATTTCCAAAATAAACATTTTCTTTGAAAATAATCAAATCCTTTTTTAAAAAATTATTTTCCATTTTGTACATAATAAACATTTTCTTTTTACTTCGACTCCCTTTTTCATTTTTAAATCTATATTTGCAAATAAAGTAGAAACCTCATAAATTAATTAAAGTGCATATAGAGTAAGTTTTTAAACCAAGATAATACCAAAAGAACTGCATTTTCCATATATATATTTTTCTAGAATTATTACACTTCTTGCAGGTACAAGAGACCAAAAAAATAAAGAAAAATGAAAAAAGATACAGGGGGACCCATACCGAACCCCTCAAACCTTATCTGAACCAACCCTTAACCTCTGTGGCATACATGCTTTCCCCCACTACGAGAAGTAGACCATCCACTTCCAGAGCCAGAACTCTCCTCAGATGTGCCCGGCGGCACCAGATAGGCATTGGCTGACTTCCTCACATAGGCTGACATCGACGCCATCCAGTCCTTAATGTCCCTCAGTCAGATGGTCAACACACGGACAGTCTACAATAAAAAAGGAATAAAAAGCAAGAAAAATCAAGCAATTCAGTAAAAACAAAAATAAATCAGGAGTAGGAAATAAAAGAAGAAAGAAAGGAGTATACCTCAGTCTGAAGGACCTCATCAGAAAGACCCGATAACCCGTCTACTAGTGCATGGGGGCGGTGGGGCATCGATAAAACTTCCCCACTACTCAATCTAAAATAATAAGAGGGAGAAAAAACTTTAATAAGCATAGCCTCCTCCATCACTACAGCCGTTCATCCCTCAATTTTGTGGGTTGATGTTGAAGGTACACTGGTATCTCTCATATTATCCACGTCATACATGCATGAAGGAATCAACTAAATGGTCGTAATATCATGTTAGTCATAGCCGACCGCCATATTAGTGTAGAGCGTACAGGGCTCGCCCTTCATTGCCCCCGCCCTCGCCTCATGTACTCTGGGGGGCCGATGGTGGGACCTCCACCTCTCTGTCCATAATTTGACGCACCAAACTCTCCATAAGGTACCATACGTATCCAAACTCATGTGGTAATAACTACCTCATATGTGCATGTATGCTCGTATTCCCCGTGGCCTTTGAAGCAATAATCCAAGGGTAGAAGGTCAACTATTACCCCAACCAAGAGTCAATAACTACCCAAAAGCATAAAGATTCCAAAAATTCTAAAAGGGACAAAAATCAAATACCTAATATCGTCTCTCATCAAGGTGTTCAGCGCCACCTGCACATCCTTCAGCCCTATATATCGGTCATTGCATCTTCAGGTCCGTATAATTGGCCTCGATCCACTGAATCGGTTATGTCTCCTTTAAGTTCCTAAAATTGATCTTGACCCGCAGAATTGGTCGTCACAACTTTAGGCCCACCAAATTGACCTTGACACATTAAATTGGTCATCACATCTTTGGTCTGCTGGATTGGTCGTCACATATTTAGGTCCGCATAATTGACCTCGACCCGATGAATCGGTCACTACATGTTTAAGTCCACATAATTAACCTTGACCTACTAAATCGGTCACTACATCTTCAAGTTCGTAGAATAAACCTCAACCAGCTGAATCGCTCGCTACATCTTTAGGTTCGCATAATTGACCTCAACTAGCTAAATCGGTCTCTACATCTTTAGATCCGTAAAAATAGCCTCAGCCCGTAGAATTGGTCCTCATAACTTTAGGTTCGCATAATCGACCTTAACGTGCTAAATTGGTCATCCCACTCTTTAGGTCCGCAGAATTGACCTTGACCCACTAAATCGATCGCTACATTTATAGGTCTGCATAATTGACCTCAACCCGCTAAATTGGTCGTCACATCTTTAGGTCCGTAGAATTGACCTCAACATGCTAAATTGGTCTCCTTATCTTTAAGTCCACAGAATTTACCTCGACCACCTAAATCGATTGCTATAACTTTAGGTCCGCAGAATTAGCCTCAACACGTGGAATCGTTTACTACGATTTTATTTCCACAGAATTAACCTTGACTCAATGAGTTGGTCATCCTAATATTTAGGTTTGTGGAATTGACCTCGACCCTCTAAATCGATCACCTCCATCACTTACATCTGCAGAATTAACCTCAATCCCTTTCTCAAACATCGATGAGGTGCTATCATTCGACGACCTTCACTTATTCCAAGCTCTGTTATCGAGCGGATCTGTAAACACCAAATCCTAGGACCCCCCCTAAGCACCTCCTTAGGTCCCTAACACTTATCCACTCACCATAAACCCTAGGTCACACTCTGAGTGCTGATCTGAAGGCCATCGGGTGCTCCCAGGCCTCGTTTGACTTCGTTTAACTCTCTAACCCGAGAGAAGATTAATAAAACCTTGAAGCACTCAGAATCCCCTTTTTAATGGTCCATCACACACGTGATTCATCCTCACGTACGCATGAATGATTCATTTTACTTTGAGCACTGATCTAAAGGCCACTAGGTGATCTCAGGACCCATTTGAATCTGATCAACTCTTTGACCTGAGCGAAGCTTAATAAAACCACTAAGGAATATGAATCCTCCTTCAATCGGTCCATTATGTGCATGAATCGGCCTCACGGTCTATACGAAAGATTTATTTTACTTCGAGTACTGATCTATAGGAGATCGGATGCTCTTAGACCATATTTGAATCTACTCAGCTCTCCAAATTGAGCACAACTCAATGAAACCTCGAATGGCTTTGAAGCCCCTGTCCAATGATCTGTGCTATGCGCGAATCAGCCTCATGGTTTGGACAAACAGTCCGCTTTACTCTGAAAGGCTATTGGACGCTTTCGGGACTTATTTAACCTTTTTCAACTCTCCACATCGAGCAAAGCTCATAAAATCATGTAAAGATATGAATTATCTTTCCAACGGTTTACTCCGTGCATAAATCGTCCCCACGGTTCACACGAACGATATGTTTTACTTCGAAAACCCCCTATCTAGAGACCATTGGATTCTTCCGAGCCCAATTTGACTTCGATCAGCTCTTAGACGTGGGAATGGCTTAATATAATCTTTAAGGCCTCTGAATTCCATTTTCAATGGTCCTGATCGTGCACCATATGGATTTAAGGTTTGCATTTTATGCCCTTTTTTCCAAAATGTTTGTTCCAAACTCCTTCTAGGCACCCCCAGAGTACTTTCCTTGCCCAGCAAGCCAGGTTTTATATCGATAGGCAATCCAGGGACCATGCCGATTAGTACCCCCAACCCTAAATGGAACTGTATAAAGGGGTTATAACCTAACCCCTAAAGCAGGTCCCTTTCAATAGAACAAAAATATTCCCTTGAAATCAAAGCCTTCTCTTTACCAAAAAAGTCCATTTTCTACCATTCTCCCACTTCACTTTCTTACGAAACTTAGTTATACTCCTCACCCAATCATATTACTTTCATACCACTACAAAACCAGCCTGGATACATTCTAAATTTGGCAACAAATATCTACAAGGAGCTCAATTCCTTACCCTTTTTTGGTTTTATTAATTCAAGTGTTATTATTCACTTTATTCTCATTTTTCTGATTTTTTTTGCTTTTGTTTCATTTTCTCACATCAAATAATATTCATCTTTTTATTATTAGTATTGCACAAAACTTATTTTTGTAAAACCCAAAAAAGACAAACAGAAGGTTTACTCATAAATTCATAAAGTAAGACTTCCACTTTCTCATACTTTCACACTTAAACATATTTTCCCCCCAAAACACTCAAAGAGGAGCCCTACATTTAACTTATGGGTTGAACGCCACCCCTATGCTATTTTCAAACTACGTGGACTTTCATGCCCCTTGGACTATGTAGGCATCTTAGTTCAATCCCTAGATTCGAGTCCTCCCTTTTCATTCCATATTTTTTATATTTTTATATTGAGTTATATCTATTTCTTTAGTCTTGGACTACTGCATATTTGTGTCTCATCTAACATGTGCATTCGCTTCTCCGTAGCGATTCATGATTCGATGAACACCTAGACTATTTTTAGGTACACTCCTTCAAATGAGTCTGATCCATCCATTCCATGACGCGAGTCAGATAATTTAATTCTCCCGTTATTTATATTATATGCATGTACACACGCAACACGGAGAAAAAAGGAAAAGATTTACATAGTCTGCAAGAGACCGAAAGGGAGGAATGGGTGCCTAACACCTTTCCATTTTGTAACTTAGTCTCAGGACCTTCGAATAAATTGGTTTTGTATGCATCAAGTATGAACTTGATTTATTTCTCTCGATGCGGAGAACATTCTTTAGCCTGTTTTGAGCAAAATAGGATGGCGATTCCATCTCTTTGTTTTCTCCTCGTTTGATAATGGCCAATATTATATCCAAGGCAGATCGCGAAGACGCCTACATGAGTGGAAAAAAGAGGACTTCCATATCCTCAAATCACCCACACGCGTATGGAGATAAAGGGAGAGACATAGGGAGGATCCTTTTCCCTTTTCTCCCCCTCATCCGGACTTCGGGGCTTGTTCATGCTGAAGGAATCTGACCCGGATGGCCACAGGTGTTTCTAACAAAAATATCACTTCATCAAAGAACCCATCATCGATGTTGTCAAAAGGAGTAAAAGGAAGCTTGTTCTCTTTCCTCTTTTTATTATTTTCCTTAGCGAAATTGCTATTAGTGTCTTCGTACATGATTATAATTTATAGATGCTTTCCCAATTTACTTATTTTGTTTGGCGGTGTTCGCGTGCTCACCTATAAATCATAGTGTGACAGAGATATATTAACATTACATGTATGTTTTTCAGTGATAGAGTGGAAATTGACTAATATTCACTTATATACAGTGGCGGATCTAGGGTTTTTGGTCAACCATGGCGAAAGTTTTAAGTGGTGCTGCGGGTTCGGGGGCGGGAGTCCCCGAGGCGATTTTGTTTTGGGTTATTTCAAGTTTTACACAAATTATAGCTTTATAATGCCCAAACAAATAAAATTATAGCCTTATTTCGAGTTTTATACAAATTACAGTTCATCCAAATTGACCCCAATATTAGGTGAGTGTTGGGGTTGTGCGATTTGTGCCACAATTTGGGGTTGAACTTCTTGATGGAGAAGATTATCGAGCTGCGCATTGGGATATGATTGAACCTCAGCTTTGGATATGGTTTGTATGTTGTCTTCTCTTTTAAGTTTAAAAAACTACAGATTACACGTTAAGGGCATATAAAAATACAAAAACTTATAGATTAAGGGCATATAAAAAATATAGATTACAAAAAATTAGGATGATTACTATTAAGGGCATATAAAAAAATTCAGACTACAAAAAATTACAAATTATAGAAATTTGAGACTACACATACAAATACAAAAAATTTAGATTAAACTACACATATACATAAAATTTCTCCATGTACAAAAAATATATAAATACATACAAAAATACCTGTAATGAATATGGAAAAGAGATAGCAATTGAACTGAGTCAGTTCTGTCCTGCCGTGAGATGAGGATCGACCGTCCGAGAGGGAGGGAGGAGGGGAGGGAGGGACGAGGGAGCTAGGCTGGGAGGGAGGGAGGGGGGAAATAGGTTTAGGAAAAAGAGATGAGAGAAAAGAGATAGAAAACCTTGTTTTTTTATGTTTATTATTTTAATTAATTACAATCTTTTTTACACCCTTAGTTTTGTAAATAATTAGAGGTATACCTTGAAGTTTGAAGTTTTACTAAAAATTCCTATATATATATATTGAATCGGGCCTTCGACCCTTGGTCCCTATGTCCATTCGCCCCTGCTTGGATACCTTAAGCATATCCATGTGTATAGTGGTGAATTATTTGTTTAAAGCCTAAATGTCCAACCTAAGGAATCTTGATAAGATATTCTTGCATTAATAAATTTGTTTAATGACATTCGTGACCTCACAGAACCAAAAATGTCAAAAAAGTATGTTGATTTAATTCAATAAGCACAATCAAAACTAAGTGAAATAGGTACATAACATTTAGTTGTTGAAAACTCCCTATGGCTTAGGCAGGGTGATTACCCTCTAAAGAGTGTTTGATTCAAGTGCAAATCTTTCGCAACAAGTAGTAACCGGGCAAGACCGGGATCGTATTCCTCAGGGATTGAACGATCCTAGGAGAACAAGATTAGGATAAAGGATATTCTCTAAATGTTAAAAAGTTAAAGTGTAAAAGATGATTTGATTGTTTTAAAAGGTGATTGTGATTAACCGCTAAACTAACATGCGGTAATTAGCAAATAACAAGTCAACTACAAAGATATACCGAAACAAACTAAGTTAAGCTTGAGTTTAAGAGATAAAAGGGATTGAGGATCATTCTACCACCTTGGATTTGCTAATAAAGATGATAGGTCTTGGTTCAAATTAATTCTAATCAAGCATAACTAAGTATACTTGAACATCAACCATGTAGAGACTAAGCTCATCGATGGAGGATTATGGTTAATTAGTTATTGCTAAAATGGGCTGCGCTTGTAGTAAAACATCAAAAACTACCCCTTGCATGACAAGGGAAGTTAAGAGACTAGGATACTCCAATACCAACACATGATGTTCAATTAGAACAATTCTAAACCCAACCCTAAATATGAAGTTCAAGCATCCGAGGTGGGATTATGATCCCCAACCTTAAGTTTAGCTAGTCCTACTAGAAACTAGGTGGCACATGCAAAGAAACCATAAATTTAAGCTAGGCATCAAGTGTAAACATAAAACAATTAAAGTTATGGTAATAAATGAAATTTAAAACTAAATAACACAAGTAGATATGGATTGAATGAGCAAATCTTACATTAATTAACAACTAACTTGTGATAATTGAAATCTTACAAGTAGGAAGAGCAACAAATACACTTGACCTAGGAGAAAGATACGAGGGTTTCTTTGTATCCAACCACCAACGAAAGTAATCTATATCTTCAAATAAAGGAAAACAAGGGATAAATCCCCAAAATTTTTAACAAAAATGGCAAATTGGTAAATAAGGAGAAAACTCAAAAATCTGCAGAACCGAATCGATTCGGACCTGCTCTAAAAAATGGAAATGCTTTGCTTTGGCTTTATATTCCCCAAGTTCGACCAAATTATCCATAACTTCTTCGTTTTAGATCAGATTCAAGAACCGTTGAAGGCCACGAAAAGATAAGAAGGAGGGATACAACTTTCGCGAAGAGTTCAGGACCAGGGCCCAAATGCTGAATATACAAAAACGGCCCTGACTTTGCACCTGTCTACAAAACTTTTCAAAATTCATCCAAACTTCATAACTTTCAATCTCGGGACCTATAAAAGCTCAATTAAGGCACACACAATATATATGACCAAAATGGGGGTTAGTCAACAAATGATCATAAGAGCCGAGAATAACATGTACGGGAATGCTAGAATGTACAAATTAATAGGGTTATACATTTCTAGTCCCGAGCAATGAAGTATGAAGAAATAAGGGCCATCAATAAAACCAAAATAGGAGAAATATGTACAAAGAAGGAAAATTCTACTTTCGCGGCGAACGATTGCATTTAGCTTATGTAATAAGCCGTTAAACCCCTAGGTGGCCTTAGAGGATGAATGTCGTCTCGTGAGGATTTCCAGGGATGATACCCACAAACATCAAGTCAACTCATACAGTGATTTGGCAAAAATTGATGCACAGTTCAACAAGTATCAAAGAAGCATAGTCTATTGACAAAGTGAACAAAGCTTACACAAAAGATGACAACAGTTTATGCAAAAAACTAAACTATGCTAATTAATTGGTCAAAGATAAATATAAATAAAAGAGACAAGATATTTTTAAAGTGGTTCGGCTTGATGGAATAGCCTAGGTCCACTGTTGTGTATTACTTTGGGATTGTTCAATTGCCGCTCTTTTCGTGTCCCTTAGAAGTAGGGTTTATAATGTATTTATAGTCCCCAAGGGGTGTAAAAGAGCTGGAATATCAAAGGATGGAATGTATTTATATCATATACATTTACATCTATACAATTAGTAATGTATACAACTGTTGGTGTCTGCCAGTCATCGTTGGTCAGCATCCCTAATGTTGGTCAGTATTCCTGGTGTTGGTCGGTATTTCATCCTTTATAACTAGGATTAATATCCCACTGTACAACACGTGTTAATATTCGAATGGTCCACCAGATGGACAATTTTTGGTATCAACAGAAGCCCCTAATGTTTCATGCTTGAAGTTTTCACCAAAGTATGGAGCATTTGGCTCTTAAAGTTGTTCGAGCAATAATTTTAGGCATGGTAAGTTACCGACTTCCCATACTTATAAAAATTTATAGTTTAATTATGGAAATATAATGCTCGTGGCATTTTTGAAATTATCCACAACTTCAATGAATCGTTTTTGGGAAAATTCATTTTTCTGTCCTTTAGCTGCCACCAGTTCAATCGACGCTGCCTTTTAATCATTATTTTTCCAGATTTCGAGGCAACCTATAAAGAGCGAGAAAAGAACTGAACTTTTACTACCTCAAAATTTCTGAGTGTTTTCGGCTACAGTGTCTTAAATATTTCTTTATCTCTCTTGTGCGATCGTTTTTTATTCTTTAGTTCTTGTTGAATGCTTAATTCTTGTAAGAACTCTCTCTTCTCTTCTCTTCTCTTCTCTTCTCTTCTCTTCTCTTCTCTTATTTATCATGGTTTACTCTTTTGATTCTCTTGATGAATTCAGAAATGAATTTAAGATTCCCTCTTGGGTTGTCTTGGAACATGCTACTTTACCTATTGATTTTTCTCACTCGCCGAGGGTCACTGATTTCCCTCTATTTTTATAGTTGAGTGTGGGTTTACCTTTCCTCCCAACCCACTGTGCCTTAAATTTTACCAATACTTTGACATTGTCGCAGCTAGGGTAGCCTCCAATACTTGGAGGGTCGTAAATGGGGTTTATAGGTGGAATCAAATTTATGGAATCCATATGGGGATTCCAAAAATAATGTTTTGTTATAAGTGGGTGACTAGTGATACCACTTTTTATTTAAAGACATAAATAAAGCGCTAGTAGTTAATAGTCCAGACTCTAATAGGGAATATTTTGAGCAAGTAGTTGTTGTAAAAAATTGGCAATACGCTCCTTTGACTGGAAATACTGAGTACGAGGGGTCTAGATGCCCTCCTTTTGGCAATGTGATAGGTTATTCCTCATTTAACTATTTTTCCATGTACATATCTGTTTAAATGTAACACTAATTATTGCTCTATAAATTTTGATTGCAGTTGATTAAAATATAAGGTGCCCAAAGGAAAGTGAAGTGAATCGGAGGGAGTTGAATTTTATTTGGGGACTTGATCAGAGGATTGGCGAGGAGCACATCAGGTCTTCATCCTATTTGTTGCAATATAAGAATACAATTTCTTCCTTTGTTGCTCATCCTACTCCTTCCCCTGTAATTGACCTTGAGCAAAAACCTCCTTCTACTTCCTCAGCTACTGCATCTGGCAGTGGTGATCTTGTCGCCCTTTCCCTATCTTCCTTAGATTCAAATTTACCCCTTGCTATATCTATGGGAAAGAGTAAGTTTCCCAACATTTTGGCAGATATAACTGCCAATCCCCCTTCCAAACAAGTTGATGAAGGGGTGAAAAATAAATATGGGACTGGGAAGAAGCCCCCAACTAAGAAAATTGAAGAGAGACCTCTGAAAGAATAAAGAAAAGGCTTCCTTATAAGTTAGCAGAAGGTTCTTCTACTCTTCCCGACTAGCGTGAGTTGGTCGATATATCTTCTTCTGCCTCTTTAGTGGTCCTTGGCCTTGTATTGACAAGACAACTAAAAGTCTGGGACTTTACCCGACCACAGTGGTGCTGCAGCTGCATTATCTCATTCTAAAAGTTCAGATAGGGATGCTCAAAGCCTTGCTCTGGTATATTCTTTTACCTTCTTTAATTTTCTGTCTCTTGATTTGTTCTTCATAATACCGACTTTCCTTATTATTCTTGTGTAACTCCTTGTTGACTTTAGTAATATGTTTGATAAAGACGAGGCTTTAATAGCTTCTTCCTCTGGTGAAGTTGAAGAAGCTTTTAATTAGCTGAAAAATTCATTGATTGATTCCCAACAAGAATTGACTAATGAGCAAAATAAGTGGTAGGAAAAGATGATAGTTGTTAAAGGAGCTTCTAAAACTGCTCGGGGGCTGGCTGACAAGTTGTTAAAAGACTTAGATGTTGAGAAAGTCAAGTCTTCCCAACTACAGAAGGACTTGGGTGCTGAGAAGGTGAAGAGAGATAAGGCTAGCGGGGCTTGCTTCAATAGAGGCTGGGATAAGGCGATTGGAGGAGCTTTTTCACAACTTGAGTTTATGAAGAAGAAATGATTCAAGGATGGCTGGTTTGCTGCTCTGGTGGAGGTCGACACTCTAAAAGATTCCAAACTATTCTTGCAACATGATCTTAGGGCTCCTCCAAACCTGGATGAGGAAGTTGATGATAGGGGTTCCAGTGAATCCTTGATAGAGGTGGGGTCTACCTATCAACCCCAGGATGTTGATTTTACTAAACACTCCAAAGTTAATCCTCCTCCTCCTCCTTCTGCTCCTGTTTCTTCTTCAGCTAATCTTGAAGCAGATAAGAAGAAGGTATAAAATGGAGCAACTTTTTATTTTCCTTTTTCAGTAGTTGTACTTTTTTTTGAATATGTATCTATAATTACCTGTTTCTATTAATGAAAAGGGAAATATTTTTATTCCTCTACTTTTATTTTTTAATACTCTGCACCTTGTTGATTGATAACTTTCTTCTTCTTAATAGTTCATGGATAAATTGGAATATTTCTCATCTACTGACTCTGTACTACTCCAGAGGTGTAGTGATCATTTTAAAGATGTTCACTTATCTATGACTGAGGCTGACCTACTGAAGTTGCTCGGGGAAGGGGTATCCGAGAAAGCCAAAGAAGCCTATGTTCATTTAAAGTGCCTTTTTGATCGAGCCGTGGCCAATAACATGTCCTATTATGTCATGATTAACGAGTTACAGGAAGACCATAACGAAGCTAAGGCACGTTTGCATGAGGATTATGAGAAGAAATTCCAGGCCCTTAGTGAAGGTTAGGGCTTTGATCAAAAGTTGGATAAATTTACTTCTCATTTTCGAAGATAATAATTCCTGCTCAAACGTGAAGTAGATGAAGTAAGAGACATTGCCCAGATTTTAGAGGTAGAGAATAACAACTTAAGAGATGAACTTGATGCCCTGAAGTCATCCACTATTGTTACTACTACATATGAGGGTTAATCTTCTTAGAGGCTGAAAATTCAAGTTTAAGTGAGGAGTTAGAGGCTCTGAAGAAATTAAAACCTGCTTTCCCGAGCTAGAGTCAAACCTAGCTGAGATACTACAGAGGAAGTCAGGACCCAACATACCATTACCAATCAAGATTCACAATTAAAGGCCAAAAATCAAGGCATTGTTGAGATGTCCCATAAGCTACAGTTCTTGTCTGAATAACTTTCCACTCAATATTCTCAATTACAAGCTAAGGATGGAGTGTTGAAGAAACTACATTACCAAGTTGACAGATTGACCTTTCAATTTTATAAGTAACCAAGAGAAGTTTGGATAGACGGGTACAATGAAGCTCTGGGGCATTTTGACGATAGGCTTCAACATGATAAGAATGAGAGCTATAAATGGGGTTGGATGAATGCTTTGATAGTGATGAAGGTGGATCAAAACAACTCATTGTGGGATTGGTATGGTCCAGGCTTGCTTAAGCTTGACAATCCCCCATTTAAATTAGATGTCAATTGGATTCTAGTCCATCGTATTTCTTAATGCATGATTTTAAAATACTTGGGAGATTACGAGCTTCATAATGAATTAGAAATCATCCGACCTCCTCACCTGCTTGATCGCCCTAGTAGTAGCAATACCAGAATGCTTCAGGATTTCAACTTCATTAATTCTCGTTATACTTTAGATGATCCTCCTGATGGAATGAATTCTGTTTCTAAAGTTGAAGGGAAACATCCTGCAGAATCAAGCTTTGTGTTTTATTTCATTAACACAATCATGTAATTAATTTGATTGAATGAAATGGAAATTTGGTCAACTTATCTTATGTTAAATGTTACCCCTTTCTTTATCATTAATTCTATTGGTACACTTTGATTAATTTGAGTATCAATAACCAATGAGTGCAGATGTTATACTAGCATACTTAGATTAAAATCTAAATTTAGAGCTAGTTACTCATGTGTCACCAAAGGTTTTATTAATGTACCAAAATTTTAGTGTTTTGCATTAGATACCAATGGTGTGACCAGGTGTTTATGGAATATGTGCTTACATTCATTTTTGAGGAATCTTGGAAACGTTCTTCCTGTACTTTGCCCAGTAGGATAAAGATATTGTTTTATCCTTATGTTTGTGGACCAAGTTTCTTAAGCATGTAACATCCTATTGACTTGGACTTTGTGTATCAATGATCAAGTTTGTGGCTGCTCCGAGAAACTTATTGCTTCTATCGAGAAACGTTTAAGGAAATATTTGCTGAGTCGAACAATGATTTTCTGAGCTGAGCAACAGTTTATAACTTTTTATCAATTAGCTAGAGTAGTACATAGCACTAGTACTCCCAAAAAATTAATTAACAATAAAAATGGAAATAACTGAAGATTTTATTAATACTGCAAGTTGATTTCAAACTGATTACACCATCAATGATAATATTTTCTGAGATGCTCTGTATGCCATGGTTTTTTTTAATTCTTCGCCTTCCAAGGTTTCAATTCGATAGGTTTCGGGTCTGATCACTGCTGAAATACCGTATGTCCCATGCCAGTTGGCCTCAAGCTTGCTATTTTTGTGCAACACTTTCTTCAGCACATGATCACCTTCCTTCAAATTGGTCGGTTTCATCCTTTTATTGTAAAAATGAGTTGTTCTCTGTTGGTAGGCTACATTTCTTAAGGCAGCATCTTCTTTTGATTCTTCCAGCATATCTAGATCCAACCTTTGCATTAAGTCACTTATAGGAGAGTTAAAATTTAAAACTCTATGGGATGGCAACCCTAGCTCGGAAGGAATGACAACTTCAGTCCCAAATGCTAAAATATATGGGGATTCTCCAGTTGTTATTCTCGGTGTTATTCAGTATGCCCATAAGACAGAGTGTAGCGCATTTTTACAATTTCCCTTGTCATCATCAAAGCCTTTTCTTTAACCCGTTAAACAAGGTTTTTTTCGTAACTTCCGTTTGTCCATTACTCTGACGATGTCCTGGAGATGAATGCAATTTTTGAACATTGGATTGAGCACAATAATTTACGAATTCATCATTGTTAAATTGTGTTCTGTGGTCGGTAATGAAAGCATAGGGCAACCCATACCTACAAATGATGCTTCTCCATATGAACTGATAGACCTTTTCATAAGGCATATCTATTAGAGGCTCTGCCTCAACCCATTTTGTAAAATAATCCACAACGACAATCAAGTATTTAAATCTTCCTCGGGTGGTTGGCAGTGGTCCGACAAAGTCTATACCCCACATGGCAAATGGCCATGGTGAAGTGATTGGAGTGAGAGTAGCCTGTGGAGTTTTTCGAATTGTTGATAATCTTTGACATTTATCACACTTCTTTGCAAAAGTTGCATAGTCTGCTTGCATTGTTGGCCAGTAATACCCTTGAGTATTGATTTTTTTGTAGAAGTGTTATCCTTGCTATATGAGCTCCACATGATCCTTCATGTACCTCCTGAATTAAATCTTGGACCTCTCATGTGAAAAACTGTTACTAAAGACGTTTAATACAAGATTAAACTATTTAAGTAACTCCGAACTATTTTTTGAAGAAACTCTTTTCTTTAGATCAAATGCGTTTTAATCACAAGATGTGTCTAATAAAACATACACGAGATCAGTTTAAGATTTGTAACAAGTTTTGGAAAAAAATAAATTAAAAGATTAAATTAGCACAGCAGTAAGAATGAGATGCGGAGATGTAAAAAGATTAATGACAAGAGATTTTTAACGTGGTAAAACCTCACCCAACTGAGGAAACATCCATGGTGACTTCTAAGTCACAAACCAAAAAACATCCACTAAAACAAAATATATCAGTTACAAACTATATAACACACATTCACATAAATCAGTCCTATACAAGTTTAGGAATGTACCCATTGGTGTGCTTCTAACTTTTCTACAGTTGTGATTGCTGATGTGGTTCTCCCAGTTTGCTAACTTCCACTTTGTTCCAGTCTTTATGTCGACTCTTATTTCAATATCTTATTACCAACACTTTCAGTGTTGTAGTGTGTAAGTGTTTGTGATGGTGATCTAACACATGCATGCACACACTCATGCTTATTTTTACAAACATTCCTAGAAAATTACAAATTAGATCTATATGCTGTGATTTTCAGTTTCTCTCTTCTTAGGAAACTTAAACCTTATTTGACCTTTAAAAAGAACCCAGAATCCACGGCTATCTTGATCAGAAGACATTTCAAGATCTTAATCAATTTCAGGGTTTTAAAAATGTTTTTGAAATTAAAAACCGCCAAGTGTGATTTCAACTAGGTCAAATGTCTTGTTTCAAAAGAACTAGAAAAAGAAAATGATTTTGTTGATTTTGAAGATGAAAACATTTACAGAAAATAATCAACAAAAGATTTCTCAAGATGAGAAACTATAAATGCAGATCTACGTATAATATATCATAAAAAGACTAGATCTATGATTTCTATAAAGAAGAAATACAGATCTACCCTAATGTTTAAGTTAGACACAACATCTTAAAGCGAAGAGGTTACAGCATGAAATAACTTTCAAACCAACACTCCAAAACTCAAAAACACTCAAGGTTGTGTTTGGTGTATGCTTGTTTTTGTTAAAAGGGTTAGGGTTTGAAGAGCTGTTTGGATTCTTTAGGGTTAGGGTTTCTAACTCTCTGGTTTCTCTCTCTCTTCTCTCTTATCTCTCTTCTCACTTGGAATGACAAAGTGCCAAAAACTTCTCAAAGGCTGAGGGTTAGCCTCCTTAAATACAGAATCGAGAAGGGGGTTCAAAATCAATGGCTGAGATTAAGTCTTGCCATATAGACTTCCATCTAACGGTTAAAGATAAGAGGTTAGTTAAACGCTTTCTGATTGGTTAAGAGAGGTTCACAGGGATTGGGACAAGGACTCATGCAGGGCGTTGATAAGCTCAATCCAAGGGCTAAAATAAACACCGGTTTTGTCTCTGAAAAGAAACACACAACCAACCGATAGGAGGGCAACAGGTGTAGGGCAAACAATGGACCACAAACGCGCGTACCAAACTAATTACAAACACACCCTAATGTTTCCAGTGCTTTCGGTTTCTACCCAAGTGAACTTTTTAGGGATAAAACCAACAACCAGAAATTAGAGAATGACCCCAGAAGTTTTTAATTCCAATTTTAATTAAGAGAAAATTGTTTTAAAAATCATTAAAAATTCTCCAAAAAATATTAAAAAGGTTTTTAAGGGAAATTAATACACATAAACACTCATACAAACAATTTAGCAATATATGACCCATGAATGCAGTCCTAATGTGTGTGAGTGCTTGTGAATATACCTTTGAACATCCAAACAAGTGGAATGAATTGAATTGAATTTTCTGAGGATTTTTGGTATCTAGGGAAGGGACATAATTTTGTCACTATTTCCAAACTAGATGATCACTTATACAATGTAGACTCAAGTGAGCCAAGAGTATAAGGTGCTTCAATCTCCCCCTTTGGAAATATGAGACAATATCTCCTTTGAGTCATCTTGGACTCGTAGGGCAACAAAAAGAAAAAAAACTATTCCTATATAAAAAGTCTATCTACCCATTTCCTAGAAAAGAAGATTGCATAACTCAACTAATTACAATTCATTACCCTATTACAACTGTTGAGAATAACTTGAATAAAATCTTGCAAATAATCACTAAGATCAAGTTTTTTAGAATATGTACAAAATAAATGAACTCTCATAAGACTCAAATTTCTCCCCCATTTTGTCTCAAATGGACAAAGGGAAATAATATGTAAGCCAAAGAGTTTAATCAGCACAAACCATTCCTATCGATTTACGTAAAGAAATAAAACTATTGTAATCCAAAGATTTGGTAAACATATCTTTGAGTTGCAAATCAATAGGAAGATAATTGATTTCTAGTTCCTTAGTCTCAACTAATTCGCGTATAAAGTGATGCCTAATTTTTATATATTTTGTTCACGAATGTTGAACAGGATTTTTAGAGATATTGATTGTGCTTTGATTATCACAATAGAGATGTAATTGTTCCTCTTTAATACCATAATCACTTAGCATTTTTACTGCTCTGTACTTAGATTCAGCTGTAGATAAAGAAGTGCAGTTTTGTTTCTTACTACTCCAACCTACCAAGTTATTACCAATATAGTAACATGCGCCTGATGTGCTCTTACTATCGTCAGTACACCCTGCCCAATTGGCATCAATGTATCCTATTATAGTGCTAGGAGTATCATTAGTGTACCAAAGTCCTAAATTTAGAGTGCCTTTAAGGTATTTTATAATTCTTTTAACACAAGTTAAATGGCTCTCTTTAGGATTATTTTGATAACGGGCACACATGCAAACAGCGTACATGATATTAGGACACGAGGCAGTAAGGTATAGGAAGGGTCCTACCATACTGCGATATAAAGTTGTATCTACAGATTTTCCAGTTTAATCCTTACACGGTTTGATCGTAGTACTCATGGGAGTTTTATCATCTTTTCACTCTCAAGGCTGAATTTTTTAACAATCTCTAAAGCGTATTTTGATTTGGAAACAAATAATCCTTCTGAATTTTGTTTGAATTGAAAACCCAAGAAAAATTGTAACTCCCCTATAAGAGACATTTGAAATTCTTTATGCATAATTTCAGAAAAAGTTTTAACTTCTGAGGGGGAAGTTGATCCAAAAATGATATCGTCAACGTAAACTTGAGCTATAATGATATGTTTGTCAAAATGTTTGACAAAAAGGGTTTGATCATTTCCACCTCTCTTAAAACCTTTGTCTAAGAGAAAATTGGAAAGGCGCTCATACCAGGCTCTTGGCGCTTCTTTTAGGCCACACAAAGACTTTTTAAGACGAAGGACATGATTTGGATATTTAGGGTCAATGAACCCTTTTAGTTGTTCTATATAGGTCTCCTCAGTCAATATGCCATTAAGGAAGGCAGATTTGACATCCATTTGGTAAAGCATAAAATGTAAGAAGCAAGCTATGGAAAAGAGAAGACGAACATATTCTAAGCGAGTAACAGGAGCAAAAGTCTCATTAAAGTCTATTCCTTCAATTTGAGAGTATCCTTGAGTAACTAATCTGGCTTTGTTTCTAATGACTATCCCACTTTCATCAGATTTATTTTTAAATATCCAACGTGTGCCTATAACCTTTTTGTGATCAGGCCTATGTACAAGATACCAAACATTATGAATGACAAATTGATGAAGTTATTCCTGCATTGTAGAAATCTAATGAGGATCATTCAATGCATCATTTACATTCTTTGGTTCCACAAGGGAAACAAAATATGCATAATGAGCATAGTTTCTTAATTGAGATCTTGTACGTACAGGTTCACTAGGGTTACCAACAACGTTGTTTATGGGTGGTCTTTAAAAACCCAGTTAGGTACTTCAAGTGTCTCAATTGGTAAAGAATCATCTATTTCTGAAGAGTCATTTTCTAAAATATTTTCAGACTCTTCCACAATAGTTGGTTGTACAGTCTTACTCTCTACAGTAGTGTCACTTACAATAGCATTTATGGATTCCATTACGGTCTTAGTGCGAAGATTATCCTAGAAAAACGGATTTATCTCCACGAGTCTCAAATTTGGATAAGTGTTCTCTATCTTTGCAGACATAACACGTAATACCAAAGGTTCTAAGGTGCTTAAGATTGGGATTTTTTCCATACCATAGTTCGTAAGGCGTTTGTTTAGAATTCTTTCTAAGATAGACCCTATTGATAATGTGACACGTAGTACGAATAGATTCTACCCAAAAATACTTAGGTAGAGTCTTGGCATGAATCATATCTCGTGCATCTCTTAAAGGGTACGATTCTTTCTCTCAGCAATACCGTTCTGTTGAGGAGTCTTAGGAGCACTAAATTCATGTTTGTAACCATTGTAGTCATAATACTCTATAACACTTGTATCTAAGAATTCTCCATGTCTATCACTACGTATTCTATTTACTTGAGTGTCTTTCTCAATTTCAATTCGAAGTAAAATCTTCAAAAAGGTTTGGAAAGTGTCAGACTTTTGTTTTAAGAAAGCAGCCTAAGTGAATCTGGTGAAGTCATCAACCATAACAATAATGTAACTGTATCCACAAAGACTAACAGTTCAAGAAGGACCCATTAGGTCCATATGGATGAGCTCCAAGGGTTTAGAGGTAAGGATATCTTTGACTTTTTTATGAGGGGCTTTAATAATTTTTCCTTCCTGACATGATCCATAGACAATATTAGAAATAGGTTTGATCTTAGGAATACCTCTAACTATTTATTGAGAAGATAGTCTACTAAGGTTTTCGTAATTTATGTGACCCATACGATTATGCCATATCTCATTGTCATCCATTCTGGCAATGTTACAGACCTCAACACTGTTTTGAACAGTATAACAATTGTCTGGAGTCCTGAGTCTTGTAATAATGCACTCACCTTTTTCATTTAAAATTTTGCAATTATTCTTTGAAAAGGTGGCAGTATGATTTGAGTCACAAAATTGCGAGATACTAAGTAGGTTAGCCTTAAGACCTTTTACTAGAAGAACATTTTCAAGTAAAGGTAATACTTCTTCTTGGAGTGTTCCTTTACCAATGATTTGAGATGAAACACCATCACCAAAAATAACTTTTCCTCCAACAAAGATGGTTTTGTTTAAAAGTTTGGTGTCATCTTCAGTCATGTGTTTTGAATATCCAGAGTCTAAATACCAATCAGCGGGAGTGTGTTCAGCTTTTAAAGTAGTAATAACAATATTACACTTCATCTGGGGTAATAGCTCATCTTTTCTAACCCAAATAGCTCTTGTTTTCATTTTGCGCTTATTTGCTCTCAATTGATAAAATTTTTTAGCATTGGATTTCTGTTGAAAAATGTTTTTACGCATGAGGTTGAATTTTATGATCAACATGAGCATTTGTCTTAGGAAAGCGTCTATGAATCCTTCTTGAAAATGATCTTTTAGGTTTGGTCTTTCTCTTTCTATAGTTAGAGTTTTTGTCTGGTTGTCTAGGAAGAATATAATTGTTACGGCTTCTCCTAGAATAGTTAAAGTTTTGGTACACATGAGTATTATAGACAGGATTGACTAAACGTCTAGATTAGCATCCTTAAAAAATATGACCATATAAATCATAGTAAGAGCAATATAGATTTCTCGAAGATGGTATCTCCTTAGGAAAGTCTCTAAACATAGGCTTCATGGAATTTTGGGGTTGAACCTTATTCCTAGGGAATACAGTTTGAAAGGCCGAATCACTTTTCCTAATCGGGGGTAGACATATTTAGTCTTACGTTTACTTTCACACTTAGAGTAACTTGATTCCCCAATATCAAACTTTGATTGTTTTTTATCAAACTCATTTTTCAGAGAATGAAAATATGGCCAAGTTTCTATAGGTATTTTGCCTCCTGACACAAACCTAATTGGTTCAAAAATTTTAGTTTGAGTCTTCAAATTGGGGAAAAACCCTATTATAGTTCGATCATCAGAATTGGTTTTAGAATCAGCAACAAAACCATCAAAACAATTTGAATTACTTTCAAATTTAGAATTTTTTTTGAAAACTGTTGCTGTCTTCTCTTTGGATTGTTCCAATTCTAATAATGTCCCTTTATATTTTTTTATCTAGAGTTTCATTTTCTTCAATCAAATTCTTTAATTTTTAAGAAAAAACTTTGACTTCATTTTCAAGAGTTAGACATTAGGTAGTATACTCTTCAGCGTTAAGTTTAACCATCAGACTTAGGTCTTCCAATTTCTAAGTGAGATCTTTCACTATATTCTCTAGTATAGTGCTTTTCTTGAGGGTTTTCGCATAAAGTGTGTGAATATCAGGGAGGTCTTCAGTGTTTGAGTCACTAAGTGTAGTGTGTGAAGTGACCCCTAAGGATTCAATTCTTAAACTCATGCACCCATTGACATCATCATTATCGCATTCCCTTTGACTCACACACCCCATGGTAGAATTAGCAATATTCTTAGAAATTAAAGCATCTAAACTACTAGCAGCATGATTCATAACAACAAAAGTAGAGTTATTATCATCATTTTCATACATAGGCATATCATCATTGTAGATTATCTTAGAAAAGAGAGACATGTAAGGATAAAAAACATGAGAGGATTCATGTTCCTCATTTTTAGAATCACATGAATCATCCCATATTTTGCAAATGTTGGCCCTAGTATGTTTATTGGTAGTGTTTAGTTTCACTCTACAGTCTTGTGCTATATGTCCTAGTTTTCCACATGTAAAACATTCAATGTTCTTGAAGTCTTTGTTGGGTCTCATGTCCTTGTGATGTTTTTCTTGACCTTTCTCATGAGGTTTGTAGTTAGACTGAATTGGATAATTTGGCTTGCCTTATCTGTTTGCTAATTTATTTCTAAATTTGACAATATTCTTAAACTGTTTTGACATCAAGGCAATTTGATTATCCAAACTATCTGTATTGCATTCCTCATCAGAATCATCAGTGAGAATAGTGATATCAGGTTTCATCAACTTAGAGGAAAAACTCAAG
Organism: Sambucus nigra; assembly: GCA_949130495.1. Taxonomy (NCBI): domain Eukaryota; kingdom Viridiplantae; phylum Streptophyta; class Magnoliopsida; order Dipsacales; family Adoxaceae; genus Sambucus; species Sambucus nigra. The sequence continues at coordinate 618,179,049 of OX422209.1, forward strand.
TTGGAACTAGTCTGTTTCCTGTGGGACTGGGTCATTTGTTTCTTAAATTCTAATTCCATTTCCACAGTTCGTAGTTTACTACTGAGTAATTCAGGAGTGAGATTTTGATCACACATGTCCTCAATAGCATATCTTTTGTTGTCAAATATCTGTGGCAATGATATTAGAATTTTAGATACAATTTCATGTCTGTCATATGCTATCCCATTAGCATGCAGTTTGGTCACAATGTGAGTCAATTTCATGTAAAAATCATCAAAGGATTCAGAATCTGACATAATTAAGGAGTTCTACTGCTGGATAAGCATTTGAGTTTTAGTAGCCTTAACTCTAGTGTCACCTTCATGTGCAGTGATCAGTGTATCCCAAGCTTCCTTAGAAGTGGTACAAGATGAGATCCTTTTGAACTCATGTTCATTTATGGACATAAATATGGCATTCTTGCCTTTATTATTGTTTCGAGACGTTTGCTTCTCTTCTTGAGTGAATTCACTTAATGCTTTCTTAATCCTCTCATTACTTCCTTCATTGGGTTGTTTAGTAGGATAAGTGTATCCATTTTTAATAATATCCCAGACATCATCTCCCAAGGTTCCTTGTATGAAAGCAACCATTCTTACCTTACAGTAAGCAAAGTTGTTTCCATCAAAGAGTGGGGGTCTGGTCAAGTTACCAAATCTTTCATTTTTCTCGTCTATTGATTTGATTTTAAGAAAACAATTGCAGAAACACAAGATCTTTTAAAAACATTTCCAAAGCTCTGATACCAATTGAAAAACTGTTACTAAAGCCATTTAATACAAGATTAAACTATTTAAGTAACTTCAAACTATTTTTAGAAGAAACCCTTTTCTTTAAATCAAATGTGTTTTAATCACAAGATGTGTTTAATAAATCATACACGAGATCAGTTTAAGATTTGTAACAAGTTTTGAAAAAAAAAACTTAAAAGATTAAATTAGCACACCAGCAAGAATGAGATGAGGAAATGTAGAAAGATTAATGACAAGATATTTTTAACGTGGTAAAACCTTACCCAACTGAGGAAACATCCACGGTGACTTCTAAGTCACAAACCAAAAAAAATCCACTAAAACAAAATATATCAGTTACAAACTATATAAAACACATGCACACAAATTAGTTCTATACAAGTTTAGGAATGTACCCATTGGTGTCCTTCTAACTTTTCTGCAGTTCTGATTGCTGATGTGGTTCTCCCAGTTTGCTAACTTCCACTTTGTTCCAGTCTTTACGTCGACTCTTGTTTCAAGATCTTATTACCAACACTTTCAGTGTTGTAGTGTGTAAGTGTTTGTGATGGTGATCTAACACATGCATGCACACACTCACGCTTATTTTTACAAATAGTCCTAGCAAATTACAAATTAGATCTATATGCTGTGATTTTCAGTTTCTCTCTTCTTAGGAAACTTAAACCTTATTTAACCTTTAAAAAGATACCACAATCCATGGCTATCTTGCTCAGAAGACGTCTTAAGATCTTAATCAATTTCAGGATTTTAAAAATATTTTTGAAATTGAAAATCACCAAGTGTGATTCCAACTAGGTCAAAGGTCTTGTTTCAAAAGAACTAGAAATAGAAAATGATTTTGTTGATTTTGAAGATGAAAACATTTACAGAAAATAATCAACAAAAGGTTTCTCAAGATAAGAAACTGTAAAAGAAGATCTAGGTGTAATATAACATAAAAAGACTAGATATATGATTTCTATAAAGAAAAAATACAGAACTACCCTAATGTTTAAGTTGGACACTAGATCTTAAAGCGAAGAGGTTACAACGAAAACAACTTTCAAACCAACACTCAAACACTCTCAAACACTCAAGGTTGTGTTTGGTGTATGCTTGTTTTTGGTAAAAGGGTTAGGGTTTGAAGAGGTGTTTGGACGATTTAGGGTTAGGGTTTCTAACTCTGTGGTTTCTCTCTCTCTTCTCTCTCTTCTCTCTTCTCACTTGGAATGACGAAGTGGTAAAAACTTCTCAAAGGCTGAGGGTTGGCCTCCTTAAATAAGGGCTGAGAAGGATAGAGAAGGGGGTTCGAAATCAATGGCTGAGATTAAGTCTTGCCATATTGACTTCCATCTATCGGTTAAAGATAAGCGGTTGGTTAAACGCTTTCTGATTGTCTAAGAGAGGTTCACGTGGATTGGGACAAGGACGCATGCAGGGCGTTGATAAGCTCAATCCAAGGGCTGTTAATAAACACTAGTTTTGTCTCTTAAAAGAAACACACAACCAACCAATAGGACGACAACAGGTGTAGGGTAAACAACGGACCACAAACGTGCATCTCAAACTAATTACAAACACACCCTAATGTCTCCAACGCTTTCGGTTTCTACCCAAGTGAACTTTTCAGGGATAAAACCAACAACTAAAAATTAGGGAATGTCCCCATAAGTTTTTAATTCCAATTTTAATTAAGAGAAAATTGTTTTAAAAATCATTAAAAATTCCCCAAAAAATATTAAAAAGGTTTTTAAAGGAAATTAACACACACAAACACTCATACAAATAATTTAGCGATATATGGCCCATGAATGCAGTCCAATGTGTGTGAGTGCTTTTGAATATACCTTTGACATCCAAACAAGAGGAATGAATTGAATTAAAGCGTCTGAGGATTTTTGGTATCTAGGGAAGGGACACAATTTTATCACTATTTCCAAACTAGATGAGCACTTATACAATTTAGACTCAAGTGAGTCAAGAGTATAAGGTGCTTAATCATGGATGCACACAGTGCTGTAAATTGACTGTTAGTCCTCTCCTGTACAAAACACCTTTATCTAATACATAGCGAGTTGCTTTGTATTTCAACTTCTTTGCTTCCACTATATCTGTAGGTAGAGTTCCTTCTTCAATTATGCTCCGATGGGGTCCATCCATGATGGACCCATATCTATGGTAATAAAATTAATCATCAAATCTTGATATATGCTCCAATTGGCCAAAATCTCAATAGTTCACCGGAGTCTAATTCTGGTAGCGGAGGCTAGCCGAGCAAGGGCATCAACTCGGGCATTTTCCAACCTTGGGATTCAATTCATCTGAACAACTGGTTATTTTGTAATAACTTCTATCGCCTTGAATAAATACCTAGTTTTCAATTCTCCTTTAGCTCCATATAAACCCAACGTTTGGTTTACTACTAGCTAAGAGTTATTGTGTGCCACAACTTTCTCGGAATTTAATGATTTGGGCTAAACTTAGGCCCACAATAAGAGCTCCGTACTCTTCTTCATTATTTGGAGCCTGGGATTAAAAACGCAGTGCATACTCAATAACAATACCATCAGGAGTGTTAAGTATTATACCTGCTCCACGACCGGTTGAACAAGATGATCCATTAACATATAAGTTCCATATTGGGATGTTGTTGTCAAATGCTTGGTCTGTCAAACTCCCATAGTGGAATATTTTCCCCTTTGATCCTTCTAACTCCCTAGTCAATTCCTGTGTTCGAGAAGAGGAGTCTGGTAGGTCTGCAATCGCTTTTTTTTAATAAAGTTCTTCGGGAGTTTTCTTGTTAACATCATTTTTTCCTGATTCTTGTTCTGTCTGCTCACTTTGTTGCTCGAGGACCTCAGAGTAAGTGAAATCCGCTATGAAATATGCTAGTGCTTAGCCTTTCAAAGAAAACTTGGATCATATATGATATTATACTCCCCTAATTCCACAACCCAATACATTAATCTACTAGATTTCTCCGTTTTATGCAAAGCCTGCCTTAGAGGCATATCAGTGTAAACTACGATTATATGGGCTTAGAAATAAGGTTTCATACATCTGGATGCTTCAATTAATGATAAATCCAATCTCTCCAAATGAGGGTACCTTATTTTTGCTCCTCGAAAAGCCTTACTGGTATAGTAGACCAGTTTTTGAACTCCATTTTCTTCTCGGATCAATGCAGAACTTACAGCAGATTCAGAAATAGCTAATTACAGGTACAATTTTTCACCTGTGATTGGTCGGGAGAGTAAAGGATGTGTACCCAAATACTGTTTCAATTCCACAAAAGCTTTTTCACATTCTTCGTTCCATTCAAAGCCTTTTCTGAGCACCTTGAAGAACGGAAGGCACCTATCTGTAACTCAGGACATCAATCTGTTCAACACTGCTACTCGTCCAGTCAGTCTTTGCATTGTGACACCCCGTCTAATTAAATACCGGGTAGATACTCCTTTATCAAATTAATACAAAATGCCAAGTTAGTTCAGTTAATAGCATCTCCGTCGAAAACATTTTAAAAATTACTAACCACCTAGTATTTAAAAAGTAAGTGTCAAATTTTAAATTAAATCTGATTAACATGCAATAAAATAATTTAAAAAGAATAATATAACCATGCACCATAAAGAAGCAGTAGAATAATCAACGAATAATAATAAGTCTGGAGGAAATACTCCTCACCACAATCCCAATATGGAAATAAATAAAACAAGTCTGCATCCTGAATTAAATACAAACCAAAGTCTGAATAACTGAAATATAAAATATCTCTAAAGAAATGGGAGACATGCCCTACAATGATGAAACTGAATATAGAGTCAAGACTAGAAAAGATGCGTCTACTGTCAAGGCCCTGTAACTTCCACAACAGCTACAGGTCGTCACCTGAATGGAAATACTATGCATGGTGTCCTTGTGGCTGGGCACCTAAAAGGTTTTTACAAAAAAGTAGATTTGAAAGCAAACGGGTCAGAGCCCGAAAGTGGAGAGTATTTTAAAAAAACAGCAAGTGCTTTAATAACATTTAAATCAATAAATGCAAAATACATGTTAGGACATGCTCTCACATGAAATACTCACCTCTCGTCTAACTGTGCACTCCTAACGTTCCTGAACCCATTCATGTGTTTCTCATATCTATCTAGTTCAAAAGAGTTTCTAACATTACAACTCGGTACACGCTTTTTTTTTTATTTCCAACCTTAACAATTAAATAGAGAGTTCTACTTTAATTCTCGGATTCTCAATTATTAACAAAAATCATTTATTGGCATGAGTCCCCTATTTATCTTTTCATAATGATACAATAACCATACTCACAATTAAACATAACAAATTCCTTTATCCTTTAACCGTATACTATTCACATCATAAATATACAATACAAGCACCCCGAGGCTAAGCTGCGGTGCACACATACTCTGCTATCCATCCCGGTACATCACGTACATAAGGACTACAAATTCCGAATCTCTCAGGAATTGTTGGAATAAGCACCACACAAAAAATGGAGGCGAACATAATTCAACATATCCATGGTCACGAACATACCTACGCTCCATAGTCAGCTGACTTATTAACTCACAAATAAGTCGTTCTCTTGAACTATGTCCTCGAGGTACCAATCTAAATCCGGGCAACACAAAGATTAGATGGCCCTAAGCGAACGCAAACCTCCCGTGATAGCAAGTATGGTAGGTATGTCATACACATAAAATCATATACATATACTAAGCATGCACACATCTTAGATGTCTCAATATAATAAAGGTATATTCTGCATCCTTATACCATTATTCCAATTTTATACATTTTAAGTCTTCTGATGATACATAATGTAGGCTGTCGACACATCTCCCGTCATAGTTTCTTGTACTTAAGACTTAACTAAAAGGGATTATAAATTTTCCTATTATTCTCACATATAACATCATTATTCTTAAGGTCCTTACTTCTGCCCAAAACCTCATTTCATCAAATCATTCAATTTTACTCTTTTAATCCTAATATTATCTCACTCATCGAATTTCATTAGCTTTTAGAATAATTCCACGAATTGAATTCTAATAAGGTCCAAATTTTATAACCATACCTACTGGTCTGCCTTAAGTATAAGGATATTCATAAAGTCTCCAATGATAATTTCTAAGGGTTAACATCATTAAAATTTAAATAGGGAAAATTTTACTCATTCTGGGAAGGTCGATCGATCGACCTTGACCTTCGATCGATCGATGGTGGTCGATCGATCGACTGAAGAATGTCGATCGATCGATCGCACCAGGTAGGTTACGGACTGCTTCGTTTTGCAGTTTTCAATTCATCTCAAAACACCATTATAATGCATGAAACTCTAATCTAACGTTATAATATCATCATACAACCATCCTACAACATTGTTAACGTTCTAAAACCAATAATTCATCAACCAAGGGCTTTATTTGGATCAAAACTTCATCAAGAACCCTAGTTTTCTATTTCTTTCAAGAACATTAATAAATCTATTCTTAAATCCGTTTTTAGATCATCAAGGGTTATAATTTGAATTCATAATTCGTCCAGAATATGTCTACATGCAATACCTAACATAATTCATAGTTTAAAATCCTCAAATTCATGGGTCTAATCAATCTTCCAAGATAAATTTGATAATTACCCTAAACATGGAAAAGCATAGCATTGAATCAATTGTAATTAAACCACTTACCTTAATCGTTCTTCAGATTTGTTGTTGATTGAAGATGGTTGAATTCCTCTCTCTCTCTCTCTCTCTCCAGAATTCTCCTCTTTCTCTCTCTCTCTACAAGTTCTTCTCAAGATGACAATGGAGGTGGGGGTTGGTTTTTGGCAAGTTTAAGGTTTCTAAACTTCTCCCGTAGCCCACTACCTAGATTGGGGTTGGAAATGGTTTAGTGGGTTAAGACTAAGTCATATTTTTAACTCTAATTTTCGTGGGTTTTAATTCCCAAAATTTCGAAATTACCAAACTACTCTTTTGGGTTGCCGGTATGGCCCAAAAATGCCCCGGGACCCAAATTAACCCCCGGCTAGTGTTTTCTGACTATTTTGACCCTTTCGAATTCGTTGGCGCACTCAAAATGACCATTCGGGTGATAAAAATAAAATTCACTTTTTAATTCAAATAATTATATTCCTGACGCGACTGTCACGCGCGTCCCAACAAAATTTTCCAAATTGCCGTATTTCAATCTCGCGACAATTTCAATAGTTTCAATATTCATATATTTCCATATATACACATTATAATCAAATACTAACTCACATCTCGTTAATATTTTATCCGGATTAATTCTCAATTAATTCACATTTAATTCAATTAATCCCATAAATAAGTATCGATAAAAATGCGGGGTATTACATGCATGCCCTTCTTACAAGTTAGGGATTGTATTTTAATTAATGCTTTGATCTTATCTGGATTTGCTTCAATTACCCTTTGATTTACTATGTACCCGAGTAACATTCCCTCTTGCACTTCAAAAACACATTTGGTCGGATTCAACATCATCTGGTGCTTTTCAAGTTGATCAAAAGTCTGGCTGAGGTCGGTAATGTGATCGAACGCTTTTTTGCTTTTTGTTAGCATATCATTCACATGGACTTACATATTATTTCCTATCTGCTCCTCGAACACCTTATTGACCAGCCTTTGATATGTAGCACCTGCATTTTTCAAACCAAAAGTTATAACATTATAACAGTATATTCCTCGGGGAGTGATGAAAGAAGTATTTTCCCTATCCTCAGGTTTCATTTTTATCTGGTTATAACCAGAATAAACATCCATAAATCTGAGTAACCCATCTTCTGATGTTGCATCCACGAGTTGATCTATTCGGGGAAAAGGAAAATGATCATTTGGGCATATTTTATTTAAATCTATGAAGTCTACACACATTATCCACTTGTTGTTTTTCTTTTTGATTATAACTACACTGGCTAACCAGTCTGGATATTTCACTTTATTAATAAAAGCTTCTTTCTGAAGCTTTTCGACTTCTTCCTGTATGGCTTAGTTCTTTTCGGGGCTGAACACTCTTCATCTTTATTTTACTAGTTTAACTTTTTTGTTTATGTTAAGCTCATGACAAAGAAAATTGGGATCCATCCCAGCCATATCTTCATGACTCCAGGAAAAAAACATTCTTTCTCTGTTTAAGGAAACTCACCAGTTCCTGTGTAAGAATAGGATCCAATATTATCCCTATTTGAGTAATGCGCTCCGATTTGTCATCGTCTAACACAATGCTTTCAGTTGCTTCTACAATATGTCCTTTTGACAACTTTGTCTCATCCATTGGGTCTAAGGTTTCAACCTCAGAATCTTCATCAATCTCAGGAGTATCCACTTGGTAGGTAGTGCTTTTTTCTTCCTTATTTATTCCAAATATTCTTGCTTGGTAAAAGAGTAGTAACATTCTCGATCTACTTTCTGATCACCCTTCACAATTCCCACACCAAAATTAATAGGGAATTTTAAGCACTAATGAACAGTGGATGGCACTGCTTCGAACTTCTTTAGCCCAACTCTTCTTATGATTATATTATAAGCTGAATGGACATTTTTGTCCATTATAAAGAAAAGGATATTCTCTGTTTGACTAGCTGTCCAGGTGCCTATCATTACCTCCATTTTAATGGTTCCCAAAGGAAAGACTTTCTCAGATGCAAAGCCTATTAGTGGTCGATGATAGGGCTCTAATTCGCTAAGTTTAAAATCCAACTTACTGAAGCAAGGATAGAACATGATATCCATCGAGATGCCATTATCTACTAATACTCTAGAGACAGTGATTTCTTCCTTTCTGGCTTTGATTACTAATGTGTCATCGTGAGGATACAGTACTCCTGAAAGGTCATTTTTAGAGAAACTAATTACTAGTTTGTCTTTGTTAACCTTCCTTGGTCGATCTTCCTCTGTAAAGTTGATCCTTTGTATGTACGAGCCAGCTTATGACTCATTGAGGTAAACTTTTTGCTCTGTTGTATGATCTCATCCTCCTGCATCTCCACCTGTAATCATTTGGTAATCAAAGGAACCAAAATTGATACAAAATACCTCATGTTCTGGTTATCGGGGGTTTTTAGGGAGATCGGGCTCATCATCCTGGTCATCTTCATGAGTTCTTTTCTTTTCCTCTTTGGGCTTGCAAGGAGTTTTTGATCTACGCCAAATTCCTTCATTTTTTTGCCTATCAATATACTGATTCAGCTTTCCTCTTCGGATGAAAATTTCAATCTCATTTTGAAGAGTTATGCAACGTTCCATCTTGTAACCATGATCCCTGTGGAATTTTCAATACTTAGTTTTATCTCTTTTGGTCGGGGAACTTATCAACTTATTAGTCCAACATACATCTTTATTATGCTTGATTTCTTCCAAAACATGGTGAATTCCCATGGTTAATGGAATATAGTCACTGTACTTATTGAGTCACTCCAAAACTCCTTTTTATTTTGATTCCCTGTGTTCTATGGGGTCTTTATAATCTTTCTTATCATTTTTGCCATCAACTTTTTTGCTCGAGATACGCTTGGCTTCCATTGCTTCCTTGGTATTTATGATCTTTGCTTCTTTAGCCATCAATTCTGTCATTATCTTTGAAGGATCCTTGTCAACAGTGTAATACATTTTTTTTAGGGAGAAATCCACTCATGAGGGCAGTTATTGCATTCTTCTCCTCATAATCTACGACTTCTCGTTTCTCGTTATTAAAATGAGTGATGTAATCTTTAGTGATCTCTCAATCTTTCTGCCTTACACTAAGTAAATGTGCCACCCTTTTTGCAGGCTTTGCTCTAAAGTAAAATTTATTAGTGAATAGCTCGTCCAATTGGTTGAAGTTAGAAATTTATCCCTGAGGAAGACCATTGTACCAGATTTGGACAGGTCCAGTAATGGTTTCAAAAAATGCTGTACATCTCATTTCGTCGAGAAGGACATAAATATCAGCAACTACCTGGTATTAATCTATATAGAAGACTGGATTAATTTTTCCAATCATATTTGGGTGTTATTACTGGAGCCTTAAACTTTATTGGAGTATGGAAATCCATAATTTCTTGCACAAATGGAGACCCTTTTATAAAACTTCTTTGTAGTGGGTTTCTTATCTTCGCCATTTCTCCTAATCTGTGTTCTAATCTCTGTATAGAGCCTTTCCATGCATCATTGGCAGCACTGGATTTATGCATTGAAACTTTATTAGTTGCTGAGCTTTCTTCCTGAAGTCGTTGCTCAGTCCGAGTAGCAGTTCGTAGGGTGTTTGATCTAGATTGTGTAGTGCTTTCCCTTTGATCAGATGGTCATCGAATATTACCAAATCTTACCCTAGGAATATTTCTACTCTACTTGGGTCCCAAACGAACGAAGGAAGAATTACGACTTAATCTCTGTAAGGCACTTGGCCTCTCTAGAGAATAAGGCTGCGTGTGGAAATATTTCGATGTCTTGGGTAATTAAGTTGACCTTAGATGGTAGGAGACATATCTTATTGATATCAAGTGGATACGCCGACCACCGCTTGGTGGGGATAGTAGCATATTTCTTTGAGCAGATATAACAGGTGCCCCGTTTTGAAGAGTTTGTGGAAGTTGCCTGATAATATCTTGCATAGCCTCTTACAAGACTGGAGAGAATCCTAGTTAAATCATTTGCAGATGGAGGAGAAGAAGGAGTAGGCGGAATACCTTCGTTCCTGATACTTGATTCAGGAATGTTAACCATTTAAATGTTAAATTGAATGAGATCGGTTAGAAAAATCTTTCCCACAGACGGCGCCAATCTGTTGATGCAAAAAACTAGACTAGGTTAATTAATTTATCAGAGATAAAGAGATTTAAAAGAGACAAAAGATTTTTAAAGTGGTTTGATTTGATGGAAGAGCCTACGTTCGCTATTGTGTATTGCTTTGGGAATGTTCAATTGCCTCTCTTTTCGTGTCCCTTGGATGTAGGGTTTATAATGTATTTATAGCCCCCAGGGGGTGTAGACGAGTTGGAATATCAAAGGATGGAATGTCTTTATATCATAGACATTTACATATTTACAATCATTAATGTATACAACTGTTGATGTTTACCTGTCATCGTTGGTCAGCATCCCTAATGTTGGTCAGTATTCCTGGTGTTGGTCGGTATTCCTAGTGTTGGTCGATATTTCATCCTTTATAACTAGGATTAATCTCCCACTATACAAAACGTGTTAATATTCGAATGGTCCACGTAGATGGATAATTTTTTGTATCAACAAAAGCTCCCAACAAGTAGGAAGAGAAATAAATACACTTGACCTAGGAGAAAAATGAGAGTGTTTCTTTGTATCCAACCACCACCAAAAGCAATCTATATCTTCAAATGAAGGAAAATAAGGGATAAATCCCATAAATTCTATCCAAAATGGCAAACTGGTAAATAAGGAGAAAAATAAAAAATCTTAAGAACCGAATCGATTCGATAGAGTCCGAATCTATTTGTAAATGGGAAAGAGGTGCACTGTCTACTGAAAAATCAATTTGGTAGAGTCCGAATCGATTCAGACCTAGTCTCGAAAAAATGGAAATGCTTTGATTTGGCTTTATTTTCCCCAATTTTCACCGAATCATCCGTAACTTCTTCATAATAGATCGGATTGAAGCACCATTGAAGGCCACATGAAGATAAGAAGGAGGGATACAACTTTCGCGAGAGTTCAGGACCAAAGCCCAAATGCTGAATATAATAAAATGACCCTGACTTTTCAACTGTATACATAAATTTTTGAAATTCATCCAAACTTCATAACTTGTAATACCGAGACCTGTAAAAGCTCAATTAAGGCACATATAATATATATGACCAAAATGGGGGTTAGTCAACAAATGATCATAAGAGCTGAGAATAATATGTACGGGAATGCTAGAATGTACAAATTAATGGGGTTATAAATACAATAAAAGTGACTTATTACACCCCCTAACTTATACATTGCTAGTCCCGAGCAATGAAGTATGAAGAACTAAGGGCCATAAATAAAACCAAAATAGGAGAAATATGTATAAAGAAGGAAAGTTCTACTTTTACGAGCGAACGATTGCATTTAGCGTATGTAATAAGCCGTTAAACCCCTAGGTGGCCCTAGGGGACGAATGTCATCTCGTGAGGGTTTCCAGGGATGATACCCATAAAAACATCAAGTCAACTCATACAATGATTTGGCAAAAATCAATGCACAGTTTAATAATTATCAAAAAAGCATAGTCTATTAACAAAGTGAACAAAGCTTACACAAAAGATGACAACTATTGATGCAAAAAACTAGACTAGGCTAATTAATTGGTCACAGTTAAATAGAAATAAAAGATACAAGATATTTTTAAAGTGGTTCGACTTGATGGAAGAGACTAGGTCCACTGTTGTGTATTGCTTTGGTATTGTTCAATTGCCTCTCTTTTCGTGTCCCTTGGATATAGGGTTTATAATGTATTTATAGTCCCCAAGGGGTGTACAAGAGATGGAATATCAAAGGATGGAATGTATTTATATCATAGACATTTACATATGTACAATCATTAATGTATACAACTATTGGTGTCTGCCTATCATTGTAGGTCGGCATCCCTGATGTTGGTCGGTGTTCCTGGTGTTGGTCGGTATTCCTGGTGTTGGTTAGTATTTCATCCTTGATGACTAGGAATAATCTCCCACTGTACAACACGTATCAATATCTGAATGGTCCATGTAGATGGACAATTTTTGGTATCAACAACGACTATCAACATTAAACAAGTAACTTCAATAGAAATTGAAACCATGGAAAAGTAAAATAAGAGGACACATGTGGTAATTTATATTTGGAAAAACTTTTATAATCCATGTAAACGCTAAAGCATGCATAACTCAAGTTCTCTCTGAATGTTACACTCAACAAATGAAAATGCTCAAAAATAGGATGTAACACACACGGGACATGCGGGCATAAGGAGTAATTGTAAAGGAAACAAGGTTGCGCACATGTCATCAATGAAGAATTATATATAAAAGTGAAAAATAAAATCTCATGAAAGGTTATCGCATATTTACCAATGTGGAATGCACTTTAACATATTATCACTAATGTTCGACCTTTGAATCACATCACCCTAAGATCAAATAGGACTTTTTTGGGTTATAATTTGGGGAAAGCCAGCCATCGTTGGTCGGCAGCCCTGGTATTGGTTGGTATTCCTTGTGTTGGTCGGTATTTCATCCTTAATGACTAGGAATAATCTCCCACTGTATAACACGTATCAATATCTGAATGGTCCACGTAGATGGACAATTTTTGGTATCAATCGCAACTATCGACATTAAACAAGTAACTTCAATAGAAATTGAAACCATGGAAATGCAAAATAAGAAGACACATTTGGTAATTTAGATTTGGCAAAACTTTTATAATCCATGTAAACGCTAAAGCATGCATAACTCAAGTTCACTCCGGATGTTACACTCAACAAATGAAAGCGCTAAGAAATAGGATGTAAAACACACGGGACATACGTGCATAAGGAGTAATTTTTAAAGGAAATAAGGTCGCGCACATGTCATTAATGAAAAACGATATATAAAAGTGAAAAATACAATCTCATGAAAGGTTATCTCATATTTACCATTGTGAAATGCACTTAAACAAATTATCGCTAATGTTCGACCTTTGAATCACATCACCCTATGATCAAATAGGACTTTTCGGGTTGTAATTTGGGGAAGTCTAGGGTTTGAAAGCGAAAGGACTATGTATGGGAGCAAAGGGGATTCGGGACTAACATCCAGGATAATGGAATTAGTGGCCAACAAAGGAATTGAATTAAATTCCAAAAGCAAATTATTCATGAGAGTATAACTTTTATTTCCATGTACTTTGGTGCCATTTTATTCTTTTATTTTCTTTATTTTTCTCATCTTTGATTTTCTCATCTTTGGTTGCTATCCACATAAGTCAAACATTATTCAATCTCGAGAATAATCCCAAATCAAGGTACGAAAAATGTATATAAGGGTAAAACTCCAATGTGGAGTTGGTGAGGGGATTGGGGAATAAACGAAAGGTCATAATAGGGTTCAACGGGGTTGACTAGGGACATGTATAAGGGTAAGGTTAAGGTCGTATGGGTTAAACAACAAAGAGGGCCTATGATTCTTTCCTCAAGTTTCATGTGATTCTTGGGACACAACACCATTGAAAACCATGCTCAAGTGATAAATCAATTAATATGAAATCAATGAAAAGAAAATGAGATTGTCAACAAGGTCATTTTTCAAGAGAATGATAGAGTGTATGTATAGAATGTCACTCATGTAAGGGTGCATGTGCCTTATGATCACGAATTAGAATAGATTTAAACCAAATCATAAACAATTATTTGTGTATTGCGCTCAAATCTTCACATTTTAATTTTATGATGTTATTCACAATGAAAACAATAGCGGGCTAAAGGCTAATAAACCATTGGCTCTAAGCATGCATCATCACTATACAAAAGGCAAAGGCAATCATATACGTAATCATTCTAGATAAGGGAGAAAAATAAGAGTTTGAATTTTTTTGGGGGAGATATATAAATAATAAATAAATGTGAATTAATAATAACATTTTAAATGGTAAAAGAAATGTAATCCATACCCATTAACTTGAAATGAACATTTTCCCTAATGTTAGTTGGGACAAAAAGGAAAAGGGGTTAGAAAATAGTCACCCCGTAAGGAGTAAATCGAAAACTGTGCAACGGCATACCTGTTAATATGTTAGTACTAACGACAACAATATATACATAAGAGACATATATATAAGAGAGATATAAGAAAATTAAAATAAGTAATTTCATTAATATAATATCGAGTTGTGTACATGTGGATTCAAAACCAAAAATGATAAAATACAATATTGAGCTCTCTCAACCACAACATACACAACTATTAAACCCAAAAACATATCAGCCCAACAAAGTGTAAAAAACACAATTTAGATAGATATATGAAGCAAAAATAGTAGCAACAATTGAAATAAGCCAGCACCCTAAGAATAATCAGGGCAGCAGCTTGAAGAACTAGGCGCGTTGGGGTCACGTGGGGAATAAGGATCAAACAAGTAAGGAGGCACAGTAGCCTCGCCCCCGTGTAAATGTGAAAACAGGTCCATCTGTGCCCATGCTAGCATAGAAATATCCCACTCGTACGCACCTCAAAATCAGTAAACCCGCTCTTATGGTTGTCCCTAAAAGTAGTAAAATCCATCTGCAATGTATCCATCCTCGCAGATAACTCTCGAAAGGGTCCCATCAGATGTGGAACAGGGGGAGGGACCTCTAGAACATTCAGCATCAGAGCATTAAAATCGAAGGGATCCCAGCATCTGAGTGGTCTATTATCAATTGTCTCTTCCTCTCCCAATAAGCTTTACCCAATGTTTTTTCAATGGCGTCTTCGTCAAGTAAGGGGGCGGCCTAGGTATTTTATTGGAGACAACCCCCTCACACCTAGCATCTCTACATATCCTAGAAACCAATCGTGCATAAGGGAGAGTAGTGGCTCCCTTATCACAGTAAGCGGCATTCAACATTTGTTGAAGCACTAAAGCGAGAAGGCTAATACTAGTGTTGGCGTCTAGGATATGGTAAAGGAAATGGGCTTATTTTTACCCTAGAACCGACTTGGTTTGGGTGGGGATGATAGAGTTGATGGAAACTTAATGGATAAGGTGGTGAGAGTCGGGCATGTGTCTAGTAGGGAAAGTATCACCTGCCTAAACATGATCGGGCACTAGACGCTCGATAAGGACGTCATTTAGAAGCAGGGCAAGAGGGTCGCTAGATGGATACCCATACACCTTGGGTTATCAGCACCTCCTAATAGCATAGAAAGAATCGACTTTGAAATCAGAATTTTTCTACCCGGAACAAACACCTTATAAGTCCCGTCTCATATTGAGACGAGCGATGCATAGAACCTTCTTAAATGCTACTCGTTCACCGCACCCTCCATAGCAAGGTCGGCCTCCCAATTAAATTTTTGAAAATGCCTCCTAACTTTGTTAGGAGCTTCATTGGACGCTCAATAGCTATCGCCCTATTCGATAAAATTTTTTCCCTGTACTAATCCCTTTCTTCTTTTGAACAGAAGGTTTCAAAGCCAGTGCGGCCGATTATGGTGTTGGTTGTGGTTTTTTTAGCCATAATGAACCTAAAAAAATTTCAATTCAATAAGTACGCAATTAGCGTAATGCATAAAATCAAACTAAGCGTGAAAAGGTTTCGAAAAGGGACAAAGGATGCATGTCGAAAGAAAATAGATTTAATATGCGTATCCAACATGCATCACACTCAAACAAGGGATAAAAGGTATAAATGTTTGATAAACGGTGCAAAAATAGAACAATTATACAAACTGCCCATTGGGTCATTTTATTGAACATCTTGTGTGCGCTGAGATCAAACTAGGGAGAAAGGTGTATTTGGTTCATTGAAATCCCCCAACAAATATACCTCAATCAATAAAACAACAATCACATGGTGTATTTGTTGGATATAGTAGGAAATCAGTAAGGAAGATGAGCATTTCATTTAATCAAGCACAATATATGAGAATGGAAGAAAAACTCCCTATTTTGAACATAATGTAAACAAATTACAACTAGAAATTAACATTAAAAGGTTTGGCTTAATACCTTGAATGACTGTACACTGAGAGAAGGAGATAAATTGAGTAGGGATGAGTGTGAGAATATGAAAGAAATCGATGGGTATTTCAAAGGGGTGAGGAGAGAGATGGAGTAAAATAGGGTAAATGAATGAAGGCGGACTCTGAAAGTCCGGATAACTAAATCGATTCGGAGAACCCCGAATCAATTCACATATAATGAATTTGGAAACTGCCTTGGGGTGAATCTATTCGAAGGAGTCCGACTCGATTCGAAATGGCCTTACTTTTTTACTATTTAGAGGCGAATCGATTTGGAGGATTGCGAATCGATTCGTCGAGTTTGGGGAACCTACTAGAAGTGTGGGAAATTTGAACTAAAAGGGACCCTAATTGATTCGACAAGGGCATATTAAGACCTTCTTAACTTTCTAAGGTCCGAATCGATTTGTAGACGTCCGAATCGATTCGAAAATCGATTTCTAATTTTTTGCACTATTTCATCCAATCTCATGGCATTCAAGGTTTGGGATAGAATTTCTTGGTTCTAAAGACCCTAATGGATATAACTAAGATCTAGAACAAGTATAGGATAATAATATTGCAACCCCACATGTACTGGGGGTTGATCGGCACAAAAACATAATTTTGGGAGTCCTATCCAGCCCCGTAAATGGGGTTGAACAACGAAATTGATTCTGAAGAGGGGTTAAATTCTTCTAGAAAGGGTTTCAGGCATTGACAATTAACTTTAAACTGATACCCATGTTTTGGGTCTTCTATTTCAATCACGCCGTGAGGAAAAATAGTCCTAACCACAAATGGACCCATCCAACTCAATTACAACTTTCTCGAAAATAAATGGAGCCTGGAATAGTAAAAGATAACTTTTTGATCAGGGTGAAAAGCTTTTTGGGATATGATTTTATCATTCATCTCTTTCACCCGTTGCTTATAAATTCTTGCACTTTCGTACGAATCATTTTGAATTTCCTCTAACTCATTGAGTTGGAGCATTCTTTTCTTGCCATCTTTGTCCAAGTCAAAGTTCAACTTCTTTATCACCCAATAAGCCTTATGTTCAAGTTCGACTGGGAGATTGCAATGTTTTCCACACAATCCTAAAGGGATACATTCAAAGGGAAGTTTCATAGGTCGTGTGGTACACCCATAACTCGTCAATGAGTCTCAGGGACCAATCCTTGCGGTCGGGATTGACCGTTTTCTCGAGGATATGCTTAATCTCTCGATTGGCTAACTCATCTTGGCCACTTATTTGAGGGTGGTAGGTCATTCCAACTTTATGAATGACCACATACTTTTGCATATGGTTTACAAATGGAGCATTATCAAAATGTGAACTGTGTTCACTAATTATCCCCTTTAGAGTTTCAAAGTGCAAAAGTATGTGTTCCCTAAGGAAATTTAGCACCGCTCAATGATCATTAGTCCCTGACGCTATGGCTTCCAGCCACTTAGATACGTAATCAATCGCCAGTAGGATGTAAAGATTTCCAAAAGAAGGGGTAAATGGGCCCATGAAATCGATGCCCCAAAAATCAAGTACTTCAATCTAAATTATGGGGGACATCATCATTATGTTTTGACAAGTTATGGCTCCCAATTTCTGGCAACGTTCACATGAAATGCAAAATTCGCGTGCATCCTTAAATAATGTGGGCCAATAAAGTTCGCATTACAAAATCTTTGCAACAGTTTGCTTAGAAGAAAAATAGCCTCCACATGCTTGCGAGTGGGAGAATTGAATAACGCTCAAAATTTCATCATCAGGAACATACTTTCGGATGAGTCTACGAAGAATTTGAACAAGTAGGGATCATCGAAGAAAAACCTGCACACCCAAATAAAAACCTTCCTCTTCTTGCAAGAACGTATTTCAACGCCGCGTGATCAGTAAAATAAACAATGGGAGATTCCACTATATATGCTTGGAATTTATCCAAGGCATATACAACTGCTAATAACTTTTTCTCGATAGTTGAATAGTTTAATTTCACACCATTAAGAATCCGACTAGCATAATAAATTACATGGTAATTTTTGTCGCCCCTTTGTCCTAACACTGCCCCAACAACGAAGTCGCTAGCATCACACATCAACTCAAAAGGTAAAGTCCAATCAGGGGCTTGTATAATGGGAGATGTGGTAAGCATGCTTTTCAACTTCTCAAAAGATACTTGATACTCATCACTCCATTAGAATGGGGTCTCATTAGGTAGGATATTACATAAAGGCCTAACAATGGAGCTAAAATCCTTCATGAATCTTCTATATAACCCGACATGCCCAAGAAATGACCTCAGATATTTGAGGGTTTTAGGAGCGGGTAAATTGGCAATGACCTCAATCTATCAACCTCAATACCCTCCGAGGACATAATGTGTCCAAGAGCAATACCTTTTGTGACCATGAAATGGCACTTTTCCCAGTTTTGCACGAGATTCTTCTCCACACACCTAGATAAAACTTTTTCAAGAATAGAGAGATAGCGGTCATAGGAGTTACCAAAGACGCTGAAATCGTCCATAATTACCTCCAAACCTAGCTCTACCATATCACTAAACATACTCAACATGCACCTTTGGAATGTCATGGGTGCATTACACAATCCAAAGGACATTCGTTAGTAGGTGAAAGTCCCAAAGGGGCATGTGAACGTTGTTTTGTCTTGGTCCTTGATACCAAGATTGATTTGGTTATATCCACTTTAACCATCGAGGAAACAGTAAAACGGGTGGTCGAAAACATATTCCAACATTTAGTCGACAAAAAGGAAGGGGAAATGATCTTTTAAGGTCATGGCATTCAGTTTCCTATAATTTATGCATACCCTCCACCCAATCGTGGTGTGTGTGGTTATCAATTCTCCCTTCACATTTTCGACGATCATGACTATTGATTTCTTAGGAACCACATGTATCGAACTCACCCATTTATTATCTGATATAGGGTATATAATGTCATCATCTAAGAGTTTTATCACCTCGGTTCTCACCACTTCCTTCATAATCGGGTTTAACCTACACTGCATCTCATAGGAGGGCTTTGCATCCTCCTCTAAATGGATTTTATGAGTGCAAATTAAAGGGCTAATTCCCTTCAAATCCGTAATGGTCCACCCGAAAGCACTCTATACCTCCTTAACAAGTCCATTAATTTCTGTTATTGTCCCTCACTGAGGATATATGAGATAACTATGGGATATGTATCATTATCACCCAAATATGCATATTTTAATTCGGAGGGAAATTTCTTGACACAAGCTTGGGAAATCGCACATTCGAGGGCACCTCATATGAGTCATGATGGGGTAAGTCCTCAAAAAGGGAACACCAACTAACTTTTCCAATCCTTTCATTCCCATAAAATAACAAACTCATAAACTTGACTTCTTCATCGTACGGAGAATAACTATTCTCCAAGTCAATTGAGTTTACCAAATAACCTCCAAAAGATTCGCAAAATAAGTAGCATCGAAATGCTCCTGAACTACCTCTTGAATGAGGTCAACTTCTTGGACATCATCACGCATTTGCTTTATAATATTGAAAATGTTCATCTCCAAGGTCATGTTTCCAAGTATAAGATTCACTTGCCCATTCCTAGCGTTAATTAATGCATTAGAAGTTTCTAGGAAAGGATGACCAAGAATGATGGGAGTAGTATTACTACTCAGAGAAATCAAATGAGTGTCCAAAACCACAAAGTCCAGCGAAAAATAGAATTTGTCAACTTGGATTATGATATCTTCTACAACCCCCCTCGAAACCTTAACGGAGCGGTCCACTAATTGGAGGGTTATCTTGGTGGGTTTGAGGTCTCCTAAACCGAGTTGTTCATACACATGGTATGGTAATAAATTCATACTCGCACCTAGATTGAGCAAAGATTGCTCGATCTTGAAGTTACCTATCACACAAGATATAGTGGGACAACCTGAGTCTTTGTACTTGGGAGGTAGCTCGGACTGAATTATCGAACTAACATTTTTGGCCAAAATTTCTTTTTTCCTCACAAATAGCTTTCGCTTCACAGGATCAAGTCCTTTAGGAACTTGGCATAAGTGGGAACTTGTTTAATAGCATCTACAAGGGGAATGCTAATTTTCACTTATTTGAACATCTCTAAGATGTTGGCATCATTAATATTTCCCTTTAGAGGAATGAGCCTTTGGGGATAAGGCACAGGAATGGGACACTTTGAAACCACTTTCGGCTCTATTTGAGGTTCCTTCTCACTTTATTTTAAGGAAGCGTCTTCGACCTCTATTGGGTCGGGCTAGACTTCCTTACTAACATTTGGGCAAGGAGTAGGGATAGTCTTATCAATGACTTTCCCGCTCCATAGAACATTAATAGCCTTTTCTTGGTTAGGAGGGGGATTCGAAGTGTCGGTCGCACAATGTTTCTCAATGGTCCTTTGGGGTTATGAAGGGAACTTTTTCTTTTCTTGAATACTCAATGACGAGGTCAACTTGGGAATTTGTGCTTCAAGCCGAGCATTGGTGTCTTGTTAAGAAGTCATGAAAGATTGAAGAGCTCCTTCAATACTTCTTTTATTTGGGTGAGTATGGGGGGTATAATCAGAGGAGTGGGTCCTAAAGGGGGACCTTGCATTTATACACGAGGAGGTAGAAGTTGATTGTATGATTGTTAGTAATTTTGAGGTGGAGGAGGATTTTGATAATTAGGGTGAGGGAGATTTTGAGCTTGTTGACATTGCCTGTAGAAGAAGCCGGGGTGGTTTCTACACAAAGAATTATACCCTTCTCCTAGAGGAGTCATGCATTTTTTCTTATACGTGTCCATTGTGCTTGCTTGGTCGTGAAGCATCACTTTGTACACAGGGATTGTAGGATAATCCTTGGTTTAGTGATCTTCCACGTCGCATATGGAATGCGACACTTCTATGTGCGAAGTAGAAGGATGGGAGGGTTCTCGATTCTTTTGGTCCATGGCCTCAATACTCTTGGTAAGTTGGGCTACTCTTAACGACATATCATCCCCATCGGAGAGGTGATATATCATATGGCTTGAAGAAGGTGGAATGGGTGAACGCGATTTGGCTTTGCTAGGGTCCAAGGTGTACCATTCTTGGGTGGTCTCGGCACAATATTTAAAGTATTTCCACACATCATCCGGGTCCAGCCCAAAGAACTCCCCGAAGCACATTATCTCCACCATTTGTATCACGCTTAAGGAAAGCCAATTATAAAAAAAGAGATTCATATCTATTTGTCAAAGCCATGATGCGGGCATTTATGAAGTAGCTCATTAAATCTTTCCCAATATCGCTCAAAAGTCTCACCCTCATCTTGAACAAAGGTTTAGATTTGACCTTTGATAGCGTTGGTGCAATGGGTTGGGAAAAAATTCTTCAAAAATTGCACTTGCATATCGCGCCAATTACCGATGAAATAAGGAGATAAGGACCAAAGATAAGTTTTGGCTTTGTTCTTTAAGGAGAAAGGGAAGAGTTTGAGTGAGGTCACATCAAGAGGGCAATTTTGGTCACTAAATGTAGCACTAACATCCTCAAACTCTTGGACATAAAACTAAGGCTGCTCACTTTCCACGCCGTGGAAAGTAGGATGTAATTGAATAATTCCATTTCTAAAATGGAACTGCGCGGCATTACAGGGAAACAAGATACACGAAAGAGAGGTGGTCCTCTCTGGTTGTAAATACTGCCTCATTGGTCGATAGGGAGGCTCGCCTCCCCTTTGACTACCACACTCACTTTGATTGTTGTCCATGGTCGTGGGCTCGAAGTGGGCTCTGGTATAAGTTGAGATCGAAATGGAAGGAGTTGGAGATGATCTCTAAAAATACGAATGTTCATTAGACGAAGAGGATTCAACTATAGGATTTGATGTACTATCGATCACGTCTTGCATCTATGGGATTTGGATTGATTTTGGAAACTGTGTTATCACGGTGACCACAGGGAACGTAATAGTGTAAAGAGAATGACATCTAACATAAAATTGTTGCCAATCCCAGGCAACGACGCCAAAAACTTAGTTCCTCTCTAAAGAGTGTTAGATTCAAGTGCAAATCTTTCGCAACAAGTAGTAATCGGTCAAGATCGGGATCGTATTTCTTAGGGATTGAGTACTCAGAGGAGTATAAGATTAGGATAAAGGGTATTATCTAAACGTCAAAAAGTTAAAGTGTAAAAGATGATTTGATTGTTTGAAAAGGTGATTATGATTAACCGTTAAACTAACATGCGTGTAATTAGTAAATAACAATTCAACTACAAAGATATACCGAAACGAACTAAGTTAAGATTGAGTTAAAGAGATAAAAGGGATTTAGGATCATTCTCCCTCCTTGGATTTGCTAATAAAGATGATAGGTCTTGGTTCAAATTAATTCTAATCGAGCATAACTAATTATATCTGAATATCAACCATGTAGAGACTAAACTCATCGATGGAGGATTAGGGTTAATTAGTTATTGCTAAAATGGGTTGGGGTTGTAATAAAGAATAAAAAACTACCCCTCGCATGACAAGGGAAGTTAAGAGACTAGGATACTCCAATACCAACACGTGAACTTCAATTAGAACAATTCTGAACCAAACCCTAAATATGAAGTTCAAGCATCTGAGGTGGGACTATGATCCCCAACCTTAAGTTTAGCTACTCGTACTAGAAACTAGGCTACACTTGCAAAGGAACCACATATTTAAGCAAGGCATTAAGTGTAAACACAAAACAATTAAATCTATGCTAATAAATGCAATTTAAAACTAAAGAACATAAGTAGAAATTGATTGAATGAACAAATCTTCCATTAATTAACAACTAACTTATGAGAATTCAAAGCTTTGCAAGTAGGAAGATCAATAAATACACTTGACCTAGGAGATAGATGAGAGTGTTGCTATGTATCCAACCACCAACAAAAGTAATCTATATCTTCAAATGAAGTAAAATAAGGGATAAATCCCCAAAATTCTGTCCAAAATGGAAAACTAGTAAATAAGGAGAAAACTCAAAAATCTGCAGAACCGAATCAATTCGGCAGAGTTCTAATCAATTCATAAATGGGAAGGAGGCGTACTTTCAGCTGCCGAATCGATTCAGCAGAGTCCGAATCTGCTATAAAAAATGGAAATGTTTTGCTTTGGCTTTATTTTCCCCAAGTTACACTGAATCACCAGTAACTTCTTCGTTATAGATCGAATTCAAGCACCGTCGGAGGCCACGCGAAAATGAGAAGGATGGATACAACTTTCGTGAAGAGTTCGGGGCCAAAGTCCAAATGATGAATATACTAAAATGACCCCGACTTTGCAATCGTTTATGAAACTTTCCAGAATTCATCCAAACATCACAACTTGCATTCCCGAGACTTATAAAAGCTCTATTAAGGCGCGCACACACACAATATATATATGACCAAAATAGGGGTTAGTCAATAAATGAGCATAAGAGTCGGGAATAACATGTACGTGAATGCTAGAATGTATAAATTAACGGGGTTATATATATAATACAAGTGACTTATCACAGATGGTCTAAATAATAACAAGTTTATTTTATAGTTTTCAAATTTAATGAATATAATTTTAAACAAATTAAGCCAACAAAAACTTGTGCACCAATTTTAAACCGAGTTGTTGTGAAAAAATGATTTGCCCATTTTTATCATTTTAACCTAAAACATGCCTCTAGGTGATTAGCAGATAAAATAAATAAAACAATCGCACAATGCACCGACGTACGAGAAAAACCCAAAACGGGAAAAACCTCAGACGGCTTAACCAAACATATCACTATACTAAGGTTTTAGAGAAGAAAGAGAGTAGAATTACACAATGACACATTGCCCTTACAAGCCTTGACGCTATTTTAACTTCGACTTTTCCTCCATAATTCAACGAAAATGCAAGCTACCATAACGTGTGACTCCACACATGCCTCATTATCCACAGATGAGGCTTATCAACCGCTTCTTCATCACAACATAGCAAACACGGTACGAATTCTACCCCACAAAAACTTTTCTCTATCCATATGAAGAAAAATAAAATTTGGTCCCCACAAACGAAAATCTCAAAGCATAAGAACAATGAAACCTAGGATTTTAAACACGATTTAGGTAAAAATTGGGCTTGGTAACTTTTTTATAAATATGGAAAAACGTGTTTCGCCAAAAGTTCTTGTAAAATCTGAGTCTACGACACTTATAAATTAAAAAACATGAATTTCGAGGTGGATGGTTCATTCGAACAAAATCATAAGGTTCTGTTTAACAGAGATTTCTCGCTTAAAGTTTGTTAGATATTCATTTTAATGTCAGCCTAGATTAGTTCCAATGATAGCTCAACCTCATTCGAACGAAACTTTCACTTTGTTCTAAAGAGATTAGACTCTCGTTCAAACGAACAGAAAAAAATATTTCTCTCTAAAAAACATTTTAAAAATAGTTAAAAATTCTTGTTTAAAAATAAATTTCCAAGGATCATAATCATATACATCCATACCTGAGAGATCCTTGAAAACATGAATACAAATGTGGCACTAAGCACATCACGGAGTGTAATAATATTTAAAGCTTTTGCCACTATGTCTTCATCAACACATCATAGGCTTACGAGATTGACAATACAAAACCTAACCTCTAACTCCGGAATTATGACAATTACAAATAAATTGTCATAATTGAAAATTTTTCCTTACAAATCTCCCTCTTTGGCTAATCTGGAATAAAACCAAAACAAAACTCCTATGGGGCATCAAGCTCTCTAAAAGAGTCAGTCCCCAACCCCAAAAGGAAAAAAAGTACAAACGCTCGACAGACACATACAATGAGTAGCTTTGCTCGCTTGAAAAAAGTTATCGCATGTTGTAAACCCGCACACTTAACATGTTCCAATGCAAAGAGATTATAACAAGTATAAAATTTTCATAAGAGTAAAATTCTCCCTATAACTAGCAATCTCAACCTACGTAATACGTCTCCCTCTAAGATAAAGATATCCTAATCATGAAAGGAAAGATACCATTTCTCTCCCTTTTTGCTTAGGAATAGACAAAGTAAGAATGAATAAAACTATTTCTCCCTCATAAACCAAATCTCCCCCTAAATATGTTTATATATGATATTAAGAGAAATTATGAAAAAAGTAATAATATCATGCAATGGTATAAAATGCAACAAAAATACAACATGGAAACATAAACTCAAATAATCGAAACATTGATTAAATAACATCAATATTGATTCAAATAAGATACCAACTTAAATAAACAAGAAAGCATGAAAGATTAATGGAAATAATCAACAAGATATACTAATAAGATCATATGGCATGTCAAATATATCCAAAAATTAAGCATATGGCAAACATGGATCAAATGAACACTCAAAGACTCACAAAAACATGATACCATATATATATTGTAAGAGGGTGGTGAGACTAGGGTCTATGAAGAACTGGAAAGGGTGATGAGTGACGTTCTCCAATGGACGCTTCCTTCAAGGTTTTCAAGAACTTCTAGAAAAGTCTCCAGTAAAACCTTCCCTATCTGGTAACAATGGAACTCAAAATGTAGTCTACTCCCTGCAAGAAGATGATCTTTACCACAATAATAGTAACTTTACCTGAGAGAAAATCATGAGAGTGATGGCTATCAGGCGGAGTGAAGGAACAAAGCACTTAACACTTAGAGAGAAAGAACATGGAGAGAAAACTTAGTGGTCTGGAGTGGCTTTGACAGAGTAACGATATAACTTTTGTTATCATCTCCCATTAACATTTCCCAAGGTTCCTATTTATAAGTGGACACTAGGGCTGAGTTGGCACTTTTAGGTGCCAAAATTGAGGGGGTTAGTAAGGGACAAGGTCTGCAATGTACCTTTTTTCCCTACTTGTGTGCAGCCACCTGTCTCCTATGACAGGTGCCACATGGTGCAAACTAAAGTCAAAATGCAAATGTGTCTGCACTTGAAGACAAAATATCTGATTTGGTGCATATCATTTTAAAATGGTAACTCGTTGTACAAAATTTATTAACTTGAGGACGGGCCTCTAGGACAACCTCCTCTAAAACATTTGTAAACTTGAGGAGGGAGGTCTTAAGGACCACCTCCTTTAAAATCTTTGTAATCTTGAGGAAGGAGGTCTCGAGGACCACCACCTCTAAAATCTTTGTAAACTTGAGTAGAGGTCTTAAGGACCATCTCATATGAAATATTTTTTCAAAATGTTCATTTCTTGTGAGCAACCCTTAGTTGCTCAATTCAATTGTGATTAAGTGTGGACTGTGTGAGGATTGGGTGACTACTAGGGTATGTTTACTAGTGTTCTCTCAATCTTAAAGTGTTAAGTGGTTGAGTTTTCTCAACAAACCTTGTTCCTCAGCCACCAAGGCAAAACTCCTATGAGATCCCATCTTGACCAGTTGAGCCATGCCTCCTCAACTAGACTACCTGTACAAGAAAGTGACATGTCAGTACTTTGATATTTATGTGAGAAACAAATCTTGGAGAAGAGGTCACTCCAAGTGAGTCTCCTCACCCACTGGCTCAATTCTGTAGGGAATTCAAACTTCCTGGGACGAGGAGCCCTTTGTAGTGGGGTTCCTCATTAAACTATGTTTTTTGAGTTATTTGGGACAAGGGACCTTTTCTAATGATCCTCTTTTCCCAAATTCCAAATTGTGAGTTCTGAGTAATTTGGGGCGAGGAGCCTTTTCTGGTGGGCTTCCTCGCCCAAGCTTAACTAGTGAGTTTTGGGGTATTTTGGATGAGAAGCACTTTGGGGGGACCTCCTCAACCAAGCTATATTTTATTATGGTTATTGAGGATCTTGGGGCGAGGATCCCATCCTGGGGTCCTCCTCTCCCAAACTCTGATTTTGTGTGTTTTAAGAAACTTGGGCGAGGAGCCCTTTTTGAGGTCCTCCTCATTCATTGATCAATTTCTTGTGATTTTCAGTAACTTAGGGTGAGGATCCCTACTGAGGCCCTCCTCGGCCAAACTCTATATTGGGAGGTTTGAAGATCTTGGGGCGAGGAGCCCTTTCTGGGGCCCACCGTGCCCATTTTCCATTTCTAGGAGGTATGAAGATCTTGGGCGAAGAGCCCTTTTCTAGGGCCCTCCTTGCCCATTTTTCATTTTTCAGTGAGCTTTGAGGATCTTGAGGTGAGGAGCCCTTTCGTCTAGGCTCTTGATCTATCAAGTGTGTACCCATCTACATTAGTCCCCTCATGCAAATAATCTGTGTGTTGGGTATACAAAAGGTTTTTTATACGCAATGATTTATTTCTATCTTGGAATTCAAAACATCACTATTGCATTAATTAGGCCTGTCACTTCAGCCTATTTTTAGGGTCTCCAAGCAGCACGCGTCACTTGGGGAACACACATCTCATCATTGGGAAATTTCCAGTCCCCTTTTTTATTGGCAGCCTGCGCGTATCATAATAGGTATAAAAAGGGGAGGTTTAGCTCTCCTTCTTTTTTGCCTTATCATTTGTTTTCAAACTTAAGTTTCTTTAGAGAGAGAGAGAGAGAGAGAGAGAGAGAAAGGTTAAAACCATCCATAGCCATTTTCGTACTTTTTTTCTTTTACTCAATCAAATGGCTTCCTTGTCTTCCCAAAACCCCACCTCCACCGTCGCCACTGCCACTAGTGAGTATTGGTGGGCGCAGTGCCCATTTCTGTCACTATTTCCACCGTCTTAGCCACCGGAGCTACCATTGTGGCATCAAGGGTTTTATGCCCTGCACGGTAGCACTTGAAAAATTATGGGTTGGGCCTAATTTGGGAGAATCAAATATGGGTTGGGTTAAATGTGGGTCGGGCCAAATATGGGCTGACCAAAAATGGGTTGGTCTAACCCATTATTTTTCTACTATAGTAAGTATTCCAATTCGAGATATATGTAAAAAAAAACTCATATTTTACTCATAATTTTTAAAAATGAGTATTATATTTGATTTGCATCTTTTAAAATTGGGCTCTATATTTGATTCCTATCTTTTACATATGATCCCCATATTTAATTCATAGCTTTGAAATATGGGCCCCATATTTAACTCATCACTTTTAAATATGGGCCCCATATTTAGATGACTGGGCTAATATGGATTGTTTTATTATTTGGGACACATTTTGCCACTACTACATGCACATGATACTTTTCAACCTTCATCTATTGAAGTTCCCCCTTTGGGGCTCTCCTAGTCTGTTGTTGTGTTGGCGATGCGGGCTTCCTCACCTATGGGGGTTTCTTCGAGGAAGGGTTCCTCATCTAGAGCTTCCTCATCCAGGGAGACTTTCACTGCTGATACCTCCTTACCTACTGAGGTGTCTGCAAATATTGGGGCCTCCTTTCCCATGGGGATTTCTGTGAGGAGGGGCTCCTCGTCTGCCAAGGTCATAGGGGCCTCCTCATCCAGAGAAACCCTCGCCCCTGACCCTCATCGCCTGATGCGGTGCCTGCAACCACTGGGGTCTCTTAGTCCGTGGGCCTCCTCACCACCAGTACTAATTAATCCTCCTCGCCTGTGGTTTATTCCAAGTCTCAAAGGGAATATATTGTTGCTCGTCAAAAGAGAGATTCTGGGCTTTATTGATCGGCACCATATATTGGTGGGGAGGAAAATTTTATGACTTCTCTTATAAATTTTGAGCAGGAGTTTGTGGCCAAGATCAACGAGCGACCCCAAGTGGGTCTAGGTGAGTCTTCTGATCTTCCCATAGTTCTTCCTGATTCAATACTTAGGGTGAAAGTAGATATATGTGATTTTCCTCATTCTAGTATTGAGATCAAGGCGTGTGGGGGCACCATAGAAGAATGGAGTCTCTGGGTGGATCATATCTTGTTCACCCCCTCACACAGAGATGTTATTGAGAGCCTTGGTCTTCTAACCACTATTAACAGTCTCAAAGCTTGTATAATTGCCAAACAAGAGCGGGCTTTTACTTTGTTGAAATCTCATTGGAGTAGGGATTCTCACACCTTTATTATCGATTTGGGTGAATTTACTATTACTTTGGAAGATATTTGCGAGTTGATCGCTCTATCCTACTTAGGCAGTCACATCCTTATTGATGGCTTTGAGGATGAGGTTGAGGAATAGATGGTAGGTGAGCTTCAGTCCGCTTTGGGTGAGCGCTTGAAGTATATAGCTATCAACTTGACTAGGACCACCAAGCACTCCTTCACTAAATGGCAAAGATATGGGTTCAAATATTTTGAGCAACTTCCTAAGGGGGAGATCTCGAGCAGGGCCTCGAAGAGTCAGTAAGGCCCAAAAATTAACTCCCCCTCACACTTGGCAACATTTTTTTATCACCTTTCTGAGTAGGTTTCTTCTTTTTGGGAGGTCAGATGACTATCCTTACGAACCCTTATTCATGATTGATATTAGGCTTTCTCGAGGGAGGGAAGTCCCCCTCGCAGTTTTATTTTAGGCTCTTTGTATACTTGGCTGGACATGGTTCATATTGATGTTGAGCGTTCTTGCGGTCGCTATGAAAACATTAACTTTTCCAACACCTTCATTATTATGTCCTTTCTTTTTTAGAAATTTTCCAACTTTGCTACAAAGGCAAAGGCTTGTCATAGTGCAGTTACTCGTGCTGAAAGATGGAATAAGAAGACCCTCAAAATTTCGTTGGGGTCTCTAACAGATAATATTTATGAGTTTTATTTTAGGCCCTACTGTAAGACTATTAGAGGTATTTTTTCTTGTCATTCCTTCTCAGCTACTAGGGGAATTTTCTATTGCCCTGTCGATGCGGAGTCTATTCCTACTTGCCCCCATATTTTTGTGGTCATTATGCTTCTTCCTCGCATTTTGCCTTCCCTCACTGACTTGGGTCAAGGTGTGGAGTTTTACCACTCTGAGGGAGTGAGAAGGCAGTTTGGTTTTGACCAGGGGGTCCATACGTCTGCTTATCCTTCGAGCACCACCCTTTCCGAGCTATACCTTGAGGCTTTTTCAAACTTCACATTTGAGGGGGTAGTTGAAAGGGTTGGTCATCTGGGTAATTTATTTATACCTTCGTGAGATTACTTTCCCTCCTTCACTTGCTCATGGTTCATCCTTTGGCAAAAGCAGGTTCTGTTGATCCAAAACTGTGTGAGGGATACTCCTCATGAGACTATTTATACAAAGATTCCTAACAATGATAAGTATTTGGGTAAGAGGACCCAAAGGTCAATGTGGCACCGAAGCACCATCCCTAAGACTCCTCTCGAGCAGCTCACTCATATCTTAGTGAGGCCTTTGCTTGACGAGTCTATTTATTCCAAACAGCCTGAGCCTCAACCTGCTAGGCCCAAGTCAAGGAGTAAGTTAAGAGATGATTCATCAAAGAGAAATCATCCCGACATGGATGTTTCTAGTTCCATACCAGCAACTATTACACCTACTACCACTGCTATTTCCACTACTTCTGCTATTGCTCCTACTCTCCCCCTTGCCAGTAAGAACCAGGGCGAGTAGGAAGAAGAAGAAGAATATTAGTACTAGGACCTTTGCTCCTTCTCCTGTGCCAGACCAGGGACCTGACACTGATGACCTTAGAGTAGAGGAGACATATAGGACCGTTTGAGAGCAAGGCTATGAGGCCCTTGGGATGTGTACTGGGGGAGATGTTGTTACTTCCATTTTATTAGTAAAGGTACTATAACTCATTCCCTTTTACTTTGTGAAGCTGACTTTTATGGGGCCTTACTTGCTAGTTCCCCTTCTCTATCATTTGAAGAGGAACTAGTCGATTATTTAAGTGCTCCCTCCTATGAAGATGACGGTTCTTCTTTGAATGAGATGAAAGTCGCTGACCCTTATGATGATTAGCACTTTGATGCTTCTTCTTTATTGCCAGTTTTGGTGGAGTCTTCTATTGAGGGTGGCTTGATAAGGTCCCTTTCTACCTCCATTCCGAGTACTGGACAGTTATCATATGGGAAGATCGCTCGCACTACCGCTGTAAGTCTCTTTTCTTAAATTTTCTTTTACCGTCTATTTTCATGTATATAATTTAACTATGGCTTGTCTCTGTCTTCACGATATTTGCAGGGTGTCACTGTTGTAGTGAGCGATCCCACGCCTTTACCTCCTACTCGAGGGCCTTTTGCTAGGGCCAGGAATTCCATGCTTGCATTATATTTGGGCTTATCAAAGGAGGTTTATTACTTTACTCTACCCATTCATTACTTACTTTATTATTTCTCTGCTCTCATTTTTTTAACTCTGGAAGCTATTTACTGTGTTCCCGACATCAGTGAGGACTTCTTAGATATCTTCCTCTTCAGTCCAGGTAAACATTAGCTCCTCTGAGTCCTTTATCTTTTAATTACCACATTCTTAAAGTATATATTTTTTACATCTTTTGTTCTTGTGCATGCAGGTGACTGTTTCTCTTAGTCACCTTTCCTCACCTCCCCCTTCCTCTGTGGTGAGAGGTTCCCCTTCTAGGCTGCCTGAGGTACTTTTAACTTGTCTTTTTCATTGCCTTTCTATGCTTTGTCATATTATCTACACCCATAGCTATATCATCTCTGTGTATGCATTTTTTGCATAGGGACCTTTTTTCAGCTACCCTTCTTCTACTGAGGGTAAGTACCATCCTCAGGAAGTGTTACTCCAGATATATTGCCTTCAGGCAGAATTCTTATCGCTCGAGATTTTATGTTTACGGACCCTAGGCTTCACGTCCTACCCATACCTTCTGGGCCTATTTTTACCATTGCATCTAGCGAGCCTATCATACAGGTTAACTCCACCCTTAAAGTAATTCTTATTCTGGTTAGGCCTCATTTCTTACTTTATTTTGTGTTTGATCTTGTAACCATTTTTTTATGACTTAGGTCATCACATCTATCACTGATATCCCGCTGATTGTCTTCCTTCCTTCATCTTTAGAGAGGTTTCGAGTACATCTGCATGTGATTCTTTTATCTTCTCAGTCCCTATTTTTATGCTATTGGGATTCCATTTTCATACCTTTTTAATGCTAGTTGGTTATAACTACCTCTTCTCCGCCGGCACCTTTGGTTCCCTTTCCAGTAGTCCCTGCCAATTATGGGGGAGCTCCTGAGATAGCACCTGCTTCAGCCAGCCTGGCCGAAGTCCTCTCGTCTGAGGGGCTCTTCGCTAGCTCCATGGGACTAGTCTCAGCGATATGTTTAATTTTTGAAAACTTTACTTGCTATCTTGATTAGACCTCTTGTGCATGAAATATAATCTTTTCTAACATATCTATGAATGTGGTCCCTTTCCTTATGGTACTTTATTTTGAACTCTTAGGCGAGTAGTCTACCAATTTCTATGCTTGAGCAGACATTGGTCATCCCTCCAGTGGGGCGCTCGCAGGTAAATACTTAATCTAGTGGCCCTTTTTGGCTTATATTTTCTATGTAAATACTTGTTAGCATTTACCTGTTTCCCTGTTTTTAAGTTCGCATAATGACTATCCCTTTGACTGTAGGACAACTAGGGAGAAGTACTATGAGTCAGGTATTATATTGGCATACCTTACTATGTATTTGTTCCCTTTTTCTTCTTGCTTCCACTGCGCAATTAGGCTCACCTTCACGTTCATGTTTCCTTATTTTTAGGTTAGTGAGGTGACCATCCCTAGTGCTACGAGACTTGATATGAGTGTTATATTGCGCACTCCCTAGGTATAAATTGTCATACCTGAGTCTTTTTTGTCTGTTTAAGTTGGCACATTTCTCTTCTGCACCTCTTTCTTTTTTTTTTTAAGAAAAGAGGATGCTAAAATTTTCCTATTCTTTGTTAGGCTAGTGCCCAAGGCCATGTGGTGCCCCCTCGCCTTGGTGATAGCATATTGACTCCCCTTGGATTTGAGGTAAACTTTCAACGATTTTTATTTCAGTTCAAATGTGAATAATCTCCTCCTGCTACTTTTCTTATCTACTACTTATCCCTTATTACTTTTCATTTTGTAGGATCCAATTAATGAACCCGCTAAAGCCACTGGGGAGGCCGACCAGAGTTCTGAGGCGACTGGCGATGCTGGATCCGATGAGAATTCCTTTGTACCTCTCTTAGAGCTCGAGTCTCACAACACAGGTTAGGATTACATAGAGGTGGAGGATCCTAGTGCTTTCATGAGTGAAATGTGGCATTTAGAGTTGCCTTCCCGATTCTGTGCTTCGGAACGGGAAGTGTTGCAGCTACTTCTGGAGCACTATCCTAAGACTTTCACCTCATATAGCATCCTCAATATTGATAGACTTACAGTCATCAATTTGAAGGCCTTAGCTAGCCATCTTCATGAGTTCCTGTCTACCCCTCCCATTGATGTGATTGATCGAAGGGTTATGTTATTTCTCCAGGCTTTTCATGTTCTTCACTGTTTTTATCATTTCCAGCTGGATTGGCTTGAAGTTTCAGTTCATCATTTTCTCAGCACCGCCTTTAGGAAGATGATGAAGCTTCATACTTCCCGAATGACTAGGGAGAAGTAGAGTCAGGCTGAGGCAGCTCGGATTTAGACTCAAATTCAGTTTCTACAGGCTAAGCTGGCCAAGGTGGAGGCGGGTGCTGCTGAGGATGAGTCTCGAATAGGTAGGTTAGAGGAGCAGCTCATTGAGGAGACTGGTCCCACTTACGCAGACTTTCTCTCCCGCCATAATCTATTTTTCATGTTATCTAGTGGATAAATAATTTGGTTGTCTAGGCTTCTTCTTGTATAATTTTTCATTTGTATGGGACTTCGCCATTATTAATGAAAAAAGTTTTAGTGATTTCTATCACTTTGCTCATTTGCTTCTATCTCAACCTTGGTGTCTTCTTACCATGGCCTATGCTAATATCTTCTCTAGTTGTGTGGTATTTACTTTTTTTTACATGAGCAAGTAACATATTTATAAGTGTCCCCTTTAACTATGGGGTACTTGCAATTTATCTGTGCAAGTAAACATTTTTAGAACTGTCCCCTCTAACCAACTTGCATTTTATCTGGGCAAGTAAATATTTTTAGAACTGTCCCCTCTAACTGTGGGGTACTTGCATTTTATCTTGGCAAGAAACATTTTTAAAACTGTCCCTTCTAACTGTGGGGTACTTGCATTTTATCTGGGCAAGTAACATTTTTAGAATTGTCCCCTCTAACTATGGGGTACTTGCATTTTATCTTGGTAAGTAACATTGTTTGAGAACTATCCCCTCTAATTGTGGGGTACTTTAACTTTATCTGGACAAGTAACATTTTTTAGAACTATCCCCTCTAATTGTGAGGTACGTGCATTTTATCTGGGCAAGTAATATTTTTTAGAACTGTCCCCTCTAACTGTTGGGTACTTGCATTTTATCTAGGCAAGTAACATTTTTTGGGGAAAAATATAGGAGATAGAGGGTTAGCTCTTCTCCTTCTAGTAAATTTCCCTTTTTTTTAAAATTAGAGCAAGGGAATGTAAGTCTCCTTTTCTCTATTCTTTATATGAACTGGTTAAATAAGTCTTTTCCTTTGAGAACAGAGGCTAAGGCTTACTCTTAAAAAAACGTTTGCTATGTATTTTTTTTATTATCATAACTTGGAGGACATCCTTTTGCTAGTCTGGTGACAAAATTAAAATCATTAGTCTAACATGCTTGGAGGGACTTTGCTCAATATACTTTTCTATCAGGATGGATATACCCCTAAGAATAGTGATCAAAGTTCTCTTTATCTGGGACTCTCTTTTAGGCTAGAAGATATATACATATATATACATATATTTTGGTTTATCTATCTTATGCCGTAAGCAAAAAAATGAGAATCATCGTGCAATGCTAAAAAAAAGTTATTATTCATTTCTATTCATTGTCTGTATCCTCTATAAGACTGTACTGCTCTTATCATTCTACAAAAAAAAGGACTTATCTTGCACTAGATCAAGCTATTCAAACATTTTAACAAAAGTGAAAATTTTTCTTTAACAATATTAAGCATGTACCTCTTTAACCACTTGCAGTTGATGTACCAGAGGCAATCACTCTCTGGCTTTAAAATTTGGCAATAACCCGACTTGCCTACCCCTATGACGATAAAAGGGCCTTCCCAGTTGGGTTTAGATTTTAATGTCGACATGTTGCGGAGATGGTGAGTGGATGCTCGTAAGACTAAGTCTCTCCCCAGGAACTCCCTAGGCTTAACCAAGTTTTTGTAGGCTCTAGACAATTGTTGGGTGTAGACTTTGAAGTTCTTCTTTGTCTTGTTTCAATGCTTGTCCAGCGCCTCCAACTTCACATGCCTTGGATCAGGGATGAGTCCGTTGCTTATAAAAACTCTGGCTGAGGGAACCACCAACTCCACTAGTAAGACAGCTTCAGTCCCATACACTAGGGAGAACGGGGTGAACCATATCATTTTTTTTAAGTACGATAAGCCTATAGCACCATGGGAAACTTCTCATACCAAGCCCCTGGCATGTCCTCCAGCCAATTCTTCAAGATATTTATCAGGGTCTTATTGGTAGCTTCCTCTTGGTCGTTACCCTTAGGGTAGGAGATTGTTGAACTGTTATGCACAATTTTGTACATGTCTATAAGGAGGGCCATCTCTTTGCATACGAACTACTTCCCATTATCTATTAAGATTACCTTGGGTAACCAAACCTGCATATGATATACTCTTTAACAAACTGGGTTACCACATGGCCAGTCACTCTCTATAGAGGGATGGCTTTTGCCCATTTGGTGTACAATTCTGTAGCCACGATGATAAAAGCTTTGCCATGAGAGGCTGGGATGATCTTTCCAACTAGGTAAAATGTCCATGTGTGGAAGGGATAGGGAGCGGTGAGGCTTTACAAGTTGGCAGAAGGAGCATGTATCATGTTACCATGCACTTGGAACGCCTTGCACTTCTTCACATAGTCAATGGAATCAACCTCCATAGTCGGCCAGTTATACCCTAACATCATCAGTTGGTCATACGATTTGGCACCCCCATGTGGTAGGGCTCATTATCTCCTTTCAACACCTTCTCTATGTCCTCTTTAGCTATACACCTTAGCCCCTTCTCATTGTACCCTTTTTATGTAAAGCTCTCCTTCCACTAAGTAAAAACAGGCTATCTTTTTTCATAAATATATTTCATTCGCCCTCTTTGAGGGCATCTCTCCATCCCTCAAATACACTATATATGATTGTCTCCAATCTTTGAAGACTTCCACAAAGTTGGCTATAGTCAACTGGTCAAAATTAGCTTTGGCATTTTAGACAGCTTTGTTGTAGACGGGCAGCTTCTACGTTCAGGGTGGGCTAATAATACACACCCTGTTGTAACCGTCGATAGAGAGGGATATTAGTGTCTCCACAATGGTTTTGGTGCATTTCTTCCAACCTTTCCTTAGATTCTTTATCTCCGACACACCTTGCCAGAAACCCTACGGGACTCTTGAAATAGAGTGTTCCTTACAGCATGTGATAGTTAGCTAACTCCAACATCTTCATTGTCCCTTATCTGTTTTCGAGTTGCTTCACCACTAGGTGCCTCCAATATTTTGGCTCATTTATTGGGAACAAGGATTTTACTGTAGTAGGAACTTTTCTTTGTCGTATTGTGATTGTTTCTTCTGACTCATCGATGTCTAGCTTTTGTGCTATTATTGCAAGTGCGTCGGGATGCTTGTTCATTGTTCGTGCATGTCACTCTACAGTTATTTTTAGGAATTGTCCTAGAAATCTCTGGATGATGTACTTGTAGGGTGCTAAATTGGCATTCTTGAGGGTGAACTCCCCATTAACCTATTTTACTAGTAGGTTGGAATCTCCTCGTATGCACAAAACCCTGATCCCTCTTTTGAGTGCCTCCAACATCCCCAGAATATGGGCCTCATACTCAGCCTCGTTGTTTGATCATTTAAAGTATAACTTGAAAGAGAGAGTGATCTTCTCCTTCCTATTTGAAATTATAATACCATCACCCCTATCCCTTGAGCACTGGAGCCATCAAACTCCATCGCCCATTTTTCTATTTCTTCCACCATGCATGCTTGAAAATTCTCCCCAGGTAGCTCTTCACTAGGTGGCTCAAAATTCTCTTTTGGAAGATGGACAAGAATGTACTTCGGCACTATGTATTTCAAATCATACTCTGGTAGGATAAAAAACCACCTTGCTTCTCGTCCCACAAGTACTGTCCGTGGTAGGAGGTAGTTGATGGGTCACACTTAGTGATTATATGAACTGTGAAAGCTAACAAATAGTGTCTCAACTTCTGGGAAACAAAAACTAAGGCCAGGCAATGTATCTCTACATTAGTGTATCTAGACTCTGTACTTGAGATTACCCTTGAGAGTTAGTACACCGACTTTTCCACTCCATCCTTTTCTTGGGCCAGCAATGCTCCTATGGACCTCTCTGTTGAAGTAGAGCAGCAGCGGTGCCCCCTCTTCTGGTGAATCATAGTGGATGGGGAGGATAGAATCTCCTTGATTTTCTCAAAGGCCTTCTTCTGCTTGTATCCCAAATCCATTTCTCTTTGTCTTTCATAAGGGGTGTGAATGGGTGAGTCACCTCTGCGAGTGCGGGTATGAACCTCCTCAGGTAGGATACCTTTCCCATGAATCTCTTAAGATGACTCTGACTCTTGGGGTGGCATCATCATTATGGCTTTCATTTGTTTGCATTTACTTGCACCCCCTGCATGTTCACCACGAACCCTAGAAACTTTTTTGACAGTGACCCCAAAGGCACACATGGAAGGATTCATTCGTATCTTATACCTGCGACACCTCTCGAACACCCTAATGAGGTCTTGTATATGTTTGCTTTCTTTTTTGGATTTCACCACTAGGTCATCCGCATAAAACTCTAATTTTTCATGAAATAGGTCATATAAAATTTCCATCATAGTTCTCTGGTATGTGGCCCCGCATTCTTTAGCCCAAATGGCATGATCGTATAATGGAAGTTTCCTATGGGTGTGCGGAAGGTAATCTTCTTTTTATCTGTCGGATCCATCTTAATTTCGTTATAGCCAACGTACCCATCCACGAAACTATACATCTCATGTCCTGTAGTAGCATCGACTAAGATATCTATGCTCGGCAGAGGAAATTCATCTTTGGGGAATGTCCTGTTCAAGTCGCGAAAATCTACACTAATCCTGATTTGGCTCTTGTCTTTTTTTGCCACTGGCACTATACTAAAAATCCATATGGTATGTTAAATGGTCTTAATGAACCCTGCCGCTAATAACTTTTCCACCTAATCTTTTATATTCAAGTCGAGGTCTACCCTATAAGTGCGAGTGGCTTGTCTCACTGGAATGGCATTGGGAAAAACATTCAATCTATGGGAGCTCACCTCTGGGTCTACTCCAAACATATCTGTATACTTACAAGCAAAGACAACGGTGAACTCCTTGAGTAAGCCAATGATCTCTTCTTTCTTCTTTTTTCCCAGACTCTTGGAGATCAGGACGGGTCTACTTTCACCTCCTTCTTTCCCTAGGTTGATCTCTTCCTATAGTTGCTCTCTGGGTAAATCTTACATGCATTCTGGAGCTTCATCTCGCTCCTCAATGTGCTCAACAATATGTGACTCATGAACCACAAAATATTCTGGTGTCGGGTCAATGCTCTCATCCCAGAACACCGCCCGCGTAAAGCGTTATAAGTGATAGATAACCTTTCCATCAGGCAAAACCACTTTTTTACTAGTTTTGGGAGGTTTAGCTACTTCCTCTACCTTTCTCTTCCCTTTTTCCATGTGGGTAATTACTCTTTCCCCTAAGAGATCACGAACAAATTTCTTTGGTTGATCAACTACACGTCGGTCATTTTGAATTAGTCTCACCTGAACTACACAAAATCCTAAACTTATGACTACACTCAACGGGTTAGTATAGTGGCCAAGTCCGGGTATCGAAAATTCACAGAGACGAGTTACTAGAATTTACTTGGTTTAATATTCCTAAAATAAAAGTGTAAAAGACAATTATCCACAAAAAGGAAAAGATGCACAAAAGGGAAAGATTAATCTAGGTGAAGGAAAATAAATCTAGATTAAGAAAGCGAGTAAAAATTATAGGCTTCATCGAATATCCCTCACCCGAGTTAATTAGTATAAAATGGTTACACGAGTTATTTAGAATGCGTCTCATTTCGACAGTTAATTAAATCAAGGGTTGTCATGCCCCTAAATTCGCATAACAACCTAATAAGATTTTGGCGTCAACAAATACCCCGAAAATTATGCACGCGAGGTCGTAAGCACTAAGCATACATGATATGCTCCATCAAATCCCCTAGGCATAATAACTAGGACAAATAGCTCCGTAAACTCCATCACCAAAGCAAAGCAACATGTCAACCCGGAATGAGTTCAATCCGACACCTAGACTAATTTAACTAGAAAGCATATTAAAAATGCGATAAATGAACGCGGTAAATCTACACTAGAAAGCACGAAAAGAAAGCATGTAAACCTAATTATGAAAGCATGTAAATTAATTGCAAATCAAGAATTAAAGGAAATACAACTATATTAATGGAGAGGGTAAAGAAAAGTGTAACCTACAAACCCAAATGAGTTTCAACCAAATGAGGAAGAAGAAAGATATCTCAAAACCCTCAAACCCTAACCTAAAACTATCTAAAATCTAATATCTCCGAATATTACAAAAAAAATGGTTTATACAGTAAGTGGAATAAAAATAGAAAAGAAAAGGGAAAAGAAAAGAAAAGGGGAAAATATCTGCAGAAAATAGGGGATCGATCGATCCCTTTGATCGATTGATCGATCGATCAGATATGAGCCCACTGCTTCCCACGATGAATGAAAATTTGAGTATCGATCGATCGATCGATCCTTTTGATCGATCGATCAATCAAGCAGGTCTGCATCAATCTTTCTCATGTTTTGGTTCACTTGGTTTTCTCTTCCTCTAAAATCATCGTAACTTCTTCGTTAGGAATCAGAATCATGCACCGTTAATGGCCACGCAAAACTTACGAGGAGGGATACAACTTCCATGACTATATTAGGATAGGTGTCGAAATTATGTAAAGACTAAATTGCCCTTGAACGTGCACAAATGTACGAAACTTGAGCGAAATGAGTCCGAAATTCGCACTTAGTACCTAAATACCTACAAAATCCTAATTAACCCCTGCAAAGCATGTTAACATAGAAATCCGAGGTTTTATAGTTAATGAGCATAAATATAGGGAATAAGATACCCGATAGGGCTAAAATGCGTAGGTTCGAGGGATGAAATACACAATATTTGCCTATTATCACATGTCTCCTCAAGACGTGAAATATTTTGGAAGTAAGCGATACCTGTGTCCTACAACCTGAGGTCCTTGGTTTGATTATCATGGTTATGTTACTCGCAACCTTGCTGAACTCTCAAAAGGTTCCGTCTTTAATCTTCTTGACCAGATGGAGTTTGTATTCCTCCAGGAGCCCTTCAACACAGATTTGAAGCAGTCTTGCCTCTGTCACCTCCTCGTGGACATCAAGTTTTCTCTCGCGAAAGCGCTTAATATATTTCATCAACTCTTCACCAGGATTTTGCACCTCTTGCTCCAAGTGCCCCAGCGTGAACTCATCTTCCGTCACAAAGAACTTTTGGAGGAACTGTCTGTGCATATCTTCCCAAATAGGGATGCTGTTGGGTGCCAGATGGGAGTACCAAGTGTAGGCCTTCCCTGTGAGGGTCTTGGAGAACTCCCTCAACCTCAAGTTTTTGTCGTTCACATGCACTCCCAAATATTCAACAAACCTCTTCATGTGTTCTCTTGGGTTGTCCCCTTTGCCACTAAACTTGATAAATTTTTGTGGTACATAACCTTTTAGGTATGGTTTCTCATTCACTTCATGTGGGTAGGGGTCCTGCAACTCTTCATACAAATGAGAGACCTCCTTTTGAGAGGATGATAACAGTTTTCTCACCTCTTCCATCGTAACAGCCTTGAATGGGGATTATCCTAGGCCCACACCTTTTGTTGATGGTGAGCTTGACAATGTCGAAACTTGCTCCGACGCCATTTTTCGAGGTGGGGTTATTTCTATCGAAGATTCGATCGGGGTGGTTAAAACTATGGAGAGGGTTATTGCCGATGTTACGCATCTTTGACTCAAACTTTTAAGGTCGACATTGTTTTGTTTCAAGAAATCAAAAAACATGCTTATAAAACTCATACATGTCCCCGAAGCTGCTGTCGGTAAACTGGCTTGCCCTGCCTGAGGGGCAGATGACCTTGATCCAATTACCACCACATCTTCATGAGTGGTCTGAGTCCCATTCTCAGGTGGAATGTCATAAAAAACTAGATATTTAAATGTTCAAACCTTCTTTGTCCATGGAAGAAAAAATACCTACCCAGCAGAGTCGCCAAATGTAAGAGGGTAATGAAACTGGGGTCAATGAAGAACTGGAAAGGGTGAGGCGTAACCTACTCCAATGGATGCTATCTTCAAGGTTCTCAAGAACTTCTCGAAAAGTCTCTGGACCACCTCCTCTAAAATCTTTGTAATCTTGAGGAGGAAGGTCTCAAGGACCACCGCCTCTAAAATCTTTGTAAACTTGAGTAGAGGTCTCAATGACCACCACATATGAAATCTTTTTTCAAACTGTTCATTTATTGTGAGCAACCCTCGGTTGCTCACTTCAATTGCGATTAAGTGTGGACTGTGTGAGGACTGGGTGACTACTAGGGTATGTTTACTAGCGTTCTCTCAACTAAAGTGTTAAGTGGTTGAGATTGCTCAACAAACCTTGTTCCTCAGCCACCAAGCCAAAACTCCTAGGAGATCCCATCTTACCTAGTTAAGCCTTGACTTCTCAACTACTACCTGTATAAGAAAGTAACATGTCAGTACTTTGATATTTATGTGAGCAACAAATCTTGGGGAAGAGGTCGCTCTAAGTGAGTTTCATCACCCACTAGGTCTATTCTGTAGGGAATTCAAACTTCCTGGGACGAGGAGCCCTTTGCAGCAGGATTCCTCATTAAACTATGTTTTCTGAGTTATTTGGGACAAGGGACCTTTTCTAATGATCCTCCTCGTCCAAATTCCAATTTTTGAGTTCTGAGTAATTTGGGGCGAGGATCCCTTTCTGGTGGGCTTCCTCGCCCAAGCTTAACTTGTGAGTTTTGGGGTATTTGGGACGAGAAGACCTTTCTGGGGCCCTCCTCGCCCAAGCTCTATTTTATTATGGGTCTTGAGGATGTTGGGGTGAAGACCCCTTCCTGGGTCCCTCCTCGCCCAAACTCTGATTCTGTGAGTTTTAAGACACTTGGCTAAGGAGCCCTTTCTGAGTTTTAAGACACTTGTGATTTTCAGGAACTTGGGGCAAGGATCCCTACTGAGGCCCTCCTCGCCCAAACTCTATTTTGGGAGGTTTAAAGATTTTAGGGTGAGGAGCCCTTTCTGGGGTTCTCCTCGCCCATTTTCCATTTCTGGTAGGTTTGAAGATTTTTTGGGGCCCTCC
Source organism: Sambucus nigra (assembly GCA_949130495.1). Lineage (NCBI taxonomy): Eukaryota > Viridiplantae > Streptophyta > Magnoliopsida > Dipsacales > Adoxaceae > Sambucus > Sambucus nigra. Next base: position 618,221,940 of record OX422209.1, read on the forward strand.
TCGCCCATTTTTCATTTTTCTGTGAGCCTTTTAGGATCTTGGGGCGAGGAGCCCATTCTCGGGCCCTGTTCGCCCAGGCTCTTGAGTTATCAAGTGTGTACCTCTCTACATATCTATAGGTATAAAAAACCACAAAACTGACACAAATCATATAGGATTTACACAATATAGCATAGTATCGATGTGTATAAACATGTGAGATGGAATGAATGGGCACGAACTAAATACATATGTATTTTGAACCAATCACTCAAAATTGTCCAGAGAATTCTATTTGACCACAAAATTTTATAAAACAAAGATTTAAACTCAAGTGACAAGATAAATTAAACTCAATGAACAAATAAGAACAATGCACACAAGCCTAGAACATTAATGATTATGCAAATCAATAGCGTCAAGATATGATAAGCATAACAAGGATTCATTTTGCAAACATGTTGATCTTCAACTATAACACCCTTAAAATTTAAATAGATATTATATTTTTCACTCAATACTTTTGATGATACTATTTTTGAAAAAAAAAAAAAACAAACTAGTTGGTCTTAGAATTTTTTCTATTTTTTTTAGCACTAGTTTTATTATATTAGGCTTTTGCCAATGGTAGATTTTCCGCAAAGGAGATTATTTCCTTTCGTAGCCCTTTCCCGCGCACCATCATATATTCAATAAAAATCAACATGCTCACGGGCAATGGTTTTTACATGCACAAATCCCTCATAGTCACAAAATATATAGATGACAAGATTGAATGGAGAACATCTCACATAGCTCTAATATAATATGGGAAGTTAGCATTCAAAAAGCTTGCGAATGTGTGTGTGGAGACATATAAAAAGTGAATCCATTAAGCTAATCATGGTCAAACAACTCTATGCAACCATGATTAAGAAAAATTTAAGTATTGAAAATCATAACCAAATGTCCTAATCACATGTAAATAAGGAATGAAGTGGATTCAAACACACCAATATGCCACACAAAATTTCTAAAACTAAAACACAAAAAACCAAAAGAAATCTTTTTGAGTTTTTAAACATTTTCAAAATATACCAATTTAAGAAAAACACAAACTCAAAAGAAAAACAAAATATTTTTTTATTTTTCAATATGGCCCAATAAATGAAAAATCGAAATACAAAAGTCTCAAACAACATACAACTAGAAAACATAAAAAATCATGAAGTACAAAAGCTAGTGTATGTAAACAAGCTAACACAATCAACCACTAGATATAGAAAAAGAAGTATCATATGTAACCGAACGAGAATCAAGAAGCCATTTTGATGAGGCAAAAACCGAGCGTCCATGTAGATACGCTAATCGTTGTTATCAGTTTTCGATCGCAGTGAAAAAGAGTTAAACTTTAAATACACTCATGTGGAGTATAGCGACTAGTCTGGGTATCAATAATCCACAAGGAATGTTCGATAGACATTAATTGATTTATTATTTCGCAGATAAAAGTGTAAAAGATAATGATGATTTAAAAGGAAAAAAGGAAAAAGTTAACTACACAATTAAAACAAAATAAAGATTAAGAAAACGGGATTAAGATCCATCTCCACCACGGGCTAACAACACGTAAAAGGGATCATAGTTTGAAATTTTTTGACCAAGCATACTCAATTGGTTATAAACATCAAACATAAAGAAATTAAATTCAAAATGAAAGATTAAACTTTCGCTCGAATATGGTCACAAATGAATTATTGTCGGAATATCGCTATAAATACTATCTTTGCATGACAAAAGAAGTTAAACGCTTAATATTCCAACAATAATACACAAGGTTTTAATTAAAACTCATTTAAACCAAGCCCTAGCTTTTAAAGCTCAATACCCATTAATGGGGGAAAATATGATCCAACCTTTAAACTAGTTACTACACATGTTAAGAACAATAAATACAACTACTTAACGAATGATAACAACAAATTAACTAGCATCAATTAAATAACAAATCAAAGAAAACTAATTGAAAAATCTTGAAACAAGAAATGGACCTATTAATGGAAAAGCTAACAAAAAGTATACTTACGAAAAATGGGGATGAAACCCCCTTAGGACCCTAAGAGGGAGAAAGAAGGATCTCCCAAACCCGCAAACCTAAAAATAAACTAAAAATATGATCTTTACAAATTAAACCAACTTTAATATATATATATAGTAAGTTGGAATAAAAGAAATACTATCTTCAGGACAAAGTAAACTCTGTTTCATCGATTGATCAATCACTGTCTCAAACATTATTCATCGCACGAAAAATGTCGTAACTTCTTTGTTATAGATCAGAATCAGGCGCGGTTGGAGGATACACAAACTTAGCTCAAAGGGTTACCTTTATATAAAGACTTTGGGCCAGAAACCCCCAAATGTTGAAATGACTAAAATTCCCTTGAATATGCGCTTTATGATGAAACTTTCCTGGAATGCAATCAAACTTCATGATTAGCATTTTAATACCTACAAAAGCTCAATTATACCTCGCAAAGCATGTAAACATACATAAAAAAGGTTGCCTGGTTAATGAGCATGAATATAGAAATTAAGGAACTCGAGAGCGCTAAAATGCATAAGTACATAGGGTAAATAAATGCAATATTCGATACGAATCACATCCCCTAACTTACAAATTGCTGGTCCCTAATAATAAAGTGAAAAGAAACAAGAACTGAAAGCAGCACCATAAGAAGGGAGATATGTACAAAGGAGATAAATGCCACTTTCGCAGGTGAACGATTGCATTTATCATATGCAATAAGTCATTAAACCCTAGGTTGTCATAGTGCACGAGTTTTGTCTCGGGAGGGTTTTCAGGGATGAAACCCACACATATTAAAGTTTTCTCAAAATACACCCAATCAATCAAAAAGACATGCTCAACAATAATGAAAAGAACTTTAAACACGTTATTATCAAAGTGAATGAATTCACACAAAAGTCCGTAGTTATTAGTATTATAGAATAACTTCAATCACGACTGAAACCTTAAAAAGTGGGAGGATGGGGGAGCACATGAAAAGTATGATTTAGTGAAACATTTATAATTCAGATAAGTATCAAAGCATAGATTGATATTCAATCCTCTCCAGATATTACACTCAACAAATGAAATCACTAATAATGGGAGGTAATACACGGGACTTGCGGGCATAAAGTGTAAATATAAATGAAAAATAGGTCTCACACATGTCATAAATTGAAGAATTCAATATATAAAATAAAAAATATGTAATCTCAATGAAAGGATATCATCATTAAGTGAGGTGAAATGTATTTTCACAAATTATGGCAATTATTATAACTTTCCAATCACACTCATTTTAGGATCACATAGGACTGATATAGGGTTGTAATGTAGGTTTGGGGTTGAGGTTATGAAAGAAGGAGATATGTATGGATTCAAAAGTGTTTGGACATGAAACACTTGGGATAATGGAAAATTGTGTGAAATTTCAAAATTGGAATAAGATTTCCATAACAAGCATCGGATATAACATTGGAAAGCGATAAACATTATTGAACACAGTGTACAAAATGAAAATACTTTCTCTTTCTTTTCTTTCTTCTTTTTCTTTTGTTCACTTTTCTTTTTCTCTTTTTATTTTTTTAATTTCTCTATTTTCTCTCACACTCTCACGTGCTTAAGTGAAACCACATTACAAGAATATCATTCAATCCCAAATATCATTCCAAACAAAGGTATGTAAGATATTATATATGGTTTATAACTCCAATTTGGAGTTGGTTATAGGATTTTGGGCTATGAAACGATGGCTATATTTAGGCTCAAAGGGGTTGACAAGGGGAAACATTTAAGATGAGGTAAAGGACAATATGGGTGATATAACAAAGAGGGTATATGATACTTGCTTAAAATTCATGCAATTATTGAGTCAAAACAACTTTGAAAATCAGTTAAGTAACATTTCAAAATGAACTCAATTAATGAGCGATCAATGAAATAATAGTGAGATTACCAACGACTTTAACATTTTCAGGGAGAAAATATTAATATATAACACTCGCTAATGAAGAAATGTCCAACGCTCACTTAGTGTAAGTATATACAATTTAGAAAATGATTACCAAGTTATAAAGGGCCCAAAAAAATCAAGTAAACAAGAAAAGTGCATGTGATCATGGGTTTAAAGATCAATTAAGAAGTTTCTAATGATATTAATAATTTGAGGACTAAAGTATAATAACTTATAAAATTGAGAACATGCATCATTGAATTATTTATTGGATTGGTCATTTATTGAAATTTATCATAGAAAACAAAGGCAAAACGCCCAATAAAGGAGAAAAAAAAAGAAAATATTTTTTAAATTTTTAACAAAGGCACGCTCGGAACTAACATGTGATCAAATCTGTGAAACTCATAAAGAAATGGGAAGAATAACCCACACCCCCTAATTAAATGTTGCATTGTCCTCAATGCGAATCAAGAACACAACATAAAGAGAGAAAAAGAAAGATATTACCCAAAATGGAGCAATCCTAGATAAGTACAAGTCCAAAGATTCTATAAAACATGTTAGCACGATGAATAACAAAAAAGAATAATAAAAACTCAAACTAATTACACTAGACTATAAGTTAAAATAAAAATCAAACTAACTATGTATGACCAACAATTTGAACTTTTAATTAACTATACACTAGAAGTTAAAAATTTTGAGAGTTCCTAAAAAATTATTTGACTTTGAGGAATTAAAGGTGGTCCCTCATTTAAGTGAATTACTATAAAAAAATAGGAATTCCGTTTGAATAATGGAAGGCATGGTTTGGACGGAGAAATTGAACCATCAATAATTAAAAGTTTTTTAAGGGTGATGGGGGGTTTGGATGTTAAGGGTGACAAGTACAATTGAGATCCAAGATAAACAAAATTTCCTCCCAAATGTTTTTCAAGTAGAATGGGAGGTGGGTCACACAAAATGGAAGAACCCAACTTGGAAAACAATTCAAGTAAAGAGTCCTCGTCGGTAAAAGGATTAAACATTTTAAAGTTTTCAGCCGACTCATAGATATCTTACGGTACTTGTAATGGTTCAATGATGGTGAACAAAAATAGGGATGGAATAAAGTCAATCTCAAGTGATTTATCATCCTTTGGAGATTGAATTTCAAAGGAGAAAGATACACTTTCAATGAAATGTTCTTCTAAAAATGTTTGAGGTGAAACACAAGTCTCAACCTCTTATTGGTTTTCCAAATAAGAACTCATCTCATTGCAAAGTGCTTAAATTTCCAAATTATCACCGTTAGCATTATCCATTACGCTTTGGGTGAAAAGAAGAATAGTTTCTTCCAAAGTAAGCTTACATGGATCTAGAACCTCAGACTCCTCATTTTATTAAAATGATCCTCAAAATTTAAAAGTCTCAAAAGAAAAATCATCGTTGGATTCGAATTATACATCCAACTCTTGTTCCCAACAATGATTTTTTCCTGATATCTATTTTCAAGCTTTTCATTCTCAATAATGTGAAGGCCTTCACGCACAGTAATAGGAAAAAGGCGCAAAGTCTTCAAAATGAAAAGTTTAAGAACTATTCTTATACAAATTCAAACCATTATAATTACTAAAATCACTATAAAAGACATGATTAATGAATAGTTATAGATGGAAAGTCAACGTAGAGAGGTGTGTAGCCGAGAATTCAAAGTTTCTTGGTGATCAATGTACAAGCCTATAAAAAAAGTTTAAACAAAGAATTCGAATACAAAGGAAAAGTATATTATGAAATATTAAATCAATTACAATCTATAACCTAACAGTCCCCGACAATAGCACCATTTTGATGAGGCAAGAACCTAGCATCTGTGTAGCTATGCTAATTATTGTTATTGATTTTTGATCATAATGCAAAAAATATAAACTTTAACTACACTCTTGTGGAGTATAGCGGCTAGTTCAGGTATCAAAAGTCCACGGGAAATGTTTGATAGATGTTAATTGATTTATTACTTCCCAAATAAAAGTGTAAAAGATAGTGATAGTTTAAAAGGAAAAAAGAAAAAAGTTAACTAGACAATTAAAACTAAATAAAGATTAAGAAAACGAGATTAAGATCACATCTCCACCATAGGCTAACAACATGTAAAAGGGATTATGGTTCGAAAACATTTAACCAAGCATACACAATTGGTTATAAACATCAAACATGAAGAAATTCAATTAAGAAATGAAAGATTAAACTTTCGCTCGAATATGGTCACAAAAGGATTACTGTCAGAATATCACTATAAACACTATTGTTGCGTGACAAAGGAAGTTATACGCTTAATATTCCGACATTAATACACAAGGTTTCAATTAAAATTCATTCAATCCAAACCCTTTTCTTTTTAATCTCAATACCCATTAAGGGTAGAAATATGACCCCCAACCTTTAAACTAGATACTACACATGCTAAGAACAATAAATACAGCTACATAACGAATGAAAATAGTAAATTAACCAACATCAAATAAATAACAAAGCGAAGAAAACTAATTAAAAAAATCTTCAAACCAGAAATGGACCTATATTAATGGAGAAGATAATAAAAAGTATACCTACAAATAAAGGGGATGAAACCCTAAGAGGGAGAAAGAAGGAGCTTCGAAACCTATAAACCTAAAACTAAATTGAAAGTATGATCTTTACAAATTAAACCAACTTTAATATATATAGTAAGTTGGAATAAAAGAAAACAAAATAAATTTTCAATTTGGCAGAAATTTGTGTTTATCAATTGATTGATGAAGGCTAAAATGAGATGTCAATTGATCGATGAAATTTGTCGATCTATCGATGAATGTTAATCCATGGTACTATCTTCAGGACAAGGCAAACTCTGTTTCATCGATCAATCGATCACTGTCTCAAACATGATTCATCCCATGAAAAGTTATATAACTTCTCCGTTATAGATCGGAATGAGGCACGAACAAAGGCTACGTGAAGTTAGCTCAAAGGACTCCCTTTATATAAAGATTTGGGACTAGAAACCCCCAAATGTTGAAATGACTCAAATTCCCTTGAATATACGCTTTATGACAAAATTTTCACGGAATGCAATCCAACATCACGCTTAGCACTTTAATACCTACAAAAGCTCAATAATACCTTACAAAGCATATGGACATGCATAAAAGAGGTTTTCTGGTTAATGAGAATAAATATAAAAATTAAGGTACCCAAGGGGGTTAAAATGCATAAGTATAAAGGGTAAATAAATGCAATATTCGATATGAATCACCTATCATGTAAAGCCACCAAATTTGATCTCCTAACCCTCTTGAATGAAATGTGGTGATCTACGATTTTAAGAACCTTAGTGACTCTAGACTTTGACTTATTAGGGCCGTTTCTAAGAACGAAGAAAAAAATTCCCAAGGCGACCTTTCCTACTTCAATAGGTGAATGTGCAGACTCGGCGAGGGGTGTTACCTAAGGGTTGGACAAATATAATTCTCCTGTCATTAGTTTAATCTCTCAAATGCATAATCTTGGCTTTGGTAGCGGAAGCATTGGAATATCAAAGCCAATTCCATACTTTCCATCTTTGATTTAGACGGTGCCTTAGATTTTAACTGGATTTTTCGACCTAGATTCCAAATCAAATTTGACATAACTGAAGTCTCTCAATCTCTCTTCAAGCACAATTATCCTTGACTCGAGAAAACTCTTAAACTCCTTAAACTCAAGAAGGTATTTCTTCATAACCTCCATCAAACCTCAAAGACTATTTTTCTTACCCTCCTCATACTCTATCTTTTTCTCGAAGAGTCCTCTCACATGCCCTAAGATCCTCAATCAAAACACTCTCAGCATTTCCAACTTCAAGTTAACCTTCTTCACTCTCAATGTTTCCATATACAACTCACGAAAAGTAACTTAGAGTTCAATCTCCTCCTTCTCTTCTTCATCCTCTCTATTTTCTCTACTCTCTTTCCCTTCACTCAATTGAGTTTCACAAACGATGGCCTTAAAAGTGTCATGCTCTAAATTATCTTCATGAGAAGATTTTTCATCAAAGTTTCATGACTAGCCATGAATGCCGTGAAGTTACATTCAATGGGGGAATCAAGTCCCTCTTTCGAATCACTATCACTTAGGGTGGTATTGTACACCTACAGTTTCTTGCCCTCCTTCCTTAGTTTAGTGGGGCACTCAGTAACCCTATGGCCATAGCCCTCACAAGTAAAATATCTTTCTGACTTATCCCTCTTAAATTTATCAATAAGATTTTGAAGGGAGTAATCAGCCTTTTTATACCTGTTTTTCTCGAACTTTTTCACATCTTTTAATCTTTTATGAAATTTGAGAAATTTCTTAAATTTCTATGCTAACATGGCCATATCTTCAGATTTGATGTCAGACTCATCATCCGAAATAGGTGTTTCCTCCATCTGGACTTTTAAATCAATGCCTTTTATCTTTTTTCTTATCAGTTTTGGAGGAAAATATGTCAAGTGCATAAGTTTATCGATCACCTATAAGCTCTTCAAGTTTCGTAGAGTCTAAAGTACTCAAGGAATTACAAATTATCACTTTTAAATTAAATATTTTAGGTAAAGACCTTAAGATTTTCTTGATTAATCGGTTCTCAGATATTCTCTCCCCCCAAGTTAAAAGACAAGTTCACAATATCAAACAATCTGCTGTAGAAGTCATCGAAGGTCTCGATCTCCAGCATCTTAATGGTTTCAAACTGAGTGGTGAGTGTTTACGATTTGGAAGACTAAACAACACTAGTTCCTTCATAGGTGAGTTGGAGTATGTCCTAAGTCTCTTTGGATGCCTTAAAAGTCATAATACGGTAGAACCCCTCCTGGGTGACAGAATAATTGAGCATTTAAACTGAGCGAATTATAATTTGATAACTTATGCCCAGTCACACTCCATAATTCTATGGGTTTGGGTATCCTATTTTATACAATTAGGGTTTTAAGCGGGGACCAACCATTAAGTAACTCTTGTCATGCTTCCTCATCTATAGCCTTAATTGATGATTTTATGCACATTTTTCAGTATGTGTACTTCGACCTTTTAAACATTGGAGCCCTAGGACTATCAAAACTGCCAAAATTCAAGCCTAAAATCACCGGATCTAAACACCATAACTTAATGTTCTAGCTCTAATACCAATCTTGAAGTGCTCTACGGCTTAGGCAGTAATGGGCCGAATAACAAAAAGTTTATTTTTATATTTTTCAAATTTAATGAATAAAACTTTAAATAGATTAATCCAACAAAAACTTGTGCGCCAATTTTAAACCGAGTTGTAATTAAAAATTAATTTTCCCTATTTTATCTTTTTAACCTAAAACATGCATCCACATGATTAGTAGATGAAATAAGTAAAAAAATTGTACAACGTGTCGATGTACGAGGAAAACTCACATTGAGACACACCTCGAATGGCCCAACCAAATCGATCATAATGATAAGATCTTACAAAAGACATACAGTAGACTTACAAAATGACTCATCGCCCTTGCAAGACTTGCAAATCTTCTATCTCGACCTCTCCTCCGTAGTATAACACAAGATTCCACCTATGCAAACTTCTATACCGTGTGATACTACATACCCCTCGGTATCCACCGATGAGGTTCATCATTCATCTACGAAGTAAAAAAACATAAGCATTGCTTCTTTACCACAACATAGAAAATATAGTATGGATTCCACTGAATTATCTATCCAGATGAAGAGAAATAAACTTTATTGCCAAAAAACAAAGATTTCAAAGCATAAGAACAATGAAACTTGGATTTTTAAACGATTTGGGTGAAACTAGGGTTTTGGGACTTTTGTATAAATATGGGAAAACGTTTGTTGCCAAAATTTATTATAAAATATGAGTACAGGATGCCTATATATAGTAAAATACAAATTTTGAGGCGACGGGAATGCTTGTTTCGTTCAAATAAAGTCCAGTCTCATTCAAATAAAACGGCATTTTTGTTCAAATGACCTTCCCATGAACTTTCAATGGGTGGCCTTATATTTGACAGAGAATACCCATTTAAAGCTCATTAGATGTTCGTTCTAACGAAGTCCTAGATTATTTTTGATGAAATCTCAACCTCGTTTTGAACAAAACTTTCATTTCATTCTAACAAGACTACACTCTCATTCAAACTAACTCTAAAAATTATTTTTATCTAAAAAACATTTCAAAAATAGTTCTAAACATTTTTTTTTAAACAAATCACCCAAAAGAAATTTCCAAGGATCATAATCACATGCATCCATACTTGAGAGATCCTAAAAAATACGAAGACAAAAGTGGCACTAACCACGGTATGAAGTATAACAATCTTTGAAGATTTGCTGCTACGTCTTCATCAACACGTCATAGGCTTACGAGATCAATAATATAAATCATAATCCGGAATTAAACCAATTACAAATAAATTAACTCAATTGGAAATTTGTCCCTATAATTGTGAATATAGATTCACAAATTGTTTTTACGAGGTTCATAAATACTAACCAATTGAAATCTGAGAGTAATGACACTTCAAATTTTTCCCCAATGAATTGGCATTCAAGTATTAAAAATAATACTTTTTTCATAATTAATGTATAGTTTCTATCTAAAAGACATTCAATTATGGCAATATAGGGCAAGGTTATATTATTCTCAAATTTTCACCCTCATAGGGTTTTCATATGTAGTGCAAATGTGATAAAAAAAAATAGTGGTAGACATTTTCTAATCAAGGTTTGTAATGGTAGTCAACTAATATTGGACCCAAAAATGTCATAGTCAATACAAATCATAGAGATAAATTTTATTTGTTAATGTTTCCTCACAAAAAATTATGGGACATATCCAGATACCATTGATGGATTGTTATTTGTCATTTTCTTCATCAACAAGTCAATCAACCATGTATCTATTGACGGAGCCCATTTATATGTCTTGATTTTCCGAAAATCATGTATATATTTCACAAAAACCCATCCCAAAGAGTTGTCGTTGTTGGCAAACAATAATGATATGCATAAATAGAGAACAATTTAGTATACCACATAATCCACATTCTCGTCTTTATCACCTTTAATTGTTCCCACCAATGTGCGTTCAACATTATTCTTCTATAGTTGGATATCCTTATCGAAATATTTGTTAGAAAAAGTATCCTTAGGCCTCCCTCTTATGTATTTCTATTTATCCTCCCCTTTGGGAATTCCTAGGATTCATAACACATGCTCCGGTGTAGATTCCACCAAGCTCGAAATTGCGTGGTTTTATGTCGAATTAGTTAATGATAGATATTAGGTTGGATTAATATTTCTTGTAGTGACCATCTATAACCAATCCCTTTGTGTATATGTTAAATAGTTCCAGAATGGGGGTTTTCGGATTACTTCCCAATATGCTTTTGTTATGCCGATGCCTTTCATTTTCGCGATAATGTGTTGAACGTTAACATGTTCTCCCTGAATTAGTATGATTACCTCCTTAATCTTTCCCTCTCTTCTAATATATGTGGAAATTAATGATTTTTTGTTAGGAAACATAGGTTGTAATTATCTTTTGATAAATAACAACGAATATCTATTTTAAAAACAACTTTCATAACATTTGAAACTTTTTAAGTGATGAGTATGTGTGTTTTGTTCTTTTGAAAGTGTTTAAAATGATATTGTTAGGGTTTGTCATTCAAATATAATTAACAACGACTAAGTAGTCTAGGACAGTCACTAGTGACACTTGAAAATTTATTGTAGTTTTTTGGTGTTAAATGCCATTTTTTATATAATCATTTTTATTCTACTCAAATAGATTATGCATCTTCACTACCCAAAGTGGTTTTTTCATATGGTTGCAAGTGGAGTTTTTTGTATTGGAATTGAGTTTAATTTCAAATGAATTTTATCGTTTGGTCATATATTTAACACTATGGAGTTACGCTCATATGATAAATATCACAATTGATCGAAGTCTCATAGTCAAGTTTAGTTAATCAATGTTGTATGCAATTTTGGCTTCCAAAATTGATTTTCCTTAGATTACTTTTAAGCATGAAATTTAGCTCAATCACGAAATTATAATTGAATAAGCACAGGTTGTATTCTCCTTGTATTTTATTTCACGAACTAATACATAAGTACCTAACAATGTGTCCTAGTTTTGTTAAGGAAACAATATAGTTCCCAATATATGTATACATGTTTATCCATATATTAACACACGCTTCCTTCTTAATTTTTATTAATAGAAGGAATATTATATTTATATTAGAGGAATGAATGACTTTGATTGGGACATGTGGAGAGAATGAATAGTATGTATGCCTAGATATTGAAGTGGGAAATGATCTCTATATGTGATATAATACTACTATTGCACATATTATTTTTTGTTTATTTATAGAATTTGCAAAGTTAGAATTGCATTGTTCTTGTTTTTATTATTTAAGTTGTGCATAATGCATATTTTAAATGTATTGGATTAGAATGTGGTAAAATTCATTCCTAAAATATAGTATAACATTACTTCTAAGCATGAAAATGAAAGTGTGAAAAATATATTGTGTTGATTACATATTTTCTAGGTGATTATGACAGAGAGGTATAATATAAAGATTATGAGGGCATACCAATATGATAGAAACTTTTCACGCTCTAATTATTTTGGAGATGTCTCATCTTGTGTTAAACACAAATGTAGAAATACAAAGTTATGTATGCAATTACATAAGTAGTGGATTAGTGATTTTATTTTTGGTATTCTGACTGGACCTATCTTGGTGTTTCAAACTAGTTACAAGGGCATTTTGATATTTTTAAAAGGCATGTTTCTTTGACTTTTTCATGGTAGTACCGAAAAAAATCTGGGCTTAGAGATAATCAATTACAATCAAATTTTAAAATTGAGAGTCCCGAGACTACGAGGTTAATTCCTACATGTTACATCGCATCACGGGAGGTGCTTATGCCTCTAATGGGACCATTTGGTGGTTGTTTTCTATTTTTTCCCTTTAACGGCATGTTTTTAAGAAAAATCCTATAGATTTGCAAATTTTAATCATATTCTTAAATTGAGAGTCCCGTAACTATGCAATTAGTTCCTATGAGTTACATCGATCCCGTACAAGGTGTTTGTGCCTCTTGCGGGGTCATTTATTGGTTGTTTTTCATTTTCTACTTTTAATGACATCTTTTTAAGCCTCAACCTATCACTACACCAAAAACAGCAAATTGGCACACCCTGATATTAAAAATCTGGCACAGTTTAAAATAGTGCCAGATTCTGGCACAGTTTAATGAAAATTTGGCACACTTTAAAACAGTGCCAAAATTTGGCACTGTTTTAAAGTGTACCAAAATTGAGTACAGTTAACTAAAATATAAAAGCCCTAAAAAAACAATACCCCTCATAATTTTTTTCCTCTCCCGCTCACTTTGATCTCTCTTTCTAGTCTCCCTCTCTCTCTTTCTGGTAAGGGTCGGGCGTTTCTCTATATGGGAGATTTGAGTGATTTTAGCCCCGGTGAAGACTACATTTCCCCTACCCTCTATCTTCATGGTCCTGATTGGGTCTACATCGGATTGATGTAGATTGATGTAGGCTTTTTTTTTCGGCGATCGAAGGTTATGGGGCTGGATGTGATATGGGGGTGATAGGGAGGTAGCTGGATGTGGTGTGGTTCGTGGTGTTGTGTTGGGGTTGCTATGGTGGTTGACCATCTTTATTCTGGCCGGTGATGGTTGATATGGTTGTTCACGATGGGATTGTTTAGTGGGTGGTCCTTTACTCGCTGGGTTTGTCTCATTTTAGACCTTGGTGATTCCCTAACATACTGACGGTCTTAGAGGGATCCGGTGCTGGTGATGGGCGTGGTGGTTGTTTCGGGGCTGACGGGTTGAATTCCAGGGATTTCTTAATATGAGTAAGAAACTATTACTGGTACGTGCATATCATTATACGCAAAAGAAACACTGAACACGTTTGTAGTTTGTGATTGTTATATAATATTGCATTATTAGGGTTTGATTTCAACTTTTCATAAATTTAATAGGATACGAAATTTGGTAACATAAACATGGAGTGATAAATACTATTATTCTTGTTATCAATTATTACAAATCATGGTTAATTAGTATGGAATTCAGTGGTAATTAGTTAGTTATATAATAATCCGATAATTTCAGTGTTTTATTGAATTGAATAACCTCTTTGTATTTGCATTTCTATTAGTTCATATGAATGTCATCCTGCCTAAATCCCTTGATTAAGAATTGTAATTTCACTCGGATCTTCTCATACCTATGGAGACTTTGATACATAGCATCTCAAGAAAACTCAAAAAGATTTTTTCTGAGCCGAACTGTTTTTCAATAAAATTGTAAACTTAATCAAATGCACCTTAAAAGGATAATGTTGTGTAAAATGGACCAGCACATGTTACTTCTTTCTTCAACTTATATTCTGATTTCATATACCTTGCATATGTTTCTATAGAATGAACTAAAACCAAGTGGGACACAGAGAAGTCCGTGCTAGAAGGATCAAAGAATGAAGCAGAAAAGAAGTATAATGAAATTAACGAACAAGTAATCTTCTCATATAAGTTTTGTGGTTTGGCATTCTGATAGTTACTAATGTCAGTTTATATATTTCATATGTTTACTGGATTCCTTATTCGATCAGTGTCATCATTTATAATTAGATTTTGGGCCTAAGATGCATTTGAACATCTCCTAGCTTTAACGAAATTAAATTTAGAAAAAAATGGAAAAGTCAGTTATGTAACAGCTTCACCCATAAATGATCTATCTCTATTAGTTTGTGTCCATAAATAATTTATCTCTACTAGTTTGTGTCCATAAATGATCTATCTCTATTAGTTTGTGTCCATAAATGATCTATCTCTATTAGTTTGTGTCTAGAGTATGATTAACATCCATTTTGGTGTTGGGTTTGGTTAGAAAAGTAAGAATTAACATGTGAAAGAGTGTTGTATTTCACTGTATAATCATTTGGTTTTCTTTTACAACATGAACATGATACATGTCATAATTAATTGGAATTTCAAGTTTGAGGTGTTATGCCGAATTTGGTTTCCTTTCTTTAGTGTAGTGCTATTACTTAATCGGCTTTGTTTCTTTATTGTGGGAGATCTACTCTCATAGGTAACCTCTCTATATCTATTCTTAAACATAACATTGGTCTTATGGCATGGATTACTCATGTTCTGTAAATAACATGTTTCATAAAATATAACATTGGTCTTTGGTCCCTCTTTAGTAAATTTTTGTCATCGAATATAAAATGGCTTACTTTATGAGCTTATTCAGTTAAATTGGTAGAAGGGATTTGCTGGTGGTTTGGTTTTGGAATCTGATGATGCTGTTGAGTTTATTTCAAATGTTAAAACATGTTGGATTTAATGAATAAACAAATGAAACTATATAAAAAATTTCTAAAATCAATTAACGGGACTAATATAACTTGTACGAACTGACCGCGTAGTCGCGGGTCTCCCGGTTTGAGAATACTACTATAATTTGCAAAAATAATACTTACAGTTAAAAACATGTCGTTAAAAGGTGAAAACCCAAACTAGCGCCCAAACGACCCCGTAGGAGGCACGAACACCTCGCACAGGACCAATGTAACTTGTAGGAACTAACCGCGTAGTCCCGGGTCTCTCGATTTGAGAATACGACGATAATTTGGAAAAATCAACACTTAGACTTAAAAACATGCCATTAAAGGGTAAAAACCCAAACCAGCCCCCAAACGACCCCGTAGGAGGCACGAACACCTCGCACGGGACCAATGTAACTTGTAAAAACTGACCACGTAGTCCCGAGTCTCCCGGTTTGAGAATACGACGATAATTTGAAAAAATCAACACTTAAACTTAAAAACAGGTCGTTAAAGGGTGAAAACCCAAACCAGCCCCCAAACGACCCCGTAAGAGGCACGGACACCTCGTACGGGACCAATGTAACTTGTAGGAACTGACCGTGTAGTCCCGAGTCTCCCGGTTTGTGAATACGACGATAATTTGCAAAAATCAACACTTAAACTTAAAAACAAGCCGTCAAAGGGTGAAAACCCAAACCATCCCCCAAACGACCCCGTAGGAGGCACGAACACCTCGCACGGGACCAATGTAACTTATAGGAACTGACTGCGTAGTCCCAGGTCTCCCGATTTGAGAATACGACGATAATTTGCAAAAATAACACTTAGATTTAAAAATATGCCGTTAAAGGGTGAAAACCCAAACTAGCCCCCAAATGACCCCGTAAGAGGCATGAACACCTCGCACGGGACCAATGTAACTTGTAGGAACTAACCGCGTAGTCCCGGGTCTTTCGATTTGAGAGTACGACGATAATTTGCAAAAATCACACTTAGAGTTAAAAAAATGCCGTTAAAGGGTGAAAACCCAAACCAGCCCCGAAACGACCACGTAGGAGGCACGAACACCTCGCACGGGACCAATGTAACTTGTAGGAACTGACCGCGTAGTCCCGGGTCTCCCAGTTTGAGATTACAATGATAATTTGTAAAAATCACACTTAGAGTTAAAAACATGTCGTTAAAGGGTTAAAACCCTAACCAGCCCCTAAACGACCCCGTAGGAGGCACGTACACCTCGCACAGGAACAATGTAACTTGTAGGAACTTACCACGTAGTCCCGGGTCTCCCGGTTTGAAAGTACGACGATAATTTGCAAAAATCACACTTAGAGTTAAAAACATGCCGTTAAAGGGTGAAAACCCAAACCATCCCTCAAACGACCCTATAGGAGGCACCAACAACTCACACGGGACCAATGTAGCTTGTAGGAACTGACCACATAGTCTCGGGTCTCCCGGTTTGAGAGTACGATGATAATTTCCACTCATATATGTAATTTTTTAGTTTGAGTAATTTTTTCTTTTAAATTATTGGGTTACTAATATCATATCTTTTTTGTATCCTATTTTTTTTTGCAGGATAACAGTTTATCGCTGGCTTTTATTCACGTGGAACACACAAAGAACTCAATGGTTTACAACAAGGAGTTTGTTAATGATTCCATTTTTTTGTGTCATGGCCGTACGGTCTTTTATTGTTTACCGTTGACTTTTATGGTCGTGCGGGCTTTTGTAAGTTAATTGTTATATCTTGTGGCTGTGCGAGCTTTATGTTAGGTAGGTTTTCTATTAACAGGTTTTAGAATGTCCAGAAAATAGAGGATACTCTGCCCAATTTTTTTTGGGCCTGTTAGCTGTTAAAGACTTGTAATATTTTGAAGTTTGGATGTACATTAGTTTATTAACAACGCGCAATATTATTAATTTGTGAATTTTGTTCTTTCAAATAATTATTTTTTAAAAAAAAAAAAATTGGCACAGTTCAAAATCGTGGCAAAAGTGTATCATATTTTGGCACGATTTTGAACTGTGCCAAATTTTTTTAAACTGTGCTGAATCTGGCACAGTTAAAAACTGTGCCAGAAATATCAAATTCCGGCATGGTTTAAAAGTGTACCAGAAGTGTTCCTATTTTGCTGAATCTGGCACAGTTAAAAACTGTACCAAAAGTGGGCCAGAAATATCAAATTTTGGCACGGTTTAAAAGTGTGCCAGAAGTGTTCCTGTTTGGATGAATCTGGCACACTTTTGAGCCGTGCCAGAAAAAAATTGCCATTTTGGAATACCTGATTCTGGCACAGTTCAAAACCGAGCCAGATTTAAACCGTGCCAGATTCTTATTTTTGGTGTAGTGTATAGATTTTAAAATTTTCATCATATTCTCAAATCAGGAGTCCCATGACTGCACAGTCAGTTCCTATAAGTAACATTGGTTTCGCGCGAGTTGCTCGTGCCTCTCATGGTGCCCTTTGGTGGAATTTTCGAATTTTCACCCTTTAACGACATGTTTTAAGCATAAGTATATATATTTGAAAATTGTAATCATATTCTAAAATAAAAAATCCTGAGACTACGCGGAGAGTTCCTTCGAGTTACATCGATCCGGTGCGAGGTGTTCGTGCCTCTTACGAGGCCATTTAGTTGTTGTTTTGCATTTTTGACCTTTAACAGCATGTTTTTAAGTGTAAGTCTAAATATCTTCAAATTATAGTCATATTCTCAATTTAGGAGGCTCATAACTACGCAGCAGTTCCTACAAGTCACTGGTCCCATGCAAGGTGTTCGTGCCTGTAACGGGGTCGTTTGGTGGTTGTTTGGTATTTTTTCCCTTTAGCGGATTATTTTTAATCCTAAGTCTAAGTATTTATACATTATATCCATATTCTCAAATCAAGAGGCCCTTAACTACGCGACCACTTCTTATGAGTTATATTGGTCCCGTGCGAGGTGTTTGTGCCACTACGAGGACGTTTGGTGGTTGTTTTGCATTTTCACCCTTCAACAGCATGCTTTAACCCCAAGTCTTGAGATTTTCAAATTATATTAATATCCTCAAACCAATAGTTCCATGATTATACGGTGAGTTCCTATGTAGTTATATTGGTCTCATGGGAGGTGTTCGTACCTCTTACAATATCGTTTAGTGGGTATTTTGCATTTTCTCCCTTTAACGACATGTTTTTTTGCCTAAGTCTGAGGATTTGAAAATTATCATCATATTCTCAAACCAGGAGTCCCTTAACTGCATGGTCAATTCCTAAGACTTTCTCGTGCGAGGTTTTTGTGCCTCTTTTGGGGCCTTTTAGTGGATGCTTTAAATTTTCATCATTTAACGGGATGTTTTTAAGTCTGAGTCCTGTGATTTTGTAAATTTTCAACATATTCTCAAGCCGAGATTCCCATGACTACGTGATCAGTTCCTATGAGTTTCATTGGTCCCATATGATATACCCAAAGTGCACTATCGTACTCGGAGTCACTAACCTCGGCCTGTCTCACAGCTGAGTTGACAAGAAGCTCTCAACTGCCATCAGAAAGGTCGTATTCTGCAAGGTCGGCTCTCTACTACCAACCTCATCTCTGCAGCATCTGAGGTCAGAAGCGCCTTATGGGGACAGGTTATTATCCACATCCTACTCTGCTTGAGCTGACGTTACATCTCACCTTTGTGCCTAACCTCGGCCAGTTTTCTCGGTCGAGGTCATCATGGCTATTGATAAGATAAAGCACCACTGTCAGACTTCACCAACCTCGTACTCGTCCACGCCAAGGTTACAACAGTCAGGGACATAAGTCTGAGCATATGCAAGCACATGTAAGGTTTGAAACACGTGGGAAAATCAGTTATAATCGAATCATTCCCCTCACGTGAGGGAATATTGCGATCATCATTATCTACATAAGATCAGCCAGGTGTCATTATCATACTGGTTATATCCTCATACACATGCTCATTGCATGCTTGAGGGGTACATTACACCGCCCAAGCATTATATATAGAGGTCTTCCTCTACCTTGTAAAGGGATTGATAATTACAACCCTAATTGAAACTCTACTGTTTTACATAGTAGAGAGAAAAATCTTGAGAGATTGTATGTATGGATATTAGTGCCTTCATCTAGTGAAACTACTCACACACTCACAATGGACGCAGGCCAGAGTGGCTGAACCACTTATATAATGGTGTTTCTCCTCTTCTCCTCACCTCCTTATACTTGTTATTTACTCTTTGTGATGCCATTATTATTGCTAGCTTGAGCTTACCAACACCTCATCTGGTGGTGCTATTTACAGCATCACCATTTTGGCACTGTCTGTGGGAACGAGAAGATATATCTATTCTTCTTTTTATACTTAACCTCACCGGAGACTCTAGTGGTGAACCAAGCCTCACCCTTTACTGGAGCCGTTTAACCATTTAAAGAGGTCCCTTAAGGTTTCCAAGCTCTATAGTCATTTCATCAAAAGCTCAAGCATATGGCACTGAAGTTACCACCACCTCCTCCACCATCTGGTGTTGGAGGACCCAGTTCCATCCAAGCACCACCCCAGTCCAAGATGGTTGAGGTGGAAGCAAACTTGAAGTCCTTGGCTGCAACTCAACAAGTGATGCAGGAAAAATTTGCCCAGCTAAGCCAAAACATAATAAGACCACCTAGGGTCTCATCGAACATGATTACTCCGGCTGCTGCTCATCCACAGCATGAGGTCGGGGGACCACCCTAGGCACCACGAAAGGACCAACCTACTCCTCAACGGAGCAGGGATATTGATGACCCTGGGCGTTTATGCCTGGGGAGGCAAGGAATCCCTTGTCTTGAGGATAGGTATGATGACATTGAGCCAGAGGATGACTCGACAGACTGTTGGGAGCAGTATGAGGTCTCAAATGACACTGCATGTCCTATACAGCACAGCCGAGGTCAGTGTAAAAGACTAGATGGTTATGCACAACAGAGAGGGTTAGCTTTTTATCGCTTAAGTAGAGGGTCGGCCTTTGAAAGGCTCAGCCCGATTAATGATTTGAGGCAGAGGCTATCAAGGTCAAGAAGCATAGCTGTCTCACAAAGGGAATGTGGTGATCATCGGCCTCATCTTGGCCGACCTCCACATGGACGAGACTGTGGTCAAGGGAGGCCAACAACCGACATTGTGCAGCCGCTGGGGAACCCTCAGTTCACCCTTTAGAAGTGGCTGGGGACAAACTCGGTCAAGCCGACGTTGACAAACCATGGATGAATCTATCCAGAGGTTGGAAGAGAATATATGGAACCTCAAAAACGTTGAGACCCATTATATAGGGGGTACTCAGAGGGCTCACCATTTGTGGCAAGGATTGTTAACTTCCTAACCCCTACCAAATTTAAACCTCCGGTGGTGTATCCCAAGTATGATGGTTTTACTAACCCAGTCCATCATATTGAAATGTATCAATCTGTAGCAAATATTTATTCCATCTCTGATGAGATGAGGTGTCGAGCTTTATTAAGCACTTTGACTGAGGCTGCACATATCTGGTTCATATCTCTTCCTAAATATTCAATTGAAAATTTTAAAGGTTTGGCCGAACGGTTTATTCATAACTTTTATTTTGGGTTAAGACCTCAAAAGAAGATGACTCACTTGCTTTACGTAAACCAAGGGAGAAACAAAATCCTCAGAGACTACATCGCGAGCTTCAACAAGAAAAAAATGGAGGTAGAAGATTATGAAGAAAGCATACCATGACAGGCCTTATTGGAGTACTTCAGAAGGGAAAGTTACTTTGGAAGCTTGTTAAAAACCCTCCCAAGTCTATGGCCGAACTATTAGCAACAACTAGAAAGGTCATGAATGCAGAAGAAGCAATGGCTGCGAAGTATGAGGATGAGAATATAAGTAGTAGTGGGAAGTTTCAAAGGAAAATTGATGGAAATAAGAGGACTGCAAATGGCAAGTTTGCACACTACACTCCTTTAACTGTGAGCTATGAACATATCCTTAACGAAATAAAGAATGATAGATCCCTGATATGTCCAGAGAAGTTGAAGTATCCTCCACATAAGAGAAATAATAATATATGGTGTCAGTTCCATCAAGATCATGACCATCTAATTGACAAATGTTTCACCCTGAAGGATGAGATTGAGAAGAAGTTGAAGTCTGGAAAGCTCAGAAAGTATGTGGATGGTAAATATTCTAAGGGGGAAGAGACGACCCTAAAAAGAAAATAAATGAAAAATGTCGAGAAGATTACCCTTCCAGAAGAGCTGATGACTCAAATGATGATGACGATGACCCTGACCTCTCACCAAAATGTGACAATGCACCAGTGAAGAGGATCGGTATGATCTTTTTTTATGTGAGCACTATTTGTGCGGGACTATCAGGGGGTGGCTCAGAGGTATCCGATCTTAAGGCTCATATGGCAGAGGCCAAAGAAGTGACTAAAGCTGAGGTTATGAACTTGGTAGCTACGAAGGTTAAGCGCGAGAAGAGAAAGAAGGTATATATGGACACCCTCATGGTCGGCTTCTCACGACTTGACTTCGAGGGTATCTTGACTCCCCACGATGACCCTTTAGTCATCACCACAAGGGTGCATGGGTGTGAATTTCAGAGGATCCTCTTTGATGGGGGTAGTTCTGCAGACATTATATTTTGGCCCTGTTTTAAGAGCATAGGCCTCAGGAGAGCTAGGCTTGTCCCTTGTCATCATACCTTGACTGGCTTTAGCAGTGAAAAGGTTCATCCATTGGGTATGTATGAAATGGATGTTAGAATGGGAGATGAATGGCCTAAGAGGTTAACCAAATAAATTAATTTCTTTGTGATGGATGAAAACATCTTCTCAGCTTACAACCTCATCATAGGACGAGTAGACCTCAAGGAATTTTAGGTCGTGCCTTTGACGATCCACCAAATGCTAAAATTCATGACTCCTTATGGAGTAGGGGAAGTGAAAGGAGACCAAACATCGGCACGTGAATGTTACTTCAACTCTGAAGAAGAGAGAAAGGCTCATAAGAAGGCAATAACCATGTATAACATCGACACACTTGATCCTAGGGATGAAACAAAGCTTAAAAAGGGAGAAGACACGGAGGAGGTAGAATCCATCGTCCTTAATAAGGAGGAGCCAAAAAAAGCATCCAAGTCGATAAAGCCCTAAGACCTGAGGTCAAGGAGGAACTAGTAAAGCTACTAAGGAAAAGACAAAGTATTTTTGCCTTAAGCCAAGCAGATATGCCGGGTATTGATCCCTAAATTATATGCTATGAACTCAATGTTATAGAAGATGCCAAGCCCATCAAGCAGATAAAAAAGAGTATACTCAAGGGCAAAGTATGATGTCATCATAGACGAGGTTAAAAAGCTTGAAGAGGCCAAGTTCATCACAGAGGTCATATACCCTGAGTGGTTGTCTAACGCTGTCATTGTGCCCAAAACTAATGGGAGATAAAGTCCTTAGAATGGAATGAGGAATGTGACATTACTTTTAAAGAGATAAAGTCCTACCTCGGGTCTCCCCTACTACTATCATATCCAATTAAGGGGGAGAGGCTATATGTATACTTAGTTGTCTTAGAGTCAGCCATCAGTGCTGCGATAGTAAGAGAAGAGGATGGAGTGCAGAGACCAGTCTACATCAATAGAAAGGCACTCCAGGGGTCTGAGAAGAAGTACCCTTGGATAGAAAAGTTAGCCTATACTTTGATGCTTGCTTCTAGGAAAATGAAGTCATACTTTCAAACCCACTCCATGGTCATCCTCACTGATTCCCCACTCAGACAGGTCCTTCATAATCCTGAGAAGGCATGAAGGTTAATGACCGGGGAAATCGAGTTGGGGGAATATGATATTATTTATCAACCCAAGGTTTCCATCAAGGGACAGTCACTCACAGACTTTGTAGCCGAGTTTACCTGGGAAGAGGCTGATGTTGAGGAGAGTCACGGGGACCCAGATAAACTAGACAGAAATGTCTTCCGAGATTCGGACGAGGTTGAGTCAAGCAAAGCCAGATAAAGAGTAATTGAGAATGAAGAAGAAAGATACCTCTTCAGACTGGGGGGCCTAGCCGATGGTAACTTCTCTTCATGTGAAACCATCTGGAACCTCTTAGTTGATGGGTCATCTTGTGAAAGCAGAAGTGGAGCAGGGCTGATAGTGTCAGCACCGGATGGTACCTATATTGAATATACGCTGAGGTTCAACTTCAAAGCTTCCAATAACGAGTCAGAGTATGAGGCATTAATAACAGGTCTCTCTTTGTCAAAATACCTCAATATCAGCGAGCTCCTAATCCACCATGACTCCAGGTTAGTCATGAACCAAATCTTGGGGGTGTATGAGGCAAAAGATGAAAGGATGGCCAGATACCTGAAGAGGGTGAGAACGATGCTATAGAGCTTCAAGTAAGTCAAGATGAAGAGGATACCTCGACTAGATGATAGCCGAGCTGATGCACTCGCAAGGTTGGCCTCAGCAATAAGAACAATCATAAGGAGAACAGTGCCAGCTGAGATTCTTCTCAAGACGACCATCGAAGAGGAAGAGGTTGCTAGACCTTGCCTAAATCTTAGTATGGGAGCCTTATGGATGGATCCTCTCATTAAATACATCATAGAGGGTGAGCTTCCAGAATCAAAGTTAGAAAGGAGAAAGCTGAGGTTCAGTGCTGCTAAATTCTCAATTATAGGTGATGTACTGTATAAAAAAGGATTTCTTCTCCCTCTCCTCAGATGTGTTCACCCTTCATAGGTTCCACACATCTTGCACGATGTGCGTGAGGTCACTTATTCCAGTCACATAGGAGGAAGGCCATTGGTTAAGAGGATAATCACTCAAGGGTACTGGTGGACGACCTTAGTTAGAGATGCACCCGTGTATGTGAAGAAGTTTGACAAGTGCTAAAGGTTCCCCACCATCCCTCATCAGCCTCACTAATCTATGACTTCAATCAGCACCCCTTAGACATTTATAATATGGGGAATTGATTTGGTAGGACCCCTGCCAAGAGCTGTAAATAACTATCGAATCTTAATAGTGACAATTGATTATTTCTCCAAATGGGTAGAAGTTGAGCCAATGATCATGATCACTGAGCATAAGACTTTCCAGTTCATCTGGCAGAACATCATATACAAGTATGGTCTTCCAAACACCCTCATCTCAGACAATAGAACCCAATCCAAGATCATATCCTTGGAAAAATACTACGAGAGAGTGAGGATCAAGAAGTTCTTCTCTTCTCCTGGCCGACAGCAGGAAAATGGCTAGACTGAGGTCACAAATCGAATAATTCTTGATGGCATAAAAAAGAGGTTGGAAGAGGCCAAAGGAAAATGAATAGAGGAGGTATATGCAGTGCTTTGGTCCTATAGGATGACAACGAGGACACCAACGGGAGAAAGTCCATATATATTAGCCCATGGCTCATAGGTTGTCATCCCAACAGAGGTAGGAATTCCCACTCATATAGTTTAGACCTATGACCCTCAGAGGAATGGGAAAGAGAGAAGACTTGATCTTGATTTGATCGAGGAAAGAAGAGAGGATGCAGAGATAAGACGGGCAGCCTATCAGCAAAGAACTACGAGATTCTACAATCAGAGGGTAAAGTCAAGGCTAATAGCTGTGGGAGACCCAGTCCTAAAAAGACGTGGCAAAAAATGAATAAGCTCCATCTTAATTGGCACGGTCCTTATAGGGTAATTGATGAGTTTGTACCTGGTACCTATTGACTAGAGAATTTTGATGGAGAACCCTTTTTCAACCCTTGGAATGCCGATCACTTAAAGAAATATTACATATGATGTTTCAGTTGTTCTTATCTTTTTGTAATACATGTACCAGTTTATACTAAGGATGTTAATGAAAAGATAACAATGTTATGCTGATGCTTTTATTATATGTTTTTAACATGATTAAGTTGGTGAAAGTATGAGGTGAAACATCATAATCTGGTGACCTCAAACCTTAAAACATCATAATCTGGTGATCTGAGACCTTAAAACATCATTAAGTTGATGAAAGTATAAGGTGAAATATCATAATTTGGCGACCTCATACCTTAAAACATCATTAAGTTGGTGAAAGTATGAGGTGAAACATTATATTTTAGTGACCCAGACCTTAAAACATCAATAAGTTAGTGAAAGTATGAGGTTAAACATCATAATTTGATGACCTTAGACCTTAAAACATCATTAATTTGGTGGCCTCAGACCTTTTAACATCATTCATTTCTTAAATTATGAGGAGAACCACCATTAACTTGGTGATCTTAGACGTTAAACATCATTAAGTTGGTGCAAGTATGAGGTGAAACATCATAATTCAGACCTTTTAAAGTCATTAATTTGGTGAAAATATGAGGTGAAACACCATTAATTTAGTGGCCTCAGACCTTTTAACATCATTCATTTGGTGAATTATGAGGAGAAACACTATTAATTTGGTGACCTCAGACATTAAACATCATTAAGTTGGTTAAAGTATGAGGTGAAACATCATAATCTGGTGACCTCGGACCTTTTAACGTTAGTAATTTGGTGAAAATATGAGGTGAAACACCATTAATTTGGTGGCCTCAGACCTTTTAACATCATTCATTTGGTGAATTATGAGGAGAAACACCATTAACTTGGTGACCTCAGACGTTAAACATCATTAATTTGGTGAAAGTATGAGGTGAAACATCATAATTTGGTGACCTCAGACCTTTTAACATCATTAATATGGTGAAATATGAGGTGAAGCATCATTAGCCTGATGACCTCAGACCTTTAGCGTCATTCGTTTGGTGAATTATATGTGTCTGCTATCACTTACTTTGATTCCCATTACTCAATTTGTGTAATATGATGGATAAAGGAAACATCATAGACATGAAGTAGCAAAGCAATAAATAAAGAAAAGCAACATAAATGAAGAAAATGGAACTGCATTCATTCGAGCCAAAAAGTGTTACATTGTTCTAAGATAAGAGGTTACAATTCATCAAATAAAAGACGTTATACAAAAACTTCACAAAAATTCAGACATGTAGAAGGGACATTCAGGCTTCAGCCGACCCACCATCAGCATGGTTGCTTGGCTCTGAGACTTGGTTGGTAACTTTAACATCGTCATTTTGACATCCACAATCTTCAGTCTCAATTACCTCAAGCTGGCTCGTCTCGACCGGGCCACCCTCTTCAACCTCTTGAAGGGCCTTAGCGAGCTGAGCATTGACAAAGACGAGGCCAATAAAGTCCTTGGGCGACAGACTACCAGAACTTTCTTGCTTTATTCCAGCCCATCGGTTGGTTGCCTTGATGCCTCTCTCTAAGTACTCCAGGCTGAAACTAATAAACTCATCAAAGGTTTGATATTCCTTGATGATTGTCTCTAAAGCATCCTCCATGGAAGCTTTAATTACAGCATCAACCTTAGACTGAATGCTATCATCATTTTCCTTCAAGGCCATGGCATGATCAGTCTTCATGCGAGAGATCTCACCATCCCTCTCCTTCAGATCTTTCTTCAAATCAGCAATCTCCCTCAGGAAATTAGCTTCGGCTCTTTCAGCATCCTTTCCCTTCTAGATCAGAGGCAGCCTCGTCAGAGTGTAGTTAGCTAGGCGATGAAGAGAGAGATCACTCTGAAAAAGAAGAATCGGACACATTAGCAACAATGTAATGCCAATAGCAGAGGTAACACTTGAGAAAATTGCAAATAAGTACCTGAACTGCCCTATGAACAACAAACTCTACCAACAGAGGGATGTCCATCGAGTGAATAAAGTGCTTATCATCCTCGTTCATTGCATGGATGAGGGCATCAGAAGCTCGGGCACTATTACCTATGAGGCTGTCACCAATTTTCAGCTGAGCAAGTGATTAGGCATAAATTCTTCACATTTAACCCCTTAATTTCGGTATTTTTATGATCCCATGCATTGTAAATAGCTTGAATTTGTCTTATATTTATTCTACTAACCCTTTTTGGCAAGTATTTTGTATTTTGTGTATCTTTTATGTGTTTTATAGGTATTTCATGCAAATTAGTGCGAAAGAGAATGCAAAACAGTGAAAGAAAGCAAGAAATGGGGAGTTCAAGGGAATCTTCATAATTGTACAGCCATATTTCGAAGGTGGTGAAGACGAGAAACTTTAAGAGATCTAAATTACAATAAAACTAGAAAAAACGGTACCCCAATTCGAGCTACAGTGAAGAAGTTATGCCCATTTGAAGTTGGAGACAGAAAGCTAAACTTGAAATTAATTCTGGAAGCTGAAGAGTTTCAACTCTTGAAATTTCTTGTATAATTCCTTTTTATTAGTTGTAAAACGTGGAGAGGCATGGGAAAAGTCATATTTGGGTACATAAAAAGGGCAAACCCTAGGAGGAAGAGAGAGAGAGAGTTCCTTTTGGCATATAATTTCATATTTTTCTTTCCTTAGGATTTAGAAACCCTAGTTTGTAAGTTGAACAAGAGTTATTCAAGATTCAAGTTTCAAGTTTAGATATCCTTCTTCCATTCAAGTATTTCTAAGTTCTACTTTTAATTTCTTTCATATTGTAAGTTTAAATTACTCTTGTAGTTTAATTTTGTTTCTCAATTCAAGTTCCTTTTCAATGCATAATAGACCTATGACAACCTGCACATCTAGAATTTTGTTTCCATTTAATAAAATTATGCCTAACTAAGTTTTTAAGGGTTGGGATGCATGAACTCATCCCAATGTAAATTACTTATGTAGAAAATAGAATTTAAATTAAAAATTTGAAAGAATCGTGTGAGACAACTTTACAACCATTGTATATCTTTTAATCTCTCTTGCCCTAGGTACTTGGGATGTTTAAGAATACGATGTGCGTATAATTATTTAACACCGCTTTATATTTACCTTTGATTTTGTATGGCGCGGGCTTGAACCTCATATACGTAATGCTTAGGATCTATAAAGACTGGATTCATTTAAATTTATAATTTACAATTATAGTATTCTACACGGTAAATTACTGGGGTTAGGAGATTGTATTCCAACCTACTTTCTCATTCATCTTAATTAGTTTGCTCATGCATGCATAGTTAAATTTTTTTCCCTTTTCAACCATCATCATCTTTTTCACATTTAGTTTAGAAGTAATAAATAAATTAAATTCTATCAAACATTCCCTGTGGATTCGATACTCAGACTCACCACTATATTCCTTAAGAGTGTAGTTACAAGTTTAGGTTTTTTGTATTGAGGTTGAAAGCCGATAATAACGACTAGCGTATTACACGGACTCCCTGTTTTTTAACTCGATCAAAATGGCGCCATTTCCGGGGAATTAAGTAGATTTTAGGTTAGGTTGGTTAATCCCGAATTTGACTTTAAAAAAAATTGTATCTCACGTTTTTGAATTGCCCAATTTGAAATGTCTTACTTTAACTTTTTTAGTGGTTTTAATTGTTATGATAGTAGTGAGGAGGAGATGCTCAACACTTATGAACATTGGATCAATATAACTAAAGATGAGTCCCATAAATACAAGCCCGGTTCTAAGGCCATTCAAATTTATCAAAATAAATTGCTTGACGAAAAAAGACTTGAAAAAGAATATCAGGAAAAAAATCGTTATTGGGAGAAAGAGTTAGATGCATTAATTTAACCCAATGAGGACTTTTCTTCCAATATTTTTGAAGTTGAAGAATGTTTTCAACCAAATGAGGAATCCGAGGTGCTAGAACCAAAGAAGCCTACTTTGGAAGAACTTTTGATTATTATCAAAAAGCAATCTGATGACCTTGCTGCTACAGAGTCGAAAATTAGAGCAACTTGCAAGGAGTTTAATGATTATTTGGACAACTTAGAGAAGTTCGACACTTGCGCTTCACCTAACCTTTTTGAGGATGAAATCATTGAGAGTGATCCAAGTTCTTTTCAATATCAACCTCTTATAAATATTGCAAAATCTACTGAGGTTGAAGATCATTTGTCTCCTTGTGTACCCACTATTATCGAACCATTAAATCCATCACAAGAACTGGATGAATTTCTTAAGGATGTTGATCCGATTCTTGTATGGTAATTTATTTTTGAGATTCTTCATCTTAGGGCCATACACTTAGACGTGTCACTCCACCAGATCCAGTTACAAATTTTGGGGGAGAAGATTTTGAGGACAAGGACTCTATGCTTGAATTGTTTTCCAAGATGGACCATTTCTGTTTGTGTGCCCCACTTCCCATACTACTTGAAAAATCGATGTGATGTGATTCTATTTTTTTTGGATCCCAATGGGACTTGCCCCCCTATGCACCCAAATCCTTCATTATCCCCTTAAATTATTTAATAGTTGATGGTTCATTTCTTCCACATTGCACATGCCTTCCGTTTTTCAAATGAAATTCTTATTTTTTGGGAGGTATGCATCCTAATGAGGGTGTACTAATTACCCCTCAAAGTCAAATTGTATTTTGGGTGGACCCTCAAATTTTTTGATTTCTAGTGTATAAATTATTAGAAGTTCAAATCGAAGGTTGTACATAATTATCTTTTTCTTTTTCTTTTTTTTTTAGTTTAGAGTAATTAGTTAAAGTTTTTGTTATTCTTTTTGTTATACTTGGTTCTAACATGTTTTGTAGTTTCAATGGACTCGCACTCATCGGGGATCGCTTATTTGGATAATATCTTTCTTTTCCTCTCTTTATGTTATGTTCTTGATTCGCATTGAGGACAATGCAACATTTAAGTTAGGGGGTGTGGGATATTCTTTCCGGGGGTCAATTTTGGCCGAGAAAGAGACCTTATCCCACCTCTGGGGTGTCCTTGGAACAGATGTTCCACAAGCCTCATCAGGACTAAATTCCCAAGCCCCCGAGGAAAAGAATAATTGAGGCTTCCCATTGTGGTTAGAAGTCTAAGTCACAAGCAACATCTTCTTCTCATACTTCCTAGCTACAAAGTGATAGTAGCTAGGGTGATTTTTAACAGATGAGGGTATGTAAGAAGCAAAGAATACCCTAACTGGAAGGTCGGTATGATAAACCACTTTCCAAAGTACGATGGCCCCAACTAAGACCCTCTAGGCATTGGGGGAAAGATGAGGAGGAGCGTGGTTGGTAAAAGAAAGAACGACTCAGATAGTGGGGTGAATTGGGATACAGAAGCCTAGTTTGAACATCTTCTCGTAGATGCGGAGTTCTCCCTCTCGGCCGTCGAAGTCTCTCTCATCCTTTAGAGGCTTCCTTAAGGTAACGGGTGAAGGAATGGCATAAAGATGTCTGAAGATGAGAAGGTAGTATTCAGTGACAGATGTCTCGAGACCATCAACTTTGGAAATGTTAAGTTCACTTCCTTCATTGTCATCATTATCATTAACAGTCTGAGTCTGATGCTCAGTTGGGGAACCATCAGGAAACCTCTAATCAAACTCAACACCAGTAGCAGTCGACAGAGGAGTGGCATCAATAAGAGGGGGAACTTCAACACTGGGCTCTAATATTTCAACGGACGAAGACCTATAAGAGGTGCTAGCCTCTTGATGGGAGGAGGAATAATCAGAAACCTCTGCTCCCTCAGAGGCTACACTTCCCTTGGGGGAGAAATCCATAGCCTCTTGGAAAGAGTCTACAGACTCAGTAGCCTCAGAGGTAGACATTGAATCTAAGGAAGATGACTTAGACATTGGCTCAGGAACCTCAAGGACTTTAGCAGGCTCTACAGGCTCAGGGTATATAACCTTCAAGGGTGGAGTAAATATTGGTCTGAGGGGAAAGGCCTCAGCCCTATGAGCTTCCTCTTGGGCTAGCTCTATCTGCCTAATCTTCTCAAAGGTCTTCTCATGAAGAGATGGGAATTGTTCTATAATTGGTACAAGGGTCTGAGCATATGGAAGACGACACTACACTTATGGGAAAGAAAACTGTAAACAGACAAATAACTTGGGCTACTCAAACTAAATATTAAAAAGGGGAAGTTGAAAGGTCTCAAATGAAGAACACTAAGAACACTCAAGTCCAGGTCATCGGAGAAGCTGACTGGAAGTTTATCGGAATCCTAAAATAAGGAAGTTTATGGCTAAGGCAACCTCAGAGCAACCTTTAATGGCCCAAGCGCCACTCAACCACTGCTATCCTGCCCCTACAACCACTTAACAATGGAACAAACTCTCACCGAAAAAACAAAGTCACCAAAAAAATGAAGTCACCGAAAAAGCTTAAACCCAAAAATTAAAGTTAACAAATGAAGAGAGAGAAGGAGACAGATACCTGACTAAGTGTTATGGAAGAAGGAAGGGACTTAAGAGGCAAAGAACCTTCAATCGCAGCTAGCAGTGGAGGTTTGAAGGAAATTATAGTTGCAGAAAATCTTAGGCAGGAGAAAAAATAGAATAAGGAAAGAGAATAAGGTTTTAAACCTACTCAATGATGGAGCAAAATTTCAAATGCCCCTGTCATTAACCTTGGAAAACACAAAGACGCTACCAGAAATATCAACACCTTGGGGAATACGTTAGTCACTTCAGTGAGTGACATGTGTCAAGGAATCACTTCACATCCCAAGGCACTAAAAGAAAATCAGGCTTGTCCTAGCATACACCTCAATCACTTACTCACATAGGAGACTAAGGGCTAGGGGTAATTGATATGCCCAAAGTGCACCCTCGTACTCGAAGACACTAACCTCGGCCTGTCTCACAGTCGAGTTGACAAGAAGCTCACAACTGCCATTAGAAAGGATATATTCTGTAAGGTCGGATATCTACTACCAACCTCTGCTCTTCAGCAGCCGAGGTCAGCAGCGCCTTATGGGGACAGGTTATTGTCAACATCCTACTCAACTTGAGCTGACGTTGTATCTCACCTCTGTACATAACCTCGGTCAATCTTCCCGATCGAGGTTATCATGGCTATTGACAAGAAAAAGCAAAATTATCAGACTTCACCAACCTCGTACTCGTACAGGCCGAGGTTACATCAGTTAGGGACATAAGTCTGAGCATATGCAAGCACATGTAAGGTTTGGAACACGTGGGCAAATCAGTTGTAACCGAATCATTCCCCTTACGTGAGGGAATATTGCGGTCATTATTATCTACATATGATCAGCCAAGTGTCATTATCATACTGGTTCGATCCTCATACACGTGATCATTGCATGATTGGGGGGTACATTACACCTCCCAAGCACTATATATAGAGGTCTTCCTCTACCATGTAAAGGGACCGATAATTATAACCCTAACTAAAACTCTGTTGGTTTACATAGTTGAGAGAGAAAGCTTGAGAGATTTTATCTATGGCCATTAGTGCCTTCATCTAGTAAACTACTCACACACTCACAGTGGACGTAGGCCAGATTGGATGAACCTATTATATACTAGTCTTTCTCCTCTTCTCCTCACCTCCTTCTACTGGTTATTTACTCTTTGTGCTGCCATTTTTATTGCTAGCTTGAGCTTACCAACACCTCATCTGGTGGTGCTATTTACCGCATCATCACCATACGAGGTGTTCGTGCCTCTCTCGGGACTGTGTGCTCACCATTTTGCATTTTCACCCTTTAACGGCATATTTCTAAGGCTAAGTCGATAGGTTTAAAAAAATTCATCATATTCTAAAATCGAGAGTCCCGTGACTATGCGATCAATTCCTATTAGTTACATTGGTCGCGTGTGAGGTATTCGTGCCTTTTACGAGTTCATTTGCTGGTTATTTTGCATTTTTGTCCTTTAATGACACGCTTTTAAGCCTAAGTCTTGAAATTTGAAAATTATAGTCATATTCACAACCCATGACTTTCACAACTATATGGTCAGTTCCTATGAGTTACATTGGTCCTGTGCGAAGTGTTTTCGCCTCTTACAGTGCCTATTGGTGGCTATTTTGCATTTTTGACCTTTAATGGCATGTTTTTAAGCCAAAGTCTAAAGATTGAAAAATTATATTCATATTCTCTAATCAAGAGTCCCGTGACTATGCGATCAGTTTTTAGAAGTTATGTTGCTCCCGTGCGAAGTGTTCGTGCTTCTTACGGGGCCGTTTGGTGGCTGTTTTGAATTTTTTCCATTTAACAACGTGTTTTTTTGCCTAAGCCATGTGACTTTGCAAATTTTGGTCATATTCTCAAATCGGGAGTCCCGTGACTAGGCGATTAGTTGCTACTAGTTACATTGCTTCCATGCGAGGTATTCATGCCTCTTGTAAGGCCATTTGGTAGTTTTTAATTTTTGGCCTTTAAATGCATGTTTTTAAGCCTAAGTCTAAATATTTGGAAATTATATTCATATTCTCAAATCGAGAGTCTTATGACTACGCGATCAGTTCCAATGGGTTACATTGGTCTCATGCAAGGTTTTTACCTCTTATGGGGTCGTTTGGTAGTTATTTTGCATTTTTAGCCTTTAACAGTATGTTTTTAATCCTGAGTCTTGAGATTTGAAATTTTTTGTTATATTCACAAACTAGGCGTCCTGTGACTATGAGGTTTGTTCCTACGATTTACATTAGTCTCGTGCAGTGTATCGGTGCCTCTTATGGGGTCATTTGGTGAGTGTTTCTCATTTTTCCCTTTAACGACATATTTTAAGCCAAAGTCTAAACATTTGCAAATTATAGTCATATTTTCAATCTGGAGTCCTGTGACTGCGCGGTCAGTTCCTATGAGTTACATTGGTCCCATGCGAGGTGCTCATGCATCTTAACGGGCCATTGGGTGGTTGTTTTTCCTTTTCTCCCTTAACGACAAGTTTGTAGATTTGCAAACTTACATTATATTCCCAACTGTGAGTCCCCTAATGACGCGATGAGTTTGTACAATTTAAATTGGTCCCCTGCAAGTTGTTTATGCCTCTTACCGGGCCGTATGATGTTTTTTTGCAGTTTTGCCCTTTAACATAGTATTTTTAAGCCTAAATCTAAATATTTATAAATTATCGTCATAATCTCAAATCGGGATTCTCGTTACTATGCGGTTCGTTCCTACGAGTTACATTAGTCCTGTGCAAGGTGTTCGTTCCTCTTATGAGACCGATTGGTGGTTATTTTGCATTTTTGCCCTTAACGGCATGTTTCTAAGTCTAAGTCTAAAGGTTTGTAAATTATTGCCATATTCTTAAATCGTGGGTCATGTAACTACGTAGTCTGTTCCTATGAGTTCCAATGCGAGGTGTCCGTGCCTCTCACATTGTCGTTTGGTATCTGTTTTCCATTTTCACCCTTTGACGACATATTTTTAAGTCTAAGTCTAGATATTTGCAAATTCTCATCATATTATCAAACCGAGAGTCACTTTCCTACACGATCAGTTCCTATGAGTTACATTGGTCCTGTGGGAGTTATATGTGCCTCTTATGGGGCTATTTGGTGGTTGTTTTGTGTTTTCTCCCCTTAACGGCATGGTTTTAATCCTAAGTCTAAATATTTACAAATTTTCATCATATTCTCAACTTAGGAGTCCTGTGACTATGCCGTCAGTTCTTACGAGTTACATTGATCCTGTGCAAGGTGTTCGTGCCTCTAATGGGATCGTTTGGTGGATTTTTTAGATCTTCTCCCCTTAATAGAATATTTTTAAGCATAAGTATAAATATTTGCAAATTATAATCATATCCTAAATTCGGTGTCCTGTGACTACATAGTCTCATCCTGCGAGTTACACAAATCCCGTAAGAGGTGTTAGTGCCTCTAACGGGATGTTTGGTTGCAGTTTTGCATTTTGCACTTTAACATTGCATTTTTAATCTCATGTCTAGAGATTTAAATTTTTTTGTCACATTCTCAAACCGGGAGTCTCGTCACTACACGATTCATTCTTACGAGTTACAGTGATCCTGTGTGAGGTGTTTGTGCATCTTACGGGGTCGTTTAATGGTTATTTTACGTTTTTTTCCTTTTTAAGCCTAAGTCTAAGTATTTGCAAATTTTCCTCATATTCTCAAATCGAGAGTCCCGTGATAACTCGGTCAGTTTTTACGAGAAATATTGGTCCCATGCAAGGAGTTCGTGCCTCTTACTGGTTGTTTGGTGGTTGTTTTGAATTTTTGCCCTTTAGTGATATGTTTTAA
Source organism: Sambucus nigra (assembly GCA_949130495.1). Lineage (NCBI taxonomy): Eukaryota > Viridiplantae > Streptophyta > Magnoliopsida > Dipsacales > Adoxaceae > Sambucus > Sambucus nigra. The sequence goes on from OX422209.1 coordinate 618,257,368, forward strand.
GCCACAGTCCAAATAAGTGCTGATTTTTGACAAATTCTCAAATTGGGAGTTCAGTGATTATGTGGTCAGTTGCTATGAGTTATATTGGTACCATGTGAGGTGTTCGTGCCTCTAACGGCACCGTTTGGTGAGTTTTATATTTTCACTCTTTGACATAATATTTTCAAGCCTAAGTTTGAATATTTGAGAATTATAGTCATATTCTCAAATCGAGAGTCCCATTATAATGCGATCAGTTTCTACGCATTATATTGGTCCTGTGAGAGGTGTTCATGCCTCTTACGAGGTCGTTTGGTTGCTATTTTTAGTTTTTGCACTTTAATGGCATGTTTTTAAGTCTAAGTCTAAATATTTACAAATTTTAATCGTATTCTCAAACCGAGAGTCCCATTACTGTGCGATCAGTTCCTATGAGTTACATTATCATGTGCGTTGTATTCGTTCCTCTTGTAGGGTCGTTTGGTGATTATTTTGTATCTTTTCCCCTTAAAGGCATGTTCTAAATATGAAGTCTTGAGATTAGAAAATTTTATTCATATTCTCAAACTGGGAGTCCCGTGACTACGCGATCAGTTTTCACAAGTTACATTGGTCCCGTGCGAGGTGTTCATACCTCTTGCGGGGTTGTTTGGTGGTTGTTATGCATTTTTTTCCTTTAACAAAATGTTTTTAAGCCTAGGTCTAGAGATTTGAAATTTTTTATCGTATTCTCAAATTGGGAGTCTCGTGGCTATGCAGTCAGTTCCTACGAGTTATATTTATCCCGTGCGAGGTGTTCATGCCTTTAACGGGAGCGTCTGGTGGTTATTTTTTATTTTCGTCCTTTAATAGCATGTTTTTGAAAAGCTGTTACTTAAATCATTTAAACTGTCTAAGTAACTCCGAACTGTTTTTTGGAGAAACTATTTTTTTTAAATCAAAAAAGATTAATCACAAGATGTGTTTAATGGAAAATGTAGGAGAGATGATCAAGATTATGTAATCAGTTTTGAAAAACAAAACTAAAATAGTTAAGTCAGCTAAATCAGCACACCCACAAGAATGAGATGAGGAGATGGAGAAAGATTAATTACAAGGAGTTTTTAACGTGGTTAAACCTCACCCAACTAAGGAAACATTCACGGTGACTTCGAAGTCACAAACCAAAAATCCACTAAAATAAAATATACAAGTTACAAACTATATAACACACATGTACACAAAACAGACCTATACAAGTTTAGAATATGTACCCACTGGTTTGATTCTAACTTTTCTACAGTTCTGATGTTAATGTGGCTTTTTCAGCTTGCTAACTTTTCCACACTTTGTTCCAGCTTTACGTCGACTCTTGACGTTTCAAGATCTTATAGTCAATACTTCTTGTGTTGTAGTGTGACAAGTGTTTGTGACAGTGTTCTAACACATGCATGCACACACGCACACCTGTTTATACAAACAAGTCCTCTCAAATTACAGATCAAATCTAAATGATAAGGTTTTCAGTTTCTCTCCTCTTTAGAAACATATAGAATTTCTTGATCTTTCAAATAATCCCAAAATCCAAGGTTACCTTGCTAAGAAGACTTCCAAGGTCTTAAATAATTTCAGAGGGTTTTGAAAATATTTTTGAAATTGTAAACCACCAATTGCGATTCCAACTAGATCAGAAGTCTTGTTTATTAAGAACTAGAAACATAAAATAATTTGTTGATTTTTGAGAAGTGAAAAACATTTACAGAAAGAAATAATCAACAAATTAAATTTTCCAAGATGACAAACTAAAATAATACAGATCTACGTGTAATATGACATGTAATAGTAAGATCTATTGTTTCTATGAAAAAGAAATAGAGATCAAACCTAAAATGCCTAAGTTGGATATAATATCTCAAACTCAGAGGATTCAACCCACGAACTTCCTTCAAACCACTACCAACATAACTCTCAGACACTCAGGTTTGGTGTTTAGGTTAAATTGATTTTGAAAAAGGACATTAGGGTTTGAACGATTTAGGGTTTGCTCTCTGGTTTCTCTCTCTTCTCTCTCTGTTTGGACAAACTGGCAAAAGTCTTTTAAACGTTAAGAATCAACCTCCTTATGTACTAAGCGAGGAAGTTTCGGGAATAACAGATGAAATCCAATGGATGAGATTTGGTCTTGAGGGGTTGACGAAGATCCAACGGTTTAATATAAGCGGTGGTTTAAACATCCTCTGATTCGCTTAAAGAGGGTTTACTGGGATTGGCATAGATCGTTGATAAAATATATCCAAGGGCAGACCGTTGATAAACTAAATCCAAGGGCTGAGAATTCACACAGGTTCTGAGTGTATAAGCAAACACAAATTTGGCCGATGTAACAAAGATGGGTGTAAGGCCACGACGCAACCAAACGTACGTGTTTTCAAAATAATTACACAGATACCCTGAAGTCTCAAGCCCTTTCGGATTCTACCCAACCAAACTTTCAGGTATGAGGTGATAAAACCAGAAATCACAGAATGACCCCAAAAGTTTTAAAACCTAAATTTTAATTTCAAAAAAATAATTTTAAAAATTATTAAAAATTCCCAAAAATTATTAAAACTAATTTGAAAGGGAATTAACACACACAACTCACACACAAGCAAATAATGCAATATATGTACAATGTATGCAATCCTAGTGTGTGTTTGATTGAGATTTTACCTTCAAATGAATCAAGTTAGGCATTATGAGAAGAATCTGAGGCTCTTTGGTATCTAGGGGATAGGACTCAAATTTTATCACAATTTCCAAACTAGATGAGCACTTATACAATGTAGACTCAAGTGAGTCAAGAGTATAAGGTGCTTCAGTTGTTAATCATAATCCTAGAGCTTAGTTAATTTTTATCATATTATGAAACCGAGAGTCCCATAACTATGAGATTAGTTCCTATGAGTTAAATTAGTTCCGTGTAAGGTGTTCATGCTCTTATATGGTCGTTTGGTGGTTATTTTGCGTTTTTGCCATTTAACGACATTTTTAAGCATAAGTCTAAATACGTACAAATTATAGTCATATTGTGAAACCACACTCCCTAACTACGTAGTTAGTTTCTAAAATCTACGTTAGTCCTCTGCGAGGTGTTTGTACCTCTTACGGGGCCGTTTGGTGGATGTTTTTTATTTTCTCCCTTTAATGACATGTCTTTAAGCCTAAGTCTAAAAATTTGTAAATTATAGTCACATTCTCAAATAGGGTGTCCCGTTACTATGCGATCAGTTCCTACGGGTTACATTGGTCCCATATATGATGTTTGTGCCTCTCACGGGGTCGTTTGGCAGTTGTTTATCATTTTTGACCTTCAATAGCATGTTTTAAACTCCATTTCTTGTGACTTGTTAAATTTTTTTATATTATTAAGCCAGAAGTCCCGTGACTACGTTGTCAATTCCACGAGTTACATTGGTCCTGCGCGAGGTGTTCGTGCCTCTTGATGGGCCATTTGGTAGTTGTTTACATTTTCTCCATTTAACGGCAAGTTTTTAAAATCTAGGTCTTGAGATTTATAAATTTTCTTTATATTCTAAAATCAACAATCGCACTACTACGCGATCAGTTGCTACGAGTTACATTAATCCCATGAAAGGTGTTCGTGCCTCTTACGAGAATGTTTGGTGGTTATTTTTTATTCTCTCCCTTTAACGGCATGTTTTTAATCATAAGTCTAGAGATTTATAATTTTTCATCATATTCTCAAATTGTAAGTCCGATGACTATGTAGTCAGTACCTACGAGTTACATTGGTTTCGTATGAGGTGTTTGTGCTTCTTACGAGGCCGTTTGGTGGATGTTTTCCATTTTCCCCCTTTAATGGCGTATTTCCAAGCCTAAGCCTTAAGATTTCCAAATTTTCATCATATTCTCAATTTGGGAGTCCCGTGACTATGCAGTCAGTTCCTACAAGTTACATTGGTTCCGTGCAAGGTGTCCGTGCCACTTATAGGGTCGTCTAGTGGTTGTTTTACATTTTCACCCTTGACGGCATATTTTTAGGCCTAACTTTAAGTATTTACAAATTATAGGTATATTCATAAACTGAGAGTTCCGTGACTACGCGATCAATTTTTATGTGTTACATTAGTCTCGTGCAATGCGTTCGTGCCTCTAACAGGTCCGTTTGGTGATTGCTTTGCATTTTTTCCCTTTAATAACATGTTTTTAAGCCTAAGCCTATATATTTAAAAAAATTAGCATATTCTCAAATCAGGTGTCTAGTGACTATGTGGTCAGTTCCTATTAGCTACATTAGTTCCGTGAAAAGTGTGCATGCCTCTTACGAGGTCGTTTGGTGGTTGTTATGCATTTCCACCATTATAGTCATATTATCAAATCGAGAGTCTCGTGACTACACATTCAGTTCCTACGCATTACATTAGTCCCATGCGAGGTGTCCATGCCTCCCAAGCATGGTGCTCGTGCCTCTTATAAGGTCATTCGGTGACTATTTTGCTTTTTCATCCCTTAATGGCATGTTTTAAATCCCAAGTATTTAGATTTGATAATTTTATCATATTCTCAAAGTAGGAGTCCCCTAACTACGTGGTCCCTACAAGTTACATTAGTCCCGTGCGAGGTGATCTTGCCTGTTGTGGGGTCATTTGGTGGTGATTATGCATTTTCATCATTTAACGGCATATTTTATGCTCGGATCTAGATATTTATAAATTTTCATCGTATTCTCAAACCATCAATCTCATGATTACGTAGTCTGTTCCTACGAGTTACATCGGTTCCGTGCGAGGTGTTCTTGCATCTTACAGAACCATTTGATGGATGTTTTCCATTTTTGCCCTTTAATGGCATGAGTTTAAGCCTAAGCCTAGAGATTTGCTAATTTTCATCATATTATGAAAATGGGAGTCCCATTACTACTCGATCAGTTCCTACATTTTCAATTTGTACCGTGCGAGATATTCGTGCCTTTTACGGGTCGTTTGGTGGTTATTTTACGTTTTTACCCGTTTACAGCATGTTTTTAATCGTAAGTCTAAACATTTGCAAATTATAGCCATTTTCTCAAACCAGAGTACCGTAACTCTGCAGTTAATTACTACGAGTTACATTGGTCCTGTAGAGGAGTCCGTGCCTCTTATATGATCGTTGGTGTCTTTCTCTCATTTTCTCCCTTCAACAATATGTTTTTAATCCTAAGTCTATAAATTTGCAAATTAAAGTCATATTATCAAAGTGGGAGTCTCGTGACTATGCAGTCAGTTCCTACGAGTTACATTGGTCCAGTACGAGGTATTCGTGCCTCTTACAGGACCATTTGGTGGTTGTTTTGCATTTTTCCCTTCAACGACATGTTTTAAAGCCCAAGTCTTAAGATTTTCAAATTTTTGTCATATTCTCAAATTGAGAGTCCCTTGACTACGCTGCCAGTTCCTATGAGTTACATTGGTCCCATGCGAGGTCTCCGTGCCTCTTGCGGGGTCGTTTGGTGAATGTTTTGCATTTTTGTCCCTTAATGGATTTTTTTAGCCTAGGTCTAGAGATTTTCAAATTTTTATCATATTCTCAAATTGGGATTCCCATTACAACGCGGTCTATATCTACGAGCTACATTGGTCCCGTAAGAGGTATCTATGCCTCTTTCCGAATCGTTTGATGGTTGTTTTACACTTTCTCCCTTTAACGACATGTTTTTAAGCATAAGCCTAGAGATTTGTTAATTTTCACCATATCTCAAATCAGGAGTCCCATGACTACGTATTCAGTTCTTATGAGTTACAATGGTCCTGTTCAAGGTATTCGTGCCTCTCACAACACCGTTTGGTGGTTGTTTTCTATTTTCTCCCTTTAACGACACGTTTTTAAGCTAAAGCCTAAAGATTTGTAGATTTTCATCATATTCTCAAATCGGGAGTCATGTGACTATGCGGTAAATTGCTACGAATTATATTGGTCCCGTGCGAGGTGTTCGTGTATCTCACAGTGCCGTTTAGTGGCTATTTTGCATTTTCACCCTTTAACGACATATTTTTAAGAGTAAGTCTATATATTTATAAATTATAGTCATATTCTCAAACTAGGAGTCCCGAGACTATGCAGTTAATTCCCACGTGTTACATTAATCATGCGCAAGTTGTTCGTTCCTCTTACGTAGCCGTATGGTGGTTGTTTTACCTTTTCGCCCTTTAACGACATGTATTGAATCCTAAGTCTATATATTTTCAAATTATAGTCATATTCTCATATCGAGAGTCCCGTTTCCATATGATCAGTTCCTATGAGTAACATTGGTCTTGTACGCGATGTTTGTGCCTCTTACGAGGCCGTTTGGTGGTTGTTTTGTATTTCACCCTTTAACGGCATGTTTTTAAGCGTAAGTATAAATATTTGAAAAATTGTATTCATATTCTCAAATCGGATCCCCATGACTATGTGGTAAGTTCCTTCAAGTTACATTGGTCCCGCACAAGGTGTCCATGCTTCTTACAAGGCCATTTGGTGGTTGTTTTGCGTTTTTACCCTTGAACACCATGCTTTAAGGCTAGGTCTTGAGATTTGAATATTATAGTCATATTCTCAAATCAGAAGTTCCATGACTACACAGCTAGTTCCTACGAGTTAAAATGGTCCCATGCGAGGTGCCTTTGCCTTTTATGGTGCCATTTGGTGGTTTTTTTATATTTTCACCGTCAAATGACATTTGTTAAGCCCGTGTTATCATCATATTATGAAACCAAGAGTCCCATGACTACATGGTCAGTTCTTACAAGTTATATTGGTCACGTGCGAGGTGTTCTTGCCTTTTACGATACCATTTGGTGTCTATTTTTCATTTTCTCCCTTTAACGACATGCTTTTTATCCTAAGTTGTCATGTTATCAACCCAGGAGTCTTGTGACTACGAGTCAGTTCCTACGAGGTACATTGGTCCCATGCGAGGTATTTGTGCCCCTTACGGTGTCGTTTGGTGGATATTATGAATTCTCATCATTTTAACGGCATGTTTCTAAGCCTAAGTCTTATGATTTTATAAATTTTCATCCAATTCTCAAACCGGGAGTTCCGTGACTAAGAGATTAGTTCATACGAGTCACTTTCATCCCATGCGAGGTGTTAGTACCACTTACGGGGATGTTTGATATATTTTTTTTTACATTTTCTCTCTTTAACAACATGTTTTTAAGCATAACTCTAAATATTTGAAAATTATAGTCATATTCTCAAGTTGGGAGTCCTGTGACTACGCGATTAGTTCCTGTGCGTTATTTTGATCCCGTGCGAGTTGTTCATGCCTCTTTCGGGGTCATTTTGTTGTTTTTTCCTTTTTCGCTCTTTAACGGCATATTTTTAAGCCTAAGTATAAATATTGACAAATTATAGTCATATTCTCATACCAAGAGTCCTATTTTTATGCAATAATTTTCTATTAGTTATATTGTCCCGTTCGTGGTATTCGTGCCTCTTATGGGGCCGTTTGGTGTATGTTTTGCATTTTCGCCCCTTAATGGCATGTTTTAAATCCCAAGTCTTGAGATTTGCTAATATTCACCATATTCTCAAACAAGGATTCCCATGACTACGCGGTCAGTTCCTACGAGTTACATTGGTCTAGTGCAAGGTGTTTGTGCGTCTTGGGGGGGTTATATTTGGTTGTTGATAAGCATTTTCGACCTTTAATGGCATATTTTAAGCTTAGGTATAAAGATTTGCAAATTTTCATCATATTATCGAATCAGAAGTCCCCTAACTACGCAGTCCATTCCTACGAGTTACATTGGTCCCGTGCGAGGTGTTGGTGCCTCTTACGGGACAGTTTATTAGTTATTTTCCATTTTTTACCTTTGATGGCATGTTTCTAGGCCCTAGAGATTTGCTAATTTTAATCATATTATGAAATCTGGAGTCCCGTGACTATGCGGTTAGTTCCTACGAGTTAAATTGGTCCTATGTGAGGTGTTCAGCTCTCTTACGGAACCGTTTGGTGGCCATTTTACATTTTAGCCCTTTAACGACATGTTTTTAAGCGTAAGTTTAAATATTTGCAAATTATAGTCATATTATCAAATTGGAGTCCTGTGAGTATGAGTTAGTTCATACGAGTTACATTGGTCCATGTGATGTGTTCGTGCCTTTTACGGGGCCGTTTGGTGGCTATTTTTCATTTTCTTCCTCTAGCGACTTGTTTTTAAGCCTAAGTCTAGAAATTTACAAATTATAGTAATATTTTCAAATCGGGAGTCCCTTACTATGCGGTCACTTACAACAAGTTGCATTGGTCCAGTACGAGGTGTATGTGCCTCTAAAAGGTCCGTTTGGTGGTTATTTTGCATTTTCTCCCTCTCAGCATGTTTTGAAGGCCAAGTCTTGAGATTTTCTAATTTTTATCGTATTCTCAAACTGAGAGTCCCATGACTATGCAATCCATTCCTATGAGTTACATTGGTCCCGTGCGAGGTGTTCGTGCCTCTTGCGGGGCCATTTGGTAAATGTTTTGCATTTTTTCCCTTTAAGGACATGTCTTAAAACCTAGGCCTAGAGATTTATAAATTTTCATCATATTCTCAAATCAGGATTCCATGACTATGTGCCTAGTTCCAACAAGTTATATTGGTCCTATGAAAGGTGTACGTGCCATTTACGGGATCGTTTGCTGGGTTTTTTCATTTTCTCCCTTTAACGACATATTTTAAGCCTAATCCTATAGATTTGCCTATTTTTGACATATTATCAAATCGGGAGTCCCGTGACTATGCAGTCAGTTTTTACGAGTTACAATCTTCCCGTGCGAGAGGTTAGTGACTCTTATAATGCCGTTTGGGTCCAGGAGATGATTTTGGGTCAAATGTGGCTGGGAAGCGCACGTCGGTCCTTTGGACGGGTGATTGTCGAACGCAAATGGATCGTTCGTTCGTGTGGAAAGTCAAAATTACACACGGGGCGAACCGTTGGAATGGTTAGTAGATGTACTTCAAATTATAAATACTCTTGCTCGGTTCGGACAGTTGACCTTGGTAAACAGGAGCCCAAAAGCGTTCGGTGACCTCTCGGAGTAAAACGAATCATTCGTTCGTACTGTAGGTCAGAATAGTGCACAGGGTGGGTCGTTAGAAAGGGTATTTAGTGCCCTTCAGATATTAATTCAGTCTTATTCGATATGCAAAGTTGACTTTGGTCAAACGAAGTTCGGGGGAACCCGGTGGCCTCTAGATCAATTTTTGAGAGAAAACTGATCGTTCGTCCAAACGGTTATGCTATTTTATGTATGGGGTGGACCAATGGAAAGGGGTTTTAGTGCCCTTTAAATATTCAAAGAGCTTTTGATCTGATGGTGGAGTTAATTGGGGTCAATTCGGGGCCCGGGAGCACCCGATGGCCTCTGAATCAGTTTTCGATAGTGAAATGCTCTGTTTGTCCAAATCGTTATGTCGATTCACTCACATGGCATACTATTGGAAAGGGTATTTGGATCCCTTTAAGGATTCAAAGAGCTTTTCTCTGACGAAAGAGTTGACCGGAGTCAAATGGGGCCTGAGGGCACCGATGATCTCTAGATCACTACTCGGAGTGCGACCTAGGTTTGTTGTGGAAAGGGGAAGCGCTAGGAGTATAAGGAGAGACTTGGGGGGGCCTAGAATGTGGTGTCTACAGATCCCCTCAATGGGTGAGCTTGGAATAAGTGATGGTCATCGAATAGACACCACATGATGGGGGGAGGTCAGTTATACGGACATAAGGGATGTGGATGATCGATTCAGAGGATCGAGGTCAATTTTGACCTAAAATAGGTGACGACCAAGGATCAAGGTCAATTATGACCTAACTGAGGCGACGATCCAACACCGAGGTCAATCTTGACCTAAAAGGAGGTGACGGACGAGGATCGAGGTTAATTCTGACCTAACTAAGGCGATGATCCAAGATCGAGGTCAATTCTGACCTAACTAAGGTGACGATCCAAGACTGAGGTCAATTCTGACCTAAGTGATGATGCTGGAAATAGCACCACCAGATAAGGTGTTGACAAGCTCAATAAGTGATAACAATGGCAGCACAAGTATATGCTAAATATAAGAGATTGAGATGAGGAAAAGAGGAAGAACACCAATATATAGGTGGTTCAACCAATTAGGCCTACGTTAACTATGCAAGCGAGTGAGTAAGGTCACAAAAATAAGTCACTAATGGACATGGATACAATCTATCAAGCTTTCTCTCTCTATTGTGTAATTTGACAGAGTTTGAGCTAGGGTTGTAATTTGGGATCCCTTTTTAAGGTAGGATAAGACAAGTATATATAGTGTTTGGGGGGGGGGGTGTAATGTACCCCCATGCATGCAATGAGAATGTGTGTGTTGATCTAGACAATCTCATGAAGACACCTGTCACTGTCACAGATAGAGAATGATGATGAAATATTCCCCCACGTGAGGGGATTGATTAGGTTACAATTGATTTTTTCCACGTGTTCCTATCCTTGCATATGATTATAAATGCTCGGCCCTATCCCTGACGGGTGCAACCTCAGCCTGGAAGAGTACAAGGTTGGTGAAGTCTGACTGTTGCCCTATCCAAGGTTAGTCATGATAATCTCGGCTAGGTAGGCCAATCGAGGTAAGACAAGAGGAGTTGAAACGTCGGTCTGGGCCGGGGTTAGGCAAGTATAGTTGGAACGTTGGCCTGGGCCCATGATGGTTACGAAGGGCGGTTGAACCCGTGAGTCCTTGATGGCCTCGGTTTATTCCCAACCGAGGTTGACGTCATAGGTAGATACGGTGTCGGTTGTGGACGACCTGAAGGATAGTTGACCCTAAGAGTTATGAGGACCTCAGTTGATGCCTGATGGTGGTGCACTAGTAACATCGACCGTAGCCGACCTTATGTTGGATGAGATCGCTGGTCATCAGTCTTGTGCCCTTATTACCTCGGTCGTCCTTCTGGTTGAGGTTGGTGCCTCCGAGCTGTGAGGTACACTTTGGGCATATCAATCACCCCTAGCTAGGGCTGTGTTTTTTTTCGAACTTTCCGATTTTTCCGATTTCCGATCCGATTTTTTCCGAATTTGGAATGAAATTTTAGTTTGTCGATTTCTGATTTTCCGATTTCCGATTTTTTCGAAAAAAATCGGATCGAAAATCGAAAATACTTCTGAATTTCAGATTTTTCGATTTTTTCCGATCCGATTTTTCCGAAACTATGCCAATCCGATTTTTCCGAATTATTTCCGATTTTTTCGGAATTATTTTTCGATTTCCGATTTTTCCAATTTCTTTTCCGGTTTTTTGAAAGTTTTCCATATCCCACATCGGTTGGGAGAGGGAGAGGGCTCCAAAATATGCTCTATAAAAGGAGAGTATCCTCCTAACTTCTACACAAATGAAAAATGAGCCAAATCCTCATGTGTTTACATGTTGGGTTAAGCTATTTTCATTGTTTCTTTAAAATGAGAATTTCGAGTAATCGAAAATCCATAATTTATTTTTTTGAAATTTTGGAATTTCTGAAATTTCTAGATTTTTAATATATTTTGTGAATTTCCGATTTTTTCCGATTTTTGCCGATTTTCCGATTTTTCCGAATTCGGATTTTTTTTTAATTTTCCGAAAAAATTGGATCGAAAATCGAAATAGTTATTTTATTTCCGAAAAAATCGGAATTTTTTCCGAATAGGCATTTTTGGATCCGATCCGGCCGAAACACAGCCCTACCCCTAGCCCTTATTTACATATGTAAATAAGTGACTATGGGGTACGCAGCTCAGAGGCATTTCTTCCTGGTGTGCCAATATTCCTTTGACAAGTGTTAAGTACTGCAGTAGGTAACGTGTTGGGAAAGTACAATTATGGTTTCCTTTTAGGCTCCCAAGGCAATAATGGGCCTTGGGGAGCGTGTACATGGGTTTGGGTGTTTAAAGCCCAATTAATTCTCTTTCCTCCTCATTTCTCTCATTTTCTCGCCTGAGTTTCCTGTGCTCTCTCTCTCTTCAAGAGCTCCTTCTGCTGCTGAGGTTTCTGAGTTTTCATTATCCTTAATCCTCCTATTCCTCATCTTGAACTCCCCTAGGTACTATCTTCATCCCATCTTTCCATATTCTGCCTCATTTCTCTATTTCTTGCATTTTTCGATGATTGTTGGCATTTTCTAGTAGTCGTATGAGTTTTCTGACAACTTGAAGTAATTTTTCGGTAGCCCTAGTTCTTGACTATTCTTGATTGTTCTTGCTAAAAATCCCAGCTTGATCCTTAGTTAGGTTGAGTCAATTTGTTTACTTTTGATTTTGGTTCCCAAGTGTAAGGTCGTCCTCCTATGATCAGACCTCTTTATCAGCTCTTAGAAGAATTCCCTTCTCTTAGAGAGAAGACTTTAGAAAAGATTAGGCAAATAGAACGAGCCCAAGAGGAAGCTCGTAGGGTTGAGGCCTTCCCCCTTAGACCAATCTTTTCACCTCCTCTGAGGGTGATATACCCTGAGTCAGCTGAGTCAACTGAGAAAGCGGAGACCCTATTGGAACCTACTCCAATGTCTGAGTCTGAATCTGAGTCATCCACCTCAGACCCTATGTCCATGGATTTTTTTCAAGAGGCCATGGACTTCTCTGTTAGGCAGGATCAGGTCCCTCATCAAGCCGAGGTTTCGAGCCGTGTCTCATCCCACAATGAGTCTATCTCTTCACGAACCTCTTCAGACATTCAAGTTATTGGTCCTAGTGTTCCCTTTCCTCCACCCATTAACGTTGTCCCTCTGTCGGCTGCTACAGGGGCTGAGTTTGCTAAGAGGTTCCCCGACGGACCCCCAGCACCTACCCAGGTCGATCCTTCTAGGGATGAAGACTATGGTCATAAAAATGATGTTGACACCTCGAATTTAGTCGAGATAGAGAGCACTGTCAACGAATTCGACCTTCTAGCCTTTAGGCATCTTTATTCCATAGGCCCCTCTATGAAACTTAGGAGACCTCCGAGGAATGAGAGGGCCTTTGGTAGTCGAGATGGCGAAATCTGCCTTTATGAGCAGATGTTTAAGTTAGAATTTTATCTCCCCATTCATTCAATGCCTGGAGGGTGATGATTGGAGCTATCGTCTTATGGAGGGCAGTCCATCATTCAAACCTTCCTATCTAGGTCTTCATAGGGTGCCCTAGACATCATAGGATGCTACTTTCCATCCTCTTCTAGGAACCATCCGAGTTACTACCACTTCTTAGCTAGGAAGTCTAATAAGAAGATGTTGTTGGTTACTCAGACTTCAAACCATAACTGGAAACCACGATACTTCTTCGCCTCAAGGGCATGGGAATTTGATCCCTGTACCACCTCTTCGTCTTTAGAGTTGAGAACACCTCTGAGGTGGGAAAAGGTGTCAATAGCTGCCAAGGCCGACCCTGGGTTAAGCCTGGATAACCTTCAGAAGGTCAAAGACCTTCAAGATCAAGGGGAGCTTGGTCGGCTGGTCAAGTACAAGCATTTAATGACCCCCTACTACCTCTCTGAGACTGACCTTGGGGGGAGTCCCCTGACTGAGCTTCGTAAGTTACTTCAACAAGTTGTGCTTCTAATTTTACTATATCTCTGATCTTTTAACCCAAACCTTTCTTTTTGCAGAACACCCGAAAGGAATCTCAGTCAACATTTAGGAAATATCGGCCCCAAGTCTTATCAGGCTAGCGAACAAAGCAGGCCTAAATGCACCTCCTCCCCCAACTTCTTCTAAGGCCGATACTTCAAAGAAGAGGAAATCCACCTATGCTGCCCCTGAGGATCAGAGGAAGATCAAAGCCTCTAAGGGAGATTGTGCCATCCCTATTTCATCTGATGATGCGTTAGTTGCTTGTCTGGAGCAGTTGAAGATAGACGACGGCCTCATAGGCCAAAGTATGAAGGACATGGATTCCATCGGCTCTGTGATGACCGATGCTGACAAACGCTTCTGTCGTTCTTTGGATACTCCTTTACTGGCTGAGTTCTGCCTTCATATGTCAATCCAGGTAAGACTTTTTACTTTTATACTCCAAGTGTAACCTCGGCCTTGAATTTTATTAACTCCTGAACTTATGTATCTGATTCTGTTTTACAGGGTATTATCGTCATGCACCAGTTTGTTGACTGGACTCTGAGAATGCTTCCCCTTATTGAGAAGGGGAAAGAGTCCCAGAAGGTGCAGGCTTCTTTGAACGCTGAGGTGGAACGTCTAAAGGCTACTTTTGGAGGGTCTGAGACTAAGGATAAGCATATGGATAAGGATATTTCCCAACTCAAGAAGGACCACAACTCTGCTATGAAGGCCAAGGATGATGCCCTTCAACAAAAGGTTGATGCTGCAGTCAAATATGCAGTTGAAGACGCTTCATAGAAGATCTTGGCTGACTACAAGGTCTCTGACGATTTTACCAGCTTTGGCTTTGAATACCTCAAAAGAGGTGTTAAGGCCACTAGTAAATGGGCGACCGTGAAAGAGAAGGAGTTAGGGAGATTGGCAGCTTCAGACTTCATTAGTCTGGGCTTTGCTGACCCTCAGTTTGCTCAAACCTTACAAGAGGTGGAGGAGGAAGGAGGTTCTTCCCTTGAAGAGACTGCCCAGCCGGAAGCCACAGAGACTGACGATGTCAACCCCTAAGACGATGGGGATGAGGTTAGCAATGTCGGCCAAAATGATCAGGCTGAGGTTACCAACCCTATGGCCGCAGACCCTTAGGCCATAATTTGTGAAGGTTTGTATTTTTGTTAATCTGTAACTTCATAACTTCTGATAACATTATCTTGCACAATTTGACTTGTAATTTGAACTTCTTCATGCTATATCATCCTTTGAAGAGGGCTTTGCTTCTTTTGATGAATGTTCCTTGAATGGTTTCATATGTCATGCAATGGTGTTCGTATTAAGGTCTGAATCCTCAATATAATGGTGTCTTCATAACTAAACTATGATGTTACCCTGGTAACTTATCACCAAATTAATGGTTATAAGGTCTGAGGTCATCACAATATGACGTTTCACCTCAAACCTTGTCACCAAATTAAGAGGTTTTAAGGTCTGAGGTCATCAAATTAAGATGTTATCCCCATAAATTTCACTAAATTAATGATGTTTAAGGTCTGAGGTCATCCAAATATGATGTTTCACCTCAGACCTTGTCATCAAATTATGATGTTTAAAGATCTGAGGTCATCAAACTAATATGTTATCCCCATAAATTTCACCAAATTAAAGATGTTTAAGGGTCTGAGGTCATCAAATTAAGATATTTCACCTCAGACCTTGTCATCAAATTAATGATGTTTAAGGTCTGAGGTCATCCAAATATGATGTTTCACCTTAGACCTTGTCACCAAATTATGATGTTAAAAGGTCTGAGGTCATCAAATTAAGATGTTACCCTCATAAATTTCATCAAATTAATGATGTTTAAGGTTTGAGGTCATCCAAATATGATGTTTCACCTCAGACCTTGTCACCAAATTATGATGTTTAAAGGTCTAAGGTCATTAAACTAAGATGTTACCCTCATAAATTTCACCAAATTAATGATGTTTAAGGTCTAAGGTCATCCAAATATAATGTTTCACCTCACACCTTGTCACCAAATTATGATGTTTAAAGGTCCGAGGTCATCAAACTAAGATGTTACCCCCATAAATTTCACCAAATTAATGATGTTTAAGGTCTGAGGTCATCCAAATATGATGTTTCACCTCAGACCTTGTCACCAAATTATGATGTTTAAAGGTCTAAGGTCATCAAACTAAGATGTTAAGCTCAGACCTTGTCACCAAATTATAATGCTTAAAGGTCTGAGGTCATCAAACTAAGATGTTACCCCCATAAATTTCACCAAATTAATGATGTTTAAGGTCTGAGGTCATCCAAATATGATGTTTCACCTCAGACCTTGTCACCAAATTATAATGTTTAAAGGTCTGAGGTCATCAAACTAAGATGTTACCCCCATAAATTTCAAAAAATTAATGATGTTTAAGGTCTGAGGTCATCCAAATATGATGTTCCACCTCAAACCTTGTCACCAAATTATGATGTTTAAAGGTCTGAGGTCATCCAAATATGATGTTTCACCTCAGACCTTGTCACCAAATTATGATGTTTAAAGGTCTGAGGTCGTCAAACTAAGATGTTACACCCATAAAGTTTCACCAAATTAATGATATTTAAGGTGTGGGGTCATCTAAATATGATGTTTCACCTCGGACCTTGTCATCAAATTATGATGTTTAAAGGTCTGAGGTCATCAAATTAAGATGTTACCCTCATAAATTTCACCAAATTAATGATGTTTAAGGTCTGAGGTCATCCAAATATGATGTTTCACCTCAGACCTTGTCACCAAATTATGATGTTTAAAGGTCTAACGTCATCAAGCCAAGATGTTACCCCCATAAATTTCACCAAATTAATGATGTTTAAGGTCTGAGGTCATCCAAATATGATGTTTCACCTCGGACCTTGTCATAAAATTATTATGTTTAAAGGTCTGAGGTCATCAAACTATGATGTTACCCTCATAAATTTTGCCAAATTAATGATGTTTAAGGTCTGAGGTCATCCAAATATGATGTTTCACCTCAGACCTTGTCACTAAATTATTATGTTTAAAGGTTTGAGGTCATCAAACTAAGATGTTACCCCCATAAATTTCACCAAATTAATAATGTTTAAGGTCCGAGGTCATCCAAATATGATGTTTTACCTCAGACCTTATCACCAAATTATAATGTTTAAAGGTCTGAGGTTATCAAACTAAGATATTACCCTCATAAATTTCACCAAATTAATGATGTTTAAGGTTTGAGGTCATCCAAATATGATGTTTTACCTCAAACCTTGTCACCAAATTTTTATGTTTAAAGGTTTGAGGTCATCAAACTAAGATGTTACCCCCATAAATTTCACCAAATTAATGATGTTTAAGGTCTGAGGTCATCCAAATATGATGTTTCACCTCAAACCTTAAGGTCATCAAACTAAGATGTTAACCTCATAAATTTCACCAAATTAATGATGTTTAAGGTCTGGGGTCATCCAAATATGATGTTAACCTCATAAACTTCACCACTAAAGCATAATGAAATAAAGAATTGACACGGGAAGTGATCTTCTCATTAATATTCTCTTCATAATCCGATACATTTAGATTAAAACAATTGCAACATCATATGTAGTACTTCTTCAGATGATCGACATTCCATGGATTGGAGAAAGGTTCCCCTTCAAGGTTTTCTAACCTGTAGGTCCCGGGTACAACCCCATTAATTACCCTATAAAGGTCATACCAATTTGGGTGAAGCATGTTTGTCTTCTGCAACGTCTTCTTCAGCACAAGGTCTCCTACAGCTATAGGTATTGATTTCACCCTTTGATTGTAGAACTTTGTTGTTCTCTGCTGGTAGGCTTCCTGTCTGATCTCGGCGTCTTCCCTTCTTTCCTTAATCAAATCTAAGTCAAGTCTTCTCTACTCCCCATTCTTCTCGAGGTCATAGGTCTGAACTCTATGAGTGGGGAGTCCTACTTCTGTTGGTATGACAGCTTCTGAGCCATATGCTAACATAAATGGGGTTTCCCTCGTTGGTGTCCTAGCCATAGTTCTGTAGGCCCATAATACAGCATAAACCTCTTCAGTCCATCTCGCCTTAGCTTTTTCCAACCTCTTCTTAATCCCATAGAGGATTTTTCTGTTCATGACTTCGGTCTGACCGTTTGCCTGAGGTCGACCTGGAGAAGAGAAAAATTGCTTGATCCCAACTTTCTCGTAATACTTCTCTAAGGAAGAATTCTTGAACTGGGTTCCGTTGTGTGAGATGAGGGTGTTCGAAAGACCATGTCTTCATATGATGCTCTTCCAAATAAATTGGAAGGTCTTCTGCTCTATAATCGTGATTATTGGCTCAGCCTCTACCCACTTGGAGAAGTAGTCAATCGCTACTATCAGAAACCGATAATTGTTCGTAGCCCTTGGCAAGGGAACCACCAAGTCAATCCTCCATACTTTGAATGGCTAATGGGAACTTATTGACATCATAGGTTGATGAGGTTGATGGGGGATAGTGGAGAATCTTTGGCATTTGTCACACCTCTTTACGTAGGATATAACATCTTTAGCCAAGATTAGCCACCAGTATCTCTGCGTGATTATCCTCTTGGCCAAAGGTCTTCTTCCTATATGACTGGAGAAAGAATCCTCGGCTACCTCCTGTAGGATGCGGGGGACCTCTGTGGGATGGACACATCCGAGGAGAAGTAACAGAAATCCTTTCTTATATAGGACATCTCCTATTATTGAGAACTTTACAGCTCTGTACCTCAGTTTCCTCCTCTGTAGCTTTAATTTTGACAGATCTCCCTCTCTGATATATCTGATGAGGGAGTCCATCCGTAAGTCCCCTAGGTTCAAGTTGTGGCAAGAGCAAGAAACCTCTTCTTCCTCAATGGTCGGTTTGAGTAGGATCTCGACTGGTACTGTCCTTTTGATGCATGTCCTTGTTGCTGAAGCCAACCTTACTAGTGCATCTGCATGGCTGTTATTTTATCGAGGTACCCTCTTCATCTTCACTTCTTCGAAGCCTTATAGCATAATTCTTACCCTCTTCAGGTATCTGGCCATCCTTTCCTCCTTATCCTTATAAACTCTGAACATTTTGTTGACAACTAACCTCGAGTCACTGCGAAGTAGGAGTCGACCAACCCTAAGGGTCTTTGCCAAGGAGAGGCCTGCTATCATGGCCTGATATTCTGACTCGTTGTTTGATTCTTTGAAGTTGAACCTTAGTGCATATTCAATGTTGGTACCATCCGAAGCTTACAATATCAGCCCTGCACCACTTCCACTTTCGCAAGAAAACCCATCAATAAAGAGGTTCCAAACATCTCCATTCGAAGAGAAGTCCCCCTCTGACAGGGTTCCTTGCTTGAAGAGGTGCCTATCTTCCTCATTCTCAACGATTCTATTTATAGCTCTATTAGACACAACCTCTTCTAGGTTTTGAAAGACGTTACCATTTAATCCCTCTACAGTCTCTGGGTTATTCTCAACCTTAGCCTCTTCCCATGTGAACTCAGCAATAAAGTTTACGAGTGCATGCCCTTTAATGGCCACCCTGGGTTGATAAATAAGGTCGTACTCTCCCAACTCGATGGCCCAGGTCATCAATTTGCCTGACTTCTCAGGCTTATGGAGGACTTGCCTTAGTGGGGAGTCAGTGACGATGACCATAGAGTGCACTTGGAAATAGGGTTTCATCTTCTTAGAAGCATGTATCAAAGCGTAGGCCAATTTCTCCATCCGATAATAATTTTGTTCAAAACCTTGAAGGGCCTTACTATTGAAGTACACAGGCCTTTCCACCCCAATGTCTTCCCGTACTATAGTTGCACTTATAGCTGACTCTGAGACTGCTAGATAAATATACAACTTCTCTCCCATGATGGGTCGAGATAAGAGCACAGGGGATCCGAGGTAGGACCTGAGATGCTTAAAAGACTTATTAATCTCTTCATCCCACTCGAAGGTCTTTCTAAGCACCTTAAAAAATAGAAGACACTTGTCCGTGGCTCTGGAAATAAATCTGTTTAGTGCAGCTACTCTTCCAGTGAGCCTCTGAGCATCTTTGATACTTCTCGGTGTCCTCGTATCAAGCAAAGCCTTGATCTTCTCAGGGTTCGCCTCTATTCCCCTCTGATTGACAATAAATCCAAGAAATTTTCCAGTTCCTACTCCGAAGACATACTTGGCGGGATTGAGCTTCATCCTATATGGGTCCATGGTGTCAAAAGTTCTTAGTCAACATATCATCTACATACACCTCCATGGTCTTGCCAATTTGATCTTCAAACATCTTATTTACAAGACGTTGATACGTGGATCCTATATTTTTCAAGCCGAAGGGCATGCCCCTAAAGCAATAGGTCCCCTTATCTGTGATGAATGTTGTCTTCTTCGAGTTTTCAGCATCTATGAAGATCTAATTATAGCCTGAATACGCATCTATGAAGCTCATGAGTCTGTGCCCTGCCGTGGCATCTACCATCTGATTAATCTGAGGTAAGGGATAGTTGTCTTTTGGGCAATACTTGTTCAGGTCAGTGAAGCCTACACACATCCTCTATTTTCCATTGGCTTTAGGAACAATAACGGTGTTTGATAACCACTCTGGGTATATGACCTCCCTGATGAATTCTGCCTCTTCTAACTTTTTGACCATTTCTCTAATGACATCGTACTTTTCCCTAGAGTAAACTCTTCGTCTTTGTTTGATTAGCTTAGCATCTTCTGCAACATTAATTTTGTGGCACATAACCTCCGGATCGATGCTAGGCATGTCTGTATGGCTCCAAGCGAAGACACTCTGCCTCTTCTTCAAGAATCTTATCATCTCATCCTTGATCTCCAGTTTTAAGGCTTTGTTGATTTGGACGATTTTTTTCGGTTCTTCCTCATTGAGGACGATGGATTCTACCTCCTTTGCGGCCTCTCTTTTCTTCAATTTTATTTCAACTCTAGGATCAAGTGTATCAATGTTATACGTGGTGGTTGCCCTTTTATGGGCCTCTATCTCTTCCACCGAGTTGAAGTAGCATTCTCGTTCCGATGTCTGATCCCCATGAACTTCCCTACCCCATAGGGGGTCGGTAATTTTAACATTTGGTGGACCGTCGATGGCACAGCCTCAAACTCCTTAAGTGCTACTAGTCTTACGATGAGGTTGTATGCCGAGAAGACATTTTTATCCATGACGAAAAAATTAATCTTTCGGGTCAACCTCTTAGGCCACTCATCTCCCATTCGTACGTCCATTTCATACATTCCCAACGGATGGACCTTTTCACTGCTGAAGCCCGTCAACGGATTATGATAGGGTACCAGTCTTGCGCTACTAATGCCTAGGCTCTTAAAATAAGGCCAGAACATTACATCTGTTGATCTTCCTCCATCTATAAGGATTCTCTGTACCTCACATCCATGAACTCTTATTGTAATTACCAAAGGGTCATCATGCGGAGCTAAGATACCTTTGAAGTCGAGTCAGGAGAATCCAACTATAAGAGTATCCATGTCTACCTTCTTCCTTTTCTACTTAGCCTATAAAGACTCCAGATTCACAACCTCCACTTTGGTCACTGCCTTAGCCTATTCCAAATGAGCTTTACGGTCGGGTACTTCAGATCCACCCCCTGTTAGTCCCCCACATATGGTGTTGACACCAAAGGAGATCATTCCAACCCTCTTCACCGGGGCATTGTCGTCTTCTAGTGGGAGGTCGGGATCGTCTTCATCATCCCCATCTGAGTCATCGTCTCTTCCTGTTGGGGTATCATCTTGACATCTATCATTTCTCTTCTTTTTCGGGTCATCTCTTCCCCTCTTAGGAGCCTTACCATCGATATACATCCTCGGCTTTTCGGATGTTAACATCTTCTCAATTTTATCCCTCAAAACGAAGCACTTGTCTGTCACATTGCCGTGGTCTTGGTGGAACTCGCACCACAAGCTCTTGTTCCTCTTATGCAGAGGAGCCTTCAGCTTCTTCGGCCATCTCACCGATCGATCATTCTTGATCTCGTTGAGGATGTGTTTGCAGCTCACAGTTAGAGGAGTATAGTGTGCAAACTTGTCATCAGCAGACCTCTTTTTCCTATCTTTCTTTCTTTGGAATTTACCGCTGCCACTTCCGTTCTCATCCTCATACTTTTCATCCATGGCCTCTTCAGCGTTCATGACCTTCCCTGCAGTTACCAATAGCTCTACCATGGACTTGGGAGGGTCTTCTGCAATCTTCCACAACAACTTTCCTTTCTGGAGTCCTCCGATGAGGGTAATCATAGCTATATTCTCCTCATAATCTTCAACCTCTTATTTTTCTTTATTGAATCTGGCAATGTAGTCTCTTAGGCTTTCATTTTTGCCTTGCTTTACATACAACAGATGGGTGGTCTTCTTTTGAGGTCTTACCCCAAAACATAAATTGTTAATGAACCGTTCAGCTAAGCCCTTAAAGTTCTCAATTGTGTTCTTCAGAAGAGAGGTAAACCAGATGTGTGCAGCTCCTGTCAAAGTCCCGAAGAAGGCCCAACACTTCATCTCATCTGGAATTGAATAAATGTTCTCCGCAGAGTGGTACATCTCAATGTAATGCACCGAGTTAGTACTACCATCATATTTTGGAGACACCGTAGGTGGTTTGAACTCGGCAGGGGTTGGGAAGTTCACTATCCTAGCCACGAATGGAGAGCCCTCTGAGAAACCTCTTTGTAGTGGGTCTCGACTTTTGATAAGGTCTCCTATATTCTCTTCAAGACGTTGGATGGACTCATTCCATGGTCTTGCAACATCGGCCTGACCGAGGTTATCCCCAGCCACTTCTAAGGGATGGACTGAGGGTTCCCCAGTCGCAGCACAACGTCGGCTATTGACCTCGTCTTGATCCCTGTCTCAACCCTGGTGGGGTCAGCCATGATGAGGCCGATGTTTCCCATCTTCCCTTTATGACCCCACTGCATTTTTTGACCTGGATAACCTCTGCCTCAGGTCATTGACTGGGCAGAGACTTTCAAAGGCCGACCCTCTACTCAAGCGATCAAAAGTTGATCCTTTTCGTTGGTCACCACCATCTCTTCTTCCCCACAACCTCGGCTTTGCTGGATAGGACGTACAGTGTTGTTTGAAACCTAATACGGCTCCCAGCATCCCTCTCAAGCATCTTCTGCCTCCTTATCGTCATACCTATCCTCAGGGCAAGGGTGTCCTTGCCTCCCCAGGCGTAAACGCCTAGGGTTATCAACGTCCCTCCTCTGTTGAGGAGTAGGTTGGTCTTTTCGCGGTGCCTGGGGTGGTCCCCTGGCTTCAGGATAGGGCTGAGCTACTGCCGGAGTAATCATCTCTGGTGAGACCTCGGCTGGCCTCATCATGTATTGACTGAGCTGTGAAAATTTCTCCTTCGTCGCTTGCTGCGTTGCCCCCAAGGACTTCAAGGCTGCATCCACCTCAGCCATTTCGGACTGGGGTGGTGCCTGGCTGGAACTAGGTCCTCCAGCACTAGATGGTGGAGGTGGTGCTGGCAACTCTGGTGCCATATGTTAAAACTAAAGAGCTTGTGAACAAGATAGGCCTCATTTACATTGATATCATAAATAGGAGAAACAATGACAAGTTCAGGGATTTCTTGAATGTGGTAAACAATAAGGTTTGGCTAGGCTTGAGCAGGCTGGACCGAAATGGCGTGCCAGTTAAGGAGAGGTACTTTAGTAGTTATAATCTTGTCGGACGGGCCTGATAACACAACTTCTTGGAGAATTATGCAGAGGCTCACCCCAATTTTTATAGGTCGAATGACTCCTCGGTGTCGCTACCCTAATTGTTTTTAGTGTTTTCCATGGTCTCATTAGTTAGAGATTTCACCTCGTGCTTCTATTCCTATCCTCGGCTGTTTTCATCTTAGAAGAATATTTTCAGCCCTGGATTTAACTTCTTATCAGTTGGTTCATACCATTATTCGAGGAATCTGTAAAAGGGCGACGATATCTTCCTGCAAAGATATCTTCCTGTAAAGAGTATTCGATGCATTCAACAACCTCCAAGGCATCATCAAACATGTCTCCCCACTCAATAAGAAGTGAAGGAGTGAAGGGACGAGGAATCCCTGAAGTTTTAAGGCTGTGAGTAACTCAGGGATGATGTATATCTCTCCTTCCCGGAGAAACATATATGTCATGGTATGTATGACATCATCCAGATTGATTCCTTCTATGAGTACCATCCATTTGTCTGATTCCCGAGCCCACTTTCAGGTTTCCATAAATAGGACATTGAACCTATCATAGTCGATGGTCATCCCTATGGGAAGTTTTAGCCCAAAATTCCGGATTTGATCAAGTACTGCGGGTAATTCTATGCCTCCCCCCTCTGATTAGGTGCATATGGCATTATAGGCTCGTGTGAGTAATGATCGAGCTTGATTAACAAAGCTTGTGGTATGTGAGAGAAAGGATGGGTAGACTTTGAGGGGCTTAAGTGAGATTGTGGAGGTGGCGGCTATTTTGGCTAGAGGGGTCAAATTCAGGGTTATTTTCCGAGAATATGGCATTTTCTTTGGTTCCATGCATCGAAAGAGGGTTATGAGCGGTGTTAGGTTTGGGATCAGTTGGCGGGGCGATAATACCCCTGATTTAAAAGGTCTTATATTATGTTTTTGAGGTGAAAAAATTGGTCAATAGTGTGACATACAATTTGGTGAAAGTAGCTGTAGGTGTCAAGTTAAGGGGATTTGGAATGGATGGGGTTCCAATGGTTTGATGAGGTTTTGGGTTATTAGAGCTTGATACACCTTCGACAGGGATCTTAGTATATTCTTTTTAAATAGGATGGGGGTGACTTTCAGGGGATCAAAAAGTGGAATGTTGAGATAAGTTATTGATGGTTGAGATCGAGGCATTGGTGGGCTTGTCATACTTTCACGGTGAGAACTATCTGGTCATTTTTTTTCATATCACACTCTACTTTGGAAACTCCTTCAATTTTTGCACCAGCCTCTTGGAGGGATCTGAAGTGCGGGTAGTACTATCCTCCCATCGATCATCGGATATGGGTCAAGAAGTTCTTTTTTAGTATAATCACTTTTTCTTCCTCTGAGGGTCTGTTGGTCATAGTGGAGGCTTTCTCTCTCCAAGTCCTGATGAAGCTACTGACCGATTCTCTAAGGTTTTGCTTGAGCAACTCTAGGTCTCTGTGTGTGACCTCTAGTTCTTTATTGTATTTTTATTGGGATATGAATTCCCTGGATACATCCTCCTAACTAGGGATTCAGGATTCTTCGAGAGACAAAAACCATCGAAGATAACTCTATTTTAACTTTTGTTAAAATATTTAGGCCATTATTCCTTTCGAAGCTCCGAGAAAGGTCATAGCTCGGTAGTAGCTGCGTAGATGCACAATTGGGGCCCGCTGCCCTCGAACTTCTCGATGTTCGACAACTTGGACTTTTCTAGTTATTAGACCTTAGGATAGGGAGACATGTGGGTATAATCCACATAATTTTTTGATATCTTAACTTGGTCAAACTTTTTTGACAACCATTTAAGGTCTTACTTGAAGTTTTCCAGCTCTTCTTCTTTAAGGTCCACAAGTACTGGCAGATTAGCTCTCGGCTGGTCAAGGTTCGGAATCAGTAGCTAAGATAGAGGCGACCCATTATAAGGCTAGGCACTTGGGGCATGTTATTATTCCTCTAGGTCCCAAATAGGGTAGGGTGCAGGCAGGCCCATAGCATGAGGGAAGAGGATTTTGGGTTCATGAGCTGCACGAGTTTGGGCTTGATGACATCTCATCTCTTGGACATCAGCTCGAAGGTTGTCAATCTTGGAACTGAGTCGGCCTAGGATGGCCATAAAATCTAGTTAAACATTCGGTGTTTGGTTTGTGTCCTCTATGAACAATATGCAAAGGTCGGCCTAAATTCGGTCGAAGCTATAAAGGAAGCAATGGAGCTTCGAGGTGGTTTGATGGAAGATCGAAGCCAATAGCGAGTCAGGCCAAATTTGAGTATGCAATCGACCTGAGAGGAAAATATGATTTTGGTTTATTTTTAAAGGAAAAGGAGATTATTTTTGGTATTTGAAGAAGGGGGATATGTTTATGATTTTTTTGTGTTGTGGGGGGGGGGGGGGGGGATAGGGAGAATGGAAAAAATATCAGCATGTTTATTATTATTAGGTTCCACTTGTATCACGTTTTCCTAAATGCAAGGAAAATTCTGGACATGACCCAAGCCTCAGGAAAAGTTAGGGGTATAAGATATAAGACACGGTTTGACTTGTTTCCAAGCAAACTGATAGGGTCATTTTTTAAAAATGGGCGAAATAGTGAGAAAATTCGGGCGGTTTGACAACTCAGAATTTCGATAGAATTTTCCATAGTAAGTGGAAAATTAATTATCAGTGTCCTAAGGTTGGCGCCTATATAGGTTTATGCATTTGGTGGGTAAGTGGAAGGGTTCCCTCCTTTACGACTACTTCCATGATATACCTCTTCCCTATAAGGGAAATCATTCATCGGTATGTGTAGACACGCCATTTGATATACCTGAGTGTACGTTAATTTCCTCACGATATACCTTGTGGGGACGGTACGTGTGAGAATAAATTCAATATACTCGATGTACATCAACAAGTTCCCTGCTATATAGCTCCTGTCATGAGTTCTTTCAAGAAGTATCATGTGTGGGGAACCGTTCGATATACGTTGAAGGTACGAGATCAATGGAAGGTGAGAATCATATCGCTTAGATTTACCGGTCCCCGTAGGATCGACACCCATCATGAAATGACCCCCTAGTACGGGATAAAATTTTTATCACTATTGCCATGCTTTGGTGATGTAATGTGCAAAAATGCATGATTCTTGACTAGTATCTTATGGAAATTTTTTATTTTTATATGCCAAGTAAAGGGGAGAAATATTACTACGAGGGAGAATACACAAATAACATGAAATGAAAAGTAAATCTAGCATGGATCATAAGGACTATACTAAGCATAGTGATAGAGTGTGAAGCATGTGGATATACAAGTGAGTGAGATATGTGTGCAAAGTGAAAGTGTGACATGGGAACAGTGTAAGTTAACATGTGAATATACACAAGTGACGGTGTGTGCTGGTGAGACTAAGTATGGATCATCTACAAGTAGTGTGTGAGATGTGTAAGTGAACATGGAGATATATATAAGTGGGAAAGAGTAAGGGCGTGCGCTAGTGGAACTAAGCATGGATAACCTATAAGTGGTTTGTGGAACATGTAAGTAAAGGTGAGACTATATACAAGTGCGAGTGTGCGAAGTGACCATAAAGAATATATACAACCGGGTGTAAGGTAAAGCACGGTGATTATGTACAAGTAGGTAAAGAGATATATACATGGGAAGAGAGTGATCAAGTGCGAAAGGTAACGCGTGTAAAGATGCTAGTCATTGTTTTGGTTTCGCCTACTCAATACAAACAAACCTAACCTACGACTACACTTGCGGGGCAAGCACGGCGGTAAGTCGGGTATCGAAAATCCACAAGGACGAGTTGCTAGAATTTAAGTGATTTAATATTCTGAAATAAAAGTGAAAAAGGTGAATTAGAAACTAAAAAGTAAAAGATGCATAAAGGGAAATGATTAATCTAGGCAAGGTATTGAAACTAGATTATGAAAGCGAGTAAAACTATAGGTTGCGTCGTATATCCCTCATCCGGGCTAATTTGTGTAAAGTTGTTACGTGGGTCGACGAGTTATTTAGAATGCGTCTCATTTCGACAGTTAATTAAACCAAGGGTTGTCACGCCCCTAAATCCGCATAAAATCCTAATATGATTTTGGCGTCAACAAATATCTTGAAAATTGAGCACGAACGGTCGTAAACACGGGACATACATGATATGCCCCATCAAATCTCCTAGGCGCAATAACTAGGACAACGCACCCGAAATAAACTCATAAACACTATCACCAAGCAAAGCAACGCGTTAACCCGAGTGAGTTCCATTCAAACACAACCTAATTTAAATTATCTAGAAAGCATGATAAAAACGCGATAAATAAAGCGGTAAAGAAACGCGATAAAACTACACTAGAAAGCACGAGAAGAAAGAACGTAAACCTAATTAGAAAGCATGTAAATGACACACAAAGCAATAAATGAAGAAATACAAATGTATGAATGGTAGGGAAGATGAATAGTGTAACTTACAACCCAATTGGGTGTCAAACCAAGAAGAATCAAAGCCAAACTCTTTAAATCCCACAAACCCTAAGCTAAAAACTAACCTAAAACTATCTAAAATCGTCCACCCTGATATTTACAACAAAAAAAGGTATTTATACTAAGTTGGAATTAATTTAGAAAAGAAAAGAGAAAAGAAAAGAAAAGGAAAAAATATTTGCAGAAATAGGGGATCGATCGATCGACCCCTTTTGTCGATCGATCGATCAAGGCCAAAATTTCAACTGCCGATGAGGATCGATCGATCGACCAAAATCGTCGATCGATAGATCAAGCAGGGAAGATTCAAGCAGCACATTGCATTCCTCTTCTTCCTTTTTTCCTCCTCTTTTGATTTATTATTTTTCCCTCCGCTAAAATCACCATAACTTCTTCATACGGACTCAGAATCGCGCACCATTCACGGCCATGCGAAGCTAACAAGGAGGGCTATAATTTTTGTGAGATATCGGGGCAGGTGCTCAAGCTATGGAAAGACTAAAATTCCCTTAAACGTACGATTGCGTACGAAACTTCACCAGAATGCGTCCTAACTTCATACTTAGCATCCAATTACCTATAAAAGCTCAATTAATCCCTGTAAAACATGTTAACCTAGAAATCCGAGGTGTTCTGGTTAAGGAGCATAAATATAGGGAATAAGATACCCAAGGGGGATAAAATGCACAAGTTCGGAGGATAAAATATGCAATATTTGCGTATCGTCAAAGATCATGGTAAAGATAAACATGAGATAAAATATACAAGAAATATGCATAAGAATAAAGGGAGCATACAAATGGGAGCATATGTACACATGCAGAAAAGAAGGAGAGTAAAGAAGTAACATCCATGTAGAAATAGAGTCTAGTCCTCTTAATATTTCACCAGCGGAGTCCCTACTGTGGCCATCCTGGTCGGATTCCTCCAGTGCGGGTTCGACCCCGAAGTCGAGACGAGGGAGAGAAGGAGAAAAAGGATACTCCTTCTCTCCCTTTCTCGTCATGCATGTGTGGGCGATTCGAGGATATAAAGTATTCGCCATTCGTGTAAGCATCTTCATGGTTTATCTCAGATATAAATTGGTCGTCGTCAAATGGGATAACACAAAGAGATGGATTCGCCAGCCTATTTTTCTCAAAATAAGTAAAAGAATGTTGCCGCCTCGAGGGAATGGTATCAAGGTCATACTAATGCATACGAAACCAAGTGATTCGAAGGTCTGGATACTAAGTTACAAAATGGGAAGGTGTTAGGTACCCATTCATCCCTTTCGATCTCTAATGGACTATGTTAATCTTATCCATTTTTCTTCGTGTTGTGTGTGTACATGTGTATAACATAAGTAACGGCAGAATGAAATTATTCGAATCGCGTCATGGAATGGACAGAGTGAACTTATCAATAGGAATGTACCCGAAAATAGTCATAAACATATGATATAGATGTTCATCGAATCACGAATCGCTGTAGAAAAGCAAATGTGCATGTCTAACGGGAACGAGTATGTAAGAGTCCAAGACTCACAAAAAAAGATATAATATAATATAAAAGACATGGCATGAAAAGGGAGAACTTGAATCTTGGGATTGTCCTAAGATGCCTACGTAGCTTAAGGGATATCAAAGTACACGTAGTTAAAAAATAACATAGGGGTGGGGTCCAACCCATAAATCCAAATGTAGGACTCATCTTTGAGTGTTTTGGGGGAAATGTGTTCAACTGTGAGAATATTGAAATCATACTTTTAGAATTTATGAACAAATCCTCTTTTTGTCTGTTTTGGGTTTTTATAAAAATAAGTTGTGTGCAATACTAATATAAAAAGGTTAATATTATTTGATATGAGATAATGAAATAAAACTAAAAGTGAGAAATGGACATCCTTGTATATATTTGTTCTTGAATTTAGAATGTATATACGCTAGTTTTGTAGTGGTACAAAAGTAAAAAGATAGGCTGAGATGGATGACTAAGTTTGATAAGAAAGTGAAGTTAAAGAATGTTAGAAAATAGACTTTTTTCGTAAAGAGAGGGCTCTGATTTCGAGAGAATCTTTACTGACTATTAAAAGGGACCTCCTTTAGGGGTGAGGTCATGATCCCTTTATATAGTACCATTTAGGGTTAGGGGTGATGATGGGCAAGTAAAGTACACCTTGTTGATAGGCAGGGGGTCTGGGGTGTCTATAGGCAGTCTGGAACAGATTTTTTTGGAAAAATGGGCATAAAATGCAAATTGTAAGTCTGAATCGTATACGGTTGGGACCGTTGGAAAGGTAATTAAGAGGCTTTCAAGAATACATTGAACCATTACCTAGTCAGGGAGTTGACCAAAGTCAAACGGGGCTCAAAAATATTTGGTGATCTCTAGACAGGGGTTTTCAGAGTAAAATGAATCGTTCGTGAAAACCGTGAGGCCAATTTTCACACGGAGCAAACTGTTGGAAAGGGAATTCAAAATTTTTTTAGATTTAATTGATTTTTTCTTGGTTTGGAGAGTTGACCAAGGTCAAACGTTGCCCGAAACCTCCTAGTGGCCCTTTGAAGTATAACAGATTGTTCGTGCGAACTATGAGGTCGATTTATGCACGGCATAGACCGTTGGAAAGGGGATTCAGATCCCTTTGAGGTTTAATTAGCTTCAGTTAGGTTAAAGACTTGACTGGATTCAAACGGGGCTCGAGAGCACTCGGTAACCTCTATATTAGTACTCAGAGTAAAATGGATCGTTAGTGAGGATCGTGAGGTTGATTTTCACACGAGACGGACCAATAGGAAGGGGATTCAAAGTAATTCAAGGTTTCATTGATCTTTTCTCAGGTCGAAGAGTTGACCGGAGTCAAATAGGGCCCGAGAGTGCTCGGTGGACTCCAAATCAGTACTAGGAGTAAAACGATTCATTCGTTCGGACCATGAGGACGATTCGCATACAGAACGAACCTTTGGAAAGGGGATTCATTGAACTTTGCTCAGGTTAAATAGTTGATCGGAGTCAAATGGGGCCCAGGAGTACCCGATGGCCTCTATACCAGTACTCAAACTGTGACCTAGGATTTATGGTGAGTGGATGAATATGAGGGACCGAAAGAGATGCTTAGGGGGGGTCTTAGGATGAGATGTCTACAACACCAATCCTGTAAAAAAATCATTAAGACACACATCCAAGATTGTACCATAGGAGAAAAGATGGATTATATATTAAAATTGGAGCACACCATAAAGACAACATAATATATTGAGTGCCTCGAGGAAAACATCAAATAATTGGAGGATGCAATTAAAAAATTACTATTAAGGATTAGAGAACTTCAAGCTGAAATGGGCGTGGAGAAGAAAAATTCAAAAAATTCGGAGGTATATCTATTGAGACACACAACCAAGATTGCAAAGTTTGAAAAGAGGTCAAATACTGAGATATTACAACACAAAGAGCTTTAGTCAAAGATATTGATCTCATTTTATATTTTTTATAACTTATGATGATTGCGTAGCTAATGTGTGAAAGAAATAACAAACTCAAAATGATCATTTACCTGCTTGCGTAGCTGATATGTACAATTTTACATAATGGTGAAAATGTTTCCTAATAGACCACATGCGCTTCTCGTCCAACACTTATTAGTTCCAATAGTATCAAGTACTAAAACTTCTTTTTAGGATGTAAACCTCATACTAACCTTACAATTACTATAAATGAAGGGATATAATCACGTTTCCTTCCAATGTATGATATATTGTTCTTCAACATTATGCCTATGTAGAATGGCATTGACATAACAATCATTAATGTTACTCCGTAGGACTAAATTTTGGTTATGGGATTTTATTGAACCGAATTGTAATTATTTTTTGCAAAACTCAACTCAACTCAACAAAGCCTTTTCCCAATTATTTGGGGTCGGCTACATGAATCCTATTTTTTCATTCCATTCTGTCCAGTGCAATATCTTCGGTTAAACCACATGATATCATGTCTTTTTTTATAATATCCCACCAAGTTAATTTAGTCCTACCTCTACCCCTTGGGTTACCATCAATACTAACTAAATCACTCTTCCTTACAGGAGCATCCATTGGTCTACGCTTGACGTGTCCAAACCATCTAAGTCAATTTTCTCTCAATTTATCTTCTATATGAGCTACTTTTACCGTTTCACGAATTTGTTCATTTTTAATTTTATCCTTTCAAGTTTTACCACAAATCCATCTTAGCATTCGCATCTCCGCCACACTCATTTTTTGCACATTTTGTTTCTTGGTTGCCCAACACTCTGTCTCATATAACATGGCGGGTCTAATGGCCGTCCTATAAAATTTTCCTTTTAACTTCAAAGGTATACGCCTATCACACAGAACGCCGATCTTTTAACTTCAAAGGTATACGCCTATCACACAATTCTTCACTTAACCCAGCCTGCTCTAATCCTATGCGTAACATCATCACTAATATCTCCATCTTTTTGTATAATCGATCCTAAATAACGAAAATGATCATTTCTAGGTATTTCTTGACCCTCCAATTTCACCACATCTCCATTTGTCCTCCTATTACTACTAAAATTACACTCCACATATTCTGTTTTAGTTCTGCTTATTTTAAATCCTCTTGTTTCTAAAGTTTCTCTCCACAATTCCAACCTAGCATTTATCCCCATCTTAGTCTCATCGACTAAAACAATATCATCTGCAAATAGCATACACCATGGCACCTCATCTTGTATTTGTCCAGTCAAGTCATCCATAACAAGAGCAAAGAGATAAGGACTTAATGTTGAACCTTGGTGTAGCCCTACCGTAATTGAAAATTCACTACTTTCTCCAGCTGATGTTCTTACTGTAGTCATCTCACTATCATACATATCCTTGATCACGTCAATATATCTGTGAGTCAGTCCTCTTTTATGTAGAACCCACCATGAGAGAGCAGCTACAGCGAAAATATTGCGACTTCTCAAATAAAAAACCAATTTTAATTAATCCCAAATTGTAGTTAAACCCTAAGACATGCATGTAGATGATTTATCAAATAAAATATAGCATGCAGGATAAAAACAAACAATTTCAGGAAAAATCCCCCAAAGGGGCAAAACCTTTTATTTTCATTATAATATTGTAACATACAATTTCGGATTACAATGAAAATACAGTGACTAAGAATTACCCTCAGGTATCAGATTCTGTAGTCGGCGGCTGGAAATATCCCTTTCCAGGAGGGCGGCAATGAAGAAGAAAGACGGCTTCTCCACAAGTTTGTCGGATGGAATTTTCCCTTTCCAAGAGGGCAGCAATGAAGAAGAGAACGGCTTCTCCACAAGGGTTGAACAATAGCAAAGCTTGTGTTCTAGGGTTCCAAAAGATTCACAAAAGTAATTGGAATTTTTGGTGTGAATCAAAAAGATGTTTGGCACATCAAAAAACGAAGTCTTGTTGTGTTTTATCTCTTAAAAATGTTTTCTCAAAGACTTGAAAAAATACACCATCGGAATAGTAATATATATAGGAAATATAAGATGGTGGGTAAAAAACACACGGAACTGCTCGAGTATATCCCAGGAGGACCGGTCCGGCTTGGGGGGGGATCGGTCTGGATGACCGGATCGATTCTTTTATTCCAGGCTTCATCGGTTCGCTTGCGGTCCGGGGTATACTGGATCTGCAGCAAGCGGATCGGTGCGGGTAGAGGGCGGATCGGTTCGGTGGCGGATCGGTCCGGTTGACGGGCGGACCAGTCCGGCTTTCCCAGAAAAAATAAAAAACTTTTAAAAGCCTGATTTTGATTGGAAAAACTTACTTCTTATTTTTATAAAAAACATTTTATAAAAATTTCCCAATACTAAATATGAACTTTAAGGAACGTAAAAACAAAATTTTATCAAGTTCATTCACGCAGAGGCTATGATGTTGAAGAGGCTTTGATATTCGGATCCGTTGATGTAGATGCGATCTTGAATTTCTTCAACGGTGTAACGACGTACGAAATACAAATTGATAATGGACAAAAATGTCCTTAGACACCATATTATATCTCTGGGTATCCTATCATACGCCTTCTCCAAATCTATAAAAATCATATGAAGATCCTTATTTTTCTCTCTATACCTCTCCATTAATCTCCTCAATAAATAGATTGCTTCCATTGTTGACTTCCCATGAATAAACTCAAATTGATTCTCAGATACTGTTGTCTTCAATCTCAATCTATATTCAATCACTATCTCCCAAAGTTTCATTGTATGACTCATTAACTTAATACCACGATAATTTGAACAACTTTGTATGTCCCCTTTATTTTTATAAAATAGGTACTAAACTACTTTTTCTCCATTCATCGGGCATCCTATTAGTCATTAAAATTATATTAAATAATTTTGTAAGCCATGATACTCCATCCTCCCCTAAACACTTCCAAACCTCAATAGGGATACCATCTGGTCCTAAAGCCTTCCCTGTTTTCATCTTTTTTAGAGCAATCCTGACCTCTGTTGTCCTAATTCTATGAAAAAATATATCTTCTCGAGTCTCCCTAAGTTCCTCTATATCTAATCTACTCCCATTATCTCCATTTAATAACCTCTCAAAGTAGTTTTTCCATCTTTTCATAATTTCATCATCTTTGACTAGGACTCTCGAATCATCACTTTTGATGCACTTAACGTTATTAAAATCTTTTGTTTTCCTATCCCTAAGTTTAGCAAGCTTATAAATACTTTTTCCCCTTCTAGTGTTCCTAATTTTGTATAAAGATCATCATACTCTTTTAACTTAGCATCTCTTACCACTTTCTTAACTTCCTTTTTAGCCCATTTATATTTCTCAAAATTCTCTTCATTTCTATTTGTTGGCCATGTTTTAAAGCACTCCCTTTTAATTTTTACTATATTCTCTACTTCTTCATTCCACCACCAAGTTTCTTTAGACTGTGGCCCTTTGCCTTTTGATTCTCCAAGAATTTTTTTTGATATTCTCCTAATGCCTGTGGCCATCTTATTCCACATTATGTTAGTTTCTTCTTCACAATTACATGTTGCTTCATTTAATACTTTATCTTTAAATAGTTCTAATTTCTCTCCTTTTAAATTCCACCGCCTATTTCATGGGTTAATCTTAACTTTTCGCACTCGTGATTGATTTTTAATATTTATATCCAACACGATTATCCTATGTTGTGAGGTTAAGCTCTCTCCCGGGATAACCTTACAATCTTTACACGTTAATCGGTCTCCTTTCCTAGTAATGAAAAAATCTATTTGGCTCTTATGTGTTCCACTTTTATAAGTTATTAAGTGTTCAAGCCTCTTTTTAAAACATGTATTTACTAGTACAAAATCATAAGCCATCGCAAAATCTAAGATAAACTCTCCCCCGTCGTTCCTATCTCGAAAACCATGTCCTTCATGCACTATCTCATATCCTACACGATCTTCTCCTACATGGCCATTAAAATCTCCACCTATATAGATTTTCTCACATAGGGGTATTTCTTGAATTAGTTCATCCATTTGTTCCCAAAATTTTACTTTAGTGTGCTCATATAATCCTACTTGAGGTGCATAAGCACTAACAATATTAATTATGTTTTCACGTAATACCAATTTTACAAGTATAAGTCTATCACATTTCCTAATAACGGTTACGATATCGTCCTTAAAGTTTTTATCTACTATTATTCCAACTCCGTTCTTATTTCTATGTTTTCCTGTATAATATAATTTAAATCCTGTATTTTCTATTTCTCTAGATTTCTCACCGACCCATTTAGTTTCTTGTAAACAAGCTATGTTAACTTTCTTCTTATCATGGTATCTACTAACTCCATCCCTTTTCCTGTCATAGTCCCTATGTTCCAAGTCGCTAACCTAAGTCTAGTATCCTGGACTAGCTTCTTTACCCCCACACGTCCAGCTTGTTGCAGGAACCCTTGCGTATTTATCGTCGCATCCGGGCGCCGATGCGACGCCCCTTGCATATTTTTCGAGACACCCGGTGGTAGGCGCAACGCCCCTTGCCTATTTTTTGAGACACCCAGTGGCAGGCGCAACGCATCGCTTAAGGGGAATGGCCTAGCATTAGCTCGTATATTCATAGGATTCATGTTCATAGGGATCTGACAAAGTTTTACGCTGGCTGTCAGCTACCTAACGCAACCCTCCTCCTTTTTCCGGGCTTGGGACCGGCAGTGTCAAAAATGATAATTAAAATACAGTTTCATGTATTCGTTCATGAACAGTTGTTGAACAATGATATTTTTGTCCCAATCTATTACCCATTTGCCCTATGTATTAGTTGACCAATATAATATAGGACCAACACTTATACCAAACATACTTGGGATTAAATGCTAACAAAACCTAGGATAGAGCCATATCTACCTAAAAATAACCACAATCACACTACTAACAACCTGCTTGTATATTAGTTGGGGATAATGTCTTACAATCTTCTGTTTTCATAGGTTAGTGCAGTGGCAAATGAATGCAACTAATTACGACTGAGAATTGATAAGCTAGTGGTATCAAACGCAACTCTCAGTTATGATACCGAAGCTGATCGAGAAGATATCATGATACCAAACTCACAACTAAGGGAATTCAATCTCAGATTGAGGGACACAACGAGGCATTATTCCCCACTAATAATTATTTCTGAATTAGTTTTACATTTTCTAGGAAATTGATTGCACTTTCGAAGAAAATTCTTGCAATTGAATATATATTGAGAAAGTGCAAACGTTCCCAAACAAAAAGCTAAAAATAGAGGGAAGATAAAGAGAGATCCCAAAACCACATAAACATAATAAACACATATTTGATACAAGAAAAATGTGAAATCAACCCATAAATAAACACATATTTCTTGTCATATTAATTTTTATATATGAGTCCTAACATCAAACTGTATTCAAACATCAATTTATGTTGCTTGAAATGTTTCTTAAAAGTTATGATTGTTGTTCCATAATATGTAGAGTGTCCGATAAATAAGTTATTTGTGCATATTGAAAATATTATGAACAAGGTTATTCTACACCATATATGGCACGTGGACATCACTATTACTTCTAAGATGGGATAACATCTATTTTCAAGATTTTTTAAATTAAAAATACACTTAGCATACTTATTTACAGAAATTCATTAGTTGCAATATTTTTCATATAAGCTATGGAACTTCGTATTTTCACTATCGAGACAACTAAATTATAACTTTACATATAAAATATTATGAAGTTTGGCTTATTACCAAATATTTCTAATAAGGACAACAATGTTTTGTTTCTACATGGTTTTTTTATCTTCAACAGTGAAGTTATGTATATTCATTGACAGTGACATCGTATCTCATTTTCTTATCTCAAAGACCGATAAATCCCCCATAACATCTTTAATTCTGAGCCCAATATTAAAAATTGTAGTTCCTTTATTTTGGGCCTTGAAATATCCTAACTTACAAGATCGCAATGAATGACTTTTATTGAACTAACAACAATTACATGGAAAAATAAAGAAAATATGGCATAAACATAAATAATACTAAATAACATTAACAAAAACATATGACTAACCATCATCCCAGACTTTATTTGAATGTAAATACGATAATCAAATTCTTCATATAAATAACATGCTTCATTACATATTAACCTACGCCTTGCATTTCCCCGATAAAACCAATCCATGTTTCCTCGTCATTAATGACAAATTTAAATTTGTGGGAATGATCCAATCAAACCCACAAGCGTTAATTGCTTGATGATAAAAATCATATTATAATTTCAATTTGATCCAATGGAATTCATGCCCATGTCACTAGCGGGGTGCAGATGGGCGTGGTCTCGATCACCGAATAAAAGCAATCTTAATTGCATTGACATAGAAGTCGTTCATGGCGCTTCTCAATTTGACCTCCCATCAGGTGGGAAAGTAGTTTTTTTTTAACACAATAACACTACACATGCCCAACAGAACGGATTTTTCAGCTAAATCCAAGAGTTTAAAGACCTCTTTTATTAACCATTTCCTGACATATTTTAATCGATACATTTAGTTTTAGAAAATATTATAAATCCTTGCATGGTGTTGTCAATTATCATAAATATTTACTATACAATGCAACCCAATTAGTCAATTGGCAACTTTAATGCAATGTCAAGTTTGGAGCTTTGCTTCGAGTGACACAGCCACACAATGGCTAGAAAAAATCATCGAAACAATAAAAATATGGATTTGTCTTATCTCTAACGTTGTAGAACCATTGGGTTGCAAATGCTCTAGGAAAGTTGATGGGTAATTAATGGTCAAAATGATTATGAATAATCAACTTTAAGTAAAAAAGTCTAACAAAATGCCCTCTTTTAAGTCGAGGAAAAGTAACTTATGAATAGTTGTAATAGGACATTTAAAACATAACACTTTATTTATTGTTGAAAATGTGCTTGATAAGTTATTAGGTATGTAAGCATGCGAATTGAGAATGATATAACTGATCATTGTTAATTTGATGATACCATGTTAAAAGAAGAACATCACACTTTCAAAAGGTCCCCTTATTCAGATTCGCAAGTTGAACATTGTAGATAGGTTAGAAGTCAATATATAACCCACAGTAGCAACATGTATCACCAGTGTAACCAATGTTGTAATGAACATGTACTAGCGAGTGGGCTTGGTATTGTCGTCACTATAAATTGTTTGATTTGATAATCCAATACATCATAATGATAGTCACACCATAAATAATGAAATGACTAATCATTTATCATGGAATATTTATTAGCTATTAACTAATATGCCACAATAAAAATTGAAAACAAAATTGTGATAATTCTGAGAGCATCATTGTGGATGCATAAAGCTAAATAAATTTGTAGCTTTACAGAACCCTTGATCTGCAATGATGGACAGTTTACAGCAAATTCTCTAAATAGTTTCGTAGTCGTTCTCTAAAATTACTAATTGGATGCAAATTTTGCAAATACTTCCTACGAATTTCAGAAATTCGTAGGAATTTCAACGGAAAAAAAAAAGTTCGTAGAAAGTGTTAATACCTAATTTTTATTATATATTTGGGTTCCTATGAAATTATGTTATTATTAATAATTCTTACAAACTTTTGTTGTTCGTAAGAAATATTATTTGTATTTCCTACGAACAATAGTTGTTCGTAGGAACTATATTTACACAATATGTTTCACCACCATTGTGAGAACATACACTTCCTAATAGGTAACACCTTTTTAATTGGTAAAGATGCATTTCATCCGTTTCCCCCATTACTGATGCTCTAATATCGCAAACATGGATGATGCCTTTGGACATGTGATTTGGAGATGAGCCATTCGAAATAGTAAATCTGATGTGATAATGTTATCGACAACCCTACAAGTGATTAATAAGCATGCAAAAGACATTGATAGTTCCACAAGTAAGATATTTTAAATTATCAAGATTAATTTTTGTCATGTTATTTGATTAAACCATATCATACGTTATTTTTTCTTCAAAATTATAGGGTTGTTGCTCTTTTTGAAGTATAATTAGATAAGTTAAGTATGAGGCACGCAAGTAATGCTTCATGACCCCTATGTATAGTTATAATATATGGTGAG
The DNA here is from genome assembly GCA_949130495.1 of Sambucus nigra. Lineage (NCBI taxonomy): Eukaryota > Viridiplantae > Streptophyta > Magnoliopsida > Dipsacales > Adoxaceae > Sambucus > Sambucus nigra. The sequence continues at coordinate 618,296,674 of OX422209.1, forward strand.
TAGTAAGTTGTTGTTAGAATTAATTACCGATTAAAGAATTAGTGTTGGTGTAGGGCTTTTTATATCAAGAGCAACTATGATCATCTGATTAAGGGTGAAAAGTAATGCGTGTTAAAACGTCGATCGTTGTTTTCTGTTCACTACCTCAATACAAAAACCTAAACTATTGACTACACTCTTTTAAGGGAGTATAACGGTTAGTCCGGGTATCGAAAATCCACAGAGACGAGTTGCTAGAATAAAATTGATTTAATACTTCTAAAATAAAAGTGTAAAAGGAATTTTTCTAACAAAAAAGAAAGAAAAGATAATCTAGGTATGAGTGTATTTAAACTAAATCAACAAAATGAATAAAAGGTATAGGTTGCGTCGAATATCCCTCACCCCGAATTAATTAGTATAAAATGGTTACATGGGTCGACGAGTTATTAAGATTGAGTCTCATTTTGACTGTTAATTAAACCCAGAGTTGTCACACCCCTAAATTTTCATAAAAGTCTAATAAGATTTTGGCGTCAACAAATACCCCGAAAATTACGCACGCAAGGTCGTAAATACGGATCATACATGATATACCCCATTAAATATCATAGGGGTAATAACTACGACAATCCACTCGAAATAAGCACGTAAAACTCCATCACCAAAGCAAAGCAACCCGTCAACCTAAAGTGAGTTCAATCTGACACAATATAGATGAAATTAGCTAGAACACATATTATACGACATAAATTAAATTAACTAATTAATTAATGCAACTAATTAAATAAGCAACGACAAATAATTATCTAAACATGGAAATAAATAGAAAGCGTGGAAATATAGGTTACAAAACATAAATAAGATAGAAGAAGATAATGAATAGTATCCACTTACATTAATGGGTGTCAAACCAAGAAAAAAATGGAGGAGAGGGTCAAGTTCGAGAAAAAAAAATCCAAAATTGCTTCTCAAACCCTAACCTAAAAACTAAGTAAAATGAATCTCTCTACAAAAATAAACAAAGTGTTCTATTTATACCAAGTGGTAAAAAGGGAATAAAGAAAAAGGAATAAGAAAATAAATAAAGATAACTCCCCTAAATAAGTAAAGAAAGAAAAATGAAAAAGAAAATAAAAAAGGAAAATAGGGTAACAGCATAACAAAAATCTCGGACAAAAACAAGAAATAGGGGACCGGTCGATCGGGGCCTCAGGTCGGTCGATCGCGTGGAAGAGGAGCAACACACCGGAAGTAACCCACGGCAAAATATTAAAACTCGGTCAATCGCTGCGGCTAGGCCGGTCGACCGGCGCTGCTAAGCCAACCCACAATGCAACTCCAACCCGAAAATTACAACCAAAAACTTCAATGGCCGACATCCAAGCGCCATAAATGAACCTGCAAAATTGGGGCGTGGCCATAACCCCAAGAGCTTCCATGGAGTATAACCCGAGACCATGGCCAACCACCAATCTGGACAAGTCGAGATCAGCATAATGTGGAGACCCAATCATGAAAAAGCCAAAACTGATCTCCACTAAAAATGGCCAAAACCAAGAAAATACCAAAGTGGGTACTCCAAAAACCCGAGCCAACTGACCCACAAGTGTGTCCACACGTGACTCAAGCTTCAATTTGGACGAAAGGCTTCAATTTGGGATGAACCCAAAACTTGGGAACAAATCTGAGCTCAGCCAAAATCGCCCATGGAAGCTTGTTGTCAAATGAAAGAGAAAATTACATAGATGGAATTAAATAGATTGTTAGTAAATGAATAAAATAATAATTAAATAAAATCTTATATTTTTTCCTGATTAAAGGTCTGTGTTTCCTTCGTTCGGACTCCAATTCGCTCACCGTCCACGACCACGCGAATCTTTACCCGAGGGCTACAACTATCGTGAAGGCTTTGATCAAAAATACCAAAGTGTGAAATTACAAAAATGTCCCTGAACGTGCGAATCGCGACGGAACTTTATCGGAACGCACTCAAACTTCATACTAGGTACCATAACACCTATAAAATCTCAATAATACCTCAAATAACATGTTAGAATATAAACTGAAGGTTATCTGATTAATGAACATATTTATAGCAATTACGGTACCCGAGGGGGTTAAAATGCCTAAGTTCGAGGGTATAAATGTACAAGATTCGATAGAATCATCATCCCTCTATCAGGGATTTTTATTTTAACACCGATTCAAAGTAATGTTAGAGAAATAATTCCAAATGAAGAACCAGTTATTGATGTGGTCCAGGGTGCGTGTCATATAGTTTTGGATGTGTTATTAGTATATCTTATTGGTTTGTAAGGATGAAGACATTTCTCAGATTTGATTTCCTTGTCACAAATTAAAAATTATTATTATATTACAGAATATAAATTCATTATTTTTCCCTTTGTAGCTCTATAAATATGATAATGTAAGAAATAATCAATATATCATTGTGTTTGAAGATGTCAGCAGCCAACTAAGTACTTTATAGTTTTAAGTACGATCGGCTCAAGGAAATTGGGGGCCCTAGGCGAGGACTTAATATGAGACCTTATATATAATTTTTTTAAATAAAATTTTTAACTAAAATTTATTTTTCTTGCTTTTTGATAAGCAAAATCACGAATTATATTTTTGTATTCAAGATTTGCTACAATATTTTTTATAATATTTTTATAAGGTGCAGAGTTACAATAAAGTAGTTACAAAAATTCAGAAATTGAGAAAAGTATAATATAATACAAAATATAATGATCATTGTAATTAAACAAACAAACCTTGTGGAGAGAAGTCTTGAGAGTTGGCAACAACCAGATCGATACCTGAATAAAAGGAGGAAACAAATAGCAGTTAACAACTAAAACAGATTAACCATATAAAGAATATAACTCAAACAATAATAATATTTTAATATAATATTAAGCATCAAAAAATAAACATTTGCATAATTTTAAAGTTAATTTTTACTTTCATTTTTTATTAAGACATGGAAGAGATAAATGGAGAAGGTTTTATGAAACTTTCGACAGAGTTTTCTCTTTTTTTTTAATAATTTGAAATTAAACATGACATGTTTAACCAACCACAACAATATAAATCTCACCTCGGGAATTCAGTATCATCATCAACAACAAGAACAATATTATAAATTCCACCATAGGCATACACTATCAACAATAACAATATAAAGGCCACCACGGACATCACAATTAAACATTTGCATAATCTCAAAGTTAATTTTTACTTCATTCTTTATTAAGGTAGGGAAGAGATAAATGGGGAAGGTTTATAAAAATTTCGACAGAGTTTCCTTTCTTTTTTTAATAATCCAAAATTAAACATGACATGTTTAACCAACAACAACAATATAAAGCCCAACTCGGGCATTCACTATCAATAATATAAAGCCCACCCTGAGCATTCACCATCAACAATATAAATCCCACCTCGGGCATTCAACATCATCAATAATAACAATAATATAAATCCCACTCCGTCTATTCACTAACAATAACATTAGTCTTGACATCATATTTTTATAGTGTTTTTACAATATTAATTACGCTTTTTATTATATTTTCATATATAGTATTTTGATTCTCTACATTAAACATTATTAATATCGACACAAAGTAATTAATTAGATTGAAGAAGAAAAAAAATGTACCTGAAATGATATGCCAAAATTGTCCACAACTATAGCTCACTAAAAATAATGTTGAATGAAATCGATGAACTCATGTTGAACTTGTTCTATCTCATGATTTTCATAAGTTGCTTTTTCAGCCAACTCCTTCATCTAACAAATCAAATAACATAAGTTGTATTCAATATTTCCTTATAAAAGTAATTAGTAGGGAAATAAAATATTATAAAATAAATATTTATTACCTTTAGTTTAGTAGATTGAGACGGATTCTCCATTAGATCTCTCATGAACTTCAATATGTAAAACCCACATTCAACATGACCTAGTTGTAGAGGGACCTATAGAATGATATGTTGAAGATAATAGTTATATTAAGAGTTAAGATATAAGTCAGTATTGTATATTCATTAACATTAACGTACCTTAATATTCTCCCAGTTTGAAACTAAAATTCTTCCTCCTTTCGATACCACCAAAGCTTTAAACTCACTTCAAGACAAAGATTAAAATTAAAAACATGTGTACAAAGACAATATGACTAAAGGAATATATATATATATATATATATATATATATATATATATATATATATATATATATATATATATATATATATATATATATATTACTCACGTGATTGTAAAGAGTTTCAAATCTCAATCTGGCGCCCTATGTAAAGAATCCAAATAGAACATATTCCTCGAAGAGAAATCGATAACGACTAAAGAACAATGAAACCTACAATTTAATGAGTTGTTAACATCAATGATACAACCATGTTTTGATATAATTATAACAACTTAAGGCAATAAATACACTCACCCTATGCTAATTGGCATAAAATGTGTTTGGTTCTCTTTAGTATCTTTCATTGTATTCCTAATAAAAACATGCATTTTTTTATTCAAATAAGCTTGTTAAGCAATCCCGAGATTAACAACTACAATAAAATGCCGATTATTTTGAAACTTCTCACACAAGAATCTAAAAAATAAAATAAAAATATATTAGAAAAGATTAGCCAAATATAATTTAGATGAAATAACTTATTCTCGCACCTCATGTATCCGATTAGACAACTAGAATCAAGCTCCTCCATTTTACAAAAATGCACAAACTCATGTTTAGGAATGTTGGTTGACTGAAGTTCGTCTCCAAACATACCTACCGAAATTTTTACGGTATCACTTGTCATGACTGAATCTAGTAGGCATGAAAATACCATGAGTGCCCCACTCTCAACACCATTTTCTTTATCTTCTTCCTGGTTTGCATTGGTTATAAAATAGTTAATTTAAATAGATTATGTAATTTTAGGACTTAAAATAATATTGATTATGGATATAGGACAACAAACATTTCGTTTCCATTTTTAGTCCCTATTTTCAAATTAAAGGGACACGTGGCATGTTGTGATTGGTTGACGTTTTATGAATATAGGTTCGCGCCAGCGGATTTATTCAAAAATAGGGACTAAAACCATAAATAAAATGTTTGTTGTCCTATTTCCAAAATACATATTACAATAAGTCCTAAATTTACAAAGCCCCTAATTTAAAAATATATTTTTTAGAGTGAGAGAGAGACTAATAAAGAGTGCAGATAGATGGCAGTTAAAAATATTAACAATGGTTTCTTTAATATAAAAGAAAACTACTCACAACTATACATCTGTGTCTACTAGGGGTGCAACCGGTATGGTACTGTCGGTAATGACCCCTTACCAATACCAAAACGACAACCTAAATGATAAAATCGTACCGTACCAATTTACCGATCGGTACATCAAAACAAAAACCAAAACCAAACCGACCGATTTTTCAATTTTTTCGATATTTTTGGGTGTTTTTAGTTTCGGTAATTTCGGTTTCAATTCGGTTTTTTCCAGGTACGGTATGGTTAGAACTGATTTTGCTTATTTTTTTGGACTATGAATCCTAATTTCGACATCTGAGACTGTGAAAATCCTTTAGAAAAATTATTTTTACATCGTTTACTGTGATTTGTGAGAAAAAATCATTTAATAATAAAAATTCATTTTCAATAATATTTCTAACACAGTATAGTTTTTCAGTTTACAAAATAATCATCAACACATCACAAAAACTAACACGACATTGAACACAAACAGAACACAACATTGAACACAAACATATCCTCCACAAATCCTTAAACACATAATACAAGAGCAAATGACATAAATGTTTGGTATTTCAGAAAAATGCCTTCTTTCTCGCAGTTACTTTGGTTAGTTTTGATGAGGGTTTGATATGGGTATGCTATTTTTTCTCTGTCCATGGTACTAAAACGAAGTGAGAGGAAGATAGACAGAGGAGGCATCGAAAATATGGTAGAGAAGAAGGAGGAGGCGCCATTGATACTAGCTGTTTAAAATAAAATATTCACAGTTGTTCAAAATAAAATCTAACAGTTGGTCAAAATCACTAACCGAATTGGATGAGCAACGGTGGTGTACTAACGATTGAGCAGTGATGGCGTAGCCAGAATGGTTGAGCAGCGACACTAGTGTTAGGGAGGGTCTTGTTGAGTAGGGTGTGGGCGTGAGGTAGAGTCTAGAGAGAGAGGGTTTTGTATTATGTCAGATGTGGATGTGGGTTACTTTAGGTTAGGTTATGTTAATAACTTACTAGTTGAGTTGATCGTGTAAAAAAAGAGCATGGGATAGCGCGGGTTTAAATGGGTTCTAATTGGGTTAAAAATCCTTGATATCGCGTTATAATCGGGTTATAACGGGCTAATTTCGGGTTAATTGCGTGCCAATTTTGGTCGGTATGGTATTTCGGTACGGTAAATTCGGTAATTTTGGTATGGTAAATTCGGTATGGTAAATTCGATACGGTAAATTTGGTAAATTCGGTGCGGTATTTTTGATTTTGGTAAAATCAATTTTCGGTATTTCATAATATGAAACCAAAACCATTTTTTTTCGGAGTAAAACGGTACGGTACGGTAAAAACCCGTACCGGTTGCACCCCTGGTGTCTACTATAAGAAATTTTTTAGGCCACGCAATATGTGAATTATGTGCATTCATAACAGTTACCAACTCATCACCACAAGATACGGGAGGGGCGTCCGGAGTGTAAACAGTATCCAAAGACACTAGCACGTAATTTTCTCGCAAATGTTTATGGTTCACTTTGTCATCTGGCCCAACCCTCTCAAAAACACAACCTTAGCGACAATATTTGTACTTGAATTTAATGCCAATTTACATAGTTTTACCATTCCATTATGAAGTGTGGGATTCGGATATTTCATTTGAGCGGATCTATTTCCATCATCTTTCAACTATTTATACATAAAAAATAAAAATAAAAACTCAAATCAATAACATGTTCTTGTTCCAAAAGTCAACAACAATAATATATAATATTTATTTCCTACATTGCTATTTTTCTTCTTATTCGTCTTCTTGGCATGCGAATCACATGATGTACTTACATTTGATAAAATTATTTTGTGCAATCCATTGATACTTTTTGGGGTGTTCAGCCTGACTTTCGTCATTGCCCTCTTGTACTCCGATATCTTTGCCAATAATTCTTGCATCCGCTCATTTTTATTTCTCTTTTCGCATGCAGTTTAGACTCCAGCTCATAAATATGCTTCTTTGATCCTCTCTTACTGATGTTAAAAAAGGTTGTGGGGGCGACCCCATGCCCTTTACCCCTAACACAATCAGGGTGCTCGGGTATCCCTAATGCCAAAGTTAGGACATCTGAGGTTCCTTCGGTGACTAAGCTCCCAGTTTTAACGTGGCAGTTTAGCATATCCTGTAAACAAATCAATCAAGTGAAGATATATAACATTAACAATAATTTAATTAGATGTATTTGATGTTAAATATTTATGTTAACAAACTCATAAATAGAAACTCACAATTTATCTGCAACTTTCCTGTAGCCTCATCACCAAATTGCCCATTTTTATCTTGGCGATATTTTTTTCACAGATAAGGCCTATCGTCGTCATCAAACTTATCACCTGCCTCTTTCTGTTAACATATTATATATAAAAAATTGAGTGAACTTAGAATGTGTATTTTAATTCATAAATATCAATGTTAGTCAACTAAGAAAAATAAGTGCATACAAGGTCTTCGATAAGTTTAGAATAGTCTTTGTTACTCATCCGATGTTTATATGTATTCTTCCCCAGTCTTTCATCTTGTGCCATGTTTAGCACCTTATAAATACATAAGCATTAGAAACTTATACAAATAACTTAGAAAAATATATGATTTCAACCATTTGCTATATACCTCAAACCCCTTTGATATTCTCAATTTTACGAATTCATCCCAATCCTTTCGTTCAATATATTTTTGTATACATCTCAGGCCGATGCTTGAGTTGATTAATTTCATCTCTGAATGGTCTGACGTAAAGCCTAGTTAATTCTCCTTTACAAAAATTTCACTGAGCCGACATATTAGATAAGACTTGTTTCTTTATCTTTGGATCCATATCAAATTTAGACTGTGAATTAAAAATGAAAATAAATTAAGGAATACAAGATAAATGAGGGTTTCACAAAATACGTATGCTTATTTTGAAACAGGCCTGGTACAAGTGCAACTAAAATCAAGAAATTTAGAAGTTTTATATCGAATATCGAGTAAGTCTTGGATTTGTCCCTGCTAACACATTATTTATTCAAATCAGGTACTCTACATGTCCATTGTCTATTTTCAGTTGAGGGTATGTGCTACATCTCTAAGTGATAAGATTTCAAGGTTGATAAATAATTATAGAGTTTCTTTATATGTATTATAGAGTAGTGTAATCTCTTATTGGCTTAATAATTGCATGGTGGATAAGAAATGATCATTTACCCTCTATCGACTCATAACAAAGTGTTTTCTAGTTCACAAATGTAAGTCTGGTCTGTATAAATATTAGCAACATAAAAATGGTGAGTAGAGAACACCTCTTCCCCCTTCGGCTAGGGATCCTTCAGGTCCTCTTCAGTCTAACCTCGGTCCTCGTGAGAAGACTTGTCCATTGTTGATTCGCATTTTTACAAATATAGGAGGTCATTATACATATGGATATTTTCAAGTGAGAGGAAAGGAACCTAAAGATGAGGTTCGAATTTACACATGGATGGTCGCTACACTCCGTGAGCTAACTGATCCAGTTAAGGAGCTAACTCCAGCAGCTAGAAGAAGAAATGCAATATTTTCCTTCTCTTTCTTATATCTTACTAAAACTAAACGTTTTGTGTTTAGAGAGGTGGGAAGAACTTTCTCTTATCTGAACACTAGACGGCAGTGGTAGCAAGCCATTAAAAAACCTTAGTTTTGATATTGGGGATTACCTTGATGTGGCAATTCTGTTGAAGGAATTTGCATATTCATCGGGTTCAGTATAAACTCTTAGTTACTTTCGGTCGAGAAGATTAGAAAAGTTCTTTGTATAATATCTTTTTTCTTCCCTTATTAGTAAACTTTTTTCATATTCATCGGGTTCAACTTATTAAGACTTCTTTCTTTTAGTTTTTTAATTCGATTTGTTTTTCAGTCCTAAATTACAACCCCTGCTCTTTAGTGAACAAAAAGGTCAAAGTTACGATTCAATCTAGGGAAACCAAAATCACTAATGTGAACAAAGTTAAGAGTAAATATTCTTGAAAAAAAAGGTTTCCACTATTATCGACAGCAGCATCTAGAAGAGAAAGTGTTTCGTAACAGCTTTGGTCATGCGTAAGTATGGAAGTACGTGTGTAGTAATGGTATATCTTGATCATCAGACACCTAGTGCCAATGTAATTATGTAATTACCATATTTTAGTATCTATATTATTGCCATGTTTTTGTGTGTAATTACCCTGATCCATGTATGTAATATGCTTAATATTGTTTGCCCTCTTTTATTGCCATGTTCTTACCAGCTCCAATTATATAATTTGTTTTAATGGATGTTGAATTTGTTTCCCTATAGAATAAGAATATATCTTAAGCATTTTGGACCTTTTCCCTTTATAAGACACTTGAGTTTAGGTTGTGTCTCTTCAAGTTTGACTTCTCCCTATTTGTGAAGATATAATCACATTGTCACATTAATTTTTGGTGAAAAGGGTCATGTATATACCTTTGTATTTTTATTAATAAGTTCCATTTGAATTTGGTCATGAAATTATTGATCTTTTATATGTGAATTTAAATTTTTTTGCTTTATTCACATATAATTTATCCTCTATTTGTTTGAACTCTTGAGTAGCATGTTAATATATTCTCTTTTGTATTTTAGGATCTTAGATTGTTAGTTTTCTTATAATAATACAGTAGCATGTTTGACATTTAAGGTTAATAAGAGTTTTTCGTTTCCCATTGCTCTATCATGGAAAGGCACTGGCCAGAATGCACAAAATGGAGCCACTAATAATCACCAAAGCACTATTTTTTTCCAATATATATTTAAAGATGCTAGCTTCTAAAAATCCCTTATCCCATATGCAAATGATATGGAGCACCGTTTGTGTTTTATTGATGCAACAACACATGATAGAGAGGTACTGCTCATATCTTTTAATAACATTGACTTGCGCATTTATATCTTAACCTTTAGTTTTCCAAAGAAAGAAGATGGATGCACCTACTTTCAATAGCATCTATATACAGACTACAACCATGAGGACATTACTATCATTCTAAGTGAAGTGAAAATAGTTAGTTTTTCGAAGCTTGAGTCCATCTTGTCTTTCATTTGTAAAACCAAGGCAAATAGTTGGTCTTTTGTTTCTCAAATGATTCAATTAAAACTTGTAGTGTGTGGAGTAGTAGATAATGTCAATGTACTAGAGAAGATTGATGGTGATTTGTATGCCTTAAATGGTCACATATATTTCAAGCAAGTTCATGATATGTTGAAGCCAATGGAATCATTAGAGTTGAGCATACACGAGATTGAGGAGAAATAAGAATTTTTGCTTAGGTGCTTAATTAAAACTAGAGTATACCTTCTAAATATTCTCAACCACTATCTCATGTCCTTGACAAATACTATACATTTACTAATTATATCATTACCTATGGCATCCCATATTTTTTTAGAGGATTTGCCTATGGGTTTTTATTTTTATAAATGGAAGAAGATTCTTTATAAGAGAAATTCTTATGCTTATCATAATTTTTACATCCCATTCAAATTCATTGATCTAGATTAACTTTCCTACTTAGTTATCTTCTTCTAATTTTGAGTATCTATAAATGAATGGGAATTTTGATCTTGATTTTGTCTTGTTATTTATGTGTGTTTTTATTTTTATTGTTGTAGGATTTATCTTCCTTTCATGTGTACAATTTTTATGATGTATCTATTACATTTGTATAGGTCATAGCACAAAAACTTTCATGTGATAGACTAGATTCAATATTTTGTTTTATATTTTCACTATATAATAATAAATTATTGGCGATTAACAAGTGATGGGTGAGAAATATTCTAAATTTACTTTAAGAAGATCAAGATTCCACCTGTTTCAAAATAAAATATTGCATCTTAGAGATATGTATGATCTGCATTATCAACTTTATCTATAATGTTTATACATTGTTGTCACTTATCTATCTCATATTCATACTGAATAAAAGTACATCATATGGATTTTCTAATTCATTGATATTGTTTATCTCACTACTTTGACGATGATGATGCTTATGATTTTGATATTGTCTTGTCGCACACTTTTATCTTAATGTATTCTAATATATGTATGCATATATTTTTCTGGTGATAGGAACGAAAGATAAAGCCGGTGAACGAATTGCGGCACTTTAATAGCTTGCTTCACCATTTGGAAAGGTACACTTATTGAATTAGAATACGTGAATAATTAATTCAAGGATGCATGTGTTCAATGCATATCGTTGAATATGCATATATTATATATCATAAACTTCATGAAGTTACAATAAGTATAGTAGATAGACCCGAACTCACTATGAAAAATAATTGCGGTCCAGCTACCTCTCTGGTGTGCTCTGCACAACTCGCGACACAACATTGTGAGTGTCACCCCTCCCCAACTGTAGTTTTTAGTTATACGCATGTCATATAGAAATTATAGGTAGCAGAGTTTCACATGTCTAGAGAATTCATCCGATGCCAATATGCCTCTAGTCATATGCAATATAATTAATGTATCTACATCCAGATCCTGGGGTAGTTTCCCAAAAGTGTCTCGCAACTAGGTCAACCTAACTTGGGAATTGACACAAAACTAGGAAATGTCTAACATAATGCCAAATTATTGTTGGGAGTGTACTTAATTTGTGATCCAACTACTTCATTATTTTAAGAGACATTTTAAATTGGTGTGTACATTTGGATTATTAATTAGAGTTTATGTATTTTGGACTCATTATTTCAACACTTTGTTTAATATCTATAACAACCATATTTATTTATTACAGAAGATATAACTAATATCTACTTATTTGTAATGTTTCAATATGTTGAGCAGGTGGTCCGTCGCCTTCTTTGACAAGTTGGATAGGTTGAGCGTGGAGAAAATAAATGAATTAGAGAGAAAGTGGTATTGTATTGCATGCCAAGGGTGTCCTGGTGCAATTGATTGGTATTGGGGCATGCATATAGTCACGACACATGCGAAAACCAAAGGGTCAAATAGGATGTCGTTTCATAGAAATTTTATAGAGCTTTTGGATAAAGAGTTGCGTCAGAAGGGAATTTATGTGATACCTACTGGGCAAGCATTTGATAAATGGAGAGGTTAAATGATGTCAAGGATAAGGAGATTGTGTAGGTAGAGTTTGTTCTATATATGTCATTTTCTTAAGAAGTTTGTTTCGTTGAATTTATTGTTGCCCCTTAAGGAGGGTGGATAGTCAAGTAAACAAATGAGACTATGTTCATTTTTTTTTAAATTCACACTTTGTTTATTTTAGGTCATAATGTGAATTTGGTTGATGGATATTGTATATTTCATGTTATATATGAATTTGTTTGATGAATTTAGACTATTTGAATATTTTTGGACCATTTATTATTTGTTAAGCAGGGTGAATAGTCCTATAAATAAAGAATATTATGATCAGTTTTATTAAAATTACACTTTATTTTGTTGGGGAACGAAATCTTTTCCATCTTGCAATTGTATATTTGGGAAATTTTGGTCATTTCATGATTACGTATTTTGAAAATTTTCACCCTGCATTCAGGCATAGGCATTCCGCTAGTATACATATATAATGATCTAATGTGGTCCGTTCGGTACTCTTACATAAGACACATGGGAGAAATCAAATACTTACTTGCAAAGCTCTCCATAATTTTTTTCTAAATGAATTGTCAATTTCTTCCAAGATCCATAATGTATTGGAATCATCATCTTAACTATGACTCCTCTATAACTCCCGAAATCAAGTCTTGTTTTACTAAAGAGCTGCCCAGATATGTTGTAATTGAATTGAATTCTTTTGTCATCTTCCATTTTGGTTATCCATTGACAAACATCAATACCTCTACCTTTTCTTGTGTTATTAGAATTGTCTTATGAAGTCTCCAATTTATCTATGTCGTGTTCCTCTATTTCGTCCATGTTCCTCTAATGACATAGAGCCTAAAACCAAAATTTACATAGTGTAGAATACATTTAGAACATTGCAATAAAATATCTCAGCATAATTATTGAACTGAAAGATAACAGTCACTAATAATCATATTAGCATAATTATTGAACAAATAGATATATTTGTTTGTCCTTTGTGCTGATGTTCTAAGTAGAAGTCTAAACAATTTTATGCAATCGGGACAAATAGGCATTTACTCTCACCCTAGAAACTGTTCTCTAATTAGCCATCTAGACATTGCTGGTGACATTATAATATTCACTCAAGGTAATAAGAAAATACTTAAATCCCTTATGAAATTTCCAACGGACTATGAGGCTTCATCAGCTCAACTTATCAATAAATCTAAAAGTAAATTCATTAATAACACCAAAGGCATTGCTCAAAGATCTAACATAATTCATGATGTAACTGGGCTTGATAAAGGTAATTCCCCAATAAAATATCTTCGGTGTGTCGCCTTTTTAAAGGAAGAAAGAAATCTATTTATTTTGAAAGTCTTATAAATGTTATAAATTAAAGGCTAGAAATCAAAATTTATATCCCAAGCTGGTAGAATTGTGCTTATTAAATCAGTGCTCAAATCAATATCTCTATACACTTTAGCAGCTCTCAAACCGCTTAAAAAAATTCTTAACAAAATTGCAAATATGTTCAGTATTTTTTTCTAGGGATATCATTAGGAATTTGGTGGCAAGTATCATTGGTGCAAATGAAAGAAGTTATGTTTCAATGTTGAGAAGCAAGTACAATAATGGAAAAAAAGCTAAAGGTTATATAGCTTATAACTCTTATAAAACTCATTTACATGAGATAGATCAGTACATTACTCATATTAAAGGTAGAAAAATTTAGACTCCTTTTGAAGATGGTAATTTTAACTTCAAATCAACTATACACATTATAAAAAAATCAAAATGCAAATAATTTGCTATTCTTGGTCCAAAAAACCATATAATATCTTTAACAGTCACAATGCATACTATCTTCTATGAAAAATTAGGTACAGAAAACAGAGATACGTGAGGATGGTGTCATAAAATAAGAATGAAAAACCTCCAAACAAAATTTGACTCCAAACCACTTTGAGAACTCAAAGTTATTTGACTGTAAACACCATTTGATAATAGAATCATGAAGAGATGATTGACACTAATTAATACCCATAATTCCATATAAGAAAAGCCAATGAACCTGTTCTGAATAAATGGAATAAAGATTATGTAGATTTTAGACAACATTTACACCTTGATGCCCGTCTTATTCCCACTAATTGAACTCTTTCTTCAATTGGAACACATCGATTTAGAACTTTCCAAACAAAAACTGAGATGTTAGGAGGAATTTTAGGGTTCCAAATAGAATTAAAAGCTAAAGAAGATAATTTTTAATTTCTAATCAAATCATATGCTGAATGAAAAGAGAGCATGCCATCAACAGTAGGTTTCCATATTTGCTCATTAGAAACCTAAGAATAATTTTCATTAACCACATCCCAAGTTGATTTAACCCTTCTGAAACACTTAGATCCATTAACACCTTCTAGGTTTGAACACTAAGCTTTCATAAACTAAGCCAAAAGACTTCTGCTAGTCTTAAAATTCCAAGATAACTTAATACTAACTGATGTCATAACCAAGTTGCCTATACCAAGACCTCCTTCTTGATTAGGGAAACATATAGGTTCCCAATTTATCCAATAAATTTTTTTCCATAATCTTTGTTAGCCCCAAAAAAAAGGAACTAAACAATTGATAAATAGATATCAACACTAGTTTAGGAGGACTTAACACCAACAAAGTGTATATAGACAATCCTTAAGATGTAAACCAAATTTAGATGCAAAAATCATTTGGGAGATATGGAAACATAGGAATAAAGCCATTCAAGAAGACATTAAAATGTCTATTATAAGAATCATCTAGGATGTTTATCAAAGCTCCAAAGCATAGCTACAACTCATCCCTTTAAATGCAACATATCTCACAATGATCTATCTCAGATATTCTCTATAAGAACTCATGGTACAGTTAAGGTGAAAAGAAGCTTCATTAAATGGTACAGACCTACTAAAGTAAAATGGAAGTTACACATTGGTGTTATATTTAAGATAACTATAGATTATTTAGTTACTTTTATAGTAAATGATATGATGAAACTGTAAAGTAAATGCTAAAAACCATGTTCAGGGAATTTAAAGCAATATAATGGAAAATTGGACAAGTCTTCTTGGGATCATAGCATACATGTTATTTTTGTCAAAATCAAATCCTATAAAATCTAAGAAGAACTCCCAAACTAGTTGAATCATATGGCACTCTAAGAAAAATATTTGATCGTTGCGATAATAATGAATGTTGTGGTATAACCTTAATAAGGAATTTCATCATTGTTTAATTTTTGACCAACAGACTACAAGAAGGAAAAATAATGTTGTTCAAATATGATGTAAATGTAACACCATGTATTTTTATGATTTCTACATATTGGATTAATTAAATTAAATATAGGAAATTAAATGTAATACCCTGTATATGTATCCTTGATTTTAGGGGAGATTGGGAGCAGTACCTTCCACTGGTGGAGTTTTCTTATAATAACTCCTATCAGTTTACAATTGGCATGGCCCCATTCGAGGCGTTATACGGTAGGCCTTGTCATTCCCCTATATGTTGGAGAGAAGTGGGGGACAACAAGCAACTAGGGTTGGAGTTAATACAGGACATGACAACCAGGATTGAGATGATTCAGAGTCGTATACGGGTAGCTCAAGACAGGCAGAAAAGCTATGCCGATGCCAAGTAGTTCTTTCGAGAGTTTGTTGTGTGGGATCAGGTTCTTCTGCGAATATTTTCTATGAATGGGATAATGCAATGTGGGAATAAGGGGAAGTTGTCACCGATGTAAGTGAGGCCATTTCCCATTATCGATAAGATTGAACCAGTTTCAGACAGATTGGGATTGCCGGAGCACTTGTAATGTATACATGACGTGCTCCATACTTCTTCACTCACTATACCAAATATGTCGAATTTTCACGATTATAGACCGTGACAAGTATAACTTGTCAAGGTTAATGATCGTGACAATTCTGGGGTGATAGCTTAAGTTGTCACGAATTTGTCATGGTCACTGACCGTGATAAGTTCGTTAGACTTCTCACGATCCTGTCACGGTCTGTGACCTTGATAAGCTTTGTCACGGTTTAAGACCGTGACAAACTCGTGGTAACCTTTAAAAAATTATCACGGTCAATGATCGTGACAAGTCCATGATAAGTTTTATTTGTCATGGACTTGTCACAGTCATTGATCGTGATAATTCTGGGAAGAATTGAAAAAAAATATGCTGGGCAATATGGCCACTACCACTGCCACTGCCCAGCAATATATTTGTACCTGTTATAGCAATATTGTACATGTTCAAATATCATATATCTAAATAAAATAGAGATAATGCAAATATAAATTCAAAACAATATACATCATGAGATAATTCAAATGTAACAACTTAAATCGATTCAATTCAAATAATGCCACTACATGTCTGGGGTAGGTTTGAGGAGATGGATAGGCCACACGATATACGAATTCATATACCCTTATATATTCATCGTACCGCATTATTCGCGCAACCACAATTGGGAGTTCTCTTTCTCGAGTATCACATGCGTTACGAGCACCTTGGCATCGATGTCTTGAAGCGCACGCCCATGAACTGGCATACCCTGGATGGTATTCGGATCCCTCAACCCCCGCCCTATCCGCTGGCCATCAAAAACCAAGTTTCGACATCGGTTAGTCGAAGGGAGCCAAATAGGGGACTGGATCATCAGAGTCCGCACGTGTCGATGATGAAGCAGTGACGTCCACATCCTCGTCCTCCTTCACCTCCTCCTCCACAACCTTCTCCTTTCCTTTCCCCTTACAATTTCCGCCCAACGAACGCTTCATGAATGAGAACATATCTTGGACCGTCACCTCTAAATGGGATAGCTTCGCGTCATGTGAGTCCATCGTTCGAGCCAACCCGCTCATCTCCAATCCGATGATCCTAGATTTGACCACCCGCGAGCTCACCCTCCCTTGTCCTCCCCTTACGATCAGCACCAAGAACTTGGCTGAGTGCGTCTGTGGATAAAGATGCCTTGTTAGCATCAGAATGCGACTCATGCACTTCCTTAATCTTTTCCTAAAATGATAAAAAGCACATGATTAGTTAAATAGGTAAATAAAAAAAATTATAACGTAATTAACAAAAAGTAAACGGTCAGATTACTTACAATCATGAATGCGACAATCGGGGATACCTCCTTATCCTTCCCCTTCTTCATCCGAATAGCCACATAAGTATCGAGCGTATGTGGCCTACCCCCAGGGCCACTCCCCGTCCCCTGAAATAAAATAACGCAAAATTAGTATCGGCCCCGCAAAGTAAAATAATGCAGAATAACATATTTCTGTAATTATAGAAAAATTAAATCTTATCATCATCCTATGCTCCACCTCGACGTAAGACGTCCAGACGGAGTAGTGCACGTCCGTATTGTTTGCCCGATTTTCCCTCCTCAATTGGAGAGATGGCAATTGTCAGTCCCCTATCTCATTGTTAATGAACTTTTGCCATTGTGCCAATGAGATCGGCTCGTTTGGCGGGATGGAGTCACACATTCAGATAACGGAGTCTCGGGTCTTCCCAAAGTACCAGGTCCGCATATTTTTCCGATACGTCTTGTGTTGCTCCCTCAACTGCTCCAAGATGGAATTGCATAGTTTTGGGTACTGGCTGAATTCTCCCTGTCCAACAAATACAATATTAGTTGCGAATAAATATAAATATAAAATTAAATTGATATCGAAATTGAAATTGAAATTGAAATATTGATATAAATATAAATACATTACTTGTAGTGCCACCCAAATAGATAACTTGAGCTCATTTGACACCTCCCTCCAACTAGTGTACCCCGGGCCGATGATCGTCTTTAACAGCTCGAGGGATCTCGCTAATAGCCTCGTCTTGTTCTCAACGGCCATCACTAATTTTCCCCATTTGGGGAGCATAGAGGTCGAGGAGCCCTCGTCGCCTCCGCTACCACCGAGCCCAGACGACATCATCATCCTCGCCTTAATACCTGAAGGAGACATTTTCTGTAAAAAAAAATGTTGTCATTAGTACAAATCCAAATGAATTAGAAGAAGATATGCAAATATGTACAATTACTACAAATTCAAATGAATTATTACTGTTTAACACCTCAATTCTGAATTCCAAAACAACAACATCTAACTCATAATATGTATAATTACTAAAAATCCGAAACATCCCCACCCCAACCCCTACTCCCCACACACACGCACATAACACACACATTCCCCCCCCCCCCCCCCATACATATACAAAGGAGAGAGAGAAAGATAAAAAGAGTGAAAATGATAAAGTGCAAATCAATTAAAAGCATTAAAAATAGATTGATAAAGTACAAATTGGAATATTTATTATAAATTGAAAAATTATTTCAAATTCGGGTTATCATAAAAAATGGATTGATATTCGGTAGGAGCAGCCAAGTCATTCACACTACTATTTAGACGCTTTGGCGCATGTAGGACAATTGACCATGGCTCGTTGTTGATAAACTCTGAGTAAAACACATGGTTGACCTTTTGAAATGCACAAACAAATGGCTCATTGCTCAAGATGTCGTTGCTATTCAACTTGGACAAGTCAATCATGATCAAATTGGTGTCAGAATCAACTTTACAAGCATTTTTATCCTCAACTCTTACCCATCCACAGTAAATACAACCTCTTTGAAGCTTATATAATCCAATTCTATGTAAGTCATTTCATCTTCAACGAGATTTTTATCTTTTGTACTCGCTCGAAAGAAAGTAAGAGCCTAGTATGAAATGCCTGAGTTTTGTACATTTGTACTTTCGTCGTATACTTTTGAGCCGAATACGTAACCGTTCCATCGATACTTTTTGTAATCTTATGCCATGAACAAGGGTCCAGTGGCTAGACGAGCAAGCCTTGGTATCGCATCACCCGTCTTTAAGAGCTGAGAATATAGATAAATTAATTCGGTTAGTTGTAAAGTTTGAGTGTAATGTAAAGTTATATAATGGTCATTTTCATTATAATTACCTCTTGTGTCAAGCACAGCCTAAATTCGCTATCTGATTGTACCATTATTTTTCATCTTTTATTATACTCACATGCTTCATATTTTCTGCATATTACAAAATTAATCAGGTATAAAATAATCTAAAACAATGTAAAACTTAAAATAATTTAAACTTACTCTTTCCATTCTTTGACATCTTCATGTGTGTCAAATAGATAATAAACTACTTGTTCATGTTAGAAACTCGTTAATTTCACTCGTTTTCCCATCACATGACCACCATCATCAACGAACTCATCAGTGTCATCAACGTTGGTCAAGTCAGACATATATTCCCAAGTATATATTAATGACTCGACGATAATGTATTTCTCTGCAATTCATCATGCAATGTATCGCGTATTCTTGATGTAATCTTTAAAAACTGTCATCAATCTTTGAAACGGATGCATCCATCGATATCTAACTGGACCACAAAGAAGTGCCTCGTCGCATAGGTGTACCAACAAGTGAACACTTATGTAAAAGAATATTAGGGGAAAGTACTTCTCCAACACACAAATCTCTTCGGTCACCGCCAATTTTGTGGCCATTATGTTCCCTCGATTGACTACCTTCTCACACAAAAGTGAGAAGGTAATACTAATTTGCATAATAGCTCTCCGTAAATCCTTGTGCTTGGAAAAACATTGCTTAAACCATAGAGGAACCAATTACATGATCACATGCCAATCGTGGAACTTACACTTATGTAAATCATGAGTAGCATAATTCACAATCCTTTGCAAGTTGGATGAAAAATTAAATGGACCCTTCAAATTATATATTATGTCTAAAAGCACCTTCCTTTCCCCACTCGTCAAAGTAAACTCACCAGGGGAAATTATTGTGGCTTAAATTTTAACGATTTAAGGTCTTTTTTTGCATTTTCTCCATCCTTCGAATGATTCCCCCCAAGGCAAGTGCCCATAATATGTTCAGCGAGGTTCTTCTCTACACGCATTACATCCAATACATGGTGCACCGGGTTATTCTTCCAATAAGGCAAGTCAAATAAAATTGACCTCCCAAACCATACATTTCAAGTTGGGATCTTCTTATGCTTGACATTTTTAAATTTGGGATTATGACCTGGCATATTAGGTCCATAATCAGAAGATTTACTTTCAATTTCTGAACCTGAAAGTTGTCTCGGCGGTAGCCTATGTTTAACCCCGCCCGATAAAAAATTAGAACCTTTCTCAGATCTAAAACTATGAGTCGGGGGTAAAAACCTCCTATGGCAATGGTATACATTTTTTGATCTAGCGGATAGACGAACAGATTCAGTCTCCTCTCCACAAATAGGACACCCCAAATAGCCATGTACTACACAACTGAATAATGTCCCATAAGCTGGAAAATAATGAATTACCCACATCAACATAGCTTTCAGCATAAACTCTTCTTTTCTAAAAGAGTCAAATGATTGCACACCCTCTTCCCACAACTCATTTAATTTTTCTAACAAAGGAGCCATGTAGATGTCTATGTCATCACTTGGTGCCTTGGGCCCAGGTATCAACAAAGACAGCATCAAAAATTTAGGCCTCATACACTGTGAAGGAGGGAGGTTGAGTGGGGCTAGGATCGCCGGCCATACACTCTGATTGATCATTAGATTTTCAAATGGATTGAAACCATTTATTGATATAGCCAAACGAATGTTGCGCTGTTCTCGAGTAAAATCGGGATACTCATAATTCATCCTCCTACAAGCTATATAATCAATAGGATGACGCATGAGATTACCCCCTACTTCTGACCTAACATGCAAAATCATTTCCTCCGCTATCCATGGTACTGTGAAAAATCGCTTTAATCTAAACCCAACGGGAAAATATTTTAACAATTTTTTAGGCACTTTTGAGCTTGTTTCTTCCTTTCCGGTAGATTGAAAATATCTAGGTTCATCACATACCGGATAACGATCGAGATTTTCATACTCCTTTTGGTATAGTGTGCAGTCATACACACAAGTATGAATCGATTTATATTTCATTCCCAACCCTTTCAAACTTTTCTTCATAACATGATAGCTATTTGGAAGAGTATTTTCCTTGGGTAGTAAGCCCTTCACCCAATTCAGAATTCCTATCACGCTATTTCCAGACAAACCGTACTGCGTCTTCAAACTATGCAAATAAACCATGGCATGTAAAGTTGTTTGATCTTTCTCACAGCCAGAGTATAATGGTTGGGTCACCTTAAATTTTAAACTTTGGTAGCCATCGTCAAGGTTTATCGTGATATCTTCATGAGCACCTAAACCTTGTACATCATCAGTAACCTCATTCTCCTCCACTTCATAAACTCCGTGGCATCATCAACTAAATCCTTTAACATATTATGATCTACGTCGTCCCCTTCTATATCTATCCTACTTGTTGAAGGTTGTTATGAAGGTTGTTGTGAAGGTTGTTCGGGGATAAAAAGAACTTTTAATTCACTGTGAAAACTCCAAAATCAATAAATAACTTGCATACCCCATCTTAACAAATGTAGTTCAATTATTTTCCACTCAAACACCTTATTATTCTTACACCTAGCACACAGATACGAAAACTCTTCATCATTATGACATCTCTTTGTGTATTTCACAAATTCATTAGAACCTATGCGAAACGCATCCCCCATTCTATTTGTCTCACCCATCCATTCTTTTTATTTAGGATATCCCATCACAACTACCACAACTAATCACCTATTAAAGGTAAGAAGCGTATATTCATGGATTACTATAAACAAAACTTAGATTTATAGTATGTTTCATTTAATTATGTCTTATTTATATTAGCTTTTTAAATTTCAAGTTCAAATTCAATTTATAATAGAAATTCCAATTTCCTCCATCTCCTCTAAAGGGTGAATGGTCCTATCCCATTCAAGACCGCATATTTATGTAATATACTTAACAACTCATGCACATTATTACGATTTGAGAAAAATTCAGCATCATATCCCCGTAGTTCTCCAAGTACACGACGTAGATTGGAATGTGTGACTGTTATTTCAATTGGTCAATTGAAATAACAGTCACACTTGTCAATCTACTATGTACCCAAAGAACATTAGGATACGACTGCAAAACTTCCTCCAAAAGTAACAACTTTAAGCCACTAATAATATTATTATACAGAAATTATTCATCCCCAAACTGTCCAAACGGGACAATTCAAGAGATCTCATTACAGGGGTAATGACTCTCGAACGGGTCTAAGGGCTATTGAATGCGTATGCATAAGAACTAGAAGGCTAGTATCTATGATCACTATATGTAATTTCAAGTATGTTTCATTTAATTATCATACTATATCTATCTTGTTCGTGATACAAAGTAATTTTTTTTTTAAAAAGATGAAAAATCCCCCCCCCCCCCATATGGATAATAATCCAGTGGTCATGCCACTTATAAAATTAATCAACCGAACATCGATCCACTATAATTCAACCACAATAGCAACAATAAATGTGTATCCCGTACTC
Organism: Sambucus nigra; assembly: GCA_949130495.1. Taxonomy (NCBI): domain Eukaryota; kingdom Viridiplantae; phylum Streptophyta; class Magnoliopsida; order Dipsacales; family Adoxaceae; genus Sambucus; species Sambucus nigra. Next base: position 618,319,578 of record OX422209.1, read on the forward strand.
AATCTAATTCTTCTACTCAATTAATTATTTTCATCAATTAAAATAACAATTAAAGTATACAATTTTTAATTTACTAATTTACAATGATGGGCTAATTATTAATTTACAAAAAAAATTAACAACCAATTAATATTTAATCAATCAATTCTTTTACAAGGGGCACTACTTGCATATGAGGGGCAATATCTAATAAACCAACAAAAATTTAATTAAAAAAATTAACAAGCTTCACCCCCCGACCCATTTTCCCCCACCCCCTTCCCCCCCACCACACACACACACACACACAGCCCCCCAGCCCTCCTCCTCTCCCACCCCCAGCCCTGCCCCCTCCCCCCCACTGTCACTGCCCACCACACACGCACATTCACACACACATGCAAATACACACACACACACACATGCACATATACACCCCCTCCTCCCCACACGCATATATACACCACACACACACACACACACATGCACATTTACACACACATATACATAAATAGAAGAGATATAGAGAGAGAAAACGTACCAAAATCAGAGAGAGAGAGTGCAATCGCTTAGAGAGTGAGAGAGAAATGGAGGGAATAGAAATCGGTGGGAAAAAAGAGCAGGGAAAGGTTTTTTACTGAAAGAATTATCACGGACATGTCACGGTCTTTGACCATGATAAGTTTGTAAGGTTTGTTACGATCATTGACCGTGATAAGTCCGTGACAACTGTACTTGTCATGGTCACTGACCGTAACAAACCTTTATCACGACCTTATCACGGTCATTGACCGTGATAAATGCATATTTTTTGTCATGATCAATGACCGTGACAAGGCTGGCCGGTTGAAGGGTGTCAATTTAACCAATTTGGTGTAGTGACTTGGACGATATCTTCGAGATAAGTTGGCTCAAACTCATATTGCGCTGGAACAGATTGATTTACAGCCTGATAGTTCATATATGGAGAGATCGATGGCTATCCTAGATCATAGCGATATGAGATTAAGGTCTAAGGTAGTGCCACTTGTGCGTGTTCAGTGGGTGCACCATAATGTCGAGGAGTCTATTTGGGAACGCGAGGATGAGATGCGCGAGAAATATCCAGAATTATTTTTATCGGGTATACTATATTTTTTGAATTTCAGGATGAAATTTCGTTGTAAGGGGGAAGTATGTAAAACCCCGTATTTTTATGATTTCTACATATTGGATTAGTTAAATTAAATATGGGAAATTAATTAATAGTTAATCTGAATTAAAATCAATATTAACTAGCGAGATAAGAGTTAGTATTTATTAGTGAGAACTTTATTGAATATTACTGAGCGAATAAGTAATATCTAATTGAGGATATGATTGTGAAGTGATATAAATTATCGCGAGTGAGAAATACGGCAGTTAAAGAAATTCATGGTAATTTTTGGCCTAACCGACATCCCGGGAGGGCATTTTGGTAATTTTTATTGTTGGGTCTTAATTACCTACAAAATTGGGAGAGATATTATATCAGTTACATAAGGGAGATTAGGATTATCATTCACAAAATCCAAGGGGGAGTTATAGAGGATGAGGGAGAGCCAATTCTAGGAGTCTAAAGCCAAGAACAACCATATTGCACCACCGAGACCACCACCGCGTAGATCGAAGAACGTAGAACACAACCATACCAACTACACCAACGGATCAGACCTTCACTTTTGAGTCAAGTGTTTAAACTTGCTTAATTTAGAGCAATAATGGAACTTATGTTAGTGTCGGTTCAATTTGAATATGAATATGGTATCTATTTGATGAAATTGGAGAGTTAGAATAATCTGGAAATAATTAGGTTGAACTCTTCATGTACGTAGATTATGAATCACAAATTCAGAATTTATTATGATGAATGAATTGGAAAATTTTGGTATTTCTTTAATGTGAATTTGAAGAACTATGGTTTAATGAACAAATTTAGGGATTTAGAAATTTAATAAGAGTTATGCATAATTTAATGATTTTAGATTGTTGGAAATCATATAAATATTTTATAACATCGATTAGAATTGTTGGAATGGTGTTTGGGATGATTCTGTAGAGGTTTTAGTATCATTGATGGTGGGAAAACATAGTTTCATAAGGTTGAGGTCCTGTTCAGACTGAACCGAACTGAATCAATCAAACAGGATCGGATCGGTTCATTTTTCTGCAAATCTCCTTTCTGTAAAGGCCGAACCAAACCGATCATTCTGGACCGAATCAATTCGTTTTTCTGGAAAAAAAAATTCTATAGTTATATCGTGACTCCTTATGATATGTTAGTAGTATAAAAGTGGGATTAGCTACTGTAAAAGATATTTGGGGTTATGAATCGCTTTACATGAGGTACGATAGAGATAACAAATGTAATTGAATAATATCAGGAGTATAGTGAGAAGTACACCGCATACGGATATGTATTTAGGTTTTGTATACCTACTAATTGAAATATGTTGCGTGAATACCTATATGATTGGTTTACTATGTGTATAACATACCTGCGCTGCTTGCTATCGCGGGAGGTTATTTAGAAAAGGGGACAGTCTTATCTTGATGAGCACAATTGGGGGGATTTTAGATTTGGTACCTTAGAATATGGAACCTAGGTACGAACTATCTGTGAGAATGATAGTGATAACGGTCATATGGGTGTGTAGGTATGTGCGTATACCATAGACTTAGAACCATGCTCGCCTCCAATATGTGTGATTTGTATTTCAATGGTTCGTGAGTGATTCCGAAACATTAGTTATTACTTAGTACGAGATGTATCGGGACATGATATTAGAGTATGCATGCACCACAACTGAGTCTAGGGGTGTTGTATTAGTATATATATAATATTATGATAGTTATGTAATATGCTTGTAATATCATCTATTGTGTGATATTTGTAGATAAAGAAGATGGCGAATTCTAAAATAACTTAAGTATGTGAACCCTTAAACATTTTTTGTGAAACTTAAACTCGGGATAGTATATATAAGAATAATGCATATTAATGGTACGGGGGGATTTCGGCATAATTCTACAAATGATAGAAAGATAGATTATATCTACAAACTAGTTAGATGAGAATTATGACTTGAGTAGTTTACAGATACGTTAGGCGTGCACATTAGTCGAGAGGTGAGAATCTCAAACGAGTGTTCAAAAATGTAACATGTGCTTTATATTTTCTTTATACCATCTTTAAATTACTTGCTAAATTGTTTTAAAATCTTTTACACTCGGGCTCCGCCCGTCTCCTGCAAAAATCTCTTTTCTTGTGTATCATTTTAGGTGCTTAGCCTCAGGGACACTAGGGTTAAACCGTTGGATCTTTTGACGTGCTGCAACTATTGCGAAAGTTGTAGATCCTCGCATTTAGATGCCTTCGCTTCTATCTTGTCAGTTCTAGCATTTAGGCATCTCAGTTAGGGCATGCGTTGCCCATTCTCAATTTATTTACGTTAGAGGAACATCGTACTTATTTATTTCAGCATATCCATTTCAGTTGGACTTATTATTGTTGGCTTGGGTTTTATTTGAATGGGATAATTACTCCAGTTATTATATTGAGTTGGATGATGTTTTATTATTTAGTTATCTATGCTTGAAAATGGGCCATGTTTTAATGCTTTAAATTAATGGACTTAAAATAATTAAATAAAATATTTTGACACTAGATTTATTAATTATTAGGTGGTTAAAACGAAAATTATTTTTCGACAGTGATGCTAATAATGAACCAACAGGATATTATGTTTTAAATTTTATAAAGGACTGGCCACCCGGTATTTAATTGGGCGGGGTGTCACAGTAAACAACCATGATGTGTGTGGATACATCTATGCCTTACAATGAAATAGAGAAATGTAAACAATTTCACCATGTAAGGAATATAAATTTTATGTTTATTTAAATGTTAACAAACAGTTTTTAGTTCACTGAACAAAACAGGATTCTATCATATATAGACTGGGAAACTATGAGCATAATTAATCGAGAAACACAACTTATAAAACCTAGAAATTTCCATATTTCACGTCCTAAATGATCTTTTTAGCAAAAATTCAAAACATAACGTGCATTCTTTGAAAATAAAGTCAATAAGCTAATCAACCACATTCCTAAATTAACTACATTTGATTTAATTATCTACTCAAGTCCCCTCACAATCTGTTCTTGCATACGTGGATGACGAGTAGTCAATTTCCTCAACATTTGGCAATGATCTACTCAATCCATGATCTCTAATGCAACCAGATATGCAATCTTCATCATTATCATCAATATTATATACTCTTTGGGGAGTTGCTAAAGAAATTGACCATTTAGGATTGAGTTGGTCGAGTATATGAAAAACTTGCTTGGCATGAGAAGCTAATATAAATTGCTCATTCTGAGGGCCAGTCCTACCAAGTTCAACCAATGTAAAATAAGTTCATAAATCTTGATGTTATTGTTGCTATCACACCAATCGCACTTGAAAACTGGAATCTTAAATATTATATAATCAAGCATCCAAATTTCAGTAATGACGACGTACTACCATAGATTTGAAACCACTGGATTCTTATCTTTAGCACTAAAAACCTGCATCGTTGTGGCAACAATGCTCACTCCACTATTTTGATTGACTCGATCAGCATCAACTTCCCTTGTATTATAACGACATTCATTAATAACATAATTGGGAAATTTTATTACGTCTCGACGTGGTCCTCGAGATACACATTTTAAGGTATCTGATACGTTGTTGCCCATTTATTGAATTTCGTCAACCTGAATTTTGAGAACTTTAGTTAAAATAATTTGAGTTATATAGATTCTTACTTTTGATAAATTGATCATACCCTTTGACGTAGCCAAAGAATAAAAGTCTTGTTGTGCTCATCTTGTAACCATTTTTGGTTTTTACGCTTTTGAGGATATTTTTGCCTCAAGCTCTCCTTGTGCTCCCTAGTTATTAAAATAAAATATATAGTCACACATCAAGATCTTATACTTAGATAAGAAAGTAATGCTTATTAAAATGAAATATATAATAGTTACTCGATATAAGGTTGGACGTCATTTATTTTTTCTAACAGATATCGATGTGCTTGTTCCCATAATGATACATCCACTTCAATGACATTACCACCACTTATTCATTTGCCATCTTGTATTTCATCATCATCATCACTAGTCCTTATATTTCTAACAATTGGAACTCCGAATGCATCGAGTCCGTGTAAGAACTCGGTATAAAATTCAACCACCTCTTCTGCAATATAACATTCCACAATATAACCTTCTGGATAATTTTTATTCTGCACTTGACCCTTTATCACTTTCATGTTCTTACATTAGTGTTGAAAAATTTAAATAGTATTAACTAATTTACATGTTATTGATTAATTTCATAATTGTAGGCACGAACTTACCTTTCAAAAGGGTACATACATTGTGAAAAAATTGGACCATAAAGTTCAACCTCTCTAACAAGATGTACCATCAAATGTACCATGATGTCAAAGAATATGGGAGGGAAGTATTTTTCCAGCAAACACAGAGTTATCAAAATATTGTTCAGAATTTCTTTTAATTTTGGCATGTCCACTACTTTTTCACAAATAGTATTAAAGAAGAAGCAAACTATAATAATTGCATATCTCACATGCTTTGGTAACACGGATCGTATTGCAACGGGAAGTATTTGTTGCATTAGTATGTGACAATCATGGGATTTAAGACCAAACAATTTTAATTCTTTTATGTAAATAAGATTCGCGAAATTCGAGGAGTACCCATTAGGGACCTTAAGTCGCAAAGTTTCACAAACCCTTATTTTCTCTTCCCTCGATAATGTATAACAAGCTAGTAGTAACTAAATGTATTTACCATTATATTGTGGTGCAAATTCTTCCCAGATTCGCATGTCTACAAGATCGAGACGACTCTTAACTTCATCTTTGTTTTTTCGGGAATGTTAAGTAGGGTCCCTATGATGTTGTCGCAGACATTCTTCTCGATGTGAATGACGTTCAAGTTGTGTCGAATAAACAAATGTTGCCAATACTAAAGTTCAAAGAATATGGATTTTTTCATCCAACATACGAAATCAGCATTATCATCTTTGGAGGAAGCATTACCTTCAATGTTGTCTTCACTACGCTTTCTCTTTGATTTTACAGTCTTTTTTAAACCCACCTTCTTTCCACAAGATTTCCTAATCCCTACCAAGTTCTTTAATAAATGTTCACAACTCAACGGTTCAGGTTGTACTTAAAACTCCTATTGACCATTGAAAGCCTTTTTTGTTTTCCTAATTGATGGTCATGTGTAAGAAATCTTCTATGCGATATATATATATATATATATATATATATATATATATATATATATATATATATATATATATATATATATATTCTTATTAAAATTTTTTAATCTAATAAAATCGGTTTCTTCCACATAAATTAGACATGCATAATATCCCTTTACAGCACAACCACTAATAGTCTACAAAAGTGTATAGCCTTTAACGTAAGAGATTCTAGTCGGTAAGCATCATAAGCCTGAACACCTTCACGCCTTAAAGTTTGTAAATATTCAATTAATGGTTCCAAGTAAACATCAATATCATTGCCTGATTGTCATGGACCAGCTATCAACATCATCAACCTCAAAAAAATTCTCTTTGCGCTCAACGAAGGATGAAAATTGTAGATCATTAACATAACTAGCCAACAACTGTACCTACTGCTAATAGAACTATGTGGGTTAATCCCATCAACTGAAAGTGTTAATAGAAGGTTTCTTGCTTCCTTCCCAAACTCTGGCCATTTCTCATCTACCAACTTCCATACTAGAGAATTTTTTGGGTGACGTAATTTACCATCAATTTCTCTTTCATCTGCATGCCATGTCAAAAAATCTTTTGATGTTTGAACATATTGGTACCATCATTTAAATAATGGAATAGGCGAAAAATACCAAAACACTTTTTCATGCACACCCACCCTTGGCTCAGTTGAATTTTTTTTTAACTTATACCTTGAAGTTCCACATGTAGGGCATATAGTAGTATCGGCGTACTCTATCCTGTAAAGTATGCAATCATTGGGACATGCATGAATTTTTTCATATCCCATTCCAAAAATCGATAATGTTTTAATAGATAGCTTTTTTCGTAGTTATAGGCAATTCATTATCTTCTGGAAGCATTTTTCCTAATAATTCCGATAACTTCGAAAAGCTTGTATCGGTCCACCCACTCCTTGCTGTCAAGTTCAAAAGATTTACCAATGCTAATAATTTAGTAAACTTTTTACAACCCCTATGTAAAGGCTTCAAAGCATCATCAAGGAACTTTGCAAAGCTTTCAGGATCTCCCATAAAATCCTCATGTGTGGCTTGAACCATCTCCACTGTGTTTTCAAGATCCTATGGAGTCTCCATCACATAATCTTGAAGGTTTGGATCACATGTGTCATCATTAGGTGGGGCAGTACTTTTAACAACTTCTCTATGCCATATCCATGTACGATAAGTTTTGTCAAAACCATTCACATATAAATGGTTTTTAACCACTTTAAGACTCAACTTACATCCATTCCCACATTTAGAGCATGTGCGTGGAATGGAATTACTTCCTTTTGCATGTGCTTCAGCAACTCTAAAAAGTCCTTAATCCCTTCTTCATATTCAAGTGATAATTTACTCATGGAAATCCAAGATATATCCATCGCAAATAGACTGTGATCTCAAAGCGCACCAACTCACATCCAAAAGAGATAACATATAGTTATATTGTGATACATTAATTAAGTATTAAAAGGCAACCCATTAAAAACAATAGAAACTAAACCAGTTTGGCAGATCAATAGAATGCAAGTTGTCATGAATAAAAGGAAATATTAACTAAAAATTATAGCTGTATGTTTAGTCAAAAGATAAAGAAAGTGGTGATGCTAGAATGAATAATTTATCTTATAAGGGAATAAAAAGGAAAAAAACATGGCAAGATCGCCTCATATAAAATTACACTAATAATAATATAGTTCATAGTCAAACCCAATACCTAATAGATTGTCCCAAACAACAGCACTATAAACAAGCATTCTACGATTTTACATTAATTGTGAAACCACCTTCCAAATTACTTACAAAGTGCTAAACCCCTAATTAGAAATGAGAGTCCCCTAGCAGCCCTGATGTAAGCTATAATACTATTATGGATAAAATTACTATGCCATTAGCGGCCTCGATGGAAGTTAGAAGGTCTACAATAGCAGTAATATGAGAATAGACGCGAGACATGAACTGCATAGAAGGGCTGCAATAGCAACCCTGATGCGTGATAGAAGGTGATTCTAAGTACTGTGTCTACAGTTTAAAGTTTTATCCTTGCTTTGTTACAGGTTGTAGACTCAATTGTGTTCCACGTATTGATGCCAAATAAGAAGGTGGACATATTTTGTATTAAAGCAGGTGACTCTCCTCTCAGTTAGCATTAAGAAGCATGAACAAAAACTAAATAAAAATCTCAACTGGCGAAAATAGAAACCGCATATAAGCATTTGATTCAACAAAAATAAGTGAAACAGACAATTTTATTTGATACAGAATTCCATTTTCAGATTTAGATTTTAGAGTTCAGGTTTGGGTCTTCAATTTTAGAAAGAAAAAACAAATGCACCCACTCTTCAATTTTACTCATTTTTTTATTATCCAAAATTACAATATCCTACTTAGGTCACTAATTCTTTACTCGGACGCTCAATTTTTGACTCGGTACCGGTCTCGGTCTCGGCCCCTACACAACTATACACTATTAAGAGAACTAAACAAAATGAAAAAAATACAGAAAAGTTTAGAAAAATAAGAATAATAGTATGGCTCAATTAGACAAGTACAAAATTACCATTTAGTATGCATAACATTGTCTAATTATTTATACTAAATCACCATTTAATATACAAAACATTGTCTAAATCAATATATATTTAGTAATATATTCTTCGTGAATGTTTTAATAGTACCTATTACTAATTAAGAATATATATATATATATATATATAATGTAAATAATCATATACTTTAAGGATATATGAATAATGATGCAATTCAATAAAAATTAAGTAAATATAAAAAAGAAGGTTAAATGGGAGATACCCCTTTTGTAAAAATATAATAAAATAAATGAGAGACTTAACCAAAAAAAAATATTGGCGACCACAAAACATCATATATCTCGTACCGAAATGAAAGCGCTTGCTCCGATCGTGACATGGATGCAAAATTGAGGCTCAATTGAGTGAGTTAGAAGTTGAGATAGAGAAATCGATGCTTAGTAACTTATACCATCTCGTCGATATATCACCGATATAGGTAGATACTACTGTGATATCGCAGACATGAGTCGATACTACCGATAAATTATTGATATAGGATCGATTCTCACCAATAATGAAAAACTCAACTCGTAGCTCAGAATCGAATCTGTGGGTACAGATACCTAGTCAAATCGGTCGTATCGTCGCGGTATCAGCCTTGACTTTGAAACATGGGGACTTAATTTCTTAGTTTTACACGTGTAGTGAATTAAATTTGTTAGTTTTACATGGATTGCGTCAATGCTAATAATTACTCAGGTTCAAACATTTCATCTTTTAAAAAATCTTCTTTTTTTAACTCAATCAACATTCTTTTTACACTTTGTTACACCTTTACAATCTTTATCTATGTTTCGTGTTTCACCTTAGACATGAATTTAATCTTCTTTTAAATTCGAATAAAATGGGGTATTTTACAGGTTAAAGGTTCTTATCTCAAATAACATGGGGTATGCCGGTGCCATTGTTGGGGATCATTGTGAGAACCTCTACCTCATGCCACCAACGACCAAAAATCAACGGAGTCAATGCCATCCTCAAGCCACCATTAGGAAAGCCTTGGAATGGTAAGAATGGCAATTTTATATTTCGTTCTCATTATTCAATTCACAAGTGCACATATTTTTCTTTTCGTCTATATTTTTTTATCCCGACTAATCCTTTGATGCATTGTTTGGACAACACATTTTAAACAGTTACACATTTTCTGAACATCACGTTAACATGATAAAAAAGGAAAATAAAGGACTATTTGATAAAAAGTGCAATAAATTTTACATGTTTTTCAGCATATAATTGAACTGCTCTTTTTAGTTCAGAAAACAACAATGAACAATATTGTTGCATATTTATATGCTAATTCATCATTGTGCTTGGTTGTTGCATGTTGCAGGACCATTGGACCCAAAGGCGAGAGACGCTGATGAAGAGATTAAAATTTTCATAGTAAAATGAAGTACTTGATTGTGTTTGTGTTTAGATTTAATTTTTTTTTATACTAAATAAGATTTTGTGGAATTGATTATGCGGCCAAATTCTTTTAAAAATATGTTAGTGAAGTTCATATTATCAAGCAAGTAAGGTTCATTCAATAAAGGATGAAATACAAATAACACACCAAAATTAGTTCGAACATCCAAACTTCTAGAGAACAAGTATGACATACAAAGTACATGAATAATGCATGTGTCCATGTCGCGAAATTAACTTTCCTGATAGTTGAAGAACGTTAACTCGATCGAGATAATAGCTCATAGGTTTTAATATTTGGAAATTTACTCTTAAAAAGTAATCTATTAACGTTAAATTCTATAAAGTTTTTTATCTCCTTCATGAGTTGCAAGTTAAATTGTGGATTAAATAATGAAAAATTAACATAAAACAACGAATCCCCCCGCATGCCCCGTACGGACAGAGCGAAAAAATAGTGTTGTTCGAGATGTTTGGTGTACATTTACTTTTATATTATTATTTTTTTAAAAAAATTCATTATATATTTTGAAACAACATTCGTCATTATTCAAGTCCAATTATAGAATTGTATGCATTGAAATTTTTATGATTAATGCCATACTCTATTCCTCCCTAATTTGTGTCTAGAGATTAATTTGATATTTTTTAATTTCCTCAGTATTCGTACATTGATGAATTATTTATATATAAATTTAATGTTGATTCTTTTTTTTTACAAGACTTTTTGTAATCTATAATTTCAGTGTAAAAATTGAAAATTATAGAATGACATTGTAAAAAAAATCTAAATATAAAATATATGAAAATTTTACTACTTTGAAAGGCTCCAAACCATTCTAAATGTATATCATTAACTTTTATAATGTCATCCAGTAGAAGTGTATTATTTTTGCAAAAATCTGAAAACTAGTATATTATAAAGTTAACTGTGTCGCATTGTAGAACGAAACTATAAGTCGACAGGCATCACACGGGGATATTGGCGAGTAGGAAATAAAAGTGTATATTGTTACCTAAAAATAAATATGAGTAACAGATGAGAATTCAAAATTACCTCAATAAACTTTAGAAACAATAAATTCGATCACCGTGAGTCCCTAATCAAGTTGCAATAACGAGCACTCCCGCGAGCAGAAACAACTAACAATTCAACCACATTGAATGATAAATTATGTTAGGGATTGTAATGCAACCGAATTATTAAATTTTAAAAAACATAATTATAAAAACACTAAATACAACAACGCCTACTTACATCAGTATTTAATTGATTCTTGAGATAGAAAAAAGGTAAAACAAATTCTTCAAGCTGACGTGGGTGGAGACAGCTGTACAGTGGGTGTGCGGGTTAAAGAAGGGGATGCGAGTAGAAGAAGGGTGGGATGTGGGATGCAGTTGTTGTGGGATAAGGGATAACTCCATGATTATCGTGTTGGGGATAAGTGGGTATCTCCCAAATTTGAAATTGTTAGGCTTCTTTCCCTCCAAATTTCTTCTCCCTATTGATATGTTTTCTTAAAATGGGTGGTAAATAATTAAAAAATATTAATTTTATAAAATTATATTTAATATTACCATGTATATAAAACTGTTATAAAATATAAATATATTATATGACAGTTAAAATATTACCATCATAACATATCTTATTAATATGAGCCAATAAATATACACGGGTCATAATTATTTGTTTAAATGAAAAAAGTGTCATAATTGTGAAATAATCACATGTATTATGATAGTTTAATTAAAATGTTCATAAAATGGAATTTTAAAAATGTCATAAAAGGGTATTTTTCTAGTAGTGAAGAAACTTGTTTCTACAAGGGGATAAATATTGGATATCACATTATTGCACTTAATTTAAGTGTCTTTGTTTTTTATTCTTTGGTTTGTTAAGCGTGTTTTTAATGGCTATATATGTTGTCAAATTTCCGATCATGATTTGTGAAATTACTACTACATTATATTGTGATATAGTATTTGTGCAATGTATAAATACGACATACTTAATATCTTAAGGATAGGGTAATGATATCAAACATAACTTTTACCACATTAATGCAAGAACATACGTTTAACTGAATATTATACAAACTTGACCATATTACAATAATGCTGGACAGATACGTAAAGCAACATATAAACAACATTCTTTAATTCATCTTATAAATATCATGCATGATCGCATGTGGATTTTCATTGTGGGTAGGGATGTAAACGGATATTCAAAAATTCGCATCCGTCCGATATCCGAATCCGAATTTGCGGATATTTATTCGAAAAATGGAAATGGATACGAATATGGATACTCTATAAAAATATTCGAAAAACGGATACGAATACGGATAGTAATAGTATCCGACACGGACAATCCTTATGCGATGCGGAGTATATATTTTACCGAATATCCGTTTTACCGAATATCCGTATCCATCAAACAATTGTTTATAATATTACTAATAATATTAGTATTAGTATTACTAATAAAATAATATTAAAAAACATTAATCATTTATTTCCTACAATAAAACTAACACATATTCCACTCAAAGCAAAAATACCCTAAAGTTACTATTTCATTGGGTATATTATAAAATGCCATGTATTATAATTTTATTGGGTTTATTATCATGGAGTTGCACTAAAGTTACAATAGACCCTATCACACACACAACATACACTCACTAAAGAACATATACTCCACTCAAAATAAAATAAAATAAAATCATAATTTCATTTCATTTCTCTTTCGTACAAAACAAGAGAAAAGAAACCTTCATTTCACTTCACAAAAAAAACTCATTCCGCCACCTCCGCCGCCGCCGCATCAGTCCACCGTTGCTCATTAACCCCTCCGCTGTGCATCAACTCCGCCGCTTCGCCGCTGCGCATCCCTTCCTCCTGCAACAGAAAGTTAGCAATAACAGGTACATACAAAATTATATATATATATATATAAATATATATATATATGGTTCATGTGATTGTTCATTAGTTTATTTAATAATAAATAAATTTAGGAGAGAAACAAAAAAGTAAATAGATGGTTTTGATTATGATGAGAACTGGAGTTAATAACAGGTAAATTATATATAAAATAAACATATATACTTATTAAAATAAAAATATCAATATATTTTGAAAATTAAAAGATCCGTGAGGTTATCATTCTAAATAAATTTGATTTATTCTAAAAGGTGCCTATTGTAATACCCCGTATTTTCTATGATATTTATTTTTGGGGATTAATTGAATTAAATGTTTATTAATTGGAAATTAATCCGGATAATAATATTAATGAGATGTGAGTTAGTATTTTATTATAATGTGTATACTTGGCATTATATGAATATTGGAAAATATTTAAATTGTCACGAGATCGAAATACGGCAATTTGGGAAACGTTGTTGGGACGCGCGTGACAGTCGCGTCAGGAATATAATTATTTGAATTAAAAAGTGAATTTTATTTTTATCACACGTATGTTCGTTTTGAGTGCGCCAACGCGTCCGGAAGGGTCGAGATAGTCAGAAAACACTAGCCGAGAGTTTAGTTTAGGTCCCAGGGTATTTTTAGGCCATACCGGCATCATGAAGGGTATTTTGGTAATTTTGTATTTTTGGGAATTAAAAGTGACGAAAATTAGAAATAGAAATCTGACTTCTTCTTTAACCCACTAAACCCACTAACTAAACTAAGAGACTTAATGGGCTACGGGAGAAGTTGAAATATAGTCCCAACTTACCAAAAACCAAACACACCTCCATTGTCATCATCCTTGGGAAGAACTTGTAGAGAGAGAGAGAAAGGAAAGAATTCTGCAGAAAGAGAGATAGAGGACAGATTCAACCTTCAAATTCAACATCAAATTCAGAGAAATATTAAGTCAAGTGGTTTAAATTCATTTGATTCAAGCTATGCTTTTCCATGTTTAGGAATTTTCGAAATTGATCTTGGAAGATGATTTAGACCCATATATTGGAAGTTAAAAGTTATGAATTATGTTAGGGATTGCATGTAGTAATATTCTGGACGAATTATATCTTCTAAACAGAACCATTGATGATCTAAAAAATGGAGTTTAGAAGTAGTTTATTGATGTTCTTGAATGGGGAAGAAATCTGGAAATTTTTTATGTAGTTTTGATCTAAACAAAGCCTTTGAATGATGAATTATGGGTTTTAGAATGTTAATACTGTTGTAGAATGATAGTATGATGATATTGTAACCTTGTCTTAGAGTTTCATGCTTGAAAATGGTGTTTTGGGACGAATTGGTAACTGCAAAACGAAGCAGTCCGTAACCATACCTGCTGCGTTCGATCGATCGATGTCCTTCAGTCGATCGATCGACCACCATCGATCGATCGAAGGTAAAGGTCGATCGATCGACCTTCCCAGAATAAGTAAAGTTTTTCCCTAATTAAATTTTAATGGTGTTAATCCTTGAATGATATTATTGGAGACCTTATGAATACCCTTAACCTTAAGGAAGACCAGTAGGCATGATTATGAGATTGGACCTTAATTGGAATTCAATTTGAGGAATTATTCTAAATTAATGAAATTCGATAATTGAGATAATATTTGGGTTAATAGGGTAAATTTGAATAATTTGATGAAATGAGGTTTGGGGCAGAAGTAAAGACCTTAGGTGTAAAGATGTTATATGGGGGAATAAGAGGAACTTAATAGTCTATTCGAGATAGGTTTTAAGTTTAAAAAACTACGACGTGAGACGTGTCGATAATTTAATTTCTATATTATCGGGATACTTGAAATATATGAATTTGGAATAATGGTATAAAGATGTAGAGTATACCTTTATTAATATCGAGATATCTAAGATGTGTGAATGCTTAGTATATAATTGTATGTGTATGACATACCTACCATACTTGCTATCACGGGAGGTTTACGTTCGCTTAGGGCCTTCTTATCCTTGTGTTGCCCGGATTTAGATTGGTTACCTCGATGAACATAGGTCATAGAAGGAATTATTGGGATATTAATAAGTTTGCTGATCGTGGGAGCGTAGGTATGTGCGTGACCCATGTGATGTGACTGTGTTCGCCTCCACTATTTGTGATGTTGTTATCTGAACAATTCCTGAGAGATTAGGAATGCGTGATCCTTATGTACGTGATGTACCGGGATGGATAGCAGAGTATGTGTGCACCGCAGCTTAGCCTTTGGGTGCTTGTATTGTATATTTATGATGTGAAAATATACGGTTAAACGAGAAGGAATTTACTATGTTAAATTGTGAGTATAGTTATGGTAATGTTATGTAGATAAAAAGGGAACTTATATCTATAAATGGTTTTGTTAATAATTGGGAATCCGAGAATTAAAGTAGAACTCTCTATTTAATTGTTAAGGTTGGAAATTAAACGTGAACCGAGTAGTAGTGTTAGAAACTCTTCAGAATTAGATAGTTATGAGATAACACATGAATGGGTACAAGAACGTTAGGAGTGCACAGTTAGACGAGAGGTGAGTATCTCATGTGAGAGCACGTCCTAACATGTATTTTGCATATACTGTTTTAAATATTTTTAAAGCACTTGCAGGTTTTTAAAATATCTCCACATTCGGGCTCTGACCCGTTTGCTTTCAAATCTATTTTTTTGTAAAACCATTTTTAGGTGCCCAGCCACAAGGACACCATGCATAGGATTCTCACTCAGATGACGAGCTGTAGCTGTTTGTGGAAGCTACAGGGATTTGCTTTTAGACGCTTATATCATTTGGATTCCATACTCAGTATTCCTCAGTTGTAGGGCATGTTGCCCAATTTCTATTAGAGACATTTTCATTTCAGTTTTTCAGACTATGTATTCATTCAGTATTCAGTATTTCGTTACTTACTTCAGTTGCGGGATTTTGTTGTGAGGAGTTTTTCCTCCAGATTTATTTATATCATGTGTTGGTTATTCTATTATTTCGTTATGGTGAATGGTGATATTATTCTTGCTTTAAATCTTTTACTGCATGTTAATCAGGCTTTAATTAAAATTTGGCAACTTACTTTTTAAATACTAGGTGGTTAGTAATAATAAAAAATGTTTTCGACAGTGATGCTATTAACTGAGCCAACTTGGCATTTTGATTTAATTTAATGAAGGATTAGCTACCCGGTATTTAATTAGTCGGGGTGTCACAGGTGGTATCAGAGCATCAGGTTCTAGTGTCCTTTAGGATCTCAACGGCTTATTATGTTTCCGCTGAGCTTTCTTTGATGTAGAGCCCTATATTTAAGGACTGTTGTATTCTTTTGTATATGCTACGTTCTTCAGCTATTTTAAGTTTATAACTGCGAACTTATAGACTTTATTCTTATTTCAGAATGCCTCCACGACGTGCACCACGGATTTCGAGGAATGCAATGCCAGAACTACAGCCCGCACCAGTTCAGGGCACGATGAACGCCGCTGAGGTTGCAGCCATAGTAGCCCAAGCGGTAAATGTCGCACTTGCCGTAGTTCAGCAGGCACCGCCTCAGGCGCCGGTTGCCGCGCCAGTACAGGCAAATGCATTCCCATCTGCTTGGGAACGTGTACGTGACGCTTTCCAGAAAGCGCATCCGTCAGAGTTTGCAGGTAGCTCAGATGTGGTAGTCTCGAACCTGTGGAGGAAGGATATACAGCGGCACTTGAGAATGTATGAGTGCACGGATGTTCAGAAGCAGGTGCTAGCTACTTTCAAACTAGTTGGGTCTGCACTGCAGTGGTGGGAGTCTATTACCACCGTAGAGGAGAGGGATACTCTCACTATTCAGGAGTTCTGGGTGCGGTTCGACCGCAAGTACTTTCCGTCAGCTGTTCATACGAAAATGAGGAGGAGATTGATGAGTCTGAAGCAGGAGGGTAAGACCGTGGCCGAGTATGAGGACGAGTTCACTAATCTGTTGAATATCGTTCCGGATGAGATACCGACAGAAAAGAAGAAGATTGAGAAATTCACCGACGGGTTGACTTGGAGGATCCGTCAGCATCTGTTAGGGAACCTTTCGTTGGCCACTTATTCTGATGTGGTTAACGCTGCTTTGTTACACTGCCAGGATCACCGCTTTCATATGCCTGAGGGCAAGAGATCGGGAGAGTCTAGCCATCAGGGCAGGACTGGAGGACATGGTGCCGGTGGGGCACAATCTGTTCAGGGGCAGAGGCTGAGTGATCAGGGTTCCCAGCAGGGGGATCATAAGAGGTTTCAATCAGGGGGTTTCAGGAACGGTCAGGGAGGATTTCGGAATGGCTAGCAGGGTCATAACGGCCATCAGGGTCAAAATGGTCAACATCAGCAGTTTCAGCAGGGCCAAGGGAGGAACGTTAACGGCCACCAGGGCCGGGGACAGCAAGGGCAGAGAGGAGGAAACTTCCCAGGGAAGTGTTTCGTTTGTGGCAAGACTGGACATAAACGCCAGGACTGTCCTGATAAGGGCAGGGCCCCACAGCAGCAGCAGCAGGGAGCTCGCCAGGAGCCGCAGAGGCCTATGTTTCCCGCCGCTCTCCCTGCACCACCACAGATGGCAGCATTGCCACCCATTCCAGCAGTCCCGGATCAGTAGCGGCAGTTACAGTATGGACGTGTCTATAACGTCCACCAGGCAGCAGTCCCACAGGCACCGCCCGCGATTGAGGGTACGTTTTCTATCCATGGCACTATGGGTCGGGTACTGTTTGATATGGGGGCTACACAT
Source organism: Sambucus nigra (assembly GCA_949130495.1). Lineage (NCBI taxonomy): Eukaryota > Viridiplantae > Streptophyta > Magnoliopsida > Dipsacales > Adoxaceae > Sambucus > Sambucus nigra. Next base: position 618,337,616 of record OX422209.1, read on the forward strand.
TGTTTTATAGCTACACATTTCGGGAAGGCTTTAGGGTTGCTAGCCACAGCGGAGAGCACAGTGACGTGTGTCGACTCACCATTGGGGAATGGGTCACTTATTTTCTTTATATGCCGGGGAGTAGGAGTAGAGATTGGTAGTCTGGTATTACCTGCAGATATGTTGGTATTAGATATGCATGTTCACAATGTGATTATCGGTATGGATTGGCTCGCTGATTATAGAGCCATGATTGATTGTTTCGGTGGGAGCATTGTTTTTGCCATTCCGGGGCAAGAGATGTTTGTAGTGGCGATGCCTCGCCCAGAGGGAGGCTCGACCGCTCATTTGTATTACCTAGAGGAGGATACCTCTAAGGAGGTTGTGATTCCTTTAGATTCGATCCCAGTTGTCAGGGAGTATTCTGATGTGTTTCAGGAGATACCAGGCCTACCCCCCAGTCGAGAGATAGACTTTGTTATAGACTTATTACCAGATACGAGACCTATAGCACGCGCACCGTACCGTATGGCTCCAACTGAGATGAGGGAGTTACGGGATCAGATTGAGCAGTTGTTGGGTCAGGGGTTTATTCGGAGAAGTACTTCACCATGGGGTGCCCCTGTGTTGTTCGTAAAGAAGAGATATGGTTCACTGAGATTGTGTGTGGACTACCGGGAGTTAAACAAGGTCACGATACGAAATAAGTATCCGTTGCCTCGAATCGATGACCTATTCGACCAGTTGAGAGGATCTTCTTGCTTCTCAAAGATTGATTTATGATCTGGTTACCATCAGTTGCGTATCAGGGAGGAGGACGTCTCGAAGACTGCGTTCTTATCGAGATATGGTTCTTACGAGTTTCGGGTTATGCCATTTGGTTTGACCAACGCTCCAGCAGCATTTATGGACTTGATGAATATGATGTTCAGGGATTTCCTAGATCAGTTTGTCATTATATTCATCAATGATATTTTGGTTTACTCCCAAACAGAGGAGGAGCACGCCGAGCACTTGAGGCAAGTTTTGCAAACACTGCACCAGAATGAGTTGTATGCAAAATATGAGAAGTGCGGGTTTTGGCTGAAGGAGGTTCAGTTTTTGGGGCATATTATTTCCGACCGGGGAATATCGGTTGATCTGGGGAAGGTATCCGCGGTGAGGGAGTGGGGACAGCCCACGACACCGACGGAGATACGTAGTTTCTTGGGCCTAGCAGGATACTACAGGAGGTTTATTCGGGGTTTCTCCACGATAGCGGGTCCCATGACACATCTAACTCGTAAAGGTGTGCTGTTCATTTGGAGTGATGCCTGTCAGTTGGCATTTGATGAGTTGAAGGACAAGTTAACCACAGCACCTGTGTTAGCATTGCCGAGACCGGGAGTTGAGTATCTTGTTTACACCGATGCGTCCTTACAAGGACTTGGAGGTGTACTGCAGCAGGAGAGTCAGGCCATAGCTTATGCTTCCCGTAAGCTTAAGCCTCACGAGAAGAATTACCCTACCCATGACTTGGAGTTAGCGTCAGTGGTATTTGTCCTTCGTATTTGGAGACATTACCTTTTGGGGGAGAAGTTTAGATTGTTCACGGATCACAAGTCCCTACAGTACCTATTCATGCAGAAGGAGTTGAATATGCGGCAACGAATGTGGCTTGAATTCGTGAAAGATTATCAGTTCGATATCCAGTATCACCCGGGGAAGGCTAACGTAGTAGCAGACGCATTGAGCCGTAGACCTATAGATGAGGTGGCAGAAGTGTGGAAGGCAAAGTGGAAGAAATTGGGACACCAGGATGCAGTGGCTCGATCATTTATGTCTGTGATGACTGTTACACCACAGATTATCACGAAGGTATTGAGGGCATAGGCAAACGACTCGTTCTGTCAGGAGCAGATAGTTCAATTATTGGCAGAGGGAGCCGAATCCTATACCGTTAGCTCAGACGGGGGATTACGCTTCAATGGGAGATTGGTGGTTCCGGAAGGGGAGGAATTGCGGCATGAGGTGATGGCAGAGTCGCACGACTCACGATTCGCGGTACATCCCGGAGGGGACAAAATGTACCAAGACATGAGACGTCAGTATTGGTGGAGCGGTATGAAGAGAGATATTGCCGAGTTTGTTTCTAAATGCGCCACTTGTCAGCTAGTAAAAGTGGATCATCAGAGACTGGCAGGACTACTACAGCCGTTGGAGGTCCCGATGTGGATATGGGAGAGCATATCCATGGACTTTATCACGGGGTTGCCTACGTCACAGAGAGGTCACGACTCCATTTGGGTAATAGTGGATAGGTTGACCAAAGTCGCTCATTTTCTACCCGTGAGGATAGACTACACTGCAGGACAGTATGCCCAGCTCTTTATTTCTGAGATAGTAAGACTTCACGGTGTGCCCCTAAATATCGTGTCTGACCGAGATAAGATATTTGTTTCACGGTTTTGGGAGAGTTTTCAGCAGGCCATGGGCATGGAGTTGCGATTGAGTACGGCGTACCACCCGCAGACCGATGGGCAGACCGAGCGCACAAATCAGATGTTGGAGGACATGCTACGTATGTGCACCATTGATTTTGAGGGTGGATGGGAGCAGTATCTTCCACTGGTGGAGTTTGCTTACAACAACTCCTACCAGTTCACCATTGGCATGGCTCCATTTGAGGCGTTGTACGGTAGACCTTGTCGTTCCCCAGCATGTTGGTTGGAGGTGGGGGACAACAAACTACTTGGGCCGGAAGTGATTCAGGATACTTCAGCAAGGATAGAATTGATTCGGAGTCGCATTCGGGTAGCTCAGGATAGGCAGAAGAGCTATGCTGATGCGAAGAGATTCTTCAGAGAGTTCCAAGTGGGGGACCAGGTTTTGCTCAGAGTATCTCCTATGAAGGGGATTATGCGTTTCGGAAAGAAAGGGAAGTTGGCACCGAGATATGTGGGACCATTTCCTATTATTGAGCGGATTGGACCGGTTGCGTATAGGCTTGGATTACCGGAGCATTTACATCGGATTCACGATGTATTTCATATTTCCTCGCTTAGGAAATACCTTAGAGATAATTTGGCTCATTCTCTCATTGTTGTGGAGGACATTGATCTCCAGCCAGATAGCTCCTACGAGGAGGGGCCGATTGTTATTCTGGACCGAAGTGAGCGGAAGCTGCGGTCAAAGATAGTTCCGTTAGTGCGTGTTCAATGGTGACATCATAATGTCGAGGAGTCCACATGGGAGCTCGAGGATGAGATGCGCGAACGTTATTCAGGGTTATTCTTACCAGGTACTTTCTAGTTCCGAATTTTGGGACGAAATTCAGTTATTAGGGGGGGAGTATGTAATACCCCGTATTTTCTATGATATTTATTTTTGGGGATTAATTGAATTAAATGTTTATTAATTGGAAATTAATCCGGATAATAATATTAATGAGATGTGAGTTAGTATTTTATTATGATGTGTATACTTGGCATTATATGAATATTGGAAAATATTGAAATTGTCACGAGATTGAAATACGGCAATTTGGGAAACTTTGTTGGGACGCGCGTGACAGTCGCGTCAGGAATATAATTATTTGAATTAAAAGTGAATTTTATTTTTATCACCCGTATGTTCATTTTGAGTGGGTCAACGCGTCCGGAAGGGTCGAGATAGTCAGAAAACACTAGCCGGGAGTTTAGTTTGGGTCCTGGGGTATTTTTAGGCCATACCGGCATTATAAAGGGTATTTTGGTAATTTTGTATTTTTGGGAATTAAAAGTGACGAAAATTAGAAATAGAAATCTAACTTCTTCTTTAACCCACTAAACCCACTAACTACACTAAGAGACTTAATGGGCTACGGGAGAAGTTGAAATATAGTCCTAACTTACCAAAAACCAAACACACCTCCATTGTCATCATCCTTGGGAAGAACTTGTAGAGAGAGAGAGAAAGGAAAGAATTCTACAGAAAGAGAGATAGAGGACAGATTCAACCTTCAAATTCAACATCAAATTCAGAGAAAGATTAAGGCAAGTGGTTTAAATTCATTTGATTCAAGCTATGCTTTTCCATGTTTAGGAATTTTCGAAATTAATCTTGGAAGATGATTTAGACCCATATATTGGAAGTTAAAAGTTATGAATTATGTTAGGGATTGCATGTAGTAATATTCTGGACGAATTATATGTTCTAAACAGAACCATTGATGATCTAAAAAATGGAGTTTAGAAGTAGTTTATTGATGTTCTTGAATGGGGAAGAAATCTGGAAATTTTTGATGTAGTTTTGATCTAAACAAAGCCTTTGAATGATGAATTATGGGTTTTAGAATGTTAATACTGTTGTAGAATGATAGTATGATGATATTGTAACCTTGTCTTAGAGTTTCATGCTTGAAAATGGTGTTTTGGGACGAATTGGTAACTGCAAAACGAAACAGTCCGTAACCATACCTGCTGCGTTCGATCGATCGATGTCCTTCAGTCGATCGATCGACCACCATCGATCGATCGAAGGTAAAGGTCGATCGATCGACCTTCCCAGAATAAGTAAAGTTTTTTCCTAATTAAATTTTAATGGTGTTAATCCTTGAATGATATTATTGGAGACCTTATGAATACCCTTAACCTTAAGGAAGACCAGTAGGCATGATTATGAGATTGGACCTTAATTGGAATTCAATTTGAGGAATTATTCTAAATTAATGAAATTCGATAATTGAGATAATATTTGGGTTAATAGGGTAAATTTGAATAATTTGATGAAATAAGGTTTGGGGCAGAAGTAAAGACCTTAGGTGTAAAGATGTTATATGGGGGAATAAGAGGAACTTAATAGTCTATTCGAGATAGGTTTTAAGTTTAAGAAACTACGACGTGAGACGTGTCGATAATTTAATTTCTATATTATCGGGATACTTGAAATATATGAATTTGGAATAATGGTATAAAGATGTAGAGTATATCTTTATTAATATCGAGATATCTAAGATGTGTGAATGCTTAGTATATAATTGTATGTGTATGACATACCTACCATACTTGCTATCACGGGAGGTTTACGTTCGCTTAGGGCCTTCTTATCCTTGTGTTGCCCGGATTTAGATTGGTTACCTCGATGAACATAGGTCATAGAAGGACTTATTGGGATATTAATAAGTTTGCTGATCGTGGGAGCGTAGTTATGTGCGTGACCCATGTGATGTGACTGTGTTCGCCTCCACTATTTGTGATGTTGTTATCTGAACGATTCCTGAGAGATTCGGAATGCGTGATCCTTATGTACGTGATGTACCGGGATGGATAGCAGAGTATGTGTGCACCGCAGCTTAGCCTTTGGGTGCTTGTATTGTATATTTATGATGTGAAAATATACGGTTAAACGAGAAGGAATTTACTATGTTAAATTGTGAGTATAGTTATGGTAATGTTATGTAGATAAAAAGGGAACTTATATTTATAAATGGTTTTGTTAATAATTGGGAATCCGAGAATTAAAGTAGAACTCTCTATTTAATTGTTAAGGTTGGAAATTAAACGTGAACCGAGTAGTAGTGTAAGAAACTCTTCAGAATTAGATAGTTATGAGATAACACATGAATGGGTACAAGAACGTTAGGAGTGCACAGTTAGACGAGAGGTGAGTATCTCATGTGAGAGAACGTCCTAACTTGTATTTTGCATATACTGTTTTAAATGTTTTTAAAGCACTTGCAGGTTTTTAAAATATCTCCACATTCGGGCTCTGACCCGTTTGCTTTCAAATCTATTTTTTTGTAAAACCATTTTTAGGTGCCCAGCCACAAGGACACCATGCATAGGATTCTCACTCAGATGACGAGCTGTAGCTGTTTGTGGAAGCTACATGGATTTGCTTTTAGACGCTTATATCATTTGGATTCCATACTCAGTATTCCTCAGTTATAGGGCATGTTGCCCAATTTCTATTAGAGACATTTTCATTTCAGTTTTTCAGACTTTGGCATGTATTCATTCAGTATTTCGTTACTTACTTCAGTTGCGGGATTTTGTTGTGAGGAGTTTTTCCTCCAGATTTATTTATATCATGTGTTGGTTATTCTATTATTTCGTTATGGTGAATGGTGATATTATTCTTGCTTTAAATCTTTTACTGCATGTTAATCAGGCTTTAATTAAAATTTGGCAACTTACTTTTTAAATACTAGGTGGTTAGTAATAATAAAAAATGTTTGCGACAGTGATGTTATTAACTGAGCCAACTTGGCATTTTGATTTAATTTAATAAAGGAGTAGCTACCCGGTATTTAATTAGTCGGGGTGTCACACCTATTTATATCTACTGTTATGGAATGTTAGTGTTATTTTTTTTTATGACTTTAAGCTTATATAGTTGTAATTTATGGATGACTTTAAGTCATATTATCATTATGGAATATTACTATTATTATGGAAGTCGTAATTGTTAATGTTAGGAAGTAGTAATTTTGTTATATATTTATTTTGATTGGATTGGATTTCATTGGATTGGATATTTTAATAATTTAAACGGACACGGATATTATCTGAATCCGAGGTATTCAGGCGAATACAGATATGTATAGTTATTTTAACTATCCGGACGAAAATGAATACGAATACGGATACGGGTACGGATAGTGCATCCAGATAACGAATACAGATGTAGAAAATATTGTATCCGATCCAAATCCGTTAGTTTATCACTCCTAATTGTGGATTAGCATTGCTAAACCTTTTCCAATTCTTCCCTACCTCGATGAGTAGTTTATAAGTTGCATCATCCCACCCGAATCCACCAACGGTAATCGCATACAAATTCATGTTAGATTACATTTTTATTTGCATCCACCTATTACACAACTCGTTCTCGGTTCGTCCACGGGGTGCATTTAGAGGTTTAGTTCATCAACCTTCAAAAATCTAGAATGTAAAATGTAGTCATTCACCAATTTGTTTATAGGATCTAGACCTTTCAATGGGTCGTGTCGAGTTGTGTTCGTATCATCTTTTATCGTATTTGGGTCTTATTGGGTTCGTGTCTAAACGGGTGACTTTTTTATCGTGTGAAAAAATCATATCAAAACCCGACTCGTTATGTTATTGTGTTGTGTCGTGTTTACTCGTTAATACTAAGGGTGTGTTTCAGATGGATCGGAATAGGGACGTTCAAAAAAAATTTCAAAATTTTCGAAATTTTAAAATCCTTTCCAATTCGAAAAAAATAAAAATCGAAATATCATTTTTTTTCCTATTTGGCTGATTCGGAATATTCGAAAATCTTATTATTCATAAAAATATCGTAATTTTCGGAATTATCAATATTTTCTGAAAATATCGAAAATTTCATTTTTGAAAAGGATATTTTTAAAGTAAAAAAAAAATCAAACACTCCACTTTACATCACCTATGCAATAAACTACGAAGCTATGTGAATGACAAGTTTATGCATCTCATACCATTTTGAAAATGCAATAAACTGCAGTACTATGCATCTTATACCATTTTGAAAAAAGATCAATCACGACTTAAGTATGATACTAAGAAACTACAAAGCTATGTGAATGAGAAAAAAACTATTGTTTACCTACTTAAAGAAAGGAAAAGCAAGAAAGGTTAACAGCTGCAGCAGAGCCTCTGCATCAGTATTTCAGATACAAAAAATGAACAAAAGGAAGATGAGGTATACTTAATATAAATCATCCTTGCAATTTAAACTCGCATAGCAATTGAATATAATTCTGGATGTTGTCTTTCAATTTAGGGTTAGTGTGATGTAGAAGGTTAATATATATGAGTATATATCAATGGTTGAGATGGTTTTAAATGGAGGGTTAAGATTAAACTAATAAATAATAAATAATAAATTATATATATATATATAAGGGTAATAAAAATGTATTAAAATAAACAAAAATATTATTATTTCAAAAAATATTTTGGATGGATCGGATCGGCGTGATATTGGAAAATTCGGATCGGAAATTCGAAAATTCGAAATCCATATATGATTTCCAATTCCATTCCAATTTTTTTTGGAAAATTCGAAAATTGAAAATTAAAATGGTGCCAAATTTGGAAAAATTCGGATCGAAAAACGAAAAATTTGAAAGTTCGAAAATAATTGACACCCTAGTTAATACCCATTAAGATAATGAATTATTTTGAATTGTATACAAGTTGACATATTATCTCATATTTGAACCCAAAGACACCCATTAATTCATTGATATTACTTAATCTCTCATTTAGTAAAATTCATTATGATTAAATTAATATTATGCGGCATAAATTATGTATAAGTTCTAAAAGTATATCTTATTTACTTAAATTAATGAGTCATAACAGGTTTTATCGGGTATTAACGGATAACCCAACTCGTTAACTATCGTATTTTATCGAATTGACACTAATATAATTCGAATTCATTAAAAATTCATCTATTAATTTATAATTTTATTTTGATTCGTATCGTTTTATCATATCGTGCATTATTTTATGAGGTCTAATAAGACCGCTCCCAAAGGTGACTATTAGTTGCCAGTCCCCATTGATTGGTCAGTATAAAATGCCATTTTTCAGCAAATTATGAGAGTTTATTCCCATAGAATCTGTCTTATATGCATTGAATATTGGGTCAATCACGGTGTTGTCAAATCTCTACTGTTCTCACTTGACTTATTTCACTTTTGTATAATAATTTTCATTCAAATAATTTTTTTACTATGCATAAGTTTTTTAAAAACGGTAAACAATCAACTAGAGTTCTATTTAAAAATAGTAATAACTTTGTTATTTTAACGATTTTGTGGTAAACATAAATATAAAATTCAGATTTCCTTAATCCAAATTTGCCCTTGAAAATTCAAATTTCCGTAATCCAAATTTGCCCTTGAAAATTGAAATTTCAAATTTCCATAACAGAGTAACCCCTACTTTTTAACATTAAAAAATACAATTTTCTATCCCAAACCAACCCATTATCCCATACACAACAACAAAAATTATTTCCTTCTTTAACACAAAAAATAATCCATATGCACAAATATTTGTTGCTTTAACATAAATAAAAAAGGGCAATCGACAAAAAATCCCTCGACATTTTTTAATTAAAATTTAATTCAAGTCTTTTTATTTTTATTTTTCAAAAAGTCCCTCACCATATAAAATATTCACAATCATTTTTTTTCTCTTATCTTAAAACATAAGAAAAAACTGTCAAAAAAATAAACAAGAGACTTTTTGAAAAATAAAAAAATAAGGTGTACTAAGTGCAAAATGTACTTTAGATCCTAGGGACTTAACATTAATGTGCCGAATAAAATCTGGGCAAAAATATTTTAGGTTGACATATAAATTATAATAATAATGAAAAAATGGGGTTATACATCTCATTTAACCTTATATATTGTACAACCATGTTTCAAACATTTAGGGTGCTTTAATAATTTTAGGGTGTCTTTATTCCAACCTCATTTTTCTTTCTACACACTCTTAAAATGTTTTAAGAGTTTAACTAAAGTGGAGGTTATAATATTAAAAGTAGGGTTTAAATAAAAAGTTCTTATTTTTAAGTTTCAGGCCCTAATGATACAAACACTTACAATAGTTAATAAGAAATGTAGAAGGTGAGAAACTTTAAAGATCATAGACCATAACTGTTAAAAATCTAAATAACTTACAAATACAAAATTTTCACACAAAAAAATTACCGGTATTCAGAAATATGTTGTGGCCGGAAGAAATGGCCAGCCATAACAAGTTAAAGGCCGAAAAAAATTCTTCTATCATCAACGAAGGTGGGGAATCGAGAAATCGGAAATTATGGTTTTGTTCGTAAGTTAGGGTTCACGCACATGAATATTGAGGAAGAAGTAGAGAGTTATAGGCGTATTCAGGGACGGAGCCAAAAATTGTAATGAGTGGGGGTTCATTTAGGAAGGAGTAATTAGACCTGACAAAATGAAGAACGACATGATAACACGACATAAACCGATACGAAGTTATAAATTAACGGCTGGACCCTTATCGGTTTCGGGTTATATCAGTGCCAATCCGATAAGACACGATAGTTAACGGGTCGGGTTAGGGTCGATCTCCTTCACTCGTTAATACTCAATAACACACATTAAGACCCATTAATTTAAGTAAATAAGATATATTGTTGATACTTATAAAGAGTTTATGTAGGGTAATGTTATTTTATTCATAACGAATTTTATTAAATGAGAGAGTTAGTAATGTCGGTGAATTAATGGGTCTAATTGTATTTAAAAATAAAAGAATATGTCAACTTGTATACGATTCAAAATAATTCATTATCTTATTGGGTAATAACGGGTGAACACGACACGACATGTTAAGATAACGGGTTGGGTTTGGATAGGATTTTTCACACGATAAAAAAATCACACGTTTAGACACGAACCCGATAAGACTCGAACACGTTAAAAATCGACATGAACACGACTCAATAAGACCCATTGTCAGGTCTAGGAATAATGGGGGTTCGACCATATTTTTTTAGGTCATTTCTTACTTATATGCTATTATTGCTCATGTATTAACAATAAGATAAGTAGACAATCAATTACCAATAATAAAAACACATCATAATACATTAACCCTATATTGAGATTATCAATTTTATTTTCATCAAGTTAAATTCACAATATACTTCTCCATAAGGTAACTCTTTTAACAATCAAATTAGTTTCACCGATCTCTAACATTTCAAATTGTAAATTAATCTTAGAATTTAAACCAATAATAACACTAAGCAAAAAAAAAACATTTTACATTAATATAACAATAACACTAAAAAATAGATATACAATATAACCGTTTAATTTAATAATAAACTAAAACAACATATATAATATAATCGTTTGATAAATTAACAGTAAATTAAAAAAGAAACAAGAGAGAGAGAGAGAGGGAGGAGAGTTGAGAGGAGGAGAGTTGCGGCAAGGCAAAGGAGGAAACGCGAAGAGGGAGGAAAGGTTTGTTGTTAAAGAGAGAAGTGCTTGTTTTTGTTTAGGTATGTATTAGGTCAAGTGATAAGAATTTTCTAACTTAATTCGGAAATAATTTTCTTACACCTAAAATTTTGTATAAGCATATATATGTATTTTTTTTAAAAATAGTTGTGGGACCTACAACGGCCACTCAGCGCCACATCCTTCCGCCCCAGGGCGTATGGCTATTTCATTGTTGCAGACACCGAAATTCTATTAATGATCACTGGTCTCGACAACAAAATTCCAAAGTGCCATAGTTATGTAATTTTCTTTAAATCACGATTTTTTTTGTAGTTATGCATGTAGATTACAAAGGGTCTTAATAACTTGCGTTCTAAGGACACATATTTGAAATTCAAAAATAGTAAGGACAAGAGTTTTGATATAAATTTAATAAGACACATATACTTATAAGAATCTATCATACTTGTTATTTTAAGGGTCATAACATGTGCCTTTAAATAATATATTCCTTATAAAAAAACTCCTACCACGTGACATGGGTTGCTTTCTAGTGTGTATTAGTGTGTGTGTGTGTGTGTGTGTGTGTGAGAGAGAGAGAGAGAGAGAGAGTTTTGAAATCACCATACTAGTCAATATGTTTGAGTTCAATTTTCTAATATTTGTTGCCCTGCGTTTCTCATTGTTGTTGAACAAACAGGGCATTTCTAATTGTTGTCTACCAAACAGGTTGCACCGGATATTTGCTACGTTACCAAGTAAAAAAGTAATTAACCCTAAAGACAAAAAAATTTTATGTAAAATACAAAGGTGATGACAATTTTAGTGTATTTTTTTATAACCTTTTTTGGGTCATATGCAATTATCAACCCAAATTTTAATTACATATGCCACCACTCATAGAGCGCTTTGATTACGGTTGGGGACAGACACGTGCATGACTTGTGAGCAAAATACTATTTGTCGTTTTTGACAATTAAATCACAAATTTAACATTTTGAAAAAGTTTCTTTCAACGCTAAAAAGTTTGATGTTTAATCACTATGCGGCAGTTCTATAATTCACAATTTATTTTCTATCCCTATGTTGATTCAAGGGTTTGAGAACTTTCCTACCTTTGCCCAACGTTTAGGGGTGGTAAACGGACGGATACGGATCGGATATCATGTTTTCCATATCCGTATCCGCTATATGAATGTACTATCCATATCCGTATCCATATCCGCCGGATAGTTAAAACAACTATCCATATCCGTATCCGCTCGGATACCTCGGATTCGGATAATATCCGTATCCGTTTACATTATATAGCCATCACAAAAAATAACAATTATAATATCCAATCCAATGAAATCCAATCCAATCCAAATAAATATGTAACAAAATTATTGCCTCCTAACATCAACAATTATGGATTCCATAATGATAATATGGCTTAAAGTTATCCATACTTTACAACCATATAAGCTTAAAGCCATCAAAAAAATAAATAATAGTCGCATTCCATAACAGTAGAAATAAGTATACACCTTTTAGATTAATTAAATTTATTGAGAATGATAACCTCATGGACCTTTTGTCTTCAAAACATACTGATATTTTAAATTTAATAAGTATGCATTTTTATTTTATATATAATATACATATTGTTAACTTCAGTTCTCATTACAATCAAAACCATCTCTTTACTTTTATGTTCCTCTCATACATTCCATTATGTTTCTCTCTTACATTCTTTTTTGTTTCTCTCTTACATTTATTTATAATTAAGGATACTAATGAACAACCACATGAGAGTTTCTTTTCTCTTGTTTTGTACGAAGGAGAAATGAAACGAAGTTAGTTTTTTTTAGTGGAGTATATGTTCTTTAGTCAGTGTAAACTTTAGTGTAACTCCATGATAATATACCCAATAAAATAATAATACATGACATTTTATAATATACCCAATAAAACAATAACTTTAGGGTGTTTTTGTTTTGAGTGGAGTATGTGTTTATTTTGTTTTGGGAATAAACGATTAAGATTTTTTTAATATTATTTTATTAGTAATACTAATACTAATATTATTAGTAATATTTTAAACATATGTTTGACGGATACGGATATCCGGTAAAACGGATATCCGATAAAATGGATACTCCGCATCGGATACGGATTATCCGTGTCGGATACTAGTACTATCCGCATCCGTATCCGTTTTCTCGGATATTTTTAAAGAGTATCCATATTCGTATCCGTTTCCATATTTTCGGATAAATATCCGCAAATTCGGATTCGAATATCGGACGGATGCGGATTTTCGAATATCCGTTTACAGCCCTACCTACATTTATTAACGACCAAGTGATGACTAAGTTGTTTTATATGCAGAATGCTGAATTGCCTTTTAAAAATTCCGCATATATAGTTCGTGTATATTGTTGTTAGTGCAATAGAAATTATAAATAATTTATGTTATATTTTTAAAATAATAAAAAAAAATTTAACGAGAATCTTATATCATCATTTTAAAATTCATTTCAATTCAAATTCTTAAAAACCTCTCCACTTTCTCAATCTTTTCGATTTCTCAAAAAAAAATAAAAAATTCACCGGCCCCAAAAACTAAAACACCGAACCTTACCTCTATTACAACTTTTCAACTTCTAACCTTCCATCTTCTACAATCAATGTTGCCAAGCTTACCCATATACCCACCATTCTTAATTTTTTTTTTTTGTAATATCAGAGTGTCTACTGTATCACAGTGATTAATCCTTCGCTGATTATAGGCACTTCTTAGGGAGGGACAACTGGCTCAGAGATTTAAGGCTGCTCCATGCTCAAAGCGAGAATCGAATTCCCAACACTTGATTAAGAGAGGAGGAGTCCCTACCTCTCCACCACACCCCTAGTTCCCACCATTCTTAATGACATCCATCGTTTTGTTGCTCTCCCTCACCATATTACCAGAAAACCCGTTGGTTTCTCTCACTATATCCGGATTCGGATCCTGAGATTTGATTCGCCGTGGAATTACAGGTAACCTCGGTAGCGGCGTCATTTTAACCCGCCGACCATACCATGCCTTCTCCAGAAAATAAAAATAATTGAAAGAATGAAAAGCAACCCAGTGAAAGACCCTATTACAGTCTCGGCTATTGCTCCACCGGAAAAATTTTCTCCTTCGGTGGGACATGAATTAAGTGGGGATCCATATAAAGAATTTCCCATAAATGACTGGGGAAAAAAGTTAGACTCGATGGAATTGAACCATTCAAACTATTGAATGAAACGTTCAACTCTGGAAGAGACCCAGTAAACTGGATGCCTTGTAATAACAGAGTTCTTAACATAGCGAGGGAGGGTGTTAATGTTCTGCAATATCTGGTCGGGGAATCTGTTTTCGGGGAGGTCCAAACGAACGAGGTTATTTAAATTGAACAAGGTTGTTGGAATTTGTCCGGAGAAATTGTTTTCATGCAAAACAAGGGTATGTAACTATGTACATGAGCCTAAGTGGCAAGGACGGAGTTAAGATTTCTCCAAAGGATGAGCTAAAATTAATAATGGATTCAAGAATTTTTGTCAATAGGGAGGAAGTTTTGGCCAATGTTGGGGGTTCGGGGTGAGTTTCCATGAGAAGAAATTTTTTATGTTTTTGTATCTATTTATCTATATTATCTTTTATTTTTTCAATAATTTTTAACTGTTACAAAATTTGATATTATTTTTCAATAACATTTTAACTTCAAGAATGATAACAGGAGAGTCTCGAAAAATAAATTAAAACCCCACTAAATATGAAAGAATTACATAATCAATTTAATTAAATAAAGACTTGGCAAAAAATATTTTTTTTACTTATGACCTCATGTAAGGAACAATCATTAATTTATTCAAAGTCCAAAGCTACATGACAAGATAAAAGAATTTATTTATTACCTTCTTACTCAAATTTCTCTAAAATCAAAAGATAAATAAATAATTGAACACTATTAATATTTATTAGCAACCGAATAAATACTAGATTAATTAAGCTCAAACGAAATCATTATTCCGTTCCTCATATCGAGCCTTACTCCATCTTTATTGGAGTTATTAGGAGCAGAAGGGAGTTTGGGAGGATGAAAAAGAGTTTTGAATTTTTGGCTTATTTATTTCTCACCAAGGTTTTGAGAACTTGGTCTTGTATTGGATAGTTGGGGTGGACTTCATTTTTCTTTTGATTATTCCAGCACTTAAGCGGGATGAATAAACTTTTGCCGAGTTGAAATAGTTTGTGTATTTAGATTCTTTTTTCCAATTTTTGAGGGGTGAGGTACAACCCTGGTAGGCCCACCCCTGGATTTGCCCTTGCTAAGTCGGAAGGTAGTGGTCCAGAAAGAGAGTTACGATGTCGGGAGAGAGTACAAAGTTGAGTGAGGTTTCCAATAGTGAGACGGATTGCGATGACACGATTTGTTATATTGTCGCAGGTGACACCTCCCCATGAACACGGGGATATGGAGATTCATTGTATCTAACCTTCCAAGTTCCATCTTTTACAACTTCTAACCTCTTTCTAATATTATATCTCTTGGATGTTTGTTGCTAAAGAGGATATGTAGATTCATTGATTAGGTAAAAAGGCCGAGGGATTTCTATCTCTTCATCATCATCTTCTTCTTCTTCGTGGACCAAAAGAATGGACTTTTTAATGGACTTAACAAAAAACACTAATAATCCATTAATTTTAATTCCTATAATTTAATTGGTTCGCGCTAGCGGCACCCGAAACCCGAGACCCCACTTTCACCCCCTACCCACCCACCCCTACCCCCTACCCACCCCACCCCACCCCTACCCCCACCCCCTTTCTCTCTCCTCTAACCAAAAACCCATCTACCTGCCTACACCCAGCTCCTTCACCATTATACCACTTGCTTCACCAATAATTGACCATTATCCTCTTATCTCCACCTCAACCACTGCCGTCACCTCCCACCAGACCTCCGACCCCGGCGACCTACTTATTTATCCACCTCAACTCCATTAACAACCCTCTAACCCATAATTACCTGCCATCCCTTATACCCCCATGGCCACTGCCCTGTTCCACACCCAAAACGACATACCCCAACCACCTGCTTCCAGCTCCTGCAACCACCACCTCCGGCAATCCTTGTCGGTGACCTGCAAGACCGATTTCGACCATTCCCCAACCGAGCAGAGATTTCAGATTCGGGGTTCAGGGAAGGCAGGGGTTGGCTTTGGGTATAACCGGGTCTGGTCAGAAATGGTGTTTATGGCCGGACAAGAGGGGGTCAAGGTGGTAGGTGGTCTACCCGGAGATGTTATCTCGCCGGAAAGGGGGTAAAGTTGCTGCTGTTGGAGAGGAGTGTTCTGGGGTGGTCAGATTTCTTGGAGGACTGCAAATGTCGTGGGTTTGTTAAAGGGGGTCTGGTGACGGGGGTGGGGGTGGGGTAGGGGGTAGGGATGAAGGTGGGGTCTCGGTTGCCGCTGACACGAATCAATTAAATTATAGGAATTAAAATTAATTGGTTATTAGTGTGTTTTGTTAAGTCCATTAAAAAGTTCATTCTTTTAGTCCACTTGTAATCCTCTCTCTCTCTCTCTCTCTCTCTCTATATATATATATATATATATATATATATCACACACACACACACACGGTTTTACACACAATATGAAAAAAATGGAATGGATTTCTTTGTATTTGATTTTTTTTCGGTACAAGAGTTTCTTTGTCTTTGATGTTTAGTGAGGGTCGAGATACGAATTTAGAATTTATGATATATTTGAGAAATAGATTTGTTGAAATGGGCATTGGATTTGCATAAGAGATATTGAATTTTACTTTTTTCTAGGGTTTTCATGATGTACTTGATTTTTTTTCTTCTGTAAATTGTATATTGTTCTAGGGTTTAGATTTCTTTGATTTCAAGATTTTTTCAATGTTATTTTCATACATCGAGATTTTTTCCGATTTTGAATCGTTTTTTTTTCACACACACGCACACATTTTTTCCACATTTTTAAATAGTTTATTTTTTCATATTTTTGAAATAGTATTTTCAGATTTTTTTTAACTTACTTTTTTAGAATTTTCAGAATATAATTTTTTCACATTTCTAGATTTTTCTAAAGTTACTTTTCTGGTTTTTTTAAATCGTTTTTTGCTTCAGATTTTTTAATTTTTTTTCAGTTTTTTTATAGTATTTTAAATATTTTTTTCAAGCTTTTCAAAATATATTTGATTATTTTGTCATTTTCTTTCACATTTTAAATTCTATTTTATTACATTCCAAATTGTTTTAATGTATTTTTGTGTTTTTAAATATTATTTAGTAGTTTTCACATTTTTATATTTTTTTTTTGTAATTTCTTTTTAATTTTAAATATGTTTTTAATAATATCATGTTTTAATTTAAAATAAGAATATGTATAAAGACAATAAAATTGAAAGGTTCAATATTTATCTAGGGGAACCATTTTCATGAATTGGGGTAATAATGACAAAGTATGCAATTATATGTGAGATATACAAACCATAACAATGTGGTAAACACATGATCCAAAGAAGTAGGAAAAATGTCGTGGTCATGCATGTTCGGTTTAGATTAATTTAACAACATTTGAAGTAAAATGTGTATGACAAGTTGTAAATAAATTATATTGTATTTGAGAGTTTTGTACTAAGTAAATGGATAGTCACGTATGGTTTATATCTCCTCCATAATGTAATGAAATGAATATTTTTGAATCAAAAAGTTCATTCATATATTTTTTAATAAAAACTTGCATATGGTGAAACTATTATTTATATAAAAATTTGTTGTATTTAGTAGTATGCTACCATGCTTACGTAACGGTTATATTTTTTCAAGAAATATTTATATTTTTAATCATGTGTATACAATCACCTAGCTCGCGCATCGCACAACTTTACAACACATAAATTAACATTACAATATATGCTATGTTCATGGGTAAGTGAAGAGAAAAGGAGAACTCCTAACTTATTGAAGGGATACAAACAAGTCTAAAAAGGGTTGTGAAAATTGATACAAATTTTTTTTAATTTAAATCATTAGTACTATCACCTAATCACATAAAAATATTTAAATTGTTATTTCACATTTTATTCTATTTAAAAATTAACGCTTTCATTCATTTAAAAATTGTGGCTTATGAATAATCATTTATAAAATTCTTAATAATTGACTTTAAAATCTTTTTCTAAAGGGTTGTGCCATTTATAATAGTTTTGTAACATATAGATATTAAAGCATGATGTAAGGACTATACGCCCCTATGCATCGCGCAGATTACATGTTAGTATATAAAAATAATTTAATACTCCCTCCTTCTATAGATATAATCACTATTTAAAAGTTAACATATTAATTGAAGTCTTTACTTTATAATTTATCTTTCTAAAATTGATAAATATATATAAATATAAGAATAATGATATGAGTATCAAAATCTCCCAAAAATCTGATGTGGATTCCACTTACTCTCTCACCTACCTATTAAATATTACCTTGTGTTATGGGGTCCCATCAGGGCACCATATTAATTGCTTTTTAGGGAAGTTTTTGGGAAATTATTTTGAACTCATAGCACTGCTCTAAATATAAAACATGAACTTGGATCATTGTTTTTTTATGAGTATTGTTAAGATAAGTAACTCTTTACTTACAGTCTCACACAGTTTATATATTTTTTTAGAGATAGTATTATTAATTTAGGTAAGACAAATAGTTTACAATCTGTTGAAATTAATCTTATTCAGAGCTGCCCTTATATCCAGTGGCACTCACTTAATGAAAAGAAAAGCTTAATCTGTTCCACCTCCATTTACCATTACAAACCAATACACATATTAATTTTGGCAAAAAAAAAAAAATACTGTATACATATTAAGATTGAATATTTAATCAGGATTCCTCAGAATTAAAAAGTCATTGTTCAACCTAATAATTGAAGCATATAGCATAGTGCTTTCAAAGTCCTTTTTAGTGTAGTGGGAAGTTGACCTCTATTATTGTGCTTTATAGGCATTAAAAAAAGAAAAAAATCCATTTCCGGGATTTCAGATAATACCATAAAGAAAACCATGTTTTAAAAGCACCTTTCATCCCAAGCACATCGTAAATTCCTTAAAATTAGAGTTCAGAAAATAACAAAATGCAACTTTACACTTAAGAAGTTAAGAGAATCTTAAAACGTACAGTAAAATGCACATTTCATGAGTTTCTAAAAAAAATGTATTAAGAAAAATAGTGCAAAATATATTCATTCTAACGTATTTTGCGTAAATCGTTTCTCGCAGGAAAACTAATAATATGTAATTTCACAAAGTATATGTGGGAAGGTCACCCGTTAAGAAATCATATTGATTGAATTAAGATAATAATGTGTTTTATGTATAGATTGTTGAATACTGCAACATTTAGTAAATGACATCGGCAGTTGAAAGCTATTCCGAACACTTCATGGTATGATAATGTGATATAGTATTTAGTTTTGGTTAAAAAGAAAATGTTACTGTGATATAGTAAAAATTGAATTGAACCAATTTGAAGAAAAAATGTGAGAGAGAGAGAGAGAGTAAATAAAAAGAAAAGTAGGTAGAGGAAGCCTCCATTTTCAATAGCATCTCCTGTACAAGAAATGTTAGAGCGGTATTAGATATCGGTTATGAAAAGGCTCTAAACATGTTTATTCCTTCCAACCAAAAAGTTAAGGCCAACCCTAATGTTGAATATTGGTAGCTAGTAATAATAGAAGGATGAGTGATCTCCCACTTGTGACGTAGTAGACCTGGAGTACTTCTTAGAAGAGGCAGCGGGTGAGGAAGTCAAGTCACCGGAGCGTCGCCTTAGCATCTGCCTCATCCCGTCAGCGACCCTAAAAGCAGGATTGGATTTATATTTGCGACAAAAAGTCATGTGAGCCTTCAAAGCTTCCTCCATGCCAAATGGCTTACTACCTGTGTTGGGTTCATCTGTAACAGCTTCTGAACAAAGCCCACATAGCCATTTGCCGTTGAATTTGGACTTCACCTCGCTTATATAGTCTTGGGTGCAATCCTCTTTTAATCCACAGCATTCACACTTGGCTGATTCAATTTCCATTTGGCTGCTTATAAATAAGCCAAAAACTTTGATAATAGAAACAGAGTGAGTGAATCACTTACTTTTGGGTATGGTTTATGAGTTTGTTGTCATAAAGAGCTAAACAAGTGTTTGGTAGTATTTTTGGTTGGCATGGCAGAGAGAGAGAGAGAGATTGGGGGGATGGAAGGGAGGGGAATGAATAATTTATAGCCATTTTCTTTATGGCTAAAACAGATTGTAATACGGGTTGTATGACACAGTTGATGTGTTCATTCAAGATTTGACTATCATTATTATTATTAAGCGTAGGAAAAAGTACATTATTAACGGGTTTTACACTCGCATTTGTATTAAATTGTGTTTGTATCTTATGTATTATGAGCCTTCAAGTAAGGAATTAACTATTTGTACGTATATCAAGAGAGCATGCCGATTCAAATATTGACATAATATTGATTAAAAAAATTAAATGGATTTCCTACTAAAAAATAAACAAGCGATAATTTAGGTTATAGTTACTTAAAATCAATCTCATCACAAAGTGCAAAACAAATGAATTTGGAGGTCTGTACATTGTGCAAATGAATTTGGAGGTCCGTACATTTTGCAGCAATTAAGGAAAATCAAACAAAATGTGTTGGAAAAACAAAAAAATATCCACGTGATTAGAGATGGAAATATGAACTGTGCCAGCATTAGCAAAAAATCCCATCTAAAACGATTCAAACACAGTTAGTACAAATGTGATAGAAATTGATATTATTAACTGATGAGATGAAATACTAATTTGAATACCTTATTAATCATGGAACAACAAAAGTTGTCCCCCCCGTTGGGTGGAGTTATTTGTGAACAATTCTGTTGATACTTCATAAAATAGATTTGCTCATTCCCTTACCCGTGGATTTCTAGGTTCGCCATAAAAAAAAATCCTAAATCCTAATTGAATTTATTTTTTTGATGGAAATGAAGAGTGAAAAAAGCTATTACCATTAGAAACAACTTTCAGTTGCCTCGAATCGTCCCGATCATATTTCTCTTCTTGAAAGCGTTCGCAATTTATTTCGGTATATTATATAGTTTCCACTCAAAATGCATAAGTTTTATAGCTTCTACAAAAAAATATAGCCTCCTTATGTATGTGGCAGTTGGCAGGTGGAATGCAGAAAGACGAATGCATTATGGCTGAATTAATTGGGTAGTTTGAGGGATTGTAAATGAATAAAAAAGAGGAGGTAAATAAGGTAATCCAAAAGTCAATGAGATAAAGAATCATGGAGTCAAATAAATAAGGCCTCTTCAATTCTGGGACAGAGTAAAATAATTGAAATATTTATGAAGTGTACATGTGTCGTCGTGTGGGTGCGACAAATATTGACATGATTCCGCTATAATTTTTAGTTATAAACTGTAATTTGCTGCACAGAGATATCTCATTATTGAACTTAAATGTATATATAACTATATAAACCGCTTTTTCTAAGGCCATTCACAATGGGATTCGCTAAATTTAGAGGATTATGGTGGCAGGTATGGGGTGAGGTGCGCAGTGAGATACTGCATAATTTGGGTGGGGCGTGGGATTGTTCCACATCCAGCCACCAGGCGGGCAACAGTCTCACGTCTGAGGCCACATTCCAATTTTCTAGTATGACTCAGGGGAAAACATTTCGACCCCTGGCAGATAGGTGGGAAAATGTTCAACGCCTGAACTTAAACGTGGAACATTTCCACGCCTGTCTGCCAGGCGCAGAAATGTTTCCGCCTGAATCATACTAGAGAATCCGCTATCCCTCCCATATAACTATCGAAAAATTGGTATTTTTCCCCATTGTGACTCACAAATAGCAAATGTAAAGGATCTAGAATGGGTTTATGGTGCCCATTGTGGCTGACCTAAGAGCATAAACTTGATAAAAACAATTTGGGTTTAGTCTCATTTTTTAAATATTGCTAGACACTTCTCCGATTTATTTTTTAAAATCCATTTAGTTTTATAACCATCTAAAAACGCCCTAAATCGCCTTCTAACTGTCCATCTTCCTTTTCGCAGAAAATGACACTTGTTTCATACTTGTGACAATAAGAACAACAACTAAAAAAATAAAAACTTGAGAGTGACTATAAATAAATTTTTAAAATTGGGACTACATATTTTTGATCCCTAAAAAAATCATATTAATTAGGTTACACCATCTTCAAGGCATTGAATAAAATAATACATGATTTTGATTATTTTCTGAGCATGTAGCCAAATGTCATATTTTGCGAAGAAGTAAATGCTCTTAAATTTGTTGGTTGAAGATGATCAAACCTTACACACATGTGACGGACAAACGGACGCGGTGAGCAGTCGTACGTGGTAGGTTTGAACTATATTAAAATACAATCGTTTGATCCATCCTTCCAAGCAGCTACTAATTTTTTTTTCATTTTTCAATGTTTTGTTTTTATATTTCTTTGCAATTTTAAAATTATGATTTTTATGATTGAATATATAATAACACACACATTCCAAAGTTTATGAACATTATAATTATAAACCCTATGATGACTAGTTAATCATTTTAATATATTCAAAGATATCATTAATATAAATTGATAATTCATAATTTTATATGTAGAGCTTGACAAATCGGTCATGGATGTTTATAAAATACATTCATTAACAGGTCTCGTTAAAATATATTTTTTCATAGTAGGTCATATATGCACATGTAGCAAATATTTACTACCACTTTTCACTCATCAAAAAAATAAAAAGTTACCACCTCTTTCCAAATTGGACTTATTGCAGTAAAAATATTTTCTAATAAGACTTATTGGAGCGAAAAAACGTTTAATCCATTTGGCTCCGTACTTAGTATTTCATAAAAAGTGTATACTATTTACTCATTTTTCTACTTTGTTGGACTTTATACTAGATAATATATTATATTAGAACTAGTGGAAAAAGTAAGCGGACGTGCTTCACATTTTTTATGAATAAAATTATTTTTTCAACCTCTTTTTTGATTTCATAATTAAACACATCATTATATTTTAAAAAGAAAATCAATATTTTTTTAATAAATATAGGGAAAAATAAAAAATTCACACTGAAGTTTGAGATGATTTTCAATTTTCAAGCTATTTCCAAATGTGCAATGTTAATCCCAAAGTTGAAATAGTGCTTCAATCAAACCCATCGTTAGATTGTCTTTACAGAAATTAATGAATGTGAAGATTAGGCACCCAAGTTTCACTTATTAGTTATAAGTTGTCCAATAAAAAAATGACATGTAGCTTAAGAATATTTAATTAATATATTAAATTTTAAAATGCAACCTATGCAACGAGAAATGTAAAAATTAAACATGATTTTTTTTAATATTCAATCTCGTTTACTAAGTATGTTGTCAAATAAGTAGTACTATTTTAGTTTTTCTCCAATAAGTTTTATTAGAAAACAAATTGTGAATATGTATGAATAAGATAAGATCTACTGTAGAAAAATTATTTTGATTGTACGAATAAGAAAAATGTTTTATGTAAACGAGACTTATTTGTTACGCTCCCAATAAATATACATAACTAACATGACCCCTCCACCCACCACCACCACCCGTTACACCTCCCGCCCCTCATACATAAGCATCCATACATACATGCAACCATAAAACACCCATACACACTAATACATAGGGGTGTTTGCGATACGGTAAAACTCGTACCATATCGTTTTGTACCAAAAATTAGAAGTAATGGTTTACATTTCTTACTTATCGAAACCGAAACTACCGAAATCGAAATTCTCAAATTTTTTGTGACTGTTTTTGGTTTTAACATTGTAAAAACCGATATACGGATTGTACTGTATCGAAAAGAATTACTGAAATTAATGTACCAAAAATATCAAAATGATACTATCGAATTTCCCAAATTGAAAATATCAAATAAAATCAAGCAATAATGCCCAATGGCTAAAACCAAACACAATCGCACTTATTTTATACCTACTTTGTTTTTATTTAAGTGATCAACCTTTTAGTAACTCTTGCATCAATATAAGATTTTACAGCCCTATCATTCACAACACAACTTATAACAAGAATATGGTTAATGATTCATATTTAACACCACAACTTAGGGCTCTCTCTCATCTCACAAAACAACACCCTCTCCTATTTCCTCCCTCGTAGATTCCCTTAACTCGGCTGTCTCTGTCAACCCATCGTCCCATCGATTCATCCTCACCTCAGCTCATTTTTTCGGTAATACTTCACAACTTATGGCACAATTATGTATGTTATTTTTAGTTTTTTTTTAAATATGCATATAAAAAGGTTTAGATAAGTGGTAAAAAAAATTATCATTATGTATTGAGTAGTACCAAATTTATCGTAAAGAGAAATTTATCGAAATCTATTGTATTTTTCGAAAAAATAATTTTACCACAAAAAATAGATTTTACTGATGTATCGCACGGATAGGTTTTGGTTTATGAACTGGTGTATCAGCTAGTAAAACTGATAATTTTGGTTTGATGATTTCAAACTTGGTATGGTTTTGGTATGTTCCAATTACCGACCAAATCGATCGAAAACTAGCCCTACCCATACAACCATTAACACATTCATATACACCCATACACATCCCTGTAGCAATACATGCATAAGAACCATACACACGCAATACATAAAGATCATATACACGACAAATACATACGCACAAAATAGCCCCATCATAGATCATGTGTGTGTATATAGAAAGAGTAAGAGCATCCTTAGTGGTGGAGCAAATGGACAAGAATATAGCTAAACTTGTAAACTGAATCCCTCGCACTGGTGGACAAAATCTTACAAAATTTGTAGAGGAAAGGGTAAGGGAATGCTAGATTTACTGAACGAATGCGAATTCAGTAAAATTTCGTATGAGCTTTATTTGTTCGTACCAATTCTTACGAACAAATAAAGCTCGTAACAAATACATTTTATGTTCCTACGAACTTTAAAAGTTCGTAACAAATATATTTATGTTCAACATAAGAAGTTCGTTGGAACATAAATATATTTGTTACGAACTTTAGAAGTTCGTAGTAAATTTTAAACCTTCTGAGATACAAATCACCTTTGTGGATGTTAACCTTCTAAAAAGGTAAAATCCACTTTTGAGTTTGGATACATACATTTCGCTCTTGTCCACTAACACATATGCTCTAAGAGGAGAGAGAGAGAGAGAGAGAGAGAGAGAGAATCTGATTTTAGTTTTTTTTTTTCTATCATTTTTTTTGTTTTTAAAATTTTATAAATGTTAAAAGGGAATATTTATACTAAAAGCAAAAGCAATTTGTCAATCACTAATTGGACAAAATAGAAAACAAAGAACCTAGGATGCCTATCCTATGCTGCACATCCATTAATTTTTGTAATATGTTTAATTAAATTAATTTTTAAAATTTAGAATTAACATTACAATTTTTGAAACATTAAATTCAAAAATAAAAATTATCTTAAATTTAAGGGTTAATTTTGTATTTTCCCATAAAGTGAATGCCCAGAGGAGATGCACGTGGTAAAATAAATGCTGCAAATTTTTTTTATGTATAACATATTGAAATTGAGTATTTTTTTTTGATGAATTAAAATGACTATTAGGCCCTGTTTGATAAGAAAGTGGGAAAATGTAAATGATTCCGGGTCAAATAATTCTAGGGCAAATAATTCCAAGGCAAATCATTATTTTTCAACATGTGTGTGTTTGATACAAGTTGAAAAATCATCAATTTTCCACCTTTTCTATCAAACACAAAAGTTGGAAAGTAGAAATAATTGTGAAAAATTTGTTTACGGAATATATATATATATATATATATATATTAAAAATTTGTTTAGGAAAAATATATTAAATATATATTAAAAAATATATTAACAAATTAACGAAATATATGAAATAAATAAAATATGTATGAAATATTAATATTAGAAATAAACCAAATATATGAAATATAAGTAATATACGAAATATTAGAAAAATATACAAAATATATTAATATTTAAAAAATATATATTAAAGTACGAAATATAGGAAAATATACAAAATATATTAGATGTACAAAATATATAAAGGTACAAAATACGTACATATATGGAATATATTAATATACAAAATATATGCAATATAAAAAATATACGTATATACTAAATTATATAAATGTACGGAATATATAAATATGCGAAAAATATACATATATGAAATATATAAATATATACAGAATATATACATATATGAAATATACGCAATATACAAAATATACATATATACTAAAATATACGTATATACATATATGTATAAATGTATGGAATATATAAATATACAAAAAATATTAGATATACGAAATATATACATATATGAAATATACGTATATACGGAATATATACATATATGAAATATATGCTATATACGAAATATACATATATACTAAAATATATAAAATATACGTATACAAAAAATATTAAATATACGAAATATATACATATATGAAATATACGTATATACGGAATATATACATATATGAAATATATGCTATATACGAAATATACATATATACTAAATATAAAAAATATACGTATATACTAAAATATATAAATGTACGGAATATAGAAATATATGAAATATATACATATATGAAATATACACAATATACGAAATATACATATATACTAAAATATATAAAATATACGTATATACAAAAATATATAAATGTACAGAATATAAACGTATATGAAATATATAAATATATACAGAATATATACATATATGAAATATAAGAAATATACATATATACTAAAATATATAAAATATACGTCTTTACTAAAATATATAAATGTACGGAATATATAAACATATGAAAAATATTAAATATACGAAATATATACATATATGAAATATATAATTATATACGGAATATATACATATATGAAATATACATATATACTAAAATATATAAAATATACGAAATATATGAAATATACAAAAATTATATATATTTACAAATTATATATATTTGTATAATTATAAAATATATTGAGTTTAAAAAAAATCGCTTTGAATGATTTGCCATCCAAAGGTGGCAAACAAAAACCTGATCCCCCCAAAGAATTGGTTTCCACCTTAGGGTGACAAATCGTGCGTAAGCCTCTTGTACATAGAAAACAAATTCCAAGACAAATTTTCGCTATCAAACGGCCTAAAAATTAGAAAATTTTAAAATTTTTTAACTTTTTAAAATTTGCCTTGAAATTCAAGTGCTATCAAACGGACACTTAGACCATTTTATTCCATAGAGAGTCTTACACTCTTAGTAAACTACTACGTGAATAAACTGTCTTCTGTCTCCGTGAAAAACCTTTCAATAAATCTGCCATAATTTGCTCCTTGTTCCCAGGGACATGAGACACTGGAAAAAGAGTCAGTGGTTGCGGGGGCCCATCCTTTATGCCTTTTAGTTTCCAGCATTTAATACTCTTACCTCACGGGGAGGGGTTAGTGAATTGGATTCTCTAACTGGTTCATCTTTGTCATATTGACCCCAATTGTTTAGTTGTTACTTTTTTAGGGGTAGTTACTTTCGGTTGACATGGTTGAATGGCTATAGTTAATTATTTTGGCTCTATGCGTGAATATAGATATAATATTCATCCCAATAATTTGCTAGTGGCTATGACTATTTTAACTTTTATAGAGATAGGACTAAATCAACCTTTATATGTAATTTATTTAAGAGTGCTAACAAATTAAGAATTCCATAATTAGTAGCATTTAAAACTTATATCAATCTTCACTAGTAAAGTTCAACTCTTCAACTTACTCGCATTCTTTCTCCCAAAACACTTTGGATCCATATGATAACAATATTTATCATGACAAGAAATCTTTTTTATTTTTCAATTTTTAGTTGCGTTTGATAACATTAATTTGCTTTATAAAAAGATTAATACTTATAGTAAATTACTAACACCTAAAGCACAAAAAATTGATTTGTCATGAAATTTAATTCTTTGGGGGTTCCCAAATAATTGAATTACAGGAAACCAATGACTTGGTAATTTATTTTACCCTCTTCTATCAAACAGATCCTTGCTCACAATCGCGACAAATGTTGAGATGACATTACACTAGGTTTTTAGTTATAAACTTCGAGTGTTTTTCATTTTAGTCCTTGATTTTTTTTCTCTATTTCACGTGCATATTTTTTAAACACACAAGCTTAACACATGTATATTACAAAAATTAATGTATACATTATAAAATTCCAAATACAAGTTACAATTTTATATTAAAAAAGGCTTAATTACACACAAGTCCCTTAAACTTTGCCCCTATTTGCACTTTTCACCCCATTCTTTCGATTTTTTCAATTTACAACCTTAACTTTGAAAACGACCACAATTTACCCCCTGCAG
Source organism: Sambucus nigra (assembly GCA_949130495.1). Lineage (NCBI taxonomy): Eukaryota > Viridiplantae > Streptophyta > Magnoliopsida > Dipsacales > Adoxaceae > Sambucus > Sambucus nigra. The sequence goes on from OX422209.1 coordinate 618,366,109, forward strand.
TCCAACTCCATTAACTTTTGGTAAAAACCTTTAGTCATGTGTGTGGCACATGACATTAAGCAAGGGCATTTTTGTCCAAACTTAATTCTTTTTTGGGCAATTTACGATTAAGTCCCTTGGTAACAAATTTTAAATATTTAAGGACAAATTTAAAATTTGTCAAAATTCCTTTAATGTTTAAAATTTGTTTGTGATCGCCCTAAGAGTACTTTTTCCTTCTTTTTTTAACAAAATCTTTAAATGACAAAAAAAAATTAAAAATTATAAAAAAGTATTTTAAAAATATTAAAAAAATCTTGGAATAAATTCTGAAAATATGAATATATATCTCAAAATTTCAAAAATGCCAAAAGATATTTTAAAAATATAAAAAAATCTGGGAATAAATTCATGAAATATGAATATATATTTAAAAATTCTAAATATACCAAAAAATGTTTAAAAAATATAAAAACAACTTGGAATAAATTCTGAAAATATGAATATATATTTAAAATTCCGAAAATACCAAAAAAAAATTGAAAAAGATAAAAAAAACTTGAAATAAATTCTAAAAATATGAATATATATTTAAAAATTTTGAAAATATCAAAAAATATTTTAAAAATATAAAAAAAACTTGGAAAAAATTCCGAAAATATGAATATAGATTTAAAAATTCTTAAAATACCAAAAAATATTTAAAATTTGCAAAATTCTAAAAACTACTTGATGAAAAATTTATTTCCCACAAAAAAAGTGATTCCCACCAATAAAATATGATTTTCAACGATATAAAAAAAGGACAAAAATATTAAACTTTTCAAAAATATTGAATTTTTTTCCCCAAATTTTCCAACCAAACTTTTGAACATTTTAAAAATCTAAAAATATTGAATTTTTTTCTCCTAAAATCTAGAAATAATACAATTATATTTAAAAAGTTTGAATTAAAGTGATAATCTTCTAAAAAATATGGAATAATAGGGATTTTTTTTTTGAAAAGTTTCAATAAAACTGAAAACCTTTTTAGATATATGAAAAAACTGAAATGATAGAAAAAACTTATTTCAAAGTTCCACAAAAAAATTCAGGAAAATAAAAAAAACATTTTCAACAAAAAAATTGTTCCAACTTTGATATAAAGAAAAATAACAACAAATCGAATCTCATCTCAAACTACCCCACCTCGACCAACCCCCATCCCACTTGGTACCCCCCCCCAACCAACACCCCTCCAACCTAAAAACCGAATCTCACCTCAAACAAAAAAAACAAACAAATCTCAAACCAGAAAAGAAAGAGAAAAAAGAGATGGCTTGGGTTTTTATTTGAGATCTAAACCATATTTGTTGGTTTTTTTATTCCATTCAGATTTCTTGGGTTTTTGTTGATGGAGATGGCCATGGCTGCGGTGAGAGGTGGCTTGGGGGGGGGGGGGGGGGGGGGACAAGGTAATAGAGAGAGAAGAGAGGAAGATGTGGCTGGAGGTTAAAGAGAGAGAGAGAGAGAGAAATGTAGGGATTTATGTTTTTTTAGAGGTCAAAAGACTAGGATAGCCTTAAAAAACTCACATGCCATTCACGTACTCATTCCAAAAAGTTGACGGTGTTAACGTTAAGAGCCAATTTTAAGTTGTTTAGGAAGTTCGGGGGGTTAAATGCCAAAAATAAAAGTTTGGTTGGTGAAATGAAAATGGGGGTAAAGTTCAAGGGGACCAAGTGTAATTAACCCTAAGAAAATCGTGAATGCTTAGAAAAATTTATCGTATACATTATTGAAAATCATATATACATTAAAGGAGAGAAACCTTAATGCTAAAAAAATGTTAGTTTACTAGAGACAAAAAAAAATTACAGACTAGTGAGTTAAGTCAAAAAAGCTGAAATAGTTATCAAATGGTATTAAAGTCCACAACAATATCCATAATTTAAGTCATCTCTACTACCTAAAAAGACGCCAAAATCTTTGGCATGGTCATATGACCAAAGTAGGCTTCTATAATATGAAAGTTTATAACCTTTAAGTAAATTCCATTCACTGCTCTACTCTCTAATTCCCCTCTTACTTTTTACTGTCTCCCTCTAAGAACACTCAACAACAAACCCTCCAATTTTCGGCTAAATACCTTGATTTTTAATCACCCCTCATTAGTGTGAATAATGATGGAAGACAAAGGATTCCAGCTGTTTTCATCTTTAATCCTCCTCTTGACATCTTCAATTCTGTGTATTAATCGTCCTAAAAATGAAGCGGGCATCCTAAACAATCTCTTTATCTCCATCTTTTCCCCCTCTCTTATCTCCCATTATCTATTCGTGGTTTGAAGTTTGTCTGAAAACTATCCCTAGCTACGCGGTAATCTATCTTCGATATGAATTTCTTATATTTTGTTTCCTTTAAATTTATTTGAGAATTATCTTATTTGTGTCAAAATTGAACAATCTATGTTCCTAAGAATAATTTAATTATTAAGCTTATGGTTTTATGGTTTAGTTGAGATTAAGAAAGTTGAATAAATAGAATAAAAACATATAGGGAAAGCTTAGTATCCCGTTAGTGGATATAGAGAAATCTTGGAAACCTGTCTATAGACACCCCATCCTAGGACCCCCTAAGCACCTCCTTATGTCCATATCACTCACTCATTCACCGCAAACCCTAGGTCATATTCCGAGTACCGATCTAGAGGCCATCGAGCACTCCTGTGCCCCATTTGACCATGGTAAACTTTTTTATTTGACCGAAATCTCACTGAATCTTAGGAGTTCTATGAATTCCCTTTCCAACGGCCCACCTCGTGGGCAAATCGGATTTACGGATTGGATGAACAATTCATTTTATTATCAAAAACTGATTTGAGGCCACCAGGTGCTCTCGAGCCCCGTTTTGACTCCGATAAACTTCCTCGTCTGAGTATAAGCTCAATGAATTTTTGAAAGGATCTGAATTCCATTTCCAACGGTCCACCCCCGTGCACGAATCGGCCTTACGGATCGAATGAACTGTCTATTAATTATTAAAAATTGATCTGAGGCCACTAGATGCTCTCGGGCCCCATCTCAACTCCGTTCAACTTCCTAGTCTGAGCATAAGCTCAATGAATATTTGAAGGGCTCTGAACACACTTTTCAATGGTCTACCCCATGCACAAATTGACCTTACGGTTTGAACGAACAATCCGTTTTACCCCAAAAATTAATCTAAAGGCTATCGGGCGCTCTCAGGTTCTATTTAACTCCTGTCAACTCTTTAACTCGAGAAAATAGGAATGAATCCTTAAAAGGACATGAATAATCTTTCCAATGGTCCGCCCCATGCACGAATCAACCTTATGGTACGGATGAATAACCCATTTTACTTCGAAAGGTCACTGGGTGCTTTCGGGTCCGTTTGACCTAGGTCAACTCTCCAAACTGAACAAATCTGAATGAAATCTCAAAGGGAATTATATAGAATTTTCCAACGGTTTATTCCGTGCACGAATCAGCCTTACGTTTCGAACGAATAATCTGTTTTCCTCCAAAAAATCTTGTCTAGTGACCAACGGGCACTTTCGAGCCCCATTAGTCTTTAGTTAACTCCCGAACCCGTTAGTGACTCAATGGATTCTTAAAAGTCTCTGAATACCCTTTTCAATAGTTTACCTCGTGCTCAATTCTGACTTATGGTTCACATTTTACGATATTTTTTTTATAAAAAACTGTCTCATATTGCCGAATGGCAATCCTAGAACCGTGCCTATCGACAGTGTGTTTAGGGTTCTATTACAATAAGCAGGTATATACCATGCCTATCGTCACCCCATTTTCCCTATAAATAGAGGCCATGACTTCACTTTGAAAAGAACCCCTAAACATGCCTCTCAGTAATTCAGAGAGAATTCCCTCGAATTCAGAGTTGTTCTTTTCATAAAATCCCATTACCCACATTCCTTCCATCCTTTTAATACTCTTTTGAGTAAATTCCCACCCATCTCCACAAATTACAATCACCTTATCTTGAGATCAGCGCATCTGCCACCAAGATCCACTTCAAGTCTTCACAATGAGGTTTAATTCTCCCCTTTGTCTTTAAATTCTCTTATTTTTGCTTTAGTTACTTCATTTTCACTTTAGTAATTTACTTCATTACACACCATATCTTAACTTCAAACTTTTTATTATTAGTATTTGCACATACTTTATTTTCATAGAAAAATCCAAAAAAGAAAAAGAGGGTTTACTTGTAAATTCCAAACGGGAATTTCTTATCATATTTTCACACTAAAACACATTTTTTTATACACATACACACATATATAATAAAGTCCCAGGTTGGATTTATAGGTTAAACCCCACCTCGTATTGTCTTTGAATTACGTGCACTTTGATGTCCCCCGAGCTACGTAGGAGTCTTGAGTAAATCCCTAGACTCGTGTCCTCCCACATACATTTTTTAGTTTGTTCTTATCATGTATTCTTAATATATATTTTTATATGCTTGCTTGCTAGTGTCTTGTCCAATATACGCGATCATTCCTCCATAATGACTTGTGAATCGATAAACACTTACATTATATTTTTTAATTAATATTTTGGGAACACTTCTAAGGATGACCTCGCTCCGTCTTTTTCCATGAAGCGAGTCGAGAAATTCCATCCTCTATTTATTTTATGCACTTAAGCACACACATCACGGAGTTATTAACACATGTTTATAAGAGATCAAAAGGGCGGGATGGGTACCTAACACCTTCCCATTCTGTGACTTAGTCTCCGGACCCTTGAACTACGTGGTTTCACATGCCTCAATACTGCCCTTGATGTCATTCTCTCTAAGAGATAACATTTCTTTTACTTGTTTTGTGCAAAATAGTATGGAGACTCTATCTTAATATAATACCCCACGTCAACGACGACTAAGCGCCCCAAGAAAGGACGCAATCCTGCACGCATGCTGAAAAAAGGGGCAGGAAAGAAGAATTCAACCCGGGAGATACATTTCCTTTGGACCCCCGAGAAAAGATCTCAGGATGGTCATAGTGGCGACTCTACTGGGACATTTATAAGAGGATTGGACTATATTTTTGTATGGTCGTTATTCTTTTCTTCATGCATGCGTATGTACCTACCTATATGTTCCCTTTTCTCTTTTATTTACCTTTTTTTTGTATCTCTCTCTCTCTCTCTCTCTCTCATGTATATATCACTTTCCATTCACTTATACAGTTCACACACTTGTATATACTTTCCATGTACACTTCACACACTTACACTTAACTTCACTTTACACTCACTCACCACTTAGAATATCCGTGATTAGGTATCACTAGCACACAAACACACTCTCTACACTTATATATATGCTCACTTACACATGTCAGACACCACATGTAGTTGATCCATGCATAGGCTCATTGTCACACACACTCATTTGTATATGTTCCCATATCACATACTCACTCACTTGTATCCATACATAGTATAGCTTCCATTCTAGATTTACTTGTATATGCTCCCGATTAATATAGTATATCCCTTTTGTACACTGCATCACTAAGAGCATGGCTATATTGACCAAAAATTTATACCGTACTGGGGGATCACTTCGTGATGGGAGCTGGTCATGTGGGTCACAGTTAGACTAAGAAATATCACTCTCACCTTCCGTTGGCCTCATACCTTCGACGTATGTCTAACAATTCCCCCCGCATTGTATCGCTTGACTGAACTCACGATGGGAGGTATATAGTAGGGAACTCATTCATGTATATTGAGTATATCAAATTTGTTCTCACACGTACTGTCCCTATGAGGTATATAGTGAGGCAATTCACATATACTCAGCTATATCAAATGGCTTTTCCACAGCTACCGATGAATGATTGCCCTTATAAGCAAGAGTTATATCGTGAAAGTCATGCCAAATGGGGGAACCCTTCCACTAACCCAATAATTTCATAAACCTCATATAGGTGTCAAACCTAGGACATTAATATATTGTCTTTTGGTTACCATGCGAAATTCTATCAAAAGTTCGGGTCAGCATACCGCCCGAATTTTCATACGATTTCTCCATTTTTTCAAAATAGGACCTTATCCGTGAGCCTGAAAACAAGTCAAACTTTGTCTTACATATTTTACAAACCCTATTTTTCTAGGCTTCGATCCCGTCCCACATTTTTTCTGCATTTAGGCAAACCTAATACAAGTGAGAACTAAATGATAACTTTAAATAATAATCATGCTGAGATTCCTCTCCTTTTTCCCTCCTTTTCTAAAAACACAAAAAAAATATTTTTTCTCCCCTCCCAAAATACCAAAATTTACTTCCTCCTTATTTCAAAAATAAATTGAGTCTTTTCCCTCTTAGGTTGATCGCTTACCTAACTTTGGCCTAGCTCCCTATTAGCTTTGGTCTTCCATCAAACCGCCCAGAAGCTCTGCCGGTTCTTTTTCTACCTTATCCGAGTTTGGGATCTACCTTCACAATCTCTTCATGGAGAATATCGGCCAATCACCGAATGTGAAGCCCGATTTGATAACCATCTTAGCCCAACTCAATGCCAAGATTAACAACCTTCAAATTGAGGTCCATGAGATGCAGCGTTACCGAGCTCAGATTCCTGAAGAACTCGGGGTTCTCTTTCCTCGTTCCATGAGTCCACCCGCTCCCAAGCCTACTTGGGTCTTAGAAGAGTATCAATATTCTCTGCATGCCCCGCTTTCCAGTTGTCCATTGCCAGTTCAACTCCTTATTTCGTACATTGCCTAGCCAGGGGCTAACTTGCCAATACGCACGAATCCTAAGGAGGAGGAACTGAACAAGGTCAAGGAAGACCTCAAGTTAGTGTCGAAGAAGTTCGAACAAGATATTCGTGAACTACATAGACTACACCCATATGTCTTCCTATACCAAAGCTAGACTACTAGAGAAATTCAAGATGCGAGACATTGAGAAGTTCGGGGGAAGCGGACCGCCAATTGTTCACCTTCAAAGCTATCACCGAGCCATGACCCTCATTGGTGCCTTCGAAGAGATAATGACCCAAATATTCCAATATACCTTAAAAGAAAGCACCCCTCATTGGTTTCTATCCCTCGAAGAATCCAAAATCCGTAGTTGGGTAGATGTCGCACAAGAATTCATGTTTCGGTACAAGTGCAATGAGGAGTTGGAGGTTACGCGTTGAGATATAGAGCTTCTTAAACTGAACCCTGGGGAAACAGTAGCTTCATAGGAAGGTGGAGAGAGAAAACTGCTTCCATGACTAACTAACCCTCTGAGGAGGAACAAGTTATTATCGTGAAGAAGAACTTCTTGCCACATATCCGAGCATCCATTAGAGGACAGTACTACCCACACTTTTGATCCCTCTAAGAAGCTAGTGTAAAAATTGAAGAAGGAGTTACCAAAGTCGAATCTGAGGTAAAGAAAGTGACTGGATATTACATTCCCTGATTATATCAGAAGCATGCTAGTGCTACAGTCTCAACCATCAATAATATTTCCCAACCTGCTACCTCTTGGAGATCAAAAAGTTGACTTAATCCTACAAAGAAAGAGTAAACTGAGATCCATGCTTCCCTTTCCAAAGTCTAGCATGCCCTGTTGAGCTGAAGCCTCATTAAACCCTTAGACCCTTGTCCATTACCAAATCCACTCCTTCAATTTCAAAGTTGATTCCTTTTGTGATTTCCACTAGTCCGCTGGCCATACTATCGACCAATGATTCCACCCTTAGAATGTGATTTAAGGTTTAATTGACTGGAGTATCATTGCGCCACCAGCTAAACCTAACCCTAAACCAAGCTACACAAAAATTATTCCCGAACCCTAAAAAAACACAGACACCAAAATCACCTAAAGCTTTACAAAATATTACCTTCAACTTCTTGATGACCCCTCTTCATTATGATTACCATCCCTTGGAGTTACCAAGTTTCCCACTCGTGGTTAACATTTCGTATGTGCACCATAGAGCGATATGCCCTGACAAGCCTAGACAAGATCACAACACCATCCTCCATAGTGTCGAAGGCAAAGAACCACCTTTGACTCATCTCTTTCTCCATGACTTTCTCTACTACCCTCTTCCATAACCACTTTAGGTAGTCTCCAGACATATGCCAAACTCCTCCCACAGTCTGTAACGGATGGATAGATGGTCGACGATGCTTCCACAAAGAGGCCATCATCATCCTCAGTGTTTCAGTGAAATCCTCCACTATAAACAAGTTTGTTATGCAAGGGGGCACAATTTGTTCCCACCTGACTTAAGGCAGAAGCCGCAAGGGGAAAAAGAAAAAAGTCCGTCGAAAGCCCACCAACTACACATATTGATACTCTCCAAGCTACAAGACAGACCGTAAGTCCCCCCACTATGACACTGACCATCGAAGATACCAATCTCCATGTTCTATAAACTAGTTAACCCAATTCTCTACAGATAGGACAAAGATGAAGAAAGGCCAAAAAAAGAAATTGGACCCAACCACTAAGGGGTATTCAGGAGGGGCTGTCAGACGAAACCTCTCCTCAAGCCATACAAACAGCATTACTGGGGTTCCCTTAAGAAAGTTGGAACGGCCCTCCGTCCAAGCATCCAAACCGTTCAAGGTCTCAGCCAGCACCACCACCACGGGATTATGGTGGTAAGACATCCAGGTCGTTATCGCAACCACCTGGGGATCTGCTTCCAATTCCCATGTCACCAGAAAAAGCCTCGCAGTAAGGCCTAAGGCGACAGGTCCAGGAAATACACCATTCTCGAAACCCTTCAAGTGCACTTAATACATAACCACCTAAAGAGAAATGGCCCCTCCAGTAACCAACAATTGATCCACCGAGGGAGAAATGTGAAGCAAATCTGACAAGAATACCTAGGGAGAACGAGAAAAAAATGGCATAGCCGCTGCCACACTAGGATTGACACCCAACATGGACGAGAACTCCTCATAGGTGGAACAAACCTCGTCTAGGTCAAAATAGAAAACATGTTCCTTAGGGTATCAAAATTATACCACCGCTGCTAGAAGATTGTAGTCAACAAAGCCATCACCAGTACAGTCTCTCCGACAAACCAAAATCAACACAACCCAATGAAGGAGATAAAATCCACTTTACATCAAGCTTTGTATCTCCTCATTCATATACCAACCAGGCCCCCAGGGCCTTCTTCTAACAAAAAATTTACAAAAACACATTTTCTAAAAAATAAGTCCCTTAAAGGGGAAGCTTTTTGTAATCAAACCTCAAGGCCTTCCCCTACTCAAAAAATTCCAAATAATTCAATTTTCCTTTTTTTTCTTAAAACATAACCTCAGTAGAAAATTAAAGTGCATGTAGATTAAGCTACTAAATCAATATAATCAAATAAAAGATACATCTCTTTTTAGTCTCTCTTTTTAGGTGTAAAGCCATTACATCAAGCATGCAACATGGTCAATGCCAAGCTCCTCCAGTCACATCAATAAATTTGCAAGAAAATCTCAAAAAGAAAGAATCAGAAATGGTTATCACCTCATCCGTAACCCCCGTTAACCCAGACACCATCTCTTGCGTAAGCAAGCTCCTTATCTATACCTGCATACCCGTAGCCCCCGCGACCCTCAAAAGGAAGACTCTAAGGGTGAAAGGTCACCTGCAATCCCCAACAAAGAGTTAGTAACTACTAAAATATTGCACCCTCCCAAGATTGCCTGCCGGAACCTCCTTCAAATTTTGTGCAGAAAATTCTAGAAAAATCGTAAAATTGGTCGAAAAATTCTCAAAAATCCCTAAAAAATATAAATACTTAGTTTTCTCAAGATAATCATTTTTTAGAGCACTAAGCCCCTTATAAACTCTCAAAATCCCCAGTCAGATTAATCTTACGCCCTTATCTCTAGCATAATTCTCACACGAATTAATCTTACGCACCTATCCTTAACATATTTCACAAACGGAACCGATGATGTGCCCACATCCAAGTCTACTACAATTCCTCAGCTAAAACATCCCCAGGGGAGTCTAAAAAAAACACAATCCCCAGCAGAACCACATATGCATCTGCATCCCTATAACAATTTATAAATTCTCCAGAAGAGCAACTCCCCGCATTACAAATTTAGGTCCTCAGAATTGACCACGACCCTCAAAATTGGTCATCACAGCTTAAGGTCTTTAAAATTGACCACAACCCTCAGAATTGATCATTACAACTCGGCCCATAGAATTGGTCGTCACAACTTAAGGTCCTCAGAATTGACCTCGACCCTGAAAATTGGTCGTCATCACTTAAGATACTCAGAATTGACCTCGACCCTCAGAATTGGTCGTCACAACTTTAGATCTACAAAATTGACCTCGACCCTCATAATTAGTTGCTACAACTTAAGGTCCGAAAGGGGTGATGGTCCACGACCCAAATTTTAAATTTTAAATTAATATTTAATTTCTTTCAAAATTAAAGTGAAATTAAATTAAACTAAGCAAATAATTAAATTTCCACTTAAACAAAATTAATTTAATTCAAGTTCTAGATGTGCTAAATAAACAAAGCATGGATATTTTCAAGTTAAATTTCTTGACTCGAATTAAACTAAAATTACCTAAACATAATTAGCACCAAAATTACACCAAAGTTGTGTTTAAACCAATTTTATCTTTTTAATCCTACACATGCATCTACGTGATTTTTGCCGGATAATAAGACATCACAGCACACAACTCCACGATTTAGGAGGAAAACCCACAATGGGAAAAATTTCAGACGACCCAGCCAACAAATCCACTAGGCATGGTTTTACATAAACAAGATAAAAGACTTACTTCCTCGACTTGACTCCCTATCAAGCCTTAACGCTTCTTCTTGATTCTACCTCCGCCTAGTTGATAACTCCGGAATCCACCACAATCTTGGAATCCACCGATGGGGCTCAGCTACCGTCATACACACGAAGGCCTCTCCTCCGTATGCACACCACGAAAATCACAACAAATAAGAACTCCTCATTAGGAAACCTTCTCTTTTGGAATGAGAATAAAACTCGGTGCCAACTTGATGATCCTAAAACAATAATATATTAAGTAACTTTGATCATACAAAACTATGGGTGTAAACTTTGTGTTTTGGTAGAAATTAAACCATGAAAATACCAACATAAAAATGGGACTTTTGGATGAAAAGTTTTTTCTCTCAAAGTGGTAGAAAATCTCTCAAAAGTCTTTTAAAAACTTGTGTTCCCGTACATATTAAAGCTCGTAAAAAGATAGTGGGGAAACGGGAGGTTAAATTTAAAAATTGGCAAAAATTGACAAAAATCGCCCTGGTCGTTCAAACGACTTTTGAATGTCATTCGAATGACTTGGTTTGAACAAGTTACTAACAAGAAAACATAGTTAAACGGCCAAATCTCATTAGATGTCTCGTTTGAACGAGTCCTTCGAACGACATCGTTCAAACAAGATTTCTAACGATAAAATATAACAAAATGGGAGAATGTCGTTAGATGCTCGTGTGATAGCTCGTTCGAATGACCTCGTTTGAATGAGAAAAAAATTTCGTTCGAACGAATTTTCAGAAAATCCAAAATTGCTTTTTGAGCCCAAAAACTTTATGTATAGATTTAAAATGATTTTCTGATAAAAATAAAAAATCGTTATGACAAAGAGTTATGAAAAGACACCCATAAAAATAACCCAGTGTCTATATATTTTAAATGCATTCATACCTCTAGAGACCTTGGAATACAAATGTTGATGATGTAAAAGCTTGGCACATAAATTGACAATGATGTAATCTACAAATTCTTGGCTGCTACGTCTTCAACTCAAATATCATAGGCTTGAAAGTATATGACAACTACTATCCTATGACTCAATTAGTTTTGTCCAGAATTAAGCTAACACTACAAATAGACTCGATTGAAAATTTACCCTTAGAAATCTCCCCCTCTGAATATTCCGGGACAAAACCCAAAATAAAAATCCTATGGGCCGTCAAGATTTTCTAAAAAGACACAAACCCTCCCAAAATAAAAAATTACAAACGCTTGACTAGACACGTGGGATACAATGCTTTGCCGCTTTAAAATGTTGCCACTAAGGATGAAAACCTGCACACTTAAACACGCCATTAAATGCATAGGGAATATAACATGATAAATAATATAATTCAATACTCCGCCTTTGTTTAACATGACCTACTTAAGAAAGCGATGTCTCCCCCTAAGTTAGATCTCCCAAATTAAAAGGTTTAGATACCATTTACCCCCTTTTTGTTCAGGGATAGACAAAGATTGAAATGCACTAAATAACCTATTTCTCCCCAATTAAATCAAATACTTTTCCTAAATGAAACAAGGGATATGAATAATAGAAAAATAAGTATATTATGCAATGGTGAATAAAGTGACAAGAATAATAAAGCAGATGGCATGAGAAGCAACTAATCCAACACAAATATTAATAAATACCAACTATGATGCGATAGGAAAACTATACCAAATAGAATAATCTAATATAAGAAAGAGATATAAATCACAACAAGAAGAATAGCTATTTCAACATGAATCATACATGGACTAGATAGCAAGGCAAAGACTCAAAGACAAAAGGAATAGCGTATATATATATATATATATATACATATATATATACATATATATACACACACACATTAATAATGCACACGCACATATACATAGGTATAAACACCACACACGACACAAAATATATTAAGCTTCCCACATTCATATGGCATAAATGTGTCTAAATAACATGTGGTAAATGGTAGTGAAGGGGTGTGATCTAGCAATAAAAGAATTAAGACTTAATCACTTAAACATGTTCACGGAGTTCTTATTTGAATGCAAAAATTTATAAAACTTAAATATTGCCTTAACAAGATAAAGTGAACTCAAGGAACAAACATTCAAAATGCACACACGCCTAGAATTTTGATGATTCTATAAACCAATAGAGTCATGAAAAAGGAGCATAACTAGGATACATTGTCATTGTGCAAACCCGTTGATATATCCATTAAAACCTCCTTAAACATAATGATTATTTTCTTTCTTTTTTGAATTTTAATATCAAACTCAACTACTTTAGCCTTGGCTAATTTTAACAAGGCCTTTTTAGGCCATATTTCAATGGTGGCTATTCATGCAAAGTAATTTTGTCTTTCGTAGCCCGATTCCATTGATAAATAACCACACCAGATAAATATATTTTTTTTATTTTTTAGATCTAGGCAATGGTTCTTACATGCACAAAACCTCCATAGTCATAGCAACATGTAGATGACTAAATTGATATGAGAACATCGTACTTAGCTCAAATATACATGTGAAGTTAAAGATCAAATGAGCTTGTGCATGTGTGAATCGAGGCATATAAAAAGAGAATCCATTAAGTAAGTCAAAGTCAAACTACTCCATGCAAGCATGATAAAGAACACTTTAAGGATTAAAAAACTTAACCAAAAGTTACATGAAAGCGAGGATGATATTGGATTCAAACACAAGTATATGCCACATAAAATGTGTAAAATTAAAATACACAAAAATAGAATTGTTTTTTGAGTTTTCAAATTTGTATACAAACACAAAGACAACCCAAAAGACAAACAAAAATATTTTTGTATCTTTCAACTAAGACACAATAAAGAAAAATTAAATACAAAAGATACACAAGTCATAATTCTAGAAACATATATATGATGAAGCAAAGACTAGAAAATGATAAACAAATATACAACTAGCAAGAATATATCAAGAGGCACAAAAGTTAGTGTATGTAAACAAAACTAACACAATCAACCTTTGGATTTGTCAAATGAGGAATCATGTGAAAGTAAATGAGAATCACAAACTCTATCACGTAAGGTCTCCAAATCGGATATCCTTACCCACATAAGTGAAATATGACGCTCTCGCGAATCGGTGACCTTGTCGAATCTACCCTTTGACTTTCTAGGACCATTTTTAAGATCAAAACAGAAACAAAACTTCCTAGGGTGCCCCTTCCGACCACAATGTGTGCAAGTGAAAACAGGGCGTGGAGTATGACCTAAGGATTGATATTTTATAGTGTTCCTAGACTATTCTCTTAAAACTATGGGTTTGGCTTTATTAGCGGAAGTATCTTGATTATCGAAGCCAATTCCACACTTGTTATCTTTAATTTGGACAGTCCCTAATATATTATCTAATTTCTCCAACCTACACTTCAAATCAAATTTGACCAGACTTAAGTCTTTTTAATTTTTCTTCAAGTTCCACTATTCTAGACTCAAGTAGACACCTACTCTCTTCAAACTCGAGAAGCTCTTTTTTCATAGCCTCCATCAAACCTCTAAGGCTATCTATTTCACCTTCTATGTACTCTATCTTCTCACGAAGAGTTCTCCCTCATGCCTTAAGATCTTCAATTAAAACACTCTCATTATTAGCCACAATAAGTTCTCTCATTTTATCTTCTAACTTCAAATTTACCCTTTTTAATTTCAATGACTCCACATACAACTCACGGAAGGCTACTTGAAGTTCACTCTCCTCTACCTCTTATTCATTCTCACTCCTCTCTCCACTCTTTTTACCACCAAACTCTTGCAATTCACAAATAATGGCCTCGAAAGTGTCATGTAAAGAAAATCTTCATGGAAAGATTCATTGCCAATGTTCACATGAATTGCCAAGAACGCGGTGAAGTTGCACTCAATGGGGGAATTGGGTCCCTCTTTCAGTTCAGTATCACAAAGGGTGGCATTGTATGAAATTTGTTGCTTAACCTCCTTCCTTAGTTTAGTAGGACACTCAAATTCCCTATGTCCATAACCCTCACAACCATAACACTAATTTGACTCGTCCCTATTTAGATCCTCATTATGATTTTTAGGGAATCTCTCGACTTTACTATGCTTAGACTTTTCATACTTCTTAAAATCATTTTTAAGTTTCTCCTTATTGGTCTTGAGAAATTTTCGAAACTTCCTAGCAAACAAAGCCATATCTTTTGAGTCAATCTCAAACTCATCTTTCGAAATCGATGTTTCCTCCTTCTGGGCTTTTAAACCCATGCCCTTGTCTTTATTCTTCTCGTCCTTATAGGGAAACATGTCGAGTTCATAGATTTACAAGTCACCTACAAGCTCTTCTAGTTTTGTAGAGTCTAAAGTTCCTAAAGAATTTAAAACGGTCACCTTTGAAATAAATCTATAGAGTAATGACCTAAAATTTCTCCTTACGACACGGTTGTCGGGTATCTTTTCTCTCAAATTAAAGCATTAATTTACAATATTTGACAATCTCTCATAGAACTCATCAAATGTCTCACTTTCTAACATATTAATGGTTTCAAATTGAGTGATAAAGTTTTGGATTTTCGAAGCTCTAACGACACTTGTTCCGTCATGTGTGAGTTGGAGTATATCCCATGCCTCCTTAAACATTTCACACGTCATAATTCAACGGAACTCATTCGGTGTGAATGCACTAAAAAGGGCATTTAAACCACGAGAATTAAAATTAGCAAAATTAAGCTCAGTCTCCCTCCATATTTCTACGGGTTTAGGAACGCGCACCTCTCCTTCTAAGCATGTTGGTGGGGTTCACCCTTTAACTACCAATAGCTAAACCCGCTCATCTAGAGATTTAAGTGTCGACCTCATACGCGTAATTGGAATCATCAAACATGGGAAATTTTACAAAAGGTAAATTTTCCATTTATAAATCACAATTAAACAAAGGATCTTAACACAATAAATTAGTGTTCCTTCTCTGATACCACTTGATACCACTTGGAAGGGGTAATGGTCCCCGAAATATCCCAAATTTTAACTTCTAAACAAATTTTCAATTTCTTTCAAAATTAAAGGGAAATTAAATTAAATAAAAAATTAAATTTCCACTTAAAAAAATTAATTCAATTCAACTTCTAAATATGCTAAACAAACAAAGCATGAATATTTTCAAATTAAATTTCTTGACTTGAATTAAACTAAAATTACCCAAACATAATTAGCACAAAAATTAGACCAAAGTTTTGTTTAAACCAATTTTTATCTTTTTAATCCTACACATCCATCTATGTGATTTTTCAAGAAAATAAGAAATCACAACGCCCAAAACCGCGATGTACGAGAAAAGCCCATAATGGAAAAAACCTCGGACGACCCAGTCAATAAATTCACTAGGTATGATTTTACATAAACAAGACAAAAGACTTATTTCCTCGACTTGACTCCCTATCAAGCCTTGACGCTTCTTTTTGCTTCTACCTCCACCTAATTGATAACTCCGAAATCCACCACAATCTCGGAATCCACCAATGGGGCTCAACTACCGTCAAACACACGAAAGTCTCTCCTCTGTATGCACACCACGAAAATCATAACAAATACGGACTCCTCCGTAGGAAAACTTTTCTTTTGGAATGAGAATAAAACCTGATGCCAACTTGATGATCCTAAAACAATAATATATTAAGTAACTTTGATCATACAAAACTATGGGTGTAAACTTTGTGTTTTGGTAGAAATTAAACCATAAAAATACCAACACAAAAACGGGACTTTTGGATGAAATTTTTTTACTCTCAAAGTGGTAGAAAATCTTGCAAAAGTCTTGTAAAAACTTGTGTTCCTGCACATATTAAAGCTGGTAAAAAGATAGTGGGGAAGTGGGAGGTTAAATTTAAAAATTCGCAAAACTGACAAAAATCGCCTTGGTCGTTCAAACGATTTTTGAATGTCGCTCGTACGACTTAGTTCGAACGAGTTACTAATGAGAAAACAAAGTTAAAAGCCCAAATCTCATTAGATTTCTCGTTTGAACGAGTCATTCGAACGACATCGTTCAAACAAGATTTCTAACGATAAAACAGAACAAAATGGGAGAATGTCGTTAGTTGCTCGTGTGATAGCTCGTTCGAACGATCTCATTTGAATGAGAAAAAAATGTCGTTCGAATGACTTTTCAAAAAATCCAAAATTACTTTTTGAGCCCAAAAACTTTATGTATAGATTTAAAATGATTTTCTGATAAAAATAAAAAATCGTTATGACAAAAGAGTAATGAAAAGACACCCATAAAAATAATCAAGTGTCTATATATATTAAATGCATTCAAACCTCTAGAGACCTTGGAATCCAAATGTTGATGATGTAAAAGCTTGGCACATAAACTGACAATGATGTAATCTACAAACTCTTAGCTGCTACATCTTCAACTCAAACGTTATAGGCTTGAAAGGATATGATAAACTACTATCCTATGACTCCATTAGTTTTGTCTGTAATTAAGTCAACACTATAAATAGACTCGATTGGAAATTAAGTCAACACTATAAATAGTCAACACTACGATCACTCGGTGTGCGCAAGGACACTAGTCTATGAGCTTCTACATATAGTGCACCTTAACCGTCAAACACCTCAAGGCGTCACAACATTCGATCTCTATCCCCAATGACGCTGCACACAACTTTTCCTATGGACACCCTAAAATACCCATAAATGACTCTCACACTAGGATTACCTAGCACCTAGCCATTAATTCGACGACTAAAACGAGTTTATACACTTAGATAATAATCTTATATTTCTTCCAAATGGTTGTGACCACATACTATGTACAAACCTCGACTAGCGCGACTAAGGATTATGGCAGGGTACAGGACGTCGCCTACAACCTACAGACCTTAAGGTCTGCCTCATCTAATCCCAATTAATAATCGATCATGAAAACTAAATTGCCTCACTATGTAAACATCATATCATGTGTTAATTTATAAGTTAACACGACTATAGAGATCTAGATAGGATATAGGACGTCAGGTATTGCCTATAAAGACAAAGGCCTACACCACAGACGCCATGTGGGAAATACACTAAACCCAAGTCCTCAACCAAAGGACCCACGTTCTCACCACATAATCAATACTTATGAATGCCACTCATTTTTCTAACCTCCATATATGAAATACATATCCTTTACAGCTAGGTAAGAATGAACAATACTCGTTGTTGCCACTACTAAGGCTACTCTCATCATCAAAGTTACCACACAATACATCTCATGTAAGGATTATGGTGTTGTCACTATTGGCCTACCTAACTTCATATATTCACCGGAATACCATCAATCGTGATATTACCCCGAGGATCGAATTCGCCTAATTATATTATCGGCGTTAACTACCTATAAACATCGCACCTAAGGGTTATATACCTTTTAATCACCAATCATCGATGCTAGTCACAACACCCTAGCCTTCAACCTCTATCGTTGACCATATGAAATTTGTGCCACTTGCCCAATGGGCGTCATCTCACTCTTTTAACATCTCTCAAGGCTTTACGTCATCAATGATTGGACCATAAGCATCTCACACTATAACAAACATGGTGTCTCCACTATTCGCTTGCATGGACACCCGTAAATTACTAAAAACTCTAATCAGAAGTGCAAAAGCGATTAATAACTATCAACTTGATAGCGTGCCACTTGGCTTTAACTTACTTGTCGTGTTAACCTCTTTTACTTTACCATCGAGGACACGAACTAAACCATCACCAAACTAGAGTAACCGACAAGAAACAACATCGACATTGAAAAATTCAATACTGGCGTCACCATGTCACTCCCAAAAGGAACCTTGAACCTAGAGCTCTGATATCATTTGTAACTCCCCAACCTGAATTTATGGGTTACCCAGAGTGAACCCGGTCCGCCCCAAGTGTTAGGTGTGAAGTGAAATGAAATAATCTATATAATGTTTCTAGTCCAATTATATTTAATTAGAATTTCACTTGTTTAGCATGTGATTCCATTTTCAAGTTCAAACTACGTGAAGGACCCGTGGGAAGTATCCCGGAGTCCAAGCATACAAGGCTACCAATGTAAAATTAAATAGAACACTTACCTGTATAACTCTCTCAAAATACGAACCCGTACGAAACCTGTCGTAATAAAGATGAGGGAGTGAGCCAAAATGCCCAGTAGGAATATACAAATGCGCTATAGAAACGAACGATAGAAAGAAGACTCTAACACGTTATACCTACGTGAACATGCAACTACATTGTACACACACACACACACACACACACACACACACACACATACTTAATGCATGAAACCATTTACTTTCAAAAACGTTGTTTATCCCAATTAATTTACCTTAAACTTGTAAACAAACTTCATTTTTCTTAATTTGACATTCATCCCTTTATTTAACAAAAATGGTTAAATATTTGAAACAACTTCACTTGAATTAACCGAAGGTCATTTCTTTACCAAAATTATCCTTTTTATTTTAATCAATCCACAGTAGTATTTTCATTTAAAATTATCCTTTCAATACACGCGAACACCGTGTTAGAAAATAGTTATTTAGTCTTTGAAAACCTTTTACAACACCCTTTTGTGTTAATTATGGGTTGAACCGCTTAGCTTATTTAACCACTCATTTACCCACTTACTTCACCTTTTCCCCTAGCTTACGGACATTAATCAATTTCACATTTACTTGTCCTTTTTAACCTTTACTGGACCATTTATTAATTCATTCAAGTTAGGTTGTCTTAATATGTTTCACCACAAAATCCATTTCTTGAAATGTTACTTATATCTTTATCTTATTCTCGAAATCTTTCAATAAGCCGCGTACTTTTAACGAGCTCCACACTGCTGACGATGCCCCCATATGCTCTGGCTCGTGTTTTTGGGTCTTTGACCCTCGGGCTCCGGATCCTCATTAATTATCCCGGTGTCATTCGAGTTCCTTTTATGTGTTTTAACATTTTACAAATGTCCACATTATTCCTTCTTTCCCTTTTATACTCCTCCGAAGATAAACCCGAGGTTTCACCCAAATTGTGTTACACTTTGAAAATACCCATTTCATGTTCTTTATACTCTAACTTTGATTTTTATCCCCAAAATCATATTCATTTAGGATCAATTTGTGTAACGCCTTTTCCAACATTTTTACTTCATAAAAATATTCTACTTTAAATAAAACTATCATTTTACCCATTTGTTTCCAAACTTGTCATTTTCCTCCATTTCAGAAATGTTATTTTCCCAAAATACTTTTTAGTTACTCACACTACTTCTTAAGTGCTTTGAAAACTTTTAACCCCTTTTTCACACACTTTGAAGACACGAGTTTCTACTTTTCTTATTCTATGTTTAACACAATAAAATCTTTTTTAAACTTGTGTATACAATTATGGCCCAAATACTACAAGTTTATATGCATGAGAAGATGGATTTCAAATCCTAAAATCCTATAATTGAGTTAAACATATATTTCATTTTTATAAATTCTTAATATTTGCGAAATTATACTTTCAAGGCCTAAAAGACATTTTTATTTCTTCAAACTCAACAAATGTCCATTTTTCATAAAATCTTCATTTTTACAAAAAAAAAAATTAAAACTTTGTTTGTCCATTATTTAGAAAGATCAACATTATTTCAAATATTTCATTCCATAAAATCTTTAATATTAACTTCTAGAAAAGGCATCATATTCATAAAATCCAAACCTTTATTTCAAGAATCTTGAAAATATGCATTATTCATTTATCTTCAACAAAATGACATTTCTTCTCAACATTTTTATTCCATAAAAATATTCATTTTTGATTTTTCTAGAAATTCCATCATCATTTTCTAAGCATCATACTCCTAATATTTTAACAATCAAGACTGCAAACACATAAAGCTAGAGTCTTAATATATGAGTAGATTTTTCCCACCTCAATGAATCTCCATCAATTTGAACATATATAGTTAATGCCAATTCAAACATATAGTAAGATGTCATATGCAATCTACAGAAATTAATGTTTTGTTTCGTTACATTATGATTTATATATATATATATAACACATCAAGATGACTTGCTAAATTTTTTCACATTTATTAAAATTTGAATAACATATAGTAATACATACTATGTCGGCGAAACATCAAATTTACGAAAATTAATGAATCATTTATCCTACATGCTATAAACTTCACTATTTAAGTTTCGATCAATTTTACATTGTGGTATTTGTAACACCCCATATTTTTTATTAATAAATTTTAGCATTTTAATTACATGCATGCTCGTAATAATATTTCTTATATGATAAATATTAATTAGTGAGAATAAAATTAATATTTATTTGGAAATAAAATTTACTAAGTGTAAGTAGTTAATTAAATTCGGTAAATTGTGAGTACATCGTAGTAGGTAATAACGACAGGAATTGACGATATATATATCGGGACATTTGGGTAGGCTATTTTTAGGTTGAGATATTGATGTTTGGCGATTTGGATGGTGATTCCAAGTGCACAATTGATCCGGAATGGGTTGATATAATCAAAATTAAGTACCCGAAGGTAGTGATTAATGTAACACCCCGCGTAAAACACGAGGCGCGACTACGATTAAAACTAAACTAAATCCTCAACAATTAGTATATAACATCTATATTCCACAAAATAAACATAATTAATCCAAAATTTACACTTCCAAAATAATTACAATTAAATTTCACTCGAAAATAATAGTAAGCTGTCCAAATAAATTACACTGCCTAGCTATACAAAAATAAAATCCTCTAAACGTTGTGCTCTAAAATCCTCTAAAAATTCATAGCTTCAAAATCCATGCTAACCTGCCACTAAAAGAAAAATACGAGGAAGTACATAACATGACAAGAATAGATGCTCAAAACAATAACGGTGAATAAAACGCAACAATACAAATCTGAATTCAAGTCCAATATGACATCCGAGCATTATACCAGTGTAATTTTTCAATAATACATCAATAGATCACCAGACCTCACCTCACCTCACCTCACCTAAGCTCCGTAAAGCGTCATTCTGACTATTGAACTTTTGGACTATTGGCGGGTGACCATTCTCTGTGCCATATAAAAATTTCATGACACCGTTCAAATCAATAAATACAATATCTCAAATCGAACCAATATTTTAGATTCCAATAAACGTCATGATATTAACAATATGAGTACAAATAAATGAGGAAAAAATGACTACTCTCGAGAGATTCAAGGAGCATATTGTGTAAATCCCATACCTTAAAATCATCGCAAGAAATTCATAAGATTTTGCCATAAAATTCTGATCACACCATTGCGTTCCTCTCACGAAAATAATAAAAACTCGTTATAGCCCAAACTCGAGAAAACACCAAACAAGCCTTCAAATCATGGGTTGAATCTTGGTTTAAATGGGGCTAGGGTTTTGTAAATGGAAGAAGATGAAAATGGAGGAGATTACTAATGTTTGAGAAGGCTAATGTGTTTTAAAAGCCTAAACTCGCCACTTTATATTTATATACCAAAAAGAATTTGAGTCTTAATTAAGCACAAATACTCAAAAATTTATTATAGGTGATCAGACTGTTGGAATTAGCTGAAATTTTGTTATGTTGTAGCTGACGGTGAGACGGAGCTGCTGTAAAAAAATTTAGATCGATTAGACGGTCGAATTTTTATTATTTTTTCCTCCTTAGATCGGATCCTCACCCGATTTTTATACAAAAATTTATAGTTTCTAAATTTTAATCCCGATTTAAATTCCGCTTAAAACCTTATTTTTATATATAAAAACCAACATTTTTACATACTAAAATTAAATAGATTCCAAAAATTTATTTTTCCAAAATTTTTAATTTATCAAAGATTTTTACGGCTAAAAAAATCTCGAGGTGTTACATACTTCCCCGCTAGCATAGGAATTTTGTCCTCAAAATTTAACGAAGCGTAAACGCGCAAAATAAAATAAGGTTTACATATGCCTACCCATAAAATACCTCGATTAGGCGCTCGTACACCCAATCCTACTTGCATTTTTCTCTATGCGCTCTCTCAAGAATTACTACTCGGTTCTATCTCTAAAAAATGATCACAGCACTAAAGTCCTCAAGTCAATTATAAACATCCTCACATCAAGATGAATAATCCTAACCTCGATGCCTACTACGTCCTCAACAAAAACTCCCTATCTCCAACGAAACACATCTAACTCGCATGCTAGACCGTAACTCAAAGACCCCAGGGTTGTCATATACCTAAGCTTTGATACCATCTGTAACATCCGTGTAAAACATGAGGCGCTACTACGATTAAAACTAAACTAAATCCTCAACAATTAGTATAGAGCATATATATTCCACAAAATACATATAATGAATACAATAAACGTCATAATATTAACACTTTGAGTACAAATAAATGAGGAAAAAAATGATTACTCTCGAGAGATTCAAGGATCATATTGCGTGAACCCCGTACCTTAAAATCATTACAAGAAACTCATAAGATTCTGTCTCATTCTGATCTCACCACCGCGTTCCTCTCGCGAAAATAATAAAAACTTGTTCTAGTCCTAACTCGAGAAAACAGCCAACAAGCCTTCAAATCATGGGTTGAATCGTGGTTTAAATGGGGCTAGGAGTTTGTAGATGGAAGAAGATGAAAATAAAGGAGACTACTAATTTTTGAGAAGGCAAAAATGTGTTTTAAAAGTCCTAAACTCGTCACTTTATGTTTATATACCAAAAAGAATTTGAGTCTTAATTAAACACAAACACTCGAAAATTTATTACGGATGATCGGACCATTGGAATTATCTAAAATTTTGATATGTTGTAGCTGACAGTGAGACGGAGCTTCTGTAAAAAATTCAGCTTCATCGGGTTGGATTTTTTTATTTATTATTTATTTTTTCTTCCTTAGGTCGGATCCTCCCCTGATTTTTATACAAAAAGTTATAATTTCCAAATTTTAATACCGATTTAAATTCCACTTAAAATCTTATTTTTATGTATAAAAACCAACATTTTTAAATACAAAAATTAAATAAATTTCAAAAATTTATTTTTTTGAAAATTTTAATTTATCAAAGATTTTTACGACTCAAAAATCTCGGAGGGCTATAATTAGTTACCGGGAGAATTTTAGACTAATAGACCCATTTGGGGGTATTTAAGTTATTTTATATTAAAGAATTAACCTAAATTCGAGATTAAGAGGTTTAAATAAAATATTAGGGCTAGGAAGAATCCACTTTACACATAAAAACCTCTGAGAGTCCTTTTAGGGAGAAAAGAGGTAGAAAAACACAGGGGGGGGGGGGGGGGGGATTGAAGGAGGCTTGATTTGGAGGCCAATAGTTGGAGTTCTTGATTTAATCCACCCTATAAAGAAGAAGATCAACGTCTATTCCGAATACAAAGGCAAGTGTGTACACTTGCTTTATGTTTTGTTTAGTATTATGATCCATATCAAAAGTGGTATAGAAATAAACCAATTTTAAGGTGGGATTTATATGAAAAACAAAGGGATTTTAGAAGGATAAATATGACTGCGTTCTTATGATTTTGTTGCATGAAAATTATTAATGATTAGAGAAAATCATGTATAAATTTTGGATATATGGATCTTGATTTGAAAGACACTATCTTGAATTGATAAATAAAACCTTGATCATGAAATTTGGATCTTTATTAGAAATTGTGACATAAGTGATGCTGAACCAAGTATGACGTGAATCCCATCAATTGATCTAGTTTTGATGAATTCATGACAATTGATATGTATATTCATGTTAATAGTTGATGGGGTTAGGATATTTTACCTTGGGTTGAAGATTGAAAGTACACTGGAATGGTGAAGGTGGGGAAAATTCGTATTTTGTGTAACAAGTCCGCGTCAGATTCCCAGGGGCGAATCGGTTGGACCCTTGGCCGAACTGGTTCGGTTCCCTTACATTTCTAATTATTTTATTTGATTGTTATGTGAATTAATTTGGAGTACGAAAATTTTTAGGAGGTTCTTTAATGTAAATAGGTTATTTTTGTCAAAAATTAAATATGAGAAGGTGTAGGATAAAATATGGAGTACAGTAGGAGGGGCACTTAGGATGAAAAATGCATGGAATATTTAATATATGAATTTGGGATAACTAAGCTAGTACTATGGGTCATGGTCACGTGGTAGTCGGGCTTTATGATTATATATATATATATATATATATATATATATATATATAGCGCCATGTTTATGTTTGTGTGATTTATTCACAAAGAGGTAATTGTAGGTATCATTATGACTCACTATCGAAGGACAATGACCGCCTTCAATACATTTGCGATTTCACTGAGTTGGTATGAGAGTCCGACCTCCAATAAGAGGATGATGTGAGAATTGACGCAACTAAGAATGTGCCTCTAAAGTGCCTTCTCTCTAGGCTCAAGTGCAAGCCTGTCGCGTTAGTAATAAATTCGGTAACTCGGGATCGTCTCCATAGGGAAATAGGATGAGAAAATCGTGATGACGGAAGGACAGATGTTCAACCTAAAATTCAACTCTAAGAAAAATGAAAAGATGATTAGTTTTCAATTAATCCTACTAGTAAAAGTAAACTAGATCAAGACTATGGAACTAACGGATTAAGTGAGGATTAATAACTAAAAATAAGGTAATAAATATGAAGAGAAAAACAGGTCGGGAATACAATCCCTCAACCCTAGTGTATTACTGGTATAAAACTAATCGTAAATTTAAGTGATTAATCAGACCTAGACTTTAGTACTCCCTGGTATTACATATATGAGGTTCAAGATCGCACCATACGTAATCAGAGGACGAGTAAAGAGGTAACGCGGTAGCTACACTCGCATTGCATTCTAAAGCATCCCGGTTACTCCGAAGAAAACGAGATCCAAAGATCTACAATAGTTGTGTTCGCTACGCAATACGGTGTAATAAATCCTTAAGTTTAGAGGATTAATTTTATACACATGCAATCTTCACATCGGGTTGAGTTCATGCATCCCAACCCTAAACAGTCTAGCCGGATATATTGAACCTAAAAGAAAATATGTTTTGAATGAAAGAAAATATTTTTACAAGCTACGAAAAATGAAGAATAAGGAAATTACTACTAAAGTATCAACTACTACAATAATTAAAGAAAGAATTGGAATGAATTTACTTGAATTGCAATCTGAAATCAAACTAGGGTTTTTGCTGTTTTCCTCTCTAAACTATTACACAGCTTCTCTAAAAACGAATTAGAAGCCTCCTCTTTTCTGGGAATTCTTTTCAATTTATATCCTACGTAATTTACAAGAGTTTTATTAAAGAAAAAATCTAAGACGAAGAAGATTAAATAAAATCTCGAGCACCAGATCGATCCGGTCAAAACATTTCGGACTGGTCCGGTCAGTAACCGGACTGATTTGTTTTTCTATTAAATCGGATTGGTCCGCTAAACACGTTATGCAGAGATTTTAAGGGCCAGACCAACCCATTTTTTTGGGATACCGGATTGGTCCGGTAAATGTCCATCTTTACAGAACTTTGGGGCTTCGGACTGATCCGTTTTTCTATTAAGTCGGATTGGTCCGGGTTGTCTTCTCATCTTCTCTTCAATTTCTCTTTAATATCTTGTGATTTTTTCACATCTTCGGGCCTTCATAACTTTTAATAAAAAATTCAGATTGGGATGTCGTTTCTTCCTACGTGTTCACAAATGCGAGATCTTTGACTTTTATTTTGGGTCCTCGACCGGATTCCTAGTAGAAATTATGCTTTTTCCCTTTTGATTCGTCTTCTTTTTTTTCTCTTGCTTCTTCTGGTTTCTTTCTTCCTTTCATGTAATAATTACCTGTGAAATTAATAAGAAATACACGAAACTCGGAATACTTGTTAGACGAAATCGTTAGCCAAGATATGTGATAACTTAATTCATTTTACGTTGTCCGAGGTAATAAAAGCCTCTAAATTAAGGGGTAATTCAGAATAATTTATGCCTAATCAAACCCCCCTAACTTAAAACTTTGATTGTCCCGAGCAATGTAAAAGAATCAAAACATAATCCAACTCAAATAAATGGGATAGAATACCTCTTTCGCGGGTAAGTGATTGTATTTATCGTATTCAACAAGCCTTTAAACCCCTAGGTTACCCTAGTAGGACGAGTTGCGTCTCGTGAGGGTTTGCAGTGAATATACCAACAAAATTTGACTCAAGGAAAACTCAAAAAACGCAAAAATTACATAATTCAAACTTTTCCAGAAAATAGTCATCATCAATTCATGTTCAAGAGTCTCAAATCATAGTGTGTGTGTGCGAAGCCAGAAATTTAACCCTGAATTTTCACCGATTGATCATTACGTTACTTATCCGAAAATTCGTTTTGATTTCAAAATCTCACGGGATGCTCTCACAAACGAATCTCTCGGAAGGGTGGCTATTTTCTCTCGGTATGCGTGATTTATAAGATTAAATGTATTGAAACCAAATTCACGCACACAAATAGAAAGAAAAAAATTTAATGGTAACCGGATCTCATCATTGGATTACGGTTATAAAAAATGGGAACATTGCCTTTAATTCATATTTATAGTCTTGTTTATTATCTTTTCGTATTTTAGCTCTCCACGCGGTAACTAATTTCGTATTTTGGACTCGGTTTGGACTTTTTAGGGTTAAAGGCGTATTGAGTAATATGGAAAATGGTTGGAAAATCTGGAATTGGAAAGTTTTTGTATAATATCCGTTAGTGCTTTTCCGGGCTTTCACTCATTTTTTCTGATTTTACTATTTTTTTTTCTGCTTTTCACACTTTTCTTGCTATTTTTATTGAGCATATTTATTATTTTCTTTCCCCTTTTTATGCACTTTTCGGACTTAATTTCTGGGATTATCCACTTTCATAATTCCGGGCCAGTTGGGGTTCCTCGAGTTGTCAAACGAAAGGGAAAAAATTATTCAATTCAATTTTCGTTTATAAAAGGGATAATTTTTGCTACTTTTTCTGGCCAATATTTTTGGGTGACAAACAAGGGCCTACTTCATTATCCAAAATACAAATTGCGTTACCATATGCGCCTTGAGATTAATTTAATTTAGAGACCTATTTAGCACGTTTTTCAAGGCAATATCATACACATTTTCCATAACCGATCAAAGTAAAAGAATTGAGATCCATTGACGACTTGTTAGAACACTGAAAAGAACTTTGAGTTAACATTTAACTCGAATTGATTTATACATTCACAATAATGAAAGACTCGAATTTTACCGGGTTTGTTAATCTCCACATTTATTCGCTAAGTCGTCTATGCTCGCTCAATTTCCATTTTTGGTCAAGTTCGATTTTGTGTATTTTGTTTTTACAATTTGAGACTTTAAACCGTCTTTTAATGATATTTTCTGTTGATGTAAAAAACTAGACTTGATCTAATTAATTAATCCCAAATAAATATGAATAAGAAAATAAGACAAATGATTTTTAAAGTGGTTCAGCCTTAATGAAAATGGCCTACGTCCACTGTCTTGTATTGCTGGGTGTTTTGCTTTGATCACAATTATGATCGCAAGTGATCGATTGCCCCGTTATGGAGGGAGTTACAATGTATTTATAGCCTTTGGGCTGTCAATATGAATAGACAATACGCCGTTATTTAATAGACATACACATGTGTACATAATAAGAATGTTCAATGAATCCGATGTTCATTGAATCTGTAATTATCGTTTGATCTTCTTGACTAGATGCTCTGTACGTTGAGTAGCTTATCAATTTGAGTAGCTCAGTACGCTGAGTAGCTCATCCAGTTGAGTTGTCCGATGAATATATATTTTGCCACATAAGATGACACATGTCTTCATATAATTGGTCCACGTCAACTGACTAATTTTTGTATCAACAGAAGCCCCCAATGTTTCGCAGTTGAGGTTGAATATGAGAGTGTGGAACATTATGCCCAGAAGTTGCTCGGGAACATTTACCCAGTCTTGTTAGATTACAGATCTCCAACACTTGTGACATTTAATGAGTTTCAACTCGAAATGGCAAACTCGTAAATATTTTGAATTTTCGACATACGCTTGGGTATTTGCGTCTTTTTCATTATTAAGTCGCCGAAAATGCAATCATCTTTTCTAGTAATCATTTCTTTTTTCGCTTCCCGGTGCAGGGCATTTAAAAGCGATCGAATCAAATCATCTTCTACCTCTTGCCTTTTAGACTTCCAAACTCATTGTCCTCTCACTTCGTCTTCTTACGATCATTCTTTCTGTTACCCGCCTTAGCAGATTTCTCAATTTTCTGTAAGAACTTCTTCATTCTTCTTTCTTTGCATTAGTCACCATGAATTATCTTGTTGAATCATTAGATAAATTTCGGGATGATTTTGTAATTCCTCTTGGGTTATTCTAGAGTAACCTCCTTTCCCTTCTGATTTATTTTCTTTAGCTGAGGGACATTGGTTTCCCTCCATTTTTATAGCGAAATGCGGTTTTTCTTTCCCGCTTAATCCCCTATATTTGGAGTTTTGCCAATATTTCGATATTATTCATGCAAGAGTAGCTCCAAATATATGGAGGGTAGTTAATGGCGTACATAGATTGAACCAAATACTTAGAAATCGCTTAGGAATTCCTGAAATTATGTATTGTTATAAATCGGTTACCAGTGACACTACTTTTTATTTAAAAACTAGGTTTTCAAATAGAGCTTTAGTGGTCAATCTTTCGGATGATAATAGGGATTATTTTGATCATGGGGTTGTGATAAAAAATTGGCAGCACCCCCCGTTAAAAGGAAAAGATGTATACCAAGGTCCCAGATGTCCACTTTATGGCAATGGGATAGGTTGTTTTTAATTTTTTCAATTTAGCTCTCTTTTTGTTAAATAAAATGCGTCACTGACATGTACGTTTTTATTTTGCAGTTGATAGCAAAAGGAAACCTCCAAAAGAGAGTGACATAAATATAAAACACTTAGCACTTATCTGAGGTTTGCATAAATCCATTTATGGGGAGCACGTGAGGTCTGCTTCTTATTTGTTGAAATATAGGAATACCACTTCGTCTTTTATTTCCCGACCTCTCGTTCCTCTAGTGGTGATTGATCTTGATCAAGTACCGGCATCTGCAGCAACTGTAGGAGAATCTTCTTCTGATTTGGGTACTTCTATTACTGATTTGATGACGAAGAATAGGAGGGTACCTAAGTTCTTTGCCAAGTCCGCTCCTAGTGCTGAAGGGGCGAAGAAGTACAAGGGCGACGTTCTAGCTGACGGAACTAAGAAGAAGGATGTTGTTCCTCCTACCAAACATATCAGCAAGGAGCCCCCTGTTTCCCCTAAAGAGGCAACACCTTTGATTGAAGCTATTGTCGCAAAAGATATAACACCTTTGATTAAAGAAGAGGCAACACTTGTGATTGAAGGTTCTCCTTTGAGAAGGTTGAGGAGGGGTCTTGTTGAAAGACTTATGGATGCTGTTGCCCAACCTACTGGAGTTGCGATTGCTTCTTTGAGGGCTAGTTCTCCAGCTGTCCTTACCCCTAGCTTGGCCAAGAAATTGATCAAGTCAGGGACTCTACCTAATTATCGAGTTGCTGAAACTTTAACTCCTCGGGATAAAGTTATCGATGTGGCTGCCCAACTCCTTGCCTCAGTAAGTGGTCATTATACTTATCTTTCTAATTCTTCATTACCATGTTCATGCTCTGATTCATGCCTTTTTCTTCTTATAGTTTTTAGTGTAATTTGATAATATCGTAGAGAAGGATGACTTCTACCTCATCCAGTGGAGTAGAGGAAGCCCTTGCTGGGTTATCAAAATCTTTGAGGGAGTCCTGACAGAAGTACAAAAAGGATAAAACTACATGGGAGAATAAACTCTGATCGGATGAGTCAGCTCGTCAACAAGCTGTAAATGCCTCCCAAGAGTTGGAGGAAAAATTAAAGGTTGCTCTTTCCAGCCAAGTGGAAGATGAAGGCAATCTTAAAGAGGCTGAACGGTGTAAGAAAGATCTTGAGGAGAAGGTGAAGTCTGTTGAAGAGCTTCTCAGGGAGAAATCTTCTTCAAAAAGAGCGAAGAGGAAAACTACTGTGAAGAAGTGTTTTAGCTCTGGCTGGGACAAAGGATGGAATAGATCTTTGGTTGATATCTCTTCCCAGATGGAGTATGCAAGTTTAAAATACTTCAAGGATGGATGGGTCACAGCTTTGAAAGAATTGAACGTTGCTGATTATTCTGAACTGTTTTAGAAATACACTCATAGCCCCCTTCTTACTGTTGAAGAAGAAGAGGAAGATAAAGTTGCATCTGATGAATCTTCTATGGCGATAGTAGAACAAACACCTGGTGCTACCCTCCCTCAATCCTCTGAGCAAGTTCAGCAGGCAACAACCTCTCCTGGGTAATGCCAACTGCCCTCCGAGCAACCAACTCCTTTATCCAAATCGGCTGAAGATGTTATAGGAAATAAAGAGAAGGTGTAGAGTTGTTCGGCTCTTTATTTATATTATTTTGCTATTTTTTTGTTTTCCCTTTCATTATAACTTTGGTTGTACTTCCTCCTCATGTGATAAATAAAATGGACTTTGTTATTTATTTTGAGTTTTCTCCTTTACTTGCTCGATCTGTATTGTTATTGATCTATTTTTACTTTTCCTTGCTAGTTTTTTTGCCAAGATGGAACTCTTATCAGCGCATGATATAGATTTGATGAAGAAGTGTAATGACTACTTCAAGGCTGGTCATACAGATTTTACTGAAGCAGAAATAGTTACTATCCTTGGACTTGATGCCTCTGAGTGAGCAGTTGAGGCTTACCAATATTTAAAGTGTCTACTTGATTAGGTTGTGGCCAATAATGCTTCTTACTATGAAATGATTGAAGATCTTCAAGGAATGATTGAGGAGTTCAACTCCAACACAAAGAAACCACTACACTTCTACATGAGGGTTATGAGAAGAAGTACCAACAGCTGAGTGCTGATCGGGGCTCTGACAAGTTCATTTCAACCCATAAAAAGAGAGAGAGAGAGAGCGTGCTTAAACTTGAATTTAAGGAGCACAGAAACATTGCTAAATTATTAGAAGAGGAAAATATTACCTTGCGAGAAGAACTGAAACAGTTAAAGTCTGATTCTTCTTCGGGAGCTTTGATCCCAGTCAGTAATGAGGGCTTTTCATTTTTGGAAAGTGAAAATGTTGTATTAAGAGAAGAATTAGAGGCTTTGAAACGAGCTGGGCCTGCATCTTCCTCGCGGGGTAGAATAAGAGATGGTCAGAGAAGCATTGAAGAGGCTAGAACTAATCAAGCCTTGGAAAACCACGATGTTCAACTGAGGGCGAAGACTAAAGCATTAACTGAGATGTCTTAAAAAATCCAAAGTCTTACCGAGCAACTATCCAACCAGAGTTCTGCGTTGGAGAATAAAGAGAACTTAGTGAAAAAACTTCATCAACATGTGGAGATATTGACTTATTAATTCCACAAACAACCCAGAGAATATTGGATGGGGGGATACAATGAAGCTCTATGCCATCTCGATGCCCGGTTGAAATAATCAAATAATGATGGATACAAATAAAGATGGCTGAACGCATTGACTGTGATGAAAATTGAGAAGGGAAATTCCTTATGGGATTGGTATGAGCCTGGATTACTTGATCTGCCTGTGCCTCCCTTTAAACTAGATGTCAGTTGGATTCTAGCTTGTGCCATTCCTCAAAGTTTGATCTCCAAGTATCTTGACGACTACCATCTTCATGAAGATTTGAGATATCTAGACCTCAACATTTGCTTGATTGATCAAGTTCGAGCAATATCAGAATGCTGCGAGATATGAATTTTATCAACTCTCCTTATTCTTTAGATGATCCTCCCACTGTAATGGAACCTGTACCAAAATCGAAAGGAAAAAAGCCAATAGAATTAGAGATTTGTATTCAATGAAGAAAGATTCATTGTTTTGTAATTTTCTTTCCTTGGAAATAAATTATAATTTTCTTTTGCTGAGTATATATATTTATAAAGGGACGATTTGTCTTGTTCTGTTTTAATTGCCTAGACAATGGAACTATGCCCCATTTGTTGTCACCCATTAGTTCCTAAGCAATGGAATTGTTTTCATCCCATGGTCCTGCTTAGTTGTAGAAATCTTATCAATATTACCTTGGTGCCTAGGCAGTGGATTCCCCTTAAGGTCACCCATATTCTTGCCTAGTTTTGGATGCCCTTTGTTGTCACCCATAATCAAACAGGCCTTGCCTTGTGAGATTGTGATGGAAACATTATTGGTTAAGGTTATTGATGCCGACCAACCTTTGTTGGTGGTTGCTGATATCCGATCAATCGTAGTTGGTGGTTGTTGATATGCCGACCAATCGTGGTTAGGGTTATTGATATCTGACCAACCTTAGTTGGTGGTTCTTGATGCCTTCTTTCCAAATTCAAGTGTAGTGTGTAGCACTAGTACTCCCAAAAAAATTGAACTAAAAAGAAAATGGGGAAAACATCATTTTTATTCATATTGAACGAATGAAATACATGTGAATCTACACTACTGATAATATTTACGCAGATGCTCTGCAGTCCACGCATTTTTGAATTGTTCCCCTCTAAAGTTTCTATTCTGTAGGTTCCAGGTTGAACAATCGTTGTTACATGATAAGGCCCATGCCAGTTGGCTTCCAGCTTATTATGCTTCTGAATGACTTTCTTGAGTACATAATCTCCCTCCTTAAGATCACACTTCTTAACTCTTTTATTGTTAAACATGGCAGTTATTTGTTGATAAGAGGCATTCCGGATAGCCGCCTCTTCTCTCACTTCCTCAAGCAGTTTCAGGTCTAAGCGTCTCATCAAATATCTTACTAGAGAGTTGAAATTAAGCACCCGGTGAGTAGGTAGGCCCAGTTCAGCTGGTATGAATGCTTCACTTCCAAAGGCTAACATGTAAGGAGATTCCCCAATTGATGTTCGGGGAGTTGTTTGGTAAGCCCATAATACAAAATGTAGTTCGTTAATCCAGTTCCCTTTCGCATCATCTAATCGTTTCTTCAACCCGTTGAGCAGAGTTTAATTCGTCACCTCTGTTTGCCCATTGCTCCGGGGATGGCCAGGTGCAGAATGGATCTTCTGGACATTGGACTGGTGACAGTACGCAGCATACTCCTTATTATCAAATTGGGTACTATGATTAGTGATGAAGGCATGTGGCAGACCATACCTACAAATAATGTTCTTCCAGATGAATTGATAAACCCTTTCATAGGCCATGTAAATGAGAGGTTCATCTTCCACCCATTTTGTGAAATAATCAACAGTGACTACCAAGTATTTAAATCATCCTTTAGTAGTTAGCAGAGGCATGACCAAGTCTATTCCCCACATGGAAAATGGCCAAGGGAAAGTAATTGGGGTTAATAATGCCTGTGGACTTCTTCGTATGGTAGAGAACCGTTGACACTTATCACATTTCTTAGCATAAGCTTTACAATCATCTCGCATCATTGGCCAATAGTATCCCTGCGTCATCATCCTCTGCAGGAGGGTCCGACCTGGTACATGAGCTCCACAAGAGCCTTCGTGAATTTCTTCTATCAGATATTTAACTTCCGATGGATGAACACATCTCTGTAGGCCTGCTATTATTACTCTTCTATACATAATTCCATTGCTCAACACATACCGAGAAACTTTGAACTTCAGCCTCTTGGCTGCAAGTTGTTCAGTTGGTAAAATTCCTTCTTCGATCTACGCTCTGATGGATTCCATCCAGGAGGGTCCCATGTCCAACATGATGAACCTTACCATTAAAACTTCACCAATGCTTTGGTCTGCTAGTATTTCAATAGGATTCATTGTTCCCAACTCGGTGCGGGTAACTGAGGCTAATCGAGCTAATATGTCAGCCCTCGCATTTTCCAGTCTTGGTATTCTGATCACTTGGACCGCTATAAAATTAGAATAATTTCCATAGCTTTGGCATGATACCTAGACATAAAGTCTCCCTTCATCTCGTACATACCAAGAGTCTGATTTACGCCTAACTGTGAATCACTAAACACTATAACTTGCTCTGCATTCAGTGTTTTGGCTAAACCGTTGACCACAATCATAGCTTCATATTCAGCTTCATTGTCAGAAGCTTTGAATTGGAAATGTAGAGTATATTCTATATCCAATCCATATGGACTATTCAAAATTATTTTGGCTCCGCTGCGTGTGGCGCACGAGGAGCCATCAACATACAAATTCCATACGAGGATACAATTATCAAATTCTTTGTCTGACAAAGTTCCCTGATGGAAAATTTGGTACGTCCTCTTATCATCTCTACACACTGGGATTTTATTAGAGGATTATCGTTGCTCGATCACTATCCCCTCCGGCAAATATGCTGATAGAAGTTGATCGGAGATAGTCTTTGGTGGTGCTCTAACATCCATGGGTGGTTCTTTATTAGATCCCTGTTGGTCGGAGGTATCTGGGTAAGTGAACTCCACAATGAAATCTGCCACTGCCTTCCCTTTGAGCGAAGACCTTGGCTCGTAAACAATATCATACTCACCTAGTTTCACTGCTCAATACATCAATCTTCTGGATTTTTTTTATTTTTACAAAGCCTGCCTGAGTAGCATATCAGTGTATACCACTATCATATGGACTTGAAAGTATGGTTTCATCCTCCTGCTTGCCTCGATCAGTGCTAATGCCAGCTTTTCCAATCTTGGATATATAATCTTTGCTCCTCGGAATGCTTTCCTTGTATAATACACCGGTCTTTGCACTTCGTCCTCTACTCTTATTAATACTGAACAGACTGCACTTTCTGAGACAGCCAGGTAAAAGTATAATTTCTCTCCTACTACCGGCCTGGACAATAAAGGCGGTGTCCCCAAATATCTCTTCAACTCTTGGAACTCCTTCTCACACTCATCATTCCACTCGAAAGTTTTTGAAGAATGAAAGACATCTGTTAGTTGCTCGTGAGACAAACTTGTTGAGAGCTGCAATACACCCCTTGAGGCTTTGTACTTCCTTCTTCATAGTTGGGAATTGTAATTCTAACAAGGCTTTGATCTTATCAGGATTCCCTTCAATGCCCTACTGATTCACATTACATCCGAGGAACATGCCTTTTTGTATGCTAAATATGCACTTGGTTGGGTTCAACTGCATCTGATATTTCTCCAGCTGGTCAAATGTTTAGCTTAGATCATCTATGTGGTCATCAGCTTTCTTGCTCTTAGTCAGCATGTCATCGATGTAAACCTCTATATTTTTGCTGATTTGCTTCGCGAACACTTTGCTCATTAGACGCTGGTACGTAGCACCTGCATTTTTAAGACCAAAAGGCATAACATTGTAACAGTATGTTCCTCTTGGGGTAATGAAGGAGGTACTCTCCATGTCTTCTGGTTTCATCTTGATCTGGTTGTAGCCGAAATAAGCATCCATGAAGCTCAATAATTTATGCCCCGAGGTGGCATCTACCAGCTTATCTATTCAGGGCAGTGGGAAGGGATCTTTTGGGCAGGCTTTGTTTAGATCTGTGAAATCAATGCACATCCTCCATTTATTGTTCTTCTTTTTAACCATCACCACATTGGCTAACCACTCAGGATATTTGACATCCTCAATAAAAGAGGCCCTTTGCAATTTCTCAACTTCCTCCTGAATAGCTTGGTTCTTCTCTGGGCTGAAGACGCTTCTTCTTTGCTTCACCGGTTTGATCTCCTTATTATCATTGAGTTCGTGGCACAGGAAGTCTGGGTCTATCCCCGGCATATCTTCATGACTCCATGTAAAAGCTTGCTTCCTATGCCTAAAAATTGCTACTAACTGTTTCTTTATTGCCGGATCCAGTGAGGCGCCAATTTGAGTCATTCTCTCTAGTCGTTCATCGTCCAAAATAATATTATTTGTTGCTTCCATAACCTAAACCTTCACGAGCTTTGATTCATCTCTGGGGTCCAGTGTCTCAATATCTGAATCTTCAGACTCATCCACTTGGTAAGTGGTGGTCTTCTTCCTGGCATCTTCCAACTCTTCTTATTCGACAGATGAATATTAGCACTCCCGAGCTACTTTTTTATCTCCCTTCATAAGTCCCACACCAAGGTTGGTCGGGAATTTTAAGCATTGATGTACCGTAGATGGCACTGCTTTGAACTTTTTCAGTCCTACTCTTCCCATGATTATATTGTAAGCTGATTGGACAGTTTTATCTATTATGAAAAAGCATACTTTTTCTATTCTGCAGGCAGGCCAGGTACCAATAAGCATGTCCAACTTGATCGTCCCAAGTGAAAAGACTTTTTCGCCAAACAAATCGAAGAGGGGCCTGTGATATGGCTCCATCTGGGCCAGTTTCAAGTTTAAACTGTCAAAGCAAGGGTAGGACATAATGTTTGCCGAGCTACCATTATCTACCAATACATTTGAAATGATTACATCCTTCATCCTCATCTTGATTACCAAGGGGTCGTCGTGAGGGTACAAAACACCTTTCAAATCACTTATGGAAAAACCAATGACTAGTTTATCCTTGTTAACTTCCTCGGGTGATCAAAATGGATTGAAAATACCTCACGCTCTGGTTGCCTTGGCTTTTTGGGGAGGTCGGGGTCATCCTCCAGATCATCTTTATGTCCCATTTCTTGTCATCTCTTATTCGGCGAGGAGATTTAGACCTTTGCCTAGCTCTGTCGTTGGTCTTCCCATTATTCTGGCGGTCAACAAACCTGCTCAATTTTTCTCATTGAATGAGTGCCTCTATCTCATTCTGTAGATCTATGCACCGCTTGGTCGTGTGGACATGATATTTGTGGAACTCGCAATACTTGGACTTATCCCTCCTTTTAGGGGTTGTCCTCAATTTCTCCGGCCTGTTTAGTTCGTCGCTATTTTTTATCTCCTCCAGAACATGGTTTATATCCACCTTTAAGGGAGTATAATTCGCATACTTCCACAAGTGCTCTATTATTTCCTCACCTTTTGATTACTTACTGCCCCCATTATGCTTTTGATCTTTCCTCTCCGACCTGCCATTAGCTTTAGTCTCTGCTTTGGTCTCACCATTCTTCTTTGTAGCCATAGCTTCTTCGGTGTTCATTATTTTAGCTGCTTTAGCCATTAATTTCGCCATGGATTTGGGGGGATCTTTGGCCAAAGTATAATACAACTTGTTCGGTAAAAGGCCACTCATCAGAGCTGTAATGGCCGTCTTCTCTTCGTAATCGATTATCTCCAATTTCTCATTGTTAAAACGAGTGATGTAATCCCTGGTGCTTTCTCCTATTTTTTCCTTAAACTCAACAGGTGTGCTACCCTCTT
The DNA here is from genome assembly GCA_949130495.1 of Sambucus nigra. Taxonomy (NCBI): domain Eukaryota; kingdom Viridiplantae; phylum Streptophyta; class Magnoliopsida; order Dipsacales; family Adoxaceae; genus Sambucus; species Sambucus nigra. Next base: position 618,404,248 of record OX422209.1, read on the forward strand.
GACTGGCTTCGCACCAAAATATAAATTTCCTATAAAGAGCTCTGACAGTTGATGAAAAGTAGCAATCTGTCCCCGAGGAAGGTTATTGTACCATAATTAAGCTAACCTAGTGATAGTTCCTGAGAATGCCCTGCACCTCATCTCATCAAGAACGACATAGATATCTGTAGCATCTTGGTACTGCTCTATGTGGAGGATATGATCAGTTTTGTCATCGTACTTCGGTGTAACTACAGGAGCTTTAAACTTCGATGGTGTGAGAAAATCCACAATTGTTTGTACGAAGGGTGACCCTTTGATAAAGGTTCTTTTGAGAGGATTTCTGGCCTTAGCCATTTCCCCTAACCTATCTTCTAACCTATGAATGGATCCTTTTTAGGCATCATTTCCAGGCTCTGATCTATTTGCTCGAGTAATAGATCGCGCTAAATTCTCCTCTTGGGATCTATCTGTGCGAGCTGCAGGGCGTGATTGGGCAGAACCTTCCCTTAGATCACTTGGTCATTGGGAATTTCCCGACGCAATCCGAGGAGGATTTATATTCCTCCTGGGGCCCCAATGATCAAAGGGGGATACTCTACTCAACCTTTCCAGGGTGCTTATTTTTCTTGGAGTTAGAGTGATATTTTCTTGAGAGTCCATGACTCTTATGGGTGATGTCCGACCAGGCTGATAGGAGGGATCGCCGGAACTCTCAGTATGACGTGATTCAGTATGCCTGGACAAGGAAGCATGGGGGAACATAGTGCGTCTGGATCTCAAAGATGGAAGGTGAGTGTTTTTATGATGCTTCGTTGGCCTGACTGGGCTGGCATTGCATTTCGAACAGTTTAGATGAGTTGGAACATGGTATCCTGCATAGTTGCTTGTCCCCTGGCAAAGCTGCCACTATTCCAGTGAGTTTATTGACAGTTGGAGGAACATACGGGTTGGGAGGAACTCCGTCATTATTTCTATTGCTAGATTCTGGGAGCTAAGCCATGTATAATGAATTTTTAATGAAAAACACTACGTATAGTCATTCCCACAGACGACGCCAATCTGTTGATGTAAAAAACTAGACTTGATCTAATTAATTCATCATAGATAAATATGAATAAAGAAATAAGACAAAGGATTTTTAAAGTGGTTCAGGCTTAGTGAAAATGGCCTACATCCACTGTCTTGTATTGCTGGGTGTTTTGCCTTGATCTCAATTATGATCGCAAGTGATCGATTGCCCCGTTATGGAGGGGGTTACAATGTATTTATAGCCTTTGGGCTGTCAATATGAATAGACAATACGTCGTTATTTAATAGACATATAAATTTGTACATAATAAGAATGTTCATTGAATCCGATGTTCAGTGAATCTGTAATTGTCGCTTGATCTTCTTGACTAGATGCTCTGCACATTGAGTAGCTCGGTATGTTAGTTGCTCGTCTAGTTGAGTTATTCGGTGAATATATATTTTTCCATGTAAGATGACACGTGTCTTCATATAATTGGTCCATGTCAACCGACTAATTTTTGTATCAACATTTTCAAAAATTTTGAATTCCAATTTTTATTTCTTTTGAAGAAAAATATTTTTGACTTTTTCAAAAAATTTCAATTTTTTAAAAATTTCTGGGCATTTTTGAAAATTTGTGAAGTTTTAGAAAAACGCACTTGTGACCTCTGTAGCTTAGACTTTTGCATTGTCCTCAAGAAAAAAGGACTAAAATCTAACTCAAAGCGAATTAAAAGTGCGAGAAAATAAAACGAACAAATAAAACAGAAATGCGATTTTTTTTATAGATAACAAAAATGCTGTGTTACAAGGGAAAGGGGGAGGGATTTGGAGGGAAAAGGGGGAAGGATTTGGAGGGAATTTGGTTGGTGAGAAGGAAGGGGACGAAAATGGAGGGAAAATGAGGGATTGGGGGAAAAGGAGGTGAGCCTAGGGTAGGGGAAGGGTTGCAGACACCGGACCAATCCGGGACTCCAGGACCAGATCGGCCCGGTCCCTGTATTTTTTTTTTCAAAAATTGCCAAACCGGACCAATCGAGGTGCCCAGGACCGGACTGGTCTGGTCCCCAGAAATGGTCTAGTTCCCTATGGGTTGGTTTAACCACCTCCGATGACTTTCGGTTGCTCATTCTTACGTTCCGACACCTGTTTGCCTTGATTACCTCTCTCCTCAAAATTGTATCTCTAAAATTCTCTCCTCGGAAGACATGTTAGTTCTCGATTTCCTCTCTGCTTATGATTTTATCCTCTGGGCTCCACTCATCCTAACCTACGTGTAGCTACTATACACAAGAATTCACCCTATAAACGTCAGGGGTGCGACGACCTCTCAATTTATGCTCACTCGATCCCGTAAACGGGGTCCGACAACCGAATAGTGTCGACTTCTTCCACACACGCCTCTAGATACTACCGGAATAATCTACAGAGTATTCATGACGTATTCCATATGTCATCTCTGAAGAGATATTAGAGTAGTGAGAGGGATTTCTAGCACATCCTACTAGAGGAGATTGATTTGCAGCCATACAATTTGTACGAGGAGAGACCGGTTGTTATTCTTGATGGTAGTGAGCATAAGCTATGGTAAAAGGTGGTGCCCCTGGTTCATGTTTAATGGGGAAACCATAATGTATATCAGTCGACCTGGGAGTGGGAGGATGATATGCGGGATTAGTATCTAGTGCTTTTTACCGCAAGTACATCCAAAATTCAGGGACAAAATTCCTTTGCAAGGGTGGAAGTATATAACATCTCGTATTCTTGAATAATTAATTTTAGCATTTTAATTACAAGTGTGCTCGTAAATATTAATTAGTGAGAATGAAATTAATGTTTATGTGGAAATAAAATTTACTAAGTGTAAGTAGTGAATTAAATCCGCTAAATTATGAGTAGGTCGTAGTGGGTAATAACGACAAGAACTGACGATATCTCTACCGGGGCTATCAGGTAGGATATCTTAGGATGAGATAGAATGTTGATGTTTGGTGACTCGGATGGTGATTCTGAGTGTATGGCTGATCCATAATGGGTCGAAATAATTAAAATCAAGTACACAGGGTAAATATTAGTTACCAGGAGCTTTTTAGACTAGTCGGTGCCCATTAGGGAGCATTTAAGTCCTTTTCTATTAAGGGATTAACCTAAATTCGGGATTAAGAGGTTAAATGAGGGATTAGGGTTAGGAGGCAACCACTTTTCACACAAAAAACTCTGAGAGTTCTTTTGGGTAGAAAAGAGGGAGAAAAACACAAGAGGAGATTAAAGGAGACTTGATTTGGTGGCCAATCATTGGAGTTCTTGACTTGATCCACCCAATAAAGAAGAAGATCCACGTCTATTCTGAATATAAAGGCAATTGTGTAAACTTGATTTATGTTTTGTTGAGTATTATGTTCAATATCAAAAGAGGTAGAGAAAAAACCAATTTTGGGGTGGGATTTATACGAAAAACAAAGAGGATTTTAGAAGGATATATGTGACTGTGTTCTCATGATTTTATTGGATGAAAATTGTTAATGATTAGAGAAAATCACAATAAATGCTAGATATATGGATATTGGTTAAAAAGATGTTATCTTAAACTGAAAAGAATAATCCTTGATCATGAAATTTGGATCTTTATTAGAAATTGTGACATAATTGATGTTGGACCAAGTATGACGTGAATCCCATTAATTAATCTAGTTTTGATGAATTTAGGACAATTGATACGTGTATTCATGTTAATAGTTGATGGGGTTAGGATATTTTATCTTGGGTAGAAGATTGGAAATATTTTGGAATGGAAAAATTGAGGAAAATTCGAATTTTGTGTAGCAGGTCCATGTCAGATTCCCAGAGGCGAATCGGTTCGCCCCTTGGTCGAACCAGTTCGGTTCCCCTACCATTTCTAATTGTTTTATTTGATTGTTATGTGAATTAATTTGGAGTCCGAGAAATTTTAGGAGGTTCTATAAATGAAATAGGTCTTCGGGGAATTTATTTTTGACGAGAATCAAATATGAGGAGGTGTAGGATAAAATGCAGAATTTGGTAGGAGGTGCGTTTAGGACGAATAATGCATATAACATTTAATCTATGAATTCGGTATAACTAGGCTAGTGCTTTGGGTGATAGGCACGTAGTAGCCAGACTTTATATATATATGGTTAATAATATTTGTATGTATGATATTTATGTGGAAAATACCCCTCAAGTGTTATTAGTAGAGGTTGTGCGATGTGGGCGATCTTCCCTGATGAATCTCGACAGGATAAGTATCGACCCCAGATCATATGGCCATGTTTATGTTTGTGTGATTTATTAGCAGTGAGGTAATTGTGGGTATGGTTATGACCCACTGTCGAAGGATTATGACCGCCTCCAATACGTTTACGATTTTATCGAGTCAGTGTGAGAGTCCGAACTTCGGTAACAAGGATGATGTGAGCATGCCTTGGATAATGTTAGCATTGTAGAGAACCCCATCCACTGAGTTATTACTATGAGGGATGGAGTCTATACGTGACATATGTGTGCTTATTGTAGTATGTTATTTACATATATATATGTGTGCACAAATATACAAATTAATAATAAGGGGTTACGATTTACGCAACTAGTGATAGTTATTGAAAAAAAGAAATAAATTATAAACGTGATTGTGGAATAAAATAACTGGAGTAAAGTTATATATGAAATAGTGATAATTTAATGAGATATTAATTAAGCGGTTGTGAATGCTAATTAATGAACTAAGAGTAGATATTATATTCGGATAAGGGTAATATAACATTTATATTAGTGACAAGGCTGGTTAGACATAATCGCATAACTAGGAGGGTTAAGAGTATACATTAGGTACGTACATTAGATGAGGGGAGAGGACTATCTCATGCAAGTGTGTTGCCAATTTAAATATGGAAAGTTGCTTTACATATTCATTATTGTAATTTATACACTTGCTAAATATTTTCTAAGGTTTTAGGCTCTGACCCATGTAAAATATTTTTCAAAAACTTTTAGGTGTTCATCCATAGGGACGCCAATGATGACTTTTCTTTCAGGGATAACATACCTAGAACCGATGTGGCAGTTTGCAGATTTTGGAGTACACATTCCATTAATTCTATCCTAGAATCAGATCTTTCTTCAATTATTAGTTAGACATGTTATCCCGTTGTTAGACTTATTTACTTTTAATTTTATTTTCTTCAGTGCAGATGATTGTATTGTATTTTGGTAACCAATGGTTTATTCGGTATTTGGTTTTAATTTACTTCCGTAGTTAGATTCTTTACCGGTGTGATTGATTATATAGTTTACTGCATGGGTTTATGTTGAATTATTTTATCTGGTATGATAAATTCAAGGTTAACATTTGGCACAACTTGTTAAACTAATAGGTGGCTAGTAATTAATTGAACTTTGACATTGATGTTAAGAATGAGCCACCCGTTGATTAAGTAAGGGGCTAGCCACCCGTTATTTTAATAGGCGGGGTGTCACAGTATTGAACTCTCATATTGAAATTACTCTTTTCCAATCAGCTCAATTGCATACAGTAACATTTACTGTATAGTTAAAAAGTAATAAAAATACATCAAATTACTTGAAAGTTATGAAATATTCAATTACAAACACGATAGCGTAAAAAATGCAATACATAATCACTCATTTAACGATTCTAGGCCCATTTTCCTATTGTGATGCCCAAATTTTTTGCACCTTCTACACATAATTGTCTTTAGTTCCTCACCTCTAGAATATATACACTTGATCTTCGGTCTGCTAGGAGGACGTTTAAGATCTGGTGGCTTAATTACCACATCCTCAGCTGATACATTGACTATATTAAATGTTGGAATTGGTAACATTGTAAACCCATACATTTTCAAGAAGCAATTGTCTTAGTTATGGTCATCAATGTTATTCTTCAACTCATACCCACATCTATGAATTACTACAGCAACATGATCACAGAAAAACCATTGAGCTGCCATTTACAACATGATCACATCCTGTTTTGCATATTAATGTTGAATTCTTCATCCGATCGAACCTCGAATATGAAGTCACTTGACTTGTTTACAACCCAAGTATAACCTGTCTCCAATGACTCTCTGAAACAGGGATTCATATGTGGACAAAGGAATTCACTCCATGCTTTCTCTTCGTCTCGCCGGATAGCACTTAACTTCATAATATTACATCTAATTATATCTACTAAGTCCGTGATTGGGAGGTGACGAGCATCACGTATTCAAGAATTAAACAATCCAGCTACATTTGAATACATTTAACCATAACATTGACCACGAAAATGTGTATTGCTCCAATGTTCATTAGATATAGCGGACAAAAATTCACGAACTCTCTCTCCTCCATCAACCATCAACCATCAACCATCAACCAAGCCATAAGTTTGTTGAATTTTTCTTCATTAGGTGCGTATGCGCAAAGTAAAAATATTCCAATGGTTTTTTCCTTCACTTTGCTATGCAACCCAGATAATTTGTCCCTCAAATTACATTTCAAATGTTGCAAACAATATCCATGATGCGATTTGGGGAAAACTTTTGGAATCGACTTCAGCAACCCATTATTACGATCCGAAATAAACGTGTATACCAGTGAAGTATCAATGATATTTCAAAACTTCATCATGTACTATTCACAATTATCATCATTCTCCGAGTCGACAATCGAGAATGCAATAGGAGACATGTCTATCAATTAAAAAATATTAGAAAAATGTAACATCTATTGTATGAGTTTTGTAAAAATGTTGTGCAAACACGATACACAATAGGGCACACAATAAAATTTACTGTTTGGGGTATGCAACTCTATTACCCATATATGAGCTGTACTAGGTCAGATAGTAAATGTTACTGTATGACCTGTTGCACATAGTGTATGCATAACATGATTAAAAAACTCACACAGTAAATGTTACTGTTAATATTTCAAGTATTCCAAACCACCCAAACAAATACCACCTGGACATAATTTGATGACTACAACCATTAATTTTAGTACTAATAGATTAATTGATCACGTCTCAAAATAGTATGGTAAATTTGCATAGAGTTTTTTCCCTACCAGATAAAATTATAAACTAAATTATACTTAATTGGTTACGGGTAGTTTGGTACTTCAATGTGTTGTGTTACCGATACAATACATATTGATAGTATACATTTTCGCTTACCACAACTAAAGTGATGGATAACCTGAAGTTAGATGTAAATTGTACACATTTTACCTTCCTAATTTTCAGAAAATACTCATATTCTAAAATATATACTAATACCACATCATATTACAACTATACATAGGGTCCATTAAGTAAAAACCTATGTTTCGAAGAATGTTAATTCACATTTTTTCCCATCGCCGCCAATAGATTTCCTTTGTGTCTACTTTTCAAAAATGTGCCATCCAATAAAATCAGTGGGTGAAAGTGCTTGAAGCTTTCTATACATGTATGAAATGCTACGAACATTCGTTTGAATCGACCATAATCAGAAAAATACTCAATCGATAAATTACTATCGGGGTTTGAATTCATAACCATGCCCATATACCATCTTAATCTGTTAAACGATAGTGATTGGTCGCCAAAAAACCCGTCTCTTCGCTTTTTCTACAGCCCACCATGCCCTATTATATTCAAGATCATATCCATACTCATCTGAAATAAATGTGACGATGTCAATGGGGCGAGTCATATGATTCGATCTTATGCGATTTGCTATTTCGTTCGCAATTAAACCTAAAGACAAATGACTATGCTTACGAGTCTTGTACGCAACTCCAAACATGTGGTTGCCATTAAATTTCTTAACACAAAAGAATCCGTTAATCGTGTCAACCCTGCCATGCACATACCAATCATAACCTGTCGATAATTTATATTTACACACTCAGTGGTAGCACGTTTCAAATCATTCTTGATGTATTTGAATTCAAAGCCCGCTTCAGCTGCATATTTACAAAGCACAATACGGAATTTCATCACCCCACGTCTATATCATTTACCAACCTTAGTAATACTGTTTGACTAACCAAATGACAATAAACCTTTAGTTGTAATATAACGTTCTTCACGTAATACCTCATCCAACCACTCAAAATTTGCACCTTCAGTTAAAACATCATCATTAAAATCTTCGAAAATCCATTCTCCATCACTTGGAACCACCTCCCGAGTCATAATATTGACATCCATAGTTTCAATTCCGTGTTTACGACAATGTGATAACAAAATAGAAATATCCTCATCAAAATCAAGTGCACATTGAGGGTGTCCCGCAAAATTATAAGACAATGAAATAGAGGCATCAACTATATCAATCCAACTGTAACGAATAGAGTCAACCAACTCCATAACCGTCGTTCGATCTTGTAACATAATGACAAGTGTCCTATCCATGTACTTGTAGCACAATGTAACAAACCCTTCCATGATTACTAAAACATAAAAGTAAAATTAGTCATTAAATATATAAGTTCACCACATCATATTATTTGCTTATAAGTTAAACTTATATTTATGATGTAATAATGAAATTGAACATCACAAGAAGCTAAATACCCATGCAAATATTTCAACTCTTATTAAATTATTTAAGAACTCAACTAAACAACAAGAACATTATAAACATATATGCATATCCTACATACACACACAATGTATAAGAATGTCAATTATGTTACGCATACACGATACGCAGCGGGCACACAGTAATATTTACTGTGTGGAATATTCAACCCTGTTATGCATACAGTCGTTGTAACAGGTCACTCAATAAATGTCACTGTGTGAACTGTTGTATAAAACAAAACTTTTATAATACACACTCAGGAAATACTGCTGCTATGCGAATTTTATTCAATCAAAATCGAAAATATCAACAAATAAACCATATCCTCAAATCAAAAACCAAATGTCACATACTCAGTTGTATTTTTTTGTGGAAACGACTATCTATAACGACAAATAATTATTATGACGACACTACAAAATCTTAGTATATATATTATCCTAGGAAATTACTTTTTTTCCTATTGTATATTGCATTTGGTAATCGGTCTCCAAAGTACACATCATAATAAAATGTTGAGGTTACCAATATAAATAATAATTATTTAATACAAAATTAACCTTAAACACACATATTGTAAGCAAAACTGTCGTAATACACACTCAGTAAATGTTGCCGCCTTACAAATTATATTCAATCAAAATACCCCTGATTAATATCAACAAACAAACCATATCCACAAATCAAAAATAATATGTTACCTACTCGATTGTATTTTTTTGGGGAAACAACTATTGATAACAACAAATAATTGATATAACTACATTACAAAATTTTAGCTAGTTTATTATTTTCTGATTTTTTTTTTCATATCGTATATTGTATTTGGTAATCAGTTTTCAATGTATACATCAAAATCAAATGTCGAGGTTGCCACTATATAAAGATAATTATTCAATACAAAATTGACCTTAAACACACTAATTGTATACTTTGTTAAGATTACCACATTAGATAGCCATCAAAACCAATTTCTACTTTTACAAACATTGATACTCACATTTAAATAGGTAAGTTAGTTTCAAATGGTTGATACCAATATTCTACTTTTACAAACATTGATAGTCACATATAAAAGATAAAAAAATCAATAAACAAGTAAGTAGGGTCGTCAAAATTTGTACTTTGTAGAGGCAAAAAAAAAAACGAGTAAAACATAAAGATCAATTTTAGAATAAATTTCGTAATTACATCATAAATAGTCACCCACTGCAACAACAAAATACACATAAATTGCCATAAAAAAGTTGACAAATCCATATAAAAAGCGTAAAATATAGTAATTAAACTTACCTTCAACCTACGAAACTTCCACGCCCCAAACAATATGAAAATTAATCAATTTTGCAGAACCTTCTTAATAGTGTCTGCAAAAGAGGAACGACTTTAAACGTGGATGTTTATGTGGTTAATCCCAAAATCTCACTTTCATTTCTGGGTATAACTTGAATGGTTTGAATTTTGATAACTAAAATTTGAAATCTACCATTGAAATCGGAAGGAAGAACGTGTAGCAGTTAGGAGAGAAGTGAATTTGTATTTGTGTGGGTATTATGGTAATTGATCTAAGTTTTAGATGGATGGCTTTTGTATTTGGGACTTAAAAGTGGTGGAGAAATCAACGAATCTTATTTTAACATTGACTTCATAAATGGGACATAAATATTAAAATTCCGATAATAATTGATCCCATTGCAGTAAATAATTCAATTATTAAGATTTATGTTTAGATGTCATATGAATAATGTTGGAATAATTCATTCTAAATGACATTTAGAATCTTATAAGTAAGAGAGATAATAAATTCATGTATATTACATTGTTGGATCAAAACCGTGTAAGAGAACGCAATTTACAGAAATAAAAAAACTAATCCTAATCGTATTATGCGAGTGATTACAATCATAATTATGATATGGCTATAATGTTATTAACATCCTCTGTTATTTCCCAAAATGCACCAAAGCGATCCACATTTCAAATACTATTCTTTCAACACCCACAAAGGGGTAAAAAAGAAAGGAAATTTAATTGATAATCTGAATGATTTAGGAGGTCATACCCAAAAACTTGCAACAGTAGTTGTATATAATGGGTAACAGAAGTATCCATTATTCACGGGAAGAAAGATTCAGCTATAGATGTACAGCATAGACACCATGATATTAATCTATGGACCCCTCTCAGTCCCAGACATAGAAATGAAGTGCTTCTGTGGCCACTGGAACTGCCGGTTGCCAACTAGACAAAAACCCACATGATCTGAGGTTGAACGATGACTACAAAACTTATTGTGGCCAAGAAATTGAACCATGGCGACCCCACATGCTAGGCCATTCTTCGTCTTCGTGTGTGGAGCGTAGCCTAATGTTTGGGTTGTAAAGACTACACAATTAATTTCTTCATGTAAACAAAAACCTAACTTCATTCGGAGGATGAGAATATCTAGGTAGACCCTTTGGGTTCTTACCAAATGAGGAGTTATATGGTTACAGTCGTTATGTACAGTTTTAGTGTAGGAAGCAACTGTTTTAATTTGAGTTTAGTTACGTGGACATCCGGTCCATCTCTGAAAATGTTTTGTAATCTTTTAATTACTAGGATCACTTTATATGCTATTCTTAGGGTCCGTTTTGCGATTTAATTTTAACGCTTAGAATTAGAATTTAAAGATTAATTTCACTTCCGTGAAATTTAAATTGACTTTTTAATTCCAATTTCAAGCGTTGAAATTAGGTTGTCAAACGCGCCCTTAAATGAAATTAATTGAAAAGCGTCAATATAGAGAACTGTAATTTTTGAAAGTGTCATTAACACCCTATTAGAATTATTTGCCTTATTTATCTACTGTTGTGATGTGACTTGTATTTAATGGCCTAAAAATGCTCCAAAAATACAATTTCCTCATCATTTTCTAAAATTCAAAAATAGCTTTAGCATTTGTATGAGTAAATTTAAGTACTATGCATAACAAACAGGGTTATTTGTGGTCCTTTTTTAAGAAAAATCCTTAACAATAAATAAGAAAAATTTAAGGGGGAGAGTAATATAAATTTTGAAATTGTACATTAATTCTTTTTTTTGGTCAAAACATTGCACTTCCCAAGTTCACAGTTATGAGACGCGTTCACATATGCAAATCCCACATTTTTTTAACCGCATCCTCTTTAACTTGAATGGACATGTAGGAGTGGAACGAGATGGTTATCCAAGAATACATGGAGGTTGTGGTTTTGGTAAGACAAATGAATGTGGTGGTGGTGGTGGTGGTGGTGGTAGTGGGGGGTGGGGGGGGGGGGGGGGGGACTATCTTAGAATTTGCCAAGGCATATGATCTAGCGTTAACGAATACATTTAAAAAAAAAGGGAAGAACATTTAATAACTTTAAAAGCAGAGAGAATAAAATCCAAATAGACTATTGCTTACTTAGAAGAAGAGACTTGTACACATGCAAAGACTTTAAAGTTATATCAGGTGAAAGCTTAACAAATCAACATCGTCTATTAGTAATAGATTTAGCAATTAAAGGTTTTGGGTATCGAAAAGAGAAAATAGGTGATCAAAATATAAAATGGAAGGATTTAAAAGCATGCAAAGAGATTGAATTTAGAAAGAAGTGTCTGTTAAACATGAAGTGAAACTGGAATGACAATGTTAACAATATTTGGTCAAGAACAAAGAATGATATCGAGAAAATAGGTAAGCAAGTTTTAGGTGAGGCTAAAGGAAAAAGATTCATAAAAAAGAGACTTGGTGGTGGAATGAGGAAGTGTAAAAGATAACACAAAAGAAAAGTGTAAGTTTTAAAGAGTGGCCAAAGAGTAAAAGTCAAGAAGATTTAAAAAAGTATAAGAAGTTAAAGAGTGAAGTAAAAAATATTATTAGAAACGCCCACCAAAATGCACTAAATAATCTTTATAATAAATCAGGTACTAAGAAAGGTAAAAACGAAATATATAAATTGGCAAAGAATAGAGATAGATTGATAGGGGATATGGGTCCAGTTAAGTGTATTAAGGACATAAATAAAAATATGTTAATTAACGATAAAAGAAATTCTAGATATATGGGAAGAGTATTTTAAGAAATTATTGAATGAAGAATATCCGAATATAGGAATGGTATGTCCGATTACTGAAAAAGAAGTGGATATATTAATAAGAAAATGAAAAAGAATAAAGCGGTTGGCCCGAATAAAATAACCATAGAGGTTTGGAGAATCCTTGGAAGTTTAGGGGTAAAATGGTTAACACGTTTATTTAATAAAAATTTAAGAGAAGGGAACATTCCAGATGAGTGGAGAAAAAACACCATAATATCGTTGTATAAAAATAAAGGGGATATACAAAACTGCGGTATTATAGAGGAATCAAACTCATGAGTCACATTATGAAATTATGAAAAAAATGTTATAGAACAAAGATTAAGAAATGAGTCAAATATTTCGGACAATCAATTTGAATTTTTGCTAGGAAGATTGATTAAGCGTGAAACGCGACGTTGGTGAAGACGCTGGTCGTTGTGTTATGTTTCACCGCGTTAATACAAAAACTTAAATTAAGACTGCACTTGCGATACAAGTATAGAGGTAAGTCGGGTATCGAGAATCCACAGATAATGTTAATATATCTCGTAATTGGATTATTAATTCAGGAATAAAAGTGTAAAAGGGTGATGTGTGCTACTAAATAAAAGAAAAGAGAAAATTATGTCCAAATAAAGTAAAAGCGAGGATCGGGATAGCATCCAACCATACGGCTCGAAAACAACTACTAAATAGAATTTTGGCTCGAGGGAAATTTAATCGAGCATTATCAATTAATTATAAACTTCGCACAATAAGGAATTTAAGCCAAAGTTGCGTGAATAAACATTTAACCGAAAATTGGTCGCACTCGGATTAAATTCGAATTATCGTTATAAGCACTAACGTTGCACGATAGAGAAAGTTAAACGCGTAATAATCCGACTTTAATACACACGGGTTCAATTAAACGTAATTCTGCACAAAACCTAATTTTCGGAGCTCGGGGCCCGACAATGGCGGAACGAAATCCCGACCCTATTTATCTAAGGGTACATCATGAACTAACTAATGTACACTAATTAAACTAGGAAAGCAAGAAATAAAGCAAGTAAACTAAGCAAGAATTAAACAAGAACAACTTTATTAATGGTAAAGGAAGTGGAAAGTTCAACATACACACCCCAAATGGTTGTCAACCCAAAGAGAAATCAAGCCAAGATCTCAAAACCCAAAACCCTAAGCTCAAACTAATTAAAACTGAATATATGTGATATTTACACAAAAATGGGTTATATAGTAAGTTGGAATAAAATTAGAAAAGAAAAGGAAAAAGAAAAGAAAAGTCAAAATATCAGCAGAAAACAGGGCATCGATCGATCGATCCCTTTGATCGATCGATCGATGGTTGAAAGTCATGCCCACTATCTCCCAATGATGGCCAAAATCTGAAGGATCGATCGATCGATCCAGCAGGGCTGCTTCTCCTTTCCTCGTGTTTTGGTGTATTTGGTTTTCTCCTCCGCTGCAAACACCGTAACTTCTTCATTCGAACTCGGAATCGCACACCGTTCGCGGCCACGCGAAGCTTGCGAGGAGGGATACAACTTTCGTGAGATGTTGGGCCAGGTGCCCAAAATGTGAAAAGACTAAATTGCCCTTGAGTGTGCGATTGCGTACGGAACTTGAGCGGAATGCGTCTGAATCCCATTCTTAGTACCTAAATACCTACAAAAGCCCAATTATACCTCATATAGCATGTTAACAATATAAACCGAGGTTGTCTGGTTAACGGGCTTAAATATAGAAATTAAGGCACCCGAGGGGGCTAAAATGCGTAGGTTCAACGAATGAAATACGCAATATTTGCGTATTATCACACCCCCTAACTTACACATTGCTAGTCCCTAGCAATGAAATAGGATGCAACAAGAACATCAAGTAAACCAAAAGAAGGTGATAGTACAAAAGTATGGTATAAAAGCATAAGGCCACTTTCGCGGGTGATTCGATTGCATTTAGCGTATGCAATAAGCCGTTAAACCCCTAGGTTACCCTAGTGGACGAGTGTCGTCTCGTGAGGGTTTTCAGGGATGAAACCCACAAACATCATACAATTTTCTCAAAATATGCCTATATTAAGGCTTAAAGGGGTTAACGAGGGAAAACATTTAAGCATGAAACGCGTGAAACAATGCCATTTTGATTAAGCGTTAAATGCGACGTCGGTGAAGACGCCGGTCGTTGTGTTCTGTTTCACTGCATTAATACAAAAACCTAAATTACGACTACATTTGCGATATAAGTATAACGGTAAGTCGGGTATCGAGAATCCACAGGGAATGTTAGTATATCTCGTAATTGGATTATTAATTCAGGAATAAAAGTGCAAAAGGGTGATGTGTGCTAGTAAATAAAAGAAAAGAGAGAAGTTAAGTCTAAATAAGTAAAATCGAGGATTGGGATAGCATCCAATCATACGGCTCGAAAATAACTATTAATTAGAATTTTGGCTCGAGAGCAATTTAATCGAGCATTATCAATTAATCATACACTTCCCACAATAAGGAATTTAAGCCAAAGTTGTGTGAATAAACATTTAACCGAAAATTGGTCGCACACGGATTAAATTCTGATTATCGCTATAAACACTATCGTTGCATGACTGAGAAAGTTAAACGCGTAATAATCCAACTTTAATACACACGGGTTCAATTAAACGCAATTCTGCACAAAACCTAATTTTTGGAGCTCGGGGCCCGAAAATGTCAAAAAGAAATGCCGACCCTATTTACCTAAGGGTATATCATGAACTAACTAATTTATATAATTAAACTAGGAAAGAAAGAAATAAATAAGTAAACTAATCAATAAATCATGAAACTAAGTTACAAAGCAAGAATTAAACAAGAACAACTTTATTAATGGTAAAGGAAGTGGAAAGTTCAACATACATACCCCAAATGGTTGTCAACCCAAAGAGAAATGAAGCCAAGCTCTCAAAACCCAAAACCCTAAGCTAAAACTAATTAAAACTGAATATATGTGATGTTTACACAAAAATGGGTTATATAGTACGTTGGAATAAAATTAGAAAAGAAAAGGAAAAAGAAAAGAAAAGCCAAAATATCAGCAACAAACAAGGCATCGATCGATGGTTGAAAGTCATGCCCACTATCTCCCCATGATGGCCAAAATTTGAAGGATCGATCGATCGATCCTTTTGATCGATCGATCGATCAAGCAGGGCTGCTTCTCCTTTCCTCCTGTCTTGGTGTATTTGGTTTTCTCCTCCGCTAGAAACGTCGTAACTTCTTCGTTCGGACTCGGAATCGCGCACCGTTCACGGCCACACGAAGCTTGCGAGGAGGGCTACAACTTCCGTGTAGATGTTGGTCCAGGTGTCCAAAATGTGAAAAGACGAAATTGCCCTTGAACGTGCGATTGCGTACGAAACTTTAGCGGAATGCGTTCGAATCCCATTCTTAGTACTTAAATACCTACAAAAGCCCAATTATACCTCTTATAGCATGTTAACAATATAAACCGAGGTTGTCTGGTTAACGGGCTTAAATATAGAGATTAAGGCACCCGAGGGAGTAAAAATGCATCGGTTCGACGGATGAAATATGCAATATTTGCGTATTATCACACCCCCTAACTTACACATTGCTAGTCTCTAGCAATGAAATAGGATGCAACAAGAACAACAAGTAAACCAAAAGCTGGAGATAGTACAAAAGTATGGTATAAAAGCATAAGGCCACTTTAGCGGGCGATTCGATTGCATTTAGCGTATGCAATAAGCCGTTAAACCCCTAGGTTACCCTACTGGACGAGTGTCGTCTCGTAAGGGTTTTCAGGGATGCAACCCACAAACATCATACAGTTTCCTCAAAATATGCCCAATCAAGCATGCAACAAACTCAACAATACGAATAAGATTTCAATATGTTATTAGCATAGCAAACGAATTCAGGTGAAAATTTTGTAGTTATTAACATTATAGAATGCATCTCAATGAATTGAAACCTTAAAATGTGGGAGGGGAGCGAGCACACGCAAAATATGATTTGGCAAAAATTTAAATACCTTGGATACTAAATATTAAAGCATGCATATAAGTCAATCCTAACGGGCATTGCACTCATCAAATGAATTCACTTGAAATAGGGAGGTAACACACGGGACATGCAGGCATAAAGAGTAAATGTAAAGGGAAACTAGGCCGCGCACATGTCACAAATGAAGAACGCTATATAGAAAATAAAAACTGTAATCTCAGTGAAAGATACCGCACATCTAAAAGAGGCAAAATGCATTTTCGCAGATTATCAAAACTATTTAAACCTTTGAATTACATCTACTTAAGATCATATAGGACTTTACTAGGATTGTAATTTAGGTTTGGGGCTAAGGTTATGAAATGAAAGCGATGTATATACGGATTCAACGGTGTTTGGGGATGAAACTCGGGATAATGGGAAAAAGTGGGCAATTTCAAAATTGGGCAAATGATTTCAAAACGAGCATTAGATATAACAATTGAAGAGTAATCAAAGCTTATTGAATCACTATAGATAATATATATAAATTTCTCTTTCTTTTTCTTTTCTTCTTTTTCTCACTTTTTTCTTTTGTTTTCTTTTGTTTTCACTTTCTCTTTTTCACTACATTTTCTTCTTTTTCTCACTATTTTCATGCTCAAGTTGCAACCACAAAACAACAATATTATTCAATCCCAAGTAAACAATCCAAATAAGGGTATGTAAGGTAATATGTATGGTATAAAACTCCAATTTGGAGTTGGTTAGGGGATTTTAGGTAATGAAACGAAAGGCTAGTATTTAGGCTCAAGTGGGTTGACTAGGGAACATATAAAAGGTGAGGTCAAGGTCATATGGGTGATATACAGAGATAGCCTATGATCATTTCAAAAAGTTTATGTAATTCTCAAGTCAAAACAATATATGAAAATCATGATCAAGTAACACATTTCATATATGAACTCAATTAATGAACGGTCAATGAGAGAATAAAGAGATTACCAACGACTGTAACATTTTTAAAGAGGAAAGAATAGTGTATACACTCACAAATGAATATAAGTCTATATTCTCACTCGGTGTAAGTATATACAATGCAACAAAAGATTACCGGGTTATAAAAATCTTAAACCAATTCAATATAACAAGAAAAACGCATGTGCTCAAGGGATAAAGTTTAATTCATGAAGTTATTCATAATATCAATGATTTGAGGACTAAAGTTTAATAACTTCTAAAATCGAGAACATGCATCATTGAATTGTCAAATGGATCGGGCAATTATTAAAATTTATCATCGAAAATAAGGGCAAAATGCCCAACGAAGGAGAAAAAAGAAAGAAAATATTTTTAAAAATATTCAAATTTTTAACAAAAAATGCTTTGTAACTAAATTGTACTCAAATTGAAGGACTAAACAGCGAAATGGATAGAATATCCCACACCCCTAACTTAGATGTTGCATTGTCCCCAATGCGTCCATTAAAGAACACAACACAAAGATAGGAAAATAATTATATTACCCAAATTTGGAGCGATCTCCATAAGTACAAGTCCAAATGAATCTGCAAAACAAGTTAGTACAAAGCATAGGAAGAATATGTACCGATGTATTAAGTTAAAAGAATCTATGTCACAAGTCACAATAATATAGAGGGGCTGAAGTGCAAATACTAGATAAATTGATGGTGAACATTTTGATTTTATAAAATTGAAGGCCAAACACATCAAAATCCAATAAACAACCTCAAACTACATTCTCATTCCTCATTTCATAATTTCGATACAAAAAAACTTAATACATTACAACTATTAAAAAGAAAGAAATAAAAATAAAAAAATACAACATAATATCCGTCCCAGAAATGTAAAAAATGACCCAATACAACAGTGACCTAGTGGCCGGAACCACTAGGATCAGAAGGATCCTAAAAATGAGGAGGTAAAGGGGAGTCCGAATCATTTCACTATAAATAAATGTCTCTTATCATTGCCTGCATCATCCGGTACTCATGCCTCTGCTGCGCTCTCGCCTATCTCTGCTCGGCTCTATCCTGCCGGCGCCCATCTCGCTCCTGATCTAGGCGGGACTCCCATATAGCCCACTTAAGCTGGGTCTCCTCCCAACGCTGGTCCTGCACTGCCTGAAATGCCTCAAAGAAGGCATTGAAATATGTGTGTGGCACGTGAGAACCCTCACCCTACTCCATATATCTCATCTCTGCCTCCTCCTATGCCATGTCAGATGCACCAGCCCTCTGCCTTTTGTTCCCCGGTTCCCCCCACACATGAGTCAACATCTTTGAAATGTTGTCTTTTGTGAGAAGAGCTAGTGTCTCACTCTTGCGATCAGCGTCGTACTCAAGGAAATCGTGTAAAGTGCAGATCCTGGTGATAAGGGCAGGAAAATGAAGAGAATATCTCCAGGCAATCTCCTTGGATGTCGCGAGCATCGTCTCCAAAAAGATTTTGGGCAAACTGATATTGGCCAAATTATTAAGCATAGTGTAGATGAATGCCGCATGCTTATGACGCACCTCAGATCGATTGCTCGTCACCTGTTGAAGGCGATAGGGCCCCCAATTTTTGAAAATCTTTACTACAAAAAGATAATTTCCTTTTTAAATATGCAGAAGCGAAAGATGGTTCAATTAAACAAATTAACTAATTTTAATTTCTTTTCAAATTAAAATTAAACAAAGTGAAATTATATTAAATGAAAATACATTTTAAATTTCACTTAAACCAACTTAATTCAACCCAAGTCCTAGAAATTTGCCTAAGTCATATTTTCAAAACTACCAAATTAGGCCAAACCAATTTTATCAAATTAAGTAATGACTTGAATTCAATTAACATAAATATTACCCAAATTAATATTGCAGCAAATTAAACAAGTAGTGATATAAACCCAATTTTATCTTTTTACCCAAGCAAGCATTCTAGGTGAATTTTGCAAAAGATAAAATAAACAAAGAAATCACTACGCCACGATGTACGAGGAAAAACCCACAATGGGAAAAAACCTCAGACGACCCTAGTCTTAAGTCCATTAAGTATGGTTTTACAATTACAAGACAGATGACTTACTTCCTCGACTAGACAACTTTCGAGCCTTGACGCGTCTTGTTGTAAACACCTTCGCATAGTTGACAACCCCGGAGCTCCACCGGAATCTTGGAATTCACCAATGAGACATTAGGTACACCGTCAACCACACATGGTGCCTTCACCACGTGAGAATGCCTCAGCAAAACTAACTTCTTCTTCTTTGAGGGATTTAGAAGTAAAACCAAAATTTTCTTCTTCAAGGTGTAGAGATAAACCGGTGCTAAACACTCCAAGTAAGATATTTATAAGTTAAAACTTGGAATAAACAATATGGGTGCAAAACAGAAGTGTTTTAAAGATTTTTCTTTGAAAAATAACACTAAAACATAAACGTTTTCCTTTTGGAATTTTAATCTCCAACTCTCTCTTGGAGATGGAAGGATATGAAAAAGTTCATTCAAAATAGTTGGTTCCCGCACTTGATAAGTCTGTCAAAAGTTAGTGGGAAAAGTAGTGGGAAAAATTGTCAAAAACTACCATTTTAATTTCCCACCAAAAATCTCGTTCGAACGAGATTTCCGTTCAAGTGAAGTCTCGTTCGAACGACCCTTCTAACGAAGTTCCAGTGGCCTGATGGGAAATCTCGTTGCCAAACTCATTCGAACGACATTCTCGTTAGAACAAACCAACTCGTTCGAACGACAATATCGAACGAAGTTCCAGTGGAAAAATCGTTGGCAAACCTCGTTCGAACGAAATTCTTGTTCGAATGAAAAACTCGTTCGAAAGACAATTTCGAACGACTTTCCAGAATGTATAAAAATTCAATTTTAGCCCAGAAACTTTGTTTTAAAGTTTTAAAGATCCTTTCTGAAAATTAACAACAGTTTAAACAAAAACTTACACCCAATACTAATTGTTCCAAGATCCTATATAAATATGTAATGCATTCATACCTTAGGAGTAAACGGAACAATTGTTGTTGACGTAGAAATGAGACACAATAAACTCGGCATTTTGATGAAGCTTTAAACTTAGCTGCTGCGTCTTCAACTTTAGTTTGTCATAGGCTTGAAGGATGGTCAATAACTCTATCCTATGACTCAAATGTTTTTGTCCGGAATTGAGCCAAAACTACAAAGGACTCAATTGTAAATTTGTGTCCTTTCAAATCTCCCTCTTTGGCTATTCCAAGACAAAAACTAAACAAAAATCCTAAAGGTCCATCAAACTCTACTAGACTAATAAAAATCTCCTACCCAAAATAAAATTACAATAGCTTGACTCAAAATAACCCAAGGATCAATATCTTTGCCCGATGATGAACGTTGCCATTTAGAATAATTTCTGCACACTTAAGCAAACTATCAAACGCATATGGAATATCAAGAATATTAAATGCAATTAAGATAAATACTCATTAAATGCAATTAAGATAAATACTCCCCCAAAATTAATACTCCCCTTTATCAACTATGATCAACCTAATAAGATAGCGCTCCCCCCTAAGTTAAATATCCTAAACTGAGATACAATTACAATAGGATTAGATACCATTTCTCCCGCTATCATTCTCCCCCTTTTTGTTCAGGAATAGACAAAGGATAACAAACTAATTTATACATGATGCTTAGAGTGATAAGACATGAAAGCATATAGGCAACAAAAGCATGACTAATCCCACAAATAATAACGGCTACCAACTAAGATGCAAGAAAATGATGCCAATATGATACATAAAGTATTAAGCATGTGATATTAACAAAGAATGAAACAAGATAGATACCAATTATGAAGTAGAAGCAAAGATGGACTAGAAAGCAAGGCAAAGACCAAATAAAATATCATATATATACATACTCAAGATATACCAAGGATGTACACGCACATATATATAGATATAAACACACAAATGACACAAAATAAGATAAGTTTTTCACACTCGTATGGCAAAAATGTGTCATATAGAAACGGAAGTGTTGGGGTGTGAACTAACAACAATTAAATTTAGACCCAATCACTTAAAACATGTTCACGGAGTTCTCAATTGATTGAAAACTTCATCACATTTGAATATAACCTCATGTGACAATATAGATTGAACTCAATGAACAAACATACACAATGCATACAAGCTAGAGTTTTGATGATTCTACAAACCAATAGAATTATGACATTGAAAGTATAACTAAGATAAATGGACATTGTGCAAACCGTTGATATACCATTCAATATCCCTCAATAAGCACATATATTTAAATGAATATATCAAACAAAGATAAATTATTTTTCTTTTTAATGACAGTGTTCTATTTTTAGGCCTTTGGACCACGTATTTCTTTTAGGTCCAAACCAACCGGTGGCTTACTATTCATAAAGGATAATAAATCCTTTCGGAGCCCTTCCCCGTGCACATTTACATATAATATTTTTATTTCTCACAAATCTCACGTGCAACGGATTTTGACATGCACTAGTCTTCCTAGGTCACAAGTATGTAGATGACAAGATTGGTAGGATAACACCTCACAACGCTCAAATATACATATGAAGTTAAAAATTCAAATGAGGTCGTGCATGTGTGAATTGAGGCATATAAAAATAGAATCCATTTAAGCAACACAAAATCCAACTACCCCATGTAAGCATGGTAAAGAACATAATAAGGATTGACAATCTAAACCAAAAGTTCTAGCCATATGGGAGCGAAAAAGAAGGAATTCTAATACAAGTATATGCCACATAGAGTGTGTCAAACTAAAATACACACAAAAAAAATCTTTTTGAGTTTTTGAGAATTTTAACTAAAAATAAAAAAATATATACTCAAAAGACAAACAAAAATCATTTGAATTTTTCATTAAGCTTAAATTACCAAGAGATAAAAACCCAAATGATAAACAAAAATCTTTGTGTATTTTTCATTTAATACAAACTAAAATGAAAGAAGTATAATACAAAAGATAAACAAGAATCATAATTCTAGCATGTGATTAAGCATGGAGCATAGACTAGAAAATGACTAAATAAGCATATATTTAGCATGATAATATAGCATGAAGTACAAAAGCTAAAGTATGCAAATAAAACTAACACATCAAACCTTTGGATTTTTCAAGGGAGGAAGCATGTGAAAGTAAATGAGAATCAAATACCCTATCTTGTAAAGCTACCAAGTCGGATCTCCTAACCCAAATTAATGATGAATGATGATCTCAGGAAGTAGGAATCTTGGCTACCTCGGTTGCCTTATAATGGGATTTTCTAGGACCTCGTTTAAGATCAAAACAAAATTTTCTAAGATGACCTTTTCGACCACAATGGGAGCACCTAAAGATTCGGCGAAAAGATTTACCTAAGGAATGATCTCTAAAGGCTTTCCTAGGCGATTCTCCTAAAATATTGGTTTTGGTTTTATGAGTTGATTCATTAAAAGTCTCGAAGCCTAAACCACAAGTGTCATTTTTGATTTGGACCGTGCCTAAGATTTCATCTAGTTTTTCGAACCAACACACCAAATTAAATTTGACTTTACTAGAGTCTTTTAATTGTACTTATAATTCTAAAATTCTAGACTCTAACAAAACATTTCTCTCTTCAAAATCGAGAAGATCCTTTTTTCATTGATTCCATTAAACCTCTAAGGCTATCTCTCTCGCCTTCTATATATTCAATTTTCTCTCAAAGAGTCGTCCCACGTGTCCAAAGGTCTTCTACCAACACACTATCATCAACGACCTTGACACGCTCTTTTAAACCAGCTTCTAACTTAAAATTAGCTATTTTTAATTTAATAGATTCTTCATAAAGTTCTTGAAAAGCATTTTGAAGTTCACTCACATCAACCTCATTTTCACTTTCACTCTCTCTTTCTTCTCCACTCCCACTACCATAAAAAACAAGGGAATCATAAACTATGACCTTTGAAATGTCATGTGTTAAAATTTCATCAATAGCGGATTGCTCACTATCACTCACATGACTAGCCATAAAAGCCATAAAGTTTGGCTCAGTGGGGGAATCGGGTCCCTCTTCATTATCACTATCACTAAGGGTTGCATTAAAAGAAATTGGTTGCTTACCCTCTCTCCTTAGTTTAGTGGGACACTCTTTTGCCCTATGGCCATACCCTTCACAACCATAAGACCTATTTGACTCGTCCCTATTTAAATTTTCATTAATAATTTTATGGATCTTCTCGGCTTTGTCATGCGTAGATTTTTTAAATTTCTTAAAATCATTTTTAAATTTATCTTTGTTAATTTTAAGAAATTTTCGAAACTTCTTAGCAAACATAGCCATATTTTCCGAATCACTATCACTTTCACTCTCTACTACTTATTTTTCCTTCTTTTGGGCTTTCAAAGCAATGCTCCTATCTATTTTCTTTTCAGTTTTAGAGGGAAACATGTCTAGTTCATAAGTTTGTAAATTACCTACGAGCTCTTCTAATTTCGTAGAGGCTAAAGTAGGTAAAGAATTTTAAACGGTCACTTTTGGAATAAATCTATCGGGTAGGGACCTTAAAATGTTCTTTACCACTCGGTTGTCGGGTATTTTATCTCCCAAATTAAAAGATGAATTAACTATATCGAAAAGTCCAGCATAAAATTCATCAAATGTTTGTTTTTCGTTCATTTTGATGGTTTCAGATTGAGTGGTGAGGTTTTGGAGTTTTGAAGCTTTAACGACACTAGTACCTTCATGAGTGAGTTATAAAATATCACAAGCTTCTTTAGTGGTTTCACACGTCATAATGCAACGAAATTCATCCGGCGTGACCGCGCTAAATAAGGCATTTAAATCACGAGAATTAAAATTTGAAAGTTTAAATTCATTCTCATTCCATC
This sequence comes from Sambucus nigra, assembly GCA_949130495.1. NCBI lineage: Eukaryota > Viridiplantae > Streptophyta > Magnoliopsida > Dipsacales > Adoxaceae > Sambucus > Sambucus nigra. The sequence goes on from OX422209.1 coordinate 618,428,808, forward strand.
TATCGGCGGGTTTGGGAACACGCTAATTATCTACTAAATGTGTAGGTGGGGCCACCCGTTAGCGACAGATAACCAAACTCTCTCGTCCATAGATTTTAGTGCCGATTTCATTCGCGCTTTCCAATACGCATAGTTAGAAACATCGAAAATAGGAAATTTTGAAAACGGGGAAAATTTCATTTTTAGCAAAAATATTTAAAGGATCTTAAACGAAGTAATCTATCGTTTTGGCTCTGATACCACTTGTTGAAAGCGATAGGGCCCCCAATTTTTGAAAATCTTTACTACAAAAAGATAATTTCCTTTTTAAATATACGGAAGCGAAAGATGGTTCAATTAAACAAATTAACTAATTTTAATTTCTTTTCAAATTAAAATTAAACAAAGTGAAATTAGATTGAACGGAAATACATTTTAAATTTCACTTAAACCAACTTAATTGAACCCAAATTCTAGAAATTTGTCTAAGTCATATTTTCAATATTACCAAATTAGGCCAAACTAATTTTATCAAATTAAGTGATGACTTGAATTAAATTAACATAAACATTACCCAAATTAGTATTGCACCAAATTAAACAAGTAGTGATATAAACCCAATTTTATCTTTTTACCTAAGCATGCGTTTTAGGTGAATTTAGCAAAAGATAAAATAAATAAAGAAATCACTACGCCGCGATGTACGAGGAAAAACCCACAACAGGTAAAAACCTCGGACGACCCTAGCCTTAAGTCCACTAAGTATGGTTTTACAACTACAAGACATATGACTTACTTCCTCGACTCGACCCCTTTCAAGCCTTGACGTGTCTTCTTGTAAACACCCTCGCCTAGTTGACGACCCCGGAGCTCCACCGGAATCTTGGAATTCACCAATGAGACATTAGGTACACCGTCAACCACACATGGTGACTTTCACCACGTGAGAATGTCACAGCAAAACAAACTTCTTATTCTTTGAGGGATTTAGAAGTAAACCCAAACTTCTCTTTTTCAAAGTGTAAAGATAAACTGGTGCCAAACACTCCAAGTAAGATATTTATATATTGAAACTTGGAATAAACAATATGGGTGTAAAACAGAAGTGTTTTAAATATTTTTCTTTAAAAAATGAACACTCAAACATGAACTTTTTCCTTTTGGAATTTTACTCTCCAACTCTCTCTTGGAGATGGAAGGATATGAAAAAGTTAACTCAAAATAGTTGGTTCCCACACTTGATAAGTTTGACAAAAGTTAGTGGGGAACGTAGTGGGAAAAACTGTCAAAAACTACCATTTTAATTTTCCGTCGAAAATCTCGTTCGAACGAGATTTTCGTTCAAACGAAGTCTCGTTCGAACGACCCTTCTAACGAAGTTCCAGTGGCCTGATGGGAAATCTCGTTGCCAAACTCATTCGAACGATATTCTCATTAGAACAAACCAACTCGTTCGAATGACAATATCGAACGAAGTTCCAGGGGAAAAATCGTTGGCAAAACCTCGTTCGAACGAAATTCTTGTTCGAACGAAAAACTCGTTCGAACGACAATTTCAAACGACTTTCCAAAATGTATAAAAATTCAGTTTTAGCCCAGAAACTTTATTTTAAAGTTTTAAAGATACTTTCTGAAAATAAACAACAGTTTAAACAAAAACTTACACCCAATACTAATTTTTCCATGCTCCTATATAAATATGTAATGCATTCATACCTTAGGAATAAACGGAACAATTAATGTTAACGTAGAAACGAGGCACAATAAACTCGTCATTTTGATGAAGCTTTAAACTTGGACAATACATCTTCAACTTTAGTATGTCATAGGATTGAAGGATGGTCAATAACTCGATCCTATGACTCAAATGTTTTTGTCCGGAATTGAGCTAAAACTACAAAGGGCTCAATTGGAAATATGTGTCCTTACATCACCATGAAAGAGTGGACGTAGATGTCGTGGAGTAGTCTCGGCAAGTCCGCCATTGCGGTCGAATGGAAAGCACCCTTTTTCCATCCCTCGCCCGGCGCAAGGGCCTCAACCAACGTCGCATGCCCAAAAATATCCCCATTTAGGAAACTGACAGGATCCGCAGGGTCTGGCACACCCATAAAGGCCGCAAGATCAGAACGGCGTAGCGGTATCCTCACCCTACAGACCATGGCCTTGAAAGTAGTAGGCCCCTGCCCTTTCACCTCTACTGATGTCGCGTAAAATATTCGGATGTGCTCTTCATTGACGCGCCCATTTGTAGCGAGAAAGGGCTCCCATCCCTGTCGGCGCAAGAGAACACGCGCCTCCTGTGGTATATCTTCAAGTTTTCAAGAAAAATGATAGCCCAATGGCCTCTCGGAAGTCTGAAAATAGGCGTGAAATCAATCCCGCTCTTGCTCACAACGAAACCCCTCGAAGTCCCAGTTGGGCACGCACCTAGTGAACTTGTATTTCTTGAGATTTGCCATTTCAACCTACAAAACAATAATTAAGCAATACAAAAAAATTGTAAGCACAATGAATGGTTAGTTAGTGTACGAGTTGAAATGGTGGGTGCACGTGCACAAAATCGAGCGAAAAAGAATCAACATTGCAATAAAATTTGTCGACATGCGACAACGAATAATGGAGCCCCATTCATGAACATAACAACAGTGCGACAACACATATGTGTTCATGAATGGATATATAGCAATAATCAGCAAGAAAAATTAGTTGGAACAACAAAACAGGGACACAACCAACACACATTCAAACATGTCAAAAAATGAATAACATAGTGAAATAATGACATAATTCAACCAAAATCTACAAATACACAAGTAAATAGGAAGGATTATACCTTTAAAGTGTAGAGAAGGGCTGAAAATTAAAGAAAATGGGGTTGGGGGATTTTAGGGCACGAAAGTTAAGAGATGAGAGATAAAACAAATCGAGGAAAGGGGAAAAACAAGGCAGATTTCAGCCTTTAACTGGACGATCGATCGATCGAGCCTTGGCATCCATCGATCGATCATACAGTAAAATGCCCACCGCATGTTGTTTTTTAAATGTGTGTGTGTGTGGGGGGGGGGGGGGGGGGGGGGTGGGGGGGGGGATGACAATTAAGGGAATAGGAGGGGAATGTAAAAATAAGTATATATATGTATATATATAGTATATATAAGTATATGAAAATAAAAAATAAATAAATAAATAATTAAAAATAAAATAAAATAACAAAGAATTAGACTAAATATGCACATACATATAAATATGTTAACAAAAAAAATGAAAAATATATACAACGAGCGACACACACGCATGTTCACAAAGAAATGAAAAATAAAATAAAAAGAAAAAGAAAAACAAATGCAAATGCGTGAGAATGAGTGTGTGTAAAATAAAGAAAAAATCTTTTTGTGAATGTTTTCATTTTTTTCTTAACAAAAGTATGCCGGGACGCACAATTTCTGCAATTTCATGTTCATTGAACCTACATAAAGAGTTAGAACCAAGCGTACAAAAAGAAATATAAAAAGAGATTAACTAATTACACTAGACTAAATTAAGAAAAAATAAAAAAACGAAAATGTTGGTATATACAACCTACACACATGAATTCTAATTAGCTATATACTAAAAGTAGGAATTTTTTAGGGTCCACCCAAATAACAATTTGACTTTGGAAGATCAATGGTGGAGCTTCCCTCTCATGCATGCCTCCCGGAAAATAGGAATTTCGTTCAAACGACGGAAGGCATGTGGGTGGTGGAAAAGATGAAACATCCCCAATTAAAAATTTTGGAGGGAGGATGGAGGATTTGGATAGGACGGGTGATAAATACACATGTGGACCAAGAAAAATTGAATCATCTCCCAAGTATTTTGAAGTTGGAATGGGAGGCGACGCACATGAGGGCAAATATGCCATCATGGAAGGCGGCCCGAGCGAGTAATCCTCGTCGGTGAAAAGGTTTGGAACTGTAAAGTTTTGAACCGATTCATCGGGTACAAGAATTGGTGTGACAGTATAGAATAAAGACAGGGATGAGAGAAATTCAATCTCAGGCGATGAGTGACCATCGCCGAAAGATTGAATTTCGGAAGAAATAGGATTGTTTACAATGAAACTTTCTACTTTGAGAATCAAAGAAGAAACGAGTTCATTGCAAATGGATACCATGCCTCTTTCATCCTCATTTTCCTTCTCTACTATACGATGGGTCAAGTCGACAATGATTTGTTCCAAAGTAGGAACAAAGTCCTCATTTGGTTCAAAAAAGTCCTCGACTTCGGAAGTCTCGGAAGAAAAGTCATCGTCGGATTCAAATAATAAATCCAACTCATGTTCCCAACAACGATTTTCTTCCCGATACCGATTTTCAATTCTCTCATTTTCAAGCATGCGCAACCCCTCACCGAAAGTCATGGGGCGAGGAGCCGATTCTTGCAAATGAGAACTTTGAAATTGTTCTCGGGGCTTCAATCAAAATCATTAACATAAGAATTTTGAAAATGATTGCAATTCATTTCAAAATTCTTATGATAAGGATCTCGGACCCCAAAATCGAATTGATCAATCCCAAAATTGATGTAATCTAAACTTTGACTTTTGCAATACTCACCCAACGTCATTTTAGATGTTTCAATTTTTTGGGCTTGCAAGTATTGACCAAAAGTCATAGGTTTACCGAAATTTTGAGAATTATCATTAGGATTACCAGAAAAATTAGAATAAGACATGCTTACCCTAAAATAAAGCTCGAGATGGAAAATTCGACAAAGTAATGTACGACGGGAAAATTCGAGCGTTATTAGTTGCTCAAATGTGCAAAGCCTGTAAAAAAGGTTAAAAAAAAGAATACAAATACAAAAGAAAAAGTACCACAAAATAATAAGACAATTACAATCTATAACAAAACAGTCCCCGACAACGGCGCCATTATGATTAAGCGTGAAACGCGACGTCGGTGAAGATGTCGATCGTTGTGTTCTGTTTCACCGCGTTAATAAAAAAACCTAAATTACGACTGCACTTGCGATACAAGTATAGCAGTAAGTCGGGTATCGAGAATCCACAGGTAATGTTAGGATATCTCGTAATTGGATTATTAATTCAGGAACAAAAGTGTAAAAGGGTGATGTGTTCTAGTAAATAAAAGAAAAGAGAGTAGTTAAGTCTAAATAAAGTAAAAGAGAGGATCGGGATAACATCCAACCATACGGCTCGAAAACAACTATTAATTAGAATTTTGGCTCGAGAGAAATTTAATCGAGAATTATCAATTAATCATAAACTTCACACAATAAGGAGTTTAAGCCAAAATTGCGTGAATAAACATTTAACCAAAAATTAGTCGCACGCGGATTAAATTTGGATTATCGCTATAAACACTAACGTTGCATGACAGAGATAGTTAAACACGTAATAATCCTACTTTAATACGCACGAGTTCAAATTTCCGTAGCTCGAAATCCCGACCCTATTTACCTAAGGGTACATCATGAACTAACTAATTTATACTAATTAAACTAGGAAACCAAGAAATAAATCAAGTAAACTAATTAATAAAGCATGAAACTGAGTTGCAAAGCAAGAATTAAATAAGAACAACTTTATTAATGGTAAAGGAAGTGGAAAGTTCAACATACACACCCCAAATGGTTGTCAACCCAAAGAGAAATGAAGCCAAGCTCTCAAAACCCAAAACCCTAAGATAAAACTAATTAAAACTAAATATATGTGATATTTACACAAATATGGGTTATATAATAAGTTGGAATAAAATTAGAAAAGAAAAGGAAAAAGAAAAGAAAAACCAAAATATCAGCAAAAAACAGGGCATCGATCGATCGATCCCTTTGATCGATCGATCGATGGTTGAAAGTCATGCCCACTGTCTCCCCACGATGGCCAAAATCTGAAGGATCAATCGATCAAGCAGGGTTGCTTCTCCTTTCCCCATATTTTGGTGTATTTGGTTTTCTCCTTCGCTAGAAGTGCTGTAACTTCTTCGTTCGGACTCGGAATCGCGCACCATTTACGGCCATGCGAATCTTGCGAGGAGGGATACAACTTTCATGCAGATGTTGGGCCAGGTGCCCAAAATGTAAAGAGACTAAATTTCCCTTGAACGTGAGATTGCGTACGTAACTTGAGCGGAATGCATCCGAATTCTTCTTAGTACTAAATACCTACAAAAGCCTAATTATACCTCATATAGCATGTTAAAAATATAAACCGAGGTTGTCTGGTTAACAGGCTTAAATATAGAGATTAAGGCACCCGAGGGGGGCTAAAATGCGTAGGTTCGACGGATGAAATATGCAATATTTGCGTATTATCACACCCCCTAACTTACACATTACTAGTCCCTAGTAATGAAATATGATGCAACAAGAACAACAAGTAAACCAAAAGCAGGAGATAGTAAGAAAGTATGGTATAAAAGCATAAGGTCACTTTCGCGGGCGATTCGATTGCATTTAGCGTATGCAATAAGCCGTTAAACCCCTAGGTTACCCTAGTGGACGAGTGTCATCTCGTGAGGGGTTTTAGGGATGAAACCCACAAACATCATATAGTTTCCTCAAAATATGGCTATATTAAGGCTCAAAGGGGTTAACGAGGAAAAACACATGAGCGTGAAATGCGTGAAACGACGCCATTTTGATTAAGCGTGAAATGCGGCCTTGGTGAAGATGCCGGTCGTTGTGTTCTGTTTTACCGCGTTAATACAAAAACCTAAATTACGACTGCACTTGCGATACAAGTATAGCGGTAAGTCGGGTATCGAGAATCCACAGGTAATGTTAGTATATATCGTAATTGGATTATTAATTCAGGAATAAAAGTGCAAAAAGGTGATGTGTGCTAGTAAATAAAAGAAAAGAGAGAAGTTAAGTCTAAATAAAGTTAAATCGAGGATCGGGATAGCATCCAACCATACGGCTCAAAAACAACTATTAATTAGAATTTTGGCTCGAGAGCAATTTAATCGAGCATTATCAATTAATCATAAACTTCACACAATAAGGAATTTACTTACTAAGACAGTTAATGGAGAAATGTAAAAGTAAGAATAAAAATTTATATATGGTCTTTATAGATCTAGAAAAGGCTTATGATAGAGTACCTCGGGATATAATTTGGTGGAATTTAAGGAGGGAAAGAATTCCTATGAGTTATTTTAAAGTTATTGAAGATATGTAACACAAAGACTAGAGTAAGGACTGTATGTGGAGAAACTAATGATTTTACGATTTAAGTGGGTTTATATTAAGGATCAGCCTTAAGTCCTTATTTATTTGTCGTAGTCTTGGATGAGATTACTAAGGATATATAAGAAGATGTTCCATGGTGTATGTTGTTTCGGATGATATAGTTTTAGTAGACACTTCAAAGGAAAGCTTAACGATGAGAGTTGATACTTGGAGAAAAAATTTAGAATCTAAGGGTCCAAAGATCAGTAGAAATAAAACGAAATTTATGGAGTGTAAATTTAATAATGAGGAATTAAGTGACATAATGTTAAAGATTGAAGAAAAAATGATAAATCACACTAATAAATTTTGTTATCTAGGTTCAATGTTACAAAGTTATTGATGCGGGTGTTACGAGTAGAATATCAACTGGTTGGATGAAATTGAGACATGCGAGTGGGGTGTTATGCGATAAGAGGATAATTAATAATTAAAAAGAAAATTTTATAGAATAGTTATTAGGCCAGCGAATCTGTATGGAGTGAAATGTTGGGCGTTAAAGAAAAAATATGAACAAAGTCTCCATGTTAGTGAGACGAGGATGCTTCAGAGGATGATAGGAATTTCTAGAAAGGACATAATTAAACACTAATGCACGAGAGAAAATTTAGGAGTAACTCCCATTAGCAATAAATTAATAGAAACTAGACTTATGTGGTATGGTCATGTGTTGTGTAGATCAGTAGATGCCCCTATAACAAGAGGAAGATTGTTGAAAATTGAGGGTAAAAGAAAAAGAGGTCGCCCTAAGCTATCGTGGGAGCACATTATTAGGAGAGACATAAGGAATTAAACTTAAATGATAATAATGCATATAATAGATTACAATTGAAAAGGAGAATCCATGTGGCTGACCCATATGATGGAATTAAGGCAAGGATGATGATGATGATGACGATCCTCTTGAACTTAATGCCTTTGATTGGATTCACATGAATGATTAACAGTTTACTTCATTAACCCATCCCCACTCAAGCCAAAAATATATTATTTTGGAATAATTGTATGAGTCTCCAAAAAATTCTCCAAATCATTCTCCAAACAACATTAAGCAGTGTATCTTATGTTGTGGGTCCCGTCAAAGCACAACATTTTAATGCTAAGAGATTATTAAATTTTTTAAGTTAATGTAGAACTATTAGTTCATAACATTTATAGTACAATTACTACTATTTTGTAAGTTATTAAATTATATGGTGAATTACATTATACCCCCAGACATATAGCGGTTTCACAAATTTCCCCGATCTAAAAACACAACAAAGTGCCCAATAATTTATTGAGTTGTGACAACTGATACATTTTCATTACATAAATAACAATTTTTATGCACAAAATCAAGTTTTTATCAATTTTTTTTTAATGAAAATGTGTTAGTTGTCACAATTTAGTAGTTAGGGCGCTCTTTGTTGGGTTTTTGTAAATATGGTGTGATTTATAAGCTGTTACAATTTAGGGGATTTATTGTAAAATATCCTAAATTACATTGTAAAATTATTTATAGGTGGGTTAAAGATTGTAGCCTAACATCCTAGTTTGTTGTAATCATTTTCCAGTCTCTCATTGGAAGTATATGTACAAAATTGTAAGAAATAATTTAAATACAACTTTAATCGATACTCAACCCCATTGATTAATAAAAAGATATATAAAAGGATCCTGTCATTTATTTAATAAGTCTAGTATTGGTGAAATAAACATTCATAGTCATTATTAAGTTTTGCCACCACCACCTTCACAAAAATATGTTGAACTTTTTTTCAATTTTGTTGAGATATCTCTCTCTTAGTTCGATCATGAAGACGCTAGCATTATTAATGGTTAGGACATATCTTACATATATCTTGTCTACAAATAATCCATCCTTTATGATTTTATGGAGGACACCCTCCTCAATTGTACACTCAGGATTTGTCAACTCATTCGTAAGGTCCACCAATCCATTTTGTTTTAAGGACTTTACCATAAAGAAGATAATAAAAAGCATACAATGTTAAAAATACATTTCAATTTATCTATATACGATATCACCATTTGCAACCAATTTACCACTTTCACCCTCCAACTAAGAAAATGCACCTGATTAATATCTGCTAGTCATTTTAGAAACAAAACAGTACCCATAATTTGTTGTTAATATTCATTACTTGTTGGAGAAATTGTGTGATGGTTCATCCCCACATTGTGGTAAGAACTCCTACATTGGGAGCGGATAACCAATGTTCTTCCTCTACTCCCTTTTATGTAACGTCTTTTGTATTACTCTTATCGGTTTGGGAATCGTATAATCTAATTAATTATTTTATATTATCGTTGCTAAATGTGATTTTCTTTGTAGCGGAATCTTCATTTGTTCTTTCCTTTTTTTGTGAGAACACTATCCATGATACATTTTTAAGAAAATATTATCCTTATATAGACATAATGTATGACCTTATAGAGGTATACACCACATTGTTGGGGTATATGTAGGTTCTTCGTGATTATAAATATTAAGGCCACAACATGATTATAGAAAAGTGTCAATACTTGGTTGGCGTGCTAGTAAAAGGTGAAGTGAAAAATGCTTGCATTTGACTTTCATAGTGTATAACGGGTATTGTGGGCCAAATTATTCATGCCACATGTATATATGATATTGGGACACCTATCCTCATGACTATACCGTTCAGCGCTTTATTTACACTTGGTCGGTTTCATAACTACTTGATTAGGGTACCGACTGTTGATACCAAATTTAATCTGCTGACATGGCTCGATAAAGTGAAGACACGTGGCAGTCTACGTGGTAACATCAAACATTTCCGAGGAACCCACACGCTCCGAGGAACCACACTACAACGAGGAACACTGCTTCCCGAGGAACTCATACGCTCCGAGGAACAAGAACTCTCCGAGGAACTCATACGCTCCGAGGAAGAAGAACTCTCCGAGGAACTCTTGAATATCGAGAAGCTTAGGCTGTCCGAGCAACTCAGGCGGTCCGAGCTGCACCTCAAACAAAGCATTAATAGCTGGATAACCAACAGTTTGACTGTTCATTAAATGCTTATTATTCAGACGCAGACGCTTAAGGGGCATTGAATGTATTACCCTTTCATATGTACATTACCCTTTCATATGACAGCCTTAGGGCTATAAATACATTGTAAAATCCTCATTGTAAAGGGGACCCCCCGGACCGGAATTTCATGATAGAACTTGTAATCGAGAATTCCCAAAACACTCAGCAATAACATAACAGTGGACATAGGCCATTCTTATAAGGCTGAACCACTTTAAAATTCCGTCTCATTTATTTATCTGTGATTGAATAATTAGAGTGATCTAATTTTTTACATCAACACCGACCAAGTAGCTTAAGAATATGAAACATTAGGAAGAAGCAAGGTCATTCACATGGGAATTATCAAGAGACTTTCCACACGTGCCTCAGAAAATTAATAGTTTCATTCAATATGTATGGGTGTAAATGCCTGGATATATAAAGGCAACCTGCCCCTTAGTTTTTGGGATTATTATAAATATCTTATTTCCCATAGCTCAAGGGACAAGTATGGCACATATCCACATGACTACCCTGAATTCTATGTAACTACTTTTAATCATAATACCATAAGAGTGGACGTAGGCTTTCCCTAAGCTGAAATACTTTAAAAATCTTTATTGTTCCTTATTATTTTCAATTACATTACTCAACTAATTATATATGATTACGAAATTGGTTATTATTGGCTAAGATAAAGTCTGTGCCAATTTTAGACATCAACAAATTGGCATTATCTATGGGAATGACTGCTGGTCATCGTTCTCTACCCATCCTATTTACTTGTTCCCATAGAAAGTTTTCTAAAGGATAACGAATGTTCCTGAGAGTAGCCTTATCATTGTAGTTAATGCTCAAGATCCATCTGCTCCTCCTAGTGTTGCAGGTCTTCAAGGAATCTTACTTAATCTTGCGAAAGGGCATGAAGCCATGCAAGAGTCAGTTAGGCAGTTGGTTCAAACATTTCAAGGCAAGTTTACTATAACACCATCCTAGGGGGACATTCCACCTCCTCATACCAGAAATGAGAGAAGTAGATATTCCATGTCCTCCCATAACAGATCTTACCGCCTAGGAGAAACATCGTCAATCCGATCTACTAATTACAACGATTGATGATGTTGGAAATAGCACCACCCTTCAAGGTGTTTGTAAGCTCAATTCAATGTCAACAATGGCAGTATAAAGGTATATGTTTAATAGAAGGAGGAGAGGAGAAGAGGAATCAACACCGGAATATAAGTGGTTCAGCCAATCAGGCCTACGTCCACTGTGCAAGTGTATGATGTGTATCACTGTATGATGGCTCTAATGGTCATGGATACAATCTCTCAAACTCTCTCTCTCTACTTTGCGTTTAGACAGAGTTTCAGCTAGGGTTGCTAATTTCAGGATCCTTTACAAGGTAGAGGATGACCTCTATATATAGTACCTAGGGGGTGTAATGTACCGCCCATGCATGTAATGTGCATGTGTGTGTTGGCCTTACCAATATGGAGAAGCCATTTGTCACTGTCACATGTAGAGAATGATGATGAAATATTCTCCCCACGTGTGGGGAATAATCTTGTTATAACTGATTTGTGTCCACGTGACCTAATCCAAATGTAAGCAGATGCTCGACTATCGTGCTTGGTCATGACCTCGGCCTAGTACAAGCCGAGGTTGGTAAAGTCCAGTCGCTCGTTCAGTCCGAGGTGGCCATGAAGGTCTCGGCTCATATTAAGCCGAGACAATGGATAGGGGTCGTAATTGTTCGAGCTTGAGCTGGCTTATGCTTGGAGCATAGACTGATGTCTTGATGAGGTTGTTAGTAGAAAGGATTCTTGCGATCTCGGCCTATATCTGGCCGAGGTTGCCATTCCCAGGTGTACGAGAGTGCTTCTGATCCTTATGATGTGTGCAATGTCCTTTGGAGAGGCCGGTGGTAGTGTCGGCCTGGGCTGACCTTGCTATGGCCGAGGGCTGATGTCGCATGCCCAAGGCTTATCCAGTGTCGGCTATAATCTCGGTCGAGGTTGGTGTCTCTGAGCCGAGGTCACACTTGGGGAATATCAATCACCCTCAGCCCTTAGTTACATGTGAGAGCAGGTGACTGTGGGATTTTCACATCTCCGAGGCCTTTCTAATATGAGCCAATATTTGTTTGACACTTGTCCAAAGTTGAAGTGTGGCTTTCTCGGCAAGCATGTGTTATCAGTCGCCTTTCGGGCTCCTAAGGGAATGATGGGCCTTGGGAATCGCGCTAGTATATTTAAGGGTTTTGAAACCTCATTTTTCCCTCCTTCCTTAATTCTCTCTCCTGCACGGTTGCATTCCAACAGTTTCTCTCTCTAAAGGCGTTCTCTTCACGATTAGCATTCAGAGGTCCTTGGTGGTGATTTCTTCGAATTTTCTTCGCTTCCCTTATTGTTTAATTATCAGGTATCTTCCTCCCTTCATCTACCTTCATTTTATTTGCTTTTTCCTTTTTATTTGTATTTTCCGGTGACTTTCTGAACTTTTCGGTGAGACCACTATAGTTTTAGGCGAACTGTTCTTGCTAGGTTAGGGTAGTTTGATCTTTAAATAGCTTTATTCCTTTGGTCAATCTTGTTTGTCACTTGATCTTTAAAGTGTAGTCTCTTCCTCTAATGCTCAGACCCCTATATCAACTTCTTGAGGAATTCCCTTCCCTCATAGAGAAGACTATAGAAAAAATTAGGCAAATAGAGAGAGCACGGGAGGAGGCTCGTAGGTCACAAGAATTCCCTATTAGACCCATCTTTCGACCACCTCTGAAGGTGATATATCCTGGTCGCTCTGAACCCTTTAATCAGGCAGAGGTTCCTGCCGATCCAATACCGATGTCCGAGTCTGAGTCTTCCACCTTAGAGCCCATGTTTGTGGATTCCTTCCAGGAGGCCATAGACTTCACAACTCGGGAAGATCAGGCCCCTGATCAGGCCGAGGTCTCTAGCCGATCCTCGTCCCATAATAACTCGAACACCTCATCCTCTTTCTCAGAGGTTGAGATTTTTGAACCGAGTGTGGCCATTCCACCCATTCTTGACGCCATTCCTCTGTTGGCCGTCATCGGGGCCGAGTTCGCTCAGAGGTTCCCGAGTAATCCATCAACGTCTGCTCCGACCGACGTTGAGCAAGATAATGACGACGATGATGATGCTGAGAGTGATGTCGACGTCTCTGAGGCGGCCGAGATTGAGAGTACTATTACTGAGGTAGATCTTCTTTGCTTTAGATATCTGTACTCTATCAGTCCCTCAATAAAGCTTAGGAGACCTCTAAGGGAAGAGAGGGCCTACAATGGCCGAGATGGTGAGATCTGCTTGTACGAGCAGATGTTTAAATTAGGATTCCGTTTTCCCATTCATCCCATTATTAGGTCCATCCTTGCCTTCATTAATTTGGCCCCTTCCCAACTGTCTCTCAATGCTTGGAGGGTTATAATAGGGGCCATAGTCTTTTGGAGGGCTGTCCACCACTCAGACCTTCCAGTTCAGGTCTTCGTTGGTTGTTATGTTCCCTCCTCGACCAAAAATCATCCGAGCTACAATCATTTTATAGCTCGGAAGCCTGATAAAAAGATGCTCCAAATAACTCAGACTTCCAACCACAACTGGAAGCCTCGATAATTTTTTGCTTCTGGGCCATGGGAATTTGGCCCATGTGTACCCTCATCTATTCTAGAGCCGAGGATGCCCCTGAGATGGGGTAAGGTCACAATGTCTGTGAGGGCCGACCCTGGTCTGAGCCCGCAAAACCTTAAGAAGGTGAAAGCCCTTCAAGATCAGGGGATACACGGTCTGCTTGTCAAGTTCGAGCATTTGATGACCCCCCACTACCTCTCTGAGACAGGTCTAGGTGGAAGTCCCCTTATTGAGCTTGGTAAGCATTTTTTATTCCAAGTTGAACCTCTGAGTTTCTTCATATCTGATTCTCTAACTCAGATCTATTAATTTTTACAGAGCGCCCAGAGAATATCTCAGACGAGCTTTGGGAAATGGCTACTCCTAGCTTGACGAGGCTCACAAAGAAGGCAGGTCTTAATGCTCCTCCTCCAGCTCCCTCTACCTCAAAGCCTCAAGCCACGAAGAAGAGGGCTTCAACTGATCATGCCCCTGAGGATCAGAGGTAGAAGAAAAAGAGTGCTGATACGGCCATCCCAATCTCTTCAGCAGATGCTTTGTCAGCTCGTCTAGAGCAATTGAAGATTACTGACAGCATCGTCAGCCACAGTCTGCAGGCCCTAGATTCCTTCGGCTCTACGATGACCGAGGCTGATAAGCATTTCTTTCGGCCATTGGATACTCCCTTGCTGATTGAGTTCGGCATCCATAGATGTATTCAGGTATAACCTCATATTTCTTTGTAATTTCCAAGTGTAACCTCTGATTTGTCTCTGACTTACTCATGATCACAAAATTTGCAGGGCCTGGCATCTATGCACCACCTCTCCAACTGGACTCTGAGGAAGTTTCCCCTCATCCAGAAGGGTCAAGAGGCCGAGAAGGTCCAAAGTACTTTGAACGCAGAAATTGACCGCCTGAAGTCTGAGTTAGGTGAGTCTGACAAGAAGGTGAAGGGGCTGGAGAAGGAGGTCTCTTAGCTTAAGAAGGACCATGTTGCGGCTCTGAAGGCCAAGGACGACAGTCTGCAGCAGAAGGTCAGTTCGGCTGTGAAGGTATCCCTCAATGACGCCTTTGAGGGGATAATAGCTGAGTACAAAACTTCTGATGAGTTCACGGGCTTTAGCTTTGAATACCTCGAGAGAGGTATCAAGGCTACTACCAAGTGGGCAGCTGCTAAGGAGAAGGAGGCTGGAACTTTGAAATCCTCTGATTTCTTAGGCCTTGGCTTTGCTAATCCCCAGCTTGCCCAGGAGCTTTAGGAGGTTGAGGATGAGGTTTCTATGCCTGCCGAGACTGCAACGTTGGATGAAACTAAGGTTGGAGGGACAGACCACAATGATGACATTGCTGAGGTGACCAATGTCGTCCAGCCTAACCAGGCTGAAGACACCAGCATTCCCCCCTCAAACCCTTAGAGATAATTTCTGAATGTTGTTTGTAACCCTTGACATTGTGAAGCTTGTTTGTAACCCCTGAACATTTATAATTTCTGAATGAACATGGTTCTTACTTTTTGAATCTTTGTAACCTCTGAATATTTATAATCCCTGAATGTGTCATTCTCTGAGGAGGATCATCTTCTTTTGTTGAATGTATATCGTGATGTTTTGGCTCTGAAGCTTATGCAATGGTGTTTGCCTAAACCAAATTATAGTCTGAGCTCAGACCTCGTCACCACTGAATGGTGTTATGAAGGTCTGAGGTCATCACCTAAGATGCTATCCTCATAATTAATCTCACCAAATTAATGATGTTAAGGTTCTGAGGTCATCTCATTAGAGTGTCTGAGCTCAGACCTCGTCACCACTGAATGGTGTTATGAAGGTCTGAGGTCATCACCTAAGATGTTATCCTCATAATTAATCTCACCAAATTAATGATGTTAAGGGTCTGAGGTCATCTTATTATGGTGTCTGAGCTCAGACCTCGTCACCACTGAATGGTGTTATGAAGGTCTGAGGTCATCGCCTAAGATGTTATCCTCATAATTAATCTCACCAAATTAATGATGTTAAGGGTCTGAGGTCATCTCATTATGGTGTCTGACTTCAAACCTCGTTACCACTGAATGGTGTTATGAAAGTATGAGGTCATCACCTAAGGTGTTATCCTCATAATTAATCTCACCAAATTAATGTTAAGGGTCTGAGGTCATCTCATTATGGTGTCTGACTTCAGACCTCGTCACCACTGAATGGTGTTATGAATGTCTGAGGTCATCACCTAAGATGTTATCCTCATAATTAATCTCACCAAATTAATGATATTAAGGGTCTGAGGTCATCTCATTATAGTGTCTGAGTTCAGACCTCGTCACCACTGAATGGTGTTATGAAGGTCTGAGGTCATCACCTAAGATGTTATCCTCATAATAAATCTCACCAAATTAATGATATTAAGGGTCTGAGGTCATCTCATTATGGTGTATGACTTCAGACCTCGTCACCACTGAATGGTGTTATGAAGGTCTGAGGTCATCACCTAAGATGTTATCCTCATAATTTCTACCATAAGTGAACAATGTAGTAAGAATCGTCATGGGAACTGATCTTTTATTAATAACCTCTTCATAATAAGATGGTACATTTACATAAAATTCTTTGCAACATTATATGTAATACTTCTTTAGGTGATCAGCATTCCATGGGTTAGCGAAAGGTTCTCCTTCTAGATTTTCTAGCCTGTAAGTGCCGGGCACAACCTATTCTGTCACTTTGTAGGGACCGTGCCAGTTTAGATAGAGCTTGTTTATTTTCTGTAAGGTCTCCTTTAGCACTAGATCTCCCACCGCGATGGGTCTTGACCTCACCCTTTGGTTGTAGAATTTCGCTGCCCTCTATTGGTAGGCTGCTTGTCTAATCTCCGCGTCTTCTCTTATTTCTTCAATTAGATCTAGGTCTAGCCTCCTCTCTTCCCCATTTTTATCGGGGTCATAGGTCTGAACCCTATGAGTTCGGAGCTCAACTTCTGTTGGTATGATCGCCTCTGAGCCATGTGCAAGCATGAACGGGGTTTCTCTTGTAGGTGTCCTTGTCGTGGTCCTGTAAGCCCATAACACAGCGCATACCTCTTCAGTCAATCTTCCCTTCGCATCTTCTAACCTTTTCTTGATTCCATCGAGAATTGTTCTGTTCATGACCTCGGTCTGTCCGTTTTCCTGAGGTCGGCCAGGAGATGAGAAGAACTGCTTTATCCCCACTCTTAGGCAATACTTTTCTAAAGAGGAGTTCTTGAACTGGATCCCATTGTCCGAGATGAGAGTGTTTGGGAGGCTGTATCTGCATATGATGTTCCTCCAAATAAATTGGAAGGTCTTCTGTTCTGTGATCGTTATCATCGGCTCTGCCTCCACCCACTTTGAAAAGTAGTCGATGGCAATTATCAAGAATCTATAATTGTTGGCAGCTCTTGGCAGGGGTCCTACTAAGTCAATCCCCCATACTGCAAATGGCCATGGAGAAGTGATTGACGTCATAGGCTGATGAGGTTGATGAGGGATAGCGGCGAATCTTTGACATTTATCACATTTCCTCACATAGGCTGCAGCGTCCTTGGACAAGGTTGGCCACCATTACCCATGTGTGATGATTCTTTTGGTCAAGGGTCTTCCCCCTATGTGGCTAGAACAAGAACCCTCATGAACTTCCTGTAAGACCCGGGGAACTTCAGTGGGGTGCACACATCTGAGGAGAGGTAGTAGGAATCCTTTCTTGTACAGGACGTCTCCTACTACCGAGAACTTGGTAGCCTTATATCTCAATTTCTGCCTCTCTAACTTGGATTCAGGTAGCTCTCCCTCTCTGATATATCTGACGAGGGGGTCAATCCACGAGTCTCCTAGGTTCAAATTGTGACAAGGGTTACATACCTCTTCTTCCTCAATGGTTGCCTTCCCCAAGACCTCGATCGGAATGGTCCTTCTAACATCTGTCTTCGTTGCCGAGGCCAACCTCACCAATGCATCTGCGTGGTTGTTACTTTGTCGAGGCACTCTCTTCAGTCTTGCCTCTTCAAAATATTCTAACATCGTTCTCACCCTTTTCAGATACTTGGCCATCCTTTCATCTTTGGCCTCATAGACTCCCAGTACTTAATTGACAACTAACCTTGAGTCGCTGTGGAGTAGGAGTCGCTTTACGCAAAGAGTCTTTGCCAATGAGAGACCTGCTATCATGGCCTCATACTCGGACTCATTGTTAGAAGCCTGGAAGTTAAATCTCAAAGCGTATTCAATGTTGGCACCATATGGAGCCGAGAGTATCAACCCTGCACCGCTTCCACTGCCGCAAGAAGAGCCATTAATGAAGAGGCTCCAAATGTCTGTATTCGATGAGAATACCCCTTCTGACATGACTCCTTGATTGAAGAGGTATCGATCTTCCTCGTTCTCCGTGACTCTGCTCCTGGCCCTGTTGGACGCGACCTCTTCCTGATCTTGGAAGATATTTGGTGTCGTCTCTTCCAAATTTTGGAAGACACCACGATTTTCAACACCCTCTAGGCCATTCTCTGCCTCGGCCTCTTCCCATGTGAACTCAGCGACAAAGTCTGCGAGGGCTTGCCCTTTGATGGCCGTCCCAGGTTGGTAGGTAAGATCGTACTCCCCCAACTCAATGTCCCAGGTCATCAATCTCCCGGACTTCTCAGGTTTATGTATGACCTATCTTAGTGGGGAGTTGGTAAGGAGAACTATGGAGTGGGCCTGGAAGTAAGGCTTCATCTTCCTCGAAGCATGTATCAGGGCATAAGCTAGCTTTTCCATGCGAAGGTAATTTTGTTCGTCCCCTTGAAGGGCCTTACTGTTGAAATACACAGGCCTTTGGATCCCAACGTCTTCTCGTATTATGGCTGCGCTGATGGCTGATTCGGAGACTGCCAGATACACGTACAATTTCTTCCCTGCTACAGGCCGAGATAACAATAATGGAGACCCCAAGTAAGACTTGAGCTGGATGAAGGATTTTTCGCACTCTTCATCCCACCGAAAGGCCTTTCTCAGCACCTTAAGGAATGGAAGGCACTTGTACGTTTCCCTAGAAATAAACCTGTTAAGGTCAGACACTCTCCCCGTAAGTCTTTAGACATCTTTGATACTCCTCGGTGTCTTCATGTCAAGCAAATCCTTGATTTTTTCAGGGTTCGCTTCAATCCCTCTCTTGTTGACGATAAATCCTAGGAACTTCCCTGCTCCTACTCCGAAGACACACTTCGCGGGGTTGAGTTTCATTCTGTATGAGTTCATAATATCGAAGGTCTTCTCGAGATCCGCTACATGAGTGCAATCTTTCAAGCTCTTTGTTAGCATATCATCTACATACACCTCCATAGTCTTACCTATTTTCTCTTCGAGCATCTTATTAACAAGACGTTAGTATGTTGCCCCTATATTTTTCAGACCGAAGGGCATTACTTTATAGCAGTACGTCCCTTTGTCGGTAATGAAGGCTATCTTCTCTGAGTCTTCAGCATCCAAGAAGATCTGGTTGTAACCTGAATACGCGTCCATGAAGCTCATGAGCTCATGTCCCGCTGTAGCATCCACCATATGATCTATCCGAGGTAAGGGATATCTGTCTTTTGGATAAGATCTGTTCAAGTCAGTGAAGTCAACACACATTCTCCACTTCCCATTGGCCTTGGGCACGTTGACTGCATTTAATAACCACTCCGGATATGTGACTTCTCTTATAAACTCAGCCTCTTCCAATTTTTTGACCTCTTCTCGAATGACGTCGTACTTCTCCCTAGAGTAGACTCTTCGTCTCTGTTTGATTGGCCTGGCATCTTTGGTCACATTGAGCTTGTGACTCATAACTTCAGGGTCAATGCCGGGCATGTCTGCGTGACTCCATGTGAAGACACTCTATCTCCTCCTGAGGAAGTTTATCAGCTCTTCCTTGATTTCTGCCTTTAGGGCTTTACCGACCTGGATGGTTTTTTTCGACTCGTCCTCATTGAGGACGATGGATTCTACCTCTTCCGTGGCCTCTCCCTTCTTCAACTTTGTCTCATCTCTTGGTCAAGCGTATCAATGCTGTAAGTGGTGGTTGCCCTCTTATGGGGCTCTCTCTCTTCGGCCGAGTTGAAGTAACATTCTCGCACTATGGTCTGGTCACCTTGCACTTCCCCTACCCTATAGGGAGTCGAGAATTTTAGCATCTGATGGACCGTCGACGACACAACTTCAAACTCTTTAAGGGCCACTCTTCCTATGATGAGGTTATAGGTCGAGAATACGTTCTCGTCCATCACGAAAAAATTTATCTTCTTGGTCAACCTCTTAGGCTACTCATCACCCATCCGTACGTCCATCTCATACATGCCCAAGGGGTGGACCTTTTTGCCACTGAAGCCTATCAATGGGTGATGATAGGGTACCAGCCTTGCTCTACTAAGACCTAGGCTCTTGAAGCAAGGCCAAAACATCACGTCTGCCGAGCTCCCCCGTCTACGAGGATCCTCTGCACCTCGCACCCTTGTCATTATGACCAAAGGGTCATCATGGGGGGCTAAGATACCTTTGAAGTCGAGTCTGAAGAACCCAACTACAAGAGTGTATATGTCCACTTTCTTCGTCTTCTGCACTGTATCGGAAGACGTTAGATTTATAACTTCAAGCTTGGCCACTGACCTAGCCTCTGCCACGTGAGCCTTCCTATCAGCTACTTTAGAGCCACATCCTGAAAATCCTCCGTATATGGTGTCAACACCAAACGAGATCATACCAACCCTCTTTACCGGGGTGTTGTCATCTTTCGGCGGAAGATCCGTATCGTCTTTATCATCACCTTCTGAATCATCGTCTCTTCTGTCTGGGATATTATCACGGCATCTGTCATTTATCCTTTTCTTAGGGTCATCTCTTCCACCTTTAGGAGCCTTGCCATCCACATACTTCCTCAGCTTTCCAGATTTTAACATCTTTTCAATCTCATCTTTCAAGGCTAAGCATCTGTCCGTAACGTGGCCATGGTCCTGGTGGAACTCGCACCATAAGTTTTTGTTCCTCTTATGTGGTGGGGCTTTCAGCTTCTCTGGCCATCTCAGAGTCCTGTCATTCTTAATCTCGTTGAGGATGTGCTCGTAGCTCACAGTCAGAGGAGTATAATGGGTGAACTTGTCATCACCCGACCTCTTCTTCCCATCTTTCTTCTTTTGGGACTTTCCACTACTACCGCGGTTCTTATCCTCAGCCTCTTTCGCATTCATTACATTCCCTGCGGTTGCCAGGAGCTCCTCCATAGACCTTGGGGAGTCTTCCGCAAGTTTCCACAACAACTTCCCTTTCTGTAGACCCCCTATGAGGGCGGTCATGGCTATATTCTCTTCATAGTCTTCAACCTCCAATTTCTCTTTATTAAACCTGGCTATGTAGTCTCTTAGGCTCTCGTCCTTGCCTTGCTTGACATACAACAGGTGAGTAGTCTTCTTTTGAGGTCTCACCCCAAAGCAGAAGTTGTGGATGAATCATTCAGCCAAGCCTTTGAAGTTCTCAACTGAGTTCTTCGGAAGGGAAGTAAACCAGCTGTGTGCTGCCCCTATTAAGGTCCCAGAGAAGGCCCTACACTTCATCTCATAGAGTATCGAGTAGATGTCTGCTACCGACTGATACATCTCGATGTGATGTACAGGGTTAGTGCTGCCATTATACTTGGGAGACACCATAGGAGGCTTGAACTTAGCTGGGGTTGGGAAGCCCACTATCCTATCCACAAATGGGGAGCCCTCTGAGTAACCCCTTTATAATGGGTCCCTGCTTTTAATGAGGTCTCCTATCTTTTCCTCAAGACGTTGGATAGAGTCATTCCATGGTCTCCTACCATCGGCTTGGCCGAGGTTATCCCCAGCCACCTCCAAGGGGTGGACTGAGGGTTCCCCTGCCACAGCACAACGTCGGCTGTTGACCTCTTCCTCGTCTCTACCTTTTCTTTCACGGGGCCGGCCTTGGTCAGGCCGACCTGGTCTGTCCCCTCTTTGCGAGCTGGCAGCACTCCTTGACCTGGATAACCTCTGTCTTAGGTTATTCACTGGACCCAACCTCTCGAAGGCTGACCCTCTGCTCAATCTATCAAAAGCTGGTCCTCGTTGTTGGGCCTCTTCAACTCCTCGGCCAGCACATCCTCGGCTCTGCTGAAGAGGGCGAACTGTATTGTTCGAAACCTCATATGGCTCCCAATAATCTTCCGGGGCCTCTTTCGCCTCTAGATCATCAAACCTGTCCTCCGAGCAAGGGTTTCCTTGCCTCCCCAAGCGTAAGCGCCTAGGGTCAGCAACGTCTCTTCTCCGCTGGGGTGCAGGATGGTCCTTCATTGGTGCCTGGGGTGGTCCCTTGGCATCAGGATGAGGCTGAACAGCCGCCGGAGTGATCATATCTGGTGAGACTCTAGGTGGCCTCATCATAGTTTGGATGAGATGCGCAAATTACTCCTGCATAGCTTGTTTTGTTACAGCCAAAGACCTCAAGGCTGTAGCTACCTCCGCCATTTCAGACTGGGGCGGCGCCTGACTTGAACTAGGCCCTCCACCTCCGGGTGGCGGAAGAGGAGGCGGTAACTCTGGTGCCATGTGTTGCTTAGTGAAGAGCTTAAGTATCAGGTGAGCTTAATACCTTTAAGGACCTCTTTCAATGGTGAAACGACTCCACACAAGGGTGCCTGGTTCACCACCAGATTCTCCGATGAGGTTAAGCTGTAGAAGTGGAAGAGATAGCTTCAATTCCCAAAAACGGCGCCAAAATGATAATGCTGGAAATAGCACCACCCTTCAAGGTGTTTGTAAGCTCAATTCAATGTCAACAATGGCAGTATAAATGTATATGTTTAGTAGAAGGAGGATCGGAGAATAGGAATCAACACCGGAATATAAGTGGTTCAGCCAATCAGGCCTACGTCCACTTTGCAAGTGTATGATGTGTATCACTGTATGATGGCTCTAATGGCCATGGATACAATCTCTCAAGCTCTCTCTCTCTACTGTGCGTTTAGACAGAGTTTTAGCTAGGGTTGCTAATTTCAGGATCCTTTGCAAGGTAGAGGATGACCTCTATATATAGTACCTAGGGGGTGTAATGTTCCCCCCATGCATGTAATGTGCATGTGTGTGTTGGACTCACCAATATGGAGAAGCCATTTGTCACTGTCACATGTAGAGAATGATGATGAAATATTCTCCCCACGTGTGGGTAATAATCTTGTTATAACTGATTTGTGTCCACGTGCCCTAATCCAAATGTCAGCAGATGCTCAGCTATCGTGCTTGGTCATGACCTCGGCCTGGTACAAGCCGAGGTTGGTAAAGTCCAGTCGCTCGTTCAGTTTGAGGTGGCCATGAAGGTCTCGGCTCATATTAAGCCGAGACAATGGATAGGGGTCAGAATTGTTTGAGCTTGAGCTAGCTTATGCTTGGAGCATCGACTGATGTCTTGATGAGGTTGTTGGTAGAAAGGCTTCTTGCGAGCTCGGCCTATATCTGGCCGAGGTTTCCATTCCCAGGTGTATGAGAGTGCTGCTGATCCTTATGATGTGTGCAATGTCCTTTGGAGAGGCCGGTGGTAGTGTCGGCCTGGGCCAACCTTGCTATGGCCGAGGGCTGATGTCGCATGCTCAAGGCTTATCTAGTGTCGGCCATAATCTCGCCCGAGGTTGGTGTCTCTGAGCCGAGGTCACACTTGGGGCATATCAACGATAGTCAGTCTTTCACCTCTAAACAGCCAAGAGTGTTAGATTGCTTGAGCAAGTCATATGGTTTAGATCATCTTGGTCCCCGAGAAATTAGAGGTCATCATAGAGAGCCAATCTGATCCCATGAATATAGGGAAGGGTTGGTTATGTCTAGGGCCAGCATTAGAGGATCTGTGCATGATGAGTAGACTTTTCAGAAAGAAAGCTCAGCAGAGGTGCATAATAAAGCCACCAAATTTGCCTCAGCTAAGTCTTAACTAGAGGAGCACTCTTGGAAGGGATCCATATGAAGATTGGAAGATCATATGGGGGAAATGACTAAGGCTAAGAATCCTTTACAAAGGAATTTTATGAAGGGATCTCCTTTCATCCATGCTATTATGGATATCCCACACCTTTCAAATTCAAATCTCCCATGGTCACACCTAAGTATGACAGTAAAATTGACCATGTCCTTTATATTGAATAATATTAAGCTGTTTTGATATCTATTCTATCCTGACAACATGAGATGCAAAGGTTTTTCGAGTTTGATCACTGGTCCAGCTTAAATCTGGTACAATAATATACCCCGAGGATAAATTTCCAATTTTCATTAGCTCGTCGAACTATTCATCCACAATTTCTACTTTGGAGAAAAGCTAGTCAAGAGAGTAGCCCATTTACTTAGTGTTCGTCACTAAATCATTTATTTCAATAATGAGAAGTTAGAGGAAGTTGATTATGAAGAAAAAATGACAATTACAGCTTTAATGAGTGGGAAACTCCCTAAGAATTTGTATTATGCATTTGCAAAGGAACCTCCGAAAACCATAACCAAATTGATGGCAATAGATGGAAAAATCATGAACATTGAAGAGGCTATGTCTGTTAAGCAATCCCTCACGACAAAAATCTGAGGGATATAATAGCTCTGAAAAAAGGAGAAGAAAGATAGGAAATTCAAGAAACCTAAAAAAAATGAGGAATATACTCCTCTCACTATAGGCGTGCACACATTTTGGAGGAAATTCGGGACAATAAAGACTTGAAATGGCCTGAGAAGCTGAAATCGTCGCCTAACCGATGAGATAAGTCTAAGTATTGTGGATTTTATCAAGATCATGGACATACCACTGATAGTTGTGTTTCCTTGAAGAAGGAAATTGAATCTATCATCCACCAAGGAAAATTAACCAAGTTTATTGATCGAACTAAAGGTCGGGACACCAAAAAATGATCAAAATCCCCTTGCAAAAAATAAAGATGACAGGAAGAGAGGTCAATATGATGATTTTAAAGATGACCCCGACTTGTCAAAGAAACCCAGGAAGCCTGAACTCGAGGTAGGCATGATATATTTTGGTTATCATTTCATTTCAGTAGTGGATACAAGAGGCGGAGACTAAGTAGCTGAGAGAAAGGCCTATCTAATTGAGGCCAAAGCTGGAAGGAGAAGAAAGATAAGAAAATTAAGAAACCTAAAAAATATGAGGAATATACTCCTCTCACTATAGATGTACATCACATTTTGGAGGAAATTCGGGACATTAAAGACTTGAAATGGCCTGAGAAGCTAAAATCTCCGCCAAATCGGAGAGATAAGTCTAAGTGTTGTGGCTTTTATCAAGATCATGGACATACCAATCATAGTTGTGTTGCCTTGTATAAGGAAATTGATTATCTCATCCACCAAGGAAAATTGACCTAGTTTATTGATCGAACTGAAGGTCGGGACACCAAAAAATGATTAAAATCCCCTTGTAAAAAATAAGAAGACAGGAAGAGAGGTCGAGATGATGATTTCGAAGATGCCCCCGACTTGTCAAAGAAACCCAGGAAGCCAGAACTTGAGGTAGGCATGATATATTTTGTTATCATTTCATTATAATAGGGGATGCGGGAGGTGGAGACGAAGAAACTGAGAGAAAGGCCTATCTAATTAAGGCTAAAGTTGGCTCTTACATTAGGCAGCTTAATTTAACAAAAGAAGTGGATGGTTAGCCCAGAAAGGTGAACAAAGATAATCTAGTCATTAACTTTTTTTAAGAATGACTTATCAGGAGTTCTGTACCCTCATGACAGCCCTATAGTCATTACTGATGGGTACATTACGTAAGGATATTAATAATTCTCTTCAATAATTCTAATCTCAGTAGACATCATGTTCTATAATTTCTTTCATAGCTTGGTACTGAGAGATAGCAAACTGGAACCTTACCATCGACCTCTAATAAGCTTTTTTGGAAAAATAATGTACCCTTTGGGGACTGTCAAACTATAAGTATTGATCGACACTTGTCCAGTAAGTAGAATAGAGAAGATTGGCTTCTTCATTCGGGATAAAAATATTCCCTCAGATTATAATGTGATTCTTAGCAGAGCTAGATTAAAGAAGTTTGAAGCAGTTGCATTTATTGTTCATTAGTGTATGAGGTTCCCCACTAACTATGGGCTTATCGTGGTAAAGGGAAATCAAATGGAGGTCAGAGAGTGTTACTATACCTCTGTCGACTAATAAGAAGTTTAGAATATCTCCACATCCTACCTGATCGACACGTTGGACCCATGTGAAGAAGCTAATTTAGTCAAAGGGCAAGTTGTGAATACCACGAAAACCATCATACTAGATGATGAAAAGCCGAAAGAACCACCCAAATTGACTCAAACCTAACACCCTACTTTAAATAGGAATTAATGGCATTCTTTTGAGAGTAAAAGAACATATGTGTTTGGATCCATGAGGATATGCCCTGGATTGCCCCTTATTTTATATGTCATAAACTTAACATCAACAAAGTTGTTAAGCCAATCAAGCAGAAATGAAAGGTATTTACACCTGAGAAAAAATGTGGCTATCCAATAAGAAGTAGACAAATTACAGAATGCCTATTTTATTGAAGATGTCAAGTACCCCAGTTGGTTGGCGAACATAGTAATGGTAAAAAAAGATGACAAATGGAGAATGTGAATCATGCCCAAAAGATTACTTTCCTTTCCCAATTATTGATCAATTGGTAGATGAAATAGCAGGTCACGAGTTTCTAAGCTTCATGGATGACAACTCCGGTTACAACCAGATCAAAATAAATCCCGAGGATAAAGAAAACACATCTTTCATCACCAGCCTAGGTACCTACTGTAATAACGTTATGACTTTTGGCTTAAAAATACTGGAGCAACATACCATAGGTTAGGGAATAAGGTCTTTGAAGAACAAATTGGGAAGAACGTGGAAGTATATGCGGATGACATTCTTATCAAGAACAAGGTAGTTACCGACCACATCAAAGACCCGAGTCAGATGTTTAATCAGTTGGAAAAACATCAAATGTAGCTAAATCTGACCAAGTGTGTGTTCACTATATATGAAGGAATGTTCCTTATCTTTATTATGAATCAAAAGTGGATTGAAGCTAACCCGAATAAAATAAAGGAACTGATTGATATGCAATCTCTAACATGCAAGAAAGATGTGAAGAAATTGACTGGAAGAGTGGCTGCCCTCAACCGATTTGTATCCAGAGTCACTAATAAGTCCCTACCATTCTTTGAAGTACGCACGAAAAACTTCGAATGGAATGAAGAATGCAAAAATGCCTTTCAGGAGTTGAAGAGGTACTTGGGATATCCACCACTGCTCTCCTGACCAGTTTTGGAAGAAAAGTTGTATCTATATTTGGCTATTTTAGAATCCGCTGTTAGCTCGACGTTAGTTAGATTGGAAGATGGAGTTTAAAATCCAGTGTATTAAACAAGCACAACATCTATAGGAGCCAAAATCAGTAATCCTCACCTGGAAAAGATAGCCCTTACCCTTATTGAAGCCTCAAGGAGGATGAAACCCAAATTTCAAGAAAACACCATTGTGGTTTACACAGATTTACCCTCATGCTAGTCACTTTATAAGCCAGAGAAATCAGGGAGATTGATGTCCTGGCCAGTTGAGCTAGGAGAATACGAAATTCTTTATGTGCTAAGGACAACACTGAAAGGACAGGACGTAGTTGACTTTATTGTAAAATTCACATATTTAGAGATGACCACCACTCTAATTTTTCTTAACGAGCACACTTCCTTAGAAAAAACTCTTCTCCAAAGCAAAATGAAAATATCGTAAACCAACCTGAAACATCGGCTGCCCAAGAGATGGCTTAAAGTACAATGAACAGAGGAAGAAAATATTCCAACAAGGCGTGCTGGCTGAGGAAAGATTCAATAACTATATTCCAGTTTAGCAATTATATGTAGATAGATCCTCATGTGCTACAAGAAGTGGATAAGGTTTAATCATCAATACTCCGAATGACCTTGATATGGAGTATGCACTTCGTTTTCATTTCCATGCCTCCAATAATAAAGCAGAGTACGAAGCATTGATCACTGGTTTGGAGTTATCCTTATCATTGGGAGCCGAGCATGTTATGGAATATAGTGATTCTCCACTCATTGTTAATCAAGTGCTTCAAATATATGGAGTTAAGGGGGATTTGACGATCAAGTATCTATCCAAAACCATGGAAGTCATCTCCAAATTTATCACAGTTAAAATGGTGAGAATTCTAAGGATAGAGATTGCCTGAGAATATGAACTTGCTCCACTGGCCTCCCAATGAGGACAAAACTCAGGCGCACAATCCTTATGGAAATTATTGCACACAAAAGTGTAGATGTGGAAGCTATGGTCAGTCTTATTGTTATGGATTTAGGACCTTAATGGATGGATCCTATTAGAAATTATATTGACAAAGGTATACCACCTACTAATCCAAAAGAAGCCAGGAAAATAAGGTTCAAGGTGGCAAGTTATGTGTTAGAGCGAGGATCTTATATAAAAGAGGATACACCATTTCATTACTTCGTTGTGTTCACCCAGTCGAGGTACCAGACTGGATTAGAGAATAGCATAAACGTTCCTATGGGGCCTATTTAACTGGTCGATCATTAATACGAAAGATAGCTATACAGGGATACTATCGACTAACTATGAGAGAAAATTTTATTTTCTTTGCAAAGAAGTGTGATAAATGTCAGAAGTTTTCCACAATTTATAGAAAACCGGGGGCTACCTTAACACCCATTACCTTCCTTTGATAGTTTGTTATTTGGGGAATTTATTTTGTGGCCCATTGTCGACGACCAAAAGATGGTTCAAATACATGTTGGTAGTAGTGGATTACTTCACCAAATGGGTGGAGGCTGACTCATTAGTTGAGATGCCTTATCAAAGATTTTTCCAATTTATATGGAAACACATCAGATGTAGGTATTGAATGAAATATGTATTCTTCACTGATCATGGCACTCAGTTTGACAATGAGTAATTTAAATACTACTGTATTTAGTCTAAGATCCATAAACATCATTTCGCCACTGGACACCCACACGGTAATGGACAAACTGTAATGCCCTATCCCAATAACTCATTAAATTGTTGTATAAATTGTAATGGAGTGAGGATTGAAGATAATTATTAGAAAATTATGGGTGAAATTGAAGAAAAATAAAATAATAAAAAAGAGGGTCATTCAAATGACATGAGGGGGTTGTTAGAAGCGAGATATCATGTAGTGCGAAGGTCACGAGAAGTTGTGCTTTGAATGAGATCACAATGTATTATAGTGGCAGGTCGCACAAAGGTCGCGTGAAGCCATCCATCGAACGATATTACCATGTTATTCGGATGAGTCTCATGTCATTCGAATGACGTGCCTAAAAAATATTTATATCAGTTTTCACTTGTGAGCTGTCACATTTTTGGCCCTTGGATCTTTGAGTTGTCGAGCCCAGATTAGCCCGGATTGGGCAAAACAGAAATTTGAGTGTTTTGGAGGTTTTATAAGGGTGTGTTTGGGATTATTTTGTGTTGAAAAATTAGAAGAAGAGATGAGAGAGTGACAGAAGGTGGTCTTTTACCATTTGTCTCTTCCACCACTGGAAAACCACCATGTTACCACCACTTCTCAACATTATAACACCATATTTATTACATATTTCACCATATTTGAATATTATACACCCATTTCCACCATGGATGAGGAGAGCTAAGAATTTTTGGAGAAATATTGGGGGATTTTAGAGAGGAAGATGGAACTTTTCTGGAGTTTTGAAAGGGTTTTTCTTAGAAGCTTGAATGAAGCATTTTTGGAGGATGCATTTGGTAACCCCTTGAGGCCAACTTTGGAGGTGGGGGGTGCTCCTCTTACACAAATATTTCTACCATCGTTGGAGCCTTTAGAGGTGAAAAAATCTTATTCTTAGTACTAAGACTCTATTTTAGAATATTTGTAGTCTTGTAGTTAGATTACATGAGTAGGGTGCATTTGATTAAATGATTAAATTTATGTGTAGAAAATAATAGACATTTTTAAGAAAAATATTGTTAAAGGTATTATTTTATTAGAAATAAAGAATGAATAAATATTTCAAGGTTTTGAAATATTAAAAGTTGATATTTGGAAAAATGGTGTATTTTTCATAAAGATTTATGTTAAACATTTTATGAAATGAAATGTTTGAAGATAATGGTTTAGTTTGTTGAAACATTGATGAAATGATGTTTTCAAAGTTTCTTGCAAAGATGAAGATTTTATGAAAAATGGACATTTGTTGAGTTTGAAGAAAATTTAATGTCTTTATGCCTTGAAAGTATTTTTTTGCAACTATGATGAATTTTTATAATGAAAGATATGTTTAACCCATTTAATGGGATTTTAAGGTCTAAGATCCATCTTCTCATGCATATAAATTTGTAGTATTTGGATGATGAATATATAAACAAGTTTAAAGAAGATTTAGTTGGGTTTAAATATGGAATAAATAAAAAGTGGAAATTCAAGCCTTCAAGTATGTGAAAATAAGATTAAAAGTATAATAAACATAAGGTGGTAAGACTACATGTGTTGACAAAAAGAACTGGTATATTCTTTTAAAGTAGTCTTTATGTGTAATTAAATTTCTTGAATAAAGAAAGTAAAGAAATGTCTAGTTTGAAAAAAATGATTAGTAATGATGTTGAATAAGTGTTAACGACTGAAAATTGGGAAGTTGGTATACAACCTAATAATATTATAAAAGATTAACAGTTATGAACTTGGAAAGGAAATAATAAGATAAAGATTTTTTCAATTAAGAAGAATATTACTCCAAGGTTAAAAGGGTGTTAAGGTGTTAAACTTAAGAAGTTAGTATGGGAAACTTGATAGTGTTTTCGAAAAATTAACACTTGTGTAAATCGAGTAGAAAATGTGTTTGGAAACAAATGGATAAAATGATAATTTCACTTAAAGTGGAACGTTTTTATTAATAAAAAAAATTGGAAAAGGGGTTACACAAATTGGTCCTAAATGAATATGATTTTTGGAATAAATCAAGGTCAAAGTATAAAGTACATGGAATGGTAAATTTTAAAGTGTAACACAAGTAGGGGTGGAACATCCAGTTTTGGCTGCGGTTAGGTAAAAAGTAAAGTAAAATAATATAGACATTTGTAAAATATTAAAACATATTAAAAGGAACTCGGATGACACCAGAAAAATTAAGGAGGCCCCAAAGCCCTAGGGTGAAAGACCAAAATAATTGGCCAGAGCATATGATGCCCATAGCCGACAATGTGGAGCCCGTTAAAGTATGCGGTTATTTGGAAGATTTTGAGAAAAGATAAAGGAATAAGGAACATGTCAAAAAATGGGTTATGTGGTGAAATAAGCTAATACAACCTAACTTGAATGAATTAATACATGTTTCATTAAAGGTTAAAATAGACAGTAAATGTGTAATTGATTAATGTCTATGAGGTAAGAAAAAAGGTAAAGTAAGTGGGTAATTGGGTGGTTAAGTAACCTAAGTGGTTAAACCCATAATTAAGACAATAATGTGTTGGAAAAGGTTTTCGAAAGCTAAATAAGCATTTTATGACACGACGAATGAGTGTGTTGAAAGAGTGATTTTCAACGAAAATACTAGTGTATATTGGTTAAAATAAAAAGGGTAATTTTGATAAATAAGTGGCTTTCGGTGAAACCAAGTATAGTGGTTTCAAGCATTGAACTGTGTGTGTTATATAAAGTTGACAAATGCTAAAATGAAAAAAAGAAAGTCTTTATAAGATTAAGATATATTAATCTGGACAAATAAGGTTTTCGAAAGTAAAACTGTTTCATCCATTAAATATATGTATATGTATGTTTATATATGTATATCAGGTAGTTGCATGTGCACATAGGCATAATGTGTCTTCTTTCTTCTATTCGATTATATATTGCATTTGTATATTTTCTCCTAAGCATTTGGCTCACACCCTCGCTATGTTACGACATGTTGGGAGCGGTTTCGTATTTTGAGAGCATTATACTGGTAAGTACTTCCTTATCATTATGTTAGTAGCTCTGTATGCTGGAACTTCGGGGTGCTCCCCATGGGTCCCTCACGTAGTTTAATTTGAAATTAAAATCGCATGCTAAATAAGTGAAATGTTAGTTAAAATAAAATCAAACTAGTAATATTATATAGGTAGTTTCATTGCACTTGACACCTAATGCCCGGGTTGGACTGGGTTGACTTCGGGTAACCTATGAATTCGGGTCAGGGCATTATAAATGATATTAGAGCTCTAGGTTCAAGGTTACTTTCGGGAGTGATGGGGTAAGTTTGGTATTGTATCTTTTGACGTTGGCATTGGTTTGGTATGGTCATGATAGTTTGGTGACAGTTTTCTTCGTGTCCTCGATGGTAAAGTTAAAGAGGCTAACATGACAAGTATGTTAGTGCCAAGTGGCACCCGACTAAGTTGATAGTTATTAATCTCTCCCTCGCTTATGATTAGAATTGTTAGTAAATTACGGGTGTCCATGAAAATAAATAGTGGTGACACCGTGGTTGTTAGTGTGAGGTGCTTGTGCTAAATTCTTAATGGCATAGGATTATTTGAGATGTAGATAGAGTGAGATGATGCCCATTGGGAAAGTGACATGATTTGCATATAGTCAACGGTAGATGTTGATGGTTAGGGTGTCCCGATTGACGATTAAAAGGCATATACCCTTAGGTGTGGCACTTACAGGTATTTAACACTGACAATGTGATTAGAAAAATTCGATCCTTGGGGTGATATCACAATTGATGGTATTCCGGTGAACATATGAGGATATGTGGGATAATAGTGGCAACGCCATGATCTTTTGTGTGATAACTTTGATGATGAGAGTAGCCTTGGTAGTGGCAATGGTGAGTAAAGTTCTTGGCGACCTAGTGATCGAGGGTGAAAAGTAGCATCGCGTCAAAACGCTAATCGTTGAATTCGTTTCACCACATTAATAGAAAAACCTAAATTACGACTGCACTTGCGATACAAGTATAGCGGTAAGTCGGGTATCGAAAATACACAGAGACGAGTTGCTAGAATTTATAGGATTCAATACTCCTAAAATAAAAGTGTAAAAGGTGATAGGTTGGAAATAAAGAAAAGGGAAAAATTAAGAAGTTAAGTCGAAACTAGAATTAATAAAACGAGAGTCGGAATCGTGTCCCACCATGGGCTAAACAACTAATAATTAGAATTTCGGTTCGAAAACATTTAATCGAGCATTTCCAATTAAGTATAAATATCACACAATAAGGAATTTAACCCAAAGTTGAGAGATTAAACATTTAACAGAAAATGGTCACACGCATCTTAAATTCGGATTACTGCTATAAACACTAACGTTGCGTGACAAATAAAGTTAAACGCATAATAATCCGACTTTAATACGCGAGGTTTCAATTAAATGCAATTTTACACAAAAAACTAACTTTCGGATCTCAACGCCCATTAATGGAGGAAACGCAATCCCAACCCGTTATCTACTCACTACACATGAATAAAACTAATTTAACAACTAATTAACTAAGCAAACAAGAAATTAATACACTAAAACAAGTTATCTAGGCATGTAAATAATTAAGAAAGCAAGAAACAAGCTAAATCAAGTTGAATAAATGAGGAAGAAGATGAATAGTGCTTACAACAATCCAAATGGTACAAACCCTGGGAGAGAGAAGCTCCACCCAACAAATCGCCTCTTCTAACCTAAAAAATGAAAAAATCCTTTCTAAGAAAATCCCCAAACATTCTATTAGTACCCCAAAATAAACCCCCAACAAAACCAACCCAAAAAACCCAAAATAAGCCAATTTTCGTCCATATCTGATGGGACTGGTCGACCTCTGTTTTGGGACCGGTCGACCGCACTTTTGGAATTTGCCTTGGGCTGGAGACAACGCACTTTTCCCTCCGAACCAATTTTGACGCGTTGCACGGAAATGGCCATAACTCCCTCATACGGAATTGAAATGAGGCGTGGTCGGAACCGACGCGAAGCTAATTCAATTATTTATATGATTATGTTTTGAAACACCCCAAATTATGTAGTATGAAATTACCAAAATTCCCTTGAAGTAGGAAAAAATATCAAAACCTTCCGAAAATGGGCATAACTTCCACATACGGAGTCAGAATGATGCACGGTCTGTGGCCACAGAAAGATAATTTGATGATCTACATGTTGGTAACTTCATTCCATAAAAATTAGTGAGTTTGAAAATACCAAATTGCCCTTGAAGTAGCATTCAACGACGAAACTTCTCTGAAATGCAACCGAACCTCACTTTTAGCGTTCCAATACCTACAAAAGCACAAATAACCCCTGCAAAGCATGTATATATCCAAATCCAAGTTTGTATGGTTAATGAGCATAATTATAGACATTTAGGACCGTAAAAGTGCTAGAATGCATAAAGATAATGGGCGGAAATATGCAATATTCGATATGAATCACACCCCCTAACTTAAACATTGCTAGTCCCTAGTGATGAAACAAGCAAAACTAGTCCACAGAAGGAAATACAAAACGTATATATGCATCGAAATATAATTGCCACTTTCGTGGGGAACACGATTGCATTTAGCGTATGCAATAAGCCGTTAAACCCCTAGGTTACCCTAGTGGATGAGTGTCGTCTCGTGAGGGTTTTCAGGGATGATACCCACAAACATCATATGGTTTCCTCAAAATATGCCCAAACCAACGTGCGACAAGCCCAACAAAAGCAAAAAAGATTTCATATGCATTATTAGCAAAGTGAACGAATTCACACAAAAGTCTGAATCATTAACATTGTAGAATGCACCTCATAGAATTGAAACCTTAAAATGTGGGATGGGAGCGAGCACATGCAAAGTGTGATTTGGCAAAAACTTATATAAACCGGATAAACATTAAAGCAAACATATATTCAATCCTCACGAGTATTACACTCATCAAATGAAATTCACTTGAAACAGGGAGGTAACACACAGAACATGCGGGCTAAAGAGTAAATGGAAATGGAAACTAGGCCGCGCACATGTCACAAAAGAAGAACGCTATATATAAATTGAAAAACTATAATCTCAATGAAAGATACCACACATTAAAGGAGGCGAAATGCATTTTCACAGATTATCAAAAATATTTCAACTTTTAAATTACATCAACCTAAGATCACATAGGATTTGTATAGGGTTATAATGTAGGTATGGCTAAGGTATGAAATAAAAGGAATGTATGTACGGATTCAAAGTGTTCGGGATGAAAACTCGGGATAATGGGAAAATGCGGGCAATATGAAAATCGAAAAACAAGTTCCAAAAAGGCATTAGATATATCATCGGGGAGAGTAATCAAAGCTTATTGAACTATATACACAACATTTACAACTTTCTCTTTTCTTTCTTTTTTTCTTTTTCTCATGTTTTCTTTTGCTTTTTGCTTTATCTTTTTCTTCACTTTTTTCACTACTTTCTTTTCTTTACTTTTCAAACTCTCATATGCCTAAATTGCAACCGACATCAAAACATCATCATTCAATCCCAAGTAACATTCCAAACACAGGTGTGGAAAGTGTATATGTGGGTTAAAACTCCAATTTAGAGTTGGTTATGGGAATGGGGTTATGAAATGAAAGGCTATATTTAGGCTCAAAAGGGTTAACGAGGGAAAACATATGAGGTGAGGTCAAGGTCAATATGGGTGATATAACAAAGATGGCCTATGATCATTTCACAAAGTTAACGCAATTCTCGAATCAAAACAATATATGAAAATCATGATCAAGTAACACATTTCAAGTATGAACTCAATTAATGAATGGTCAAATGAAAGAATAGTGAGATTACCAACGAATTCAACGTTTTCAATGAGAAGAATAGTGTATACACTCACAAACGACGAAAGGTACAAAGCTTACTCGGTGTAAGTATATACAATGCAACAAAAGATTACCGAGTTATAAAAATCTTAAACCAAATCAATATAACCATAAAGGTGCATATGCTCATGGGATTAACGTTTAATTCATGAAGTTATTCATAATATCAATAGGTGAGACTAAAGTCTAATAACTTCTAAAATCGAGAACATGCATCATTGGGTTGTCTATTGAATCGGGCAATTATTGAAATTTATCATCGGAAACAAGGGCAAAATGCCCAATAAAGGAGAAAAAAGAAAGAAAATAATTTTGAAATTTTCAATTTTTCTAAGAAAAGCATACTAAGTAACTAACATGTGAGCAAAAACATCGACTAAATACAGAATTGGATAGAATATCCCACACCCCCTAACTTAAAACTTGACATTGTCCTCAATGTGAATTAAGAACCAAGCCAAAGAGAGGAAAAGAGTGATATTATCCAAAAGTGGAGCGATCCCCATAAGAACAAGTCCAAAGCATCTACAAAACAAGTTAGTACCGAGCATAGCAAAAACAAATAATAAAAAGTTAACTAATTACACTAGACTAAATTAAAAAGAAGAAAGATAAAAAGAAAGAAAGAATAAAAAGCTAACTATATACAACCTACTATTTAGACTTCACACTAACTATACACTAGAAGCCTAAATAGTTGAGGGTCCACCGTAAAAATGATTTGACTTTGGAGGATAACCGGTGTACCCTCACATACAAGCATGCCTTCGGAAAAATATGAATTCCGTTTGAACAACGGAAGGCATGTGTAAGGCGAAAGAAATGAACCATCGTCAATTAAAAGTTTTGGAAGGACGATGGGGGGTTTGGATTGCACGGGTGACAAAAACAAGTGGGGACCGAGAAAAGCCGAATATCCTCCCAATGATTTTGAAGTTGGAATGGGAGGCGACGCACACCAAGGCAAAGATGCGATCGGGGAGGGTGACTCGAGCAAGTACTCCTCATCGGCGATAGGATTTAAAACATTAAATTTTGAAACCGAATCATTGGGTTCTTGTTCCGGTGGGATAATAGAGAATGAAAATGGGGATGAATGAAATTCAAACTCATCAGATGAATCATCACTGCACGAAGTTGGAATTTCGAATGAAATAATATCATTTTCAATGAAATATTCTTCTTTGGGGGCCAAAGAAGAAATCATTTCATTGCAAATAGATATTACGTCATTTTCATCCTCGCTTTCAATATCTATTACGCGATGGGCAAAGTCTAGAATGGTTTGTTTCAAAGTAGGCACACGTACCTCATTTGGTTCAAAACATTCCTCGACTTCGAAAGTCTTGAAAGCAAATTCGTCGTTGGACTCAAATAATAAATCCAACTCATGTTCCCACGAACGATTTTCTTCCCGATAGAGATTTTCAATTTTCTCATTTTCATACATACGCAAACCCTCCCCGAATGTCATGGGTCGAGGTGCGGATGCATGAAAATGGGAACTTTGAAAGTTACTATCGGACTTAAACTTAAACTCATTATTATAGAAATTTTGAAAACTATTCGAATTCATTTCAAAATTTCTATTATAAGGAGGTAAAGGCCCAAAATCATTATCATCATCATCAAAATTCCAATAACCCAAATTTTGACTTTCGTTATACTCGCCCAAAGTAATATTTGAATTTGCAAATTTTTGGGATTCTAAGTATTGACCGAAAGTCATAGGCTTACGGGAATTTTGAGAATTATAACAATGATTACCGAAAGAATTGGAATAAGACATGCTTACCCCAAAAATGGATTGAAGTAGCGAATTCCACAAAGTAGGTGCGCGCGGAAAAAATTCAAGCGTTTCTAAGTGCTCAAATGTGGAAGTCCTGCAAAAAGGTTAGAAAATAATACAAATAGAAACAAAATACTATGAAATACTAAATCAAATAAAGTCTAAAACAAACTAGTCCCCTGCAACGGCGCCATTTTGATTGAGGGTGAAAAGTAGCGTCGCGTCAAAACGCTAATCTTTGAATTCGTTTCTCCAAATTAATACAAAAACCTAAATTACGACTGCACTTGCGATACAAGTATAGCGGTAAGTCGGGTATCGAAAATTCACAGAGACGAGTTGCTAGAATTTATAGGATTCAATACTACTAAAATAAAAGTTTAAAAGGTGATAGGTTGGAAATAAAGAAAAGGGAAAAATTAAGAAGTTAAGTCGAAACTAGAATTAATAAAACGAGAGTCGGGATCGTGTCCCACCATGGGCTAAACAACTAATAATTAGAATTTTGGTTCGAAAACATTTAATCGAGCATTTCCAATTAAGTATAAATATCACACAATAAGGAATTTAACCCAAAGTTGAGAGATTAAACATTTAACAGAAAATGGTCACATGCATCTTAAATTCGGATTACTGCTATAAACACTAACGTTGCGTGACAAATAAAGTTAAACGCATAATAATCCGACTTTAATACGCGAGGTTTCAATTAAATGCAATTTTACATAAAAACCTAACTTTCGGAGCTCAACGCCCATTAATGGCGGAAACGCAATCCCAACCCATTATCTACTCACTACACATGAATAAAACTAATTTAACAACTAATTAACTAAGCAAACAAGAAATTAATACACTAAAACAAGTTATCTAGGCATGTAAATAATTAAGAAAGCAATAAACAAGCTAAAACAAGTTGAACAAATGAGGAAGAAGATGAATAGTGCTTACAACAATCCAAATGGTACAAACCCTAGGAGAGAGAAGCTCCACCCAACAAATCCCCTCTTCTAACCTAAAAATGAAAAAATCCCTTCTAAGAAAAGCCCCAAACATTCTATTAATACCCCAAAATAAACCCCCAACAAAATCAACCCAAAAAACCCAAAAGAAGCCAATTTTCATCCATATCTGATCGACCTCTATTTTGGGACCGGTCGACCGCACTTTTGGAATTTGCCTTGGTCTGGAGACAACCCACTTTTCCCTCCGAACCAATTTTGATGCGTTGTACGGAAATGACCATAACTCCCTCATACGGAATCTAAATGAGGCGTGGTCGGAACCGACGCGAAGCTAATTCAATTATTTATATGATTCTGTTTTGAAACCCCCCAAATTATGCAGTATGAAATTACCAAAATGTCCTTGAAGTAGCAGAAAATATCGAAACCTTCCGAAAATAGGCATAATTTCCACATACGGAGTCAGAATGATGCACAGTTAGTGGCCACAGAAGGATAATTTGATGATATACATGTTGGTAACTTCATTGCATAAAAAATAGTGAGTTTGAAAAGACCAAATTGTCCTTGAAGTTGCATTCAGTGATGAAACTTCTCTGAAATGCAACCGAACCTCACTTTTAGCATTCCAATACGTACAAAAGCATAATTAACCCCTGCAAAGCATGTATATATCCAAATCCAAGGTTTTCTAGTTAATGAGCATAATTATAGACATTTAGGACTGTAAAAGTGGTAGAATGCATAAAGATAATGGGCGAAAATATGCAATATTCGATACGAATCACCTAGCTGTATAGGTTGTGTATTTCATATATGGAGACTAGATGACTGATTGGAGTCCATAAGTACTGATCCGATGGTGAGAAAGTATTTGGGTTCCTTGGTTGAGGACTTGGGTTTAGTGTATCTTGATTATAAGGTGGTATTGAGGAATAGGATCCTGTGTGGCGTCTGTGGTGTGGGCCTTGGTATATATAGGCAATACCCGACGTCCCATATCCTACCAAGATCTATATAGTATTTTTAACATATAGATTAGCACATAGTGTGATATTTACTTAGTAACGCAATTTAGTTATCATGGTGGAACATTCTTTGTGGGTTTGGTAAGCCAAACCTTGGGGTTTATAAGTTGCAGGCGATGCCCTGTACCCTGCCGTAGTCTGTAATAGCATTGGTTGTGGTTTGTACGTGGCTTATAGTCATGACCATTTGTAAGGAAGATAAAATTATTATATAGTTTAGAGACTCGTTTTAGCCACCAAGGTAATGGACGGGTGCAAGGTAATCTTAATGTGAGTGTGGTTTAAAGGTATTTTGAGGTACCCATAGGAAAAATTGTGTGTGGCGCCATCAGGGATAGAGATAAAGTGTTGTGGTGCCTTGAGGTGTTTGATAGTTGAGAAAGCGGTGTGTGATACCGATTTAAATCAATTCGCAAATTTCTAATTTGGCACACTTATTTAATTAGAGTTTATTTTTAAACTAAATTAATTCAGCCCCTAAACATACAACTACGTCTCAAACCAAATAAGATATAACATGCAACACAAAATTCAGGAAAAATCCCCGAAGGGCAAAATCTTTTTATTTCTAGAACTTTGTCAAGTTTACAAGACCATTGACTTACATACACCTTGATATCGCCCACAAGATTAATGCACGGTGCCTTCGTCAAACCTTCAAAGGTCATCTAGGAATCAACAATGGTTCGCAGACAGCTATACCACAAGGACTCACCGTCTTAAATCTTTACAGAGACTCCCTCCACAATAGCACACATCTTTTCGGTTGTAGAGTTTTCCCCACAAAGAATGAACAAAAGCAAAAATATGTTCTTGGGTTCCAAAAGATTCACAAAAATGATTAGGATTTTTTTGTGTGAATCAAAAAGATGTTTGGGACATCAAAACTTGAAGTCTTGCTGTGTTTGAACTCTTCAAAACGTTTTCCCAAAGACTTAAAATAAATAACTCCAAAATAACCCTTATAAAGAGAGTTTGAGTCGCTAAAAACAAATTTGGCAGATCTGGGTCTATCTACGGAGGTGACCCAGATCGCCCCTGGGAGGCCGGCCTAGATCGGTGCCTAAATGCGTCCAAAAAGTTTGCCTTTAGGCGGTCCAGATCGCCTAGGATACTCGATTCGAATCTCTTCTCAATTTCATCTAGAAGCTTAAAGATATC
Organism: Sambucus nigra; assembly: GCA_949130495.1. NCBI lineage: Eukaryota > Viridiplantae > Streptophyta > Magnoliopsida > Dipsacales > Adoxaceae > Sambucus > Sambucus nigra. The sequence goes on from OX422209.1 coordinate 618,469,534, forward strand.
CTCGGATCCGTCTTTAAATCGAATATGGTCATGAACATTCTTCGACGGTGTATCGGTATACGAAATACTAAATTGTTACAGATATTTATAAAATTATGTCCTTACAATAGTTAAGGTGCACCATAGATAGAAGCTCGTCGACTAATTTCTTTGCGAGCACCAAGTAATCGTGATGCAGGTCTTGAAATTTTGCGGAGCTCACTTACAATGGTAAACGTATGGATGATGAAATCCTATCGGGTTTGGGACTTTTACATGGGATGTGCTTGGTGTCCTTAGGATACCAATTAAGTCTGGTAGAATGAAGCCGTAGCATCCTAGAAATGATTGTGTTGAGGGTCAGATAATGATCCCAAATTGGTAGTCATATAGTGTACGTGCCTAAGTGGATTCCCAAATCGGCACAAATGGTAGGTGTAATCCCTAGGTAGGGTGACAGTTCGTGTCGTTATAGGAATGATGCTCGATGTTATGGAATGACAAGTATGGGTGTGGTGATACTCAATTTTGGGATATACTAGGAAATGTATTCGAGACTTAGATTGATGACGTTGAAACATGATTATAATGTTGGCATGCGTCGATGGTATATGCCAGGATAGACATGGAAATGTAAGGATAAATTATTAACACGTCTTCTCAAGACGGTTCAGATTAGAAGATGTATTCCCATGTGATATTTTCTACCCTTAGAATGCCAATGGCAGCGGGTGTGATCGCCATGTAAATTATGCGTGGGTAAAAGCCGAAAGTAATTTTGGTGGCAACTTTGTGATCAAAAGACACGGTAAGGTAAATGCCTCTATTGAACTAAGTAGTGCATATAGGAGTTTGGGATTTCGATCATAATATGATAAGGCAAATAATAACCTAGGTGTAGTATTTTGGTGACATCGTTACTAGTAATTGAACAAGGTCAATGTAGACAAGGGTGTGAGGCATCCGCCAATCGGATTGGTTCATGTACACCAAGGATGTGAATGGTGGGGCCTTTTCCTGAGGAGGGAATTTAGGTGTTGACCTCTTAAAGGACTACCGATTCATAAATTTCTTTCATGTTGCGATAATAAATGGTTGTGATTCGATTCATCACGGATAGTGACCCAAACCAGGGTATGTGGCTAGGATTTTTTCTCGGAGAGAACTTTGGGAATGAGTGGCACAACTTCAAGCATATGGCATAGATTCTCTTTCGTAAATCAAAGTCGGACGCTTATGGAAAAAATTTCTCTGGACGATTTTAATAATCAAGGATCAGTATTCTCACCTATGTGGTGACTCAGGTTGATCTCATGTCATGGTATGGCGTGACTGAGTCTGTTAGAGCGCGGTGGATCGGGTATGGTCAATACAACTCGATAATTGGGTGTGCCTTATCTGAGGTATTCTTACTATTGCATAAAGTTTTGTGTATGGGTGGCTACGCTTTCGACCACACGGTTTGCTCGTAGTATTAATCTTTGATTATGTTGTAATCAACACCACGAGATTAAGATGAGATTATAAGTAGCTTAATCTCAATCACATCACAACAATGGAGGTATATATATACATTTGTATGAGAGTAGGAGATGAGGATAATAGGATGAGCACAATGATATAAAATGGTTCAGCCAATCAGACCTACATCCACTGTGTGAGTGTGTGAGAAATCCACTAAACTAAGGCACTAATGACCATGGATACAACACTTGAGATTCCTCTCTCTCTCTTGAAAAATTGTTACTTAGGCCGTTTAATACAAGATTAAACTATTGAAGTAACTCCGAACTGTTTTTTTGAGGAAACTCTTTTCTTTAAATCAAATCAGTTTAATCACAAGATGTGTTTAATAAAATATGTACGGGATCAGTTTAAGATTTGTTAACAAGTTTTGAAAACAAAACTAAGACAATTTAAATCAGCACACTATTAAGAATGAGATGAGGAGATATAGAAAGATTAATGACAAGAGATTTTTAACGTGGTAAAACCTCACCCAACTGAGGAAACATCCACGGTGAGTTCTAAGTCCTAAACCTAAAATCCACTAAAATAAAGTATATCAGTTACAAACTATATAACACACATGTACGCAAATCAAACCTATACAAGTTTAGGAATGTACCCACTGATTTCCTTCAAACTTCTCAGCAGTTCTGATTGTTGATGTGACTCTCTCAGTTTGCTAACTTCCACTTTGTTCCAGTCTTTACGTCGACTCTTGTTTCAAGATCTTATAACCAACACTTTCAGTATTGTAGTGTGTAAATGTTTGTGATGGTGCTCTAACACATGCATGCACACACACACGCGCTTATATTATACAAACAGTCCTATCAAGTTATAATTAAGATCTATATGCTGTGATTTTCAGTTCTCTCTTCTTCGAACCAAAAAAATTATTTAACCTTTAAATCAATCCTGGAATCCAAGGTTACCTTGCTCTGAAGACGGTTCAAAGTCTTAATCAATTTCAGTGACTTTAAAAATATTTTTGAAATTGAAAACCACCGATTGCGATTCCAACTAGGTCCAAAGTCTTGTTTCAAAAGAACTAGAAACAGAAAATGATTTTGTATATATGAAGATAAAATCATTTACAAAAAATAATCAACAAAAGATTTCTCAAGATGAGAAACTAAGAATGCAGATGTAAGTGTAATATAACCTAAAAATGCCAGATCTATAATTTCTATAAAATAGAAATACAGATCTAACCTAATGTTTAAGTTGGACACAAGATCCTAAAACCAAGAGGTTAAAGCACGAACAGATCTTACAAACCAACTCAAAACTCAAACACTCAGGGTTAGTGTTTGGTGCAAAAGTTTTTTTGAAAGAAAATGAGTTAGGGTTTGAAACTGTATATGGACGATTAGGGTTTCTAACTCTCTCTGGTTTCTCTCTCTTCTCTCTACTTAGACGAAGTGGGAAAAGTCTCTCAAAGGCTGAGGGTAAGTCTCTTTTTATAGTAGGTTTGGAAAGATCGAGAAGGCTATTCAAAATCAAGGGTGAGATTTGGTCTTCCGAGATTGACTTTGATCCAATGGTGAAATAAAAGCGGTGGGTTAAATGGATTCTGATTGGTTGAGAAGGGTTTCACAGGGATTGGCTTCAAACGCATGCAGAGCGTTGATAACAAAGATCCAATGGCTGGCAGTCTTTAAAGAAACACAAATCTAACCGGTATAAGGGTGACATGTGTAGGGCAGATATCAAATCTCACACGCGTGTTTGAAAATAATTACACACACACCCCCTATAGTCTCTAGCTCTTTCGGATCCTACCCAAATCAACTTATGGGCATAAAACTATAAAAACAGTATTTACAGAATGACCCCAAATTCTTTTTAATCCAAATTTAATTTTTAAAAAATCATTAAAAATTCCCAAAAAATTATAAAATATTATTTTAAGGGAAAGTAAGACACACAACAAACACACAAATAATTTAATGCAATATCTGAATAAGTATGCAATCCTAATACGTGTGAGTGTTATGTGAATATGCCTTTAATAAATCAAACAAGAGGAATGAAGAGTGGAGTAGAGTCTGAGGCTTTTTGGATTCTAGGGAATGGACACAATTTTGTCAATATTTCCAAACTAGATGAGCACTTATACAATGTAGACTCAAGTGAGTCAAGAGTATAAGGTGCTTCAATCGCCCCCTTTGGAAATATGAGACAAAATATCCTTTGAGTCATCTAGGACTCATAGGGGAACAAAGAAATAAGAAAAAACATATTCCTAAAAAATTCTATCTACCCATTTCCTAGAAAAGAAAATTACATAACTCAACTATTTAGAAACCAATAGCCTAAAAGCATAAATGGTACAAATTCCTGCAAAGAATACTCAGATCAAGCATTTTATAAATATGTAAGAAAATGAACTCATAAGACTCAAATTTCTCTCTTATTTTGCCTTAAATGGACAAAGGGAATATTACTTAAGTCATAGGAGTTTATTCAGCACAAACCACACTGTAGACACCCCATTCTGTTACCCCCAAACTCTCCTTAGGTCCCTAGTACATCCCTTTATCACTACAAACCCAGGTCATGTCCCGAGTACTGGCCTAGAAGCCCTGCCCCATTTGACCAAAAAGTCAAACTCTTTAGCTCGACCAAAGCTGAATGAATCTTCGAAGGGCACTGAAATCCCATTCCAACGGTCTGTCCCGTGCGCGATTTCGGCTTACCATGCAGACGAACGATCCGTTTGCGTCTGAAACTTGATCTAGAGGCCACCGGGCGCTCCTGAGCTCTGTTTGACCTAAGTCAACTCTTCAGCTCGACTGAGGCTCAATGAATATTCGAAGGTCACTAAAACCCCTTTCCAATGGTCCACTTCGAGCGTGATTTTGACTTACCCTGCGGACGAACGATCCGTTTGACTCCAAGAGGTCACCGAATGCTTCTAGGGCCCGGTTGACCAAAGTAAACTCCCCAAACCGGGTCAAACTCTTTGGAATTCGAAGTACATCTCCTAACCTTTCCAACGGTCCACCCCGTGTGCGATTTAGACTTACCATGCGGACGAACGATCCGTTTGCGTCCGAACGATTCCTTGTCCAATGGACCGACAAACGCTTCTGAGCCATATTTGACCTAAAGTCAAATCCTGAATCCGGGAGCGATCCAAAGGAATTTCAAAGGTATCTGAATTACCTTTCCAACGGTTTACCCCGTGCACGATTCTAACCAATGGTTTTCCCTCGGCAGCCAATTTCCCCAAAAGGCCTGAAACACACTGCCAAATGGCAGGTTCCAGACCCAGCCTATCGGCAGGTGCCGATAGGCAGGACTAGGTCTATGCCGATCGGCAGTGAACTGGGCCTATAAAAGGAGGCCTTCACCTCATTTTCAAAGGGAGCCCAGATCTGATAAAAATCGCTCTCAGCGAATCCCAAAAACCTCTCTCGAAGACAGCGCGATTTCAACATCCAAATCCCTTTCTAACTTCCACTTTTCATAATCCTTTTTATCAAACTTGGTGAATTAGACACTCTCCATCATCATCCAAGTGTAAGGGCTGCTCTCCAATATTCAAGATCAAGATCTTCAAGAAGGTCCAACTTTCTCTCCAAATTCTCTTAAATTCGCAATAACTTGTTTTATTACTTAGCACTTTTATTATCTCATCTCACACATCCTAATATACTTTTTTATTTAGTATTATTTTACAACTCTTATTTTCATATAAATAAAACCCAAAAAACAAGAAAAAAGGGTTTGCTCATAAATTCCAAATAGGGATTCTCATACTTTTCTCACAACTAAAACACTTTTTCTACACACACACACACACTCACAAATAAGAGATCCCCCACTTGGATATATGGGATAAAACCCACCCCTCATTTTGTATGCGAACTACGTGGACTTTGATGCCTTTATAGGCTACGTAGGCGTCTCAGGGTAAAACCTGAGACTCGAGTCCTATTCTCGCTTCCTTCCTCATTTTCTATCTTCTCTAAATCCAATTTTCTTATATTCTATATACTTGTTCTTAGTGACGTATTACCCCATATGCGTTATCGTTCCGTTATAACGATCAACGTAAGGGTAATCGCGTAAATCTTATTTTCTAATATTATTTTTATAACTTCCTACGGATGACTCGCTTTATCTCTTCCATGGTACAAGTTGAGGATTACTATCTCCACTATATATATACACATGCAGACATCTCACGGGGAAAATAAAAAGGGAAAATAGCAAACATCCATGAGAGACCGAAAGGGCAGAATGGATGCCTAACACTTTCCCATTTCGTAACTTAGTCTCCGAACCCTTCTCGAATCATTTTGGTTTGGTATGCACCAGTATGTCTTTGGATGCCGTCCTTTGGGTGGCTTCCCCTTTTTCTTTTGTCTGTTTTGAGAAAAATAGACTAGAGACTCTAAATCTCTCTACATTTTTACACCTCATCTCAAACGACGTCGGTCGAAGCGCTCCCAAGAGGGACACGGGGGACCCGAGGATCCTCCCTTCACGCGCCCGCCCGTGGCGAGGATCGGGGATGGCCACAGTGGCGACTCTGCTGGGGACATTTTGTATGTTTTGAGGGCTTGACTCTATTTACATGGATGTTATATTTGTTTATATTTCCCCCATATCTGCATGTTTCGCCTTTCCATGTGTATCCCATGCCTATGCTTCTGTTCACACACCTGTAAAAAATTCTCCATGTACACTTCACACCACGTGCACCTAGGATCATATATATCTACATGTTGCACGCATCACCCATCCAAACTTGGTGTACCTTTGATACTTGTACTTTGCTCCCTGTTTGGCATAATTAAGAAAAGCAGTCTTATAATAAGATACTAATAAGAGAATCATGCATGATTCACACGACATCACCAAAGAGCATTGTTATTGACCAAATTTTACCCAGTAACTTGAGGATCACTTCGTGATGGGCGCTGGTCCGGCATGGCGCAGTTAGCCTAAGCGATATGACTCTCACCTTCCATTATTCAAGTACCTTCGACGTATATCGAACGGTTCCCCCGCATCGTACCACTTGACCGAACTCATGACGGGAGGTATATCGTAGGTAATTCGTTCACGTACGTCGAGTATATAGAATTCGCTCTCACACGTACCGTCCCCACGAGGTATATAGTGAGGCAATTCACGTACACTAAGGTATATCAAATGGCTTGTCCACACTTATCGATTGCTCGCGAGAGCAAGACGTATATCGCGGAAGTCACGCCAAAGGGGGGAACCCATTCCAATTCACCCAACCAACTGCATACCCGCATATAGGTGTCAAACCTATGACACGCACTTTAGATTACCGGTTTTAACCCAAAACTCTGCCGAAATTCTGGGTCGGCCTGACGCCCAAATTTTTGAGCATTTATAAAATGGGACCCCGTCCGTAAGCCTGGTTACAAGTCCAACCGTAGCTTCGCACATATTAAAACCCCACTTTTTCAAGCTCGGGTCCCGTCTGGTATTGCATTTAAAAGAATTAAATACAAGTGAGAACATAATAATCGTAATAATCATGCTGAGTTCCATCTCCAAAAACATTTATCCTTTCTTTATCAAAAATCCAAAAATAGTTTCTTCCCTTTTTCTCAAAAATGAAATCCCATTCTATTCCTTCTCAGGACAATCGCAAGCCCTTGGCCTGGCTCCCTATTCGCTTTGGTCTTCAGTCAAATCACCTCGGAGTTTCGTCCGTTTCTCTACTTCTTATTTCGAGTCCGGAATCCATTCACTTTCCATAGAGAATACAGATCAAGTACCACTCATACAACCAGATCTTACGACAGTCCTAGCTCAGCTCGTGTTCAAGATTGACAACCTCCAAACTGAGGTCCGAGAGATGCAACAAAACCAGGTTCCTATTCCTTAAGAGCCCGAGGCGCTATTCCCTCGTGCTATGGGTCCACCCGAGCCTATTTGGGTTCTCGAAGAATATCATCACGCTCCACGTGCCCCTCCTGTCAATGGGCCACCTCCTGTCCAGCTTTCGATGCCAAACAATTCCCAGCCTGTGGCTAACCTGCCTATGGTCGTTGATCCAAAAGAGGAGGAGTTGAATAAAGTCAAAGTGGATCTCAAGATGCTCACCAAGAAGTTCGACCAAGTCAGAATCTCTGGGAATTACATAGACTACACCAACATGTCTCCTTATCCTAAAGCGAGGTTACCCGAGAAGTTCAAGATGCCAAATATCAAGAAGTTTGGAGGGAGTGGACCCCCAATTGTTCATCTTCGCAGTTTTCATCGTTCCATGACTCTACTAGGGACTTTTGAAGAAGTGATGGCCCAATTATTTCAGCAAACTTTGAAGGATAGTGGCCTCCGATGGTTTTTGTCTCTCGAGGAATCCAGAATCCGTAGCTGGGAGGATGTAGCTCGAGAATTCATGTCGCAGTACAAATATAATGAAGATCTTGAGGTCACCCATTGTGATTTAGAGCTTCTCAAACAGAACCCTGGGGAATCAGTCAGTAACTTCATAACTCGGTGGAGGGGGCAAGCAGCTACCATGACCAATCGGCCATCTGAGGAGGAACATGTCAACATAGTGAGGAAGAACTTCTTGCCCCATGTCCGAGCGACGATGGGAGGATAATACTATCCCCACTTTCGAGCTCTCAGAGAAGCAGGAGTAGAAATCGAGGAAAGCCTTGTTAAAATAGATGTTGAACCGAAGAAGGTGTCCGGACAGTTCACCCCTAGAAAGTATGACAAGCCTGCCAGTGCTACAGTCTCAACCATCAACAATATCTCATAACCAACCACATCATGGACACTAGAAAGTCGCCCTTCCCCCATTCGAAGGGAATACACTGAGCTCCAGGCTCCCCTCTCCAAAGTTTACCAAGCCCTGTTAAATTGAAACCTCATCAAACCCTTGGATCCCCGTCCATTGCCAAATACACTCCTAAGAAACTTCAAGGCCGACGCTCATTGTGCGTTTTACCAAACTGCTGGCCATACCACCGTCCAATGCTTTCACCTCTGAAAGATAATCTAAGATCTCATTGACCGGGGTACCATTGCCCCACCAGCCAATCCTAAGCCAAACACTACTCACAATCCACTCCCAAATCATACCAATGCCATCTTCTTAGAAGAAAACTCAGATTTTGATCCCTCAACTCAAATCACACCCATATACTCTCAAATTTTCCCATATTTCCTCCTACACCCTACTAGCCTCGCTGATCAGGCACTGTCACTCCTTACTAGAGCATGCATCGTTGTTCGTACCCATTCTGAAATTGGAAATATGGATTTGTCAGAGGTGTTAAACCAACTCCTAGTGTTCAGGCTGAAATTGCCCTCACAGATGGTCATCGATTGCCAAAGGTTCAGTACACTATTCTTGGAAGCACGAAAGTGGGCCTGAGATTCAGACAAGTGGGTGGTACCAACCAATGAAGTCAGCCTAGATGATGTTGTCCAGATTATGGCAGAATTATTCGGGCAAACCAACAGCATTTGTAGTATTACCGAGTTACTTGACATTTTGAAGCTACAAGGGCGATTGGTCCCTTCAACTATACATATCCCCACATAATGGGAAGACCTGTATGAAGAAGCCATTGAAGTTGTGGAATGCATTGACTTTACATGAAAAGACATAATTGTTTCCACCTGATGGGGGGAAGAATTCGAAGATTCGAGTGAAGAACAAGCTTCAGGAAGTACTATCCCAGTAGACGACATATATGGGATGATATCATTTGAAGAAATCCTCAGAGAAATAAACAGGGTAACATAATAACCTAATATTAACAAGGAAATGGGATTCATGTTCTTCCCTTCTTCAATAAATCACATGACCAGATCAGGGAGACATTACTAGGTTCCAAGCTCACTACCAGCAAATGACCAGGGGAAGGGCGTTGAAAACCTTCCTATGCCAGAGATGACCATCGAGGAGAGCAAGATCCTTGATTAACTGAAGAAAACTCAAGCTAACATCACTCTATGGGGGCTTTTCATGTCTTCCCAGCTGCAAAGAAATGCTTTAATCAAGCTGCTCAATGGACCCACAGTTCCTCCTTCTACCACACCAGAAGAAACGGTAAATCTAGTTGGATCCTTGACCTCTACCCAGATGCTGTCATTTTCTAAAGAAGAAATCCCCAGAATTGGGCCAAATCACAATAATGCGCTCAATATCTCCATCGAAGTTATGGGGAAGGCTGTGTCACTCTCTCTTATCGGTAACGAATCTGCCTTGAATGTCTGTCCACTGAGAACCTTCAAGTGTTTAGGCCTGAAAGAAAGCAACCTCGCTCCAACCTCCGTCGCTATACGGGCCTACGATAATACTCATCGGGAGGTGATGGGATCCATAAAACTTATAACAGGGGTTGGCCCTATAAACCCTATCGTTGAATTCCAAGTCATAGACATCCCATTTTATTTCAACCTATTGATCGGAAGACCCTGGATCCACAGTATCAAGGGTGTGTCTTCCTCACTCCATCAGAAATTGAAGTTCTTCGCCGACGGGAGAGTCATCACCATTTCGGGCGACGATAAAAATGTCGAGGGTGCAAGCACTAGCAGTCCAATCCTTGAGATACAGCACGGGTCAAATGATATGCTCCTATCAGGATTCCGAGTTGAGCCACTCCTACTCCCGATAGGGGACGGTTTCAAAGAAAGGGTTTTGTCCAGAATATGACCCTCATGGCAATGTCAATGTAATTCAAATGTTCATAAACATGCACTTCATTCCCGGACTGGGGCTAGGACAAAGGCAACAAGGGATACTTAAGCCCATCAAACTAAAGAAAGCTTTCCCTCCTTGTGGATTGGGGTATCAACCATCAGAACAAGAGCTCAGAATGATCCACCAGTCTCGACCAAAGAGAAGATTAGACTGCATCCCAACTATCCCAAGAGACTCCTTGAATGGACTATTCATCAAAGAAGGCGAAGACTTTACCTTTTACAGTTTTCCAGAACCATGGTATGACCACCAGACAAGAAGATGAAGCCTTAAATGGAGATCTTTTTCCAAGATAGCTACCCATGGGCCGAAAGTTTCCAACACCGAGTACAACCGCTCATCAAAGATATCGAAGAGACTGAGGAAAGTGATTCCAAAGATTCCTTTAACTTACAGACACTAGGGATGGCACTCTGCATGGTTTATTCCGGCACTACATCAATAGATCCATCCCATCTGATTAAAGTTGCTAATACACCCCTCCTTAACTGGCATGCTGCACCAGTTCCACCTATTGAAATCTCCCATTACCCCAATGTTTACCTTATTTATTCTTGTATTGTCTATCCTTATTCAAATGTAATCGAGACCTCTTTTGATAAGGTTCTCAATACTGTTTTTCCTATGAATGAAATAAACGAAAGTTTTGAGTATCTTGTTGTGCCTTACATTAATTGTTTGGATTCTAATCGAACTTTTGATGATGTTGATCTTGCAAATAAACAATTCTTAACTGATCTAAATAAGGTTAATAATAAACAATATAACAACGTTCAAGTTAATGAAGAAGAGACTCTTGTTATTAATCTCGGTTCTAGTAGCCAACTGCGCGAGATTAGGATAGGAGCTACCCTTGACAAGCATGAGCGCGCACAACTCAAAGAATTGCTAAAGGAATTCATGGATGTCTTCATATGGTCCTATGATGATATGCCCGACATTGATCCTGAAATAGCTCAGCATGAGATCCCCACTCTCCCAAATTACAAGACAGTTCAACAAAAATTGAGAAAGCTCCGCACCGAAAGGTCGCTCAAGGTCAAAGAAGAGAAGGTCAAGCAGTTGAACGTGGGCTTCATTCGTGTGATCGAATATCCCACATAGCTAGCCAGTATTGTACCTATGCCGAAATCAAGAGGGAAGGTTCGAATGTGTGTGGACTACCGAGATTTAAACAAAGCTTCTCTAAAGGATGATTATCCTCTACCCAATATCAACATGATCGTGGACAACAAAGCTAGTTATGCTCTCAAGTCATTCGTCGACGGGTTTGCCGGATACAACCAAATCAAGATGCACCCAGAGCACTAAGAAAAAAACGCATTCATCACCCCATGGGGAACCTTTTGCTACACCTTTATTCCAGTTGGTCTCAAGAATGCTGGGGCCACCTATCAAAGGGCTGCCACAACCATCCTGCACGATCTGATTCAGAAAGAAGCTGAGGTTTATGTGGATGATATGATTATAAAGTCCAAAACTAGAGAATGTCATATTCTCGCTCTCTGGAAGTTCTTCGAACGACTGCGATGGTATCAGATGAGACTCAACCCATAAAAATATGTCTTCGGCATTATGAAGGGAAAACTCTTGGGATTTATATTCAGTGAGAAGGGGATAAAAGAAGATCCCGTAAAGCTGAAGGCCATACTTGAGATGCCACCTCCCCGAACAGAGAAAGAAGTTAGAGGTTTTCTTGGGAAATTGTAATATATCAGCCGGTTCATCAGCCAGCTAACCACCATCTGTGAACCGATCTTCAAGCTCCTCCGAAAGGACTCAACCAAGGTTTGGAATGAGGCTTGCCAAGAATATTTTGACCGAATCAAACAATATCTAACCCAACCTCCAGTGCTCATGCCACCACAACCTGGTCTCCCTTTGCTCCTATACCTAACCATAACCGACACCGCAGCTGGGGCTTTGCTAGCCCAATACGTTGAAGACTCCCACAAAGAAAGGGCCATCTATTACACCAGTCACAAATTGACCAGGTATGAGGTCAACTACATTGCTTTGAAAAAGCCGTGTGCCGCACTTGTCTGGGTCACCCAAAAGCTGCGACGCTACATACTCACCTTCCCCATCAAACTTGTATCCCGAATGGATCCTATCAAATACCTGCTTGATAAACCTTCCATATCCAATCGAATAGACCGATGGTTGATGCTCCTAACCGAGTTTGATATGTCACGTAGAAAGCCATTAAAGGAAGAGCCATCTCTGACTACCTCGTTGATTACCCCCTAGAAGAAGCAGATGTCTGGATCTCCGAATTCCCAGATGAAAATATCCTCTACACCTCTCAAGATAACCTTCAATGGCAAATGTTTTTTGACGACGCTGCCAACAAAAAGAGATATGGTGTTGGTATACTTCTGATCGCCCCTGATGACTCCCACACTCCCATTGCCATCAAATTGGATTTCCCTTGCACCATTAACATGAAGGATTACGAGGCATGCACAGTAGGCCTCAAAGTTGCTGTCAAAAAAGGTATTCAATACCTTTATGTCTACGGGGACTCTGCCCTCATAATCGATCAGGTGCTCTGAAAGTGGAAAGTCAAGGACGAAAAGCTCCAACCCTTCCATGCCCACTTAGAAGAGTTAGCCTCCCGATGACGAGATATCACCTTCCATTACCTACCTCAAGCAAAGAATAACCCAGCCGATGCTCTCTCTACCTTAGCCTCCTTAGTCGACATGCCCGAAGGAATAGCAATGACCCCCTTCCTAGTTCAAAAGCAAGACAAACAATCCCACTGCTATTATATTGAGCTCGTCTCTACTGAAGACCCTGAACTAGTTGATTGCTGGTACTATGATATCTGGTGCCTCCTCAAACATGGTAGGTATCCTGAGGGTTATAATAAGAAAGAACGAATGACCCTCCGAAGACTGGCCGCCCAGTACATCATCTGTCATAAAGCTCTACTTAAGAGGAACTTCAATGGAACTCATCTACACTGTATTTCAGGGGCTGAGATTGAGAAAATAATGCAGAAGATCCACAACGGGAAATGCGGGCCCCACATGAATGGTCACATGCTTGCCAAGAAGATCATCCGACAGGGCTACTACTAGACCACCATGGCCCAAGATTGCACCGCCTATGTCCGGAGGTGCCTCAAATTCCAACAGTTCTCCAGTCTTCAACACTTGCCTCCGTGAGAATTATACAACATGACCTCTCCCTGGCCGCTCTCCACCTGGGGTGTCGACATCATAGGGAAGGTTACACCAAAGTCTTCAAACGGACATGAGTTCATCCTAGTATCCATTGATTACTTCACCAAATGGGTCGAAGCTGAGTCATACGCAGTATTGAATGCCAAGAAAGTGGCCAAATTCTTCAAGAAAAATATTATCTGCCGCTATGGCGTCCCGCACGAGTTAGTGTCAGATAACAGGTTGCACTTCGAAGCATAAGTCACAGAAGTAGTCAACGAGTACGAGATTCAGAGACACAAATCTTCTCCCTACGGACCTCAGACTAATGGTGCAGTTGAAGCCGCCAATAAAAATCTCAAAGCCATCATCCGTAAGTTGACCGAAAGCTGTAGGGATTGGGCCGATCGGATCCCGTACGCCCTCTGGGGCTATCTAACCTCAATCCTAACCTCTATTGGGGATACCCCTTACTCTCTGGTCTACGACATGGAAGCGGTCCTACCTGTGGAGCTAGAAGTACCCTCGCTACGCGTCATGCTTGAAAGAAAAGTTAATGAAGAAGACTGGTGCCAAAGCCGTCTCGACGAGCTGACCCTCTTACATGAAAGGAAATTGAAAGCTCTTTACCACATACAGGGGTACCATCGCTGAATAATGCGATCATTCAATAAGAGAGTCAAGTATCGCGGTGTCCAGGAAGGGGATTTAGCCCTCAAGGAGATAATAGAACCCATCTGGGAACCTAGAGGGAAATTCAAGCCCAATTGGAGCGACCCCTACATTGTGAAGAAAATATTATCTGGCGATGCTTCTATGCTCACTGACCTAGATGGGGAGGAGATGGCTCGCCCAGTCAACCTGGACCATCTCAAGAAATTCTATCCCTAGTCCGAAATCTCGGCGCACTACAACTCTTCTCATCTCCCTTCTATTTAAAAAAAAACCTCTCTTCATTTCCCTCTACCCAGAACTACGTGGGCCTGATCCTCTACAAAAAACCATTTTTCAAGAAAAATAATTTTTTTTTGAAATCCCCAGAGTTACGTAGGCAGCTCATACATCTTACAGGAGCACGATCCTTTCTTTTTCACAAAATACTATTCTTTTCTTATCTCTGAGAACGACAGTTCATTCTAACAAAACTTGAACAAAAGGATTATGTATGCCTTAGCGATCGGTATAGATAATTCAAAATTACAAAATTCATTGAAAGGCATAGCTGGATGATCAGAAACTTGCTTATTTCATTAATAAGAAATTACATCATGGATTACATAAGAAAAGTAATGAATAACTCCCTTCCCCTTACTACCATAAAAAGCCAAATAAAATCCCCACATATATTCCCTATTACACAAATAAACTCTCCAAGAGTCCTACCCATAGCTACCAGAGAAGCCCGCACCCCCCAAATTTCCCCTGCCTGAATAGAGTGCCGTAAACACTCCATGGACTGATAAGCCCGAACCAGCTTTGAAAAAACCACAACACTCCTTTCCATGGTGTTAAATAAAACAAACCACCTTTGTCCAGTCTCCACTTCCAATATCTTGTTGATTACTCTCCTCCACAACCACTTCATATAATCCCCAGGGACATGCCAAACTCTCCCGACAGACTGAGAGGGACGGGTCGACGGATGCCGATTCTCCCACAGAGATCCAAGCAACAGACGCAGGTGCTCGGTCAAAACGTCTACCGGAAATAAGTTTAGTGTCCGAGGTGGCACGACCTGTGCCCAGCCAAATTGGCACAGAAGACACCAAGGGAAATAAAAAGAGGTCTGTTTGAGACTAACCAGCCGCACATATGAGTACTCTCCTAGCTCCAGAATAGGCAACAATTGCCCCCACCAAGGCACTGACCAGTACAAACTCCGAGCCCCATGCTCCACAAACTAATTATCCCAACTCGCAATATCCAGTCCAACATAAAAGAAGTAACGCGAAAAGAAGTTGGGCACAACCGATAAAGGATATTCTGGAGGAGTTACCAAGCCGAGTCTTTCAGACAACCACATGAACAGCATCACGGGGCTACCCCTCGGAAAATCCGAACGACCTTATCTCCAGGCATCCAGACCATTCAGCGTCTCTGCCAGTATCACCACCATGGGATTTCGACGGTATGACATCCATGAAGTAATGGATGTAAGTTGCGGGTCCACCAGCAGTTCTCCAGTCACCAACAGCAATTTTGAAACCAGGCCCAGAGCAACGGCTCCAGCATAGCCAGCATCACCTACTTTTCGTAAATGCACAGACTACAGCACTGCCGGGAGGGAGATCATTCCTCCATCAACCAATGATTTGGCCGTCGAAGGCGAAATATGAAGAAGCCCGGCCAACAAATCCCTGGGATTGGGAGTGAAAATTCGAGAAAAGCCGCAACAACACTGGGATTTACACGCAACATGACAGAAAATTCCTCATAGGTAGGATAAACATCGTCCAGGCCAAAGAGAAATACGTGCTCATCGAGGTACCATAATTGTACCGCCGCCATCAGCATGTTCCATTCGATAGGCCGATTGTGCCATAAGGAGACTCGACGCATGTTGAAAGCATTGTAGTCGACATTATCGAGAACATTTCTTCCAAGGCTTTGAGGTAGTTAGCAAACTCAATGCTACCAGGGAGAGCCATCTTGCAAGGCTAAGAGATAGTGGGCAAGTAAGTAAGATTACGAAGGTGTGATGAAAACACTCCACCCTTACCCCTTTTTAAAAGGCTGAAGAGGGTACCAATCAAATCTTTGAAGTGATGGGACTGGACTAGACTTCCGATAGGCAGGATAGGGTGCTTGTCGATCGGTAACCCCCTATTTTTAGAAATTTCCCTTTTTTCCTCTTTTGTCGAATCATAAAACTCAATAAAAATAAATTGATATTCTCAACAGAATTTCAAAATCCATTTTCCTCCTTATATAATTTCCCCTTTTAATTAAAAACTTTCCTTAAAAAATTCCAAAAATACTCATTTTTACGATCTCAGCAGCAAAGTAAAAAGCGCATGTGCATGCATTCATCATTATTAAAAGATAATAAAAAACTCCATTACATTGCATCTATTTATTTCTTTGTTACATCAATTTTGTAGGAAATAAAAAGAATAAGCAAAAACAACGGGACTCAGCCCGAACCCACATCCTCTCTCTCTCACCTACCCTTCACCCCTCTCTCTAAAAGCTTCCACCCCTGCGACGTGCTCTCTTTGCCCTACGGTGAGATACTGCACCAACAATACCCGAGCCAGAGTCCTCTCCGGATGAAGCAAACGGCACAAAGCAAGAAGGAATGGGAACCGCATCCCAAATATGGGCAGTTGCCGAAGATATCCTATCTCTCATGTCTCTTAGCCAAGTGGTCGACACTCGAACTTGTTGTAAGAAAAAGGAAAAATCAGTATCAAAGCAGAGATGACCAAAATAGAAAAGAAATAAAGAGAAGAATAGAAAGGTATACCGTAGGTCGGAGGACCTCCTCTATCAAACCCAACTACTCCGGATCCATCGCATGAGGACGATGTAGCATAGGCACTATCCCTCCATCAACCTGTCGAATATTGTACGAAGGAGTGTGCACTCGCACAAAAGGAACATCTGAAGTCGCCATCGGACCGCCGCCACTGTGGGAAAATCCCACCTCCCGACTCGAACTCGCAGGAGGGAAATGTAGGGCATCATATATGCTGGGCACCATCAACCAGCTCGTCACAAAGTCCATATAGTCATACGGCGCAACCGTATTAGTGTGCAACAAGTAGGACTCGCCAATCATCACCGCGATCCTCGCATCCTCCGATAGCAGTCGCCCTCGCCTCATAGACGTAGGAGGCTGCGCAGGTGGCACCACCACCTCCTCCTTAATAATCTGGCGAACCACCCTCTCCCCGAGATACCAGGAATGGCCGAACTCATTCTCCAGTAAATACCTCATCTGCGCATTCACTCCGGTCCTCCTCGCATCCTGAATGGCTGTCCCTCAGGGATAAAAGGTCACGTGAAAATCTCCAAGCAGGCATAAATCAATACAAGATCAGAAGGTGCAAAAAAATCAAGACTGAAATGGAAAGATTCTTACCCTACCACTAGTCAGGTCATTCAAGACCTGACGTACCGCCTCTAGAGAGAGAGATCCTTTCGACTTCCGATTGGCCTTACGCCATCGATACAATTGACAGAAGTCCCCAACAGTGTCATCCTTCAAAGCAATCAGCGGGGTATTGCACCCAATCACCTCATAAAACCACGTCTATCAAAGATGAGAATTCACAAACAAAAAGATACGCATAAGGAAAATGTGAATGCATGAAAAGAAATGCGAAACTGAAGAATACCTCAAGAAGGTACGTGGCCCCAGTAAATGTCTGCCGGCAGCACCGGCTGAATGCATCCAGAGAAGAGTAAAGGGTTGCCAAAGTCAAACTCCCCCAATCATAGAAAGGGACGTTTGAAAGCATCCTCAAGTACGACAAGAACCACAAATTGATGACGTCGCCCCTCGACGCCACCAAGAAACCTCCCAACACCAGCAAAATAAATAATCAGGCCATCTACCACACTTGAAGCCCGTCCTCCACATCAATCACCCTACCCAACAGAACATCCTTTAGCAGAGACAGCCGGATAGAATCCCCAGAAACTATCCTCCCCACATCACCAAGTGCCGCACGCACTGCCTCGAGTCTCACCCACAAAGAGCGATCCACCTCTATCTGCTCTCCATCACAATCCAGTCCCAATAGTTACTTCACGTCTATGGGAGTCACAGTCATCTCCCCGAAGCCGAAATGGAAGGTGTATTCCACCACCTTTCCCCCAAAGCGCACAGGACCGTTGTCGAACGAGGTGTCTCATCCACCGCAGATGCCAACCTACCAAAACCTGCTGATGATACCACCCAACGCACCACAGGTGGGAGATGCTCCCAGACATCCCTGAGCCCCGTCGTCCCATGGGGGCGCATGTTTTTCAAAGAAATATCGGACTAGCAAAAAGGAAAAAAATCTCATCAGAAGTCAAGAAAGAAAGAAAAATCACCAAAAAGAAAGGAATGCCAAAGGTCAGGTCACTTACATAACCGCCAGAATTCACTTTCAAAGAGAGATGACGTGACGGCTCCCACAGCAAAGTCCTCTCATCCGAAACAGGCTCAAACGCATCAAAGGATTTCTCACTCCCCAAAGCAAGAGGCGCCCTGTCCCTCCACCCCACATTCGCCCAGTCATCAACGGTTAACCACTCCCTGTGGACTGCAGTGCTCATAAAAGCGACCATTTCTTGGAGATCGGAATGCTAAAATGATTTGGTGAGGAATCGCAGAAAGAGAGAAAGCAAAGAAGCTGTGAAAAAATGAAGGGATTCGCCCCCTTTATATAGGATGTCAAACGCCATATTGTTCGGCACTGACCCCAACCATACCGATCGGCACTGACTCCTTACCTTCCCGAGGCAGTCCAAAAGTCTGTGCCACTGCCGAATGTCACCCCTCATACCATGCCGACCGACACCCCCCTTAAATTCCGTACATAAATTCCCCAAAAATACCAGAAAGCCACGAAAAATTCTTAAAAATCCCAGGAAGGATTTAGAACATTTTCACCAGGAAAATCCCGCATTCCCTCAAATGAAACCCCTCTCTCCCAGCGAAATCCTCAAAAACCAAGTGAATCTCCTCCTGAAAAATCCCCGGAGGATCTCTAAGGATCGCCTGATCACTTCCCTAGCGGAGTTTTTTTTTTCAACACCAAAATTGGTTGTTCCCCCTGCGAGGCCTTCTAAAGAAACAAAAGCTTCCCCAGCTCAGATCAAAATCACAAGGCACTTTCTCCAGCAGAATCAAAATCCAATTTTTATCCACTCTTAGGTCAGAATTGACCTCAGTCCTCGGTCGTCACCACTTCTAGGTCAGAATTAACCTCGGTTTTGGATTGTCACCTGAGTTAGGTCAGAATTGACCTCAGTCCTTGGTCATCACCACTCTTAGGTCAGAATTGACCTCGGTCTTGGATTGTCACCTGAGTTAGGTCAGAATTAACCTCAGTCCTCGGTCGTCACCACTCTTTGGTCAGAATTGACCTCGGTCTTGGATCGTCACCTGAGTTAGGTCAGAATTAACCCCGATCCTCGGTCGTCACCACTTTTAGGTCAAAATTGACCTCGGTCTTAGATCGTCACCTGAGTTAGGTCAGAATTGACCTTGGTCCTCGATCATCACCATTCTTAGGTCAGAATTGACCTCGATCTTGGATCATCACCTGAGTTAGGTCAGAATTAATCTCGGTCCTCGGTCGTTACCACTCTTAGGTCATAATTGACCTCGTCTTGGATCGTCACCAGAGTTAGGTCAGAATTGTCCTCGGTCCTCGATCGTCACCACTCTTAGATCATAATTGACCTCGGTCTTAGATCGTCACCTGAGTTAGGTCAGAAATGACCTCAGTCCTCGGTCGTCACCACTTTTAGGTCAGAATTGACCTCGATCCTTGGTTGTCACCACTCTTAGGTCAGAATTGACCTCGATTATTAGATCTTCACCCTAAGCCTGCAGAATTGGCTTTGACCCGCATAATCGATCACCCTCATTACTTAAGCCCATAGATTTAGCTTTGAACCACAAAATTGGTCATCCCAGTGCACCCCTCAGGTCCTCAGAATCGGCCTCGACCCTTTGAATCGTTCATACTTCATCAAAAGAATCATGCGGTGTGTATCGATGGTTATCATTTGTTCCAAACTCACCCGTTGAGGGGCACTATAGACACCCCATTCTGTTACCCCTAAATCTCCTTAGGTCCCTAATACCTCCCTTTATCACTACAAACCCAGGTCATGTCCCGAGTATTGACCTAGAAGCCATCGGGCACTCCCAGGCTCCGTTTGACCAAAAAGTCAAACTCTTCAGCTCGATCAAAGCTGAATGAATATTTTAAGGGCACTGAAATCCCTTTCCAACGGTCCATCCCATGCATGATTCTGACTTACCATACGGACGAACGATCCGTTTGCGTCTGAAACTTGATCTAGAGGCCATTGGGCGCTCCCGGGCTCTGTTTGACCTAAGTCAATCCTTCATCTTGACTGAGGCTGAATGAATCTTCGAAGGGAACTAAGCCCCCTTTCCAATGGTCTGCTCCAGGCACGATTCTGACTTACCATGCGGACGAACGATCCGTTTAACTCCAAGGGGTCACTGAATGGTTCTAGGGACCAGTTGACCAAAGTCAACTCTCCAAACTGGGTCAAAATCATTGGAATGTCGAATTAGATCTCCTAACCTTTCCAACGGGCCACCCCGTGTGCAATTCGGACTTACCAAGCGTCCGAACGATCCGTTTGCGTCCGAACGATCCCCCGTCCAATGGATCGACAAACGTTTCCGAGCCATATTTGACCTAAAGTAAACTCCCAAACTCGGAAGTGATCCAATTAATTTCAAAGGTATCTGAATTACCTTTCCAACGGTCTGCCCCGTGCACGATTTTGACCAACGATTTGCCCTCGACAGCCAATTTTTTGAAAAGGCCTGAAACACACTGCCAAATGGCAGGTTCCAGCCCCTGCCTATCGATAGGTGCCGATAGGCAGGAGCGGGTTTATGCCGATCGGCCATGACCTAGGCCTATAAAAGTAGGCCTTCACCTCATTTGCAAAGGGATCCCAGATATGATAAAAATCGCTCTCAGCTAATCCCAAAAACCTCTTTAGAAGACAGCGCGATTTCAACATCCAAATCCCTTTCTAACTTCCACTTTTCATCATCCTTTTCATTAAACTTGGTTAATTATCCACTCTCCATCATCATCCAAGTGTAAGGGCTGCTCTCCAACATTCAAGATCAAGCTCAAGATCTTCAAGAAGGTCCACTTTTCTCAACTTTCTCTCAAAATTCTCTTAAATTCGCAATAACTTGTTTTATTACTTAGCACTTCTATTATCTCATCTCACACATCCTAATATACTTTTTTATTTAGTATTATTGCACAACTCTTATTTTCATATAAATAAAACCAAAAAAACAAGAAAAAAAGGTTTTGCTCATAAATTCCAAATAGGGATTCTCATACTTTTCTCACACTTTTCTCACAACTAAAACACTTTTTCTACACACACGCACACTCACAAATAAGAGATCCCCCATTTGGATTTATGGGATAAACCCCACCCCTCGTTTTGTATGCGAACTACGTGGACTTTAATGCTTTATAGGCTACGTAGGCATCTCGGGGTAAAACCCAAGACTCGAGTCCCATTCTCGCTTTCCCCCTCATTTTCTATCTTCTCTAAATCCAATTTTCTTATATTTTATATACTTGTTCTTAGTGACGTATTATCCCATATGCGTTATCATTCCGTTATAACGATCAACGTAAGGGTAATCACGTAAATCTTATTTTCTAATATTATTTTTGTACCTTCCTACGGATGACTCGCTTTATCTCTTCCATGGTACAAGTTGAGGATTACTATCTCCACTATATATATACACATGCAGACATCTCACGGGGAAAATAAAAAGGGAAAATAGCAAACATCCATGAGAGACCGAAAGGGCGGAATAGGTGCCTAACACCTTCCCATTTCCTAACTTAGCCTCCGAACCCTTCTCTAATCATTTTGGTTTCGTATGCAGCAGTATGTCTTTGGATGTTGTCCTTCGGGATGGCTTCCCCTTTTTCTTTTATCTGTTTTGAGTAAAATACACTGGAGACTCTAAATCTATCTACATTTTTACACCTCATCTCAAATGACGCTCGCCGAAGCGCTCCCGAGAGGGATGCGCGAGACCCGAGGATCCTCCCTTTATGCGCCCGCCCGCGGTGAGGATCGACGATGGCCACAGTGGCGACTCTGCTGGGGACATTTTGAATGTTTTGAGGGCTTGACTCTATTTACATGGATGTTATATTTGTTTATATTTACCCCATATCTGCATGTTTCCCCGTCCATGTGTATCCCATGCCTATGCTTCTGTTCACACACTTGTAGAAAATTCTCCATGTACACTTCACACCACGTGCACCTAGGATCATATATATCTACATGTTGCACGCATCACCCATCCATACTTGGTGTACCTTTAGTACTTGTACTTTGCTCCTTGTTTGGCATAATCAAGAAAAGCAGTCTCATCATAAGATACTTATAAGAGAATCATGTATGATTCACACGACATCACCAAAGAGCATTGTTAGTGACCAAATTTTACCCAGTAACTAGAGGTTCACTTCGTAATGGGCACTGGTCCGGCAGGGCACAGTTAGCCTAAGCGATATGACTCTCACCTTCTATTAGCCAAGTACCTTCGACGTATATCGAACGGTTCCCCCGCATAGTACTGCTTGACCGAAGTCATGACGGGAGGTATATCGTAGGTAATTCATTCAGGTACGCCGAGTATATCGAATTGACTCTCCCACGTACCGTCCCCATGAGGTATATAGTGAGGCAATTTACGTACACTCAGTTATATCAAATGGCTTGTCCACATGTACCGATTGCCCATAAGAGCAAGACGTATATCGTGGAAGTCACGCCAAAGGAGGGAGCCCATTTCGATTCACCCAACCAACTGCATACCCGCATATAAGTGTCAAACCTAGGACACACACTTTAGATTGCCGATTTCAACCCGAAACTCTGTCGAAATTCCGAGTCGGCTTGCCGCCCAAATTTTTGGGCATTTCTAAAATGGGACCCTATCCGTAAGCCTGGTTACAAGTCCAACCGTAGCTTCACATATATTAAAAACCCCACTTTTCCAGGATCGGGTCCCGTCCGGCATTGCATTTAGGAGAATTAAATACAAGTGAGAACATAATAATCATGTTGAGTTCCGTCTCCAAAAACATTTCTCCTTTCTTTATCAAAAATCCAAAAATAGTTTCTTCATTTTTTCTCTAAAATAAAATCCCATTCTATGCCTTCTCAGGTCAATTGCAAGACCTTGGCCTGGCTCTATATTGGCTTCGGTCTTTAGTCAAATCACCTTTGAGTTTCGTCCGTTCCTCTACTACTTCTTTCGAGTCCGGAATCCATCCACTTTCCATGGAGAATACATATCAAGTACCAGTCATACAGCCAGATCTGACGGCAGTCCTAGCTCAGCTCGTTTCCAAGATTGAGAACCTCCAAACTGAGGTTCGAGAGATGCAACGAAACCAGTTTCCTATTCCTTAAGAGGTCGAGGCCCTAATCCCTCGTGCTATGGGTCCACCCGAGCCTATCTGGGTTCCCGAAGAATATCAGCACGCTCTACGTGCCCCTCCTATCAATGGGCCGCCGCCTGCCTAGCTTTCGATGCCAAACATTGCCCAGCCTGTGGCTAACCTGCCTATGGTCGTTGATCCAAAAGATGAGGAGTTGAATAAAGTTAAAGAGGATCTCAAGATGCTCACCAAGAAGTTCGACCAAGTCAGAATCTCTGGGAATTACATAGACTACACCCACATGTCTCCTTATCCTAAAGGCATACAATGCCTTTTTAAGATGAAAAACATGATTTGGATATTGAGGGTCAATGAACCCTTTTGGTTGTTCTACATAGGTCTCCTCAGTCAATATTCCATTAAGGAAGGCAAATTTAACATCCATTTGGTAAAGCGTAAAATGTAAGTAACAAGCTATGGCAAATAGAAGACGAACAGATTCTAAGCGAGTAACAGGAGCAAAAGTCTCGTTAAAATCTATTCTTTAAATTTGAGAGTATCCTTAAGCAACTAATCTGGCTTTATTTCTAATGATTATCCAACTTTCATCAGATTTATTTTTAAATATCCAACGTGTGCCAATAACCTTTTTATGATTAGGCCTAGGTATAAGATACCAAACATCATGAATGACAAATTGAAGAAGTTCTTCCTGCATTGCAAAAATCCAATGAGGATCATTCAATGCATCATTTACATTCTTTGGTTCCACAAGGGAAACAAAACATGCATAATGAGCAAAGTTTCTTAATTACGATCTTGTACGTACAGGATCACTAGGGTTACCAATAACGTTGTCTATGGGATGGTCTTTAGAAACCCAAGTAGGTACTTCAGGTGTCTCAATTGGCAAAGAATAATCTATTTCTCGAGAGTCATTTTCTAAAACATTTTCAGACTCTTCCACAATAGTTGGTTCTCCAGTCTTACTCTCTACAGTAGTGTCACTTACAATAACATTTATGGATTCCATTAAGGTCTTTGTGCGAAGATTATAGACACAGTATGCTCTACTGTTAGGAGAATATCCTAGAAAGATGGCTTTATCTCCACGAGTCTCAAATTTGGATAAGTGTTCTCTATCTTTGCAGACATAACATGTACTACTAAAGGTTGTAAGGTATTTAAGAGTGGGATTTTTCCCATACCATAGTTCTTAAGGAGTTTGTTTAGAATTCTTTCTAAGATAGACCCTATTGATAATGTGACACGCAGTACGAATAGATTCTACCCAGAAATATTTAGGTAAAGTCTTGGCATGAATCATAACACGTGCCATCTCTTGAAGAGTACGATTCTTTCTCTCAGTAATACCATTTTGTTGAGGAGTCTTAGGGGCACTAAATTCATGTTTGTAACCATTATAGTCACAATATTCTATAATGCCGATGTCTATGAATTCTCCACCTCTATCACTACAAATTCTGTTTACTTGAGTGTCATTCTCATTTTCAATTCGAAGTAAAATTTTCAAAAAAGTTTGAAAAGTATCAGACTTTTTTTTAAGAAGGCTACCCAAGTTAATCTTGTGAATTCATCAACCATAAAAAGAATATAACTGTGTCCATAGAGACTAACAGTTCGAGAGGGACCCATTAGGTCCATATGGATGAGCTCCAAGGGTTTAGATGTAATAATATCTTTAACTTTTTTATAAGGTTCCTTAACAATTTGTCCTTCCTGACATGATCCACAAAGAATATTAGAAATAGGTTTGATCTTAGGAATACCTCTAATTATTTCTTGTGTCGACAATGTACTAAGATTTTCGTAATTTATGTGACCCATTCGATTATGCCATATCTCATTGTCATTCATTCTGAAAATATTACAGACCTCAGTACTGTTCTGGATAGCATAACAATTTTCAGGAGTCATGAGTCCTATAATTATGCACTCATCTTTTTCATATAAAATTTTGTAATTATTCTTTGAAAAGGTGACAACATGATTTTAGTCACAAAATTGCGAGATACCAAGTAGATTAGCCTTAAGACCTTTTACTAGAAGAACATTTTCAAGTAAAGGTAATCCTTCTTCTTAGAGTGTTCCTTTACCAATGATTTGAGATGATACACCATCACCAAAAATAACTTTCCCTCCAGCAAAGCTGGTTTTGTTTAAAAGTTTGGTATCATCCCCAGTCATGTGCTTTGAACATCCAGAGTCTAAATACCAACCAGAGGCAGTGTGTTCAGGTCTTAAAGAAATAATCACAATGTTACACTTCATCTGGTGTAATAGCTCATATTTTCTAACCCAAATAGCTCTTGTTTTCATTTTTCACTTATTTTCTCTCATTTGATAAAATTTTCGAGCATTGGATTTTTGTTGAAAAATGTTTTGCGACTGAGTTTGAATTTTATGGAAAGTAGGAGCATTTGGTTTAGGAAAGTGCCTAGGAATCCTTCTTCGAAATGATCTTTTAGGTTTGGTCTTTCTCTTTCTGTAGTTAGAGTTTTTTTCTGGTTGTCGAGGAAGAACATAATTGTTATGACTTCTCCTAGAATAGTTAAAATTCTGATATACAGGAGTGTTACAGACAGGTTTAACTAAGCGTCTAGAATAGCATCCTTCGAATGAATGACCATATAAGTCACAGTATGAGCAATATAAATTGCTTGAAGAGGGA
The DNA here is from genome assembly GCA_949130495.1 of Sambucus nigra. NCBI lineage: Eukaryota > Viridiplantae > Streptophyta > Magnoliopsida > Dipsacales > Adoxaceae > Sambucus > Sambucus nigra. The sequence goes on from OX422209.1 coordinate 618,495,757, forward strand.
ATCTCTTTAGGAAAATCTCTAAACACAGGCTTCATGGAGTTTTGGAGTTGAACCTTATTCCTAGGAAGTACAGTTTGAAAGGCATAATAACTCTTCCTAATCGGGGGGCAGACATATTTAGCCTTAGGTAAAATTTCACACTTAGAGTTACTTGATTCCCAAATGTCAAACTTTGATTTTTTCTATCAAATTCTTATTTTAGGGAGTGAAAATCTGGGCAAGTTTCTATAGGTCTTTTGCCTCCTGACACAAACTTGATAGGTTCAAAGTTTTTAGTTTGTGTCTTTAAGTTGGGGAAAAACCCTATTCCAGTTCGATCATCAGAATTGGTTTTTGAATCAACAACAAAACCATCAAAATAATTTGAATTATTTTCAAATTTTGCAAATTTTTTGAAAATTATTGTTGTCTTCTCTTTAGATTGTTCCAATTATAATAATGACCCTTTATATTTTTTCTCCAGAGTTTCATTTTCTTCAATCAAATTCTTTAATTTTTGATAAAAAATTTTGACTTCATTTTCATGAGTTAGACATTGGGCAGTATACTCTTCAGCATTAAGTTTAACCATCAGGCTTAGGTCTTTTAGTTTCTTAGTGAGATCTTTCACTATCTTTTCTAGTCTAGTGCTTTTCTTGAGAGTTTTCGCATAAAGTGTGTAAATATCAGGGAGGTCTTCAGCGTCTGAATCACTAACTGTAGTGTGTGGAGTGACCCCTAAGGATTCATTTCTTAAACTCACACAGACATTGACATTGTCATTATCGCTTTCCCTTTGACTCACACACTCCGCGGTAGAACTAACATTATTCTCAGAAATTAAAGCATCTAAACCAATAGCAACATGATTTATAACAACATAAGTAGAGCTATTATCATCATTCTCATACATAGGCATGTCATCATTATAGATTATCTTAGCAAAGAAAGACATGTAAGGATCAAAAGCATCAGATGATTCAGGTTCCTCATTTTCAGAATCACTTGAATCATCCCATGTTTTGCAAATGTTGGCCCTAGTATGTTTATTGATAGTGTTAAGTTTAACTCTACTGTCTTATGCTATATGTCCTAATTTTCCACATCTAAAACATTCAATATTCATGAGGTCTTTGTTAGGTCTCGTATGAATGTCCTTGTGTTATTTGTCTTGACCTTTATCAAGAGGTTTGTAATTAGATTGAGGTGGATAATTTTACTTGCCTTGTCTTTTTGCCATTTTATTTCTAAATTTGACAATTTTCTTAAACTACTTGGACATCAAGGTAATTTGATTATCCAAACTATCTATATCACATTCCTCATCAAAGTCATCAGTGGGAATAGTAAATGCAGGTTTCATCAACTTAGAGGAAAAACTCAAATTGGAACTAGTCTGTTTCCTATGGGACTCGGTCAATTGCTTCTTAAATTCTAATTTCATCTCCACAGTTCTTAGTCTACTACTGAGTAATTCAGGAGTGAGATTTTGGTCACTCATTTCCTCAATAGCATATCTTTTGTTATCAAATTTATGTGGCAATGACCTTAGAATTTTAGAGACAATTTCATGTCTGTCATAAGTGATCCCTTTAGCATGCAATTTGGTCACAATATCAGTCCATTTCATGTAAAAGTCATCAAAATATTCAGAGTCTGACATAATTAGAGAGTTATACTGCTGGACAAGCATTTGAGTTTTAGCAGCCTTAACTCTAGTGTCACCTTCATGTGCAGTAATTAGTGTATCCCAAGCTTCCTTAGAAGTGGCACAAGATGAGATCCTTTTGAACTCATGTTCATTTATGGACATAAATATGACATTCTTTCCTTTGTTATTGTTTCGAGAAACTTGCTTCTCTTCTTGTGTGAATTCACTTAATACTTTCTTAATCCTCTCATTACTTCCTTCAGTGGTTAGTTTAGTAGGATAAGTATATCCATTTTCAACAATATCCCAGACATCATCTCCCAAGGTTCCTTATATGAAAGCAACCATCCTTACTTTCCAGTAAGCAAAGTTGTTACCATCAAAGAGAGGAGGTCTGGTCAAGTTACCAAATCTTTCATTTTTCTCGTCCATTATTTGATTTCAAGAAAAAATTTCCGAAAACACAAGATCTTTTAAAAAATATTTCCAAAGCTCTGATACCAATTGAAAAACTATTACTTAGGCCGTTTAATACAGATTAAACTATTGAAGTAACTCCGAACTGTTTTTTGAGGAAACTCTTTTCTTGAAATCAAATCAGTTTAATCACAAGATGTGTTTAATAAAATTTATACGAGATCAGTTTAAGATTTGTTAACAAGTTTTGAAAACAAAACTAAGACATTTTAAATCAGCACACTATTAAGAATGAGATGAGGAGATATAAAAAGATTAATGACAAGAGATTTTTCATGTGGTAAAACCTTACCCAACTGAGGAAGCATCCACGGTGACTTCTAAGTCACAAACCAAAAATCTACTAAAACAAAATATATTAGTTACAAACTATATAACACACATGCATGCAAATCAGACCTATATAAGTTTAGGAATATACCCACTGATTTCCTTCTAAGTTCTCAGCAGTTTTGATTGTTGATGTGGCTCTCTCAGTTTGCTAACTTCCACTTTGTTACAGTCTTTACGTCGACTCTTGTTTCAAGATCTTATGACCAACACTTTCAGTGTTGTAGTATGTAAATGTTTGTGATGGTACTCTAGCACATGCATGAACACACACACACGCTTACATTATACAAACAGTCCTATCAAATTTCAGTTAAGATCTATATGCTGTGATTTTTCAATTTATCTCTTCTTCAAACCAAAAACTTTATTTAACCTTTAAATAAATCCCAAAATCCAAGGTTACCTTGCTCTAAAGACGGTCAAGGTCTTAATCAATTTCAGGGATTTTAAAAATATTTTTGAAATTGAAAACCACCGATTGCGATTCCAACTAGGTCAAAAGTCTTGTTTTAAAAGAACTAGAAACAGAAAATGATTTTGTTGATTTTGAAGATAAAAACATTTACAGAAAATAATTAGCAAAAAATTTCTCAAGATGAGAAACTAAGAATGTAGATCGAAGTGTAATATAACATAAAAATGCCAGATCTATAATTTCTATAAAACAAAAATATGGATCTAACCTAATATTTAAGTTGGACACAAGATCTTAAAACCAAAAGGTTAAACCACAAATAGAGCTTACAAACCAACTCAAACCAACTCTCAAACACTAAGGGTTGGTGATTGGTGTAAAATGTTTTTTTAAAGAAAATGAGTTAGGGTTTGAAACTGTGTATGGACGATTAGGGTTTCTAACTCTCTCTCTGGTTTCTCTCTCTTCTCTCTACTTAGACGAAGTGGCAAAAGTATCTCAAAGGCTGAGGGTAAGTCTCTTTTTATATTAGGCTTGGAAAGATCGAGAAGACTATTCAAAATCAAGGGCTGAGATTTGGTGTTCCCAGATTGACTGTGATCCAATGGTGAAATAAAAGCGGTGGGTAAAATGGATTTTGATTGGTTGAGAAGGGTTTCATAGGGATTGGCTTCAAACGCATGCAGAGCATTGATAACAAAGATCCAATGGCTAGCAATGGACAACGGTTTTGTGTCTTTAAAGAAACACAAATCTAACCGGTATAAGGGTGACATGTGTAGGAATGATATCGTGTTTGAAAATAATTACACACACACCCTAGAGTCTCTAGCGCTTTCGGATCCTACCCAAATCAACTTATAGGCATAAAACCATAAAAATTGTATTTTCAGAATGACCCCAAAAGCTTTTTAATCCAATTTTAATTTTTTAAAAATCATTAAAAATTTCCAAAAAATTATAAAAAATTATTTTAAGGGAAATTAACACACACAACACAACACAAATAATTTAATGCAATATCTGAACAAGTATGTAATCCTAATGTGTGTGAGTGTGATGTGAATATGCCTTTAATCAATTAAATAAGAGGAATGAAGAGTGGAGTAGAGTCTGAGGATTTTTGGATTCTAGGGAATGGACACAATTTTGTCACTATTTCCAAACTAAATGAGCACTTATACAATGTAGACTCAAGTGAGTTAAGAGTATAAGGTGATTTATCTCTCTCTCTCTCTCTCTGTGTATACAATGGAGTAGATTTTTAGCTAGGGTTTTAATTTGGAGATCAATCCCTTCTTACGGAGAAGATGAAGAGTATATATAGGGCTTAGGGGGTGTAATGTACCCCCCAAGCATGTAATCAACAAGTTCATGAGGATACTCCCACTAAGATGAAGACACCTGTCCCTGGCACATGCGTGTAATAATGAGGTATTATTCCCTCACGTAAGCCTGTAAAAGGATTAGATTCGGACCGGATCAGGCAAATCCAAATCCATTTCCATTTATGTTAAACGGATTTGGATCCGATCCGTTTATTAATCGGACTGGATCAGACAAATTCAAATCCATATCCATTTATATTTAACGGATTCAGATTCGATCCGATCATCCAATTATGTTAAACTTGATTTGCAACATTTTTATTTTTAACTCTTATTTCATAAATTTATTTTGCAAATCTTCCAAAAAAACAGATAATGATATTAATAAGTACAATAATAAATATTTAAAATATTATTAAATACAATAGATATTAATTAAAAATATATTATATATATATATATATATATATATATATATATATATATATTAAAAATATTAATCGGATAGGATTATTAACGGATCAGAGTATATGAATCCAAATCCGCTCCATTTAATAAACGGGTAGTCGGGTAATCGAATAATTGGATTTTAGGCGTGATCTATACCCGCTTAATTGGATCGTATTCGGATTCGGATTCGAATTCAGATTCAGATTCGGATTCAGATTCGGATTTAGATTCAAATTCAGATTCAGATAAAATTCGATCCATTGACGGGCCTACCCTCATATGAGGGAATGATCTTGTTGCAATGATTTTTCCCATGTGGAATCTGCCACGTTGGAACCTTGTACTGCTCGTATTATATATGTCATTTGGGGGAGTCTCGGCCTAGCCGAGTATGAGGTTGCTGACATAGCATGTGTCCTAACATGGGAACTGACAAGTGTGGTCTCTGTTGAGGAGTACAGGCCGAGGTTGACTGTCTGATCGTCTCTTAGTGTCGACTGTGTGAGTAGACGAGAGGTACCCTTGTTACTGAAGCACTTCATCTGTAGTATCGACCTTCTAGGTGGCCGAGGTTATATGTACGAGGCCGACCCTAGTTCTGGACGATTCTTAGAAACATCCTGTGAATTCCTTCTGGTCTCATATTGAGGCGAGTCCATATTTGGATATATCAATCACCCCTAGCCCTCAGCCATCTATGTGAAGAGATGGTTGGGGGATACGAGTCGGTCGGGTCCTCTGAAGAGGTCATGCGAGCGATATATCCCTTTCCTGATTAGATAGTGTATGTCTCAAGCGTAATTTGGCGATTGATCGGTTTGGGCTCTCCCCTAGGTAATGATGAGTATGGGGAAGCGTTCTTAATCATTTGAACATATTTAAACCACAAAAACCTCTTTTCCTTATTTTCTTTACTCATTTTGCAAAAACATGTTCCCTCTTCAAAGTCTTCTGCAAAACCTCCATAACCATTCCTTAAACGTTCCACCATTTTCTTCATTTTCTAAGCTCACTCAGCCCCTTTTCTCTTTCAGCGGGTCATCTTCTCCAGGTACCCCTTTTCTTGTAACTTTCTTATGTTCTTATGTTCTTATTTCTTTATATTTGAAATTTTCGATGAGTTTTAATTTTTTGGTGAGGTTGTGGGGCAGTTTTAGGGTTTTGAATTTCCCTTATTTTGCGCTTGCTAATTTGGTGGTAGTGGTAGAGGTATCTTTTGGTGTTCCACCACTGTGGTGAGAACTCTCAGGTGATCTCCGGTCACCTTCTCCGATGGGGTTCCTTAGTTTGCTCTTGGCTGTTCTTCATCAGGAACGATTGAGATTTTAGATTTTGATCTTTTGGTCAATAAAAGTTAACCCTTTAATTTGTTTATCCCCCTTCATAATTTAGTCAAGTGTATCCTTATTTTTTTTATGTTAAAACATCTCTATAAATTAGCTGAGGAGTTTCCAAACCTCAGGGAGAGGTACTTTCAGGAGATCAGGAAGTTTGAGCTTAAGGAAGCCGAGAGAAGAAAGGTCGAGGCCTTCCCCATTCGACCAATATATCCACCCCCATTAGCTATCGTCCTTCCTATAACTGCCGAACCAAGTGATCCCGTGCCTGAGTCAGCCTCTTCTGAAAATAAAAGTATGTCCATCTTTGAACCATTCGATAGTGTTGACCCTTCTGACGAGTCTATAGCCCATTCATCATACCTTGATGATGAGTCTGAGGTAGATGAAGTCTCTTCTCGCCCCTCGTCTTCTCAGAGGGTTGAGTTATCAAATTAGCCCGATGCCTCTGTTGGGATTGATGGGGCCAGTATTTTTATTCCTTCCTCAATTAATGTTATTCCTTTGTCGGCTATGATGGGGGACGAGTTTATGCAACAATTTCCAAGCAATGACCCAAATTAACCCCAAGCTGAAGAGCCAGATGATGATAGTAAAGGGAGTGATCTTGACCTTTCTATAGCTAAGTCATATGAGAGTACGATTAGCGAGGTCAATTTGCAAACTCGGAGACACTTGTATAGAATTGGGCCCTCCATTTATATGAGGAAACCGTATGCGAATAAGAGAGACTTTGGCGGCTGAGAGGGCGAGTTATGTATCTATGAGTAGATGTTAAAGGTTGGCTTTCAACTTCCTGTTCACCCCGTCGTACGTGCAATCTTGGCCCGCCTAGGAATTTGCCCAAAACAGCTTTCTTCCAATGTTTGGAGAGCCATTCTCAGTTTTGTTTCTCTTTGGAAGATAATTCATGGGACTGACCTTCCAGTTAGTATTTTTTTGTCTTATTATACCCGTTCATCTCCCAAAACTTAACCTGGCCTATTATTATCTCGTAGCTAGGAGATCTTCAAAGAAGGTCTTATTGGTCACTCAGACATCCAACCACGATTGGAAACCTCGTTATTTTTTTGTTTCGAGGGCTTAGGAATTTGGTCCTAATGAAGCCTATGGTACCTCTGATCCCAGGGTCCCTCAGAGGTGGTCCAAAGTCTCTGCGTCGGCCAAACTTGATCTGGCTTGAATCCTGATGCTGCTGAGAAAATTGAGAGGCTTAGGAATTAAGGTGCTAATGGTCGTCTTATCAAATATTATTTATCTCAGTCAGGTCTAGGGGTTGACTCCTTAGTCGAGCTCCGTGGGGGATTTTTCTTGTTGAACTAATATGTCGTACTTTTTCAACTTTCAAGGCTAACCTCATCTTCTTTTCATAGATCGTCCAAAAAATGTGTCAGGTCATCTTTGGGAAATGGTGGCCAAAAATTTGAGTAAACTTATCAGCAAACATGGTAATAGATATGACCCCCTGCTAATACTACTGCCAAGACCACTTCTGGTGGTCCTAGCTGAGATATTGAGGATCTGAAGAAGAGAAAAGGATGAGGGGAAAAAATAACCTCTTCTCATCCGTTAAAACACGGTCAGACGGATCAATCCATCCCCATCTCTACATATGAGGTTCTTGCTACTCGTCTATCTGATCTGAAGCTGGACAATGAGAGCGTCATCGATAATCCCAGGAAGGCTTGTGATAGTGTTTCTTCCCTATCAGCCTACACTGATAGGCGCTTTCTGCAAGCCATGGACATCTCCCTTCTTGATGAGTTTTTCATTCATAAGATCATTCAGGTACCTTTGTTGAAGTTCAGTTAATAATTTACAAGTGTAGTCTTGTACCTCCCATCAAATATTGATTAACATATCTTTAGTTATAGGGGCTCATATCCCTCTATCGGCTAGGTGACTGGGTTAACAATAAGCTTCTTTTGGTTTAGAAAGGGAGAGATGCCGAGATCACTGAGAAAAATCTGAGGAACGCGCTCGAGGATATCCAGAAGGCTCTAAAGCAGTCTTAGGATGAGCTAACCAACCTCAAGGCAGAACATGCCAAAATCGTGAAACAGCTATCTGATTACAAGAAGTCCAAGATAGATGTTGCAGTCCAAACTGTCATGGACGACTACAAGGAGTATGATGAGTATAATAACCATGCCTTTGAATAGTTGGAGAGGGTAATAAGAACTTATTGCCGATGGGCTACTCTGAGGCAGGCTAAAACAAGGAGTTTTACCTCTCGGGACTTCGTGGGTCTCGACTTTAGTGACCCTCTCAAAGAAACCTCTCTTGCTGACGTTGAGATGCCTGGGGAGGTGCTGAGTTCAACCCCGATGTTCTTATATCTCGAGGGGATATAGCCAGGATTGATGCCCATGCTAAAGAGGCTAAGGTTATTGATAAGGCCAAGGTTCCTGCTGCTGATGGTTTGGCCCCTGGATATGTCGATGCTACACTAGAGGATCAGTGAACTGAAATTATTTTTCTTGATGTTTTTCATTTCTGTCAGGGCGGTCGTCTGTGACCTATTTCCCTTTATCTGATGTAACACATGAACAATTAACTCCTTATGTTTTGATCTCTTTTTGGAATATGAATGTTTTTTTTCTTCTTCTATGTGTTCCCTCTACTATTTTCTTTGTGTTGGTAGTAATTTCAACACCAAATTTCATAATGTTTGAAATCTCATCTCGTCTATGTGGAAAGATAAGGATAATGAACAAGTGATTTTGGATTCGAACTCAATAAATTATGGTGTTATGTCATATCTCCTCTCATCATTTTGAGAGTGAATGGTTGAGCATTGTCTCGTTCATGCGCTGTCGTCTCGGTCGAGAGAGATTTTTTAACCAAGTTAATGGTGTTTTAATAATGAACCACACCCAAGTGACTTTGAATTTAAACTCACCAAATTGTGGTGTTATGTCATATCCTCTCTTATCGCTTTGAGAGTGCATGGTTGAGCATCGTCTCATCCATGCACCGTCGTCTCGGTCAAGAGAAGTTTTTTCACTAAGTTAATGGTGTTTTAATAATGAACCACCCCCAAGTGAATTTTAATTTGAACTCACCAAATTATGGTGTTATGTAATATCCCCTCTCATCATTTTGAGAGTGAATGGTTGAGCACCGTCTCTTCCATGTGCTGTCGTCTCGGCTGAGAGAGGTTTTTTCACGAAGTTAATGGTGTTTTAATAATGAACCATGCCGAAGTGATTTTCAATTTGAACTCATCAAATTATGATGTTATGTCATATCCCCTCTCGTTATTTTAAGAGTGCATGGTTGAGCATCGTCTCGTCCATAGACTATCATCTCGGTCGAGAGAGGTTTTTTCACCAAGTTAATGGTGATTTAATAATGAACCACACCTACGTGATTTTAAATTTGAACTCACCAAATTATGGTGTTATGTCATATCCCCTCTCATCATTTTGTGAGTGCATGGTTGAGCATTGTCTCGTCCATGAAATGTTATCTAGATCGAGAGAGGTTTTTTCACAAATTTAATGATGTTTAAACATGATATTAGCCCTTCTCGGTGTTATTAAAAATCCATGGATGGGGTTGACCCCTTTTCCAGGTTATCATTTCACCGAGGTTGAGTTGTTACTACTTCACCATGAGTGACTTTTTATAGCTTGAGGACATTTAGATTATACAATTTAATTACCATAAACAAGATATGAAGGAGCATTTCGATTTTTCATTCATAACTATATCACTTAATGGAAAAGGAAAAACATACAAGATAATCTCCACGATCTTTTACTGGTAGTATCTTCTTAAATGGTCGACATTCCAGGGATTGATTTTCCAACCGGTAGGTACCTGGGATGACTTCATCAGTGACTCTATAAGGGCCATGCTAGTTGGCATGGAGCTTGTTAGTTTTTTGCCACATTTTTTTCAGAACTAAATCTCCCACAGCTATTGGCCTTGCTTTGACCTCTTGTTATAGAATTTTGACCTCCTCTGCTGGTAGGCTGCTTGTCTAATTTCTACATCTTCCCTTCTCTCTTCGATCAGGTCAAGATCAAGTCTTCTCTCTGCGATATTTTTCTCAGGGTCATACATATAAACTCTATAAGTGGGGAGACCAATCTCTGTAGGCACCATGGCTTCTGAGCCATAAGCCAGTATGAACGGGTTCTACCCTGTCGGTATTTTGTATGTCATCCGGTAAGCCTATAGGATAGTATGTACCTCTTCAGTCCATCTTCCCTTTTCATCTTCTAGCTTCTTCTTAAGTCCATCGAGAATCATTCGGTTTGTCACTTTCGTCTGGCCCATTAGCCCGGGGTCGGCCGGGAGTGGAGAAGAATTATTTGATGTCGACCCTTTCGAAGTATTTTTCTAGGGAGACTTTCTTGAATTTTGTTCCATTATAAAAAATCAGGGTGTTGGGTAGGTCATATCTGGAGATAATTTTTTTCCAAATGAACTGGAAGGTCTTCTTCTCCGTGATTATCGTCATTGGCTCAGCCTCTACCCACTTCGAAAAGTAATCTATCACCATAATTAAATAACTATAATTATTCACGACTCTGGGTAAGGGTCCTACCAGATTGATTCCCCATACTGCAAATGGTCTGGGAGAGGTGATGGAGGTCAGAGGTTGGTGAGGTTGGTGGGGAATTCTAGAAAACCTCTGACACTTATCGCACCTCTTGACATATGATGCAACATCCTTAGACAAGGTGGACCACAAATACCCTTATGTAATAACCCTTTTAACCAAGGATCTTTCCCCAATGTTATTGGAGCATAAACCTTCGTGCTAGTCCTTTAGGATATACGCTACCTCAGTCGAATGGACACATCTGAGCAGGGGAAGAAGAAACCCTTTCTTGTATAAAGTGTCTCCTATGATGGAGAACTTGGAATCTTTATATCTCAACTTCCATTTCTCAGTATTAGATTCTGGTAACTTCCCATCCTTTATGTAATTAATGATGGGATCCATCCAGGAAGCTCCTATATTTAAATTCAGACAAGACTCTGAGGCACTGTCCTCTTTTTCAATGGTCGGCCGATACACGATTTCTATTGGCACCGTGCTTCTTATCTTCGTTCTTATAGGTGTGTCTAGTCTTGTAAGTGCGTCATCTCAGCCATTGTCAAGTCGAGGTACCCTCTTCAGCTTCACCTCTTTGAAACTCTTTAATACTTACCTTACTCTTTCCAAATATTTGGCCATCCTATCTCCTTTCACCTCACACGCTCCCAGGATCTGGTTTACCACCAATCTTGAATCATTGTGAACTAGGAGTTGGGCGACATTCATATCACGATCCAAGGAGAGGCCTTCTATGAGAGATTCATATTCAGAATCATTATTGGAGGCCTTAAAACTGAACCTCATTGCGTATTCAATGTATGTCCCATCTGGTACAGATACTATCAGGCCTGTACCACTTTTGCTCTCGCAAGAGGACCCATCGACGAATAGACTCCACACTATTCCATTCTTAGATAAACTACCTTCTACCATGGTTCCATTTTTAAATAGATTCCATTCCTCTTCATTCTTGGATACTTTCCCTCTCACTCAACTTGCCCCGGCCTTATCCGGGGGAGAGCTTACACTTTTTCCTTGTTCACATCCAGTAGTCTCAAAATTTTCACTGTCAGCCTTATCCCAAGTAAACTCATCCAAGAAGTCTGCTAACTCTTTCCCTTTTATGGCCACTCTATGATGATAGGTAATATCAAACTCTCAAAGCTCTATTGCCCAAGCCATTAGTCTTCCCGACTTCTCAGGCTTGTGGATGACTTGTTGAAGTGGAGAGTCCGTTAAGATGACCATTGTGTGATCCTGGAAGTATGGCTTCATCTTCCTTGAAGCGTGAATCAGAGCGTAGGCCAATTTTTCCATCCTAGGATACCTCTGTTCTCCCCTGGAGATCCTTACTGTTGAAACATACCATCTTCTGTATTCCATCATCATCTCTTACGATGGCAGCGCTAATAGCCAACTCTGAGACTACAAGATATACATAAAGTTTTCCCCCTTGGAATGGTCATGACAATAATAAGGGAGAGCCAAGGTAGGACTTTAGCTCTTGGAAGGCCTTATCACATTCCTAGTTCCATTCGAAAGCTTTTATAAGGACTTTAAAAAATAAAAGACATTTGTCAATGGCTCTGGATACAAACCTGTTAAGTTTCGCCACTCAACCCGCCTGCCTCTGCACATCCTTGATCGAATATGGGGTCTTAATCTATACCAAGGCCTTGACCTTATCTAGGTTGGCCTCTATCCCCCTTTTATTTACGATGAAGCCCAAGAATTTACTAGCCCCTATGCCAAATACACACTTTGTGGGGTTGAGATTCATCATGTACTTATCCATTGTGTCAAAGTTTTACTTAAAGTCGGCCACATGAGAGTCTGCCTTGAGAATCTTAGTCAGCATATCGTTAACATAGACTTCCATCCTCTTCCTAATTTTATCCTCAAACATCTTGTTAACAAGTATCTGATAGGTAGCTCCATCATTCTTCAAATCTAAGGGCATGACTTTGTAGTAGTAAGTCCCCTTATCAGTTAGGAAGGTAGCCTTCTCCTTATCGGCTCGGTGCATGAATAAGCATCCATGAAACTCATCAGCTCATGGCCTGCTGTGGCATCAACCATCTGGTCGATCCTGGGGAAAGTAAATTTATCCTTGGGGAAAGCCTTATTTAGATTGATAAAGTCTACGCACATTCTCCACTTCTCATTAGCTTTGGGAACTATGACAGCGTTGGCCAACCACTCAGGATATATCACCTCTCTTATGAAGTCGGCCTTTTCCAGCTTCTTTACCTTTTCCATAATGACCTCATGTTTCTCTCAAAAATAGATTCTTCTCTTTTATCGTATCGGCCTAACATCGTCAGCCACATTCAGTTTATGGTAAAAGAGTTTAGGATCTATGCCTGGCATATCCTCATGACTCTATGTGAAGATAGTCTGCCTCTTTATCAAGAATTTAATCATCTCTTTCATGGTATCTCCTCTCAGGGCTTTGCCGATCTAGATAGTTTTTTTCGGCTCTTCCTTATTAAGAAAGATGGATTCTACCTCTTTCGCGGCCTGCAAACTCTTTAGTTTGGTCTCATCCCTGGGATCCAGGGTGTTAATACTGTAGGTCATAGTTGCTTTCTTGTGAGCTTCCCTCTCCTCGACTGAGTTGAAGTAGCATTCACATGCCAAAATTTGATCACCTTGGACTTCCCCTATCCTATAAGGGGTAGGGAATTTGACCATTTGGTGTACAGTAGATGGCACGACCTCAAATTCCTTAAGGGCCACTCTTCCCATGATAATGTTATAGGCTGAGTACACACTTTTGTCGATCACAAAGAAATTAACCTTCTTGGTTAGCCTCTTAGGCCAAACATCTCCCATTTTAACGTCCATTTCATACATTCCTAATGGGTGAACCTACTCATCGCTGAAACCTATCAGAGGATAATGATAAGGGACCAACCTCTTATTACTAAGTCCCAAACCTTTGAAATAAGGCCAGAACATAACGTCTATCGAATTTCCCCTGTTGACCAATATCCTCTGTACGCCATACCCATGCACTCTAGTTGTGATTACAAAAGGGTCATCCTAGGGAGGTTGGATTCCCTTAAGATCAAGTATTGAAAATACCACAATTAAGGTGTCCATATCTACCTTATTTCTCTTCTCTGACTTTGTGCTTACTTCGACCGAGTTAACGGCTTCAACTTTGGGAAGGGCCTTAGCCTCGGCCACATGCGCCTTACACTCAACCACTTCTGCACCACCCCCTGTCAGGACTCCGCATATCATCTTCACGTCACTCGAGATCATCTGGAGTCGCCACTTTGGATTATCATCCTTTAGCGACAGGTCTGGGTCATCATCATTATCATCATCCTTCTTCCCTAGGATATCTTCCTTTCACTTGTCGGCCCTTCTCCTTTTAGGGTCATCTCGTCCTCTCTTACGGCCATCACTACTCACATACTTCCTTAACTTTCCAGCCTTGAGCATCTTCTCAATCTCATCTTTTAGGGAAAAACACTTTTCGGTTAAGTGCCCGTGATCTTAGTGAAATTCACACCATAAACTTTTATTACTTTTATGAGGGGGATCTTTGAGATTCTCAGGCCATCTTAGGGACCGATCATTCTTGATCTCATTCAAATGTGCTCGCAGCTTACCGTGAGAGGATTATACCTTCCAAACTTATCAACAGTCGATCTTTTCTTTCCTTATTTATTCTTCTTATGAAACTTTCTCCCACTGCTAGTCCCCATCCCATGCTCATATTTGGCTACCATAGTTTCCTCGACGTTTATAACCTCTTTGACCATCGCCAATAGCTCAGCCATAGACTTTGGTGGGTTTTTAGCAAGCTCCCAAAGCAATTTCCCTTTCTGCAAACCTCATATGAATGTTGTCATCACAATACTTTCCTTATGATTCTCCACTTCCAACTTCTTCTTATTAAACCTCGTGATGTATTCCTTGAGACTCTCATTCTTCCCCTACTTAACATATTGCAGGTGAGTAGTCTTCTTCTGAGGTGTTACCCCAAAGCAAAAGTTTTGGATGAATCATTCTGCGAGTTGTTTGAAATTTTTAATGGAGTTCTTTGGAAGTGAGATGAACTATATATGGGTATCTCCAGTCAAAGTGCTCAACAATGCACAAAATTTTATCTCATATGAGATGGAGTAGAAATCTGTAGCTGACTAGTACATCTCTACATGGTGGACATGATTGGTACTTCCATCATACATTGGGGTAACCCTCGACGGCTTAAATTTGGCTGGGGTTGGGAAGTTGAATATTTTTTCCACAAATGGATAACCTTCTGAGTATCCCCTTTACAAGGGGTCAAGGATTTTAAGGATGTATCCGATCTTGTTCTCTAGCATTTGAATTAAATCTATTCAAGGCCTCTCGATTGCTTCAACAAGGTCAGCTTGGCTGATGTTATCCCCTGCTACCTCTACCTACCGAACTGAGGGTTCCCTTATTGTTGGCCTACATCGGCTATTCACCTATCGCTGGCCTTCTCATCCATATGGGGATCGTCCATCTGCCCCCACCCTCCTTGAGCCAGTATTGCTCCTTGACCTTGACAGACTTTCTTTCAAATCACCAACTAGGCCGAGCCTTTTAAAGGCTGACCCTCTACTTAATCGGTAAAAGCTAATCCCCTTGGTCGGGCATCTCAACTCGGCCTCCTATCCTTCTTTTGGTTTCCTTGGATGGGGCTTATCGTATTCCTAAATACTTCATATAGCTCCCATCAATCAATCTGAGCATCTTCAGCCTTATAATCATCATTACGGTCCTCCGGGCAGGGTTGGCCTTACCGCCCCAGGCATAAATGCTTAGGGTCAGCAACGTCCTTCCATCGTTGAGGAGGAGGTATATCCTTGCAAGGTTCCTGGGGTGGTCCTCTGGATCCCTGGTGATGCTCCCCAGCTGTCCGAGTAATCATCTCCGACAGGGCTCCCGTTGGCCTGATTACCGCGTTCTGGCTGAAGGAAACCAACTGCTCTTGTATCACCTGTTGGCTTGCTGCCAAGGATTTCAATGCGTCTACCACTTCATCCATTTCTGATTGAGGAGGTGTGTTGTTGGAACTAGTACCACCAGCTGCTGTTGGTGGTGATAGAAATTCTGATGCCATGTATTAAACCATACAAATGAGCTGCAGTTGAAGAGCAAAAGCCTTGTAGCTCAACAAGAACTCTTTCAGTGGTGCAACATCTCCACAATAGGGGATGACTGGTTCACCACCATAGACTCTGGTGAGGACAAGCTAAAAAAGGAAGTTATGATGCTACTCATTCCCACAGACGGCGCCAAATTGATAATGCTATAATCAGCACCACTAGTTTAAGATGAGATTATAAATAGTTTAAGCTCAATCACAGAACAACAATGGAGGTATATATATATATATATATTTATGAGAGTAGGATATGAGGATAAAAGGATGAGCACAATGATATAAAGTGGTTCATCCAATCAGGCCTACATCCACTATGTGAGTGTGTGAGAAATCCATAAAACAAAGACACTAATGACTATGGATACAACACTTGAGGTTTATTTCTCTCTCTCTTTATATACAATGGAGTAGAGTTTTATCTAGGGTTTTAATTTGGAGATCAATCCCTTCTTACGGAGAAGATGAAGAGTATATATAGGGCTTGGGAGGTGTAGTATACCCCCTAAGCATGAAATCAGCATGTGTATGAGGAATCTCCCACTAAGATGAAGACAACTTTCCCTGGCACATGTGTGTAATAATGAGGTAATATTCCCTCACGTGAGGGAATGATCTTGTTACAACGGTTTTGCCCATGTGGAATTTTCCACGCTGGAACCTTGTACTTCTCGTACTGCAGATGTCATTTCGGGGAGTCTTGGCCTCACTCAGTACGAGGTTGTCGACTAGCATATGGCCTAATGCGAGAAATGACAAGTGTGATCTCTGCAGAGGAGGACGGGCCGAGGTTGACTGTCCGACAGTCTCTTAGTGTCGGTTGTGTGATTAGACGAGAGGCACCCTTGTTGCTAAAGCACTTCATCTGAAGTATCGGCATTTTAGGTGGACGAGGTTATATGGATGAGGCCGACCCTGATTCTGGACGAGTCTGAAAACATCCTATGAATTCCTTCTAGTCTCATATTGAGGCGAGGACATATTTGGATATATCAATCTTTCTTGAAAATAGTGGACTTTTAAATGGTCGACACGACAGTTAGTGGTTCAGGTTGCAAAGAGAAGGATGATGACTTGAGGATACAATATAGTATTGGGATTCGAGGAAAACCTAGCATACGATGTTGATTTACCACAGTGAGTGGATTAAAGCGAGGCTCTAGCGAGTAATCGAAGGTGAGACACCTTAGGTATTACTTGGTTCATCAGAGTGACAAAGCGAAAGATGTAAGCCGAGCGCACGGTGATGAATTGATAGGAATATTATTCCTTACAGTGATAGGATAACATAGTATGGTTATTAGTGAGCTCATATGAATTGTGTAATCATGATATCCTGAAAAGTTATCGGTCGCTAGATGTACAATCCCAAAAGGGAATTAACCTTGGTGATGAATACGATTATTAGTTATATTACGGTTCACATTCGGTGAGAGTTGATCGCTACAAAGGGTCGTCTGTGTAGGTACCAGCATGCCTTAGGTACTAGCTTGGGTAGACTAAATTTTTTTGAACATGGTCATCAAGTGAGTGGAGACTCAGAGTCGATTATGTGACGTTCAAGATTAGCAGAATGGTGAGCATTAGTGCATGTCGCATGTTGATTATTTGGTGACAAATGTAGGGTGACCTTAGTATTGAGAACTTTGCTGATTTGGTCTTAAAGGAATTATATGACGTAGAGTAGAAGATGGTGAACCCCATAAGCTTAAGGATTAACGGATCGAGAATATCGGGGACAAAATTCCCAAAGGAGGGAAGTTTGTAATGCCCTATCCCAACAAGTCAATTATATTGTTGTACAAATATTAATGGAGTAGGGATTGAAGAGAATTATTAATAAATTGTGATTGAAATTGAAGAAAAATAAAATAATAGAAAAAAGGGTCGTTCAAATGACATTAGGGGGTTGTTAGAAGTGAGATATCATGTCGCGTGAAGGTCGTGCGAAGCAAGGCTTCGAACAAGATCACACTGTATTACAGTGACAGGTCACGTGAAGGTCACTGAAGCCATCCATCGAACGAGATGAATATGTCATTCGAAAGACGTGCCTCGAAAATGATTAGATACATTTATCCTTGTATGCTCTGGCCCTTAGATCTTTGAGTTATCGAGCCCAGTTTAGCCCAGATTAGGAAAAACGGGATTTTTTTTTTTTGGGGGGGGGGGGGGGTTATAAGTGTGTGTTTGGGGTTATTTTGTGTTGGGAAATTGGAATTGGACACTACACCAAAACTGGCGATTGGTCACGGACTTGGGCCGTGACCATTTCGGGCGTGACCATTTTCGTGGGTCGCGGCCCAAGTCCGTGACCAAAAAATGGTCACGGTCGAGAGGGGTCACGGCAGATGGTCGCGGACTTAGGCCATGACCCATGTCGTTACGGGTCGCGGCCCTGATCCGTGACCCACAACCGTAACAAATTGGTCACGGCCAAAGTCCGCGACCCACGACCGTGACAAAAAATTTAAAAAAAATTAGTCGCGGCCCTGATCCGTGACCCACAACCGTGACAAATTGGTCACGGCCAAAGTCAGCGACACACGACCGTGACAAAAAAAATTAAAAAAAAATTGGACGCGGGGCTGATCCGTGACCCACAACCGTGACAAAATGGCCGCGGCCAAAGTCCGCGACCCACGACCGTGACGAAAAAATATAAAAAAAATTGGTCGCGGCCCTAATCCGTGACCCATAACCGTGACGAAAAAATAAAAATGGTCATGGACAAAGTCCATGACCATATTTAACTACAATTTTTAAAAAAATGTATTTTTTTCGTCCAATCCTAAAATTGGGGGTCCTGTGAGTGCACCATCAGTTGCTACGTGTAACGTTTGACGCGTACGAGGTGTTACAAATATTTATTATTGGCAAAACAATAAAAAAAATCACAAATTGCGAATCGAGAACGTTGTTAATAAACAAATATATATATACAAACTTATAAAAAATTACACGTCTTAATAATTCACAGACAAACAAAAAAATTGGGCAGAGTTTCCTCTATTTTCTAGACATTTCAAAACCTGTAAATGTAAAACCTACTTATTATAAAGCCTGCACGGCTATAAAATTCAACAATCAAATTATAAAAGCCCGCACGGCCATAAAACTAAATAATAAAAGCCCGCACGACCATAAAACAAAACAATAAAAGCCCGCACGGCTGTAACACAAAAATCAAAATCCTGAATGTGCACAACCTATAAACAATCTTCATGCTGTAGACCATTGCCTCCTTCGTTTGTTCCGCGTGCAAAAATCTTACAAATGATGGGATACATAAAAAAAATATCAGTAACCAAGTAGTTTTACAAAAAATTTAATCAAGCAGAAAAATTGCATATATGAGTTAAAATTATCAGTGACCAAGTATAAATATGCAAATTACCGTCGTATTCTCAAACCGGGAGTCCCACGGCTGGGGGGTTAGTTCCTACGAGTTACGTTGGTGCCGTGGGAGGTGTTGGTGCCAACCACGGGGCCGTTCGGGGGCTGTTTCGAGTTTTCACCTTTTAACGCCATGTTTTGCTTAAGTCTAGAAATACGCAAATTACCGTCGTATTCTCAAATCGGGAAACTCGCGGCTGCGGGGTCAGTTCCTCCGAGTTACGTTGGTCCCGTGGGAGGTGTTGGTGCCACCCACGGGGCCGTTCGGGGGCTGTTTCGAGTTTTCACCTTCTAACGCCATGTTTTTAAGCCTAAGTCTAGAAATATGCAAATTACTGTTGTATTCTCAAACTGGGAGAACCGCGGCTGCGGGGTCAGTTGCTACGAGTTACGTTGGTCCCGTGGGAGGTGTTGGTGCCACCCACGGGGCCGTTCGGGGCCTGTTTTGAGTTTTCACCCTCTAACGTCATGTTTTTAATCCTAACTCTAGAAATAAGTAAATTACGGTCGTATTCTCAAATAGGGAGACCCGCGGCTGCGGGGTCAGTTCCTACGAGTTACGTTGGTCCCGTGGGAGGTGTTGGTGCCACCCACGAGGCCGTTCAGGGGCTGTTTCGAGTTTTCAACTTCTAACGCCATATTTTTAAGCCTAAGTCTAGAAATATGCAAATTACTGTCGTATTCTAAATCCGGGAGACCCGCTGCTGTGGGGTCAGTTCTTACGAGTTACGTTGGTCCCGTGAGAGGCGTTGGTGCCACCCACGGGGCCGTTCGGGGCCTGTTTCGAGTTTTCATCCTCTAACGTCATGTTTTTAAGCCTAAGTCTAGAAATAAGCAAATTACGGTCGTATTCTCAAATCGGGAGACCCGCGGCTGCGGGGTCAGTTCCTACGAGTTACGTTGGTCCCGTGGGAGGTGTTGGTGCCACCCACGGGGCCGTTGGGGGGCTGTTTCGAGTTTTCACCTTCTAACGCCATGTTTTTAAACCTAAGTCTAGAAATATGCAAAGTATCGTCGTATTCTAAAATCGGGAGACCCACTGCTGTGGGGTCAGTTCCTACGAGTAACGTTGGTCCCGTGGGAGGTGTTGGTACACCCCACGGGGCTGTTTCGAGTTTTCACCTTCTAACGCCATGTTTTTAAGCCTAAGTCTAGAAATACACAAATTACCGTCGTATTCTCAAACAGGTAGACCCGCGGCTGCGGGGTCAGTTCCTACGAGTTACGTTGGTCTCGTGGGAGGTGTTGGTACCACCCACGGGGACGTTCGGGGGATGTTTCGAGTTTTCACCCTCTAACGTCATGTTTTTAAGCCTAAGTCTAGAAATATGCAAATTACCGTAGTACTCTCAAACCGGGAGACCCGCGACTGCAGGGACAGTTCCTACGAGTTACGTTGGTCCCTTGGGAGGTGTTGGTACCACCCACGGGGCCGTTCGGGGGCTGTTTCGAGTTTTCACCCTCTAACGTCATGTTTTTAAGCCTAAGTCTAGAAATACGCAAATTACCGTCGTATTCTCAAATCGGGAGACCTGCGACTGCGGGGTCAGTTCCTACGAGTTACGTTGGTCCCGTGGGAGGTGTTGGTGCCACCCACGGGGCCGTTCTAGGGCTGTTTTGAGTTTTCACCTTCTAACGCCAAGTTTTTAAGTCTAAATCTTGAAATATGCAAATTACAGTCGTATTCTCAAACTGGGAGACCTGTGACTGTGGGGTCAGTTCTTACGAGTTACGTTGGTCCCGTGGGAGGTGTTGGTACCACCCACGGGGCCGTTCGGGGGCTGTTTCGAGTTTTGACCTTCTAACACCATGTTTTTAACCCTAAGTCTAGAAATACACGAATTACTGTCGTATTTTCAAATCGGGAGACCCGCGGCTGCGGGATGAGTTCCTACAAGTTACGTTGGTGCCGTGGGAGGTGTTGGTACCACCCACAGGGCCGTTCGGGGGCTGTTTCGAGATTTCACCTTCTAACGCCATGTTTTTAAGCCTAAGTATAGAAATAGGCAAATTACCATCGTATTCTCAAACCGGGAGACCCGCGGATGTGGGGTCAGTTCCTACGAGTTACGTTGGTCCCGTGGGAGGTGTTGGTGCCACCCACGGGGCTGTTCGGGGGCTGTTTCGAGTTTTCACCTTCTAACGCCATGTTTTTAAGCCTAAGTCTAGAAATACTCAAATTACCATCGTATTCTCAAATTGGGAGACCCGCGGCTACGGGTTCAGTTCCTCCGAGTTACGTTGGTCCCGTGGGAGGTGTTGGTGCCACCCACGGGGCCGTTCGGGGGCTGTTTCGAGTTTTCACCCTCTAACGTCATATTTTTAAGCCTAAGTCTATAAATAAGCAAATTACGGTCGTATTCTCAAACTGGGTGACCCGCGGATGCGAGGACAGTTCCTACGAGTTACATTAGTCCCGTGGGAGGTGTTGGTGCCACCCACGGGGCCGTTCGGGGGCTGTTTCGAGTTTTCACCCTCTAATGTCATATTTTTAAGCCTAAGTCTATAAATAAGCAAATTACGGTCGTATTCTCAAACCGGGTGACCCGCGGATGCGAGGTCAGTTCCTAGGAGTTACATTGGTCCCGTGGGAGGTGTTGGTGCCACCCACGGGGCCGTTCGGGGGTTGTTTCGAGTTTTCACCCTCTAATGTCATGTTTTTAAGCCTAAGTCTAGAAATATGCAAATTACCGTAGTACTCTGAAACCGGGAGACCCACGGCTGCAGGGCCAGTTCCTCCGAGTTACGTTGGTCCCATGGGAGGTGTTGGTGCCACCCACGGGGCCGTTCGGGGGCTGTTTCGAGTTTTCACCCTCTAACGTCATGTTTTTAAGCCTAAGTCTAGAAATAAGAAAATTACGGTCGTATTCTCAAACCGGGAGACCCGCGGCTGCGGGGTCAGTTCCTACGAGTTATGTTGGTCCCGTGGGAGGTGTTGGTGCCACCCACGGGGCCGTTCGGGGGCTGTTTCGAGTTTTCACCCTCTAACGTCATGTTTTTAAGCCTAAGTCTAGAAATATGCAAATTATCGTAGTACTCTCAAATCGAGAGACCCGCGACTGCAGGGTCAGTTCCTACGAGTTACGTTGGTCCCGTGGGAGGTATTGGTGCCACCCATGGGGCAGTTCGGGGGATGTTTCGAGTTTTCACCCTCTAATGTCATGTTTTTAAGCCTAAGTCTAGAAATACGCAAATTACCGTCGTATTCTCAAACCGAGAGACCCGCGGCTACGGGGTCAGTTCCTACGAGTTACGTTAGTCCCGTGGGAGGTGTTGGTGACACCCACAGGGCCGTTCTGGGGCTTTTTCGAGTTTTCACCTTCTAACGCCATATTTTTAAGCCTAAGTCTTGAAATACGCAAATTATGGTCGTATTCTCAAACCGGGAGACCCGCGGCTGCGGGGTCAGTTCCTACGAGTTACGTTGGTCCCGTGGGAGGTGTTGGTGCCACCCACGGGGCCGTTCGGGGGCTGTTTCGAGTTTTCATCTTCTAACGCCATGTTTTTAAGCCTAAGTATAGAAATACGCAAATTACCATCGTATTCTCAAACCGGGAGACCCGCGGCTGTGGGGTCAGTTCCTACGAGTTACGTTGGTCCCGTGGGAGGTGTTGGTGCCACCCACGGGGCTGTTCGGGGGCTGTTTCGAGTTTTCACCTTCTAACGTCATGTTTTTAAGCCTAAGTCTAGAAATACTCAAATTACCATCGTATTCTCAAATTGGGAGACCCGCGGCTACGGGTTCAGTTCCTCCGAGTTACGTTGGTCCCGTGGGAGGTGTTGGTGCCACCCACGGGGCCGTTCGGGGGCTGTTTCTAGTTTTCACCCTCTAACGTCATATTTTTAAGCCTAAGTCTATAAATAAGCAAATTACGGTCGTATTCTCAAACCGGGTGACCCGCGGATGCGAGGTCAGTTGCTACGAGTTACATTGGTCCCGTGGGAGGTGTTGGTGCCACCCGCGGGGCCGTTCGGGGGTTGTTTAGAGTTTTCACCCTCTAATGTCATGTTTTTAAGCCTAAGTCTAGAAATATACAAATTACCGTAGTACTCTGAAACCGGGAGACCCACGGCTGCAGGGCCAGTTCCTCCGAGTTACGTTGGTCCCATGGGAGGTGTTGGTGCCACCCACGGGGCCGTTCGGGGGCTGTTTCGAGTTTTCACCCTCTAACGTCATATTTTTAAGCCTAAGTCTAGAAATAAGAAAATTACGGTCGTATTCTCAAACCGGGAGACCCACGGCTGCGGGGCCAGTTCCTACGAGTTACGTTGGTCCCGTGGGAGGTGTTGGTGCCACCCACGGGGCCGTTCGGGGGCTGTTTCGAGTTTTCACCCTCTAACGTCATGTTTTTAAGCCTACGTCTAGAAATAAGAAAATTATCGTAGTACTCTCAAATCGAGAGACCCGCGACTGCAGGGTCAGTTCCTACGAGTTACGTTGGTCCCGTGGGAGGTATTGGTGCCACCCACGGGGCCGTTCGGGGGCTGTTTCGAGTTTTCACCCTCTAACGTCATGTTTTTAAACCTAAGTCTAGAAATAAGAAAATTACGGTCGTATTCTCAAACCGGGAGACCCGCGGCTACGGGGTCAGTTCCTACGAGTTATGTTGGTCCCGTGGGAGGTGTTGGTGCCACCCACGGGGCCGTTCGGGGGCTGTTTCGAGTTTTCACCCTCTAACGTCATGTTTTTAAGCCTAAGTCTAGAAATATGCAAATTATCGTAGTACTCTCAAATCGAGAGACCCGCGACTGCAGGGTCAGTTCCTACGAGTTACGTTGGTCCCGTGGGAGGTATTGAAGCCACCCACGGGGCCGTTCGGGGGCTGTTTCGAGTTTTGACCTTCTAACACCATGTTTTTAACCCTAAGTCTAGAAATACACGAATTACTGTCATATTTTCAAATCGGGAGACCCGCAGCTGCGGGATGAGTTCCTACAAGTTACGTTGGTGCCGTGGGAGGTGTTGGTACCACCCACAGGGCCGTTCGGGGGCTGTTTCGAGATTTCACCTTCTAACGCCATGTTTTTAAGCCTAAGTCTAGAAATACGCAAATTACCATCGTATTCTCAAACCGGGAGACCCGCGGCTGTGGGGTCAGTTCCTACGAGTTACGTTGGTCCCGTGGGAGGTGTTGGTGCCACCCACGGGGCTGTTCGGGGGCTGTTTCGAGTTTTCACCTTCTAACGCCATGTTTTTAAGCCTAAGTCTAGAAATACACAAATTACCATCGTATTCTCAAATTGGGAGACCCGCGGCTACGGGTTCAGTTCCTCCGAGTTACGTTGGTCCCGTGGGAGGTGTTGGTGCCACCCACGGGGCCGTTCGGGGGCTGTTTCAAGTTTTCACCCTCTAACGTCATATTTTTAAGCCTAAGTCTATAAATAAGCAAATTACGGTCGTATTCTCAAACCGGGTGACCCGCGGATGCGAGGTCAGTTCCTAGGAGTTACATTGGTCCCGTGGGAGGTGTTGGTGCCACCCACGGGGCCGTTCGGGGGTTGTTTCGAGTTTTCACCCTCTAATGTCATGTTTTTAAGCCTAAGTCTAGAAATATGCAAATTACCGTAGTACTCTCAAACCGGGAGACCCACGGCTGCAGGGCCAGTTCCTCCGAGTTACGTTGGTCCCATGGGAGGTGTTGGTGCCACCCACGGGGCCGTTCGGGGGCTGTTTCGAGTTTTCACCCTCTAACGTCATGTTTTTAAGCCTAAGTCTAGAAATAAGAAAATTACGGTCGTATTCTCAAACCGGGAGACCCACGGCTGCGGGGTCAGTTCCTACGAGTTATGTTGGTCCCGTGGGAGGTGCTGGTGCCACCCACGGGGCCGTTCGGGGGCTGTTTCGAGTTTTCACCCTCTAACGTCATGTTTTTAAGCCTAAGGCTAGAAATATGCAAATTATCATAGTACTCTCAAATCGAGAGACCCGCGACTGCAGGGTCAGTTCCTACGAGTTACATTGGTCCCGTGGGAGGTATTGGTGCCACCCACGGGGCCGTTCGGGGGCTGTTTCGAGTTTTCACCCTCGAACGTCATGTTTTTAAGCCTAAGTCTAGAAATATGCAAATTATCGTAGTATTCTCAAATCGGGAGACCCGCGACTACGGGGCCAGTTCCTACGAGTTACGTTGGTCCCGTGGGAGGTGTTGGTGCCACCCACGGGGCCGTTCTAGGGATGTTTTGAGTTTTCACCTTCTAACGCCAGGTTTTTAAGTCTAAATCTTGAAATATGAAAATTACAGTCGTATTCTCAAACTGGGAGACCTGCGACTGTGGGGTCAGTTCTTAAGAGTTACGTTGGTCCCGTGGGAGGTATTGGTGCCACCCACGGGGCCGTTCGGGGGCTGTTTCGAGTTTTGACCTTCTAACACCATGTTTTTAACCCTAAGTCTAGAAATACACGAATTACTGTCGTATTTTCAAATCGGGAGACCCGCAGCTGCGGGATGAGTTCCTACAAGTTACGTTGGTGCCGTGGGAGGTGTTGGTACCACCCACAGGGCCGTTCGGGGGCTGTTTCGAGATTTCACCTTCTAACGCCATGTTTTTAAGCCTAAGTCTAGAAATACGCAAATTACCATCGTATTCTCAAACCGGGAGACCCGCGGCTGTGGGGTCAGTTCCTACGAGTTACGTTGGTCCCGTGGGAGGTGTTGGTGCCACCCACGGGGCTGTTCGGGGGCTGTTTTGAGTTTTCACCTTCTAACGCCATGTTTTTAAGCCTAAGTCTAGAAATACACAAATTACCATCGTATTCTCAAATTGGGAGACCCGCGGCTACGGGTTCAGTTCCTCCGAGTTACGTTGGTCCCGTGGGAGGTGTTGGTGCCACCCACGGGGCCGTTCGGGGGCTGTTTCAAGTTTTCACCCTCTAACGTCATATTTTTAAGCCTAAGTCTATAAATAAGCAAATTACGGTCGTATTCTCAAACCGGGTGACCCGCGGATGCGAGGTCAGTTCCTAGGAGTTACATTGGTCCCGTGGGAGGTGTTGGTGCCACCCACGGGGCCGTTCGGGGGTTGTTTCGAGTTTTCACCCTCTAATGTCATGTTTTTAAGCCTAAGTCTAGAAATATGCAAATTACCATAGTACTCTCAAACCGGGAGACCCACGGCTGCAGGGCCAGTTCCTCCGAGTTACGTTGGTCCCATGGGAGGTGTTGGTGCCACCCACGGGGCCGTTCGGGGGCTGTTTCGAGTTTTAACCCTCTAACGTCATGTTTTTAAGCCTAAGTCTAGAAATAAGAAAATTACGGTCGTATTCTCAAACCGGGAGACCCACGGCTGCGGGGTCAGTTCCTACGAGTTATGTTGGTCCCGTGGGAGGTGCTGGTGCCACCCACGGGGCCGTTCGGGGGCTGTTTCGAGTTTTCACCCTCTAACGTCATGTTTTTAAGCCTAAGGCTAGAAATATGCAAATTATCATAGTACTCTCAAATCGAGAGACCCGCGACTGCAGGGTCAGTTCCTACGAGTTACATTGGTCCCGTGGGAGGTATTGGTGCCACCCACGGGGCCGTTCGGGGGCTGTTTCGAGTTTTCACCCTCGAACGTCATGTTTTTAAGCCTAAGTCTAGAAATATGCAAATTATCGTAGTATTCTCAAATCGGGAGACCCGCGACTGCGGGGTCAGTTCCTACGAGTTACGTTGGTCCCGTGGGAGGTGTTGGTGCCACCCACGGGGCCGTTCTAGGGATGTTTTGAGTTTTCATCTTCTAACGCCAAGTTTTTAAGTCTAAATCTTGAAATATGAAAATTACAGTCGTATTCTCAAACTGGGAGACCTGCGACTGTGGGGTCAGTTCTTACGAGTTACGTTCGTCCCGTGGGACGTGTTGGTGCCACCCACGGGGCCGTTCGGGGGCTGTTTCGAGTTTTGACCTTCTAACACCATGTTTTTAACCCTAAGTCTAGAAATACACGAATTACTGTCGTATTTTCAAATCGGGAGACCTGCGGCTGCGAGATGAGTTCCTACAAGTTACGTTGGTGCCGTGGGAGGTGTTGGTACCACCCACAGGGCCGTTCGGGGGCTGTTTCGAGATTTCACCTTCTAACGCCATGTTTTTAAGCCTAAGTCTAGAAATACGCAAATTACCATCGTATTCTCAAACCGGGAGACCCGCGGCTGTGGGGTCAGTTCCTACGAGTTACGTTGGTCCCGTGGGAGGTGTTGGTGCCACCCACGGGGCTGTTCGGGGGCTGTTTCGAGTTTTCACCTTCTAACGCCATGTTTTTAAGCCTAAGTCTAGAAATACTCAAATTACCATCGTATTCTCAAATTGGGAGACCCGCGGCTACGGGTTCAGTTCCTCCGAGTTACGTTGGTCCCGTGGGAGGTGTTGGTGCCACCCACGGGGCCGTTCGGGGGCTGTTTCGAGTTTTCACCCTCTAATGTCATATTTTTAAGCCTAAGTCTATAAATAAGCAAATTACGGTCGTATTCTCAAACCGGGTGACCCGCGGATGCGAGGTCAGTTCCTACGAGTTACATTGGTCCCGTGGGAGGTGTTGGTGCCACCCACGGGGCCGTTCGGGGGTTGTTTCGAGTTTTCACTCTCTAATGTCATGTTTTTAAGCCTAAGTCTAGAAATATGCAAATTACCGTAGTACTCTGAAACCGGGAGACCCACGGCTGCAGGGCCAGTTCCTCCGAGTTACGTTGGTCCCATGGGAGGTGTTGGTGCCACCCACGGGGCCGTTCGGGGGCTGTTTCGAGTTTTCACCCTCTAACGTCATGTTTTTAAGCCTAAGTCTAGAAATAAGAAAATTACGGTCGTATTCTCAAACCGGGAGACCCGCGGCTGCGGGGTCAGTTCCTACGAGTTATGTTGGTCCCGTGGGAGGTGTTGGTGCCACCCACGGGGCCGTTCGGGGGCTGTTTCGAGTTTTCACCCTCTAACGTCATGTTTTTAAGCCTAAGTCTAGAAATATGCAAATTATCGTAGTACTCTCAAATCGAGAGACCCGCGACTGCAGGGTCAGTTCCTACGAGTTACGTTGGTCCCGTGGGAGGTATTGGTGCCACCCACGGGGCCGTTCGGGGGCTGTTTCGAGTTTTCACCCTCTAACGTCATGTTTTTAAGCCTAAGTCTAGAAATACGCAAATTACCGTCGTATTCTCAAACCGAGAGACCCGCGACTACGGGGTCAGTTCCTACGAGTTACGTTAGTCCCGTGGGAGGTGTTGGTGCCACCCACAGGGCCGTTCTGGGGCTGTTTCGAGTTTTTACCTTCTAACGCCATATTTTTATGCCTAAGTCTAGAAATACGCAAATTACGGTCGTATTCTCAAACCGGGAGACCCGCGGCTGCGGGGTCAGTTCCTACGAGTTACGTTGGTCCCGTGGGAGGTGTTGGTGCCACCCACGGGGCCGTTCGGGGGCTGTTTCGAGTTTTCACCTTCTAACGCCATGTTTTTAAGCCTAAGTTTAGAAATACGCAAATTACCATCGTATTCTCAAACCGGGAGACCCGCGGCTGTGGGGTCAGTTCCTACGAGTTACGTTGGTCCCGTGGGAGGTGTTGGTGCCACCCACGGGGCTGTTCGGGGGCTGTTTCGAGTTTTCACCTTCTAACGCCATGTTTTTAAGCCTAAGTCTAGAAATACTCAAATTACCATCGTATTCTCAAATTGGGAGACCCGCGGCTACGGGTTCAGTTCCTCCGAGTTAGGTTGGTCCCGTGGGAGGTGTTGGTGCCACCCATGGGGCCGTTCGGGGGCTGTTTCGAGTTTTCACCCTCTAACGTCATATTTTTAAGCCTAAGTCTATAAATAAGCAAATTACGGTCGTATTCTCAAACCGAGTGACCCGCGGATGCGAGGTCAGTTGCTACGAGTTACATTGGTTCCGTGGGAGGTGTTGGTGCCACCCACGGGGCCGTTCGGGGGTTGTTTAGAGTTTTCACCCTCTAATGTCATGTTTTTAAGCCTAAGTCTAGAAATATGCAAATTACCGTAGTACTCTGAAACCGGGAGACCCACGGCTGCAGGGCCAGTTCCTCCGAGTTACGTTGGTCCCATGGGAGGTGTTGGTGCCACCCACGGGGCCGTTCGGGGGCTGTTTCGAGTTTTCACCCTCTAACGTCATGTTCTTAAGCCTAAGTCTAGAAATAAGAAAATTACGGTCGTATTCTCAAACCGGGAGACCCGCGGCTACGGGGTCAGTTCCTACGAGTTATGTTGGTCCCGTGGGAGGTGTTGGTGCCACCCACGGGGCCGTTCGGGGGCTGTTTCGAGTTTTCACCCTCTAACGTCATGTTTTTAAGCCTAAATCTAGAAATATGCAAATTATCGTAGTACTCTCAAATCGAGAGACCCGCGACTGCAGGGTCAGTTCCTACGAGTTACGTTGGTCCCGTGGGAGGTATTGGTGCCACCCACGGGGCCGTTCGGGGGCTGTTTCGAGTTTTCACCCTCTAACGTCATGTTTTTAAGCCTAAGTCTAGAAATACGCAAATTGCCATCGTATTCTCAAACCGAGAGACCCGCGGCTACGGGGTCAGTTCCTACGAGTTACGTTAGTCCCGTGGGAGGTGTTGGTGCCACCCACAGGGCCGTTCTGGGACTGTTTCGAGTTTTTACCTTCTAACGCCATATTTTTAAGCCTAAGTATAGAAATACGCAAATTACGGTCGTATTCTCAAACCGGGAGACCCGCGGCTGCGGGGTCAGTTCCTACGAGTTACGTTGGTCCCGTGGGAGGTGTTGGTGCCACCCACGGGGCCGTTCGGGGGCTGTTTCGAGTTTTCACCTTCTAACGCCATGTTTTTAAGCCTAAGTTTAGAAATACAGAAATTACCATCGTATTCTCAAACCGGGAGACCCGCGGCTGTGGGGTCAGTTCCTACGAGTTACGTTGGTCCCGTGGGAGGTGTTGGTGCCACCCACGGGGCTGTTCGGGGGCTGTTTCGAGTTTTCACCTTCTAACGCCATGTTTTTAAGCCTAAGTCTAGAAATACTCAAATTACCATCGTATTCTCAAATTGGGAGACCCGCGGCTACGGGTTCAGTTCCTCCGAGTTACGTTGGTCCCGTGGGAGGTGTTGGTGCCACCCATGGGGCCGTTCGGGGGCTGTTTCGAGTTTTCACCCTCTAACGTCATATTTTTAAGCCTAAGTCTATAAATAAGCAAATTACGGTCGTATTCTCAAACCGGGTGACCCGCGGATGCGAGGTCAGTTGCTACGAGTTACATTGGTCCCGTGGGAGGTGTTGGTGCCACCCACGGGGCCGTTCGGGGGTTGTTTAGAGTTTTCACCCTCTAATGTCATGTTTTTAAGCCTAAGTCTAGAAATATGCAAATTACCTAGTACTCTCAAACCGGGAGACCCACGGTTGCAGGGCCAGTTCCTCCGAGTTACGTTGGTCCCATGGGAGGTGTTGGTGCCACCCACGGGGCCGTTCGGGGGCTGTTTCGAGTTTTCACCCTCTAACGTCGTGTTTTTAAGCCTAAGTCTAGAAATAAGAAAATTACGGTCGTATTCTCAAATCGGGAGACCCACGGCTGCGGGGTCAGTTCCTACGAGTTATGTTGGTCCCGTGGGAGGTGTTGGTGCCACCCACGGGGCCGTTCGGGGGCTGTTTCGAGTTTTCACCCTCTAACGTCATGTTTTTAAGCCTACGTCTAGAAATATGCAAATTATCGTAGTACTCTCAAATCGAGAGACCCGCGACTGCAGGGTCAGTTCCTACGAGTTACGTTGGTCCCGTGGGAGGTATTGGTGCCACCCACGGGGCCGTTCGGGGGCTGTTTCGAGTTTTCACCCTCTAACGTCATGTTTTTAAGCCTAAGTCTAGAAATACGCAAATTACCGTCGTATTCTCAAACCGAGAGACCCGCGGCTACGGGGTCAGTTCCTACGAGTTACGTTAGTCCCGTGGGAGGTGTTGGTGCCACCCACAGGGCCGTTCTGGGGCTGTTTCGAGTTTTCACCTTCTAACGCCATATTTTTAAGCCTAAGTCTAGAAATACGCAAATTATGGTCGTATTCTCAAACCGGGAGACCCGCGGCTGCGGGGTCAGTTCCTACGAGTTACGTTGGTCCCGTGGGAGGTGTTGGTGCCACCCATGGGGCCGTTCGGGGGCTGTTTCGAGTTTTCACCTTCTAACGCCATGTTTTTAAGCCTAAGTATAGAAATATGCAAATTACTGTTTTATTCTCAAACCGGCAGACCCGCGGCTGCGGGGTCAGTTGCAACGAGTTACGTTGGTCCCGTGGGAGGTGTTGGTGCCACCCACGGGGCCGTTCGGGGCTGTTTTGAGTTTTCACCTTCTAACGCCATGTTTTTAAGCCTAAGTCTAGAAATACTCAAATTACCATCGTATTCTCAAATTGGGAGACCCGCGGCTACGGGTTCAGTTCCTCCGAGTTACGTTGGTCCCGTGGGAGGTGTTGGTGCCACCCACGGGGCCGCTCGGGGGCTGTTTCGAGTTTTCACCCTCTAACGTCATATTTTTAAGCTTAAGTCTATAAATAAGCAAATTACGGTCGTATTCTCAAACCGGGTGACCCGCGGATGCGAGGTCAGTTCCTACGAGTTACATTGGTCCCGTGGGAGGTGTTGGTGCCACCCACGGGGCCATTCGGGGGTTGTTTCCAGTTTTCACCCTCTAATGTCATGTTTTTAAGCCTAAGTCTAGAAATATGTAAATTACCGTAGTACTCTCAAACCGGGAGACCCACGGCTGCAGGGCCAGTTCCTCCGAGTTACGTTGGTCCCATGGGAGGTGTTGGTGCCACCCACGGGGCCGTTCGGGGGCTGTTTCGAGTTTTCACCCTCTAACGTCATGTTTTTAAGCCTAAGTCTAGAAATAAGAAAATTACGGTCGTATTCTCAAACCGGGAGACCCGCGGCTGCGGGGTCAGTTCCTACGAGTTATGTTGGTCCCGTGGGAGGTGTTGGTGCCACCCACGGGGCCATTCGGAGGCTGTTTCGAGTTTTCACCCTCTAACGTCATGTTTTTAAGCCTAAGTCTAGAAATATGCAAATTATCGTAGTACTCTCAAATCGAGAGACCCGCAACTGCAGGGTCAGTTCCTACGAGTTACGTTGGTCCCGTGGGAGGTATTGGTGCCACCCACGGGGCCGTTCGGGGGCTGTTTCGAGTTTTCACCCTCTAACGTCATGTTTTTAAGCCTAAGTCTAGAAATACGCAAATTACCGTCGTATTCTCAAACCGAGAGACCCGCGGCTACGCGGTCAGTTACTACGAGTTACGTTGGTCCCGTGGGAGGTGTTGGTGCCACCCATAGGGCCGTTCTGGGGTTGTTTCGAGTTTTCACCTTCTAACGCCATGTTTTTAAGCCTAAGTCTAGAAATACGCAAATTACGGTCGTATTCTCAAACCGGGAGACCCGCGGCTGCGGGGTCAGTTCCTACGAGTTACGTTGGTCCCGTGGGAGGTGTTGGTGCCACCCACGGGGCCGTTCGGGGGCTATTTCGAGTTTCCACCCTCTAACGTCATGTTTTTAAGCCTAAGTCTAGAAATATGCAAATTATCGTAGTACTCTCAAATCGGGAGACCCGCGATTGCAGGGTCAGTTCCTACGAGTTACGTTGGTCCCGTGGGAGGTATTGGTGCCACCCACGGGGCCGTTCGGGGGCTGTTTTGAGTTTTCACCCTCTAACGTCATGTTTTTAAGCCTAAATCTAGAAATACGCAAATTACCGTCGTATTCTCAAACCGAGAGACCCGCGGCTACGGGTTCAGTTCCTACGAGTTACGTTGGTCCCGTGGGAGGTGTTGGTGCCACCCACGGGGCCGTTCTGTGGCTGTTTCATGTTTTCACCTTCTAACGCCATGTTTTTAAGCCTAAGTCTAGAAATACGCAAATTACCGTCGTATTCTCAAACCGAGAGACCCGCGGCTGCGGGGTCAGTTTTTACGAGTTACGTTGGTGCTGTGGGAGGTGTTGGTGCCACCCACGGGGCCGTTCGGGGGCTATTTCGAGTTTTCACCTTTTAACGCCATGTTTTGCTTAAGTCTAGAAATACGTGAATTACCGTCGTATTCTCAAATAGGGAGACCCGCGGCTGCGGGGTCAGTTCCTACGAGTTACGTTGGTCCCGTGGGAGGTGTTTGTCCCACCCACGGGGCCGTTCGGGGGTTGTTTCGAGTTTTCACCCTTTAACGTCATGTTTTAAGCCTAAGCCTAGAAATACGCAAATTACCGTCGTATTCTCAAACCGGGAGACCCACGGCTGCGGGGTCAGTTTCTACGAGTTACGTTGGTCCCGTGGGAGGTGTTGGTGCTACCCACGGGAACGTTCGGGGGCTATTTCTAGTTTTCACCCGCGGTTATGGATGGTTGATTGATATAGAGCCTTAATTATTGCAGATGGTTAGGATATTGGATAGTCTCAAAAACATTTAGGATTTCAAACCCATTGCAAACTTGACATGATTGTTTGGTTTTATTTTCCAAGTATTTCGATTCAGTGATAAATAATTACTTTTCATTACTTTAAATAAGCGTACCCTCGGTGCTTATTGGTAGGAGGGATATTATGTACCCACGGAGGCAAATGTGGAGGATAAAGCCCCCGGTCAATGTGGATTTCTTTGTAACAACAAGGGTGCAATTTCGGACAGTTTGAATAGAGGTGGGCACATTATATATATATTTATTAGATCTATACAACAAGGATGGTCTACTGATAACATGGATTGGATACACAAACCTATCTGTTAACATTGACCAAGAGCAAGAGGTGGACATGAATGATGACCTGGCACGTGAACTTGCGTTCTATATGCAGGCAAACCTTCATCAAAAGTCGATTGTAAGCGGCATCTGCATATATATGCAGCAGTTGCATATATATGCAGATGCAACTGCATATATATGCAACACTGCCCCGCCCCCTGCCCCGTCCCCCGCCCCTGCCCCGTCACCAATATGCACACACTCACACGCGCACACAAACACACGCACGCACACACGCACACACTCTCACTACATATATGCATATGCATATATGCATACATGCCCCGTCCCCTCCCCCCTTCCCCACTCACATACACACACACACACAAACACACACACACACGCACACACGCACACACGCGCCCCCTGCCCATCCCCTCCCCCCTTCCCCACTTGCACACGCGCACACACACAAACATGCACACACGTACACACGCGCCCCTGCCCATCCCCTCCCCCATTTCCCACTCACACGCGCACACACACAAACATGCACACACGCACACACACAAGCCAGGAGCGTCGTGACTACACGGTCGTTTCCTACGACTTACATTGGTCCCGTGCGAGATGTTTGTGACTCTTGCGGAACAGTTTTGTGGGTGTTTTACGTTTTCACCCTTCGATGGCATCTTTTTTATTCTCAAGTCTAACTTTTTGCAAATTTACGCCGTATACTCAAACCGGGATCCTTGTGACTACCCGTTTGGTTCCTACTATTAACATTGGTCCCGTGCGAGGTGTTCGTGACTCTTACGGTACCGTTTTGGGGTTTTTTTACGTTTTCACCCTTCTAAGGCATGATTTTATGCTTTAGTTTAATTTTTTGCAAATTTATGTCGTACACTCCAACCAGGATTGCCGTGACTACGTGGTCGGTTCCTACGAGTTACATTGGTCCCGTGCGAGGTGTTCGTGACTCTTACGGGACCGTTTTAAGGTTGTTTTACGTTTTCACCCTTCGATGGCATGCAAGTATAAATTTTTGCTAATTTACGTCGTACACTCAATCCGGAAGCCCCGTTACTACAAGATCGGTTCCTACGAGTCACATTGGTCCCGTGCGAGGAGTTCGTGACTCTTACGGGACCGTTTTGTGCTTGTTGTACGTTTTCACCCTTCGATGGCATGTTTTTATGCTCAAGTCTATTTGTTTTGCAAATTTACGTCGTACACTCTAACCGGGAGCCCCGTGACTATGCGGTCGGTTTCTATGAGTTACACTAATCCCGTGCGAGGTGTTCGTGACTCTTACCGGACCGTTTTATGGCTATTTTACGTTTTCACCCTTCGATGGCATGTTTTTATGCTTAAGTCTAACTTTTTACAAATTTACGTCATACACTCAAACCGGGAGCCCCGTGACTACGCGGTCGGTTCCTATGAGTCACATTAGTCCCGTGCGAGGGGTTCATGACTCTTACGGGACCGTTTTAAGGCTGTTTTACGTTTTCACCCTTCGATGGCATGTTTTTATGCTTAAGTTTATTTTTTTTCAAATTTACGTCATGCACTCAAATCGGGAGCACCGTGACTACACGGTCAGTTCCTGCGATTTATATTGGTCCCGTGCGAGGTGTTCGTGACTCTTACGGGACCGTTTTGTGGCTATTTTATATTTTCACCATTCGATGGCATGTTTTTATGCTTAAGTCTAATTTTTTGCAAATTTACGTCGTACGATCAAACCGGGAGCGCCTTAAACCTAGAAAGTGGCAATCCGTTGGATAATGACTTCTTTTTCTAGTGTTCACCCTAACTATTCTTTGTTCAAAAGTTATGTTCTCCCCCCCCCCCCCCCCCCACTGGAAGTGACAAGAAACAAATGCGCCAACAATACCCAAGCTATAGGGGGCACAAAAAACTTAAAATTACGGGGTTTAGACATAAATAGGATCCAAACCCAAAATAATTAAAAAATTGAATCAATGCACATTTAACCTTAAAATAAAGTTCATCATAGGTCTATCCATTACCTGAATATTTTGTTACACCCAACGCCAATCAGAACCTTCTTTATGCTAGCAGTGATGCAATTTCAAATTATGTTTGATAGTAGTTCGACCCCAACATCAATGTATCCTATGACAATTAAAAAATAATGAATTTTTTGCAAACAGTTATGTTCAATTAGAAAAATGGTAGAACCAAAAAATCAAATTCAAAACCAAATGAAGAAAACCAGGGCTAGTTATTTCGTCACTCACTGTCCCTACGAGTTACATTGGTCCTGTGGGAGGTGTTGGTACCACCCACGGGGCCGTTCGGGGGCTGTTTCGGGTTTTCGCCCTCTACAGCCAAACGATAGAGATAAATAAATGAAAACATATCTATTCTAAACAAAAGAACCGATAAATCACCTAACATTTGCACAAATAGCGGGACATTGCACTTAAAAGTAGATGAAATTCATAAATTAATGTAAAGTGCTAATACAATGTCAATATCATAATAGGATACAAATAAGATTGATGAGGATAAAATAATATTTTGATACTCAATATTCCTCTAAATCAACTAAAAGATCCTCAAATTAGGGTTGTCATCAAGAGCTGACGGGAACTCTTTTGGAGCCTTTAATGCGTCTACTTCAGTAGACATACCCTTTAGTGCATGCACAACAATAGACCAATTGCCATCGTTTATGCACTTCGAGTAGAATACATTCTTTACATTCTGAAAGGCACAAATAAAAGGCTCGTCGACTATGCGGTCTTTAGTCTTCAGCTTTGATAAATCTACCATAATAAGTTTGGAGTCGGGATCAACTTTGCAAGCATTCGTTATATCCTCCACCTTTACCCAATCACAATAGAATACGGTTTCTGTAAAATCCAAGTAATCAAGTTCTAGGATTTGTTGAATTATCCCATAATAGGTTAGCACCGTATTCTTTGGATTTTTATCACTTTTGCTAGCGATACAGGTGGTCAAGGCAGAAATTGATATTCCACTGTTTGGCATCAAAAGCTTTTCCTCATATGGATATGAAATGAAATCAAAACCGTTGGTGCGGAATTTCTTAAACTCTTTTGCACGAAAACTAGGACCTTTTGCTAGGCGTACAAGTCTGGAAGAGACATCACCTCTTTTTAGAAGTTGAATTTATTAATGAATTTGTATTAGGGCATGTTTTTACCACACATGAATAAATAACCGCACACATAAGATGTGAAAAGTACCTCTTTTGACACCCATGCCCTAAAGTCAGTTGTCGTCCAATTTCTCCTTTGATTTTGGATAATTTCGTTCTCGTACTTCCTACCGAAAAATTATAGAGTTTAGATCATAAAATAAAAAATACATATAATCAAAGAAGAAGAATTCAGTAGATACTCACTCTCTCCAGTCTTGGACTTCATCTTGTGATTCGAAGACATGACGAGTTGCTTGCTCGTATTGTAGGTTTTTGAGTTTCACCTCTTTAGGGTTCCCAAATGATAATTCGTCCTCAAACTCGTCAGGTTCCTCTATCACTCATTATCCACGAGCATTAAACCTCCTCACCTCTTGTTCTGGCATATGTTCCCTAGCGTATAACGATGATTCCACCGTTACGTATTCTTCAGCAATTGACCCTCCAATATACCGTGTATTCTTTAGATAATCTTTGAAGGTTTTCATCAAGCGCTCAAAAGGATACATCCAACAATACCTCACGGGACCAC
The DNA here is from genome assembly GCA_949130495.1 of Sambucus nigra. Lineage (NCBI taxonomy): Eukaryota > Viridiplantae > Streptophyta > Magnoliopsida > Dipsacales > Adoxaceae > Sambucus > Sambucus nigra. The sequence goes on from OX422209.1 coordinate 618,533,208, forward strand.
ATAATAAATCTTCATCGCATAAATGCATAAGCAGGTGGATACTGATATCGAAGAATGACAGAGGAAAATATTTCTTTAATACACAAACTGCCTCGGCTAAAGTTGATTTCGCAGCTTTAATGTGCCTTCTGTTTACCACTTTTGCACAAAGTAGGGTAAAACACAAACTAATTTGCATAATTGCTCGATGGAGATCTTTGTGTTCAGAGAAGCAATGCCAAAATAACAACGGGATTAATTGGATGATTACGTGCCAGTCGTGAGACTTGCACTGTTTCAAGTCATTTGCTTGGTAGCTTACTACCCTACGTAAATTACCAGAATAACCGGTTGGAGTCTTCAAGTTGAACAACGTGTCTAAGAGGATCTTCTTCTCACTAGTAGTCAAAGTGAAAGCAGTCAGGGGGATAGAAATTCTTCCTGTCGTTGGATAATTTTTTAACCACATTCTCTTCTTTATTTTCATATCTTGTAGATCTCGGCGGGCACGCTCTCCATCTTTGGAATGAGATCCACCCAGACATGTTCCTATCAAATGTTCTGCAACATTCTTCTCTGTGTGCATCACATCAATTATATGCCTTACACGATGATCTTTCCAATACGGCAAATAAAAAAATATTGATCGCCTGGACCATGGCTTCGCTTTACTAAGGTCGTTCGGATCCTCCTTAGCTTTACGCTTCAGGTTTACAAACTTGGGGTGTTTGCCTACATACCTATTCCTCTCAGTCACAGCCACTGCCTTCTCCTCAATTTGCTGACCAGAAAGTCGAATTGGTGTCGTTCTTCTCTCGTAACCGATAGGCAAAAAGGTAGACTTGTCGTTCCTAAAAGGGTGACTGGTCGACAGAAATCTACGATGACCCGTGTAACTCAACTTACCACTATGTTTTAACCAACAGGCTTCAGTTTCCTCCCCACATATGGGACATCCATAATAACCATGAACATTACAACCGGACAAGGTCCCGTAAGCAGGAAGATCGTGGATCGCCCACATCACCATTACTTTAAGTGTGAACTCTTCACCTTTATGAGAATCGAACGCCGCCACGCCTTTATCCTACAACTCTTTAAGTTCTTCGATTAATGGTGCTAAGAATATATCAATATCATCAGTGGGAGCCTTCGGCCCGGGTATCAATAGAGATAACAATGTGAACTCCTTTCTCATGCATAATGTCGGAGGAAGACTTAAAGGCGCCATAAGAACTGGCCAATAACTCTGACTAGTACTTAAATTACCGAAAGGGTTAAACCCATCGGTTGAGATTGCAAGACGAACGTTGCGCGGTTCCTTTGCAAATTCATGGTGTTGTGCATTTGAAATTTTCCAGATGAGTGAATCAATCGGATGACGCATCAAATTCCCACCCACCTCGCATCGAGCATGCCATGTCATGGCCTCGCTATCCACGGTACAGTAAAAAAAGTTTTAACCATGGCCCAAGTGGAAAATACTTTAAAACCTTTTGTGGGACTTACGAGCACTTGCGATTTTTTGCATGTTTGCCATTTCCATTCTCACAAACCATATATCTAGGCTGACTGCATACAGGACATTCATCCTTCTCTTCGTTCTCATTCCGGTACAATATGAAATAATACTTGCATGCATGAATAGATTTGTATTTCAAACCTAAACCCTTCAAACTCTCCTTCATGGTAGGATAATTGTCTGGTAACATGTTCTCTTTTGGGAGAATTTCTTGAACCCACTTAAGAATTCCGGTTACGCTATTTCCAGATAAACCAAATTGACTCTTCAAATTATTCAAACCAATCATTGCATATAATACCGAGTGATCTTCATCGCAATCTTTATACAACGATCTAGCCGCATCGGCTTTCAACTGTATGTATTCTTGATCTCCTAGTAGTTCAGCATCAATTTGTTCATTTACTTGGTCATAATGTGCATTATTTGTATCCATAGGTTGGTGGTTTTGTTGGTTGTGGAGTTCGTAAGCATCATCAATTAAGTCGATCAATGGACGATGTGTTGGTGAATTATGTACCACTTCTACTCCTTGAGGTTCCGTTACACGGTCGGCTCACGGTAATTCTTCTGGAACATAAGGTACAACTTTTTCACCATGGTATGTCCATATTATATAGTCTTGACAGATTCCCCACTTTAGTAAATGCAACTCAACAACTTCCAATGACTTATATTTTCCGTTAATACAATGAGTGCACGGACACGGAATCTTCTCACTTTTAAGATTTTTGGAAGCGTATTTAACAAATTCATAAACGCCCTTTACATGATTAATTGACATCCGGTTAGTCCCTCCCATCCACTCTTTGTATTATGGGAAATCCATGTAATAATCTTCAAATTTCAGTCCTGTGGTAATAGGTTAAAAAAATATTATTACAACTGAAACAAAAAGAATATTCTTACGACTAAAACAAAAAAAAATATCATTCCAAACGAAACAAAACCAATATTCTTACAACTTAAACAAAAAAATATCATTCCAACTGAAGCAAAACCAATATTCTTACAACTAAAACAAAAAAAATTATTACAACTGAAACGAAAGAAAATATTATTAAATCTTGGCCAATAGATAAAGTGGCCAAGTAATAAAAGATTTTGCATAATTCCTCAATTCCATCCCATCCCCGCTGTTAACATACACAGGTACATCTCCGCAGCCGTTGTATATTTCATCGACCATTATTTTAGCCTCACCCTTCTCCAAAGGTCGGTGATGTACTAGAGTTCCAGGAACCCTGGAGATGAGTATGAACACGCCAACAAACCTCGAATTGCTCATGTCCTTGATATAGTACTCTTCGCCATAGTCACTGTGAGTTGTTGACGATGATCCGAGACCCGTGATTGGAGGAGGTGCAGGGGAGGAGAATGTTGGAGGATGAGGCATTTGAGAGGGGAATGTTGGAGGGGAAGGATGTGTGAAACCTTGAGTAGGAGTAGGGTAAGGGTAACCTTGAGGAGGCATTGGGGGCCTATAACTTTCAAAAAGATTCACAAGTTTCCCAATTTGATTTGTCAATAATCCCAGGGAATTTTTAATCTCATGGACATCCCCATCGGTCTTCAACTGGTGCTCCTTTTGGGATGAGATACAATTCTTGACCGAAGAAAGCTCATCCACAAGAGGTGCAATGTGTTAAATTTTTGTTTTTGGCATATGTGAGCCAACACCTCTCGTCCTCCCCCTTTTGTCCTTTCCAAAGGTCTTAGTCAGGGCATCATTTTCAAGGTCAAAGTCATCAGTAGGGCTCGAATCTGATTGACTGCTGATGGCCTCTATTGATTCCAATGTCTTAGCCAAGTGCAGCAGGAATTTATTATCTTTGTCCCGTCGAACATGAAGCAATAAGTTGGACCGATTTGGGTTTTTATCGGCATCTGGACCATCTTTTGTCCTACTCTCCCATTCATTCTTCAAATCCTCATATGATTTGGATCCCAGCCTATGGATATTAGTTTTTTGTGCCCTATTTTTTTTGTTTTGCTCCCTCTGGACCAACTTTTTTTCCTTCACCTCATTCTCCAAAAACTTATTCCACTGATCCACCGGCATTTCAACATTGGGAGGCACTTTCTCTTTCAAAGCCAAAATATCTGAGCTCACTGCCTCTTTCGGGAAATGTTTCTTCCGAAGGTTTCTCCTGTATGTCCTCAATCCTTCAGCAACCCGAGATAGAACCTTATTCTTGGAACGGTCAGGAAATGAGAAATGCTTGAAAAGTTGGTCATGTATGTCATCTTTGACAGCTTGATCAACAAGGTTCCAATTGTCTGGTCCACCGACTCCCACGTTCATTTTTCCTAGCGACAAACACCGGGCTTTAAAGTTCGGCACGTCATTCCTATCACCCGTCGGGTTATTCCTGAGAAGGGAGATGCCAATAGGCTTCTTTTCATTTGAGCGGGAGGCATCATGAGTGTTAGATGGGGGCGTTAAAGCAACGAGAGTGCTGGATTGGGGCGTAGGAGCACTTGGAGTTGGACTTGGTGAGGAGTGAACCATTGGTGGAGTTGTGAATTGCTCAGCCATTGGTGTTGAGAATTCAGGTTCTGCACGAGATGGTGAACCTCGTTGTGGTGTCACATCGGCACTTGGTACCCTTGGGTTGTTTCCTCTCGACATTATCTAAAAAAATTAAAAAATATAAGTGACCAAATAATTATAGTAATATGAAATTATAACTAATTAATCAAGCTTAATTAGTTTTATATATATAGATAGATAGATAGATACCTTTTCAAAGTAAGACTTTAGAATAAGTTCAATGTGTCTGATCTCCATCCATTCGGTATTAGTTTTTAAGAACCTATGAATTCTTGAACGTGGCCAACTAGAAGGAAGGGTATCTATGATTGATGTGTAGATGTCAGTGACATGAACTCGGAATCCCCTATTTCTCAACTTGTTGGAAAGATTCAATTTTACGTGCATGTGGCGCGAGACATCACAGTCTATGTCAATGCTCTCTGTACGCAGTTGTATCCATAACGGGTGGATTTTTTTTCGCCTTCTCCAACAACGTAACCAAGGTCAGGTCTATGTCGGGATTATGTGTGTGAAATATATTTTGTATAACGTCATCCCAGTTTTCTGGTAGAGAAAATAGAATACAATCGAACAAGTAATCTTGCTGGATATCAAATCCATGATTTACAAGGTAGTTAAATTGTTCGATCTTTTTATTTCCGTACCTATAAATAGGAGTACCCTCTATAAGATGCACGCTAATAAAAGAGATATGTGTGCGGTCTAATTGCAACCTCTCCCACTCTTGTTGACCGTATTTATCACCGTGCCTCATTTTTCCTGAGAAAGGTATACGAGGGCATGAATACGAGCCCTTCTATTAAGGTTTGGGTTTGAAAGTTATGAGAGTTTAAACATACATATACACATAAACAAGATAAGCATATGTGATATACTTTTTCATAGGCAAATCAAGAGCACACCCAACAAATTTAATAACATATACATTTATCGACACTAGTATCAATTCAATAAATTCAACATTGTATCCAACAACCAAGCCAACAATATCTCACTATAGTGCAAAAAATCACGACATGTATATAACCCCCAATATAATATGTGGCACGCATATAACCCCCAATAAAATCACGACAAGGTGGATGTAAATTTTTTTACTCCTTAAAAATCCATTTAATTATATTTTGTCAAAAAAATACACACACACATATAATCTAGGGTTTATTGGCATAATCTATACATACACACACATACAATCTAGGGTTTATTGATATAATCTATACATACACACAGATACAATTTAGGGTTTACTAAACCATAATATTTTTTTTGACATAAATCTATACATACACACACATGCAATCTATACATACACACACATAAACATACATATACACATAAATCTAGGGTTTATTGACAAAAAAATAATTTATTTGTTCATAGTTACACACATAAACATACATATACACATAAATCTATGCATACACACACATATAAACATTAATCAATACATACACACACACATACAAACATAAATCTATATAAACATAAATCAATACATACACACACACATACAAACATAAATCTACACATACATACATGAAACTTAGGGCTTTGAATAGCAATCACGAAATCCAAATGAAATGAAAAGAAATCTATACATACCAGGGGTTAATCCCAATGAAATCCAATTGAAATCGCTTAGCCCTTAGAAATGACACCAAATCGCATGAAATCCCTTAGCCCCGATACACAGCCCTTACAAATTGTAAATGACTAACCAGCGTTTTATTTATTAAGTCATTAATCTGGTCATGGCCTAGAGCCGTGACCCACAAAGCGCGCGACCAATAAATGAAACTAGGGTATTTTTGGCTCGCACCTGGTCACGGCCTAGAGCCGTGACCCCCCATTGACGACCCTTTTCCACCCTACTACCTGCTTGAGTATTGGTCACGGCCAATAGCCGTGACTCACACCACTTACACCTGGTCACGGCCTAGAGCCGTGACCCACTATGCACAACCCTCTTCACATCAACCCTACTTCCTGAATGATCTTTGGTCACGGCCCATAGCCGTGACCCACACCCAGAAATGGTCACGACCCTAAGACGTGACCCTCAATGTGTGTATTCTCTTCGTCATCATGTCATGGGTCACGGACTTGGGCCGTGAGCCACCCGCGACCAAGCTTGGAGGGAATTTTGGCGCGAGTTTGGCGCCAAGAGGGTCACGACCTGGTCACGGCCCAAGTCCGCGACGACAATGGTCACGGCCCAAGTCCGTGATAACTTACCGAGCATCAATAATTTAGTGTGGTAATAAATATGGTCACGCCAAATATTGAGTGGGTCACGGCCCAAGTCCGCGACGAGCTGGTCGCGGACTTGGGCCGTGACCCACTGGGCGTGACCATTCGCAGAATTTGGTGTAGTGGGAGATGAAAGAATGATAGAAGGTGGTATTCCATAATTTTTGTCTTCCACCACCACAAAACACCTTGCTACCACCACTCTCCACATTATAACACCATATTTGTTACATATTTTATTATATTTGAGTATTATACACCCATTTCCACCATGGATGAGGAGATATACGAATTTTCGGAGAAGTGTTGGGGTATTACGGAGATGAAGATGGAACTTTCATGGAGTTTTGAAGGGGTTTTACTTGGAATCTTGAATGGAGCATTTTTTAGGGATACCTTTAGTAACCCCTTGAGGCCACCATTGAAAGTGGGGGTTGCTCCTCCTATGCCAACGTTTCTACCACCGTTGGAACCTTTAGAGGTGGAAAAATCTTATTCTTAGTACTAAGATTCTGTTTTTCATATTTGTAGTCTTGTAGTTAGATTACATGAGTAGGGTGCATTTGATGAAATGATGAAATTGATGTGTAGAAAATAATAAATATTTTTTTAGTAAAAGTAGTATTTTGTTGAATTTAAAGAATGAATAAATAATTTAAGGTTTTAAAATAGTAAAAGTTGGTATTTTGTGAAAATGGTATATTTTCTAGAAAGATTGATGTTAAATATTTTATGAAATAAAATGTTTGAAGATAGTGGCTTATTTCGTTAAAATATTCATGAAATAATATTTTCAAAGTTTCTTGCAAAAATGGAAGATTTTAAGAAAAATGGACATATTTTGAGTTTGAAGAAAATTAATGTCTTTATGCCTTGAAAGTAGGTTTTTGCAAGTATGATAAATTTCCTGAATGAAAACTATGTTTAACCCATTTGATCGGATTTTAAGGTCTAAAATCCATATTCTCATGCATATAAACTTCTAGTATTTAGATGATGAATGTATAAACAAGTTTAAAGAAGATTAAGTTGGGTCTAAACATGGAATAAATAAAAAGTGGAAATGCAAGCCTTAAGGTATGTGAAAATAAGATTAAAAGTATAATGAACATAAGGTTATAAGACTACATGTGTTGATAAAAAGAACATGTATATTCTTATAAAAGTAGTCTCTAAGTGTAATTAGATTTCTTGAATAAAGAAAGTAAAGAAATGTCTAGTTTGGAAAAATGGTTAGTAATGATATTTAATAAGTGTTAATGGTTAAATATTGGGAAGTTTGTGTACGACCTAATAAATTATAAAAGATTAACACTTATAAATTTGGAAAGAAAATAATAAGATGAAGATATTTCCAATTAAGAAGAGTATTACTCCAAGGTTTATAGGGTGTTAAGGTGTTAAAGAACTTAAGATGTTAGTGTGGATAACTTAATAGTGTTTCGAGAAAATTAACACTTGCGTAAATGGAGTAAAAGATGAGTTTGGATACAAATGGATAAATTAGTAATTTCACTTAAAGTAGGACATTTTTATGTAATAAAAATGTTGAAAAAGGTGTTACACAAATTGGTCCTAAATGAATATGATTTTGGAATCAAATCAAGGTTAAAGAGGACATAAAAAGGTAAATTTAAAAGTGTAACATAAGTTGGGGTGAAACTCCGAGTATTGGCTTTAATCGGGTAAAAGGAAAAGTGGAAAAATATGGACATTTATAAAATGTTAAAAAACATTAAAAGGAACTCAGATGACACCGGAAAAATTTAGGAAGGCCCGGAGCCTTGAGGTGCAAGGCCCAAAATAACTGACCGGAGCATATGGTGCACATAATCGACAGTGTGGAGCCTGTTGAAGTATGTGGTTATTTGGAAGAATCTGAGAAAATATAAAGGAATAACGAACATGTCAAAAAATGGGTTGTGTGGTGAAATATGTTAATACTACCAAACTTTAATGAATTAATAAATGTTCCGGTTAAAGATTAAAATGGACAAGTAAATGTGTAATTGATTAATGTCCAAGAATTAAGGAAAAAGGTATAGTGAGTGGGTAAATGAGTGGTTAAGCAACCTAAGTGGTTAAACCCATAATTAACACAAGAATGTGTTGTAAAAGGTTTTCAAAGGATAAATAAGCATTTTCTGACATGGTGAATGCATGCGTTGAAAGAGAGGTTTTTAATAAAAAAAATACTAATGTGTATTGGTTAAAATAAAAAAGGGTAATTTCGATAAAGAGGTTATTTTCGGTCAAACCAAGTATAGTGGTTTCAAGCGTTGAATTATGTGTGCTAAATAAAAGGTGACAAATGCAAAAATGAGAAAAGAAAGTCTTTATAAGATTAAGGTAAATGAATTTAGACAAATAAGGTTTTCGGAAGTAAAACTGTTTCATGCATTAAGTATTTGTATATGTGTATTTTTATATGTATACAACGTAGTTTCATGGGAATGTAGGCATGACGTGTTTGAGTCTTCGTTCTGCCATTCGATTCTATACTGCATTTTTATATTTCCCACTGAGCATTTGGCTCATACCCTCGCTTCGTTATAGCATGTTGGGAGCGGTTTCATATTTTAAGAGCATTATACAGGTAATCATTTTTTATTATTATGTTAGTAGGTCTTTATGCTTGGACTTTGGGGTGTTCCCCATGAATCCCTCACGTAGTTTAATTTAAAATTAGAATATCATAATAAACTCGTTAAATATTAATTAAAATAAAACTGGACTAGAAACATTATATAGGTTGTTTCATTGAACATCGCATCGATGCTCGAGTCAGACCGGATTGACTACGGGTAACCTATAAATTGGGTCCAGGGCATTACACAAATTAAGGTTACCGACAAAACCATACTTGATGGGTTGAAAAAGAGGTTGGATGATGCTAAGGGAAAATGGATAAATTAACTGCATAGTGTTCTTCGGGTGTATAAACTGCACCGAGGATAGCCATCGGTGAGACTCCTTACATTCTTTCTTTTGGAACTAAATCCATGGTAGCGTCTGAGTTAGGTCTGCCAACTCAAAGGGTGTTGAATTTTGATTCCCCCAGAAGTGATCTGATGAGGAGATTTGATACAGATAATATTGAAGAATTCAGAGAGGACGCTGCACTTCAAATGGTTGCTTATCAATAAAGGAATGTTAGATTCTACAACATGAGGGTCAAGACAACCAACTTAAAAGAAGGAGATTATGTCCTTAAGAAGGTAATCCAAAAGGGAAACAAGTTGGAACCAAACTGGCATGGTTCTTACCGCATCTCGACACTCATCCGATTAGGAACTTATCGTCTGGAAATACTTGAAGGGGAAGAATTTAAGAATCCACGGAATGTCGATCACCTCAGAAAATATAATCAGTAATTTTAATTTGATGTAATCGTTTCATCCAATTGAATTAAATTGTGATTTTCTTACTTTTTATGTTTCATTTTTCAGAATACGATGATGATATACATTCCCTAGCAAACTAGCATACTTTTCCAACTTCAAAAAAAATTTAAAAAAAAATTGGACTTCAATAATGACTTCGTCTTTGGCAGATCATGAATAAGAAGTCCCATTAAACCCAATAAACTTTCCCAACTTCAAAAAAGAAAAGTCTTTTTGAATTCTAGGATGACTTCATTTTTGACAGGTCACAAACAAGAAGTCCCTAAAACTTCATGTATGGCTTAAAGTAAAAAATAAGGAATTTTAGCAGACTAAGATAAATTTCGGAAAGACCTACATTCCTAATACACTTGGTCGCCAATGGTAACTAATGTAAACACTTAGTTCTAAAAAAATTTATCCTAAGTGCATTATTAGAACCTAAGGCCCTATAACTCAAGTTCATAACTTAATCAGACACAAATCAATTAAGCAGGTTATTTGGTTGTACAACCAATATACTAATAAAAAAGCTTAATTATGGATCAAACACTAAAGTACACCAATAAACATGTCAGCCACAAAATAGTCTGTTTTGTCATCAAACTTTCATATAATCATAAACAAGCAAGACAAATAAGTTCATTCTGCTGGCATTTTCCTTCACCCTTATCCACCCAGAGGAGGATCATCGGGAGTGCTGGGCAAAGTTATAGTTATAGAATCTCTCAACCTATTACACTTGCTGCTCGGCCGATCCAATGGATGAGGGGGAAGAATGTACTCATCTTCATCCTGCAGACCATAATCCCCTAAGTATTTCCTCACTAAACTCAGGAGAATGACGTTGGTGTGAATACACTCGAAATGAATCTTGAATGGAGGATCAAGATAATCCAACATACATAGATCATGCTAATGTTATAAATCACTCTTATCATCTACCTCGAGCGACCCCATCATGTTCAACCAACCCCATTTCTATCCTTCTTGATGAGATTGATCCAGATGATCATCTTGATGAGTTAAGGCCTCAACATAACCATCCATCCATAAAACTTTGGGTTGTTTATGGAAGTGAAAAGATAGTCGGTCCACCCAGTCTTGGAGCTTCTTGATGGTTTTATCTTTCTCTTTTAACAATGCTTCTTTGTAGGCCAACGTCTTCTTAGTTCTTTGTCCATCCTTAATTGTCCAAACAACAAGTACCTGTCTAGAGGGTTGGACAGATTTGGTTTTTTCTTCTTCAAGTTTTCTAGCTCCTTCAATAGGTCGACATTCTCAAGATCCAGGAAAGAAGCACCTTCGTTCGGTTCAACCTCAACTAATTTTTTCAAGCTCTCCAACTCATTAGTTAACATGTTATTCTCCTGTTCAAGAAGAGTGGCAATATCCCTAACACTTTCCACTTCCCTGTTCAACATGAATTATTTCTTCCTGAAGGCAAACGTGACCTCTTGCAACTTGTTATCAAAAGTCCAATATGCACTCAATGCATTATATTTGGCTTCGTAATCAAAATGGTGCAGAGCCTGAGAAATATTGTGATAGTCTTGCAACCTCTTGATGATCTCATAATATGCATCATTGTTCACCACTTCCCTATTAAAAAGACTATAAAAATATACATAGGCATCCTTCACTTGATATGAGGCATGTGCGCTGAGAAGTCCTTCCGACTTTGTTTTAGTAAAACTCACATAGTAAGATTCAAGAAAACTGTTGCAATGTTTCAGCAGGTTGGATTCATCATAAATGATAATAGTGTTTCTAGTATCAAATTTGAAAGTCACAAGTATCAGAACACAAGGTCGACCAAGGAAAACAACCAATGGAAATTAAACAACGAAGAATATCAGAGGGATTTAAAAACTTCTTTATTTCATTAACAAATTAATAATTACAACTATATTTCCATTACAAATGAGAGCAAAGAAGGAAAAATAAACATTCAAATAGAAAACAGGAAAAAACTAGTTAAAGGAGTTACACCTTCTCCTTATCTTTATTGGTTGCTTCAGGAGGAGATAGGTCGGGTACAATAGTTAGCACCATAAAGGACTCCCTAGAACTCTCCTCATCATTAATCTCCTTATACATGTTTGGAGGAGTTATTGGATCGTGCCTCTTAAACAAATCAAAGTTTGTATGCGTGCCAAGCTCCTTTAAAATGTCCGACCAACCATCCTTGTAAGAAACTTTCTTGTCATATTCAACTTGGATGGAGGTTGAGGCGAATGCCTTATCCCAGCCTTTATTATAGGCCTTCTTGTTGTCTTTCTTACTCCCGGCCTTCAAATCAAAGAAATTCTTCTTATCGACAACTAACTCAGTAGTCAAGTTGATGGTCTTCTCGTCGACAGATTTCGCCTTGCTCTCAACTTCCTTCAACTTCTTGTCGACCGATATTGCTCTATCATCAGCCAATTGTATTTTTTCTTACTAAACCTTCTACTCTCTCACCAAGGCTTCCCCAGACTCCTTCGAGGACTTCTTCAAGTCTTCAAAGGCTTATTCTATATCAGTTGAGGGTGACTTCAATTTGTTATCCTTAATCAAAAGTTAGTCATAATCAATCAAGAACTATAAAAGGAAAGAGGGACAACATCAATATAAATGGTGTTCAACAGAAACTATTGAAATAAAATGAAGGAAAAAAATACTTGCAAGTGATAATTTTGATTATCCTTTTCTACCAAACGGGCTCCAGACATCGAGACAGCGATCGAACTATCTACTAGAAGGACTTCAGCCCCAGTCAACCCCCTAGCCAACCCAGCTTCACTGCAATATAGGCAGATTCAGCACTACCTTGGTCCGCATACACTTTTTGGACCAGTTCTTATTGATTGGATAAACCTATTTTTAACCTCTTTAAATGAGGCTCAATATTCTCATTTCATCTACGTTGAGAACCCGAGGCCTCTTATTAGTATTTGTGCACTTCTTGGCAGGAGGGGGAGAACCAACCAATAAGTTGGGAATTCTTATCTTGACCATTTATGTAGGAGATGAACTGGGGATAATTATGATATCAATGGATTCGAAGAAATATGATGTTACTACTAATGCAAAATCTATGTACTCCAGGTGACTCAGCAGCAAAGGACGTAGAAATCGATTCTTCGTCCAAGTTTGTGAGGGAATGAGGCAGAATAACTGTTGGTTGGGCAATAAATGAAGTAATGGAGCTCTTGTATTCTAGCTGAACAGAGGATGCTCAAGGATGTTCTTCTCTTAGTCTTTGGTGGATTGCCCACAAGTATTCAAGATCATCAATATTAACTTCTCCTTCCTTTGAACACTTCTTTTTTCTCTCCTCTGCATAAGAACAAAGAAAAAATGTTAGTTTGCATATCATCAAACAGTTAGTACACATAAAAGTAAATTGAAAATCAAAATATTGTACAACCTATGGCATACCCTTCCTGGGGGTTTTTTGGTCTAGTATATCTTATCCCTTCTGGAAGGGGGCATATTTCCAGTTCTTTACTACTGCACCATAGTCCCAGTAATCTTTATTTGAATCTGGAAAATTGACCACCAATGCCATATTGGCCTACCTAGTTTTCAAATAATAGATATTATCACTAATGGTTCCCCATTTGTAATAGAACATCAACTCGTGGATGCCCATGCGAGTCCCATAGTTTTCATTCAACCTATTTACCCCATTTACCACTCTCCATGTATTAGGGGATAACTTTGCTAGGACTATATCAAAATATTGTCAAAATTGAAGAAAAATTTGATTTGGGATAAATGTGATGCCACATTCAGTAATAAATAAGGCGGGAATCCAGTGACCCTCATCCAGTAACATAACATCAACAAGACAAAATGCCATTTCTAAACTCACCCAACTAGGGATTTTTTTCTCTCCCTAAACTCCTCTAAGGAACTTTCATATATAATATACACCATGTTTGAAAGGAAGAAAATCAAATAGGGGAAGAAGAAGGAAATAAAGCTTATAGATTTTGAGAATAAACAACAAAGGGTAAACAAGAGAAGTAGAGAAAAAAGCTTGAGAAGAAATATAAATCTTAAATTCAAAGTTTGATGATAAAGAGAAACAAGGAGAAACCTCCATCCTTTTATAATTTATCGCGAGAGTTAAAAGTTAATGATTAATTGAAGTAATGATCAAACCCTTAACGGGCGAACGATTCCCAAAAATGCTAAAAAACCAGCATGCCCTTTGGCGATTCATAATTTTTCAAATTCTACATAAAAGTGCCACTGTCTGATAAACTGGTGAAAAATTTACATGTCCAAGAGGTCGGCTGCCAACCATCATGATGCTTGAGCACCGAGCAACTTTCTAGAATTAATACCCCATCCTTTTAACAAATCATGAAGCATGGAGCACTTGGGGATGTTTTTGTGGGCCAAATTATTCATGCCACATAAACCTATGATTTTGGGACACCTGTCTTCATAAGTATACCGTTCAGCACTTTAGTTACACTTGGTCGGCTTCATAACTACTTGATTGGCGTATCGACCAACTAGATTAAGAAGATGAATCATTAGGAAGAAAAAAGGTCATTCACATGTGAATTATCAAGAGACATTCCACACGTGCCTTAGAAGATCAATTGTCTCATTCATTATGTACGGGTGTAATTGTCTAGATATATAAAGGCATTTCGCCCCTTGGTTTTCAGGAGTACTATAAATATCTTATTTCCCTTAGCTCAAGGGACAAGTCTAGCACACATCCGCAAGACTACCCAGAATTCTATGTAACTACCTTCAATGATAATGCCATAACAGTGGACGCTAGCTTTCCATATTCTGAACCACTTTAACAATGTTCGTTGTTCCTTACTATTTTCATTAATATTACTCAACTAATTATTTATTATTACGAAATCGGTGATTATCAACTAAGATAAAGTTTCCACCAATTTTGGACATTAACAACGGGTAAAATAAATGAAGTGATAACTCAACGTGTTTAAAGTCCCACTCGTGATGTTGTGGAAAGATAACAAAAAGTGGTGGAAGTGAATTAAGTCAATATGAATGATTGTAGGAAAATGTATAAAAATGGTTAGTGTGTATTTAAAAGGAGAAATGACAACCCCTTTCATTTTATTTTCATCGTGCATGGTAAATATAGTAAATAAAATAACAACTCAACATGTTCAATGTCCCATTAGCGAGGTAATAAGATGAAAAAAATTGGTTGGATTAAATCCGACCACAACATTAATTGTAGATGATTGTATAAACATAATCAGTGTACTAAGTAAAAGGATAAGTGACATCCCTAAAAGTGGAGGAAATCAATTTATAGTAAAAAGCATATATGCACAAGAAAATGTACTAACTTGACTAGGAATGAGACATTTTTAAAAACATCAACTAAATTACTACTAGTATTAAACACGCCTAAATAGAAAATGTACTATAGTCACTAGGAATGAGACATTTTCAAAAACATCAAATTAATTACTAATAATATTAAACATGTCTAAAAAAATCATCGTAATAATAATACATTTATGTAATGCAACTTATACATTTATTGCCCTTCATTAAGCAACCGAATAGTTAACATAGTCTCCATATTGTTGTCATTATTGTAATCTATTCCTTTTAGGCCAGACGTATAGTTCAGATACAATTGTGCCTTATTTTTAGGTATTTTCTTTTCATGAACTCTTTGTAAGCTGCTCTATTTGGGAATTTTTTGTCCCAAGAAAGTGCGTACAATCATCATTGTATTTTGTCTTGTCCCATAATGAATGTTTAGAATAATAAAATACTTATCTGTCGTATCTATGATTGAAAAATTTCTTCCCCTTCAAATTTTCATATGGTAGTTGGTTGTTAGGTGGTGGTGATCATGATGATATCAATAAATCACATGGAAAATATAACCATGAGAACAATAATAATATTTTCTTAATGAATATATGAAATGGCTTTATTCTGTGTCTAAGCATTTGATTCTTGCATTATTCAAGCCAAAAATCTTGAATTCATAGAGACGTTTGGTAGGGAAAGAGTCTTATTCGTTAGACTTCATGAACACTGAACCATGAAGATCGTCATGGTTTCTCTATAACTAAATGAGTGATTTTATACTTTGAGAAGTTTTATGTTTGGTTACCTTGATAAAGATCTATGTTTTTCAAAATGTTGTTTGATTAAGGTGAAAATATTTTTCTTCCTTCATCCATTCTCACAAATTTGAATTGACCCCGTGCGCACTACCCTGAACATTTTAGGGATGATGAATCTCCTTCCTAAAAGCGTGCGTACAAATACTAATTGACCCTGTGCACACGACTTCATGTTTTAAAAATGAGATTATTCCTTGTTGACCCCATGCACACAACCTTGCACATTTTAGGCTTGAGGTTTTTCTTGCTTAAAAGCGTGCGCACAAGTACTAATTGGCCCTAAACATTCAAGTCCACCATCTAAAGATGAGGTTTTTTAGGTATTGGAGAGTTCAAGTATGGTGTAACTCTAAAGAAGAGAATGTGACTTTCTTGTTCACCCTAGGGATCTTAGGATGGATTTCTCATCATTAATTAGGGCGAGTTGAATGTTCATAGGTAACTTCTTATGAGTGCACAAGAGATAGGCATTTTTCTTGAATTGTATAAAATATTTTCAAGTTGAATGAGAGATTAGAGTATATAGAGGTTTTTTCCCATCGGTGGAGTTTTTTCCTCATAAATTTGTCTTGTGGATTGTTTGTGTGTTATTTATCCTGTTTTCTTCTTCTATATCACACATATCACTCAGATCTAGTTTAATTAGTTAATTTGACCGTTGGATTTGCGTATAGTGTTCATTTGTCACAATTAACATATATAACCTAATTAATTTTTCCAAATTGTTAATCGGAATGTCTCTTATCATCTCACCTAGTTGTATATGTTAATAGGGTTGTTAAAATTGATAAGTAAATTAAAATTGGCAAAAAATGAGCGAAGTTTGTAATTTAACCTATCCATCCCCCTCTAGGTTTATTTGACTATAACACAATATAAAAAACAAATCGAATCCTCAATTAGTATCAAAGCTCTTGTTAGTCTAATAATTAATATATTAGAGTTGGCCTTAAATTTTTTGTGTTTCTATAATCGTTCATTATTCATAAATATATTCAGATTGTGATTGATAATGGATCAATACTATGATAATAGTTCTACTAATAGGCCACCATACTTTGTTGGAACTAACTATGGACATTGGAAGGTGAAGATGAGTATACACTAGAGATTTGAATATGAGAGAGTATGGATTAGTCTTTAAAATTCTAGGAGTTATCCTATGATAGAGGAATATGGAATGAGGGTGAAGAAATCGAGAGTTTTATGGATGGATGTTGAATTTCTAGATTGCAATTACAATTCGATTACATTGAGTGCATCTTTTGCATCCCTGAGTAATCAAAAGTATAACTTTATTCTTAATTGTGAATTAGAGATAAAAGCATAAGATAATTTGAGAGTGACACATGAGGGAACATCTAGCGTGAACCAAGCTAAGTTACAAACCATTGTGACTAAGTTTGAGACAATGCAAATAAGTAAGGAATAAAAATTTAATGACTACTAAACTAGGTTAACTGAAGTAGTAAATCCCTCATTTAATATTGGTAGGAAAATTCTCGAGAATAAATTTGTCAAGAATTAGTTGAGAATGCTAGCCTCTAGGTTTAATACAAAAGTTGTTATCCTTAATGAGATTAGATACACCGACACTTATAGTCTTAAAGAACTCTTTGGATCACTTCAAATTTGTGAACAAGAAGAAAATGTGAGCATTTCAAAAACCAGAAAAGGATTTAGCATTTATGGTTGAGTCAAGTGAGAAAAATATGTTTAATAAGGGTGATGAAAGACCATAAGCGAATGTTGAAGTGGACATAGCTTTATTTATTAAAATGTTTAGAAAATTTTATAAAAATAACAAAACTTTTTCAAAAAGTAAAGAAGATTTGATCCTAAACCTTACAAATCCACTAAACATCACCCAAATGGTGAGAAGAACTCCCGTAAGAGAAACAAGGAGAAATATGAACACTATTATTATGGTTATGGTTAATTAAGGCATCATATAAATGTTTATACAACTCATTTGTAGAAGCAAGAAAATAGTAGAGATGTAGATAAAAATAAAATATCTATAAAGTTAGTCTAAGTGAATCAAAAATGATTCCAAATAGAGCATTTCTAGTGAAGGGAGTGGGAGTGAGATAAATTTTATGGTTAGACTTGATGAGAGTGAGAAGGTGACTGAAAATAGAATGTATATTAGGAGTATTGTGAAGAGGAATATGATCAAAGCATATATTCATAGATCACTTAGTGATTCATCGTATTGTAGTAATAAATGTTCATTCCTAGATATCTTGAGGAAAGTGATGATAAGCTCAATGAAAATGAGGCCTTTGTTGAACTCCATCAATAATCTTTGATTTTTAAGAAATTAGACAGCAAGATCTTAAATAAAATGAATTTTTTCAGTTTGAACAAGATAAAAAAAATGAGAAAGTTGAAAATGTTCGTTCGGAATGCTTGAAACTCAAAGTAAAAATTGATGTTTTGAAAAATGACAACAATTGTTTTAGAAAACAAAATCAAAACACTTTGAAAGAGAAGGATGAAATTGAACTTCAAAAGGAAATTTCAAAAATTAATTTTGAAAAATTAAAAATTGAATTGCAACATGCTAATGACTTGAAGATTGAAATGACTGATATAACAAACGTTTTTGATAATATTTTAATGACTCATTGTCACGTCAAAAATGATAAACATGGAATTATATATGTTGAACCTTCAAAAGAATAAGTTGGTAATTCAAAATTAAAACTAGAAAAATATTAGTGTCCTAGGGTTATATGGAAGCACCATCAAATTTTATTTTTTTTAATTTTTATATATGCACCGATTAAACTAAGTGTTGGGTTACACAATTTATCGATTTTATTCTTAACTTAAGAATGCATCTAGGTGAGAATAATCAAGAATAAAAACAGTGAATCAC
The DNA here is from genome assembly GCA_949130495.1 of Sambucus nigra. Classification (NCBI taxonomy): domain Eukaryota; kingdom Viridiplantae; phylum Streptophyta; class Magnoliopsida; order Dipsacales; family Adoxaceae; genus Sambucus; species Sambucus nigra. Next base: position 618,551,923 of record OX422209.1, read on the forward strand.
AACGCGACGATATATGAGGAAAACCCACAACGAGAAAATATCGGATGACCCAATCATATAAGTCCACTACGATATAGGTCACAAATTAGACTTACTCATAGACTCGACACCTTCAAGCCTTGAAGAGCTTCTTCATACCTTCTCACCTTATTCCCAGTCACTGTTGGACGCCTTCCAATATCCACACAATGTAGGAAATTTTCTATGTCATGGTATCCCACCGATCTTACTTGTCTCGTAACAAGTCCAGCCATCGTACAACACTAAACACGGTCTCCACCGATCGTAACACTCAGAATATAAAGATCAAACAAGTATGATATAACACAGAAGAGATCATAAACAGTCATATAAATATAAGATTACTGGATCTCAAAGTTGGGGTGTAAACTACGGTTTGGGAAGCTTTAAATAAGTCTCTAAATTTTGTTTTGGCAAAAACTCTCTAAAAATTAATACCAAACCTGAGTATTGATAGAAAACATGAATTTTGAGGTGACACATTTATCGAGCTAGGTCATTCAAATGAGAAATAAGGTTCGTTCAAACGATAATAGCAATCTTATTTGAACTAAAAATAAGGTCATTCGAACAACATATCTATTCTCATGTGAATGAAGATCGAACGAATTTTTAACGAGATTGTTCAGATGAGTAGAGATAAGTCGTTTGAAGTCCATTTGAAAGTAGTTTGAACAAGATGCCTAAAATTATATGAACAAAAAGAAGAACTCATTTGAACGAAATAGGTAACCTCGTTTGAACGACAATGAAATTGCGTTCGAACGAAATTAAATCTAAAACTATTTTTCTTTTAAAAACCATTTTACAAAAAAAAGCCTGAAAATACTTTATAATAAAAAACCCAGACGTATGTAAGGATCAAACAGAAATATGAATTCATACCTCATTAATATCCCTCGGATTATAAAGAAGAAACTCAAATCGAAACTCGATGTCTCTTTAGCTTGTCCGCTACAATCTTTAAATACTCATCAAAGGCTTGAAGGATAAACTAAGACACAAACAACTTATGACTCATAGAAGTCGTCCAAACAGTAAAGATAATATATACAAATTGGGTCGATATTGATATTTGTGCTCATAAATCTTCCCTTTTGGTTGTTCCGGGATAAAACTAAAAAAAAATTGGGTCGGTAAGCTCACTAAGACATAATCCCACCCCCACCCCCACCCCCACCCGAAAAAAATTACAAATGCTTAACCGACACAAACTTGAGTAGCATTGGATTTTTTAAACTTTTTTGAAATCCTAAACCATCACACTTAAACACACATTTCAAATGAAACTTTAATATAAAAATATACATTCGCATATGAAAAACCTTCCCTCTTTTTTTAATAATCTCCACCTAAGATAGGACGTCTTCCCATTAGCTAAAAATATCCATCTGAATTAAAGAGTTGGACACCATTTCTCCCCTTTTTTCATGAATAGATAAATAATAAGGTGCACAATAATAAAAACTCCCCCTAAACGTAACACATGTAAGCATAAAGGAAAGAAAGTAATATCATACAATGAAGGGAAGTGAAACATGAAGCTATAAACCACTCAGCAACGCAAGCACACATAATCCAAATAATGAACATTAAATGCCAAATTTGATGAATAAAATGATAGCAAGCAAAAAAGATACCAAACTTATCATACACCATGCCAATGTGAATAAAAAATTAAGCATATGAAAAAGAAGGATTGGATACAAACGGGAAGACTCGAAACAAAACATACCATACATATATAATCAAACTTATACTAATAATGTACAAGCATATATTTAAGTATAAACACCACAAACAAGACACAAAACACATATGTTTTCTACACTAACATAAAATCGAGGTGTCTAAGAAAAAGTGGTACAGGGTAAAGGGACTTGAACTAATAACAAATGAAATATGATCCAATCACACAAAAATGTCCAAGGACTTCTATTTGATTGAAAAAGCTTATCAACTTCAGTTTAGCCTCATAGTGATAAATAAATAACTCAAAGATGGACAAACATACATAATGCACACTAGCCCATAAAATATTGAGGATTTTCATATCAGTAGCGTCAAACATTTAAGCTCAATTAGGACTCATTGTGTAAAGTCATTGATCTTTAACTTAACAAACTCAAATATATATATATATACATATATATATATATATATATATATATATATATATATATATATATATATATATATATATATATATATATACACATATATGTCATTTTCTCTTTGTTTTGAAGATACTAAATATTGAAGCATCAATGCAAAAATTTAGCCTTGACTTGTTTTCTTTTCTTTTGCCTCTTTGATGATACTAGAGATATCACCACTTAAACTTGTATGGAGCTCAATCTAACAATCTACAGTAATGGAGATAAAAATAGTAAAGTAAATACAGAAGGAGATGAGGAGAAGAGGATGAACACGATCATATGAGTGGTTCAACCATTGGTCTACTCCATTATGGAGTGTGTTTTTATATTAAACAAAGGATCTCTAATGTCTTAAAGTACAACACTCTAGCACTTTATCTCTCTAAGATGAGTTTGACAAAGCTCGGGCTAGGGTTTAGAATTTTGATCCCCCTCAAGGAGGAAGATGAAAGGTATTTATAGACTTGGGGGTGCATAATGCGCACCCCAAGCATGTAATAAGCATGCCGAGGGTCAATCTAATAATTAGATCCATCCACCTATCCCTAGAACATATATGCCATGGTGATGCAATATTCCCTCATGTGCTCATGAAGATCTCATTGTACCTACCCGCCCATGTGGACTAGATATGATAGAAGTCACACGTAGGGAATATGTCATCCCGAAGGGTCTCGACCTGGCCGAGACTGACATGTTTGACGTCCTTATAAGCAACAGTTGAGCTGAGTCAAAGTGTAGTATCGAATGTCTGGGATATACGAGGCCGAGGCCAGACTGCTAAAGATAACCTTGGGTCAGTTGATAGGTCTCAACCCCATAACTTTGGTACAAGGTCAATACTGTTGAGGATGGACCCCACCAGAGGTGACTCACGACTATTCAACTTGATGAGTGAGCTAGGTCGCCTTGGCTGGGATGAGGCTTGACAACGACAAGGCCACACTTATGTATATAAATCATCCCCTAGCCCTTAGTATTCAATATGAGTGGAAGGATGAGGGGTAAAAATGTTTGACCTGCTATGTGGATGAGACCCCTTGGTTAATGGAGAGTATGTCCTCTTAATATCATAAATGGAACATTGAATATGATTTCTTGATTGGAAACCTGGCAGCTGTCAAATGGGCTGGCGTGCTTCTCAAGAGTGACAACTGTAGGCCTGCCTTAGGATAGTGTGCCCCCTAACGATGTTTGTGTGGAAAACTGTGTATAATCATTAGTCCATTTAAATAGGCATAAAAAAATAACTTTTGTTTTCTTCTCCACTTCCCTCTTTCGCGCTCAAATTCCTTCTGCAAACCAACCCAGTTTTCTCTCCTCCTTGTCTAGTGTTTTCTAGTCATTTCTAAGAGTTCTTTTAGCCTCCCAGGTCTTCTTCTTCACCAAGGTAATGTTCCACTGGTCTAATACTGAGTTTTTCTCCATCGTTTACCTTTTCTTTATTGTTTTACATTTATTGGCCACTGTTGTGTTTTTTTCACGACCTGTCTAGGTGACTTTAAGGCTGGTTTTAGGAGTTTTAGTGGTTGTACAGCGGTTAGGGGGTTTTAGTGGTAATTCTAGGTGGTCTCTTTCTCTATCTTCCCATTGTGAAGGTCACTGGTGTAAATTCAGTTATCTTCTCCAGTGAGGCTAATTTGAGCATTCTTGGTGTTCTTAAGCAAAAACATTTAATTTACCCTTTTGATCGTTTAGTCAACTTAGGTCAAACTTGTAACTGTTTGTATGTTAAGGACTTTATACGAGTTGATTGATCAATACCCAAACCTTAGGGAGAGGCTCTTTAGTTAGATACTCATGTGTGAGATTGAGGCCAAGGATAAATATAAGGCCGGAGACAACCCTACACATCCAATTCACCCAGTCCCACTAGCTTTAGTAAACCCTCCTATCACTGAGGTCCCGGATTCAATATCTGAGTCATCGGACTCTTCAGACCATAACCCTTCTGTCTCCGCACAATCTGAGAGCGAGGATTATTTTGTAGAGGCGTGAGGGTTCCTACTTATAACCCTAAGGAGTTTGAGGTAGCCAAGGCCTCTTCACATGTCTCATCTTCTAAGTGTGCTGAGTCTTCCAATTTTTCAGACCATTATGTGCACGAGATCTCGAATTCTGATGAGTTGAGAGTGGAGGTTGCATTTTAACCCCTCCTATGGTTATTCTAATTTTGACCATGTCTAACGCCAAATACGTTAGAAGGTGTCAAGAAGGAACTAAGACTGTTCAGGTTGAGGAACTCTTTTTTAATAGCAATGAGGATCCCCTTAACACTAGTTATGCCCAGAATTTCCCAGTACCGTCAGGGAGATGGATTTTTTGATGTAAATGCACCAGTACAACATTAAATCTGACATTAACATGAGGGTGCATACGAAGGATGAGAGGGCCTATGACGATCATTATGGTAAGTTTGGCTTTAGACTTCCCGTCTATCCCAACATACGAACCATTCTTACCGAGTTGATGTTAGCCACGGCTCAATTGTCCCCCAATACCTGGAGGATCCTTATCGACTTCGTCCAATTTTTGCATCAGATACATAAAATCTCCCTTCCTGCTTAAGTATTCATAGGTTGTTATAACGTGTCGTGGTCTAGGGCATAACCTCGCTACTTTCATCTCGTTGCCAGGAATACCACTAAAAAGTTCTCTGTGTTAACCAAACTTCCAACCACCACTAGAAACCTCGATAATTTTTTTAATATTAGGTGCTTGGGAATTTGATGATGATACCCTAGATAGTGCCTCAATGCCGAGGATACCTAGGAAATGGGGAAAAACCATGTAAGTCAAGCTCAATCCCATCCTGAGCATAGATGCCAGGGAGAAAGTTGACAAGCTATAGACTAAGGGAGATGATAATGGACTTGTGGATTTTGAGAGGTTGAGAACTCCCAAATTCCTAAAAAAGATGGTTCTGAGGGTTAACCCATTGTCAGAGTTAAATATCTATTTTTATATATATTTTTTCATCTTTTATTGTCCTTTACTAATATTAACTTCATCTCTTACTTGCACGTGTCCTTTAGGCATTTTCGACGAGTCTGGGAAATGGCAGCTCCCTCACTAGGAAATTTGCTAAGCAAAATGTCCAAGGGTACTAATACCCATAAGAAGACCACCGTTGTTGGCCCCGACTAGGACAACCAAGCAAAAAAGAAGAAAGAGATGGCTGATAGCACTTCCAATGCCCCCCCCATAAAAAAAAGGAGGGCTGATGCTCCAAAAAACACCACTTCCTCGGCTATACATATCGTCTGCCTCAGTCTTGGCCGATAGGCTCTCTCTAATATTTATTAGTGCTAACTTTGTGATGAGGGACTATACGAGGGAGATATCTTTTATCGGCTCCTGGGTTCCAGACTCCAATCTTAGGTTCTTGGAGTCCCTAAACCTTTTCTGCCTCTATAACTTCGGCCTCCATCGGGTCATCCAGGTAGTTAATCTCATATCTCATATCTGATAACTGCTAATTTTCATTAAGTTTTACGATGTCTGTCTTCTGCTAACTTTTGTTTGTTGTCTTTACAGTCTCTTTTCTCCTTTCACAAGTCGGTTGAGTGGGTTCAAGACAACAAGGCCAGGATTGAGAAGTACGATGACGTTGTTAAGGCTGAGAGAGCGGCTAAGAAAGCTCTTAAGAAGAAAGAGGTCGACCACAAGAAACAAGTGGATAACCTAGAGCAAAATAGACGAGATGACCTTAATGAGAAGATTAGGGAGCATAATGATGTTGTGGCTACTCTCGAGAAGAAGTTGATACGTCACGAATATTGTATATTGGCACCCGTTATCTTCATACATTCTTGCACTTGTGTGTTCCTTAATGCCTATATTTATGCTCGTTAACTAGAAAACCTCTATTATGTATGTTTATATGCTATGTGAGGTATAATTAAGCTTTTTTAGGTATGGGAATGCTTATTGTATGGATTGGTCTCTTTTCGAGGAAGTGTCATCATATGACATAACTTTAAGGGAATTTTAGTCATTTCATACTTCATCCCCTACTCAGTGGATTTCCATGGAAGTTTAGTTCATTGAGTTATCTTTGTGTGGCCATAAATGACACAACGTTTCGAGTCCTAATGAAGAAGTTAGAGCTAATTACGTAAAGGACCCTTTTCTCCCTTTTGAAGACCAAGGACCCTTAAAAATAGAGCACCAATAGATTGTCATTGATACCCCTATTGACCATGATATCGATTTAATCCTATGAACGAAGTAAGGGATATTTTTTCATTTGATCAATCGATTGACCTTTTTTCATGATCGATCGACAATTCAACATTTTTTACGGTTTCTCTTTTTTCATTTCTTTTTCGTTTATTTCTTTTACAACTTAGTATATAAGTTGTTTTGTGTAAATAAAAATATTCTTAGTTTTTATTCTAGTTATTAGTTTAGAGAGGGGAGATTTTGGGTGTTGCTTATCTCTCCCAGGTTTTACACCTATTTGGCTATGTAAAGCACTATTCATCTTCTTCCACTTATAATGTAAGTTTCCATTGTTGTTTTTCTTTCTCTGTAACCTAGGTTTACTTGCTTTCATTTACTTGATTTATTTACTTTCTTTAATTTAATTCATATCATTTATAATGTTTTGTAGCTAGTTTAGTTTAGGTTGAGATTTATTAAATTCACCTTGGGTTAACGGGTGTCTTTGCTTTGGTGATGAATTTTTTAGTTTAAATGGGATAGGTTGTTCTTGATTTTATGCCTAGGAGATTTAACGGTATATATCATGTATGCGTCGTATATACGACCTTGCGTGGCGATATTTGTTGACACCAAAATAAATTAAGCTTTTATGACAATTTAAGGGTTAACAACTCTATTTTTATTTAATTGTGAAAATGAGATTTAATCTTCATAGACTTGTCTTCCCATGTGACCGGTTATACTATATAATCCGAGGTGAGGGATATTAGTCTCAATCTATTGTTTTTACCAAGTTTGTTAATCATAGTTTAAACATATGCCTAGATTTATCATTTGTTTTATTTCTCATCTTTTATTCTTGAAATAATAAATCAATTAACAATTAGCAAAGTTTCGATACTAGGACTGGACGCTATACTCCCATAAAGAGTGTAAGTATAGTTTAGATTTTTTCTATTAGCCGTGGGATCCAAAAACAACGACAAGCGCATGTAACATGAGCGTCACGATTTTCCCCTATTGTCTGAAGTATGAGAAGCAGATTGGGGAGATTGTTGAGGCTGCTAAGAAGAAGGCCGTAGGCGACTTCAAGGCCTCTGATGAGTTCGCAGGTTATGGACTCTAATATCTGGAGAAGGGAGCTCAAACTTCTCATAGATGGGAAACCAATAAGTACCTTGGTGTGACTCATCTAGCTAAAAACTTCTCAGTGTTTGACTTCTCTGACCTTGATGCGATTACTGTGCTGAATGAAATTAAAGGTGAGGGTATTGCTCCTAAACCAACCGCTACCGAGGCGTCGACACAGGTGGAGGATGAGATAACGAAAGGTGCTAATACTGAGGGTGAAGTCCAAACTCTGCCCATTACTGATAATCTCACCTTAGAGCAGGCCGAGAAGCAAGCTTGACTGGCCACTTTTGCATATCTTGTTATCTTTTCTAATGGGCGGCCATCGGTGGCCAATTACCACTTTTCCACTTGTAATTTGTAACATATTCCTTAAAAAATATTTTTAATTTATGTAATATCGTCCTTAAACATCATTTGTAACTACAATTCAAGTTTCTCCTTGTTGAACTGAGAAATACAGTCTCTCAATGTCTCATTTTTCCCTTGTATCACATATAAGAGATGAGTTAATTTCTTCGAAGGCTTCATACTGAAGAAAAAGTTATGGATGAATCTCTCAACTATCTGTTTGAAGTTCTCGATAGAGTTTTTAGACAGATACGTATACCATATGTGAGATGTGCCTGTGAGTGTGCTAAAGAAGGCTCGACATCTCATCTCGTCTGAGATGGAATAAAAATCTGTTGTTGATTGATAAATCTCAATATGGTGTATCGAATTTTTATTGCCATCATATTTTGGAGTTATAGTAGGAGGGTTGAACTTAGTCGGAGTGGGGAAGTTTACTATCTTAGCTGGGAAAGGAGATCCTTCCACTTAGCTCCCATGGATTAGGTCTCGATTCTTCAACAGATCGCCAATCTTATCCTCCATCCTTTGAATTGAACATTTTCTCTCGTCCAGGATTCCTCTAATAACTATTCACTTCCCTTTATTTTCCCTCTTGGCCTTGCTGAGGACAATGATCGCTACATCCACCATTCTCTCTAGAAGCAGCGATACTATGAGATCGGGAGAGTCGATCATGTAAGTCCCCTAATGGACCGAGACAGTCAAAAGCTGACCCTCTACTAAGTCTATCAAAGGCTGAAGTTCTGGGTCGGCCTTGCACTATTTCCACTGCTGACTGGTGCTGGGTGAACTATGTCGCCAGAAACCTCATATGGTTATAAATAATCATCCTCATCACAATCCCGATCATCTGGATTCTCTTGCACTTATTTTTCCAGGAGAAGTCACCTGGGGCCAACTATATCTCTTCGCCTCTAGTGGCATTGGGACTCATTATGTGGGTCCACAGATGGTCACCCTGTCATTGCATCCACAATCTCCCTGGAGGCCGGAGTGATGATTTCCTCCACTACGCTGGGAGTCCTTCCTATCATGGTTTAGCTCAAACCCATAAACTGTTCTTGCATATTTTGTTGGCTGGCCACCAACGAGCTCGGTCCACCTCTATATCAGCCATTTCTGATAAAGGTGGTGCTTAGATGGAGCTGGGGCCAATGCTTAGAGGCAAATCTGAATCCATCACTCCGGTGAGAGTGTATATAAACTATATAAGTTAAAATAAGCTTGAATGTACCAACTAAAACTCTTTCAATGGTGATTCAATTCCAATAAAGGTGGAACTGGATAACCACCCGCGATTAAAGTAGGAGCTAAGTTAGAAATAAGAGAAAGAAAATGAAACCTTGCTTCCCACAGACATCGCCGAAATGATGATACCAAAGATATTACCACTTAAACTTGGATGGAGCTTAAGCTAACATCATAAAGTAATGGAGATAAAAGAATTAAAGTAATAGATAAGGAGATGAGGAGAAGAGGATGAACATGATCATATAAGTGGTTCAGCCATTGGTCTACTCCATTCTGCAGGTGTTTATGTATTTTTGTATTAAATAAAGGAACTCTAATGGATCAAAGTGCAACTCTCTAGCACTTTCTCTCTCTAAGATGAGTTTGATAGACCTTGGGCTAGGGTTTAGAATTTTTATCCCCCTCAAAGAGGAAGATGAAAGGTATTTATAGCCTTAGGAGTGTATAGTGTGCTCCTAAGCATGTAATAAGCATGTTTAGGGTGAATCTACCAATTAGATTCATCAACATATCCCTCGCATACATATGTCATGATTATACCGTATTCCATCACGTGCTCATGAAGATTTCGTTATAACTACCTGCCCTCATGGACTAGTCATGCTCGAACTCTATATCACACGTGGGGTAGATAGAGTCCCAAAAGGTCTCATCCTGGTCGAGACTGACATGTTTGACGTTCTTGTGAGCAACTATTGATCTGAGTCGAAGTATTCTCGACTATCTGGGTGGTATGAGGCTGAGGCGAGACTGGTGGAGATGACCTTGTGTCGTTTAATAAATCTCGGCTCGATAAGTTTGGTACGAGATTGAGACTGTTGAGGATGGACCCCCAAGGGGAGACCCATGACTATTGAACTTGATGAGTTAGTAAAGTCGGCTTGGTCGGGCTGAGGCTTTCCAAGGACGAGACCACACTTATGTATATCACTCTTATAGTCTCTTACTTACATTGACCTTTCGTGGAAATGAGATTTTTCCTTCCGTAGCCCTTTCCCAGTGCACACTCAAATTTTATCAAATAAGATCAAAGTCACGTAATGGTTCTTATATGCACAAATTTCTCATAGTAAAAAATATTGTGTATATAACAAGATTGATAGTAGAACATCTCACTTAACGCATGCTACATTAGCAGTAAAATCCAAAAGAGATCATTTAAAATGTGTGTGGAGGCATATACAAAGTGGATCCATTATGAAAATCAAAGTCGAATTACTCATGCACGCATGATTAAGAACATTCCAAGAATTGAAAATCATAATTAAATGTTCTAGACACATGGAACCATGGAAGCAGATGGGATTCAAACACACCAATACACCACACAAAATGTGTAAATCTAAACTACACAAACAAAAACAAAATACTTTTGATTTTTTTAAATATTTTTTAAAACGACTCAAAAGACAAACAAAATCTTTTTGTATTTTTTCAATAGGATCAAAAAAATAAAATATTAAAATACAAAAGATAAACATCATACAACTAGTAAAAGGATGCTACATGAAACACAAAAGTTTGTGTATGAAAAATATGCAACCCCAATCACTCGTAAGATATAGCATGTGAAGAATCATGTGATATCATGCAATAATCTACAATCCTACCATTAAGTGCCTCCCAATCGAATCTTTTAACCCACATAGGTATAACGTGACGATCTAAGATTTGGGGAACCTTGGTAACACTAATTTTATACTTACTAGAACCTTTTCTAAGATCATAACAGAAATGCTTAAGGTGACCTTTCATATTTCTATGTGTGCAAGTGTAGACACGAGGAATATTACCTTCGGGTTGACCTTTTCTAGCATCCTTAGTAATGGAAGACTATCTCAAAACATCATTCTTGGCTTTGGCAACATTACAATTTGTGTCATCGAAGCCAATTCTAAAATTGTCATATTTGACTTGTACGATGCCCAAGATCTTACCTAGTTTATCTAACTTAGATTCCAAACCAAATCTAATATGACTCAAGTCTCTCACATTTTTATCTAACAAGTAAATTCTTAGACTCTTCAAACTAAAGGGCATCCTTCTTTAAATTTTCCATTAAATTACAAATTTATCTCATTACTTATGCCATATTCCTTCATCTTAGCTTCTAAGTGCAATTTAATCTTCTTAAACTTCAACGACTCGATGTAAAAGTCATGAAGGGACACTTGAAGCTCACTCTCCTCATCCTCATCCTCCTCCTATTATTCTTCTTCTTGGGAATCATAAGACTGGGCCGCAGAACCATCATGCAAATGATCATCTTCAACGATAAAAGACTTTTCATCTAAGACCCCATGACTATCCATGAATGCAGAGTAGTTACAATTAATGGGGGAATCAAATTCCTCTTCTGACTCACTATCACTAAGGTTGTCATTCTATAACTTTGATTTATTGCCCTCCTTTCTTAGTTTACTAGGACACACATGATAATAATGCCCAAAACCTGGGCATTAAAAGCACTTTTCCATATCATCCACCTTATTAGGACCATCACTTTTCTTTCTATCATCGTCATTAAATTTCTTAGGTTTCTTCTCAAAATTATTATGTTCTCTAAGATTAAGAAACTTCTTAAACTTCCTAGAAAACATATATATCTTATCAATACTAAGCTCAACGACACTATCTGAATCCGACATATCCTCCTTTGGGATTTTAAAGCAATACCCTTATTTTTATTTTCATCTCTTTTCTTTGGAAGACACATGTTCATCTCATAGGTTTGAAGATCACCTAAAAGTTCTTGGACTTTCATAGTGTTGACACCACTACGGGGAATTTAGGATCGTGACTTCGGAATTAAATCTTTCACGCAACTACCTTAAGATTTTTCACACAACTCTAGGCTCACCTAATTTAAATGAGAAATTGCAAATATCTATAAACTTGGAATATAATTCTTTAAAAGACTCATTCTTTAACATCTTAATTATCTTAAACTTAGTCATCAGATTTCGTAACTTGAAAACCCTAAAGATATTTGTACCCTCGTGTGCCAATCGTAAAATATCCCAAGCATCATTCACACCTTCTTAATTCATATTCTTCTAAACTCTTTCGTGGTCACACTAAAAAAAATAGAGTTTACACCTTTGAAATTAAAAGTAAATGCATTCTTTTTAGCCGTTATCCAAGAGTTGAACACTTTCGGAGCACCATATTTGGTGGGAGGAGTCTACCCATACTCAATCGATTTTTAAACATTTTCGTCGATCGATTTCCGAAAAAATTGCATCAGCACCTTCCAATAGGGATAGTTTGTCCCATCAAAAAATAGAGATCGAGTAACAGAACACCCCACGATATCTTAGTGTTCCAGCTCTGATACCAAATTCAACAATGTAATTGCCCAAGGGTTATATATGGAAATACCACCAAAATTTAATTTTTTTCAATTTTTATATGATCACTAATTAAACCAATTGTTGTGTTAAGTAAGTTACCGATTTTAGTTTTTATCTATACATGCATCTAGATGAGAATAAGCAAGAATAATAACAATAAATCACAATACGACGATGTACGACAAAAACCCACCATGGAAAAACTTGGACTACCCAGCCATATAAGTCCACTATGATATAGGTCTTGCTACAAGTGAAAAGTATAATTATTTACAGACTCAATTCCTTCAAGCCTTGGTCCACTTCTTTGTCCCCCATCACCTTCTTCGACCCCACTATTGGATATTTTCCAATAGCCACACAATACCGGCGCTTTTCCATGTCTCGGTATCCCACCGATCTTACTTGTCTCGTGACCAATCCAATTATTGAAACACACTACACACGGTCTTCACTGCTTGAAATGATCACAATATGAAGAGAAAAAAACTATGGTGCAACTTAGAAGTGATCTCAAACAAACAAATAAACGTAGGATTATTGGATCTTAAAATTGGGTGTAAACTAAGGTTTGGGAGGCTTTAAATAAGACTTTAAATTTTATTTTCGCAAAAACACTCTTTGAAAACTTATGCTAAACCTGAGTATTTATAGAAAACACTAATTTTGTGATGACACATTCTTTTACGCAAGTCAATTGAATATATGGTCGTTCGAATGACATAGCTATTTTTTATTGAACGAAGATCGAAAGAGCTTTGAACAAGATTGTTTAGGAAAGTAGAGAAATGTCATTTAAAGTCTATGTGAAACTCTTTCGAATGAGATGACTAAACTCGTTTGAACAAAAAGAAGAAATCATTTGAATGAAGAGAAGAACTCGTTCAAATGAAACAGGTAACCTCGTTTGAAAGACGGTGAAAGTATGTGTGAAACTCTTTTGAATGAGATGACTAACTCATTTAAACAAAGAGAAGAAATCGTTCGAACGAAACAGGTAACCTCGTTTGAAAGACGGTGAAAATTCATTTGAACTAAATTAAACCCAAAAATATTTTCTTTTAAAATCATTTTACAAAAAAATCCACAAAACATTTTATAATCAAAATACCCAAACTCATCTAGGGATCATACATAAATATGCATTCATACCGCATTGAGATATTTCGAATGATGAAGAAAAATAACAATCTTATATGATAAACTAAAATCCTAACAACTTATAACTCAAACAAGTTCTGTTCAAATAAAAAATAAATCAAATATATACAAATTGTCTCGATTTAGAAAATTTGTCCTTACAAAAGTTGAGATTCTTCTTGTGATTTCACTTACACATGCACTTGTATATCACTTGATTCATATGATTATAGCTATTTGTATTGAACTTAGTGCTTGGGGTAATCATGATTAAATATCGATATCTCTTATTAATGTTTGAAATATTTTATGGTCCATTTGAGAGTATGTGTGAAATACAATTTACTTGATGGAGTTGATTGATAAGACATTTTCATAAACAAAAAGGGCTACCATGGGTGAGATAACATTTATTTGAATTTAAATATCATCAATAGGTGTCTACCAACTATGTTTGAAACTTCCATATAAAAATACAATATATGATGAAAAGAGACTGAGCCAATTGCTAGAAGTTCAAGGAAGGAAACATTCATGGGATCTTGAAAGAATATTAATTTAACGATAAATGGATGCATGACTTGTAACTCTTACGACTCGATTATGTCCATTCGTTTGATTTTATGACCCATAATTGTTAAAGATCATACCATGATTAACATGCAAAGATGTTTGATTCAATTTTAAGTGAATTTTGAATCTATTATTGAATTGATTAATTTTTTTTGAATGAGTTCTAAAACTATGCCATTAATCAAGATTTTAAGTTAATTTGTTCAGCAAATCACATTTATCATATGATGCCTAATCATTATCACACTTTTCATATTAGAATTGTATTTTACATGTGTGTGTATGTGAGAGAGTTTTTTGAATTGTGCATTTATATCTCAAAATTGTGCTCAAAATGTCGTAAATGATTATTTTCTCATATATTAGCATACATTCATATCATATTTTGAGAATTCGAGTTTTAGGGATTCTTATACTTAGTTTTTTCTAGATTTTCCCCAGATTGGGCACATTTGGCCAAAATCGTGTGCACAGTCCCAGATTATCCCCGCTTGCAAGGATAAATTTATGTCATTTGTACGAACATCACACCAATTCATATTTTTAAATAATATTAGGGCTCATTTGGTTCTTATTTCAAATCTCACACTTCGAAAGCATATCCCTAGGCAATTTTAAGAGGAAGTTAGGATGTTTTCATTAAATGTGTGATCTTTGAGCTATTTTGGGCACATTTGGAGGATTTTGAAGTGCAAGTACTGGTTTTCTGCATTGTTGAATTTCATCTTAATTCAGGCTCTAATAAGTATTCATTTTAGATCTTTTTGATTGATTTACTTCTATTTAGAGTCTATCTAGGTTAATTCTTCCATCCTAGGTGTTTTTTGTGATTTAAGGTTGAGTTTTGGTTCCTAAACTATTTTCATCCCATTCACTCTTAGGGATTCATCCCATTTATGTTCATGTATATTTTTATACCCCATTTCTGCTACCATGGGTCGTGAAAAGACTACTAAATGCAAAAGAGTTATTCCTAGACCCGTAAGTGGTCTCGGTGAGACGTCCCATTCTAGAGCCTCACTATCATCACCTCCAAGCACTTATCACACACATACTCAAGCCCCGAGTGGCTCTATTCATGTCCCTTAGATGACAATAGATGAATTTAGGATTCAGTTCGCTAGGATAGTGCCCCTTGTGTCATCGTTTAGAGTCTAGAACCGTAAGGACCATGGGAGTTATCTACTTTGATAATCTTACATGTACAGAGGAAGAATTATTATGTCAATACCTTAGTCAACACCTCCCCACTTCATTATTTCTTCGACTACACTCATTGGCTAATGATACCCTTATTCGAGAGTCCTGTGCGAACACGTTCATGACTACCACTGGGACTTTGATTCTTACATCATTTTTGTGTGGTTATGATGTCGTACTTACTGAACATGTTATAACATCCCATTTGGGTCTACCGTGGGTATATGATCCTGACTCTACCCCTTTCACTGAGCGTTACTATACTCATGATTAAATAGCTACCTTTCCAACCAGACGAGAGATGTCATAGGTAGGTAGTTCGTTTCTTCTGTCTTCCTTGAGGAAGAAGTATTTCATATCTCATTTTGTGGCTATATATAACCTCATGCCTCGGCCAAGATCTCAAAATTTTCCATGTAACATCTGTAGGTTAATGCATTCTATGGTTTGTGGTAATTCCATTGATTAACATCTATGATCTTAGAGGTCATGCGATGAGCTTGTTTTGGTGCTTCTTAGGATGCGTTTCCATATGGTTATATGATAACATGATATATTTATTACTTAGTGCTCCTACACTCTACACCCATCGATCGGCTTCCATTTTAGGATCGATTATGAGTGTTCGCACTACTCGTTCTACTAGACAGAGTTCGAGTACATTTGGAAAATTTTATATATTACATTCAATTACTCCTATCATGTTTTTGAATAGTTTATTATGTGGTTGGTTGTGATACTTTTGGGCATTAAATATGGATTTTTTATTTATCCATATATTTAGAGCATTCCCATTATTATATATATTGATCTTGTGTTCTCTTCTAGTTAAATATGCTTATGTCACTTATCCTGCTTTGAATTCTTTCATGATTTGTATATCTTATCTCCTAGTTCATACTTTGAGATTCACGTTCTATACATCACTTGCTATCATATCACATGTTTGGATTATGTTATTGATACATTGGTTATGTACTTTTCTCATACTCATGATGATTTCCATTGAGTATCTTTATTATAACATTGTTTCTATTACATGTTCATTGGTTCTATCACATGTTTTCTAGTTTTTCTTGACGAGATTTTCTTATACATTGTATTTTGGATATCTTTACCATGTTATACCCATTAACTATTTCGTTCTACTTTTTTTTGTCTTCTTGTGTCAAAAGGGGGAGAAATGTGTATAATAGGGGGAGTTTCGTTTTCCTCCTTTATTAGGAGATTCACACATTTAAGGGGATATGCATCCTTTTGGGAGATTTATATTATGAAGGGGGCATATACATGTTGTGATTGATGATCTTATATGGATTTATCTCATTGCATATACTTTCATGCTTTTTACCATATTTATATCTCATGTTGATTTATCAGAGGATTTTCAAAGCATGAGGAGTTACAGTTTGTGTATACCTGCATGATCATGTGTCTTAGATTCATGTATTTCAGGTATAATCATGTTGAAGTGGCTCAATCCTAAGTTTTGGACTCGACTTTTGATTGATCGTTGGTCTATGGATTTCATGTGTATTACATTATACTACTCTCATTATATGGCTAATAAAGAGTGAGTTTAGTAGACGTAATCAGGATATTTTGGGGTTTTTTTCACATAGTAGCCAAATAGGGAGATTGATAATGTAATCTTTTGTATAAATATACAAGTTAGCATTATTCTATGTCAAAGCATTTGAGTCTTATAATATTCAATCCAAAAAGCTTGAATTCATATAGACGTTTAGTAGAGAGAGAATTTTATTTGTTAAACTTCATGAACACTGAAATTTAAAGATCATCTTGGCATCTCAACAACACATGCACTTCTATTGTTGAACTCATTTAATATATATCCTTTTGACTTCAGATTATGATTGATAAAATTGTGTTTCGAACAGATGATTTTATACATCAACGAGTGTTGGAAAGACCTAAGTTTTTCAAAATGCAGTTTGATTTAGGTGAAAATTTATTAGGCATAAATTCTTCCTAATTTATCAATTGATTTAGTTACTTTTAGCACCTCGACCAATGTAATTGAGTTGACTTTATCTCATAATCTTGCTACTGACTGATCCTAATGAGTACATCGAGTTTCGGGTATTTCGTAGTGATTTTACAGGTATTTGATGTCAAGAAACGGAAGAAGGAAACCGGAAGAATAAAGGAAGAAAGAAGGAAAGTCAAAAGGGCAAAAACGGAATTTCCAGTAGAAATTCAGATGAGGTACCTAAAGAGAAGTTGAAGATATCTCATTCACGAGCACATAGGAAGAAACGGCACCTCAATCGGAGTCCCGAAACAAAAGATATGAGCAGTCAAAGAGGAGTAAAAAAGTCAAATAGGCAGACCGGTCCGGTCCGCTTTGGCAAACTCCAGAAGACCCCGGATCACAAGCAAACCGAAGAAGGCAAAAATAAAAATATTTGGTCTGCCCTCGGACCGGTCCGCCCCAAAATAAAAAGAACCGATCCGCTTTTAGGGGCAGACCGGTCCGCCTAAGGCCCGGACCGGTCCAGCCATCGAGATTTGCAAATCTTATCTGTTTCAAAGAAGAGTCCTAGTGAAACTGAAATTCCTAAATTCATGGAGGGTATAAAAACCCGATTTATTATTGTTATTAGGACGGATATTTTTAGAGGATAAGAGTTAGTTTTTCTCTTTTCTCCAGAAACCCTAGTTTAGCTACAATTACCAATTTTAATTCAAGGATTGAAGATTTATTCAGAGTTCGTGTTATTACCAGTTTTATTGATTGCTGCAATTATTGCTTGGGTGATTTTAGTGAGTTATTTCTTCTTTTTGATTATATTCGACATCAATTCATTAGTTTTCCTTAGATTAATCATGAACTCTCACACATTAAACACTGTTTTCATCACTTTCATCATGTTAGGCTAGATTTCCTAAGGCCGGGATACATGAACCCAGCCTGATGTGTTAATTGCACGTGTATAACATTAATCCTCTGAATTTAGTGATTGATTACGACCGCATTGCGTAGCAACGTAATAATTGTAGGTCTTTATATCTTGTTTGCCTCTGGGTAACCGTGATGATTTAGAATGCAATTTGAGTGTTACTATCGCGATACCGATTTACTCGTCCTTAGATTAGGTATGACGCGGGCTTGAACCTCGTATACATAATGCTTGGGAGTACTAAATTTCGAGTCAAATCAATCAGTTAAATTTACGATTAGTATTTTACCAGCAATACACTAGGGTTGGGGGATTGTATTCCCGTCCTATTTTTCTCATCAATAGTTAAAATTTTTAAACCAGTTTCATTCACATTTTAGGTAAATTAGTGTAGTTGCAGTTCGTCATAATTTCCTAATTGCATTTAGCATAATCATTCTCAAAAACCAAATCATTTTCTTTTTCTTTTTTGAGTTAGAGTTAGGGTTCCTCCGTCTTTTCCCGTCGTCACAACTCTGTTGTCCTTATTTCCTGTGGATATGATACCCGACTTACTGGGATTATTACTTGAGCGACAGGCTTGCACTTGAGCCTAGAGTGAACGCATTCCTGAGACACATTTTCAGTCGCGTCAAAAATATTTGTATGCCTTAATCTATTCGCATGAACCCAAATTGTCCCCATGCGTATGACCCTTCACATTTTAGGCATGATGTATTCCTCACATAAAAGCATGCACAAAATTACCAATTGGCCCCATGCGCACCGGTACACATTTTAGGCATGAGATTATTTATTATCTAAAACCGTGCACATGATGTGAATTTGTCCCCATGCACAGGACATACCCATATTATCAAAATCTTATATAAATAAGGTTTTTTTTCCCTCCATTTTAAAATTTTTGAGTTCCTATTTACTTCTTTACCCCTTAGAGAGTATTTGTTCAAAATAAGTTGTTCATTACAAAAATGAGAGAAAACCTAGATCTACACTAAATATATAATTTGTGTGGAATTGAAAGTGTTTTGAAATCAAATACACTTAACTAAGATTCAACATAATCATTCTACATCAGAATTTAAGATTTACTCTCCAATATCTAAAGAGGTGGTGCTTGACTATTGGAGAGTTCAAACATGGTGCAACTCTAAGGAGGAGAATATGCCTTCCTTTTTCATCTTATGAATCTTAGGATGGATCATTTATCATTAATAAGGGAGAGTTCAATATATATAAGTAACTTCTCATGGGTGCACGAGAGAGAGGTATCTTCTTGCATGGTATAAATCTTTTCAAGTTGAATGAGGGTGTGTCAAGATTTTTTACCCCTAGTTGGTGGTTTTCCTCATAAATTTATCTTATGTATTGTTTGTATGTTGTTTATCTTGTTTTCTTCTTCTCTATCACACACATCATTTAGATCTCACTTAGATCTAGTTTAATTCATCAATTTGACCTTAGGATTTTCATTTAATCTTTATTTGTCACTATTAACCTAGATTTTCTAACAGATCATATTTTTTATCCACATGTTTCTCATCATCTCACCTAGTTTTAGATGTTGATAGGATTGTTAAAATGAATAAGTAAATTGGTATGGGAAAATTGGGAAAAGTTTGTAATTAAACATATTCACCCACTCTATTTTATTTGAGAAGAACACATTATATAGAACACACCAAATTCTCATACAAAATGTTTTAATGGGGTTGTTTTAAAAAAATATTTCTCATCATACCAAGTTATATAAACTGATTTTGTATAGAACCATAGGTTGATGAATTCTTGGGGAGGTGAAATCCACATATTGTCTAGATTACCTTCATTTGTGCTCTTGGTAACCTTCATTTATTCGCATTTGTAGTTGAAATTTATAACTCAATAACATTGAATTATAAGTAATGTAACACTATGTCATTGAAATGTAATTAATAAAATCTTGTAATGTTGATTTGTAACTACTGTAAGTATATAACATTGAATTATTACTATTATGTTGTAACTTTGAATTGAAACTAAACATAACTATGTATATTGAATTGTATTGTATTTACTTTAACACTATGGTGTTGAACTCCAAATATAATGTTTTAATATATAATGAGAAGTTTTCGTAAACATGTCACTACACCAAAACTATCGACTTGTCACAGTCTTTTACCGTGACAAGTCCAACTTGTCAAGGTCAATGATCATGACAAGTCTTGGGGTGACAACTTCTTTTATCACGGTCTTTATCCTTGACATGTTTTATCACGGTCAAAGACCGTGACAAGCTCGTGACAAAAAATATGTCACAGTCTTTGACCGTGACAATTCTGGGCAGAATTTAAAAAACAATACTAGGTAATATGGCCATGGCCACTGCCTAGTAGAATATATATGTACATGTTACAGCAAAATTTTACCTTTCCAAACAGCATTTATCCAAATAAAATAGAAATAATACACTAAATCATGTCATATATAATCCATATCTAAATAAAATAGAAATGAAAATATCCATGATATCCAAACCAACATGTACCAAAATAAAAAAAATACAAATACAATCTAATATCCAAATATCCAAATAAAAAGATAGAAATAATTTCATGAAGAAGGAGCAAGTCGGAGGAGGAAGGAAGCCCACACGACATATAAATTGAGACACCCCTCAATATGCTAAACGCCGCATTATTCGGGCAACCACAAAGGTGAGTTCTTTTTTCCCTCCACCATATGCGTGATGCACAATCTTGCCTCAATGTCTTAGAGAGGACGTCCATGAATCGACATACTGGGGATGAAGCTGAGATCCCTCAACCCCCTCGTTATCGGCTCCCCACAATATATATCGATTAGAAACACGCTCAGCCAACCAATTATTGGCATAGGCCGCTCAAAGGGGGTCACGATGGGAAATGGATCATCATATAGAACTGAGTCCATGCGTATCGACGATGAAGCAGTGACGTCCTTATCCTCATCCTCGTCTACCTCTACCTCCTTCTCCTTTCCCTTGCCCAACTGATGTTTCATGAAGGCGTACATATCTAGGACGTCGCCTCCATCCTTGATAGTTTTTCATCATGGTCGTTCACCTTATGTGCCAACCCGTTGTTGTTCATTTCCATTTTGATGATCCTAGACTTCCCCACTCGCGAGCTCACCCCTAGTCATTCCCTTGCGATCCAGCCCGAGAACTTGAATGAGTGCGTCTGAAGACAAAGATGCTTTGTTGGCATCAGACTGCGACTCATGCACTTCTTTAAGCTTTGCCTGAAAAGACAAAAAGTACACAATTAGTTAATTAAGTAAATAAAAAATTATAACTTAATTAAAAAAAATTAACCATTTATAACTTACAATGGTGGTTGCGACGCTCGAGGCCACCTCCTTCTTCTTGCCCTTTTTCGTCTGAATTGCCACATAGGCATCGAGCCTATGTGGCCTACCCCCAAGGCCACTCCTCGTGTCCTGAAATAAAATAATACAGAATTAGTAAGTAACGCAAAGTAATACATAATTAGAATAACTAAAATTAAAGAAAAATAAAAACTTACCATCATGTGCTCCACCTCAGCGTAAGATGTCCGCTCTAAATAGTCTACGTCCAACTTTTTTGCCCGGTTGTCCCTCTCCAATTGACGATATGCCAATTGTCGCTAATCGATCTCATTATCGATAAACTTTTTCCACTGTACCAATGAGATCAGCTCCTTCGAGGGGACGGTGTTACGTAGTCTCAGAATGGACTCCCGGGTCTTTCCAAAGTATCGTTCCTGTAAATTCTTCTTCATGTCTTATATTAATCCCTCAATTGTTTCAACGTGGAGTCGCGGAGTTATGGGGGCAGGCCAAATTGTTCCTGTCAAACAAAAACAAACCAAAAGGAAAGTAAGTGTTAGTTTCTTATAACTATAACTATAAATATAAATACACTGCCTGTAGTGCCCCCTAGATGTTCATCTTGAGGTCAATAGGCACGGTACTCCAAACAGTGTACCCCAAGCCAATGATTGCCTTCAGCAACTCTAGCGCTCTAGTCAATAATGTCATCTTCTTATCGACGACGGACCCTAATTTGCCCCATTTTGGGGGCCTATTGGTCGAGGAGCCCTCGTCGCCTCCGCTACCGCGCTCGAATGAAATCATTTTTTGCAAAAATTATTATTATTAGTACAACCATGTGTATAGAATTTGAATTAATACTAAAATTCAATAATAACAATACATACCAATTTATACCAATACCAAATTTAATTTACACACACTCACACTGTCCCCCCCCCCCCCCCCCCTCACGCACTCACACTCCCAGGTCATGGACTTTGAATTAATGCTTAAATTGATTAAAGTCCTAATTAAAATGATCAAGTACAAATGAATAAAAAGCATTAAATAGTCGTCCGATAATAATAAAGGACTAGAATAATACAACCACTAGTCATTACAAATAATTTGAATACTTATTACAAATCTGAAAATTATTTCAAATTCAAGTTATCATAAAAAAATGGATTGATATTTGGAAGGTGCAGCCAAGTCATCCACACTGCTGTTTAGACACTTTGGGGCATGTAGGATGATTGACCACGGCTCATTGTTGATATACTCCGAGTAAAATACTTACTTGACCTTTTGAAAATCACAAACAAATGGCTCATCGCTCACGTGTTCGTTACTCTTCAAATTGGACAAGTCAACCATGATCAAATTAGTTCCTGGATCAACTTTACAAGTATTTTATACTCAACTCTTATCCAATCACAGTAAAATACAACCTCTTTGAAGTTTACCTAGTCCAATTCAAATATATTTCGAATTACAAAAGAGTAAGTCAATTCAGCTTCAACAAGGTTTTTATCCTTTGCGCTTGCTCGAAAGAAAGTAAGAGCCTTGTATGAAATGCCCGAGTTCTGTACATTTGTATTTTCCTCGTACACCCTTTCACTGAATACATAATCGTTCAATCGATAATTTTTGTACTGTTGTGCCATGAACAAGCCTTGATGTCGCATCACCCGTCTTTAAGAGATGAGAAGATAGATAAATTAATTAGGTTAGTCGTAAAGTTTTTTTGTAATGTGATATTCAATAACAACCATTTTCATTATAATTACCTCGTGTGATAACCACAACCTAAATTCGATGTCTGATTGTGCCATTATTTTTCGTCTTTTATTGCTCTCACGGGCTTCATATTTTCTGCATAGATCGTGACGAATGTATTACAAAATTAATCATGTAAAAATTAAAATAATGTAAAAGCTAAAATAATTTAAACTTACTTTTTCCATTCTTCGAAATCTTTATGCATGTCAAATAGATAACGAGCTACTTTCTCATGTTGCAAACTCGTTAATTTCACTCGTTTGTCCATCACATGACCACCCTCATCGACCAACTCATCATTTTCATCCACGTCGGTCGAGTCAGACATATATTCCCGAGTGTAGATTGATGACTCCACGGTGATGTATTCCTCTGCAATTGATCCTTCAATGTATCGTGTATTCTTGACGTAATCTTTGAAAACTTTCATCAATCTTTCAAATGGATACATCCATCGATATCTAACTGGGACGCAAAGAAGTGCCTCATCGCATAGGTTCACCAACAAGTGAACACTTATGCCCAAGAAAGATGGGGGAAATTACTTCTCCAAGACACAAATCGCTTCGTTCACCGCCAATTTTGCGGCCACTATGTGATCTTGATTGACTACCTTCTCACATAGAAGTGAGAAGTAGATACGAATTTGCATAATAGAGCTCTGTAAACCCTTGTACTTAGAGAAGCAGTGATTAAACAATAGAAGAAGAAATTGCGTGATCACATGCCAATTGTTGGACTTACACTTATGTAAATCACGGGTAGCATAATTCACAATCCTTTGCAAGTTGGACAAAAAATTAGTTAGAACCTTCAAATTATATATTATGTCTAAAAGTACCTTCCTTTCCTCACTCGTCAAAGCAAACACACCAGGGGGAATTATTGTCCTTCCCCTACTATCTTCTTTTAACCATGGTTGTGGCTTAAGTTTCAACGCTTTAAGGTCTTTTTATGCATTTTCAACATGTTTGACTCATAAGTTCCTTTAATGCGTACTTGCACGAATTTGTTTGATTATTATAGTTGTTTATCTCATATTGGTCAGAGTGTTGTCATCTTAATCTTGTCTTTAAAATGAACCATATGCGATAAAACTTGACAATGGAAGTAGTGCATGTAAAAACCATTTACCGTTAGGAATTTAATTACAACAAAATATGATGAGTGAATCACGAGAAAGGGCTGCGAGAGTTCCAAATCAACTCGTCGTGAAAGTCACCGTTTAAAAGAGCCCAAAAAAATTTAAAGGCAATAAAAAGATAAATATGCCAAAAAGGTGTTACCTCAAAAGAAAATATAAATGATTATTATTTATGAGGGAGCTTTGATGGAAAGAAATGAAAAATGGATTTGCACGTCTTGACAGCGTCTTGAAAAAGCATTCATAGTTTTAAGCGTTATTGGTGTGAGAATCACTTTTGACTTTGATGTGTTGATGGATTGAGTCGATGTCATTTAAATTCAACATTTTTAGCACCTAAGGACGATTGTGAGATTCATTCTAAAGGAGTACACGTATGCATTATGCACATACGTTATCATTGATTGCATTGATTTGCTTATTGAATTTGTTCACACCCATTTATTCCGTTTCCATGATATGATTGTCTTAGTGTAAATTTATGGTGTGTGATTTTTGTAAAATTATTTTTGCATTTTTGTTTGAAAAAAATGAAAAATAAAAAATAGTTTATGAAGTATTTTGAGTATCTATTTAATTATGACAACTCCATGCTTGATTTATTTATTCGTTTTCATGTCTATTTTGGTCAAATAAAAATGCGAAGAATGAATTATGGGAGTTTTTGCATTATGGAGGAGATTTGATTATGATGATTGATGTATTTTTATATCATTTCAAACTCTATGTGTCACTAGGTATTTGCTATGTCTTATGTGTGTAGGTACAAAAATTGAAGATTATTATTTTGCACACCCTGATGAGAAAAACTTTAAGGTTTGAAGATTTGAAGTTGAAGACTTTGAAGTAAAGTTTTGAGACCTACATGTTTAGTACCTTTTCATTTCTAGGTTCATGGGGGTATTAGATTTGTATAGGAATTTTATGTTTTGATAATTCAGATGTTTTTATTTTGTACTGGCATAGACATAGGGGGAGATTTGTAAGGGTATGATTTTATAAATGTCCGTTATCAACTAATATGTCATATACTGCTACAACCGTCGAAGAATGTTCAAATTCACATATGCAACAAGAAGGATCCGAATATCAAGTTTCTTCAACAATCAAGCCTCCCCGAGATGAATTTGATAAAGGTTGTGTTTTCATTCCTTAGCATTTCACTTAGAATATTGGGATATTTTTCATCAAAAATTTTGTTGGAGTGGAGTTTTTTAATTTTTTCGTCAACATTAATTTTTGAAATTTTAAGGCGCTGCATTTTCTGGGAAAAGAAAACAGAAAAATATTTATTTGAAGGCTCGTTCGGGCGATAACCCCTATTTTTCAAATGACATGCCATCTCGCGCGAAGCTCG
The DNA here is from genome assembly GCA_949130495.1 of Sambucus nigra. Lineage (NCBI taxonomy): Eukaryota > Viridiplantae > Streptophyta > Magnoliopsida > Dipsacales > Adoxaceae > Sambucus > Sambucus nigra. The sequence continues at coordinate 618,577,797 of OX422209.1, forward strand.
TTCGAGCGACACGTGTCATCGTTCAAACGATATGTGATCTCATTCGAGCGATCTGCCGCCTTAAGGTTTTATATAAATACACGTTAAACGAGGCGTATTTTGTCAAGAATCCTTTTCATTTTTCATTTTGCAAATAGTGCAATTCGACGGAACAGATTTGGCTTCTTTATTTAGGGCTAAACCCTTGTTTTTCAATTCACAAAAATCTCAATGTTTAGGTGCATTGTTTTGAAACCCAAGAACATACTTTGCTATTGTTCAACCTTTGTAGAGTGCGTCTCTACACCTGAAGACTGAGGTAATTGAGGTTCGCTGCGTGTGGATCTCTGTTGAAGAATGGACTCCGTTTCATGTGGGTTTGTTGAGGTAAACTTATTGCAAATTTTATTGTAATCCGCATAAATTGTGATTTACAAATTATAGTGAAATAAAAGGTTTTACCCTTAGGCTATTTTTTTCTGAAATCTATGGGTTAGCATATTTGTGTTTATTGATTTGTCACACGCACGCACGTAGATATTTGTCTAAGGGCTGAATTAATTTGATTCAAAAATTGACTCTAATTAAATAAGTTTGTGGTTGGAATTTGCAAATTTTTTCGAATCTTTATCACGGTGCTTCACTTTTTTTCAAATTGGCATTAGAGCTTTTTCAAGGCAATAGTTTACCATTCTCAAATTGGTATCATAGCGGGTTACGCTAATTTATTGCGTGATCCTGATTTTTATTTGTCTGATACATTTTGACTACTCACGTTGTCAAATTGGTATCAGAGCAGGTTACGCAAAATTATTGCATACTCCTATTTTTCGCAAACATTGTGTGATATTGATTTTTATTGAAAAATCTATTTTGTGAAAAAATGGTTGCAATGTTTCCAAGTGAAAACTTATATAATCGGTTGCCAATTTTTGACGGGTCTAATTATGCTTACTAGAAAGCCCGCATGAGATCACATTCAAAAGCAATTGATGAGATCGTTTTGTTAATTTGTCAAAGAGGTTGGATTCCTCCCACTGTCACCGCTAATATTGTCATGAATTTAAAACATGTGTTAGACTGGACTGATGATGAGTTTAGGTGGGGCACTTTTAATTCATGTGGGCTTAGTACAATTTTCGGACACATCACCCCCGACGAGTTCTGATGTATTATGACGTGCACCACGTCTAAAGAAGCGTGGGACGTTTTACAACTCACCCACAAAGGCACTAACGTGATCAAAGAATCTAAAATTCAAATTTTAACTACTCAATTTGGAACGATTACCATGCTTGAGACTTAGTTTTTGATGATTTTTATGCACGTTTGTCTGATATTGTCAACACTAGTTTTAATCTTGGTGAGCCTATACCTGATGCACGAGTGGTTAAAAATATTTTAAGATCGCTTCCAACATGTTTTATCCCTAAAGTGACCATTTTAAATACCTTACGTAATTTGGGAAATTTAAAATTAAAAGTGCTGGTAGGAGACCTCCAGACATATGAGATTGACATGTTTCCTGACACTTTCAAGCCTAAGGATTAAGGGATAACACTTAAATCCTAGGCTAAAAAGAAAAAGAAAGTGAGTTTTTTGTGAGACCGAGTCCGATTTTGATATGGCCATGCTTGCAAAGAATTTTAAAAAGTTTCTCAACTTTTCTAAACAAAATTCTTTCAATAAAAGATTTTTTTTGAAAAAAAAACAAGGCCAAAGAAAGCGGTGAGAATGAGAAAGCGGGTGAGGGAGATTTAGAAAAAGTAATTTGTTTTGAGTGTGAGGGAAAAGGGCATAAGTCGTTTGAGTGTCCCACTAGACTTAGGAGAGAGGAAGAAAGTTTCCATGCCAGTCACCCTTAGTGATAGTGAGCATGATGTGAAAGATATCGGGGATGAGGCTTCACAAGGAAAGTTTTTTTCTTTTTCTTCTAGTCACGTGAGCACATCCAGTATGTCCCACGACGATGAGGACACTTGTGCACATGAGACCCCCGAGGATGTTTTGAGTATTTCTAGCAAGTCTGAGAGTGAGTACGCTAGTGAGGGTAATAGTGAGATCCAGATTGCCTTTAAAGATTTGTACGTCGAGATTTTAAAGACTAAGAAATTGAATAAAGAGTTAGGTCTTAGGGTGAGATATTTGGAGATATAGTTAGAGGCTTTAAGGGAGATTGAGGAAAACGCGAGTCAACTCGAGAAGGTGAAGGTTTCTTTTACTGAATAGTTGATAGCTTTTAGCAGGGAAAAGAGTGAACTTATAACTTGCGTGTCACAATTAGAGAGAGATCTGAAGCACACCCTGAAGGTTAAAGTCACTTTAGAGAACACATCTAAGAAGGAAGTAAAGATGGTTCTTAATCCCATTTTGGGTAGTGGTGAGAGTTTTGGAATAAGCCATGACGGTGCATTCACTTCACATATCGCACCCGAGTCGGTTCCTACTTTAGTGTTAGATGCACACGACTCTCAACCCAACCCTCCTAGGCGTCCCATACCTAATAGAAGAGCGCGTAAGATACATTTTGAGAGAAGTGTACCTAAGACTGTTTATGTTTGCACACACTGTAAGAAGAGAGGACACCATAGAGGGTTTTGTTTTAAGTTGGGTCATGTGTCACATTTTACTACTACGCGTGTTCACACACACGCACCTACACCTGATGCTCCAGTTATTACACAAGAGAGTTTGCATATATTAGGGAGCAATTACTATTTTTTGTCAAGACTTCACATGACTTGATGGAGGTTTTTCGTAGGATGTCACCAACTTTGAAAAACTCCATCGCACCTACCGGTTGAGGTCTAGACTTATTTGCTAGCATAGGTTGATTTTCATGATGATATTACTTTTGCCTACTAATAGTATGTATTTTTTTGTATTAGTTTTTTGTTTTTGAAAAATTGTGAAAAAAATAAAAAGATTTAATTTTGATAAAATTTTTGAAAAAGAGAAAAAGAGTTTTGTATTTTATTTTACACCGTGTAAGGATGGAGATTTAGGATGATCGAGTCAAAATTTCATTCCATATCCACGTGACGATTTGATAGTGTTTCGATATGCATCATCATTTTATTTTTGTGCTTTACAATGTTTGGAGTAATTGAGATGTGATTAATTGTTACTACCTACATGATTGACTCATAAGTTCCTTTAATGCACACTTTCACAGATTTGTTTTATTATTGTACTTGTTTGTCTCATATTGGTCGGAGTGTTGTCATCCCAATCCCGCCTTTAAAACGAACCAAATGCGATAAAACTTGACAATGGAAGTAGAGCATGTAAAAACCGTTTACCGTGAGGAATTTAATTGCAACAAAATATGATGAGTGAATCACAGGAAAGGGATGCGAGAGTTTCGAATTAACTCGTCGTGGAAGTCAGCGTTTAAAAGAGCCCGAAAAAATTTAAAGGCAATAAAAAGAAAAATATGCAAAAAAGGGGCCACCTCAAAAGAAAATATAAATGATTATTATTTAAGAGGGATTTTAGATGGAAAGAAATGAAAAACGAGCTTGCACGTCCTGACAGCGTCCTGAAAAAACATTCATAGTTTTAGACGTTCTTGGTGTGGGAATCACTTTTGATTTTGACTTTGATGTGTTGATGTATTGAGTCGATGTCATTTAAACTCAACATTTTTTAACACCCAAGGACGATTTTATGATTCATTCGATAGGAGTACACGTATGCATCGTCCACATATCTTATGATTGATTGCGCTGATTTGCCCAAAAACATGTTCACACTCATTCATTTAGTTTCCACGATTTGGTGGTCTTAGTGTAAATTCATGGTGTGTGATTTTTGTAAAATTATTTTTGCATTTTTGTTTGAAAAAATTAAAAAATAAAAAATAGTTTATGAAGTATGTTTGAGTATCTCGTTAATTGTGACAACTCCATGCTTGATTTGTTTATTCATTTCCATGTCTATTTTGGTCAAATAAAAAGGGGGGGGAACGAATTATGGGAGTTTTTCATTATGGGGGAGATTTTATTATGATGATTGATGTATTTTCATATCATTTCAAACTCGATGTGTCAGGGGGTATTGCTTTGTCTCATGTGTGTAGGTACAAAAATTGAAGATTGTTATTTTGCACATCTTGATGAGAAAATCTTTAAGGTCTAAAGATTTGATGTTGAAGACTTTGAAGAAAAGTTTTGAGACCTACATGTTTAGTACCTTTTCATTCTTGGGTTCATGAGGGTATTAGATTTGTATAGGATTTTATGTTTTGATAATTCGAATGTTTTTATTCAATACCGGCATAGATATAGGAGGAGATTTGTAAGGACATGATTTTATAAATGTCTGTTATCAATTAGTATGTCATATATCGCTACAACCGTCGAAGAATGTTCAAGATCACATGTGCAACAAGACGGATCTGAATATCAAGTTTCTTCAACAATCAAGCCTCCACGAGATGAATTTGATAAATGTTGTGTTTTTAATCCTTAGTATTTCACTTAGAATATTGGAATATTTTTCATCAAAAAATTTCTAAGTGTTGGAGCGGAGTTATTAAAGTTTTTTGTCGAAATTAATTTTTGAAGTTTTAAGGTGATGCATTTTGTGGGAAAAGAAAAAAGAAAAAATATTTATTTAAAGGCTCGCTCGAGCGACAGCCCCTGTCATTCAAACTATATGCCATCTCGCGCGAAGCTCGTTCGAGCGACACGTGTCATCATTCAAACGAGATGTGATCTCATTTGAGCGATCTGTCACCTTAAGGTTTTGTATAAATACACGTTAAACGAGGCATATTTTGTCAAGAAGTCTTTTCGTTTTTCATTTTGTAAATAGTGCAATTTGGCATAACACGTTTGGCTTCTTCATTTAGGGATTTAAACCCTTATTTTTCCATTCACAAAAATCCCAATGTTTAGGTGAATTTTTTTGGAACCCAAGGACGTACTTTTCTATTGTTCAACCTTTGTGGAGTTTATCTCCACCTGAAGACTGAGGTTATTGAGGTTCAATGCGTGTGAATCTTTGTTAAAGATTGAAATGCGGTTCATGTGGGTTCATTTCATGAAATCCATTGCTGACTCTAAATTACGCGTCTATGTAGGTTTTTTGAGTAAACTTCTTGTAAATTTCATTATAATCCATGTAAATTGTAATTTAAAAATTATACTGAAATAAAAGGTTTTTTCCATTCGGGGATTTTTTCAGAAATCTGTGAGTTAGCATATTTGTTTTTTTTTGTTTGTCACACGAACGCACGTAGATATTTATTTAAGGGCTGAATTAATATGATCTAAAAATTGGATCTAATTAAATAAGTTTGTGGTTGGAATTTGTTCGAATATTTATCACACGACGTTTCACTTTTTTCAAATTGGTATGAGAGCTTTTTTAATGCAAAGGTTTACCATCCTCATTGAGAAAAATCGGGATACTCAAAAATCATCCTCTTCCAAGCTGTAGAATCAATAGGATGGCGCATGAGATTTTCTCTTGCTTCTACCCTAGCATGCCAAGTCATTGCCTCCGCTATCCATGGTACTGTGAAAAATCGCTTTAATATAGGCCCAATGGGAAAATATTTCAACACTTTTTGAGGCAGTTTTGAGCTTGTGTCTTCCTTGCCAATAGATTGGACATATCAAGGTTCATCACATAACGAAAATCGATCGAGATTTTCATACTCCTTTCGGTATAGTAGGAAGTCATACACGCAAGCATGAGTTGATTTATACTTCATTCCCAAACCTTGCAAACTATTTTTCATAGTAGGATAGTTATTTGGAAGCGTATTCTGCTTAGGTAGCAATCCCTTCTCCCAATTCAAAATTCATGTCACGCTATTGCCAGACACACCATATTGGGTCTTAAAACTATGAAAACCAACCATGTCATGTGAAGTTTTTTTATCTTTCTCATAGCCAAAGTATTAAAGCCCTTCACCCAATCCAAAATTCCTGTCATGCTACATTAAAAGCATGTTACTTATATTAAATGTTTGAGTTGTCACTCTTGCCTATCACTAAACTTCGTACGTGGAATGTCTAACCGAAGTGAAATCCAAACAATGACCCCCTCCCCGCGATACCCTTTCATTTAGATAATATAGTGTTAAGACAATTTAATTTAAAAATCTATGTGTCCAATTAATCCATCTTGTCCAACTCAATTCAATGCGATGCAATATAAAAATATCAATACCGATGCAATTCAATTCAATTCAATTCAATATATATATCAATACCATTAATGCAATTCAATATCAAGAAACAGTTGTGATTTATATAATTGAAAAACATATAGACACACACATGGACTTTACTCTCACAAAATATATATACACACACATGCACATACCACCACCACCACAGCCTCCCCCTACCTCCACACACCTATACACACACACACACACAAACACACACACACACACACACACACACACACTCTACCCCAATTATCCCCTAAATATTATTTAGACACTAAAGTCCCTCGGGATATATATTCAAACCTAATTAGCTTCAAGTCCTAAATAATAACACCTAATCAACATTAACAATTTCTAACCAATTTCAAGCCTCAATAATAATACATAAACAATATTTGTAAGTCAAATTAATTTCATTCTCTAAAAAATAAGATTCACGAAATATTAACAATACCTGTTAATTTCAATCCCAACTAACACCACCCAATCAACATTAACAAATAACAATACCAATCAATTGCAAGCACTAAACCAAAAATACCCAATCAATATTTATAATGTTCAATTAATTTATGTCCTAAAATACCCAACTAACACCAACCCCACACACCCTACTCCCTACCCCCCACCCCCACCCACACACACCTCCCCCGACCCCCACTTCCCCCTATCACTCCCCCCGCCCCCCACTCCCCCTACCCCACCTCTTCCCAACTAACTGACCCTCGCCCACCCTGCCCCACTACTACACATACACACACACACACACGCGCGCGCGCATATTTACACATACACACATACACAAAAGAAAGAGAGATAGAGATAAAAAATGACCTGAAAGTAGAGAGAAGGAGAGAGAATCATCGCTAAAGAGAGAAAATGGAGGGAAAGTAAACAGTGAAAAAAAAGAGGTGCCTAGGGTTTTAATTATAAGAATTTCCATGGACCTGTCACGGTCAATGACCGTGGAAAAAATGCGTATTTTTTTGTCATGACCAATGACCGTGACAAGGCTGGTCGGCTCAAAGGTGACAATTTAGCCTTTTGGTGTAGTGTGTGTTTTCAAATGGGTGTGCACATTTTAATATTTTAGACAAATTAACATAGAAGAGTAAATATTTCAACACAATAATGATAATGATAATAATCATAATAATAACATTCTATGAATAATAAAAAAAATACATTAATCATAAGTTCTTCACATGTAGAGTTGGGAAATGAAATAATTTACAAAATTGGAATCATCTGACATATAAAGGGATCAAAGCAACATCTTTATCATAAATTTATGTTTCTCAATCAAGGGATCAATTGGCCCCATGGAATGATCATGTGTTAAGACACATCAAATATATAATGCTAAAAGGCTGAAAATACTATTATTTTATTTTCTCCAAAAATTATGTCTTTTATTACTTTGTGTGTGAAAGAAAAATCGAATGGATATAAAAGGGATGTCAGTAGTTCGACAAAAGTATACATGACATGAACGAATATGGATTTATTGATTCAGGGGTAGACCTTAAATATTTTCTTCTCTTATCAATTTGAACTCAATAAGACATGATACTTAACAATTCGAATTTTTTGTTGACCCTCTTTACTCGTTAAAAACTATTTAGTCCCTCTAAGATCCACTAATTTAAGTAACCAAAATATATTATTGGGCCTTATAATAAGTTTATATAGTTTAATGTTAATTTAATCATAGTAAATTTTACTAAATGAGAGCTATAATAATGTTAATGTAATAATGGGTCTAACTATGTTTGTTAATGGGTTAATATTTTAATGTTTTAATAAGAATGCAATTCATAACTTATAAATAACGATTCGAAATGATTCATTATAGCTATGGATAATAACGAGTGAATACGACGCAACACAATGCTAGCTAGCGCTTGACTAATGCAATATAAAGTAAAGCTTTTCTAATGTTTCAAAAATTCTGAGTTTCTTAGGTTGATTAACTAATTTGGTCATAACCACCGTCATGTTACAAATCCCGAAGCGGGGGAGGGAGAAATGAGTCTTTATTAAATTTTTATCCAGGAGAGATTAAACCCTATGCATAGTGGTAAAAGCGTAAGACCTTCAACTCAAATGAGGGGAGTAAGGTTGACTCCGGTCCTCTTTGGGGAAAATATATTCGTGCATACTTTATTCTCGTAAGATGATACACACTAGATAAACTTCAGGTTAATCCACACCATACTTTATTCTTGTAAGATGATACACACTAGCTAATAGTTCGCCTGGTGATACATCATAAGCACACTGTGATTGTAGATAATTGTAACAATATACATATAAAATGACAATAATGGAATGTCAATCCTCGAGTTTTATTTACAAATTATCTATTTCTTGGTAGTAATAGGTTGGGTTTGAATATGATTCTCACCCGATAAAAGGTCATTTATTTGACATGAACCCGATAAAGCTCAAATATGGTAAAAAATCTAGACGAATACGACTCGACATGATTCATTTTCCTATTAAACATAAAATGACCCAAATTTTAATTAACGAAAATATATTTAATACTTTAAATGATTGATTATGTTTATTTTAGAGTTGTGATTATAAAGTTAGTATTAAGACTACCTTTAAGAATTTTAGTTATTTTGTAAGTCAAAATAGCTAAATTTGAAGTTTTGCAATTTTATTAGAACTAGAAAGTTTACGTGGTGTTATCATTCGAGCGACGTTTGCATTGACGCGCCAATTGTGTGTGTCTAAGAGAGAGAGAGAGAGAGAGGTTGTTAGTTGAGAACCATCTCCAATGATAATTTCTATCTATATACATTTCTATTTTAGAAATATATTCAATGAAGTTTTCTCTGTCTATTCCAATATGATGTGGCAAGTTAAGAAATAGAAATTCTTAATGAGAATTTTCACATGGAGAAATTTATAATAGGTATTTTCATATGACATGGAAAAATATAATTCGACCAACACATTATGTATAGATACAATTGACATGTAAGATAAAGATAGTTTTAGAAATAACAACATTGAAGATACTTTTTTATATATAACTTTTCTATTAATATAAAAATATTGCTAAATAACATAGTAATTTATAAAAATAATTTGACACGTGGGATAAAAAAACCAACATTAGATGACCTACTTTCAATAAAGATTTATGCATGAAAATCTTGATTGATAATTGACTAAAATTAACTTTGCATGATAACTTGAACCAGGGCGGTACCAAGAGAGGGCTGGGGGGGGGGGGGGGGAGGGGGGGGCTCCAGCCCGTCTCAGATAAAAAAAAAAAATATAGTGTAAATTTTAGAGAAATTACAGTTCAGCCCTCCCCTTTCTTAAAACTTAAAACAAAACATAAGACCCACACAAGCCACAACACAAAACCCTTTTCCTCTATCCGTCCAAAACCAAATACCTGCTGCTGCTCTCTCATCTCAGTCCCCTCCCCTGCCCTGTTTAGCCTGCCGGCCAGCCGCCCCTGTTCCGGTCCGGACCCGCCGCCGCTTCTAACATCTTCTCTCCCCCTGCTTCTGCTGCCCTATTCACTTGGTAATTTTTCATTCTTGAATGTTTGCTCCTCATCTTCTCTCCAATTGTTCATATAATTTGTTTCAAACTTTTATTATCTATCTCACACACTTACTATAGAAATAATAAATTGTTTGTTAGATATACCAAGAACTACAACAAATAACTTTTATTTAGGACTTTTATCAAGGTAATTTTTAATTAGGGCTTTTATCAAGCTAATTTTTAATTAGGGCTTTTTATCAATTTTGGGACTTTATTATTGTAATTAGGATTTTTATTACCTACATTTTTATTTTCATTTACTTGCTGAAATTAGGGCTTTTAATTCTTTTTTATTATTAACTAATTTATATTTTTTTGGGCATTATTTTAGGTTCCAATGTCAAGAAAAACTTTTTTATCATTTTTCAAACCAAAAAATGATTCACATGCACCTATATTGACGAATGATACTCGTTCAGTCTCCCCCGAGCCACCTCCTAAAATTCAAAGGGTTGAACCTATTGAAGAAGACAACACTTTCACTCGAGATCCTGGGTTGCGTCTACAAATTTGGCAACAACCCGTTGATGACCGGGATGAGATTCGAAAAAGATACCTAAAAATGGGACCTTATCAACCCATACTTCATGAATATCCACCCATCCAATACGAAAAACAAATTCGCCGCTTTCAAAGTGGTTGGTTTGACAGATACCCTTGGCTTGAGTATTCTATTGAAAAGAATAGAGCATATTGTTTTTATTGTTTCTTGTTTGAAACTAATCCACCCACCCGACCGGCATTTACTGTTGATGGGTTCCAAAGTTGGAAAAGGATTGGTGGCCCCAAATGTTCTTTTCTGAAACACATGGGTTGTACTCCTTCAGTCCATATGAGTTCTGTCCAATCAGCTGAAGATTTGATGAATCCTTTTCAACACATTCGAAGGGTTTTGAATTCACAGTCTAAAGAAGTTGTTGAAAAGAATCGGTTGCGTTTAAAGACATCAATTGAATGTGCACGTTGGCTTGCATTTCAAGCATGTGCATTTAGAGCTCATGATGAATCTCCTGACTCACTAAATGCTGGAAATTTCATTGAATTGATAAAACACACAGCAAATCATAATGAAAAAGTTGCTAAGGTTGTCTTAAAAAAAGCTCCAGGAAATGCGAAGTATACTTCTTCATTGATCCAAAAAGAAATCTTGAATATTCTTGGTGATAATGTGAGAAGTAAGATTCGTAAAGAAATTGGTGATGGGAGTTATTGTATATTGGTTGATGAAGCACAAGATGTCTCTATTAAAGAGCAAATGGCAATTGTCATAAGATTTGTTGATGAAGGAGGGGTGGTACGCGAGCGATTTTTTGGTATTGTGAGCGTAGAAGAGACCACTGCCTTGACACTTAAAAAAGAAATTATTGAGGTACTTTCTTGCTATGATCTACATGTTGATAAAATGCGGGGTCAAGGATATGATGGCGCTAGCAATATGCGGGGATCTTGGAATGGATTACAAGCCCTCTTTCTTAAGGAGTGTCCATATGCATATTACGTGCATTGCTTTGCCCACCAGTTACAACTTGCATTAGTTTCGGCATCCAGAGATGTGCAAGATATATGGTTGTTCTTCTCAAAGTTGAATGTTGTTGTCAATATTATTGGCGCTTCTCCAAAACGTCAAACTGAATTGCAGTTGAGACAAGCTGCTGAAGTTGCAAATAAGGTAGCACTTGGTGAACTTCAAACGGGAAGAGGTGTTAATCAAAGGAAGTCATTACATCGTGCTGGAGCCACTCGTTGGAGCTCGCACTTGAGTTCTGTTCGCAGTTTGATTGATTTGTTTGGCCCATCTTGTGAAATTGTTGAAAATCTTTGGTTAAATGGTGCTAATCATCCTATACGCTCAGAGGCTAAAGGTGCTTATGATGCGATGACCTCATTTGAATTTGTATTTATTTTACATTTATTGAATGAGATCATGGGGATCACTGATATACTTTGCCAAGCACTTCAGCAAAAGTCTCAAGACATTGTAAATGTTATGCAACTTGTTTCAACAACAAAAAGGCTTCTTCAAAAGTTAAGGGAAACTGGTTGGAATTCCTTCTTTGATAAAGTGCAGTCGTTTTGCGAAAAACATGGTATTGAGATCCCAAATATGGATGCTTGTTATAAAGTGGGCACTCGGCGTACTTGTCAGCAACGAGATAATATTACAATTTATCATCACTACCAAGTCGATACATTCAATGTTGCAATCGGCTTTCAAATAATGGAGTTAAATTGTAGATTTTCCAAGGGGGCAATGGAAATTCTTATTCTTAGCTGTGCTTTAGATCCTCGTGATGCTTATAAGTCATTTAACATTGATGATATATGCAAGCTTGCAGAAAAATTTTATCCTCTTGATTTTTCCAAAGATGATGTATGCACATTGAGGTGTCAATTGCAACACTATGAGCTTGATATTCCAACTCATCCTAGTTTTCAAAATTTGTCCAGAATCTCTGAATTGTGTTGTACATTAGCTGAAACAAGGAAAAAGGATATCTATTGCTTGGTTGATAGATTGATTCGTCTTGTATTGACTCTTCCCGTCTCCACAGCATCAACAGAACGTGCCTTTTCAGCTATGAAACTTGTAAAAACAACTCTCCGTAACAAGATGGGTGATGATTTCCTCAAAGATTGCATGATACTCACAATTGAAAGAGAGCTTGCTGAAGACATTGATTTGGATTTGCTAATAGATGATTTTGATTCACGAAAGGATCGTAGGGTTCAACTTCATTAGCTCATATGATGTATTTTTTTTGTGTCACATGTGACTAAATATAGCGAAAACGCTCTTTTGTCTATTTTGAATCGACGATTTTGGTATGCTATTGTCTAAATATTTAAATATTTGTGTTTGTTTTATTTGAATAATGTGTAAGTTACTTCTTAGCCCGTCCCAATGTAAAATCCTGGTTCCGCCACTGACTTGAACTTTCAGATTCTTAACCAAAAGGAGAAATGTTGTTTACATTTTTGATCCAGAAAATAATAATATTTATTTTTCCTAGTAACATCAAATTTCAAATTCTAAACAAAAGGAGTTTAAAAAAAACTATTTTAGCCCATGTTAAGAATAGGCTTCTGTGCTAAAGGCGACTCATTTTTTCTTCTTGGTATTATAATACTATTTTTTTAAAAATAATTTGCAATCATTTTAAGCTTTGGAACTGAAGAATGTGACTTTAGGACAAACCTTAAAAATAGATTATTAAAAAAGAATCGAAAAACGGGGAACAAAACTGCTCTTATTCTTCTTGTAAGGTGGGGTTATTAAGGTAATCGAAAATAACTCTGATAAAAGAGATAAGGATCCATTTGAGAGGCAAATGAGTAGATAATTTAGGTAGTAAAAATTTTCATGGAAAAATTAATAATTTTCCAGATGTGTGTTTGATATCATAAATTTTTCAGGTGGCAAATCATTTTTTTGATAATTTGTTAGGGGTTATGAGAATAAAATTAGATTTTTATAAAAGAAACGATTTTTTAACAATTAAAACATTTTTATTTTATATAATTTTTTTATTGTTTTTAAACATTGCTTTTTTTAAATAAAAGTTTTTTCGTAAAGTAGTTAAAATCCTTTTTTATTGTATAACAATTTTGTTGATAGTTTCAAACTGTTAAAAAAAGTTGAAAACAGTATTTTTATTATTTTTTTCAAAAAGTTACATTTAAAAACTATTTTTTCTAAAATAGTTAAAACAACTTTTTATTTTAGTAGAATTTTGTTATTATTAAAAAAATCAAAACCGTCTTTTTATTTAAAAAAATGTTTAACCATTTTATAAAAAAAAATATTACGAAATGCTTATACTATTATTAAAATAGTTATATAAAAAATAACAATTAAGAACTATACATTTATTATATTAAAATAATTAAATAATGTACTTTTTCTTAACAATCAAAACCATTTTTTTGTATATGAAAAAAGATTTTTTGGTTTTGAAAAATCAATTTTTGAAAATAAAAAAATATATTTTATATAAATGGTGGTTATTAAAAAATATGTTATAAAAACAAACTATTGATTATAAAAATATAAAAGAACCTTTATTTTAACAAAATTATTTTTTGTTTTTCTTTTGTCATTCCAAATAATTTGAGTTCTACTACCAAAAGAATAAGAAAATGTTATTGGCTGAAAAGTGTATGTCAAGTGTTTGATAAAAGTTCGACATAAAGGCACAATCCTAATGTCCCATATCCTCAATGCTTAAAAATATTGCTCGAAATGTTTAATCATGGTCAGATCACAAATTAATATATTAACCGCTATATGCATAGTTTTGTACTCATATTCTTGTTCTATCAGGTTCAACTATCTATGGCTAAAAGTCAATACTTTTCAAACGTTTTCATCGATTTTAAATATAAAAATAAATAAATAAATAAATAATAAAAAAATAAAAAACAGAGTGAAGATCTCTTTATCGCAACTCTATACAAACCATCTAAACAATATTTCGGTATTAAAGATTATTTCAAGTGTTACTTTGACAATTCAAAATTATGATATAGCTCTGGAGAGTGAGGTAATTGAGGTGTCAAAAAATACATATAAAAAAAATTCTTGTATCACTTGAATTGAAAGGTGAGAAAGAGAAAAATGAAAAAAGTACGATTGTTATAATTCTACTCAGGAACAAGAATAAAAATATAATGTAATTAGATATCACGTGTCCATACTCAACACCAATAACGGCACGATACTTTTGCACATGTAAAAATATTATATTTATAGTCGGGGACATGTGTGATAGGTATCGAATCCCTGTCGTGTCTTTATTGATATTAACCACACACATGTAATACACTACGTGCATGATATTTTTCTGAAAACAGATTTATGCCTATCCAACCATGATAAAAGTTGTGTTATTTGTATAACTTAAGATAAATTTTGACATAATACATTTGTGGCTTCCTCTTCTTTTTCTTCTTCTTCTATTTATTTATTTTTGCTAAAGACCATAATGAAAAATGTTAAGGATCATGGCATAGCCTTATATGTACCTCTCTCATACACTTATAGGGTGACAATCGTATTTTTATTTGGGCTATCATGCCTATTTTTGTTTAAGTGAATAAAAGTTTAAGAAAGCATGTAAGTTGTATCATTTCGTGTTTTATATGGGTGTTGTTCATTCCAGATAAAAATAAGAAGTCGTTTCATGTTCTGTTCGTGTTTAAAATGCCCTTGTCACGTTGGCCCGAAATCCGACCTTAAAACACGAATTGTCACTCCTACACACACACACACACACACACACACACACACACACACACACATATATATATATATATATATATATATATATATATATATATATATATATATATATATATATCATGTTTCTCATAAACAGAATGTCCCCACATATACTAACTGAGGATTTGGGATAATAATAGTTGAAATAGGTGCAATTCAGAGTGAGTGAGTGTGTGAGTGAGTGAGAGAGTGAGAGAGAGAGAGAGAGTCATATCCCATTCTCGAAAACAGCAATCCCATAACGACAATAACCAAGAAAATATTTCATTTTACACTATTTACCTTCTCTTTACGGTTGGCTAATTTCTATAAACTAAAAACAAAAATCGATTATACCTTTTTTGATAAAGGGTTTTTGTGTTTGCATGGAGCTTTATTATTTAGAATACTTTATGCGAATAGTGATCGTATAATTTGCTAACAAATAGATTATTTATCCATTTCACTACATTAACTTTGTTTGATTTATTAAACTTTATATTTTCAACCTTTTAACATTCCTTAAATTCAATTGTCATACAAAATTCAAACTTTGATTTACTGAAAATTTTATAATATAAATATTGATGTAAAATTTAACTTGACTCTTTTTTTCTCTAAAATTGACAATATATAGGAGAAAAGTTTACAGGAAATAAAAACCTTAATTTCAGTTAAGGGTTTACAAATTATATAATGTTAAATGTGCACTCCTCGCCATCTTTAAGAACGTTGTGAGAGAGTGTGAGGTTTGTTAGAATTATTTTAAATAATAATTTTCCATAATGTATTTCATAATTATATTAATACTAAGAGTCACTTTGGTTAATGAAAGGGTATTCCAAATACCAAGAGTCAAAAGGACTTTTGGGTATCTACCTTGATGGATGGTTGAGACTAAGTGACTATTGGAGATTTAGGTCTTGTCCCTACCTAAAAATAAGTGACGGATTTTCTATTATTCAGACACATTAAAAGAACATATTATTAAATCATAGGTGTAAGAGGGTAGTTTAGATTAGATGGAGGCATAACCCCTTTTGAGTACAGTAATGATAAGTTAACCAGCAACACTATTGATTAATTACAAGACACGCAATCACAACTTAGTGAAGACAAACTCAGTTTAAACTCACAAATCTCTCGTGTATAACTCAAAACGATAATAACGAACTCAGAAGTAACTCATTTGGAGGGAGAGAGAATTAAGCACCCTAGATACACCTTGGCGGGCAACCAAACACCACAACCACCCTTAAGGATCTCTGTTAAGTATTAAAGCTTCGTAATAAAAGACAATGGTGGGTGAGTAAACTCTCTAGTTTGTAATAAATCTGTCTTTGATGTATGTTCTCTCTAGCAATAACTCCTGAAATCTCAAGAAGAACATCCCTTCCTCAGAGGTGGTTAGGGCCGATAAATAGCCCTCACACCACTCCCAAGGTAACTCAGTCATTAATAAGTATGAAAGACATCCCTCATACTTTATGTCATAAATATTAAATGACTGATGCACTAGTTAGCTCTACGTCGTAAATATTAAATGCCAAGACATGTCTTTTACCTAACCACTGTGTGTCAGGGGACTATCGTCATAGAGGTGGCTCACCGACTACCTGACAACCCCAAATACCATGTTGGTTTACTTAAGTGCAGATTTGAAGTTGCCTTGATGGCTAATGACATCACATATGGTAGATGTGACATTAAGTAGAGGGTTGTTTGGTTCACAACTCAACGCCCGGTGGAACTCAAGGTTGTTACGCCCGAGGTTCCACGGTCAGGGTCCTTTGGTGTTTTACCAGGTGTATCTAAGATGGTTAAGACAACCCTCAACGGTGCCTCACGTCTCAATCCTTCAAACTAAGTCCCTCTAAAGTTCCCGCGAGGAGGTCGTTCGATAGAGCATGAAAGCTCTCCCAGGCCCTGCCAAGCCTGGTCTCTCGCGAGTACACTAAAAAACATTATACTCGTTACATCATTATAATCGTTATAGCTCATAGTCAATATAAACAAAGATACAATATGACTTAGTGATACAGCAAGGTAAAGTATGAGCTGCCACGCTAAGCTACCACGCTGAGCCGCCTCGTTGTCTTAATCCTAAACACTGTTGTTAATGGAGGGATTATCTCTAATCTCAAGATTAATTTCAAGCCCCCTCTACATTTGCACCTTCGTGGAGAGATTTGTTATGGAAACAAGAAATGTCTGCACGAAAACTTCTCAATCCAATGAACCTTTTTTGTGTGAAAAAATTATGGCATCCTTTCCTTTATTACAGTCAACTGCGGTAATGCTTCTAGGAAAAAGTAAAATTTTCCCCGATGTACCTGAATCGAAGCGCTACGGCTTATTAGCGCTTTGGCAAAGGGACATCGTAACTTTTTCCTGTTACTGAGTTTCAACCATTCTAGCTTCACTATTTGAAATTCTCCCAATATAACTTCTAACTTTCTCAAATACTCATTTCGACTCTGGGGAAGTGAAATTGTATCGTTTGTAGACAGTGAGTTATTTCGTTAGGACGACCCCTATCGTTGAGACTTGTGAAATTCTCCCTTGTAAACTTCTTCCTAGAAAATTTTCCCCCTTTGAAGGTACTACTTCGTTTGGACTCTGCTGCGTCTTTGTTTCGCCATGTTTAAAAAATATGAGTCATAATTAAACAACGTTTGAACTTGTGGCGACGTGACATCGTAACTTTTTGAACCGTTGGGACAGTTTCTTCATTGGGAGTTATTAGATATGTCTGACAAAAATTCTGGCCCCAAAACTCCAACTTGCCAAGGAAGAAAACCGTTTTCTATTCCCCATGTGTCACTTCAGTAATGATGTGGTGCTATCTTTTTAATTTTCAGGACACTTCCCAAAGTGCCTCGTGTTTGATTGAAATGATTATAGGAGGCTTTGCACATGTGGTGGTGGGAAAATCAAAAGACGAACCTAGAAATTGCAAACGGCTATTATTCAAACACTTAACCATTTTTCTCTTACTTTTCCTTCGTCGTCTTCAACTCCCAGCATTCTTAGAGAGAGAAAACCCTCAGAGCGCCATTGTTGCCAAGCTTTTACCCGGTTTTCTTCTTCCCATCATCTCTTACACCACCACATGTGGTTGAACTCCTCCATTTTCGTCCATAGCCCTTCCTTACCAAGTTGTTTCTATCATCACACTTATTATGGCTTCTTCCAGTGTCCCCAAGGCGACTACCGCCATTGCTCAACCAATATCTTCCTCTACTACTTCTGATGCCGCTGCCACCACTAGCGCTACCCCTTTGGATGTTGCTCGTTAAGAGCAACTAAGTTTTTACCATCGGTCTTCCATCTTTGTCAAGGTGATGAGTTCTCTGATGCATGCAAGACCTGCCATTTTTTAGCTAAATACGACCCTTTGATGCTGGGTGATGAAGGTGAAGATTCATCCAAGTGGGGATTTCTTCCTCCAGAGGGGACTTTACGTTTTCGGTTGGATCGTGGCGACTTCCCTTACTCCCAGATCAATTTTGAAGCTCCTGGGGGATCGCCAGCTCATTTTACTTCCTGGCATGCACACATGCAGAGCTCTCACGCTGAAGCTCTGGCCAAGGTTGGTCTTTACCGAGCCATCTGGTTTGGGGAGTTCACTCTTTCTAAGCATAACGCTGCACTCCAAGTGTTGGTTTTCAGATGGAACGTTATAACTCACACATTCTTTGCTTCCTGGGGGGATTTCACCATTTCGTTGGAAGATGTTTGTGAGCTACTTGGGTTCGAACCTATGGATGAGTTTACCTATCTTGATGAGACCTTGGATGCCGAAGAAACTGCTGACCGAGCTGAGCTAGATCAAATTTACAGCCGTTGCACTGGGTCTTCCAACAAGGCCACTTTTACTCCCCTTATTAGCTATTTTTTCGAACCTCCTACTACGAAGGACGTCACTACTGTTACGGGCCATGGTAAAGGTACATCTTTAGAATTACTAGCCTATATTCTTGTGCT
The DNA here is from genome assembly GCA_949130495.1 of Sambucus nigra. Taxonomy (NCBI): domain Eukaryota; kingdom Viridiplantae; phylum Streptophyta; class Magnoliopsida; order Dipsacales; family Adoxaceae; genus Sambucus; species Sambucus nigra. The sequence goes on from OX422209.1 coordinate 618,596,783, forward strand.
GCTTTCCCATTTCTTCTTGACTGGGAAACCCAGCGACTAGCCCAGGAGGGACCTTATAAACATTTATATCCGTTTGGCCATGGGTTTCAATCTTCCTCTGGCCGCCATTACTTTGGGGTCCCTCTATACTTGGATGGATCAAACCCACCTTGACATGGCATGGTCCCTTGGTCATTATAACTTGGCCAATTTTTTTAATACCACTATCTTAATGGGTTTCCTCTATACCCATTTTCTTGTCATTACTACCAAATATGTCCCTTATCCCGTGAGTCAAGGCATTAAACCCCCACACCTCTTATGCTTTCATAAAAAATAGAGTCGAAAGTAAATAATGGGACTTTTTGACCATTTTGATTCCTTTGTCATGAGGCCGTACGGAGAATCTACCTTTGCCCATACTTGGAATTTATTTCCTACTACAGCTAGAACAGTCACTTTTGTTCTAATTGTAGAAGATCCTTCGCAGTCCATGGTACTTTTTTTCAATCCTGGGTTTCTTCCTTCCTTCACTGAATGGGGATATACTTCTAAACCTTATAATCCCGATAGGTGTAGCAGGCAGTTCGGGTTTGATCAGGGGGCTCCTCGACCTGTGTTTCAGTTAACGAATAGGAGGGCTACTTTTGTTGAGGCTTACACCTTCTACCTTTCTGTAGCAGTACTTGGTGTGACCTCTACTATGGATGGTAGAGTCACCCTCCCTAGTGCCACTAGGAAAGGGGATGTGTCTACCTCTTTTTCCACTAAATTTTGGTTGATGCAATTGGCCATGATTTGTGAGTTCATACAAAGTCCCCCCCTCCAATATTCCCCAGTTCTTTCTTTCTCTGCCTTAGAATTGGGCCTCAAAGGAAACTCTATTCTTAGAGTTGAGTTCCCTTTGAGTAAGCGTGTTAAAGGTCCTCCTCTCGAGAAATCTCATTTTTTTCCCAATGATCCCTACTGCCACGCCCAAATCCAAGACCATTGCAACCCCCAAACAGCTTGCCCCTACTGAAGATGTTTCTGATGAGGGTGTTATAACCGAAGCATCTTCTGGCGAAGGTCCTTCCCAACCACTAGCAAAAAAAATAGGAAGTCCAAGAGTGGGACTTCCTTAAAGTCTAAGTCTCAATCTTAGCCTTAAACTCCTTTGGAGACATTCCCCATCGCCTCTGTTCCTCCTCCTATGTCTGCAAAAGTGAGTGAGGAGTTGAGAAGGAAAGTCCAGGCTGAGTTGGAACGAATAAATTCTGAGTTTCAACGATGCGCTCCCATCGTTCCTCCTTTTACTGCCTTCCCCACTATCTTAGTTGATCCCACAGAACCAGGGTCAAAGAAGAGAAAGAGTTCAAGGGTTCCTCAAATTTCTAGTGCTGCGGGTGCGAGGAAAATGACTCTAGGTACTAAGTCCAGAAGAAACGAGCTCCAGATATACATCCCATCCTGGCTCCCTCTGTCGTTGTCGCCCCTCCTGCTTCGCCAATGTTAATATCCCCCCATTCTCCCTCTAGATCTGAGGTATGCATGTGTGTTGTTGTTATTACTCCCATTTTTTTTAAAACGAACTGCATCTGTCTAAATCTTAAAAACGTTGGTGCAGGAGGTTAAAGAAAAAAGGCCCAGCCCCCCCATGAGTCCTTTCGTAGGGGGATATTTCGGTTCCTCTAAGATCGATGTAACTCCTCCCCGTTCCCCCGTGATCAGGCTTACTTATTCTTATCGTTTGTCCTCGCAACGTGCGAAGGATACTACTGTGGGGGGTGATTATGTTGAGTCTGTGGGAATCTCTTCTCAATCAGCCCAGCTTCTTCTGAATTATCACCTCAGCCCGAGGTTCTTCTGCCCATCGTTCCAGCTGTAGAAAGTTCCCCCGAGGTAACACATTTTCAATCAGTGTTAGGTCTGACGTGTTTTCTCTCTTCCCCCCCTTTTTCTGTTTAACATGCTAAACTTTAATATGTTGGTATGCCTTAGGTCGAAATGGTGTCTATGTTAGCTAACATTCTTCTTCCCTCTATGTTGACGAGACCCCTAACTGCAGTTCCCCTCTTCGGTGCCATAACTGAGGTAAGTAATTATTAGAGATATTTCTCCCTTCTTTTGTACTCATTCCCCATTTCTAACACTTAGCTTCATTTTTTGCAGTTTTCTCCAGATCTTGCCCCACCCTCTTCTCATGGTGGTCTGCTTATTCCCAAGGCCAGGGTTGATGTTTCTGCCCAGAGTGGTGGTTCCTCTTCATCCACCAACGTTCGGGCATCACTTGGAGGTCAAACGTCCTCCTCAAGTGGGACTCCTGTGTTGGCCTTGGTACCTTTTATTGTCGAAGGAGTTTTACCGGATGTTGAGGATTCTTTAGCTGAGGGTTCCGTTGAGGCTTCTGAGGAGGTAAGCCTGCCCCCAACAGTTCCCGCTGTTGTGGCCTCCTTGGTGACTCCCGTTCTTTCTCCATCCATTGTTGAGGTACTTCATTAGTTTCTCTTCGTTTCTCATTGTTTGTCCTTTATTCTTGACGATGTACAATCTAGAAGAGTCTCATTTCTCAAACTTTTCAAACTCCACTGGTAACGCTGACTTGACAAATGAAAACATTTGTTAATATTTTTTTTGCCAACTCCACCAATAACTGTGACTTAACAATGAAAACACTTGTTAAGATTTTCGTAAACTCCACCTATAACGGTGACTTAATAATGAAAACACTTGTTAAGGTTTTTTGCAAACTCTGCCTATAACGGTGACTTAACAATGAAAACACTTGTTAAGATCTTTCGTAAACTCCACCTATAACGGTGACTTAACAATGAAAACACTTGTTAAGTTTTTTCGTAAACTCCACCTATAACGGTGACTTAATAATGAAAACACTTGTTAATATTTTTCGTAGACTCAACCTATAACGGTGACTTAACAATGAAAACACTTGTTAAGATTTTCGTAAACTCCACCTATAACGGTGACTTAACAATTAAAACACTTGTTAAGATTTTTTACTTAACTCATTATTTCTTTTACCTGTCCTCAGGTTGCTCATGAACCCTTTCCGACGGGAGATAAATCTCCACCAGTTCTTTTGCCCATCACTTCACCCCATCGGGAACCCTCTATTTCAAAAGATTCTAGTCACGGTGAACAAGGTTCCGCGACTGGTGTTGCTGCTGATAGTAAATCTGGTTATGATCTTCCTCAACCCAACTTATCTCCTCATGACTTTTGCCTTATGGTCCTTTAGCATGCTCCTTAAATGCCTGCCAGCCATCGTTTGGTAATTGAGCATCTTGCAAGCCACCATCCTGAGACTTTCACTGTGGATTGTCTGCATTCCAACATCCCTGTAATGAGCCATAAGCTTCAGGGCATGGCGATCATTGTTGCTGATATCGTGAGCACTCCTATCGCGAATGTTACCAAACCTCTCTTCAACTAATTCTTAGGTTATCTGAGGGATTTGGGATGAGACGTCTTCCATTTTGACTGGCTGATTGGGAACTTAAAGACTTTGAAGAACCAATGACTGAATAGTCATAGGGAACTGTTATAGAAATATCAGGAGGATCAATAGGCTGAGGAAGCTAAGTTGGTTGAGTTAGCACCTCTAATTGAAGTTGCCAATAAGGAGGTAGAGTACATCGAAGAAGCTCTGCGTCAGTCGAAGATGAAACGAGAGAAACTCTTTATTGAGCGTACACAAGCGCAAACGAGATTGGAGGTTTCTATTAATGCCCAACAGTCTTACCTAGTAGCTTCTTCGAGCCTGCCCGGAGATTTTTTCTCTACTCCGAACTTGTAGTTCCTCTTAGGCTAATGAACTCTTTCACTATTATATACATTTTCCTTTTTCTTCTTATGTAATTCTTGGGCAGTAACCCCTCTATTTCAAAATTGGGCAAAAGAACTACATAAGAGTAGTTTAGATTAGATGGAGGCGTAACCCCTTTTGAGTACAATAATGATAAGTTAACCAACAAAACTATTTATTAATTACAATACATGCAATCACAACTTAGTGAAGACAAACTTAGTTTAAACTCACAAATCTCTCGTGTATAACTCAAAATGATAATAACGAACTCAGAAGCAACTCATTTAGAGGGAGAGAGAAGTAAACACCCCTAGATACACCTTGGCAGGCAGTCAAACACCCCAACCACCCTCGAGGATCTCTGTCAAGTATTAAATCTTCGTAATAAATGACAATGGTGGGTGAGTAAACTCTCTGGTTTGTAATAACTCTCTCTATGATGTATGTTCTCTCTAGCAATAACTCCTAAAATCTCAAAAATAGCATCCCTTCCTCAGAGGTGGTTGGGGCCCTTAAATAGCCCCCACACCACTCCCGAGGTAACTTAGTCATTAATAACTATGAAAGATATCCCTTATACTTTATGTCACAAACATTAAATGCCTGATGCACTAGTTAGCTCTACGTCATAAACATTAAATGCCAAGACATGCCTTTTGCCTAACCACTGTGTGTCAGGGGACTGTTGTCACAGAGGTGGCTCACCGATTGCCTGACAGCCCCAAATACCATGGTTGTTTACTTAAGTAGAGATTTGGCATTGCCTTGTTGTCTAATGACATCACATATGGTATATGTGACATTAAGTAGAGGGTTGTTTGGTTCATAACTCAACACCCGATGGAACTCGGGGCTGTTCTGCCCGAGGTTCCACGATCAAGGTCCTTTGGTGTTTTACCACGTGTATCTAAGATGGTTAGGACAACCCTCAACGGTGCCTCACGTCTCAATCCTCCAAACCAAGTCCCTCTAAAGTTTCGGTGGCGAGATCGTTCGATAGAGCATGAAAGCTCTCCCAGACCCTGTCAAGCCTCGTCTCTCGCAAGTACCATTTGACCTCACATTAAAAAACATTATACTTGTTGCATCATTACAATCGTTATAGCTCATAGTCAATATAAACAACGACACAATATGACCAAGTGACACAACAAGCTAAAGTATGAGATGCCACGCTAAGATACCTCGTTGAGCTACCTTGTTGTCTTAATCCCAATCACTGTTGTTAATGGAGGTATTATCTCTAATCTCAAGATTAATTTCAAGCCCCCTCTACAATAGGATAAGGGAGAGAAATCTAAATTCTCATTGAGGGTCAATTTTTTAATAGTGTTTTGAGCATAGCGGAAGATCTAATCATTGGAATGCGCTGAAAGTGGAACACGATTTCTCCAAAAACAAAATGAAGTCGTATTCCGAAGATAATCCCAATCAGACATTGTTAAGGTTGACGGCTCTACCTATCTTTCCAGTTGTTACATAATGGAGGTGTGTGATTATAAAATCGTATTATGTTCTAAATAATGATTGTATGTGATAATCATATTGATCTAAGATCCTCATGGAAAATATATAATACATAACATTTTTTATGATTCAATAACAAATAGCATGCGTAATATTCATGTATTATATTTATAACATCTATATAAAATTATAAATTACGTGTTCTTTTAATTATGTTTACATATGGTATCAGGGCTTAGGTTTTGGATATCATGATTGTCCATTAAGAATTTTTGCCTACAAAAAGAATTCGTGTAAAAAAATTTAATGAATTACTGAATTTTTTAGGAGCGTTTTCAGCGACAAATTTTTTTCTTGCTCGGAATTTTACGAAATTCATATGATCACCTGGAAACGTCAAAATAAACAAACTCATTGTAAATAATGAACACCACCCTATCTCGATGATTTGACTTCGTTTAGACCCCTAAAACAGGTTTTTGCCATTTTTGCTAATAATGTCAATGCTAATAACTCTCACTTAAAATTGATTTTACGATTTCGCGAATTAAAGAGTGATCCTGAAGAGATTGTAAATGTTACTGTAGTGATAACTCAAAGTTTTTCATTTTTTTAAAAATATTTTTCCATACTTTAAGATATAAATCACTGCATATATAGTTTTATCATTAAATGGTTGCATTTAATATTCATGTTATAAATTGTTTGGTATTGACAAATTTTTCAGTATAATATTTTGAATATTAAATGCATAATTCGAGATTTGCAATAACATTTTAAAATTAATTAAATTATTGTATATAATTTATATTTTGTTACGCAAAGGTCCTAATATAATTATGAATTAATATTTTGACACTAATATTTATACATTATTAGATTATGAAGACATCAAAGTACCTTAATCGATAGTTATAAATATTAGATTATTATGTATGCTTCTATATTTGGACCCTTGATTATCCATTAAGTTTTGCGTGCAATATTTTTTGGGGGCATTGATTTTTATATACATTATGTAATATGTGTGTGCATGTATGTTCCATTAAAAAATTTGTAATGCCCCTTTTTGTGTGTCCTTTAAGTGAAAACACTTTATTTAAAAACATTTTCCAATGTTAATATGCACCAATTTAGTGAACCAAGTTTACTTAACCCAATTTTATCTTGTTAATCCTAAACATGCATCTAGTGTGATTAAGTAAATCAAATAAAATAAAATTCATAAAACGCGTTAATGTACAAGAAAACAACAACATGAAAAAACCTCGGACGACCCAAGCCAGATAATCACTATAATACAATTTTACAAAGTACATACAGTACACTTACTCAACGACTTGATCCCCACAAGACTTAACACTATTCTATGCATTAACCACTCCTCCACGGTGCCAGGCAGGAGTCCACGCGTGTCTTGGCATCCACCGATACAGCCAACATTCAGAACACAGAGTCCACTGCTTCTTCACCGTAATCAGCAGGTAGGGAATCCACCACACAAAACAGGTTCTTCAATGATGGAAGAATGAAACAATGGTATAAACACAAGATCTCTATAACATATGGTATGTAAACTCGGATCTTGAAAATACGAATGATGTTTTTAACTATAGAAACATTTATAAATAAGTGCAGAAAAATATATGGCTTTTGTTCTGTATTTTATGTTCTGAACACTCAAAATTCTAAGCAAAAGAAGCCTTAAATAAAAAAAACATGAGGCGGCAGGTTGTTTGAATGATTTCTCTATGTCGTTTTAATGATATGGATCTATCGTTTGAACGACTTATCCATTTCATTTGAACGATACTGAGATGTTGTTTGAACGACTATTTATGTCCTTTGAAGCATCTAAACATAAGGAAATGTTTCATACGACTCTAAAAATGGGTTAACTCAGAATAAATGAATTAAAAAATATATTTTAAAATTATCTTATACAAAATAACATCCTTAGAAAAATATTTACAGAGTATCCATAAACGAATATGCATTCATACTTGAGAGAATCTCGAAAAACTAATTTTTTAAAGACGTGAAACATGCACCAAAACTACAGCATGATCTATCTTTGAAGCTTGGTGGCTATGTCTTCAACATAACGTCATAGACAATATGGGAATTGTGACAAGTAAAATCTATCTGTGACTCAGAGTGATTTTTGTTTGAAATAATGCCAATACATACAAATTGACACTATTTGAAAATTTATCCTTACAAATTTTTTTCACTGTGTCTGCATATATATTCCATGAAATCAAAATTTTTTGCACACTCCATGAATTAAATATTTAAAGCGTAATTAAGGATAAACCAACATATGATCTCTGAATGCAACTAAATGAATTAATTGGTATACCTATATAATCACATAAAAATTGATAAGATGAGATTGTTGGGTTGCAAATTTATGACCAAATTAAAATTGGATTTGGTTCCCATATTGTGATTTTTTTTATGGAAATTTTGAGACGTTTTCAGTGACGGTCTTCTTATGCCTATAATAAGCCATAATTGAAATTAAAATTGTCGACTTAGTTGGAATTTCATGAATTTTTTATGTCAGTCGAAACAATCTAATGATCAAAACTCGCCATTTTTTGTGATGAACGTTGTTTTGGCTATTTGATCACATTTAAACACTCAAAACCTTAAATTTGTTATATTTGGTAATAAAGTTAAAAGCTATTTCTTTCTCCATTTTTTAAATTTCTCTTATTGGAATTTATTTTAAGAATTTTTTTAGCTCTTTTTTAGTAATTACTTATTTTTTCGTTATTAAAATTTTTAGATTTCTACATTTTATGTGTTTTAATAAATACATTAGTTGTCTTCTCTTATTTGGCTATCGTAATATTTTTGGTATACACAAAATATTATTATGATTATTAAAATTATGATTAAGGTTTTAACATTAATATTTATATTATGTTAGATTAGGTGTCCATTAAAGTGCCATAGTTTATAACTGTAAATATTGAATTACCATGTATAAATTTGGTAGTCAGTAAGTACAAATACAATTATGAATGTTCTATTGTTAATGCAACGATAATGTTGATTGTTCATTAAAATACTACCCAAAGGGACAATTACGATTATTAAATGAACATTAATGAATAAATTCTAGTTTTTGCATTAATTTAACCTTGAAGAATTTCAATTTTTTCTTTATTGTGAAGTTTAATTCGGTGCTCAAAATCGTAAATATTAAATTAATGTGTATATGCTTATTATGTCCAATATGAGTAATGGAATATTAAAAGCATGCTTTAAAGTTTTCACCGCAGTATTTATATCACGATTAGGTTACGATTCCACCAAAGTGGTCTAATCTAATCAACTCTAAAAGTTGAAATTTTTTATAACATTCAAATACGATATTTTGGTTACTCCAAAAATTCCAAATCTGGTTTTTAGTGTTCGAATTATTGATGATTTTATTACGATTAAGCTCATGTGATTTGGTTGCTTTAAAGAGTTCGATTTCATAAAATAATGTAATATTCATATAATGAATAGTTTCGTAGTCACCAAAGTGATCGACTAGAATGATTGTAAATATTAAATTTAAAGATAAAAGTGGTAGTGGTAACTCATCATGCTTATATATATAAAGAAATAATGGGATATATTTGATTTATTTCATCAAGCAAGATAACTTCCCAAAGGAAATTGATATTGAGTAACTGAAATAAATATTAAGAAATTATGTAATTAGGCGGTGAAAGGTTATTCTAGATAACATGTCCATCTAAATTACATAACATAGTACCCAATAAATTCATATGTAAAAATTCAATCCAATGTTCTAATTAAATTAGACATGTTCAAAGCTTATGATCAGGTCTCATGGTTATGTATTTCCAAAATTCTCCGTGCGTTTGGCTTTTTAGAAACTGTGATAACCCGCTCACCATAATAAGGGGTGGCCAGCCCAATACTCCAATATAACGGAATCATAGATGGAATCATTCTCACATCACAACAAAGTATAGAGTATCCAGGATAACCACCCAAAATTTCAGAAAACGGGTTGCCAAAAATTTTGTTTTAAAGATAAGGAAAGAATTTAAACAACCCAAAACCTGAAAAGATAGGGTAAACCTCAGGGATGTATATATATTACTATAATAACAAGTGACAAATAAGAGGACCAAATATGTTATTGGTCCGCTGATACATACAACATTGTTAAACAATTTCAATAAATTTATATAATACATTACATTAAACAATTACAAAAGCGCGGGGCTTTCGCCCGAGTAAAAAGACTCGATATTAACTAGAATGCAAAAATGAAAACGTCTATACCAAATGTATCCCGTAATACCCGCAATGCATCACGGCTCGCCGAGGACATCGGAATAGGAATTCAAATCAGGCATCCTTGCGGCGGAGTACCTGAGCGGAGACAAGGTGCATATGCAACAAGAAATGTAAACGGATCAGGGCCCGGTTCTATATGATTACCAGATGAATAAAGAGTATGGCAGTTATGAATAAGGAATCATGATGAGAGATATAACTATCTAACAGCACAATTTAAAATAGAACTAAGCAAGAAGATAAAACAAATAACATTAATCTGAAAACTTATCATGGGTACCAATTATCTCATATATCTTTTTCCTTAACAGGAAATATATGTAAAATCACAATGTTATGCTCTTTATGAAATTTTTATCTCACTTCTACATTGTAAAAATCCTTTCCTTATCAGGAAAATAATCATTTTCAAATGCTCTTTGTGGCATTTATATGTGCTCTTTGTGGCACTTCATCCTGCACTTTATGGCATATCAAATACATCAATTCCCACTTGATTATGAACTGTTATATTTATATACATATAATGAATTTTAAGACCGCCCATTCGGGTTTCCCCACTGTGCGCGCCCCTAAATGACCATCATCTTTCAGGGCCTATCATAAGACAACCTGGGCACCTATATCGCAAGACGTCAGGAAGCGGCCATGTGCCTGCGGGTTAGTCAAGACCACACCCGAAATCTCCTACCCATCACAGAAAAATATACAACAATAAGCGCTCACATGGCCTGTGGACTATATCCACCCTGCGTTAATTTGTCAGGGGGCATCACCTCGCGTGCGGACTTCCCTTATGATGTCATTTAGAGAGGTGTGTTTAAACCATTTTATTTATCATTTTCAAAATCAAGTAAATTATCATTTACTAGTTTTATGATTAAGTAAATTATCATTTACAAAAATCAATACCATTTCCATTTCATTTCATTTCCATGTATATGTCTCATTTTATCAGGAACCATTACTATTTACTTCTTGTGAATAATATAACTTATTATCCGGAGCCATACGATAAATTATATCGTTACTACAACCTCAAAGGAGTAAGTAAACTCCTAATTTCCTCCAAACATTGTAGGGTATTATTTTAAAACCCCAAAATTATCATACCTCGAAGGGATAAATGAACTTCCAATTTATTCTCCCAACATACTTTTATGGTGTTATTATAACCCATCAGGGATAATATAGCTCGAATGAGCTCCTAAAGTCTCCCGAACATAATATTATAACTCTTACTTTTATAGTAATTGACTAGAACAAAGGATGCCCTAACATCAATAGGAATAACCCCGGAAAAGTCCCCACATAACCCATTCCTAGTGTAGGGAAAGTAACTGACTCAATTACAACTCTAGGACAATTAGTTTACTTCATTAAAGAAGGTTCCTAGACCCTAGACTTAAAGAAAATGAATTTGAACTAAACTAAGAAAATTACTCAAAATACAGGGCTTCCGAATCGATTCGGCCTAGCCGAATCGATTTGGGCACAGGAAAGCGAATCGATTCGGACCATCCGAATTGATTCGGACCATCCGAATCGATTCGGTCAAGAAAACCTTACTTTATGCATAATTTCTGAATCGATTCGGACCATCCGAATCGGTTCGGTCGACCCAGACCTGGAAACTGTCTCAAGGCGAATCGATTCGGCCATGCCGAATCGATTCGGTTCTACAGATTTGCCTAATTTGTCTTAAGGGTTATGAACCCTAATTCTCCCAAACCTCCCATCTCTTCAATTTTACCCACAACCAATAACATTTATCTACCCAACATTTATCCTACATGATTAATAACCATTATAATCCATAATTTTTATCAACAAAACTAAGATTATGGTTTAATTCCCATAAATTCCATTTTTGATCTCCAAATGAATATACATAAATATCATACAAATTATTCAACTTAAATCACATATTAGCAAGTAGAAAACTTGCCTTGATGTAGTAAATATCATATTTCTTTGAGTAGGAGCATCAATCCATCTTCAATCTTCATTTTTCTCTTCTTTCTCTTCTTTCTCCTCTTTTCTCTTCTTCTTTCTTTCTCTCCCTTTTTTTTCTCTATTTTAAGACATAATTTAGGGCATTAGGGGATTTAGAAGACTAAATCATGGCTTAAGTTAAAACTCCCAACTTAATTGGTTAACACCACATTAAAATGACTCGCAAATATGCATCTAAGCTAAAACCAGGTAAAAGTGCCCGAAATACAAAAATACAATATGGCACTTATTTTGACTGTCTCGCACCTTCCGAGACTAACTACACCCTCTAAACTGGCATCCGAAAATTTTATAAATCATTTCGAGTTCCAATCTTATTTAAACCTAAATGTCATTTTAAATACATGACACTATAAACATGCAACTTGATGATATTTACTTTCACATACAGTAAATATACATCAATCTAGTAAATATTAACTTTCAATTTATTCAATTAATATTGACTCCAGTCCCCACATTTTATATAATTACCTTATGCGGTAAAATAAATATAAAATGAGCCTCCCAGAATCGAGGGTTGTTACATACTCCCCCCCTTATGAGGGAATTTTGCCCCCAAAATTCGGGCATACCTAAATCTGATAAAGGGTATACTACTCTAAACTAGGATTCTACCATCCTAAACAACCCCTCGTTATTGCAACATCTCAAATGTACCAGGACTAAGGTCGACCCTATTGATCTCAGTCAACCTCCTTTGTGCTCTAGCATAGCCCAAAGCGTTCCCTCTCTAACTAATGATCCTATCTCCCTTTGACGGAAGAAAACACCCCCATAACTTGGCGCAAAATAGCCTATCCTCCCGAATCATGTTTCATCTCACTCCCGGTGTATGGCTCAAAAGCCAAATGTTTAAAGAAATGTCCCGAGACCACTCCAGGTCCAAGGAATATATTACCCGTTGGTTCCATCCAACGAGAATGCAAATTACTCAACCGACCACGCTAGGCCACTCACGATGCCAATGCCTTAGGAAATGATCCATAAGGTCATACAAAAGCCTAACGGTTGTACAGGGATTTCCATCCATGCACACTACTACTCCGTCAGTCATGTATCCTAAGGCGTACATTCATGCTATGCCTCTCGGCATTAAGTCGACTTCCTCCATACCTTCATGGAAACTTTACCAAACCTCCGACACGAATATCTAGTCTTGGTCCACCCTATTTTAATAGGCACCTCCCACGGTTCTACTATTCATCCATCGAGAATGGGGCGTACTCTTCTACATGTAGTCCGTCCATAATGGCCGAAAATGCAACAGTCTGGTCAAACGATCAACCATTTTCTCAAATAGGATCGTGACCAAAATGGTCCCGGCACTTAAATGCAAACGTCTATGAATATACCCTTCTTCACTTCACCGCTACTCCTATTCACACGAGTAGGTGAAATGGTCAATCATAGACCGGAATATTCTTACTACAAAGTCTCCCTAGTCATGTTCGTTTCATTTGGCTTCCTATGCCCTCACTAATTTCTCCTAAGGGTTTTCTACTCGACGCACCTACTGCCCCAATCGCATTCCCTTAGCGTATGAGAAAATATCCAATCACTAGTCCTTCTGAACTCTGAGCACCAACTCGATTTCTCTCATGACATATTGCAACAACTTGTTGCTTGCGAGAAAGACCAAATTTCCTGCCCAGGAAGTAGTGCCTTATCTATTTAAGGTGATCACTACCACGATGAATTTTAATTCAAGCATGGGATAATACTTTCCACAAGTTTAAGCTTGTGAGATGCATAAACAATGAGTCTATGCTCCAGTATTATTACTCCCCAACCTGGCAGAAACTTATTCATTAAACCCACTCTCGAGCTCACTATCATGGGCTCAGGAGTGAAGGTCAACCCTTCCATTAATTCCCCATAAGTGAAGTCACCACGTAACACCACATCTAAGAAAGGCCTCATCTCCTTCGGCCTAAACTACCAAACCTCTCGAGACCCCATAAATCTCGTTCCTAGGGATTAAATCCCTCATAGAGTTAACCCACGACTTATTTCGTGGTCAACTCCTTACCGCCTTCGTAAATTAACATCACAAACCCTAAAGACCTAACGTCCTAATAACCCTAAAGTCTATCTACATATATACTATCTAGATCGTAGGCATCTAATACTAAATATATCCCTAGTGCCCAAGACCTTACTCAACTTTCGATATTCGCTTGGGTTCATGCGTGGGACATCTCACCGAAACGAAATCCAAACAAGGAACCCTCCCGTTACACTACTACCTCGCATCGTCTTTCATTAAGATGTTACGGTCTAAGACACATAATTGGGACCGATAAAATTCTAACTTACAATTTTATTAACAAAATCCTACTTCTACGTCTTACCATAGTATCATTAAAGATTTTTAACTGACCAGACATTCACTTTCTATGAAGTCTTACAAATTCTATCCCATGACATATATACGTCTTTTCTAATAGCCTTCTTATCAAGGCATAACCCAAAGTCTCAATTCGACTTAGTATCTCAGTCTCCCTCACATCGATCAGAGGAGAGAACTACATACAGTGCTTCTATCTCGCACTATAATAACCCTTAATCACTCTTCTATGTGATTCTCGGCTAAACCTTCCAATCCAACTCTCCACAACAAAATAAAGAAAATAAAGAAAAAGAGTAGCGCCTCTCCACTCACAACATCGTTAAGTGTTCATGCGGCGGAGTGTCTCGCAAAGCGAAATCCAAACAAGGAACCCCTCCGACACATGCCTACTTAACTAGCTCATCATGGAGATAAAGCGTAACAAGCATAAACAAAGCAAACAAACAATCATACACTCACACAAGATAACTAAACAAATAACAAAAATCTCCTACCCACCTCGATCGACCTTTATAAAGTCTCAACCCATATCCAGGAGAGAAATTATAAAATAACTAGTTCCATTTTGAACTAGAAGTGTGATAGCCTCGCAATTTTAGTTGCATGCTATCACTCCAAACTAACCAAAATATCTTTACTCGCATTCTATACATAAAATAAGAGAAAGGAAAAAAAAATGGCATCTCTCCACTCCCAACGTCGTTAAGGTTCACGCGTGGAGCGTCTCGCAAAAGCGGAATCCAAACAAGGAACCCCTCCTATGCATTACTACTTAACCTTGTTGGTCGTGGAGATAAGTCATAATATCCACATACACTGCAAACAAGCAATAAAACACCCAAATCAAGTAACACATATGACACATATACATTTAAAATATCATCACTCGCTTCATAACGAGTGAAGAAAAGATAGAACTTCCATACCACGGAAGTCATATAATTAATCTTCTATAATCGCGTCAATACTACTACAAGCTCAATTTACACACCCGAATCTACAGTATATACAATACTACTAAATCTTATCCTAAGGAATACACCACCCACTAATAAGGTGGAATTCCCACCAATAATTTAAGCCAAGCACTCCGGGTCAATACTAATGGCTCTCAGACTCCATATTCGAAACTTCCACGAACCAACATTATTTTCATTAACTCCCCCAACCAGGCACTTTACTCTTGCCCTCGTTCTCCACTCAACGAAGTTTAAAATGAGCGGTTTTACGCTCCACATCATCGCCATTATTCCGACTCTGGCCGACGACAATTGCCCATGCAGTCCCTCTTACTTTTCTCAGTAAAAGAGGACATGCTCTCGGCCTTCTCTTCCTTATTTCAATGAGTCCTCCCCAGGGCGAATAGCAGATATCCACCATAGGGTTTTCATGAACACAGTTACTTCATAAGTGTTAGCGACACTTATTCTGGAACCTATCATTTATTGTGTACGGTATCCTTAACCGTACAACACTTTATTCACCATCGGTGTTTAACCGAGCATTTTATGAACATTTGAGAATCCACCTTCTCATCAGTCCAGTTTTTTTTCCCAGAGAAACTCGCTGTTGCAAGTATCCACCGGGCTTCTCTAGAGGCCAAACTTCCAGCACCCACGAATATGGTGTCCACATTTTCACCATCTCAACACTACTCCTACGGGTGAAGGATTTTACCTCCATCCTACTTAAGGGCTCTTCTCCACTTCAATTTAACATCGCTTGAATTCTCAAGCTTAGTTCCACTTTTACTTCTAGCGGTACTTGGGAAAAATACATCGACTGTAATTAGTAGTCGTAGTAGCAAGACAAGAAAGTGATACAAAAAGGGAGCGACCTCCAAAGCGGTCCTCATCCCCGACCACAATTTACAGTTCTTAGTATTCCCCTCTCATGACGCCTTCGCGATGACCTACTATTCTAACACGAATGCGCAAAAGATTTTATAAGTTCTACCACATGGCAGAAGAGCAAGATCTCACTAGAGAAATCAACGATCTTAATCCTAAGGCTTTATGTCAAATCAAAAGCAACGCTAAAAACTTAAAGCGTCCACACAGATTCCTAAGGACTCTAGATCCTGATGCTCTGATACGATCTGTGATAACCCGCTCACCAAAATAAGGGGTGGCCAGCCCAATACTCCAATATAATGGAATCATAGATGGAATCATTCTCACATCATAACAAAATATAGAGTATCCAGGATAACCACCCAAAATTTTAGAAAAATGGGTTGCCAAAAATATTGTTTTAAAGATAAAGAAAGAATTTAAACAACCCAAAACCTAAAAAGATAGGGGAAACCTCAAGGATGTATATATATTACTATAATAACAAGTGACAAATAAGAGGACCAAATATGTTATCGGTCCGCTAATACATACAACATTGTTAAACAATTTTAATAAATTTATATAATACATTACATTAAATAATTACAAAAGCGCGGGGCTTTCGCTCGAGTAAAAAGACTCGATCTTAACTAGAATGCAAAAATGAAAATGTCTATACCAAATGTATCCCGTAATACCCGCAATGCATCACGGCTCGCCGAGGACATCGGAATAGGAATTCAAATCAGGCATCCTTGCGGCAGAGTACCTGAGCGGAGACAAGGTGCATATGCAACAAGAAATGTAAACGGTTCAGGTCCCGATTCTATATGATTACTAGATGAATAAATAGTATGACAGTTATGAATGAGGAATCATGATGAGAGATATCTACACAATTTAAAACAGAACTAAGCAAGAAGATAAAACAAATAACATTAATCTGAAAACTTATCATGGGTACCAATTATCTCATATATCTTTTTCCTTAACAGGAAATATATGTAAAATCACAATGTTATGCTCTTTATGACATTTTTATCTCACTTTTACATTTTGTAAAAATCCTTTCCTTATCAGGAAAATAATCATTTTCAAATGCTCTTTGTGGCATTTATATGTGCTCTTTGTGGCACTTCATCATGCACTTTATGGCATATCAAATACATCAATTCCCACTTGATTATGAATTGTTATATTTATATACATATAATGAATTCTAAGAAGCGCGCCCCTAAATGACCACCATCTTCCAGGGGCTATCATAAGACAACCTGGGCACCTATATCGCAAGACGTCGGGAAGCGGCCATGTGCCTGCGGGGTAGTCAAGACCACACCCGAAATCTCCTACCCATCGCAGAAAAATATACTACAATAAGCGCTCACATGGCTTGTGGACTATATCCACCCTACGTTAATTTGTCATGGAGCATCACCTCGCGCGCGAACTTCCCTTATGATCTCATTTAAAGAGGTGTGTTAAAACCATTTTATTTATCATTTTCAAAATCAAGTAAATTATCGTTTACTAGTTTTATGATTAAGTAAATTATCATTTACAAAAATCAATACCAATTCCATTTCATTTCATTTCCATGTATATGTCTCATTTTATCAGGAACCATTACTATTTACTTATTGTGAATAATATAACTTATTATCCGGAGCCATACGATAAATTATATCGTTACTACAACCTCAAAGGAGTAAGTAAACTCCTAATTTCCTCCAAACATTGTAGGGTATTATTTTAAAACCCCAAAATTATCATACCTCGAAGGGATAAACGAACTTCCAATTTATTCTCCCAACATACTTTTATGGTGTTATTATAACCCATCAGGGCTAATATAGCTCGAATGAGCTCCTAAAGTCTCCTGAACATAATATTATAACTCTTACTTTTATAGTAATTGACTAGAAGAAAGGATGCCCTAACATCAATAGGCATAACCCCGGAAAAGTCCCCACATAACCCATTCCTAGTGAAGGAAAAGTAACTGACTCAATTACAACTCTTGGACACTTAGTTTACTTCATTAATGAAGGTTCCTAGACCCTAGACTTAAAGAAAATGAATTGGAACTAAACTAAGAAAATTACTCAAAATGCAGGGCTTCCGAATCGATTCGGCCTAGCCGAATCGATTTGGGCACAGGAAAGCGAATCGATTCGGACCATACGAATCGATTCGGTCAAGAAAACCTAACTTTATACATAATTTCTGAATCGATTCGGACCATCCGAATCGGTTCGGTCGACCCAGACCTGGAAACTGTCTCAAGGCGAATCGATTCGTCCATGCCGAATCGATTCGGTTCTGCAGATTTGCCTAATTTGTCTTAAGGGTTATGAACCCTAATTCTCCCAAACCTCCCATCTCTTCAATTTTACCCACAACAAACAACATTTATCTACCCAACATTTATCCTACATGATTAATAACCATTATAATCCACAATTTTTATCAACAAAACTAAGATTATGGTTTAATTCCCATAAATTACATTTTTGATCTCCAAATGAATATACATAAATATCATACAAATTATTCAACTTAAATCACATATTAGCAAGTAGAAAACTTGCCTTGATGTAGTAAATATCAGATTTCTTTGAGTAGGAGCATCAATCCATCTTCAATCTTCATTTTTCTCTTCTTTCTCCTCTTTTCTCTTCTTCTTTCTTTCTCTCCCTTGTTTTTCTCTATTTTAAGACATAATTTAGGGCATTAGGGGATTTAGAAGACTAAATCGTGGCTTAAGTTAAAACTCCCAACTTAATTGGTTAACACCATATTAAAATGACTCACGAATACGCATCTAAGCTAAAACCAGGTAAAAGTGCCCGAAATACAAAAATACAATATGGCATTTATTTTGACTATCTCGCACCTTTCGAGACTAACTACACCCTCTAAACTGGCATCCAAAAATTTTATAAATCATTTCGAGTTCCAATCTTATTTAAACCTAAATGTCATTTTAAATACATGACACTATAAACATGCAACTTGATGATATTTACTTTCACATACAGTAAATATACATCAATCTAGTAAATATTGACTTTCAATTTATTCAATTAATATTGACTCCAGTCCCCACATTTTATATAATTACCTTATGCGGTAAAATTAATATAAAATGAGCCTCCCGGAATCGAGGGTTGTTACAGAAACATGGATTGATCTCGTTTGGCGTGCAATATCGAATTGTTGGTATTCCATTTGTGTTGGGAAAGCTTGCGGTTTGTTCAAATCAAATTGTGGTGTGCGTTAAGGTGACCTTCTTTCTCCAAGCCTTTTTATCATCGTTACTGAAATTCTTTCAAGGGGTTTTCAAAAACTCATGGTTCAAGGTAAAGTTAAAAAAATTTCAACTCCTGTGGGCTGTGAAATTATCCTATCTCTCTCATTTGCCGATGACTGTTTAGTTTTCACTAATCGAGGTAAAACTAGTCTTCACGGCTTAATGAAATTATTACATCAGTATGAAGCTACCACTGGCCAGCTGATTAACAGCTCTAAATCGACATTCGTATGTCCGGTGAGTACAGCCCCTACACGTCGACATATCATCAAGGCTAATACTGGTTTCATGGAGTCATCCCTGCCACTTACATACCTCGGTGTTCCGCTTTACACCGGTAGTCGGACTGCTGCATTTTTTCAAAGGTTGGAGGTTGCCATGCGCCAAAAAATTGATAGTTGGTATGGGGAAATGCTTAACCACCGTGGTCGTCTAGTATTGCTTACATCTGCCCTACAGTCCATGACGTCTTATCTTTTCTGTGTCCTTAATCCTCCTCTAGCTATCATACAGAGATTAGAGAGGCTATTCGCAAACTTTATTTGGGGCTACGACGAAGGCAAACCGAAGAAAAAATGGGTCGAATGGGAAAGTATTTGTTTGCCACATACAGAAGGTGGTGTTGGTATTAAAAAGTTGGAAGACATCATAAAGTCCTATTCTTGCAAACTTTGGTCTTCTTTCTATAAATCTAATGGTACCTGGGCAAGATATATGCAACAAAGATACAGGTCCCTTGCTGATTCTGAATTCTATAGCTTACCCTCCTTTTCAAGTTCAACATGGAAGAGAATGCAAAAATGTTAAGAAAATTATCATGATAATGTAGATGACAACAATCCATCTTTGTGGATGTCAAACGCGGATGGAAGGTTCACTTTAAAATCAACATGGAATATTATTCGTCATAGGGATTGTATTCTTTTCTCCTTCTCAGTCATTCAGAATCCAAGAATCCTTCCAAAAGTTTTATTCTTTATGTGGCGTCTTATACAACAGGCTTTTCCTTTAGATTCGAAATTGAAAACTCTTCATATATTCTTAGCCTAAAAATGTAGATGTTGTCCTACTCCTGTAGAAGAAGATTTTGATCACTTATTCGGGTCAAGTTCCATTGCACAACAAGTATGGAACCATTTCTCAGGCATGATGGGTTATAGATTTAATTTTTCCTCTCTTAAAAGACTTATTATGTCTTGGTGGTTAAATTCAAGAGGGAAAAACATTAAATCTCTTCTCTTTATTATGATCCCTTCTTACATTTGTTGGGGAGTTTGGTGTGCGCAAAACAAAAAGGAAGATGAAGATGAACACATGAAGGCTTCAAAAATCAATGATCTTGTTCATGAAGATATTAGAATTTCCTTTAAAGCTCGTCCCTACAAAGGCTCTAAATCTAGATACTTTTTAGATTTCATTTCAGATTTTTCTATATCTTGCTTTGTAAGCCATTCGTGAAGGGCTTTTCTTCACCCCATTTTAATAAAGTTTCTTAGTTCCAACAAAAAATATATTATTGGAGATTAGTTTTTAAAAAAAGTTATTACGAAAGCAGATACACATTTATAAAATGTTATTAATATACGTGTTGTCATCTCATAACATTATTGTAGTGAGATATTCATCTCATTAATTGTATATTATTTTATTTCTCTAAAACTATTTGTTTTATCCATTTTAATGTTCTCGAGACAGACTTCTTAGAATGAAATGAAGAAGCTTAGTTTCACTTAAAAATACTAAATTAAGTTTCTCTGGAGGAACCCACTATTAATGAATTAATATGTGACACTCTTTTAAAAATTTGAATAATTATTAAACGGATTAATCATAATTTTTATGCAAAATCTTATAATGTTAGAGATTAAAATATGTGTACCCATTATTTAACATACATGTTTTAAGCTATATTGTGTGAATTATAATGTATCGTTGCCACTACACCAAAAGTCCTTTTTTTGTCATTTTTCACCCGCAAAAGGTTGTCAGGGTCAAAAATATTAACAAAAAAAATACAGAGCCATTGTTAAGGTCTTTGACTGTGACACTTTCGTGACAACACCTTCTCACGGTTGTGTCACGGTCAAAGACCTTGGCAAGGTCTGTGATAACACCTTATCACGGTCGTGTCACGATCAACGACCTTGACAAGGTCCATGACAAAAAAAAAATTAATACCCTACTCCTACCAGATATATTCGTCGTTTCCCACAAAATAAAAATCTATCTCTCTCTCTCAAATGATTGTGTAGCAATTTCCAAAGGGAAATTTGTGATCTTTATGTGTTCGATTTCAAAAGGGTAATCTGTGATGTTTGTGTGTTCGATTTCAAAAGAGCGATTTATCTGTTCAATTTGTGTCGCGAGTTGTTTGGATTTTTTTAAATTCATGTGGATTTCAGTCGATTTGTAAGACAAAAAGTAATCAGGTATATAGATATTTCAGTCGATTTAAGTATTTTCTTACGATTTCAGTCTCATTTGATTGATTAATCAATTAGGGTTTCATTTGTGTGTAGTAATTTCATATATATTTTTAAATCCCCAAATATTTCATTATAGATTGAAAATTCGTGTATATATACATATGCTTAGGGTATGGATTTGTAGACTGAAAATTCGTGTATATATATACCTTCTTCGGGTATATATATTTTCATTATAAACTGAAAATCATAGACTTATGCTATGACTTAGGCATTTGTAGCATTTAGAATATGGACTCATGTTCTCATTACAGACTAAAAATTTGTGTGTGTATATATACATATGGTCGGATTATATATATGATCGGATTAATCAATTAGAATTTTCATTTGTAATGCACACGAATTTTTAGTCGTGTATGTATGAACTGGACCTATACGAATTTATGGTGATTTGGAATTTTTCATTAAGCAATTAGTTCCAAATGATTTAGGCTCATGCAATTTGTTTCAAGCTTTCAAGGTTTTTTTCCAATCAATTTTAGCCCCAATCATGTATGATGAAAGAAAGTGCTATTGATTATTGCTGCAATTACTTTTTTGTTGTGATTTTACTGAATGTTATTGTTTGGGATTTTTGAATTGTTGTTGACTGGTGAATATTAACATTTAGGTGGTCATTGAGTTGGCTGGCCCTAGGCTTTTGTAGCATTTAGGGTATGGATTCATTTTTTGTAATTTAATGACCCAATTTTATGATTAGTAATTATTATTTGATCCTCTTTGTCAGAATACTTTTAATCTTTACTCTTATATGGATTGTGAAGGAATTTTGATCTCATAATTACTCTTACAATTATACCTAATTTCATTTGAATTAATATCAAACTATTTTGATTCCGTTCAAATTCCAACATATTTATGTTTAGTTTAGAGTTTTAATAATCCTGCCATTTGAATTCATTTCAATAGTTTCCTTTTCAACGTTTGACGGCCTTAATAGTTAGTGTTCTTTCCTCTTGAGGTCAATTGAACAATTGAATAAATTGATGCAAAGCAATCAATCATTGTGTAATCTTATGCATGTTTTGGAGGTGGCAATTCCTTTTGCATGAAAATATTTGTCGAAACTATTTTGCACACCCACACTAAATTCATACATGATTGGTAATGTAAGAAAATTCAATTGAGGAACCTAGGTTTGGAATTGCAGGGACAATTTTTTCATAAAATCTTGGGGAGTGGTGTCATATTTATAAGAAAAAATGAAACTAGAAAACTAAAACAAGTACTAAAAGATAATAAAAAAAAAAAACTAGAAAACTATATTTCCTTCTGTCATTCTTGAAGTAAAACATTTACTGAAAATAAATTTTATGAAATAAATTGTGCATCCACCTCAACCCAAGTACATGAACCATTGGTCTAGAATTACTTAAAGATGATATGTGTTTGTAACGATCAAAGACCCTGACAACTATTGCTTGTTGTTACGATCTTTGACCCTGACACGACCATGACAACAAAAACAAAATATAACCCTATCTATTCAGGCGACCATATCGATTTGTTCTCTCTTTCTCAAATATATTCATATTGATTCGATTTTTATGGATTTGAATCAATCTTGGTTGGTTGGTTAGTGAATATGTAAATTTGAATTTTAATCAGTTTAAGCATTATTTCAAAGTCCGTGACATAACCCGAATATATAATGATTCTTAGATTATAAATATTCCAATTATTTGAAACAATTCTTAGTTTGGTTTATGATATGGATTTGTAGTCTTCTAATGTCGTTAATTTATATTATTCTAGTGCTTTGTTATTATTGGATAACAGTTTAATGCTTTATTCATTTGAATTTGATCAGTTTTTGGAGATTTGAATCAATCTTAGTTGGTTCGTGAATATGTTAATTTGGATTTTAATCAGTTGAATCATTATTTCAAAGTCCTTGACATAACCCAAATATGAAATAGTTTTTAGATTATAACTATTCCAATTATTTGAAACAATTCTTAGTTTGCATTATGATATGGATTTGAATTTATCTAATGTCATTAATTTGGTTTTGTAAATATGTCAAACTAGTTCATTAATTATATTTCTATCTCATATATACGTTTCTAGTAATAATCATTTTTGCAGGAAATGTCTTCAGCAGGGCATCAAGAAAGCGGGTCTAACATTAGGCCCCCAAAGTGGGGTAAGTTGGTGATTTTAGTGGAGAAAAAGATGACCTTATAAGCTTGGGCCTTGGAATTTCTCAAGAAGATTATTGGACTTGGGTACACAGACTAGAGGAAGGTGCCATGTGGGCTTAAGATGGCCATTTTGGGGGGATTACAGATATTTACTTGGCTGTATAATATTATATTTTATTTTATAATTTAAATACTACTAACTCACTTTCTTTTTGTTTTGTATTTGTTTGAAAAAAATAATTCTACTTACCCCCATAAGCACACAACTCCATGTTGGAACAATTAAAAGATCAATGAAAACGTGGAAGAAAAATATGCATGCACGATATTTTGGCCGGGACCGGGAGTCCGTCTTACGACGTAGGGACACAGTACTCGAGAAGGAGTCAACCTCATTGGCAAACAGGTAATAATTTTTCGATAATGAGATATCAGATGGGCAATTTTCCTTGCATGAATAGGGGAGGGCAAACCAAGCCAAGAAAGTCGACGTGCATTACTCCGGGTATACGTCTTTTGCCGAGGTGGAGCATATGATAGTAAGTTTTGAATGTTATTTCATTTTAGTTTTATTTCATTCTATTTAGTGATAATTATATACTAATTCACTCATTTTGAAATAATTTATTTTAGAAAATGGGGAGTGATCCTTGGGGTAAGACACAAAGGCTCGATGCCAATGTGGCAATTTTGAACGAAGAAAGGGAAGGATAAGGAGGTGAATCTGACCGTGGTCATCACTATTGTAAATTATAATTTTAATTACATTATTAGAATAAAAATTTATAATCACATACCTTTTTATTAATATATCTAATCGTGTACTTTTTGTTCTTTCAGAAAAAACTCAAAGAAGTCCATAACTCACAAACTGATGCCGACAATGCATCTCTGAGTACGAACGCACTTAGCCAAGTGATGGGGAAGCATCACATGGGCCTTACTCGGGGGGTGAGATCTCGGATGGGGAAGTCGAGGATCACTAGGATTGCGTCGAGCAACATTGGGCTGGCATGCAAGGTGGAGGAGTTGCAGACCAATAGTGCCGAGAAGTTTGAGAACCTGGAGAAAACATTGAATAAAATGTTTTCAATTTTCAGGCATGCTCGTCAAGGCCGAGATGGATCCATCTCAGGGAAGGGAAAGGAGAAAGTTGTGGATGAGGGGATCACTGCTCCGTCTTTCTCACCCTCACTGATACCCCCTCGTATCCATATGACATATTTTCCACCCTCACCCATATCCCCTTTTCCAAACTAGGCCATTTATAATTTGTTAGGATATAGTGTATTTACTAGACTTGCAGGGTGACGATAGAATAAATAGGGGGATGAGGGACACGAATATAAGCCTAGGTTCCTTGGTACAGAACCGTCTGTTGCAACCACGCGAGGCTCGGGTTCATGTCACGAAAGTGTTGGTGGGAAAATAAAATGAAGTCGTGTGGTTGAACCAACTGTGCAGTGTACGGACTATTGAGGGTTGTGTCAATTCTTATGTAGTATAGACTAGTTTTTTCCTTCAAGTTGATAATGAATGAACAATATATAATTATTTGATTTTTATTTGTTTAGTGTTTTATTATCATGAATATTATACGTTTTTTAGGGTTTGATAATGAATTAATATTGGATGGCCTAGTTTATTCTTTATATTTGTTTAGTGTTTGATTATTAAGGTTTTTGAATGTTGGTTTTTGTTATTTATTGATAAAATGTGTCATATATTTGCTATTACATGTGATAATATATTGCAGGACAGTGGCAGTGGCCATACTGCCTAGAAGTTTTTTTTATACTGCTGCGCAGATTTATCACGGATTTTGACCGTGACAAGTTATTCGTATCACGGTCAAAGACTTTGACATGCCCGTGATAAGGTAAAACATGTCACAAACTTTGACCATAACATGTCCGTGGCAGTTATGTTGTCACCTAGTGCCATGTTATGTGCTTGTCAAGATTTTTATCGTGACAAGGCCAAAATTGTCACGGACTTTGACCGTGACATATCTGTGATAAATTTGTTTACACCGCGGGTTATGTCACGATTTTTTACCTTTACAAGGTTGACTTGTCAAGTTGGCAAGTGGCCAGTTTTGGTGTAGTGTCGGTATGAATGAAATAATTTTTTTTATTTTTCAAAACTAGAGTGCTACAACAAAAAATTCTAAATCGATATGAAGATGATTACAAGACAAATCATAAATTCTTAGATTCCTTTTCTTATGTTATTTTGGAATTATTTCAAAACTCCCACAATGACCTTTCAAAATATTTTTTATCAATTTATCGTGAGAATTTTTCTTGAGTATACAAAAGATCTTAAGTTTATATGAGAATATATTTTCTTAATTATCGTCTTCTCATTGGTGGTTTGTACAATTATGGTTTTAATAAAACTTTTACAAGGAATATGATTTTGGTCCTATATCATAATGTTGAACTTAAAAGTAGCTTTATTATTAAAACTCTTTAATCTTCCGGCCTAATTGAATATCAGACTCTTTTAAATCTAAACTAACTTTGATGATTTAATAGACTAGATTGTCTTTGGGTTATCATTTATGAATCTTGACACTCACGTTTATGCTCTTAAGGTTATACAATTTTAGAATGATCTATGTGGCTCAAGTGGGATATTATAGTCCTTGGATAAAGGATGTACAAAGATCATGTCATTATAAAACAACAAGTCAAACGCAACAATATCGATATCGTCACCAAAGTTATTCACACGAAAATGAATATATATGGTTAGAAGTGTATTATATAAATTTCACTTTATTTACACAATTTTACACGCCCGCGTGATTGGAATTGTGTAGTACATGCATGGATTTAGAATCCACTAAAAGAATTGGAATTTAGAATTATGTCTACACTTTCAAGAGGGTACGCTAATTACTTTTGAATTCAAAATTGTCAAATGTCAAATTCTTTAAAGAATGATAAAATTAGTGGGAGTGTCAAATCACTAAATGTGGTTATAGAAGAAGTTAAGATAATCTTGTCATTCCCTTAACATCCAAAGTAATTGTTTTTTTGGTTGGTGGATACGAGTAGTGTCGAGAAGCTCTTAAATGAGTTTCCTACTTTGAAAGATTAGGAGATTTATCACAAGAATGTAAATTTTGCAGAGGAGAAAGAAATTATAATGCCATTAATTTACCAAAATAAATTTTAGGATCACTTTGAATTGTCTAATTAACACACAAGAGTCGAGTGTGAATAAGTCTTAAGACTAAAACACGACCCTGGTGATAATCAACAACATAAATTTAGACTTATGGTCAAAGTTTTCATTATGATTAGAGAAAGGGGTAAATGAACATCTTTACCTGTATCTTAAAATTTGAAATTCTTATTGATTTAGAAGCTCCTTTTGATTAAGAGTTACATTTAGAGTGAAATTTTTTTAGAGTTTAAGAAAATATTTGTATATTTTGAGAAATCACTTATAAACTTATGTCAATTTTCCACCAATGGTATTTTCAGAATACTTTATATATTTTTATTAGTATATATATACCTCGAACTCAGTGGGAGTAAATATATATATTTCTTGGATTTCTCTTAATAATAAATAATAGATTGGAGAAATAAAATATTTTAAGAGTATGAATTAATGAGATGCCTAAAATATTATATGCTCACACTTATGATAATTGTTCTCTCTTGATTAAGTAGGGTTTTTTTTGGCCTAGTAGCCAATATTATGAAAGAGTGAGAAATAATCAAATATTGTATGTAGCATGCTTTGAGGCTATAATTTATGGATTATGGCTGCAAAAATTTATTTCGGGACTTGGAGTTATCGACACTATTATCAAGTCACTGAAATATTATGACAATACCACTGCAATCTTCATTATGAAGAACTGATAGGTATTTTAAAGAATCTAGGCACATTAAGATATAATACCTATATGTGAACGAAGAAGTTTGGGAATAACAAGTGTAAACATAGCATATTCACTAATAAATTAGCTATCACCGAAGGACATTCATGAAGTATGCTTAAGACATGGTTCTTGCATATAGCTAATTAAGTATAACTATTGTGGTATATTTGATATCAATTAAAGTGTCTTGTAAACATTTCATTTTATGCCTTGCAATATAAGTTTACATGCATGTGAATTAATGAATGTGACAGAAATAGTCTTTTATATAAGAAATTATTGGACCATTATTATATAATCCATTTTATAGACCTTGTTGGATGAGTTGTTAATATTGTGGTATATGGAAGCAATAATCCTCTTGAATTAGTATGTGAGCGCCATGACTCGCATTAATGGTTTGAAAAATTAAGGTGTTTATGAAACACCATTTAAGAATGACTCAAAGATTATTGCGCATATTATGATAATTTTGGACCAAGTGGGACAATGTTAGAATTATTTTAAATAATAATTCTCCATAGTGTGTCCCATAACTATATTAATACTAAGAGTCACTTTAGTTAATCAAAGAGTACTCCATACCAAGAGTCAAAAGGGCTTTTGGGTACCTTGATATACGGTTTAGAGTAAGTGACTATTAGAGATTGAGGTCATGTCCCTACCTATAAATAAGTGACTGATTTTTTATCATTCAGACACACTAAAAGACAACATAATCAAATTTTTGGATAAGGGAGAGAATTCTAAATTTTCAATAGGAGTTAATTTGGAAATTGTTTTTTGGCCATAGAGGAAGATCGAACCATTATAATGTGATGAAACTGACACACGGTTTTGCTAAAGACAAGATTGTAACACCCCGCAATTTCATTTATTTTTATATTGGGAATTAATTAGGATTAACTAAATTATATTTGAAAATTAATCCGCTAAAATAAATATTAATTAGCGAGGTAAGGGTTAATATTTATTTATATTGAATATTTCTTAGTGAATGAGTAATAATAATGATAAGGAAACATTATAACTGTCGTGAGTGAAAAACATGACAGTTACGGTAAATTTAGTAAGGATTTAATTTGGTAAATGAAATATAATTTTACTTTTGATATTCTATATGGTCATTTTGAGTGCGCCAGTGTGTCCAGAAGGGTCGAGATAGTCAGAATTGTCTACCCGGGGGTTTAGTTTGGGTCACGAGGTACTTTTAGGCCAAACCGACACAGTAGGAGGGTATTTTGGTCATTTGCATTTTTAGAGAAAAGGGACCTATGAATTTTATAGGTTTATATCAGCAGTTAGGATGAGGAATTTAGGGTTAGTATCTCCAAAATCACAGAGAGACCATATGAGGAAGAAAAGAGGAGGTCACAAGTCCAAATTGCGCAATTCTTGCACCACAAACACCACCATTGCGTAGATCGGGAGGAGAGGATTGCCCATACCATTCTTCTAACCTTCAAATAGAGGCAAGTATTTAATCTTGATAAACTATGATTTGATATATCATCCATGTTATAATAGGGTGATAATCTTGTAAAATTCATGAAATTTGGCTTTATGATTTGAGATATAAATCATGTACTTAGGTAGGACTGGTGTTATATTTGATCCCTTACACATATAGACTGAAATTGATGAGAAATATCACGAAATTTGGGAGAAAATCTGTAAAAATATTAAAGTTCTTGAACATGAATGATAAACTAGATTTTTGAATGTATAATCTTGAATTAATTGAATTTAAGGGTGTTCTTTAATGATTTAGTTATTCCAATACATGAGAAATCATGTGTATATGATGGTATAATGTTTAGTATGCTTGGTTTGGAGATTGGAAATTAACCATGGAAGTTTTAAGGTTAAAAGTTGTGAATCTCGTAACTGCTATAAGTGGAGAAGATAAGACCTTAGCAGGTGAATTGATTCGGTTCCTTGGCCGAATCGATTCAGAAAGCAAATCGATTCAGAACAAGGCCGAATCGATTCGGTATCCCATAATTGCATAGTTTTTCCGCTTTTCACTTAGAACTCATGGTAAATATTTGGGTTGACCTTGAATTAATTGTAAGAACCTATTAAGGGATATTCTAATTACCAGTAGGCTAAAGTTGGGTTTGATATTAGTCGCACGAGGAGAGTTTAAGACAAAAATTGGTTTTGCGTAATAAAAGCTTATTCGGATATTGATTTCTTATTATAGAAAAATCAAAGGAATGTAGGACCAAGACCAGTAGGTCTTAAGTATGATTTCCTACAGAATTTACTTAAGGGACACTTAACAACCATTTGAGATTGAGAAACACTTGAGAATTTACTATGAGAAGTATTACGTTACGTAGAATATTCAAGAGATACTATACTACGTACGGGACATATGATATAGGTTATGTGTATACCTATGATGACATTATATATATATATATATATATATATATATATATATATATGGGTGGTGTGTATACCTACTTTTTGATTTATATGTGTAATAATATCTAGGCTAATTGCTATCACTGGAGGTTTCACGTCGTGGACAGTCTCATTCTGATGAGCCCATTTGGGGGGATTGTTGATGTAAAAAACTAGATTGGATATAATTAATTAATCACAGATAAAAAGGAATAAATAAAATAAGATAATATTTTTAAAGTGGTTCAGCCCAGCAAGAATGGCCTACGTCCACTGTTCTTGTATTGCCAATGTGTGCCTTAATCTCGATGATGGTTACCAGAGATTAATTGCCCACTTATGGGGAGTGTTACAATGTATTTATAGCCTTGGGGCTATCAGTATGAATAGACAAGATGTCGTTATTTAATTGACATATACATTTGTACAATGAGGGTGTTCATTAAACCCAATGTTCATTGAATGTGCAGTTGTTGCTTGATCTTCCTGTCCAGATGCTTGGCACGCTGAGTATCTCGATAGGCCATGTAGATCGATATGGTCTATAGCTCAGGGAGCATATGTATTCACCACGTAACGTGCTACGTGTCTTTATATGGTTAATCCACGTCAGCTACCTAATTTTTATATCAACAAAAGCCCCCAATATTTTACAGGCGAGTTTTGATATGAGAGTGTGGAATATTTTATTCGAAAGTTGCTCGGATACCTTTGTATGCATTGATTACTTACAAATATCTAACACTTAGGATCTTTTCCCTTAATCTCATCATTTGAGCGCGGAATGGCAAATTTGTAAATATTTTAAATCTACGCCAGACACTTGGGTATTGGCGTCCTTTTGATCATTTAACCGCCGAAAATGCAATCGTCTTTTCTAGTAATCATTTCTTTTCCTGCTTCCCGAGGCAGGTCATTTAAAAGCGATAGGAAAAGGATCATCATCTACTTTTCACTCCCAGATTTCTAAACTCTATGTTTTCTCACTCTATTTTCATACTATCGTTCTTTCCACTGTCCGCCTTAGCAGATTTCTAAATTCTCTGTAAGAATTTCTTCCTTCTTCTTTCTTTGCTTTAGTCATCATGGTTTATCTTATCGAATCTTTAGATAAATTTCGAGACGATTTTGCAATTCCCTCTTGGGTTATTCTAGAAGAACTTCCTTCTTCAGCTGATTTGTTTTCTCTGGCTAAGGGGCACTGGTTTCCCTCACTTTTCATAGCTGAATGTGGCTTTTTTTTCCGCCTAATCCCTTGTGTTTGGAATTTTGCAAATATTTCGATATTGTTCCTGCAAGATTAGCTCCAAAAACATGGAGGGTAGTTAATGGCATACATAGATTAAACCAGATTCACGGGACTCATTTAGGGATCCCTGAAATTATGTTTTGTTATAAATGGGTTACCAGTGATACCACATTTTATTTAAAAACTAGGTTTTCCGATAGAGCTTTAGTAGTCAATCTTCCCGATGCCAATAGGGACTATTTTGATCATGGGGTTGTGATAAAAAATTGGCGACACCCTCCATCAAAAGGGGATGATGTGTACCAAGGTCCTAGATGTCCACTTCATGGCAATAGGATAGGTTGTTTTCAATGCTTTGATTTAGCTCTGTTTATGTTTGATAAAATACGTCACTGATATTTATACTTGCTTTTGCAGTTGATAAAAAAAAAGAGCGATATTAATATAAAGGCTTTGAAACTCATCTGGGGTTTGCATCAATCAGTTAACGGGGAGCACGTTAGAGCTGCTTCTTATTTGTTGAAATACAAAAATACCACCTCTTCTTTCATTGCTCGTCCTCTTGCCCCTCCTGTGGTAATTGACCTTGATCGAATACCAGCATCTCAAACAACCTTTTTCTGATTTGATGACGAGGAAGAGGAGAATGCTTGCATTCTTCGCCAAGGATGCTCCTGATACTGAAGGGGCGAAGAAGATCAAAGGGGATGGTCCAGTTGAAGGGACAAAGAAAGTGGATGATATCTCCTCCAAAGGAAAATTTTCACTTGTCAAGGGAGTTAGCAGGAAACTTCTTATTGTCCTAAATTAGGTAGCACCTTTGATTGAAGGGGCTGCTCTTGCACAAGAAGAGGCAGCATCTTTGATTGAAGATGTTCCTCTCAAGATATTGAGGACAGGTCCTGTAGAGAGACCTGTAAAAATTACTGCTCGACCTTATGATGTTAGAGGTCCTTCCTCGGGGACTAGTGTTCCAGCTAGTATTACCTCGAGTTCGTCCAGGGGTTTGATCAAGTCTTGGACCATTTCGGATTATCGAGCTGTTGGGGGTTACCTTTCACAGGAAAAGGTCATTGATTTTGCGGCCCAACATATCGCGTCAGCAAGTATCATTATTCCTAACACTTCTTTCCATATACTGTATTCACATTTTAATTTGAGCGTAGTTTCTTTTTTCCAGTTTATGACGTGCTTTAATAGTATCCTAGAGAGAGATGAGGCTATTAAGTCTTTAACCTCATCCAACGGGATTAAAGAAGCTTTTCCTGGGTTGTCTCAAGCCTTAAAGGATGCTCGAAAGAAATACGATGAAGATAACGCCGCCTGGGAAAAGAAGCTTCTATCTGTAGAGTCAGCTCGTGACCAAGCTATAAATGCCTCCAAGGAGTTGGAGGAAAAATTGAAGGTCACCGTTTATAGAAAGAAAGAAACTGATGACAATCTTGAAGAGGCTGAACGGCGTAAGAAAGGCCTTGAGGAGAAGGTGAGGCTAGCCGAGGAACGTGTTTCCTCTGAGAAGACGAAGAGAAAGGCCGCGGTGAAGAAATAGTTTAGCTCTAGTTGGGATAAGGAGTGGAATAGAGCCTTGACCTCGATTACTTGCCAGATGGAATACGCGAGTTTGAAGTACTTCAGGGATGGATGGGTCGCTACATTAAGATAGTTGAATGTTGCGGATGATTCAGAGTTGTTCCAAAAGCACACTCATGGCCTTTCTCCTACTATTGAAGAAGAAGAAGAAGAATAAGAAGAAGAAGAAGAAGAAGAAGAAGAAGAAGAAGAAGAAGAAGAAGAAGAAGAAGAAGAAGAAGAAGAAGAAGAAGAAGAAGAAGAAGAAGAAGAAGAAGAAGAAGAAGAAGAAGAAGCTGCATCTGATGAGTCTTCTTTAATGCTAGTAGAACAAGTCCCTGTCGCTAACGCTCCTCAACCCTCCGATCAAGTTCAACAAGCGTCAACTTCTACCGAGCAACATCAAATGCCTCCCGAGCAACCAACTTTTTTGTCCAAACCTGCTGATGATGTGATAGGGAATAAGGAGAAGGTGCAGCATTGCTCGGCTCTTCATTTATGTTGTTCTTCTATTTTTGTTTCTTTCTTGTAATTTTGGTTGTAATCTCTCCTTCTATGAGCAATAAAATGGGTTGTTGTCATCTAATTTGAATATCTCCTTGACTTATTCTTGTCTATATTATTATTTATGTGTTTTTACTTATCTTTGCTAGTTCATTGCCAGGGTGCAACTTTTATCAACTCATGACACAGATTTGATGAAAAAATGTAATGATTACTTCAAAGAGGGTCATGCAGATTTTACTAAGGCTCAAATAATTGATATCCTTGGACTTGAGGCTTCTGAGCAAGCAGTTGACGCATACCAATACTTGAAGTGTTTGCTTGATCGTGCGGTAGCCAATAATATGGCTTACTATGAAATGATAGAAGACCTTCAAGGGATAATCGAGGAACTTCAACTTCCACACAAAGAGACCACCGCACTCTTGCACGAAGGTTATGAGAAAAAATACCAACAATTGAGTGCTGATAGGGGCTATGATAAGTACATTTTGGCCCATGAGAAAAAGAAAAGTGTGTTAAAGCTTGAGATTGAAAATCATAGGAACATTGCCAAGCTACTAGAGCAAGAGAATATTGCGTTGCAAGAGGAAATGAAGCAACTCAGATCTGCTGCCTCATCTTCTTTGGGAGCCTTGGT
The DNA here is from genome assembly GCA_949130495.1 of Sambucus nigra. Classification (NCBI taxonomy): domain Eukaryota; kingdom Viridiplantae; phylum Streptophyta; class Magnoliopsida; order Dipsacales; family Adoxaceae; genus Sambucus; species Sambucus nigra. The sequence continues at coordinate 618,630,797 of OX422209.1, forward strand.
TCCTGTTAATGATGAAGGCTTTTCCTTTCTAAAGACCGAAAACGCTGCCTTAAGGGAGGAGTTAGAGATTTTGAAATGAACCGAATCTACCTAGTCTACTCGTGGCAGAGCGAGGCCTTTTACACATGGACGAGCAAGGGATGGTCAGATCAATATTGAAGAGATGAGGACCCAACTGGCTTTGGAAAATCAAGTCGTTCAATTGACGATGAAATTCAATCCCTGGCAGAGATGTCTAAAAAAATTCAGAGTCTTACCGACCAACTCTCCAACCAAAGCTCTGTACTGGAAAGTAAAGAAATATTGGTGAAGAATATCCACGAGGAACTTGAGAGATTGACCTATCAATTTCACAAGCAACATAGGGAGTTCTGGATGGCGTGATATAATAAATCTTTATGCCACCTCGATGCTCGGTTGCAACAATCCAACAATGAGGGATACAAACAGGGATGGTTGAATACTTTATGTGTAGTGAAATTTTATCGAGGATTATACTTGTGGGATTAGTGTGAGCCTGGATTACTTGACTTTCCAGTTCCTCCCTTTAAAATCGATGTCAGTTGGATTCCAGCTCGTGCCATTCCTCGGTGTTTAATCTCTAGGTATCTTGGTGATTACCAGCTTCATTCAGAGTTTGAGATATCTCGTCCTCAACATTTGCTTGATCGACCATGTCTGAGCAACATCAGAATGCTACAAGATATGAACTTTATAAATTCTCCCTATGCGTTAGATGACCCTCCGGCCGGGATGGAACCTGTGGAAAAATCAAAGGGAAAGAAACCCATAGAATAGGAAATTTGTATTCAATGAAACAAAATTCATGTTTTATATGGTCTAATTGTATTTAATGAAGAAAATTTTGTCTTTGTTCAATGGGTTTCTCGTTTTTGTTGATGAATGTATATATGTATATATATATATATATATATAGAGAGAGAGAGAGAGAGAGAGGGACAATTTGTTCTGTTCCAGCATTAGACAATGGAGCTTGCCCCATTTGCTGCCTAGTTGTAGTGACTTATCACTTATTAGTGCCTAAGAAATGGGGTGGTTTTCATCCCATGTTCCTGCTTAGTTGTAGTAATCGCGTTGGGATTACCTTGGTGCCTGGACACTAGATGCCCCGTGAGGTCACCCATCTTTTTGCCTAGTTTGGGATATCTCTTGAGATCATCAGTGATCAAATAGGCTTTGCCTTGTATGATTGTTATGCCAACTTTGTTGGTCAAATTTATTGGTGCCGCCCAATCGGAGTTGGTGGTTGCTGATGTTGATCAACCGAAATTGATGTAGTGTGTAGCACGAGTATTCCATCAAAAATTAAACAAAAAGAAGATGTATGGAAAAACTAACACTTTTATTAATGTAAGGAGAAATGTGTACATGTAAGTCTATATTACTGGTAATACTTGCACAAATGCTCTTCATTTCATGCATTTTTAAATTCTTCCCCCTCTAAAGTTTCTATTTTGTAAGTCCCAGGGCGAACAACTGCAGTTACTCGGTAGGGACCATGCCAATTAGCTTCTAGATTGTTATACTTTTGAATCACCTTCTTGAGCACATAATCCCCCTTCTTAAGTTCACATTTCTTCACTCTTTTGTTGTAGAACATGGTTGTTCTCTGTTGGTAAGATGCGTTCCTGAGTGTTGCATCTTCTCGAACTTCCGCGAGCATGTCTAGGTCTAAGTGTCTCATTAAATCGCTTATAGGAGAGTTGAAATTGAGCACCCTTTGTGTAGGCTGACCTAATTCAACTAGGATAACTACTTCGCTTCTAAAGGCTAGCATGTAGGGTGATTCGCCAGTAGCTGTTCAGGGGTGTTGTGCGATATGCCTAGAGCACAGAGTGTAGCTCGTTAATCTAATTTCCTTTTGCATCATCCAGTCGTTTCTTCAAGCCGTTCAGCAGAGTCTTGTTCGTCACTTCAGTTTGTTCATTGCTCTGTGGGTGGTCGGGCGCAGAATGGATCTTCTAAACATTGGATTGATGATAATATGCAGCGAATTCCTTATTATCGAATTGGGTTCCATGGTCTGTGATAAAGGCGTGTGTCAATCCATACCTGCAAATAATATTCTTCTATATAAACTGGTACACCTTTTCATACGACATATCAATGAGAGTTTTGGCCTCGACCCACTTGGTGAAATAGTCAACAGTGACTATCAGATATTTGAACCTCCCCTTGGTGGTCGGCAGAGGTCCGACCAAGTCTATACCCCACATAGCAAATGGCCAATGGGATGTAATGGGTGTTAACAATGCCTGGGGGGTTCTTTGGACAGAAGAGAAATGCTGGCACTTATCGCATTTCTTTTCATAGGTTGTGCAGTCAGCTTTCATCGTCGGCCAATAATATCCCTGCATCATTATCCTTTGTAGGAGAGTTCTCCCTACCACATGAGCTCCACAAGAACCTTCATGAACCTCTTCAATCAGGTTTTTAACTTCCTAGGGATGTACACATCTCTATAAACCTGCGATGATACCTCTTCGGTACAAAACACCATTATTTAGTACATATCGAGCAGCTTTAAACTTCCGCCTCTTGGCTTCTAGTTGGTTGATTGGTGCAACCCCTTCTTTGATGTATGCCCTGATAGGATCCATCCAGGATGGCCCCATATCTAGGGTTTTGACTTTCACCCTTAAATTTTCATCTATGCTCCGTTCTGCCAATATCTTGATAGGAATTATTCTTTGTAGCTCGGTGCGAGTGGCTGAGGCTAATCGAGCTAACACATCAGCCCTGGCATTCTCCAATCTTGTCATCCGGACCAACCGAACTACAGTAAAGGTGGACACAATCTCCTTAGCTCTGGCGTAGTATCTTGACATCAAGTCTCCCTTCGCTACGTACAACCCTAGAATTTGATGTACAATTATTTATGAATCACTGAACACGATTATTTTCTCTGCGTGTAATGTTTTTACCAAACTAAGGCCGATGATCATGGTTCATGTTCGGCCTCATTGTTGGAGGCTTTAAATTGAAAGTGCAGAGCGTATTCGACATCCAATCCATCAGGATTGTAAAGAATTATTCCATCTCCACTTCCTGTTGCACATGAGGAGCTATCAACATACAAGTTCCACATAGGTATCTCCTCATCAAACTCTTGGTCTGATAAGGTTCCCTGATGGAATGTTTGGTACTTCCTTTCATTGTTCTCCAATACTGGGCCGTTACCCGATAACGCTTGTTGCTCGTTGTTCATCTTTTCTGATGAATCTGCCATCGTTAGTTGATCGGGCACTATCCTTGGTGATTCTGTAACATCCATAGGTTGTTTTAAATTAGGCTCTTGCTGGTCGGTGGTACCTGGGTAAGTTAATTCCGCGATGAAATCATCCACTGCCTGCCCTCTGAGTGAGGACCTTAGCTCATAAATAATATCATACTCGCCCAGTTCGACCGCCTAGTACATTAGACTTTCGAACTTTTTTGGCTTGTGCAAGGCCTGTCTGAGTGGCATATCAGTGTACACCACTATGGTATGGGCCTGGAAATAAGGTTTCATCCTCCTTCTCGCTTCAATTAGAGCTAATGCTAGCTTTTCCAACTTTGGATAACTAATTTCTGCTCCTCAGAACACTTTCCTGGTGTAGTACACGGGTTTTTGTACTCCATCCTCCATTCTTATCAATGCCGAACTAACTGCGTTCTCCGAGATAGCTAGGTACAAGTATAATCTTTCGCCTATAATCGACCTGGATAACAGTGGAGGTGTCCCCAAATATTTCTTTAATTCTTAAAACGCCTTCTCGCATTTGTCGTTCCATTCAAAAGTTGTCCTAATGGTCTTGAATAATGGGAGACATCTGTCCGTTGCTCTTGATACAAACCTATTGAGAGTTGCGATGCGGCCTGTGAGGCTTTGCACTTCCTTCTTCGTAGCTAGAGATCGTAATTCTAGCAGAGCTTTTATCTTGTCTGGATTCGCTTCGATACCTCGCTGATTCATAATATACCCGAGGAACATGCCTTCTCGTACACCGAATATGCATTTCATCGGGTTTAACTTCATCTTATATTTGTCCAATTGATCAAAGGTATAGGCGAGGTCAGCTAGATGTTTGACAGCTTTCTTTCTCTTAGTTAGCATATCGTTAACGTAAACCTCCATATTTTTGCCAATTTTCTATGCGAAGACTTTATTCATCAACCTCTGGTACGTAGCGCCTATAATTTTAAGTCTAAATGGCATGACACTATAGCAGTATGTTCCCCTTAGGGTAATAAAAGAAGTACTCTCCCTGTCTTCTGGTTTCATCTTAATCTGGTTGTAGTCGAAATAAGCGTCTATGAAGCTCAATAACTCGTGTCCCGAGGTAGCATCCACCAGCTGATCAATTCGGGGCAAGGTAAAGTGATCTTTTGGGCAAGCTTTATTGCGATCGGTGAAATTTACACACATCCTCCACTTATTATTCTTCTTTTTTACCATAACAACATTGGCTAGCCAGTCGTGGTATTTGATATCTTCGATGAAGGAGGCCTTTTGTAGCTTCTCGACTTCTTCTTGGATTGCCTGATTCTTCTCTGGGCTAAATACCCTTCTTCACTGCTTCACCGGCTTAGCCTCCTTGTTAACATTGAGCTCATGGAATAGGAAAGCCGGATCTATTCCTAGCATGTCTTCATGGCTCCATGCAAAAGCTTGCTTTCTATGCCGTAGAAATGCCACCAGCTTCTATTTTATGGACGAATCCAGGGAAGCGCTAACTTGAGTTGTTCGTTCTGGTCATTCGTCGTCCAGAATGATGTTCTCTGTAGTTTCGATGACTTGGCCCTTGACAAGTTGAGACTTATCTCTGGGATCCAAGGTCTCGATCTCTGCCTCTTCGGACTCATCCACCTGGTAGGTAGTGGATTTCTTCCTCGCCTCTTCCAGTCCTTCCTACTCGGCAGATAAATAGTAACATTCCCGAGCTACTTTCTGGTCTCCTTTCACAATTCCAACTCCGAAATTGGTTAAAAACTTCAAGCACTGGTGTACCGTAGATAGTACGGGCTCAAACTTCTTCAGGCCTACTCTTCCCATGATTATGTTGTAGGTTGATTGAACATTTTTATCCATTACACAAAAGCGTACTTTCTTTGTTCTGCATGCAGGCCAAGTGCCCATGAGCATGTTCAACTTGATCGTCCCAAGTTGAATGACCTTCTCTCCTATAAAACCGAGTAGGGGCCTGTGATATGGCTCCAACTTGTCTAACTTCAAATTCAAACTATCAAAACAGGGGTAGAACATGATGTCTGCAGAGCTACCATTGTCCACCAATACGCGTGAAATCACCACATCCCTCATCCTCATCTTGACGACTAAAGGATCGTCGTGAGGATATAGTACGCCAATAAGATCATTTTTGGAAAATCCCATAACTAATTTGTCCCTATTCACCTTCCTCGGACGATCTTCTTTAGTCAAATTTATGCGCTGTATGTAAGAACAAGCTTGAGCCTCATTGAGGTAAGCTTTTCGTTCAGCAGTATGATCTCCTCCTCATGCATCGCCACCTGTAATCACATACATTCAAATGATCCGAAATGGATGGAAAATACCTCTCGCTCTAGTTGTCTTGGTTTTTTAGGGAGGTCGGGATCATCCTCTGGATGATCTTTGTGATCCCTCTTTTTATCATCTCTTGGTCGGCGAGGAGATTTGGACCTTTGTCTTCCTCTTTCGCTAGTCTTCCCATCATTCTGGAGATTAATGAACTTACCCAACTTTCCTTGCCTGATGAGTTCTTCCATCTCATTCTAGAGAGCTATGCAGCGTTTGGTCGTGTGGCCATGATCTCTATGGAACTCGCAATATTTAGACTTATCCCTCTTATCAGGGTCTGTCCTCATTTTCTCCGGCTAAGTTAGCTCCTTATTGTTCTTGATCTCTTCCAGAATACGGTTTATATCCACCTTCAAAGGTGTGTAATTCCCATACTTCTTCAACTGTTCGAATTCCTCCTTGCCTTTTTGTCTCTTGCCGTTCCCATTGCGCTTTTGATCCTTCTTCTCCGCTGTACCTTCAGCCTTGGTCTTCGTTTTAGTGTCAGGGTTTTTCTTCGCATCCATGGCCTCTTCAACGTTCATGATCTTAGCTGCTTTTTCCATCAGTTCAGCCATGGATTTAGGGGGGTCTTTGGCCAATGTATAATATAACTTGTCCGGTAATAGACCACTCATTAGAGTTTTTATTGTTGTTTTCTCCTCGTAGTCAATAACTTCCAGCTTCTCGTTATTAAAACAAGTGATGTAATCCCTGGTGCTTTCTCCTAGTTTCTGCCTCACACGTAGTAGGTGTGCTACTCTCTTACCTGGCTTTACTCTAAAGCAGAAGTTCCCTCTGAATAACTTCGCTAGTTGATGGAAAGTAGAAATCTTTCCTCGAGGAAGGTTGTTGTACCATATCTGGGCTAACCCAGTGATGGTTCCTAAGAATGCCCTGCACCTCATGTCGTCGGGAACTGCGTAGATATCAGTAGCGGCTTGGTATTGCTCTATGTGGAGGATGGGATTTGTTTTTCCATCATATTTGGGCATTAGTATCTGGGCTTTGAACTTTGACGGTATGGGAAAATCTACTATCGTCTGCACGAAAGGTGATCCTTGGACAAAAGTTCTTTGGAGAGGATTCTTGGCCTTAGCCATTTCCCCTAGTCGGTCTTCCAATCTCTGAATAGAGCCCTTCCACGCATCATTCCCTGTCTCGGTCCTATTTTCCCGAGCAACAGAGCGCGCTGAATTTTCCTCTTGGGATCTTTTATTACGGGTTACTGGGTGTGACTAGGCAGAACCTTCCCTTAGATCGGTTGGTCGTTAAGAGTCCCTCAACGCGATCCTAGGGGGATTTCGATTCCTCCTAGGGCCCAAATGGTCAAAAGAGGAGACTCGGCTCAATCTTTCCAACGCGCTAGTTCGCTCAGGAGTTAAAGTAACATTCAATCTAGAATTTATAGCTTTGATAGATGAAGTTCGTCTAGGTTGATACGAAGGATCATTGGACCTCTCAGTATGACGAGAGTCACTGCGCCTGGGCTGAGAAACATTCGAGAACAGTGTACGTCTAGTTCTTGAGGATGGCAGATGGGTATTTCTCTGAGCGCTTCGTTGTCCTGACTAGGCCGGTGATCCGTTACGAACGGTCTGAATGAGTTGCCGCATAGTTTCTTGCATAGTCGTTTGCCCTTGGGCCAAGTTAGCTATTATTCCTTTAAGTTAAAAGATAGTTGGAGGAGCAAAGGGATTGGGGGCCGTTGGTATTGTTCCGAGCGCTAGATTCTGGGATCTCAGCCATTAGTAATAAGTTTTTGGTGAAAAAATGCTACGTATATTCGATTTCCCACAGACGGCGTCAATATGTTGATGTAAAAAACTAGATTGGATCTAATTAATCAATCACAGATAAAAAAGAATAAAGAAAATAATACAATAGATTTTTAAAGTGGTTCAGCCTAGCAAGAATGGCCTACGCCCACTGTTCTTGTATTGCCAATGTGTGCCTTAATCTCGATGATGGTTACCAGAGATTAATTGCCCGCTTACGGGGAGTGTTACAATGTATTTATAGCCTTGGGGCTATCAGTATGAATAGACAAGATATCATTATTATAATTGACATATACATCTGTACAATGCGGGTTTTCGTTAAACCCAATGTTCATTGAATGTGATGTTATTGCTTGATCTTCCTATCCAGATGCTTGGCACGCTGAGTAGCTCGACAGGCCATGTATCTCGGTATGGTCTATAGCTCGGGGGGCATATGTATTCGCCACGTAATGTGCTACGTGTCTTTATATGGTTAATCCACGTCAGCTGCCTAATTTTCGTATCAACAGGGATATTGGCTTGTACCTCGGGATATAGACCTTAGTTATTGAGCACCACTTATGTGAATGAGGGTGTGATAGATCCATTGGGTGAGTTATGTATGAGCGTATCCTAATGGCTTAGAGCTATGTTTGCCTCCAATATTTTGTTCAATGAAAATGATGATTTCTCATTTGTTTTGTTTTTTTCGGAGTACTAGTGCTACACACTATACCACAAATTTGCAGCAAAACATAAACATATACCAATCAAAAGTTGGTCGGCATTAGCAACCACCAGCTAAAAGTTGGTTGGCATCAGCAACCACCAACTAAAAGTTAGTTGACATCGGTAACCACCAACCAAAAGTTGGTCGGTGTCAACATAAATACCAACAATGTTGGAAAAACAATTGAGCAAGGCAAAGTCTATTTGATTATGGGTGACCAAAAAGGCATCTAAACTAGGCAAGAAGATGAGTAAAATATCCACTGCCTAGACACCGGGGAAATTATTAACTTAAATGATTGTTACAACTAAGCAGGAACATAGGACACGAATTCCATTGCTTAAGCACTTATGGGTGATACGTCACTACAACTAGACAAACACATGGAGCAAAGTTCCATTGTCTAAGCAATCAAATCAACAAAGGTCAAACTGTCCATTCAAATATATATATATATACTCAATGACTGGAAAGTAAAGTAAAGTAAAGTACAACACTACTACAGTTAAATAAAGATTGACAGATTAAATATCATGTAATTATTTTATTTCTAAGGAAATAAAATTACAAAAAGATTATCTTTTCTTCAATCACACCAACAATTAATAAAGAAATACAAATAGTCTATTCTATTGGTTTCTTTCCTTCAGATTTAGATACATGATCCATTCCAGCTGGAGGATCATCTAAAGCAAAAGAAGAGTTGATAAAGTTCATGTCCTGCAGCATTCTGGTATTACTCGTACTTGGTCGGTCAAGTAAATGTGGGGGTCGGGATATCTTAAAATCTTCGTGAAGATTGTAATCGCCAAGGTATTTGGAAATCAAACATTACGGAATAGAGCTAACTGGAATCCAGCTAACATCTAGTTTGAACGGAGGTACTGGCAGATCAAGTAATCCAGGGTCACACCAATCCCACAATTCCATTCCTTACTCAAATTTCATCACAGTTAGAGCATTCATCCATCCATATTTATATCCCTCATTGTTTGATTGTTTCAACCTAGCATCAAGATGATATAAAGCTTCATTGTATCCCTCCATCCAGACCTCTCTGGGCTGCTTATGAAACTAATAAGTTAATCGTTCAACATGTTGATGAAGCCTCTTCACCAAACTTTCTTTATTCTGCAACGTAGAATTTTGATTGGAAAGTTGCTCGGTAAGAGTTTGAATTTTCTGAGACATCTTAGCCAGAGCTTGATTTTTTGCCCTCAGTTGAGCAGCTTGATTTTCTAAAGCTTGTTGAGTTCTAGTCTCTTCAATGCTACTCCGACTAGCTCTCGTTCTACCCTGGGAAGTGGATGCAGGTCTGAATCTTTTTAAAGATTCTAATTCTTCTCTTAACGAAGCATTTTAAGTCTCCAAAAAGGAAAAACCTTCATCATTAACTGGGACCAGAGCTACAGTGGAAGAAGCAAATTTTAGTTGTCTCAATTCTTCTCTTAAAGTAATATTTTCTTACTCTAACAACTTAGCAATGTTTATATGTTCTTCAATTTCAAGTTTTATCACGCTCTCTCTTTTATTATGGGTCGAGATAAATTTGTCATAACCCTGACTAGCGCTCAACTGTTGGTACTTCTTCTCATAACCTTTATGAAGAAGAGCAGTGGCTTCCTTGTGTTGAAGTGGAAGTTCATCGACCATTCCTTTAAGATCTTCAATCATTTCGTAGTAAGCTACGTTATTTTCTACTGCCCAATCAAGTAGAAATTTTAAATACTGGTAAGCCTCAATTGCTCGTTCAGAAGCATCATATCCAAGAATATCAATTATTTGTGCTTAAGGGAAATCTGTACGACCAGCTTTGAAGTAATCTATACATTTCTTCATCAACTTTGTATCATGAGCTGACAACAGTTCCATTTTGGCAATAAACTAGCAAGGAAAAGTAAAAACAGATCAACAACAGCACAGCTATATTGAACAGTAAAGGAGAAATTCAGAATAAATAACAAGTCCATTTTATTGATCATAATAGAGGAGGGTACAACTAAAAGTACAAAACAAAGGGAAAACATAGGAAAGAAAAAAATTATCGAACAACATTACACCTTCTCCTTATTCCCTACAACACCTTCAACTGATTTTGAAGAAGGGATTGGTTGCTCGGAGGGAAAATGACGTTGTTCGGAAGAAGTTGTTGTCTGCTAAACTTTCTTGAAGGATTGAGGGATAGTTGCAGCAGGTGTTTGTTCTACTATTATCAAAGAAGATTCATTCGATCCAGCTTCATCTTCTTCTCCTTCTTCAATAACAGGAGGAGGGCCATGAACATGTCTCTGAAATAGTTCAGAGTCCTCAGTAACGTTTAAATCCTTCAATGCTTTAACCCATTCATCCTTAAAGAACTTCAAACTTGCATACTCCATTTGGGTAGAGGCAGTAGTTACAGCTTTGTTCCACCCTTTGTCCTAGCCAGAACTAATGGACTTCTTCATAACATACCTTCTCTTCGTCCTCTCCAAGGAAGCATTTTCCCTAAGAAGAACTTCAATAGATTTTCCCCTATGTTCAAGATCTTTCTTACGTCGTTCAGCCTCTTCAAGCTTGCTCTCAGCTTGCTCCTTGCTAGAAATGGCAAGCTTCAATTTCTCCCTTGTCTCATTGGAAGCGTTTACAACTTGTTATCGAGCTACATCAGCCTCATTGGCAGCTTCCACGGCTTATTGCTGAGCTAGATCAGCCTCCTTAGAAGCCTCTATAACTTTTTGTTGAGTTATCTTAATAGATTTGATTTTATTTTCCCAAGAAGTTTTGTCATCCTCATACTTCTGTCAGGACTCTTCCAAAGATTTTGATAACCCAGCAAGGACTTCTTCTACTTCACTGGAAGAGTAAACAACTTTGATAACTTCATCCTTCTCCAGAATATTATTAAAATACACCAAAAACTACAAGAAGAAGAGAAACTCAAGTTAGAATATGAAAATTAAAAACAGAACTGAAATGACAAGTATAATGACACTTAATGATGCAAGGTGTTAGGCTGCCAAGTTAGTGACCTTCCCCCGAGGAGTAGAAGTCTCGACAGCTCTGTGATTAGGAAGAGTTCCAGACCAAATCAATTTCTTGGTCAAGCCAGGAGTAATGAATGCTGGAGGACCATCCTTTAAATAAGGTATTTCAACCCCAGTAGGTTGAGAAGCAGCATCAACGGTCTTCTCAGTAAGATCCCTTCTCGATCTTCTCAAATGAGCATCTTTAATCAAAGGTGCCGCCTCTTTTCAAACAATAAAAGCCTCTTCAATCAAAGGTGTTGCCTCTGTTGGAGTAACACGGGGCTTCTTAATGACCTCCTTGACAACTAGGATTATTCCCCCAGGTGGAGAAGTATCCTTTTTCTTAGTCCCTTCAGTTGGTACATCTTCTTTGTTCTTTTTTGCCCCATCAGCACCAGGGATAATTTTGGCAAAGAGATTAGGCATCCTTCTCTTCTTCATCATCAAATAGGTAATGGAGGTACACAAATTAGAAGAAGATTCTTCAATAACTGAAGAAGTTGCTGGAACATGCTCAAGATCAATCACCAAAGGAGGGGCAGTAGTACGAGCAAAGAAAGAGGAGTTGGTGTTCTTATATCGCAATAAATAGGAAGCATCTCTCACGTGCTCCCCAGCAACTGACTGATGCAAACCCCAGATAAACTTCAAATCTATTATATTGATATCACTCTCTTTTGGGGGTTTTCTTTTACTATCCATTGCAAAAGAAAAAATAAAAGTCAGTGACACATTTTATCAAACAAAAACAGAGCTAGTTTGAAAAACAAATAACCTATCCCATTGCCATAAGGTGGACACCTGGGACCTTGGTACACATCTTTCCCATTTAATGGGAGGTGTTGCCAATTTTTCATCACAACCCCATGTTCAAAATAATCTTTGTTGGAATCAGGGAGATTGACCACTAAAGCTCTTTTAGAAAACCTAGTTTTCAAATAAAAGGTGGTGTCGCTAGTGACCCATTTATAACAGTACATAATTTTAGGAATCCCTAGACGAGTTCCATGAATTTGGTTCTACCTATGTACGCCATTAATTACCCTCCATGTATTTGGAACTACTTTTGCAGGTACAATATCAAAATATTGGCAAAATTCTAAACACAGGGGATTAGTTGGGAAAGAAAAACCACATTCTGCTACAAAAATAGGGGAAAACCAATGTCCCTCAGCTAGAGAAAATAAATCAGAAGGGCAAGAAGGTTCTTCCAAATCAACCCAAGAAGGAATCTCAAAATCGGCTCTAAACTTATCTAATGACTCAATAAGGTAAACCATGATGACTAAAGCAAAGAAAGAAGAAGGAAAGAAGAAATTCTTACAGAGATTAAGGAATCAGCTAAGGCATGTGACTTAAAGAACGTTCGTAAGAAGAAAAATAAGAAGATAAAAAGTTTGGAAACAAGATAGCAAAAGGTAGAAGACAATCGGATTTTACCGCCTTAATATACGCTGCCTTGAAAAATGAGAAAAGTAATGATCATGAGTGACGACGGTTGCGTTTTCGGCGGCTAATCAAGGGAAAAAGATGCAAGTACCCAAGCGTTCACGAAAAATTCAAAATATTTACAAATTTGCCATTTCGCGCTCAAAATTGTTACATGAAGTGTAAAAATTTTCTAATTATGGAAGGTCTGCAGTTTATCAAAATGTGAGAAATATGTCCGAGCAATTTTTTGGGTAAATGTTCCACATTCTCACATCCAACTTCAATTGTGCAACATTGAGAGCTTTTGTTGATACAAAAATTAGTCAGCTGACGTGGACCAGTTATATGAAGACACGTGTTATCCAGCGTGGCACAAGTTCAAGCGCACCGAGCTAATCAACGTACCGAGCTACCTAGCATACCACGCAACTTATTGGGAAGACTAAACGACCAAGACATATTCAATGTTTATTGTATTACAGTCATTCCTTATCATCTACGGATGAATACACCTATTCAATAAAGGATTATTATCCATTCACATTGTCAGCCCAAGGGCTACAAATACATTGTAATACCCTCATGGCAGGGTGGGAAATCAGAATCAATCATAAGCGACCATAATCAAGATCACGGCAAAATACCCAGTAATACAAAACAGTGGACGTAGACCATTTTCTATAAGGCTAAACCACATTAAAAATCTCTTGTCTTATTTCTTTATTCATATTTGTCTGTGATTAATTAATTAGATCAAATCTAGTTTTTTACATCAACAAACATATTTAGGTCAGTACACATCATCTACTTTAAACAAACTAATGTACCAATCCCACTTCAGTTAGTAACATGTTAGTTTACTATCGTACAATAGTTCGCATCACAATATACCTTCCTAATTCAGTCAATAATATAATATACTAATTGTATATTGGTAATTGAAAACATTTTCAATTAAATATTTGATGCATTCTACACATTCAGTTAGAACTCAAGTAATGAAATATTAAGCTTCTTCCAAAACTCATGTAATGAAAGACATGAAAGAAGAAAATGAACACTACTAATGAGTGTATAACACAATATTTTTATCGATGAAATTTTAAAACATAGTCAGATTATAAATTTGATTAAATATTCTAGATATTCCACCAGTAACATGTACACAATGTCTAAATAATCACATATGTGTATTAATGATTTACACTATACAAGTAAATATATACAATATCTACTGTTTTATAATGTATGTGATAAGAGGCTTTTTATGTATGGTCGTTGTCTTCAAAAGCCAATCTCAAAATTCCCTTGAATTACCTACAAAACTTGCTAAAACAACTCGTATTGTAGTAAGTACGGGTATCAATCCGACTTTCAAGGTGAAACTATTATTTCAAAAACTTACAATTCAATTTTTTTATTAAAATATTTTTTTTTTGAATTTTTTTTTTTTTGAATTTTTTTTATTTAAAACAACGTTAAGGGAAAATTAACTAATAAATGCTAAAAATTATGAAATGACTAAATAACAAAAAATAATGTGCAATCGAGTGTGAAAAATGTGAGAATGTCAAGAGATGGGATTACACCGCATTATCAATAACTTTAATATCTCAATTTATTAATTTGGAATATTTTGAGATAATATTAAATCGATAATCTAACTCTCGTTACAATTATAAATTTAATAATATATTTTTCAGACAACTAATTTAAAATGTAACGCGATGAAAAATTAAGAACTATACGTTTTCAACAAAATTACCCGCTAGGATCAATTTAATAAAAACAGTATGAATTCTCAAATTTCAACACATAATTGATATTCAAATTTCGAAAAAACCTATCTCTAGTTCGATTCCAAAATTTAAACATTAATCTGTACAATTAATTTACTAACTCTCGTTACATAAATTAATTGGTGACAATTAAAAATTAATTTTTCTAGAATTATAACAATTAATGAATTTAACTAATTAATATAATATCCTACATACTGTATCCCACCCCTTCAACGGGGTGTTTAGACTAACATTATCATATCAGAACATAATACAATAATCAAATGAATGTTAAGAATAAAATAAAATGAAACAAGAAGAAGAAATACAGTACGCAATTTTTTCTGTCGAATCATATTCTTGAAACGCATCTCGACATTCATCCAATCTTCTTCATAAAATTCAGCACTTGATTACACCAAGAAGAGTAAAAAAACCTGAAAATTATTCTAAACTAAACTAATTTTTTTTGGATTTTTTTGAATTTTTTTATGCCTAATATGTACATAATATACATTGTGTCTCTCTTTATCAATAGTCTCCTTCGTTTCTATCTGAGCGTCCCTTCTGAAATGAATTGCACCTGCTTTTATAACTATAACCCACGATTCTTCAATTTTTTCGTTAGAGGAATTTTTGGGATTTTAGATTAGCAAAGTCAAAGACATGTGGGTTTTATTGAAAGCTTGGTAGGTGTGGATAAAATGGGTTTCTATTTTGATTCCTAAATTTATGGTACGGTAGATGCATTCAGGTTCAATTTCGGGTTAAGGAGGTTCGGGTACTAGGAATCTGGTTCAAGGTGGGTTCCGAGTATGATGGTGGGGTCGATACAAAATGCCCAAATGGTATCTTGGAGAACTAGGGTGGAGGGTGGGTGGAGGTGAGGATCTAAATGCATAGATGGAAACATGTGAGGTGCAATAGCAAGGTCCGAACCAGGTGGTGGGTGAGGAGGATCGGGTGGGATAAAGGATAGGGGAAGATGATCTAACTCGAGAGTAGGGGATACACACTCATCGAGAAGAGGAAAGGAAAACTCATAATGGAGTGCGGTATCGAAAGATGGAGTGGTCAACTTCTCCACCAATGTGTCACCATCAGTGGTGGTGAAAAAATCAAATGAGTTGTCCAAAGACGAGATAGAAGAATCAACATGAATATATGACTCAATATGAGCCAAACATGGTGGGACAGGATCCATATCTAGAGAGGTAGACACCGTCTGGGACTCAATCTCTGGACAGTGGGAAGCAATCACATCTGGAGATGGCCTATAAATAAATGGTTCCTCGGTAACACATAGGGAAGTATCAAAAGGTGTAGACTCGGGAATGAATAGGGAAGTTATGGAAGGGGAAAGGCCAACCTTAATGGTGGGTTCGAGGGGATAGGGCAGTATGGGATCAGTCTCACAGTCAATGGATATGTCAACACTATTGTCAACTTGGGTCCCGGACCACATGGTGGTCGCAACTTCAAGATTCTCAGGATGATAGGATTGGTCACACTCAAAATTCATGGCACAAAATGACACATCATCGTCCCACACGGGGGAAATAATGGATTGACTTGGGGTGAAATACTATAGATTCACACACTCAAAATCATTTAATCATTACTCAAGCCTTTGAAGGGATTTATTTTGAGATTGAAGAGTGTGCGCGAACTTTTGTAAGCGGCTTTCGAGAGCGGATGTACAATGTGGTGGTGAAGTGATAGTGGGTGGCGGTTATGGTGGACACAACTCACTATAGACACTAAGAGGAGGAGAGTGCTCATATAAAGTGTGTGGAATGGGGTCAAGTTGTTCATACACGGGAGAATCATCTCCGTGAGAGACAAAAGGTTGATCAGCATGAGGAGCATAGTAAGTGGATTGATAGGTATGAGGTGCATGAGGTGACGATGACGACTATTGGAAACCGTAAGGATCCACAGCATGGTGTTAGGTTTCATATTGCGTGGAAGGATGATCAGGCCGCCATGAATAGTCGGGGTACTCATACCCCTAGACATTAGATATGTCGTGACAATACGGCGAGGGTGGGTCCAAAACAGTGTCATAGGGATAGACATGTGCCATGGTGGGTTCAGGTGGAGAGAAAATAAATGGACACTCATGGGATAAGTGATCGACAAGAAAGTTGTGTGTACATGGCGAAGCATGGGATGTGTTGACACTCAGCACCGGAGGTGGTGGAGTAGGAGATGTGGGCGTAGACGACCCACGAGGATCTACGGTGGGCGTTTGAGAGTTAAATCCATGAATTAAAGTAATGGAGATTCGATTCAGGCTCATCCTCAAACAAGCTTCGAGAGAATGGGAAATGACCAAAGTATTCCCGTAAAAGACGTTCTTCATCCATAAAGAGAGGAATATTTTTGGGTTTTTAAATATTTTTCAAAAGAAAAGAAAATATTTTTATGATTTTTAAAAATAGGAAAAGGAAAATCTTTTTGGCATTTTAAATATAGAAAAAAAAAAGAAAAAAAGAAAATTATTTTTGGGATTTTTTGAAAAATGGGAGAAAATGGACTCGTGCTTTGGACGAACAAACTTAAACCGACTACCGAAAGAATTGAATTGGACACATACGAGTAAAGAAAAAATTTTAACAAGCATGTAGCCAATTATTATCTTCAAAATTAGTGAAAGGGGTAGTCAAATTTTAATTAAGTCCGCGGACGATAAAAATCACGGAATTTATCTTTGTGATCGCTTGTTGTAAAAATGTGGTCCTACTGGGCTAGCTAGTTGATTGATTTTAAATTTAATGATAGCTAGCGTAGCACACAATGGATAAGCGAGTGAGTCGGGTGATAAAATCCCTTCTCGTTTCAATGACCGGGCCAGGTTTTAGGTAAATTAATTCATCAAATCATTCAATTTAAGTGTGATGCAGAAATTAAAAGCACACAGGAGCAAATAAGAACACAAAAATTGAACTCGCTTGCAGGAGATTCGCGAGGGATAAAAAAATATACCTCCCACGATTTTTACACACGTGGGGTGAAGACCGAGTTGAGTCGATCGGGGTAGATGTCGCCTATCTCAGTCATCCCCCGGAGTCCTACCGACCCAAAGTAAAGAGGCTTCAAAATTCTCGCCTTTGGACGCCGTCTCAACCTTGTCCGATTTCTCTTTTCGCCTTGTTTTTATGAATAATTATTACAATAAATTGGTGTCAAAATGTAGCCAAATAAATAAAAAGCTTCAAAAATCCTATACAACCAGTCTAAGGAGGAGGGAGAAGAATAACTACAGCTGAAAATAAAAAATAGAAAGAAAAAAAAAATACAATCTCCAACTTTGTCTCCACGTCAAGAAAGCGGCAACGGCGCCATTTGATAATAGGCTTTTTATGTATGGTCGTTGTCTTCAAAAGCCAATCTTAAAATTCCCTTAAATTACCTATAAAACTTGCTAAAATAACTCGTATTGCGGTAAGTACGGGTATCAATCCAACTTTCAAGGTGAAACAACTATTGCAAAAATTTGCAATTCAATTTTTTTATTAAAAAAAAATTTGAATTTTTTTATTTTTTTTATTTTAAACAACTTCAAGGGAAAATTACCTAATAAATGCTAAAAATTATAAAACGACTAAATAACAAAAAATAATGTGCAATCGAGTGTGAAAAATGTGAGAATGTCAAGAGATGGGATTACACCGCATTATCAATTATTTTAATTTCTCAATTTATTAATTTGAAATATTTTGAGATAATATTAAATCGATAATCTAACTCTCGTTACAATTATAAATTTAATAATATATTTTTCAGAAAACTAATTTAAAATGTCACACGATGAAAAATTAAGAACTATACTATTTTCAACAAAATTACCCGCTAGGATCAATTTAATAAAAACAGTATGAATTCTCAAATTTCAACACATAATTAATATTCAAATTTTGAAAAAACCTATCTTTAGTTCGATTCCTTATTTCAAACATTAATCTGTACAATTAATTTACTAACTCTCGTTACATAAATTAATTGGTGACAGTTAAAAATTAATTTTCTTAGAATTATAACAATTAATGAATTTAATTAATTAATATAATATCATACACAGTGTATCCCATCCCTTGAACGGGGTGTTTAGCCTAATATTCTCATATCAGAACATAACACAATAATAAAATGAATGTCAAGAATAATATAAAATGAAACAAGAAGAAGAAATACAAATTGCAATTTTTTATGTCGAATCATATTCTTGAAACGCGTCTCGACATTCATCCAATCTTCCTCATAAATTTCATTACTTGATTACACCAAGAAGACTAAAAAAAACTTAAAATTATTCTAAACTAAACTAATTTTTTTTTGGATTTTTCTGAATTTTTTTATGACTAATATGTACATAATATACAATGTGTCTCTCTTTATCAACAGTCTCCTTCGTTTCTATCTGAGAGTCCCTTCTGAAATGAGTTGCTCCAACTTTTATAACTATAACCCACGATTCTTCAATTTTTTCGTTGGAGGATTTTTTGGGATTTTAGCTTAGCAAAGTCAAAGACATGTGGGTTTTATTGAAAGCTTAGCAGGTGTGGATAAAATGGGTTTCTATTTTGATTCCTAAATTTGTGGTACGGTAGATGCATTCAGGTTCAATTTCGGGTTAAGGAGGTTCGGGTACTATGAATCTTGTTCGAGGTGGGTTTCGGGTAAGAGGAGTTTGAAGTTTGTATCTAGGTTGGAGTTGGGTAGGTGGCTTATGTTGAAAGTTTGGGCAGCTTCGGGTTGATCGTCGGAGGTCCGGGGGCTTAAACGTGGGAGTGGGTTACTGGTTTATGGGTCGGAATGGATTGCTCCGAGTTCGAGTTGCTGCGACTATGGAGATGGGTAAGGTTAGTTGATTTCGGAATTTATTTTTCAAATCGGGTTTTTGGCGGGAGCCATGGCAGGTGGGCAGCGGTTTCGGGTTGGTATGGGGTCGGGTAGCTGTTGGTTAGAAGAGATGGGTTTAGTGGCAGGTCGAAGTGGGTTTTGGGGCTGGAGGTGCTATCCGAATTTTTCACTCGGGTTAGGGATTTTGGGCGCCAAAAATTGGGTCGCAAAAGGGGTTAATGGGTAAAAGGGAGGGGAGAGAGTGAATATGGTTTGTTATTGGAGAATGAGAGTGTAACACCCCGCGCGCTCGGGGAGAGAGAGCGGAGCGCCACTGTCAATAAAATAAATCCAAATATACAATATAACAAGGTATTGAGCATCTAATTACCACAAAAGAAACAAAACCACTAATCTCAATACTCAAATTTAAATACAATAAGTGTCTCTCAAATAATACAACTATCTATCTCGAAATAAAAATAAATCACCAAATGCTCTATACAAAAAAAATAAATACAAACCTTCTCTCTAAAATATTCTTCCCAAAATATCCAAGATAAAAATCAATCTCCAATTAATCCATAGTGCTAAAATCCGCCCTAGCCTGCCACTAAAAGAAAATATGGGGAAGTACGCAATACGACAGAAAAGATGCTCACCAAATCTATTAACGATGAATAAAGAGTAATAACACGAGTACGAATATTCAAATCAAATGCTAATCTCAATAGCATTTATCAATAAATTCCTCAACAACACATCAATAGGTCACCTAGTCTCAACCCATCCGCATATGCTTTATCAAGACATAGCCCCGGGAAGCAGGAATTTTGGAGGGTGCCCAACATCCGTGCCATATTAAAATCTCATGACAACGTTCTCAACAACAATATAATGATGCCACATGAATCAAAATAATTCAACAATTATTTCTCCAGATTTCAAAGAATTTAACAATTCAAACATGAGTTCATTAAACATGAAATCAACGGAATAACTTGTAATACCTCGTAATTTAATTGATTTTTATTTATTGGATTAATTAAATTAAATGGGAATTAATCAGAAATTAATCTGGATTCAAAATACTAGCGAGACGTAAGTTGGTAGTTTATTTTGATGATAATATTGAATATTACTGAGTATATATGGTAATATATGAGTATGGAAAGTATTAAAATTGTCGAGAGTTATAAGTACGACAATATAATATTGAATATTACTGAGTATATATGGTAATATATGAGTATGGAAAGTATTAAAATTGTCGAGAGTTATAAGTACGACAATTTGAGAAATTAAGTTGGGACGCGCGTCTCAGTCGCGTTAGGAATCAATTTAATTAGATTAAAAAGTAATTTATAATTTTATCAATCGTATGGTCATTTTGAGTGCGCCAACGTGTCCGGAGGGTCGATATAATTAGTTTGGGTCCCGGGGCACTTTTAGGCCAAATCGACAACCCGGGAGGGTATTTTGATCATTTTAAAATTTAAGGAAATAAGACCCACGAATTTGAGGGTTTATTTAATTATTATTGGGAGTTCCACTAGGGACATTATCATCCAAAAAGGAGATAGTGGGCTACGTGAGTTAGAGGAGAGGTTGCAGGAGGTTCCCAAACCCTTGCCACCACACACCACCACCAATTTCGACGGAATTGTGACCGGAAAGAAGGAAAGAACCAGCCCATGGACACCATCAACGATTCTGAACATCAAACTTAAGGCAAGTGATTTGATTTCATTAGACTCAGCGAATATGTCTTCCATGATTAGTGTAGAAATTGATATTTGCCTTGAAAGATAATGAAAATCCATTAAATTTGATGTAGAACTCTAAACCTTGGTTAGGAATTGTAAGTAGATTAGTTCTGGATGAAATTTAGTACCCAAAACATAACCTTTGATGACTTAAAAAGGGATTTTAGAAGAGTAATATCATAGTTCTTGAAGAAAATAGAAAACAATGGTTTTTATGAAGATTTGATCCATGTAAGGCTAATTGTTGATGATTTAATGGTTTTGGAATGTTAAAAGTAATGTATTTAGGTTGTATAATGATCCTATAACCTTACATTAGAGTTACATACCTTGTAATGGAGTTTTGGGACAAATCTGAGACTGAAAAACGAAGTAGTCCGTAGCCATCTGGTGCGATCGATCGATCGACCAGCATCGATCGATCGATATTCATAGGTCGATCGATCGACCTTCCCAGAAATGTTATATTTTTCCTTGTTGAATTTTAACAAACTAGACTCTAAAAAAAATTATTAGTGGGGAATTTGTGAACACTCTTAAATTTGAGGAAGACCAGTAGGCATGATTATGAGACCCGAATTATTATTAAAATTCAATTTGGGATTTATGTTAAATCTAATAAGGACCGATGAGTGAGGGATTATTAGAAAACTGAGATTTAATTAGTTAATCTATATAGTTTGATAAAATAAGGTTTGTGGCAGAAATTTGGACCCTAAGAGCATTGGATTAAAGTGTGGGATTAATAGGAGACTTAGTAACCTTTATGAGTTAGGTTTTAAGTACTTGAAACTACGACGTGAGATGTGTTGGTGGACTATATTATATAACTATTCGGAAGTATAAAAATGTACTAATTGAATTAATGGTATAAGGATTGAGAACATACCTTTAATAATATTATAAAGTATCTAACTTGTGTGAATGCTTAGTAAATGGATTTATATGTGTATGACATACCTACCATACTTGCTATCACGGGACGTCGGCTTTCGAAATAGGGTCATCTAATCTTTATGTGACTACAGGGGGATTTAGATTAATACCTTAAGGATATAGGGTTGTGAATGACTTATTTGTGAGTTGATAAGTCAGCTGACCATGGGAGCGCTAGTATGTGCGTGACCCATGGGTATGTGAACTATGTTCGCCTCCAATATGTGTGATTTTGCTTATTAAAACGGTTCCTGAGAGATTCGGAATACGTAGTCCTTATGTACGTGACGTACCAGGATTCAATAGCAGAGTATGTGTGCACCGCAGCTTAGCCTAGGGGTGCCCCAAGTATAATATTATGTTGAAATTTATATATTGGTGATGATAACAGACTCTTTGTTAATGTGGGTGAATATTCTTATTAATGTGTGTGAATAGTTGAGACACTTCGAGTAAAGTTAAAATTGAGAATTTTCTATATGATTTAATATAAAATAATCTGAGAAATGAAAAGGTAGATTCACATAAGTTAGATTGGAATGTCTTGAACAAACCCCTATATTATCATGTGAGGACGGGTTGCAGTATAGACTAGTTAGTTAGCGTCATAACTAGGATGGATTATGGATATACGTTAAGCGTGCATATTAGTTGAGAGGTGAGAAACTCATGTGAGAGCACGGAACTAACATGTACTTTATATTCATTGTTTAATGCAATTAAACACTTGCAATATTTTTAAACTGTTTTCACATCGGGCTCTGACCCGTTTGCTTTCAAATCTATTTTCTTGAAAAACTTATAGGTGCCCAGCCACAGGGACGCCAAGCTTAGGAGTTCCATTTCAGTGACGTGTTGTAGCTGTTGTGGAAGTTATAGGATCTTGATGATAGACGCCTCCACATTCTATATTGATTCCATTTCAGGCTTATTCACTTGTTAGGGCATGTCGCCCCTTTTGGTTTAGAGACAGTTTTATCATACTCAGTTTCGTTGCAGTTTTGGAGTTAATTCATTTATTATTCAAACGTTGTATTTGGTTTTATTTATTACTTGGGATTATTCAGAGGAGTGTTACTCCAGACTCATTTTATTATTCCCTTATTATTATCTTGATGTGACTGTGATGTGATGGTACTATCTTTTAGCTAATAATTTTAATTGGTTGCATGTTAATGTAATTTAATAAAATTTGACAACTCACTTTTTAAATATTAGGTGGCTAGTAATTGTTTAAATAAATGTTTTCGACAGTGATGCTATGAACTGAACCAACTTGACATTTTGTATTAATTTGAATAAAGGAGTTGATACCCGGTATTTAATTAATCGGGGTGTCACAGGTGGTATCAGAGCATCAGGTTCTAGTGTCCTTAGGATCTGTACGGCTTGTTATGTTTCCGCGTAGCGTCCTTTGATATAGAACCCTATATTTTAGGATTGTTGTATTATTTTGTGTATCTTACGCTCTTCATCTATTTTGAGATAGTGATTGTGGACTTATAAGACTTCACTATCATTTCATATGCCTCCACGACATGCACAGAAAGTTCCCAGGGATGCCCAGCTCGAGCCACAGCCTGCACCAGTTCAGGGTTCCATGAACGCCGCAGAAGTTGCCGCCATTGTAGCCCAAGCGGTAAATGTCGCTTTAGCAGTTGTTCAGCAGGCACCACCTCAGGCACCGGTGGTAGCCCCGATCCAGGCTCATGCATTCCCGTCTTTTGGGGAACGGTTTCGTGATGCCTTTCAGAAGGCACACCCTCTGGAGTTTGTAGGTAGCTCTGACATCGTTGTGTCCAGTCAGTGGAAGAAGGGCATCCAAACACACTTGAGTATGTACGAGTGTACGGATGTACAGAGGAAGATACTGGCTACATTCAAGATGGTAGGAGTAATGTTGCAGTGGTGGGAATCTATTACCACCATAGAGGAGAGAGATGTTCTTACCATTCTGGAGTTTTGGGTGCGGTTTGACCGTAAGTACTTTCCCTCAGCAGTTCATACTGAGATGAGAAGGAAGTTGATGAACCTCAAGTAGGAGTGGAAGACAGTGGCAGAATAGGAGGTCGAGTTCACCAATCTTTTGAACATCGTTCTCGATGAGATTCTGACTGAAAAGAAGAAGATACAGAAATTCATGGATGGGTTAACTTGGAGAATCCGTCAGCACTTGCTAGGAAATATCTCGTTGGCCACTTATTCTGATGTGGTTAACGCAGCATTGCTTCACTTCCAGGACCACCTCTTTCACTTGTTAGAGGGTAAGCGAGCAGGAGAGTCCAACCATCAGGGCAGGACAGGGGGAATGGTGCCAACCAGGCACAATCAGCTCAGGGTCAGCACAGGTAGGGTGATCAGAGTTCCCAGTAGGGGGATTCTAAGAGATTTCGATCTGGAGGTTTTAGAAATGGTCAGGGAGGTTTTCGGCATGGTCAGCAGGGTCAGCACTGCCATCAGGGCTAGCACGACCAACAACAGCAGTTTTAGCAGGGCCAACATGGTCAGGGGAGGAATGGTAATGGTCATCAGGGCTGTGGACAGCAGGGTCAGAGAGGGGGAAACTTTGCAGGTAAATGTTTTATTTGTGGAAAGATTGGCCAAAAATACCAGGAGTGTCCAGAAAGGGATAGGGTCCCACAGTAGCAGCAGCTGTAGGGTTCTCGACACGAGTTCCAGAGACCTATGTTTCCCGCCGCCCTCCCAGCACCACCGCAAACGCCGACTTTATCACCTATTCCAGCAGTCCCAGTCCAACAGGGACAGCTTCAGTATGGGCGAGCCTATCAGCTCCAACAGGCCGCAGGCCCATAGGATCCACCCGCTATTGAGGGTACATTTTCTATTCAGGGGACTATGGGGCGTATTTTATTTGACACGGGGGCCACACTCTATTTCATTGCCACGAGATTTGCACGCATTATGGGATTTTTAGATATCGCGGAGAGCACAATTACTTGTGTAGATTCACCGTTAAGTAGGGGTTCTATGATTTCGCTTATATGTAGAGGTGTGGGTATAGAGATCGGGAGGTTTACTTTACCTGCTGATATGTTAGTGTTAGATATGACTGAGTAAGATGCGATCGTTGGTATGGATTGGCTAGTTGCGTATCGAGCCATGATTAATTATTTTAGTAGGAGTATTATTTTTGCCATACCCGAGTAGGAGATGTTCCTAGTGGCGATTCCTCGTCCGGAGGGAGGATCGTCCACTCACTTGTACTATATAGGGCAGGAGATCTCTGAGGAAGTGGTAATACCACTCGATTTAATTCCAGTTGTTAGAGAGTTCGCTGATGTATTCTAGGATATTTTAGGATGACCTCCTAGTAGGGAGATAGACTTTGTTATCGATTTGACGTCGGGACTCGACCTATAGCCCGCGCACCTTACCGTATGGCTCAAGCGGAGATGGGGAACTACGGGATCAGATAGAGCAGATGTTGGGTCAGGGGTTTATCCATAGGATTACTTCCCCATGGGGTTCCCCAGTGCTATTCGTGAATAAGAGGGATGGATCTTTGAGGTAGTGTGTAGATTACCAGGAGTTAAATAAAGTCATGATATGGAACAAGTATCCGTTGCCCCGAATCGATGACTTATTCAACCAGTTGAGAGGAGCGGACTTGTTCTCAAAGATTGACTTGAGATCGGGTTCCCATCAATTGCGTATCAGGGAACAAGACGTTTCGAAGACTGCCTTCTTGACGAGATATGGTTCCTACGAGTTCCGGGTTATGACTTTTGGCCTAACCAACGCCCTAGCCGTGTTTATGGACTTGATGAATAAGGTGTTCAGAGAGTTCCTAGACCAGTTCGTCATCGTCTTCATTAATGAAATTTTGGTTTACTCCCAGACAGAGGAGGAACATGCCGAGCACTTGAGACAGGTTTTACAGACGCTTCATCAGAATGAGTTATATGCAAAGTATGAGAAGTGTGGGTTTTGGCTGAAGGAGGTTCAGTTTTGGGGACATATCATTTCAGACAGGGGGATATCTGTTGATCTGGGGAAGGTATCAGCGGTGAGGGAGTGGGCATAGCCCACGACACCGACTGAGATACGTAGTTTCTTGGGCCTAGCAGGATACTACAGGAGGTTTATTCGGGGGTTCTCTAAGATAGTGGGTCCTTTGACACATCTGACTCGCAAAGGTGTGTCATTTATCTAGAGCGATGCCTGTCAGTTGGCATTCGACGAGTTGAAGGACAAGTTGACCTCAGTGCCAGTGTTAGCATTGCCCAGACCGGGAGTTGAATATCTAGTCTACACCGACTTGGGGGTGTACTGCAACAGGAGAGTCAGGCTATAGCGTATGCTTCTCGTAAGCTTAAGCCTCACGAGAAAAATTACCCCACCCACGACTTAGAGCTAGCAGCAGTCGTATTTGCTCTTCGAATTTGAAGACATTACCTCCTGGGGGAGAAATTATGTTTATTCACGGACCACAAGTCCCTACAGTACTTCTTCACGCAGAAGGAACTAAATATGCATCAACGTAGGTGGCTCGAGTTTGTGAAGGACTATCAGTTCGATAAACAATATCACCCAGGGAAGGCTAACGTGGTAGCATACGCGTTGAGCCGTAGGCCAGTAGGTGAGGTAGCCGAGGTGCAGAGAGAAAAGTGGAAGGAGTTGGGACACCAGGATGCAGTGGCCCGATCATTCATGTATAGGATGACCGTTACGCCCCAGATCATTACGAGAGTGATACAGGCCCAGGCAAAAGACTCGTTCTGTCAAGAGCAGATAGTTCTATTACTAGCATAGGGAGCCGAGTCCTATACCGTTAGTTCAGACGGGGGCTTACTCTTCAATGGGAGACTGGTCATTCCGGAGGGGGAAGATTTGCAACACGAGGTAATGTCAGAGTCGCACGGTTCGCGGTTCGCGGTACATCCGGGTGGGGATAAGATGTACGAGGATATGAGGCGATAATACTGGTGGAGCGGGATGAAGAGAGATATTACCGAGTTCATTTCTAAATGTGCCACTTGTCAGCTGGTAAAGATGGACAATCAGAGATCGGCAGGACTTCTACACCCATTAGAGGTCCCTATGTGGAAATGGGAGATCATTTCCATGGAATTCATCACGAGATTACCGACATCGTAGAAGGTTCACGACTCCATATGGGTAATCGTGGATCGGTTGACCAAAGTTGCTTATTTTCTACCAGCCCGGACAGACTACACTACGGGACAGTATGCCAAAATTTTCATAGCAGAGATATTAAGACTCCACGGGGTACCTCTCAATATCGTGTCTAACAGAGATAAGATATTTGTTTCATAATTTTGGGAGAGTTTCGAGGAAGCCATGGGTACAGAATTGTGGCTGAGTTCAGCATATCACCCGCGGACAGATGGGCAGACCGAACGAACGAATCAAATGTTGGAAGATATGATGCGAATGTGCATCCTAGACTTTAGAGGTGGTTGGGAGTAGTACTTTCCACTGGTGGAGTTTGCCTATAATAACTCCTACCAGTTCACTATTGGCATGGATCCATTCGAGGCGTTATACGGTAGACCTTGTCATTCCCCAGCATGTTGGCTAGACGTGGGGGATAACAAACTCCTTGGGCCAGAGTTGATTAAAGATACTTCGGCAAGGATAGAGATGATACGGATCCATATTCGGGTAGCTCAGGATCGACAAAAGATTTATGCCGATGCCAAGAGATTCTTCAGAGAGTTCAAGGTGGGGGACCAGGTGCTACTCAGAGTGTCTCCTATGAAGGGGATTATGCATTTCGGGAAGAAGGGGAAATTGGCACCTATATATGTGGGGCCATTTCCTATCATCGAGTGAATAGGGCCGTTGCGTATAGACTTGGGTTACCGGAACACTTGCATAGGATTCATGACGTGTTTCATATTTCCTCACTAAGGAGATATCTTGGGGATGATTTGGCTCATACCCACATTGATTTAGAGAACATTGACCTACAGCCTGATAGTTCCTATGAGGAGGGGGCGATTTCTATTCTGTACCATAGCGAGAGGAAACTAAGGTCGAAGATAGTACCGTCAGTACGTGTTCAGTGGCGGCATCATAATGCCGAGGAGTCCACCTGGGAGCACGAGGATGAGATGCGCGAGCATTATCCAGAGTTATTTTTGTCAGGTATACTTTAGTTCCGAATTTCGGGAGGAAATTTTTTTATTAGGGGGGAAGTATGTAATACCCCGTAATTTTATTGATTTTTATTTATTGGATTAATTAAATTAAATGGGAATTGATCGAAAATTAATCCGGATTTAAATACTAGCAAGACGTGAGTTGGTATTTTATTTTAACGATAATATTGAATATTACTGAGTATATATGGTAGTATATAAGTAGGGAAAGTATTAAAATTATCGAGAGTTATAAGTACGACAATTTGAGAAATTAAGTTGGGACGCGCGTCTCAATCGCGTCAGGAATTAATTTAATTAGATTAAAAAGTAATTTATAATTTTATCATCCATATGTTCATTTTGAATGCGCCAACGTGTCCGGAGGGGTCGATATAGTCAGAAAACACTAGTCGGGGGTTTAGTTTGGATCCCGGGGCACTTTTAGGCCAAATCGGCAACCCATGAGGGTATTTTGGTCATTTTAAAATTTAAGGAAATAAGACCCACGAATTTGAGGGTTTATTTAATTATTATTGGGAGTTCCATTAGGGACATTATCAGCCAAAAAGGAGATAGTGGGCTACGTGAGTTAGAGGAGAGGTTGCAGGAGGTTCCCAAACCCTAGCCACCACACACCACCACCAATTTCGACGGAATTGTGATCGGAAAGAAGGAAAGAACCAGCCCCTGGACACCATCATCGATTCTGAACATCAAACTTAAGGCAAGTGATTTGATTTCATTAGCTTTAGCGAATATTTCTTCCATGATTAGTGTAGAAATTGATATTTGCCTTAAAAGATAATGAAAACTCATTAAATTTGATGTAAAACTCTAAACCTTGGTTAGGAATTGCATGTAGATTAGTTCTGGACGAAATTCGGTACCCAAAACATGGCCTTTGATGAGTTAAAAATGGATTTTAGAAGAGTAATATCATAGTTCTTGAAGAAAGTAGAAAACTAGGGTTTTTATGAAGATTTGATCCATGTAAGGCTAGTTGTTGGTGATTTAATGGTTTGGGGACGTTAAAAATAATGTATTTAGGTTGTATAATGATCCTATAACCTTAGATTAGAGTTACATACCTTGTAATGGAGTTTGGGACAAATCTGAGACTGAAAAATGAAGCAGTCCGTAGCCATCTGGTGCGATCGATCGATCGACATTCATAGGTCGATCGATCAACCACCATCGATCGATCAATATTCATAGGTCGATCGATCGACCTTCCCACAAATTATTATATTTTTCCTTGTTGAATTTTAACAAACTAGACTCTAGAAAAAATTATTGGTGGGGACTTTGTGAACACTCTTAGATTTGAGGAAGACCAGTAGGCGTGATTATGAGACCCGAATTATTATTAGAATTCAATTTGGGATTTATGTTAAATCTAATAAGGATCGAGGAGTGAGGGATTATTAGAAAACTGAGATTTAATTAGTTAATCTATATAGTTTGATAAAATAAGGTTTGTGGCAGAAATTTGGACCCTAAGAGCATTGGATTAAAGTGTGGGATTAATAGGAGACTTAGTAACCTTTATGAGTTAGGTTTTAAGTATTTGAAACTACGGCGTGGGATGTGTCGGTGGACTATATTATATAACTATCCGAAAGTACAAAAATGTACTAATTGTATTAATGGTATAAGGATTGAGAACATACCTTTAATAATATTATAAAGTATCTAAGTTGTGTGAATGCTTAGTAAATGGATTTATGTGTGTATGACATACCTACCATACTTGCTATCACGGGAGGTCGGCTTTCGGAATAGGGCCATATAATCTTTGTGTGCCTACGGGGGGATTTAGATTGGTACCTTAAAGACATAGGGTTGTGAATGACTTATTTGTGAGTTGATAAGTCAGCTGACCATGGGAGCGTAGATATGTGCGTGACCTATGGGTATGTGAACTATGTTCGCCTCTAATATGTGTGATTTTTCTTATTGAAACGGTTCCTGATAGATTCGGAATACGTAGTCCTTATGTACGTGATGTACCAGGATTTGATAGCAGAGTATGTGTGCACCGCAGCTTAGCCTAGGGGTGCCCCAAGTATAATATTATGTTGAAATTTATATATTGGTGATGATAACAGACTCTTTGTTAATGTGGGTGAATATTCTTATTAATGTGTGTGAATAGTTGCGACACTTCGAGTAAAGTTTAAATTGAGAATTTCCTATATGATTTAATATAAATTAATCTGAGAAATGAAAAGGTAGATTCACATAAGTTAGATTGGAATGTCTTGAACAAACCCCTATATTATCATGTGAGGACGGGTTGCAGTATAGACTAGTTAGTTAGCGACATAACTAGAATGGATTATGGATATACGTTAAGCGTGCACATTAGTTGAGAGGTGAGAAACTCATGTGAGAGCACGGAACTAACATGTACTTTATATTCATTGTTTAATGCAATTAAACACTTGCAATATTTTTAAACTGTTTTCACATCGGGCTCTGACCCGTTTTCTTTGAAATCTATTTTCTTGAAAAACCTTATAGGTGCCCAGTCACAGGGACGCCAAGCTTAGGAGTTCCGTTTCAGTGACGTATTGTAGCTTCTGTGGAAGTTACAGGATCTTGATGATAGACGCCTCCACATTCTATATTGATTCCATTTCAGGCTTATTCACTTGTTAGGGCATGTCGCCCCTTTTGGTTTAGAGACAGTTTTATCATACCCAGTTTCGTTGCAGTTTTGGAGTTAATTCATTTATTATTCAAACGTTGTATTTGGTTTTATTCATTACTTGGGATTATTTAGAGGAGTGCTACTCCAGACTCATTTTATTATTCCCTTATTATTATCTTGATGTGACTGTGATGTGATGGTACTATCTTTTAGCTAATAATTTTAATTGGTTGCATGTTAATTTAATTTAATAAAATTTGACAACTCACTTTTTAAATATTAGGTGGCTAGTAATTGTTTAAATAAATGTTTTCGACAGTGATGCTATGAACTGAACCCACTTGACATTTTGTATTAATTTGAATAAAGGAGTATCTATCCGGTATTTAATTAGTCGGGGTGTCACATAACTCTTGAGAGATTTAAAGAGCATATTATGTAAAATCCCATACCTTAAAAATCATTGCATGAATCGCCACATAAATTCAGCCTCAAAATCTGACCGCACCATCACGCTCCTCTCGCAAAAATAATCAAATCATGTTCTAGCCCCAACACGAGATAATCCCAAATAGTCCTATTTTAAAAACCCAGAGAAATTAGATCAAAAAATTATTCGAATCGCAAATTCGACTTCAAATTTTGATTCTACACGAAAAATTGAGTCGGGAATGTGTTTTGAGTTTTTCTCAAATCTCATTTGAATGCACTCAAAAAGAAGATCTAAATATTCCAAATTGGCTCTTCTCATTCCACTCGTTTTTGCCTCTTTGGATTTCATTTTTGGCCTCTCTTTTTCTTTTCCATTTCCTTATAACCACCCATAATATTCGTTATATAACCCCTCTCTCAAACCCTAGCTTGGAGCCTAAGATAACGCATATTACTATATTGCCCTTTAATTTAAAATTGTCTAGTTTATACATTTAAACCATTACAAAATGTTCAAAAGCCAATTAAATTTGAATTTAAATATTCGATTCATTTCAAATAAATATAAATATTATATCAATATCCCGATTAATAAAATAATAATATTACTAAAATATTGTATCATATTCATAAATAACCCTCAAATTTATATGGTATTACATACTTCCCCCCTTGAAAAGGAATTTTGTCCTCGAAATTCGACAAAACCTAACGCTCAAAATAAAATGCTAGTCGATTCTATTTCCCAAAATCACACACTAAAGTCCTCAAATTGATTCTAAACATCCTCACCATGATGCCTAACACGCTCTCAACAAAATTTGTATCTCCAAAGAAAACATGTCTACCCCGCATGCTAGACCCAATACCCAAGACCCAAGGGTTTTCGTATACCTAAGCTCTGATACCATCTGTAACACCCCGCGCGCCTGGGGAGAGCGAGCTGAGCGCCACTGTCGATAAAATAAATTCAAATCCACAATATAACAAGGTATTGATCATCTAATTCCCACAAAGGAAACAAAACCACTAATCTCAATACTTAAATTTAAATACAATAAACGTCTCTCGAAATAATACAACTATCTATCTCGAAATAAAAATAAATCACCAAATACTCTATACAACAAAAATAAATACAAATCTTCTCTCTAGAATATTGTTCCCAAAATATACAAGATAAAAATCAATCTCCAATTAACCCATCGTGCCCAAATTCGTGCTAGCCTGCCACTAAAAGAAAATATGGAAAAGTACACAATACGCAGGAAAGATGCTCAACAAATATATTAATGATGAATAAAGCGTAACAATACGAGTACGAATATTCAAATCAAATGCAAATCTCAATAGCATTTATCAATAAATTTCTCAACAACACATCAATGGGTCACCAGGTCTCACCCCATCCGCATATGCTTTATCAAGACATAGCCTCGGGAAGCAGGAATTTTGGGGGGTGCCCAACATCCGTGCCATATAAAAATATCATGATAACGTTCTCAACAACAATATAATGATTCCACATGAATCAAACTAATTCAACAATTATTTCTCCAGATTTCAAAGAATTTAACAATTCAAGTATGAGTTCAATTAAACATGAAATCAACGGAATAACTCTTGAGAGATTTAAAGAGAATATTGTGTAAAATCCCATACCTTAAAAATCATTGCATGAATCGCCACATAAATTCAGCCTCAAAATCTGATCGCATCATCACGCTCCTCTCGCAAAAATAATCAAATCATGTTTTAGCCCCAATAAGAGATAACCCCAAATAGTCCTATTTTAAAAACCTAGAAAAATTAGATCAAAAAATTATTTGAATAGTGAATCTGACTTCAGATTTTGATTCTACATGAAAAATTGAGTCAGGTATGTGTTTTGAGTTTTTCTCAAATCTCATTCAAATGCACTCAAAAAGAAGATCTAAATATTTCAAATTGACTCGTCTCATTCCACTCGTTTTTGCCTCTTTGGATTTCGTTTTTTGCCTCTCTTTTTCATTTCCATTTCCTTATAATCACCCATAATATTCCTTATATAACCCCTCTCTCAAGCCCTATCTTGGAGCCTAAGCTAACGCATATTACTATATTGCCCTTTAATTTAAAATTGTCTAGTTTATATATTTAAACCATTACAAAATGTTTAAAAGCCAATTAAATTTAAATTTAAATATGCGATTCATTTCAAATAAAAATAAATATAATATCAATATACCGATTAATAAAATAATAACATTACTGAAATTTTGTATCATATTCATAAATAACCCTCAAAATTATAGGGTATACAGAGAGAGGTGTGAGGGTGTTGTGTTTTGGATTATTAATGGAGTTTGGAGAGAGAGAGAG
Organism: Sambucus nigra; assembly: GCA_949130495.1. Classification (NCBI taxonomy): domain Eukaryota; kingdom Viridiplantae; phylum Streptophyta; class Magnoliopsida; order Dipsacales; family Adoxaceae; genus Sambucus; species Sambucus nigra. The sequence goes on from OX422209.1 coordinate 618,664,191, forward strand.
AGAGTGAGTGGGTGGGGTGAGGAAGATGATGGACGAGATGTGTTTGTTTGTGTTTTTGTGTGTGTGTGTGTGTATGGTGTAGGATAGTTGGGTGTGTGTTGGATTTGTGGTGTATGTGTGTGTATTTTAGTTTGGACCCTCAAAAAAAATAAAAATATAAAAATAAAATCCTTCTGAAAATAAATCAAACTAAAAAGAAAATAAAAACAATAACCCTATTAAACTAAAAAGGCCCTAAAAATAAAAAGAAATAAAAATAAAAAATCTAATAAAACTAAAAAAACTAAAATCCTAAATAAAAAATATAAAAGACATAAAATAAAAATAAAAAAATTAAAATAAAATAATAATCTATTAAAACTAAAAAAATATAATCCTAAAAACTAAAGAAAGATAAAATATAATAAAACTAGAAAATAAATTCCTAAAAACTAATCCTAATAAAAATAAAATAAAATAAAGATTAAAATTAAAAACTAATAAAAAAATCGAAATCGAAATAAAGAAATAGAAAAATAGAAAATAAATCCTAAAAAATTCCAAATAAATCCTAAATATAAAACGACTCAATATAAAATATAAATAAATTTTAAAAATTAATAAAAGTTCATACTAGACACACATACGGCTCGGAGAATGGTCTGGGCTCGGTGTAGGTTTAGGCTTTATTTGGGGCTAGGTTTAGAGCACCGAAAATGATCAAAGCAAGCTCAAATAAAACTTCTAACTTCACAGTCTCTTTGATTTCTTCTTTTCATGCTTTTGACCACTTTTGTGTCGCAATTGCACTGATTTAGCACTATTTAATACCGTGACTGCGTATTGACCTGCAAAATGATAAAACACGAACATAAGGCCAATTTTATTAAAAATGAGCGACAAAAATGCTTATATTCGGGGTATAAAATAGACACTTTTGGTTGCTTATCTGTATGAACAAAAAAAGTGGTCATTAACTAAATGCGTGACATAATTGAACTCGTAGTAGTGTCAGTTTACAGTTTATTAATTACTTTAATAAATGGGTTGGTATAAGTAATCCATACAGTAAACTTTAATGTGTGTACTTCACATATAAAATTCAATAAACACAATTAAAACAAACCAGTTACATTTACTCAACAAAATAAATTACCAACCCCAATTCAGTGAGTAACAAGATGGTTTACTTCCATAAAATAGTTTACTTCACATTCTATCTTCTTAATTCATTCAATAACATAATATACTAATTATATACTAGTAATTAAAAACTTTTCATAGTAAGATAAATACATATAATATATATATACAATCAAAATACCTGAAGTTCGACATGTTCACATAGAATAATGTTATCTTCGAGTACTGTGATCAAGTCTGCAAGATTCCGCTTCATGAATCTTAGGTACAAATTCATATCCACAGGCTCTATAATATTTATCCTCCCACAGAACCTATACTGAATTCAAATAAACAAGTCGTGCAAAATATTGTAAGTACAATCATATGTAAAAAAAAATCTAATATAGATATAAGTTTAATGTTCATTACCAACAAGCTAATAATGCAATCATAACATTTGAGGGGGGTTGTTGTGATTTTTACCAAGTGAATCTATCAAGTAGTCATATATCAACACTAACCTATTGAAATTCTCAATTTCATCCATTCTCGATACACAATCCATGAAACTCCACTTCACAGAAACTCCACTTGTCGAAAAAAAATGTACAAAATGAGTAAAGGCACACCAACTTTGTAGGGTCGACGTAACCACCATTCATTCGTAATAATGACACATAGATTGCGACATTCCTACTATGGGATGCTTGAACCATCCCATCAACATTCCCAAACCGCTTTCGAACGAACGGGGTGTTTGGTTTTCTTTCATGTGAAGGTATTTTATATGACTTACTGTTTAACGGTATGCCAAATATTATGCTACCACCAATTTTAAAATACCCGCCCGCCCCAGTGTAAGCATGGATCATCAATTTGACATTCTTCTCATATTTACTAATGAATGAATGATCGAACTTATTTATTATTAATGCATTAAACAAGGCCCAAAATGGAGTTTTCCTTAGGTGATCCTTCAACCCATCGCCTATCTCCATTTCCAACAACAGGTCACGTAACGCAACCATGTTGCATCGATATTGTTTTCCACTATCTCCCATCTTTTTTAGTGATGGTACAATCACTGAAGTTCGAGTTAAATTTAGGGCCTTTTTTATTTACACCTGCAAAATAAGACATAAGTACAAATTGGTTATATTGTTAACAAGAATAAGTACACTACATATTTAATGTACCCAGCTATGCAGTTAAACATCCCAATTAGGTCATTCAAACAGTTAACATTACGTGCAGACTAAATGTTACACATGATGTATACCGTAAGATACACTGTACGCTACCATATATATAAAAAAAACATAATAACTTCTTATTTTTTAAGATTTGCGTATAGTTAGATAGCAGTTGATTTAGTGTCAATGTCATAGTCATTATATTTAAAAATGTTTTATCCATAATCATTGAATATATAACATATGCAACACTAAATATTGAAACTATAAAGTTGAATGTTACGGAAAAAAAAAATGATCCTTATGTGAATGTGTACATGAGGATAATGGTTTTGAAAATAAATACACCTTAGAAACCAATTATAACCACATATAACAGTATATCAACAATGGACATACATGTGAGTATATACGTGGGAAAATGGGTTTGAAAATAAATTGGTACATTGATATATCGCAGATTTTTACTGCATACAGTAAAAATTACTGTGTGTAAATCACATGGCATAGACCATTCAATAAACATAATTTCAATCTCAAAGTATCATTTACTATATGACCATATTTACTATCCGAATAATCATTTACCATATGAACATATTTACTATGCGAATAATAACGTTTCTCAAAATTAAGTTTGTCATTATGCAAGAATGTTGTCCACATCAATTAGATAATTTAAACAGTAAACTTTACTGTGTATATTAAATGTCACTAAATGATGCATACAATATGAGTTCATGTTTTATAGGATTTACGTGCAATTAGTAACAAGTTGATTTTGTGTCAAGATCATAGCCATTTTTGAATATATAACATTTGAAACACTAAATACTAAAGCTATAAAATTGATCATGACAAATAAAATAATGCTTATGCAAAGAATGGGAAATGATATTCATATTTTGCTGATGTATCCATGTCGTAGCCATGACAATCCCTCCCCCCCCCCCCCCCCGGTACCAAAATAAGTCGGATTAAATTACAAGACATATTTAGGCAAACGATAACGAGATAAAAATGCAATGGAATTCAATTTCTTTCATCAAATAAATATATCAAATATTACAAGTCGTGCAACCACCGATTGCAGATAATGGTTAGTATATCATCACCTACATCTATGATATCATATATTGTCAATTAATACCCAACGCATATTGTTCCAAGGTCATATAACTCAAAAGTCGTCAAACATCTTATGTAAACACAAGCTAATTTACAAGTATTAAAAACCAACTATAACTACTTATAATAATATATCAACGGTGAACACGCATGTGACTATGTCCGTGGAGAATATGGGTTTGAACGTAAATACGTGCATTGCTATATTGCTAGTGATTAATGCATACATTGAAAATTATTGTGTACAAATTACATTGCATAGGCCATTCAATAAGCACAATTACAACCTCATAGTAACATTTCTCAAAATAAATTTTGTCATTATGTAAGATTTTTGTCCACATTAGTTAGGTAATTCAAACAGTAAAGCCTTACTACGTAGACTAGATGTCACTAAATGATGTATAGAGTATAAGTTCGTCTTTTATACGATTTACGTATAGATAGGAACAAGCTGATTTTGTATTTTTTTGATATGTTATGAACGGTTCAACAAACATATTATTACCGTATCAATTAAGTAATGAAAATATAAACTTTACTGTGAGTAGTTTACATCGCATAAATCGTATTAAAACATATCAACTAAAAAATTCAATGGAATCCAATTTCTTTCAATATATCAAAGATTACAAGACATGTAGCCACCGATTGCAGATAATGGTTAGTATATCGTCACCTACATCTATAATATCATATATTATCAATTAACAACCAACGCATATTGTTCCAATGCCATATAACCCATAATTCATCAAACATCTTGTGTAAACTCAAGCTAATTTACAAGTGTTAGAAACCAATCATATCCACTTGCAATAGTATATCAACGATGAACATACATGTGAATATGTCCGTGGAGAATATAGGTTTGAATGTAAATACGTTCATTGCTATATTTCTAGTGATTAATGCATACATTAGAAATTATTGTGTGCAAATTACATGGCATAGATCGTTCAGTAAGCACAATTACAATCTCATAGTAACATGTCTCAAAATAAAGTTTGTCATTATGCAAGAATTTTGTCCACATTAGTTAGGTAATTCAAACAGGAAAAACCTTATTTTGTATACTAGATGTCACTAAATGATGTATACAGTATAAGTTCATGTTTTATATGATTTGCGTACACATAGTAACAAGTTGATTTTGTGTATTTTTGAAATGTTATAAATGATTCAATAAACATCCTACCATTCGATAGACAGATTACTGTCGTATCAATTAGGTAATGAAAACCATAAACTTTACTGTGAGTAGTTTACATCGCATAAACCATTCAAAAAACATAGACCATTAAATAAACATAATTGCAATATAAAAGTACCATTTACTATATGACCGTGTTTACTATCTGGTTAGTAACGTTTTTCGTATCGTCATAGGTCCGCACTAGCGGCACCCTACTCCCACACCAAAAGACACCACTTTTGCAAAAGAATTAACATACATGACGTATATTACTATTGTATCAATGTAATAATTCTTACTACCTAGGTTCTCACATTACTTGTTAGGATTAAACAATAGTACGAACAAATTCTTTTAAATTAATGGGTCAATTAATATATAATCTCGTATAAAAATATATATACTCTAAAGAAGACACATATATGTAGTTTAACCATTTAGTCCCTGATACACTAATTTAAATTAATATTCTCTTATTGTGTAACGTTTTGCACCAGCGGTACCCCACCCCACAACACCCCTGCCCACCACCACCACCCGCCCCACTGCAAGAGCTTCGATCAATTAATGAGTGAAAGAAGAAAATTAAAGGTAATATTTAACAGTTGAAAAGTCACTAGGACTTATTTAGAGAAATCCTCTTCATTAAGGACTTATATGTAAAATAATCCTAAATATAATTACAATCTTACAATAACATTTACTATATGACCGTATTTACTATCTGAATAGCACCATTTGTCAAAATAAAGTTTTTCACTATACAAGACTATTGTCCACATCAATTACATAATTAATACAGTAAATTTTACTGTGTTTAGTATACATGGCATAGACCATTAAACAAATATATTACCATTCAATAAACATATTACTATTGTAGCATTTAGGTCATGAACACAGTAAACATTACTGTATATAGCTTACTTAACATAAACCATTCAATAAACATAGTCCAATCAATCAACAAAGTTACAATCTCAAAGTAACAGTTACTATATAACCGCATTTACTATTCGAATAGGTTGGGCAATGGTAGGGTGGGGGTGGTTTTTGAAAACTGCATCACGAACCCACGGTACAAGCACCCAATCCCCATATCCAGACACCAAAAAAAGTAGTAAACTTTGCATTTAAACTTTATTCAAGAAAATACATGATATCAAATTAAAAACACATTACAATTGACTTTGTTAATCTACATAAACACAATTACAATCTCAAAATAACATTTACTATATGATTGTATTTACCATCCGAATAGCACAAAATTGAACATACGTGACATATATTACTATTGTATCAATGTAATAATGCTTACTACCTGGGTTGTCACATTACTTGTTAGGATTAAACAATAGTACGAACAAAATCTTTGTAATAATGGGCCAATTAATCTATAATCTCGTACATAAATATAAATACTCTAAAGAAGACACATATGTAGAGACATATATGTAGTTTAAACCTTTTGATCCCTGATACAACAGTTTAAAGTAATATTATCTTATTGTATAAAGTTTCACGCCAGTGGCACACCACCCCACAACACCCCTACCCACCACTAGGACCACCCGCCCCACTGTCGGAGCTCTAGGCAATTAATTAGTGAAAGAAGAAAATTAAAGGTTATATTTGACGGTTGAAAAGTCACTAGGACTTATTTAGAGAAATCATTTTCATAGAGGAGCTATATGTACAAAACCCTAAACATAACTACAATCTTACAGTAACATTTAATAGATGACCGTATTTACTATCCGAATAGCAACATTTCTCAAAATAAAGTTTATCACTATGCAAGACTATTGTCCACATCAATCATGTAATTCATACAGTAAATATTGTGTTTAGTATACATGACATAGAACATTCTACAAACATATTACCATTCAATAAACATATTACTATTGTAGCATTTAGGTAATGAACACAGTAAACTTTATTGTGTGTAGTTTACTTGACATAAACCATTCAACAAACATAGTCCGGTCAATAAAAAAAGTTACAATCTTAAAGTAACACCAACCCACCCCACTCAGCCAACAACATAATTAGTAAACTTTGCATTTAAAATGTAGTCAAGCAATTACATGGTATAAAATTAAAAACGCATTACAACTATTTGAAAATCTACATATACATAATTACATTTTCAAAATAACATTTATTATATGATCGTATTTACTATCAAAATAGCAACAATGTAGGCAAATTATTACGTATAAATTACATGATATAAAAATGTACTATATGAATATAAATTCCAATGAGTGTTTCATAAATGTACTATATGCTACATGATATAAAACTAAAAAAAACAATTAATTGCACGTAAATTCTAATGAGAGTTTCAGAACACGCAAAAAACTAAATTAACATATTCATCCGTCTTCGTACAATGTTTAATGTAACATGTAATACTATTTCTTGTAGCATATAGTATATTCAACAAACAAGTGCAATGTTTGATCAGTTACCTCGAGAAGAATGAAAAATATAACATTTGAGCGTCTCTACTTCACACGAACTTCGACCAAATTGGGTTTTCGACGACTGTGAATGTCAACCAAAAATCCCCAAATATCAAATCCTTGACTTCTCTAACAAAGATAAGTGAAAGAAAACTATGATAGAAATCGTGATATGCTGAAAAAATTGTGATACGATTTGATACTCACAAAGCAAAGACAATTAAAGAACGACAACCTTGACTGTTGGGATTTCGTGTTTGATGTGTAGAGTAGAACGATTTTCGCACAAATGAAAGAGAAGAAATCTGGGGTAATTTTGTCACCCAAGTGTGTAGTGGGTTTAATGGGTTTACCAACCGCAATCGACAGTTTGCACGAGTTTTTAAAACAAGGGACTTATATGAAGAGGTAAAAGTGTACGGGACTAAACTGTGTAAAAAAGGATAAAATATGACCTATATGAGAAGACCTCTTATTATATACTTGCAAATAGAGTCAAAACGTGCATAATATATATATATATATATATATATATATATATATAATTAATTAATGCAGCAATTAACTTGCTTGACATGCGAAAAGAGAGTAAAGAAATTGTTTTGAGGGCCATTAAAAGAAGCTATAGTGATTTCATTACCATGGAATGTCCAAACAGCCCCTTTGATATAATTGCACTCTATTAAAGCGTTCCCGGAACATATTATGTATTTGTGGGTTGAAAAAGACTTACACTCTCTTGAGGTACCAAATGAAAAAGATTTACGGCGCGTATATTGTATATGGGGAGAAAAATGGTGTCTTTTTGTTTAGATTCTCCTATGAAAATATATTTTTCGTCTTAGAATAGGTTTGCAAAGATGAAACGACATCATTTGGATTAAATGTGGGATGGAAATATATTTTTCGCCTGACCTTTACCCCTTCATGTGTCTTCTCCCTGGTGTGATAGCAAGTCATTATATTACAAAAGTTCACCTCCATAGAATCACAGATTGGGAAATTGAACATTGCAACAATTTTTAGAAAGGCCCTTGCAATCGTTTTCCATGCATAGTCCCATCTCCCATTTATCCAAATATACATAAAAAAAATATTGTAGCAAATAACTTCATTGAAAAAATAATTGCAACAGCTAACTAAATTTAGAGTGTTGGTGCAATGAAAAAACATTTGAGTCTTGCAAACAATTTTTTTGATTCTCTTATTTGAATTATTCTCCCATTTCATCAATTTATAAAAACTCTTCTCCCATTTAATTCGATATAATGTTTAGTGGGATTAGACGCTCGTATGGAAACAAGAGCGCTAGGCCGAAACAACCCATCGAGAGTGGAATTCCTACTCCACTTTACACCTATTACGAAAATTACACAAAAGTTTTTAAATTGAAAAGAGATGCGGTGCAGTTAAAAATGAGGAGGAACAAAAGTTAAAGTCGTGTAACAACCCAGATTTTTTAAATGGAAATTTTTAAATTAATTTTGGAAATTGGAGAAAAATGAAATTTTGGATTTTATAAATTTAATAATTTAAAATGTTGGTTTTTATACTTGAAAAATAAATTTTCAAGCGGAATTGGAATCAGAATTAAAATGAAGTTTTAATTGAATTTTTATTAGATAGAAAAGTCTTCAAAACATAAAAGTCTCTAGCAAAAAAAATATATTTAAAAATATTGAACGGTCTGATCGAGCTGAAATTTTTTGGACAGCTTTCTCTCGTCTTCAGCTAATTCTTCGCCAAATTTCATCCAATTCCAACTCTCCGATCGTCCGAAACAAATTTTTTAGTGTTTGTATCTGATTATAACTCTTTTCTTAATCAAACTCTTAATCCTTTATATATCACTATAATTCATGGATGGACTTTTAAAATCACTTTTTCTCAAACTTTTCAACCAGAAGACCTCTCCAAAATTACTCCCTTTCATCTACAAACCATAACCCCAAACTTATTCAAGATTTCAACCTTAGATTAGAAGGCTTATTTGGTATTTTCTCGAGTTTGGGCTAGAACGAGATTTTATTATTTTCGCGAGAAGAACATGATGGTGTGATTAGATTTAGAGGCTGAAATTATGTGATGATTCATGTAATGATTTTGAGGTACGGAGTTTTACACAATATGCTCCTTAATCTCGCGAGTGTTATTCCCTTTATTTTCTTGTGATTATTGACTCGTATTTGAATTGCTAAATTCAATTGAAATCTGGAAATTATTAGTGGAAATCTAAATTTTGATTTTTGTGGTATTATTATTGTGTTGGGAATGATGTCATGAGATTTCAATATGGCACTGATGTTGGGCACCCGCCAAGATTTCTGTTCCGGCTACTTGATAAAGTATGGCACGGTATGGTGAGGCCTGGTGACTCGGTTAATGTGTTGTTGGGAAATTATATTGATAAAAATGCTTATGAGATTCGCAATTGATATGAATATTCGTACTCGTGTTGTTACGCTTTATTCATCAATAACATATATTTGTTGAGCATCTTTTCTGTCGTATTGTGTACTTTCTCATATTTTCTTTAGTTGGCAGGTTAGCGTGGATTGGGACGCTATGGACCAATTAGGATGATTTTAGCGTGGATTATTTGGGAAGAATTTTTAATACAATATTAGAGGACTTGTATTTATTTATTTTTATGTATAGAGCATTGGATATTTACTTTAGTTATATTTATTTGAGAGAATTTTGTTGTATTAATTTGAAGATTGAGATTAATGGTTTCTCTTATTTTATTGTGGGAATTTAGATGCTTTATACTTGTTGATTGCGTGAATTAGTTTAATTTTATCGATAGTAGCACTCCTTTCGCTCTCCCCGGGCGGGCGGGTGTTACAGAATGGTATCAGAGCTTAGGTATACGGCAACCCTCGGGACTTGGGGTTTTGGGTTCATTGAGTGATTAGCAATTTTCGGAGATAAAAATTTTTGGTGATAAGTCGTGTTAGGCATCGAGGTTATATGTGAGATATTTAAAGTTGATTTTTGGAGACGAGATTTATTTTTGGAGATTGTTGGTGTGGCTTAATTTTTGAGTGTTAGGCTTCGTTGAATTTCGAGGGCGAAATTTTTTGCTAGTGGGGAAGTATGTAACAACCTGGATTTTTTAAATGGAAATTTTTAAATTAATTTTGGAAATTGGAAAAAAATGAAATTTTGGATTTTATAAATTTAATAATTTAAAATGTTGGTTTTTATACTTGAAAAATAAATTTTCAAGCGGAATTGGAATCAGAATTAAAATGAAGTTTTAATTGAATTTTTATTAGAAAGAAGAGTCCTCAAAACATAAAAGTCTCTAGCAAAAAAAATATATTTAAAAATATTGAACGGTCCGATCGAGCTGAAATTTTTTGGACAGCTTTCTCTCGTCTTCAGCTAATTCTTCGCCAAATTTCATCCAATTCCAACTCTCTGATCGTCCGAAATAAATTTTTTAGTGTTTGTATCTGATTATAACTCTTTTCTTAATCAAACTCTTAATCCTTTATATATCACTATAATTCATGGATGGACTTTTAAAATCACTTTTTCTCAAACTTTTCAACCAGAAGACCTCTCCAAAATTACTCCCTTTCATCTACAAACCATAACCCCAAACTTATTCAAGATTGCAACCTTAGATTAGAAGGCTTATTTGGTATTTTCTCGAGTTTGGGCTAGAAAGAGATTTGATTATTTTCGCGAGAAGAACATGATGGTGTGATTAGATTTAGAGGCTGAAATTATGTGATGATTCATGTAATGATTTTGAGGTACGGAGTTTTACACAATATGCTCCTTAATCTCGCGAGTGTTATTCCCTTTATTTTCTTGTGATTATTGACTCGTATTTGAATTGCTAAATTCAATTGAAATCTGGAAATTATTAGTGGAAATCTAAATTTTGATTTTTGTGGTATTATTATTGTGTTGGGAATGATGTCATGAGATTTCAATGTGGCACTGATGTTGGGCACCCGCCAAGATTTCTGTTCCGGCTACTTGATAAAGTATGGCACGGTATGGTGAGGTCTGGTGACTCGGTTAATGTGTTGTTGGGAAATTATATTGATAAAAATGCTTATGAGATTCGCATTTGATATGAATATTCGTACTCGTGTTGTTACGCTTTATTCATCAATAACATATATTTGTTGAGCATCTTTTCTGTCGTATTGTGTACTTTCTCATATTTTCTTTAGTTGGCAGGTTAGCGTGGATTGGGACGCTATGGACCAATTAGGATGATTTTAGTGTGGATTATTTGGGAAGAATTTTTAATACAATATTAGAAGACTTGTATTTATTTATTTTTATGTATAGAGCATTGGATATTTACTTTAGTTATATTTATTTGAGAGAATTTTGTTGTATTAATTTGAAGATTGAGATTAATGGTTTCTCTTATTTTATTGTGGTAATTTAGATGCTTTATACTTGTTGATTGCTTGAATTAGTTTAATTTTATCGATAGTAGCACTCCTTTCGCTCTCCCCGGGCGGGGGGTGTTACAGAATGGTATCAGAGCTTAGGTATACGGCAACCCTCGGGACTTGGGGTTTTGGGTTCATTGAGTGATTAGCAATTTTCGGAGATAAAAAATTTTGGTGATAAGTCGTGTTAGGCATCGAGGTTATATGTGAGGTATTTAAAGTTGATTTTTGGAGACGAGATTTATTTTTGGAGATTGTTGGTGAGGCTTGATTTTTGAGTGTTAGGCTTCGTTGAATTTCGAGGGCGAAATTTTTTGCTAGTGGGGAAGTATGTAACAACCTGGATTTTTTAAATGGAAATTTTTAAATTAATTTTGGAAATTGGAAAAAAATGAAATTTTGGATTTTATAAATTTAATAATTTAAAATGTTGGTTTTTATACTTGAAAAATAAATTTTCAAGCAGAATTGGAATCAGAATTAAAGTGAAGTTTTAATTGAATTTTTATTAGATAGAAGAGTCCTCAAAGCATAAAACTCTCTTAGAGTCCTCAAAACATAAAACTCTCTAGCAAAAAAAATATATTTAAAAATATTGAACGGTCCGATCAAGCTGAAATTTTTTGGACAGCTTTCTCTCGTCTTCAGCTAATTCTTCGCCAAATTTCATCCAATTCCAACACTCCGATCGTCCGAAATAAATTTTTTAGTGTTTGCATCTGATTATAACTCTTTTCTTAATCAAACTCTTAATCATTTATATATCACTATAATTCATGGATGGACTTTTAAAATCACTTTTTCTCAAACTTTTCAACCAAAAGACCTCTCCAAAATTACTCCCTTTCATCTACAAACCATAGCCCCAAACTTATTCAAGATTTCAACCTTAGATTAGAAGGCTTATTTGGTGTTTTCTCGAGTTTGGGCTAGAACGAGATTTGATTATTTTCACGAGAAGAACGTGATGGTGTGATTAGATTTTGAGGCTGAAATTATGTGATGATTTTGAGGTATGAAGTTTTACACAATATGCTCCTTAATCTCGCGAGTGTTATTCCCTTTGTTTTCTTGTGATTATTGACTCATATTTGAATTGCTAAATTCAATTGGAATCTGAAAATTATTAGTGAAAATCTAAATTTTGATTTATGTGATATTATTATTGTGTTAGACATGTTGTCATGAGATTCTAATATGGCACTGATGTTGGGCACCCACCAAGATTCTTATTCCGGCTACTTGATAAAGTATGACGCGGTATGATGAGACCTAGTAACTCGGTTCATGTGTTGTTGAGAAATTATATTGATAAAAATGCTTATGAGATTCGCATTTAATTTGAATATTCGTACTCGTGTTGTTACGCTTTATTCATCGCTAACATATATTTATTAAGCATCTTTCCTGTCGTATTGTGTACTTCCCCATATTTTCTTTAGTTGGCAGGTTAGCGTGGATTGGGACGCTATGGACCAATTGGGATGATTTTAGCATGGATTATTTGGGAAGAATTTTTAATACAAGATGAGAAGACTTGTATTTATTTATTTTGATGTATAGAGCATTGGAGATTTACTTTAGTTATATTTATTCGACAGAATTTTGTTTTATTAATTTGAAGATTGAGATTAGTGGTTTCTCTTGTTTTATTGTGGGAATTTAGATGCTCTATACTTATTGATTGATTGATTTAGTTTAGTTTTATCAATAGTAGCACTCCGTTCGTTCTCCCCGAGCGGGAGGGGTGTTACAAGTCGTAGAAAAATCTCAAAAGGGTGGATGAGGTATATGTCGCAATATGTGAAATTAATGAAGTTAAAGAATTCCTTGACACAACAGGGTGGGCTCCTTTATCCATCTTACGCTTGGGTAACTCCGATTTAAACATTGTTCAAGTTACCATTGAGCATTGGTCGTCAGTGATCCACACATTTCAGCTCCCCTCGTGTGAGTTGGGACTTACATCATAAAAAAATTTGGTGCTCACGAGTATTTTTGTATTATAATTTTATAATTATTTTCATATAATAAAATTGTTTGCGACTTACTATTAATTTATTGCACGTTTTAGGAATTTTTGCCGGGTTGGGAAATCTTATACCAGCATATAATAATGATGATTGGACGAAAGTTAAATAAATTACTACCAAATATTTTCATGGGATATGTCATACAAGTTGGGAATCGGGAGGTATTGCATGCAGTATTTTAAAAAAGTATTTCATGTCTACTAAGGATAAAGGTTTACCACCAACAATAGTTGACAGAGCATTATGCTTCCACGTTTTGGGATTTTTATTCTTCCTCGATGCTAAAGATTATTATAGTATCGGATGGTTCTTGATGGTCCAAAATTTTGATGAAATAGGCGCATACGATTAGGGCTGGCAATTTTTTACATGATAACCCATTTATGGTAATAACCCGAAATGATCCAAACATGACACGATTAGCTTGTATAGATTTAAGAGTAGCAAAAACTTATACTCAAATTAAAATCAACGCGACATGAAAATTACACGAATAACCAGAATTGCCACCCCTACATACGATTGGGGTTCAGACATTTTGGCTCATATATATTTGTTCTTCGACGTGTATGATAATTCAAGTCAAAAGGGACTTTATATTTTTTGGCAAGTGATTGAGGTCAAATTTATCAAAAAAAGTCCACAATATTTGATGTTGGTTTATATGAGTACTAATGATTTTCCATCAATTTATTTACAGTATTTTGCATATGAGTACTTTTGTTCATTCACACCGGTGTTAATTGAGAGGGAAAAAAGTTTAGCCACAGATTCATTTGTGGCAAATGGGCAACTGGGAGAGGAGAAGAAGAGGAGTTCAACGGTTTAACCTAATCACTACCTGTCAATAATTGGATATGCGAACACAAGATTCTATTATCTGGAAATCGTATAAAAATTCAGGGGTTTGTGAAAATCCCTTTATGGAAATAGCACACCAGTTGTCACTCACTAAATGTGTCCTTTGTGATCCATTGCTCCTAAGTTTTTGTTATTTAAGAGATTGCTGCTATAGACAATTAACTGAAGTAGTGGCAATACCCCATAACCCTCCGTTGGATATGAAAATATTAAATTTATCATCACCCGAGTTATTATGGTAAAAGTAACAGACAAGTATGTTGAGGCCAGTGTGACTCATAGTTATTACGATAACTATTGGTCACTTGTCGGACCGGGAATGTTCTTAGACCCATTGTTTCACACAATACATATAGATGTTTTTGACCTAGTGGCTCACCCAAGTTAATCAAATTTCCAATAACTTCACTGGACATTAAGTCCCGTATAATATAAATACACCAGTCGTTGGAAAAGAGAGGCCATTGGTGTAGGAGGCCACCATTATAAATGTTGATGGGATATTGTACGTGTTCCTATACCTCGATCTCCGCCATTTGAATACCCATCTCTAGTTGTGAGTATAGGGCATCGAACAAGCTGAATATGCAAAAGTATGGGTGGGGTGTTGGTTCAAAAAACAGGGTCATTTTCCAAGGTAGCGAGCGAAAACATACATTCTTAGGCCTCTAACACTAGCGGAAATATGATTCCAGAAGATGGGCAAAACAGTGACCAAGTCCATGGTGGGGTTTTTTTCCTAGACCTATCTCGAACAAATAATGAGGCTGGTCTGATAACTCCTCAAACGGACATATATGTTTTGAACATTTCCCAATAACTCGGACGGATAAAACTACATTTGAGGCAAACGTATAGGTATTATATTTTCTCTAAAATTCAAGCGATGGATAACATAGAAGAGTTGTTAATTCTAAATCAACGTCGGGCAAAGCAAGCTAGGAAGAAGCATTTTGCTTTAGCGGAATTCATGCACATGGTGCAGTCAAGTGCATTGCGCAACCAGGTGTATGACACTGAGGAGCTGAAAATGAGAGAAATGGTGAATAGGTTAAGGAAAGTTAGTCACGATCATTTATAGGAATATTACTTTTGCATACAATTAATGTACAAATGATAGGAAGTTCAGACGACATTTTCGAATGCATCGTAGCCTTTTTAATCGAATTGATGATGTTATTGTTCACAACTACTTTGTCCAAAAACCAGATGCTTTTGGAAGTACCAGTGTAACACCCCACTCTTCTACCACCAATATTTTCCCCACTTTAACCACTTCATCTAGCGGTATGGGGTTTTTATTACCTTTATATTCACAAACTGGTGTCAGTGGGGTTCGAACCCCTGACATATGCATCAACAATCACATACCTTTTCAGTGGAGCTAAAAGGCTTCGGTGTTAGAAAAGTTTCAAATCTATATATATGAACCATTACTTTTCCTCACCCAACTGATGTGGGATGTAACTCTCTGTCTACCAAATCAACCATGGCCTAGTCTCTTAAAATCCACCCCCTTAGGGAGCCCAATGTCCTCGTTGGGATGAAATGAACCATCACCCAACATGTTGGAACACTTATCCCGACTGGGTACTGGCTCTGATACCATTCTGTAACAGACTGGGACATGGTTGATTTGGTAGCCAGAGAGTTACATCCCACATCACCGGGGTGAGGGAAAGTAATGGTTCATATATGTAGATTTGTACTCTTCTAACACCGAGGCCTTTTAGCTCCACTGGTAAGGCATGTGATTAATGATGCACATGTCAGGGGTTCGAACCCCACTGATACCAGTTTGTAGATATAGAGGTAATAAAAACCCCATACTGCTGGGTGCGGTAGTTAAAGTGGGAGAAATATTGGTGGTGGGAGAGTGGGGTGTTACAGAATGGTATCAAAGCCAGTACCTAGCCGAAATAAGTGTGCCAACATGTAGGGTGATGGTTGATTTCATCCCAATGAGGACATTGAGCTCTCTAATGGGGGTGGATTGTAACAGACTGGGCCATGATTGATTTGGTAGCCAGAGAGTTACATCCCACATCGCCTGGGTGAGGGAAAGTAATGGTTCATATATATAGATTTACATTCTTCTAACACCGAGGCCTTTTAGCTCCACTGGTAAGGCATGTGATTGATGATGCACATGTCAGGGGTTTGAGCCCCACTGACACTAGTTTGTGGATATAGAGATAATTAGAACCCCATACTGTTGGCTGCGGTGGTTAAAGTGGGGACAATATTGGTGGTGGAAGAGTGGGGTGTTATAGAATATGCACTAGCTTAGGCTCCAATATATGGTTTGAGAGAGGGGATATATAAGAAATATTATGGTTGATTATAAGTAAAGAAAGATGAAAAACAAAGGATAAAAATGAAATCACAAGAGTAAAAAACGAGTGGAATGAGAACAGTCAATTTAGAGTGTTTAGATCTTCTTTTTTAGTACATTTGGATGAGATTTGAGAAACACTCAAAACATATACCTGGACTAATTTTTCATGTATAATTCAAATTTGAAGTCGGATTGGCAGTTTGAATAATGTTCAGAGAATATTTTTCTGGGTTTTCAAAACAGACCTAGAATGGTGGATTTAGACTCGATCGGGGTAGTTTCGTTCTCCCGTGGTTAATTTAGTGTGATACACTTATTCAATATTGATTGTATATTTATATTCATTCTATGTCTTTAATTTATATGTATTGTATACTCGTATATTATATTCTTTCTTGCACCCATTTTGTATGTGTTATTTTCATGTCGTGTAGTTTGGAGTAAAGAAACTAGTTGATTTTACGAGCATGTTGGGTTATAGAATTGGGTAAAAAACATGTAAACTTGATTTATGGGAATTGAATCTAAACATTTTTTAATTTGGAGAATTTAATTGATTTATTGAATTAATATTTAATTAATCCGGGTTATTTTTTAAAGTTCACGTGTGTCGTATTTTGAGGTCGAAATTGGAGAATTTTATAAAGTGACTCGGATGACGATGCTGAGTGCACGATTTATTCTGGATAGCTTGAGATAGTCGAAAAAGAGTACCTGAGGTAGTGATTGAGTCTCGGGACATTGTTAGGCATAACCAGGCCCACACGGAGATGTCCGGGTCATTAGCCAAAAAACGGGATTGATGATATTTAACCTAAGTCTAAAAGGGTTGAACGAAAGATTACATCATTCTAAACCTAAGACTTTGAGAGAAGAATAGAGGGAGTAATTGGGAGAGCTTTTGGGAGATAAGCCAAGAAGAAGGGTGTGTTCTTCATCAAACTTCGTCTACGTCAAAGGAAATCAGTCCCTAGAAAATTATCCACGCAAGTAGTTAAACTTGCTTTCATTTAGTTTGCAGTATTACAGTTCATATGATAGTGGATGTAAATCATAATCATTTTTGGGTGGGTTACCGCATAGAAAACGAGTGTTTATGAATTGGTGAGTTTACGCAGATTAAAGGTGAAATTGGTGTTGATATACGATTCTGGGATGTATAAACCTTAACTCTATGATCAATCCAGTAGTTATTGAAGTTTAAATTTCGGATTATAGGGATGAAATATTGATCGGTTGGATAAAACTTGAAAAATACCCAATTTGGTAAACATTAGATTTATATAAATTTATTCATGATTTAAGGTTTCTAGGGTGTTTAGAACCTAAGATTTCATGAATTTAATGTTGATTGTGATTGGGTAAATGTTGGAAAGTGAGTTAAAAAGCTTGAGATTTCAAAAATAATGGAAACAGAATCGGGGAAGAAGATGGATACTTGGTCAATCGATCGATCGACCATTCATCGATCGATCAACCCCTTAAGTTATTCTAAAACATGAGATTGTAGATCTTTTCGTCACGGTCGTGTGGGTGCCGACCTCGTATTTTTTTTATTTTTTTTAATTAGTTATGATTTTTCTACGAAAGGGTGCGTGAGAACGACATCTTTAGGAAGAAATAAATTCGTGTTATTTTGGGATATCCGTAGATGAGTAAAGGATATTTGAGATTTAATAAAATTGAAAAATTTTATTCAATCGATTTATTATTTATGCTTCCGCAAATTTATTATCAATCTAAATGGTATTGCTTTATTAAAAAAATCTATAATTTATCAATATTTGTCAATAGCACCTCTAGGGGTGTTACAAAATGGTATCAGAGCCAGTACCCAGGCGGAATAAGTGTTCCAACATATTGGGTGATGGTTTATTTCATCCCAATGAGGACGTTGGGCTCCCTAAAGGGGGTGGACTGTAACAGACTGGGTCATGGTTGATTTGGTAGCCAGAGAGTTACATCCCACATCGCCTGGGTGAGGGAAAGTAATGGTTCATATATGTACATTTACACTCTTCTAACACTGAGGCCTTTTAGCTCCACGGGTAAGGTATATGATTGATGATGCACATGTCAGGGGTTCGAACCCCACTGACACCAATTTGTGGATATAGAGGAAATAAAAATCCCATACTGTTGGGTGCGGTGGTTAAAGTGGGGACAATATTGGTGGTGAAAGAGTGGGGTGTTACAACTGGCTTGTCTATTCACCAAAAGGTAGTTGTTGTATTTTGCATATTATTGTATGGGGACTCTACTGACATTTGGGGGGAGTATCATTGTATTAGTGATTCTATAGCTCAAAAGGCCTTGCTAAAGTTTGATAAAGTTGTAGTAGTAGTAGTAGTAGTAGTACTTATCCCTAAGTATACATGACATCCAACCCCTCTGGATGTTTCCCGCATTACCGAACAGAATGAATACTGCATTTTTTTAGGGATGCTAAGGAGTATAGAATGCATGCATTGGGTGTGGAAGAATTATCCAACAAAATGGCATTGACAATATAAAGGGAAAAGGACGAGTGCTAAGATTATACTCGAAGCAGGTGCATCTTATGATCTATGGATTTGGCAATCCTTTTTTGGAATTCCGAGAAGTTGTAATGACATAAATATTTTGAGTAGGTCAACCTATTTTTATGATGCTCTTCACGGACAAAGTCCTTCGCTAAGTTTCAAAGTTAACGGTTCAGATTAAAATATGGGGTATTACATCGCCAATGGAATGTATCCTGTGTATGCAACACTTATGCAAACCTTTAAGAAACCATGTAACCAAAAGGAGAAATTATTTGCATAGCAGCAAGAGGGTGTTCGCAAAGACGTTGAGCATGCATTCGGGATTCTGTAATTAAGGTTTGCTTTTAGTAGAGAACTTGCGAGGCTACATAACTTGATTGGCATAAAGAATACTATGACTTTCCAGAAGAAGATATTGAAGTTCAATGGAACGATGTTCATGACCATTACGCTTACACGGAGAGAAATGTTCACATACGTGACAAACATAACCACCTAAAGCTACGTGTGGACCTAATGGAAAACATATGGTCTACATTTTTTAATGCCTCTTTGTTAATTATTTTGTGTTGCGTGTTCCTTATTTTTATGTTTTGAGAAATCTTACGTTATGTTGATCGTCAGTTTGAATTCGGTAAAGTTGGGATTGAGTACAAATTGAAGATACGTTTGATATTCTAACACCATAAATGGAAGCTATTGTTGGAAGCTTACAGATGATGAGTGATTTTACAAAAATGACATTTGTTGTCTCTTATAATTCATTATTTCTTGGACTCGATATTGATGGAACTCCAGCTGGGTTGGGTTAAGATTTGATGTGTCCATAAACATTATAGATTCTTCGACTTTTCTTTCACGGCTCTCTTCTCTACGCCGCTGTATTTGAATTTCCTCTTCTCTTATTTTCAAAGATCATCGCAAGTTTAGGCCGAATTGTTGGTTCATTTCTCTATCTTCCTCACAATTCTTTATATATGTTTTGTTGAATGATCAAACACCATTCAAAATCGCATTGTTAAATTCAACATTGTTCGCCTTAGGTTTTTCCCTTTTAAGAAACATTGCTTATTTTTAGCCCATCGGTCTAATGTATGGTTGCTCAACGTCTGGTAACCCGTCGTCTCTTAGACTAGCTACAGGTGATTCGTTCCCACCATTTTCTTGCGCATCCCACTAGGATAATTCATATAAAATGAAATTGTAGGGTCTCGATGCTTATTTACGTAAGTTGAAACTTGTGCAACTCTTTTAATATTATGTAACACATATTGAACATGAGCAGCTTGCCTTTATTCTTCACTGCACTCGCTCGACCGACCGAAAAATGATACAAAAATTGTGAAACAATTGATTAAATTTAAAAAAATCATATTGTATTTAAGAGAATATAAAAAAATGTTAAACTAAACCAATCGACGTTGTTCGTTCTACAGCCTTGATTTGTAATATGTGTATGTTTCAACTTGGACACGTAAAACCTGACTTTCTTTAGTATCTGGCCAAACCGCATTTGTAAACTATCTCCAATTCCTGCTTCGATTATCTCCGGGTTAGAATTTGAATTTTGGTCGATAGCGCCCCAATAAGCCACACTCGGTTGACATGAACCCTTATCAGCGTCAATGGTTTGTTTCATGTAAGCACGACACAAAATCTCGTCTTCGGAGTTAAATTTCTGTCGTGCACGATTACAAAATGACGTTATACGTGGTTTACGTTTATCAAAGTTTTGGTTTTAGATAGGTGTTTGAGAATATACGAAGTAGAAAAGAGGTCTTACGTTGGGCTAAAATTGAAAATTTAAAAATTAACTATGTAGGGGGTTGCAAATAATTTAACAAAATGGTTTGGATAGGGAAAATTTTAAAAAATATTAGGTTGTTTTGTCGAGTAGAATAGGTAGTTTTTGGAGTGATTTAGGAGTTTTTTGAAAATTTCTACAAAAAAAGGAGTGGTTTTGTTATATAGTAAAAACATAAATTAAAAGTGGGTAGTTTATCATAAAAATATATAGATGACTAAAGCAAGAGGATTTGAAAACAATATTTTGGGCAGCTAGTGTCAAATAAGAGGATTTGAAAAGATTGAATGGGTGATGTTGAAAATATTTTTAGTTGGGTTTTATAGAGTCAGGGGCCAATAGTAACATTTGAAAATATAAGGGGTCAACGGTTATAATGGCGGAAACTGATTTCTGTGTGATATTAAATGCTCAATTCTCCCACGATACACTAAGTTCCGTTTGAAATTTTGTCCCACTTTATCTCTCAAATTTTGTGCTGCTAAAAATTAGAGGCACGCTATTTTTACCAACCGCATACCATGCCAATGTCTAAATACACCCATTTACTCATTGCGCTGCAAATTATTTTGGCCAAATATGCGACGAGTAATGAATTCTAACTTATAAAAAAAGAATATGAATAGAAATTATTTACAAGAGAGTCTGGCTATCGAGCTTTGCAGATTTGGCTTAAAGAGCCGCAGAGCCGTACTGTCCCAACTAAAAAGGTTGTACCCAGTGCACAAGGCTCCCTCTTAAATGCAGGGTCTGAAAAAAGCGGATGTCGGTTGGTCTTGCTCCTATATATATATATATATATATATATATATATATATATATATATATATATATGGAGAGAGAGAGAGAGAGAGAGAGAGAGAGAGAGAGAGGGGGGGGGGGGGGGGGGGGGTTGCTCCCATGTCTCGAATTCGAGACCAACCGTAGCTTGGACAACTAAATCTAATAATTGAAAAACTCAAAATTCATTAATCAAAGTTAGGGGGGTTAACTGAAAAAGTTAAAAGTTGGAGTGACAAAGAGTTGGGGGGATCAAAGTTGAGGCCTAAATGTAATTGACCCTGATTTTAATATTTAGCTTCAAGAAAGCGCAACTCTGAACAGCACTTGTTGGTATTCTTTGACATTATCTTCTGTGTGTTGTATTGGGGTTAAGATACATAATTTTATAATTTGTTAATAATCTTCTTGTGCATCATTATTTGTACATGAGTTTTTGCTCTAGATCCATTGTTTGTTCAGAGATTCAATGATTTCTCACATGGAATTCTTGTTTGGTGCCTCCATTTATCATATAAAAATGCTAAAAAGTGTTTACTAAAAACTTAAACGGGGGTTGGGAGGGTTTGTATTTAATGTCCCTTCACATGGGATTCCACATGCTTTCTCATGTACTTTCCTTCCTACCATGAATTCTATTCTCCCACACACAACAAACTCCTCGTTCCCACTACAATTTTGGCACTTTCAACACAACTTATCATATTAATATTAAAATAGTTATATAAAGTTTGATAACATTAACTATTGCAAGATTTTAGCTAACTAATAATACTCTAGTTAATTCCATGCTTCTAATCATTATCATTGTTGTAGTGACCATATTATAAAGAATAGCGAACCAAACCTAGTGCTAGCAATTTCTAAAACAGATATGACATATTACCAAAAATTGAGTTAAGAAGACTCTAATTTTGTTGTTATTGTTTTTCTCAAAACTATTTGTATATTAATTTTTGTTTTTTTCCTTAATAAACTTGTAAGAATATATTTTATATATGATTTAGTATAAAAAAAAAATTATTAATGTATGTAGTTTATGCGGATTGGCAAAAATAATCTAAAAGGAAAAAGAAAAATACATGGTCCCCCAAGAATTAATTCTAACTCCGCCCACTGGCCAAAGCTATATATATATTTATTTACAGTGATTGAAGCACATATGTATCCCATGTGTGCTTAACCCCAGTCCATAACCTTTCTCTTTCTCACAATCAATCTCATAAGAATATGTGGTAATAGCTTCTTGCAATTACATGATTGATCAAAGTATTAGAGTTGTTACAGGCTTGACAATATTGGATGTCGACTTGTAATTTATTATGTGGGGCAGTTTTCTATTATTGTATCTACCCCCACTCTGAACTTTTGTTATTGAATCAACTTCAATCATTTGGGGCTTTAGCAACTATTCTTACTTCCAACCTCTCCAACTTCTAAAATGTTGGCCTAAATAATGAAGAATTTAAACATACATAAATTAATGGAGAAAAATAAAACTCGTGGATAAGTTAAAAATAAGCTATATGTGCTAGTTTTTATCTTTTTGTTTTCCTTTCAAACATACGGCTAACAAGTTGGGGCGTAACTAATTAAACCAGGCACAAATTTTCAAATCATGCGCAAGATGGGTTGCCACCTCATTAAATCGGTGGTGGTCGAATATGAGTTTAAAACTTGGCATGAATAGTCTTGGAGCGTATAACCCTATCATATATGCCATATGTTGGCCGCTGCTCAAGGGTCTAACGTGAAAATTTATAATTATATTAATTAGGGAAAAACTAACAAAGCAATATGCAGTTCATCGTAGTACCCTTTTCTTAGCGAAATGACAATATTAAGCGTTTTGCATATTCTTAGAAAGTAAAGAGGTCAGGCCAACACGAAAAAGAAAAAGGAAAAAAGAAAGAACATGGAAAATGTTGTCCTTCCTGAAATCCAACCCCGAAATTATCGAAATCATACTTTAGAGGTGTTGTACCTTGAGAGGGTACAATACCCCTAAAGCGTGATTTGGATAAATTCGGAGCTGTGTTCGGTAAGAGTAGCATTGTTCGAAGAACATTGTGGCACTAATAAATAATTTGTAATAATTTTGTGGTGGGCGCTTTAATTTCTTGGCATGTAGTAACTGTATAATTTTCCACTAAAATATACCGGGGGCATTGATCAAAGGTGTTCTAAGCTAAAAGATTTGTAGGGAGACTACATAAATATATAAGAATATGTTACTCTCTAGTTCTAAAAAAAGGGTAACCTAACAATCACGTTACCTACTAAAATTGCTATATGGCCATGTGGCTCAACAGGATGTTACACATTGAACTATGGGCCCAACATTTCTTCAAGTTGATTGGATTTCTCACTCGGATTTGACAACTGGTAGTTGCATTGCATGACCCACCATGTGAAGTACACTCAGCTGACCACATGAGAGGCCCTCCTATACAGTGTTGCTATATAAAATATCTGGTCTTCAATTGAATCTCATTGTGTTAGACTATTTCCATTTATTGTCCCATACCAGAAGACCCAACAATTTGTTTGGTGTGTTAAACTTACTTGGTCTCTCAAATTAAGAATTTATATATATATTTTTTTTATTTAAATTAAATATAAAAGCAATTAATGATCAAGATTAATTCTAGTTCAACAATATAAAACTTGGTTCACAGATTATACTCAAAATAAAAAATGAACCCTTAATTGGAACATTTCAAAAACGAAGAGTTAATTCTTAATTTGGGACGGAGTGACTTATTCATTTATAATTATACACATATCTTCTTGTTATATTAACATACTAATTTCCAACCCTACGATGTGCGAATATTTGAAAATATATATATGATCCCTCCTGTAATGACTCCTTATGGTGCAGATCATGGTACATACCATTTTTTTAAAATAGAAAAACGATTTTTTTGATGAAACTTCATGGATATGATCTCCACGGTGAGAAGATCATCTCCCATTTTTTTAATCAAAAAATTCATAAAAAAAACGTTGAGATAAGGTGATATACAAAAAAATGATATTGTTGATACCAAAATTCACCGGCTTATGTGGACCAATTACAATTCAGCACGTGTCATCCAATGTGGCATAAATCCAAGTCAGCATGGCACAAATCCCCGATCAACAAGGCATCCCGACCAACAGAGAAGTCCGACCAACAAAGAAGACAGACCAACACGGAAGCCCAACCAACATGGGATACCAATCAACTGGGAAGACCGACCAATGGTCGAAAATCCAATCAGTACAGCCAATGAATCGACAGCAGTCTTATATTTAATTCTCACTATGTATTAATGTGAATGCCTAACAAATGAGGGCATTCCATCCTTTCACATGACAACTCTCAATACCCCTCTTGGGCTATAAATACATTGTAACACCCTCATTGCAGGGGAGGAAAAAAACGAATTAAGGCAGCCAATTAATACATAGCAGTGGACATAGGCTATTCCATTGAGTCAAACCACTTTAAAAATCTCTTTCTCTTATTTGTTTTTAATTATTTATCTGTGAGCAATCAATTAGGCCTAGTCTAGTTTTTTGCATCAACAGATTGGCGCCTTCTGTGGGAACGTATTGCTGAACATTTTCACTAATTCATCACACATGGCTGATATGACTGAAACAAGTACCAGAAATGAGGGACTTTTGCCTAGTCCATCTGCCCCTCCAAATAACAACGATTTAACTAAAATTTTGGCTAACTTGGCCAAAGGACAAGAGGCTATGCAGGATACGATAAGACAATTAATTCAAACTCTTCAAGTTGGAGTTCTTACACAGTCCATTCAAAGGAGTATACTACCACCGCCAATAAGGAGTGTTGGGCATAGCCATTCCAGAACTTTAAGGGATCCTCTGACCGTCCTGGAGCAACTTCTTCTATCAGGATTATTAATTCCTCTTATGGACAATCCTTCATTCTAGAATGATTAAGTCCTTAGAAAGTCTAAGTAGGGTCTCTCCTTTCGATCTTTTGGGACCCAGGGGAAATTCCCTTTGGGTTGCGTCGGGAAATACTCGACAACCAAGCGACTTGAAGTAAGGCTCAGCCCAATTCAGATCGAACGCTCGACGAACTGCTCGATCCAGTCAAAGAGAAAGATCGCAGGAGGAAATCTCAGCACACTCAGTTGATCGGCATAAAAGGGCTACCACCAACAGATCTGGTGCTGGCAACGATGCTTGGAAGGGATCCATTCAGCATTTGGAAGATAGATTGGGAGAAATGGCTAAGGCTAAAAACCCTCTCCAGAGAAGTTTGGTTAAGGGATCCCCCTTTGTGCAAACCATTATAGATTTCCCTACACCCACCAAGTTTAAAGCTCCAATGGTTACTCCTAAGTATGATGGGAAGACTGATCAAGTTCTTCATATAGAACAATACCAAGCAACGACCGATATCTATGTTGTCTCTGACGAGATAAGGTGCAGGGCATTCTCAGGAACAATCACTGGATCTACTCAAATCTGGTATAACAGTCTTCCTCGGGGGCAGATTTTTAGCTTTCAACAACTCGCCGAGCTATTCATAGGTAATTTTTGCTTTGGAGCCAAACTAGTGAAGCAAGTAGCGCATTTGCTTAGTGTGGGACAGAAGGTGGGAGAAAGTACTAGGGATTATATCACTCGTTTCAATAACGAAAAATTAGAAGTTATTGATTACGAGGAAAAGACTGTAATCACTACCCTCATGAGGGGTTTTCTCCCCGACAAACTATATTATACTTTGGCAAAATATCCCCCGAAGACGATGACGGAATTGATGGCCAAAGCAGCGAAGATT
Organism: Sambucus nigra; assembly: GCA_949130495.1. Classification (NCBI taxonomy): domain Eukaryota; kingdom Viridiplantae; phylum Streptophyta; class Magnoliopsida; order Dipsacales; family Adoxaceae; genus Sambucus; species Sambucus nigra. The sequence goes on from OX422209.1 coordinate 618,690,863, forward strand.
ATGAACGTCGAGGAAGATATGGATGCTAAAAAGAATCCAGATGCAAAGGCAAAAGCGAAGTCTGAAGGGAAGTCGGATAAAAAGGAGCACGAGAATTACAATGAGCACAAGAATTTGAAAGTAAAAGAAAGTCTAGATCGGCTCAGAAAATTTACCAATTACACTCCCTTAACGGTGGATATACATTATGTTTTGGAAGAAATTTAACATAACAATGATTTGACTATGCCTGAAAAGCTAAGGTCGCCTGCTGATAAGAGGGATAAGTTTAAGTATTACGAATTTTACAAAGACTATGGTCATACGACCAACCGGTATATTTCTCTCCATAATGAGATAGAGGCACTCATCTGAAGAGGAAAATTGAACCGGCGGGCTGGTGGGAGAGCTAGCGGTAGAGGTCGATAGAGATCTAAATCACCTGTTAAGCTTAGAGAATATAAGAAGAGGAACCATGATGATGATCCAGAAGACGATCATGATCTCTCCAATAAGCCTAGACAACCTGAACGCGAGGTATTCATAATCAGTTTTGGATCTTTTAATTGCCATATGATTATAGGTGGAGATGCAGGAGGAGGAGATCATATAACTGAAAGAAAGGCTTACCTTAATGAGGCTCAAGCTTGTTCCTATATCCAGCGAATCAAACTTGCAGAGGAAGACCAACCAAGGAAAGTCAATAAGGATAAGCTCGTAATTGGCTTTTCCAATAACGATTTATCTGGAGTATTGTATCCTCATGATGATCCTTTGGTGATCAAAGTCAGGATGAAAGAAGTATTGGTAGAAAGGACATTGGTGGATAACGGTAGATCGGTGGACATTATGTTGTATCCCTGTTTTGATAGTTTGAATTTATAACTTAGCCAACTGGAGCCTTACCACAGGCCCCTCATTGGATTCTCTGGTGCGAAGGTGTTTCCACTGGGAACAATCAAGCTAGATGTGTTGATCGGGACATGGTCGGCGAGCAGGACAGAGAAAGTGAGATTCTTTGTAATGGACAAAAATGTTCATTCCGCCTACAACATGATCATGGGAAGAGTAGGTCTGAAGAAGTTTGAAGCTACACCTACTACTGTTCATCAATGCCTGAAGTTTTTGACCAACTTTGGAGTTAGAATTGTAAAAGGAGATCAGAAAGTAGCCCAGGAATGATATTATTCATCTACCGAGGAGGAAGATATGCTAAAAGTAAAGAATAAAATAACCACTAATCAAGTAGATATGTCTGAGTCGAACAGCGAATCTGAGGTTGAAACCTTAGATCCAATAAATGAATCAGAGCTTGTAAAAGGCCAGGTGATTGAGGCAACAGAAATCATTATTCTGGATGATGATAAATCAGAACGAACAACACAAATAGGAGCGTCATTGGACCCGGTTCTTAAACAGGAGTTGATGGCCTTCTTGAGACAAAGAAAGCAGGTGTTCACATGGAGCCATGAAGATATGCCTGGCATAGATCCAAAATTCCTGTTCCATGAGCTTAACGTTAATAAGGAGGTTAAACCTGTAAAGTAGCGAAGAAGAGTCTTTAGCCCGGAGAAGAACCAAGCTATACAGGAAGAAGCAAAGGAGCTTCAAAAAGCTTCCTTTATTGAAGGCGTGAAATACCCAGACTGGTTGGCCAACGTAGTTATGGTCAAGAAGAAAAATAATAAGTGGAGGATGTATGTAGATTTTACTGACCTGAACAAGACGTACCCAAAGGATCATTTTCCTTTGACACGAATTGATCAACTGGTGGATACTACTTCGAGGCACGAGCTACTGAGTTTTATGGATGCATATTCTGGTTATAACCAGATCAAAATGAAGCCAGAAGACAGAGAAAGTACTTCCTTTATTGCTTCCCGAGGAACTTATTGCTATAGTGTTATGCCGTTTGGTCTAAAAAATACAGGTGACACTTATCAAAGACTGGTGAACAAAGTATTTGAGTTACATGCCAACATAGTACTGATGTGATCAAACATGAACATGGAATGTATGGACGTGAACTACAACAAATGAATCACAATTCTAACACATCGAAACGTTCAAGAAGCTCTAAATGATAGCTATAAATCATCAAACCGTATCTTAGCCATATGTGACAATTAAAGTGTGAGCTAAATGAACTAAACAAACATCATGCACACAAATCCAGAATTTTGACGATTCTACAAACAATAACGTCATGACACGATTTTTCAATGTTAGGATTCGTGGTGCAGGCCCGTTTAAATTATCTATCCAAACTCCCTCAAATATATATCATATATTTCTTTTGGAATGAACATAAACTAATTTTTCCATTTTGGCATATGATTCTTTTTATTGCCTTTAATTTTTTTCGGGCTTTTTTAAACGGTGGCTTTCACGACAAGTCAATTTTACACTCTCGTAGCCCTTTCCCGTGACACTCATCATTTTTTCAATTATAATCCTCATGGTAAACGGTTCTTACATGCACACCTCCTCCTTAAGTTTACTTACGCATAGATGATAACATTGATATAAGAACGTCTCACCAAACTCAAGTATGCAAGAGTAGTCAAACATATCCATATAAACTCGTGGATGTGTGCAATTATGGCATATAAACAAAGTCGAATCAAAATGCATATCAACTTCGAAACAACCCCATAGTACAATGGTTAAGATCACTCTAAGCATCAATAATTATGACCAAATGTCCTAGCCACATGGATAATGAAAGGAAGGGAGTCCAAGCACACCAATATGCCACATCAAACATGTAAACTCATGACACAAAAATAAAATTAAAATATTTTTATGTTTTTCTAAAAATATTTTTAACCCAAAAATAAAATCTTTTTGTATTTTTCTCAAAAATATTTAAAAACAAAAATCTTTTTGTATTTTTCAAATAAGACTCAAGAAATGAAAAATATAATATAAAATGATACACATATCATAACACTAGCAAGATATAAATCATGGTGCAAAGACTAACGTATGACAAACATGGTAACACAATCATCCTTTAGATCTAGCATGGGAAGAATCAAGTGAAACCAAATGAGAACCATGAAGTTTTAGTCCTAAAGCTTCTAAGTCTGATTTCCTAACCCAAGTAGGTGTGATATGACGCATGGGAGTTTTGGGAACCGACACGACTTTATTCCTATACTTCCTAGGAGCATTCCTAAGGTCATAGCAAAAACGTCGAAGGTGACCTTTCCTACCGCAATTGGAATAAGTGTAAACACGGCGGTAATGATTACCAAAAGGTCGACCTCTCCTCACATTCCTAGTGGGATCTCTTGCACGATTGGTATTGGCTTTGGGAATAGGAACAGCGTGATCATCGTAGCCTATACCAAACCTATTACTATTGACTTGGACAGTGCCTAACATCCTATATAACTTCTCCAACCTAGATTCAAAGTCAAACTTAACCTTACTCGAGTCTTTCAACTTCTCTTCCAACTCACAAATCCTAGACTAAAGCACACTCCTAAACTCCTCAAACTCTAGAATCTCTTTTTTCATCGCCTCCATCAAACCACGAAGGCGATCTCTCTCTTTCTCCATATATTCTAGCTTTTCCCTAAACATCTTCTCCCGTGCCCTAAGATCCTCAATCAAATCATCATTATTTTCTACGGCACGCTCATTCAACCTAGCTTGCAATTTAAAGTTTGCCTTTTTCACTTTCATGGCCTCGGCATACAACTCATTAAATGAAAATTGTAACTCTTTCACATTAACCTTCTCTTCCTCACTAACTTATCCCTCACTCATTTGTGATTAACACTCAATGGCCTCGGAAGTGTCATGCACATGAGAATCTTCGTGAGAAGATTTATCGTCGTCGCTCACATGACATGCCAAGAAAGCAACAAACTTTCTCTCATTGGGGTAACTCTCTCCCTCTTTCAGATCACTATCACTTAAGGAGGCGCTAAAAGATATCGGTTTCTTTCCCTCTTTCTTAAGTATAGTGCGACACTCGGTAACTTTGTGACCATACTCCTCACACACAAAAACATATCCGACTCAACCCTATTAAATTTCTCACTCTTATCTTTGGGGGTGGAATCTACCTCGTTGTTCTTGAATTTCACAAATTTTTTGGCATCTTTCAATTGCTTTTGAAATTTAAGAAACTTTTTGAACTTCTTTGCCAACAAGGTGAGATCCTCAAAATCGAAATCGAAATCTTCATTCGAAACTTTAGTCTCCTCCTTTCGGGCTTTCAAAGCAATGCCCTTTTCTTTCTTTAGAACTTGCTTGGAGGTAAGCATATCGAGTTCATAGGTTTGTAAGTCACTTACAATATTTTCAAGTTTCGTCGAATCAAGCATACCTAAGGAGTTTAAAACGGTCACTTTTGCATCAAACCTACTCGGTAAAGATCTTAAATTTTTCTTTATCACACGGTTGTTGGGAATCCTCTCTCCTAGGTTAATGAAGCATTGACAATAGTGGACAACCTAGTGTAGAACTCATCAAATGACTCACTCTCTAACATCTTAATTGTCTCAAACTATTTAGTGAGGATTTTTAACTTAGATTCCCTAACCGTTCCAATGCCCTCGTGAGTAAGTGCAAGTGTATCCCAAGCCTCTTTTGAAGTTTCACAAGTCATGATTTTATTATACCCTTCCAGTGTGACATGTGAGCAAATAACGTCCAGACCTTTAGAGTTGTAAAGTGCAAGCCTATGTTCAGTCTTGGTCCATGACTCAACTGGTTTCAAACTAGTGACCTCACCCTCTCATGTGACTGGTGGTGACCAACCCTTTTCAACCGCTAACCAAACATGCTCATCAATAGATTTTAAAGACTTCTCATTCTCATCTTCCATTAAGCATAATTTGTGCCATCAAAAATAAAAGCACGAAAACTTTCAAAACCACCAAAATTCATCCTTAACAGCAAAAAAGGAACAAGACAATAAAAAATATGTTTCTAGCTCTGATACCAGTTTGTAGGTCCCTTTTTCTATGCGAAAAGTGTTTGAAGGAAGACAAACAATTTTCTTTTTGTGAAAAAACTTTTTCCAATTTTTAATTCGCACCAAGTTATGAACCAATTTTAACTTAACCAAATTTTATCTTGATTAATCCTAAACATTCATCTAGTGATTAAAGCAAGTAAAATAATGTAAAGAATACTCACAATGCCGGATGTAAGAGGAAACCACTAAGGGAAAAAATCTCGGACGGCCCAAGCCAGACAATCACTATGAATGTGGATTTATAATGAACAGACACGAGTCTTATTCAACGACTCGATCCCTACGAGACTTGACGCTTTTCTGATCTTTAACCACTCCTCTCACAGTTCCCACGCTGAAAGTCCTTCTTCCACGATGCTCTTCCACAACGCAAGCCTCCATGTATGTCTCGGTATCCACCGATATGGCTTGTAACGTCTACAATGTTGAACACGGCTCTTTCCCTTCCCCACCGCAAAACCCAGCAATATTCTTAAGAAAAAACCTTCTTTTTGGTGCAAACAAGATCACTATATCAAATTATAATGAAAGCTCTGATCTTTGAAAGTCTAAGGATGTGATTAGCTTTGGAAAAGCTTAGAAAACATGTGCATAAAACGTTCGGGATTGCAAACTGTTTTCGCAGAATGCACACACACAAAATCTGATGGAAAACACGCTATTTATACTTTCATTAATGCGACAACTTATTCAAGCGAAACTGGCCTGTCACTCGAATGAGATGGACATCTCGCTCGAACGACTGATCCATTCGCTTGAACGACGCACGAATTAGAGTCCAACTAAAATACTAATATAATTCGTCCTTATCAGATTAAAACAAAGTGTAAACCATTTGAAACACTTTAAAAGAATTTTAAAAAAATATTTCCTTAATTAAATAACATCCTTAAACTTATAAAAATTTATTTCGAGTCCCATTAATATTACACATTCATACCTGAGTGATGTCGGAATGCAATTAAACTCGAAAATGAATAAACTTGCACCAATTAAACCTTCGGCATAAATAATTTCTTGAAGCTTTGCCGCAACGTCTTCAGTAAACTTCAACAGGTCATAGTCTGTGAGGGATCGTGACAATAAAAATCTCCCCATGTCTCAAACATGTTTTGTTCCAAGAATAAGTCTAAACTATATAACGGACTCAATTTGGAAATTTTGTCCTTATAGTTTGAACGACATCTAATGTCGTTATATGTAACTTCGAACGACCTTACAAATAACCTTAAAAAATCAAAACAGCACGAGTTCGTTTGATGCATCTTTGAAACGACCTTCGAGCGACCCTTTAAACGACATGTGATGGCATTGAAAGTTGTCGTTCGAACGACTTCTCAATTTCATTTGAACTACACAAGAAAAAAGTATTTCTTTAAAAAGTCTCGCCTACAGGTCTTAAGAAATAATTTTTTACTTAGAAAAATGCCTCAATTTTGATAAAAACAAAAAATATCCTAAATAAATATGTGAAAATTAATAACTCCAATTAAGCATTTCACCTTTTAGCATAATGGAGTTAGTGGGAATAGACCCGGTTGAACATGCACGATGCATGTTGTCAATGATGGGTGTGTGTTAATGATGCATGTTGATAAAGATTTGGATGATGGACGTCAAGGTAGAATGTGTGAAGATGTGCCGAGATGTAACGGTATACGACATACTAACTGTGATCTAGGACAATACAGAAATTTCTAGATTCTATATGGACATTTATAAAACATGTCCTTACAAATCTCCCTCTATGTCTATGTCAATACATTCATAAAAAAATCCGAATTATGCTACCCAATAAAAATATGATACATACAATCTAATATCCCCAAAAACCCATAAATGGAAATATTAAATAACATGTATTCAAAATCTTTAACATCTTCAAACCTTCAATTCTCCAACGTTTATTTGTCCTCATCAGGGTGTGCAAAATAATCCTCAATTTTGTACCTACACACGTGAGACAAGAAAAAAATACACGTGACGCGCAAAAGTTTGAAATATAATGATAAGCAAAAAATCAGTATCTACTAAGCTCAAGAAAATCATTAAATCAAACAAATAATAAACTACTCTCCCATAATTCGTTCTCCCCATTTTTATGATGTCCCCGTATAGACAAATAAGAAGAAATAGAGCAATGCATACGAAGAGTGTCACACGGTAATAAACTTCTCTTTTTCAATTTTTCAAATTTTTTCTTACAAAAAAATATACTATAAAGAATCACACCATGAACAAACACTAAAATAACCAAGTCGGTGATAGCGTAAATGAAGGGATGTGATCAAATTCGATAAGAAAATCAATGCAAACAATCATCGCATATGTGCATGATGAATTTTGGATACTCCTAATGAATGAACTCAACATCATCCTTAGGTGTAAAAATGGTGGATTTATAAGAAATTGACTCAATCTAATCAACTAATCAAAGTTCAAAGTGATTTCCACACCAAATACGCCCCAAACTATTTAATACTTTTTTGATATTTTCAAGGACGTGCAAACCTATTGATATACATCCAACCAAACTCCCTCAAATATAATAATGATCGTATATGATTTTTCTTTTCTTTTGAATGATCGTATCAACCTAAACTAGTTTGGCCTTGGTTACTTTTTTCAATGCCACACTTTTTTGTCTCTTTTAAATTCTTTGGGTATTGACTACTTTTTACAATGCCACACTTTTTTACCCGATTTAAACGGTGGCTTAATCGCAAAGGATATGAGTATCTTTCGCAACCCTTTCCCATTTTTACTCAACATATATAAACAAATTTCTCACGGGCAATGATTCTTACATTCACTACTATTATTATTATTATTGTTCTCATTTTATCACCTTTGGTTCATTGTATAGGCAGAATTGAGATGAAAACACTCAAACCAACATGTGGCAAACAAGTACAAAATTCGAATAAAATCGTGCATGTGTGCATTAAAGGAGATAAGGATCCAAACATGTAGAAAGATATCACTAATCGCATCTTAATGACTCCAAACATTATAAAGCACATGAATGAAATCATATAGCCTCTCAAATTACTATTAAAAAGTCACATAGAATATGGAAATGAAGATGTGACTTTGGTCATCTTAAATGTTCATACATAAAAGGTGTAAACAAAATACAAAACTCTTTTTGTGTTTTTCAAAAATATATAAAAAGAAATATTTTCGTTTTTTTCAAAAAATTTATCAAAAATAAAATATTTTTAGCTTTTTTAATTTTTCTCAAAAAATAGAAAATCTTTTTGTATTTTTCAAAAAATATAAATAAATAAATATATATATATATATTATACAAAAAAATACAAAAGATACAGTCTAGCAATAGGAATCATATGATATGAACATGACAAAATGCATCCTATCTAGACATGGTGACCACCCCTAAGTCAACTGTGCAAATTCCTAAAAACCTCCTAAGACTCTCAAATCTAAAGGCATCTAAAGGTTTCGTGAAGATATCGACTAAGTGAAGGTCAGTGAAGACAAAACTCAAGGACACGACTTTCTTTTTTGCTACCTCATAGATAAAGTGCTCGCGTGTCCTAATATGTTTTGTGTGTGAATACTGGACTGGATTACGGGATATATGTATCACGCTCGTGTTATCATATGAAATAGACATGGTGTCATGTGATATCCTATAATCCTCCAGCATCTACTTCATCCACAAGAGTTGCGTGCAACGACTCCCGGAAGCTATGTACTCAGCCTCCGCAATGGACAAAGAGATGGAGTTTTGCTTTTTGATCAACCAACAAACAAGAGCATAACCAAAATAGAAATAGCCACCAGAAGTGCTCCTACATCCATCAACATCCCCTACCCAATCGTCACCCGAATAAGAGGACAAATAGGCGTCGGTATCAAAGGAATACCAAATGTCGTATGAGAGAGTCTACGTTTAATAGCGAGTAAGTGCGACTCTTTCGAGGACACCTGATATTGTGCACAGACTCCAATACTAAAGGTGATGTCAGGACAACTGGCAATAAATTAGAGAAGACTATTTATCATAATCTGACACAAGGTTTTCTCTACGTCCTTGCCTGAAGTGTCCTTGCTAAGATTAGTTGAGGTACTCATCGAGGTGCGTGCGTGCTTAGTGGAGTCTAAACCAAATTTATTTACAAGGTCTCTTGCATACTTGGATTGGGATATGAACATCCCAGCCTCTAGCTGACGAACCTAGAGACAAGGAAGAATGTGAGCTCACCAACTATGCTTATTTCGAACCCACTCTTCATCTCCTCCTCAAAGTCGTGAGCACGGCGGGAGCACGTGAACCCAAAGAATATGTCGTCCACATAAACCTGGGTAACTAAAATATCACCATCTCCTATCCTAACAAATAATGTCTTATCAATGCCCCCTCTCTTAAAGCCACAGGCTAAGATATAGGAAGTAAGCCTCACATACCAAGCATAGGGTGCTTGCTTTAAACCATACAGGGCTTTCCTCAGATAATAGACGTGTCCAGGGTGCTTAGGGTCTTTAAAACCTTTTGGTTGTTCCACGTAAACCTCCTCCTGTAGAATGTCATTCAAAAACGCACTCCTGACATCCATCTTATATAACTTAAAGTGCAGATGACATGCGATTGCGAGTAGTAAACGGACGAACTCAAGCCTCGTAACAGGAGCAAATGTCTCCTCAAAGTCTATACTCCCAATCTGTGTGTAGCCCTGAGAAACCAACGTAGCCTTATTGCATATAATGGTACCATTATCATCGATCCTATTCTTGAAGATCCACTTAGTACCAATCACGCTCGTCTCACTAGGTCGGGGGATAAGTTCCCACACATCATTCTTTCAAAACTGAAGCAACTCTTCCTGCATAGCGAATATCCAGTGTTCATCTTTGAGTGCTTCTTTATGGTTCTTGGGCTCGACTTTGGACGTGTAGCATAGAAATCTAACAACGTACTCTAGATAAGAGCGAGTCTTAACCCCTAATGTGGGGTCTCCTAGTATGTCAAAAGGTACATGACTCTTACGAACCCAAGCAGGCGTGTCACCTAAATCAGAAGTACGATCCACCTTGGGTGTGTGATGGACTAAAGGATCGTCACTAGAAAGTGCGTCATCCTCACACAAAAGGCTAGGATCAATAAACGTCGATGTTTCCTCATCTTTCACGGTGACATATATCGACTCCATAATCTTAGAGCTACTCGAATTAAAAACTCGATATGCTATACTCGTCGATGAATAGCCTAATAATATTCCCTCGTCGCTCCGAAAGTTGAACTTTCCTAATTGCTCTCTATCCCCTAGGATGTATCATTTTCTCCTAAAAATACAGAAATATGAAAGGTTGGGCTTCTTTCCAGTCCACAATCCATAAGTCGTCTGAAGTGTGTGTGGACAAAGATGAACCCTATTCACCATGTGGCATGCGGTAGACACTGTCTCTGCTTAAAATATCGTAGCAACTCTACGAGCTAGAAGTATAGATCTATCCATCTCCTGAATCGTCCGGTTCTTCCTCTCAACAATCCCATTTTGTTGAGGAGTCTTCACGACTGAAAACTCATGTTTGGTCCCGAGGCTATCACAGTAAAGATCCACCTTTACTTCCTTAAATTCAGAGTCGTTGTTACTACACATTTTATTGATAGTGACACCGTGTTGATTTTGCAGGACACGACACTTGGTCCTAAGAAACTCTACAGCATCGAATTTCATCCCAAAAAACCTACTATGGAATAACGCGAGAAATCATCTACCATCACGAGGATATACCTCTTACCACCCAAACTCTCAGTACGAGTAGAACCCATAAGATCCATGTGAATTAACTCAAGCACTCGTGAAGTGGTAATGGAATTCAACTTTCTATGGGGACTACGGACTTGTTTTCCCAACTGACAGGGTCCATAAACCATGAAAGTCGTCTTCCCAAGTGACGAAAAGCCACATACTAGGTCCTTTTAGCTAAGTGCTCCAAATCACTAAAATTCACATGACCTAGATGTTGATGCCACATATCCATAAGAGTGATCGTGGAGCTATTGCAAACAAATGGGGACTTGGGCACAATCCTATAATAATTATCTTCTGTCCTCACCCCTTGAAATAGAAGTTTACTTGCTTGATCATAAACATTACACTCCTTCCAGTCAAACTTTACTATAAATTCAGTGTCGCATAGTTGGCTAATGCTGAGAAGGTTTGCTTTCAAACCTTTAATGTACACAACGTTATCTAGCTTAGAAAATCCCAGTATTTCTACTCTACCTCATCCTACTATGCTAGACTCGCTCCCATCTCCAAAAGTGACTTTACCTTCCTTACGATCCTTCAGGTAGGTAAAAAATGAGACTTCACCAGTCATGTGCTTGGAGCACCCACTATCAAAATACCACTGTCAAGTATTATGTGATTTAAGAGCAACGTGAACAACAAGGGCTTTTACGTCTTAATTTGGTACCTAAGAAGTGTTAACCTTATGTTTTCCCTTTTCGTTGTTGTTCTAGTCGGGATATTGGAAGTATCCACTAACGGCAAAGACATCAGTTGGAACTCTTCCATCAAGCTGTGAGAAGTGGCGACTAGAAACTCAACCTGTTCTCTAAGACTAGTAAAATCACTAATGTGGGGTGACGGCACATGTGTACGTCGTGTCCGACCCAAACTATAGTAAAACTCCCTAAGGTGGACTTTTCTTTTATAGTAGGTACAAAAGTACACAGTTTTAGGCCGACCTTGGTTTGATTTTCTTGGTCGAACACTTCTTTGGGGTTTTGGTTAATGTCCATATGGATTCATTGTAAACTCAGGACTTGGTTTTGGTGTAATATTAGACGTGAAAGCACTATCAAAACTGATTCCCTTCCTTTCACCAAACCCTAAGGCGATGGCGAGGAGCATTTTTCTCATCTTTCCAGATCTGTCCTTAATCTTTACCTTGACCACCTGGGCTCTCTCAAGGTTATGAGTGAGTTGGGCTACAAGGGCTTCGATTTTCTTCCAAGTCTCCATGATTTCAAGGAGATCACTTGTAAGACTAGCCACTTGTTTGATTAAGTCCCCTTTCTCTCTCTCAAAACTACTCCCTCTCTTTTTCTAAATAGTCTTTCTCTCTCTACACAGACTCTCTCTCTCTCAACACAAACTTTATCTCTATCTCTCAAGGCAATGCTAACGGATGACTCTCTCTCTCTCTCTCTCTCTCTCTCTCTCTCTCTCTCTCTCATCTCTACTGAATCCTTTTCTAACACGATGATCCTATGAGTTAACCCTTTGTTACACTTTTTGTTTGAAATGAATCAGCATACAAACCTGCGTAGGCGCGTCGTAGGGCACTCTCGCTCTCACTTGAAGCATCCTCCCCCGCACTCACATCGTTTTCGTTGTCGAGGTGTCCTTGTGAAGTATCTTCCTCATTATCGTGAGGTGAAATATCTGTACTCACATGACTAGCCATGATTACGGTAAAGTTACATTCATGTGGTGACTTGTCTCTAGAATCCACCGACTCGATCTCACTGTCGTCACTACGGGAGGCATTTAAAAAAGCTTTGCCTTGACGTTTCAACCTAGTTAGACACTCAAAAGACTTATGACCTCTACCGTCACACTCATAACATCTTTATTCGTCTCTTTTAGGAGTGTCCTTTTTATCTTTATCATTCTTCTTTCCAAATTTATTTTTCTCAAGATTCTTTTTATCTTTGAAATTGCCATTATTTTTTAATTTGAGAAATTTCTTGAAATTTTTTGCAAACAGTGTCAAATTGTCTAAATCAAAATCAAACTCAGAATCTAAGGTTTCTTTCTCTCTTCGTTTAGACTCACCTCTTTTTCTAGTTGACTCGTCACTTTTTTCTAGCCTGGGCTTTAAATGTTATCGCTTTATCTTTAGATTTAACCGTATTAGGAAACATGTCAATTTCATATGTCTGGAGGTCTCCTACTAGTTCTTCTAATTTAAGATTGCTCAAATTTTCAATTGAATTTAGCATAATGACTTTATGAATAAAACGCTTAGGCAAATATTTCAAAATCTTTTAAACTACTTGTGCATCAGAAATATGTTCACCAAGATTGAAATTAGTACTGACAATATCAGACAAACGAGTATAGAACTCATCAAAACATTCAAATTCAAGTATGGTTATTATTTCAAATTGAGTAGTTAAATTTTTCAGTTTAGATTCTTTAACTGCATTAGTGCCTTCATGGGTAAGTTGAAGAACATCCCATGCTTCTTTTAACATGTTACACGTCATGATGCGTCGAAACTCATCGGGTGTGACGGCTCCAGAATTTTCACTTAGCCCACGAAAGTTATAGGTGCTCCATGTAAATTCTTCATCAGTCCAGTCAGAGACCAGTTTAAGGGTTGTCACATTATCTACGGTGACAGTGGGAAGATTCCACCCTCTTTCACATACAACCCAAACACGTTCATCAATGGCCTTTATAGAAGATTTCATAAGGGATTTCTAATAAGCATAATTAGTCCTGTCAAAAATTTGCATACGATTAAACAAGTTTTTCATTGAACTTAAGCTTTTTTAAAAATTAATTTTTAGAAAAAATTGATATCCAGATAAAAATTTGCGAAAAATTATACGATATAATTGTGTAATTGGCTTTGATATCAATTTGAGAGTGCGCTTGCGTTCAATGTTTAAACTTCTTTAATTAAATTCCAATTTTATGCCCATATTTTAATTAAATCCCTAAAATATGCATCTAATTGTTATTGACAATAATATAAATTATCTAGCATGCGCAATCAAATAATCACAACACAGATTTGAGAAAAAATTCCCAGCTAGGGCAAAACCTTTTATTTCTCTATAAACTGTAAATGTCTAACTTACAATTATATAGAAGAAATAAAGCTTTTTTATGACGATGAAATACCCTCAGGTGTCGGTTCGAAGTCTTCAGCAAGAGATCCCCTCAGAGCTCCAATTGGTCAGCAATGGAGGTAGTCTTCTTCTCCAAAAGGGTTACTTCAGAATGAGTAAGATGAATAATCAAGTCAAGAATGATTCACATAAATGATTTGGGAATTTTTAGTGGATCCAAAAGGGTTTAAAATCCTAAAAGATGAAGTCTTTAATTGCATCAGATATACATAAACGAAGTTTTGAAAGACTTGCAAAACCTAACTTCATAGCAGGTATTTGTAGTCTGAATAAAAAGTTGAGGTCACGCATGTCGTTTGAATGACATCTAATGTTGTTAGATGTAACTTCGAATGACCTTACAAACGACCTTAAAAAATCAAAACAATACTGGTTCGTTTGATGCATCTTAAAAACGACCTTCGAGCGACCCATCAAATGACATGTAATGTCGTTGGAAGCTGTCATTTAAACGACTTCTCAATGTCGTTTGAAAAATATTGCTATGTCATTTGAACGACACGAGCGAAAAATATTTCTTTAAAAAGTCTCACCTATAGGTCTTAAAAAATAAATTTTTACTTAGAAAAATGCCTTAATTTTGATAAAAATAAAAAAATATCATAAATAAATACGTGAACATTAATAACTCCAATTAAACATTTTACCTTTTAGCCTAGTAGAGTGGAGTTAGTGGGAATAGAGTCGGTTGAATATGCAAGACGCACGTTGTGAATGATGTGTGTGTGTTGATGATGCGTGTTGCTAAAGATTCGGATGATGGACATCAAGGTAGAACGTGTGAAGACGTGCAAAGATGTAATGGTATACGACATACTAACTGTGATCTAGGCAACACAAAAATTCCTAGATTCTATATGGGCATTTATAAAATATGTCCTTACAAATATTCATTCATCTCTTTTTAAATATCATCTAACCCTATATTTCAAGATGCATTCCAAGACAATAAACTTCCGCAGTTAATCCAAATTTAAAAACTCATTTGATATAGATCCCTTTCTAAATCCTAAACTAAAAAATAAATAAATCATCATATTTTATCACCTAGAGAAACTGAAGCAAAGCAATGCAATTATAAGGAAATAAATCAAATAAAATATTGAAATAGCATTTTTAAATAGAGCCACTGTGAAATTTTTAACAATTACCGACTATTGAAACCCAAAATTAATGTAACAGAACCACCTACACTAAATCATCATCATTACCACCTATCGTGCAACCTAAAAACAGCCTATGGTACACCCTAGTAACCTCCCAACCAATAGTTAACATCCACACACCAAAACCCACAAAATGAAAAACTAAATATAAAATAGCGGGAACTCGTGTTTTTTTTTAGGGAAGAGGGTCAGTACCCCCACAAATATTATTAAAACAAGCCTTATGAGGCAATAGCTCAAACAAAATGAAACTAGAGGTTGAGCCCAATGCTCTATCTAGAAAGTAATAAATAAGGGGATTTATAACAACCCCTTTACAAAAAGCTAAAGAAAGCAAAAAAATTGGGATTTTATAAATAAATCCAATACAATTTCACTTTTCTAATTTGAGAAATACCTATTATATCCATATGAAGAAGGCCTCTAATCATATTAGGAAGATATGAGAAGGACCTATAATTAATAGAATTTTGGGAAGAAGCAGCCATCGAAGACAAGGAGTCAGCAACTGAATTTAATTCAAGGAGTCGTGCTAAAACCTCCACATAGATCGTATTACACAAATATACATTGGCAAGAGCCACCAACATTCATAAATATAGAAATTGATCGTGACATATACATACATTGGACTAGCACATAAAAAAACTTAATCGGTACAATGAAGTACAATATCGATCCATGTATTTTGACTAAATTAGTAGGAGCAAAATTTTAATTAAAGGGCACTGAAAACTAGTGTTAGCAAAACGGTAATTTTCAATTTAAAAATAATTTTATTTAATATATGATTTATGCATGAATATAATTGCATGTCTAAAAAAACGGTTACATGTTCCCGTGTGTTTCATTCAAAGATTACTATAGATATTTCAGTGAATGTTGATTTAGATAGAATACTTTAATGTACAAATTCAATCGCCACTTAAATGCATATTAAAATATGGAAATAAGTGAGTACAAATGAGAGAAATATTCCTATTTATAGGGGCTGAATTACTTGCTAATCAAGTAATTAGCTAAAATGACTAAAAGGCATACTAAAAATAAAAGAATGTCTAATTAGTCCCAAACATACTTGGAGGCTAATTAAGGAGAGAAAATATCAAAAATGACTAAAAATATAAATAAAATGAAAATAACTATGGATTCTCATCATTCTCCCCGGCTTCAAAAAAGTTCGTCCTCGAACTTGCAAAATTGGAGAATCGCGTGCGAAGTTCCCAGAAATATGTGCAAAACTTGTGAGGCAAAAATATTTTCTTGAAAATTTGAGTAAGGATTTTTTTTTTTTAATTATTGATTTCAAGATCCATCTTCTTCCTCTTACCTCTCTTGTCCACCATCAAAATATCAACCCCCGGGATCAAAAACCCTTTTCTTGGCCTCAAATCCTTGTTTTTGAACACGTGGGAGAGTTTTCTTGATGCTGAAAGAACAAGGCAGGTGCTCGGTAGGGTTTTCAGAGGGTTTATGACGTTTTTCAGGGTCGGAATGAGCTCGAAACAAGTCGAACTGAGGTCGGGAGTGGTCAGCTGCTTTCTGGGGGGTTTCTGGTGCTGGAAAAAGGTCGGGACAAGGGTTAGAGGGTCGCTCGCTAGGGCAGAATGTCTTGGAGGTCAGAGGAGGTGCGTCAACAGGGGTCAGAGTGGTCTGACGCAGCTGCTGGGGTTTTCGGCCTAGGTCATCTGCTGTAAAAGGGAGAGGGTGGTCGCAAGGGGTTTGGAAAGGCTGGGGGTTGGTCGCAGGGTTGGAGGGAAGCAGGGTGGGGGTTATTGGGTGAGTAGGGCAGAAGGAGGAGGCAGTTGGGGGAGTGGAAACAGAGTCGACAGGGGCGTGAGGGCTGCTGGGGTGGCCAGCACGGATAGGGATGAGGTTTAGGGCAACGAATTGGGTGGGGCTAGGGTTTTGAGATTTGGAAAGAAGTTGGATTAAGGTTTACATTTGTTCTCTTAGTTCTTTCACGTCCTCTTTCATTCTTGAATTTTTTTTCAAGTAACTATTGGTCACTCTTCTCTTGAATTCGCGCCATCTTCATCGCGGCCATTGAAAAATGTAGGGCACGATTTTGATATTCACCTCACACCGTTTCACACGAACATCAATTTTTGGAGCATCCCCCACTTTGATACCAATTTGACGTGAATTACACATCAATGACCTAAAAATCAAGACACTTTGATTTCTAGAGAGAGAAACAAAAGAGTTCTTCTATTCAAGAATTGAAAAGTGAGTACAAATCAGAGAAACAATCATGTAGGGGCTGAATTACTTACTAATCAAGTACTTAATCGAGTAATTAGCTAAAATAACTAAAACATCCTACTAAAAATAAAATAATGCATAATTAGTCCTAAACATGCATGGAGGCTAATTAAAGAGAAAATATCAAAAATGACTAAAAATAGAAATAAAAGAAAAAATAAAATAAAATGAAAATAACTATGGATTCCCATCAAAAAGATAATGCTCTACTCCCCCATCAGTTTTAGACAAAAGGCCGAGTAACATGGTACATTTGATTCCGATGGAAGGTAAGCCACTTTTCCCATATAACTTGCATTTTCCAAGATTTTCCAACATTGACAACAAAACTTCGTTTTTAAACATTGGCTATTTACAACTACTCTCTTTTATCCTGTGTTGTTATTTCTATAAGTTACAAGCAAAACTGTTAATGTATGCTCAGTATACAAAGGACGTTTGTAAGAAGACCCGTAAACCGTAAAATTCAATTAGACTTTGTCTCAATATCAATAGTAGCACTCTCTATGGAATTCGCATCAGAGTTGTTATCACGATCATGAGGAAGGAGGCCAAGAAGGGGTAAAGGTAACAATGAGCTGAGATTGCATAACACTATGAGAAAGGCCAAGTTATCAAAGCTGTCCTTGGTCACACCAAAAAGCTGGGTGAGACCAGCACCCAGCAGCCCCCCAATCACACTCCCTCCGTTAGATACCGACATGAGTGTCGCAAAAAGTGTGGCTTCCATTCCCTCTGGACATAATCTCGCTGCTAACACCAGAACAGGCATGAATGAGGCCTGCGCGCAACACAACCAACAATTAATCCTGCGATAAAATTAGCCGACGGATGTATGTACTTCATAAAATAAGAAGCTGAAAAAAGCAGCACTTAAATTAGGTTTAATAAGAAATCATGGTTAGTACACTTAAAAGGCAATAATTGGCCTCTTATTTATATTCAAGGCTAAATAAGTTCTAAGATTAAGTTGGAGTCTTATATTTTGAATTTATTTTGGAGTATAATGCCAAGATTATCAAAAAAACTCTACTCTACAACAAAAAACTTCCCTGACTATTTGAATGCATAACACCCCCTAAGTTATGCATTTTGTTACAAAGACCCCCCCCCCTTCACCCAGGGGACTTTTAAGCGATGTTCCTTATTGATGCGTATGGGGGTCTTTGTTACAAACTCCAAGTGATATTTACATGGGTTTTTTTAACCCAAATAAAACAATGTCTATACATATATAAAATGTTCCAAATTAAATTCATAAGTTATATACATTAATTCAAAAACTATACATAAAAAACACAATAACATTATTTTTATTATATATATATATTGGAATCGGTCCGGTCCGGTCCAAATCGGTCTTTTATTATAGTGGACCGCGGACCGGACCGATTTAATCGGTTTTTAGGTTTTGTGAACCGATTTTCGGACCGATTTCAAAATAGCCTTAATTTTCGGTTCGGTCCGGTTCGGTCCAATCGGTCCATTCGGGTCGGTCTTTTTTTTGTCCACCCCTAATAATTAAGGTTTAGAAGGGGTTTGCTTAAGTTATAACTATGAGAGTTTCCTGCAGAAAGTCCAAAGATTTCAAGTTCTACTTCTCGTACTAAGTCATCAAAATTTCAGATTTAAAGACTTTACTCGTATAAAGGGAGCTTTTATCTCTATAAGCTAGAGACATTTTCATACCTCTGACTCACCTACTAACCTTGTTCAGTCACACAAATGGAGTTCCTCATTTCATTTCGGATATTCCTATTCTTAACAGGCAACAAAAGTTCAAATTCCACCAAATATGTGTCGTAAGTCTCTTAAAACTTGGGTGTTTTATGCAAAAAGGAACACATTTGTCCCAAAACTTTTTTGGCAAAGAAGGCTCATCTTGTTGGCTTGTTAATTTGTTGTAGGAGGGGATTTGATATACATATATAACCCAAAATTTTCAGTGGACAAATAGCTCCCTCAGGCTTCATTTTCCCTTGAAAATAAGATTGCCAAGGAACATGAATATAGAATGGGATTGTGAGGTCATTGTCGTGCCCCGATACCCAATTTTTTGGGGCAACCTCCATCAACCATGACCAGAATATAATCAACATATAATGGTAATAATTAACAAGCACAATAAAGATGCGTATCAAGAGAGAAAACAAGAAGCACACCAAAATTTACGTGATTCACCAATTTGGCTGCATCCACATAGAGCCCCAATTCCACTATATTTGAATAAGTACAATAGAGAATAATACCAAGAATTAATAACATACCCTATATTCTCCTACCCAAATCACGGTTAGTCATTGTACACCAACTCTCCACCCAAGTGAATCTAAGTTCTAAACCTAGAACCCTCACTCCCATGTGTTCCCCAAGTGTTTTCCATGTACCTAACCCAGTGCATCCTGCTCCCCATGTAACCCGGTGAGAAACCCTCACATAACACACATCGAGCACACACAATACATGAAACGCTCGCACACTCACCTCCTCTTCCACCTTCGAGCAATATGTGGAACACATTTGTGGCAAAACCACCCGAAACATCCCACTTGTATCCATTTTCGGCACTCTTAATGCCCGTTCGCTGCCATTGTCGCGACCCCTTCACTGTCAATGTCGCTACATGTTCGCTACAGTGCAGCATCCTTGGCCACCTACAATTTGAACATGAAACCTGGGTTGGTAATTGAAAATCAAAAATTGCAAATCTCTACCTGCGAGACATACATCAAACCACGATACCAAGACTCCACTTGATGAGACATGCAGGATCTCCCCGTTTGCTACACCAACCAAAAGAACCCAACATTGATCTTTCATGTACCATCTACACCTATTCCTATATCAATCGGTACCAATTCAAAGATCCAATTATTATTCGTGAAATTGCCTAGCATACACTAATCTTTGCAAATATACTCATTTCACCTTGCAATTTTCAGTTGCTCTTCTTTTGTCACTTCTGAAGTTGAACACGAGGATCAATGCCTATATGTAGCTCAAATATACCAATCGGCTGCATAGAGGGACCTCAACCCAACCTCTTTCTAGCAAAATTGTCTTCACCATCGGCTGTTGGAATCAAACACCCCAATCATCGGCTGTAAACAGGAGCATTGGAAGGGGCATTCATACTTGTGCATTTTGTTTCTAAGATATAATCGAGATCAAACGAGACGACACCAACCAATCACACAATCCCATACAAGACCGTGTGATACATGAACTCCACCTACAACTGAGCACCATTATCCTTAAAATTCATCATTTTTGAGATTGTGAGAATATCCCAAAAGTCTAGAAAATACATCTACCATCTTAAGATACTCTTCGAGCCACCACCATATCCTTGATTAAATACCGAACCACAGCACTACTCATTCCGTCCACTTGTAGCAATGCTCATTGTACTTGGAAGTAAACTTGATGTAACTAAATCTCCGACTATCGAATATCTTCTGTGAGAAAATCTAACTGTATCAATAAACCTTGTAGGTGGCTATCACACATTTTTCAAATGCATTTCGGGCTAAGAATCACACTTTTCTTCCAATTACATTTCGAGATAGCACTCACCCTCCACCTTTCTCCAGCTTCCATTCTTCCATCAACCCTGGTATATGTCCCATGTTGAACAAAATGACCTCCACTCTACATTAACAAGAGAGAAGAAAATCATCTTCATAAAATTCATTAACCTAAACTTGTCTACTGATATCCCATGCCATGATTTAATTAACAAGCCCCAAGGTTCCAAACACTAGGTTTAACCCTAAAATCACATTTCGGATTTGTGACATACCTTGTGCGCACCATAATACCAATTTATTAGTCCTTGATAACTAATTTGTTAGGGCAACCTCCACCAACCATAACCCTTGATATAGTCGAGATATAACAGTAATGATTAACAACCAGAATAAAAATGCATAACTAGAGAGACAACAACAAACACATAATATTCTCCTGCCCAATTCTCGGATAGCCATTGTACACCAACTCTCCACCCACGTGAATCCACGTTCTAAACCAAAAACCCTCCCAATCTCATGCTCCCATGTGTTTCCCTAAGTGTTTCCTGTGTACCTAACCCAATATATCCCACTCCCCATGTGACCCGATGAGAAACCCTCATACAACACACATAGAGCACACTCACATCTTCTTCCACCTTTGAGCAATACCATGCATGAGAGGGAAAATACCTCACATCTCACCCCCAAACCCTCACGTTAGGAAGAAGCCTAACATCTCTCTCAAGCTCTCCAAAGAACTGATGAAAACTTAGCGTTAAAACCCGCAAAATGATCCTTTTATATGTGGAATACATTCGTGGCAAAACTCCAGTATACCCCCACTTAAACCCATTTCCATCACGGGCGTCCACTGCCACAGCCACGACCTATTCGCTGCAGCAAAGCATCCCTTCGCTACCCACTAAATTGGACAGAAAACATGAACATGTGATTTCGAGCCAAAAACCACCGTCGCGCGGTTTGTTCAGAGAAAATGCGAGTCCATGCGTATAAATGGAGGTTAGGAGGTCTCTCTCTAGCTTTAGAGAAAGAAACTTCTTGTGCATGCGTAAAAAAATAAAAATGAAGAAGAAAGAAAGAAACAAGCCTCAAACTCACTTTTTGACTTTTTAGTAAAAAAGATCAGAATAGTTCGAAATTTATTTAGCCTTGTACATAATTAAGAGGTCAAATGCCTTTAAGTGTCATAATACCAAATAAATTACCTGGCCAAGAACTGTTAAAATCAAAGAGTCTCCAATTGCAAACCACTCGTCACTTATACCAAACTGCCGATTTAATCCGGTTATGAGGAAAACCTAGGAGGAAACACAAAAAATTCCACACAAACTTTCAATAGAACTAAGATAAAGAAAAACCTTAATTAACAAGAGATACTTAAAACACGAACCTGAGTCATCCCAAGAGCTGTACCGATTATAGTTGTTACAAGAAAAATTTTCCGCAGTGGAACATTTTTCAAAGAAACATTATAAATCCCAACACCAAGAAGTGATGCAACTGAAGTCACGAGCTTAACACGTCCTAGAAATTCTGGTGTGAAACCAAGTTTATTCGTGCTGAAATTAATGTTTTCTTCTGTTATGGATTGCAGATATATAGTACCAAGGGGAAAGTGCACAAACAAAACGACAATGAAAAAAAAAATAATAATACTATGCCGTTTATGCAATATACCCCTTTGAACTGTGCAATTTGTTACAAACACTCCCAGCTAGGGACTGTTACGCAACAACTTTATGGACGTGGTAAAAAAATGCACAGTTTTTTTTGTGGTGGTGGTGGTGGGGGGGGGGGGGGGGGGGGAGGCGGGGGCAAAAAAAAAAGAAAAAAGAAAATTGATGGGGGTGCACGTTATCCTAATAACAAACAATAATTTTTTCAGAATGGCATTGCAGAAAACGAAGGAAAAGATATGCATAAGCAAGGAGTGAACATACGTGAAGTAAAACATGGCAGAATCCGACTGTGGTGTTGCCTGCCAAAGGAAAATAAACAAAGTGGGAAGAAATACATTGGGCTGCCTAATGGCACCCCACAACTGAATGATGTTATGTTTCGTGCTATCAAGAAATCCAGGACTGTACGAAAGATCATTCTGCCCTTTTGGTGGACGAATCACGGGTTGCTCGTTAACAAGTACGGCAACTGCAGATGTTATCAGTGGAAGCAGTGCTGTAATGCCAAACACAAATCTGCAACATTAAAAAATTAATTAAAAATAATTAATTAGCCGAGACGATCGGGAGTGCTAAGAAATTGAACTCAAAATGACCACTTAGCATACCTCACACCATATGCGTCCACCAGGGACCCACTAAAGTAGGAACTCACAATTCCCCCAAAAGCCGAGGATCCCCAACATAATGACTGAAGAGATCCCGACATGCTTTGCGACTCTCCGCGGGCCCTCTCTACAACCATTGAATCTACAACCTACACCATGTTCAGTTTTGGAATGCTGGCTAAGTATGCTAGGAAAGGTTAAGGGAATGATACAGCAAGTACTACCAAAAGAAAAAATCTCGAACCCAAATGGTTGTCTCTCTTAGATGTATTATTAATGTTATTGACTTGAATTTTGGGAGTGGGTATATATAAGGAAGGCAACAGAGCGGATTTTGACGTTACCCGATCCGACCGTCGTGGAATGTGAGGTGGATTTAAGGGATATAAACAGG
This sequence comes from Sambucus nigra, assembly GCA_949130495.1. Lineage (NCBI taxonomy): Eukaryota > Viridiplantae > Streptophyta > Magnoliopsida > Dipsacales > Adoxaceae > Sambucus > Sambucus nigra. The sequence continues at coordinate 618,714,388 of OX422209.1, forward strand.
TCGGGGTCAAATTTATAAATAAAAGAAAAGAGCAGGAAAAAAAAAAGTTCAGGTTCAGTACAGGTTTAGCCTATATAACAGCCCGACCTGATTAGGGGAATTGCACTAAATTTCCCTTATATATAAATGCAAGTTTAGGTATTAGGGCTCCATTACATTTTCTATCTCTTCCCTCATTCACAGGCACACACCACATATTGAGAAGAAACTGCAGAGAAGACTGAGAATATCACCATCCGTTCACTTCCACCACCGTTTGTGACTTTCACAGCCATCACCGTCTGTTCCATGTAATACCCCGTATTTTTATGCTATATTAATTTGGGGTTTTATTAAATTTAATGTGAATGATTATTTAATAAATATCCGGAAATTTAATTATGTTATAATTATTAACGTGACGAGAGTTAGTAATTATGGGAAATTTGTTGAATATTACTATTATACTGTATTGGTTATATTGAATGTCATAAGTGAATTAAATGACTATTTCGGAAATTTAAGTAAGGACGTGCCCGTGTCACGTCGGGACTTATTTTGTTAAATAAAAGTGAATATTTTATAAGTTGTTCGTATGGTCATTTTGAGTGCGCCAACGCGTCCGGAATGGTCGAGATAGTCAGAAAAGTGTACCCGGGGGTTTAGTTTGGGTCTCGGGGTGTTTTTAGGCCTAGTTAGTGACCCGGGAGGGCATTTTGGTCATTTTACAAAATAGGGTAATTAAACCCACGAATTTCAGCCATCCTTAGCAGCTATTTAGGTCAGCCTTTTAGGGTTAGAACATTCAGAACCCTAGAACGGCCATTGGAGAAGAGAGGAGAGAGCTCTCAAGGTGATTCAAGGCCAAAACACCACCGTTTGCACCACCGTCACCACCAACGCGTAGATCGCAAGGAGGAGAACGCAACCACACCAATATCAGCAGGAAACCAGACCTCTGAAATCCCAGGCAAGTGTTTAACTTGCGTATTTTCGTTGGTGCATTATTCATATTAGCGTAGGAATGATTAGGAGTGTAATCAATGGAAGAAAACCCCAAATTTTGATAGGAATTTACATGTAGAAAACATTATAACCATATTCTGGAAATAGTATGTGAAGTAGATGATTAACCCACGAATTTTGATGTTATGTTAGAAGGAAAGTCTGGAGAAAACTGATTAGAACAAAAGTTAAGAAAACATTAGGGTTCTTGATGTTTAAATGAGATTTTGGGTTGTTTAACCATGTTTAATGATGGATATACGCATGCTTAACGTTAAAAACATCTGGAAATATGTTATTATGTTTGTAGTAGGAGTTTTGGGACGATTAGTGTTGGGAAACATTGATTTGGGTGAAGAATTTTGGTAAAACCCGTAACTGCACTTCTGCAGGATTTCGCAGACCTGCTTGATCGATCGATCGAGCCTAGAGCTTCGATCGATCGAAGGTTCGATCGATCGAGCCCCAGACCTCGATCGATCGACCCTTCCTGGCAGACTCTTATTTCCCCTTGTTGAATTAATTGAACATGATTCATCGTGAAGTAATTTTGGGCTTTATGAATAAAATGTTTTAGGATATAGGAGAGACCAGTAGGACATATGATTAAGTGTTGAGAACCTTATTATGAGACGATAACTGTATCTTAAGGACAATTATTTGAAGAATGAGGAAGCTACGTAATTCAAGTGAGAGATTACGTCAAATACTTACGATAATGAATAGACGTTTACCTACTGATTTTGCTACTTGGATGGATAGAATCCACGAGTGTCACGTAACTAGTGAGAAAACCCTTCGAGTTAAGGTTAGAGACGAAACCGTATACGTAATCATAATAATGGGAAATTAAGGATAAATGTTGTGACTATGGGTAACGGGAGGAACCTATATTAATATGATGAATGGGTATATTTATATGATTGTGTGTACATATATTATATACATGTGAAAAACGTACCCGCGCTACTTGCTATCCCTGAGGTTTCCGCGTTGGGACGATCTTATCCTGTGTTGCTTTATGGGGGATATTGATTCGTACCTAGAAGTTAAAGATCCTAGGTGCGGGCTATCAGATTGATAGTCGGACGGTCCTAAGAGACGTGTGGGTATGTACTGACCTCTTGGACTTGGAATCTATGCTTCGCCTCAACGTTGTTTTGTATATGTTAATACAGTTCGAGAGTGATTCCGAACTTGTATTTCCCTCTGTGTGAGCGATACGAGGATTGGATAGCAGAGTATGCCCGCACCATAGTTTAGTTGGGGTGCTGTTATATATATATATATTATACGAGTAGTTAATATATATATATGAGGTTATAAACTTTAAAGTGTCTACTGTGATTTGATAAGTAGAACATGGTTGTTGACTCAAATTATTAAATACTTGTTTTGAGAAAGTATAAAATGTCACGGGAACTTTATTATTTTTATGAAGTTAAAAATAGAGAATTTTGGGCTACTGTTGGAACATCTTTTAAAGTGGATATCGTGTATTATAAATCTTGCGAGTAACTTAAGTTAAGTTAAAGCTGTTAGAAAGACTAGTATGTTAGATGCTAAAACAAACCGTTGGGAAGTTTAGTACGATAGGTGTGCACATTAGAAGAGAGGTGAGTATTTCTCAAGAGAGAGACGCACTAATATGATTTGCATTGGCCTGTATCAATTTAAATACTTGCTTAACGTATTTTAAAATCAAACACACTTTCGGGCTCTGACCCGTTTCTTTTCCTCTCTCTCTCTCTCTTGTATATATATATGTATATTTTCAGGTGCCCAGCCACAGGGGCGTCTTGCTTAGGATCCCTTGAGAAGAACGAGCTGCAGCTTAGGTGGGAGTTGCAGGTCACTTGAGTAGACGGCTTCTGTCATTGACTCCACTCCTATTATTCTCCTTTATTGGGCACGTGTCGCCCTTTTCATCATTTCATTTGTTGCTAGGATTTTGTATTTCATTTATTTCCAGTATTGTTCTATGGGATTTATTCAGGATGGATTTGTGGTTTTAGTTCCATTTGTTGACATTCGATTGACGAATGTATTATGTTATTTGGTTTATTGTGGTGTGATTCTTTATTGTAGAAATGTCGTTTTAATTAAAATAAATCTTTTTCTTTAATTAAAATTTGGAAAGTTTTGTATGGAAAAAATGTTTTGACACTTAGCTTAATTATTTAGGGTGTTAAATTGGAAAAATTATTTTTATCGACAGTGATGCTGAGAATGAACCAACTGTTTACCTTGATTTAATTTAATAAAGGAGTGATCGCCCGGTATTTAATTAGGCGGGGTGTCACAGGTGGTATCAGAGCATCAGGTTCTAGAGTCCTTTAGGATCTGTGCGGCCTATTATGTTTCAGCGTTGCTTTCTTTGATATAGAGCCCTACTACTAGGAATGTTGTGTCTATCTCTATACTTTGGAGTTTCGTACTCCTGCGATTTGGTTATTTGAATGATGAACTCATCCAAATTTACTTAAATTTTCAGATGGATCGTCAAGAAGAACTAGCTAAGACGATTAAGGGAGTCATCGAGCAAGATCGACTCACACCTCAGGTATCCCCAGGGAGAGTATCAACCGCCGAGTTAGCAGGTATCGTGGCACAAGCAGTTACCACTGCAGTTCTACAATACCAAGAACGCAGCCTACAACTTAAAGGAGGCAAAAGACCTAGAGAGGTTAACCTAGTGCATGTGACTGACGTTGGGAACTGTGCGAAGGCACCGAATCTGCGACAACAAAACAATCAAGATAGAGTCAGTTCCAGTAGTAACGAGATTTATGTACAGAGACAAAAGTGTCAGGGACAGCGAAGCCAGGTTCAGAATGAAATCACCAAGAGGTGTTTCGGTTGTGGAATGGAGGACCCCAAACGTAAATCTTGTCTGAATCAGACTGGGGATAAACTACAACCTGACCGGCAAAGAATTTTGAAACTCTGCTATAAATGTGTACAACCGGGTCACAAGTGGATGGATTGTCCTCGCCCTGACATAGTTTTTCCGCAGATTTCCCCTCAAGGCCAGCAAGACCAGGGAAAAAGAGAGGCTAGTCAATACCGTAAGGAAGGAAAGCAGTTTCGGGGGAGGTGTTTCCAATGTGGCAGGAATGGCCATAGGCGTCAAAATTGTCCAGAGAAGAATAGGGCCCCACAGCAGGAATGTGCTGACAATGTACCTCAGAAGCCAACTCCGCCACCTTTTCCAACAGCCTCAGTTCAGCAGAGAAAGCTACAGGGCGAATGTGTCTATAATTTCCCACAGGCAGCAACCCCGCAGGCGCCACCCGCGGTTGAGGGTATGTTTTTCTATCCATGTTACCATGAGTCGAGATTTGTTTGTTACGAATGCAACGCACTATTTTATAAGCTAATTTTTATGCGAAAGCCTTAGGGTTGTTAGCCACGGCAGTGACCTCAGTGACGTGTGTAGACTCACCATCTTGGGAGTGGGTCTTTTATTTTCTTTATATGCCCGTGAGTGGGGGTAGAGATTGGTAGCTAAGTATTACCTGTATATATGTTAGTCTTAGACATACATTAGCTTGATGTTATATTCAGTATGGATTGGCTCGCCGCTTATAGAGCCATGATTATCTACTTCGGTGGAGCATTGTTTTTGCCATTTCGGGGCAAGAGATGTTTGTAGTGGCGATGCCTCGCCCAGAGGGAGGTTCGACCGCTCATTTGTATTACATAGAGGAGGATACCTCTAAGGAGGTTGTGATTCCCTTAGATTCGATCCCTATTGTCAGGGAGTATTCCGATGTGTTTCAGGAGATACCTGGCCTACCGCCCAGTCGTGAGATAGACTTTGTTATAGATTTATTGCCAGATACGAGACCTATAGCACGCGCACCGTACCGTATGGCTCCGGCAGAGATGCGAGAGCTACGAGATCAGATTGAGCAGCTGTTAGGTCAGGGCTTCATTCGTGGGAGTACCTCACCTTGGGGCGCTCCAGCCTTATTTGTGAAGAAAAAGAAATGGTTCACTAAGATTGTGTGTGGACTACCGGGAATTGAACAAGGTCACGATACAGAATAAGTATCCGTTGCCTCAAATCGATGATCTGTTCGACCAGTTGAGGGGAGCGAATTTCTTTTCGAAGATAGATCTGAGGTCGGGGTACCATCAGCTACGTATTAGGGAGCAGGAGGTTTCAAAGACTGCATTCTTGACGAGATATGGGTCTTACGAGTTCAGAGTGATGCCGTTTGGCCTCACTAATGCTCCAGCCGTATTCATGGACTTAATGAATCGAGTGTTCAGAGAATTCTTGGATCAGTTTGTCATTGTCTTCATAGATGACATCTTGATATATTTCCATTCCGAGGAGGAGCATGCCGAGCACTTGAGGCAGGTTCTTCAGACTCTGCGAGAGCATCAGTTGTATGCTAAGTACGAGAAGTGTGGATTCTGGTTGCGAGAGGTACAGTTCTTGGGCCATGTTGTTTCTGAGCAAGGGATAGCAGTTGACCCGAGTAAGGTATCAGCAGTGAGGGAGTGGGGACAGCCCACGACACCGACAGAGGTACGTAGTTTCTTGGGGTTAGCCGGATACTACAGGAGATTTATTCGGGGATTCTCCAAGATAGCGGGTCCGTTGACGGATTTGACTCGCAAAGGGGTACCGTATGTTTGGGATGATGCTTCTCAATTAGCTTTCGACGAGCTAAAAGACAAGCTTATTTCAGCACCAGTCCTTGCCTTACCGAAACCGGGTGTGGAGTACCTGGTTTACACTGATGCATCTTTACGGGGACTTGGAGGAGTACTCCAGCAGGAGGAGAAGGCTATAGCTTTTGCTTCCCGCAAGCTTAAGCCACATGAGAAGAATTACCCCACCCACGACCTGGAGTTAGCAGCGGTCATCTTTGCATTGTGAATTTGGAGGCACTACTTATTGGGCGAGAAATTCTGTTTGTTCACAGACCATGAATCACTGCAGTACCTGTTCACTCAGCGAGAGCTGAATACGCGTCAGCGCAGGTGGTTAGAGTTTGTGAAAGATTACCAGTTCGATATACAGTATCATCCGGGGAAGGCCAACGTAGTTGCTAATGCGTTGAGCCGTAGACCGGTAGAAGATGTAGCGGACATCTGGAAAGCAAAGTGGAAAGATCTGGGTCACCAAGACGCCGTAGCACGTTCTTTCATATCCGTGATGTCAGTCACACCCGAGATTGTTACGAGGGTGATACAGGCACAGACCACAGAACCGTTTTGCCAGGAGCAGATTGTGCGACTTTTAGCCGAGGGTGCCGAGTCCTATTCTGTTAGTTCCGATGGAGGTTTGCGGTTTAATGGGAGATTAGTGGTTCCAGAAGGAGCGGAGCTACGACATGAAGTGATGACTCATTCTCATGGGTTCCGATTTGCAGTACATCCAGGAGGCGATAAGATGTACCAGGTCATGAGACGACAGTACTAGTGGAGTGGGATGAAGAAGGACATTGCTGAGTTTGTGGCCAAGTGTTCTACCTGCCAGCTGGTTAAGGTGGACCACCAGAAACCGTCAGGATTGCTTCAGCCATTGGAAGTACCCGCGTGGAAGTGGGAGAGTATTTCCATGGACTTCATTACAGGGTTGCCTACATCACAGAGGGGCCACGATTCTATCTGGGTGATTGTAGACCGTCTGACCAAGGTGGCTCATTTTCTACCGGTACGGACAGATTATTCCACGGGTCAGTATGCTCAGTTGTTCATCGCTGAGATTGTCAGATTACATGGGGTGCCCCTGAATATTGTGTCAGATAGAGACAAATTTTTGTGTCACGTTTCTGGGGAAAGCTTTCAGAAGGCTATGGGTACTGAGTTGAGGTTGAGTTCAGCTTACCACCCACAGACAAGTGGACAGACAGAGCGTACTAATCAGATGTTGGAGGGTATGCTACGTATGTGTGTTATCGATTTTGGAGGAGGATGGGAGCCACATCTTCCACCGGTAGAGTTTGCTTATAATAACTCTTATCAGTTTACGATTAGTATGGCTCCATTTGAGGTTTTATATGGCAGATCTTGTCGTTCTCCAACTTGTCGGCTTGAAATGGGGGATAACAAGTTGCTAGGGCTAGAAGTGATTCAGGAGACCTCCGCAAGGATTGAGCTAATCAGGAGTCGTATTCGGGTAGCCCAGGACCGGCAAAAGAGCTACGCCGATGCGAAACGATTCTTTCGGGAGTTTAATATGGGAGATCAAGTGTTATGGTGTGTATCTCCTATGAAGGGTGTGATGAAGTTCGGGAAGAAGGGAAAGTTGGCCCCGAGGTACGTGGGACCATTTCCAATCATCGAGAGGATTGGGCCGATAGCATACAGGTTGGGACTGCCGGAACATTTACATCGCATTCACGATGTATTTCACATCTCGTCGTTGAGACGATACCTTCGAGATGATATGGCCCATACTCACATCGCGATAGAGGAGATCGACTTACAGCCTGATAGCTCTTACGAGGAGAGACCAGTGGCTATTCTAGACTATAGTGAGAGAAGATTGAGGTCGAAAATAGTTCCACTTGTGCGAGTTCAATGGGAGCATCATAATGTGGAGGAATCCACTTGGGAGCGTGAGGCAGATATGCGCGAGAGATATCCAGAGTTGTTTTTACCAGGTATGCCTTATTTTCCGAATTTCGGGACGAAATTCCGTTATTAGGGGGGGAGTATGTAATACTCCGTATTTTTATGCTATATTAATTTGGGGTTTTATTAAATTTAATGTGAATGATTATTTAATAAATATCCGGAAATTTAATTATGTTATAATTATTAACGTGACGAGAGTTAGTAATTATGGGAAACTTGTTGAATATTACTATTATACTGTATTGGTTATATTGAATGTCATAAGTGAATTAAATGACTATTTCGGAAATTTAAGTAAGGACGTGCCCGTGTCACGTCGGGACTTATTTTGTTAAATAAAAGTGAATATTTTATAAGTTGTTCGTATGGTCATTTTGAGTGCGCCAATGCGTCCGGAATGGTCGAGATAGTCAGAAAAGTGTACCCGGGGGTTTAATTTGGGTCTCGGGGTGTTTTTAGGCCTAGTTAGTGACCCGGGAGGGCATTTTGGTCATTTTACAAAATAGGGTAATTAAACCCACGAATTTCAGCCATCCTTAGCAGCTATTTAGGTCAGCCTTTTAGGGTTAGAACATTCAGAACCCTAGAACGGCCATTGGAGAAGAGAGGAGAGAGCTCTCAAGGTGATTCAAGGCCAAAACACCACCGTTTGCACCACCGTCACCACCAACGCGTAGATCGCAAGGAGGAGAACGCAACCACACCAATATCAGCATGAAACCAGACCTCTGAAATCCCAGGCAAGTGTTTAACTTGCGTATTTTCGTTGGTGCAATATTCATATTAGCGTAGGAATGATTAGGAGTGTAATCAATGGAAGAAAACCCCAAATTTTGATAGGAATTTACATGTAGAAAACATTATAACCATATTCTGGAAATAGTATGTGAAGTAGATGATTAACCCACGAATTTTGATGTTATGTTAGAAGGAAAGTCTGGAGAAAACTGATTAGAACAAAAGTTAAGAAAACATTAGGGTTCTTGATGTTTAAATGAGATTTTGGGTTGTTTAACCATGTTTAATGATGGATATACGCATGCTTAACGTTAAAAACATCTGGAAATATGTTATTATGTTTGTAGTAGGAGTTTTGGGACGATTAGTGTTGGGAAACATTGATTTGGGTGAAGAATTTTGGTAAAACCCGTAACTGCACTTCTGCAGGATTTCGCAGACCTGCTTGATCGATCGATCGAGCCTAGAGCTTCGATCGATCGAAGGTTCGATCGATCGAGCCCCAGACCTCGATCGATCGACCCTTCCTGGCAGACTCTTATTTCCCCTTGTTGAATTAATTGAACATGATTCATCGTGAAGTAATTTTGGGCTTTATGAATAAAATGTTTTAGGATATAGGAGAGACCAGTAGGACATATGATTAAGTGTTGAGAACCTTATTATGAGACGATAACTGTATCTTAAGGACAATTATTTGAAGAATGAGGAAGCTACGTAATTCAAGTGAGAGATTACGTCAAATACTTACGATAATGAATAGACGTTTACCTACTGATTTTGCTACTTGGATGGATAGAATCCACGAGTGTCACGTAACTAGTGAGAAAACCCTTCGAGTTAAGGTTAGAGACGAAACCGTATACGTAATCATAATAATGGGAAATTAAGGATAAATGTTGTGACTATGGGTAACGGGAGGAACCTATATTAATATGATGAATGGGTATATTTATATGATTGTGTGTACATATATTATATACATGTGAAAAACGTACCCGCGCTACTTGCTATCCCTGAGGTTTCCGCGTTGGGACGATCTTATCCTGTGTTGCTTTATGGGGGATATTGATTCGTACCTAGAAGTTAAAGATCCTAGGTGCGGGCTATCAGATTGATAGTCGGACGGTCCTAAGAGACGTGTGGGTATGTACTGACCTCTTGGACTTGGAATCTATGCTTCGCCTCAACGTTGTTTTGTATATGTTAATACAGTTCGAGAGTGATTCCGAACTTGTATTTCCCTCTGTGTGAGCGATACGAGGATTGGATAGCAGAGTATGCCCGCACCATAGTTTAGTTGGGGTGCTGTTATATATATATATTATACGAGTAGTTAATATATATATGAGGTTATAAACTTTAAAGTGTCTACTGTGATTTGATAAGTAGAACATGGTTGTTGACTCAAATTATTAAATACTTGTTTTGAGAAAGTATAAAATGTCACGGGAACTTTATTATTTTTATGAAGTTAAAAATAGAGAATTTTGGGCTACTGTTGGAACATCTTTTAAAGTGGATATCGTGTATTATAAATCTTGCGAGTAACTTAAGTTAAGTTAAAGCTGTTAGAAAGACTAGTATGTTAGATGCTAAAACAAACCGTTGGGAAGTTTAGTACGATAGGTGTGCACATTAGAAGAGAGGTGAGTATTTCTCAAGAGAGAGACGCACTAATATGATTTGCATTGGCCTGTATCAATTTAAATACTTGCTTAACGTATTTTAAAATCAAACACACTTTCGGGCTCTGACCCGTTTCTTTTCCTCTCTCTCTCTCTCTCTTGTATATATATATGTATATTTTCAGGTGCCCAGCCACAGGGGCGTCTTGCTTAGGATCCCTTGAGAAGAACGAGCTGCAGCTTAGGTGGGAGTTGCAGGTCACTTTAGTAGACGGCTTCTGTCATTGACTCCACTCCTATTATTCTCCTTTATTGGGCACGTGTCGCCCTTTTCATCATTTCATTTGTTGCTAGGATTTTGTATTTCATTTATTTCCAGTATTGTTCTATGGGATTTATTCAGGATGGATTTGTGGTTTTAGTTCCATTTGTTGACATTCGATTGACGAATGTATTATGTTATTTGGTTTATTGTGGTGTGATTCTTTATTGTAGAAATGTCGTTTTAATTAAAATAAATCTTTTTCTTTAATTAAAATTTGGAAAGTTTTGTATGGAAAAAATGTTTTGACACTTAGCTTAATTATTTAGGGTGTTAAATTGGAAAAATTATTTTTATCGACAGTGATGCTGAGAATGAACCAACTGTTTACCTTGATTTAATTTAATAAAGGAGTGATCGCCCGGTATTTAATTAGGCGGGGTGTCACATTCCATTCATAGAAATTCACCGTCCTTTAACAGCACAGTCACCACCGTCGACGAAGTCACAAAACCGCTGGTCTTTCTCGATCTAATATCAGCACGTCATCATTTTGTAATTTTTTATCCCTCTAGTCTCTGTGTCTGTGGATATATAAATTCAAACCTATGTAGCCACCATGCCTCTTTCATGTTATTTCCATTCTCTGGCAGTTGTGTTAGAGGTGAGTTTTCTTTAGTTTCTAACAATTCCATTAAATAGATGCAAGAGCTCTTACTATGCACATAAATGCATATAATCAGTAGGCTTTCCAACATACCTTATTAAACATATGCAAAGAACATACCAAATTTTAAAAATACTAAAAAACTATTTTTTTTACCCAAACTTGGTATATATGATCAACATAGGAAGGAGATCATCTACAGGAAAAAAAATCAAAAAATTCAACCATTAGTGGGTGAAATGAAATTGGGTGTATATGTGCATTTTCAACAATTCAAACTCTTGATCATCATATCACCCACTTCCAGGATGAATTTTTTGATTATTTTTTTGTAGATGATCTCCTCACTATGTTGATTATATATACCGAGTTTGGTTAAAAAAAATATTTAGAATTTTTAAAAATTGGTATGTTCATTAGGAATGTTTAATGAGCTATGTTGGAGAGTCAAACTATATATATATATAATGTGTAGCAGTGTACAAATATTTGATAGAATTTGTTGGAGTAATTCAATGTGCCAAGTATTTCCACCAGCCTGGATATTTCTACTTTGACTGCATTTTGACAAACTTGTGTTCTTTTCTTCAAAAAACAGGGAAAATTAATTGATCTCTGCGTAAGATAGTTTCACTGCTTATTTTCTTTCAAACAATATATATATATATATATAGCAGTGTACAAATATTTGATAGAATTTGTTGGAGTAATTCAATGTGCCAAGTATTTCCACCAGCCTGGATATTTCTACTTCGACTGCATTTTGACAAACTTGTGTTCTTTTCTTCAAAAAACAGGGAAAATTAATTGATCTCTGCTTATGATAGTTTCACTGTTTATTTTCTTTCAAACAAATGTATGTCGTTGAAAGATAGGTTGCAGTAACATTGTTCCTGTTTTATTCCTTTTTCATCCATATAAATTAGGCACCCAAGTGGAGCGGGGTCCCCGCAGGGTACTTTTGCAGGGAGGGGGAAACTTAATCGAGGCAGGGTGGGGTCGAGGAGAGAATATTCCTGTCCGTGTTGGGGTTGGAGAGGGTACCCCCACCCCATACCCACCTCGTTGCCATCCCTAAGTAGGCATCTATTTATAATAAAGGTTTAGAAGAGTCCTTAACCTAGAATAACCTAGAAGTAATCTAACTAACGAGATAAAGAAAAACTAGGAAACAGTAAAGACGCTCCTAACAAAAGCAACCTCCTTCATCTAAACATAGAAAGGCCTCAAACTCTTAGAACAGGTTTGGCTTACTAAACTACTCGAATCATATTTCATCTATAAGGTAGTTCAAAAATTAAGGACGAACAAATCCTATTTCATCTACAAGGTATTTAAAATTTTAGGACAGAGAAATTAAAACAGAATCAAAATAACTCTCAGATCCATCATTGATTTACCTCCATGTTACTTTTTACCTATTCCTATTGAAGATGTGTTTTGATAATTAAATGACTTCGAAAGTGTGTTTGTGTATGTGTGTGTGTGTGTGTGTGTGTGTGAGAGAGAGAGAGAGAGAGAGAGAGAGGGATGTTTAGCTTGTATAGAATTTTTAAGTCATGCTTTGACAAAAAAAAATTATGCCATCCACATGCCTCATTGCTGTTAATGAAATGGGCATAATCCTGCTAGCTGATGTGCCACGTATTTATACATGAAAGAGGTGACACATAGCGTTTTTAGCATTTTTTCGTAAAGCGGGTTTACACGCAGAAGGATTACAGTTTGGGGGTTTCACGATTTTTCCATAACGATTTGCACAATTTCAAATGCAAAGCAACATAGAAGTTAGCAAGAAAATTTGGTTCATAATATAAAATGCTCATTAACATGCTAAGTTTGATGGTGAAAGTTTTAGTATGTGAACAGATAATGGTAAGGTTAAGACTACCCATCCTAGTAGTGACTAGTGAGAATATTGACAACGTCTTAGAAGTGAATCCCCAACAGAATGCAATCCTTGACTGCACCTGATGAGGACCCATGAGAAAATATATTAATTACTATATGTTAGTCACTTGTCTTGTTAGGACTTGCTAAAAATAAAATTATTGTATTTGTTTTTGCTCAAGGAATTCTAGTGGTTTAAGGAATAGTATTTGGGTCTTCTCTCATTAATATATAGGGTAGGGTGAGTTCTAGGCATTTTTGTTGTTTTTTAGGGTAATATCGGTGCCATGTAAAATGGGATAAAGGCCTTGGAGATGAATAAAAACTGAAAAGAAAATAAAAACTATAATATATTCAAGAAGTTCGGAAGTAATTCCTGCCCTCCCCATTCAACTACATTGTTAACAACCCTCATTGAACTACTTTCCATTTATACTTATGCAATTGCCCCCACTAGTCAACTCAAAATGTCATTTCATAAATGGTACCCAAATTAAAAGGCAAGTGTCAATTCTTAAGCATCAGAAGTCCAATTAAATGTTTAAGCTGTCTTTTTTCTTGATTTAAATGTAAAAACTAAAAAGCATGTATTGTACTGATATAAATATACAAGATTTGTTTTTTCCCTAATTTAAATTGATGTCCAGTTCAATTAGAATGTGAGAAGAACATGGCACGTGTTGCGAACGAGGGTTTGAAATGGGGTCACTGGATTTATCTTCCTTATTTTTGTTGATTTAATTTATTTTATTTTTTATATTATTTGGAGACTATCTCTTTATCTTAGGTAAGTTCAATCAACAGATATTATTGGTTCTGATTAGCTTAATTAGAGGTAGTTATGCCTCCTTCTGTACAAAGATAATTATGAGTTTTGATTAGTGAAACAGTTAAGGAAATGTTCTTTCAAAAACCCAAATGGGTTATTTTTTTGAGTGTATAAACACTTCCGCACATATACATCAAAGTGGTATTAAATCAGGTCGCTCATGATCTACATGCCAGCTGAAGATGCCATACAACGGATTGTAATGAATTGTATAGGTACAACAAATGGGACATATATGACCCATATAAATATGACAGTTCTTACGAGGGCTGTTACTTTACACCGATTGACTACAATGATCTCTTCCACAATCAGCACTTTATCAGTGACGTGCCCCAAATGCATCAAAGTGGTATTAAAGCCAGGTCGCGCATGATCTACATGCCAGCTGAAGATATCATATGGGTGTATAACAACAAATAGGACATATATGATCCATATGTATACGACAGTTTTTACGAGGGCTGTTACTTTAGGCCGGTTGACTACAATGATTTCTTCCACAATCAGGGTCAATACAATTACAACCAACAACCACCACTAGCCCTTGCAAGTAAAGATTCTGTTTAATAAGGTTTTGGGGCACGTCAGTCATATAATGCTGATCCTGTATTTCAGGATCACTAATTGCAATGTTGGGTTTGATGGATCCCACTTTGTAATTGTCGGATTATGCACAGTAACAGGTATTGGTCAACTCATGTGATTAGCACAAGTGCAGTTCTCTGGCATGGAAAATTCGAGGAAGGATTTGAACTTCTGAATTGCTCATTCAACCCAAAGGTTTACAAGGGCCTAATGAGAGATTTTCTTCAACTAGGGAGTGATGTGTGCAGCTTATTTGATGAATGGTGAATGCGGCGCTTGCGAGATCAATATGAAGTTATTGAATTTTTTCACTCACTTTATTTTTTTGTATCTTCGATATTATTTGGATGCTGAACAAAGCATAATGTGTGCAGCTTATTTGATGAATGGCGAATGAGGCGCTTGTGAGATCAATATGAAGTTATTGAATTTTTTTCCTCAATTTAATTTTTTGTATCTTTGATATTATTTGGATGAAATAAGATTCATGTAGCGGACTCCAAATAATTAGGAAAAGGCTTTGTTGAGTTGATATTAATTGCATAACAGAATAAGATTCATGTAGCGGACCCCAAATAATTGGGAAAATGTTTTATTGAGTTGAGTTGATATTAATTGGATAATATCTCTTTTTATAAAAGGTCGTTTGGACATCATCTCTTTATATTATGTAAATAGCAATACCAGGTTTGATTGGTACAGCGTTCAACGACAGAGTATTGGTCAAAGACTAGACAGTACAATTATAACTTGGTATTGCTATCGGTTTCTGATGTACGGGAGGACGTAACACGTGCGTGAAATGGAGCTTGTGAAAAAGGATATTTTTATCTGTAATTATTATTTTGTTTTAATATCCTTTTATTAGAATAAATGAATATTCCTTTAGAATATTCTAGATTAGGTAAATTAGGGTATTATAATACTTTAGTCATATTAGGGTTATTACTTGGTTGGTCCCCGAGTATAGCTAGCCTATAAATAAGGTCAGTGGCCTCGCTTCGTAATCATTACTGTTACTTCTGAGATGAATTAGAGAGAGAAATTGGACCCTCAGCCTCTAAATATGTTTTTTTTGTTGTTGTATAGTGTAGATTAAATTGCTTCCGCTCCCCGCTACACATCAAATTGGTATAAGAGCGATGTTCGTTCTGCATGTGTTCATAAAAATTGGTGTACGGAGCCCAAGGCTGGCTTCAACTTTTAACAAGCGATTGCCTGGGAGAGTGTCTTGGCCGATATATATACCAGATGCAGGCGGATTTGTGATGGAAACTCCAAAAATCGATCAAATCTCTCATTGGGAATTGTTACAACAGGGATTCAGCCCCAAGGCTGCGACGGAGACGATTCACGGAAGAACGAGTCCAAGAGCTTATCACGGATACAAATCCACTACCACTACCCCTGACCTCCTACTCGTCGTCATTCTATGACGAATCTGAAATAAAGAGTTAATCTGAAGTTGACGCAGAAGAAGATATATCTGAGGGCTGAAACAGAAAAATCAGAAGGAACGGCCCATTTGATGCTCTCCTTGGTTTCCACCGGTGTTGTCGTTTAAAACGGCCAGGCGTTTGACGGAATCGCTTGTCACAAAGCATCATAGACCACATCATCTCCGACGTCACCCGTGAAGAAATGGTTACGCTTTGTGAAGGTGGCCTCATCTCCGTCGACTCACTTGGAATCAGGATCGAAAAGAAAGAAGAGTTCGAAAGGCAGGAAGCAAATGGGTTCTCCGGTGTTGGAATACGAGGAGTTCTGGCCGAGGTTGAGGTGTTTGAGAATCTCACCGTCAAAGCTCTCTCCGGCGAGAAGCTAGCCGGTATCGAAGAACAAGACGATCAGGAAAAGGGGACGGGCGAATCTGAGTGCGCTGAAGCCATTGACGTCGCCATCACTGGCGATGGCCTTAACGAAGTCGTTATCAAAAAGTGGTGGCCAGAGGCTCTGTCCGGTGCTGCGCCCACAAGGAAGAGGTCCACCAGCTAGAGGTTAGGATTTTTTAAAACTGACGTGCGCATGGAATTACCCCACATGAGCCCATTTAATTTCAGCCCATGTTTATTTTTATTTTAGTATTTTATAATGAATAGATAAATATTAATTATTATCTAAATTATTATTAGAGATAATTATTAGGATGTTAGTTAATTAATTTAATTAAGTTATTTAGTTCCCTTTTAATTAGGAGACTTGCCCCCCAAGTTCAGAATTATCTATAAATAAGGCCTTTGCCACTCTCTTGTAATCAGATTATTAAGATTATTATTGAAATGAATGAGATTTGAGAGAGAGTTTAAAAGAGATTTATTCGATTATTATTGTGTGTTCGTGTGTGTATTAATTCCGCTGCATTCACATTATAGTGGTATCAGAGCAGCGTTTGCTCTTGAAGGATATAGTTGGTGATAATGGATACGCGAAATGAGCAGATAAACAAGCGTGTTGAATGCTTGGAAGGACTTGGAGAGATTACGCGGATGCTCCAAACCCTCCTCACCGGATCTGCGTTCGTGATGGCTAATGGCGACATTGCTGCATCAACTTCACAGCAAACCCTAGTCTTGCAACAATCCAATAACCAAACCCTAGCTGATTTCTTACCTAGATTCCCACTCGATTTCCCACCCAGCTTCCCACTGTCAAAAACCCTAGCCACCAAAATCGTTCCACAACCAGCCATCACTGAGTATCATTCTTCCGCGAACGATCCTTCGCTTCTCCATTCTCAAACAATTAATCATCGTCAATGGATCCTCGACTTTGTCTCTTACTGGACAACATGCCAACCGTGCCGAAAATTTTTCTTTATTCATCGCCACCACTAACCAACTCGCCTCTGGCGAGTGGTCCCCCAAAAGCATCCCATCACACACCTCCCCTCTGATCAGATCCAACCCAATATCCGGGACCCTCTTACCGGCCACCACTGCTCCTTTTCAATGTCGATCTATGGCCGGAATCTCGCCAGCACCGCTGTTGGGTCTAATGCTGCTAGGGTTTACTTTGAAAAGTTGGGGTTTTTGAATGAAAAGTTGGGGTTGAAGGCTTTTGAAGAGAATAGGTTGTCCATGTGGATTTTATTCGACTTTGGACCATTTGTAATTGACAAACCACTCGGGTTGGGAGTTTAATGGTCCAAAAATTGATTTTTTTGTGGAAAAATTTAGACAGCCCCAATTTTTATTGTGATGGAAATATTTTATTTGGGCCCCCAAAAGTTAAAAATTCTTTTTCACACCCAATAAAAGCTAAGGGTCCGAAATATTCAAAATGCTTGTGGATGTGGCATAGATTTATACAAATCTCCCTTACAGTTCGTTGGTCAGGTTCAGCTTTTCGAAGTAAGGGAGGGCATTACTTATCTGATGGTGTCTTCAACGGTCAAGGCTTTCGCGCTCAGGACGAGCTTTTTGAAGAAGGGGAGAGTGACGTGCGCGTGGAATTAGCCCCACGTAGGCCCATTTGATTTTAGCACGTGTTTATTTTTACTTTAGTACTTTATTATGACTAGATAAATATTAGTTATTATCTAAATTATTATTAGTATTATTATTAGAGATAATTATTAGGGTCTTAGTTATTTATTTTAATTAGGTTATTGAGTTCCCTTTTTAATTAGGAGACTTACTTTTTAAGTTTAGGATTATCTATAAATAAAGCCTTTAGCCCTCTCTTGTAATCAAAGATTACTATTGAAATGAATGAGATTTGAGAGAGAGATTTATTTGATTATTATTGTGTGTTCATGTCTGTGTTATTTTCGCTGAGTCCACATCAAAAACCCTAGGACTTTGGTTGGTTGGAGAGACGAAATGGGCCAGCTGGCTTGCGTATGTGGGTCAGGAGCAACCCATGGTTGGAGAAACTTTTGGATTAGTTGGATAATGAAAAAGGGTTTAAACTTCTCACGCATAAGACTGCCAGCACACTGCTACGTTTTGAGGCTGGTCATATGGGCTGATCAGTTACATGTTTGTCCCCAGCTTAAAATTAACCCAGGAATTTATCATTTGGGCGAAAGGAAACTCATGGTGTTGGCCCACTGGAGGGGACAAATGGTCCTGTTTTAGCTACACAATACTTGGCCCGGGGTTTTTATTGTGATTGGCCAGATATTATGAACTGTGACTTTAACTAGCTCAGTCATGTTAATAGTTGGGCCACCTAACTTATATTGTTCTTAGAGCAGCCCAACTGGATTCTGGCTATTTTGGGTTTATTTGGAATAGGCTCTAATCGTGCCTTTCATTTTGTAACAACCCAGAAGAGGGCTGCTGTAACCATCATTTAAAGGATGCTGCTTTGAATGTTTGGGACCCAAAACATGACAAAATTGATTTTATTGGGGTCGAAGATATTGGGCAGCCTCCAAATTTTAAATATTTGGAAAATATATTGTTTGGGCCCCAATAATTTCAAGAAAATTATATTTGGCCCCCAATAAAAGAAAAAAGGTATTTTCCAAATATTTGTTCGTTTGGCATGGGTGACTCCAATTTTTCCTTAAAGCTCGGGGTCGAGCTTTTTCAAAGGAGGGGAGAATTATGTATGCAGGGACGTGGCACGTGCGTGAAATGGAGTTCGCGAAGACAAATATTTTTATTTGTAATTATTATTTTGTTTTAATGTCCTTTTATTATAATAAATGAATATTCTCCTAGATAGTTCTAGATTAGGTTAATTAGGATATTACAGTACTTTAGTCATATTATGGTTATTACTTGGTCCCCAAGTATAGCCAGGCTATAAATAAGGCCATTGGCTTCACTTTGTAATCATTACTATTACTTATGACTTTTGAGATGAATTAGAGAGAGAAATTGGGGCCTTAGCATCTAAACATGTTGTTGCTGTTTATAGTGTAGATTAAATCGCTTCCGCTCCTCGCTACACATCAATTTCAACATCAGGTGAGACAACACGATAAGTTACTTAAAGAGACAAAATGAGAAAGACCATATGAAAGTGTCTTGTCGCAACGAATCGGCAAGTTTCTGATATTTTGGCCACTAATTAAAGAGCCAGTGAGCCAAGCAGAATCTAATAAATTTCGTTAATATATAGGTATGATCGTATGAGTAACAGTTTTGGAAAGGTGGGTTTCGAAATCAAGTTGACTTAACTCACTCAGTGTGGCTTTAGCGGAGTCCATAATTCATACGATTGATTGCTCCTGAATAGTTTAAGTACAAGTAGTAACCATATAGGACTCTTTTTCCCTAGACTATAAAAATAAAACTTAAAAATCAAAAAAGCACAGTCTCCATCCTCTTGTGATGTAAACACAACTCAAAAGGGGAGATTACATCTTTATTTATAGCGAATGTTGCAACCATAAGCTACACCAATTACTCAAAAGGGGAGAAAATCTTTTGCATATTTTCAAGAAGTTCATCGACCATTGGTTGTTTATTGCCCTTAGATGTAAATCGTACGCCGATTGTATTACAACTACGCAATGTTTTAAAAATCACTCGAGGTGAATCAATAAAAAATCGCTTTGAGGCTCAAGTCTCAGGGTTGAATTTGAGGCTTACGCCTCAATGCGCCTCACGCGAGAAAAAGAAAAAAAAAAGGCGTTTTTCCATCAAGAACTCTGTTTTTTTTTATTTTAATATATGTCGACAATTGGTATATATATACATACTTTGAAGATAGTGAAACAATTTTGTTATAATTCTGCTAAATTACATACTCTGTTTCAAATTCAAGGTTCACTTCTTCATTTTTCTAATATTGCACTTAACTTAAACAAATTGTCGTTTTAATATACCAACTCTTATTCTTTTTTCCTTTTTGTTTTAAAATTACACTTAACTTATAATATTTACTATTTTAACTTAAAAGAATTTTTTAGAAAATAATCAATATATCATATTATAAATAACCAATATATCATTTAATAAATAACCATTATCTTAATGAAACTAAAAAAATGACTGTCAATTTGATTTTGCATTGATTAATTTATTGTCATATTATAAAATAACCAATATGTGAATGAAACTAAAAAAATAATTTTTTTCAATTTGATTTTGCATTGATTAATTTATTGTCATATTATAAAATTAACAATATGTGAATGAAAAAAAATTGATTTTGCAGTGATTAATTAATTGTCATATTATAAAATAACCAATATGTTAAAAATTGATTTTATCAAATTATTTTTAAAAAAATCATCTTGGGGGAACAAAAAAATGTTAAACTACGAGAGAAAGTCCTTAAAGTTTTTTTTTTTTTTTTTTGCTGTTTTATTTTATATTTCTATGTTACTTTATTTTTTATGATTCTATAAGTATTTTTTTTAATATAATTTTGCTCGGGGGGCGCTACGCCTCGCCGGAGCCTCACCTCTTTTGCATCTACGCTCAATACCAAGAGCACTTTTGATGTAAACGCAGCGGAATAACATATTCAGTAACTCATTGACTTAAAAGGGGAGGATTACATTATTATAGCTAACTGAGCAACCCTAGGACTATGCAAAAGACTAAAAAGGGCAAAAATTCTATCAACTTAATACTACCTACTATCCACCGATCCTTACGGGTTCAGAAAGACAGAAAAAAAACTACTTAATTACCTTCTTTATTCACGTCATTATGTAAAAGATTCTTACAAGATTTGATTAAGGAATACTTTTCAGAGTATTCTTCAAGAAGCCTAATTTGGTTGTTATGTTGTGTGTTTAAAAAATTCCGTGCGTACATAAGAATTGCATTGCAACCTTACAATACTAAAATATAAGAGTGATCAAGACAACAAACTATAAACTTTAAATGCATCTATAAACAGCACAACTACAGAAATTGGCGTACATTTCATGGTTTCATTTTCTAGTTATCCATGTGTACAAAGTCAGTCCCACAGAAAAGACATGGCAACTGTATCATTTGTGTCGAATATGTCATTTCACAAATAAAAAAACAGGAACATAGGCAGCTTTATAACAATAAAATTATATGTTAATAGAAGATAACATATGCAAGTATTTTACGAGTAATAGCAGATACTCACGACGTCTGAGAAGGCAACAGAAAGAGATCCAACAAGTATGGAGAAAGCAGCACCATACTTGCCATCAACAAAGGTGGCCATCAAGCTCCACGAAAGTGCTCCAAGAAGCCCTGATAGAACCAGATACGATCTTCTTCGGTACCCGAAAAGGGGGAAGGAATCACTAGAATGGCAATCCCATAGTTAGAAACTTACTAAGGTGAAAATGGGGAGAGAGAGAGAGAGAGATGTATGGTGAAATAGATAAGCACCTGATAAATCCATACAAAGGCTTGATAAGCCATGGTAATGCTGAGAAACCGGTTATTACAGCTGTCTAGTCAACCATGTTTAATTTGTCAGTATTTATTTGTTTGAATCAGGAAAACTAATTAATTAATGCAAAAAGAATAACTGTAATGCTTGTGTGGTTCAAGTTTTTGGTTTTCTTGTATCCCCAAACTCGTGAATTCACATATCAAGTCTTACAATTCATGTTGTGCATTTGAATCACGTGATATCAATTCATTACCTAAAAATCAAACTTTATATTGAGATTTAGCAATTCAAGATTTCAGGAAAACACAAAAACTTGAACCAAACAAGCACTTCATGTCACAACCATAATCTGTATCGCAATCCAGTAGACAAACGAGAAAAAAAAAAAGTATGGCTGGCAGAAGAACAGCATTACTTAAAAGAATTCAATCCCAACGTACAGAATTTTTAATAAAATGGTGACATACCTCTGCAGGATCTAGGTGGAGATCGTCTTTCAAATAAAAACTGACCGCAAGCCTAGAAAGGCCTAAGACACCTTGAACAAAATATACCATAGCAATTGCAATGTTATCTGGGGTTAAGTCCACCCCAAATATTCTAATAGCACTGGTAGAATATCTACTCTTGCGTGGAGCATTTTTGCTGGACGAGAATGTCTTTTTTTCCAAATCGTTCATCAGCACCTCCCCTTTTCCTGCACCTGGATCAGTAATGTATAAAACTATGAGAGAGAGAGAGTCTTGTATAAATAATTTACTTGGGCAGCTAGTTTACATGAACAATACAAAATTGTGTGTTATAAAGAAAACACATAGAACCCTTGTATAAATAATTTATTGGGCAGTTAGTTTACATGAACAATACAAACTTGTGTTTATAAAGAAAACACATAGAACCCCATTCAAAAATAAGATCACAGCTCCTTCAAGGAACCCAAATTTCTTCCTTGGGGGGGTGGGGTGGGGGGGGGGGGGGGGGGGGGGGGGGGGGGGGCTGCTTTCTGATTCCATCATTTCTTTCTATTTAAAAACACCATACCACTGCTCAAACAACGCACCTCCCACAAGACTTTCCCTTACCTTTGTCACCTTTAAGTAAACAACCATAGAAAGGAACTCATTACATGATTTTGGGATAGCTCCCATCACTTCAAATTTCCAAAAATACCACATAAATCAGGCAGACTTACAGGAAGAACTATGTGATTTGTATCTTCATCCCTATTATTACAAGAATACAACGTGAAGAGGATAAGTGAGTGTTAGGCCTGTTGTTTTGTATCAAATCACAAGTGTTCAATTTTTTGCACCACCAACCATGCAAAAACTTGAACTTTGGAGGGCATATTCCACGTCCAAATCATGTTATAAGGACGAAAGGAGGATAGAGATGGAGTATTTGTCAAGAGCTCAAAGATTTGCACGAAAAAATGCCTAAAGAGGATTCTACCCATTCCATTTTCTTACATGGAAAAATTAAAATAAGATTCCCATAAAGTCCTGAGAAGAGGATAGAAATCCCCAATTTCCCAATCATTGAGATTTCATCAAAAGATGACATTCAAAGAAAAATTGGAAAAAAACTTCCAAGCCAAAAACAAAGCAGTGATCCCAAGCAAAAGAATAGTAATATGATAAAGACTTGAAGTCTTAGGACCGTATCACATAATTTGGTCTCCCCAAGATCCTAACTTACTCCTTCTGCCATCCCCTTCAAGCTCTTCCATCAATGTGGGTCACCAGCTAGACTTTCAATTTTCACACTCTAACAATACATTCCTAATTGACCATCAGAGCACTCCTCTCAAGACTTATTCCCAAACACTCTTCCTCTCTTTTACTATACAAACTTTCAAAACAGCTGAACTACATCCTCGCAAGACACAGTGTGTTCTTCGTTATCCACTCTTCCTGTTGAAGATTTCAAAATAATTTAAATAATTTCCGGATTTAGTGTGATAATACCGGATCAGTGTGACCTATTCTCTTGGTTGGCTGTTAGCTGTATTTTTTCTGCTTTATTTCTATTGGTTGTCTTTCCCATTTTGTAGCTAGATAATAGGAGAAGATTTGTATCAATTTTCCTATAAATGTAATGTACCGCCTATGAATAAAAAGTAAGAAAAAGAGAATTTTGATCTCTGATTTTATGGTATCAGAGTAGACCTCAGAACCGGGAACAGATTAGACTTCTACATGGCGAGAGCTACCGTGACGGGATAAGAACAAAACCCGGCCTCCGAAGCCGCCACTTCACGGGCGACTGTACCAGCAGTAAATTCTGGTGTTTCCGAAGCTTCCTCACTGCATATTACTATGCACAAACTCAACGGTAAGAACTACCTGCAGTGGTCTCAATCCGTACTCGTGTACGTGTGTGGACTTGTAAAGGATGATTATCTCAATGGCGAAAAAACAGCCCCAAACAAAGAAGATCTAACATACAAAAGCTGGTTCTCCGATGATAAGATGGTGAGTTCCTGGCTCATTAATTCTACGGAGGCGGAGGTCGGTCAAACATTCTTGTTCTATCCAACTGCAAAGGAGATTTGGGAGGCTGCTAAGGAGACTTTTTCTGACAATAAGAACACCGGAGAACTCTTTGAAATATAGAGTAAGATTGGTGAGCCGAATAAGGTGACTGGGGCGTGACTCGATACTTCAATACGCTAACAAGGTATTGGCAGCAGATTGATCTTTTTGAGATTGTTGAGTGGGATACTCCTGGTGATAGTCTTAAGTATAAAAAAATTGTGGAAAAAGAAAGAATTTTTAAATTTCTTACAGGATTGAACAAGAGTCTAGATGAAGTGAGGAGGCGAATTTTTGGCACAAAATCCCTGCCTTCAATTAGGAAGGCCTTCTCTGAGGTTCCGCGAGAAGAGAGAGGAAAGAAATACATAATGAAAAACAACATGATTCAACCAAATGGTGATTACTCTGCTTTGGTTGCTCGCGGATCTGATTTTGCGCAGAAGAACCAGCCATAGTGTACTCACTGCAATAAACCATGGCACACATGTGAGACATGTTGGAAGATACACGGGAAACCTGCAGATTGGAAACCAAGCTGTCCCAATAATGCAAAATACTATCAGGTTACCACCAATGAGGATCAGAAAAAATCTTAAGAGAAGTTCTTCTTAAGAAAAGAGCAGATGGACCAATTACAGCAACTATTGGGTCAAACACAGACAAGTTCATCCAAGAGGACAAATCCTTCCTGTTCTCTTGCTCAGAAAGGTATTTTCCCAACCTCATTCAACGTGACCACCAAATCAAATGGCCCTTGGATAATTGATTCAGGGGCTTCGGACCACATGATAGGTTGTTCCCATTTTTTTTACCAAATATTCCCCTTGTGCCGGTAATTTTAAAGTCAAATTGCTAATGGATATCTCTCTCCAGTAGCAGGAAAAGGAACTATTCGTCTCTCAAATAACTTTGTCCTTCATATTCTGTCTTACATGTTCCTGGTCTCTCATGCAATTTATTATCCATCAGTAAAATCACCCGAGACCTAAATTGCATTGTAAAATTTTCTTCTTCTTGTAAATTTCAGAATCTATCTTCGGAGAGGATGATTGGCATTGCTAGGTTGCACGAGAGCTTGTACTATTTTAAAATGAGGAAGATGGGAATAAACAAGCTCACCAAATAGGCTTTTGGATCTGCTTCTGTTTCTGTTTCTAGAATTAGTGATAATGACAATGAAATAATGTTCTGGCATAGTAGTAGACTAGGCCATCCAAGCTTGTCCTATTTAAAATATTTGTTTCTACTTTGTTTGGAAATAAGGATCCAAGTTGTTTCAATTACGAATTTGTGAACTTGCATAGCATGTTCGCTCATTTTCAAAAACAGACATATCGTGCATCCAAGCCTTTTTATCTAATAATCCACAGTGACATTTGGGGTCCCTCAAGAGTGAATAACATCTCCAACACAAAATGGTTTATATCCTTTATTGATGATCACACTAGAACATGTTGGGTTTTTGACGTAAACAACACATCAATGGCTAAAAAGAAATACCAAACCCTAGTTTTAGAGAGAGAATCAAAGTTGTCATATATTTCAAAAATGGGAAAAGTAAGTACAAATGAGATTACATGGGGTATTTATATGGGAAGGATTACTTGCTAATCAAGTAATGACTAAAATGACCAATTAAAAACAAAAAAATGCTTAATTAGTCCCAAACATGCTTTGAGACTAATTAAGGGAAAAAAGGCCTAAAAAGAACTAAAAATAGAAAATAAAAATGAAAAAGAAAAAATAAAGAAAATTAACAACGGATTCCCATCACTCTCCCCGGCTTCGAAAAGTTCGTCCTCGAGCGTAGGAGATGAACGGCCAAAAAGCAAGACAACCATCAAAGAGATCTCCACTAGAAAGAAGAGCCGTCATCGGACACGTCCTTTGTACCGACTTGCAATAAATCCAGGGATCACCATCCAAGCATGGCCGATCAACAAAATCTTGGCCCTAATTTCCCGTGATGAACCCCTTCAATGCTACGCCATGGAAAAAATCCACCAATCGTACGTCCAATGTCACCAAAAATGGGTCCACATACCCGCCCATCAATCACATCACCCAATATCACAACCTCGTCCCGATAGCGACAATCATTGATCCATCCTCGTCAAAATCATCATCCCCATGCTCAAAGATTGGGAAGAAATCTTCCAAATCAAATATTTCCGGCTCGCGAAAGTGCATGCGAGTCACCCAACCATCCTTGACAAAAATGTCAAAAAAATCCCCAATACATAACCCAATTTCATCGTTTTGATCTTTCTTGCAATCAACCAGCTTGGGAGGGAACTTTTTATCGTTAATTTGACCCGATTGGATGAATGAGGAAGGAAGAATGATTGGATGAAGCAACCAATCTTGAACAAGCCGCCGATGATCTTGAATTGAGCTTCGGGAGTTAATCGGGGTGCAAACGTAATTTTTTTTATGTTTGGGTTTTGAAAAATGGGTGGTGGGTTGGGGGATTCGGGTTGGTGGTGGAGGAATTTTGTAGGGTTGGAGGCTAGAGTTTGTAAATTGTGGATTGGATTGTAAAATGGTAAGTGAAACCCTAGAAGTGGGTTGTCTTCGATCTTGAATGTAGGGTTTATGGAATGGATTTGAGTTTTGGGGGAAATTTGGGTCAAGATTTGGGTTTTCGGGGTGGTGAGTTTTATGGTGATGAGACGGAAGTGAGAGTCAACGTTCTTGATGAGATCTTGAATGTTTTTTTTCCATTCTTCATCGCCTTTCTTCAATTTTTGAATCCCCAACTGTCATTATTTGGATTTCTTTAGAGTCATCGAGAGAGTAGCGTACGATTTTGATACTCTAAACACACCGATACAAACTACACACGATTACACCAATGTTTGGAGTGACACCCGCTCTGATACCAATTTGACGTAAACTGCACGTCAATGGCTAAAAAGAAATATCAAATCCTAGTTTTAGAGAGAGAATCAAAGTTGTCCTATATTTCAAGAATGGGAAAAGTTAAGTACAAATGAGATTACATGGAGTATTTATATGAGAAGGATTACTTGTTAATCAAGTAATTAGCTAAAATGACTAGAAGGACCAATTAAAAACAAAAGAATGCCTAATTAGTCCAAAACATGCTTGGAAACTAATTAAGAGGAAAAAAGGCCTAATAAGAACTAAAAATAGAAAATGGAAAATAGAAAATAGAAAATTGAAAATAAAAATGAAAAAATAAAAGAAAAATAACAACGGATTTCCATCAGTTTATCTAATGAAAGAAAAATCTAAAACCACCCAAAGTTTTAAGAATTATCATGCTATGATAAAAAATCAGTTTCAAGCCCAAATTCAAGTGCTTAGAACTTATAATGCCAGGGATTACTTCAACTCGGTTCTAGGTGATTACCTTAAACAAAATTGGATTTTTCACCAGTGTTCTGTAATACCCCGTACTTTTGGCTATATTTATTTTTGGGATTTATTAATTAATGAGAATTAATTGGAAATTAATCCGGGTAAAATACTAGCGAGATGTGAGTTGGTATTTGACTATATTGAGCATATATGATGTTATATGAATATTGAATTATGAAAATTGTCGTGAGATTGATATACGGCAATCTGGTCATTTTATTGGGACGCGTGTGACAGTCGCGTCGGGATATAATTATTTTAATTATAAAAGTGATTTTAAATTCTATTAACCGTATGGTCGTTTTGAGTGCGCCAACGCGTCCGGAAGGGTCGAGATAGTCAGAAAACACTAGCCGGGGGTGTAGTTTGGGTCCCGGGGTATTTTTAGGCCATACCGGCAACATAAAGGGTATTTTGGTAATTTTGTATTTTTGGAGAATTAAAAGTGACGAAAATTAAGAGTTTTAATCTGATTGGGAATTGACCCACTAAGCCACTAACCAACCCATATTAACCCAACAAGCTACGGGGGGTTGTTAGATTAGGTTTTCTAAGTTTCCCCAAAATAAACCCTAGCCACCATAGCCATTGGAGAAGAGCTTGGAGAGAGAGAAATGAGAAGGAATTCTGCAGAAAATCTTTACAACAAAATAAACACCAAATTCAGAGACAATCGAGGCAAGTGATTTAACTTCTTTTAATTCAGAGAATGTTTCCTCCATGTTAGATAATTTGAAAATTTACAATTGTTCTTGGAAGATAAATGAAAACCCATGTTGTTTGGACTTAGAACTTGAATATTGAGGACAAATTGCATGTAGAATCATATAGAGATGATTATTCTGGTATTAATATATGTTGGATGTAAGAAAAACGGATTTAGAATGGACTAATTGAGGACTTAAAAGTTTAGGGTTCATGTTCTTGAAAAATTGGGGGAAAAGTGTAGAGATTTGTAAATTGATTGATGTTAGGATGAATTAATCCTTTAAAATATGTTAGTATGTGGCCTAGGTACGTTTAGGGATGATTAGAGACCTTAAACAATCGATGGTTTGATGTTTAGATGAGTTTTGAAGAAGATAAAAATGGTGAAAAACGTAACTAAGAAATTCTGGGCCGAAACTGGTCCCTCGTTAGAAGGCCTTCCCAGGTCGTTCGAACGAGCTCGTTCGAACGAGCTTCTAACGAGTTGACCAGTCGCTTCTAACGAGGGGAGACTTCGTTCGATACCTTCGTTCGAACGAACTGTATTTCGTTCGATACATTCGTTCGAACGAGATGTCGTTAGAAGGTACAGTTCGTTCGAACGAACTGGAATCTCGTTCGAACAGCCTCGTTCGAACGAGACTTCTAACGAGCTGGCAGTTTAGGCCTTTTTGGCCTGTTTTGATTTTGGGAGTCCCGTAATCTTGTTCGAGGATATAGATAACTTTCCTTTGATGATGTATTGATAGGTTTGGGACGTTTGTGTTATTTTGAGGAGTAAATTATATACGAGCGATTTAAGTTAAAGGGATAGTTGGGTTGAGACGTGAGTGTCTACTACGACGTGAGAATAAATTATGGCGCGTATGATTATAAACCGGAATCGTATAAAGTGTATAAATTATATATTGGTACTAGAATGAGAATAGTACTACAATTAAACTACGGGATTACTAAGACGAGTGTTTACTTAGTACTGGTATATGATTTGTGTGTATGACATACCTACCATACTTGCTATCACGGGAGGTTTGCGTTCGCTTAGCGCCCTCTAATCCTTGTGTTGCCCGGATTTAGACTGGTTACCTCGATGAACATAGGTCAGAGAAAGACTTATTGGGATATTAATAAGTCCGCTGATCGTGGGAGCGTAGGTATGTGCGTGACCCATGTGATGTGACTGTGTTCGCCTCCATTATGTGTGATGTTGTTATCTGTGAACTATTCCTGAGAGATTCGGAATATGTGATCCTTATGTACATGATGTACCGAGATGGATAGCAGAGTATGTGTGCACCGCAGCTTAGTCTCGGGGTGCTTATATTGTATATTCGTGTTGTGGAAAATATACGTTTAATAAACTGGGAACTTTCATATAGTATTGAGTGTATAACTATGGAATATCATAGAAGGCTAATCTATAACGAGCTGTATTACTTTTGTATGAGAACCTGAATTTACGATAACACCTGTTTAACTGAGATCGTTATAAAGTAAATGGAACCGAGTAATAAGGGTAGGACCTATGACAGTCTAGCGAGATATGAGATCACTTAGCTAGTGGTTTGTGTTGTTTTAGATGGGTACTTACGTTAGGAGTGCACAGTTGGACGAGAGGTGAGAATATTATGTGAGTGCACGTCCTAACATGTACTTTACATTTAATGTTTTAAATGTTTTTAAAGCACTTGCAGGTTTTAAAATATCTCCACATTCGGGCTCTGACCCGTTTGCTTTCAAATCTATTTTTTTGTAAAACCATTTTAGGTGCCCAGCCATAAGGACACCATGCATAGGATACTCATTCAGGTGACGAGCTGTAGCTGTTTGTGGAAGCTACAGGGAATTGCTTTTAGACGCTTCTATCATTTGGGTTCCGTATTCAGTATTCTATCAGTTGTAGGGCATGTTGCCCATTTCTATTAGAGACATCTTTCCATTACAGTTTTTCAGACTTTGGCATGTATTGTTTCAGTACCCAGTTTAGTTATTTCAGTTGTGGTTTTGTAGTGAGGAGTTTTCCTCCAGACTTTACTTACCTTATGTGATGGTTATTCTATTTACTTCTTTATGGTGAATGGTGTTATTATTCTTCATTACACTTGTTGCATGTTAATCAGACTTAAATTAAAATTTGGCAACTTACTTTTTAAATACTAGGTGGTTAGTAATCATTAAAATGTTTTCGACAGTGATGCTATTAACTGGACCAACTTGGCATTTTGAATTAATTTAATAAAGGAGTAGCTACCCGGTATTTAATTAGTCGGGGTGTCACGGGTGGTATCAGAATAAATTATGATAGTTGAGGAGTAAATTATATACGAGCGATTTAAATTAAAGGGATAGTTGGGTTGAGACGTGAGTGTCTACTACGACGTGAGAATAAATTATGGCGCGTATGATTATAAACCGGAATCGTATAAAGTGTATAAATTATATATTGGTACTAGAATGAGAATAGTACTACAATTAAACTACGGGATTACTAAGACGAGTGTTTACTTAGTACTGGTATATGATTTGTGTGTATGACATACCTACCATACTTGCTATCACGGGAGGTTTGCGTTCGCTTAGAGCCCTCTAATCCTTGTGTTGCCCGGATTTAGACTGGTTACCTCGATGAACATAGGTCAG
Organism: Sambucus nigra; assembly: GCA_949130495.1. Lineage (NCBI taxonomy): Eukaryota > Viridiplantae > Streptophyta > Magnoliopsida > Dipsacales > Adoxaceae > Sambucus > Sambucus nigra. The sequence goes on from OX422209.1 coordinate 618,745,130, forward strand.
AGAAAGACTTATTGGGATATTAATAAGTCCGCTGATCGTGGGAGCGTAGGTATGTGCGTGACCCATGTGATGTGACTGTGTTCGCCTCCATTATGTGTGATGTTGTTATCTGTGAACTATTCCTGAGAGATTCGGAATATGTGATCCTTATGTACATGATGTACCGTGATGGATAGCAGAGTATGTGTGCACCGCAGCTTAGTCTCGGGGTGCTTATATTGTATATTCGTGTTGTGGAAAATATACGTTTAATAAACTGGCAACTTTCATATAGTATTGAGTGTATAACTATGGAATATCATAGAAGGTTAATCTATAACGAGCTGTATTACTTTTGTATGAGAACCTGAATTTACGATTTCACCTGTTTAACTGAGATCGTTATAAAGTAAATGGAACCGAGTAATAAGGGTAGGACCTATGACAGTCTAGCTAGATATGAGATCACTTAGCTAGTGGTTTGTGTTGTTTTAGATGGGTACTTACGTTAGGAGTGCACAGTTGGACGAGAGGTGAGAATATTATGTGAGTGCACGTCCTAACATGTACTTTACATTTAATGTTTTAAATGTTTTTAAAGCACTTGCAGGTTTTAAAATATCTCCACATTCGGGCTCTGACCCGTTTGCTTTCAAATCTATTTTTTTGTAAAACCATTTTAGGTGCCCAGCCACAAGGACACCATGCATAGGATACTCATTCAGGTGACGAGCTGTAGCTGTTTGTGGAAGCTACAGGGAATTGCTTTTAGACGCTTCTATCATTTGGGTTCCGTATTCAGTATTCTATCAGTTGTAGGGCATGTTGCCCATTTCTATTAGAGACATCTTTCCATTACAGTTTTTCAGACTTTGGCATGTATTGTTTCAGTACCCAGTTTAGTTATTTCAGTTGTGGTTTTGTAGTGAGGAGTTTTCCTCCAGACTTTACTTACCTTATGTGATGGTTATTCTATTTACTTCTTTATGGTGAATGGTGTTATTATTCTTCATTACACTTGTTGCATGTTAATCAGACTTAAATTAAAATTTGGCAACTTACTTTTTAAATACTAGGTGGTTAGTAATCATTAAAATGTTTTCGACAGTGATGCTATTAACTGGACCAACTTGGCATTTTGAATTAATTTAATAAAGGAGTATCTACCCGGTATTTAATTAGTCGGGGTGTCACAGGTGGTATCAGTGCATCAGGTTCTAGTGTCCTTTAGGATCTGACGGCTTATTATGTTTCTGCTAAGTTTCTTTGATATAGAGCCCTATATTTTAGGACTGTTGTACTCTTTTTGTGTATGCTTCGTTCTTCAGCTATTTTAAGTTTATAACAGCGAACTTATAAACTTTGTTCTTATTTCAGATGCCTCCAAGACGTGCACGACGAGTTCCCAGGGATGCAACGCCCGAACCCCAGCCCGCTCCAGTTCAGGGCATGATGAACGCCGCTGAGGTTGCAGCTATAGTAGCCCAAGCGGTAAATGCCACAATTGCCGTTGTTCAGCAGGCACCACCTCAGGCGCCGGTTGCCGCGCCCCAATGCATTCCCGTCTGCTTGGGAACGTGTACGTGACGCTTTTCAGAAAGCGCATCCGCCAGAGTTTGCAGGTAGCTCAGATGTGGTAGTCTCGAGCCAGTGGAGGAAGGATATGCAGAGGCACTTAAGGATGTATGAGTGCACGGACGTCCAGAAGCAGGTGCTAGCTACTTTCAAGCTAGTTGGATCTGCGCTACAGTGGTGGGAGTCTATTACCACCGTGGAGGAGAGGGATACTCTCACTATTCAGGACTTCTGGGTGCGGTTTGACCGCAAGTACTTTCCGTCGGCTGTTCACACGGAAATGAGGAGGAAATTGATGAGTCTGAGGCAGGAGGGTAAGACCGTGGCCGAGTATGAGGCCGAATTCACGAATCTGTTGAATATCGTTCCAGATGAGATACCAACAGAGAAGAAGAAGATTGAGAAGTTCACGGACAGGTTGACATGGAGGATCCGTCAGCATCTGTTAGGGAACCTTTCGTTGGCCACGTATTCTGATGTGGTTAACGCTGCTTTGTTACACTGCCAGGACCACCGCTTTCATATGGCTGAGGGCAAGAGGTCGGGAGAGTCTAGCCATCAGGGCAGGACTGGAGGACATGGTGCCGGTGGGGCACAATCTGTTCAGGGGCAGAGACAGGGTGAGCAGGGTACCCAGCAGGGGGATCAGAAGAGATTCCGATCAGGGAACTACAGACAGGGACAGGGAGGTTTCCGTCAGGGCCATCAGGGTCCAAACGGCCATCAGGGCCAACAGGGGCAGAATGGGCAGCAGTTTCACCAGGGCCAGCAGGGCCAAGGGAGGAACGGTAACGGCCACCAGGGCCGGGGACCGCAGGGGCAGAGAGGAGGGAACTTCCCAGGGAAGTGTTTTGTTTGTGGCAAGACTGGCCATAAGCGACAGGATTGTCCTGATAGGGGCAGGGCCCCACAGCAGCAGCAGCAGGGTGCTCGCCAGGAGCCACAGAGGCCTATGTTTCCCGCCGCTCTCCCCGCACCGCCACAGATGGCAGCATTGCCACCCATTCCAGCAGTCCCAGTTCAGCAGGGGCAGCTACAGTATGGACGTGTCTATAACGTTCACCAGGCTGCAGTTCCTCAGGCACCGCCCGCGATTGAGGGTACGTTTCCTATCCATGGCACTATGGGTCGGGTATTATTTGATACGGGTGCTACACATTGTTTTATAGCTACACATTTCGCGAAAGCTTTAGGATTGTTAGCTACGGCAGAGAGCACAGTGACGTGTGTCGACTCACCATTGGGGAGTGGGTCACTTATATTCTTTATATGCCGGGGAGTGGGGGTAGAGATTGGTGGTTTGGTATTACCTGCAGACATGTTGGTATTAGATATGCATGTTCACGATGTGATTATCGGTATGGATTGGCTCGTAGCTTATAGGGCCATGATTGATTGCTTCAGCGGGAGCATTGTTTTTGCCATTCCGGGGCAAGAGATGTTTGTAGTGGCGATGCCTCGCCCAGAGGGAGGATCGACCGCTCATCTGTATTACATTGAGGAGGATACCTCTAAGGAGGTAGTGATTCCTTTAGATTCTATCCCAATAGTCAGGGAGTATTCGGATGTGTTTCAGGAGATACCAGGCCTACCCCCCAGTCGAGAGATAGACTTTGTTATAGACCTATTGCCAGATACGAGGCCTATAGCACGCGCACCGTACCGTATGGCTCCGGCAGAGATGCGAGAGCTACGAGATCAGATAGAGCAGCTGTTAGGTCAGGGCTATATTCGCAGGAGTACCTCACCTTGGGGCGCTCCAGTTTTGTTTGTGAAGAAGAGGGACGGTTCACTGAGATTGTGTGTGGACTACCGAGAGTTGAATAAAGTCACGATACGGAATAAGTATCCGTTGCCTCGAATCGATGACTTATTCGACCAGTTGAGAGGAGCTTCTTTCTTCTCGAAGATTGACTTGAGATCGGGATACCATCAGTTGCGTATCAGGGAGGAGGATGTCTCGAAGACTGCGTTCTTGTCGAGATATGGTTCTTACGAGTTTCGGGTTATGCCTTTCGGTTTGACCAACGCTCCAGCAGTGTTTATGGACTTGATGAACAGAGTGTTCAGGGATTTCCTAGACCAGTTTGTCATTGTCTTCATTGATGATATTCTGGTTTACTCCCAGACAGAGGAGGAGCACGCCGAGCATTTGAGGCAGGTTTTGCAGACACTTCGTCAGAACGAGTTGTATGCAAAATATGAGAAATGCGGGTTTTGGCTGAAGGAGGTCCAGTTTTTGGGACACATTATTTCCAACCGGGGGATATCTGTTGATCCGGGGAAGGTATCCGCGGTGAGGGAGTGGGGACAGCCCACGACACCAACGGAGATTCGTAGTTTCTTGGGTCTAGCAGGATACTACAGGAGGTTTATTCGGGGTTTCTCAGAGATAGCAGGTCCTTTGACACATCTGACTCGTAAGGGTGTGCCATACATCTGGAGTGATGTCTGTCAGTTGGCATTCGATGAATTGAAGGACAAATTGACCTCAGCACCTGTGTTAGCATTGCCGAGACCGGGAGTTGAGTATTTGGTTTACACCGATGCGTCTTTGCAAGGGCTTGGAGGTGTATTACAGCAGGAGAGACGGGCCATAGCTTATGCTTCCCGTAAGCTTAAGCCTCATGAGAAGAATTACCCCACGCATGATTTGGAGTTGGCGGCAGTGGTATTTGCCCTACGGATTTGGAGGCACTATCTTTTGGGGGAGAAGTTCCAATTGTTCACGGACCACAAGTCCCTACAGTACCTGTTCACGCAGAAGGAGTTGAATATGCGGCAGCGTAGGTGGCTTGAGTTTGTGAAGGACTACCAGTTCGATATCCAGTATCACCCAGGTAAGGCTAACGTGGTAGCAGACGCGTTGAGCCGTAGGCCAGCAGATGAGGTGGCAGAGGTGTGGAAGGCAAAGTGGAAGGAGTTGGGACACCAGGATGCAGTGGCCCGATCTTTCATGTCTGTGATGACCGTTACACCGCAGATTGTCACGAAGGTAGTACAGGCACAGGCTAATGACTCGTTCTGTCAGGAGCAGATAGTTCGATTACTAGCAGAGGGAGCCGAGTCCTATACCGTTAGCTCAGACGGGGATTACGCTTCAATGGGAGATTGGTGGTTCCGGAAGGGGAGGAATTGCAACACGAGGTGATGGCAGAGTCGCACGGCTCACGGTTCGCGGTACATCCCGGAGGGGACAAAATGTACCAAGACATGAGACGCCAGTATTGGTGGAGCGGTATGAAGAAAGATATTGTTGAGTTTGTTTCGAAATGCGCCACTTCTCAGCTTGTAAAAGTGGATCATCAGAGACCGGCAGGACTACTACAGCCGTTGGAGGTCCCGGTGTGGATGTGGGAGAGCATATCCATGGACTTTATCACGGGGTTGCCTACATCGCAGAGGGGTCACGACTCCGTTTGGGTAATTGTGGACAGGTTGTCCAAAGTCGCTCACTTTTTACCCGTAAGGACTGACTACACTACGGGACAGTATGCCCAGCTCTTCATTTCAGAGGTTGTGAGACTTCACGGTGTGCCCCTAAATATCGTGTCTGACAGAGACGAGATATTTGTTTCGAGGTTTTAGGAGAGTTTCCAGGAGGCCATGGGCACGGAATTGCGGTTGAGTACGGCTTATCATCCGCAGACCGATGGGCAGAAAGAGCGCACAAATCAGATGTTGGAGGACATGCTACGCATGTGCATTATTGACTTTGGGGGTGGATGGGAGCAGTACCTACCACTGGTGGAGTTTGCTTACAACAACTCCTATCAGTTCACTATTGGCATGACTCCGTTTGAGGCACTGTACGGTAGGCCTTGTCGTTCCCCAGCATGTTGGTTAGAGGTGGGGGACAACAAACTACTTGGGCCGGAAGTGATTCAGGATACTTCGGCAAGGATTGAGTTAATTCGGAGTCGCATTCGGGTAGCTCAAGATCGACAGAAGAGTTACGCTGATGCGAAGAGATTTTTCAGAGAATTCCAAGTGGGGGACCAGGTTTTGCTCAGAGTATCTCCTATGAAGGGGATTATGCGTTTCGGGAAGAAGGGAAAATTGGCACAGAGGTATGTGGGGCCGTTTCCTATTATTGAGCGGATCGGACCGGTTGCGTATAGACTTGGATTACCGGAGCATTTGCATCGGATTCACGATGTGTTCCATATTTCCTCGCTAAGGAAATACCTTAGAGATAATTTGGCTCATTCTCACATTGCTGTGGAGGACATCGATCTCCAGCCGGATAGCTCCTACGAGGAGGGGCCGATTGCTATTTTGGACCGAAGTGAGAGGAAGCTGCGGTCAAATAGAACTAAAAATAGAAAATGGAAAATAGAAAATTGAAAATAAAAATGAAAAAATAAAAGAAAAATAACAACGGATTTCCATCAGTTTATCTAATGAAAGAAAAATCTAAAACCACCCAAAGTTTTAAAAATTATCATGCTATGATAAAAAATCAGTTTCAAGCCCAAATTCAAGTGCTTAGAACTTATAATGCCAGGGATTACTTCAACTCAGTTCTAGGTGATTACCTTAAACAAAATTGGATTTTTCACCAGTGTTCTGTAATACCCCGTACTTTTGGCTATTTTTATTTTTGGGATTTATTAATTAATGAGAATTAATTGGAAATTAATCCGGGTAAAATACTAGCGAGATGTGAGTTGGTATTTGACTATATTGAGCATATATGATGTTATATGAATATTGAATTATGAAAATTGTCGTGAGATTGATATACGGCAATCTGGTCATTTTATTGGGACGCGTGTGACAGTCGCGTCGGGATATAATTATTTTAATTATAAAAGTGATTTTAAATTCTATTAACCGTATGGTCGTTTTGAGTGCGCCAACGCGTCCGGAAGGGTCGAGATAGTCAGAAAACACTAGCCGGGGGTGTAGTTTGGGTCCCGGGGTATTTTTAGGCCATACCGGCAACATAAAGGGTATTTTGGTAATTTTGTATTTTTGGAGAATTAAAAGTGACGAAAATTAAGAGTTTTAATCTGATTGGGAATTGACCCACTAAGCCACTAACCAACCCATATTAACCCAACAAGCTACGGGGGGTTGTTAGATTAGGTTTTCTAAGTTTCCCCAAAATAAACCCTAGCCACCATAGCCATTGGAGAAGAGCTTGGAGAGAGAGAAATGAGAAGGAATTCTGCAGAAAATCTTTACAAAATCAACACCAAATTCAGAGACAATCGAGGCAAGTGATTTAACTTCTTTTAATTCAGAGAATGTTTCCTCCATGTTAGATAATTTGAAAATTTACAATTGTTCTTGGAAGATAAATGAAAACCCATGTTGTTTGGACTTAGAACTTGAATATTGAGGACAAATTGCATGTAGAATCATATAGAGATGATTATTCTGGTATTAATATATGTTGGATGTAAGAAAAACGGATTTAGAATGGACTAATTGAGGACTTAAAAGTTTAGGGTTCATGTTCTTGAAAAATTGGGGGAAAAGTGTAGAGATTTGTAAATTGATTGATGTTAGGATGAATTAATCCTTTAAAATATGTTAGTATGTGGCCTAGGTACGTTTAGGGATGATTAGAGACCTTAAACAATCGATGGTTTGATGTTTAGATGAGTTTTGAAGAAGATAAAAATGGTGAAAAACGTAACTAAGAAATTCTGGGCCGAAACTGGTCCCTCGTTAGAAGGCCTTCCCAGGTCGTTCGAACGAGCTCGTTCGAACGAGCTTCTAACGAGTTGACCAGTCGCTTCTAACGAGGGGAGACTTCGTTCGATACCTTCGTTCGAACGAACTGTATTTCGTTCGATACATTCGTTCGAACGAGATGTCGTTAGAAGGTACAGTTCGTTCGAACGAACTGGAATCTCGTTCGAACAGCCTCGTTCGAACGAGACTTCTAACGAGCTGGCAGTTTAGGCCTTTTTGGCCTGTTTTGATTTTGGGAGTCCCGTAATCTTGTTCGAGGATATAGATAACTTTCCTTTGATGATGTATTGATAGGTTTGGGACGTTTGTGTTATTTTGAGGAGTAAATTATATACGAGCGATTTAAGTTAAAGGGATAGTTGGGTTGAGACGTGAGTGTCTACTACGACGTGAGAATAAATTATGGCGCGTATGATTATAAACCGGAATCGTATAAAGTGTATAAATTATATATTGGTACTAGAATGAGAATAGTACTACAATTAAACTACGGGATTACTAAGACGAGTGTTTACTTAGTACTGGTATATGATTTGTGTGTATGACATACCTACCATACTTGCTATCACGGGAGGTTTGCGTTCCCTTAGGGCCCTCTAATCCTTGTGTTGCCCGGATTTAGACTGGTTACCTCGATGAACATAGGTCAGAGAAAGACTTATTGGGATATTAATAAGTCCGCTGATCGTGGGAGCGTAGGTATGTGCGTGACCCATGTGATGTGACTGTGTTCGCCTCCATTATGTGTGATGTTGTTATCTGTGAACTATTCCTGAGAGATTCGGAATATGTGATCCTTATGTACATGATGTACCGGGATGGATAGCAGAGTATGTGTGCACCGCAGCTTAGTCTCGGGGTGCTTATATTGTATATTTGTGTTGTGGAAAATATACGTTTAATAAACTGGGAACTTTCATATAGTATTGAGTGTATAACTATGGAATATCATAGAAGGCTAATCTATAACGAGCTGTATTACTTTTGTATGAGAACCTGAATTTACGATAACACCTGTTTAACTGAGATCGTTATAAAGTAAATGGAACCGAGTAATAAGGGTAGGACCTATGACAGTCTAGCGAGATATGAGATCACTTAACTAGTGGTTTGTGTTGTTATAGATGGGTACTTACGTTAGGAGTGCACAGTTGGACGAGAGGTGAGAATATTATGTGAGTGCACGTCCTAACATGTACTTTACATTTAATGTTTTAAATGTTTTTAAAGCACTTGCAGGTTTTAAAATATCTCCACATTCGGGCTCTGACCCGTTTGCTTTCAAATCTATTTTTTTGTAAAACCATTTTAGGTGCCCAGCCACAAGGACACCATGCATAGGATACTCATTCAGGTGACGAGCTGTAGCTGTTTGTGGAAGCTACAGGGAATTGCTTTTAGACGCTTCTATCATTTGGGTTCCGTATTCAGTATTCTATCAGTTGTAGGGCATGTTGCCCATTTCTATTAGAGACATCTTTCCATTACAGTTTTTCAGACTTTGGCATGTATTGTTTCAGTACCCAGTTTAGTTATTTCAGTTGTGGTTTTGTAGTGAGGAGTTTTCCTCCAGACTTTACTTACCTTATGTGATGGTTATTCTATTTACTTCTTTATGGTGAATGGTGTTATTATTCTTCATTACACTTGTTGCATGTTAATCAGACTTAAATTAAAATTTGGCAACTTACTTTTTAAATACTAGGCGGTTAGTAATCATTAAAATGTTTTCGACAGTGATGCTATTAACTGGACCAACTTGGCATTTTGAATTAATTTAATAAAGGAGTAGCTACCCGGTATTTAATTAGTCGGGGTGTCACATGTTCTTATGTTGATACCCCTCACCAAAACAAAGTTGCCGAGAGGAAAAATAGGCATTTGTTGGTAGATCCTTGTTTACCATGAAAACACCTAAATATCTTTGGGGTGAAGCCATTTTAACTGCATCATACCTGACGAATAGAATGCCAAGCCATGTCCTTCAATACCAACCGTTTTAACGCAAATTTACCCGTTTGTTCATATTTTTACATCCATTCCATTAAAAATATTCAGGTGCACTTTCTTTGTTCATGTTCGCAATACAAATCGTGGGAAATTAGATCCTAGGTCAATAAAATGCATTTTTATTGGGTATTCTCCGTCCAAAAAAAAATGCTGATGTCCAATCACAAGGAAAACGTTTGTCACTCTTGATATTTCTTTTTTGGAAACCGAGCCCTACTTCCCTAAAAATCCTCTTCAGGGGGAGACTCAAAGTGAAGACCATTTTTGGGATCCATTGCCTATAATGGCCCCATAAACCCTGAACCAGCCAGCCCTGTCCCTATAAGCCCAGAAACAGCAAATCGGTCACAAGAAGAGCTCGGTGCTAACCTAGAATAGTGCAAAATCTCACGTTCCAACAAAGCGAAGCATTTGAACCAGAGAATGATCCTATATCCGTCATCCCTGCAAGTGATCATGTTCCTCCTAATGATGTTGATCTCCCTTTAGCATTGAAAAAGGGAGTGCGTTCATGCACTTTACACTTGATTGGAAATTATGTATCTTATGACAGGTTATCACCATCGTATAAAGCTTTTTCAACAAGCTTGACAGAAACAGATTTTCTTCTGACAAATCCAGAATGGAGAAAGGCTATTCAAGAAGAGTTAGAAGCCCTAAAAAAGAATGGAACGTGAAGCATAGTTGACTTCCGAAAGGGAAGAATACTGTTGGATGCAAACGTGTGTTCACAATCAAATACATGTCCGATGTGAGTATCGAGAGATATAAAGCAAGGTTGGTTGCAGAAGGGTTCACCCAAACATATGGCGTGGACTACCAAGAAATTTTTGCCCCAGTTGCAAAACTTAACACAAAGGGTATTACTATCCTTGGCAGTAAATCTTGATTAGCCTCTTCAACAGCTGGATATTAAGAATCAATTTCTAAATGGAGACCTGGAAGAGGAAGTGTTCATGGATATCCCACCTGGACTTGAAGCGAAGACATATGGGCAGAAGGTATGTAGGCTGAACAAAGTCTTGTATGGCTTGAAGCAATCTCCTAGAGCATGGTTCGACAGATTCACTGCAGCAGTGAAAGGATATGGATACACACAGGGGCAATCCGATCATACTTTGTTTTATAAGCATTCCTCAAATAGTCGGATAACTATACTAATTGTATATGTTGATGACAATATACTAACTGGGGACAATCTCGAGGAAAGGGAGAGACTAAAAGAGAAGTCGGCAGGAAACTATGAAATAAAAGACCTAGGGTTTCTTTGTATGGAGGTGGCATGGTCCACAATGGGGAAATTGTCTTTCGACGCAAGTATACCATATCTCCTAAAGGAGACCGGTATGTTAGGATGTAAACCAGCGGAGACCCCAATGGATCCTAATTAAAAAATAGGACTCCATTGAACGAAAGGTGCTAGTTGACAAAGGAAGGTATCAAAGGTTAGTTAGTAAACTAACATATCTCTCTCACGTAAGACCTAATATAGCATTTGTTGTTAGTGTTGTAAGCTAGTTTATGCACTCTCCCTATGAAGAACATCATCAAGAAGCAATCTACAGTACTCCTAAGATACTTGAAGATGACCCTGGTAGAGGTTTATTCTTTGCAAAAACTAGTAAGAGAAGTGTCGAGGCCTGCACAGATGATGACTGGCCGGGTTCATTAGTTGACAAAAGATCAACGTCGGAGTATGGAACATTGGTGTGGGGGAACCTTGTAACATGGACGAGCCAAAAATAATCAATTGTTGCTAGAAGTAGCGCTGAAGCAGAAATCCGAGCCGTTGCTCGCGATATTTGCTAGTTGATTTGGCTTGATATATGGCTAACTAAAAATGCAGGTTGATGTATCCTTGAAACTCTATTGTGATAATAAAGCAGCAATAAGTATTGCTCATAATCATGTACATCATGAGAGGACGAAACATGTGGAGATTGACATACATTTTATAAAGGAGAAGCTGGAAGAAGGTTTAATTTGTATGACTTACATACCTTCTGGACTACAAATGGCAGATATTTTAACAAAGCGGTTATCGAGATAAAGCTTTGAAGAGCTGACTACCGAGCTGGGAATGGTAGATATCTACCGACCAACTAGATGAAGAATGTTGAAGATTTCAAAATAATTTAAATAATTTCCGAATTTAGTGTGATAATACCGGATCAGTTTGACCTATTCTCTAGGTTGTCTGTTAGCTGTATTTTTCTTGTTTTATTTCTATTGGTTGTCTTTCCTATTTAGCTAGATAATAGGAAAAGATTTGTTCCGACAAATGTAATGTATCGCCTATGATTAAAGAATAAGAAAAAGAGAATTTTGATCTCTGATTTTACTTCCACCTCCAACTTGGAGGTGAATTTGTTACTCCACTTGATACCCTATGAAACAATTTCTTAGGTATCCATTTCTTTCGTGCCTTTTACTCTTGTTTTTTATTCCAAGGAATTTCTTCTTTGAACACATCCTCCTCAAATTTGTTTATTTATCATTCTCTGCTCTCATTGATCAATTACTTTAATTCTCCGACATTTACTTCTCAATTTTAAGATCCCAAATACTTATTTGTTCCATACTTTGAGATTATTTTGTAAGATATCCAATTTATGCATGAACTTACCACCACCACCACCCCACATACATTGCAAATATTCCACCAACTATTCTAAAAAGCTAGAGTCCCATCTAAAATAATTAGAGTCCAAAATGATATGCAATGCGCAAACTTGTTCTAACCAAAGCCACCTACCTTACATGCATGAAAACATAGTTCCCCATCCATTATAGAAAATGAAATCAATAATGAATCAAATGTGTAGTAGGTAGGAGGAAGCGTATTAATTACACTACACAACAACAACAACAACAACAATGATAAAATAGAGGAAACTCTCTCTAATTCATCATTTATAAAAATCAAGTTGTGATTACAAATGGAGGCCAAATGCCTTATTTATAGGGAGAGGGTTAACTTGCTAGACAAGCTAATCCAAATAGTTAAAAAGACAAAAATAACCCCTAGCTATACTTGGGGACCAAGTAAAGACCCTAACATGACTAAAATACCCTAATTTTACTAATAAAAATAAAATCAAAAACAAATCAAAATTTTCTTTTGGACCCACCTCATTGCGCCACGTGTCACGAATATGCATCACTCTCCCCTCCTTTCAAAAAGCTCGTCCTCGAGCGTGAGGGGAAAATTGCAAACGCCCGTTACAAACAAACAAATACTTGAAAAATATTTTTTTATCATTTATTGGGGCAAGAAAAAAAAATGAAAATTACCTATAATATGACTCCCTTTTTGTTTCTTGTTGTATGATAATATCCTTTTTGTCCTTGCAAATTACTTCTTCAATTAAAATTCTTTTTTCCCTTTTACCCAGCCCCCAAAAATTCCTAGACAACATATTCTTGTTGAGCCATATATTTCTATTAGAATTTCAAAGGCCACGACTGCTTGCAAACACAACCAAGAACTTGCAGCTTAGCTGCTGTTGCCGACTATTTTAGAGCTATGAATTTTTCTTTGATATATCTTATCCTTGTCATCTTTCTATTCAACCTCAATATCGATAGGAGCACATATTCGCCTTCCTCATTATTATCAGAAAGTGATAGAAGGAAGCAGGGGGCGAAGTGTGGCAAGGATTAAAAAAATCAAACTGGAACCTTTTTTTTTTTTCTTGGGGGGGGGGGGGGGGGGGGGGGGGGGGGGGAAGGGTCAAGGAGTTACCTGCCGTTAATATACGACAGGGTCAGGGTGGGGAAAGATTCTGGTCCGGATAGGGCTCTATCCCATACCTGCTTGATGATGCATGTTCATTCTTATATTTTGTACAACTCAACCAACATGTCGTCTGTAAAACAAGACATAAATATGCTTCTATACATCACTGTATGTGGTAAAATTCACAGTACCAGCCTACCAGGTGTGATGATCGAAGTGAAATGCATCGTACCCTTGATCTCCCTCCATTAATAAAAGTGAAATACGTATCCAACAATCACCTTCCATCATTTCCAATATTGCTTCAACTTCTATGAAGTACGTAGTGGATATAATAGTGATATAATTTTACTGAATTTTTACGATAGGTGACTGTTGTCAAACTCGAAACTGCGTCCCACAAGTGATAATAACTTGAGGCCCATATCATTGAACAAAGAAATGGCACCCAACATTCAACCCATTCTTAATTTTTATTCTTCTTCCCAAGTAGGTGAGGGTGGAGAATAACCCTGTCCTATAATGGGTATGCTTGAATCCCATCATCACCATTTCCCTATCAAGCCATCAACCAGGTTTCAAGTCAATTATTCTCCAACATAAATCAATTTTAAATTATTGAAAGGGCTTTTTTTAATTAACCCCGGTACTACTGGTGTATTACCCCTCAAAGTTGAAAAATTACACATACCCTCATAAAATCTGACACCGTTGTTTTTCCATTACATGTGGGCCTTTATTTAAATATTAGACTTAACCCCATTACTTTTTATGGACAAAAATACTCTCATTTTCTACCCCACATCATCGATTTCCTCATAAAAAAATTAGCCCTATTTTCTTATTCACCAGCAGCAGCAGCCATGGTGGACGCATTGAGACTAATGTGGCCACGGAACAGATAAAGAAGGGGACGTTCCAGATGTTCAGCTTCAGAGGCATTTATTTGAGCATCATCAATGAAAAAGGAAAGCAAACAAAAAACAATCGAATCTAGAAATTATATATACACCAACCTAAATATATTCTAATGCACTGAAGTATAGCCATCCTTCAATGGTCTTGACTGTAACAATCATTTACTATTGCAGCATTGAACCTACATGAAAACCCACACAAACTGTTGCAGAAGATGGATCACAGCAAAAGCTCCAGATTTATACATATTTATAAATTTGATTGCAGCAGAAGGGAGCTTAAAGCTGCAGCCTTGTGGTTCTAAATGGATCTGAATATTGGAAGTATGAAACTGAAATTGTGTATTGATGTACATTGTCGTGTATTAGTGATTTGAATTTTGATGAGATACAATATATACTTGATGCTCTGTGTATGTACTTGGGGCATGCACATTTTATTCCTAGGGTTAGGATTTATGGTGTGAAGAAATTGGGTGTGTTGAAGAGTAAATTACAGTGGTGGCCCTTGAACTTTAACCATTGTGACATTTTGGCCCAAGAACATTTTCGTAATAGTTAAGCCCCTAAATTATGTTAACCACCGTTGGCCCTTCCGTTAACTTTTCCGTGAAATCGCGACTTGTAAATCAGGGCAAAAACGTCTTTTATCAACCCCATAGCGAAAATAACTCAAAACCATACCCAAACTAATTATTTAGAAAGTAAATGATGTAGATAATGATGGGTTTTATTGTTTAGTTTTGTTAATTGATAGTATTAAATGTAATAAAAGGGGTTTAGGGCTCTTTAGGAAATATTAAAGTAAGTGAAGGGTATCATAGCAGACTAATGTGCTCCTAGTTAGAGTAGAATTACTACTAGCATATATAGGTAATGATGTAATAGAAATCTCATTATTCTTTGGCTTGTTAATACAAATTTCAGATTTGAGCTTGCGCTCTCTCTCTTCTTTGGATCCAATTGGTGGTGTTTTCATCAAATTGGTATCAAAGCTAGGCAACCATCTTGTGTTTGGGCGTTGTGGGGGGAGGAGGGGTGTCTCCCTCTTGCATCTCTATGGCTCCTAAGAAGAGAATTCAGAACAATAAATCTGAAAATCATTTTGACAACTTTAGAAGACCCCTAAATTATGTTAACCACCGTTGGCCCTTCCGTTAACTTTTCCGTGAAATCGCGACTTGTAAATCAGGGCAAAAACGTCTTTTATCAACCCCATAGCGAAAATAACTCAAAACCATACCCAAACTAATTATTTAGAAAGTAAATGATGTAGATAATGAAGGGTTTTATTGTTTAGTTTTGTTAATTGATAGTATTAAATGTAATAAAAGGGGTTTAGGGCTCTTTAGGAAATATTAAAGTAAGTGAAGGGTATCATAGCAGACTAATGTGCTCCTAGTTAGAGTAGAATTACTACTAGCATATATAGGTAATGATGTAATAGAAATCTCATTATTCTTTGGCTTGTTAATACAAATTTCAGATTTGAGCTTGCGCTCTCTCTCTTCTTTGGATCCAATTGGTGGTGTTTTCATCAAATTGGTATCAAAGCTACGCAACCATCTTGTGTTTGGGCGTTGTGGGGGGAGGAG
This sequence comes from Sambucus nigra, assembly GCA_949130495.1. Taxonomy (NCBI): domain Eukaryota; kingdom Viridiplantae; phylum Streptophyta; class Magnoliopsida; order Dipsacales; family Adoxaceae; genus Sambucus; species Sambucus nigra. The sequence continues at coordinate 618,760,651 of OX422209.1, forward strand.
GGGTGTCTCCCTCTTGCATCTCTATGGCTCCTAAGAAGAGAATTCAGAACAATAAATCTGAAAATCATTTTGACAACTTTAGAAGACCCCATGGTTCAAATGACAGTTGAAATCAATGAACAAATGGCTGAAATGATGAATCAACAAGCCTTATTGCTATCAAGATTTAAAGGAATTCCTCCAATTCATACCCCAGCCCCAATCTTGAGCCCCAATTCTGAAATTCGCCGAGAATCTGTCACAAAAATTACTAAATCACATCAATTTAACCCAAATCAACCCTAATTTCAACCAAATACCTTCAATTGCAACCAATCTCGTATTAAAACCCAGATTTTACCCCAAATCCCTATGGTGAAGTTCCGCTGCAAATTCCCAACCCCCTACATGACTAACCCCTCGCAAACTGTAAGGAATGAAAACCATCAACAACCAGACCATTCGGCCCTCCAATCAGCCTCCGACTAGGATTGCGACTCTTTCGCAGGTGCGCAGGGCCCTATTTGGCACACCCTTACCCCTCGAACACCCATTTGACCCTTACCAGCCTCCATCCTTACCGATGGAGCCACACAATCGCAAGGGTCTTCCACCCCAATCTCAATATCCACCTCATCAATTTCGCCAAGAACACGCCACATCCCCCTCCAATGTTGATGTGTATTTGATTGAAGGTCAAGCACCATTGAAGCTTTCGCGAGTACTGATTGACAATCGAATAACTCTCTTCGCTCCATCGGACCCAAATCAATGGGTTCGTGACAAAGGTCATCGCACTCGCATTTGGGTACAACGTCCACCCCTTCTGGTGGGTCCTCAAGTTTTTGGTAATCTTTACAGCCTCCCAATTGAAGGAATTAGGGCTAAATTCAATACCGGGCAGCTGAACATCCTTTCGATTATGTGCCACTTCAACCCCCTGACGTCAACAACATGTTCTCGAACGTACCTCACTATTCAAGCCCACTGGGCTTGAGGCTTGGGAGAAATGCCCCGCCTTAAGCTTTCTACGCCTTATTCTTGGTAAAGCCCTTAAGGTGCACTTTTTTCTAAAAACAACAATGCTTTAGTGAAACGATATCGCCTTTTAAAGAATTTTTTTACAAACCGGACCATTATCTCATCCAAAATAATCAAATAGTATTTTAATTTGCAAATATTCAGACATATTTTTATGATATGAACAATTTTAGTATTTTAATAGCGTTGCTATGGTTAAAAAATATTAAAATGTATTAAGAAGACCTAAACGCCTTTTCACGCCTTTCTGCGCCTAAGGCCCGCCTAGGCTTCTAAGGCTTAAGGCTTGGCCTTCACGCCTCGATCACGCCCCACGTTTTTTAGAACCTTTCAAGCCCTAATGTGAACCCTTATGTTGTTCCGTTAGAGAATTGAAATCGTTTTGCTTGTGGCAAGAAAGGGCATCTCAGAATTGATTACCTCGCTCGAACTCCCATCACTCCATTTGTGGCCCACAATAAAGAGAATTTTCAGAAACCTCTTGCTCATATTGGGGAAATGAAACCATGTGCATTAAGGCCTTATAACAAGCTCGAAGAATATGAGAATGATGAAGATGAAGTTGCCTCATAAGATGAGAATGAAGCTAACCATTTAAAACATGGGTTAAAGCTCCTAATAAGACGATGCAAGGAGATTTGCGGGTCGATATTCCTACTTCTGATGGAAAAATGGATGCGAAAGTTTTTGTAGATTGGATAAATACAATGGAGAAAGTGTTTGATTTCAAGAACTATTCGGGCCACAAATATGTCAAACTTCTAGCGATAAAGCTACAAGGCCTTGCAAAAGTATGGTGGAATGACCTCATCCAAGAAAGAATCCTCTATGATCAACCCCCAATTCGTACTTGGCATGTCATGAAAGAAGCCACAATGGCTGACTTTTTGTCATCTTCATATGAGCACGATCTTTTTGCCCACATTCAAGCCATGCGCCAATCCTACTCTAGCATGAGCGACTACACAAAGACGTTTCGTTTATTGTGCACTAGGGGTAGTTTAAGGGAGACCGAAGAGCAGAAAGTTAGTCGGTATATCCACGATTTGCAAGCACCGATCAAGCATGAGCTATGTGAAGATGACATTCTACTCACATAGCATATTTGACGTTTTTCTGGAAAATCTCCTCTTACCACGGCTGCCACCCCAAAACCAAATGACAATTTAGCCCTCTCCTTTCAAATAAAGTGCTACTAATGTGGTCAATTCGGCCACAAGATGACATATTGTCCAAAGCGAAAGACGTGGCCGGTTTAGTCACCACAGAAATGGTTGATCAAATTTGATTGATTCGCCTTCTGACACAAGAAGTTCTGGTTCTTGAGGGATAATATCAACCACTTGACGTCCATCCGATGCATCCGCTATGGTTAGTTCATATCCCTCCTTTTCTTTTCGTTTGATTTTGCTTACTATACCAGCTACTGTAGTCTGTATTGTTACTCTTGCTCCGGTCAGATAAATTTGACCCCTTCCCCTGTTTCCGCCTACATATATAGGATATTTTAAGAAGTTAACTAAGAGGATACCAAAGAGCCACGAGAGATCCATTTAGCACTTATCTTTCAACTTAACCAGACACCGAAGGCACACCCTTTTAAGTTCGAGGACGAACTCTTTAAATGGAGGGGAGAATTACTATTAAATGTAATAAAAGGGATCTAGTACTCTTTAGGAAATATTAGAGTAAGTGAATCTTATCTTTTAATGCTATCCTAGTTAGAGTACTAATAGTTATAAACATGTAATGATGTAATCGAAATATCATTTTTATTTGGTTTGTTAATACAATTTTCAGATTTGTTCTTGACTGTTCTCTCACTTTGGATCCAATTGGTGGTATTTGCGTCAGTGAAAACATGTTTTATCCAAAAAAAAATCTCCCAATAATGGGATTGGGTAAGATTTAGAGTTATTTTCGGTATAGGGTTTGACTATGGGGTGAAAAAAGACATGTTTGCCTTGATTTACAAGTCATGCAATATAAATTCGTTAGATTTAACGGAAAAGTTAATCGAAGGGCGAAGGATGCAAAGTTAACACTGTTATAAAAAAAAAATTGAATGCCAATACCTTGCAATGGGCAAAGTTCAGGGGCCATCAATATAATTTATACTTTTTAAAATTAGGGTTAAGGTTTTCATTTTGGAGAAGATAGGAAGGAGGGCCTTTTGGTTAGTATAGGAAGGGGGAAGTCTAAATACCAATTAGAGGCTTCAGTTAATGGAGTTAGATGTCAATCAACCCCTGGGGGTTATGTCTACATACACAACTAGTACAAAGGTTAAGTCAAAGAGCCCTTATAGAAACGATCGCTCATGTCACCTAATAATAGGATAAAGAAAAAGTACGCAAATCATACAATTTAAGCTCAATCACATATTTAAGTAAACCCTCACACTAAGCAAACATAAGGGAATAACATTCATAATATAAGCGATATATATTTACAAGTTGTAACCTACATATATAAATATATAAACATATATGATATATAATATATAGATTTATATACCAACTTGAAAAACATAAACATATGATTTAGTAATTTATTCCCCGGATGAATAGTAGTAAGAATTAGTAACCTAAGAATGATAGTGTGCTATGGGATGGGATTGATGGATAGTGGAGATGGAGTTGTGATTTAAACACTAACTCAAGAGAGATGACAGGTCGAAGAACACCACAAAGGGTGTTAGGGGTTTTAAAGGAAAAGTGATGCAAGGGAGACGATGAGTGAAAGCATCATCGTTTTCAGATTTGGGGAGCATTATTAGTTGTGTAATAGCGTGAAGCACACACATTTCATTAGAGTCCCCGTACAGGTATCTTCTAGGATACCAGGATCCAAAATTAAAATTTAATGAGGAAGGTATCGTGTATGTATCCATGTATCGAAACTTATATTTTTAGTCTTCGGATATGCCTTGGATACGTGATGGAGTATGGTGAGATAATCGGGAGATATGACAAGGAGACTTTTGTAATTTTTTTAATGAGGCCATTTTATAATTTTGGGAAACTTGTAGAATATATGTATTTCATAAACGAAAATTAAGTTAGTAATTTGTCTCATTACCGAATAAAACTTAAGTTCGGAAACTAAAATAGCTCGTCTCTCTCCAAATGGCATATCTGGTTTGCATGCAAGTAAGCATTGTTCGAACATTTACGATGAATGTTGAAGTGTTAATAGTATCTCTTATACAATCGTTATTGACTGGAAATGATATACGCGGGGCTCACGGGAATCATTTGTATTTTTGGTGTTATTATTTTTTATGTTTTAGTTGTAGTTATTAGGTTAAGTAAAGGCTTAGAATAGATATTTGTGTAGAGAATGTTTTAGTCCATGTGATATCACCCATGACATCACATGTGACATAAGCATTTCTTAGTATGCAAGTAATGGGCATTTTTAAAATCCTTCTCTTAGCCCTATAAATATTGTACTCCCCATTTGGGGTAGGGCATTCAATTAATAAATATTTTGAAAGATGAATTAAAGAGATAATTTTGAGAGAGGAACTATATTTGTTGTTGTTTTAGATTAAATCGCTTTCGCCTCCAGCTACACATCATGAAACATTTATCCTCGGTCACATTTTTCAATAGTTGTTGAATTAGAAAAATTTTATATATAAGGATATAATATATTATTATTTTATCATATGCCGGTTGTATAGCATCGTAATTTTTTTAGTTTTGTTGAATTCCATATCCATATCGTATTAGATATGATACACGTATCATTATCCTTCTTCCTACGTATAACACGTGGTGCGACTGTACTATCAAGGAGAAGATCCAGCTTTTCATTGGGGTAATAATTACCCCATACCCCAAGTAGATTCGCCATAAGGTAAAGTATGCCTTGAAATGAAGATTCAATTCGAAGAATTCAAATGTTAGTCCAAGTTAGTCGTTTTGATATCTTGTTTTAAATTAGTTGTGATCCCCAAGTTAGACTGGAAAAAATTGTGCGCTGCCTCATAGAGGGTATATTGACAGCAATTATTTTCTGGACTTTTCCGTAAAAGGGAATTTTTTCTCCTAAAAACTTTCTCGTGGCTAAAAAAATATCAAGGATGGGGAAGAAACTTCTAATCATGATATTCCTTAGAAATTCAGAAAATCAAAAACAAGATGCTGGAATTGAATGGGCATAAACAAAAAAATTGAAACACCAAGCTGCTACAGAAGGTGATCGTGAAAAGCTTGAAAAGACACTGAAGGATGTAAACAGTGAGATCCAAGAAATCAGGGACACACCACAAGAATTAGAAGATCCAATTAAAAATTAAAAAGAACCAGGAGTACAATCAATTCCCAAAAGACCTGGAAATTAATAAGAAAGTTGAGCAGAAGAGTGAAAAGGATGAAAAGGGTGCTAACAAGGGGTCTAGTGGTATAGTAGGCTCTCAGGCAACAGGCATCTGATGGGGTACGATCAACCGTATGTTGGGTGTATTTAGCTTAAGTCAAAGTTCTTCCCATCATCGGACGTCTGCCAATGAGCATCATCAGATGTTTGATGATGTACTCAATTGATTTTAAATATGGGGCGTTTGGGGTTTTCTGGTACAAAGGTCTCCAAGTATAAAGGGATCATTTGGGGGGATTTTAAACTAAGTTTTGGCAACTCTTTGAGAGTTTGAGAGACATGCGAGGCTCCTCTTCCTGAGGTTGGGTTTGGGGTGAGAGGTGAGGTATTTTCTCTCTCACAAATGGGTATAACTCAAAGGTGGAAGCGAGTGGTGTGTGCAAGTATTTCATGTATTTTGGGAATATGCTCCATTTTTATAATGTGAGGGGTTTCTCACCAAGTTATATGGTAGAAACACTTGTAAGCATGAGATTGAGAGGGTTCTAGGTTTAGTACTTTGATTCACTAGAGTAAAGAATTGGTGTACAATAGCCGTCCGGGATCTGGATATGAGAGTAAAGGGTATGTAATTTATTGGTGGTATAATTCTCTATTATGCTTGTAATTTGTTCATATATATTGGATGTGTATGTGTGGATGCGGCCAAATTGGTGGACCATGTATATCTTGCCGTGCCTATGTGTATGTTCACTGTTGTTTGCATCTTATTATTGTCATTACATCTTGATTATATCCTGGGTCATAATTAGTGACAATTTCCCCCAACAAATTGGTATCGGAACACAACAAATTGGTATAAGAGTTCATGGTGCACACAATGTGTTTAACAAAAGCCCGGAATGTAATTTTGGTGTCACACCGCTAGTGTTTAGATTTCTTAGGTGTGATCATTCACCCTTGACAGGGATATTGCATCACAAGTATAGGAGGAGAGATTTAACGTTAACGAGTTTTTTGCACTACCTAATGGAGATCATTCTTGTACAGCATGGGCTTTGCACTGGTTTAATGGAAGAATGGAGGCAGTAGAATTATGGAGAGTTATTATTTGGACAGAATGCAATGGAAATGGTGCGATGGCCACCCACAAGGTCTTTTTAAACAGTTTTACCTTCATCCTGAAGAATATTGATTATCGAGGATTTAGTCATTTCAAGTCTACGTCCAAAGACAATGAGTGTTGTTATAAGTGGAGTGAAATGAGTCGAATCTTGGCTTTATATTTAAACAATGATGGTGGTGGCTCGAAAGTACATCAAAACAGTATCAGGTATTTGCAAGATTTTTTGAGATATTCTCATAATCTCTAAACGTAATGAATTCTAAGGACAACGGTTCTTGATTATAGATGGAGTTCATGTTTCAAACGGTGTTGTATAAGATTTTTGTGATTTGTTGATTTCGCCTATCTTGAGGGTTTATTAGTTACAAGATGCACATGCATAGAAGGTCTTTCAAATGCTTTCATTTTCAACTCGTGAACTGGGTGTATGTTACCCGACAGATGATAAACAGAAAAAAGTTTGCTAGAAGGGGTTTGATCAAGATTCCGCTTTGGAGTAGATGAGTACCTTCGAGTGGTTGCAACTACATTTAGTCATTAACCGTGTGTTCAACTTCAAAATATGTCCAATATTAGCAGATGAAGATTGTAAGGTGCAATACGTATATTTAAGAGTGGAGGTGTATACTCCAAGGGAAATTTTCACACATAATTGGGTCTTTGATGCGATATAAAACGGTACAAGTGTAGCTGGTACGACGAAGGTCAATGATGAATCCTTTGGTGGGTTAACAAATGGGAAGATTCGGCATAAAGAGTTATTGTAATTCTCATTCAGTGGAGTCTCGATGTTGTAATTTGCATTGTTTTCTCGTACGGTGGAGATTTGTTGGAACTCGTACGGTGGAGATTTGTTGGAAAGTAGGCTCCAATACTGCCTCAAACATTGGATGTTTTTGGCTAGGGGCAAAGTTCGACCACCAACAGACGTCATCAAAAGTTTGATTGTAATCTCATCATACATCGAACTGTGCACGCAATTAAGTTTAAATTTGGGGCTTTGGGGGATGTACAAAGTACCCCAAGTATAAAAGAATCATTTAGGGAGTGTTTGATCTAAGTTTAGGCAACTCTTTGAGAGTTTGCTAGAGATATGAGCCTCCTCATCCTAAGGTGATAGGAGCCTCCTCATCATTTAGGGAGTGTTTAATCCTTTCATTTTTAACTTTTAATTTAATGGAAACATCAATTTCAAATCACCAAACATTGCGTAAAATTAGATTTAAACTCATTTACAATTAACCAATTCACGATGAACCAATTTACATAATTAAACAATTTGCACAAACAAATGGGGAATTTATTGAAGTGAAAGTCATAAATGATGATTATGTGGTATTTTTGAGAGCACAAATTTTTCTAATTCTTGTGAATAAAAAATAATATAAAAATAAAAAATCATTTTCGTTGTCCTAAGCTTTGCTCCCAGTGGACAGTTGGTGTTGATAAAGCTAGTCTTCAGCTAGTGCCATTTTCAACTTCTAAGGAAGGAAAGCAAATTATTTACGAGCAGAAAGAGAAAGTAATCAAGAACATGAAAGTAATGTAACAATTCCCAATGAATTTATTCATATTCTAATGTTAAGTAGCAAGCTATAGCTGCATTTTGCAACCATCGCCATATAAGAAACCAATTAAAAGCAGAGTAGGCAGATGAAAATTCAGAAATGTAATAAAATGAAACTTACGATTTCTAGCATCTAGAAAGGGTTCGTTAATTTGGTTTTCGGGTATGGGAAGGGTGAGGGACATATCTGTTTCCGGAGGGTTTCGAGGTGATTTCCGGCGGGCGGCGGAGACAAGTCTGGTGGGTTTTTTCCGGTGGATCTGAGAGAAGATGGGGGAGAGGGTGATGAAGGATAATATTGGGCTTTGCAAGGGTAAGATTGAGATTGAGAATGGGGTTAACGTGGCCATTAAAATGGCTTTGTTTTTGTGAGGCCGTATTTTTTTGTTTTTTTAAGGTGGCATGGTTTTTGCTTTTAAATTAATAATGTGTTTGGTTTGGTCGTCCTGCGGTTGGAAATTAAAGCAGAATGAATGTGGGCTGTGCAGTTCGATCCAAGAGACGTCACCGCCTTTTTCACCATGTAATAAAGGGTACAAAAATTCTATTTGTACATAATTCTCTGTATTGATTTGTATTTTGAGTGAATTCGGATATGAATTAATATAAATATAACATGTCAGTTTGTACAGATGATTCTGTACAAATTATTCTGTACATATAGAATCACTTTAAAGGGTATTATCCTTTTTACTAGGGGTGGCAATTCGGGTCAATGGGTCGTGTTTGGGTCTGGCCCGACACGACCCGACACAATTTTATCTGGCACGAACACGACACGACACGCTAGCGTGTTTTTTTTTGCTAGCACGAACACGACCCATTAGTAGCACGAACCGACACGAGTAACACGAAAAAAAAAATTGTGCCAAATTGGCACGATTGACACGATAACCCGTTGGGCTAATTGAAGATGTGTTCTCTTTTTTCACGAGATGGAGTTTCTTATTTGGGCTAATTGGGACACAATTGGGTGTAATTGGGATATAATTGGGTTATTTTCTTATCGTGTTGCAATTGGGCCAATTTCGGGCCAATTTCGGGTCAATTTCCTGGCACGAACACGACACGACCCGATAGTGGGCCAAAAAAGTCTGGCCCGAACACGACCCGAACACGACAAGCTGTTTTAATTTCGTGTCAATTTCGTGTTGGATCGTGTCGTGTTGTCGTGTTCGTGCCCAAATTACCACCCCTACTTTTTACATTGTTTCGTACATGTATTTTTGAAAATTTAACATTTTGTTCTACAGAAGATAAATATTTACTACAGGGCTCGATTTTTTGCCATGTAGTAAAAATTTACTACATGTTATAAATTTGTGGGTATTATCTTGCTCGAGCTTATTTAGTAATTTTTCGTATACGTATTTGTGGGAATTTAACATTGCATAGTACAAGTAGTAAAAATTAACTACATGGCTTTGCTTTTGTACATGTAGTAAATATAAATTTATGGATGTTATCTTATTTGAGCTTATTTGGAATTATTTAGTACATGTATTTATGGGGATTTAAATTGTGTGGTACAAGTAGTAAAAATTTATTCATGGCTCTATGCTTGTACATGTACATGTAGTAAATATATACTAAATATCCTAAATTTGTGGGTATTATTTTATTTGAGATTGTTTGACATTTTTTCATAGATTGTTTACCATTTTTTCTCTTACATGTATTTGTTGAAATTTAACGTTGTGTGGTACATATAGTAAATATTTACTACTTGACCTTGTTTGTTAACACATAATGAATATTTATTATATGTTATAAATTTCTTTGGTACTCATAGTGCATGTGAAAAGATATAAAAAAATCAAATACCCAAGAAAATTGAAGGCCAAGAACAAATACCTAAATTAAAAATTATTCCCAAGTTGAGGTAATTTTTTTAATTAATTCAAATTTGAGCAAAAGTTAATCGTAATATCTAAGTGACAAAACATGATTTACAAATCAATTCAACTTATCAATGTATGTTCATGAAGCATATTAAGGGGAATCAAAATGTGGAAAAGTAAAATATGCACTTGAGACGAGGATTTATACGAGGAAAAAGCCTTTTTGAAAATATTCTCGGGCCAAATCGACACCTTCCACTATATAAGTAAACATTTACACATATAACGAAATAACTTACAAACCTGAATCTCTCTTAAACTCAATAATTCACAACCTCCACGATATACTTTTTCTTTGCATTCTATTAGGATGAGAAAGCACAAATTTTTACCCGGTCACTCATCCCGTTGCAGGTGTCAACTTCTATTAATAATGTTGCATTTGAGCCAATCTTCTTTAAAGCTTAAGAAAACTTCGTGTTTCAATGGAATGGAACTATGAAAATCTACCAATGAATTTCTAACTTCCTAAGATGTGAGATTCCTAAAGGTTGGTGGAAGTGTTTTGCTAAAAAGTAAACTCACGAGTATTTTTTAATCATTAAAAAAAAATTAAAGTCTCTCGAGAACAAATTTTGCTGATGTTTGTTCAAGTCTTTAGAAGAAGTAATCAAACTTCAAATGACCTTAAAATAATAATGACAACAATGGATATTTAAAAAATATAAGATATGAAGGCCTTAAAATCAAATTTAAAACCTTATACTTTGCTTAGAGAGGAAGATGAGCTAAATAGGCATTTCAAACATATTTCCTCAAGATCTCAAAGCCCTTAAGTTATTCTTGTCCACATAAAATAGGGTGCTTCCCCAACATACCAAAATAAAAGGTTGTAAAAGAGAATTTACGTGTTTTTCAAAGCAATCTTTTAGGAAAATCTCTTTTCATGCCACACCGGTGCATTTGATGGACTTTACTGCAAGGAAAAAAATATTATTTACAGCAAACCTGCGAACAAATCAGGTCATGAAAGATAATAGAGAAACATACACAAGGACATATACCACCAAAAATATATTCGTTACAGTGAAAAAAGCCATTCGTTGCAGTGAGAAAATCTTTCACTGCGACAATGCAGATTGCATTATTGTTCAGGAAATTTGCCTAGTTTTTGCCTACCAAAATTGAAAAGATATTTTGGCAAAAGCTCTAGTTTGATTGTTCTTAACCTACGACACTCATAAATACACAGAAAAGATTCAACATATAAAGAAAATAGTCTTTCCATATAAAGAGTATATTGCAAAATGTATTTAACAATTTATCCAAAACACGTGCACACAAAAGTTTTACACATTTTCCAATTAAAGAAAATCCAAATTTTAGTTATGTTAAACCAATGTTGTACTAAGTATTCTAAGTCCTTTACCTTTATCTTAAACTGACATTCTCATTGGTCATGGTATGAGGTAGCCCTTGGATTAAGATGAAAAATTCTGATCTTGAAATATTGTCCATGAAGCTTTCCAGAACAACTTAGACCATAACTCAAAGTATTTTTTTTCCCTAACATTATAAGACAATCCAAAAGTCAAGGGCACTTAAGCATACTCGTGCTCTTATAGGTGCATGTAAGGAAAATGTTGTTCCCTTAACCTTGGGGGATATACCAATAATATGTGACACCCCGCCTAATAAAATATTGGGTGATCAGTCCTATATCAAATTAAAATAGGAATCTCATCTTGTCCATTCTTACCATCACTGTCGAAAATATTTTTAAATTTACTAACCACCTAGTATTAAAAAAGTTGATGTCAAAATTTTGATCTTTTCATTAACATGCGGAACAACCACAAAAAATAATCATGCAAAAAATCCGATCACATCACAATAAGGTCCAAACCATAAATCATGCAAATACAGTCTTGCCGAAAAAACCATCGGCTAAATCCAAAACCAAAATAACTAACGACGAGTAATAAATCTCATACAATCTGAAAGGAAAAATTGAATAAAAACTGTGAGCGACATGCTCGAGATAAACTGAGATAACATCCCTAAACTAGGAATAAAATGATAGAAGCGTCTATCCAAATCCTGCAAGCTCCACATATGCTGCAGCTGCGAGTCTCTGGAATGAAATCAAGTCTGGCATCCCTGTGGCTGGACACCTAAAAGGTTTTGAAAATATTTAATAGCAAGGGTTAGAACCCAAAACGTTTTGAAAATATTTCGCAAGTAATTAAATTGCACTAATTTAAAATGCATGAATGTTCTTCATATTTAAGCTAGTGTTGCACTCTCTTGAGGACAAACTCACCCCTCAGCTAATGTTCACATCTAACGCTTTATTTATCCCACCTAGTCCTAGATACTTGATATAATTCCTATCAAACACCCTACTCAAATCCGAGTATCTTTAATATATGATTTATAAGTTATTTATCACCTTAACTTAATTAATCATTTTTTCTTAAAAGTTGTATAACATTCAGTAGTTATTTAAGTAATATAATTTTCTCCATGTATTAAACAATCTGTATATAATTATTTATCCCATCATATACGTAAAATCATATTACAACATTCACACATATGTTGAATATATATATATAACCCATCCTTCCGAGTAATACCTCACCGGATGTATTCTCTAAAGTGCTATCATCCCATGTATACTCAGTCACACCTGGAGTTTCGAGACAACTATGGTCCGCCAAATCGGAACGTAAATAATAACTATAATGGAGGGGATCATATTCCCCCGAGTATAAGGACATCATCTCAATGCCACACCACTATAATTGGACGCTATGACTGAGGATATACTCGTCCTACTCCTCAAGCTGGAGGATTCACTCACGTCATGCAACCTCCCTTGATCGCACTAGAGTATATAATTTAATTAAATATCTAGTCACTGATATTTATAAGCACACACACTATATGTATATACTACTATCAGACACCATATATATATAATAATTAATTCTCGGCTTTACCGTGTATAAATTTTATAGCACTAGCCTAAAATATTTCCGAGACTATGGTTCAACTCTAATTAATTAATTTAGCCATAAATTAATTTATTACCTTGGTGTTCCTTAACCAATATACGCGGACTCACTCACTTGGCTCGTAATTAAATATTACTCGAGTCAATATTCCGACTCCAAATTAATTAGTTTCTCTCCATAATTAATTTAAAACCTTGGCATCGCTCAGCTAATATACCCCGTTCACTCGATCCGTATTTAATATTTGGAATTTATTTCACAAATTTATCCATAATGTGTTGCACATAAATCATTCCTAATCCCAATTACTTCCCCTTATAATTGTTAGGAATTTATGTTTCATATTTATTTCTCATTAAATAATGCATCAGAATTAAACTTTTAAATTAATTTCCCTCATATATAAAACTGGTCGACCTGCCCAAAATCCTGGACCATCGATCGATCGACCCTTTCGATCGAACGGGTCTTCTTCTTCTCCGACTCTGTTTTGGCCATTAATGAGTTTTCAAGGTTTTAAATCATCTAAACTCCACCCTTAAATATTTGTTTTCACTAAACATTTATTCCTAAAACAAGTCCCAATCCTTCTAATTGTTTTAGCATCATCAAATTCATACGAAATCTCCAAATTCCTAAAATGGGTTTCTCGAGAAAAATTCAAATAGTAAATCCAATATATGTTCCACAGCCCACATAGTTCATATTAAATATGGATTCCTGCTACACTATAACATCAATTGAATCATCAATTCATACATCACAATTTATTAGTCGAAAACCTATTTTCTTCCCGAAAACCGATTTTGTTTTACACATCACCAATACATGAATCGGATATCACAGAATTGAAATCATAGAAAGTTAACCACTTGCCTTAGGATTCATAGTCTCAGATTTCCTTTGCTGTAGATGAAATTTGATGAAGAACACACCACTTGGTTCTTGCGTTGGTTCCCCAAGAAATCCCCAATTGTTCTCTCTGCCTTGCTTTCACTTTATAGGTTTAGAGTTATGTTAACTGTCGTTCAATACACTAAGACCTAGTTTTATAATACTCAATCCCGTTTTTAGCCTAACATGCCTAATTAAAATAGTCCAAATACCCCCGTGTGGACCCGATTATGCCCAAAAATACCCCGAGACCCATTTATCATCCCCGGATACACTTTTTCAATTATTTCGGCCCATCCGGACTCAACCGTTCACTCAGAATTGATATCCGAAATAATTTATTAAAATTTCCTATCTGACACCTAACTCAGTCTATATCCGGCTCCCGGTTGAGATAAATAAATGCCACGTCACTAATACATGTTATGACGAAAATAAATTATTACTATTCACTTAGTAATTTAAATTCCATAAATATTAACCATTTATTCTCTCAATTAATAATTAAATAAATATTAACATAATATATTCAATTAAATTACAACACATAGGTAATTTAAAATTATCCAAATTAATTAAATATTAAATGCACAGAAATACGAGACGTTACATACTTTCCCCCTTACAAGGGAATTTCGTCCCCGAAATTAGGTCATACATACGGTGAATAACTCTGGATACTGCTCCCGCATATCCTCCTCCCTCTTCTACAAAGACTCGTCAATGTTGTGATGACCCAACTGCACTCTCACTAGTGGCACAACCTTAGACCATAACTTGCGCTCACTACAATCCAGAATAGCTACCGATCTCTCCTCATATGAGATATCTGGATGCAAGTCAATCTCCTCAAGTGGGATGTGCCAAAAATTCCTCTCGCTCCTTCGATAATTCTTTAGCAATGCCACGTGGAACACGTCGTGTATCCGTCGAAGATGCTCTGAAAAGCCCAGTCTATAAGATACAGGTCTCACCCTCTCAATGACAGGGAACGACCCCACATATCTCGGCACTAGATTCCCCTTCTTACTTAACCTCATAACTCCTTCATAGGACACACCCAAAATAATATATGATCGCCTATCTCTAACTCTACATGTCTCCGAGCAACATCAGCATAACTCTTCCGACTATCATGGGCTATACGAATACGTCCCCGAATCAGCTTTATCTTGGCAGTCATCTCATGCATCATCTCTGGCCCCAATAATTTATTATCCCCCACCTCTAACCAACAGGCAGGCGAATGAAAAGGTCTCCCGTAGAGCGCCTCAAATGGTGCCATGCCAATCGTAAACTGGTAAGTGTTGTTATACACAAACTCTACTAAAGAAAGTTATCGCTCATATCCTCCCCCAAATTCCAAAATGCACATCTTCGACATGTCCTCCAGCATTTTATTAACTCTTTCAGTCTGCCCATTTGTCTGTGGATGATATGCGATACTCAACCGTAACTCTGTGTCCATGGCCTCCTGAAAGCTCTGCCAGAAGTGGGACACAAAATCTTATCTCTGCCAGACACAATATTAACCGGCACCCCGTGCAGCTTAACTATATCCGCTATGAATAGCTGCGCGTATCGCGTCATCTCAAAATCTGTGCGAACCTGTAAGAAATGGTCTACCTTGTTTAACTGATCCATAATCACCCCTATGGAATCGTGACCCCTCTGTAATATAGGCAACCCTGTAATAAAGGCTATGGAGATACTCTCCTATTTCCACACGGGAATCTCCAGTGGTTGTAGCATCCCTGGAGGCCTCTGATGAATAACTTTCACAAGCTAACACGTGGTGTATTTTGAGACAAACTCTGCTATATCCCATTTCATCCCTAGCCACCAGTACTACCTCCTCATATCCTGGTATATCTTATCCCCATCAGGATGTACTACAAACCTCGAACTATGGGACTCAGTCATAACTGCATGCCTTAAATCTTCATCCTCCGGCACAACTAACCTTCCATTAAAGCATAGGCCTCCCTCTGAACTAATCGAATAACACTCTGCTCCCTCGACCAGTAACTGACGTATCCTTTCCCAACAGATCTGATCATTCCCCTGTTCCCTAACAACCCGCATGATAATCTCAAGAGTGATAGATAAAGCTGATATACATGCCCTGGCAACATCGTCGTCGTGTCGAAGCTCACTCCACTTCGCTTCTTAGACCTCTGTTTATTTCCCCAGTGGGACTCTGGATTAACGCATATGCTACCACGTTAGCCTTACTAGGATGATACTGGATATCAAACTGGTAATCTTTCACGAATTCTAGCTATCGCCTCTGCCTCATATTCAGATCCTTCTATATGAAGAGATACTGTGATCCGTGAATAGAGTAAACTGCTCTCCCAAAAGATAATGCCTTCATATCCTTAAAGCAAAAATGACCACTGCCAACTCTAGGTCGTGGGTGGGATAATTCTTCTCATGGGGCACGAATGTAAATCACAATGTCTATTCCTCTATAAATTGAATGTATAAGTGACCCCTACCCATTGGTGACTCTACACACATAAGAGACTACCCGCAGTTTCTAGCAAATAGGCGGCTCTAGCAAATATGGTTTTAATAAATGAATGTGATGCCCCAGTATAAAAAAGTATCCTAACCTCATGCCCATTAATAGGAAACATACCCTCAACTGCTAGCGGCGCCTAAGGTTCTGGTGGAATGAGAACATCCCGAACGTTGTACACACGCCCGTAGTGCATCTGCCCCTGTTGCTATAGAGTCGGAGGTATCTGTGCCTGATGCCCCTGCTATTGGACCCTACCTCTCTGTGGGCACTCTCACTTGAAATGACCCATCTGGATACACACGAAGCAATTCTTCTGACCGTCTCCCTGACGCTAGCCCTACTGGCCGTGATGAGGCTGGCCCTGGTGGCCTCCTCAATTATTTCCTTGACCCCGTCAGCCCTGAGGAACTTACTGTTGCTGGTTAGGTCCCTGTTGGCCCTCCCTGAACCACTGACCCTACTGTTTAAAGCCTCCAGACTTAAACTTCTTAGAAGGATTTCCTTGTCAGAAGTCTTGTCCCTGTTGATTACCTGTCTGCTATTGGGTGCCGCTAGAACTAACCCCATCGACCTTGCCCTGCTGGCTCAACTCGCCTCCTCTCCTTCTTCCCTTCAAATGAAAAAGGTGATCCTGACAATGTAATAAAGCAACATTGACAATGTCAGTATACGTCACCAGTGCGGGGTTCCCAATCAAATGTTGCTTGATCCTCCAGGCCAATTTATTCACAAACCTAACCTTCTTTCGCTCCATGTTGCTCACCTCGCCTGGCATAAAGTTTGCTAAACGGGTGAACTCCTCTGCATACTTTGCCACGGTACGCTCTCCCTGAGTCACCTCGCTAACTTTCCTCCTTATCTCGGCCTCAACTGTTAGAGGAAAGTACTTGGATCAAACCGCACCCAAAAATCCTCGATAGTCATTGAATCTCTATCCCCAATAGTTGTGATGGACTCCCACCACTGTAAAGCTGCTCCGGTCAACCTGAAGGTGGATAATAGTTGCTTCTGTACCTCACTGTAGTCAACCATGCGTAAGTGACACAACATGTCTTTCTTCCACTAACACACAAGCACCACCTCTGAACTCCCTTGAAATTCTGGCGAATGGCCTTTTTGAAAGGCCTCTCATACTCGCCGCCACTCAAAGGGCCCTGGGTGGGCCTGAATAACTGGAGCCACTAGCTGCTGTGGCTGAGGAAGAGGAAAATGGGTTGTCATCATTGTATTAAGCGCTAGGGCCACTACCTCTGCCATCTGAGCTATAATCACCAACCCCGGTGGGGCCTGTGGCTGAGGCACCTCTGGCTCCTGCTGAGCCTCCCTCTTCTCATCCCAGGTTGTTGTCCTAACAGGTCTACCTCTCATAGGCGACGTCTGAAATTTAAACGAGTTGTATTAGTTCACTATTAATACAAAACTAAATAGCGGAAGCACGATAATCTCATAAGCGTGAAGATAAACAGCAACCCTAATATGTTGAAACATAATAAGCCGTACGAATCCTATGAACACTAGAACCTGATGCTTTGATACCATCTGTGACACCCAACCTAGTAAAATACCGGGTGATCAGTCCCATATTAAATTAAAACAGGAATCTCATCTGGTTCATTCTTACCATCACTGTCGAAAACACTTTTAAATTTACTAATCACCTAGTATTCAAAAAGCTGAGGTCAAAATTTTAATCTTTTCATTAACATGTGGAACAACCACAAAAAATAATCACGCTAAAAATCCAATCACATCACATCACAATAAGGTCCAAACTATAAATCATGCAAATACGGTCTAGCGGAATAAACCATCGGCTAAATCCAAAACCAAAATAACTAACAAAGAGTAATAAATCCCATACAATCTGAAATGAAAAACTGAATAAAAACTGTGAGCGACATGCTCGAGATAAACTGAGATAACATCCTTAAACTAGGAATAAAATGATAGAAGTGTCTATCCAAATCCTGCAACCTCCACACATGCTGCAGCTGCGAGTCCCTGGAATGAAATAAATCTTGGCATCCCTGTGGCTGGACACCTAAAAGATTTTGAAAATATTTGATAGCAAGGGTTAGAAATCAAAACCTTTTGAAAAAAATTAGCAAGTGATTAAATTGCAGTAATTTAAAATGCATGAATCCTATTCATATTTAAGCTATTGTCGCACTCCCTGAGGACAAACTCACCCCTTAGCTAATGTGCCACCTAAGGGTGGAAGTGGTACAGGTTTTTACCATACCGTACCGTTTTGGTCTGAAAAAAAATGATTTTGGTTTCATATATTAAAATACCTGAAACCGGTCTTACCGAAATCGAAATTACTGCAAAAAAGTGGGTTGATTTCGATTTTAATATTTAAAAAATCGATTTACCGAAATTACCGTATCGAATTTTTCGAAACTAGAAAAAATCGTACCGAAATTACCGTACCGAATTTACCAAAATTACCGTACTGAATTTACCGAAACTAAAAAAAAGTTAGTTTTGGTTTTGGTTTTAATATTTAAAAAAGTTGGTTGGTTTTGTTTTTGTTTTTTGGGGCTTTTAGTGTTGTTTACCAAAATCAGAAAAAATCAAAACCAGAAACCAGAAAAAACCAGAATTTACCGAAACCAGAAAAAATAAGAAGAAATAAAAAAAAAATAGAATTTATCGAAGCCAGAAAAAATTGAAATTACCAGAAAAATCGAAATACCAGCCGGTTTGGTTTTGTATTGATTTTGATGTACCGGGTGGTAAACTGGTACGGTTTGATTTTACCATCGAGAGTTTGGTTTTGGTATTAGTATCTACTATTTACCGATCAAACCGTACCGCTTCTGACACAACCCAACCCAGTTACTTATAATTAAGTTTGAAAGTCAAGGTGAGTCAAATCATGATTACCTTAACCAAACCATTTTCTCGAGTATTCTTTTTCGTTAATGGTATGAAGCCATAAAGCCAAACTTTTCACATATTGAAAAGTGAATTTGCTTATTTAAATTTTCTTCAATGATAGGTAAAATTAAATTACCCCTTTTTCATTTGACCAAAATTATGGTTTATGCACCCTTTGCTAAGCCGACCCGACCTCCTAGATTTGACAGTGACATCATGTTACCTGAAACACATAACCATAGTAACCGTGAGCAAAAGAGCCCAGTGAATGCATCACTACTAAACTATTGCATAAAGTTAAATGCAATAAATCATATACATGTAGTAATACATAGGTACTTATCCGGCTCATTAACAATCATGTATTACTTATTCGGTCCATTCATAAAGAATTACCAATTATACACTTATCCAGCTCATTCATAAGGAATTATCAATTATACACTTACCCGGCTCATTCATATAGAATTATCAATTATACACTTATCCGGCTCATTCATATAGAATGACCAATTATACACTTATCCGGCTCATTCATATAGAATGACCAACTTATCCAAATCATGATTCACATATCCTGTCTGCAATAGACAATTCCCCCCCATTCCTGGTCGAGGAGTAACCCCTTATTTCGGTAAATCAAAATGAGCAAATTCATATTCAATATTATTCTGATCATATCCATAACCATGTATAATACATCTTACCAATGAGTGATATTCATATCATATCATATCCATAACCATGTGTAATACATCTTACTCGTGAGTAATATTCAAATCATCTCCATAACCATGTATAATACATATTTTTCTAGTGAGTACACTCACCTTGACCACTTCATGTATTTTTCCTTTTCCCTTGTCTGACACTTGTTCAACCGGTTCTTCTTTACTTTCAAATATAAATTCTTACAATATTAGTATCATCATAGGGATCTTAACCATCCAATTAATACTTAAACGTAACTCAATTCATAAGCATCATAACCCGAACATAATTTAAGTTCTTCTTGGTAACCCAATTCTTATCATATTAGGTTCCCAATATAAAAGACAACACATCATTTCAAGTTTCCTAAAACAAGATGTGTCCATTTCTTTATTACAAAGAAAATCTTCCCTATAGGGTCCTTTATTGTTTAGTCAACTTCCATGAATTTTCATAATTTTTATACATCATAACTTCCTGTGATATTTCACCCAACATCGATAAACATATCTAACAATACGACATTAAAATTTCATAATTTTTAAGGTTCATTTGCCATGTCAAGCAAAGCATCGAACACCTGGTGTGCATACTTACACTTTTGGGGCAGATTTGATATATGAACTTCAAACTATCACCAAAGATTCATTTCTTGGTATTTTCATATAATGTTTGGATATGTTATACATATATGAGTCTATTTTCATATCCAAGTGGAATTATTCAATTCCAATAAATATACAAAAAATTATAGGAGTTTGAATACACAAGGTTTCCAATCGAAACAATATACATGATTTACACGTTCCACTTTGCTTAAACTCGCATCTATTCATACATATAAACCAAGCCATGAAAGTTACATAAACAATCTATGATTTATACTTTTTAAATCAGTTATACAAGAAAATTAAACAGATTTACCTATGGAATCACCTTATGGGCACTTCCGTAATTTCCCACGGATTTTTCTCCCATTTCTTCTCACCTTTCTCTTCTTAACTTTCCAATTCTCTCTTCCTCTCAAGCCAAAATATTTAATGTCTGAAATATGCTGAAGGAATAGATGATTTTAAACCTTCAAAGTCGGCAAAACCCCACCTCCTTCCTCCACCAATCAAAATCCATCATTTGTTAACCTAATAAGACGAAATATCATTTAACGAATGGACAAATTTGCCCCTGCTTCGTAATTCCAGCATAACTTCTCACTCGGACCTCCGTTCAACACACCATTTGTTGTGTTAAAACCACAACTCACATGTATACAATTATATATTTTTTACCTTAAGTCAATTGTCACATTATAAGGGTCAAAACTAGCCTCCAACCCGAACATATTTATCAAAAACTTCACAAATTTGTGTTTGTGACTAATTTAATATTTCATAAGTTATGAAGGTAGGATTAGACTAAACACAATAACTTTAAATTATATATTTTAATAACACATTATCCCCATCCCATAGGTAATCATGATTTAAACATGGTTTATCATAACCGGGTCATCACAGCTTACACCCCTACACTTAACGTTGTATTTATACCACCTAGTCCTCTACCCCGTAACTAGATACTTGATATAATTCCTGTAAACCACCCTACTTAAATCCGAGCGTGTTTAATATATGATTTATAAGTTATTTATCACCTTAACTTAATTAATCACTTTTCCTTAAAAGCCATATAACATTCCCTAGTTATATAAGTAATACAATTTTCTCCATGTATTAAACTACCCGTATATAATTATTTATCCCATTATATACGTAAAACCACATTACAACATTCACACATGTGTTGAATATATATATATATATAATCCATCCTCTCGAGTAATACCTCACCGGATGTATTCTCTAAAGTACTATCATCACAGATATACACAGTCCTACCTGGAGTTTCGAGACAATTATGGTACACCGAATCGGAACTTAAATAATAACCATAATGGAGGCGGTCATATTCTCCCGAGTATGAGGACATCATCTCAATCCAACACCTCTATAATTGGACGTTATGACTTGGGGATATACTCGCCCTACTCCTCAAGCTGGGGGATTCACCCACGTCGCGCAACCTCCCTTGATAGCATTAGAGTATATAATTTAATTAAATATCTAGTCACTGATATTTATAAGCGCACGCGCACACACACACACACACACACTATATATATATATATATATATATATATACTATCAGACACCATATATATATAATAATTAATTTCCGGCTTTACTCTGTACAAATTCCGTAGCACTAGCCTAAAATATTTTCGAGTATATGGTCCGACTCTAATTAATTAATTTATCCATAAATTAATTTATTACCTTGGTGTTCCTCAACCAATATACGTGGACTCGCTCGCTCACTTGGCCCGTAATTAAATATTACCCGAGTCTATATTTTGACTCCAAATTAATTAGTTTCTCTCCATAATTAATTTAATACCTTGGCGTCGCTCAACCAATATATTCGGACTCGCTCACTCGATCCGTATTTAATTATTTGGAATTTATTTTTCAAATTTATCCATAATGTGTCGCACTTAAATCCCTCATAATCCCAATTACTTTCCCTTATAATTGTTAGGAATTTATGTTCCATATTTATTTCTCACTAAATAATTCATCTAAATTAAACTTTTACATTAATTTTCCTCATATATAAAATTGGCCGACCTGCCAAAAATACTGGACCATGGATCGATCGACCCTTTCCATCGATCGATCGATCGAACGGGTCTTCTTCTTCTCCAACTCTGTTTCGGCCATTAATGAGTTTTCAAGGTTTTAAATCCTCTAAACTCCACCCTTAAATATTTGTTTTCACTAAACATGTATTCCTAAAACAAATCCCAATCCTTCTAACTGTCTTAGCACCATCAAATTCATACGAAATCTCCAAATTTCTAAATTGGGGGTAAAATTTAAATTGTAAATCTAATATATGTTCCACAGCCCACATAGTTCATATTAAATATGGATTCCTGCTATAATTCGATGATAAGCACCCAAAAGTGTACATTTTATACCCCGGATAGACGTATTTTAATTGCTAATTCTTGACAATTTGAGTCTTATGAGAGTAAATGTTCAATGTGCAGGCTTGATTGCAGTTGCGGTGTCAAAAGTGTTATTTCGAGGCAATTTTAAGTCAAATGGAGCAAATTACCTTGCCCCACCCGAGCCTAACCTGTCCCTAAACCTACCCCGAAGCCCGTGTTTATTTAGTTTGTGCCTTTTTAATATTTTAAAAAAATTTAGTTTGAGTCGTTTTTATTTTTAGGGTTTATTTTAGATTTATTTAGATTTTCTAGGTTTTATTTTTATTAGTATTATTTTATTTTAATTATTTTTTTGTTTTTTATTAGGATTAGATTTTTTTAGGATTTATTTATTTTTAGTTTTATTAGATTTTATAATTTTTTAGAATTTTAGTCTCTAGCTTAATAGATTTTTATTTTTATTTTTATTTCTTTTAAGTCTTATTTTTATTTGAGTCTTTATTTTATTTTTAGATTAGGATTTAATTTTTAGATTTTTAATTTTATTAATTTTATTGTTTTAGCTAGTTAGTGTTATTTTTTAGTGCACAAATTAAACACATTTAAACCCCTCACACCTAACAAACACACACTCACATACACCCAATCTCACCCACACCCTCACCTAATTACCATACACCCTCTCACACACTACCCCCCTCACCTTCATCTTCAACCCCATCTCTTTCGCTCTCATCTAAACCACCATTAACCCCCTCACTCTCTCTCCAATCTCCATAACCAATTTACCACACCAAAACACCCACCACCCTTATCTACCATAATCCAACCCTCACCCACGACCCAACCATGACCCACGACCCCCGCCACTCCGGTGACTACACGCGCCACCTGCTACCCCCTTCTCCGGCGCGACCTCTTAGACCTACTGTAACCCATCTGCCCAACTCCTGACCCAGAAATCCGAAGCGACCCATGCCAAATCAAAACCCGATTTTGTAATCCACAAAACCCATTTCACCTAAATTCATTTCCCTTTTAAAGCCTTCCACGAGTTCAACCTGCCAAATACAAACAAAACCAATCCAAGACCAAAAGCCAAGTCAACATAAATTAAAAGACCCACATGTATTTTATCCCCATTTACCCTTCATTCCTAAAATACCCCTAAATAAATCACTCCACTTGCACCTTTTAAAACTCATGACCAAATCAGATTTTATCACCGCACTCACCCCATGTGCACCTTTGTTCCACCCAATTTTTCCCTAGCTCCATGTTTGCCATGTATAAATTGAAGACATGGAGCCATTTTCAAGGGATCTCAAATTTAGTTTTTAATCTTTGTGTGATAAATTTCTATACACTCCTCTTTAGAGAGTATTTGCATTTTTAGCAAATATCTCAATATACAGGTGTGTAGTGAAATTTATCTCTAGGATGATTTCCACCCCACCCATCTATAATGAATTTTTGCATTTTTAGCAATTATTTCATAATAGATTGATGGAGTTAAATTCATCCCTTATGGGAGATAAATTACAATCCATTCCTTTAATGTAGAGATTTTGCATTTTTAATAATTATCTCAACATAAAGTTATGATTTGGAATTTATTTCTTTTGATGAGATCTAATGTACAATTTTATAATATTAGGATTTGCATTTTTAGCAAATCTCTTTTATTATTTAATTGTCCATTATGAATTCATCAATTATCCTTTTTTATTATTTTTATCTTGTAATTTTTATTTTAGATTCAATAAATACATTAGCGAGGGATTGTAATTGAGAGATTTTTTATGTATAATTCAAGATTCCATTTCAATTCAAGGCTTAAATGGGTTTGATCTCCTCCTCTTGATTACTTTTAGTTTAATCCTCACATGCTCTTTTTTGTATACTTTTATTTTTATTTTTTTGATGATGATTATTGAGGACTAATCTCCCATTTATGGGATGAGATTTTAAATCCCTCACGAGTCCAATTTTATTAGTTTACTTATTAGGACAATTTTGTTTATCTCACTTTTCTTCAATTAGCTTTTACTTCTTAATTAGTAGTTATAAAAATAAGTATAGTTAGTTAGTTAAAAAAAAAATCCCTTGAAAAATCCATAAAAAAAATATAAATAGCAAAAATAGAAAAATAATAATAAAATTCAAATGAATCTATATATGTCCTCTCCAATTTTGTGTTTCATCCTTAGATTTGGATTGATACCTCACTTACCACTATATTCTAGTTTTGTTCTACTTTTATAGGTTTGTGAAGACTTTTGATGGAAAGAGCAATTGCACAACGACAAATACAATAGAGACACAATTTTTCTATTTATCATTCGACATTCTAACAACCCATAATTATACTATAACATCAATTGAATCACCAATTCATACATCATGATTTACTAGTCGAAAACCTGTTTTCTTCCCGAGAACCCACCCGAAAACCGATTTTGTTTTACACATCACCAATATATGAATCGGATATCACAGAATTGAAATCATAGAAAGTTAACCACTTGCCTTAGGGTTCGTAGTCTCATATTTCCTTGGGTGTAGATGAAATTTGATGAATAACACACCACTTGGTTCTTGCTTTGGTTCCCCAAGAGATCCCCAATTGCTCTCTCTGCCTTGCTTTCACTTTCTAGGTTTAGAGTTCTGTTAACTGTCATTCAATATACTTTCATCTAGTTTTATAATACTAAATCCCGTTTTTAGCCTTATGGTCCTAATTAAAATAGTCCAAATACCCCCGTATGGGTTATGCCCAAAAATACTCCGAGACCCATTTACCACCTCGGGTACACTTTTTTGACTATCTCGGCCCATTCGGACTCAACCGTGCACTCAAAATTTACATCCAAAATAATTTATTAAAAGTCCCTATCTCACACATAACTTAGTTTATATCCAACTCCCAACCGAGATAAATAAATGCCACGTCACTAATACACGTTATAATGAAAATAAATTATTACCATTCGCTTATTAATTTAAATTCCATAAATATTAACCATTTCTTCTCCCGGTTAATATTTAAATAAATGTTAAAATAATTAATTCAATTAAATTACAACACACAAGTAATTTAAAATTATCCGAATTGATTAAATATTAAATGCACAGAAATACAGGGCGTTACATAATATTGGGTATACCATTTGGAGAAGAAAAGGTCATCATTCATCTTAACTCCATGAAATCAGTTTCTCATCGATAGCCGTTTTGCACAAGTGAAAGGCATGTAGTTTATAAAAAATATTAGGGAGGTGGCCATAGAAGCCACAACAGAAGATTAAGATGAATGGTACATGGATCTGTGCAAATTTCCATGATTCTAGGCACTTAGGATGCTATTCTTTTGCACTACTGGTGTTAACCTTAAGTATTCTTTCTTCAATTGTGTCGATAACATTGATGTTATGGCCAACACAATTGGGTCAATGCGATAACGATTTGGTGACAGGGTGTGTAATAAGTATTTTGGGGGGTAATTTTACCCAAATATGAATATTAGAATTTGATTCGTGTTTTTATTATGTATGAGGTATAACTTATTAGTTATATTTATCGTGTTTATTATTTTTAACAATATTGGTTGCGTAAGCGCAAAAAAGTCATCGATCCCAATGAAGGTCATATAACATTCCCAAGATACCAAAAATGGAGCCTTACAACACTCAATAAATAACTCCCACCGATCATTAAACACACAATTGTTGTCACATTTCAGGCTAGTCACTTTATACTATTCATTTTTTGTGTATAATATAAAATGATTAAGGATAGTAAATTTTTACTACGTGTAATAATACTTTTCTATTTATATAAGTTTGTCACTTGTTTGGAATATGCTGCAAATGTTTAATTTATGGTATTTTTTTGTAATTATAGTAAACAATAACTTTCTTCGGGCCATATAGCAAAAAAATTCAATTCAACCTTGATTGGATCGTGTTTTCTACATGTAGTAGATAATTACTACATATAGTAGATACTTGCTTTGTATAAGAAATTTTTCATTTTAACCTTATCAGGACCGTGTTCGCTACATATAGTAATTAAATAGAAACTATCATACTACATGTAGTAAGTAAGCATTCAATATTTACTATGTATTCTAATATTCCTAACATGTAGTAAGTATTTGTAACATGTAGTAAAACTGATACCACTCCAAGTCACATGCAAAAATTAGAGGACTTAATGAACTCCGTGATTAATGAAATAAAAAGAAAAAGTGGATTGGTAGGAAGCGGAAGCATATGTGTTTATCTATGGCCTAATTGAGAAGGGAAGCAAAAAAAATTCTACACGGTCAAATGAGCAAGCACAAATGACTCATGTTGAGGATTGCCACGAACCGAATTGCAAGCTAAAAATTAAAAGAAGACGAGGATAAAAAATACACTACCCACTAAAGGAGATATTTCTCAATACATGTCAGAGTCGAGTTTGAATTGTTTAAAATCAATTTATAACACATAAGGATTGGGGTATGTTTTTAATGAATTTGTAATATTGCCTTTGTTTTTACACTAATTAAATATTCACTACATGTTATATATGGATTTGTAGTGAAAATGTAGTAAATGTAATACACCTATACTACTTACCTTGATAGTTAATTAAAATCAAATACTCCTTAATATTAAATCTTACCTCAATGTTATTTTTGCTTTTACCTTACACAAATTTGTTTGACTCTGTTTGTACATGCAGTAAATATCTACTACATGTATAATTTCTGTTTCCGACCCTGACATGTTAACTAAATTGTTTAAGATTAAAATTTGACAAGGTTAAGGTTAAAGAATGACTTATAAATGGAAAGATTGTCTTTTTGAAAAACTCATTGAAAGTGCATGTGACACCCCGCCCAATTAAATATAGGGTGAGCAGTCCTCTACCAATTTAAAACAGGATATTCAGTTTGTTCATTCTCAGCATCACTGTCGAAAAACTTTTTAACATATTAATCACCTAATATAAAATTAAGCTAGTTGTCAAAACATTTCTAATTTTAATGAAACCAAGTAAATCCATTTCTTTCCATCTTAAAATATAAACCATTCACCACACATAGGAATGTAAATAAATACTGAACATGAATCAAGTACTGCAATAAATAAGACTGAGTAAAGCTCTTAGTTCAAAACTACAAACCATACCATAAACTGAATACAATATCTCTGATGAAAGAACTAGAAGTGGGCGACATATGCCCTAAACAAGAAACCTAGATAAATTAAATGGAAAGGATAGATGCGTCTACTGCAAGAACCTACAGCTTCCACAGTAGCTGCAACACGTCAGGCAATTCAAATATCTAAATCTGATACTCCTGTGGCTGAGCACCTGATATAATACATATATATAGCAAAAGAGAGAAGAGATACAAGAAACGGGTCAGAGCCCGATGTGTAAAAATGATTTAGCAAGTATTTAAAACTGGTTCTTAAAACAAGTCTTATACGCATGTTAGTTATCGAACTCTCACATGAGTTTCTCACCTCTCGTCTATTGTGAACACCTAACGTACATCTAATCTCCCCCTAGTTATACCTCCTAGTCTAACTAGTCATAAACCATACTAATACTAACTATGATCACAAGTAGTATTCCCGTATCGCCCATACAATACGCCATTCAGATAGTTTATCTCACATACTAAGTTTCATTATTTACCATTTAAATGGTTAATCTTTTATTCACTAAGATCATTTTACTTCTCATTTTCATTTTATCTACTAGTCTCACAAAGTAGAAAGTTACCCAAGTACACTCATACATATATATAGTCTCATCATCCCTCTCTATATATACACTAATCCGGCACTCTTAGGTTAGGACCACTTGGTGCAATGAAATGGTTATTATTATTACCAAGTCTACTAATTTCACACAGTAGCAATATTCACAAGTCCATATATATATATATATATATATATATATATATATATATATATATATATATATATATATATATATATATATATATATATATATATATATATATATATATATATATATATATGTAGTACCATCATCCCTATACATATGTATATACTAATCCTGCACCCCCGGCTAAGCCCCATTAGTGCATATCTCAAGAAAATCATACATCCCCGGGTTAACACCCATTAATGCACCTATCAATAATAATTCAGCACCCCCGGGTTATCACCCATTAGTGCGCCTAACAATAGAATATTGCATCCCCGGGTTAGCACCCATTAATGCACCTATCAATATTAATCCAGCGCCCCCGGGTTATCACACATTAGTGCTCCAAATAATAATCATCTTTGTACCTCCGGGTTATCACCCATTAGTACACTTAATAATAGAGTTTTTGCACCCCCGAGTTATCACTCATTAGTGCTCTTAACTATAATATCACATAATAGGCATACACACATCCTATTATAATTTATAGGTATTTCTCCAACCTACATATATACTCTTTATATGTATTTTAACCTCATTACTACGTATATTATAATTAATTAAATTATTATCTCTCTCGTAATCTCCAAGGTACATTCTCTCTATACCGAAATAATTAAAGTATTAATTCTCACATACTTTTCCTAAAATTCCTTCTTATTTGAATTTATTATTTGGTAGTTTCTCTCACTCCAATAAACCAATAATCTCCAAACTGGGCTCTAAGAAAATTTTGAGAAATTCACCCTGTGGTTTGAACCAGAATGACATGTGGTTCGAACCAGAATGACATGTCGTTCGAACCAGAAGACATGTCGTTCAAAACAGAATGCATGTCGTTCGAACCAGAATGAGATGTCGTTTAAACCACTTTGACATGTCGTTCGAACCAGAATGATATGTCATTTGAACCACTTCTCGTGAGATCCCCATCTCGTTTGAACCACTTCAGGCGACTTCGCGTGAGATTGCACTGTTCGTCTTCTTCACCAAACTTCAGCGTTTTTCACCATTTTTATATCTAAAAATCCTTTAAGATTCGATTCCCAACAACTCATCATCAATACCCATCAACACCTAATAAGTTATAAATCATTCCTAACCTCCTAGGATCATTTATTCGTCATAAATCATCATAAATATATAAAATCCCCAAATTAATTCATATGAACCCTAGTTTCCAAATTTTCAATTAAAGAACCTAATCAACCCAGATTTGTTCATCAATATGTAATCAAATTCCGTTATTAATCCTCTACATACATGAAGGAATTCCAACCACTAATTAAACCAATACTTAATCATAATTTAAATCTCCAATTTTCACCCAATTAACATATAAATCATGATTAAACCACCTATACTAACATGAGCATGATTATTGCTAAAAGAAAGCAAGTAATAAACACTTGCCTCGAATATGACGGTCTGATCCATTGGTGATGTTGGTATATACGCGTTCCTCTCTTCGCAATCTACGCGTTTGTGGTCACGGTTATGCAAGGTGGTGCTAATCGAGCCTTCTCTCTTGGAAATTGGTTCTTCCTCACACCCTCCATGGTCGTTCTTGATTTGTGTAACCTATTAACCCTAGTGAATTTTCCTAGGCTGATATAATTACTCTTAATTTTCGTCCATTAATTTAGCCCAAAAATACAATTTACCATAATGCCCTCTCGGGGTGCCGGTTAGGCCTAAAATCCCCCCGGGCCCCAAACTAAACACCCGGGTATACTATTTTGACTATCTCGACCCTCCCGGACTCAACGGCGCACTCGAAATGACCATACAAGTTAATAAAAATAAATTCTCCTTTTATTCCATTCAATTAGTCCCGACACGACTCATATGCGTGACAGACTTAAATTACCAAACTGCCGTATTTCTCACTTTCGACAATTTATTAAGTATCATAATTCCATATTACATATCACACAGTAATATTCAATAGTTCACAACAATAAGTATTAACCCTTGGCACACTAGTTAATAATTATTTAAATTCGGATTAATAACAAATTAATTTCTCACATTTTTAATTTAATTAATCCAACAACAATAATTAATCGCATACTTATTCCCATAATAATAATTAATCACATAATTATTTAAATTGTCAAAAATACGGGGTATTACATACTTCCCCCCTTACAATGGAATTTCGTCCCGAAATTCGAAAAAAGTATACCAGGTAGAGACAATGCTGTAAAAATATTGCGCATCGCATCACGGCGCTCACAAGTAAGCTCCTCCATACTACCCATATAGTACGCTATCGAATACCGTTAATAATGAACACTTCACATGTGTTTGATTTAAACTCCAGGTTACCCTGTCATATAGGCTCTTGCCCAAGCCTTTCTACTTAAGTTTCACTACTTCAACTTTATTTTAGATATTCACTATCTAACCTTCTACTATTTGCACCTTAGTAGATTTATCCTCTTTTCATATACATACGACTTCTTCTCGTGTCGTTCATACAAGTAAATTCGCTGTGCAATATACATTTCACACACAATATATACGATAATATCGATTCTTCTCCGACATTTATAATCATAACTGGTCCCTCACCTTTAACTATCAAGTAGGACAACAACAAAGTTTACCATGCCATACTTCCACTGGCACTCTGCCCGAACGTGAATTTATAGGAGTTATTTGGACACAAACTCCACTAGTGGTAGATGCTACTCTAGTCCTCCCCTAAGATCTCAGGGTTCACATAAAAATTTTCTCTCCCGCATTTGGTTAGACCGCTTGTCCTTACCCATCCCTCTGTGGGTATTAGGCTGTACTCAATCGCATCTTAGTACCTATAATCTCACCATCTCAGCTACATGAGAAGATCCTTGGGATAGTCTTTCATTCTCTAGTGGAAGAAGCCCCTACTGGTTTCAAATTGTCCACCCTTTTTAACCCGTCAGGTGACCCACTGCAAGCCTATCTTTGCAATATTACCCTATATCGTAACCCATCACTACTGTTGTTTGTATTCTGATACATTTTATACTCTCTTGAATAAGTTTCAATTTATCTTGAAACGTAAGTCTCTGACAAAACTTCGTGAATAAGCCTCGGCTTACCCGATTACATGTTATCGAATTCACATGCTAATCATAATCCACTACCTGATTCAATCACCCAGGGTGCCCATACACCCTATGCCTCGTGCATTATTATACAAATGACATAAAATTATCTTACTTCAATTCTCGCATACCTGGTATGCTGATGTAGTAGGGGTGCACTCAATCGCCCCACTAATCATAACTTAATCAATCCTTCAATGGCATCATTGCTCTATTCCGAAAAATACTAAGGCTATGCTACTCTATTGGCCTTAAGTCATAAATAAATTATTAACTCTCAATTATATTCCTTTACAGGTACAATAACCAACATACAAAATTTATGTACTATCGACCAAACTTCTCTCCAACTCTCGACGTTCGCTAGTTTCATGTGTGGGATGTCTCGTGAAGCGAAATCCAAACAAGGAACCCCCCTGATACACTACTATCTAACATAACCGGTTGTCGAGGTCCGTAAGGCCTTCAGTACCTACTATGTACTTTCCCACAATCTACGTATTGTGATATAAAAATTTTACTCGTCCACTCTCATGTCCCTAAAAATGTAAAATGAAACATAGCGCCGACACTATCCCAAGTACTTGGCGCTATAGATATATAACGAGCTATATTTCGCCGCTCGATAAGAACACAATGTATTCTAAGTCTTAACAGACAAATAAATCCTTATGTTATGGAATCGCATATAATTAGACACTATACTCGTTGAGGTCTATAATACCATAAAAGTTTCATATATATTCTCATATCTGGGCCCAACCCTATTTCAGGTGGCGCCGCACAAAACTAGGATCACTCCTCCCGGAGTATCCGGCACGATAGTCATATCACTACATTTTTACTATCGTTTAACCATACGGTAATTAATCATTACACATTACCATAATAAACTCTACTAAAGAAGACTCAATGTAGTAGTAAATTATAACAATAAAACACATTCTTAGGGCCCATCCCATTCACTCACGAGAAATCATCAAAATGCCCTGCTAACAATGAGAAATACGTTTGTAACAAGACTGTTAAAACTAACGTTCCCACTAAACTCGAACCGCATGCAAAGTTTAGGGTTTCCAATTTACATAAAAGTTGTGTCACACCCATGTCACTAGAATCTATCCTTTACTCATAAGGAAGAAGCAAAACCTCACCAGTCTCGCCAAATTATTGGGTCTCAGCACGTGGCTGCCATCACGACCCATGAACATCTGCAATATTCGTACATCCTAGTATTTCATCCTAGAGTTGTACTCTTTCATCATGGATATTTTATTCCATCATGTGGATTTCACACCCATTATTAAAACGTTGTCCCAAACTCTCTAGGCCTCAATTGTAGCTTTATTAAACTCCCGTTTACCTCTCGAGCCCCGTAGACCTGACATACTGTATGCTACTATTAACGAGGAATCTACTGGTCCAGCCTGAACCCATCACTCTCGGGTTATAAATTTCTTGGGCCTAATTCCCTTGACCCCAAATTCTTTCGTTGGAAGTCTCGCTCCTCCAGTCGTTATGCCTAACTGGCACGGTTTACCATTTCTAATCTCTTCGGTCTCACTTCTCAATCGTGGACCCATCCAACACTTATAGTTCTGTTTCCTTTATATAAGGAAAACTTCATGAACTATTTCCCATCACTGGTCCCACTGACCATTTTGGGAATGTCCTTCCCTCGGACCGACGGTTTCAACTCACAATTATTCTTCCACTGTCCCTTTGGTTACGCTAGCTATCCGGAACTATGGTTGGCCTCTACAGCCTAATTGACTTTATCATCCTCTTGAAGTTAATCACTTAACATCATCTAACTGAGTTCCCTATTGAGTATACTCTCATGTGGGGTTTCACTAACACCGTTAAATTCAGTTGCTGCTCTTCAGCAGGTTCGTTAACCCTATTTACCCCCTTCTCTTGGAAGGACTGCAATCACTAGCAACCGTATAACTTTGATGACATCAACATTAGTCATCCTAGATGGATTTCTCATCCGTACTGGTATTCTATTCACGGGTCCTTTATCAACTATAAACCCTTTGGATAATTTATACCCCTCTGCCAGGTACGAAGTTCATTATGCAATTCAACCTCTATCTCATGATCGGTTTCTATTTTACCCATCATTTTAAACATCAAAATTTCACTCGCATTTTGTTACCACACCGAATGGAAGACCTCACGGTCAACTCGTATCCAAATTTCTCTTTAAATTTCAAACACACTTCTTCATATATGGTGATTGCCTCTAATCACTACACGATGCTCCTAAGATCTATAACTTTTAACTCCAAATTTAATTATGAGTGCCGTCACGCCCCACTCTACGCAATTGCCTTCGAATTTTCTACCTCTGCTGGTCTGTTACACCTTCTCATTTTCTTTTTCGCATCTTCATCGATGGATTTTCAAAGGATTCCCTCTAATTTCCCCTTTATCGACTATGCTAGGTTGTCACGACCCCGACCCGAAAATAGTAGAGAACGAGTGTCTTGACATGCCACCAAGGCATCCAATATTCTGGCCTTAAAATTTTTGTTTTAAAATATATGTAGCGGAAGTATGATCACATGGATATGAATCG
This sequence comes from Sambucus nigra, assembly GCA_949130495.1. Classification (NCBI taxonomy): domain Eukaryota; kingdom Viridiplantae; phylum Streptophyta; class Magnoliopsida; order Dipsacales; family Adoxaceae; genus Sambucus; species Sambucus nigra. The sequence goes on from OX422209.1 coordinate 618,795,213, forward strand.
TAAAATACTGAAAGTGAAGGAATTACATCATCAGAGCTTTCTAAAGGGAACTTCATTTGTATTAAAATATCAACGCGTTACAACTTGACACAAAGACCTAAACATGCTCTATATAATTAAACAAACTTATACTTAAGGTAAAAAAAAGAGCCTTAAAAGCTAAATCTTCAACATAGTCCTTTTTCGTTCCATCCACGAACTTAATATTTCCTGAAAAATGGTTATTTATACAACGTCAGCTAAAAGTCGAATCCAGACATTCCAGGTTTTTTCTTAAAATTGATACCTATGCAATTTAGAACATAAAGTATATACATAAAGATAGAAATTTCAAGTAATATATATAAAGTAGATGACAATATATATATTCAGAATAAACAGTTCAGAACAGAGCAGATAAAACAATTGAGCATATGTCAATTATTCAGTTTTAGTGGCCATGTACACTCTAATACCCAGACAAATAGTGTTACCAAATGTTTCCACCGGATAACATTACAAACAGATAATCATGATTTCTGAAACAACGCCTTGTTTAGGGCACACCAGCGATAAACCAGCTGGGAAGGTATCACCCAAATATTTCCACCCGGTAGTCAAGGCCAACATAGTAAGAGAGTTTCCATAGGCCGAATCAATAATTTTAGAATTAAAATCAGATGTTTATATGGAGAGATATAAACATATAACAAACGACGGAATCATCGGTATCAGATGCATTTTGAGAATAAAAGCATTTCACAAAATATACATAGTTTGCATAATATAATATAATCAAAATGCGCAAGACATTTCATAGATTACTCACCTAAAATAGAGGTCGAAATTATAGATAACGAGTCTTCGATCGCACGTTAATATAACAAATACGATAAAGGTTTAAGTATATGTTCTAAACAAGGTCTAGTCTACATATTGTATTTTAATAGTAATTTGCTTCAAAGGATTACTAAAAACCATTTTCTTAACTTTTAAAACTTATTGATCGTAATTAAAGGATTCAATTCATAGTTCTTCCTAATCAGTCGGTTCCCAGTAGAGATGGAGGGTCACAGGGGCACCGCTTAAATACCATCTCCTCTAGGCAGAACATTTCCAGATTCATTCCCAGTAGAGATGGAGGGTCACAGGGGCACCACTTAAATACCATCTCGTCTAGACAGAATTTCACCGGGCCTGACTTTGGAATTACTTAAATGGGATTCCATAATAACGAGCAATTACTTTTAAAAAATCATTTTTAAAAGCGTATGTACAATTTCAAACAAGTTTACATGAAAATAAAATCAACTTGGATTTCTTCTAAACTTTAAGTTTTGATTAGTGAAGTCCTGAGTGTATTTTACCAGCATAACTACTAAGTAAAGCTATAAAACACAAAATTAAAACTATAAAAATACATTATAACATTTAAATAAAATCATACCTACGAAATGAATTCTTTCTTAGAAATTATAGAACTCCTTCTTAAGATATTTTCCAAGCTTTATATCACTCTTTCTTACTATAATTCTCAAGGAATTGGTGCGAGTTTCAAATGAACCCTAAGGCCCTATTTATAGGTTTTCAAAAGTATTACGGTGTTGACACGTGTCTAATGACTAGGCTTTTTAGATTGGTGATTCAACACCGAGGTGTCGTGATCCGGAGTGGTCTTGCAGTGTTAATATCACCAAATGATGACAAGTGTTTTAGATCTCTCTCTACAGATGACATGTGGAAGGTGGAAGTGACTAGCACGTGGTGGAAATGTGACAAGGGTATAAGGGTCATTTCACACATGAAGGGTATTTTGGTAATTTCACACTATATATTTTGAATATTTCTTAGAGGTCCTTAAAAATATTTTATTTACAAAATGGCCCATTTTATATTTTTATTTTAGTCCTTAAAGTTTCATAAAATTATATTTTCTACCCCAAAACTTATTATTTGCCTTAAGATATGTCATAAGACTTCAATTTGATCCAATTTACAGTTGATTCTTCGTAATTAAAAATGGGGTTTGCTATATTGATAGCTAATAATACCACATATCTAATAATACAACATTTATAAGATAATAAGTAACACAAGAGTGTAAAAACAAACTATATAAAAGTGGGGTCATTACATCTTACCCTCCTTATAAAAAGTTTGGTCCCCAAACTTTACTTACATTAGTTTTAAAAAAGGTATGGATATCACTCCTTTATCTCATCTTCTCGCTCCCACGTTGCTTCTTCAACAGAATGATTCTGCCATAATACTTTAACTAGTGGAAAAACCTTGGTTCGTAATATTTGATCTTTATGGTCCAAAATTTCCACTGGATGCTCAATATACGATAAATCTTCTCTAACTTTAAGAGGCTCATGACTTAAGATATGTTTTGGATCTGGGACATATTTCTTTATCATTGATGCATGAAACACATTATGTACACTAGAGAGTTCCGGTGGTAAGGCTATTTTATACGCAACAGCTCCTATCCTTTCAAGGATTTCAAAAGGTCCTATGTATCTTGGGCTCAACTTCCCTTTCTTCCCAAATCGTATTACTCCCTTTGCAGGCGATACTCGTAAGAACACATAATCTCCTCTTTGGAATTCTAACTATCAGTGTCGATTGTCAACATAAATCTTTTGACGGCTTTGAGCGGTTCGAAGTCGGTCTTGTATTAATTTCACCTTCTCTGTTGTGATCTGAATCAATTCTGGTCCCAACAATTTTCTTTCCCCAACTTCTACCCAACATGTAGGGGAACGACACCTTCAAGCATAGAGTGCCTCATACGGAGCCATTTAAATACTTGCTTGATAGCTATTATTATATGCGAATTCCACTAACGGTAAATGATCATCCCAATTCCCTTTTAAATCAAGTGCACATGCCCTAAGCATATCCTCTAAGGTTTGAATAATTCTCCCTGATTGTCTGTAATACCCCGTATTTTTATGCTATATTAATTTGGGGATTTATTGAAATTAATGTGAGTGATTTATTTAATAAAAATCCGTAAATTAATTATGTTATAATTATTAACGTGACGAGAGTTAGTAATTATGGGAAACTTGTTGAATATTACTAATGAGAAAAGTAATATATTATATTGGTTATATTGAATGTCATGAGTGAGTTAAATGACAATTTCAAAATTTTAAGTCGGAACGTGCTCGTGTCGCGTCGGGACTAAATTTTGATAAATAAAAAGTGATTATTTTATAAGTTGCCCGTATAGTCGTTTTGAGTGCGTCAACGCGTCCGGAAGGGTCGAGATAGTCAGAAAAGTGTACCCGGGGGTTTAGTTTGGGTCTCGGGGAATTTTTAGGCCTAATTGGTACCCCGGGAGGGCAATTTAGTCATTTCACCTTTTTGGGTAATTAAACCCACGAAATTCAGCAACCTATATCAGCCATTTAGGTTAGTCAGCTAGGGTTAGAAAACAAAAACACAAGTGACGGCCATAGGAGAGGGAAGGAGAAAGCTCCAAGGTAATCCAAGGCCCCAAAGTCATCCGTTAACACCACAACCACCACCACCACCACCGCGTAGATCGCGCAACGGGCTACGCAACCACACCAAAATCATCTGCGAATCAGAACGTCGAAAATCCCAGACAAGTATTTATCTTGCGTATTTTCGTTAGTGCAATCTTCATATTAGTTTAGGAATGATTAGAGATGAGAAATATGGAAGAAAACCCAATTTGTGTTAGGAAAATGCATGTAGTATTGAGTTATATGAAAATTCTGGAATCCTTGCCATGTAGAGGAATATAACCCACGAAATTTTGATGACATATTAGAAGGAAATTCTGGTAAAAACAGATTATAACCATGATTAAGAAAAACTCTAGGGTTCTTGATGATTAGATGAGATTTTGGGTTAATTATCAATGTTTAATGTTAGATATACACATGATTTACGTTGAAAACATCTGGTATATTGATATAATGTTAGTAGTAGGATTTTTGGGACGTTTAGAATGGAAAAACATGGTTTTGGATGAAGAATATTGGTAGAACCCGTAACTGCAATTCTGCAGGAATCGAAATACCTGCTTGATCGATCAATCGAGCCTAGAGCTTCGATCGATCGAAGGTTCGATCGATCGAGCCTAGAGCTTTGATCGATCGAAGGTTCGATCGATCGAGCCCTCCTGGCAGACTCCTATTTCCCTTGTTTAATTAGTTAAATTAAATTTATCGTGAAATAATTCTTGGGTGTTCTTCCTAAGATGTTTTGGGAGATAGGAAAGACCAGTAGGACATATGAATAAGTGTTGGGAACTTTATTATGAGATGAGAATTTTGCTTTTGGGATAATTATATGATAAACGATGAAACTACGTATTCCAAGTGAGAGATTTCGTTGAATAGTTAAGATAGTGAATAGAGGTATACCTACTGAATTTTCCACTCGGAAGAATAGAGTCCACGAGTGTCACGAAATAAGTAAGAAAACCCTTCGAGTTAAGGTTAGAGATGAAACCTTATACGCAATACTAATAATGTGAAATTAAGGATAAATGGTATAATTATGGGTGACGAGAAGAACCTTTATAAATATGATAACAGTGGTATATTTATATGATTATGTGTACATATATTATATACATGTGAAAAACATACCGCGCTACTTGCTATCCTTGAGGTTACCGCGCTGGGACAGTCTTATATCGATGGGACCTTTATGGGGGATATTGACTTGTACCCTAGAAGATAGATATCCTTGGTACAGGCTATCGAATCGATAGTTCAGACGGTCCTAAGAGACGCGAGTATGTGCCATCCTCTTAGAGACTTGGAATCTATGCTTCGCCTCGATATTGTTTGTGTATGTGTTAATACAATTCGAGAGTGATTTCGAATTTGTATTCCCCTTGATATGAGTGGTATGGGGTTTGGATAGTAGAAGTATGCACGCACCATAGTTTTATGTGGGGTGCTGTTATTTTATATATATTATACGAGTAGTTAATATATATATATATATATATATATATATATGAGATTTGGAAATTTGAAACTGCCTACTGTGATTTGATAAGTAGGACATGGTTGATGACTCAAATGGTAAATACTTGTTTCGTGAAAGTATAATATGACACTGGGAAACTTTATAAATTATTAAAGCTAAAACGAGAGTTGTGCTGCTAATTGGAAGTATTCGTTTAAAACTATTGTATTGTTCGGTTTTGAAATCTTATGAGTAAGATAAGATAAGCTAAATTATTGGGAAGGTTAGTATGATAAAATGGTAAGATAAACCGTGGGGAAGGATAGTGCGATAGGCGCGCACATTAGAAGAGAGGTGAGAATTTCTCAAGAGAGTGTCGCTCTAATATGTTGTTGCATTGGACTGTATCAATTTAAATACTTGCTAAACGTATTTTAAATCAAACACACTTTCGGACTCTGACCCGTTTATTTCTCTCTCTCTCTCTCTCTTGTATATATATATGTATATATTTCAGGTGCCCAACCACAGGGGAGTCTTGATTAGGACCTCTTGAGAGGAACGTGCTGCAGCTTAGGTGGGAGTTGCAGGTTACTTGCGTAGACGGCTTCCTTTATTGACTCCACTTCTAGCATTCTCATTTATTGGGCATGTGTCGCCCTTTCCATTATTTCATTGTTATTGGGACATTTGTACTTCAGTTATTTCTAGTATTTTTACTATGGGACTTACAGTTTGTATTGTGTTACTTTATATTTCGCATGTTGACATTCGATTTACGAATGTGTTAAATTAATTGGTTTGTGTTCCAGTTTTATTGTGGTGTGATTCTTAATTGTAGAAAGGTTGTTTTTAAATTAATAAATCTTTTTCTTTAAATAAAATTTGGAAAGTTATGTATGAAAATGGTTTTGACACTTAGCTTTATTATTTAGGGTGTTAAATTGAAAAATTTATTTTTATCGACAGTGATGCTGAGAATGAACCAACTGTTTACCTTGATTTAATTTAATAAAGGAGTGATCGCCCGGTATTTAATTAGGCGGGGTGTCACAGGTGGTATCTGAGCATCAGGTTCTAGTGTCCATAGGATCTGTACGGCTTATTTTGCTTTCAGCTTAACGTTATTGCTATAGAGCCCTATTTTTAGGATTGTTGTATTCTTGCTTTTACATTTAAGTCTTCAGCTATTTGAGATTTGATAATGACTGTAGACTAATAAACTTGTTCACATTTCTGATGCCTCTGAGACGTGCTCCGAAAGATTGGCGTGCCCAAGCCGAGCAGCCAGCTGCTCCGACACCAGGCACAATGAATGCAAACGAAGTAACCGCCATTGTTGCTCAGGCGGTGAATGCCGCACTAGCAGTGGTTCAGCAGGCTCCACCCCAGGTTCAGGCCGTGGCGCCAGTACCAGCACAACTTCCATCTGCATGGGAGAGAGTTCGGGATGCTTTTCAGAAAGCGCATCTCCCTGAGTTCTCTGGTAGCTCCGATATTGTCACAGTTAGCCAATGAAAGAAATACATCCAACGACATCTCCGTATGTATGAGTGCACTGACGTGCAAAAGCAGTTATTGGTTTCCTTTAAGCCGGTGGGAGCCGCATTGCAGTGGTGGGAGTCCATTACCACTTTGGAGGAGAGGGACACGATCCCTATTCAGTTGTTCTGGGAGCGGTTTGACCGTAAGTATTTTCCACCCGTCGTGCAGACTGAGATGAGGCGGAAACTACTGAATTTGAAGCAGGAGAGTCTTACTGTAGCGGAGTATGAGGAGGAGTTCACGAGACTTCTCACCATTGTGCCAGATGAGGCACCTACTGAAAGCAAGAAGATTTTGCTGTTTGTCGACGGGTTAGCTTGGAGGATCCTTCAGCATCTTATTGGGAATTTATCCCTGATTACTTTCACTGATGTACTCAATGCCGCATTGCTACATTGCCAGGATCATCGCTTCCATCTGCAGGGAAGCAAGAGAGCAGGAGAGTCCAGCCAGCAGGGCAGGACCGGGGGTAATAGTGCCAGTGGGGCACCAGCTCATGGACAGACTCGTCAGCACGAGCAGAGTTCCAATCAGGGGGACCCTGCTAAGCGATTCCGTTCAGGTGATTCTAGGCAGGGATTCAGGGGTTTTAGGCTGGGCCATCAGGGCCAGCCTAATCAGCAGGGCCAGCAGGGCCAACACCGACAGCAGGGACAACAGCAGGGCCATCAGGGCCAGCAGCGTGCTAATCAGGGCCAACAGGGCCGTGGAAAGCAGGGTCAGAGGGGAGGTAACTTCAAAGGCCGATATTTTGGGTGCGGTAAACATGGCCATAGGCGCCAGGATTGCCCAGAGGGCGATAGGGCCCCACAGCAGCAGGGAGCCCGTAATGAGCCACAGAGACCACTTTTTCCACCTGCCCTCCCAGCTCCAGCCCAGGTGCCAGCCCTACCAGCCATTCCAGCAGCTCCAGTGCAGCAGGGGAAATTATAGTATGGACGTGTCTATAACTTCCACCAGGCAGCAGCTCCACAGGCACCACCCGCGATTGAGGGTATGTTTCCTATCCATGGTACTATGGGTTGGGTTTTGTTTGATACGGGGGAAACACATTGTTTTATAGCTACGCATTTTGTGAAGGCCTTAGGGTTGTTAGCCACAGCAGAGAGCACAGTGACGTGTGTGGACTCACCACTGGGGAGTGGGTCACTTATTTTCTTTATATGCCGGGGAGTGGGGGTAGAGATCGGTAGTTTGGTATTACCAGCGAACATGTTAGTCTTAGACATGCACGAGCATGATGTGATTATTGGTATGGATTGGCTCGCAGCTTATAGATCCATGATTGATTACTTCGGTGGGAGCATTGTTTTTGCCATTCCGGGGCAAGAGATGTTTGTAGTGGCGATGCCTCGCCCAGAGGGAGGTTCGACCGCTCATTTGTATTACATAGAGGAGGATACCTCTAAGGAGGTCGTGATTCCCGTAGATTCGATCCCAGTTGTCAGGGAGTATTCCGATGTGTTCCAGGAGATACCAGACCTACCCCCCAGTCGAGAGATAGACTTTGTTATAGATTTATTGCCAGATACGAGACCTATAGCATGCGCACCGTACCGTATGGCTCTAGCAGAGATGCGAGAGCTACGAGATCGGATAGAGCAGCTGTTAGGTCAGGGCTTCATTTGCAGGAGTACCTCACCTTGGGGCACTCCAGTTTTGTTTGTGAAAAAGAGAGATGGTTCACTGAGATTGTGTGTGGACTACCGGGAGCTGAACAAGGTCACGATACGGAATAAGTATCCGTTGCCTCAAATCGATGATCTGTTCGACCAGTTGAGGGGAGCAACTTTCTTTTCGAAGATAGATCTGAGGTCGGGGTACCATCAGTTATGTATTAGAGAGCAGGATGTTTCGAAGACTGCTTTCTTGACGAGATATGGGTCCTATGAGTTCAGGGTGATGCCGCTCGGACTCACAAATGCTCCATCCATTTTCATGGACTTGATGAACCGAGTATTCAGAGACTTCTTGGATCAGTTTGTCATCGTCTTCATAGATGACATCTTGATATATTCACACTCCGAGGAGGAGCATGCCGAGCACTTGAGACAGGTTCTTCAGACTCTACGAGAGCATCAGTTGTATGCTAAGTATGAGAAGTGTGGATTCTGGTTGCGAGAGGTACAGTTCTTGGGCCATGTTGTTTCTGAGCAGGGGATAGCAGTTGACCCGAGTAAAGTATCAGTTGTGAGGGAGTGGGGACAACCCACAACACCGACGGAAGTGCGTAGTTTCTTGGGGTTAGCTGGTTACTACAGGAGATTCATTCGGGGATTCTCCAAAATAGCGGGTCCATTAACGAATCTGACTCGCAAGGGAGTACCATATATTTAGGATGACACTTGTCAGTTGGCTTTCGACGAGCTGAAAGATAAGCTTACTTCGACGCCAGTCCTTGCGTTACCGAAGCCGGGTGTGGAGTACCTGGTTTACACCGATGCGTCCTTACGGGGACTTGGGGGAGTACTCCAGCAGGAAGAGAAGGCTATAGATTTTGCCTCCCGCAAGATTAAGCCGCATGAGAAGAATTACCCCACCCACGACCTGGAGTTAGCAGCGGTCGTATTTGCATTGAGAATATGGAGGCACTATTTGTTGGGAGAGAAGTTCCGTTTATTCACAGACCACAAATCACTGCAGTACATGTTCACTCAGCGAGAGTTGAATATGCATCAGCGCAGATGGCTAGAGTTTGTGAAGGACTACCAATTCGATATACAGTATCATCCGGGAAAGGCCAACGTAGTTGCTGATGCGTTGAGTCGTAGACCGGTAGACGAAGTAGCAGACGTCTGGAAAGCAAAGTGGAAGGAATTGGGTCATCAGGAAGCAGTGGCACGTTCTTTCATGTCCGTGATGTCAGTCACACCCGAGATTGTTACGAGGGTAATACAGGCACAGACCACAGACCCGTTTTGCCAAGAGCAGATTGTGCGACTTCTAGCCGAGGGTGCTGAGTCCTACTCTGTTAGTTCCGATGGAGGTTTGCAGTTTAATGGGAGATTGGTGGTTCCAGAAGGAGCATAATTTCGTCATGCTGTGATGACTCATTCTCATGGGTCCCGATTTGCAGTACATCCGGGAGGCGATAAGATGTACCAGGATATGAGGCGACAATACTGGTGGAGTGGGATGAAGAAGGACATCGCCGAGTTCGTGTCCAAGTGTTCTACCTGCCAAGTGGTAAAGGTGGACCACCAGAAACCGTCAGGATTGCTTCAGCCATTGGAAGTACCCGCGTGGAAGTGGGAGAGTATTTCCATGGATTTTATTACAGGGTTACCTACATCACAGCGGGGCCACGATTCTATCTGGGTGATTGTAGACCGTTTGACCAAGGTGGTTCATTTTCTACGGGTGCGGACAGACTATACCACGGGTCAGTATGCTCAGTTGTTCATTTCTGAGATTGTCAGATTACATGGGGGTGCCCCTGAATATTGTGTCAGATAGAGACAAGATCTTTGTGTCACGTTTCTGGGAAAGCTTTCAGGAGGCTATGGGTACTGAGTTGAGGTTGAGTTCAGCTTATCACCCCTAGACAGACGGACAGACAGAGCGTACTAATCAGATGTTAGAGGATATGCTACGCATGTGTGTCCTTGATTTTGGAGGAGGTTGGGAGCCACACCTTCCACTGGTAGAGTTCGCTTATAATAACTCGTATCAGTTCACGATTGGCATGGCTCCATTTGAGGCTTTGTATGGCAGGCCTTGTCGTTCCCCAGCTTGTTGGCTCAAAGTGGGGGATAACAAGTTGCTAGGACCAGAGGTGATTCAGGAGACCTCCGCGAGGATTGAGATGATCAGGAGTCGCATTCGGGTAGCCCAGGACAGGCAGAAGAGCTACACCGATGCGAAACGGTTCTTCTGGGAGTTTAATGTGGGGGACCAAGTGTTATTGCGGGTATCTCCTATGAAGGGAGCGATGAGGTTCGGGAAGAAGGGGAAGTTGGCTCCGAGGTACGTGGGACCATTTTCCATCATCGAGAGGATTGGGCCGGTTGCATACAGGTTGGGACTGCCAGAACATTTACACCGCATCCATGATGTATTCCACATCTCGTCGTTGAGATGATATCTTCAGGATGATACGGCCCATACTCACATTGCGATAGATGAGATCGACTTACAGCCTGATAGCTCTTACGAGGAGAGACCGGTGGCTATCTTAGACTATAGTGAGAGGAGATTGAGGTCGAAGATAGTTCCACTTGTGTGGGTCCAGTGGGAGCATCATAATGTGGAGGAATCCACTTGGGAGCGCGAGGCAGATATGCGCGAAAGATATCCAGAGTTGTTTTTAACAGGTATGCCTTATTTTTCGAATTTCGGGACGAAATTCCGTTATTAGGGGGGAAGTATGTAATACCCCGTATTTTTATGCTATATTAATTTGGGGATTTATTGAAATTAATGTGAGTGATTTATTTAATAAAAATCCGGAAATTAATTATGTTATAATTATTAACGTGACGAGAGTTAGTAATTATGGAAAACTTTTTGAATATTACTAATGAGAAAAGTAATATATTATATTGGTTATATTAAATGTCATGAGTGAGTTAAATGAGAATTTCAGAAATTTAAGTCGGAACGTGCTCGTGTCGCGTCGGGACTAAATTTTGATAAATAAAAAGTGATTATTTTATAAGTTGCCCTTATAGTCATTTTGAGTGCGTCAACGCGTCCAGAAGGGTCGAGATAGTCAGTAAAGTGTACCCGGGGGTTTAGTTTGGGTCTCGGAGCGTTTTTAGGCCTAATTGGTACCCGGGAGGGCAATTTAGTCATTTCACCTTTTTGGGTAATTAAACCCACGAAATTCAGCAACCTATATCAGCCATTTAGGTTAGTCAGCTAGGGTTAGAAAACAAAAACACAAGTGACGGCCATAGGAGAGGGAAGGAGAAAGCTCCAAGGCAATCCAAGGCCCTAAAAGTCATCCGTTTGCACCACAACCACCACCACCGCGTAGATCGCGCAACGGGCTACGCAACCACACCAAAATCATCTGCGAATCAGAACGTCGAAAATCCCAGGCAAGTATTTATCTTGCGTATTTTCGTTAGTGCCATCTTCATATTAGTTTAGGAATGATTAGAGATGAGAAATATGGAAGAAAACCCAATTTGTGTTAGGAAAATGCATGTAGTATTGAGTTATATGAAAATTCTGGAATCCTTGCCATGTAGAGGAATATAACCCACGAAATTTTGATGATATATTAGAAGGAAATTCTGGTAAAAACAGATTATAACCATGATTAAGAAAAACTCTAGGGTTCTTGATGATTAGGTGAGATTTTGGGTTAATTATCCATGTTTAATGTTAGATATACACATGCTTTACGTTGAAAACATCTGGTATATTGATATAATGTTAGTAGTAGGATTTTGGGACATTTAGAATGGAAAAACATGGTTTTGGATGAAGAATATTGGTAGAACCCGTAACTGCAATTCTGCAGGAATCGAAATACCTGCTTGATCGATCGATCGAGCCTAGAGCTTCGATCGATCGAGCCTCAGATCTCGATCGATCGACCCCTCCTGGCAGACTCCTATTTCCCTTGTTTAACTAGTTAAATTAAATTTATCGTGAAATAATTCTTGGGTGTTCTTCCTAAGATGTTTTGGGAGATAGGAAAGACCATTAGGACATATGAATAAGTGTTGGGAACTTTATTATGAGATGAGAATTTTGCTTTTGGGATAATTATATAATAAACGATGAAACTACGTATTCCAAGTGAGAGATTTCGACGAATAGTTAAGATAGTGAATAGAGGTATACCTACTGAATTTTCCACTCGGAAGAATAGAGTCCACGAGTGTCAGGAAATAAGTGAGAAAACCCTTCGAGTTAAGGTTAGAGATGAAACCTTATACGCAATACTAATAATGTGAAATTAAGGATAAATGGTATAATTATGGGTGACGAGAAGAACCTATATAAATATGATAACAGTGGTATATTTATATGATGGTGTGTACATATATTATATACATGTGAAAAACATACCGCGCTACTTGCTATCCTTGAGGTTACCGCGCTGGGACAGTCTTATCTCGATGGGACCTTTATGGGGGATATTGACTTGTACCCTAGAAGATAGATATCCTTGGTACAGGCTATCGAATCGATAGTTCAGACGGTCCTAAGAGACGCGAGTATGTGCCATCCTCTTAGAGACTTGGAATCTATGCTTCGCCTCGATATTGTTTGTGTATGTGTTAATACAATTCGAGAGTGATTCCGAATTTGTATTCCCCTTGATATGAGTGGTATGGGGTTTAGATAGTAGAAGTATGCACACACCATAGTTTTATGTGGGGTGCTGTTATTATATATATATTATACGAGTAGTTAATATATATATATGAGATTTGGAAATTTGAAACTGCCTACTGTGATTTGATAAGTAGGACATGGTTGATGACTCTAATGGTAAATACTTGTTTCGTGAAAGTATAATATGACACTGGGAAACTTTATAAATTATTAAAGCTAAAACGAGAGTTGTGTTGCTAATTGGAAGTATTCGTTTAAAACTATTGTATTGTTCGGTTTTGAAATCTTATGAGTAAGATAAGATAAGCTAAATTATTGGGAAGGTTAGTATGATAAAATGGTAAGATAAACCGTGGGGAAGGTTAGTGCGATAGGCGTGCACATTAGAAGAGAGGTGAGAATTTCTCAAGAGAGTGTCGCTCTAATATGTTGTTGCATTGGCCTGTATCAATTTAAATACTTGCTAAACATATTTTAAATCAAACACACTTTCGGGCTCTGACCCGTTTCCTTTTCTCTCTCTCTCTTGTATATATATATGTATATATTTCAGGTGCCCAGCCACAGGGGAGTCTTGCTTAGTATCCCTTGAGAGGAACGTGCTGCAGTTTAGGTGGGAGTTGCAGGTTACTTGCGTAGACGGCTTCCTTTATTGACTCCACTTCTAGCATTCTCATTTATTGGGCATGTGTCGCCCTTTCCATTATTTCATTGTTATTGGGAATTTGTACTTCAGTTATTTATAGTATTGTTACTATGGTACTTACAGTTTGTATTGTGTTACTTTATATTTCGCATGTTGACATTCGATTTACGAATGTTTTAAATTAATTGGTTTGTGTTCCAGTTTTATTGTGGTGTGATTCTTAATTGTAGAAAGGTTGTTTTAGAATTAATAAATCTTTTTCTTTAAATAAAATTTGGAAAGTTATGTATGAAAATGGTTTTGACACTTAGCTTAATTATTTAGGGTGTTAAATTGGAAAATTTATTTTTATCGACAGTGATGCTGAGAATGAACCAACTGTTTACCTTGATTTAATTTAATAAAGGAGTGATCGCCCGATATTTAATTAGGCGGGGTGTCACATTGTCCATCCGTTTGAGGATGAAAAGCAGTGCTAAAATTCAATTTTGTTCCCATGGTTTCTTGTATGCTTTTCCAGAAGCGAGACACAAATCTAGGGTCACGGTCAATAATAATTGAAATTGGGGTTCTATGAAGCCTAATAATTTCTCGCACATACAACTTAACTAACTTCTCTAAAGAATTGGTAAACTTAATGGCAAGAAAATGAGCAGATTTAGTTAACCTATCAATAATTACCCAAATAGAGTCATTACCATTTGAACTCCTCGGTAAACCTGTCACAAAATCCATAGTAATATGTTACCATTTCCACTCAGGGATAGGTAGGGGTTGCAGTAATCCTAATGGTTTTTGATGTTCTGCCTTTACTTGTTGACAAACCAAACACTGAGATATAAATTCTGCTATCTCCCTCTTCATGTTATTCCACCAAAATACGTCTCAAAGATCCCTATACATTTTTGTACATCCGGGATGAAATGTGAATCTTGAGTAATGACTTTCCTCCTAAATTTGCCTTTTTAGTTGGGCATCACATGGCACACACACTCTATTTCTAAACCTCAATATATCGTCTCGCATCGCAAATTCTGTTCTCTTACCCTCGATGACTTCTTCTCTAATCTTCTTCAGTTGTGGGTCATTTACTTGTGCAATTTTGATCCTCTCCATCAACATGGGTTGTACTTGTAAGTTTGCAATTATTCCTCCTTTGCTATAGATACGTACATCTATTTCCCTACTTCTCAAATCCCTTAACAGTGCTTCCTGGCTTGTAATAAGACATGCTAAATTTGGTGTAGACTTTTGACTTAAAGCATCGGCTACTACATTAGCTTTCCACGGGTGATAGTGAATATTTACATCATAATCCTTCATCAATTCTAACCACCTCCTTTGTCTCATATTCTACTCTTTCTGAGTAAATATACACTTCAAACTTTTATGATCGGTATAAATCTCACAAGTCTCACCATACAAATAGTGCCTCCAAATCTTAAGAGCAAAAATTACAGCTTCTAATTCTAGGTCATGGGTTGGATAATTCTGCTCATGGGTTTTCAACTGTCTCGAGGCGTAAGCTACTACTTTTCCATTTTGCATTAGCACACATCCCAAGCCATTTTTAGAAGCATCACTATAAATCACAAATCCCCCTGTCCCGGAAGGAATAGTCAAAATTGGGGCAGTTACTAATCGATTCTTAAGTTCTTGAAAACTTTTCTCGGCTTCCTCAGACCATTCATATTATACCTTCTTTTGTGTTAACCTAGATAGAGGTTTGGCAATGCTAGAAAATCCTTCAATAAATCTTCGGTAATAACCTGCTAATCCAAGGAAACTACGAATCTCACTCACATTAGTTGGTCTGGGACAATCTAATATAACCTCAATCTTTTGAGGGTCAACTGACACTCCCTCTTTGGATACGACATGTCTTAGAAAAGAAACACTAGGCATCCAAAACTCACACTTCTTTAATTTTGCATAAAATTTTTCTTTCCTAAGGATTTGTAATACCGTCTCTAAATGCTTTTCGTGTTCTTCAATACTTTTGGAATAAATAAGAATGTCATCAATAAAAACAACCACACACTGATCCAAATATTTCCTAAACACCCTATTCATCATATCCATAAAAGCGGCTGGTGCATTAGTTAGTCCAAATGGCATTACAAGAAATTCATAGTGAGCATATCTAGTACGAAAAGATGATTTTGAAATATCACTATCCTTAATCTTTAATTGATGATAGCCTGACCTAAAGGTCAATCTTAGAGAATACTTGTGCACCTTCTAAATGATCAAACAAGTCATCGATACGAGGTAAGGGGTATTTATTCTTAATGGTTACCTTATTCAGTTCATGATAATCTATGCATAGTCTCATTGTCCCCTCCTTCTTTTTCACAATTAACACTGGAGCATCCCAAGGCGATATACTTGGTCTGATAAAACCCTTGTCTAAAAGGTCTTCTAATTGAACTTTTAACTCTCTTAATTCTAAAGGTGCCATGCGATATGGTGGTTTTGAGATTGGTATAGTTCCAGGAATAAGGTCAATGGTAAATTCTATTTCTCTATTAGGAGGTAGACCAGGTAAATTATCAGGAAAAACATCCATAAATTTCTTAGCAATAGGAATATCTTCTAATCCAGGCTCTATCATCTCCAAACTAGTAACAGTTGCAAGAAATCCTTGACATCCCTTCTTAAGAAAACTATAGGCTTGCATTGCAGAAATAATACACATCGGACATATGATGCCAGTTCCTTTAAAACTAAATTTTGGTTGGTGAGGAATTTGGAAAGTAACACTCTTCTCAAAACAGTCTACCTTAGCATGATGTGATGCTAACCAATCCATCCCCAAAATGATTTCAAAATATTTAATGTCTAAAACTATCAAATCAATAAATAGTTTATGACTATCAATATCTATGGGGCAAACCTTGTATAATAATTTACCCATCAATAACTCACCCGAAGGAGTAGAAACATGTATGTTATGATTCAAGGGTTCAGGCAATTTATGAAAGCGATTTAATACATGTATGGATATGAACGAATGGGTAGAACCAGGATCTATCAAAGCTTTAAAAGGTTGTGCACATATAGAAAGTGTACCTGACACTATCGCATTAGAAGCTTGGGTATCAGAAAGTGCGAAAACTCTACCCTGTCTGTCTTGATCCTTCTTTGCACTTGAAGGCTTTATCGAAACCCTTGTTGGGTTTGGGCAGTCTTTTATCTGATGTCCTTTCTGTCCACATCTAAAACAAGCTCCTGAATCCTTATAACAAGGTCGTCCTCCATGCATCTTTCCACATTGCTGACATGTCTGGTTATTATACTGTTTGTTATCACTAGATCCCCCAACATTGGATGTGTTCCTAAAGAAATTTCTATTATTCGGGTTCTTTCCTTTTTGTTCCCCAAACTACCTCTTTCCATATCTAATTCGATTGTACTCCTCACCATCCCTCTCAGCTATTGTAGCCCTAGTCACGACATCAATATATGATGTTAATTTCAGGATGGAAATTCGACTACGAATATTCAACCTTAACCCACGCTCAAACTTTTTCGCTCTTAAAACATCAGTTGCTATAACATGACGTGCAAAACGGGATAACTCAGTAAACTTTGCCTCATATTGACTAATCGTCATATTCCCTTGCACCAGACTCATGAAGTCAGCTGCCATTTCGTCTTTCATCGTTTCCAAAAAATATTTCTCATAAAATATTACTAAGAAATCATTCCAACCTATGTAAGTATTCCTTTCCCCGTGTATTCTCTTAGTCATTCTCCACCAATGTTCGGCCTCCCCTTCTAACATAAATGTTGCAAATGACAGCCTTTGTTCATCGGTACACTTAAGAACATCGAGTATCTTTTCCATCTGCATCACCCAACTTTCTGCTTCGGTGGGGTTAGGAGTACCTTTAAAAGATGGAGGATTCAACTTCTTGAACTGTTCAATAGTACATCTACTTAGTTCAAGATTCTTTGGTACTCCATTATTCACCTGCTGCTCCACAATCTTTGTCAGACTTTCAATTGCCTTGTATGCACCTTCCAATCCTTCTATACTCGAATCACTAGTTCCCATTGATGATCTTCTCTTGGTCAATTTCTATAGTCATGGCCAAACGTAAGATCTACTATACTATATCAATATTGAAAACTAAAAGACCAATTATAAATAATATAACAAATAGGGAGGGTTGTCACATAAATTAGATTTTTAATACTATCTCCTAAGGATGGAAACATAGAATCTATAACATTCGAAACCTATGCTCAGTAGTCTACGGGTTCATAACCTATGCTCTGATACCACCTCTGTCACGACCCCGACCCGAAAATAGTAGGGAACGAGTGTCTTGACATGCCACCAAGGCATCCAATATTCTGGCCTTAAAATTGATACCTATTCAATTTAGAATAGAAAGTATATACATAAAGATAGGAATTTCAAGTAATATATATAAAGTAGATGACAATATATATATTCAGAATATACAGTTCAGAACAGAGAAGATAAAACAATTGAGCATATGTCAATTATTCAGTTTTAGTGGCCATGTACACTCTAATACCCAGACAGATAGTGTTACCAAATGTTTCCACCCGATACAAACAGATAATAATGATTTATGAAACAACGCCTTGTTTAGGGCACACCAGCGATAAACCAGCTGGGAAGGTACCACCCAAATATTTCCACCCGGTAGTCAAGGCCAACATAGTAAGAGAGTTTCCATAGGCCGAATCAATAATTTTAGAATTAAAATCAGATGTTTATATGGAGAGATATAACATATAACAAACGACGGAATCATCGGTATCAGATGCATTTTGAGAATAAAAGCATTTCACAAAATATACATAGTTTGCATAATATAATATAATCAAAATGCGCAAGAAATTTCATAGATTACTCACCTAAAATAGAGGTCGAAATTATAGATAACGAGTCTTCGATCGCACGTTAATATAACAAATACGATAAAGGTTTAAGTACATGTTCTAAACAAGGTCCAGTCTACATATTGTATTTTAATAGTAATTTGTTTCAAAGGATTACTAAAAACCATTTTCTTAACTTTTAAAACTTATTGATCGTAATTAAAGGATTCAATTCATAGTTCTTCCTAATCAGTCGGTTCCCAGTAGAGATGGAGGGTCACAGGGGCACCGCTTAAATACCATCTCCTCTAGGCAGAACATTTCTAGATTCATTCCCAGTAGAGATGGAGGGTCATAGGGGCACCACTTAAATACCATCTCGTCTAGACATAATTTCACCGGGCCTAACTTTGGAATTACTTAAATGGGATTCCATAATAACGAGCAATTACTTTTAAAAAATCATTTTTAAAAGCGTATGTACAATTTCAAACAAGTTTACATGAAAATAAAATCAACTTGGATTTCTTCTAAACTTTAAGTTTTGATTAGTGAAGTCCTTAGTGTATTTTACCAGCATAACTACTAAGTAAAGCTATGAAACACAAAATTAAAACTATAAAAATACATTATAACATTTAAATAAAATCATACCTACGAAATGAATTCTTTCTTAGAAATTATAGAAATCCTTCTTAAGATATTTCCCAAGCTTTCTATCACTCTTTCTTACTATAATTCTCAAGGAATTGGTGTGAGTTTCAAATGAACCCTACGACCCTATTTATAGGTTTTCAAAAGTATTACGGTGTTGACACGTGTCTAATGACTAGGCTTTTTAGATTGGTGATTCAACACCGAGGTGTCGTGATCCGGAGTGGTCTTGCAGTGTTAATATCACCAAATGATGACAAGTGTTTTAGCTCTCTCTCTACAGATGACATGTGGAAGGTGGAAGTGACCAGCACGTGGTGGAAAGGTGATAAGGGTATAAGGGTCATTTCACACATGAAGGGTATTTTGGTAATTTCACACTATATATTTTGAATATTTCTTAGAGGTCCTTAAAAATATTTTATTTACAAAATGGCCCATTTTATATTTTTATTTTAGTCCTTAAAGTTTCATAAAATTATATTTTCTACCCCAAAACTTATTATTTGCCTTAAGATATGTCATAAGACTTCGATTTGATCCAATTTACAGTTGATTCTTCATAATTAAAAATGGGGTTTGCTATATTGATAGCCAATAATACCACATATCTAATAATACAACATTTATAAGATAATAAGTAACACAAGAGTGTAAAAACAAACTATATAAAAGTGGGGTCATTACATAGGTGGCCCTAAATTCACTCCACCATTATCTATGACCGTGTCCTGGGAACCCACAGTTCCCGAGTGATACTTTTTCTATCTCTTACTTAAGTAATTCTCGTGGTTAGGGGTGGACAAAAAAAAGACCGTCCCGATTGACCCGATTGGACCGAATCAGACCGGACTCACTTTTGTATGCTTTTTTATAAATCGGTCCTAATTCGGTCCTAAATTAAGAGACCCGAATATTTTCGGTTCGGTCCAAATTATCCCCTTTAAATTCGGTCCTCGGACCGAACCAGACCGTTTATTTTAATATTATATAAAATATATTTTTTTATATAAATATATCATATATGTTTGTTATGTATAATAACTGAAGACTAAAAAAACACAACAAAAGAAAAGAAACGCACGCACGCACGCACATATCTCAGCCTCTCACTTTCACTTTCCTCTCACTTTCTTTCTATCACACTCACTTTTACTTCCTCTCTCCCATTTTAAGATCTCCCATTTGCACCCACAACCACCAATCGACACCTGATCCGGTGCACAACCACACCATAACACCACCAGATCCAGCGTACAACTATACCAGATCTGTTGCACACCCACACCAGATTTGTCACACATCTCAACTCACCACAAGTTCCTCAACCCTCCCAAACGGAAATGGCTACTAATGATCCGGTGGAGGAGCACCTCAACTCCACAGATCTGGTGACTAAAGCTCTAACACCAATGTTATGGTATATGTTTTTTTCTTGATTTTTGATGTGATTTTTAAATGATCAACTGTTGAGATTTGATGTCTTCAACGGCTGCTGCTGAACTTATTTGTTGCTCCTGAATTGTTCAATTGTCCAACTATTTAAATGGCCAACTGTATATAACTTCAATTTGTGCTGCTGCTGAACTTATTTATTGTGTTGATTCGGTGTTGGTTTAGTGCAGATCTGCAACACTGTTGAACACACTTCAGTGCTGAACACACTTATATATTTGTTCTTTTTACTTGTTGCCTTGGCAGTATGTTATTAACAAACAATGGGGGTTCTTAATTTAGAGTAATAAAAAAATAGTGTTTTGGTGAGTGGAGAAGCATTGGAAATATACACTGATACATATTGCCGAGTTATACTAAATAAATGTAAATGAGAATCGATTATTAACCGAATCAGATCGAAAATAGCCTAGACCGAATAAATAGGCTAAACCGATTAAATCGGTTCGAAATCGGTCTTTTCAAATATAGGACCGAATGATTCGATCCGACACCTAAAATCACTGAAAAACAGACCGGACCGTGTCCACCCCTACTCGTGGTGCTTTTTGTCCCAATCACTCTTATCCGATTACTCTATGTCCCAATCACTCTTATTCGAATCACACTGAATTTCGTATAATGAGTCACATCCATTATAATTCATAGCAGGAGAACGTAAGTCGCATACGTAAGGGAACACAACAATCCTATCATAAGGCTCTACATAAAAGAACGATACGCTGAAATGTAATAAGCCGTACAGATCCTAAGGACACTAGAACCCGATGCTCTGATACCACCTGTGACACCCCGCCCAATTAAATATAGGGTGAGCAGTCCTTTACCAATTTAAAACAGGATATTCAGTTGGTTCATTCTCAGCATCACTGTCGAAAAACTTTTTAACATATTAATCACCTAATATAAAATTAAGCTAGGTGTCAAAACATTTCCAATTTTAATAAAACCAAGTAAATCCATTTCGTTCCATCTTAAAATATAAACCATTCACCACACATAGGAATGTAAATAAATACTGAACATGAATCAAGTACTGTAATAAATAAGACTGAGTAAAACTCTCAGTTCAAAACTCCAAACCATACCATAAACTGAATACAATATCTCTGATGAAAGAACTAGAAGTGGGCAACATATGCCCTAAATAAGAAACCTAGATAAAATAGAATGGAAAGGATAGATGCGTCTACTGCAAGAACCTACAGCTTTCACAGCAGCTGCAGCACGTCAAGCAATCCAAATCTTTAAATCTGATACTCATGTGGCTGAGCACCTGATATAATACATATATATAGCAAAAGAGAGAAGAGATATAAGAAACGGGTCAGAGCCCGGTGTGTAAAAATAATTTACCAAGTATTTAAAACTGGTTCTTAAAACAAGTCTTATACGCATGTTAGTTATCGAACTCCCATATGAGTTTCTCACCTCTCGTCTATTGTGCACGCCTAACGTACATCTAATCTCCCCTAGTTATACCTCCCAGTCAAACTAGTCAGAAACCATACTAATACTAACTATGCTCACAAGTAGTATTCCCGTATCGCCCATATAATACGCCATTCAAATAGTTTATCACACATACTAAGTTTCATTATTTACCGTTTGAATGGTTAATCTTTTATTCACTAAGATCATTTTACTTCTCATTTTCATTTTATCTACTAGTCTCACAAAGTAGAAATTTACCCAAGTACACTCATGCATATATATAGTCTCATCATCCCTCTATATATATACACTAATCCTGCACTATTAGGTTAAGACCACTTGGTGCAATGAAATGATTATTATTATTACCAAGTCTACTAATTTCACACAATAGCAATATTCAGAAGTCCATATATATATATATATATATATATATATATATATATACAGAAAGGATCTCATGCATACCCAGTTTGCATACCCTCCGTGCGGACCATTTTTTTAAAATAGTAAAAAAAATAATTTCGGGCTGATTTTTTTTTTATAGTTTCTAAACATTTCAATAGGACCATAAAAAAAAATTCAACTCAAAATGATTTTTTTTGCTATTTTAAAAAAATCGGTCAAACTTTGTCAGTTTTTAAGTTGTTAAAAAGTGACAAAGTTTGACCGATTTTTTTAAAATAGTAAAAAAATTCATTTTGAGTTGAATTTTTTTTTATGGTCCTATTGAAATGTTTAGAAACTATAAAAAAAAATTACATCAAAAATATTTTTTTTACTATTTTATCAAAATTGGTCCGCGCCAGCGGTATGCATGAGAACCGCTCTCTCTCTCTCTCTCTCTCTCTCTATATATATATATATATATAGTACCATCATCCCTATACATATGTATATACTAATCCTGTACCCCTGGCTAAGCCCCATTAGTGCATATCTCCAGAAAAATATTGCATCCCCGGGTTAACACCCATTAATGCACCTATCAATAATAATTCAGCACCCCCAGGTTATCACCCATTAGTGCGCCTAACAATAGAATATTGCATCCCCGGGTTAGCACCCATTAATGCACCTATCAATATTAATCCAGCGCCCCCGGGTTATCACACATTAGTGCTCCAAATAATAATCATCTTTGTACCTCCGGGTTATCACCCATTAGTACACTTAATAATAGAGTTTTTGCACCCCCGAGTTATCACTCATTAGTGCTCTTAACTATAATATCACATAATAGGCATACACACATCCTATTATAATTTATAGGTATTTCTCCAACCTACATATATACTCTTTATATGTATTTTAACCTCATTACTACGTATATTATAATTAATTAAATTATTATCTCTCTCGTAATCTCCAAGGTACATTCTCTCTATACCGAAATAATTAAAGTATTAATTCTCACATACTTTTCCCAAAATTCCTTCTTATTTGAATTTATTATTTGGTAGTTTCTCTCACTCCAATAAACCAATAATCTCCAAACTGGGCTCTAAGAAAATTTTGAGAAATTCACCCTGTGGTTTGAACCAGAATGACATGTGGTTCGAACCAGAATGACATGTCATTCGAACCAGAAGACATGTCGTTCAAAACAGAATGCATGTCGTTCGAACCAGAATGAGATGTCGTTTGAACCACTTTGACATGTCGTTCGAACTAGAATGATATGTCATTTGAACCACTTCGCGCGAGATTGCACTGTTCGTCTTCTTCACCAAACTTCAACGTTTTTCACCATTTTTAAACCTAAAAATCCTCTAAGATTCGATTCCCAACAACTCATCATCAATACCCATCAACACTTAATAGGTTATAAATCATTCCTAACCTCATAGGATCATTAATTCGTCATAAATCATCATAAATATATTAAATCCCCAAATTAATTCATATGAACCCTAGTTTCCAAATTTTCAATTAAAGAGCCTAATCAACCCAGATTTGTTCATCAATACATAATCAAATTCCGTGATTAATCCTCTACATACATGAAGGAATTCCAACCACTAATTAAACCAATCTTTAATCATAATTTAAATCTCCAATTTTCACTAAATTAACATATAAATCATGATTAAACCACCTATAATAACATGAGCATGATTATTGCTAAAAGAAAGCAAGTAATAAACACTTGCCTCGAATATAATGGTCTGATCCATTGGTGATGTTGGTAAATACGCGTTCCTCTCTTCGCGATCTACGCGTTGGTGGTCACGGTTATGTAAGGTGGTGCTAATCGAGCCTTCTCTCTTGGAAATTAGTTCTCCCTCACACCCTCCATGGCCATTCTTGATTTGTGTAACCTGTTAACCCTAATAGACTTTCCTAGGCTGATATAATTACTCTTAATTTTCTTCCATTAATTTAGCCCAAAAATACAATTTACCATAATGCCCTCTCGGGGTGCCGGTTTGGCCTAAAATCCCCCCGGGACCCAAACTAAACACCCGGGTATACTATTTTGACTATCTCGACCCTCCCGGACTCAACGGCGCACTCAAAATGGCCATACGAGTTAATAAAAATAAATTCTCTTTTTATTCCACTCAATTAGTCCCGACACGACTCATACACGTGACAGACTTAAATTACCAAACTGCCGTATTTCTCACTTTCGACAATTTATCAAATATCATAATTCCATATTACATATCACACAGTAATATTCAATAGTTCACAACAATAAGTATTAACCCTTGGCACGCTAGTTAATAATTATTTAAATTCGGACTAATATCAAATTAATTTCTCACATTTTTAATTTAATTAATCCAACAACAATAATTAATCGCATACTTATTCCCATAATAATAATTAATCACATAATTATTTAAATCGTAAAAAATACGGGGTATGACAGATGTATTGCATCAAATATAAGCATTTGTAACCTTCCATATACTAGTATTATATATATATATATATTCTCTAAATGGTAATATATGTGAATGATAAATGTAAATATATTTAATTCTCTTCCAAATGAAGGCCATAGATTCATAGACCATGATACTTAAAAAGGAGGATAAAGAGTATATCAAGTCACCCTCGGAAGACAAACTCCATAAGAGTCTGTTATTATTCACAAGTTTGTGGTAGGTGGAATTTCAATGTATACATGGGTTAGTATTTAGTTCAAATATGCCTTATTTAATTTTTATATATTTTTTCGAGTTCATCTCGTGATATTTTTTACACGTGGCTAGATGATGGGGTAAATCAATAGTGATTATATGGTCGTTATTTTAAGATTTTTTTGTGGAAATAGTGGGTGGTTTAAAGCAATTATTATTTGAATTTGAATTAGAGGTCAATTGGAGGCAAATATGAGTGGTTATTATAAAGAATTGATTTGAATTTGAACCGAAAGTTACTTGGAGCCAAGAAAGTGAATTATTAAAGGCAATTGTAAATTCAGCCTTTCATGAAGACAAAATGAGGACTCCCTCAACAAGATACTAAATTCACTCATTTTATTATTTCTTTCCTTTGTTTTCTTTTCTTTTGGTTTATTTACTGCTTTTCTTTTATTCGAAGTAGATTGTAAGGTCGATTATAAACCTTTGTTTAAGTTTATTAAAATATTATTGCATTTATATTTGGTTTCTTTTACTTTCTTTCATTACATTTTATATCATAATCCCTTAGTTTTAAGCATTTACTTCCTTTACTTCTGAAAGTGCAGAAATATACAGAATGGTCTAAACCAAAGCCAATTTTTAATTTTTTCAAACTAAATATTCAACTGAAACAGAATTGCTCAAATTGAAACATTGCACCAATTTTAAACAAGTTGTGATTCAATAAATTAATCAATTTTATCTTAACCTAGACTTGAATCTAGGTGAGTGCAGGATAAAATAAGTAAATCAAACCACAACGCTCGATGTACGAGAAAAATTCACAACGAAAGAAATCTCAGACGACCCAGCCATAAAAAATTCACTATGTATGAAATTATAAAGGACACAACAGAAGACTTACAACACAGACTCGACGCCCTCATAAGCCTTAACACTCTTCATTTCTCCGCTAGTATTACTCAAGAGTCCACTTGTGTACTACCACAACACATGAGTCATCACACACCTCGGTATCCACCAAACAACTCAGTAATCTTCTACAGATCTTGAACACGGAGTCCATCACTTCTTACCCAACATCACAAACACAGAGTCCACTATGTGTAAATACTAAATACGGAGTCCACCGCATGAAATGATTCTCAATAATATGAAGAGAATAAACCTTCGGTGCATACAAATTATATCTCAAATCATAATATGATGAAACTTGGATCTAAAACTGTTTGGGAGTAAACTAGCGTTTGGGTAAAATCGAAGAGCTTTTTTTATAGAGTTTGGGAACCCAAAATAAAAGTTTTTGTCTATAATAAAACTGCTGCTCCGCACTCCTATTTATTTGAGTTTTTTCAAAAAAAATTAGGATGAAACACTTTGATAAAAAATCTCAAAATTAACAAAAATTCATTTGCTCGTTCGAACGAGGAACATCTCATTCGAACGACTGCCCTTATATTATTTGAACACACTTCTAATGAACAATCAAATGATATTCCAACATAACGTTAAAAATGTCTCATTTAATAT
Organism: Sambucus nigra; assembly: GCA_949130495.1. Lineage (NCBI taxonomy): Eukaryota > Viridiplantae > Streptophyta > Magnoliopsida > Dipsacales > Adoxaceae > Sambucus > Sambucus nigra. The sequence continues at coordinate 618,821,670 of OX422209.1, forward strand.
CTCGTTGGACCCCTGTTTTAACGAGTTAATGTAACTCATTCAAACGACATACCGAGTCGTTTTAACAACCTCGTAAAAATATATCTTTCTTCTAAAAATATCAAAAAGGGTAAAATTATTGTAAAACATTTTAAAACCAAATTTATAAAATCCTAATACACAAATATAAAATCTCCATGGATCAAAATATATATGCATTCATACCTGAGAGATCCTTGAAATATGAAGACGAAACATGGCACTAAACACAACATGGTGATGTAGATTTTATAACTTGGTCGCCACGTCTTCAAGAAATCACATCATAGGCTTGGAAGGTCAGCACACTCAAGTCCTAACCTATGATTCAAACAATTTTGTCCAAACATAAAATAAGTCAAAACATACAAATTGACTCTATTCTGAAATTTATCTTTTCAAATATCCCCCTTTGGATATTCTGGGATAAAACCCAAAATAAAAACTCTTATAGGTCATCAAGCTCATCTAAGACTCAATCATCAACCCTAAAAGGAAAAAGTACAATTTGACCGACTCATAAACCTTGAATAACTTTGCATGCTTGCAAACCTGCACACTTAAATACACTTTCAAATGAAAAAAAAATGCATAAGAATAAAATCCCCCTATGTCACACCTAGGTAAGACGTCCCCTCCTAAGATAAAGATGTACTCCTACAACTAAAGTGACAGATACCATTTATCCCTTTTATTTATTTATTAATAGACCAAGAAAGAATGCATAATAAACCATTTCTCCCCCCATAAACCATTTCTACCCCCAAAAGTGAAAACACATGATACCAGTTAAAATTATAGAGGAAAAAATAATATCATACAATGGTGTAAAGTGCAATAAATAAAACCTGACAACACAAGTACAAATAATCAGAATAACGATCAATCGATACTAATATTGATGTAATAAATTATACCAACTTGAATACAAAATGAAGCATAAGATACCAATATAAACAAGCAACAAGAGATACCAATATGATCACATGCCAATTTGATTAAAAAAGAAAGCACACGGTAAACATAGATTAAATGCATGCAAAGACTCCAAATAAAACGATATCGTATATATGAATATGCAAAATATACCAATAACACACACACACACACACACACATATAAATGTGTGTGTGTGTGTCTGTGTGTAAACACCATAAACCGGACACAAAACACAATAAGTTTTACATACCAACATAGCATCAATGTGTCGAAATATGTGGTAAACGGAGTGAAGGGGCGTGAACTTAAAAACAAGTGAATTATGACCCAGGCTCTTAAAAATGTCCAGGGAGTTCAATTTGATTCTATTAACTATATTAAACAAAGATTTAGCCTCATAATGACAAATAAATGAACTCAAAATGGACAAACAAGAACAATTCACACTAGCCTAAAAAATATTAAAGATTATAAAATCAATAGCATCAAACATGAAATAACTAGGACTCATTGTGCAAACCCATTGATAATCGACTTATAACGCCATCAAAATTATAGATTTATCATTTTTTCACTCTCATTTTATGATACAAATTTAATTGAAGAATCAATGATATAAAATTTTGCCTTAGCAATATTTTCTTTTCCTTTGCCTTTTAATTTTTTAAACTCTTGCTAATGGTGGCCTTTCAACCAAGTAAGATTTCTTCCTTCATAACCCTTTTTTCCTCACTTACTCTTATTTTCAAAAAATGTACAAACTCACGGGTAATGATTCTTACATGCATAAATCCTCGAATTAAAATATATGTGTATAATGACAAGACTGTTAGGAGAACATCTCGCTTAGATCATGTAACATATGAGGTTAAAATCCAAAAGAGCTCGTGCATGTATGTGAAGAGGCATATGCAAAGTGAATCCATTGAGCAAGTCATTTTCAAACTGCTCCATTCAAGCATGATTAAGAACAATCTAAGCATTGAAAATCATAATCAAATGTCTTAGACGCATGGAAACATGGAATGAATATGATTCAAACACACCGATATGCCACACAAAATGTGTAAAACTAAACTACAAATAAACCAAAAAAATCTTTTTGAGTTTTTTTAACAATTTTTCAAAAGAAAAAAAAAAATCTTTTTGTATTTTTAAATAAAACCCAATAAAAGAAAAAATCAAAATATAAAAGGATAAACACACATAACCAACACGCATATGTATCAAAAAGTATAAAAGCTAGTGTATGAAACATGCAAACACAATCAGTCATTATATTTATTATGAGAAGTATCATGTGCAAGCATTCAAGAATCAATAAATCTAACATGTAAAATCTCCAAATCTGATTTCCTAACTCACATAGGTGTGACATGATGCTCTTGAGTTTTAAAAACCTCGATGACTCTTGACTTAACAGACTTCCTAGGACCATTTCTTAGATTATAGAAAAATGTTTAAGTTGACCTTTCCTACCGCAATGTGTACATGTGTAAACACGAGGAATGTTACCCTTGGGTTGGCCTTTGCTCACGTTTCTAGCAACGGTTAACTCTCTCAAAATCATGATTTTGGCTTTAGTAGTGGAAGAATTTGGAATATCAGAGTTAATACTACAATTGTCATCATTGATTCGAACGATGCCTAACATTTTATCCGACTTTTTTTTACCTATACTCCAAATTTAATTTGACATTAGTCGAGTTTCTCAATCTCTAAAAAACTAGGGAATTCTTCTTCAAAATCTCCATTAATCCCCGAAGTTTATCTTGTGTCCCCTCTACAAATGCGATATTTTCCCTAAAAGTCTTCTCACGTGCCCTAAGATCCTCAATCAATATTCTCTCATCATTCTGCATGGCATGTCCATTCAACCTAGCTTATAACTTCAAATTAGGCTTTTGCAATTTCATAATTTTCGCATACAACTCATGGAAAGCAACTTTAAGTTCACTCTCCTCATCCTTCTCTTCTTCACCTTCTTCTTCATCTCCAGTCTTTCCACCATCACTCACTTGGCACTTACAAATAATGGTCTCAAGAGTGTCTTGCTCAGAATTATCTTTATTGGAATATTTTTAATATAGGATTAGATGAGTATACATGAATGCGATGTAGTTACACTTAATGGAAAATTTTAGTTCCTCTTATAAATCACTATCACTAAGGGTGGCATTGTACACCTTCTATTCTCTTGCCCTCCTTCTTTAATTTAGTGGGACACTTAGCTACCCTATGGCCATTAACCTCACACCCAAGGCATCTATCTGACTCAATCCTCTTAAAATTATCATTACAATTTTTAGGGAATTTAATCGCTATGTTAAAATTATTTTTCTCAAACTTCTTTTCATAATTCTATTATTTTTTAAACTTGAGAAATTTTTTAAACTTCTTTATAATCACGGTCGTATCATCCGAATTATTGTCGTACTCATTATCTAAAGAAAGTGTTTCCTACTTTTGGGCTTTCAAAGCAACGCCAATATATTTTTTCATCTTTTTGGAGGAAAACATGTCAAGCTCGTAAGTTTGAAGATCACCTACAAGCTCTTCAAGTTTCATATAGTCAAAAGTACCCAAGAAATTCAAAACTGTCACTTTTGAATTAAATCTTTTAAGTAAGGACCTTAAGATTTTCTTGAATACATGGGTTTCGGGTATTCTCTCTCACAAGTTACACGATGAGTTGATAATATCGAATAATCTAGCATAGAACTCATCAAAGGACTCACTCTCCTCCATTCTAATAGTTTCAAAATGAGTGGTGAGATTTTGGAGTTTGGGAGCCTTAACAGAACTAGTACCTCATAAGTGAGTAGGACTATGTCCCAAGCCTCCTTAGAAGTCTCATATGTCATAATACGACGAAACTCATCCGGTGTGACCTTTCAAAATAAAGCATTTAAGCCGCGTGAATTATAGTTGAAAAGTTTATGCTAATCCTCACTCCAAGTTTTAATGGTGTTGGGGATCCTATAATCATATACTAAGGATATGGGTGGGGATCAACCTTAAACTACCACTTGCCATACCCGTTTATCTTACTATTTAAGTGCAGATTCCATACGCGTTTTCAAGTATGCATAGTTAGACCCATCAAACAAAGGTGGTGTATAAAATAATTGACCCTCCAAATAAGAACCGCTAAAATTCATGCCTAAACATGGATTTAACACAATAACTTGTTATTCTAGCTGTGATACCAATTTGAAAGTGAAAGAAAACATAATCTAAATTTTAATTTTTTCAAATTAAATATTCAACTTAAATAAAATTACCCAAATTAAAACGTGGCACCAATTTTAGATACGTTGTGATTAAATAGATTAACCAATTTTATCTTAACATGAACATGCATCTAGGTGAGTGCATGATTAAATAAGTAAATCAACCACAGCGCTCGATGTACGAGGAAAACCCACAACAGAAAAAACTTCGGACGACCTAACCACACAAAATTCATTAAGTATAGAATAGCAAAGGACAATACAGAAGATTTACAACATAGACTTGATGCCCTTGCAAGTCTTGATTCTCTTTATTCCTCAACCTCTGCTTAGTGTCATGCAATATTACACTCGCACACTATGATAACATGTGAGTCCACACACACCTCGTTATCCACCAAATAACTCACTAACTATCTATGAATCTTGAAAATGGATTCCACCACTTCTTCATTATAATACCGTAAACATGGAGTCCACTGTGTGTAAACAGTAAATACGAAGTCCACCCTCTGAAATGATTTTCAACAAGATAAATAGAATAAACCTTTGGTGGCCACAAACTATATCTCAAAGAATAATATGATGAAACTTGGATCTAAACTATTTGGGTGTAAACTCAGGTTTTGATAAAACTGAAGAGTTATTTTTTTATAGAGTTTGGGAACTCAAAATATAAGTTTTTGTCTCTAGTAAAATAACTGCTCCACACTCCTATTTATAGGAGGCTTTTCAAAAATAAGATTAGGATTTAACACAATGAAGAAAATCTTGAAATTAACAAAAATCCATCATCTCGTTCGAATGAGGTACATATCATTTCGAATGACTCTCCTTATCTCATTCGAATACACTTCTAACAACAATCAAATGAGATTCTAGCATGATATGAAAAATGTATCGTTTGATATCTCGTTTCAAACCTATTCTATGAGTTAAGGTAACTCTATTTAACGATATACCTAGTCGTTCTAATGAACTCGCGAAAAAAATATTTTTCCTCTAAAAAATGGTAAAAGTGATAAAGTTATTTAAAAATATTTTAAAACAAATTTTATAAAATCCTAAAACCCAACTATAAAATCTCCAGTGATCAAAATATTTTTGCATTCATACTTGAGAGATCCTTCGAATATGAAGACAAAACGTGGAATTAAATATGGCACGATGATATAGATCTTCTAACTTGGCCGCTACATCTTCAAGAAATGATGTCATAAGATTGAAACGTCAACACACTCAAGTCCTAACCTATGACTCAAAGAGTTTTGTCCAAACACAGAATAATCTAAAACATACAAATTGACTATATTATGAAATTTAAACTTATAACTTCCAAAGCATTACTCTTTTTTAGTTCATGCACTTTACATCTTCTTTTGTTCTACTTAATTATAGTGATTTAACACTCATGTCAAAGTCTTCCCCTACGGGAAGCACAATTATTCTTAATTGAAGCATCGAATGGTACATAATCATCTAATATTATCACAAGGATATGATCCTTTACTTGGCAAGACCATAACCTTTCGTGGCACACTTGCACTTAAAATTAAACCTATTAACCAAGCCAAGTGAAAACCACACAAACACAACCTACGATGGTAGTTGGTTGTTATTTTTAATGAATTTATGCGCCATGAAAGAAAAGAGACAAGGTTTTCATTTTCTCCTATTTATTTATGATGCATGTAAGGGATGTATGGTGTATTATGACTCATTCTTACACAAGAAAACTTTGAAGATCACTATATATCGAAGCTGATAAAAAATGTGATCAATATATAATACATATACTGCCATGCAAGTAGTATAAGTAATAAATATTTACTACATGTGCAAAAAAAATAAGGCCAAATAATTAGTATATATTTACTACATGTACAAAAGAGAGAGTAGAAAAATAGGCAATAAATATTTATTACATGCACAAAACAGATTAAACGAACACAAGTAGTAAATACATAATTACCCACATTTTAATGATTTTATAGGAGAGCTTATAGTGGTTAGTTTCTGATGGAATCCGTTTACATAAATGATTATGTGTGTCAATCGCACATAAAGATGTTGATCTAATTGGTAGATCTTTTGTTAAAAACCATCGGTATGGTTGTCTTGCCTCACTATTCATGCATCTATGTGAGTTTTGTTTATCCCTTGTTTCCATCGAGAACCATTCGCATGGTTTTTCCTATCCTCATTCACGTGGTCCTTTAGAATTTCTTATGGAATCCCTAAATCGAGATACACTCGCATGGTCATGTTAGTCTATTCACAAGGTCGTGTTAGGAGAACATTCTCTCTAGGGGTGGTAGTTTTATAAATTATACTAAAAATGACACAAAATGACATAAAATAAACTTGATCTGGCGTATTAATGTCGAGTTTATGTCGCCTCTTTTTTAAATAAGTCGTGTCGTTTTGTATTCATGTTAATACTATGGGTCGTGTTAGTTGTGTTATCATTTTTTTTGTATGAAATATGTTTTTGTTTGGGTTATCATGACCATTTTTATTTAATTAAGTATATAATTTAAGAAATCATGTTAGTAGTGATGTGTCATGTTTTATACGGTTCGTGTTCATGTCAAGTGAAAAAACACGAAGTTGTTTTGTGTCCTGTTCATGTAATAAAAACTTATCATTTCATGTTGTGTCAGCCTAAAACATAACCCAAAAACACTAATGGTCACCCTTAATTATGTCAATATCCATTCGCATGTGTCATGTTTTACATCGTTCTCACGATGTTTGTAAATTTTGTTGGCTTATGCTTATATTCTGCAGTTTCCTTTCAGTACATGTTTCAAATCTTATATGTTCATATGGTTTACCTAGTTCATATTTATATGTACATTTCTTTTTTGGTCTAGTTTTTCATGTTTCTCCATATTTTTTAATTATTTCTTGTTGTTACATGTTTCATTTTATATGTCATATTCCGAGAAAAAAAAGGGAGTGAGTTTAGAATGGGGGAGTAAATAAGTGCGAGAAAATGGGGGAGTGTTTGTTTAATAAGATAAGTTCAATGGGGGAAATTTTAAAGAAAAACAAAGTGATGAGGTGGATGCTCTGATATGTGAAGGTTTTTTTAATAATTAATGTTGCACTTGATACAAATTGGCGTGCTATCATTTATGGGCATATGTTTTGTTGAAGTTTATATTGCATGATAATAAATAACCACATATTGTGCCCAAGCAGGGGGATCATGCATGGATAATTATTTTGTGTTGTTCCGATTTTGTAGGTTGCTATTATGGATTTCGAATTAACCCAACTGAAACTTCACGATCATGTTTTTCGGTATTTTCTATTTGGGTCTTAATTGGTCACCACTAGGATTTAGGGGATGTTTGTGATCAATTAAGAAATTTTATGGGTTTGTGTTTTTACCACGTAATAAGTCAAAGGGGAGATTGGAAATTTAATTTTTTTTATATAAAATGAGTCTTACACTGGTTGGATGTGTAATCCAGTCACTATGTGGAATATAGGGTGTGATGGGTCACATGAATCTCATGACGACTTTGAATAATTTCACATAATCATACACAAGATTAAAGAAACTTAAAGAAGATGTTGACTACATCAAACATTTTAACCATGCACACACACACACATGCATATATATATATACACACACAGAGAGAGAGAGAGAGAGAGAGAGAGAGAGATTTTGTGCTCTTTTAGATTTTTAGGAAATTTTAAACACTTTCACATGTTTTTCAAAAGATAAATTATGAGGATTTTTATTCTTGAAAAGTTTTAGGAACTATTTTTAGAGTTTGGATCAAAATCGTGAGTTATCGTTTTACTAGGAAGCTTTCTTTGCATCCCATTTAACAATCATGCACGCGATTGATTATATTTAATGTGCCCGAATTTTCATTTAACGCGTCGCTAGTTTGTGTTCAATGATATCTGAAGCATGATCACGGAGTTAGATCTCTATCATGCACATGGAGCTATCGAATTTTAAAAGACTACATAAATTATTTTAGCTTAAATTTTAAGGATTAATATCAATTTATTAAAAGCTTCCATATGTTTTTCATAACTTTTTCATCACTTTAGAGTGCTTTACTCTCTCAATCTCTAGTGGGATAATAAAACCTTATATCTTACCTTTTATCAATGGCATTTTCATGAGAGTTTTTATGAAATTCAATCTATTCACATAACTTCCATTTATAAACCTACTTGATATATGGTGAATGGATTTTTTAAGTTGAATTCTGAGATCTAATCCATAAATTCAGGAGTTATTGGAGGGCTTCTCAATTGGATGTGGATTCACATTATAAAGTGGACATATACTAAAGTGTGGTAGAGATCCATGCTTGAATTTTGCTAAATAAGAACAAGTTCCAATGTTCATATGAGTTTATAAATTCTAGGTATTAGGACTCACACCTGGCATTGTGTAAAATTTAATTTTTAAATTTAATTATAGAATGCATGTATCCCGAGTTTTTTTTCTCCATATAATGGATTTTTTCCTCATATATCTTTCCTTATGAATGAAATTATGTCATACGTTATCCCCACATACCATACTCTATGTTATGTGCTTAGAATTTTGTGATTAGTTAATTTTGCCTTGAGATCTAAATTTGGATGATAAAATTGATTTTTATGTTCTTAGAAATGGTCAACTTAGTTGAATTAATTGTTTAGTCAATCATGTGCGTGATAATTCTTAGTTGTTTGATTTTATTTGAATTAGGTTAATTCAAAGTTTTAATTCAAATCCAGTTCGTTTAAGTGAGAATTTTGTCTGTATTTTAAATTTGAGCATAGTTGTGAAGTGTGTTCATATAGACCTACCCCTCTTTATGTCTTTATGCATGTTTAGAATTTTGTACTTTCAATATTACGGGTTTAAACCTCATTTTCACAAACACCATAGCTTTTTTTCTCTAAAACCTATATATATCTATATATATCAAGCCATTATTGGAATCTACATGAAATTTAAGTTTGGAGTTCTCAGAATGGTGTAGTTTACCACAGTTGAATCTTGGATATTTTGGATCACCTCCAGGGCATTTAATAAATTTTCTTATATATTCTCTCATACACCAAGATTTCCTACCTTTGTTATGTTATTCTTTGAACTTTGTTAGAAATATAAGAGCTCCTTAAAATTCATTAACTTTGTTATGTTTCATTGTTGACTCGTGAACTTTTGTGATAAACTTTTGATATTCCTCGAAATTATCACCAATATTGAGACCTTGATAATTCCTTTATGTTGTTCATCCTAACGAATTGAGAGTTGTTTCTTTGTGTCCTTAAACTCAATTGAACTTCCTTGACTTTATAATGTAGAGTGAAATAGTTGATAAATGGGTTATTTAAATTGATAAATGGGAAATGATCTTTCCTTTAGTATAATTATTAAAGAAATGATTTTGTGGATAAAATAAAAATTTAGTTGTTTTTCTTTGTGACTATAATAAACTTAGTGTTATAAAGTGATGAGATTTTCTTAAATTTTGAAATTGGTTCTATCCTTTGTATAAACAATTTAAATCGGCGATTTTTATTGAAATTGTAGTAGTGGAAATAAACTTATACTCGGTGGATTTCTTTAAAAATTATTTGAGAAATTTCCCTTGCTTTGGAGTTGATATTTCGAATGAATTTAAAAACGATAATTTTCTCGGTGATGGAAAAATTATCGGTGGTTTCGAAAGTGTGGAAATTCTTCATGCTAGTATATGGGATAATGACATCTCGAGTTAGGAGTAATCGAAACTCCAAAGGGTTATTTGAATAAGATTGGGTAATCAGACACCCCACAATTGGGAGCCCGTTGAAAGCATGAACCATACTTAAGTGTTGGAGATAAGTCTGGTCAACTAGAAAGTATTAATGAATTTATGTGTATTATATTAAATCTATCTAGCATGTTCATTATTCATGAAATTCCTTTAAACATGCTTTAACCTTATTTAACATGTTTTATCGGGTTATTATGCTTTACTTACCTATTACTTCTTACTTGATTAATTTCAATGTTCAAAGTTTATAAAGTGTTTAAAATATTTAGTTTTATATGATTTTAAATAATTTAAAATTAAAAAATAATACATTCACTATTATATAATATTTGTCTTCATCGTCTTGCCCCTTATGGTAATATACTCATTCTGCCTCATTCTAATTTGTCATTGTGATTTGCATAGCGTTTTAGTTATTATTATTTATATTCTTAATAGGAATTTAGCTTACTTTGATTGTACATTTTTCTCTTCTTCAATTACATCTAATGATAAGGGTAAGAAAATAGTTGGTGAAATGCTCTCATGACCTCGATTTTTGGCTATACTCACCCCCTAATTTAAAATTTTACTCCTGTAGTTCTTTATATATATTAAATATGTGGACTTTGTGAATTGCTATTATGTTATATCATTTCATTAAAACTCTTGAGACTTTATTTATAATTTAAAAACTTAATGTTGTAAGCTTTTTATTTGAGTTAGGCCTCACGGGCCAGAGAAATTATTTTGAATTGGACTTATAATTTGGACATAAGTTTGATGAACTGAATTGATGTTGTATCTAATTTATATTTCATTTGATATTGAATTAGTGGAAGGTATTTATTGATGGATTATTGTGGCTGTTGATGTCTAAAAATGGACTTACTCCAATTTTATAATCACAGATAAAATAATATAAATAACTCAAACCACACACATAAGAGACAAAGATTTTAGAGTGGTTCATCTATAAAATATCATACGTCCACTGTTGTTGTTATTTATTAGGGATTACAATAGCTCAGTATGGTGTGCATATTAGTGATTCGAGTTGTCCCTTAAGCTAAGGGGTTAGTTTGCATTTATAGGGGTCCAAAACCCTAAAGATGGAACGTCTTTATATTGTCAGGCATTTACATCTTTATACAATAAGTGAAACTCTTGGAATTCGAGCTGGTTGGAATCCCACCAGAGTAATTGTTGATGTTCCTATTAGTTGGCCTTCTAGAGTTGGTCGGTATTCCAGCCGACTAAGTGTCTCTTAAGCCAATCAAGTAGGTTGGTCGGTTACGTTGGATGACAGGTGTATCTTCATCACTGGCCACGTGGGAGTATAATTTTTACATATAAAAAAAATCCCCCAATGATTCATGCTTGATGCTTGCGTGAAAGTATGAAGTATTTAGTTCGGGAAGTTGCTCGGTGTACTGTTTGGACATTTGATCGGCAACCGACATCCCATACGTGTAAATTTTTTTTTATATACTGTTTGTTGATACCATTTTTGTAAATAATTCAATCTTTTTTTAACCTTCAAAGGGCACAATCGTCTTTCGACGATTCAAAAAGTGTGCAGCAGGCGGTAGCTATACAATTTGTTCAGTTAATCATTTCTTTTCCATTTTTTGAGGCAACCTATAAATAGGTACAAAGTTTCCCTCTTTCTTTTCTACCTCAAATCTTCTGAACTTTATTTTTTTCTTTTCTTTCGAGTTTTTCTCTGAGCAATCGTTCGTTGCCATTTTTCATCAGTTCTTACCGAATCCTTAGATCCCTATAAGCTTTCCTTACTTTTTCTCTATTTTATCGTATTTTCTTTTGTTTCACCATGGTTCACATCATTGATGAGAACTCTTTAGATGAATTTAGAGAAAATAATAAAATCCCTTCTTGGGTGGATTTAGAGATACCCAGGTATCCCATTGATGTTTATTACCTTTTTGAGGGTCATTGGATCCCAAATTTGTTCATAGAGGAGTGTGGTATAACTTTTCTCTCAAATCCTCCTTTTCTTCAATTTTGCCAATATTTTGACGTAGTTCCTGCCAGGGTAGCCCCTAACGCGTGAATAGTTGTAAATGAGGTTTATAGGTTAAATGAACTTTATGGGACCCATATTGGCGTTTTAGAGCTGATGTTTTGTTATAAATGGATAACCATGGGAGAGAGTACCTACTATTTAAAGACTAGACAAGTCAATGGGGATTTAGTAGTCAATCTACCAGACTTTAATATGGATTATTCGGAGTATGGTCTTATTGTCAAGAACTGGCAATATGCCCCCTCCCAACTGATGTAGCTTATACTGGTCACAGATGTCCCCAATTAGGGCATGGCATAGCTTGTCAATTTGTTATCTATTTCTCCTCTTTTAATTTGCATTTCTGATGCATATTGACTAACATTGCTGTTCCTTTTTTATGTAGATGACAATAGTAAGAAGTGACCCAAGGAAGGGGAAACTAACATCAACGACCTCAAATTTCTGTGGGGTTTGAACTAGAAGTTTGGGGAAGAATATCCCAGGGCTGCATCATTATTGTCGAAATATAAAAGTTCAATCCCATATTTTGTGACCCGACCTACATTTTCTCTACCCTCAATTGCCATTAATATTGATCAGGATCTCGTGCCCACTTATTCAGCCACTGAATCTGCATGTGATGAAGTTATTCCAAGATGAAATTCTTTCTCATTTGAATCCTTGGACGCTTCTAAAATTACTCTTTCTCCTTATGTAGACATAACGAAGAGGAAGACGCCCAATTTGATGAGTGGTGATCTATCTCCTCTTCCCAAAGTTGCTGATGTTGGTAAGAAAAAGTCACAGGCCAGTGATAAGAGGCCTATTAATATTGATGATACTCAGTCCTAGGAGCATAAATTTAAGAGAATAAAAAGAGGTTTGACTGATCCTTCAAAATAGGTCCAACAATCACAAGTTGAATAACAGGCCTTAGTTACCAAAAAAACCATCAGCCAACAGGAGTTGGTGAATAAAATTCAGGTTGACCAGAATATTGGGTCAGCCTCTGTTACTGTTAACCCTGGTTTAACCAGGGGTTTGATCAAATCAGGGACCCTTCCAACTGATCGAGCTGCTTCAACTCCTATGTCGGGATTCAGGCTCACTGAAAGAGCTTACCATAGTTTGGCACTAGTAAGTTTCTTTTGTTTATTTTTCCTTCTCTTTGTAATGATGAACTCATTTAATCCCTTTCTTTTATTTATAGTTTTTGGTTGATTTCAATCAGATGATGGAGAAGGACGACCAAATGCTTTCTTTTTTTAGAGATGTTAAAGAGGTATTTGAATGTCTAAAAAATTCTTTGGCTGAATCCCGACTAGCTTTGGAGTCAAAGAAAAATTCTTGGGAAGAAGAGTTGATGAAGGGCAATGACAGGGCCAACACTTATGAAGGCCTAATCTAAGCTATCGAGGAGAAATCAAAAGCTTCTGAGGGAAAAGTAAAAACTATTGAGGATAAACTTACAAAATTCATCACCCATGCAAAAAATATCGAAGATAAAGTGACTGGACTAGCTTATGAAGTTGTTTCCTTGGAAGCCAAAGGCAAGGTAACTTTTGATAAAGGCTAAGAAAAGGCCATTTTTTCTACCTCTGCTCAAATTAAGTATGCAAAGAAGATGTCCTTTAAAGAAGGGTGGATTGAGGTGCTGAAGTTGGTTAGCACTGATGAGAATTCTAAACTCTTCACAAGATATGATCTTGGCATTCCTCCCAATTTGGATGAGGAATTTAATAATGGGGATGGATCTTGGGAATCTTCTGCTATGCCTCCTAAGTCTTCAATGGTGCTCAACACCAGTTCTGACTTACTAGTTATTGGCCAAGACCAGGATAAGGGAAAGGAGAAGGACAAAGTCTAGCTAGGCTACTTTTTTATTTATCTTTGTTTTTTCCTTTTTGATGATGTAATAACTTTTGTACTTGCAACTATTAATCAATGAAAGAGTAACTTTTTGTCTCCACCTTTTGTACTTTTGAATGATCTTGATTTTTTACTGGATGGCCTTATTTATAACTTGTGTTGTATGATATGTTGGATTTGTTTCACAAACTTATATACATTTGTGATTTTCTAGTTTGATGCAAGGAATAAAGTTATAATAACCACTGAATCTGATATACTTAGACGAAGCAGGAGTCTTCTAGATTCTGGTCATGTTCCCTTGACTGAAGAAGACTTAACTGGGTTGCTCGGCCCAGACATATCCGACCAAGTCAAGGAGTCATATATTTACCTCCATTGTCTGCTAGATAGGGTTGTTGCTAATAATGCTGTGTACTATGAGATAATTGAACGACTGTAAGAAGATCATAAACAGTGAAAATCCTTACTTCATACTGATTATGAAGCCAAGTATAAGGATTTAAGTGAAGTTTGGGGTTTAAAAAGAAGTTAAATGATATTACTTCTTCCTTAAATAAGAAAGAGCTTTCCTTGAAGCATGATGTGGAGAGTGCTAGGTATATCGTTGCCATGCTAGAAAAAGAGAATAATGCCTTGAGGAATGAACTTAATAGTTTGAAGAAGTTAACCATTAGTTCTGATAAAGGTGCTTTCTTTTTGGAGAATGAAAATGCAAGACTTTTAGAGGAACTGGAAGCCCTTCAGAAGATAACGGCTAAATCTGGGCAGACTTTAGATAAAGAATAATTATTCGACTAACTACTGATGAAGAAAGAAAAAAAAAATCCTTATCGACCAAGCTGTCCAATTACAAGCAAAAGACAGGGCCATTGCCGACCAAACGGCTCAACTGAAAGCCAAAGATAGTGTCCTTAAGAAGCTTCAAAATCAAGTGGAGAGACTTACCTTTTAGTTTCACAAACAACTTTGGGAGGTTTGGATGGAAGGTTATAATAAGTCTTTGTCTCATTTGGATGATCATCTTGCTCAGAGCAACCATGGAGGCTACAAATGGGGATGAACCAATTTGCTAACTTTGCTAAAGTTTGATCAAAAGAGTGAGTCGTGGCATTAGAATGACATTGGTCTCTTGGGTTGTGACAAGCCTCCATCAAATTAGATACCACGTGGATTTCTCATAATTTCAATTCCTCAATGTCTGATAACCATATATTTAGGAGATTATGGCCTTCATGATGAGCTTGAGATTATTCATCATCCTCACTTAATCAATAGGTCAAGAAACAGTAATCAGGAAATACTGAGAGATTTTAATATGATCAATTCCCCATATACTCTAGATGATCCTCTAGCTCGCATGGAAAAAACTCAAGGAAAATAATTAGCAGAAGACAAAGATTAAGGAAAATGACCAGCAGATTAATTTAACTTTTTTTGTTCTACTTTTTATTTATTCATAGCTATCGTAATGCACTTTTTTCATTAATGAAATGTTGATTTTTTTAAGCTTATGGTTGTGATTAATCTTTTTGCCGACTAGGTAAACTATATAAAGTTTAGTTAATTGGCTTATGGACTAAATAACCTGCTTAAATGTTTATATTTAATTCATGTTTGAATCATGTATACAACCTTAGATTCGACTAAGGCACTCAAATAAAACTATTAATAGATTTATTATACTAAGTTGCAGCATTAGTTATCATTGGCGACCAAGTGTATTAACAATGTATGAGTATTCCAGTATGTTAACCTGGTCAGGTAAAACTTTTAATCTTACTGACTTATTTCTCGTGACTTGCCGAGGACAAATCATACATGAAGTTTAAACTTTTTTGAAGTTGGAAAAGTTTGCACCGTGTTATTTGGCGATTAACTTGTTAAAGAAATTTTCTGAAGTTAGAAAAGTTTGGATCAAGCCCTTCCCTTTTCGGCGAGGAAAATTTTAAATTGAATTAAAATTGCTCTCATATTTAATTAGGTTTAGTCACCATACCCCGAAAAATAAAACAAAAAGGATGTGTAACGAAGAAAGGATGAAATTTCATTCAATTGAAGAAATAATTACATTAAAGCTAAAAAAGCAAAATACTTATAATACTTGCACAGATGATCCGCGTTCCATTGATTTTTGAATTTCCCTCTTCAAAGTCTCCAATCGGTAGGTTCCTGGTCGAATAACCGTCGAGATGCAGTATGGACCATGCTAATTAGGCTCCAACTTGTTGCTTTTCTGGATTACTTTTTTAAGTACTAGATTTCCTTACTTCGGGTTGGTTGACTTGACTCTATGATTGTAGAATCTTGCAGTCTTTTGTTGATAGGAAACATCCTAACGACAGAATATTCCCGAACTTCTTCTATCGTGTCCAGATCTAGGTGCCTCATGAGATCACTCTTGGGTGAATCAAAGTTTAAAACCCTATGAGTGGGCAAAACTATCTCCATTGGAATTACTGCTTCAGTACTAAAAGTTAGCCTGTATAGAGTTTCCCCTGTTGCTGTTCTGGGAGTAGTCCTGTATGCCCAAAGGACACAATGAAGTTCATTAATCCAGTTGCCTTTAGCTTCATTTAACCTTTTCTTCATCCCATCTAGACAAGTTTTGTTGGTGATCTCTGCTTGGCCATTGCATTGTGGATGACCAGGTACTGAATGAAGTTTCTCAATGCTTGACCAAATACAATTCTCTTCAAATTCTTCATTATCAAACTGAGTACTATGGTCGGTGATGAAAGCATAAGGCATGCCATTGTAACACTCCACGATTTTTGGGACTGAGAAATTAAATTTTTGGGAGAAAGAAAATTTATTTAAATTGAAGAATTTTAATTTTGTAATTTGAGGTCTAAAATTTGAGGTTGTTATAAAGTATTCCAGATGATGATTTGGAGTGCTCCATTGATTACAGATGGGTCGAGATAGTCAAAATGACTGTCCTTGGGTTTTATTTCGGTTCCGAAATATATTTTTTTAGTTAGTTTGACTCGAATTGGAGTAAACGAGTCATTTAAAGTGTGTATTATCATTTAAAATTGGGATTTATGTTTTAAAGGCTTAAGAGGATTATGGATCAGCCTATCTCATTTGTGAGAAAGAGAGAAAGAGAAAGAAAGAGAGAAATAAGAAGAAAGGAATAAAGAGAGAGGAGAAAGCTTGGAGACTCCGGCTCGTACGCGATTTCGGGGATGATTCAACCTCTACAATTCAGAGGCAAGTGCTTAATCTTGCTAAATAATTCATTTGTGTATTTCATTTCATAATTTGTGGGCAAAAGAAATGGATTTTGGGTTGTATGTAAAAACCTAGACTTTTGAAGATTAAATCTTGCATTTTAGGTTTATAAATGGGTTTGATGGTGTAGGGATGGTTGGGATCTTATTTGAGATGATTCTAAGATTAAAATCATGATTTGATGAAGCTTTAAGGGTTATAAGTGATGATTTTGGGGTTTATAATTCGTGGGTTTTTATACAGAAGAAGAAACCTTCAAAATTCTGCAGACCCGAATCGATTTGCCCCCTGAGCGAATCGATTCGGCTTAGGCAAAAGTGTCAAGTCTGTGTGACCGAATCGATTTGCCCTTGAGACTGAATCGATTCAGACCAGGCCGAATCGATTTGAAAACATGGCTGTTTTGTGGAGATTCTCTAGAATGATTTCTACCCCCCCCTTTTTGATTGGGTGTATAGATAAAGGACCTTCCTATATGATGCAAGGGATATGTTTTGGATATTTATAAGGGGTTTCTCATATTATATGATGGTGGGGATATATTGAACCATTTTGGAAGCATACACATGTATGGAATGGAGTTTGTTGCATTGGTGTAGTGGGGGAATTTAATTGAGAATGGGAGTCCTATTAGGAGATTAGAAGTAAGTAAATACATGATGTGAACTTGAGGATTCTTCGAGGAAGTTGTGATGGCATAACGTGAGATATAGAAGCGGACTTTTGTGTTGAGTCATTTTAGTGATAGGACTTTATCTAGATTCGATTGGGAGAGACCGATAAGAGAGATGTTATATATCCTTGGCGACATTAAACTTAGGGAGCTTATCAAATGGAATAATGTTAAAGGTTCATAATGAGCCAATGAGCTGTAATCTAACATGAGAGTGATTTAACATATGGCCGACCAATAGTTGTGAGCATACTTATCATCGGGATATTTTACACATGTCGGTGTGTGATTAACTACGGGTGTCCCAATATACGATGGGATCATAAAATAAATTTATGATTAAGCTTGAGGCTTACAGACTATTAGATATGTGTATACCTATAGTCGGGATTATCATTAGATTATCGATGTGCATTCGGATATTGATGGTATGTATAGTGATTATTACATACGTTAAACGGTGGGTTAGTAAACTTAATGTTGGATATATTGGAAGACTATTCATATCATAGGGGCAATAGTTGAATATGCTTTAAGTGGGGGATCGTATTTATGTAACGATTTAAGTTAGTACGCTTGGGGACGATGGCTAGTGTAGAGAGGATTATGTACACTTATAGTCGAGTTTATAAATTTCATGCATATGGATGAGAGATATTATGTATAGATATAAATATATAGGTATGTGGATAATTCTATATGTGTGTATATATGGTGTGAATATATATAAAGCTTATGTGAAGGTTTGATTATATGATGTGATCATATGGATGTATATATATAGTGTGAATGATATATATACTTATTGTGTGAAGCATACCCGACACATGCTATAAAGGGAGGCTGCGTGATGAGGGTGAACACCTGGCTTGAGGAGCAGGGTGTGGATAGTCCCCAGGTCATAGTCGTCCATTTTTATTTGTGTGCTTTTATTTGGGTGGTGAGAAGTCTTGGGTATGAGTCGTTCTCACTTTTCGATTAGGAACTATGACCGCCTCCCATACGTTAGGATTAATTTTGTCGCCATGACGGTGTGATAATAGTTCGATAGGTGGTGACCCCGGGAGAAAGTGAGTAATTCCTGGAAGATGATAGCATGGTGCAGTACTTTGGTATCCTATAACCGTTTATGTTATGTGGATTGCAAAGTGTACATTATATGTGTTATGTATACGTGGTTATAGGAATGAACGATTGCGTATTTATATTTAGAGTAAATATAAATATACTTATATATATATCCTATAGGTGAAGAGGATATGGAGTTTCTATGGTGTATATCTTGTGTACTAGTTTATCAGGGTCGAAGAATCATACTTAGAGACAATTGCGATTATATCGACCCCAAGGATTTAAATAGAGTTTCAAGTTTGTTTTTAGAGATGGTATTAAATAATTAGGTAGCTGCAGTAGTAGGATTGGTGTGGATGACATAATGGATCCCTACAATCAACATTGTCAAGGAGTAGTGTATCGGGGGGTTCCTTATTTGGATTTCGCTTGCGAGACGCGCTACGCACGAAACGTAGTGCAATGTTGGAAGTGGAGAGAAGTTATGTTTTACTAGGATGTATGCTGTTTAGAGAATGAATTCTTTACGTGTAACTTATGATGATGTGTGTCGTGATAAGACTAATAATTTTGTTTAAGTGAATAACTAGAACCAATAAAGCCTGGTAAGGCATATATATATATATATATATATGTGTGTATATATATATATATATATTTATGTGGGATTAAAATGGAAAGGGTTTTGGGTTATGTTAAGATGGTGGGTCATGTGGGTATAGACCATACATACAGTTATCTGGATGTCCCTGCTGAAGGATGTCCTGTTGGGTAGGGTGATTGATGTGGTGGACGGGCTGCAAGTTAGGCAGATGGCCCAATTATTTATTTTGCTGGTGTTGGGAGGTTTCATGGTGGCGTCGAGCGCCGACATCATCCATTTGTGGTTCTTGCCGTACTTGAGGATGTTTTCGAACATCCCTTTCTATGATTGGGGGAGTCTGATTTTGGTGAATCTTTACTCTTCTCTAGATGCATTCATTCGGTGCTGCCGGGAGGCCTTTACTAGAGCCACGTACCTTCTTGAGGTATTCTTCAGTTTGTGCATTTCTTTTTATGCATTCGCATTTTCCTTATGCGTCTCTTTTTGTTTGTGAATTCTTATATTTGATAGACGTGGTTTTATGAGGTGATTGGGTGCAATACCCAGCTGATCGCTCTGAAGGATGACACTGTTGGGGACTCCTACAGATTGTATCGATGGCATAAGACCAATCGACAGTCGAAGGGATATCTCTCTCTAGAGGCGGTGCGTCAGGTCTTGAATGACCTGACCGGTGGCAGGGTAAGACTCTTTCCATTTTCAGTCTTGGTTTTTGTGCCTTCTGATCTTGTATTGATTTATGCCTGCTTGGAGATTTTTAGGTGACCTTTTATCCCTAGGGGACAACCATTCAGGATGCGGGGACGATCGGGGTGAACGCGCAGATGAGGCATTTACTGGCGCATGAGTTCGGCCATTCCTGGTATCTCGGGGAGAGGGTGGTTCACCAGATTGCTGAGGAGGAGGTGATGGTGCTACCTGCGTAGCCTCCTAAGTCTATGAGGCGGGAGCGACTACTGTCGGAGGATGCGAGGATCGCGGTGATGATCGATGTGTCCTACTTGTTGTACATTGATACGACTGCGCCATATGACTATATGGACTTTATGACGAGCTGGTTGATGGCGCCCAACATATATCATGCCCTGCCTTTCCATCCTGTGGGTTTGAGTCGGGCGATGGGATCTTCCCACAGTGGCGGCAGTCCAACGGCATCTGCGGCGGCGACGACCTCGGAGGTTCCTTTCGTGCGATTTCACTCTCCTTCATACAACATCCGACGGGCTGATGGAGGGATAGTGCCTATGCTGCATCATCCTCATGCGATGGATCTGGAGGAGTTGGGTTTGATAGAGGAGATCCTCCGACCTGCGGTATAGCTTTCTGTTCTTCTCTTTCTTTCTTTTCTGTTTTGGTTATTTTTGCTTTGATACTGATTTTGTCTTTTTCTTACAGCAAGTCCAAGTGTCGACCACTTGGCTAAGAGACATCAGAGACTGGATATCTTCGGCGACTGCCCATATTCAGGATGCGGTTCCTGTTCCTTCTTTCTTGGTGCCATCTGCTTCGTCCGGAGAAGACTTTGGCTCGAGTAGTGGTGGTGCATCGTCTCACCGTAGGGGAAAGAGAGCACGTCGCAGGGGTGGAAGTTCTTAGAGAGAAAGGTAGGTGAGAGAGAGAGAGAGAATATGGGTCAGACTGAGTCCCGTTGTTTTTTCTTTTCCTGTAAAATTGATGTAACACAGAAAATAAATAGATGCAATACAATGGAGTTTTTTTATTATCTTTTATTAATGATGAATGAATGCATGTACATGTGCTTTTTACTTTGCTGCTGAGACCGTAAAAAGGAGTATTTTTGGAATTTTTAAAGGAAAGTTTTTAATTAAAAGGGGAAATTATATAAGGAGGAAATGGGATTTTGAAATTCTGTTGAGAATATCAATTTATTTTTATTGAGTTTTCTGATTTGACAAAAGAGGAAAAAAGGGAAATTTCTAAAAATGGGGGGTTGCTGATCGATAAGCACCATGTCCTGCCTATTGGCAGTTCAATTCAGTCCCATCAATTCAAAGCTTTGATTGGTACCTTCTTCAGCCTTTTGTATTTTGTGGGGTAGGATTCCCTTCGATTTCTGCAGGGATTATGTCTCTTGTGAGGGTTCTCAAGTATAAAAAGGGGTAAGGGTGGAGTGTTTTCATCACACCTTCGCATTCTTACTTACTTGCCCACTATCTCTTAGCCTTGTAAGATGGCTCTCCCTAGTAGCATTGAGTTTGCTAACTACCTCGAAGCCTTGGAAGCAATGTGCTCTTATAATGTCGACTATGATGCTTTCAACATGCATCGAGTCTCATTGTGGCATAATCGGCCTATTGAGTGGAACATGTTGATGGCGGCGGTATAATTCTGGTACCCCGAAGACCATGTATTCCGCTTTGGGTTGGATGAAGTTTATCCTACCTACGAGGAATTTTCTGCCATGCTGGGTATAAATCCCAATGTTGCTGCAGCTTTGCCCGAATTTTCCCGTTCTCCCAAGGATTTGTTGGCTGGGCTTCTTCATATTTTGCCTTTAGCGGCCAGATCACTGGTTCCTGGAGGAATAATCTCCCTCCTGGTGGTGCTGCAGTCCATGCATTTGTGGGAAGTAGGTGATGCTGGCTATGCTGGAGCCGTTGCTCTGGGCATGGTTTCAAAATTATTTTTGGTGACTGGGGAACTGCTGGTGGACCCGCAACTTGCAGCCATTACTTCGTGGATGTCATACCGTCGCAATCCTGCGGCGGTGATCCTGAATGGCCTAGATGCCTGGAGAGAAGGTCGTTCTAACTTTCTGAGGGGTAGCCCCGTGATGCTGTTCATGTGGTTATCCGAAAGACTCCGCTTGGTGGCCTTTCTAGAGTATCCTTTGTTGGTTGTACCCAACTTCTTTTCGCGTTACTTCTTCAGCGCTGGCTTGGATATTGAGAGTTGGGAGAATTAGTTTGTGGAGAATGGGGCTCGAAATCTGTATTGGTCAGTGCCTTGGTGGGGGCAGTTGCTGCCTGTTCTGGAGCCAGGATAGTACTCATATGTGCGACTGATTGGTCTCAGACAGACCTCTTTTTATTTCCCTTGGCGGCTTTTGCGCCAATTTGGCTGGGCACAGGTCGTGCCACCTTGGACCGCAAATTTCCTTTCGGTGTAAGATTTGACTGAGCGTCTGCTCATGAGGCTTGGATCCTTGTGGGACCGTCGACCCGTCCCTCTCAGTCTGTTGGGAGAGTTTGGCATGTCCTTGGGGATTATATGAAGTGGTTGTGGAGGAGAGTAGTCAGCAAGATGTTGGCAATGGAGACTGTACAAAGGTGGTTTGTTTTATTTAACACTATGGAAGGGGGTGTTGTGGTTTTTTTGAAGCTGGTTCAGGCTTATCGGTCCATGGAGTGTTTACGACACTCTATTCAGGCAGGGGAAATTTGAGGACCGCAGGATGTAGATGATGAGGGTGCAGGCTCCTCTGGTAGTTGTGGGTAGGACTCTTGGAGAGTTTATTTGTGTAATAGGGAATAGATGTGGGAATTTTATTTGGCTTTTTATGGCAGTAGGGAGAAGGGAGTTATCCGTTCCTTTTCTTATGTAATATGTGCTGTAATTTCTTGTTAATGAAATAAGAAAGTTTCTGATCATCCATCTGTGCCTTTCGATGAATTTTGTAATTTTGAATTATCTATACCGATCGCTAAGGCATACATAATCCTTTTTTTCAAGTATTTGTTAGAATCAACTGCCGTTCTCGGAGATAACAAAAGAATAATATTTTGTGAAAAAGAAAGGGTCGTGCTCCTATAAGATGTATGAGCTGCCTACGTACCCCTAGGGATTTTGAATTTTTTTTTATTTTTCTTGAAAAATGGTTTTTTACAGAGGATCACGACCACGTAGTTCTGGGTAGAGGGAAATGAAGAGAGTTTTTTTTAAAGAATAGAAGGGAGATGAGAAGAGTCGTAGCGCGCCGAGATTCCAGACTAGGGGTAGAATTTCTTGAGACGGTCCAGGTTGACTGGACGAGCCATCTCCTCCCCATCTAGGTCAGTGAGCATGGTGGCACCGCAGAATTAAATTTTCTTCACAATATAGGGGCCGCTCCAATTGGGCTTGAATTTCCCTCCGGGGTCCCAGATGGGTTCTATTATCTACTTGATAGCTAAATCCCCTTTTCGGACACCCCAATCTTTGACTCTCTTGTTGAATGATCGCGCTATTCGGCGATGGTACCCCAGTATGTGGTAAAGATATTTCAATCTCCTTTGATCTAGGAGGGTCAGTTCGTCGAGACGACTTTGTCACTAATCTTCTTCGCTAACGTTGCTTTCGAGCATGACGCGTAGCGAGGGTATTTCCATCTCCACCGGTAGGACTGCTTCCATGCCGTAGACCAGAGAGTGAGGGGTAGCCCCAGTAGAGGTTTGGATTGAGGTTCGATAGCCCCAGAGGGCGTACGGTATCCGATCGGCCCAATCCCTACAGCTTCCGATCATCTTACTGATGATGGTTTGAGGTTCTTATTGGCGGCTTCAACTGCACCATTGGTCTGAGGTTGGTAGGGAGAAGATTTGTGTCTCTGAATCCCATACTCGTTGACTACTTCTGTGACTTCGGCTTCAAAGTGCAACCCGTTATCTGATACTAACTCATGCGGGACCCCATATCGGTAGATTATATTTTTCTCGAGGAATTTGGCCACTTTCTTGGCGTTCAATACTGCGTATGACTGAGCTTCGACCCATTTGGTGAAGTAATCAATGGAAACTAGGATGAATTTATGTCCGTTTGAATCCTTTGGTGTAACCTTCCCTATGATGTCGACACCCTAGGTGGAGAACGGCCAGGGAGAGGTCATGTTGTATAATTCTCGTAGAGGCAGGTGTTGAAGATTGGAGAACTGTTAGCATTTGAGGCATCTACGAATATAGGCGGTGCAATCTTGGGCCATGGTGGTCCAGTAGTAGCCCTATCGGATGATCTTCTTGGCAAGCATGTGACCGTTCATGTGGGTCCCTCATTCCTCGCTGTGGATCTTTCACATTATATTCTCAATCTCATCCCCTTCGATATAGTGTAGATGAGTTCCATTGAAGTTCCTCTTGAGTAGAGCTTTATGATAGATGATGTACTGGGCAACCAGTCTTCGAAGGGTCGTTCGGTCTTTCTTGTTGGAACCCTCGGGATACCTACCATGTTTGAGAAGGCACCAGATATCATAGTACCAATAGTCGGCTAGTTCGAGATCTTTAGTGGAGACAAGCTCAATATGGTAGCAGTGGGTTGGTTTGTCTTGCTTTTGAACTAGGAAGGGGGTCATTTTTATTCCTTCGGGCATATCGACCATGGAGGCCAAGGTAGCGAGAGCATCGGCTAGGTTATTCTTTGCTCGAGATAGGTAATGGAAGGTGATATATCGAAATCGGGAGGCTAACTCTTCTAAGTGGGCATGGAAGGGTTGGAGCTTTTTGTCCTTGACTTTCCACTTTTTGAGCACTCGACCGATGATGAGGGAAGAATCCTCGTAGACATCAAGGTATTGAATACCTTTCTTGAGAGCAACTTTGAGGCCTACTGTGCATGCCTCGTATTCCGTCATGTTATTGGTGCAAGGGAAATCCAATTTGATGGCAATGGGAGTGTGGGAGTCATCTGGGGCGATCAACAGTATCCCAATGCCATACCCCTTTTTGTTGGCAGTGCCGTCAAAGAACATTTACCATAGAAGGTTATCTTGAGCAGTGCAGAGAATATTTTCATCTGGGAATTCAGAGATCCATACATCTGCTTCTTCTGCGGGGTAATCAACGAGCTAGTCAGAGATGGCTCTTCCTTTAATGGCTTTCTGCGTGACGTACACGATATCGAACTCATTTAGGAGCATCAACCATTGGGCCATTCAACTGGATAAGGCGAGTTTCTCAAGCAGGTATTTGATGGTATCCATTCGGGATATAAGTTTGATGGGGAAAACGAGCATGTAGTGTCGCAACTTTTGGGTGACCCAGACATGTGCCACACACGCCTTTTCCAAAGCAGTGTAGTTGACCTCGTACCCTGCCAATTTATGACATAAGTAATAGATGGCTCTTTCTTTGCGAGAGTCTTTAAGGTATTAGGCTTGTAAAGCCCCAACTACAATATTGGTTATGGTTAGGTATAAGAGAAAAGGGATACCAGGCTGTAGTGGTATGGGCACTAGAGGTTGGGTCAGATATTATTTGATTCGATCAAAAGCTTCTTGGAAGGCCTCATTCCAAACCTTGGTTGAATCCTTTTGGAGGAGCTTGAAGATCAGTTCACAGATGGAGGTTAGCTGGCTGATGAACCGGCTGATATATTGTAATTTCCTAAGAAAACCTTGAATTTCTTTCTCTTTTCAGGGCGGTGGCATCTCAAGTATGGCCTTCAGCTTTACAGGATCTATTTTTATCCCTTTCTCACTGACCGTGAATCCCAAGAGTTTTCCCTTTGTAACGCCGAAGACACATTTCTGTGGATTGAGTCTCATATGATACCGTCGCAGTCGTTTGAAGAACTTTCGGAGAGCGGGAACATGACCTTCTCTAGTTTTGGACTTGATAATCATATCATCCACATAAATCTCGACATCTTTGTGAATCAGATCGTGCAGAATGGTTATGGCAGCCCTTTGGTAGGTGGCCCCAGCATTCTTGAGACCAAATGGCATAACGGTGTAGCAAAAGGTTCCCCATGGGGTGATGAATGCTTTTTTTTCTTGGTGGTTTGGGTGCATTCTGATTTGGTTTTATCCGGAAAACTCGTTGACGAATGACTTGAGAGCATGACTGGCTGTGTTGTCCACGATCATGTCGATATTGGGTAGCAGATAATCATCCTTTGGAGAAGCTTTGTTTAAATCTCGGTAGTCTACACACATTCAAACCTTCCCTCCTGATTTCGGCACAGGTACTATGTTGGCTGGCCACGTGGGATATTTGATCACACAAATGAAGCCCACGTTCAACTGTTTGACCACCTCTTCTTTGACCTTGAGCAACCATTCGGTGCAGAGCTTTCTCAATTTTTGTTTAACCGGCTTGTAATCTGGGAGAGTGGGGATCTCGTGCTGAGCTATTTCAGGATCAATACCGGGCATATCATCATAGGACCATGCAAAGACATCCACGAATTCCTTTAGCAATTCTTCGAGTTGTGCGCGCTCATGATCGTCAAGGGTGGCCCCTATCATAATTGCGCGCAGTTGGCTATTAGAATCGAGATTAATAACAATAGTTTCCTCTTCATTAACTTGAACGCGGTTATGTTGTTTATTATTAACCTTATTTAGATCAGTTAAGAATTGTTCATTTATAAAATCATCATCATCATCATCAAAAGTTTGATTACAATCCAAACAATTAATGTAAGGCACAACAAGATACTCAAAATCGTCGTTTATTTCATTGATAGGAAAAACAACATTGAGAACCTTATCAAAAGAGGTCTCGATTACATTTGAACAAGGATAGACAACAGAAGAAGAAATAGGGTAAATATTAGGGTTAGGGGAGATTTCAAGAGGTAGAACTGGCGCAGCATGCCAGTTGAGGAGGGGTGTATCAACAGCTTTAATCAGATGGGTTGGATCCATTGATGTAGTGCCTGAATAAACCATGCAGAGTGACAACCCCAGTCTCTTCGATATCTTTGATGAGAGATTGTGCTCGGTGTTGGAAACTTTCGGCCCATGGGTAGCTATCTTGGAAAAATATCTCCATTCGAGGCTTCATCTTCTTGTCTGTGTGGTTATACCATGGTTTTGGAAAATCGTAAAAGGGGAAGTCTTCGCCTTCTTTGATGAATCATCCATTTAAGGAGTCTCCTGGGATAGTTTGGATGCAGTCTAATCTTCTCTTTGGTCGAGACTGGTGGATCATTCTAAGATCTTATTCTGATGGTTGATACCCCAAGACACAAAGAGGGAAAGCTTTCTTCAATTCGATGGGCTCAAGTATCCCTTGCTTCGCCCTAGCCCCATTCCGGGCATGAAGTGCATGTTTCTGAACATCTGAATCACATTGACATTGCCATGAGGGTCATATTCTGGACAAACCCTTTCTTTGAAACCGTCCCCTGCCGGGAGTAGGAGTGGCTCAACTCGGAATCCTGATAGGAGCATATCATTTGACTCGTATTGTATCTCAAGGATTGGACTGCTAGTGCTTGCACCCTCGACATTTTCGTCATCGCCCAAAATGGTGATGAATCACCCATCGGTGAAGAACTTCAATTTCTGATGGAGTGAGGAAGACACACCCTTGATACTATGGGGACAGGGTCGTCCGAGCAACAGGTTGAACAAGCTGTGATGTCTATGACTTGGAATTCAATGACAGGGTTTATAGGGCCAACCCCTATTATAAGTTTTATGGATCCCATCACCTCCCGACGGGTATTATCGTAGGAATGTACAGCGGCAGAGGTTGGAGCGAGGCCACTTTCTTTCAGGCCTAAACACTTGAAGGTTCTCAGTGGGCAGTCATTCAAGGTGGATCCGTTATCGACAAGAGAGAGTGGCACGACCTTCTCCATAACTTTGACGGAGATGTTGAGTGCATGATTGTGATTTGGCCTAATTATGTGGATTTGTTCTTCAAAAAATGATAGCATTCGGGTAAAGGTCAAGGATACGACCATATTTACCGCTTCTTCTGGTGTGGTAGAAGGAGGAACTATGGGTCCAGTGAGCAGCTTGATTAAAGCATATCTGTGCAGTTGGAAAGACATGAAAAGCCCCCATAGAGTGATGTTAGCTTGAGTTTTTCAGTTGATCGAGGATCTTTCTCTCTTAGATGGTCATCTCTGGCATAGGAAGGTTTTCAACGCCCTTCCCTTTGTCATTTGCTAGTAGTGAGCTTGGAACTTGTTAATGTCTCCCTGATCTAGTCATGTGATTTACTAAAGAATGGAAGAACATGAATCCCGTTTCCTCATCAATCTCAGGTTGTTCTGTCACCCTGTTTATTTATCCGAGAAGTTCTTCAAATGATATCATCCCACATATGTCGGTTACTGGGCCAGTTCTTGTTCTTCACTCGAATCTTTGAATTCTTCCCCCCATCTGGTGGCAATAATTATATCTTTTCATGTAAAGTCAATGCATTCCACAACTTCAATGTCTTCTTCATACAGGTCTTCCCATTCTGTGGGGATATGTATGGTTAAAGGGACCAAGTGCCCTTGTAGCTTCAAAATGTCAAGTAACCTATTGATACTACAAATGATGTTGGTTTGCCTGAATAATTCTGCCATAATCTGGACAACATCATCTAGGTTGACTTCATCGGTTGGTACCATCCACTTGTCTAAATCTTGGGCCCATTTTTGTGCTTCCAAGAACAGTGTACTGAACCTTTGACAATCGATGACCATCTGTGAGGGTAATTTTAGCTTGAACTCTAGGAGTTGGTTTAACAC
The DNA here is from genome assembly GCA_949130495.1 of Sambucus nigra. Lineage (NCBI taxonomy): Eukaryota > Viridiplantae > Streptophyta > Magnoliopsida > Dipsacales > Adoxaceae > Sambucus > Sambucus nigra. Next base: position 618,850,522 of record OX422209.1, read on the forward strand.
CTCTGACAATTCCATATTTCCATTTTCAGAACGGGTATGGACATCGATGCATGCTTTGGTAAGGAGTGATAGTGCCTGATCAGCGAGGTTAGTAGGGTGTAGGAGGAAATATGGGAAAATTTGAAGAGGTTTAGGAGAGTATATGGGTGTGATTTGAGTCGAGGGATCAAAATCTAGGTTTTCTTCTAAGAAGATGTCATTGGCATGATTTGGGAGTGGATTGTGAGTAGTGTTTGGCTTAGGATTGGCTGGTGGGGCGATGGTACCTTGGTCAATGAGATCTTGGATTATGTTTCGAAGGTGAAAGCATTGGTCGGTGGTATGTCCAGCAGTTTGGTGAAATGAACAATAGGCATCGGCCTTGAAGTTTCTTTGGAGTGGATTTGGCAATGGACGGGGATCCAAGGGTTTGATGAAGTTTCAGCTTAACAGGGCTTGGTAAACTTTGGAGAGGGGAGCATGGATGTGACAACCCGAATATAATTTTGATAAATTATATTTAAATCATGTTTATATTATGTGATATGAATAATGTATTATTAGTATATCTAATATTAAGTTCTTATGTTTAGTCTAATCCTACTTTCATAAATCATGAAATGTCGAGTTATGTACGAACACAAGATTTGGTTATTTTCGATAGAAATGCTCCTGTTTAAGACTAGTTTTGACTATTGTAACATTATAATTGACTTGAGGTGAAAACTACATAGTTGTAGGCATGTGATTTAGGGTCGTAACACAACAAACGGTGCATCAAACGGATGCTCGAGGAAGAAGTTAGGTCGAAATTACGAGAAGGGGTAAATATGTCAATTCCCTTAAGTGGTAAATTGTTTTTTATTAAACCAAATGGTTTAATTTGATTTGTTGGCTTGGGAGGCAGACTTGGCCGACGTTATACCCTTGAAATATCCTTATCCTTCAGCCAAAACCAGCCATGAAAGGGTTTTAAGCTTAGGGAAAGAGAAAGTAGAAGTTAAGGAAGAAAAGTAAGGAGAAAAAGTGTAGAAAAATCCGTAGAAATTACGTAAAAATCCCTGAAGGTAATCCTAATTGTAATTCTTATTATTTATCTTATATTACTGATTTATATGATATAAATCATCATAATTTTACGAAAGTTTCAGCCCTTTATATATATGTATGGTTAGATGCAAGCTTATGTTAAGTTGAGTGTAGAAACCCTTAAAATTGCTTTGTGTTGAAACCCCTTGTATTCAAATCTGCATATCTCTTTGTGTGATTACTGGAATTGAGAAATTACAATTGGAAATGAAAATAGACTCATATATTCATATAACTGAAAATTAGAATTTATCTCCTTGTGGTTAGGCCTTAATGATGATTTCAAGTTGTTACATAGTTGCTGTTTGTATACTTGATTTCGGTATGCCCTGAGTTTAGTCAAGATTTTGAGATAGCAAATGAAGTCCAAATATTATGAAACTTTAATTCTGTACTATTAAGTATGTCTACTGAAATTCTGTTGAAAATCATGGAAAGTTATGTAGTATAAAAATTATGAAAATTCTGGGAATTCGAAGGATCAATAGAGGAGCTTGTAGGGCAGATTTCTTGTGTTGTAGAGAAATGGTCATAACTTGCCCTAGGAAGCTTGAAAAATTACACCGTCACTTGTACTGGATAATATATTAATATATGTTTTCATATTGATAAGGTTGGACCCCTGCATTTATACAATTTAGAAATATAGGATGGTTAAGTATGTATGACAATAATTTCAGGCCATATTGGATACCCCTTGAATGAATGTTTGTATTTCGTCCTTACGAAGGGTACTTTGAGTACATGTTTCATGTGTATATACATTGACAAGTATAATTTCATATTTATTTGACTTTGGTTATAAATTACTTATAAGGTATTTCTTACGGTTGAATGTCCGCAACCTTATCAACATGTATATCATTGTTTTGCCTTTACCTATGTTTTATGGAATGCGACTTAATTGGAATTATATTGTTGATGTATAGTCATGGAAAGTTACATAATTATGTTAGGATAATATTTATGATTGAGGTTCAGTACTGATCTAGTTGGATTGACAGGTGTAAGGTTTAATAAACCCAGTTCAGCTCCACCAGAAGGAACCCTGGATACGTAGTTGACAACCCAAGGTGAGTGTACTCACTGGAATGATGTATTTGTATACTGTTACAAATGTGATCATAATGTTATGAATATAAAATTGTTCATTTCGGTTTACCGAAATGAGGGGTTACTCCTCGACCAGGAATGGGAGAGATTTGTCTATTAATGACAAGGGATTACTCCTCGACCAGGAATGGGGGAGAATTGTCTATTTAGACAAGATATGTGAATCATGATTCGGAAAAGTTGGTCACTCATTATGAATGAGACGGATAATTTAATACATAATTATATGGACATGATTTATTGCATTTAAATTCATGCAATAGTATAGTAGTGATACATTCACTGGGCTATTTTGCTCATGATTCCTATGTTCACATTTTTCAGGAAACGCGATGTCACTGCCAAATCTAGGAGGTCGGGTTGGGTTAGCCAGGAATGGGAGAAACAATGATTTTGTGTAAATGTAAATGATGTAATTAAGTTAACTTATCCTTTAAGAAAATTTTCTGGGCATGACTACTTTGATGTTGTAAAAAAGGTTTTCAGTTATATGGATTTACAATGATGACTCTGAAATCAAAACTCGTGTTTATGGTTTGGTTAGATTAATTATGGTTTGACTCACTTTGACTTCCAGACTTAATTATAAGTAATTGGGTTGGGGTGTGTCAATGGAGCTCAGTGTATTCCCTTCGGATGAGGGCAGGGTGGCTTTCTGGTGCCCATTATGTGGTTGGTTGAGAGATGTTATTAATGGTTGATATTGTAGCACTGGCAGGCTTGTCATACATTCTAGGGGTGAACTATCCGGACAACTTCTTCGGTTCAACCTCTATTTTAACAAGGCTTTCCTCGATTTCTACTCCTGCTTCTCTGAGAGCTCGGAAGTGGGGATAGTATTATCCTCCCATCGTCGCTCGGACATGGGGCAAGAGGTTCTTCTTCACTATGTTGACCTGTTCTTCCTCAGATGGCCGATTGGTCATGGTAGCTCCCTGCTCCCTCCACCGGGTTATGAAGTTACTGACTGATTCCCCAGGGTTCTGTTTGAGCAGCTCTAAATCACGATGGGTGACCTCAAGCTCTTTGTTGTATTTGTACTGCGACATGAATTCTCGAGCTACATCCTCCCGGCTACGGATTCTGGATTCCTTGAGAAACAAAAACCATCGGAGGGCACTATCCATAAAAGTTTGGTAAAATAATTGGGCCATCACTTCTTTAGAAGCCCCTAGTAGAGTCATGGAACAATAATAACTGCGAAGGTGAACAATTGGGGGTCCACTCCCTCCGAACTTCTCGATATTTGGCATCTTAAACTTCTCGGGTAACCTCGCTTTAGGATAAGGAGACATGTGGGTGTAGTCTATGTAATTCCATGAGATTCTGACTTGGTCGAACTTCTTGCTGAGCATCTTGAGATGCTCTTTGAATTTATTCAACTCCTCCTCTTTTGGATCAACGACCATAGGCAGGCTAGCCACAGGCTGGGCAATGTTTGGCATTGAAAGCTGGGCAGGCGACGACCCATTAACATGACGGTCACGTGGAGCGTGCTGATATTCTTCGAGAACCCAGATAGGCTTGGGTGTGGACCCATAACACAAGGGAATAGGGCCTCGGGATCTTGAGGAATAAGAACCTGGTTTCGTTACATCTCTTGGACCTCAGTTTGGAGGTTGCCAATCTTGGACACGAGCTGAGCTAGGACTGCCGTCAGATCCGGCTGTATGGCTGGTACTTGATCTGTATTCTCTATGGAAAGTGGATGGATTTCAAACTCGAAAGAAGTAGTAGAGGAACTGACAAAACTCTGGGGTGATTTGACTGAAGACCGAAGCCAATAGGGAGCCAGGCCAAGGGCTTGCGATTGACCTGAGAAGGCGTATAATGGGATTTATTTTTGAGAAAAAGAGAAGAAACTATTTTTGGATTTTTGATAAAGAAGGGAGAAATGTTTTTGGAGACGGAACTCAGCATGATTATTACGATTATCATATTCTCACTTGTATTTAATTCTCCTAAATGAAATGACGAACGGGACCCGAGCCTGGGAAAGTGGGGTTTTTAATATATGCGAAGCTACGGCTGGACTTGTAACTAGGCTCACGGACAGGGTCTCATTTTAAAAAATGCGCAAAAAATTTGGGTGGCAGGCCAACACAGAATTTCGGCAGAGTTTCGGGTTAAAATCGACAATCTAAAGTGCGTGTCCTAGGTTTGACACCTATATACGGGTATGCAGTTGGTTGGGTGAATCAGAATGGTTTTCCCCCTTTGGCGTGACTTCCATGATATACGTCTTGCTCTTGCGGGCAATCGATATGTGTGGACAAGCAATTTGATATACCTGAGTGTACGTGAATTGCCTCACTATATACCTCGTGGGGACGGTGCGTGTGAGAGCAAATTCGATATACTCGGCGTATGTGAACGAATTCCCTGCGATGTACCTCCCGTCATGACTTCGATCAAGCGGTACGATGCGAGGTAACCGTTCGATATACGTTGAAGGTACTTAGCTAATGGAAGGTGAGAGTCATATCGCTTAGGCTAACTGTGCCCTACCGGACCAGCGCCCATCACGAAGTGACCCTCCAGTTACTGGGTAAAATTTGGTCAATAACAATGCTCTTTGGTGATGTCGTGTGAATCATGCATGATTCTCTTATTAGTATCTTATGATGAGAATTTTTTTCTTGATTATGCCAAATAGGGAGCAAAGTACAAGTACCAAAGGTACACCAAGTATGGATGGGTGATGCGTGCAACATGTGGATATATGTGATCCTAGGTGCACGTGGTGTGAAGTGTACATGGAGAATTTTCTACAAGTGTGTGAACAGAAGCATAAGCATGGGATACACATGGAAAAGGGGAACATGCATATATAGGGGAAATATAAATAAATATAACATCCATGTAAATAGAGTCAAGCCCTCAAAACATACAAGTCCCCAGCAGAGTAGCCACTATGGCCATCCCCGATCCTCGCCGCGGGCGGGCGCATGAAGGAGGATCCTCGGGTCCCGTGTGTACCTCTCGGGAGCGCTTCGACCGGCGTCGTTTGAGATGACGTGTAAAAATGTAGAGAGATTTAGATTCACCAGTCTATTTTACTCAAAACAGATAAAAGAAAAAGGGGAAGCCATCCCGAAGGACGACATCCAAAGACATACTGGTGCATACGAAACCAAAATGATTCGAGAAGGGTTCGGAGGCTAAGTAACGAAATGGGAAGGTGTTAGGCACCCATTCTGTACTTTCGGTCTCTCATGGATGTTTGCTATTTCCCTTTTTTATTTTCCCCGTGATATGTGTGCATGTGTATATATATAATGGAGATATGAATCCTCGACTTGTATCATGGGAGAGATAAAGCGAGTCATCCGTAGGAAGGTATAAAAATAATATTACAAAATAAGATTTACGCGATTACTCTTACTTTGATAATTATAATGGAACGATAACGCATATGGAGTGATACGTCACTAAGAACAAGTATATAGAATATAAGAAAATTGTATTTAGATAAGATAGAAAATGAGAGAGAAAGTGATGATAGGACTCGAGTCTCGGGTTTTACCCCGAGATGCCTACGTAGCCTATAAAGGCATCAAAGTCCACGTAATTCTCATACAAAATGAGGGGCAGGATTTATTCCATAAATTCAAATGGGGGATCTCTTATTTGTGAGTGTATGTGTGTGTGTGTAGAAAAAGTGTTTTAGTTGTGAGAAAAGTGTGAGGAAAATATGAGAATCCCTATTTGTTTTTGGGGTTTTATTTATATGAAAATAAGAGATATGAAATAATACTAAATAAAAAGTATATTAGGATGTGTGAGATGAGATAATAAAAGTGCTAGGTAATAACACAAGTTATTGCGAATTTAAGAGAATTTGAAGAGAAAGTTGGACCTTCTTGAAGATCTTGAGCTTGATCTTGAATGTTGGACATCAGCCCTTGCACTTAGATGATGATGGAGAGTGGATAATTTACCAAGTTTTATGAAAAGGATGATAAAAAGTGGAAGTTAGAAAGGGATTTGGATGTTGAAATTGCGCTGTCTTCGAGAGAGGTTTTTGGGATTCGCTGAGAGAGATTTTTATCAGATCTAGGATCTCTTTGCAAATGAGGTGAAGGCCTCCTTTTATAGGCCCATGTCACTGCCGATCATCATAGACCTGGTCCTGCCTATCGTCACTTGCCGATAGGCAGGGTCTAGAACCTACCATTTGGCAGTGTGTTTAAGGCGTTTTCGGAAAATTGGCTGCCGAGGGCAAACCGTTGGTCAGAATTGCGCACGCGGTGGACCATTGGAAAGGTAATTCAGAGACCATTGAAAGTCCCTTAGACCACTCCCGGGTTCGGGAGTTAACTTTGGATAAAATATGGCTCGAAAGCGTTTATCGGTCCATTAGACGAGGAATCGTTCGGACGCAAACGGATCGTTCGTCCGCATGGTAAGTTCGAATCGCGTATGAGGCAGACCGTTGGAAAGCTTAGGAGATGTACTTAGACATTCCAAAGAGTTTGACCCGGTTTGGGGAGTTGACTTTGGTCAACCAGGCCCTGAAAGCATTCAGTGACCTCTTGGAGTCAAACGGATCATTCGTCCGCATGGTAAGTCGAAATCGCGCACGGAGCAGAACATTGGAAAGGGGTTTCAGTGCCCTTCGAATATTCATTTAGTCTCGAATGAGCTAAAGAGTTGACTTAGGTCAAACAGAGCCCGAGAGCACCTGGTGGCCTCTAGATCAAGTTTTGGATGCAAACGGATCGTTCATCCGCATAGTAAGTCGAAATCGCGCACGGAGCTGACCATTGGAAAGGGGTTTCAGTGCCCTTCGAAGATACATTCAGCCTTGGTCGAGTTAAAGAGTTTGGCTTTTTGGTCAAACGAAGCCTGGGAGTTCCTGATGGCTTCTAGGTCAATACTCGGGGTATGACCTAGGTTTGTAGTGATGAAGGGAGGTACTACGAACCTAAGGAGAGTTAGGGGTAACAAAATGGGGTGTCTATAGATACCGTGGATGCTTTCCTATCCAGTGTCTTAGGAGCCGTAGCAAATGCGAACTGTTGCAGGATTTAAATGGTAGTCAATTTATATTCCTTTGAAAATCTAGATAGGATTCTTTTAATGTATATGGTTTACACCCAAGAGTTATGTAGATGTTTATATTTCTCTCTTATGGTTGTTGTACTGTCTGTGACCCGACAACTTATTCGGGTATAATTCCTTTTGTGTACTCATTTTATTTTAAATTCTAGCATTTTCTGTTACCATGGTACTGGTGTGCATTCTACTTTTTTTAGTTCGATATGGTTGGGTTGATATCCATTGTATGTTTTATTTTAATTTTGGCATCCGCTTTTATAGTTTTGGATAGTTAGCCTTATTTATTTTAGTATAGTCTGTTGATGCTGAGAATGAGCCATCTGAGATTCTTGATTAAATGTAGTATAGGGCTGGCCACCCGTTATTATTTTAAGCGGGGGTGTCACAACCATATATACAAATAATTTACTTTTATATACTCTCTGATAGGGCATATCAAGTAGGGATTCTTCTTCCACCCATTTAGTAAAGTAATTAACAGCCACAACGAGGTACTTGAATATTCCTTTAGTGGTCGGCAGTGGTCCGACCAAGTTAATTCCCCATATAGTGAAAGGCTATGGATAAGTGGAGGGAGTTAGACTTGCTCCTGGTCTCATGTGAATGGTAGCAAACTTCTGGCATTTATCACACTTTTTGATAAAAGCAAAACAATCTACTTTCCTTGATGTCCAGTAGTAGCCTTACATTGCTAGTTTTGCCTCAGAGACCTTCCAGTTCCATGTAACCCACATGAACCCTCGTGTACCTCTTTGATTAAATCATTTATCTCATTTGGATGAACACAATGAAGTAGGGTACTATGTATCCTTCCCTATACAATATACCTTTATCGAGCACATAATTTATTACTTTGTACCTCATCTTCTTGGCTTCCTTTTGGTCGAATGGTAGTGTTCCTCTTTCAATGTATTCTCTAATCGGGTCCATCCAAGAAGGACCTAACTCCACAATGATGACATTGACTTCCATCCCATTAATACTTCCATGAGCAAAAAGCTCTACTAGGATTTTTCGTCTGAGCTCTGTTGGAGTTGTTGAAACAAGAAGGGCAAAAGCATATGCTCGGCCATTCTCAAGTTTTGGAATCCTCACTATTTAGACTAAAGTGATTAGAAATATAACTTTCATTGCTCTTTGGTGATATCTCATCATGGTTTCTCCCCTTACAGTATAAATCTGCTGCATTTGGTTAATAATTAACTGGGAATCGGTGTATACCATTACCTGATCGGCGCCCGATGAGGAAGCTAATTCCAGTCTAGTGTTCAACGCTTCATATTCAGTTTCATTATTATAAGCCTTAAATAGGAATCTCAAAGTATATTCCATATCCAAGTTGTTCGTGAAAAATGCGTCACTAAAGCCGTTTATTGAAAATAAACTATTTAAGTAACTCCGAGTTATTTTTTGAAGAAACTCTTTTCTTAAATAAAAAAGGATTAATCACAAGACGTGTTTAATAAAACAGCATGTAAGATATTATTCAAGATTTCGACAACAAGTTTAAAAGATAGTTTAAACAAGTTTTAAACACAACACAACCAAGAATGAGATGAGAAAATGTAGAAGGCTTCTGTTCATAATTTTTTACGTGGTAAAACCTCACCAATTGAGGAAAGATCCACGACTCCCTCTACGGAGTAAAATGAAAACTCCACTAATACAAATATATGAGTTACAAACTATATAACTAACATGCAAACAACTCAGACCTATATAAGTTTAGGAATGTACCCTCTGGTGTCCTTAAACTTCTCAGCAGTTCTGATTGTAGATGTAGTTCTCCCAGTTTGTCAACTTCTGATTTGTTCCAGCACTTTACGTCGACTTATGTTCTCAAGATCTTATTACAAACACTTTTCGTGTCCCGGATCTACCGATTTGAGAATATGATGATAATTGGATAAAATTAATACTTAAACTTAAAAACAAGCCGTTAAAGGGTGAAAACCTAAACCAACCACCAAATCACCCCGTAGGAGGCACGAACACCTCGCATGTGACCAATGTAACTTGTAGGAACTGACCGCGTATTCCCGGGTTTCCCGGTTTGAAAGTATGACAATAATTTGCAAACAACAACACATAAACTTAAAAACAAGCCGTTAAAGGGTGAAAACCCAAACCACCCCCCAAACGACCCCGTAGGGGGCACGAACACCTCGCACGGGACCAATGTAACTTGTTATAACTGATCGCATAGTGCCGAGTCTCCCGTTTTGAGAATATGATGATAATTTATAAAAATCAACACTTAAACTTAAAAACAAGCCGTTAAAGGGTGAAAATCCAAACCACCCACCAAACAACCCTGTAGGGGGCACGAACACCTCATACGGGACCAATGTAACTTGTTGGAACTGACCGCGTAGTCCCGGGTCTCCCGGTTTTAGAATATGATGATAATTTACAAAAATCACACTTAAACTTAATAACATGTCATCAAAGGGTGAAAACTCAAACCAACCACCAAACGACCCCGTAGGAGGCACAAACACCTCGTACGGGACCAATGTAACTTGTTGAAACTGATCGCGTAGTCCCGGGTCTCTCGGTTTGAGAATATGATGATAATTTGCAAAAATCAACACTTAAACTTAAAAATAAGCCGTTAAAGGGTGAAAACCCAAACCACCCCCCAAACGACCTCGTGGGAGGCACAAACACCACGCACGGGACCAATGTAACTTGTAAGAACCTACCGCTGTAATACCCCATATTTTTATAGCTTTTAAAATTATGGGATTTATTAAATTTAATTGAGATAAATTAATTTAATTTTAATCCGGAATGTTGCTTTGAATATTTACTAGCGTGACGAGAGTTAGTAATTATTGGAAATTTGTTATTTGTTGCATATTACTGGATGAGTATAGTAATATATGATATTTATTTTTATAATGTTGTCATAAGTGAATTAAATGACTATTTCGGAAATTTAAGTCGGGACGTTCCCGTGTCACGTCAGGACTAATTTTATTAAATAAAAAGTGAATATTTTATAAGTTGTTCGTATGGTCATTTTGAGTGGTCCAACGCGTCCGGAAGGGTCGAGATAGTCAGAAAAGTGTACCCGGGGGTTTAGTTTGGGTCTCGGGGCATTTTTAGGCCTAATTAGTACCCCGGGAGGGCATTTTAGTCATTTTACATAATTGAGTAATTAAACCCACGAATTTCAGCCACCTATATCAGCCATTAGGTTAACCTCTTAGGGTTAGAATATTCAGAAATCAAGTGATGGCCATTGGAGAAGAGAGGAGAGAGCTCCGAGGCAATTCAAGGCCAAAAAGCCACCGGATTGCACCGCCACCACCACCACCGCGTAGATCGCGAGACAAGAAACGCAGTCATACCAAAATCAGCCGTGAATCTGCATACCAAAAATCCCAGGCAAGTATTTGACTTGCGTATTTTCGTTAATGCAATCTTCATATTAGTCTAGGATTGTTTAGAGATGGAAACTATGAAAGAAAACTCAATTTGTGTTAGGATGATGCATGTAGTTTTGATTATATGGTAATTCTGGAACCCTTGCCATGTAGAGGAATATAATCCACGAAATTTTGATGATATAATAGAAGGAAATTCTGGTAAAAACAGATTAGAACCTTGATTAAGGAAAACTCTAGGGTTCTTGATGATTAGATGGGATTTTGAGTTAATTATCCATGTTTAATGATAGTTATACACATGCTTTACGTTATAAACACCTGGTATAATGTTATATTGATGATAGTAGGATTTTTGGGACGATTGGAATGGAAAAACATAGTTTTGGATGAAGAAGTTTAGTGAAACCCGTAACTGCATTTTGCAGAATTTTGCCCAGAACTGCTTGATCGATCGATCGAGCCTAGAGCTTCGATCGATCGAGCCCCAAGCTTCGATCGATCGACCCCTCCTGGCAGACTCCTATTTCCCTTGTTTAATTAGTTAAATTAAGTTTATCGTGAAATAATTATTGGGCATTCTTAATAAAATAATTTGGGAGACATTGAGGACCAGTAGGGTATATGAATAGATCTTGGGATCTTTAATATTCGACGAGGATGTTATTTATGGGATATTTACCTTAGGTTGGATAAATTATTGTTTTAAGGGGAAAGTTACATAAGAGGGTTACGTTAGAACGTAAATAGGACACATACTGAAATTTTATACTTGGGGAAGAGAGAGTTCATGTGAGTTACGTAATAAGATGGAAGAATACTTCGAATTAAGGTTAGAGACGAACCCTTATACGCGATACTAATAATATGATAATGTGGAAATGTCGAAATTATGGGAATTGAGAATTTACCTAATATTGATATGGTAATGTTAGTATAGTTATATGATTGTGTATGCATATACTATCTATGTGTGAAAAACATACCGCGCTACTTGCTATCCTTGAGGTTACCGCGCGGGGATAGTCTTATCTCGATGGGACCTTTATGGGGGATATTGACTTGTACCCTAGAAGATAGATATCCTTGGTACAGGCTATCGAATTGATAGTTCAGACGGTCCTAAGAGACGCGAGTATGTGCCATCCTCTTAGAGACTTGGAATCTATGCTTCGCCTCGATATTGTTTGTATATGTGTTAATACAATTCCAGAGTGATTCCGAATTTGTATTCCCCTTGATTTGAGTGGTATGGGGTTTGGATAGTGAAAGTATGCACGTACCATAGTTTTATTCGGGGTGCTGTTATATATATATATATATATATATTATACGAGTAGTTAATATATATATGAGATTATGATATTTGAAACTGCCTACTGAGATTTGTTAAGTAGGATATGGTTGTTGGCTCAATATTATAAATACTTGTTTTGAGAAAGTATAATATGTCACTGGAAACTTTATTGTTTTTATAAAGTTAAAAATAGAGAACTTTGATTACAAATTGGAACATTTTTTTTAAAGTGGAAATAGTGTATTATAAATCTTACGAGTAATCTAAGATATGTTAAATCTTTTAGAAAGACTAGTGCGATAATTGATAAAATAAACTGTTGGGAAGGTTAGTGCGATAGGTGTGCACATTAGAAGAGAAGGACGCACTAATATGTTGTTGCATTGGCCTGTATCAATTTAAATACTTGCTAAACGTATTTTAAAATCAAACACACTTTCGGGCTCTGAACCGTTTCTTTTTCTCTCTCTCTTGTATATATATGTATGTATTACAGTTGCCCAGCCACAGGGACGTCTTGATTAGGATCTTTTGAAGGAACGCCCTGCAGCTTAGGTGGGAGTTGCAGGTCTCTTGATTAGACGACATCGTCCATTCGGAATCACTCTTAGTACTTTCATTTAGTTGGGCATGTGTAGCCCTTTCCATTATTTCATTTGTTATTGGGATATTTATATTCAGTTGTTTCCAGTATTGTTCTATGGGATTTATTCAGTTTGGATTTGTGACTTTAGTTTTCATATGTTGACATTCGATTGACGAATGTATTATATTATTTGGTTTACTGTGATGTGATTCTTAATTGTAGAAATGTTGTTTTTAAATAAATAAATCTTTTTCTTTAAATAAAATTTGGAAAGCATGTATGAAAATGGTTTTGACACTTAGCTTAATTATTTAGGGTGTTAAATTGGAAAATGTATTTATCGACAGAGATGCTGAGAATGAACCAACTGTTTACCTTGATTTAATTTAATAAAAGAGTGATCGCCCGGTATTTAATTAGGCGGGGTGTCACAGGTGGTATCAGAGCATCAGGTTTTAGTGTCCTTAGGATCTGTACGGCTTATTATGTTTTCAGCGTTGCTTTGTTTGTTATAGAGCCCGATGTTTAGGATTGTTGATTCCCTTGACGAGATTTCGTTCTCCTGCTATAATGTGTATACACTAGTGAATTCTAATTTCGTCGGATGTGTGCATGTGCCGAGCGATGACGGATGTCAGAAGAGGACCGTTAAGCATACATCAGGAGGCAGGGCTCAGTTGATATTATGAAATATATCCGAGGATGATGACCGTAGTCGAGGTCACCTCCATTATGGCACGAGAAGCCACGACTAGAAAGGTGACTAAGGTGAAGCAATGATTTTTCAAATGCTGTTATAGTCAAATGAGGTGCGAGGGTAAACTTACCCAACGTATTACAAAAATGTGTAGAGACTGTCAATGGGAAATTTTAGAAATGCGGAAATTGTATGTGTCATTACCAAAGGAGGTAATGTACCCAAAGGCTTAGATATAGGACGAAGTGTGGAAAACTGAAAGTGAAAATTTAGAGAAAATTTTCTTGGCTTTCGGGACGAAATTATAATGGTTGGAGGCAACCACCAATTTTAAAAGTGGAATGCTATGCCTATAGGAGAACCGGAGGTACAGTGATGACCGTATGTTCCTTCTTAACTGTTCAGGATGAGAAGCAAATGTGGTTCTGAACTCTTCGAGAGAGGGCATATCAGGGGTCCATTCGTGAATTTGAATCTTAACCGTTAGCCAATTTTGTATCAGAAGATATAGATACAAGTGGGGGAAACGACTCCAAGTGGAAGACCAACTCATAATAATAGTTGACAAAACTCGAGGAGGAAATTCTGATGGACGAACGATCCAGAGGTTGACATTGTCATATTGTGTCAGGATAAATGATAGCGCTTCTTTGTGGAGGAAGTTAAAGGAATCGAAGAATTTAGTCGAGAATGAGACTGAATGCAACGGTGGTGGGATAGCACCACAGAAGGATGTGGATACACATCAGGAAAACCATTTAAATGCTTCAGACAGTTAAATTCTTACCAAGTGATGGTAAATTCATTAATACTAGTATAGATAGTAACATGATCTTTATGGCCTAAGAAGGCTATGGAACAACCGAGATGGTTAACAGAAATCGAGTCTACTAATGTCCGAGGAAAGGACAATCCTAACTTGGTTAATAGGACAGGTGGTAAGTGGATTATGTACTGAGGTATTTTGTGCGGAGTGAGATCGCTCACGATAATATGTTCCAAAGTGAGTATAAGGACAAGAATACGGTGCCTAGTAAAAGGCAACGATTAAAATAATTTTGTTATGTTTGGGCAGACGTGTTACGTCCGAAAACCATTTGCGCAGTCAAGACGATTGACAAGGTAGAAGTGTAAGTTGTATCCTCAGAGGATGAGGCGTGTTTATGTGACACGAGAGAGTCACTATATTTTGTTCATTGCTAGATTAGCATGTGAGACGAGCTTAATGCATATAATTATAAATGTTACCATTATGTGAATATTTTTCCCTAGTGTACGGGATTTTTCTTTAGTGCTATCCGCGGAGGATGAATGAGTATATCAACAGTGTTTTATACTTTATTGAGGTTACTCGTTGTAGTGATGCGATACACGAGTATGATATTATCTTGTTTAAAACATTACAGAAATGGTTAGTACGATAGTAGGCATTTATTGCAAGGCTATCGGAGTGGTTGCATTAGTGCAACATGTTTTATGTTTGTTTTAGCGAGGCTTTACCTGTGAGAAGGTTGGACTCGCACTTATATTATCTATCCTAGAGACTTCAGAGGAGATAGTGGGCTCGAGATATTCGATGCCAGAGTATGTATAAACTTTGCCAATATGATTCCGTATGTATCGGGATTTACCGTTGAGCGAAAAGATTTGACACAGTATTATGTTTGGCACTCCGGACTTAGTGATAGGAAGAGTGCAGTGTTATATTTATCCTTAAGAGACGTGGGAGTTAAGAGTTATACCCCTAATGTTAGAAAAAGGAATTTCGAGAATTCCGATTGTATGTATTCGAGGTTTATGGAATGCTATTACCACCAACCTATGCTGAACGATAATGAAATTTGGTGAAACGTTCTTTGTTAAGCATAATTACGGGAGAAATTGTAACTTTTCTGTCAAGGGACGGAATAAAGGGGTATATACTATGGACGGAGGACCTAACGGATTTCGATAACCGACAATGCTAGGTAGTAGTTTATCGGGGGGGGGGTTCCTTGTTTGGATTTCGCTTTGCGAGACATCCCACGCATGAAACTTAGCGTAAGGTTGGAAATAGGGAGACGTTTGGTCACTATTCCACGAGTTTGGTACCCTGGTAAAAATGGAATCAAGTAATTATGTATGTAAGTTGGAAGTTGAATTTTGTTTTAAGATTTTTGGAGCCGGATCTTGTGGTAGGAAAACATTGAAAGTTATCCCCACAAGTTGAGAGGTGGAACTTTAATAAGGAGAATTTAAGAATTCTGATTACTAGGGTGATTGGGAGTACCCAAATACCATAACCGCGTACAGAAAACAAAGTGAATAAAGAGTTGGAATGATTTTTAGCATGGATTATCTGGAAAGAACTTTATACTATACATAAGAGATGACCTATAATTATTTTGATGAATAGAGCGTTAGTGATTTACTTTAGTAGTTGTACCTATTTGGGAAAATTGTTGTACTTATCTGAGGAAGGTTAAGAATTATTATTCCTCTTTTTTTTGCCATGGGATTTGAATGCCCTATTACTTCTATTCCGTTGAATTTAGTTAGTTCTACAGATGAGTAGCACGCCGTTCGCTCTCCCAGGGCGGTCGGAGTGTTGCGAAAATGTGGGAATCTTGGTTAACTACAGTTAAAATGGTCCGAATCGAAGGGACGTGAAAATAGACGTGTGAAATATATGTTTGTGGGAATAGTATGACGAAGTGGAAGTAATAGATTGGGTTAAACGTCACATGAGGGGCGATAATCCATACATAAGGTGCAATTAGAATAGCACGCCCTAACTTGATTGGAAGGCTGTGGAAGCCGTTCAAGAATTGGTATTCCTTGAATAAAGTAGAATTTAATGATTATGAAGAACACCCGGAGCGGAGTTGTTATTAGTCAAGTGTAAGAGCGACTTGTGCATACAAAGAGTAAGAATGTTAGTATGGTATAAGAGATCCAGAAGTAATGTTTAGCTAGACGTAGTGAGTAGTCTCTACATGCACCGCCCATAAGTAAGGTTTGGTTGAAAGCGGAGAATCAACCGAAGAATTTTGTGTTTATCGACAATTACTGAAATTGGAAGAGGTCGGTAAAGTTGGTACAGTCCTTGGATGGGTTGCCATCCTCAAAACAAGATCAAGGGTTTATCCCGAACCTGCAAATTAAGTCGCCGAGAAGGAAGTGATTGATATTCCTTTGGGCTGGCTTACAATATTAACTAGTATGCCCCAGATTTCCTTTGAAAGGAAGGATCGCGCCAGTGCATGGTCCGGCGCAGTATGAATTTCTGAATCAGGATGAGATTGGTGAATCCCACCTTTGAAATGGGATTTCAGGAACCAGCGGAGATAAGCGCATGGTGATTAAAGATTTCACCCTTAGCTAGGGAATAAGCGCATGGTGATTAAAGATTAGGGGAGCCACGTGAAGGAGATTCTGGAATCTTGGTACGATGATTTCAAGCATGCTCGGTAGAAACACTCGTACATGTTTGTCGCGAAAAAGGTACTTATTTAGGTTTTGTTATGGAAGAACCTCGACTATTCTCCTTCCATATGATTAGAGGAGAGTAGGTAATCAGAATTTTTGATCGGTCAGAAGAACTCCCGATAAATGTGGAAAAATTCCACGACTATATTAGGCGAGCAAGAGTGATCAAATGTTCGTAATATTTTCTCAAAATGGGAGTTTTGTTTATGAATAAATCCGAGTATTTGTCCTGTAGTGAGGTGCGACCTCCCAATGTTAGTGAAGTAATGAAATTTTAACGTATAGGCGTGACCTGTGCGAATGCTGTCGGGTGAGAGCACAATGTGAAGTGTCTCCAATGAGAATGTAAAACAATGTTGATGTGAGAGGAAAGCTAGTGATTGAGCACCGTATATGTAGATAATTTGCATACTGACAAGGATATCCAGAATTGTGATACCTGATAGGCCTTATTTTCCGAATTTCGGGACGAAATTCAGTTATTAGGGGGGAAGTATGTAATACCCCGTATTTTTATAGATTTTAAAATTATGGAATTTATTAAATTTAATTGAGATAAATTAATTTAATTTTAATCCGGAATGTTAAAAACAGGTCGTTAAAGGGTGAGAAACCAAACCGGGCCCCAATCGACCCCGTACGAGGCACGAACACCTCGCACGGGACCAATGCAACTTGTTGTAACTGACAGCGTAGTCCCGGGTCTCCCGGTTTGTGAATAGGATGATAATTAGTAAAAATCAACACTTAAACTTAAAAACATGCCGTTAAAGGGTAAAAACCCAAACCAGCCCCCAAACGACCCCGTAGGAGTCACGAACATCTCGCACGGGACCAATGTAACTTGTAGGAACTGACCGTGTAGTCCTGGGTCTCCCGGTTTGAGAGAATGGTGATAATTTGCAAAAATCGCACTTAGTTAAAAACAAGCCGTCAAAGGGTGAAAACCAAAACCAACCCCCAATCGACCCCGTAGGAGGCACGAACACCTCGCACGGGACCAATGTAACTTATAAGAACTGATAGCGTAATCTCGGGTCTCCCGATTTGAGAGTATGAAGATAATTTGCAAAAATCTCACTTAGAATTAAAAACAGGTCGTTAAAGGGTGAAAATCCAATTCGGCCCCCAATCGACCCCGTAGGAGGCACGGACAACTCACACGGGACCAATGTAACTTGTAGGAACTGATAGCGTAGTCCCGGGTCTCCCGATTTGAGAATATGATGATAATTTGAAAAAATCAAAACTGAAACTTAAAAACAAGCCGTAAAAGGGTGAAAACCCAACCCCCCCCCCCAAATGACCCCGTAGGAGGCACGCACACCTCAAACGGGACCAATGTAACTTGTAGGAACAGACCGCATAGTCCCGGGTCTCCCGGTTTGAGAATATGACGATAATTGGAAAAAATACAAACTTAGAATTAAAAACAGGCCGTTAAAGGGTGAAAACCCAAACCGACCCCCAATCAACCCCGTAGGAGGCACAAACACCTCGCACGGAACCAATGTAACTTGTAGGAACTGACAGCGTAGTCTCGGGTCTCCCGGTTTGTGAATAGGACTATATTTTGCAAAAATTAGGACTTAAACTTAAAAACAAGCCGTTAAGGGGTGAAAACCCAAGCCACCTCCCAAAAGACCCTGTAGAGGGCTCGAACACCTCGTACGGGACCAATGTAACTTGTTGGAACTAATCGCGTAGTCCCGGGTCTCCCTATTTGAAAATATGACGATAATTTGTAAAAATCAACACTTAGACTTAAAAACAAGCCGTTAAAGGGTGAAAACCCAAACCACCCACCAAACGACCCCGTAGGGGGCACGAACACCTCGCACGGGACCAATGTAACTTGTTGGAATTGACCGCGTAGTCCCGGGTCTCCTGATTTTAGAGTATGACGATAATTTGCAAAAATCATACTTAGAGTTAAAAACATGCTGTTAGAGGGTGAAAACCCAAACCAACCCTAAGAAGACCCCGTAAGAGGCACGAACACCTTGCATGTAACCAATGTAACTTGTAGGAATTGATCGCGTAGTCCCGGGTCTCCCCGTTTGAGAGTATGATAATAATTTGCAAAAATGAGACTTAGAGTTAAAAACATGCCGTTAAAGTGTGAAAACCCAAATCACCCCCCAAACGACCCCGTAGGGGGCACGAACACCTCGCACGGGACTAATGTAACTTTTTGAAACTAACCGTGTAGTCTCGGGTCTCCCGATTTGAAAATAAGACGATAATTTGCAAAAATCAGCACATAAATTTAAAAACAAGCCGTTAAAGGGTGAAAACCCCAACCAACCCCCAAACGACCCCGTAGGAGGCAAGAACACCTCGCACGGGACAATGTACCTTATAGGAACCAACCGCGTACTCCCGGATCTCCCGGTTTGAGAATATGACGATAATTTGAAAAAATCACCACTTAAACTTAAAAACAAGTTGTTAAAGGGTGAAAACCCGAACCACCCCCAAACGACCCCGCAGGGGGCACGAACACCTCGCACGGGACCAACGTAACTTGTTGGAACTGATCGCGTTGTCCCGGGTCTCCCGGTTTGAGAATATGACGATAATTTGCAAAAACCAACACTTAAACTTAAAAACAAGCCGTTAAAGGGTGAAAACCCAAACAACCCACCAAACGACCCCGTAGGGGGCACGACAACCTCGAACGGGACCAATGTAACTTGTTGGAACTGACCGGGTAGTCCCGGATCTCGCGGTTTGAGAATATGATGATAACTTGTAGAAATCAACACTTAAACTTAAAAACAAGCCGTTAAAGGATGAAAACTCAATCCAACCAGCAAATGACACCGTAGGGGGAACGAACACCTCGCACGGGACCAATATAACTTGTTGGAACTGACCGCGTAGTCTCCGGTCTCCCGATTTGAGAATATGACGATAATTTGCAAAAATCACACTTAGACTTAAAGACAAGCCGTCAAAGGGTGAAAACCCAAACCAACCACCAAACGACCCCGTAGAGGGCACGAACACCTCACACGAGACCAATGTAACTTGTTGGAACTGACCGCGTAGTCCCGAGTTTCCCGGTTTGAGAATATGATGATAATTTGAAAAATCAACACTTAAACTTAAAAACAAGCCGTTAATGGGTGAAAATCCAAACCACCCGCCAAACGACCCCGTAGGGGGCACGAACACCTCGCATGGGACCAATGTAACTTGTTGGAACTGACCGCATAGTCCCGGGTCTCCCGGTTTGAGAGTATGACAATAATTTGTAAAAATCACACTTAGAGTCAAAAACATGCCGTTAGAGGGTGAAAACCCAAACCAACTCCAAAACGACCCAGTAAGAGGCACGAACACCTCGCACGGGACCAATGTAACTTGTAGAAATTGATCGCGTAGTCCCGGGTCTCCCGGTTTGAGAGTATGATGATAATTTGCAAAAACCAACACTTAAACTTAAAAATAGGCCGTTAAAGGGTGAAAACCCAAACAACCCACCAAACGACCCCGTAGGGGGAACGAACACCTCGCATGGGACCAATGTAACTTGTTGGAAATTCCCGGATCTCCCGGTTTGAGAATATAACGATAATTTACAAAAATCAATACTTAAACTTAAAAACAAGCCGTTAAAGGGTGAAAACCCAACCCAACCACCAAATGACCCCGTAGGAGGCACGAACACCTCGCATGGGAGCAATGTAACTTGTTGGAACTGATCGCGAAGTCACGGGTCTCCCGATTGGAGAGTATGATGATAATTTGTAAAAATCAAACTTAGACTTAAAGACAAGCCGTCAAAGGGTGAAAACCCAAACCAACCCCCAAACGACCCCGTAGGGGGCACGAACACCTCGCACGAGACCAATGTAACTTGTTGGAACTAACCGCGTAGTCCCGGGTTTCCCAGTCTCAGAATATGATGATAATTTTATGAATCAACACTTAAACTTAAAAACAAGCCGTTAATGGGTGAAAACCCAAACCACCCGCCAAACGACCCCGTAGGGGGCACGAACACCTCGCACGAGACCAATGTAACTTGTTGGAACTGACCGTGTAGTCCCAAGTCTTCCGATTTGAGAATATGATGATAATTTGCAAAAATCACACTTAGATTTAATAACATGCCGTCAAAGGGAGAAAACCCAAACCAACCCCCAAACGACCCCGTAGGAGGCACGAACACCTCGCACGGGACTGATGTAACTTGATGGAACACACCGCGTAGTCCCGGGTCTCCCGATTTGAGAATATGACGATAATTTGCTAAAATCACACTAAGAATTAAAAATAGGCCGTTAAAGGGTGAAAACCCAAACCGACCCCCTATCGACCACGTACGAGGCATGAAATCCTCGCACCGGACCAAATATAACTTTTAGGAACTAACAGCATAGTCCCGGGTCTCCCGATTTGTGAATAGGATGATAATTTGTAAAAATCAACACTTAAAATTTAAAACATGTCGTTAAAGGGTGAAAACCCAAACCAACCCCCAAACGACCTCGTTGGAGGCACGAACACCTCGCACGGGACCAATGTAACTTGTAGGAACTGACCGCGTAATCCCAGGTCTCTCAATTTGAGAGTATGGCGAAAATTTGCAAAAATCGTACTTAGTTAAAAATAAGCCGTCAAAGGGTGAAAACCCAAACCACCCCCCAATCGACACCGTAGGAGGCACGAACACCTCACACGGGACCAATGTAACTTATAGGAACTGATCGCGTAATTTCGGGCCTCCCGATTTGAGAGTATGACGATAATTAAGAAAAATCTCACTTAGAATTAAAAACAGGTCGTTAAAGGGTTAAAATCCAAATCGGCCCCCAATCGACCCCGTAGGAGGAACGAACACCTCGCACGGGACGAATGTAACTTGTAGGAACTGACAGCGTATTCCGGGTCTCCCGGTTTGAAAATATGATGAAAATTTACAAAAATCAAAACTGAAACTTATAAACAAGCCATAAAAAGGTGAAAACCCAAACCACCCCCCAAATGACCCCATAGGAGGCACGCACACCTCGCACGGGACCAATATAACTTGTAGGAACTGACCGTGTAGTCCTGGGTCTCCCGATTTGAGAGTATGACGATAATTCGTAAAAATTGCACTTAGTTAAAAATAAGCCGTAAAAGGGTGAAAACCCAAACCAACCCCCAATCGACCCCATTGGAGGCACCAACACCTCGCACGGGACCAATGTAACTTGTAGGAACTCACAACGTAGTCCCGGGTCTCCCGGTTTGTGAATAGGACTATAATTTGCAAAAATCAGGACTTAAACTTAAAAACAACCGTCAAAGGGTGAAACCCAAACCACCCCCCAAATGACCCCGTAGTGGGCACGAACAGCTCGTACGGGACCAATGTAACTTGTAGGAATAAATCGCGTAGTCCCGGGTCTCTCGGTTTGAGAATATGATGATAATTTGCAAAAATCAACATTTAGAATTAAAAACAGGCCGTTAAAGGGTGAAAACCCAACCCGGCCCCCAATCGACCCCGTAGGAGGCACGAACACCTCGCACGGGATCAATGTAACTTGTAGGAACTGACAGTGTAGTCCCGGGTCTCCCGGTTTGGGAATAGGACTATAATTTGTAAAAATCAGGACTTAAACTTAAAAACAAGCCGTTAAAGGGTGAAAACCCAAGCCACCCACCAAACGACCTCGTAAGGGGCACGAACACCTCGCACTGGACCAATATAATTTATTGGAACTGACTGCGTAGTCCCGGGTCTATCGGTTTGAGAGTATGACAATAATTTGCAAAAATCACACTTAGAGTTAAAAGCATGCCGTTAGAGGGTGAAAACCCAAACCAACCCCAAAACGACCCCGTAAGAGGCACGAACACCTCGCACGGGACCAATGTAACATGTAAGAATTGATCGCGTAGTCCCGGGTCTCCCGATTTGAGAGTATGATGATAATTTGAAAAAATGACACTTAAAGTTAAAAACATGCCGTTAAAGGGTGAAAACCCAAACCACCCCCCAAACGACCCCGTAGGGGGCACGAACACCTCGCACGGGACCAATGTAACTTGTTGAAACTGACCGCGTAGTCACGGGTCTCTCGGTTTGAGAATATGATGATAATTTGCAAAAATCAACATATAAATTTAAAAACAAGCCGTTAAAGGGTGAAAACCCAAACCACCCCCCAAACGACCCCGTAGGAGGCACGAACTCCTCGTACGGGACCAATGTAACTTGTAGGAACCAACCGCGTAGTCCCTGGTCTCCCGGTTTGAGAATATGACGATAATTTAAAAAAATCAACACTTAAACATAAAAACAAGCCGTTAAAGGGTGAAAACCCGAACCACCCCCCAAACGACCCCGTAGGGGGCACGAACACCTCGCACGAGACCAACGTATCTTGTTGGAACTGACCGCGTTGTCCCAAGTCTCCCGGTTTGAGAATATGATGATAATTTGCAAAATCTAACACTTAAACTTAAAAACAAACCGTTAAAAAGTGAAAACTAAAACAACCCGCCAAACGACCCCTTAGGGGGCACGAACACCTAGCACGGGACCAATGTAACTTGTTGGAACTGACCGCGTAGTCCCGGATCTCCCGGTTTGAGAATATGACGATAATTTTCAAAAATCAACACTTAAACTTAAAAATGAGCCGTTAAAGGTGAAAACCCAAACCACCCCGTAGGGGGCACGAACACCTCGCGCGTGATCAATGTAACTTGTTGGAACTGATCGCGTTGTCCCGGGTCTCCCGATTTGAGAATATGACGATAATTTGCAAAATCCAATACTTAAACTAAAAAATAAACCGTTAAAGGGTGAAAACCCAAACAACCCACCAAACGACCCCATAGGGGGCACAAACACCTCGCACGGGACCAATGTAACTTGTTGGAACTGACCGCGTAGTCCCGGATCTCCCGGTTTGAGAATATGACAACAATTTACAAAAATCAACACTTAAACTTAAAAACAAGCCATTAAAGGGTGAAAACCCAAAACAACCACCAAATGACCCCGTAGGGGGCACGAACACCTTGCACGGGACCAATGCAACTGATTGGAACTGACCGCGTAGTCTCGAATCTCCCGATTTGAGAATATGACGATAATTTGTAAAAATCACACTTAGACTTAAAGACAAGCCGTCAAAGGGTGAAAACCCAAACCAACCCCCAAACGACCCCGTAGGGGGCACGAACACCTCGCACGGGACCAAAGTAACTTGTTGGAACTGACCGCGTAGTCCCGAGTCTCCCGGTTTGAGAATATGATGATAATTTTAAAAAGCAACACTTAAACTTAAAAATAAGCCGTTAAAGGGTGAAAACCCAAACCACCCACCAAACGAACCCCTAGGGGGCACGAACATCTCCCACGGGACCAATATAACTTATTGGGACTGACCGCGTAGTCCCGGGTCTCCCGGTTTAAGAATATGATGATAATTTGCAAAAATGACACTTAGATTTAATAATATGCCGTCAAAGGGTGAAAACCCAAACCAACCCCCAAACGACCCCGTTGGAGGCGCGAACACCTCGCACGGGACCAATGTAACTTGATGGAACTGACCGCGTTGTCCCGGGTCTCCCGATTTGAGAATATGATGATAATTTACTAAAATCACAATTAGAATTAAAAACAGGTCGTTAAAGGGTGAAAACCCAAACCGGCCCTCTATCGACCCCGTAGGAGGCACGAACACCTCGTACAGGACCAATTAACTAGTAGGAACTGACGGCGTAGTCCCGAGTCTCCCGATTTGTGAATAGGATGATAACTTGCAAAAATCAACACCTAAACTTTAAAAAATGCTGTTAAATGGTGAAAACCCAAAATAACCCCCAAACAACCTCGTAGCTGGCACGAACACCTCGCATGGGACCAATGTAACTTGTAGGAACTGATCGCGTAGTCTCGAGTCTCTCGATTTGAGAGTATGACGATGATTTGTAGAAATCACACTTAGAGTTAAAAACATGCCGTTAAAGGGTGAAAATCAAAACCGGCCACCAAACGACCCCGTAGGAGGGACAAACACCTCGCACGGGACCAATGTAACTTGGAGGAACTGATCGCGTAGTCCCGGGCCTCCCAATTTGAGAGGATGATGATAATTTGAAAAAATCACACTTAAGTTAAAAACATGTGGTTAAAGGGAGAAAAACCCAAACCGGCCCCCAAACGACCCCGTTGGAGAGACGAACACCTTGCACGGGACCAATGTAACTTGTAGGAACTAACAGTATAGGCCCGGGTCTCCCACTTTGTGAATAGGATGATAATTTGTAAAAATCACAGTTAGAGTTAAAAACATGCCGTTAAAGGGTGAAAACCCAAACCAGACCCCAAACGACCCCGTAGGAGGCACGGACACCTCGCACGGGACCAATGTAACTTCTAGGAACTGACCGCGTAGTCCCGGGTCTCCCAGTTTGAGAGTATGACGATAATTTGCAAAAATCACATTTGAATTTAACACATGCCATTAAAGGGTGAAAACCCAAAATGGCCCCCAATTAACCCCTTAGGAGGCACGAACACCTCGCACAGGACCAATGTAACTTGTAGGGGCTGACAGCATAGTCCCGGGTCTCCCGGTTTATGAATAGGATAATAATTTGCAAAAATCAACACTTGAACTTAAAAGCATCCCGTTAAACGGTGAAAATCCAAACCAACCCCAAAATGACCCCGTAGGAGGCACGAACACCTCGCACGGGACCAATGTAACTTGTTGAAACTGACCGCGTAGTCCCGGGTCTCTCGGTTTGAGAATATGACGATAATTTGCAAAAATCACACTTAGAGTTAAAGGGTGAAAAATCAAAATCGGCCACCAAACGACCCCGTAGGAGGCACTAACACCTCGAACGGGACCAATGTAACTTGTAGGAACTGACTGCGTAGTCATGGGTCTCCCGGTTTGAGAGTATGACGATAATTTGCAAGAATCACACTTAGAGTTAAAAACATGCCGTTAAAGAGTGAAAACCCAAACTGGCCCCCAAACGACCCTGTCGGAGGCACGGACACCTCGCACGGGACCAATGTAACTTGTATGAACAGACAACGTAGTCCCGGGTCTCCATTTTTATGAATAGGATGATAATTTGCAAAAATCACACTTAGAGTTAAAAACATGCCGTTAAAGGGTGAAAACCCACACCAGCCCCCAAATGACCCCGTAGGAGGCACGATCACCTCGCACGGGACCAATGTAACTTGTTGGAACTGACCGCGTAGTCCCGAAACTCCCGATTTGAGAGTATGACGATAATTTGCAAAAATCACACTTAGAATTAAAAATAGGCCGTTAAAGGGTGAAAACCCAAACCGGCCCCCAATCGACTCCATAGGAGGCACGAACACCTCGTACGGGACCAATGTAACTTGTAGGAATTGACAGCGTAGTCCCGGGTCTCTTCGTTTGTGAATATGATGATAATTTGCAAAATTCAAAACTTAAACTTAAAAGCATGCCGTTAAAGGGTGAAAACCCAAACCAGCCCCTAAACGACCCCGTAGTAGGCACGAACACCTCGCACAGGATCAATGTAACTTGTTGGAACAAATCGCATAGTCCCAGATCTCCCGGTTTGAGATTATGACGATAATTTGCAAAAATCATACTTAGAATGAAAAATAGGCCGTTAAAGGGTGAAAACCCAAACCGACCCCAATCGACTCCGAAGGAGGCACGAACACCTCGCACGGGACCAATGTAACTTATAGGAACGAACAACGTAGTCCCGGGTCTCTCGGTTTGTGAATAGGATGATAATTTGCAAAAATCAACACTTAAACTTAAAAGCATGCCGTTAAAGGGTGAAAACCCAAACCAGCCCCTAAACGACCCCGTAGGAGGCACGAACACCTCGCACTGGATCAATGTAACTTGTTGGAACTGATCGCGTAGTCCCGGGTCTACCGGTTTGAGAGTATGATGATAATTTTCAAAAAACACACTTAGTTAAAAACAAGCCGTCAAAGGGTGAACACCCAGACCAACCCCCAAACGACCCCGTAGGAGGCACAGATACCTTGCATGGGACCAATGTAACTTATAGGAACTGACCGGGTAGTCCCGGGTATCCCGGTTTAAGAGTATGACGATAGTTTACAAAAATCACACTTAGAGTTTAAAACAGGCCGTTAAGGGGTGAGAACCCAAACCGGCTTCCAATCGACCCTGTACAAGGCACGAACACCTCTCACGATACCAACCTAACTTGTTGGAACTGACAGCGTAGTCCCGGGTCTCCCAGTTTGTGAATAGGATGATAATTTAAAAAAATAAACACTTAAACTTAAAAACATGCCGTTAAAGGGTGAAAATCCAAACCAGCCCCCAAACGATCCCGTAGGAGGCACGAACACCTCGCACGGGACCAATGTAACTTGTAGGAACTGACCGCATAGTCCCGGGTCTCCCGGTTTGAGTGTATGTCTATAATTTGTAAAAATCGCACTTTGTTAAAAACAAGCCGTCAAAGGGTGAAAACCCAAACCAACCCCCAATCGACCCCGTAGGAGGCAAGAACACCTCGCACGGGACCAATGTAACTTGTAGGAACTGACAGCGTAGTCCCGAGTCTCCCGGTTTGTGAAATGGACTATAATTTGCAAAAATCAGAACTTAAACTTAAAAACAAGCCGTTAAAAGGTGAAAACCCAAACCACCCCCACAAACGACCCCGTAAAGGGTACGAACACCTCGTACGGGACCAATGTAACTTGTTGGAACTGATCATGTAGTCCCGGGTCTCCCGATTTGAAAATATGATGATAATTTTTAAAAATCAACACTTAGACTTAAAAATAAACCGTTAAAGGGTGAAAACCCAAACCACCCACTAAACGACCCCGTAGGGGACACGAACACCTCGCATGGGACCAATGTAACTTGTTGGAACTGACTGCGCAGTCCCGGGTCTCCCGGTTTGAGAGTATGACGATAATTTGCAAAAATCACACTTAGAGTTAGAAACATGCCGTTAGAGGGTGAAAACCCAAACCAACCCCAAAACGACCCCGTAAGAGGCACGAACACCTCGCATGGGACCAATGTAACTTGTTGGAACTGATCGCGTAGTCCCGGGTCTCCCGGTTTGAGAGTATGATGATAATTTGTAAAATTGAGACATAGAGTTAAAAACATACCGTTAAAGGGTGAAAACCCAAACCAACCCCCAAACGACCCCGTAGGGGGCACGAACATCTCGCACGGGACTAATGTAACTTGTTGAAACTAACCGTGTAGTTCCGAGTCTCCCGGTTTGAGAATATGACGATAATTTGCGAAAATAAACACATAAATTTAAAAACAAGCCGTTAAACAGTGAAAATCCAAACCACCCCCTAACGACCCCGTAGGAGGCACGAACACCACGCACGGGACCAATGTAACTTGTAGGAACCAACCGCGTAGTCCCGGGTCTCCCGGTTTGAGAATATGATGATAATTTAAAAAAATCAACACTTAAACTTAAAAACAAGCCGTTAAATGGTGAAAACCCGAACCACCCCCCAAACGACCCCGTAGGGGGCACAAACACCTCGCACGGGACCAATGTAACTTGTTAAAACTGACCGCGTAGTCCCGGGTCTCCCGGTTTGAGAATATGACAATAATTTACAAAAATCAACATAGAAATTTAAAAACAAGCCGTTAAAGAGTGAAAACCCAAACCACCCCCCAAACGACCCCGTAGGAGGCACGAACACCTCGCACGGGACCAATGTAACTTGTAGAAACCAACCGCGTAGTCCCGGGTCTCCCGGTTTGAGAATATGACAATGATTTAAAAAAATCAACACTTAAACTAAAAACCAATCCGTTAAAGGGTGAAAACCCGAACCACCCCCCGAACGACCCCGTGGGGGGCACGAACACCTCGCACGGGACCAACGTAACTTGTTGGAACTGACCTCGTTGTCCGGGTCTCCCGGTTTGAGTATATGATAATAATTTGCAAAAACCAACACTTAAACTTAAAAATAAGCCTTTAAAGGGTGAAAAGCCAAACAACCCACTAAAGGACCCCGTAGGGGGCACGAACACCTCGCACGGGACCAATACAACCTTTTGGAACTGTTCGCGTATTCCCGGATCTCCGGGTTTGAGAATATGATGATAATTTGCAAAAACCAACACTTAAAGTTATAAACAAGCCGTTAAAGGGTGAAAACCCAAACCAACCACAAAATGACCCCATAGGGGGCACGAACACCTCGCAGGGACCAATATAACTTGTTGGAACTGACCGCGTAGTCTTGGGTCTCCCAGTTTGAGAATATGACGATAATTTGCAAAAATCACACTTAAATTTAAAGACATGCCGTCAAAGGGTGAAAACCCAAACCAACCACCAAACGACCCCGTAGGGGGCACAAAAACCTCGCACGGGACCAATATAACTTGTTGGAACTGATCGCGTAGTCCCGGGTCTCCCGATTTGAGAATAGGATGATAATTTGAAAAATCAACACTTAAACTTAGAAACAAGCCGTTAAAGGGTGAAAACCCAAACCACCCACCAAACGACCCCATAGGGGGCACGAATACCTCGTACGGGACCAATGTAACTTATTGGAACTGACCGCGTTGTCCCGGGTCTCCCGGTTTAAGAATATGACGATAATTTGCAAAAATCACACTTAGATTTTATAACATACCGTCAAAGGGTGAAAACCTAAACCAACCCCCAAACGACCCCGTAGGAGGCACGAACACCTCGCATGTGACCAATGTAACTTGATGGAAGTGACCGCGTAGTCTCGGGTCTCCCGGTTTGAGAATATGATGATAATTTGCTAAAATCACACTTTGAATTTAAAACAGGGCGTTAAAGGTTGAAAACCCTAACCGGCCCCTTATCGATCCCGTAGGAGGCACGAACACCTCGCACGGGACCAATGTAACTTGTAAGAACAGAGGGCGTAGTCCCGAGTCTCACGATTTTTGAATAGGATTATAATTTGCAAAAATCAACACTTAAACTTAAAAACATGTTGTTAAATTGTGAAAAACCACACCAGCCCCCAAACAACCCCGTAGGAGGCACGAACACCTCGCACGGGACCAATGTAACTTGTAGGAACTGACCGCGTAGTCCCGAGTCTGTCGATTTGAGAGTATGATGATAATTTGCAAAAATCACAAGAGTTAAAAATATGCCGTTAAAGGGTGAAAATCCAAACCGGCCACCAAACGACCCCGTAGGAGGCACGAACAACTCGCACGGGACCAATGTAACTTTTAGGAATTGGCCGTGTAGTCCCGGGTCTTCTGGTTTGAGAGTATAACGATAATTTCCAAAAATCACACTTAAGTTAAAAACATGCGGTTAAAGGGTGAAAACCCAAACCGACCCCCAAACGACCCCGTTGGCGGCACGAACACCTCTTACGGGACCAATGTAACTTGTAGGAACTGACCGCGTAGTCCCGGGTCTCCCGGTTTGAGAGTACGACCATAATTTGCAAAAATCACACTTAGAATTAAAAAGAGGCCGTTAAAGGGTGAAAACCAAAACCGGCGCCCAAACGACCCCGTAGGAGGCACGAACACCTCGATCGGGACCAATGTAACTTGTTGGAACTTATCGCGTAGTCCCGGGTCTCCCGATTTGAGAGTATGACCATAATTTTCAAAAATCACACATAGAATTTAAAACAGGCCGTTAAGGGGTGAAAACCCAAACCGGCCCCCAATCGATCCCGTAGGAGGCACGAACACCTCGTACGGGACCACTATAACTTGTAGGAACTGACAGTGTAGTCCTGGGTCTCCCGATTTGTGAATAGGATGATAATTTGGAAAAATCAACACTTAAACTTAAAAGCATGCCGTTAAAGGGTGAAAACCCAAACCAGCCCCAAAACGACCCCGTAGGAGGCACGAACACCTCGCACGGGACCAATGTAACTTGCAGGAACTGACCGCGTAGTCTCGACTCTCTCGGATTGAGAGTATGACGATAAGTTACAAAAATCACACTTAGAGTTAAACGGTAAAAAATCCAAACCGGCCACCAAATGACCCCGTAGGAGGCACGAACACCTCGTACGGGACCAATGTAACTTGTAAGAACTGATCGCGTAGTTCCGGGTCTCCCGATTTGAGAGTATGATGATAATTGACAAAAATCACACTTAGAGTTAAAAACATGCAGTTAATGGGTGAAAACCCAAACCGGCCCCCAAACGACCCCGTTGGAGGCACGAACACCTCGGACGGGACCAATGTAACTTGTAGGAACTGACAGCGTAGTCCTGGGTCTCCTGATTTGTGAATATGTTGATAATTTGTAAAAATCACACTTAGAGTCAAAAACATGCCGTTAAAGGGTGAAAATTCAAACCAGACCCCATACGACCCCGTAGGAGGCACGAACACCTCGCACGGGACCAATGTAACTTGTAATAACTGATCGCGTAGTCCCGGGTCTCCCGATTTGAGAGTATGACCATAATTTGCAAAAATCACACTTAGAATTAAAAACGGGCCGTTAAAGGGTGAAAACCCAAATCGGCCCCCAATCGATCCCGTAGGAGGCACGAACACCTCGCACGGGACCACTGTAACTTGTAGGAACTGACAGCGTAGTCCCGGGTCTACCGGTTTATGAATAGGATGATAATTTGCAAAAATCAACACTTAAACTTAAAAGCATGCCGTTAAAGGGTGAAAACCCAAACCAACCCCAAAACGACCCCGTAGGAGGCACGAACACCTCACACGGGACCAATGTAACTTGTAGGAGCTGACCGCGTAGTCTCGAATCTCTCGGTTTGAGAGTATGATGATAATTTGCAAAAATCACACTTAGAGTTAAAGGGCAAAAAATCAAAACAGGCCACCAAATGACCCCTTAGGAGGCACCAACACCTCGCACGGGACTAATGTAACTTGTAGGAACCGACCACGTAGTCCCGGGTCTCCCGGTTTGAGAGTATGACGATAATTTACAAAAATCACACTTAGAGTTAAAAACATGTGGTTAATGGGTGAAAACCCAAACCGGCCCCCAAACGACCCCGTTGGAGGCACGAACACCTCGGACGGGACCAATGTAACTTGTAGGAACTGATAGCGTAGTCCCGGGTTTCCCGATTTGTGAATAGGACGATAATTTGTAAAAATCACACTTAGAGTTAAAAACATGCCGTTAAAGGGTTAAAACCCAAACCATACGCCAAACGACCCCATAGGAGGCATGAACACCTCGCACGGGACCAGTGTAACTTGTTGGAATTGACCGCGTAGTCCCGGGTCTCCTGATTTGAGAGTATGAGTATAATTAACAAAAATCACACTTAAAATTAAAAACAGGCCGTTAAAGGGTGAAAACCGAAATCGGCCCCATATTGACCCCGTAGGAGGCACGAACACCACGCACGGGACCGATATAACTTGTAGGAACTGACTGTGTAGTCCCGGGTCTCCCGGTTTGTGAATAGGATGCTAATTTACAAAAATCAACACTTAAAATTAAAAGCATGCCGTTAAAAGGTGAAAATCCAAACCAGCCCCTAAACATCCCCGTAGGAGGCACGAAAACCTCGCACAAGATTACTGTAACTAGTTGGAAGTGACCGCGTAGTCCCGGGTCTATCGGTTTGAGAGTATGACGATAATTATCAAAAATCACACTTAGTTAAAAATAAGCCGTCAAAGGGAGAAAACCCAAACAAACCCACAAACGACCCCGTAGGAGGCACGGACACCTCGCATGGGACCAATGTAACTTGTAAGAACTGACCGCGTAGCCCCGGGTCTCCCGGTTTGAGAGTATGATGATAATTTGCAAAAATCGTACTTAGTTAAAAATAAGCCGTCAAAGGGTGAAAACCCAAACCAACCCCCAATCGACCCTGTAGGCGGCACGAACACCTCGCACGGGACCAATGTAACTTGTAGGAACTGACAGCGTAGTCCTGGGTCTCCGGGTTTGTGAATAGTACTATATTTAGCAAAAATCAGGACTTAAACTTAAAAATAAGCCGTTAAAGGGTGAAAACCCAAACCACCCCCCAAACGACCCCGTAGTGGGCACGAACACCTCGTACAGGTCTAATGTAACTTGTTGGAACTGACCGTGTAGTCCCTGGTCTCCCGATTTCAAAATATGACGATAATTTTTAAAAATCAACACTTAGACTTAAAAACAAGACGTTAAAGGGTGAAAAACCAAACCACCCACCAAACGACCCCGTAGGGGGAACAAACACCTCGCACGGGACCAATGTAACTTGTTGGAACTGACCGCGTAGTCCCGGGTCTCCCGGTTTGAGAGTATGACGATAATTTTCAAAAATCACACTTAGAGTTTAAAACATGCCGTTAGAGGGTTAAAACCCAAACAACCCCAAAATGACCCCGTAAGAGGCACGAACACCTCGCACGGGACCAATGTAACTTGTACAAATTGATCGCGTAGTCCCGGATCTCCCGGTTTGAGAGTATGATGATAATTTGCAAAAATGAGACTTAGAGTTAAAAACATGTCGTTAAAGGATGAATACCCAAATCACCCCCCAAACGACCCCGTAGGGGGCACGAACACCTCGCACGGGACCAATGTAACTTGTTGGAACTGACCTCGTTGTCCCGGGTCTCCCGGTTTGAGAATATGACAATAATTTGCAAAAGCCAACAAAGAAATTTAAAAACAAGCCGTTAAAGGGTGAAAACCCAAACCACCCCCCAAACGACCCCGTAGGAGGCACGAACACCTCGCACGAGACCAATGTAACGTGTAGAAACCAACCGCATAATATGACGATAATTTAAAAAAATCAACACTTAAACTTAACACCAAACCGTTAAAGGGTGAAAACCCGAACCACCCCCCGAACGACCCCGTGGGGGGCACGAACACCTCGCACGGGACCAACGTAACTTGTTGGAAATGACCTCATTGTCCCGGGTCTCCCGGTTTGAGAATATGACAATAATTTGCAAAAACCAACACTTGAACTTAAAAACAAGCCGTTAAATGGTGAAAACCCAAACAACCCACCAAACGACCCCGTAGGGGGCACGAACAACTCGCACGGGACCAATGTAACTTGTTGGAACTGACCGCGTAGTCCCGGATCTCCCGGTTTGAGAATATGATGATAATTTGCAAAAATCAACAGTTAAAGTTAAAAACAAGCCGTTAAAGGGTGAAAACCCAAACCAACCACCAAATGACCCCGTAGGGGGCACGAACACCTCGCAGGGACCAATGTAACTTGTTGGAACTGACCGCGTAGTCTCGGGTCTCCCGGTTTGAGAGTATGACGATAATTTGCTAAAATCACACTTAGATTTCAAGACATGCCGTGAAAGGGTGAAAACCCAAACCAACCCCCAAACGACCCCGTAGGGGGCACGAACACCTCGTACGGGACCAATATAATTTGTTGGAACTGACCGCGTAGTCCCGGGACTCCTGGTTTGAGAATAGGATGATAATTTTAAAAATCAACACTTAAACTTAGAAACAACCGTTAAAGGGTGAAAACCCAAACCACCCACCAAACGACCCCGTAGGGGGCACGAAAACCTCGCACGGGACCAATGTAACTTATTAGAACAGATCGCGTAGTCCCGGGTCTCCCGGTTTAAGAATATGACGATAATTTGCAAAAATCACACTTAGATTTAATAACATGCCGTCAAAGGGTGAAAACCCAAACCAACCCCCAAACGACCCCGTAGGAGGCACGAACACCTTGCAGGTGACCAATGTAACTTGATGGAAGTGACTGTGTAGTCCCGGGTCTCCCGGTTTGAGAATATAATGATAATTTGCTAAAATCACACTTTGAATTAAAAATAGGCCGTTAAAGGGTGAAAACCCAAATCGGCCCCCTATCGATCCCGTAGGAGGCACGAACACCTCGCACGGGACCAATGTAACTTGTAGGAACAGACGGTGTAGTGCCGAGTCTCACGATTTGTGAAAAGGATGATAATTTGCAAAAATCAACACTTAAACTTAAAAACATGTTGTTAAATGGTGAAAACCCAAACCAACCCCGTAGGAGGCACGGACACCTCGCACGGGACCAATGTAACTTGGAGGAACTGACCGTGTAGTCCCGAGTCTCTCGGTTTGAGAGTATGACGATAATTTGCAAAAATCACACTTAGAGTTAAAAACATGCCGTTAAAGGGTGAAAATCCAAACCGGCCACCTAACGACCCCGTAGGAGGCACGAACACCTCGCACGGGACCAATGTAACTTGTATGAACTGATCGCGTAGTCTCGGGTCTTCCGGTTTGAGAGTATAACGATAATTTGCAAAAATCACACTTAAGTTAAAAACATGCGGTTAAAGGGTGAAAACCCAAATCGACCCCCAAACGACCCCGTTGGAGGCACGAACACCTCGCACGGGACCAATGTAACTTGTAGAAACTGACCGCGTAGTCCCGGGTCTCCCGATTTGAGAGTATGACCATAATTTGAAAAAATCACACTTAGAATTAAAAAGAGGCCGTTAAAGCGTGAAAACCCAAACCGGGGCCCAAACGACCCTGTAGGAGGCACGAACGCCTCGCACGGGACCAATGTAACTTGTTGGAACTGATCGCGTAGTCCCGGGTCTTCCGATTTGAGAGTATGACTAATTTGCAAAAATCACACTTAGAATTAAAAATAGGCCGTTAAAGGGTTAAAACCCAAACCGGCCCCCAATCTTTCCCGTAGGAGGCACGAACACCTCGCACGGGACCACTGTAACTTGTAGGAACTGACAGCGTAGTCCCGGGTCTCCCGGTTTGTGAATAGGACGATAATTTGCAAAAATCAACACTTAAACTTAAAAGCATGCCATTAAAGGGTGAAAACCTAAACCAGCCCCAAAACGACCCCGTAGGAGGCACGAACACCTCGTACGGGACCAATATAACTCTTAGGAGCTGACCAGGTAGTCTCGAGTCTCTCTTTTTGAGAGTATGACGTTAATTTCCAAAAATCACAATTAGAGTTAAAGTGCGAAAAATTCAAACCGTCCACCAAATGACCCTGTAGGAGGCACGAACACCTCGCACGGGACCAATGTAACTTGTAGGAACTGTCCGCGTAGTCCCGGGTCTCTCGATTTGAGAATATGATGATAATTTTAAAAAATCAACACTTAAACTTAAAACCAAGCCGTTATAGGGTGAAAACCCGAACCACCC
The DNA here is from genome assembly GCA_949130495.1 of Sambucus nigra. Lineage (NCBI taxonomy): Eukaryota > Viridiplantae > Streptophyta > Magnoliopsida > Dipsacales > Adoxaceae > Sambucus > Sambucus nigra. The sequence goes on from OX422209.1 coordinate 618,886,383, forward strand.
CCCGAACGACCCTGTGGGGAGCACGAACACCTCGCACGGGACCAACGTTACTTGTTGGAACTAACCTCGTTGTCCCGAGTCTCCCGGTTTGAGAATATGAAAATAATTTGCAAAAACCAACACTTAAACTTATAAACAAGCGGTTAAAAGGTGAAAACCCAAACAACCCACCAAACGACCCCGTAGGGGGCACGAACACCTCGCACGGGACCAATGCAATTTGTTGGAACTGACCGCGTAGTCTCGGATCTCTCGGTTTGAGAATATGATGATAATTTACAAAAACTAACACTTAAAGTAAAAAAAAGCCGTTAAAGGGTGAAAACCCAAACCAACCGCCAAATGACCCCGTAGGGGACACGAACACCTCGCAGGGACCAATGTAACTTGTTGGAACTGACCGCGTAGTCTCGGATCTCCCGGTTTGAGAATAAGACGATAATTTGCAAAAATCACACTTAGATTTAAAGACAAGCCGTCAAAGGGTGAAAACCCAAACCAACACCCAAACGACCCCGTAGGGGGCACGAACACCTCGGACGGGACCAATATAACTTTTTGGAACTCACCGCGTAGTCCCGGGTCTCCCGATTTGAGAATAGGATGATAATTTGAAAAATTAACACTTAAACTTATAAAAGAGCCGTTAAAGGGTGAAAACCCAAACCACCCACCAAACAACCCCGTAGCGGCCACGAACACCTAGCACGGGACCAATGTACCTTATTGGAATTGACCGCGTAGTCCCGGGTCTCCCGGTTTAAGAATATGACGATAATTTGCAAAAATCACACTTAGATATAATAACATGCCGTCAAAGGGTGAAAACCCAAAGCAACCCCCAAACGACCCCGTAGGAGGCACGAACACCTTGCAGGTGACCAATGTAACTTGATGGAAGTGACTGTGTAGTCCCGGGTCTCCCGGTTTGAGAATATAATGATAATTTGCTAAAATCACACTTTGAATTAAAAACAGGCCGTTAAAGGGTGAAAACCCAAATCGGCCCCCTATCGATCCCGTAGGAGGCACGAACACCTCGCACGGGACCAATGTAACTTGTAGGAACAGACGATGTAGTGCCGAGTCTCACGATTTGTGAAAAGGATGATAATTTGAAAAAATCAACACTTAAACTTAAAAACATGTTGTTAAATGGTGAAAACCCAAACCAACCCCCAAACAACCCCGTAGGAGGCACGAACACCTCGCACGGGACCAATGTAACTTGTAGGAACTGACCGTGTAGTCCCGAGTCTCTCGGTTTGAGAGTATGATGATAATTTGCAAAAATCACACTTAGAGTTAAAAACATGCCGTTAAAGGGTGAAAATCCAAACCGGCCACCTAACGACCCCGTAGGAGGCACGAACACCTCGCACGGGACCAATTTAACTTGTATGAACTGACCGCGTAGTCTCGGGTCTTCCGGTTTGAGAGTATAACGATAATTTGCAAAAATCACACTTAAGTTAAAAACATGCGGTTAAAGGGTGAAAACCCAAATCGACCCCCAAACGACCCCGTTGGAGGCACGAACACCTTGCACGGGACCAATGTAACTTGTAGGAACTGACCGCGTAGTCCCGGGTCTCCCGATTTGAGAGTATGACCATAATTTGAAAAAATCACACTTAGAATTAAAAAGAGGCCGTTAAAGCGTGAAAACCCAAACCGGCGCCCAAACGACCCTGTAGGAGGCACGAACACCTCGCACGGGACCAATGTAACTTGTTGGAACTGATCGCGTAGTCCCGGGTCTTCCGATTTGAGAGTATGACTAATTTGTAAAAATCACACTTAGAATTAAAAATAGGCCGTTAAAGGGTGAAAACCCAAACCGGCCACCAATCTTTCCCGTAGGAGGCACGAACACCTCGCACGGGACCACTGTAACTTGTAGGAACTGACAACATAGTCCCGGGTCTCCCGGTTTGTGAATAGGACGATAATTTGCTAAAATCAACACTTAAACTTAAAAGCATGCCGTTAAAGGGTGAAAACCTAAACCAGCCCCAAAACGACCCCGTAGGAGGAACGAACACCTCGCACGGGACCAATGTAACTCTTAGGAGCTGACCACGTAGTCTCGAGTCTCTCAGTTTGAGAGTATGACGATAATTTCCAAAAATCACAATTAGAGTTAAAGTTCGAAAAATTCAAACCGTCCACCAAATGACCCTGTAGGAGGCATGAACACCTCGCACGGGACCAATGTAACTTGTAGGAACTGTCCGCGTAGTCCCGGGTCTCTCGATTTGAGAATATGATGATAATTTAAAAAAATCAACGCTTAAACTTAAAACCAAGCCGTTATAGGGTGAAAACCCGAACCACCCCCCGAACGACCCCGTGGGGAGCACGAACACCTCGCACGGGACCAACGTAACTTGTTGGAACTAACCTCGTTGTCCCGAGTCTCCCGGTTTGAGAATATGAAAATAATTTGCAAAAACCAACACTTAAACTTATAAACAAGCGGTTAAAAGGTGAAAACCCAAACAACCCACCAAACGACCCCGTAGGGGCACGAACACCTCGCACGGGACCAATGCAATTTGTTGGAACTGACCGCGTAGTCTCGGATCTCTCGGTTTGAGAATATGATGATAATTTACAAAAACCAATACTTAAAGTAAAAAAAAAGCCGTTAAAGGGTGAAAACCCAAACCAACCGCCAAATGACCCCGTAGGGGACACGAACACCTCGCAGGGACCAATGTAACTTGTTGGAACTGACCGCGTAGTCTCGGATCTCCCGGTTTGAGAATAAGACGATAATTTGCAAAAATCACACTTAGATTTAAAGACAAGCCGTCAAAGGGTGAAAACCCAAACCAACACTCAAACGACCCCGTAGGGGGCACGGACACCTCGCACGGGACCAATATAACTTTTTGGAACTGACCGCGTAGTCCCGGGTCTCCCGATTTGAGAATAGGATGATAATTTGAAAAATCAACACTTAAACTTATAAAAGAGCCGTTAAAGGGTGAAAACCCAAACCACCCACCAAACAACCCCGTAGCGGCCACGAACACCTAGCACGGGACCAATGTAACTTATTGGAACAGACCGCGTAGTCCCGGGTCTCCCGGTTTAAGAATATGACGATAATTTGAAAAAATCACACTTCGATTTAATAACATGCCGTTAAAGGGTGAAAACCCAAACCAACCCCCAGACGACCCCGTAGGAGGCACGAACACCTCGCACGGGACCAATGTAACCTGATGGAACTGACCGCGTAGTCCTGGGTCTCCCAATTTGAGAATATGATGATAATTTGCTAAAATCACACTTTGAATTAAAAACAGGCCTTTAAAGGGTGAAAACCCAAACCGGCCCCCTATCGACCCCGTTGGAGGCACGAACACCTCGCACGGGACCAATGTAACTTGTAGGAACTGACGGTGTAGTCCCGAGTCTCCCGATTTGTGAATAGGATGATAATTTGCAAAAATCAACACTTAAACTCAAAAATATGCTGTTAAATGGTGAAAACCCAAACCAGCCCCCAAACAACACCGTAGGAGGCACGAACACCTCGCACGGGACCAATATAACTTGTAGGAATTGATCGCGTAGTCCCGAGTCTCTCGGTTTGAGAGTATGATGATAATTTGCAAAAATTACACTTAGAGTTAAAAACATGCCGTTAAAGGGTGAAAATCCAAACCGGCCACCAAATGACCCCGTAGGAGGCACGAACACCTCGCACGGGACCAATGTAACTTGTAGGAACTGACCGCGTAATCCCGGGTCTCCCGATTTGAGAGTATGATGATAATTTTAAATACTCACAATTAAGTTAAAAACATGCGGTTAAAGGGTGAAAACCCAAACCGGCCCCCAAAAGACCCCATTGGAGGCACGAACACCTCGGATGGGACCAATGTAACTTATAGGAACTGACAGCGTAGTCCTGGGTCTCCCGATTTGTGAATAGGATGACAATTTTTAAAAATCATACTTAAAGTTAAAAACATGCCGTTAAAGGGTGAAAACCCAAACCAGACCCCAAATGACCCCGTAGGAGGCACGAACACCTCGCACATGACCAATGTAACTTTTGGAACTGACCGCGTAGTCCCGGGTCTCCCGGTTTGAGAGTATGACGATAATTTGCAAAAATCACACTTAGAATTAAAAATAGGCCGTTAAAGGGTGAAAACCCAAACCGGCCCCCAATCGACCCCGTAAGAGGCACGAACACCTCGCACGGGACCAATGTAACTTGTAGGAACTGACGGCGTAGTCTCGGGTCTCCCGGTTTGTGAATAGGATAATAATTTTCAAAAATAAACACTTAAACTTAATTGCATGCCGTTAAAGGGTGAAAGCCTAAACCAGCTCCAAAACGACCCCGTAGGAGGCACGAACACCTCGCACGGGACCAATGTAACTCTTAGGAGCTGACCGCGTAGTCTCGAGTCTCTTGGTTTGAGAGTATGCTGATAATTTCGAAAAATCACACTTAGAGTTAAAGGGCGAAAAATCCAAACCAGCCACCAAATGACCCCGTAGGAGGCACGAACACCTCGCATGGGACCAATGTAACTTGTAGGAACTGATCGCGTAGTCCCGGGTCTCCCGGTTTGAGAATATGACGATAATTTAAAAAAATTAACACTTAAACTTAAAACTAAGCCGTTATAGGGTGAAAACCCGAACCACCCCCCGAACGATCCCGTGGGGGGCACGAACACCTCGCACGGGACCAACGTAACTTGTTGGAACTGACCTCGTTGTCTCGGGTCTCCCTCTAGTATGATGATAATTTGCAAAAATCACTCTTAGAATTAAAAATAGGCAATTAAAGGGTGAAAACAAAAATCGGCCCCCAATCGACCCCGTACGAGGCACGAAATCTTCGCACGGGACCAATGTAACTTGTAGGAACTGAAAGCGTAGTCCCGAGTCTCCCGGTTTGTGAATAGGATGATAACTTTTAAAAAACATACTTAAAGTTAAAAACATGCCGTTAAAGGGTGAAAACCCAAACCAGACCCAAAACGACCCCGTAGGAGGCACGAACACCTCGCACGGGACCAATGTAACTTGTTGGAACTGACCGCGTAGTCTCGGGTCTCCCGGTTTGAGAGTATGATGATAATTTGCAAAAATCACACTTAGAAAAACAGGCCATTAAAGGGTGAAAACCCAAACCGGCCCCCAATCGACCCCGTAGGAGGCACGGACACCTCGCACGGGACTAATGTAACTTGTAGGAACTGACAGCGTAATCCCGGGTCTCCCGGTTTGTGAATAGGACGATAATTGGCAAAAATCAACACTTAAACTTAAAAGCATGCCGTTAACGGGTGAAAACTCAAACCAGCCCCAAAACGACCCCGTAAGAGGCACGAACACCTCGCACGAAACCAATGTAACTTGTAGGAACTGATCGCGTAGTCTCCAGTCTCTCGGTTTGAGAGTATGATGACGATTTGCAAAAATCACACTTAGAGTTAAAGGGTGAAAAATCCAAACCGGCCACCAAACGACCCCGTAGGAGGCACGAATACCTCGCACGGGACCAATATAACTTGTAGCAACTGACCGCGTAGTTCCGGGTCTCCCGGTTTGAGAGTATGACAATAATTTGCAAAAATCACACTTAGAGTTAAAAACAAGCAGTTAAAGGGTGAAAACCCAAACTGGCCCCCAAACGACCCCGTTGGAGGCACGAACACCTCCCATGGGACCAATTTACTTATAGGAACTGACAGCGTAGTCTCGGGTCTCCATGTTTGTGAATAGGATGATAATTTGCAAAAATCACACTTAGAGTTAAAAACATGCCGTTAAAGGGTGAAAACCCAAACCAACTCGCAAACGACCCCGTAGGAGTCACGAACACCTCGCACGGGACCAATGTAACTTGTTGGAACTGACCGCGTAGTCCTGGGTCTCCCAGTTTGAGAGTATGACGATAATTTGCAAAAACCACACTTAGAATTAAAAATAGGCCGTTAAAAGGTGAAAACCCAAACCGGCCCCCAATCGACTCCATAGGATGCAGGAACACCTCGCACGGGACCAATGTAACTTGTAAGAACTGACAGCGTAGTCCCGGGTCTCTCGGTTTGTGAATAGGACGATAATTTGAAAAAATCAACACTTAAACTTAAAAGCTTGCCGTTAAAGGGTGAAAACCCAAACCAGCCCCTAAACGACTCCGTAGGAGGCACGAACACCTCGCACAGGATCAATATAACTTGTTGGAACTGACCGCGTAGTCCCGAGTCTACCGGTTTGAGAGAATGATGATAATTTTCAAAAATCATACTTAGTTAAAAAAAAGTCGTGAAAGGGTGAAAGCCCAAACCAACCCCCAAACGACCCCGTAGGAGGCACGGACACCTCGCATGGGACCAATGTAATTTATAGGAACTGACCGGGTAGTCCCGGGTATCCCGGCTTGAGAGTATGATGATAGTTTGCGAAAATCACACTTAGAGTTAAAAATAGGCCGTTAAAGGGTGAGAACCCAAACCGGCCCCCAATCGACGCCGTACGAGGCACGAACACCTCTCACGGGACCAATGTAACCTGTAGGAACTGATAACGTAGTCCCGGGTCTCTCAGTTTGTGAATAGGACTATAATTTGCAAAAATCAACACTTAAACTTAAAAACATGCCGTTAAAGGGTGAAAACCCAAACCAGCCCCCAAACGATCCCGTAGGAGGCACGAACACCTCGCACAGGACCAATGTAACTTGTGGGAAGTGATCGCGTAGTCCCGGGTCTCTCGGTTTGAGAGTATGACGATAATTTGCAAAAATCGTACTTAGTTAAAAATAAGCCGTCAAAGGGTGAAAACCCAAACCAACCCTCAATCGACCCCGTAGGAGGCACGAACACCTCGCACGGGACCAATGTAACTTGTAGGAACTGACAGCGTAGTCCTGGGTCTCCCGGTTTGAGAATAAGACGATAATTTGCAAAAAACACACTTAGAGTTAAAAACATGTCGTTAAAGGGTGAAAATCCAAACCGTCCACCAAACGACCCCGTAGGAGGCACGAACACCTCGAACGGGACCAATGTTAATTGTAGGAACTGACAGCGTAGTCCCGGGTCTCCCGATTTATGAATAGGATGATAATTTCCAAAAATCAACACTTAAACATAAAAGCATGCTGTTAAAGGGTGCAAACTCAAACCAACCCCAAAACGACCCCGTAGGAGGCACGAACACCTCGCACGGGACCAATGTAACTCTTAGGAGCTGACCGCGTAGTCTCGAGTCTCTTGGTTTGAGAGTATGAGGATAATTTCAAAAAATCACACTTAGAGTTAAAGGGCGAAAAATCCAAACCGGCCACCAATCGACCCCGTAGGCGGCACGAACACCTCGCACGGGACCAATGTAACTTGTAGGAACTGACAGCGTAGTCCCGGGTCTTCCGGTTTGTGAATAGGACTATAATTAGCAAAAATCAGGACTTAAACTTAAAAATAAGCCGTTAAAGGGTGAAAACCCAAACCACCCCCAAACGACCCCGTAGTGGGCACGAACACCTCGTACGGGACCAATGTAACTTGTTTGAACTGACCGTGTAGTCCCGGGTCTCCCAATTTGAAAATATGACGATAATTTGTAAAAATCAACACTTAGACTTAAACACAAGCCGTTAAAGTTTGAAAACCCAAACCACCCACCAAACGACCCCGTAGGGGGCACGAAAACCTAGCACGGGACCAATGTAACTTGTTGGAACTGACCACGTAGTCCCAGGTCTCCCGGTTTGAGAGTATGACGATAATTTACAAAAATCACACTTAGAGTTAAAAACATGCCGTCTGAGGGTGAAAACCCAAACCAACCCCAAAACGACCCAGTAAGAGGCACGAACACCTCGCACGGGTCCAATGTAACTTGTAGGAATTGATCGCGTAGTATCGGGTCTCCCGGTTTTAGAGTATGATGATAATTTGCAAAAATGAGACTTAGAGTTAAAAACATGCCGTTAAAGGGTGAAAACCCAAACCACCCCACAAACGACCCCGTAGGAGGCACGAACACCTCGCACGGGACCAATGTAACTTGTAGGAACTGCCAGCGTAGTCCCGGGTCTCCCGATTTGTGAATAGGACTATAATTTGCAAAAATCAACACATAAATTTAAAAACAAGCCGTTAAAGGGTGAAAACCCAAACCAACCCCCAAACGACCCCGTAGGAGGCACGAACACCTCGCACGGGACCAATGTAACTTGTAGGAACCAACTGCATAGTCCTGGGTCTTTCGGTTTGAGATTATGACGATAATTTAAAAAAATCACCACTTAAACTTAAAAACAAGCTGTTAAAGGGTAAAAACCCGAACCACCCCCCAAACGACTCCGTAGGGGGCACGAACACCTCGCACGGGACCAATGTAACTTGTTAGAACTGACCGCGTAGTCACGGATATCCCGATTTGATAATATGACGATAATTTGCAAAAATCAACACTTTAACATAAAAGCATGACGTTAAAGGGTGAAAACCCAAACCAGCCCCTAAACGACCCCGTAGGAGGCACGAACACCTCGCACAGGATCAATGTAGCTTGTCGGAACTGATTGCATAGTCCCGGGTCACCCGATTTGCAAAAATCACACTTAGTTAAAAATAAGCCATCAAAGGGTGAAAACCCAAACCAAACCCCAAACGACCCCGTAGGAGGCACGAACACCTCGCACGGGACCAATGTAACTTCTAGGAACTGACCGTGTAGTCCCGGGTCTCCCGATTTGAGAGTATGACGATAATTTGTTAAAATCACACTTAGAGTTAAAAACAGGCCGTTAAAGGGTGAAAAACCAAACCGGACCCCAATCGACCCCGTACGAGGCACGAACACCTCACACGGGACCAATGTAACTTGTAGGAACTGACAGCGTAGTCCTGGGTCTCCCGGTTTGTGAATAGGACGATAATTAGTAAAAATCAACACTTAAACTTAAAAACATGCCATTAAAGGGTGAAAACCCAAACCAGCCCCCAAACGACCCCGTAGGAGGCACGAACACCTCGCACGGGACCAATGTAACTTGTTGGAACAGACCGCGTAGTCCCGGGTCTCCCGATTTGAAAATATGACAATAATTTTCTAAAATCACCCTTAGAATTAAAAACAGGCCGTTAAAGGGTGAAAACCCAAACCAGCCCCCAAACAACCCCGTTGGAGGCACGAACACCTCGCACGGGACCAATGTAACTTGTAGGAACTGACCGCATAGTCCCGAGCCTCCCGGTTTGAGAGTATGACAATAATTTGCAAAAATCACACTTAGAGTTAAAACCATGCCGTTAAAGGGTGAAAACTCAAACCGGCTACCAAACGACCCCGTAGGAGGCACTAACACCTTGCACGGGACCAATGTAACTTGTAGGAACTCACCTCGTAGTCCCGGGTCTCTCGGTTTGAGTGTATGATGATAATTTACAAAAATTACACTAAGAGTAAAAACATGCAGTTAAAGGGTGAAAACCCAAATCGGCCCCCAAACGACCCCGTTGGAGGCACGAACACCTCGCACGGGACCAATGTAACTTGTAGGAACTGACCGCGTAGTCCCGAGTCTCTCGGTTTGAGAGTATGATGATAATTTTCAAAAACCACACTTAGTGTTAAAAACATGCCGTTAAAGGGTGCAAATCCAAACCGGCCCTCAAACGACCCCGTAGGAGGCACGAACACCTCGCACGGGACCAATGTAACTTTTAGGAATTGACCGCGTAGTCCCGGGTCTCCCAGTTTGAGAGTATGACGATAATTTGCAAAAATCACACTTAGAGTTAAAAACATGCGGTTAAAGGGTGAAAACCCAAACCGGCTCCCAAACGACCCTGTTGGAGGCACGAACACCTCGCACGAGACCAATGTAACTTGTAGGAACTGATAGCGTAGTCTCGGGTCTCCCAGTTTGTGAATAGGACGATAATTTGCAAAAATTAACACTTAAACTTAAAAGCATGCCGTTAAAGGGTGAAAACCCAAACCAGACCTTAAATGGCCCCATAGGAGGCACGAAAACCTCGCACGGGATCAATGTAACTTGTCGGAACTGATCGCGTAATCCCGAGTCAACCGATTTGAGAGTATGACGTTAATTTGTAAAAATCACACGTAGTTAAAAATAAGCCGTCAAAGGGTGAAAACCCAAACCAAACCCCAAACGACCCCGAAGGAGGCACGAACACCTCGCACGGGACCAATGCAACTTCTAGGAACTGACCTCGTAGTCTCGGTTCTCCCGATTTGAGAGTATGACGATAATTTGTAAAAATCACACTTAGAGTTTAAAATAGGCCGTTAAAGGGTGAAAATCCAAACCGGCCGCTAAACGACCCCATTGGAGGCACGAACACCTCGCACGGGACCAATGTAACTTGTAGGAACTCATAGCATAGTCCCGGGTCTCCCGATTTGTGAATAGGATGATAATTAGTAAAAGTCAACACTTAAACTTAAAAACATGCCTTTAAAGGGTGAAAACCCAGACCTGCCCCCAAACGACCCCGTAGGAGGCACGAACACCTCGCACGGGACCAATGTAACTTGTAGGAACTCACCGCATAGTCCCGGGTCTCCCGATTTGAGAGTATGGCTATAATTTGCAAAAATTCCACTTAGTTAAAAACAAGCCGTCGAAGGGTGAAAACCCAAACCAACCCCCAATCGACCCCGTAGGAGGCACAAACACCTCGCACGGAACCAATGTAACTTATAGGAACTGACCGCGTAATCCCGGGTCTCCCGATTTGAGAGTGTGACGATAATTTGTAAAAATCACACTTAGATTTAAAAACATTCCGTTAGAGGGTGAAAACCGAAATTGGCCCCCAATCGACCCCGTATGAGGCACGAACACCTCGCACGGGACCAATGAATGTTATAGGAACTGACAGCGTAGTCACGGGTCTCCCGGTTTGAGAATATGATGATAATTTGCTAAAATCAAAACTGAAACTGAAAAACAAGCCGTAAAAGGGAGAAAACCCAAACCACCCCCCAAATGACCCCGTAGGAGGCACGCACACCTTGCACGGGACCAATGTAACTTGTAAGAACTGACCGTGTAGTCCCGGGTCTCCTGGTTTGAGAATATGACGATAATTTGCAAAAATCAACACTTAGAATTAATAAGAGGCCGTTAAAGGGTGAAAACCCAATCCGACCCCCAATCGACCCCGTACGAGGCACGAACACCTCGCACGGGACCAATGTAACTTATAGGAACTGACAGTGTAGTCTCGGGTCTACCGGTTTCTGAATAGGACTATAATTTTCAAAAATCAGGACTTAAACTTAAAAACAAGCCGTTAAAGGGTGAAAATCCAAGCCACCCCCAAAACGACCCCGTAGAGGGCACGAACACCTCGTACGGGACCAATGTATCTTGTTGGAACTGACCGCATAGTCCCGGGTCTCTCGATTTGAAAATATGACGATAATTTCTAAAAATCAACAATTAGACTTAAAAACAAGCCGTTAAACGGTGAAAACCCAAAGCACCCCCCAAACGAACCCGTAGGAGGCACGAACACCTCGCACGGGACCAATGTAACTTGTAGGAACCAACCGCGTAGTCCCGGGTCTCTCGATTTGAGAATATGACGATAATTTAAAAAAATCAACACTTAAACTTAAAAACATGCCGTTAAAGGGTGAAAACCCGAACCACCCGCCAAACGATCCCGTAGGGGGCACGAACACCTCATACGGGACCAACGTAACTTGTTAGAACTGACCGCATTGTCTCGGGTCTCCCATTTTGAGAATATGACGATAATTTGTAAAAACCAACACTTAAACTTAAAGACAATCCGTCAAAGGGTGAAAACCAAAACCAACCCCCAAACGACCCCGTAGGCGGCATTAACACCTCGCACGGGACCAATGTAACTTGTTGGAACTGACCGTAGATTCTCGGGTCTCTCGATTTGAGAATATGATGATAATTTGAAAAATCAACACTTAAACTTAAAAATAATTCGTTAAAGGGTGAAAACCCAAACCACCCACCAAACGATCCCGTAGGGGGCACACACACCTCGCACAGGACCAATGTAACTTGTTGGAGTTGACCGCGTAGTCCCGGGTCTCCCTGTTTGAGAATATGACGATAATGTGCAAAAATCACACTTAGATTTAATAACATGCTGTCAAAGGGTGAAAGCCCAAACCACCCCCCCAAACGATCCCGTAGGAGGCACGAACACCTCGCACGGGACCAATGTAACTCGATGGAACTGACCGCGTAGTCCCGAGTCTCCCGGTTTGAGAATATGATGATAATTTGCTAAACTCACACTTAGAATTAAAAACAGGCCGTTAAATGGTGAAAACCCAAACCGGCACCCCTATCGACCCCGTAGGAGACACGAACACCTCCCACGGGACCAATGTAACTTGTAAGAACTGACGGCGTAGTCCCGAGTCTCCCGATTTGTGAATAGGACGATAATTTGCAAAAATCAACACTTAAACTTAAAAACATGATGTAAAATGGGGAAAACCCAAACCAACCCCGAAAAAACCCCGTAAGCGGCACAAACACCTCGCACGGGACCAATGTAACTTATAGGAACTGACCGCGTAGTCCTGAGTCTCTCGGTTTGAGAGTATGATGATAATTTGCAAAAATCACACTTATTAAAAACATGCCGTTAAAGAGTGAAAATCCAAACCGGCCACCAAACGACCCCGTAGGAGGCACGAACACCTCGCACGGGACCAATGTAACTTGTAAGAACTGATCGTGTAGTCCCGGGTCTCCCGGTTTGAGAGTATGACGATAATTTGCAAAAATAACACTTAGAGTTAAAAACATGCGGTTAAAGGGTGAAAACCCAAACCGGCCCCCAAACGACCCCGTTGGAGGCACAAACACCTTGGACGGGACCAATGTAACTGGTAGGAACTGACATCGTAGTCCCGAGTCTCCCGGTTTGCGAATAGGACGATAATTTGTAAAAATCACACTTAGAGTTAAAAACATGTCGTTAAAGGGTGAAAACCCAAACCAGACCCCAAATGACCCCGTAGGAGGCACGAATACCTCGCACGGGACCAGTGTAACTTGTTGGAACTGACCGCGTAGTCCCGGTTCTCCCGATTTGAGAGTATGATGATAATTTGTAAAAATCACACTTAGAATTAAAAACAGGCCGTTAAAGGGTGAAAACCAAAGTAACTTGTTGGAACTGACCGCGTAGTCCCGGTTCTCCCGATTTGAGAGTATGATGATAATTTGTAAAAATCACACTTAGAATTAAAAACAGGCCGTTAAAGGGTGAAAACCAAAACCGACCCCCAATCAATCCCGTAGGAGGCACGAACACCTCGCAAGGGAATAATGTAACTTGTAGGAACTGACATCGTAGTCCCGGGTCTCCCGGTATGTGAATAGGATGATAATTTGCAAAAATAAACACTTAAGCTTAAAAGCATGCCATTAAAGAGTGAAAACCCAAACCATCCCCAAAACGACCCCGTAGGAGGCACGAACACCTCGCACGGGATTAATTTAACTTGTAAGAACTGACCTCGTAGTCTCGAGTCTCTTAGTTTGAGAGTACGACGATAATTTGCAAAAATCACACTTAGAGTTAAAAACATGCCGTTAAAGGGTGAAAACTCAAATCGGCCACCAAACAACCCCGTAGGAAGCACGAACACCTCACACGGGACTAATGTAACCTGTAGGAACTGACCGCGTAGTCCCGGGTCTCCCGATTTGAGAGTATGACGATAATTTGCAAAAATCACACTTAGAGTTAAAAACATGCGATTAAAGCGTGAAAACCCAAACCGGCCCCCAAACGACCCCGTTGGAGGCACGAACACCTCGCACGGGGACCAATGTAACATATAGGAACTGGCAACGTAGTCCCGAGTCTCCCGATTTGTGAATAGGATGATAATTAGCAAAAATTAACACTTAAACTTAAATGCATGCCGTTAAAGGGTAAAAACCCAAACCATCCCCTAAACGACCCCGTAGGAGGCACGAACACCTCACACGGGATCAATGTAACTTGTCGGAATTGATCGCGTAGTCCTGGGTGACCAGGTTTAAGAGTATGACGTTAATTTGCAAAAATCACACTTAGTTAAAAATAAGCCATCAAAGGGTAAAAACCCAAACCAAACCCCAAACGACCCCGTAGGAGGCACGAACACCTCGCACGGGACCAATGTAACTTCTAGGAACTGACCGCGTTGTCCCGGGTCTCCCAATTTGAGAGTATGGCGATAATTTGTAAAACTCACACTTAGAGTTAAAAACAGGCCGTTAAAGGGTGAAAACCCAAACCGGACCCCAATCGACCCCGTACGAGGCACGAACACCTCGCACGGGACCAATGTAACTTTTAGGAACGAACAGCGTAGTACCGGGTCTCCCGGTTTGTCAATAGGACGATAATTTATAAAAATCAACCCTTACACTTAAAAACATGCCTTTAAAGGGTGAAAACCCAAACCAACCACCAAACGACCCCGTAGGAGGCACGAACACCTCGCACGGGACCAATGTAACTTGTAGGAACTCACCGCGTAGTCCCGGGTCTCCCAGTTTGAGAGTATGGCTATAATTTGCAAAAATCAAACTTAATTAAAATAAGCCGTCAAATGGTGAAAACCAAAACCAACCCCAAGTCGACCCCATAGGAGGCACGAACACCTCGCACGTAACCAATGTAACTTATAGGAACTGACCACGTAATCCCGGGTCTCCCCATTTGAGAGTATGACGATAATTTGAAAAAATCTCAATTAGAATTAAAAATAGGTCGTTAAAGGGTGAAAACCCAAACCACCCCCCAAATGACCCCGTAGGAGGCACGCATACCTCGCACGGGACCAATGTAACTTCTAGGAACTGACCGCGTAGTCCCGGGTCTCCCGGTTTGAGAATATGATGATAATTTGCTAAAATCAACACTTATAATTAAAAACAAGCCGTTAAAGGGTGAAAACCCAAACCGGCCCCCAATCGATCCCGTAGGAGGCACGATCACCTCGCACGGGACCAATGTAACTTGTAGGAACTGACAGCGTAGTCCCGGGTCTCCCGGTTTGTGAATTGGACTATAATTTGCAAAAATGAGGACTTAAACTTAAAAACAAGCCCTTCAAGGGTGAAAACAAAAGCCACATCCCAAACGACCCCGTAGAGGGCACGAACACCTCGTACGGGACCAATGTAACTTATTGGAACTGACCGCGTAGTGTCGGGTCTCCCGAATTGAAAATATGATGATAATTTGTAAAAATCAACAATTAGACTTAAAAACAAGTCGTTAAAGGGTGAAAAACCAAACCACCCACCAAACGACCCCGTAGGGGGCACGGACACCTCGCACGGGACCAATGTAACTTGTTGGAACTGACCGCGTAGTCTCAGGTCTCTCGGTTTGAGAGTATGACGATAATTTGCGAAAATCACACTTAGAGTTAAAAACATGCCGTTAGAGGGTGAAAACCCAAACCAACCCCAAAATGACCCCTAAGAGGCACGAACACCTCCCACGGGACTAAATTAACTTGTAGGAATTGATCGCGTAGTCCCGAATCTCCCGGTTTGAGAGTATGATGATAATTTACAAAAATGAGACTTAGAGTTAAAAACATGCCGTTAAAGGGTGAAAACCCAAATAACCCCCCAAACGACCCCGTAGGGGGCACGAACACCTCGCACGGGGTCAATTTAACTTGTTGAAACTGACCGCGTAGTCCCGGGTCTCCGGTTTGAGAATATGACGATAATTTGAAAATATCAACACACAAATTTAAAAACAAGCCGTTAAAGGGTGAAAACCCAAACCACCCCCCAAACGACCCCGTAGGAGGCACGAACACCTCGCACGGGACCAATGTAACTTGTATTAATCAACCGCGTAGTCCCGGGTCTCCCGGTTAGAGAATATGATGATAATTTAAAAAAATCAACACTTAAACTTAAAAACAAGCCGTTAAAGGGTGAAAACCCGAACCACCCCCCAAACGACCCCGTAGGGGGCACGAACACCTAGCACGGGACCAACGTAACATGTTGGAATTGACCGCGTTGTCCCGGGTCTCCCTGTTTGAGAATATGATGATAATTTGCAAAAATTAACACTTAAACTTAAAAACAAGCCGTTAAAGGGTGAAAATCCAAACAACCCACCAAACGAACCCGTAGGGGGCACGAACACCTCGCACGGGACCAATGTAACTTGGTGGAACTGACCGCGTAGTCCCGGATCTCCCGATTTGAGAATATGATGATAATTTGCAAAAATCAACACTTAAACTTAAAAACTAGCCGTTAAAGGGTGAAAACCCAAACCAACCACCAAATGACCCCGTAGGGGGCACGAACACCTCGCACGGGACCAATGTAACTTGTTGGAACTGAGCGCGTAGTCTCGGGTCTCACGGTTTGAGAATATGACGATAATTTAGAAAAAGAACACTTAGATTTAAAGACAAGCCGTCAAAGGGTGAAAACTCAAACCAACCCCCAAACGACCCCGTAGGGGGCACGAACACCTCGCACGGGACCAATGTAACTTGTTGGACTGACCGCGTAGTCCGTGGTCTCCCGGTTTTAGAATATGATGATAATTTGAAAAATCAACACTTAAACATAAAAACAAGCCGTTAAAGGGTGAAAACCCAAACCACCCACCAAACGACCACTTAGGGGGCACGAACACCTCGCACAGGACCAATGTAACTTGTTGGAATTGAACGAGTAGTCCCGGGTCTCCCGATTTGAGAATATGACGATAATATGCAAAAATCACACTTAGATTTAATAACATGTCGTCAAAGGGTGAAAACCCAAACCAACCCCCGATCGTCCCCGTAGGAGGCACGAACACCTTGCACGGGACCAATGTAACTTGATGGAACTGGCCGCGTAGTCCCGGGTCTCCCGATTTGAGAATGTGACGATAATTTTCTAAAATCACACTTAGAATTAAAAACAGGCCATTAAAGGGTGAAAACCCAAACCGGCCCCCTATCGACCTCGTAGAAGGTACGAACACCTCGCACTTGACCAATGTAACTTGTAGGAACTGACAGCGTAGTCCCGAGTCTCCCGATTTGTGAATAGGATGATAATTTGTAAAAATCAACACTTAAACTTAAACGCATGACATTAAAGGGTGAAAACCAAAACCAGACCCTAAACGACCCCGTGGGAGGCACGAACACCTCGCACGGGATCAATGTAACTTGTACGAACTGATCGCGTAGTCTCGAGTCTTTCGGTTTGAGAGTATGAAGATAATTTACCAAAATCACACTTAGAGTTAAAAACATGCGGTTTAAGGGTGAAAACCCAAACCGGCCGCTAAACGACCCCATTGGAGGCACGAACACCTCGCACGGGACCAATGTAACTTGTAGGAACTGACAGCGTAGTCCCTGGTCTCCCAATTTGTGAATTGGACGATAATTTGTAAAATCACACTTAGAGTTAAAAACATGCCGTTAAAGGGTGAAAACCCAAACCAGACCCGAAACGACCCCGTAGGAGGCACGATCACCTCGCACGGGACCAATGCAACCTATTGGAACATACCGCGTAGTCTCGGGTCTCCCGATTTGAGAGTATGATGATAATTTGCAAAAATCACATTTAGAATTTATAACAGGCCGTTAAAGGGTGAAAACCCGAACCGTCCCCCAATCGACCCCGTAGGAGGCACGAACACCTCGCACGAGATCAATGTAAGTTGTAGGAACTGACAGCGTAGTTCTGGGTCTCCCGGTTTGTGAATAGGACGATAATTTGCTAAAATCAACACTTAAACTTAAAAGCATGCCGTTAAAGGGTGAAAAACCAAACCAGCCCCAAAACGACCTCGCAACTGGCACGAAAACCTCGCACGGGACTAATGTAACTGGTAGGAACTGACCACGTAGTCTCGAGTCTCTCGGTTTGAGAGTAAGATGATAATTTGCAAAAATCAACCTTAGAGTTAAAAACATGCCGTTAAAGGGTGAAAAATCCAAACCGGCCACCAAACGACCCCGTAGGAGGCACGAACACTTTGTACGGGACCAATGTAACTTGTAGGAACAGACCGCGTAGTCTCTGGTCTCCCGATTTGAGAGTATGATGATAATTTGAAAAAATCACACTTAGAATTAAAAACATGCCGTTAAAGGGTGAAAACCCGAACCGTCCCCCAATCGACCCCGTAGGAGGCACGAACACCTCGCACGGGACCAATGTAAGTTGTAGGAACTGACAGCGTAGTTCTGGGTCTCCCGGTTTGTGAATAGGACGATAATTTGCAAAAATCAACACTTAAACTTAAAAGCATGCTGTTAAAGGGTGAAAAACCAAACCAGCCTCAAAACGACCTCCCAGCAGGCATGAACACCTCGCACGGGACCAATGTAACTGGTAGGAACTGACCGCGTAGTCTCGAGTCTCTCGGTTTGAGAGTATGACGATAATTTGCAAAAATCAACCTTAGAGTTAAAAACATGACGTTAAAGGGTGAAAAATCCAAACCGGCCACCAAACGACCCCGTAGGAGGCACAAACACTTCGCACGGGACCAATGTAACTTGTAGGAAATGATCGCGTAGTCCCGGGTCTCCCGATTTGATAGTATGATGATAATTTTCTAAAATCACACTAAGAGTTAAAAACATGCGGTTAAAGGGTGAAAACCCAAACCGGCCCCCAAACGACCCCGTTGGAGGCACGAACACCTCGCGCGGGACAAATGTAACTGGTAGAAACTGATAGCGTGGTCCCGGGTCTCCCAGTTTGTGAATAGGACGATAATTTGTAAAAATTACACTTAGATTTAAAAACACGCCGTTAAAGGGTGAAAACCCAAACTAGACCCGAAACGACCCCGTAGGAGGCACGATCACCTCGCACGGGACAAGTGTAACTTATTGGAACAGACCGCGTAATCTCGGGTCTCCCGATTTGAGAGTATGACGATAATTTGCAAAAATCACACTTAGAATTAAAAACAGGCCATTAAAGGGTGAAAACCCAAACCGGCCACCTATCGACCCCGTAGAAGGCACGAACACCTCGCACGGGACCAATGTAACTTGTAGGAACTGACAGCGTAGTCCCGAGTCTCCTGATTTGTGAATAGGATGATAATTTGCAAAAATCAACACTTAAACTTAAACGCATGCCGTTAAAGGGTGAAAACCAAAACCAGACCCTAAACGACCCCGTAGGAGGCAGAACACCTCGCACGGGATCAATGTAACTTGTAGGAACGGATCGTGTAGTCTCGAGCCTTTCGGTTTGAGAGAATGAAGATAATTTGCAAAAATCACACTTAGAGTTAAAAACATGCGGTTAAAGGGTGAAAACCCAAACCGGCCCCAAAGCGACCCCGTTGGAGGCACGAACACCTTGCACGGGACCAATGTAACTTGTAGGAACTAACAGCGTAGTCCCGGGTCTCCCGGTTTGTGAATTCGATGATAATTTGTAAAAATCACACTTAGAGTTAAAAACATGCCGTTAAAGGGTGAAAACCCAAACCAGACCCGAAACGACCCCGTAGGAGGCACGATCACCTCGCACGGGACCAGTGTAACTTATTGGAATAGACCGCGTAGTCTCTGGTCTCCCGATTTGAGAGTATAATGATAATTTGAAAAAATCACACTTAGAATTAAAAACATGCCGTTAAAGGGTGAAAACCCGAACCGTCCCCCAATCGACCCCGTAGGAGGCACGAACACCTCGCACGGGACCAATGTAAGTTGTAGGAACTGACAGCGTAGTTCTGGGTCTCTCGGTTTGTGAATAGGACGATAATTTGCAAAAATCAACACTTAAACTTAAAAGCATGCCGTTAAAGGGTGAAAAACCAAACCAGCCCCAAAACGACCTCGCAGCAGGCACGAACACCTCGCACGGGACCAATGTAACTGGTAGGAACTGACCGCGTAGTCTCGAGTCTCTCGATTTGAGAGTATGACGGTAATTTGCAAAAATCAACCTTAGAGTTAAAAACATGTCGTTAAAGGGTGAAAAATCCAAACCGGCCACCAAACGACCCCGTAGGAGGCACGAACACTTCGCACGGGACCAATCTAACTTGTAGGAAATGATCACGTAGTCCCGGGTCTCCCGATTTGAGAGTATGATGATAATTTTCTAAAGTCACACTAAGAGTTAAAAATATGCGGTTAAAGGGTGAAAACCCAAACCGGCCCCCAAACGACTCGTTGGAGGCACGAACACCTCGCGCGGGACCAATGTAACTGGTAGAAACTGATAGCGTAGTCCCGGGTCTCCCGGTTTGTGAATAGGACGATCATTTGTAAAAATCACACTTAGAGTTAAAAACATGCCGTTAAAGGGTGAAAACCCAAACTAGACCCGAAACGACCCCGTAGGAGGCACGATCACCTCGCACGGGACAAGTTTAACTTATTGGAACAGACCGCGTAATCTCGGATCTTCCGATTTGAGAGTATGACGATAATTTGTAAAAATCACACTTAGAATTAAAAATAGGCCATTAAAGGGTGAAAATCCAAACCGGCCCCCTATCGACCCCGTAGAAGGCACGAACACCTCGCACGGGACCAATGTAACTTGTAGGAACTGACAGCGTAGTCCCGAGTCTCCCGATTTATGAATAGGATGATAATTTGCAAAAATCAGCACTTAAACTTAAACGCATGCCGTTAAAGGGTGAAAACCAAAACCAGACCCTAAACGACCCCGTAGGAGGCACGAACACCTAGCACGGGATCAATGTAACTTGTAGGAACGGATCGCGTAGTCTTGAGCCTTTCGGTTTGAGAGTATGAAGATAATTTGCAAAAATCACACTTAGAGTTAAAAACATGCGGTTAAAGGGTAACCGACCGCCAAACGACCCCGTTGGAGGCATGAACACCTCGTACGGGACCAATGTAACTTGTAGGAACTGATAGCGTAGTCCCGGGTCTCCCGGTTTGTGAATTCGACGATAATTTGTAAAAATCACACTTAGAGTTAAAAACATGCCGTTAAAGGGTGAAAACCCAAACCAGACACGAAACGACCCCGTAGGAGGAACGATCATCTCGCACGGGACCAGTGTAACTTATTGGAACAAACCGTGTAGTCTCGGGTCTCCCGATTTGAGAGTATGATGATAGTTTGCAAAAGTCACACTTAGAATTAAAAATAGGTTGTTAAAGGGTGAAAACCCGAACCGTCGCCCAATCGACCCCGTAGGAGGCACGAACACCTCGCATGGGACCAATGTAAGTTGTAGGAACTGACAGCGTAGTTCTGGGTCTCCCGGTTTGTGAATAGGACGATAATTTGCAAAAATCAACACTTAAACTTAAAAGCATGCCGTTAAAGGGTGAAAAACCAAACCAACCCCAAAACGACCTCGCAGCAGGCACAAACACCTCGCACGGGACCAATGTAATTGGTAGGAACTGATCGCGTAGTCTTGAGTCTCTCGGTTTGAGAGTATGACGATAATTTGCAAAAATTAACCTTAGAGTTAAAAACATGCCGTTAAAGGGTGAAAAATCCAAACCGGCCACCAAACGACCCCGTAGGAGGCACGAACACTTCGCACGGGACCAATCTAACTTGTAGGAAATGACCGCGTAGTCCCAGTTCTCCCGGTTTGAGAGTATGATGATAATTTTCAAAAATCACACTAAGAGTTAAAAACATATGGTTAAAGGGTGAAAACCCAAATCGGACCCCAAACGACCCCGTTGTAGGCACGAACACCTCGCGCGGGACCAATGTAACTGGTAGAAACTGATAGCGTAGTCCCGGGTCTCCCGGTTTGTGAATAGGACGATAATTTGTAAAAATCACACTTAGAGTTAAAAACATGCCGTTAAAGGGTGAAAACCTAAACTAGACCCGAAACGACCCCGTAGGAGGCACGATCACCTCGCACGGGACAAGTGTAACTTATTGGAACATACCGCGTAATCTCGGGTCTCCCGATTTGAGAGTAAGATGATAATTTGCAAAAATCAACCTTAGAGTTAAAAACATGCCGTTAAAGGGTGAAAAATCCAAACCGGCCACCAAACGACCCCGTAGGAGGCACGAACACTTCGCACGGGACCAATGTAACTTGTAGGAACAGACCGCGTAGTCTCTGGTCTCCCGATTTGAGAGTATGATGATAATTTGAAAAAATCACACTTAGAATTAAAAACATGCCGTTAAAGGGTGAAAACCCGAACCGTCCCCCAATCGACCCCGTAGGAGGCACGAACACCTCGCACGGGACCAATGTAAGTTGTAGGAACTGACAGCGTAGTTCTGGGTCTCCTGGTTTGTGAATAGGATGATAATTTGCAAAAATAAACACTTAAACTTAAAAGCATGCTGTTAAAGGGTGAAAAATCCAAACCAGCCACCAAACGACCCCGTAGAAGGCACGAACACCTCGCACGGGACCACTGTAACTTGTAGGAACTGACCGCGTAGTCTCGGGTCTCTCGGTTTGAGAGTATGACGATAATTTGCAAAAATCACACTTAGAGTTAAAAACACGCAGTTAAGGGTTGAAAACCCAAACTGGCCCCCTAACGACCCCGTTGGAGGCACGAACACCTCGTACGGGACCAATGTAACTTGTAGGAACTGACAGCGTAGTCCCGGGTCTCCATGTTTGTGAATAGGATGATAATATGCAAAAATCACACTTAAAGTAAAAAACATGTTGTTAAAGGGTGAAAACCCAAACCAACCCCCAAACGACCCCGTAGGATGCACGAACACCTCGCAAGGGACCAATGTAACTTGTTGGAACTGACCGCGAAATCCCGGGTCTCCCAGTTTGAGAGTATGATGATAATTTGCAAAAATCACACTTAGAATTAAAAATAGGCCGTTAAAGGGTGAAAAACCAAACCGGCCTCCAATCGACCCCGTAGGAGGCACGAACACCTCGCACGGGACCAATGTAACTTCTAGGAGCTAACAGCGTACTCCCGGGTCTCCCGGTTTGTGAATAGGACGATAATTTGCAAAAATCAACACTTAAAATTAAAAGCATGCCGTTAAAGGGTGAAATCCCAAACCAGCCCCTAAACGAGCCCTTAGGAGGCACGAAAGCCTAACTTGTAGGAACTGACTGCGTAGTCCTGAGTCTCCCGGTTTGAGAGCATGACGATAATTTGCAAAAATCACACTTAGTTAAAAACAAGCCGTCAGAGGGTGAAAACTCAAACCAACCCCCAAATGACCCCGTAGGAGGCACGAACACCTCGCATGGGACCAATGTAACTAGTAGGAACTGACCGGGTAGTCCCGGGTATCCCAATTTGAGAGTATGATGATATTTTGCAAAAATCACACTTAGTGTTAAAAACAGGTCGTTAAAGGGTGAGAACCCAAACCGGCCCCCAATCGACCCCGTACGAGGCACGAACACCTCGCACGGGACCAATGTAACTTGTTGGAACTGACCTCGTAGTCCCGGGTCTCCCGGTTTGAGAGTATGATGATAATTTGCAAAAATCACACTTAGAATTAAAAATAGGCCGTTAAAGGGTAAAAACCCATACCATCCCCCAAACGACCCCGTTAGAGGCACGAACACCTCGCACGGGACCAATGTAACTTGTAGGAACAGACCACTTAGTCCCGGGTCTCCCAATTTGAGAGTATGATGATAATTAGCAAAAATCGCACTTAGTTAAAAACAAGTCGACAAAGGGTGAAAACCCAAACCAACCCCCAATCGACCCCGTAGGAGGCACGAACACCTCGCACGGGACCAATGTAACTTGTAGGAACTCACAGCGTAGTCCCGGGTCTCCCGGTTTGTGAATAGGACTATAATTTGCAAAAATCAAGACTTAAACTTAAAAACAAGCCGTTAAAGGGTGAAACCCCAAACCACCCCTCAAACGACCCCGTAGAGGGAACGAACACCTCGTACGGGACTAATGTAACTTGTTGGAACTGACCGCGTAGTCCCGGGTCTCCTGCTTTAAAAATATGACGATAATTTGAAAAAATTAACACTTAGACCTAAAAACAAGCCGTTAAAGGGTGAAAACCCAGACCACCCACCAAACGACCCCGTAGGGGGCACGAACACCTCGCACGGAACGAATGTAACTTGTTGGAACTGACCGCGTAGTCCTGGGTCTCTCGGTTTGAGAGTATGACGATAATTTGCAAAAATCACACTTAGAGTGAAAAACATGCCGTTAGAGGGTGAAAACCCAACCCAACCCCAAAACGACCCTGTAAGAGGCACGAACCCCTCGCATGAGACCAATGTAACTTGTAGGAATCGATCGCGTAGTCCCGGGTCTCCCGATTTGAGAGTATTATGATAGTTTGCAAAAATGACACTTAGAGTGAAAAACATGCCGTCAAAGGGTGAAAACCCAAACCACCCCCCAAACGACCCCGAAGGGGGCACAGACACCTCGCACGGGACCAATGTAACTTGTTGAAACTCACCGCGTAGTCCCGGGTCTCTCGGTTTGAGAATATGATGATAATTTGCAAAAATCAACTCATAAATTTAAAAACAAGCCGTTAAAGGGTGAAAACCCAACCCCCACCCCCAAACGACCCCGTAGGAGGCACGAACACCTCGCACGGGACCAATGAAAATTGTAGGAACCAACCGCGTAGTCCCGGGTCTCCCGATTTGAGAATATGACGATAATTTAAAAAAATAAACATTTAAACTTAAAAACAAGTCGTTAAAGGGTGAAAATCTGAACCACCCCCAAACGACCCCGTAGGGGGCACGAACACCTCGCACGGGACCAACGTAACTTGTTGGAACTGATCGCGTTGTCCCGGGTCTCCCGATTTGAGAATATGACGATAATTTGCAAAAACTAACACTTAAACTTAAAAGCAAGCCCTTAAAGGGTGAAAACCCAAACAACCCACCAAACGACCCCGTAGAGGGCACGAACACCTCGCACGGGACCAATGTAACTTGTTGGAACTGACCGCGTAGTCCCGGATCTACCGGTTTGAGAATATGATGATAATTTGCAATAATCAACACTTAAACTTAAAAACAATCCGTTAAAGGGTGAAAACCCAAACCAACCACCAAATGACCCCGTAGGGGGCACGAACACCTCGCACAGGACCAATGCAACTTGTTGGAACTGACTGCACAGTCTTGGGTCTCCCGGTCTGAGAATATGATGATAATTTGCAAAAATCACACTTAGACTTAAAGATAAGCCGTCAACGGCTGAAAACCCAAACCAACCCCCAAACGAACCCGTAGGGGGCACGAGCACCTCGCACGGGACCAATGTAACTTGTTGGAACTGACCACGTAGTCCGGGTCTCCCGATCCGAGAATATGATGATAATTTTAAAAATCAACACTTAAACATAAAAACAAGCCGTTAAAGGGTGAAAACCCAAACCATCCACCAAACGACCCCGTAGGGGGCACGGACACCTCGCACGAGACCAATGTAACTTGTTGGAACTGATCGCGTAGTCCCGGGTCTCCCGGTTTGAGAATATGATGATAATTTACAAAAATCACACTTAGATTTAATAACATGCCGTCAAAGGGTGAAAACCCAAACCAGGCCCCAAACGACCTCGTATGAAGCACGAACACCTCGCAGGGGACTAATGTAACTTGTTGGAACTGACCGCGTAGTATCGGGTCTCCCGGTTTGAGAGTATGACGATAATTTGCAAAAATCACACTTAGAATTAGAAACAGGTCGTTAAAGGGTGAAAACCCAAACCGACCCCCAATCGACCCCGTAGGAGGCACGAACACCTCGCATGGGACCAATGTAACTTGTAGGAACTGATAGCGTAGTCCTGGGTCTCCCGATTTGTGAATAGGACGATAATTTGTAAAAATCAACACTTAAACTTAAAAGCATGCCGTTAAAGGGTGAAAACTCAAACCAGCCCCAAAACGACACCGTAGAAGGCACGAACACCTCCCACGGGACCAATGCAACTTGTAGGAACTAAACGCGTAGTCTCGAGTCTCTCAGTTTGAGAGTATGAAGATAATTTGCAAAAATCACACTTAGAGTTAAAAACACGCCGTTAAAGGGTGAAAAATCCAAACCGGCCACCAAACGACCCCAAAGGAGGGACGAACACCTCGTACGGGACCAATGTAACTTGTAGGAACTGACCACGTAGTCCCGGGTCTCCCGATTTGAGATTATGATAATATTTTACAAAAATTACACTTAGAGTTAAAAACATGCGATTAAAGGGTGATAACCCAAACTGGCCCCCAATCGACCCCTTTGGAGGCACGAACACCTCGCACGGGATCAATGTAACTTGTAGGAACTCACAGCGTAGTCCCGGGTCACCATGTTTGTGAATTGGATGATAATTTGCAAAAATCACACTTAGAGTTAAAAACATGTCATTAAAGGGTGAAAACCCAAATCATCTCCCAAACGATCCCGTAGGAGGCATGAACACCTCGCACGGGACCAATGTAACTTGTTAGAACTGACCGCGAAGTCCCGGGTCTCCCGGTTTTAGAGTATGACGTTAATTTGCAAAAATCGCAGTTAGAATTAAAAATAGGCCGTTAAAGGGTGAAAACACAAACCGGCCCCCAATCGACCCCGTCGGAGGCACGAACACCTCGCACGGGACCAATGTAACTTGTAGGAACTGACAGCGTAGTCCCGGGTCTCTCGGTTTATGAATAGGACGATAATTTGAAAAAATCAGCACTTAAACATGAAAGCATGCCGTTAAAGGGTGCAAACTCAAACCAGACCCTAAACGACCCCGTAGGAGGCGCGAACACCTCGCACAGAATCAATGTAACTTTGAGGAACTGATCGCGTAGTCCGGGATCTCCTGGTTTGAGAGTATGATGATAATTTGCAAAAATCACACTTAGTTAAAAACAAGCCCTCAAAGGGTGAAAACCCAAATTAACCCCCAAACGACCCCATAGGAGGCACGGATACCTCGCATGTGACCAATGTAACTTGTAGGAACTGACCGGGTAGTCCCGGGTATCCCGGTTTGAGAGTATGACGATAGTTTGCAAAAATCACACTTAGAGTTAAAAACAGGCCGTTAAAGGGTGTGAACCAAAACCGGCCCCCAATCGACCCCGTACGAGGTACGAACACCTCTCACGGGACCAATGTAACTTGTAGAAACTGACAGCGTAGTCCCGGGTCTCCCGATTTGTGAATAGGACGATAATTTATAAAAATCAACACTTAAACTTAAAACATGCCGTTAAAGAAGGAAAACCCAAACCAGCCCCCAAACCACCCCGTAGGAGGCACGAACACCTCGTACGGGACCAATGTAACTTGTAGGAACTGACCGTGTAGTCCAGGGTATCCCAGGTTTGAGAGTATGATGATAATTTGCAAAAATCGCACTTAGTTGAAAACAAACCATCAAAGGGTGAAAATCCAAACCAACCCCCAATCGACCCCGTAGGAGGCACGAACACCTCGCACGGGACCAATGTAACTTGTAGGAACTGACCGCGTAATCTCGGGTCTCCCAGTTTGAGAGTATGACGCTAATTTGCAAAAATCACACTTAGAATTAAAAGCGGGCCGTTAAAGGGTGAAAATCCAAACCGGCCCCAAATCGACCCCGTAGGAGGCACGAACACCTCGCACGGAACCAATGTAACTTGTAGGAACTGACAACGTAGTCCCGGGTCTCCCGGTGTGAGAATATGATGATAATTTGCAAAAATCAAAACTGAAACTTAAAAACAAGCCGTAAAAGGGTGAAAACCAAAACCAACACCTCGCACGGGACCAATGTAACTTGTAAGAACTGACCGCGTAGTTTCGGGATTCACGGTTTCAGAATATGATGATAATTTGCAAAAATCAATATTTAAACTTAAAAACAAGCCGTTAAAGGGTGAAAACCCAAACCACCCCCCAAACGACCCCGTAGGAGGCACGTACAGCTCGCACGGGACCAATGTAACTTGTAGGAACTGACTGCGTATTCTCGGGTCTTCCGGTTTGAGAATATTACGATAATTTGCAAAAATCAGGACTTAAACTTAAAAACATGCCGTTAAAGGGTGAAAATCCAAACCACCCCCCAAACGACCTCGTAGGGGGCTCGAACACCTCGCACGGGACCAATGTAACTTGTTGGAACTGACTGCGTAGTCCCGGGTCTTCCGGTTTGAAAATATGACTATAATTTGTAAAAATCAACACTTAGACTTAAAAACAAGTCGTTAAAGGGTGAAAACCCAAACCACACACCACACGACCCCTTAGGGGGCACGAATACCTCGCACGGGACCAATGTAACTTGTTGGAACTGACCGCGTAGTCCCGGGTCTCCCGCTTAGAGAGTATGACGTTAATTTACAAAAATCACACTTATAATTAAAGACATGCCGTTAAAGGGTGAAAATCCAAACCAACCCCCAAACGACCCCGTAGGAGGTACGAATACCTCGTACGGGACCAATGTAACTTGTAGGAACTGACCGCGTAGTCCCGGATCTCCCGGTTTGAGAGTATGACGATAATTTGCAAAAATCACACGTAGAGTTAAAACAGGTCGTTAAAGGGTGAAAACCCAAACCGGCCTCCAATCGACCCCCCCCGTAGGAGGCACGAACACCTCGGACGGTACCAATGTAACTTGTAGGAACTGACAGCGTAGTACCGGGTCTCCCGGTTTGTGAATATGACGATAATTTTCCAAAATCAACAATTAGAATTAAAAACAGGTCGTTAAAGGGTGAAAACCCAAATCGGCCCCCAATCGATCCCGTAGGTGGCACGAACACCTCGTACGGGACCAATGTAACTTGTAGGAACTGACCGCGTAATCCCGGGTCTCCCGGTTTGTGAGTATGACTATAATTTCCACTCATATATGTAATTTTTTTGTTTTGAGTATTTTTTTTGGTAAATTATTAGGTTACTAATATCGTATATTTTTTATATTCTATTTTTTTTGCGGGATAACAGTTTATCGTTGGCTTTTATTCATGCGGAATACACAAAGAACTCAATGGTTTACAACAAGTGGTTTATTAATGATCCCATTTTTTTGTGTCATGACCGTAGAGTCTTTTGTTGTTTTATTATTGACTTTTATGGCCATGAGGGCTTTTGTAAGTTAATTGTTATATTTTGTGGTCGTGCGAACTTTATGTTAGGCAGGTTTTGTATTAACAGGTTTTGGAATGTCTAGAAAATAGTGGAAACTCTGCCCAATTTTTTTTGGGCCTGTGAGCTGTTAAAGACTTGTAATATTTTGAAGTTTGTATGTACATTAGTTTATTAATAACACGCAATATTATTAATTTGTGAATTTTGTGCTTTCAAATATATTTTTTAAAATAAAAGAAATTGGCACAGTTCAAAACCGTGGCAAAAGTATATCATATTTTGGCACGATTTTGAACTGTGCCAATTTTTTTTAAATTGTGCTGAATCTGGCACAGTTAAAAGCTGTGCCAAAAGTGTGCCAGAAATATCAAATTTTGGCACAGTTTAAAAGTCTGCCAGAAGTATTCCTGTTTGGCTGAATCTGGCACAGTTAAAAACTGTGCCCAAAGTGTGCCAGAAATATCAAATTCTGGCACGGTTTAAAAGTGTGCTAGAAGTGTTCCTGTTTGGCTGAATCTGGCATACTTTTGAGCCGTGCCAGAAAAAAATTCTCATTTTGAAACACCTGATTCTGACACAGTTCAAAATCGTGCCAGATTTGATCTGGCACTGTTTTAAATCGTGCCAGAATCCTGTTTTTGGTGTAGTGGTTGGATAGCTTTTAACCCATGTGGTGGGTGAATAGAATACCTTGACGCATACCTAAAACAACTGAATGGTAAAAGGCTCATTGGTCCTTAACAATTTTAGAAGGGGTTTGACATCTCACAGCTCAAGCTTTCAATGGTGGGATCGAAAATACCAGACCTACCATTGGGATAAACCATATTGAAGGTTCACCTAAGCAATTTTAAGGCCAATCCACCAGCAAAGTAGCACCTACTTTACTCCCCTGTTTGTATGCCACTAATGCATTTATTTTTCTGTAATTCATTTCCTCGATCACAATTCTAATTTAATGTAATTTGTACATTAAATTTATATTTCTTGCACTTTTGTCTACATACTTCTTTTATTTTTTGCCTTCGATTTTACGTAGATTCATTTGCAATACTCGAAATGACACATAGTTTTACGGTGGCTAAGGACACGGAGGTGAATGCCTATTCTAGCTCATAAAACAACAATATTATAGTAGACCTTTTATTCTGAAATATTAAAGTATAATAGTTTCATGACATATCAAATGAATGACATTACAGACATGAATACGTAAGTTTAGGTTAAAAAAACATAATGAAATGAGTTTGATGAAATAACTTGAGTCGTTCAAGAGAAATTGTTTTAGAGGTCTAAAAGTGTAGATAGCGGTGACATAACAGAGCGAAGCTTTAGCAACAATACTCGAATACTAATAAAATCTCAAAACTAAAAATTGTAGAACGTATGATTTCACATACCTCCTAAACAAATGGGGAATTCCTTTAGTCGTCTCTGATTCAGAAGCCGAGCTTGTACAACAAATAACGATAATAACCTATAATATTCATTAGGAAAGTTCAGAGATTTTAGAATTTTGTAATATGTAGTAAGAATTAATTTTATATGAGTAGGCATATTGGAACCAAAAAATTAACTTGATTTTAGAATAAGAAACAATAAGAAGAAATGATGCAATTTGAAATAATCTCTTGTTGTGTTTTTTAATTTATATAACTTTGAAAAAAATTATTGAACAACTAACTATATCAATTTAACGGTACCAAAAAACGAACATTATTAGTAAAAAAATTCTCGAAATAAAAAATTGTAGAACGTATGATTTCACATACCTGGTAAACAATTGGGGAACTCCTTCAGAATCGGAGTTTGTACAACCAATAATGATAATAACTTATAAGATTTCAATTAACAATTCATTAGGAAAGTTAAGAGATTATTGAACTTGGTAATCTGTACTAAGAATTAATTTTATATGAGTAGACATACTATAAAAAAAATCATAACAGAAGTGAGGAAAACTTCTATACACAAGTAGGATTATTTACCTTGATTTTTGAAAAAGTAACAATAACAATAAAGGATGCAAGAAGGAACAATAACAACAAATGATGCAATTTCAAATAAATAGACATATACAAAAACCTAACATACCTCATATTGACTTTTGTTTTTTTTTAGGTCTCATCTGACAAGATGAATGAATAAATGTTTAAGATTTCGTGTTCTCTTGAAAGATGAGGAAATTAATGAATTTTTTTGGTGTAACTTAAAAGATGAGAAGATGAATGAATGTTGTGAATGAATTTTGGGATGGAGATACGACTCATCATTTGTACGGCATGAATGTTTGGTAGGATGTGATGAAAGTATCAGGGAAAGATTGTATTAATAAGATTATTTTAGAAATAAAGCATTTAATAAGAATATTTTGATCATTGGACAAATAAAGCCTCTTTTTTAATATCAATGACGATGAATTCGTGAAAAAAAATGGATACAAACACCACATATGCCGTCAATTTTGCGTAGTTATGTGTCGTCACCGTACGATAAAGCTAAGCTCGGTGGATGATACCCTTGACCGCATAAACTTATTTCATCTGAGATAAAATCAAACAGTAACTTACGAATAAAAATTTGGTTTGCGAAACTCGAGGATTCATATAATGTATTTGCAATGAAAATTTGGAAGTAGACTGTTCATTCACACACGGGGGAGTCTTCTGCCTTGCAGTGAATTCTTCAGACGAACAGGTAAAATCGTTTATTTCTTTCAGGCTAATACTTTTTACATCTCCATTGCCAAATGGTTATGAAGAAAGCCCAATGCTTTGTTAGTTGAGTAGGTGTTTGTGAAATTGCCAATATGAAAATTTGTGTATGCTATAATTGAATTTGACTACAATTGGAGCAATGCATTTCACAATATTGCTGATATAAGTGAATTTTGTAGGTACCGGACTGCATAAAATAATTGCATATATTTTTTTCTCTATCTTGTGATTGTAATTTATATATTTTGTTCATATTGTTTCAGAAACCATGAATGTAAGATGGCCACGGCTTCTCACACCCACACATCTCTCTCAGCTCGTTCGGAGCCAGAAAAACCCATTAAAAGCTCTCCAAATCTTCAATGAAGCAAAATCAAGATACCCCAACTACCATCACAACGGCCCTGTCTATGCCACTATGATCAATATCCTCGGAAGCTCAGGTCGAATAACCGACATGAAAGAAGTGATTGATCAGATGAAAGAAGACTCCTGTGAATGCCGAGATTCAGTCTTTGCAAGCGCGATCAAAACTTACGCAAAAGCTGGATTACTTGACGAAGCCGTCTCACTCTTTAAAAACCTCCCAAAATTCAATTGCGTCAACTCAACAGAATCTTTTAACACCCTTTTGCAGATAATGGTGAAGGAATCTAAGCTAGAAACTGCCCACAGTCTTTTCTTAGAGAATTGTTACGGATGGGAAGTGAGGTCTCGAACCCGTTCCTTGAATTTACTCATCAATGCTCTATGTCAGAGCAATCGTTCCGATCTTGCACTGCACATCTTCCAAGAGATGAATCATCAGTGCTGCTATCCAGATAGGGAAACTTATCAGATTCTAATGAGAGGCTTGTGTGATGATGGGAGACTAAATGAAGCCACCCATTTGTTATACTCGATGTTCTGGCGGATCTCTCAAAAGGGTAGTGGTGAAGATGTTGTCATATATAGAACACTCTTAGATGCCTTATGCGACAACGGGCAGGTCAACGAGGCTGTGGAAATTCTCGATAAGGTCTTGAGGAAAGGGTTGAAGGCTCGCTGCAAGAGGCTTGATCTTAGTCACTGCCAATATGGTATGGACATACAAGGTGTTAAGGTTTTGATAAATGAAGCTTTGATCAAAGGTGGGATTCCCAGTATGGCTAGTTACAATGCTATGTCAATTGATCTTTATTCTGAAGGGAAATTAGTTGAGGCCAACAAGGTGCTCGAAGAAATGTGTGACAGAGGCTTCAGACCAACAATTCTTATTTATGAAGCTAAGGTAGCTGCATTATGTAGGGAAAGCAGGGTTGATGAAGCAGTAGAGGTGGTTGAAAAAGAGATGGTGAAGGGGAATTGTGTTCCATCTGTTGGGCTGTATAATATTGTTATAAAAGGCCTGTGTGAAGAAGGGAAATCTGATTTGGCTGTAAGGTATTTGGGGAAGATCTCTAGGCAGGTGGGTTGTGTTCCTAACAAGGAGACTTACTCGGTTTTAGTTGATGGGCTATGCCATGATGGTAAATATGTTGAAGCAAGTCAGGTTATGGAGGAAATGTTAATTAAATCATATTGGCCTGGAGTAGACTCGTACAATACACTTATCAAGGGTCTTTGCTTAGTGGGCAGGCCATACGAAGCATTTATGTGGTTGGAGGAGATGGTTAGCCAGGCGAAGATGCCAAAACATTCTGTATGGGTTTCGCTGGTTGCTTCTGTCTTCTCTGACATGGTTGTTACTGAGGTATACTCTGAAACACTTGAGCGATTAAGAAAATTTATTTAAGTGTTCCCTTGGATCCTTTAGTTCGCGATGTAACACTCTGTACGTTCCCCTATTCATGACCATTAAGATAATGTGATGGTTTGTATTTATACTTGTATCATTTATCAAGACTGCATTTTCTGCACTTTCCAATCAACTATTTGCTACTGTTATTTCTGAAATCCTTGGCAGTGTTCATTATTATCTACCAATTAGACAGTTAAAGTGGTGCAGGAGCATGAGCTTAGAGGGCTATTTTTGTATTTTCTTTATCTTTATTCTAGTATTCTTTGATGATGTCGCGCGGATTGCCTCTCACTTTAACATTACACGTGACATCACCGGTCGTAGAACACTACCTTACACCTATAAAAGGGTCTACCTCTTGTATTGTTGGCATTATTACATTTGAAATGAATGAGAATTAGAGAGAGTAAGTTCCTCTATTGAAATGTTATCATTGTTGTTGTGTGAAGATCAATCGTCCGGTTCGGTGAAGTTATGTCTCGGTGCATGTCTTCATCATCAAGTCTCCAATTACAAATCAAAATCCCTAAACACCTAGACCTAGTTTTGTCAAGTTCAAGAATACAGCTAAAACTGAAAGAGGGGTATTGAAAATGTCCTTACATTCTCTACTCAAGACTTTGACAAACATTTTATAAAATCTATTTGTTCTTGAGTAAGGTTTATTTTTTTTGAGTTTTGAGTTCCACACACTTTCACCTACACTTTCAATCTTTAGGATATCTCACACATCCTAGTGTAGACATTTTTGGTTGCTCTTGGTTCAATTTTCTTTGATAAAAAACTTTGGGTTCAATTTTCATTTGAGCAAGTTCTATTCAATTATAAAGATGATTTGAGTTTTGGTTGGATTTGAAGAATTGGATGCGGACCAAAATCGGTCGCGGTTGTGTGTCGTTCTCATCTGTTGGCGCCATAAGATAAGGTGTGAAAGAGTGTTAGAGGATCTTATGCATAAGACAGTGTAAGCCGTAGTTCTTCTTTGTAAGTCTCTACCTTATTAGTCTTTACATTTGTCGTTTAAATCGACTTGAGATTTTTCCTATTAGTGGGGTTTTCCCTCATATATGCGATGTTGTGTGATTATTTTACTTTTTCGCATCTTTAAAATCATTTGTTGTAGTTGAGTTGAGTAGATAAAAATGGTTTGATTCTAACTTTGGTTAAACTTTTGTTACATAGACTTTCAAGATATATTTTGTATACCGTTCGAAAATAAGAAATATATTTTTTAAACTTGGTAGTTAATTCTATTTGGGTAGCTACCATTGAGAGCATGCATTCTCACCTGGTATCAAAGCGGGCCTCATTATTTCTAGGTTTTATCGTCCAAAGTAAATCCTTTTGCTTGATAGATGGTGTTTCCAAAGTAAATCCTTTTGCTTGATAGATGGTGTTTCGTCTCTCCGATCGCTTCATTTGATGGTACCAACTATTTTTATTAGAAGGCGTGCATGATGGCATATCTTATGTTACTTGTGTATGGGATTGTGTGCTAATGGGTTGAAAGTGGCTCGTTACTGTTATCAATGATATCGCAGTTCAAAAGATATGTAGAACGTGGGATAATAATGAGATAAAAGGAGAGTGAGTTGAATGGTAGAGGGCTCAATGCTATATTCGGAACGGTAAGCGTTAATGAGGTTAAACATATATCGAATTGCTAAACGTCTATTCCGACCTTTGTTCTTTGGCATTTTTCCCATCCCTCCCCAATACCATCGAGCCCAATGAGATGCCCTCACCCCAACACCACCTATGCCCGATGTACCCCCGCTTGAGTTTCCTTTTCCCAATCCCGTGATATCTTGGGCTCTTACCATCTTTGCTGACTCGTTCGATGGTTATGATTAGCTACGAACTAACATTTTTTTACTCACATTGCACGTCCAAGGGACGTTTCTGTAGGTAGGGCTAACTATAATTTAGTAGTCCAAGAAATTGTGGACAAGCTTGGTTTATCGACCACATGCCTTGTCGCATAGGGTAGCTCAGTGATGGTGGATCCCAAACACTAAGTTGCTTATGTCAAGTTTTGTTCTTGAATGTCCAACGTCAACGAGGTTCTTTGCACGGTTATCGATGCGTGTTTGCTACTTATTGTTGAGACGTCCATGGAAATATTATCGTTATAGTCAATGAAGCATACACTCGACATGTGATACAAAATATGACACGACCCAAATTGTAGGATACGACACGCTAGGATACGTATAATATATATTTTTTTAAATATATAATTTATGAAATAAAACAAATTTTGTTTAATATAATACATAATTATAACATACTGAGTTTGAAATTTAGTAAAATCAAATACAACAATAATACAAATTTAAATAAGAAATAAATAAAATTAAATAAAATCGCAAATTGAATGAACATGGTTGGCAAAAGTTAGGGTTTGTTTGAAACTTTTGAGTCCAGATTGTTGTTTTTGTGAATGAATATGGTCTCTTCTTTTCCTTTTTGTGTTTTATAATCATTGTTTTAAGTTATTAAACAATGGACCCCATTTTAACTTTCAAAATATTAAAAAATTATATCCCCGCATGTCCAAAAGACATGTCCTCTTTTATCCTAACGTGTCCCCTAATGTGTCATGACATGTCCTACAAAAAAATAAATAGGATACTCTAGGGTACCCGTATCCTAATGTATACCCAACGTGTTTGAGCGTGTCCTAGCGTTTCGCATGTCTGACACGTGTCAAAAAGGATGCTCAACCTTTGGGAGAGTGATTGTGCTTCATAGATTATAGTATACATGGTAGATGCACCAACACCTATACCTCTAGTAGTTCCAGCTCTGACTGATGTGCGAGTTTCAACCACCACAACAAAAACACGAATCTGGCACGGTTTTAAACCGTGCCAGGCCATTCTGGTACTGTTTAAAATTGTGTTAGAATTAGGGGTGCCGGATTTTCTGGCACGGTTTAAAACCGTGATTTTGGCATGTTTTTAAATCGTGCCAGATTTTAATATGGCACCCTTTTGGAACACTTTTAACCCGTGCTAGATATTAACGCTTTTGGCACAAGTTAAAACCGTGCCAATTTTTTCATTTTCTGGCACACTTTTGGCACGGTTATAAAGCGTGCGCGATTGTTTTATAAGCGTACTCAAATTTTTATAATTTGTAACGTTTTTGGCACGGTTTAAAACCCTGTCAGATTTTTCTATTAATAAAAAAATAATATTTGAAAACAAATTTGAAAAATCTGTAAATTCCAAATCTGGTAGAAAAAATATTTATTATTTGTAAAAGAAAATAAACAAAATTCACAAATTATGAATATCTCAGGTTGTTGATAAACTAATATACATAAAAACTTCAAAATATTACAAGAGTTGATAGTTTTTAGATAAAAAAAAAAGTACTGAGTTTCCTCTATTTTCTGAGCATTCCAAAACTTGTAATATAAAACCTGTCAATATAAAGTCCGCACGGTCATAAAACTTGACAATAAAACTACAAAAGCCTGCACGGCCATAAAAGTAAACAATAAAACTACTAAAGCCTGAACAACCGTAACAAAAAAAATAGAATCCTGAATATTAACGACACTAAATAAATAATCCCCTTGTTATAAATCATTGACTTCTTCGCCTGTTTCACATAGATAAAAGCTAGCGATTGAATGCTATCATGCAAAAAAATTGGACACAAAAAAGATATAATATTAGTAACTAAGTAATTTTTAAAAAAAAATCTTATTCAAGCTGAAAAATTGCATATACTAGTTACAATTATTATTATATTTTCAAACTGGAAGTCTCGTGAGTCGTGACTACGTGGTCAGTTCATACGATTTACATTAGTCTCTTACGAGGTGTTAGTGCCTCTTACGGGATCGTTTGGGGGATGGCTTGGGTTTTCACCCTTTAACGGCTTGTATTTAAGCGTAATATAGATATTTTAAAATTATTGTCATATTCTCAAATCAGGAGACCCGTGACTACGTGTTCAGTTCCTACAAGTTACAATGGTCCCGTGTGATGTGTTAGTGCCTCTTACGGGGTCATTTGGGGGATGATATAGGTTCACCCTTTAACGGCTTGTTTTTAAGCCCAATCTAGATATTTTCAAATTATCATCACATTCTCAATCCGGGAGACCCGTGACTACGCGATTATTTTCTACGAGTTATATTGGTCCCGTGCGATGTGTTCATGCCTCTTACGGGACCGTTTGGGGGATGGCTTGGGTTTTCACCCTTTAACGACTTGTTTTTAAGCATAATCTAGATATTTTCAAATTATTGTCATATTCTCAAATCGGGAGACCCGTGACTATGCGATCAGTTCCTACGAGTTACATTGGTCTCGTGCGATGTGTTATTGCCTTTTACGGGGTCGTTTGGAGGCTGATTTAGCTTTTCACCCTTTAACGACTTGTTTTTAAGCCCAATCTAGTTTTTTTAAAATTATCGTCATATTCTCAAATCGGGAGACCCGTGACTACGCAGTTATTTCCTATGAGTTACATTGGTCCCGTGCGATGTGTTCATGCCTCTTACGGCGTCGTTTGGGGGCTGGTTTGGATTTTCACCATTTAACGACTTGTTTTTAAGCATAATCTAGATATTTTCAAATCGGGAGATCCCTGACTACATGGTAAGTTTCTATGAGTTACATTGGTTCCGTGCGATGTGTTAGTGCATCTTACGAGGTCATTTGGAGGTTGATTTAGATTTTCACCCTTTAACTACTTGTTTTTAAGCGTAATCTAGATATTTTCGAATTATTGTCATATTCTCTAACAACATGCATATGCTTTTTTTAGATTCCAATATAGCGATAGGTTCAATGTGTATTTTGGCCCCGTCGTGACAAAAGATAAGACAACCAGATAATTAGTTGCTATTTTCGCCGCATTTTGACCCCGTTTTGACCTATTTTTATTGTTGTTTTGGGGCAGCAATATTCCCCTTTTTATGGCAACAATATGCCCCTGTTTTGGGGATAAATAATCATTGGGGGGGGGGGGGGGGGGCAGCAATATTCCCCTAATTTGGGCAGAAATTACCTGCTTTTTTGGGCAGAAATTAAACTGCTTGCTACCCCTATTTTGGCCTATTTATGTGGCTATTTTTTGTCGTATTATTTGTGTTTATGTTTTCGTTGTTTTGCCCTATTTATTCTAGGCATATGGTGGGAAAATTACGGAGAAGAGAAAGATAGTTTTAAATTTAATAGTAGGGAACTAAAACGTATTTTAAGCATCAAATAAGGAGGAAACTAAAATATATATTCAGCATGAGAGTGCGTGAAAACTCAAATAAATATTACCTTTATTATTTGTTGGTGTCATCAATGGGAGGGCGAAAGTCATTATGCCAATACAAAAATCCATTATTGCCCACATCTCCTAACGTCTTACAAGATCCTTGTTTTCCACCCCAAACTGGATATTCAGGCACTTTTATGAGGTCGAGTACGATCTTCACTTCTCTCTTTCCTAACTTATGGAAGTGAACTGAAGATACAGCTCCTGGCGGCAATTTCCTACCATAACCGATAACTTGACCAGTGTGAGAGAGTATTTTACATTCCACCATCGAGCTAAAACTTGAAACTTGGGATGCAGGGGGAGTAAAAGGACTGGAAGGAGTTGCAGTGTTTGGAGATGGTAATGCATGAGTATTATGTCTAACACATGCGAACTTTCCACTCTTAAAATTATTTACAAAATCTAAGAGTGTTGGGTTTAATTAGTTAATTGTAGTTAAGTGACTCGGACGACGATTTCGAGTGCGCGGTTAGTTTCGGAATGGACGAGATAGTCAGAATAGAGTATCCGTGAGAATTGTCTAGGCTCCGGGGACTTTTGGACTAATAAGGACTCGTAATTGAGTAAACGAGTCATTTTTGGGTTTATAAGGGGTAAACCCTTATTTCTCTCCTATAAAAGACACGAGAGAGTGGGAGAAGGAAATAAAAGATGGAAAAGAAAGAGGAGAAGAAAGGAAGGAGTAGAGGAAGAAGAAAAGGGAGATTCCGGCCAAACTCCGCGGCATTCTACTCGAGGTCGTCGGATTTTAACCACGAGGCCAGTGTTTACTTGATTTATTCTTTTTGAGTATAAATCTCATATCATAGTTGGTAATAACAAACTATAAAGATTTTTCGGTTGGGTTTTTGTGAATCAAACGGATTTTTCGAAAGTTTAACGGATAAACCCCGGATAGTATCCAATTCGAGAAACCTAGAAATTTATT
This sequence comes from Sambucus nigra, assembly GCA_949130495.1. Classification (NCBI taxonomy): domain Eukaryota; kingdom Viridiplantae; phylum Streptophyta; class Magnoliopsida; order Dipsacales; family Adoxaceae; genus Sambucus; species Sambucus nigra. Next base: position 618,926,200 of record OX422209.1, read on the forward strand.
TAAATTAATTGTTAGATATGGGTTCTAGGATGATTAGAACCCTTTTTATGTGTGTATATATTGTTGGTTGAGGTTGGAGGATGATAGGAGAGAAAATAAAAATCTTGGAGGTGTATTAATGGAGGTTTAGAATTTTGGAGAAGAAGGTGAATAGTGACAGTGTCACTTCCGAATCGATTCGACCAGGAAGCGAATCGATTCGGCACTTGGTCAAAAAATGAAATTTGTAATGATTTTTCTTATTTTGTTTGAATTTATAATGATTTTTCTACGGAAGGCTGTCCGAGATCGAAATCGTTAGTTAGAAATCCAACTTGACATTGGGAGAAAATTAATGGATGTGTTAGTTGGAAATCAGTGTTAGGATGATTATAGTGATGTTGGTTGAGGTTAAAATCATAAAATGGAGAATGGGTTGGTATTTGGGTATTTTAGAGAAGATGAAATCGCCCAGACAGTGCCCCTCGGACTGGGTTGAATCGATTCGGGTCTAGACTGAATCGATTCGCATAAAGGAACCTGTAAGGCTGTCTCAGGCCGAATCGATTCAGATTAAGATCGAATCGATTCGCCTTTGAGTAACTGCTTGCAGAATACTTTTTAAATCGATTCGGATGGAAACCGAATCGATTAGCTGGCCCGAATCGATTTGCATTTGGGGCGGATCGATTCGCCTTTATTGAATTTGACAATTTTCCTTCTTTGAGTTTAGGGGGAGTCAAATTTCAATTGGATATTATTATTGGGGATTATGTTTATGATATTATGACTCCTATATGACGGTATTGAGGGTGAGTAAACCTTGGAATGAATGAAAGAACCTTGGATTGGTTTAGTGTACAATCCAGGGTATGAACTTAGTGAATGTTTCGGTCGAACCACGTTCGAGAGAGGTCTTCGGCAAGTTTGGATAAAGAATACTTACGGGTTTAGTATTTTAAGTGTGTGAATACTTAAATATTATTACGAATGGGAACATTCAGGGTTATTGGCAATCGCTATATGATATTGACAATTATAGCCATATATATATTTGATAAGTGATGTAGATTATATATACGATGTGATTACCATATATATAATATTATACGAATACATATATATGTGTGTGATTGATATATTTGTACTGTAAAGGGTGATTCCATGGGCTTTCCTTTGGCATAGGGTTGGAACGACCAGATTATATATTTTCTCTAGTGTGATCCGGGGGGTTGCGCAATGTAGGTGAATCCCCTGGCTTGAGGAGCAGGGAGAGTGTAGTCACCCCATTCTAATACCCCCTAACTTCTCCTAAGGTCCCTAGCACCTCCCTTTATTATTTCAAACCTAAGTCACACCCCGAGTACTAACTTACAAGCCATCGGGCGTTCGCAGGCTCCGTTTGACCAAAAGTCAAACTCTTCAGGTCGACCAAAACTGAATGAATATTCGAAGGGCACTAAATCCCCTTTCCAATGGTCCATCCCGTGCATAATTCTGTCTTATGGTGTGGACGAACGACCCGTTTTTCCTCGAAACTCGATTAGGAGGTCACCGGACGCTCCCAGGCTCCGTTTGACCAAAGTCAACTCTTTAGCTCGACTGAGACTGAATGAATCTTCGAAGGGAACTGAAACCCCTTTCCAACAGGCCGCCCCATGCGCGATTCTGACTTACGATGCGGACGAACGATCCATTTTACTCCGAAAGGTCTCCGAACGCTTCTAGGCCCCGATTGACCAAAGTCAACTCCCCGAACCAGGTCAAACTCTTTGGAATGTGGAATTACATCTCCTAACCTTTCCAATGGTGTGCCCCGTGCGCAATTCTGACTTACCATACGGACGAACGATCCGTGTGCGTCCGAGGTTTCTCCGTCCAAAGGACCGACGAACGTATCCAAGACACATTTGACCCAAAGTCAACTACCGAACCCGGAAGCAGTCCAAAGACTTTCGAAGGTCTCTGAAATACCTTTCCAACAGTTCACCCCGTGCACGATTCAGATCAATGGTTTGCGCTCTACGACCGATTTTCTAAAGGAACCTGAAAGAGACTGTCAAACGGCTTTGGGATTGTGACATTCAGTAAGTCCCAAAATATCATATTAATCACTCTAAGAATCATTATCGGCTTTGAGATTTTCTTTAAACCTTAAAGGGAAATAATTACCAAAAATTAGAAGAGGTCGATCGATCAATGAAAAGGGGTCGATCGATCGATCGACATTCTTGAGTCGATCGATCGATCAAACAAGTATCTGCCCAGAATTCCTTTCACAGTTACGGGTTTTGCCATTTTTACACCCCAAATCCTCCATTACAACGTCGCAATCTCCCGAGTATGTTCACTAATCATTAAACCAACATATCTATACAAGTTTTAACGTTCAACAATCATCAAACTATCATAGAACATCGTTTTCTTGGATTGAAAGTCATAAATTTGACTAGAACCCTATTTCTTCACTACTTCTTCCATAATCATCATAATCCTCAATTAAATTTCGTGATTCTTAACCCTTAATTTATAATTTCGTTCATCAAACATTTCCAGAAGTACCACTACATGCAAACCTACCCAAAATCAATTATTAAGTCTCCAAATTTATGTTTTTGCTATTATTTATGAATTGACATCAAACGTAAGCTATCATGTAAAGTATATGCCATAAATTATTGCAAGATAAATCACTTGCCTGAAAATAGAGATTCTGATCCAATGAAGTAGACGGTATGGGGATGATCCTTGCTTTCCGATCTATCCCGTGGTGGTGATAGTGGTGCAAAAGCCTTTAAGTGGTGGTTATGGCCATGAAAAGTCCTTGGAACTTCTCCTCTCTTCTTCTCTAACTGCCATGATACTTTTTGGTTGTGAAAACCCTAAGGGACTCAAGTGTTGACTGATAATATCAGTCTAAAATTCGTAGGTCCTTATTCACCAAAAATAGGAATGACTAAAATATCCTCCCGGGTTGCTGGTTAGGCCTAAAAATGCCCCGAAATTCAAACTAAACCCCCGGCTAGTGTTTTATGACTATCTCGACTCTTTCGGATACGTTGACGCACTCAAAATGATCATACGGATGACATAAAAAATAAAATAATTTTAAATCTATTATATTGGGTCCTGTCACGACTGACACGCGCGCTTCAACTAAATTACCGAAACTGCCGTATTTTCAACTCACGACAATTTTAATAAATTCAATAATCACATATTACCATAATCACTCAGCAATATACAACCTTATTATTATATTTAAATACTAAATCTCGTCTCTCTAGTTATTTAAATCCGAATTAATTTCCATTTAATTATCCCAAATTAATTTAATTAATCCCACAATTAAAAGAAATTAAAAGTAATTTCATTTAATTAATCTCATAATTAAAAGCCATAAAATTATGGGGTATTACAGTTGTATTATGTTAAATCGAGTGTTCGGTTATTTTATTTCATTTCAGTTTTGTGCATATAAACTGTGTGGATGTTTTATTTGAATGGTTTGGTTAAAAAGATTAGTCAAATAAAATTTTGACGCCAGCCTAATAGGTTATTAGTAATTAAATTGGTTTTTGACAGTGATGCTGAGAATGAACCATATGAGACTCCTGTTTTAATTTGATATAGGATTGATCACCCGGTATTTTATTAGACGGGGTGTCACATTTGTAACATCGTCACCCTTCAAATTTACCCTTATCTTGGCCTTGAATTTCTTTCAAGACTCGTCAACTTTTTTTATGAACATGCTTTTTTTATTTTCTTTCACATCGGGAAAATCTTTCTACAATATAAAAGAAACAATATTTGTCATTATGTAATTAAATTTAATAACTATTACAATTGTAGCCTAAGAGAAAAAATAGTATACCTTGAATATTGTCCAAATTTGACTCTTATATCGTGCGTCTACATGTCTCCATATTTTATAAGAAACCGGTACATGCATCCTTGCGAGGTCTCCCCATCTAGTAGAGGGTGTTGATGAATTATCCCCCACCGGAAGGCCATGTTCGTTAAATTTTAATCTCTTCGTAAAAAGTGCATCACCCATTGTCGAAGAACTCAAAGCAACCTTTGAATGGGAGTTTGATCCTGGTTCCGCACCACTTTGGGACGGATTTAAAGTGTCACCCACCTGAGACATTATTTATCTGACAAAAGAGATTGTTTGTCACAAAAATAATCAGAATAAACAAAATATTATATCACCAAAACAATTGTTCACATTAGATTAAGTGAAAAGTCCAATATCGGTTGCGACATTTGTTCGCACTACCGACGAAAACATGCCAACTTAGGCTTCGAAACCAGTCCCATACCTGCTATAGTATAACTAACTTTTTAATAAGAATATATGTCAATTCAGCCCCAAAACAAACTAGCCCCATACCTGCTATAGTATGATTAACTTTTTTTATATGAATATATGTCAATTCAGCCCCCAAAACAAACCATCTCCATACCTACTAATATGAATACAGCCCAATAACTTTTTAATATGAATACAACCCCAGAACTTTTTAATAAACAGGTTCAAATAGTAAAAAATGATATCAAAGTTCAATAGATTCAATAAATTGACAAAAACTAAATACCAAGTTGAATAGACTCAATAGATTGACAATAACAAAATACCAAAGTTCAGATAGTAAAAAAGTGATATCAGGTTCGAACATGAAACCATTACATTACATGAATTCGGTGTCTAAAAGTTCCAACTTCTCATTTTCCTTGAGAATGGAGTCATACATCGTACGATTAATCTCAATCGCATCTATTTATTTTTTCGATCTCTTGGGAGAGTGAAAAATAATCGACCACCCCTTAAACTTAACGTCTTTATAATAAAACACTTGAATTTCTTGAGATGTAAGGATGAATGGATCGTCGTGTATTGAACTTTTACTCGTGAGCTTACTAAGGTTCACCATCACCAATTTTGAGTCGCCGAATCTACTTTGCAAGCATTCTTATCATCCATATCCACCCAATCACAATAAAAGACTGTATATGTGAACTCGATATAATTCTAGTCGAGTATTTGTCTAATAAATCCATAAAACGTTTTGAGGACCCCCTTCTTATTAAATGCCTTCATGGATACACCACTACTCTGAAAGTTGCGATTCTCTTCATGTGCAGAAGTACAAAAGGTATAGCCATTGCATTCGAACTTGTCATAGCTAGTAACCCTATGGAGTGGACCATCAGCATAGGGAAAAATTTCGATAGCATTAGATCTTAAAGTCTATAATGAAATGAATTTTTTTCAATACTTTTATAGAAAGAAGGTTATGATAAAAAAAACAAGTACCTAGATAAAGAAAGACTTGCCTCATTCCTTAGCCAAGAGATGAAATCATCAATTCTATGCTTCGATGTAGTCCCTAGCCATAGCTATCTCTATCTTACCATTAAATGTTTGCTTTGATGTCTGGTACTTGTAAGGATGGTTTTGGGGAAGGAACATGCGAGATTGTTGATAGCAACATATCGTTGACTTGTAAAGATATTCAGAAGGTTTGTTTGTAGAGCAAACAGGATACTCACAATAACCTTAAGTTGAACAACCTGCTAACATCCCATAAGCAGGAAAATCATGAATACCCCACATCAACATGGCTTTTAACTGAAAATGTTCATTTTTATTTGCATCCCAACACTACACCAAAAATAGCAATGTGGTACGGTTTAAAACTGTGCTAAATCAAATCTGGCACGGTTTTGAACTGTGCCAGAATCAGGTGTTCCAAAATGGCCATTTTTTTCTGGCACGATTTAAAAGTGTGCCAGATTTGGCCAAACAGGAACACTTCTGACACACTTTAAAACCGTGCCAGAATTTAATATTTCTGGCACACTTTATAACTGTATGAGATTGAGTACATTTTTGGTACAGTTCAAAACCGTGCCACAATTTGATACACTTTTGGCACGATTTTGAACTGTGATAAATTTTTGCATCAAAGAAAAAAATTAATTATAAATAATATTACCCAAAAAAAATCAACAACATTTCCACTATTATTCGTACTTGTTTTAGAATAACAAAACTTCAATAATAATAGAAAACCAACATGGCAAAAATAGTACAACAAGAATATAAATAGTCTGCAACAACATTAATACACATCCAGACAATAAGCCCACTAAAAATTAATAGCTCAAATTCCATTAATAAAAAATTCATGTCAATACATATGAAATTCTTCTCAATACATGAGGAAATTTGAATTTTATCTCAATTCATGTCATTACATATGAAATTCATTTCAACACATATGAAATTCATCTCGATTCATCTCAAATTCCACGGTCTTCTCTTTAAGCATCACTAATGTGTTAACTCCTCATTTATCCATGCACAATCATCAAACTTCCAATGAGTACCAGCCTATAAAATAAACAAAGAAAAAAGAGTAATTAATTCTTATCATTTGATAAGATTGAAGGTCAACAATTTAATAGAGATTAACATATATTCTTTCAATCACACAAGATCTGAAATCTAGTGCACATTGCAAAATGCTATGGACAATGCTAGCTTTATATATATATATATATATAGACACGCACACTAGGGTGTACCCGTGCCGATGGCACGATTATAAAAATGTTTCAAATAGTTCGTAATAGTAAATAAATCGGACAAAATATGACACGCGATAACATGTATGAAGTCGTGTATGAAGTCTTGTATAATGTAAATAATAAATGTATTATATATTATAAGTGTAAATTTTAAGAGTATTGAATCATGTAAATTTAATTGATAATGTTTCTTTTACAATACAAATGTGTAAGCAATTTAAAAAATTTGGACAGAGCTTCCTTTGTTTATAGGATAATCCACTATGTTTAACAAATAAAAATACTCTAATACCAACAATAATAATAATCCGCCATGGACCTCATATAAACAACATCATTAATAGAAATCAACTTGTCGAAATATAACTAAGGCGGATGATCAACATTAGGATAGCTATATAAATGAAATGAAGCGAAAATGGGAAGTTGCTTATATACAAAAACTATTGCATATAGGGTATACAAAACTTCTACTTATATACAAAATTGTTGCATGAAAAACTGTTGTGCACTACTATATTACATAATTGACTACAAATTAGAATATATCATGTAACATTGATTTATACTAAAATAATGAAGCCATAAATATAGTACTAACCTCAATGATTTGCCACCGGCCATCTTTTCGCCCTTGTCACCAACCTATGGAGTGCAGAGAAATAGAGAACGGATTAACAAAAGCTTGCTATATAGGCTTATGGGATCTATAATATCTCAATATAATCGAAAGCTTCAAATTGTAAGCATAAAGGCAATCCAAGTTTTCTAAGTCCATCAACACAAGAGCTAAATGAATAACAAAAGATATTAAGAACATATATTCATCTGGTGAACTAAAAATTTAATTCACCATTATTGATATGTCTAAAAACTATGAAGTATAGTTGAAGATGAAATAATAGTAAATCATTTCACATAAACAATTTCTTGTAACTTTAAGTCAAATATATGTTGATTTTTTTTCTCAACGGATTCTTTTCTAGGAGCAAACGTGTTTCAATTTGTAGAAAATAATTTGGTACTTCGAACTTAATGAAACTTCATCGACCTAATGAACTGGAAGAAAATACCGATGAAGATTATCCAAGGGGGTCTCATGATGACCGTTCACATTTTAGTGAGAAAAATTACCTACCTGTTAAGGTGCTTATTTACAACCATATTATAAACATAAAGTGAACTATTTAGAGCAGCAGGTGTGGGAGGTGAGGTAGCATTAGCACCCCTCTTATCAAACTATTGGAGTCATGATCTCTATTAGTCGAAAACTGTTTAAAATCTGCATCATCCACACTGCTCGACTCACTGATATAGCAATGCGAGTCATATATCTATGAAAATAATGTTTGTATTCATTTCATAGCGAATCTACAATGGCAGTAATTCATGCCTAGATGACTTTGGACCTAGAATTTTCAATCTTAGTTCTATAAAATCACCAAAAAATAATAATCTGCTAAACTAAACAAAAGTGGAGCAAAAAACTCCAAGAGAGTATGGATAGGTTGTGGGGAGAAGGGATTTTGGCAAGAAATTCATGTGGAGAATGTTCCAAAATATTGTAATTTTTGTTATAAGAAATGTCATATGGAGTTGGACTGTATTGTTAATCTAATGAATTAGGCTAGAGGTATAAAGCAAGATGCCTTAGAAACTGTGGACCAACAATCCAACATTCAAAGGAATAAGAAGGCTGAGTATTGGATAAAGAATCAAGCGCCTGCAGTAGAGAATGTGGCCAAAGATGGAATAAATGAAGATCCCCAAAGAATTGTGGAAGGTAATCATAAACTTAACTCAACTCATTCAAAGAAAGTTTTCATCAAAGTTAATGACGTGCAGTCTAAAAATGGTGATCAGTTTATAGAAATTACTGAAGATGTGCAAAAGATAAAGTTGGAGGTGATCTCGTGGATGAAGGGAGACAATAAATAATCAAGGATCCAGAGGTTAAAGAAGATTATCAATGTAGCACTACACCAAAATGGGAGATTTGTGAATGCTGTTAGCACTCACAAATGACCTTTATAACTGCTATTTACCGTCATAATTTAGGGGGTGACAAAAGAAAATTTGTAACTCCTAACAGCAGTCACAAATTTTTATAACCCCTATGGGGGTTATGAATGGTGACCCCAATTTGTAATTGTTATTTGTAACTGCTATCAGCAGTTACGAATCTAACATTTGTAACTGCTGTCAACAGTTATAAATCTAATACTTATAACTGCTATAAGCAGTTACGAATTTGTGACTGTTGTCAGCAGTTACGAATTTGTGACTGCTTTCAGCAGTTATAAAGGTTGAATTTGTTAAATGTAATAAGAATGGTTACAAATATATTTATATTTTCACAAAATGATGAGAGTAGAATAAAAAAAATAAACTAAAATAAAGTAGATGAAATATCATGAACATGTAACAAGTATAAAAATTGATAACATCTCATTTATATTTTCTGATATTCCAAACATCCGGTAGACATAAAACTTCTTTACACTTAATTTAACATCAAACAACCCCTTATTGGGTGCCAAGTACAAAAATGAACATATAATAAAAAATAAACTAAAACAAATAATGACACAATACTTCGATGACATGAAATGTCATGAACATGTAACAAATTATTCTAAACCTAAACCAGGGGCCGCCATGCGGTGGACACGCTTCGTGAAGTTTAGGTATATCAACCGTGGGGGTATTGATGCGTTGACATCCTCCCTTGTGTACTCGGAGTACGCCTGCTGAGCAAGTTCAATGGACTCAAGTTTTTTGAATACGGCGCCTCGATATCCATTAACTTGTGCTTGTGTTTCTTGACACAATGTGTAAACACCTGGATTTAAGCCTTTGAATACTACGTGTGCCGGGTATGCAATGTGTATGCCTGTAAATAATTAAACGTAACTATGTTAGTTACAATAAAGAAGGTGTGGCACAGTGTTATTTTCATAATACATGCAAGGGGAAACGTAAAACAGTAGTAATAATGAGAGACTTAGTACAACAAAACAGTCGTGAATAGAAACAATTCCCAATTTGTGGCATTCGTTACAACAAAACAATCATTTTCAGTACAACACAGTCATTCAATACCAAGTATTTTTCCATTTCATGGACACTATGCACATACAACTCTAGTGCAAGTATAAGACTGCATAAAAGAGACCAATTGTACGCTGCGAAACTTATACCTATACATGTAGAAGCAATCACAAGGCTCAATACAAATTACTGTAATTCCAAGCTTGAACTTGGATATAGAAGCGATCACGAGACTCAATACAAGTATATGACTGCATAAAAGAGGCCAATTATATCTCCATTTGCTCTATCTTTGCCACTTGATCCTCTATATCTTAAATTATACATTACCAAAAGCAGTACTCAAAATCATACACACAATTGTTAAAGGTAAAGCAACATTAAAGAATCAACATTAAATCAACTCCAGTGCATTTTTAAAGAGAGAAATTGGTGATAGCATAAAGTTTTCATATATAGTAAATAATCTTCCATCTTCACTACTTTTGAAACATGACCACACACACAACTAACCTGAACACAGCCTAATAACAGTACTTCATGGAATGGGAAGGGTATGCTTCTCTCGTGAACTTGATATTATGGTGACCGTGATGATTGACTATGAATCACTCATTTCACACATGCTTTGGAAATTTGAGAGTAATGTAGAAAATTTAGAGCATTCTCAATGCTTACAGTCGTACCTATTACACTAGGTTTCATTTAATTGCATTCTCAATGTTTAGAGCATTCTCAACTATGTTGTTCTAATCTAATGACAATACCAATAAAACTTCTAATAACAGTACCAATAACACTGAATCAGTATCAATAACAAGAATCCATCCTTGCACAAAACTAATGAAGTTTTTGAAGAAGTTTGAAACTGAATCAGGCCAATTAATAGCTGGAAATGTAAGTTGTTAACTTTGGGAGGTATATTAAGTCTAATTCAAGTTGTTTTGTCATCTATCCCTCTTTATACTCTATTGACCATCAATCCTCTAAAACTGATTATTAAAACAGTTGAGAAGCTTCTAATTTCTTTTATGCTCTCAAAGTATGGTCTAATTTATGCTCTCAAAGTATATGCTCTCAAAGATGTCTTGGAAGTTCAATGAAAATAGAAGTTTATGGTCTAATTTTTTCAATGTTCTAAAAGGTGCAATGCATCATCGATGCGTGATCGATGCAGTGCATAAACTGCACACATTTATAACTGTATAAGCATACATTTATTCATTTATGCACTGCATAACATTTATAGCTGTATAAGCAATAACTATATAAGCATCAAAAACAACATTTTGGATTACATTGCATAAGCATTTATCAGCAAAACAACATTAGTTGTATAAGCATTTATCACCAAAACTTAACATCAAAGACTTACACTCGAATGATTTTGACTTTTAATTAATTATAAGAAAACTAAATTCTTTTCATGATAAAAGAAATAAGAAAGAAAAAAATAAGAAAAGAAATGAGAAATCAACATTTCGGGTTGTTTTCAGCTGGTATATAAGAAATCAAAAGAAGGAAATAAGAAATAAGAAAACTTACCTGTTTTTTGTTTTCGGATGGAGTGGACCTTTTTTATACGGTGGTTGATGCAATCAGGTACCTCAAAGATTTCAAAATGGTTGCATAGTATTATTTCATTTGGCCTCATAGCTTTCAATTGTGCACTGGAATTGCATCACTACGCGCCTTAATTAATTGATGAATTAAAGTTCCTATTCCTATAAAGATGACCAGGGGTACATGAAGCATAAAATCATCAATAATATCCTCAATACGATAAGAAATCTCTTGAATTAGTTTTACTTCATCTTTGAACCTCGCGTCACCGTCCTTGTCTTCCATGTCTTTTAAGTAGGCTTGCATTCTGCTCAACCAAGTTCTGATATCACCAACTTCTTCAAGAAAAAATATATGAAGTTAGGGATAATTTGGACAAGACACATTACTTAACCCAAATTATATATCTACTTATTGGAATAGTTTTGATCCCACTTCGCATCAGAGACCATATCCAGACATCAATATGTCTGCACCTGTTGAGTAATCACTGAGGGCAAAGTTGCCCATGTGATTTAAAGTATTTACTCTAGTTCTACTTTAGATACTTTTTGACATTGTTAGTTTAAGAGACATTTGACTCCCATTCTTGCTATAACACATAACAGAAAAGTACCTGTCAGGAAAGGACCTGCCAGATGTAACACAATACGTTTAACATGTTCTTTAATCATAGGCGAGGTAGAGAAAACTGTGTTGTTTGAAGTGTATGGCTTGGTATGTATTGTTCACTGTGGGGCAGAATAAAAGAGGGTTACTAAATAAATTCAAGTGAAAATTAAGAGTATATAAAACAAAACTTATACACAAAAAGGAATATTGTTGCATTTATATGACTGAGAATTTATATTTTCCAACGCGTATCCATGAGTTTGCCACGACATGTCAATACCAAAAGAAAATCAACAAAGAAATGAGAGAGAAAAATTTCAGAAAGGTCTTATTATACCAAAAACTCTTCAAAAGACCTAAAGATATATGCAACATTTTGGTACAAAATAAAAAGAACATTCAGATGAGGAATAAAAACAGAAGTCTTTAAGAAAATCTTTCAGAAATTAAGACAAGAAGATAAGACAAATGAGGAATAAAAATCCATTATTTGTATTACTTATTACTGTAAACTCAATACAGATAATAGAATAATGAGGGATATGTAAGGCAAAATAGTTAATTAAGTAGATTAAAGATCAGAACTCGTACTACTCAACGGTTGATTGACTGAATATCCAGATCTGTTAATATATAACGCACTAGGCATTAAAGGGTTAAAATCAAACATTAGTGAGCTTAGGGCATGCCTTACTTAACTAAGCCAGTATACAAGTACCTATTCAGATGAAATAACTTACCTATACCCATTGGTCAAAGGGAAAGTGTTGGCACTATCTCCATGCTGGTTTACCATCCCCTCGACAATCAGTGGTTGTCGACATTGAAATTGAAATACTGATCAAATTCAGTAAAGATGCAGATCAAATTCAATATTTTGGGCGAGCTAACCATAATGAACTGAGCGCCCAGAGTCGCGACATGTAATCGCTAATAAAAATAAGGGCATGAGCTGCTTGACGAGTGATCAATATTCGATACAACGATGAAAATGCAAGTCTTTAAATTTACCATTTTTAGGTGGAAAATTTTGTCAAGTGATTTTTTTTCATAATATGTTCGCCTTTCAACGCAACTATTATTTGGGATTGAGGGGGTATATTTAAAGACATCCCCCGTAATCGTGACCATCCCTTGAGATAAGGAATCCTCGGCCTGTTAAGAGGACTATTGCAGATTACATATACCCAATAATTATTGATCCGTTAAGGATTCAAGCTGGTTACCAAGTATCTGAAATTATAAAATAAACTATTTCATTATTACAAAAAAATTAAAACGTAGAAGGATGGCCAAAACTATGAAACAAGGAATTACCTTTAGAAGCTCGAATGAACGAAATCCACCCAGCCCATAAAACACCTTTCAGCTGGGATCTTCCACATACCAGAGAGCATGTGAAATACATCTGATTTTGCACCTATACTCTTAAGCCTGAACATTTCATCATAATGTGCCATTACGCCATCAACAAAAAGGTGGAGTTCATTATCTCCACCGTGAGAATTTACTGCTGATCTCAGATCATTGATCAGCCCTTGATGTTCATCTAGCCAACGTGCAAAATCCATGTCAAACACCAAGGTCCCAGTGAACATTTGATATAGGGAATTTTTTTTTATATACTGACATCTAATATGATCGAAGTACTGGGTAGATTTTATAAACCATAAGCTATTTAGCATAATATCTTGCAATGCACAAAATTCACTTGTTTTAAATCAATATATTTTTTTTATCTAAATTACAGAATATGCATTGACACTGGTAATGGATATAATAAGTAATAGTACAATGCATACCATTACAATGTATGCAAAACATACACTAATATTTAATGCACATGTTGAAAAGTTATAGCAGTACTAAATGTCACCATATTATTCTATACAAGACTTGTGCCATAACAACATTAGGACAGTCTCTCTAGAAGCCCATACACATATTTTGTTTTTATTGTTGTATTAAGAGTGCATTCCTCCGAGCCATCAATGCATCTGTAAATCAATCGAAAAAATAAAAACATCAAGGACATATAATTGTTAAGAACTACGTCAAAAAAGAGTAACAAGAAAGCAATTTACAAAAAACAAACATCAAACTTATTTTTGGTACAAAATTTCAAGAGTTAAACTAATAGAGGTTTAATGTCATGGGGTGTGGGATTTCTTGTGTAAAATATGTATAATTGGCATAATCTAGATGAACAACTGTTATTTTTGTTGTGTGGAACATTTAAAAAAATTAACAAACCAGACGTGTTATGATAAGTTTAAGGCTCACTACTGTCAAGTTGAGAATAGGAATGAGAATAGGTGTGGGTAGTGGTGGAAGTAAAGTCGCAATAAGCAATGTCGCTATTGATGGAGGCTGTTTCAGAACCCAAAACCGAGATTGAATTAGCTAACCTTCTTTCTATTAATTCCGTCAAAGATTCAGCGGCCATTGAACTCGAGGATAAGGGTAATGAGTATGTTAAGATAGGGGAAAAAGCACTATTTAGATGCTATCAATTTCTACACCGGGGAAATAAATCATAAGGCTTTAAATGACTCAGAGAACTTTATTATCTTTTCAAATAAATCCCATGTGAATTTTCTGTTGGGGAATTATAAACGTGCTTTGTTTGATGTTGGATGGGGAATCAATTAAGCTCTCCCTAACAAACGCCAAGTTTCAAAAGCATTGACAACAACTTAGAAACTTGTTTCTGCCATTGATAATAGAGGATTGCAGATCGGGAAGGCAATGTATCAAGAACTCATTGGATTGATAATATAGGATTCATAATAGAGGATTGAAGATCGGGAAGGCAATGTTTACACCGAGCCACAAAGTAAGGCAAATATTCTGAAGCCAAGCAGTCTTAATGTGTGTTCTAAAGCCAAGCAGTCTTAATGCTTGGCTTGTCCTATGTATGTTCAATCTCAATGTGTGTCTATACTTGTTTTATGCATACACAATCAACTAATATCCGGGTATCTAAAGAGGATAAGGACAGTATCTAAAGACCTGAACACCAGTAAGGCAAATATTGAGGAGGACGATAGATAAAGATCTACAGTGATGGCCCTGAAGGAGCATGACAATAGCAAAAGATCTGAAGAGGAGAAGACCTGCAAAATAAAAAAAATGAGTATAAAATAGGGGAGGGGGAGGTTATGCATCACAATATTGTACTATTATATTTGGACAACAAGATAATATTAATTTGCTTAGAGGGAGTGAGAATATTTGGCTACTCATGAATTGTGTTCATTCAAATTAAACCTCATTTGAACTTGGATAGTAAAGCGTGTCAAGTCGTGTTGAGGACAAACTTGAAGGCAACAAATGACAGCAATAAGTAATTTCTTAATAGAAAAAATATCACCCTCAATCTATCACCATAACGGCCAATTTTCATGTGAGAATAAGGGATAAATTTATTCAAAAAAGGTGTAATGAAATAGAATGGTCATATTGACACATAAACACACAGTTGCTGATTTTGTCGATGTTTGGCAGAAGACACTCGAGGCAACCCATACTCTAGCCCGAGAAATATACAATCGAACTAATGAGCAGAGGGTTAGAAATAAGGAAGGTAAAAATACTACAGACTTAAGTACCATTGAAGAGGGATAAATCCCAATCGAAATACCGAATTCGCCTACTCGGCAGCGTAAGCCTACTAAAATAGATCACAGAGCTGAATGGAAAATAAACTCTACTTTGAATGTCGTATTAGCCTCTGATGTAGAACTTCAGAGTAATGTCAATCAAGTATGTAATTCCTTTTAATAAAGTCGCTAAAGACTATTATTTGTATGACTAAAATTACCAAAGAGGACAGTAACAACTTTGATTTACATAAGGCTCTAAAATCATTTGGATTGAAGTTTTAACGACGTAATAGAAGATCACAAAGGCTAATAATAAATCCCCTAGCCCAAAAATGGCCTTAAGATCTACCAACAATCTTACTTGTATTCGTTGGGATGTCAAAAAGACATTAGTTCGCATTTTAAGTGGACCCCGTGTGGATCCCATTCAATAGTTTATGTATATCCAACACATCTTAAAAAATCTCCTACGGGATCGAGTTGACTCATATACTTACATCAACTTGAATTGTAATTACAGTTTATAATGCTTGCGAATCACCGTTAAGTCATAAGTTTTTCTACCACACTAGTAAGAATCTTATATCCCCCTTCGTGATGAAAAGTTAAAGTTAGTTAACATATTTTCAAGTGAAGTAATGGAACCACAAGTGAAGCTTTCAGATTAAAATTACCCTATAACTTAACAAAATTGGCAACAAATGATGAATATGAGCATCACCTTAGAATGCCCATAATAAATTTTGTATACACATAAAACATGCTCAGAAAATTATCCCTATTCTTTTTTGGTTTAAACTTCCAGTAGTCTAAATTAATAAGTACCGATTATGAAACGGTAGGCAAACCACATATTGAATATAATGATAAATAATAAACAAAAAGATCAATATATAAATATTGTAACTAATTATGCACTTGAAAAAAGATCAGTACATGTGTGCTTAAGAACCAACTAATTATCCCCAAAAATCATCTCCGAAAAATGGCGTGTAAGAAGATTTTGATCCTATCTTTAAACATATCAATCAATAGTATGATTAAAAGACAAATAAGACTATCTCTAGTAATGTATAGGAATCTAAATGCTTACATAAGAATGAAAATGTAATTATATATCCTAATATCACATACCACATTCATTATTCTAAGATTAAATAATATGCCAAATACAATCGGTCACGGGAAGGTGGTGACTAAACGAACCACATTAAAATCTATTCTAATTTACTTATTCAGACACACAACGAACCACATTAAAATCTCCAGCGATTGACCACCACATAGATTGTAGTCCTACTAATTCCCTCCAAAAAATCTCTCTCCATACCTGAATGCATCATGTATCCCCCAAACCCAATAGCAAGCAAACAGGGGTCTTACTTTAAAATAAATGTAGTTTTAATACATGAGAAGTTTTGAATTGAACTCTCAAAATTTATATTGTGAAGAATCATATAAGATACCAGCATAGAATATGGGAGCCTTCATTCAAATCATAATTCATATTAAGTTTAATATTAGGTCTACTAATATTGAAGACAACGCATGCCTTCTCTTATTTCGTGTTATAACAACATAATATTCATATAGAACAATAAGAAAACAATAAACATACAATTATCGATGGATCAACAACAATAAGATTCACTTACTCCTTACATAGCTGGGCAATCTCCATATTTAGTAGATTAATTTGATCCAGTTTTTCTGTAAAGAGAATTAGATTTCTTCAGTTAAAATGCAAAGTCTATATCATTCCAGATCTAGCTATCAAAAGTAGAAGAAGTACCATTGAAGAGATCTTGCTATTAAAAGTAGAAAAAATACCCGAAATTACTTAGAAACTGATTCATTGTAACTGAACAATGCAAAATTTTAAAAATAAAATTTACTTACGAATTTGACCAATCCGTGGATTGTAACTACACTAATTTATTGCAAAATCGAAACAACCGAAAACATAATTTGTGACTACTGGAAATCAAACATAAAACCTAAATTTTCAGTTGTGAAATCAAACAAACCTAAAGGTGAAAGCCTAGATAATGGTGATTGCTGGAAATCAAACATACCTAAATGGCGAAAGCATAAATACTGAAATCTAACAAACCTAAAAACTCACAGTGAGGTTCTTCACAGCTTCTTCACATCAGTGAAAGGAAAGAGATAAGGGCGGGAGTTGTGAGAAGAGAGAGAGGAGAGAGGAGGGAAATCAAAGTATGTCTAAAATTTTATGACGGCCAGGAGGAGTTATAAATTAACTCTTATGTCAAAATTTATGACTGCTGTGAGCACTTACAAATTTATGACTCTCAATAGCAGTTACAAATTAAGATTTAGGTCAAAATTTGTGACTGCTATAAGGAGTTATAAATTCATGACTGTCGATAGCAGTCACAGATTTAGTATTAGGCCAAAATTTGTGACTCCTCATAGCAGTTATAATTTTGTGACTGCTCATGAAAGTCATAACTTAGGCCTACTGATAAATTTGTGACTGCTTGTGACAGTTATAAATTTGTGACTGCTTATAGGAGTCACAAATTAATTAAATGAAAATATTTGTGACTCTCATTAGCAGTGACAAACTACTTGACTCAAATTTTTTATTACCCATTGATTTTATAACTTTTAATGGGAGTTACAAACAATTTTGTGACTGCTCCCGGGAGTAATAAGTTTGTCACCCCCATTAGCAGTCATAAAAGGGCAGTCACAAAATTGGCAATTTGGTGTAGTGGAGGGTTTATAAGAAAAAGTCAAAGAAAAAGAAAGGGTTGCATATGTTGAAGAGAGGTCAAGATATGTTTGGAGAAGAATCTTTTGTGAGGGACACTGATTGTTTTTCAAATTGTAGCACTGTGAATCATCATGTAAAAAGTCATACTTATGAATAAGCACAACATATACGTTTGTATGTAATTATGGTTAACATATGTAAATATAATTAACAAAGAATATCAATGTTGTAAAATAACTATCCCTTTTTTTATCGAAAAAAGAGAGTTACATGTCAAATACTCTCCTTACAATTTACCCTGTTTGAAATGAAATATCTGATATGGTTCATTAATACTTCATGTGATGATATAAATTCTGTAGGATGGGAAAAATGACTCTCTGGGAATTGTTCCTCGGGTCCTTGAGGAGCTGTTTCACCAAGCTTCTTTACATAGAACCACATCATTTACCTTCTCAGCTTTATGGAAATACCCTCCCCCCAGAAATAACCCCCTGAATATATGTCTAAAACTAAAAACCAGAAGCGACTGTAAAACTAATTTACTGTGTTTTACTAATGATTCAAGCGCCTATTTGTTGGAATGGGGTGTATATTTTTAAAAAAATGACTTTTGGGGCTTTATCTCTGAAATAAAGTTAAGTCAAGATAACCTACATACAAAAATAGTAGTTGCTTGTATATATAGATTTGATATATTAAACAGTTTTTAGATGCATATTTTGCGAACTATACTACATCACTCTCAATATCGAAACATATCCTAAGGGATCGGTGGAAATTGAGGGTCTCATATAAATGGAAATCTCAAATAACACAAAAGCAAGTTAGTACACTAAAGGGAGGAGGGGTATTGTGGATTATGTTATCGTAAACACCGCATTGACCACTGAACATGCTTCCTTTAGTTATTTAGAGGAACATAACACTAAAATCTCAAATTTTATAGTTCAGTATATCCACCTCACATGTTACAGTCAACTCCAAAGTTATATGGCCATTACACCTATTAGACATAACTGTTCTAGTAAACCGAATTTGTCGAGTTTCAAATGTGTTTTTGAATTCGAGATTTTAGGTTTTGAATTCGAGCGATGTGTGTGTGCTCTTCCCGTACAACCTATATATAGGTTTTGAATTCGAGCAAGTCGGTAAAACACAATGAAAGTCCCATTTAGTGTCTTATTGCGTCCATCAGTTTTTCAATCCTGCCACCTCTTTTGTTGTCCCAAATAATTTGATTAATGACAAAATAATTATGTTAAGGGCTAACCCCATACATCACAACCCATGGGTCTAATCTATATTCTCAAACTACTATGTTAACGAATCAGCCGCGACTTTTAGGAAGCCTGTTGGTTTTAAAGCCGAAACCAACTAAATGTTCATTGGTTCCTAAATTGATGCATAAGGGGGAAGTAACGTGTGACGGCCAACTCAGAAATGGGAATGAATTGGATATAGTAGACCATGCCCTCTTCCACATTTTCAAATATGATACAATTGAATTGAATAAAGTACAAATTTCTGAAAACAGAGTTGAGGCATTGGACGCTCAAGTAGAAGAGATAGATGATGGCTTGGAGTGACTTTTTAGGCTCGTGATTAAAAGAAGGGCCTTTCCCTTAAACATTGTTCCCAACTAATGACATGAAAACACATTGCTCAATAGGAATATAGTTTTATTCACATTTAGCATTGCATACTAACTCAGGAAAATTAAGTCCAAATGTATCAAGATAAATAGAGTGTGACAATTAATCCTCCTTCAATTTATAATTCTTAACACATATTGTATTGATTATCAAAATTTCAGCAGGGTCGCAAATTAACGATCACCTTTGTAAAGCCTAAAGATTATATGGAAAACTTAATGTTTAAGGGATTTTAATCCGGGATTATACTTTTGAATTCCTTTTGGAGGTGGATATATTTTACTTTGTACATTTTATTCTACATCCTTTAAACCTCTGGTATCCAATCCATCAATGGGTAATGAGTTTTTAGCCCTTTTGTTCAATCCGATGAACCTAATGATGTCGATCTAACTAAAGTAGATTCACATCCTTTACTAAATTCTCTCCAAGATATCTTAAGTTGACTAAATAATTGAAAACCAATGAAGAAGAGGAAATTGGTTTCTTAAGACATCTGATCATAATGAAACACAGATGAAATAAATCACATGAAATATTATTGTAATATCATCATTCACAATCGATAACAATGGTATATTAATCAATTAAAATTACCTCCTAAAGATACGCAAAATTCCTTCACTCTTAGATTCACCGACCAAGATTCCAGCAACAATTTCGGCAATATCCTTGAAAGTTTCAAATGAAATATATGAGTGTATAAAATATAAATTGTAGTCCAAGATTATACAACCAATTTTAGCAATATTCTACAATGTTTCAAAGGAAATATATGAGCTTATAAATTATAAATTATAGGAAACATTTTAAATATAGTATTATCTACTTAACATAACACAACAACCAAAATTCTATCTACAAAATTAATGTGTGTGAATAGCTCGCATACAAGGAACAATTATATCAATATATTATGTTTGAAAATAGTTGGGGCACATTTACATGAAGGATCCAAACACAAATCAACGAAACACATATAAATTAAAACACATTGAACATTATTCTACTATCAATACTAACCGTTGATAACAATGATACAATAATCACTTAAAATTACCTAGTAGAGATAATTGATATGCATTTTGTTAAATTCCAACCACGATTGAAAAACTTACTACATAAATCTCATTCCACAACATATAGTAAAACAAATGGCATCCATAAAACTAATAATCTCAAAAACGTATTCTTCAAACATAAGTGGGTGTACTCATCTCAAAATTTCTATAAATCAAATGCCCCACCATTATATATTCTTGAACATTTCCATTGATTCTTGAATATTTATTCCTTCCTCAAGTCTACGTACAAAAGCTATAAGAATAAAGTCCCCTCTCTAAATTTTATGCAAATAATTGATATGTACTTTGTTAAATTCCAAAAATAATTTCAAAACCAAATAAACATATCTCATGACCCATGACTAAAGTAAAGTAAAAGGCATTCCTTAAAACTATTACGACAAATCACTTCGTCCATGAAATCAATAAAACGTTGCCGAAAAACATAGCAAAATTTAAATAAACATGTGATTTGCACTCCATTTATTGAAATTACAAATGGTATATATTTGCATTGGAGTTGAAACTATTTTTTAACTAATAGAAAACATCAACACAAACATGTAATACTGGGAAAAACATAATTTCAACAACAATAGTATTGTAGACGATTAATAATTTCATATCCATCCATTGGTTGAAATTAGAAATGTTGGGAGAAATATTCATTGGAATTAACCTTGATGTATGAATTAGAAAATACAAATTACAAAATGAGGGGAAAATTGATCTCCTGGTGCTTAAGATGCCATTGTGACAATTGGTTACTCCTGGGAGTAAATGTTGGGAAGTCAAGTAGACATTATACCTTTCAGTAGAAAATGGGGAAGTTGAAGTGAGGAAAGTGCGTGTATCCGGATTCTTATGTGAGAATAAAAAAGAAGGGTATTATGGGATTTGTAGAGTGTATTAGGGTATATTAGTCATAATACCATTATAATGGAACTCCCCTCTTTTTAGGTAGTAAGGATTATGTGTATACATATGCATTGTGGTGATTAGTAAAGTATACCTGTTGCCTATGATACATGAGAGGAGAGCACGGGAAAATATCGATTCATCTTCCATCCTTGAGTTCTAACATCACCTTCATTTTCTAAAATCTACACAAAATATAATTTAATAAAAAAATAATAAAGGAACACAACAATTAAGCATTGGGTAATCATAAATAACACAAGGATAAATCTGATTCAAAGATGGTGATTAAAATATCAAAATGGCATGCAATTTATCAGACTAACAGACTCCAAGTCCAAAAATATGTACAAGAACTTATTCCTCCCTTCAGAAAGTCAAACCACTCATCTGATCAAACACATAATAGAAGTCAAACTGAAAAAGGTCATATGATCAGAGAGGTTTGAGATACTATTTGCCTTTCGATTGTTTTGGAATATTGCAATACAACACAAATGTAATCAAACAAGCACACTGGAATAACTAAATACATACTAAGGGTTCCATAACTCTCTTTCATATATACTAATAATAACTAATTTCAAAGCATGGGTGATCAATGATAAAAACAGCAAACAACACTTTATTTCATATATATTCGTAGAGCTAAAAACATATAAAAAATAGATACAACCCTATAAAATTATGGCTAATAAATTAATATTATTCAACAATTAATCACAGTCTCAATCCCATTACTTGTAACTATTAACAATATTGTACATGTTAAATCAAATTACCTTCAATTTTGGAGAAAGTGTTGTGAACAGAAAATAAGCCCTAGCTCAACAACCACATGGGTAGAAATGCAAATGGTAATATATAAAGATGAATGTCAAGGATAAAACATGATGTCTTCAAGTCCTTAATGAATAAGCACACATTTATAATCATACTTCTAGAGGTCTAAAAATGAAGATATAAGAACCATACATTCCGAAAAAATAAATCAAGGTTCTCAAAAAGCGTGTGGGGATTTTAGAGAGAGTGTAGGTCACGGTTTCGAACCATACATGCATCACCAACCCTAGACATTCCATAAACAAAAAACATAAAGAAATCAAATATAAATCGGGCATGAAAATGAACCACCAAACATATTATCCATAGGGAGTTCTAAACTACTCGTGAAAGACCTAAAAGCTTGGTTCTCTCTCTCTCTCTCTCTCTCTAACCAAACATATATAAAACACACACATACATGCATACATCTCCATAAATAAAGAAATATAAACATAGAATCTACTATATCAAAAAATATTGTCCATCCAAACCCCAAGAATGGACTACAAATTTTAAGCTTCAACTCAAACCAAATAAATAATAAAACTATGTTGTTACTTTACATGATCCATCTTATACTGTACTATATAGCTATGGTGAGAAGGATTATCAACCATCTGATATAACTATCCCAAATTTTGCATCTGATATAACTATCCCAAATTTTGCATCTGATATATCTATCCCAAATTTTGCAAGAGAATCTAAAGTAAATAAATCACACAAAAAGTAATCCATTAACCTGGGCATTTTTTCATATACCTTTTGTGCAATGTAGAAAATGAAACATATCCAATGAAAACTAAACGTATCATCTGATGAATAACTGGAACAAAAACATGAACAAAGATTAGAAACCCAGCAATAAAGTCAAGAATCACTAAAAGCTGAACAAAGAGCATTAATTACCTCCAAAGTAGATTAGATCCGGAACAAACCAAAAGAACAACTTGAAGAACGTATGGGTGGATCAGTAGGAGTGAGAGATAACCGGAGAATGAGATTAGTAGGGAGAGACGAATGGCAAAGCAACTGTCTCCAAAACAAGAGAGAGAGCCTAGCGGGAAGGTTGAAAAATGAGAGGGATGAGTGAGCGGGAGCCTACAAAGCGAGTGAGTGTAATTTTTCTTTAGGTGATTTTATATTTTAGTCAAGTGTACTTAATTTTGGCACACTTAAAAACAGTGGCAAATTTTGGCACTGTTTTTAAGTGTGCCAGATTGTCATTAAACCGTGCCAGAATTTGGAACAGTTTTAAACTGTGCCAGATTTTTAATATCAGGGTGTGCCAAATTGCTGTTTTGGTGTAGTGCAAGCCTCCATTCTAGACCATAAGATCTTCAGCTCATCGACTAAGGGTTGGAGGAAGACGTCAATATTACTTGATGGTGACTTTGGCCCAGGAACCAATATAGTTAACATTGAAAACTCACTCTTCATACACATTGATGGGGGAGGGTTGAGAGGGTGAATAATCACTGGCCATCAACTATAGTTACGGCCAAACATGTTATTAGGGTTAAAAACGTCAGTTGCTATTGCAAGTCGAAGATTTCGCTCATCCTTGGTAAATTTTCTCCATATAATGTTTGCATTTACCCACTCTACTGAATCTTAGGGATGACGCATAAATTCTATAGAAGAGCTTTCTCGAGCATGCCAAGCCATTTTCTCGGCTATCCATTTAATGGTATACAACTGCTTTAGCCTAGGGATTAAAGGAAAATGTCGCATTACCTTCTTAGGAACCTCACAAAACTTCTTTTGGCCCTTAGGATATACAATTTCCTCCCCATCATCATCTCTTGATGTATACTTGTATCTTAAAGCACCACATTTTAGACATTTACTTTCATGCTCTTTCCAAAATAACATGCAATTGTTAATGCACACATCATACTTAACATAGTTCATACCAAGATCTCTAATCGTGTTCTTCATTTCGATATAACTAGTTATCAAGTTGTCCCCTTTAGGGAGTAATTCATTAAACAATCTAAGAATTCCACCTGTGGCACCATCTAACAAATTAAATTGCGTTTTTATATCATTTAACTTCACAAGAGCATACGTGGTCGTACGGCATGACGAACCAGTAAGAGGGTGCAGTGGCTCCATTGTGAGTTGATGTAAATGCTCATACTTCTTGCCTTTTCCTGTATGTGTGTGAGAATTATTCGGGACGTCAAAAGTTTGGGGCCCTTCATCACCACCTACACAATTAGGTGCATTAGGACCCGCTTCAATCGTGAACATCTCACAAGAATCATTCACAAGGTCATCCAAAGTCGGAATATTAGACACATCAATGTGTTCTCCAACATTAGTCGGAGTCGTAGGTTGTAATGGTCGCTAGACTGGATTAACAAGTGACGTCTCCCAATGAAAATTCCATAAGGTGTAATTTATATCCATACCATATTCCATCAAATGTACAAAGATTTCATCTAAAGTAACATGTCATTTCCCATTGCGACAATGCCTACACGGACATGAATGTATATCCTCGGGAATAGTGTTACACGCATACTGCAGAAACTCTAACACCCCATCTCTATACGAATCGGCTTCAAAAAATTTCTCCTTTATATACTCTTTATTGATCATTGACGACATTCTGATGAACATATGGATGCAAAATGTGTTAATAAGATCTCATCACATAAAATAGCTTTTCAAAATTTCAACAAGAGGAACTGTGAAGAATTACTAAATTACAGAAATCACATATACTACATTCTAATTATCCAAATTTTCCCATAAGTATTCTCCAACCCCTCATTTGATAGCTATTGGTGGGCTCTCTCTCCGGCAGGAGTAATAGTTTCGAGGAATTATAGATCCTTTCTGCATCCTGACATAGTGAGTAAATTAGAGAAACCTAAAGCAATATAAGGGTGGACTAAGACCACGACAATTAATGAAAGGCCATGACCAAACGAACAAACATCCAATCTTATGTTTTAGTTATTACACAGAAACAAAACCTTGAAACCTTAGGTTTTTAGTCAAGACCACATCACGAGCAATAGCTCGTGTTCTTGGACAAAATCAACCTAAATCGCTTTGAAAACTTCATACTTTAGCCTAAAAACACAACCAAACATTCCACTCTGCTTCTATAAACCCACGCTAATGATAATCAAGCCACATGACCTCATCAAACAATAATTATTCGACCCAAGAAAAAAAAAATCGAAGATGTCCTTCACCGTCCAAATGTCATATCTAAAGAAACCCAAAGCCCATAATTGAGATCAATTTTCATGGTTATAATTCAACGATTTATCATTTCATAGTCAAACTATAGTTACGATTTACATTAGAGAGTTAGTTAGTAAAATGTGTTTTTTTTTCACATTTTGGTCCATTAATTTTTTTGGGTGATTTGGGCTTTGGCTCTGCTAATTTGTCCAACATCCACTTTTGTTTTCTAGGTATTCCAATCTTTATCTTCTCATCTATTGGTTTATAAACTCATAATTAGAATATAAAAATCGTTCTTGATGTGGGTTCTTGATCAATATAACCACTTTTCAGGTTATATTGATAAAAAATCATATGGGATGGGGTAGTGTTCAATGGTTACGATTTGCATTAACGTGGCAAAATAAAAAACATTAAAAATATTTCTTCATCATCGTCTAATTTAATAATTCTCTATAAAAGATCCAATAATTCTCTGTAAAAAACATTTACGATTTGCAATAGCGAGTGTATATAATTCTCTGTAGTAATTCAATAAATGAATCCATATAAAGAATGACGAATCGATGAGCCAAAATATGAGAAATGACAATAACGAGTTAAAACAACAAAGAAATTACATAAATAAACTAGGGTCTTTTTCACTCACTATCCAAAATCCCTACACGGTCTTTTGCTCTCAAAGCAGCAGCGACGACAGGCAACAGCGATGATGAGCATCGACGACGGGAGCAACGATGATGAGGCGTGTTATTTTAACCTAACACGCCGTATTGGGTGAGCAGAGACAATGGGGATGATGGGTAGCGTAGAGAGAGGTCGGGATTTTGGGGTGATGACGACGGGTAGAGTAGAACAACGATGATGACAACGAGAGCAAATTAGGTGTGAAATTTAGTCGTGGGTGAGCAGCGGCGACGGGTAGCGTAGAGAGAGGGGGAGATTTAGGTTAGAATGATTTGGTCCCTCTTGAAATTTTGGTCCATGCTTGAAATTTTGGGGTGTCATTTTTTTTAATGAAACGTACTCATATTTGGTACTGTTTTAAATCGTGTCAGATTATGATAAAATCACCCCAGATTCTGGCATAGTTTTAAACCGTGCCAGAATATCCTTGCGTCAGTGTGCCAGATTAGCATTTTTGGTGTAGTGAACTCCCGCAACCGTCAACCCTCATTATTTCCCACACTACCTTGGCAGGAAAGACCGACTTGTGCTATGGGCGGGTTAGTTTGATCACTACGATCACCACACCTCAAGTCACCGCGATCCGGGACTTTGTAGATTCTTACATTCTTCGATTATTCATTTGTTGCCAAAATGAACGAAAAACGTTAAAAAGAAATCAACAGACGTTATCCAACTCATGTGGAGATACAAAAGGACCCTTTTCCCCCTATTTTACGATATAGTTTTTTTAAAACTTTCTTATAAATCAATGATTTTTTTAACTTTCTTATCTAGCTCTGTTTTTTTTCACTTTCTTACTTTCCAACCGATGTGGAACGAAGTTGTTGCAATAATAGGTTGTTAATTTTGCCCTTTTATAAGCCTGTTATTTGGATGGATTTTCCTTCCCTTCAACGTGGGACATATATTGCTTGGTTTATTATTGAAAAATCTCACATATGAAATTATAACAAATGTCACATCTTGTACTTTCTCTCCTATAAGCCACAATATAAAAAAATATCTAAAATAAAATCGCAATGTATCTCATTTATTTATAACATACTTATAATCATAAAAAAAGTATTTAATTACACATAAATTTGATACGGTAATTCCGGTATTTTAGATTACGGTATATTTGATACGGTAATTTCGGTAAATCGATTTTTAAAATGTTTACATCAAAATCAACCACAAAAAAATCGGTAATTTTAGTTTCGGTAGTTTCATTTTTTGGTAAGTAAAAAAGGTAAACCATTACCACTTTTTATCGATACAAAATGGCATGGTACGAGTTTTTACTGTACCACAAACACTTCTATAAAAATGTCTTACTAAAATACTTAAAAAAAGAAGTTAGATCGCTTTATCTTTTTCAAAAAAAAAATCTAGTTTTATTTCAATAAAAATTACGTCCATTTAAAAAATGAAAATAGTCTTTTTTTATTACTTTCTTACAAATCAATTTTTTCATAACATTTTTTTAAAAATGTTATAAAGAACGTCCAGATTTTTCTTCTTTAGAAAAATGTCTAATAAAAAATACTTTAAAAAAAGTTAGATCGAACAATTTTTTTCAGAAATAAAAAGTCCAGTTTATTTCAACAAAAATAATGTCTATTTAAAAAAAATGAAGACATTTTTTTAACTTTCTTACAAATCAATTTTTTGTAATATTTTTTTTTTAAATGTGGTCAATAACGTCTAGATTTTTTTTTGTTTACAAAAATGTTATATAAAAAATACTTCTGAATTTTTTTCTAAAATGTTGAACGGATTGATAGCCCTTGTACCATGTGTGTTTTCACCACAATTTTATATGAGGCCTAAGGAGGTACGAGGACACTATCCTAAAAAGTAAGACAAAAGATAACACATGCTCGACTCGACATACGAAATGAAAGAAATGCAAGATGTGAAATTAACTTAGAAATTCATTCACAACATTCACTTATTTACAAAAATAGCGAAAGTCGGCAAAATTACGAAGTGAACAAGTACAAGTTTTCATTGGATATTAGTAAAAGAGCGGTGATAGGGAGATTTATTTTTGGGATTCAATTTTGAAATTCACATATAAAATAAAAATGAGTATAAATTTTTAATGCACATTTTGATGTCCTGACGGGATTCACAATAATAAGGAATAAGCTTTTAATGCCGTGAATTTCAAATTTGGGTTAAAAGTGGGTCTCCCTATCTATATTCTTAGTAAAATCCCTAAAGGGTTGTTTAGTTGTGGAAAACATTTTTTCGGTTTTCTGTTTTTAGTTTTCATCGCTATTTTCACTTTTCATTTTTTGTGGAAAAATTTTGGAAAACTAGAAAACGCGTTCATTCGTTAAAAATATGAAATCATTTTCTACATGTTAACATTCAAAAACTGAAATTTTTGTTCAAAAACTAGAAAAAAAAAATATATATATATATATATATATATATATATATATATAAATAAAAATAATAAAAATCCTAGAAAATCAATAAAAATAAACAAAAAAATTAAAAAAAAAAACTAAAAAAAAAACACAAAAATAAATAAATAAAAAAATACCCAAAATGAATGAAAAAATAGAAAATAAATATTAACCCCAAAATGAATTTTAAAAAAACAAATAGAAAAATGTACTAAGTATTAAGAAAAAATAAAAAATTAATAAAAACCAAATCCACAACGCCCCCACCCGAACCCCTAACTGTTTCGTCCCCCCTATCACCAGGTCTGGTTTTTTTTTTCTAATTCTCTTTTTTTTATTTGTTTTTCTAATATTTGCATTTTTACTAGTTTTCTATGGTATTTATTCATTACCATTTTTTAATTTTATGAGTGCTTTTTTATTTTCTTTTATTTTTTACTTAATTAATAAATTTCTGACTTTTTAATAAATTTCTGGGTGTTTTTTAAATTAATTCAGGGGATAATATTTATTTTTCATTTTTTTATTCATTTTCTGCATTTTTTTATTGTTTTCTCTTTTTTTTTTTATTTCCCGAGCTTTTTATTTTTATTTTTTGGTGTTTTTTTAAATTAATTCTGGGACTAATATTTATTTTATGTATTTTTTTCATCATTTTATTTATTTATTTTTTCTTAGCGTATTTTTAATTTTCTGCTATTTGTTTTCTTATTTAATAAGTTTCTTACTTTTTAATAAATTTCTAGGTGTTTTCTTTAATTAATTCCGGGATTAATATTTATTTTCTTTTTTATCAACTATCTGGATTTTTTTCATTATTTTTGAGATTTTATTCACTTTCTAAATTTTTTTCATTATTTTTGGGGTTTTATTCACTTTCTGTTTTTTTTATAATTATTTTTGGGGTTTTATTCACTTTTTGAATTTTTTTCATTATTTTTGGGTTTTTATCCATTTTCTGGATTGTTTTCATTATTTTTGGTGCTTTATTTACTTTCTGTATTGTTTTCATTATTTTTTATTCAGTTTCTGGATTTTCCTCATTATTTTTGGATTTTTATTCATTTTTTTTATTTTTTTGGGTTTTTATTTACTTTCTAGATTTTTTTCATTATTTTTGGGTTTTTATTCACTTTCTGCTTTTTTTCTTTTTTTCTTTTATTTTATTCGCTTTCTGTATTTTTTTCATTATTTTTTAGGTTTTTATTCACTTTTTTGATTTTTTTTCCCATTATTTTTGGGGTTTTATTCATTTTCTCGATTTTTTTTCATTATTTTGGGGGTTTTATTCACTTTTTGTATTTTTTCATTATTTTTGGATTTTATTCATGTTGATGTAAAAAACTAGATCGCTCTAATTTTTCAATCACAGATAAATAAATAAGACAAAGATTTTTAAAGTGGTTCGGCTAGGAATAAAGCCTACGTCCACTGTTATGTTATTGCTGAGTGTTTATGGAATTCTTGATTACAAGTTCTTTCAAGAAATTCCCGTCCCCTTGAATGAGGATGATACAAGGTATTTATAGCCTTGAGGCTGTACATGAAAGGGTCGATACATTAAATGATATACATATGAAAGGGTAATACATTTAATGCCCTTAGGCTTGTGCGTCAAGGATAATCATTTAATGAACCAGTTGGACTGTTCGTTATCTGGCAATCAATGCTGTGGCCGAGATGCAGCTCGGACCGTCTGAGTAGCTCGGGTCTGTTGGTCTTCCTGGTATTCAAGAGTTCCTCGGAGAGGTCTATTCCTCGGAGCCTGTGAGTTCCTCGGAGAGGTCTGTTCTTCGGAGCCTGTGAGTTCCTCGGAGTGAACATAACTTGGTCGGGGAATATTCTTCCACGTGTCTTCTTATTATTCGTCTATATCAGCATACTAATTTTGGTATCAACAGAAGCCCCCAATGCTTCATGCTTGATGGTTTACTTGAAAGGATGGAGTATTTATTCTGCAGTGATGCTCGGTGCTCGTGAAATTCTTGATCTACCTTCTTGATTTTTTGGACATAAAGGGCATTATCTCCTGGACGACATATGATGCCGCTTGTAGCTTATCATAATCTTCAAGTATGTTGATTGGTTTGCTAGCCGACCTACTGCATTCTGTGAGCTAGTGGTGGACTTTGAAACATTTTCTTGCAACTTCTTCTTCGATGTTGGTCGAGACAGTAGTAGCAAAGATCTCAGTGATGTAGATGCTGATTTTAACTTCTACCTCTACTCGGGGGTGAGCAAGAGGTTCTCGGGGACGAGCAAGAGCTGCTCGGGGACGAGCAAGAGTTGCTCGGACAGACCATCTGTGATGAACATCAGAATGCTGAAATATCTTAACTTCATAAAATTCCCATTATGCTTTGGATGATCTTCCTGCTGGCGAGGAACCTGTTTCAAAATCAGAGGGAGAGAAACCAATAGAGTAGGAATCTCAATGTAATAGTTAGTACACAATTTAATATCAATGTAATAAATTTGCATAATTCATTTTGAATTCAGTGAAAGAATTTCATTTTTGTTCGCAAATTTGAATTTGCTATTGTTTTGTAAATATCAAACACTTTATTATTTGTGCTTGCATAACAATATTGTATGGTTCATCGACCAAAAAAGTTACAAGTATCAATGTTGCTTGATCACTTAATAATAAAGTAATGAAAAAATGTTTAGAATTTTTCCAACCAATCAAGGTTGTTAAATTATGCTTGTCGACCAACTACAGTTAGTGGGTTTTTATCCCCGACCAACCATACTTGGTATAGTTTGGAATATTTTGTTCTTTAAAGAACTTTTTGTAATAATGTTACCTCCCGACCAACATAAGTTGTAATGCGAGAATATATAAAGTCTTACCAACCGTAGTTGATCATGCTGGTGTATACCTCCTAGCCAAAGGAGTAGTAGGGTTCTTTCGAACTTTTTGGCTCCTTAGAGCATGGCTCCTTAGAGCGTGGCTCCGTAGAGCGTGGCTCCGTAGAGCATGTCCTCCTAACCAAAGGAGGTTGGCTACTTATAGCACTTTTGCTCCTTAGAGCGTGTCCTCCTAACCAAAGGAGGTTGGCTACTAACCAAAGGAGGTTGGCTACTTATAGCACTTTTGCTCCTTAGAGCGTGTCCTCCTAACCAAAGGAGGTTGGCTACTTATAGCACTTTTGCTCCGTAGAGCGTGTCCTCCTAACCAAAGGAGGTTGGCTACTTATAGCACTTTTGCTCCGTAGAGCGTGGCTCCGTAGAGCATGGCTCCGTAGAGCATGGCTCCGTAGAGCATGGCTCCGTAGAGCAGTCTTCTTGGTTGATCCTGTAACATCCACAGGTTGATCAGCGAGCAATTTTTGTTTCTCGGGAGTATTAAGATCAGTAAACTCTGCTATAGCTTGTATTAATGGCATGTCGGTATGCATGGTATGGGCCTGGAAACACAGCCTCCTTCTTCTACTTGCTTTAATTAATGCCACTGCCAATTTTTCCAGCTTTGGGTATCTGATCTCTGCACCTCTTCTTTCGTTTTTGGGGATCGCAACCCTAAAAGGGCTTTGATCTTGTCTGGATTTGCTTCAACGTCTCGCTGGTTGATGATGTACCCGAGGAACATTCCTTCTCGTACTCCAAATGTGGACTTCGTCGGGTTAAGCATATCGTTGACATAGACTTCCATATTACAACTGATTTGCTCGGCAAAAACCTTGTTCATCAGCCGCTGTTATGTCGTTCCCTGTCTTCAGGTTTCATTTTGATCTGGTGGTAGCCAGAGGAGTAAGTATCCATGAGCAGCTCGTGTCCCGAGGTAGCATCCGCTGTTTTGTTGAGATCGGTGAAATCAACACACATTCTCCATTTATTGTTTTTCTTCTGCCCGACGAGGAGATCTAGATCTCTCTTTGGCTTGGTCTTCATTTCCTCTTGTGTAGCTTGATTCTTCTCGGGGCTGGATGCTCTTCTTCTCGTATGTCATGTCAATAAGTGGCTCAGCTTCTATCCACTAAGTAAAATAATCTACTGCGATGACGAGGTATTTGAATCTTCCTCGAGTCGTCGGCAATGGTCCAACCAAATCAATCCCCACATAGAAAATGGCCAAGGATAAATGATGGATGTCAATAATGTTTGTGAAGTTCTTCTGATGGAGGAAAAGCGTTGGCACTTGTCACATTTCTTGGCATAAGCTATACAATCAGCTCTCATCGTCGGCCAGTAGTATCTCTGCGTCATCACCTTTTGCAAAAGTATTCGACCTGCTACATGGGCTCCACAGGACCCTTCATGGATCTCTTTAATCAATTCACCTCGGAGGGATGTACACATCTTTGCAAACCTGCCATAATTCTTCGTCGAGCAGCTTTAAACTTCCATTTCTTGGCAGCGAGCTTATCTTCCGAATACCATTATACCGAGCAGCTTTAAACTTTGGTTCCTTAGCAGCGAGCTTATCCTCCGGTAATTGTTCCTCCTTAATATATGCTCTGATAGGATCCATCCAAGATGTTCCTAAATCAAGGGTAATAATATTCATCGTCAGGTCTTCATCTATGCTCCGACTTTCTAATGCTTCAATTGGTATCGTTCTTCGCAGCTCGGTACGAGTAGCTGATGCTAATCGGGCCAAGGCGTATGCTCTCACATTCTCCGTTCTTGATATTCTTACCAGTTGAACAGCAACAAACTCTGATACCAACTCCATCACCTTTGCTTGATACTTGATTATCAATTCTCCTTTGGATGCATATATTCCCAACATTTGGTTTACGATCAATTGAGAATCACTGAAGACAATAACCTGTTGT
This sequence comes from Sambucus nigra, assembly GCA_949130495.1. Taxonomy (NCBI): domain Eukaryota; kingdom Viridiplantae; phylum Streptophyta; class Magnoliopsida; order Dipsacales; family Adoxaceae; genus Sambucus; species Sambucus nigra. The sequence continues at coordinate 618,959,892 of OX422209.1, forward strand.
GCCTCCATAGTATTTGACAAATTAAGACCTGCAACCATGGCCTCATACTCAACCTCATTATTAGAAGCCTTGAATTAGAAACGTAGGGCGTATTCCCTGTCGACCTCATCTGGGCTGTTCAACACGATCCTTGCCCCACAGTCTGTAGTGAAAGATGATCCATCTACATATAGCCTCCATATGGGCAACTTGTCTTCTAATTTCTGGTCTGACAGAGTTCCTCGGTGGAATACTTTTCGCTTTCTTTCATCATGTCCTGATACTTCTGAATACACCTCTTGAATTTCGATATACCTCCTGAACTTCAATATTCCTCCTGAACTTCAATATACCTCCTGAATTTCAATATACCTCCTGAACTTCAATATTCCTCCTGAACTTCAATATACCTCCTGAACTTCAATATCAAAAGTAATTCCTGAGAAAGAACAATAACTCCTGAATGATGATTAGTCGGGGTTGAATTTGATGCTCGGCTGCATGATGATATAAGAATGTGCCACCAAATGAACAAATATATCTGTAATAGAAGCCCCCAACTGTGGAATGTGAACTTTGAATGAGATTTATCGACCAATACCAACCGGAGTTGGATTTTATCTACCAACCGGAGTTGGATTTTTTTTTTACCAACCGAAGTTGGATTTTATCTACCAACCGGAGTTGGATTTTGTCTACCAACCGGAGTTGGATTTTATCTACCAATCGGAGTTGGTGGTAATTGATAATAAATGATGAAGACTTCCTCGGAGCTGACCAACAGATTGTTGGGAATAAGATAATACAAATAATGGAGACCTCCTCGGCGCTGACCAACAGATTTGTTGGGAATAAGATAAGACAAATGCTAGAGACTTCCTCGGCACTGACCAACAGATTTGTTGGGAATAATATAATATAAATACAGGATACCTCCTCGGCTATGACCAACAGATTGTTGGGAATAAGATATAATAAATGCAGGATACCTCCTCGGCGATGACCAACAGATTGTTGGGAATAAGATATAATAAATGCAGGATACCTCCTCGGCGATGACCAACAGATTCGTTGGGAATAAGATATAATAAATGCAGGATACCTCCTCGGCGATGACCAACAGATTCGTTGGGAATAAGATAATATAAATGCAGGATACCTCCTCGGCGATGACCAACAGATTCGTTGGGAATAAGATAATATAAATGCAGGATACCTCCTCGGCGATGAACAACAGATTTGCTGGGAATAAAATATAATAAATGCTGGAGACGTCCTTGGAGCTGAATAAAATATAATAAATGCTGGAGACATCCCTGCTGAAATGAGAATAGAATATGCATCCAAATAGATATAAAGAATAATTAAAAATAGTAAAGTGCCTCGCCGATCCGTCGAGGTAGAATCATATAATGCCGAACAAGAATAAGATCTTTCAGAACATAAGAATATGGCCGAGAACGTTGTCAGGCCTGAATATAAATAAGAATTATCCGAACGAATGTTGTAATTCTCCTTAAAGCTGAATAAGTATCTTGTCGAGGCATAATTGCAGAATGCCGAATAAGAATAATATTTTCCAGAACATAAGAATATGGCCGAGAACTTTGTTGGGCCTGCATATAAATAAGAATTACCCCGATCAACTATCCGTTGGGGGTGAAATATAATAACTGTTGTAGCTTTTCCTCGGAGCCGAATATATATAGAGAGAAGAAATTTTTCGAGCTCCATGCAGAGATAAATATAAAATATGAATTCGAACGGATATAGAATAATTTGTGCTCCAGCATTTGTCGGCATTGAATCTTGTGCCTGTAAAAATTAATAATTTGCTCTACCATATGTGTAGGCTGAATTGATTAGTCATGAGAATAATTTACTCATCCAATTCAATATATGATATGTATCAGCATAAAAATTTCAAAATATGAAATAATATGTTTTATGCCAAATGTGTGTGAGATGTACAAATTTTTATTAGATATGCGCCATAAATAAGACGTAAAGTTTTTGTAAATTTATTTAATCTCCAACAACCAATCAGGTATTAGTTGCTGTTTAAAAATATTTATCACTTGGTTTTAAAAATATTTTTTGGATGATCATAAGTTAAAAAGACTTAAGACCCCTGCTTGTCCCCAAGCCGAACCCGTGTTTAAAGAAATATCGGGGGTGCTTAGCATTTTTTAATACCCCAAGATTCTACTGTTGCCGACAAACAACATGGATGTTGCCGACCAACATTTAAGGATAACTCAAATTATAGAATATATGGTTGGATGACCAGAATATATCGAATCTTTAGATAAAAAAAAATAGCATACGATGTAAAATTTAAGCCTTGAGACTGTTAATTAAATGAATAAATATATAACCCACTAGATCGTGTGATTTCGTCAAAGAAACCTTGTGATGTGATGAACGAGGGGTCTTGATATGGTCATGATTATTTTACTGATCCTCTTTTACAAGAGGTGGGTAATGATTTTTCAGGTGAGAGAAAATTATTTTTTATATTGGTCCCTTCCTATTCCCAATTGGGAGAGATAAAAATATGGTGAATGATCGAAATTATTACCAAATTTATATAAAAAATCAATCAATTTGACTTTATTGACATAGATGGAAGATGAACCAAATTAAGTATATAATTCATAAAAGTGAATACAAAGAGACTTAAACTTGTGAATGCAAAGAGACTCAAACTTGAAGAGAGAAAAAATAGATCTGGGTCATGATTTCCATGAGAAGACTTTTCATTGTCTTTAACCTTTTCCCATTCTTTTATTAAAAATATGATGGGAATTTGAAGAGACATCAAATAGCTTACAAAATTTATTTCAAAATCAACAATGAAAATGATCAAATCTTATCATCGTCGCATATATTGGCATATGTAATCATTTAAAATATTTATTCCATGATTAAAACTTGAGAATCAAGCAAAGAATTATGATTTATGAAATCTACTATTTTTCAGATTTCTAAATAAGGATAAATCTACATTTATGATTTAAAAATCATGATATGCAACAATTTGCAGATAAAAATTGGACAATTAATTTATGTATATAAACATAAAAATCATGATTGAATCAAAAGATGTATGTATAATTGATTATACGTAGAGAAAATAAAAACTTAGCTTTTGGTGGAGAACAACGCTTGTAACACGTTCCCACAGACGGCGCCAATCTGTTGATGTAAAAAACTAGATCGCTCTAATTTTTCAATCACAGATAAATAAATAAGACAAAGATTTTTAAAGTGGTTCGGCTAGGAATAAAGCCTACGTCCACTGTTATGTTATTGCTGAGTGTTTATGGAATTCTTGATTACAAGTTCTTTCAAGAAATTCCCGTCCCCTTGAATGAGGATGATACAAGGTATTTATAGCCTTGAGGCTGTACATGAAAGGGTCGATACATTAAATGATATACATATGAAAGGGTAATACATTTAATGCCCTTAGGCTTGTGCGTCAAGGATAATCATTTAATGAACCAGTTGGACTGTTCGTTATCTGGCAATCAATGCTGTGGCCGAGATGCAGCTCGGACCGTCTGAGTAGCTCGGGTCTGTTGGTCTTCCTGGTATTCAAGAGTTCCTCGGAGAGGTCTATTCCTCGGAGCCTGTGAGTTCCTCGGAGAGGTCTGTTCTTCGGAGCCTGTGAGTTCCTCGGAGTGAACATAACTTGGTCGGGGAATATTCTTCCACGTGTCTTCTTATTATTCGTCTATATCAGCATACTAATTTTGGTATCAACAATTCATTTTATGGTTTTATTTCGTTATTTTTGGGGTTTTATTCACTTTTTGTATTGTTTTCATTACTTTTAAGTTTTTATTCACTTTCTGGATTTTTTTCGTTATTTTTGGGTTTTTAACTTTTTATTCACTTTCTGTATTTTTTCATTATTTTTTGGCTTTATTCACTTTTTGAATTTTTTTTCTATACTTTCTTGACTTTTTATCAATTGTTTGGGTGTGACATTTCTTTTCCACAATCTGAGTGTAAATGTGGTAGAAACAGAAAAAATAAGAGAAATAGATCTCCATGTGATGAGAGATATGGAATATATGATCCCCACTTTTAAAATGGGATGAGAGAAATAGATCACTCTTTTAAAACAGAAAAATAGAAAACATAAAAAAAAACGTTTTTCATTTTTGTGAAAAAATAGAAAATTATTTTTTGATTCGAAAAAATACCTTATTTGAACAAATTCTCTATTTTTCTATCTCCACAGAAAACGTTTTCTAGAAAATACTCTCATTTTTCTACAACTAAACGGCCCCTAAGGATTCCCATTTTTTTTGTATTGGTACTAGGGGTTTTAGATCGAACTATTTTTTTTTTAAAACGTCAAGTTTTATTACAACAAAAATAATGTCCAATAAAAAAACCTTCTTACAAATCAGTTTTTTCATAACATTTTTTACATCTATATTATTTTGTTTATGAACTTACTTTAAAAAAAAGTTAGATCCAGATATTTTTTAAAAAAAAATAAAGTCCAGTTTTATTTCAATAAAAATAATGTCCATTTAAAAAATAGCTTTTTTTTTACAATTTGTCTTTTTTTCAAGAAATAAAAAATGGGGATTAAGAAGGAAAAGAAAAAAATAGATGTTTTTATAAATGGATAAAAATTGTGACGATTTTTTTTATATATATATTTATGAAAACAGGGAACGTGTCTTTTTATATATGTAAAAAAATGACAAAAAAAAAGTCTATCTTTTTATGTACAATGTGTTTTTTTGTTGTTTTTAATAAATAAACTCTAATACAAAAAAGGATAATGAAACAAAATAATGTTTTTTTTATTTATTAAACAAATGACAGCTCTAATAGAAATTAAAAAGAAAAATGTTTTGTTAACAAATTTAGAAGGGCAAGTGAGACATTTGTGTTGAATGATAACGAAGAAAACAAATGAGTTGATATCTAACGGAATTTGTTAGAAATTGGCACCCCATGAATAATAGAAAAAACAATGACACCTAATTAAGAATAAAAAAGAGCAAACGGACCTCAAATAACAAATAACCCTAAATTCATTTATAAGTGTGTATAATCTACTTTGTACACATTCAATTTTATCCTATTTTTGTAAGCGTGTTTAATATGCTAATATGTTGATGATCTGAACCTATTTCGAATAAATTCTTTCTGTTAATTTTAAAATAATGTCTGTATAGAACACCAGACCATATTAAAATTTCTGGCTTTACTCAACTTGTTCTACAATTTATGTAGTGTCACTTAACATATTAAAAATAATCCTTTGGTTTGAGTGGAACCTGAAAAGAGTATACAATGCCAAATGTGGGAGGTCCCAACTTGTTGGCTTCTATCTTAAATAGAAAGTACTTGAGGGTTAACTTGCACCAAACACGGTCCCCATATCTGTGACCCTAATCCGACACATTTTATGGACCAGTTGGGACTTGGGAGATAGGGGTTTGACGTTTGAGGGTTTTGGGACAGGAATTAGTTTTTTTTTTTTTTGTCCGGACCACAGGTTCTCCACGTTTTTTAGGTGTGGGACTAATCCTGTTCGAGCCGGGTAGGACCACAAGGGCGGCAAAAGCTCTCCATCCCAAATTTTAACACAGCTGCATTCCCAATATTCGAACCCGAGACTTTGGTTAAGCTAGGACAGTCCCTTACCAGCTGACAGGAATTAGTTTATTTTTAAATTTTTCAACAAAACATTAGGTATAACCTTTTTCATTTTTAATTTACCCAAGGATTTCGATCTCATGAACTCACAAACTTACCATGCCCAGACGTAAAGGCCCTTTGCCGTGCCACATCTGATAAAATTGCATGTTTACGTTTTGTCAGCAAGCAAAAACAAAAGGAAAATGATAGAATAATCGATTTTTTTTATCCATTTCATACTCAATATGTTTTAAGGATATTGTACTTTGGTGTGGCTCTCGCAAGAATACAAAAACTTTAAATATATTGGATATGAAATGAATAAAAAATTTCGATAACAGTAGCATCACTCAAAACAAATATGCTTAAGCGATCATGCACTACTTCTTTCCTCTCTCTAGCACCCCCCCCCCCCCCCCCCCCCCTCTCTCGAAACCCAACTCGTTTTCTCTTATTTTTTTTCCCAAACTCAAAACAAATGGATGCTATGAAGAAAAAGCACGAGCTTAGTCATCGTAAGTCGTGTAACATGAAGTTGTAGATTACGAGTTCCCATCACGTGGGATCATCTTATCCGCGCGTCTCTCTTTGATTCATTAATTTATAGTTGGGAATTATTAATTTAAATAACACAATAATTATTATTGTTTATGATATATTAGTTTAAATAATAATACTAAATCTTCTTCAAATTAAATTATTAAATTGCAAGTGTTACGTTAAAATGTTTATTTCTAATATTCATTAATTTGATATATTAGTACTTGGTAGGCAAAAGGACAGGAAAGTTCGTCCAAAGGATGGACAAGCACAACCTTCATCATAGTGAGCCATGGAACACGAGGTGGACTATTTTAGGTTTCTGCTGCGTGGGACCATTGTCCCACTCTTGCACGATGCACGTCTCACTCCTTCTCAACTAATTTTTTGAGACCTTAGTAAAAATTCATGTTTAAAATTTTACAACCCCTCTCCTCCTCTCTAAAAACCTTAGCTGCCCTCCCCCCTCTCTTCCTCCTCCATGAGAGAGAGGGAGAGGACCATCTCCTTTCTCCATTTTCTCTCTAGTACATTACTTTTGATATATGTGAAATATTTTCTCCTTATTGAGAATTTTATGCCTCTCTTTAATGAGAGTTTTGTCCCTCCTTGTGGTAAGGTTGTATGTGAAAGATTTTCTTCATTTGTGTACTTTCTGCTATTACGGGAGGATTCGTGTTGTGTCTCTTTCTCTCCATCGGAGTTGCTGCCGAAGTTGCTAGGTGTCATTCCGATCAATTTGGGCCAAGATCCAGTGTCATTTTAATCTAAGAGTGGTTGTCTTATCTATCTTAGTTGGTGTTTCTCCTATCATTGAGACGAGCTTAAGTGAAACTTATTCAGGTTGACCCTTGCTTTTCTAAAGGTTATTATACCGATTGATCATATTCTTCCAAATGTATGGTGTATATTTATTATACCCCATTTAATGGGTAGTCGGAGAGTTCATTTTACCGTAATTTTGACAGCTGTATCACTTTTTAGTGTTGATAAGTCTTTGTTTATGGTGATTTGTTGTTTTAGTTTTGCCTTTTTTTTTAGGGCTTTTGTGTTGTATCTTTGATTGACTTGTTGTGCCATATATTTTGTATTTCTTGTTATTTAATTAATGAAAGATGCATTTTATTCCTAAAGAAACTAATTTTTTGAGCGGTTAAGTAAGTGTATATTTTTTAATTAATTAATATGTAATTAGAAGTTAGTTTTTAAAATCTCGCAATATTATTGTTGTTTATAATATCTTAGTGCTAGTTATAGTATCAAAGTTTCTTGTTTGCATTAGATTATTAATTTTTAGTGTTACGTTAAACTGATATTTCTAGTGTTCATTAATTTGTAAAATTGTTCTTGGCAACATCTCCACGCATGACCTGCAAAAAGTGTTTGTCATGTTTTGAACCCAAAATGTCTGATAAGTAGCCATCTTTAACTAACAGAACAGTAATGATTCTATACGAAAACAAACAGCGCCATCATGCGTATACGAGACTTCAAAAATGGGTAGTTCCAACTGTCCTAATTTTTTATTTTATTAAATTGGTATTGGACAGAATATCCTTCAAATATCTTACATCATACTGCTGCTATAAGATAATGAAACTCCCTGAATAATTAGTTCAAAGCAACCTTATAAAAATGTAGTCCAGTAAGATCAGTTCTCTTTATGATGAGTGCTTAAATGTTAAATGATTGGTATATACCACTTGTACTTCGCTTGCGTGATTATTCTATTCCACAAGTTTCTCACTATAGTGTAATCTCGTCTTTAACGCAAGTATAATATAGAGTAAAGTACTCCTAAATTAATTATTGAGGTTTGGTCAATTTAGTTTTTAAATTATTAATTTGATCAATTTAATCTTTAAACTATTAATTTTGACAGATTTAATCGCTAAATTATTAATTTTGGTCAATTTAGTCGCTCAAATATATTTTTTAATAAATATAAAACAATTTTAAATATAAAAACAGTTTTAATAAAATATAGTTTTAATAAAAACAGTTTTAATTAAAAAAAATAGTCATCTATTAAAAAAATATTTTCCTACATATAGTTAAAAAACCCTCTTTTATCCTATTTAAGAAACTGTTTTTATCCTACTTGAAAAATTGTTTTTTTCCCATTTAAAAAAAAAAACTGTTTTTTATCCTATTTAAGAAACAGTTTTTTATTCCATTGTAAAACAGTTTTTTAACTTTGAAAAGAAATAATCAATTTTAAGCTATTTTAAGAATTAAATTGGCTAAATTATTAGTTTATGGACTAAATTATTAGTTTATGGGATAAATTGGCTATTTTAAGTTATTTTAAAAAACAGTTTTTTTTAAATGGTCCTTTTTTACAGATAAACTTTAAAAAACACTTTTTTTAAAAACAGATAAATTATTAGTTTTGGGATAAAAAAACAGTTTTTAAAGTTTATCTTTAAAAAATGACTATTTAAAAAAAAATAGCTTGAAATAATTTAGCCAATTTACCCATAAACTAATAATTTAGTCCATAAACTAATAATTTCGTCAATTTAGTCCTTAAACTTTCTTATTTCTTTTCAAGGTTAAAAAAACTGTTTTTAAAATGGAATAAAAAAACAGTTATTAAATAGGATAAAAAAAAGTTTTTATTTTTTAAATAGAAAAAAAAACAGTTTTTTATATAGGATAAAAACAGTTTCTGAAATAGGATAAAAAAGAGTTTTTTAAGATAAAACCTGTTTTTTATACAGGATAAAACAGTTTTTTTCATATTAAAAAACAGTTTTTAAATAAAGAAAAACAGTTTTTAAATTTAAAAAAACAAACAGTTTTTTATCCAACTTAAAAACTGTTTTTAAATTTAATAAAAAAAACTTTTATCCTATTTAAAAGAAACTTTTTTTTTAAATTTAAAAACTGCTTTTTTTAATTAAAACAGTTTTAATTAAAACTGTCTTTATTAAAACAGTTTTAATTAAAACAGTTTTTTTAATTAAAAATGTTTTTTGATTAAAATTTGTATTTTATTAAAAATGTTTTTTTAATAGAAGGCTGTTTTTTTAAAATTAAAACTGTATTTATATTTAAAATTGTTTTATATTTATTAAAAAACAGATTTGAGGGACTAATTTTGTCAAAATTAGTAGTTTAAGGACTTAATTGGTCAAAATTAATAGTTTTGAGACTAAATTGATCAAATTAATAGTTTAGGAACTAAATTGGCCAACCTCAATAGTTTAGGGGTCATAGGGATACTTTACTCTATAATATATATACTTTTAGTAAAATTAACACCTCAGCATGTATAAAGCTTGCCACCATTTCTTCACCAATAGCTAAGTTAATTAAACTCCCATCAAATTCTTCGTGTTTTAATAGACAGCGGTTCAAAGTTGCATTGAAAAATATTTGTTTAAGACACATTGTATGTAAATATTCACATTTACAATATCCTTTAATATTTGTCTTATTTTTGTTTTCTCTTCTTTATAATATCGAAACACACTTTGCCTAAACTTTACGAAATATAATTACATAACAATGATCCAGAAAAGGTAGAGAAAAATCAGGTAATGGCAGGGGAAAAAAAAAGGGATATATACCAAATAGTCCCTCGGACATTTTTTAATATCCATTTAATCCAAACTTTTTTATTTTGCCTCAAAAAGTCATTTGCCACATATTTTGGAGAGGGAGTGCCGCTGGCGCGGACCTATATTGAGTGCTTGAGGGACTAAATGGGTTAAACTAAAAATATGTGTCCTTTTTAAAAAATATATATTAATAGTAGGGACTATTTAATAATTGACCCAAAAAAAAATTTGAGGTTATTTTTGACTATTTACCAAAAATAATGAAATTTATTTAATCTAATGAAAAGAGAAACAAATATTTAAATGAGCATAACACACAAAAAAATATAATATTCGATTTAAATTTTTTGGCACGGTTACAATTATAATTGTTCTCGACGACCTTTCATGTTTTGAAAGCGTTGAATGATAATCTCATTATCTATCTCATCAAATACATCTTTCTCTACGTATATAATCATCGTATCATTCATCCATTGATCTTTCATCCTATTGCGTAATGAAGTCTTTATGATATTCATAGCGGAAAATGTTCTCTCCACGGAGGCCGTTGCTACGGGTAGAATCAACGCCAACGTCACAAGCAAAAACACCAAATTGTATACCTCATGTTTCTTTGTCTCGATCATTTTTTTTTGCAAGAGAAGAAATTCCATCCAATCCTTTAAAGTTCGGAGTAGAGCGCAAATCAAGAATATACGTTCCAAGTTAAATATCAAGTTCCATGAGTTGGAAGCTTGAAAATTCATTTGGATATAACTGGGCAAGACGAAGTAACTTTTGTTTGTCAAAGGCAACAAATTCATCGTCGGGACAAAGAGATGCCACACAAATAAGTAATTCGGAATTTGCCTCATGGAAATGACCATTTAGCTCTGGAAGTTGCAAATCAATGATCCCACAAAATAACTCAACACGATAACGATGCAAGTTTGTCTTTTTGGGCGCTTTTCGTTGTGATCGTTTATTGGCAACAAATGCATCATTAATGTCGGGTACTAAAATGTCATGTTTCTCACAGAAGGAAGAAACTTCATCAAGAACCATGCCCCATCCATCATCTCTCATCAATTGTAGTCAGTGCTTACATACCCAGACTAAAGACATGGCATTCACAATATCTTAATCTTTTCTTTGCAATGACTTTGATAGTTCATTTGCAAATCCCAACACATTTTTCATCAAATGCATACTAAAAACAAAGTCAAAGGTATGCATAGAATCCAAAGCAACCCTAGCCTCAAATCTATGTTCATGTTTGATAGCATCCTCTTCTACAATATCAAGAACACCAATTACGGAGGAAAACATGGTAATCAAGCTAACTAAGGTACCAAAGTGTGAGCCCCAACGAGTGTCATCGGGACGTTGTAGAGAGGTACTTTGATTTAGTCATTTCTCACTTTGAATCTCACCTTTAAAAAGTGCACCATTAATCTTTTCAAGTTGTTGCTCACGAAGAATATCACGACGTTTACATGAGGCTCCAACTAGATTGATAACACTAGAAACCAACGTAAAAAGAGTCATAATATCATCGTCTTTCTTTGACACCACAACAAGAGTCAATTGTAATTGGTGAGCAAAACAATGAACATAAAAAGCATATTCATTTTCCCTCAAAATAAGAGTTTTGAGACCATTGAATTCTCCATGCATATTTGAAGCCCCATCATAACCTTGCCCACATAGTCTAGAAATACTCAATCCCAATCTAGCAAATAAACTATCTATTGATAACTTTATTGACAAAGCCGTTGTATCCCCAACATGTTCTACACCAATTAAGCGTTCCATGATTTGTCCACTTTTATTCACATAATGCAAAACAACGGCCATTTGCTCCTTTACAGATACATCACGAGACTCGTCAATTAAAATTGCAAAAAATGAATCTCCTACATCTTTAATAATGTAGTCAATAATCTCGCTTGCAATTGAATTAACAATGTCTTTTTGAATATCCGGCGATGTCAATTTATGATTTGAATGAGCATTCTTCATTGCAACGGCTCTAATATCGGCATTAAGCTCACAAGAAAATTTCATAAGTTCAAGAAAGTTACCTCTATTTTTTTATGATTCCGATTTGTCGCTACCCCGAAATGCAAGCCCTTGATGTAAAAGAAATCGAATTGAGTTGATTGATGCACTTAGCCGTGTTCGATATTCACTACGGGCTTTATCTGATTGCTTAAAAACAACCGTCTCAATGTGTTGTTGTTGGTTCATTAAATCCTCACACGCTTTCAAGGCTTGGTTATGAGAACTATTGGGACCCCCAATATGAATTACAAATCTTTCTTTCTTCTTTCAATTCGAAAATTCGGTCCCTACGAACGAGTCCCCACCTGCTTGGTCCCCTATGTTTGCCTTGAAAAGATTGCAACATAAACAATATGCGGCATTAGTAGTAGTGCTATATTCTAGCCATGGAGAAAACTCTTTGACCCAAGCTGGATTAAAACACCTCAATTGTTTTCCATAGGTTTTGGGTGAAAAAGTGTGTCCGCGTGGCTAACAAGGCCCCTTTCGTAAATAGGCTCTTCTAAGTATATTTTCCTCTTTTGGATCACCACGGGAGATTGGAGTTCGTAAAGCAGGATCACTGTGAAAATCCTCAAATATTCTTTCATCCTCTTCCACATTGCTCTCTATCTCAATGGGTGGTGGCGGCGGCGAGGAATTTATTGTCACAACTTTTTTTCTAAAATACTTCTCCATAATTCAATCCTACAATTAAAATTTAAACTATCAATTCAAAAAAATACCAATACAAATTTATACAAATGGTTTACCCTAAAAAAATACCAAAATAAAAAATTTATACAAATGGTTTACCACAAAAAAATACCAATACAAATAGTGTACCCCAAAAAAATACCAATACAAATACCAATATTTACCCCCAAAAAAATCAATACAAATAGTTTACCCCAAATAAATACCTATACAAATAGTTTACTCCAAAAAAAATACCAATACATCTACAAAATATAAATATGCAAGAGTTGTTGTTAACTTTGGAATTAAATTTATCAAAAAAACCAAAACAAGGTTGGAGATGGTTTCATACCTTTAAGAAGGGAGGCGGCAGCTTTCCTCTTAGAATGTGTATGTGTTGTTTGGATAATTTTAGTTAGGTTAAGTTATAAAAGGTTTACTAAATTACATCTTTGCTGAATATATTTCTAACTTTATAAATTCATACCCAAAACTATATATATCTAAAAAAAAAATTGTTTTTTACTGGGGGCTACAGCCCCCACTGGGCCTCACATGCCTTCGTCCCTGGGTAATGGAGATATCATCTAGATCCATCTTGAATTTGACCCTGCTTTTATATTATCCAAAAATATTACTTCATGGGTCTCAAATTGTGGGTTACTATTTAAAATTCAAACATTTTTTAAAATACAATGAGGTAAATATTTTAACAAAAAATGTGTGACTGGAAAAAAGAATAGATCTCACAGTGGGTCATTGGGCCAATTTCATGTGTGTATTGATTAGGTCGGGTGAAGTACAATCTGGGGCGGAGCCAGATGGTGGCTAGGTCGGGTGGTAGCCCGGGTCCAGCTGAGAAAAAGAATTAAGGGTCCGTTTGAATCAAAAGTGAACAAAAGTGAGTGTAGCAAAATTTGCCATGAATAAAATTTGTCATGACAAATTTTATCTAGTTTTTTCACGTGAGACTATCAAACAATCATTAGGCAAAATTAAAGTCAATCCAATTAGTTTATTTAAATATTTTTTTAAAAAAATTTTAAACAATTTTTAAAACATGTTTATAAAACAGTTTTAAAAACATTTCTAAAACAGTTTTTATAAAACATTATTAAAACAGTTTTTAAAATTGTTTTTTAAAACTTTAAAACAATTTTTACAATATTTTTACAAAACAGTTTTTTAAAAAATTTGTTAACATTTTTTTATAATATCACAAGCCAATTTTTGTTTTGAACACCTGTGCCCCCGTCAATTTTTGAACACCTGTGCCCCCGTCAATTTTTGAACACCTGTGCCCCCCTCTTTCTTTATTTCTATCTAATGCTGTGTTTTTTTTCCGAACATTCAGATTTTTTCGATATCCGATCCGATATTTTCCGATTTTGGAACGTATAAAAGGTTTCCGATTTCCGATTTTTTCGAAAAAAATCTGATCGAAAATTGGAAATAATTCTGAATTTCCAATTTTTTCGATCCGATTTTTCCGAAACTATGTTGATCCGATTTTTCCGATTTTTTCCGAAATATTTTTCGATTTCCAATTTTTCTAATTTTTTTAAACATTCTCATGTGTCCCACATCGGCTAGGAGAGGAAGAGAGGCCCAAAAAAGTCCTCTATAAAAGGAGAATATCCCTCTATCCTCTACACAAATGAAGAAAATGGTTAAATCCTTACATATTTACATGTTGGGTTAAATCTTTTTTTTTATTTCTTTAAAGTGAGAATTTCGAGTAATCGAAAATCCTATATTGATTTTTTTGAAATTTTGGAATTTTCAAAATTTCTGAATTTTTAGTATATCTTTTGAATTTCCGAATTTTTCCGATTTTTTTTTCCGATTTTCCGATTTTTTTGAATTCGGAAAGTTTTTTCATTTTCCGAAAAAATTGGATAGGAAATTGGAACAAATATTTTATTTCCAAAAAAATTGAAATTTTTTTCGAAAGATCATTTTCCGATCCGATCCGATCCGGTCGAAACAAAGCCCTATTTCTATCACAAGCCATAAATTGAGAGTTTAGAAATAGCAAGGTAGGTTCTCTGACTTTCTTTTTCTGACTTTTTTTTTAATATTTTCAAATATTAAGTTTGAAAAAGGTAATTTTTGGAAAGCCTAAATTTTAAACTACGTTATAATTTTTGTTTATCATTTATTTGGATGCCTATTTCTTATCTAATGCAGATTTGATTTTGCATCATATCATCTCAAATATATCATCAAGGTATGTTAAAGTCCTTTTTTTAATCCTGAAAACCCTAATTTATAATTTTGTTGATTTTTATAGGTTATATTTTTAGTTGGGACTGTTTGATTAATAATAGTATTTTTTAGTTTAACATATGAGTTGTTGCCTTACGGTTTATATTTTTTGCAAAAAATGGAATCATGTTGTTTAAATGTTAACTTGTAGGTACATTCGTCAATACGCCATTTGAGTGTAGCTTAATAATAAGGTATCTATTTGTTGGTAAAATTGTTTATTTGTCATTGTTAACTAATATATATTATTTTGTGCACCTCTTTGAGTGTATTTGATTGATAATATTTTTATGAAATATACAAATTTTCTTATTTTACTTTTTTTCCTCCTAATTGTTCAAAAGTACGACACGATAATGCACATTTGAAATGGAGTTAAGATTTTTTTCCTTGGATAATTTTTCCATCCTCTCTAATCAAAACGGTTGTGTTAAAGGCATTCAAATTTTTCTTCTTCTTTAAAATGACACTACAACATGCTTTAAAATGACAATACATTGTATTTAAAAAAATTGATAGGAGTGCCTTAAACCGTTTTTATACCAACCTATCCGGATGTCAAATCTTGGCTCCGCCGGTGTGTGTAAAATGGATACATGTATTGTAAATTTGAATATATCTTAGTCGTTATTTAAGCCTAATCAATTACTCAATCCATTGAAGTTACATGTCGGTACTATAAAATGTGGAAGCCTAGTTTCAACTGTGATCTCTTTTTTTAACAAGATGATCTCTTATTTGATTGTCTAAAAATAAAAGCAGCTTTCCATTTTAGTTCCTGGCTAATTATTGGGATCAATTCCACTAACATCTTTTATGGGTACTAAATTTCATCATCCCTTAACGTATATCTTATGAGTTATAAGTTATACACCAACTTATCATA
Source organism: Sambucus nigra (assembly GCA_949130495.1). Lineage (NCBI taxonomy): Eukaryota > Viridiplantae > Streptophyta > Magnoliopsida > Dipsacales > Adoxaceae > Sambucus > Sambucus nigra. Next base: position 618,975,528 of record OX422209.1, read on the forward strand.
TGTATATTACGATAATTCGTGTATATATTAAAAAACTTCATGTATAAATTAAAAAAAGTGGTTATTATATATAAATCTTATTAAACATTTATTTACTCATTTTAGTCTCACCATGTTTTTTCCCTACACATAGGGCCTATACCTAATTTTTTGGAACTTGTTCTCACAATTATATACTTTTAAAACCAACTATCAGTAACTTTCATGAGGAAGTTACATAAGTGGTTGAACATTTTTTTTTAATTTTCAAATGATCATAACTTTTGATTGACAAATCCATTTTTCGCAAAATTACTTTTTTGAAATCTCCTCGTCGAGATCTATCCAATAAGACCAATGAAGTATATAAAATTTCAAAGAAAAAAAATTATACATACAGTAAACTTTATTGAATGCACTAGAAAATGAAATAGTCTTACATCTATCATATTTTCACAAACGGTGACATTTTTTGCGTTAATATTATAAAGACATTAAAATTTACTGGTTAAATAAACTATAGTCTCATATATATATATATATATATATATATATATATATATATATAGAGAGAGAGAGAGAGAGAGAGAGAGAGAGAGAGAGAGGGGAGCAGGATCCTGTGCACACTAAGTTTGCACATGTTCTGGTGCACACCTATTTTTTTTAAATATTAAAAAAAATATTTTTGAGTTGATTTTTTTATGTGATATTTAAACATTTCAACGGATCCATATAAAAAAATCAACTCAAAAAAAAGTTATTTTGCTATTTTAAACAAATCGGTCAAACTTTTGCAGCTTTTAAGTGCTTTAAAAACTGCAAAAGTTTGACCGATTTTTTTAAAATAGTAAAAGAACGTTTTTTGAGCGGATTTTTTTTATACGGGTTTCTTGAAATGTTTAAATATCACAAAAAAAAAATCAACTCAAAAATATATTTTTTTACTATTTAAAAAAAATAATGTGCAAACTCTCTCTCTCTCTCTCTCTCTCTCTCTCTCTCTCTATATATATATATATATATATATATATATATATATATATATATATTCTAGTGCATGCAGATAGTAAGAGTGATATTTTTTGTGTTAATATTAAACAGATAGTAAGAGAATGAATATTTTTATATCTATTGTTGCCCAGAAAAATACTCAAGAGGGGGGTGAATTGAGTTTTTACAAACTTTTCGGGTTGAATTAATATTTCAGAAAATATTTAATTTAAAACTCTTACTACAAATTTCAGAGTAAATAAATCTGAAATGATTTAAACCAATAATGATTAAATAAATGTAACAAATTAATTTAAACAATATAAATCAGAGATTATAACACACAATAAATAAATAATCAATTTTCGTATTTTATATTCTGGATTTAATCTAAAGTGATTCACAAAAGAATAACAATTAAATACTCTCAATAAATTAAACAAGTTATATTTTGTGATTATAAGATCCAAATAAATTTATAAACAATTTTCGTAATTAATAAAAAATAATATTCTGAAATTATATATTACGAAAATAAATATTTCAGTCTTAAAATTAAATTATCAATTTTCAGAATTAATTCAATTGCAAGTGTAAGTGCTTAAAATAAAAATAACCAATCACACGCAATCAAATAAATAAATAAAAATGCTGAAAATAAATGACACCGTATTTTAACGTGGTTCGGCCAAAACCCGGCCTACGTCCACGCGCCAAGAGCAAGCTTCCGTCTCCCGCGCTTCACTAGTCCTGATCCACTTGTACGGTAGGATCAAACCACCATTTACAGTCACTTGAAGCAAATACCGGCTCCAAGTACAACCGAAGCTAAAATTCCAGCTTCAAACAAATCCGAGTGTTGAGTACAAAGTTTGGATGTCGAAACTCTCTAAAATACAAATTGATCCGAGTTTCTTCTTGAGTGAGACTTTACAATAAATCTGATTTTTTGGCACTAGTCTTCTTCTTGAAATCTTCTGTAGCAGAATAATATTTTTGTGCTCTTGATCTCTTCTTCAAAGGTAGTTGAATAAGACTTTGTTGCAATCTCAAATCTGAGTGTCAACTTCAATGCTATACTTGAACGAGTGTATGAGCTGAATATAAATTCTAGTTGCTCTTTTTTTTTTTCTGTGAGTATGTGGAGCTGAATAAATTTTTTGGAAGCTCTCTTGTGGATATTTTTCGTATGTGCTATTTTCCAACTGAATATGGTCTCTTCTTTTGTAGCATAAAAGAAAATAGCCGTTGGAGAGGGTTGTGGATAAGTTCTTCATCATAAATGATGAAAAGAATTTCTGATTTGAGAGTGTGGTCTCCCCCATAGAATCTGCAGACTAGCATTAAATGCTTTAGAACTTGAGAAGGAAAAACTTATCTGTTTAAACCAACTATATTATCTGTGTAAGAAATAATGTTAGACTGATAGAGAGAGAAACGTTTAGAGACAGATGAGATACTCAATGAGTCTGAATTCGTATGGAGTGTGCGTTAGTACAGAGAGAGAGATACAACTATCTATATATGATGTTAGCACTGACATAATAATATTTTTGTTCAAAACTAATAGGAATGCGTAACCCGAGGTATTTGACAAATCAAATTCAAATATGCATGAAAGACTTAGCTGTCTTCAGCTTTGGCCAAACTAATAACAAATATTTATGCACATAGATATATTATAAAAATTATAACTTAATGATTAAAAAAAATGATTTATGCTCGAACTGAAATGATATATAAGAGATTTCGGAACAGATATTTATAAAAAGAATTTCGGACAGGAAAATATATAAATAAAAAATTCCGAACAGATACATACGTTAAAAATGATTCGGACTTGAAATATAAATATAACAGATTTCTGAAAAAGATTTTGGACTGAAATATATATATAAATATATATATATATATATATATAACAGATTTCGTAAAAATAAATTTCGGATAAAACAAATTCGAACAAATATTTTTGTGAAATATATTTTGGACAGAAATAAATAATCCTGACAGATTTTTATATGTAAAGATTTTTCGGACAAAACAAATATAAACATATGAAAAGGATTTTTGGACTTAAATATATATATATGTATGTATCATCATTCGTACAAAAAAGAACTGCTGTTGAATAAGCGTAGGCCAGCTGACGTCGTCAACTATGATAAAGGCCTAAGGCCATAGGCGGTAGGCTTTGTAGAAGCTTTAAGAGCTACAGCACAGGTGTATGGCCGAAAAACGGATTGAAGTTTTCAATGTGGAGACTCCTTTAAAAAAACAGTCTTCCAAAGTGGACAACACGAGTTCCAATATTGTCAGATAACAAGGCATAAATATATTGCCTAAATACCATACATACAACATGGTATGGTTGTGCCGAGATATAATAAAAAATTACTGTACAGATAAAGCAAGTTCCAAAGTCTGAAATGAGATATGTATAAAACTCTATGTACACTCAATATAAGATATATCTCCACTAAAGTCACGTCAGGTCCTGTAGGAGTTTTAAGGCTGTTATAAAGCCGAAGGTTATAAAGGCAGTAGGCAGGTACTATACCAGGTCTAAGTCGAAACTAGGGAAGGGCATGGTTCGGACTAATAGTTCTAGTCTGACAAGATTTTAAAAAAAGGAACGCTATATATGTATATATGAAATATTGACGCACAAAAAAAATGTACAGAAATAAAAACATTTCGAGAAAAAAAAATTGAACGGATATATATTTATAAAGCCATTTCGAACAGAAAAAAATTTGAACGAATATATATATATAAAAAATTTGGAACACTTTTTTTTTTTTTTTTTTTTCGACCAAACTTATTTTTTCATTCAATGTTGCGAGAGACCTGTTACAAAAGATTAGCTGTCAAGGCTTGAGGTCAAGTACATGGTCAAGTACTATTTATATATATATATATATATATATATATATATATATATATATATATATATATATATATATATATATGGGGTGACAGGTATTGAGTCTTGATATAGACTTAGCCGAAAATCAATTGCCATCAAGTTAATTCTATGGCTGAAAGATCTTAAGGCTCAGTACCATTTAATGCGTCTCCCTATGCTATTAATAGTAGGCATACCAGTATGGTCATAAAAAAAATTCAGCTTACAAGAGATGTGTACACCAACAGTATAGATATTAACAAGAACACATAATATATATATAAACTGTAAGCACAAGAACACCAAGTTTATTAAAAAATTATTTTCAGTAAGAATAATATAATTTCATTTTTAGAAAATTATTGATGCGCACAATTAATAAGACACACGATTAAAATCATAGATCAAGAAATATTCATGTGTGCCTAATGTGTCAAGTGCAAATGTGCAACATACGTGAATACCTTTACTCGAATACATCGATGAGTAGAGTCGAGACAAGATAATACAATAATAAATATCTATAGAGTAACCTAATAAAAATGTGTTTGGAATCATCAAAATCAATATATTAAGTTAAACTAAAATGTACATTAATTAAACTAAATTAATTAATTAGGGATAAAATACATTTTCGTTAACAATCTCCCCCTTTTTGATGATGACAAACAATGATTCACATATATTCATAAAATGAAATATTAAGCACAAATAGTGAATCATAAATATTTCTCCCCCTTTGACATTATCAAAAAGATATTTTAAATAAATTTCGAGTGTCACGGTTAAAAAGCGAAGCTCCCCCTATCAAAAATAATTTATGCATGGGATATAACCAAAAATTGAAAGGGACATATGTGAATACCATGAATTTTCATTAAGAACATATTCAACATATTATTCTCACATAACATGTATTTGATTCAAGAGATAGATAGGAATAACATCAAATAATGCATAAGTCACAAAAATGATAAATGATACCAATAGTTGTCTGATACCAATTGTTGTAGTCACACAAACCGTGCGTTGCACACAATAGTTCCTCGGAACAACTTTTTACGCATAAATCGGAATCACAACTCAATGTTCTCAAATAATGCAATTATGAGAGATATATCAATTTGCTCAATCATCTTTCTCAATAATAAAATTTCAGCGTATAAATTTTTAATAGGCGCATAATTAACTCTCTCACTAATGTAATAAAATTGCAATGAATAAATTTTCAATAGGCGCAATATCAATTGTTGTAAACATCATCATGATGTAAACTTTCAAGTGCACAACAAATAAACATTTCATAACTCGATGTTTTCAAATAATTTGAATTAAGCACATAACATGAGTTAGAAATAGCAAAACAATATATAGCTTTTTGCTCAAGCTTTGCCGTTTTCAAGATACGGGCTAAAATTCTCGGAATAATCAACTAAATTGCAAAATCCATAATGATATATCAAGATTATGATTAAGCATTTTTCGAACAAATGATCAAACAAATTTGAATAAACTTTTATCTCCCCCTAAGGGATACCAATTAAGGCAAATATGCATATAACAAATAATGTGCATCTTTTTCATGAGATAAAATATTATCAATATTTTTTTTTTAATTATCTTCTAATAAGATGTAATATTTCCATGAAAGTCATTAAATCAATTTTTCAAGAATGAAACATATCATGAGGCCATAAGAAATTAAACTCAATAATTTCAGATTTTTAATAACGAGAAGCTCGACATAAAATCAATATATTCAGATTTTCAACAAATACCAAACAATTTGTTCAAGAACTTCAAAAACAATCAATCAATAAATTTCTCAATAAAGAAAGTGACATAAGTTACTCAACTTCAATAAATTTTCAGATTTTTAAGCACAAACATTATACGAGTCATTTTGTTCCAAAAAAAATAATGTTCTTTATAAAAGAATACCTTTCAACTAATGGGTTCAAATAACATGCCATGAAAAATATCTTAATAAACATCTGATTTTTCAAGTAAGCACAAGTAACACAAATGTTAACTAAAAAAAAATTATATACTTCATGCAATGTCACTAATATTTTAATTAATGGCACAAAACATGGAACATGTCATAAATTTAGCACATAAAGATTAATATGATCATATCATCAAAATCAATGAGTGCATATCATAAAATCAACGAGTGGCTCATATGACTAACAAATATACAAATGACATTTTATCAAAATATTCTCAAATGACATTTTCGTTTCAAATTAATATACAATAAATTTATGAATTAATCTAATATAATTTATCAATAAATATATGTCAAGATGTGATACAAAAAAAATTATGAATTTCCATCTTAAATATTTATCATCAAAATCAAGTGTATGTGTCAACATAAACCAATCGATAATAATAAATGTATAAATTAACATGATGTATAAATAATCTAGAACAAACTCATATGTTATAACAAATAATCTAAGTATGGAAATATATCATAAAATAAATCATCAACAAATATATGATTTTAAATTCATGAAGGGTGTTCCTTACCACCTTACCAATACCAAGGTTATATTCATGAAGATTTCTTCCAAGTGTGGCATTTCCAACATTAGGCAATGATACTTGAAATTTGTAATATGACTAAATCATATGCCTTGAAAATCCACATTCCATCTCAAAATGCAACCTACACAACTTTAAAGAATTTATCTTTTTCATCCAAGAATGTGTTAGATCCATAAAGCAATATAAAATAGAAAAATTCAGAATTCATTTTCTTATCAAAAATTCAAACATAGTCATAATAAGAGATAATCATCAAGATCAATAATGATACGCAACTTATACTAGAATGTACTCAACAAATAATAATCATCAAAGTCAATTTTATCCAAAAAAAATTATTCATCAAGGATAATAAATATACAACATTACATGTGAATACTAAATTATCAACAAGCTCCTATATCTGAAGTGTTAATATATTCATAAATAACAAATCCAATAATCACAAGACTTTTTCATTATTCAATGGAGCATGAATATCTAAATGTCATTTTTAAAAAAAATCATGAAAGTTAATAAATCAATGTTCAAGTAATGAATGGTGTCTATTTCAAATAAGCATATAAACATGATAATAATTAAACAAAAAAAAAATAATCAGATTATTAATCATTAATAAGCATATTAAATATGAAAACAATATCACAAAAATTTATCAAGAAAGGAATGTGAAAAAAAAATCTAACACTAATTGAATTCTCCCAAAAAAAATTCGTTCAAGTGCCAATACCGGTTTTGCACATAAATACTTTATCTTTTGGAACCCAAAAAGAGTGTGGCAAACTACGGTTAGCATACATGATTGTTTCTTTCGGAATCCAAGCTAATTTTGTATTATATTTTCTCTTTCTAAAATGACAAAATTTGGAATAATGTGTATGCCTACCACAATATGAACATAAAGAATTAGAATGACTAGATGAGGCATCTTTTTTAAATAAATTAGAGTAATTCTTTTTCTCATTTTCTTCCTCATATCCTATACCATTATTATTAAACCGAATTCTTTGTTTTTCAATAATTTTATGAAAATAATCATTTCCTTTAGTAAATGTGTCTAAAGATTTCTTTAAATATTCAATTTCTTTTTTCAACACAATATTTTCAGATTCAAGAGGATTAGGAGCACTAACATATTTTTCCTTTTTCAAAGATTTAATTTCACTTTTTAAAGATTCATTTTCTAATTTTAGATTATCAAAATCTTTTGATATAAAATCACATTTAGCATGAGTCTTTTTAAGTGCAATGAACTTCTTTCCAATATCTTCATATTTTTCATACAACTCATTAAATGCATCTTGTAATTCATCATAATCATCAACAGTATCATCTCCAATATCATGATTTGCACTATAAGTAGAATATGATTCATCATTACTAATGCAAGGGTTAGATTGTACCTCTTCATTACCAATTGTCATGAGACAAGGAGTAATAGATTCTTCAATGCTTGATTCATCAACATTGGCATATAGGCAAGGGGTGCACAAATTTTTATTAAGTGCATCAAAATCAGAAATTTCAGGGAACTTTTCTTTCAAAATGAAGTTGGAAACATATGGTTCACTGCTCATCCATTTTCTTTTCATATAATGAAACAAGGAGTAACTACAAAACATCAAACATTTCAGCATACAAATAATAAAAATGTAAAGAGCAATATTCAAAATAAATACATAAAAGTTTGTCATGATCTTTAACTCTATGATTGTTAAATCAAAATATATAAGAAGAGCACTAGCTCTGATACCAATTGTTGCCCAGAAAAATACTCAAGAGGGGGGTGAATTGAGTTTTTACAAACATTTCGGGTTGAATTAATATTTCAGAAAATATTTAATTTAAAACTCTTAATACAAATTTCAGAGTAAATAAATCTAAAATGATTTAAACCAATAATGATTAAATAAATGTAACCAATTAATTTAAACAATATAAATCAGAGATTATAACACACAATAAATAAATAATCAATTTTCGTATTTTATATTCTGGATTTAATCTAAAGTGATTCACAAAAGAATAACAATTAAATACTCTCAATAAATTAAACAAGTTATATTTTGTGATTATAAGATCCAAATAAATTTATAAACAATTTTCGTAATTAATAAAAAATAATATTCTGAAATTATATATTACGAAAATAAATATTTCAGTCTTAAAATTAAATTATCAATTTTCAGAATTAATTCAATTGCAAGTGTAAGTGCTTAAAATAAAAATAACCAATCACACGCAATCAAATAAATAAATAAAAATGCTGAAAATAAATGATACCGTATTTTAACGTGGTTCGGCCAAAACCCGGCCTACGTCCACGCGCCAAGAGCAAGCTTCCGTCTCCCGCGCTTCACTAGTCCTGATCCACTTGTACGGTAGGATCAAACCACCATTTACAGTCACTTGAAGCAAATACCGGCTCCAAGTACAACCGAAGCTAAAATTCCAGCTTCAAACAAATCCGAGTGTTGAGTACAAAGTTTGGATGTCGAAACTCTCTAAAATACAAATTGATCCGAGTTTCTTCTTGAGTGAGACTTTACAATAAATCTGATTTTTTGGCACTAGTCTTCTTCTTGAAATCTTCTGTAGCAGAATAATATTTTTGTGCTATTGATCTCTTCTTCAAAGGTAGTTGAATAAGACTTTGTTGCAATCTCAAATCTGAGTGTCAACTTCAATGCTATACTTGAACGAGTGTATGAGCTGAATATAAATTCTAGTTGCTCTCTTTTTTTTTCTGTGAGTATGTGGAGCTGAATAAATTTTTTGGATGCTCTCTTGTGGATATTTTTCGTATGTGCTATTTTCCAACTGAATATGGTCTCTTCTTTTGTAGCATAAAAGAAAATAGCCGTTGGAGAGGGTTGTGGATAAGTTCTTCATCATAAATGATGAAAAGAATTTCTGATTTGAGAGTGTGGTCTCCCCCATAGAATCTGCAGACTAGCATTAAATGCTCTATAACTTGAGAAGGAAAAACTTATCTGTTTAAACCAACTATATTATCTGTGTAAGAAATAATGTTAGACTGATAGAGAGAGAAACGTTTAGAGACAGATGAGATATTCAATGAGTCTGAATTCGTATGGAGTGTGCGTTAGTACAGAGAGAGAGATACAACTATCTATATATGATGTTAGCACTGACATAATAATATTTTTGTTCAAAACTAATAGGAATGCGTAACCCGAGGTATTTGACAAATCAAATTCAAATATGCATGAAAGACTTAGCTGTCTTCAGCTTTGGCCAAACTAATAACAAATATTTATGCACATAGATATATTATAAAAATTATAACTTAATGATTAAAAAAAATGATTTATGCTCGAACTGAAATGATATATAAGAGATTTCGGAACAGATATTTATAAAAAGAATTTCGGACAGGAAAATATATAAATAAAAAATTCCGAACAGATACATACGTTAAAAATGATTCGGACTTGAAATATAAATATAACAGATTTCTGAAAAAGATTTTGGACTGAAATATATATATATATATATATATATATATATATATATATATATATATATATATATATATATATATATATATATATATATATATATATATATATATAACAGATTTCGTAAAAATAAATTTCGGATAAAACAAATTCGAACAAATATTTTTGTGAAATATATTTTGGACAGAAATAAATAATCCTGACAGATTTTTATATGTAAAGATTTTTCGGACAAAACAAATATAAACATATGAAAAGGATTTTTGGACTTAAATATATATATATGTATGTATCATCATTCGTACAAAAAAGAACTGCTGTTGAATAAGCGTAGGCCAGCTGACGTCGTCAACTATGATAAAGGCCTAAGGCCATAGGCGGTAGGCTTTGTAGAAGCTTTAAGAGCTACAGCACAGGTGTATGGCCGAAAAACGGATTGAAGTTTTCAATGTGGAGACTCCTTTAAAAAAACAGTCTTCCAAAGTGGACAACACGAGTTCCAATATTGTCAGATAACAAGGCATAAATATATTGCCTAAATACCATACATACAACATGGTATGGTTGTGCCGAGATATAATAAAAAATTACTGTACAGATAAAGCAAGTTCCAAAGTCTGAAATGAGATATGTATAAAACTCTATGTACACTCAATATAAGATATATCTCCACTAAAGTCACGTCAGGTCCTGTAGGAGTTTTAAGGCTGTTATAAAGCCGAAGGTTATAAAGGCAGTAGGCAGGTACTATACCAGGTCTAAGTCGAAACTAGGGAAGGGCATGGTTCGGACTAATAGTTCTAGTCTGACAAGATTTTAAAAAAAGGAACGCTATATATGTATATATGAAATATTGACGCACAAAAAAAATGTACAGAAATAAAAACATTTCGAGAAAAAAAAATTGAACGGATATATATTTATAAAGCCATTTCGAACAGAAAAAAATTTGAACGAATATATATATATAAAAAATTTGGAACACTTTTTTTTTTTTTTTTTTCCGACCAAACTTATTTTTTCATTCAATGCTGTGAGAGACCTGTTACAAAAGATTAGCTGTCAAGGCTTGAGGTCAAGTACATGGTCAAGTACTATTTATATATATATATATATGGGGTGGCAGGTATTGAGTCTTGATATAGACTTAGCCGAAAATCAATTGCCATCAAGTTAATTCTATGGCTGAAAGATCTTAAGGCTCAGTACCATTTAACGCGTCTCCCTATGCTATTAGTAGTAGGCATACCAGTATGGTCATAAAAAAAATTCAGCTTACAAGATATGTGTACACCAACAGTATAGATATTAACAAGAACACATAATATATATATAAACTGTAAGCACAAGAACACCAAGTTTATTAAAAAATTATTTTCAGTAAGAATAATATAATTTCATTTTTAGAAAATTATTGATGCGCACAATTAATAAGACACACGATTAAAATCATAGATCAAGAAATATTCATGTGTGCCTAATGTGTCAAGTGCAAATGTGCAACATACGTGAATACCTTTACTCGAATACATCGATGAGTAGAGTCGAGGCAAGATAATACAATAATAAATATCTATAGAGTAACCTAATAAAAATGTGTTTGGAATCATCAAAATCAATATATTAAGTTAAACTAAAATGTACATTAATTAAACTAAATTAATTAATTAGGGATAAAATACATTTTCGTTAACATCTATGATATTTTCACATACAGTGACATTTTTTTGTTAATATTACACAGATAGTAAAATTTACTAGTTAAATAAATGGGTCAATTGATGTATAAAGTCATATATATATATTGAAAAAAATATAATTATTTTTAGTTTAACCCATATAGTCGCTTAAACACCCATTTATCCAGTATTCTCTTATTTTTAAAGGTCCGCCCCAGCGGCACTCAATGCCACTCCTACTCACCCCAAACCGGATATCCGGTGGATCCAAATCCCATTTATCCAATATTCTTTTATTTTTAAAGGTCCGCGCTAGCGGTAACCCATGCTAGCTCTATCCACCACAAACGGACAAATGAAATAGTTTTATATCTATGGCATTTTCACAAATTATTGTGAAAATGTCACATTTTCTTATGAACACCGTATATTTTACTGTATGCACCAGAAAATTCAATAGTCTTATATTTGTGACATTTTTACAAACAGTAATAATTATTGTGTTGAAATAGTTTTATATATGTGCCAATTTCACAAATAGTAACATTTATTGTGTTGATATTACACGCACAATAAAATTCACTGTGTTGATCAAATAATGTGTATATATGTATTGATTGTAAAAAAGACACTTATTTTTTGTTTAACCCATTTAATTGAAACACTCATTTATCCAATATTCTCTTATTTTTTAAGGTCCCTGCCAGCGGCACCCAATACCACCCCTACTTACCCAAAATCGGAGTTTCGGTGCATCCAAAGTTCATTTATCCAATATTCTCTTATTTTTAAAGATCCGCAGCAACGGCACCCATCCATGCCATCCCTACCCACACCAAATCAGAGCTCTGATTAAGGTCGTTGGAGCTTCGATAATGGGGTGGGTGGTGATGGGGATTGGTGCCGCTAGCGGACCTTTAAAAATAAGAGAATATCGAAAAAAAGTGGCTTGGACCCACCGGAGCTCTCGTATGAGGTGAGTAGGGGTGGCATGGGGAGCCGCTGATGCGGATCTTAAAAAATAAGAGAATATGGGATAAATAAGTGTTTGAACGACTAAACGGGTTAAACTAAAAATAGGTATCTTTTTTTCAATATATATATATATATATATATATATATATATATATATATATATATATATATATATATATATCAGTCGCGCTCTTGTGTGGACTAGTCCACATTTTAAAAATGCGGACCGTACATGTGTCACTTGGCGGTGAGCCCAGAAAAGAAAGATAGTGTGCCTATAATTTAGGCGATAATTTCTAGGCGCACCGTTAGGTGACACATGTCCGGTTCACATTCTAAAAATGCGGACTAGTCCGCACAGGAGCATTATATATATATATATATATATATTAACTTACCAACACCATCTGTGACACCCCGCCTAATAAAATATCGGGTGATCAATCCTATACCAGATTAAAACAGGAATCTCATATGGTTCATTCTTAGCATCACTGTCGAAAATTAATTTAATTACTAATAACTTATTACGCTGGCGTCAAATTTTATTTAACAAATCTTTTTAACCAAACCAACTAAATAAACATTCACACAGTTTATATACACGAAACTAAAATGAAATAAAATAACCGAACACTCGGTGCAACACAGTACAACCATATCGAATTCCGCACAAAAAGGCGGCAAAAGAATAAATGAATACAATTGGGTTATCGGCCAAGTGTATCTACAGTACCTCCTATCTAGATCACAAGGATAGAAGCGTATAAAATAAACTTGCTTGCATCCACAGCTGCTGCAGGAAAGGCCTGACTCGAAGGAATTATCATCCAGGCATCCCTGTGTCACGATACCTATATATATTCATATAGAGAAAGAGAGGGGAAAATAGAGAAACGGGTCAAAGCCCGAGTTTTGAAAATATTTTAGTAAGTACTTAACATACTTTAATATTTAAAAATATGATACTCTCCATATTTAAACTGGTGTCGCACTCACATGAGATCCCCTTCACCTCTCATCTAACAGTGCACACCTAACGCATGTATTTTAAAACACCTTAATTAGCTACCTAGCCTAACTAGCACCTCGCATAACTCCCAAGTCACCATACGCTAACACGTACCCTCCGTAATATAAAATATTCTAAGCTATCGTCCGAGCTTATACATTATAATTTCTCACTTATTGATAGAAAAGACTTTTGCTTGTATATTTCGTCGTTGCTTGAAAAGCTCCTCTAGTCAAAACCTTAAATACCTACAAAATAAAATAAACTCAAGTGTAGAGGTAAGTAAGGGTATCAATCCACTTCCTAGGGAGTAAGCTAGAGACAAATTCAATTGTAATTCACTTTTTATTTTCTTTATTTTCTTTTTCACTTTTTCACTTTTTTTAGCTTTTTCAATATTAAAACAATTGGGTGAGGTGAGGTGAAATAATACTAAACTGTGAGATAAAAATAAATAACTTGAAAGTGACTAAAAGTAAAAAAATAAAGTCTAACACTAAAATAAGAGATAAAGTGAGGTAAATAATTGTGACAACAATCAAGGAGTGGGATTACACCACAAATTTTAGCTATTCTAATTAATTAATTTAATTAATTGAATTCTCCCAAATTAATATCAAAATTACAAATCAACTCTCGTTGCAAATATAATTTTAATAGTAACCTTTTAGAAAATTAAGTTTAACACCCCACTGTGACACCCCGCCTAATAAAATACTAGGCGATCACTTCTATATCAAATTAAATAGGAGTCTCATATGGATCATTCTTAGCATCACTGTCAAAAATCCATTTAATTACTAATAACCTATCAGGCCGGTGTCAAAATTTTACTTAACTACACTTTTTAAACGACTATAATTAAAAACATCAACACAGTTTTGCGTAAGTGAAACTGAAATAAAATAAAATAACCGAACACTCGGTCAAAATTATACAACCATATCGAATGTTGTGCTAAAAGAATAAATAAATGCAATTGGGGCATTGACCCAAATGTTTATACAGTATCTCTTGTCTAGAGTACAAGAATGGAAGCATCTATCGAGAACTACACGCATCCACAGCTGCTGCAGCCGACGTCTGACTCGAAAGAAGTGTCATCCAGGCGTCCCTATGTCTGGACACTTATATAGTGTATATATATATATATATAGCAAGAAAGGAAAGGTAGATAAACGGGTCAAAGCCCGATTTTGAAAAATATTTAGCAAGTGCATAAGTGCCTTCTTTTTAGAAAAAGGTTATATCTCATATTTAAGTTTGGTATCGCACTCCCATGAGATACCCCTCACCTCTCTTCAAATAGTGCACACCTAACGCACTTAACTCGCTAGTTAAGTTACCCTCCCTAACTAATCTAATTCACCCATCTACTAGAAACCTCTACAACCCGAGCACTAAGGGCTAAACTTCTCTCCATTTTCAACACTGCGCTAAGTTCGTGCGTGGGGTGTCTCGCAAAGAGAAATCCAAACAAGGAACCCCCCTGATACACTACTACTTGGTAGGGTCAATGGTAGAGATCCATTAGGCCCGTAGCACAAAACTAAAGTATAAATACATACTTATGTATTAACATCCATAACATTTTTATTTTTATATACATCCGGATAATATCTCCCGGACTGAGGTTTACCAATTCAATTTCATCTTTATAATACACATCCGGATCTATCTCTCGGACTGAGGATTCATATAGAAAGTATTTATCAATACTTTTCATTTTTATCTCAAAACTTTTCGTTTCTTTTCTTATATCCTGGAAATGTGTTTAAAAGCCAATTCATTATCATGAATTGCTTTAATAAATCATTAACCTTTTTAAAAGCCAGTTTTATTATAATAAAAATGTTTTTCCGATTAATAACATCCCATTTCCCTTCTTCCATCCAGAAAATGTATTTAAAAGCCATTTTTATTATCATAAAATTGCTTTTTCATATCACATGCTTCCATTTCACTTCTTCCATCCGGGAAATGAATCCGAAGCCAAATCGTTTATCCCATTTCCCTTCTTCCATACGGGAAATGTATTTAAAGCCAATTCATTATCATGAATTGCTTTAACATAACTAAGACCGTCCCTCCGGGTTTCTCCACTGGACGCGCCCCTAAATGGCTTTCATCTTCCAGGGCCTATCAAACAAGACAACCTGAGAACCTATCGAAACATCGGGAAGCGGCCATATGCATGCGGGATAGTCATGACCACACCCAGAATCACCTAACCAGCGCAGTAAACATATATAATTGCCCATATGGAGTATAGGACTATATCTACCCAGCATTCATTAGCTAGGTGGCTTCACGATACGCACACAACTTTCCTTATGAGAGCGATTTAGAGAGGTGTGTATCCATAAATTATTATTTATGAAAATCATTTATCTTTCCATTTTGAAAACATTTATCTTTACATTTTCAAAAGTCATCTACATCATATCATATATATACTTTAATCACATAGTATATATATATATATATATATATCCTCGAATATATATATGACCATAATTGCTAATTACATCTAGCGATGACCATTAATCCCAAAGATATAAATCCCTAGAAATCACTTCCTAGGTTTCACCAAGATGTAGTTAACTCACATACATTTAAACACATACATACTTATGCCCAATGATAGTCGAACTCTCTCTTTCAAATTATGCTCATCCCGAACGTTAACTATGTTCGTTCCACGGATTATGCCCTACACCAATCCAAGGCCTTATCTTTCATCTAAAGGTTTACTAACCCTCAAAACCATCATTTATGAGTCCCAATATCATAACTAGGATCCCCCATATATGACCCCAAATTGTAATTTAACTCCCCATACTCTTAAGGGGAGAAAACTGGCAAATCTGACCAAAGCGAATCGATTCGCTCCAATTGTGAATCGATTCGGGTGGGCGAATCGATTCGGCCCCCAATCCGAATTGATTCGAAAAGTGTTCTACAAATAGGTCCTTATTGGCGAATCGATTCGGTATAAATCCGAATCGATTCGGCCCACTGCAGAATCACAGATCCCCTTAGTCGAATCGATTCGGCCTACACCCGAATCGATTCGGCCTGTTCGAGGGGCACTGTTTGGGCAAAAAAAAAAATTCAATCTCCAAAATATCCAAAACTCAATCCAATCTCCATTTAAATCATAACTTGGATTTATTCTTACAAACCCAAAGTTTTCATATCTCCACAAGTTCTTTAGAGGTCCTAACACTCCATTTGAGAACCCCTAATATTTATCTCCAATAAGTTCTAACTAACGATTTCGATATCGGACAGCTTTCGTAGAAAAATCACTATAAATCCAAAATAAATCCAAAAAATACGCGATCGATGCCCACGTGACCGCATCGAAAAGATATACAAATTTTATTTTTTGACCAGGAACCGAATCGATTCGCATCAAGGTCGAATCGATTCGGAAAGACGCAGGTCACTATTTATCGTCTTCTACGAGACGGTTTCGGCCATTAAAGCTTCTCCCAGGCTTTTGTCGCCTCACCCAACGTCCTAAAACCTCAACCAACTACAAATACACATATATTAAGAGTTTGAAACATCCTAGAACCCTAAACCACCAATTTATTTCGATTAATTTCTAAGTTTCTCCAATTATGAAATTATAGGGGTTTATTCGTTTTAACTCCCGAAAACCCGTTTTAATCACGAAAACCCAACCCAAAATCTTTCGGGTTTGTTAATACCAAACTACGGTATGAGATTTATGCAAAAATTAAATAAAGTAATTAAACACTTGCCTCGTGGATATAATCCGATAATCCCGAGTCGAATCCCGCGGAGGTTGGCCGGAATCTCCCCTTTTCTCCTCTTTTTCTCTCCTCCTCTCTCTCTTCTCTCTTTTCTTTCTCTTTTCTTTCTTTTCTACCTCTCTCCCTCTTTATATAGAAAGAAAAGGGTTTTAACCATTAAAACCTAAAAACGACTCGTTTACCCAATTACGAGTTACTTTTACCTCTAAAATTTCTCGAAACTCAATTTCGACAATCGGACACTCTTTTTCGACTATCTTGGCCATTTCGAGACTCACGGCGCAGTCGAAATTTCCATCCGAGGTACTTGACCACAGATCACTATTCTAATCCATATAACTTAATGTCGGTTTTCTATTAAAAATCTTACCTTCGGTCGATTTACTCAACGACGACATATTATTAAAATACCTCGACATATTTACTTAACCCCAAAAGTAAATATATCACCTATCGATAATCCTCAAATCCTTGAAAATCCCAGAAATTACTATTTCAGAAAAATCTCCAAATTCCAATTTATGCCCAAATGTGGAATTTAATTGTCTCCAAAAGGACGGGTTGTTACATACTCCTCCCTTACAACGGAATTTCGTCCTCGAAATTCGGATATAACTTACATCGCCAAACTAGGATCACAAATTCCACTACGTCTTAGTACCCCCAGAATCAAAAGGTGTTAATACGATGGCCCCTTACCATACTCTCAATCCATTCGTGACTGCCTCACAGTATAAACTCCAACTTTATATACTACGCCCCTTCCATTTCAGGCAGTATACAAACCAACTCACTAAGGTGCCCATACAACTTTTTAACCCGTGCACATATGCACATCCATAGTGAACGTCCGACACGTAACACTCTCTCTAAATAAAGGTTTATTTTCCTCAGTGTAATACTCACATATGGGTCCTCCCAATCCGCGAAATCCAATTTTCCTCACATCGGCGTCGTTGACTCTATTGAACTTACATCCTAATACTGCTACGGTCTATGCGTTACCTCACCTATGCGAAACAAGTATAATCCTAAGCATATCCCTAGTGCCTAAGGCCTCAATCTACTTCCGACATTTGCTTGGTTTCATGCGTGGGACGTCTTGGAAAAGCGAAATCCAAACAAGGAACCCTCCCGTTACACTACTCTCTTGCGTTATCGGTCATTGAGATATAACGACCTAAGGCACACCAGCGGGACGTCCTAAATCCTTCCACGTTAACCTATGAACGCATTTCTACTATTCTATCCTTCCGCCCATACGAAAGGAAAACTAACTAATCGAAGTGCCCAACTCTCTGAAAGAGCACTACGTACATCGTACCCAAAGTATACTTTCTCAAAATTTTGCCTTTTCACTAAGGCCTAGCCATAATCCTCAAATCAATTTCTCTAAGTCCTACTTCACCCACCCACCTGTGGTGAGAGGACCACTTTAGTGCTTTTCCATAGCACAATATTTCCATAAACAAACCATCATCACATGGTTCATAGTCTATAGTGGTTCATCCACACTATAAGACTGATCAACAAAACCCACATCCTTGCATCCTATAATATCTCTCCACTCCCGACGCCGTTAAGATTCATGTGTGGAGCGTCTCGCAAAGCGAAATCCAAACAAGGAACCCATCCATACAATCCTACTTAACTTTGTCGGTCATGGAGGTCCGTTATTTGAAACATTCAATCGGGATAACTATATGTGCACATGGTTCGGTTCGGTTCGGTTCCACTAGGGAACCAGAACCAGAACCGAAATTGATCGGTTCCATGGTTTTGGAACCGGAACCAGAATCAAAATTGGTCGGTTCGGTTCGGAACTGACCATCGGTTCTCGGTTTGGTTCGGGTTGGTTCATGGTTCTGGTTCTTAGTTCTGGTTTGCGGTTTTGGCTCGCGGTTTGGGTTGTGGTTCTGGTTCGCGGTTCTGGTTCGCGGTTTTCATTAATGGTTCTGGTTCGTGGGTTGGTTCTCGGGTTGGTTAATGGTTCTGGTTAATGGTTCTGGTTCATGGGTCGGTTCTTGGGGTCGGTTCTTTGGTTCGGTTATTCGGTTCGGTTTTTTGGTTCGGTTCCATGGGTTCGGTTCTCGGTTCGGTTCGGTTTGGTTCAGGTATAAAACCGAGAACCGAACCGAACACTTCGGTTCTCAATTTTTTGGAACCAGAACCAACCCGTGGAGAAAAAAAACCGAACCAACCCAACCCACGAAGGTCGGTTTGGTTCGGTTCTTCAGGTTAACGGTTTTTTTGCACACCCCTAGGGATAACCCTATCCCCTTTTTCCAACAAAAGGGTGGTCTGAACTCCTATCTCTAACTAGGACCCACACCACTAAGCGCATCGCACTACACTCAGTCTCTGCGCAAACAATTATGAGCTTAAACTTACAGCTCAACAATAAATCCTGCGGGACTTAAACCATATCTATAAGGTCTCCACGAACTCAAGTGATAATAATGAAACATCTACTCATCGAAGTTCCATTTACCCATAATAATAAGGGCGAGCTCAACCTGTATCTAGGCGTGATATCGCAGCAACAACCTGTTCTATCCTGGAACCACGGACCCGATAATCTTGCCATCATTAGCCTGTATCGCTCCGATCAACCAATAACATATTATTCTCACCATATTACCATACTCGTATAATACATATAAAACGAGTATCACAAGCCATATATATATATATATATTCAAAATATCAACACCCGCCTTTATGGAGAATAAAGAAAAATAAAACTCCGCTACCGCGGAAAACACATAGGCCTACATTATGTAATGTTATCGAGACCACCTCAAAACTAAAATTACACACACGAGTCTAGGACTAACGAAACACCGCGAATTTATCTAGTCACACCAAATATACCTCCTCCTTCTAAGGTAAAACTCAAAACAACATCTTAGCCTTTATCCACTATCGGCCTCTGGCCGAACCTTATGAGAATAATCCAAAATAGCATTCTTCTCATTCCCGCTAAATAATGGGGACTCACGGTTCTAACTATCCGTAAGATCCCTTTCGAACTCCTAACTTCACTGGGAAATTCAACTTTAGTACCACTCTCTTCTACCGCGGTACTACAATACTCACAACTACGATTCTTTAGTAGTCGTCACCAAAATCCTTAGCAAATACCATAAAGGAAGTGACCTCCGCTACGGTCCTCATTCTCGACTTCTACCAGCTGCTCCAGCTAAGTCCCGTCTCCTGCTGCCCTCTAAGCCTCACACACCAATCTCAAACGAGCGTGCAAAAGATTACTATAATCTTATAATATGGAAGGAGAAGGAAATCTCACAAGAGAAATCAACAATCCTAATCCTGAGGCTCTATAACAAATCGAGTGCAACGCTGAAAGCATAGTACGTCCGCACAGATTCCTAAGGACACTAGAACCTGATGCTCTGATACCATCAGTAACACCCCGCCTAATAAAATACCGGGCGATCACTCATCTATCAAATTAAAATAAGAGAATCACATGGATCATTCTTAGCATCACTATCTAAAATCCATTTAATTACTAACAACCTATCAGGACGGTGTCAAAATTTTACTTAACTATTCTTTTTAAACGACTATAATTAAAAACATCCACACAGTTTTGCGTAAGTGAAACTGAAATAAAATAAAATAACCGAACACTCGGTCAAAATTATACAACCATATCGAATGCTGTGCTAAAAGAATAAATAAATGCAATTGGGCCATTGACCTGAATGTTTATACAGTACCTCCTATCTAGAGTACAAAAAATGGAAGCATCTATCGAGAACCTGAACGCATCCACAGCTGCTGCAGCCGACGTCTGACTCGAAAGAAGTGCCATCCAGGCGTCCCTATGTCTGGACACCTATATAGTATGTATATATATATATATATATATATATATAGCAAGAAAGGAAAGGTAGATAAACGGGTCAGAGCCCGAGTTCGAAAAATATTTAGCAAGTGCATAAATCTCATATTTAAGTTTGGTATCGCACTCCCATGAGATACCCCTCACCTCTCTTCTAATAGTGCACACCTAACGCACTTAACTCTCTAGTTAAGCTACCCTGCCTAACTAATCTAATTCACCCATCTACAAGAAACCTCTACAACCCGAGCATTAAGGACTAAACTTCTCTCTATTCTCAACAATGCGCTAAGTTCGTGCGTGGGGAGTCTCGCAAAGCGAAATCCAAACAAGGAACCCCCCCGATACACTACTACTTGGCAGGATTAATGGTAGAGATCCATTAGGCCCGTAGCACAAAACTAAAGTATAAATACATACTTATGTATTAACATCCATAACATTTTTATTTTTATATACATCTTACGATATACATCCGAATAATATCTCTCGGAATGAGGTTTACCAATTCAATTTTATCTTTATAATACACATCCGGATCCTTCTCCCAGACTGAGGATTCATATATAAAGTATTTATCAATAATTTTCATTTATATCTCAAAACTTTCCATTTTCTTTCTTATATCCAGGAAATGTGTTTAAAAGCCAATTCATTATCATGAATTGCTTTAATAAATCATTTACCTTTTTAAAAGCCAGTTTTATTATCATAAAAATGCTTTTCTGATTTATAACATCCCATTTCCCTTCTTCCATCCAGAAAATGTATTTAAAAGCCATTTTTATTATCATAAAAATGCTTTTTCATATCACATGCTTCCATTTCCCTTCTTCCATCCGGGAAATGTATTCGAAGCCAAATCGTTTATCCCATTTCCCTTCTTTCATCCGAGAAATATATTTAAAGCCAATTCATTATCATGAATTGCTTTAACATATCTAAGACCGTCCCTCCGGGTTTCCCCACTGGACGCGCCCCTACATGGCTATCATCTTCCATGACCTATAAAACAAAATAACCTGGGAACCTACCGAAACGTCGGGAAGCGGCCATATGCCTGCGGGATAGTCATGACCACACCCAGAATCACCTAACCAGCGCAATAAACATATATAATCACCCATATGGCCTATAGAACTATATCCAGCATGCATTCACTAGCCAGGGGGCTTCACCATACGCACGCAACTTCCCTTATGATAGCGATTTAGAGAGGTGTGTATCCATAAATGATTATTTATGAAAATCATTTATCTTTCCATTTTGAAAACATTTATCTTTACATTTTCAAAATTCATCTACATCATATCATATATATACTTTAATTACATAGTATATATATATATATATATAAAAATCATATATTCATCCTCGAATATATATATATGGCCATAATTGCCAATTACATCTAGCGATGACCATTAATCCCAAAGATATAAATCCCTAGAAATCACTTCCTAAGTTTCACCAAGATGTATTCAACTCACATACATTCAAACACATACATACTTATGCTCAATGATAGCCGAACTCTCTCTTTCAAACTATGTTCGTCCCGAACATTAACTATGTTCGTTCCCCGGATTATGCCCTACACTAATCATAGGCCTTCTCTTTCATCTAAAGGCTTACTAACCCTCAAAACCATCATTTAGAAGTCCCGATATCATAACTAGGATCCCCCATATAAGACCCCAAATTGTAATTTAACTCCCTATACTCTTAAGGGAGAAAACTGCCAAATCTGACCAAAGCGAATGGATTCACCCCAATTGCGAATCGATTAGGGTGGGCGAATCGATTCGAAAAGTGTTCTGCAAACAGGTCCTTAATGGCGAATAGATTCGGTCTAAATCCGAGTCGATTCGGCCCACTGCAAAATCACAGATCCCCTTAGGCGAATCGATTCGGCCTGTTCGAAGGGCACTGTTTGGGAATTTTTTTTTTTCAATCTCCAAAATACCCAAAACTCAATCCAATCTCTATTTAAATCATAACTTGGATTTATTCTTACAAACCCAAAGTTTTCGTATCTCCTAAAGTTGTTTATAGGTCCTAACACTCCATTTGAGAACCGCTAATATTTATCTCCAATAAGTTCTAACTAACGATTTCGATATCGGACAGCTTTTCGTAGAAAAATTACTATAAATCCAAAAAAAATCAAAAAAATACGCGGTTGGCGCCCACGCGACCGCATCGAAAAGATATACAAATTTTATCTTTTGACCAGGAGCCGAATCGATTCGCATCAAGGCCGAATTGATTCGGAAAGACGCAGGTCACTATTCATCGTCTTCTCCGAGACGGTTTCGGCCATTAAAGTTTCTCCCAAACTTTTGTCGCCTCAACCAACTACAAATACCCATATATTAAGGATTATAAACATCCTAGAACCCTAAACCACCAATTTATTTCGATTAATTTCTAAGTTTCTCCAATTATGAAATTATAGGGGTTTATTCGTTTTAACTCCCGAAACCCGTTTTATCCATGAAAACCCAACCCAAAATCTTTAGGGTTTGTTAATACCAAACTACGGTATGAGATTTATGCAAAAAGTAAATAAAGCAAGTAAACACTTGCATCGTGGATATAATCCGATGATTCCGAGTCGAATCCCGTGGAGGTTGGCCGGAATCTCCCCTTTTCTCCTCTTTTTCTCTCCTCCTCTCTCTCTTCTCTCTTTTCTTTCTCTTTTCTCTATTTTCTCTCACTCTCCCTCTTTATATAGAAATAAAGGGTTTTAACCCTTAAAACCCGAAAACGACTCGTTTACCCAATTACGAGTTACTTTTACCTCTAAAATTACTCGAAACTCAATTTCGACAATCGGACACTCTTTTCCGACTATCTCGGCCATTTCGAGACTCACGACGCATTCAAAATTTCCATCCGAGGTACTTGATCGCATGTCACTATTCTAACTCATATAACTTAATGCGAGTTTTCTATTAAAAATCTTACCTTCGGTCGTGATAGATGAACTTTTGCGTGTATTTATCGTTGCTTGAAAAGTCCTTCTAATCAAAATCTCAATTTCCTACAAAATATAATAATCTCAAGTGTAGAGGTAAGTAAGGGTATCAATCCACTTTCAAGCTTGTAAAGCAAATGGGACAAAATTGTAATTCACTTTTTATTTTTATTTTGTGCTTTTTTCACGTTTTCTAATTTTTTTTAGCTTTTTCAAATATTAAAACAAATGGGTGAGGTTATGATTTAAACTAAACTAAACTAAATATGATATAATAATAACTAACTAGAAAATGACTAAAATGGCAAATAAAGTCTAACACTAAAATAAGAGATAAAGTGAGGTAAATAATTGTGAGAACAATCAATGAGTGGGATTACACCACAAATTTGGGTATGAGTGAGGCGTTAGGGTGTGTTTGGTAGTGTATAGGTTTTAGGAGGTTCGTGTTTAAGTTAGACCCATAAAAGTAACACTAATAAAATAAAATAAAATAAAAACCCAATAAAATAATAATGACTCAATTAAACTTAATAAAACTAAAAAATTAAAATCTAACTAAAAATAAAACAAACTAAAAACAATAAAAATATCAAAACTAAAAAAAATAAAATCCTAAGCTATTAAAAACTAAAATAATAAAACAAAAGAAATAAAAAAATGAAAAATCTAATAAAAACTAAAGTTCTAAAAAATATAAATTCTAATAAACTAAAAATAAACTACTAAAACTAATCCTAATAAAATAAGACTAAACTAAAAGCTAATAAAAATCAAAATAAAATAAAATTATAAAAATAAAATAAAAAAATAGAAAATAAATTATAGAAATTCTAAATAAATCTAAAATAAAACCTAAAAAATAAAATAACTCAAACTAAAAATCTAAAAAATAATAAAAAGGGACAAATTAGACACACACGGGGTTTGGGGTAGGTTTAGGCTAGGTCTAGGGTAGGTTAGGGTTACGGGATAAGGTAATTAACTCCATTTTAACTGCAAATTGCCTGGAAATATAACTTTTGATACCGTAATTGCAATTAAGCCAGCATATTGAACAATTAAGCGCATAAGACCCAAATTACCGAGAATTAACAACTAAAACACATCTATACGGGATATAAATTGTACAATTTTGGGTGCTTATCACACCACCCCTAAACAGAGCGTTGTTAGTCCTTTAAAAATTATAATTGTAATTTTGTTCTATATTTTATGAAAATTGTGTAAAAAAAAAAATTCTCTAATGTAGAATTTTGTGTCGTTGTTGCAACTTCTTTATCCATAAAAAATTCCCTTGAACCTACAAAATTATAACAAAACTAGTGTAGAGGGTAAGTAAGGGAGTCAATCCAAATCTAAGGGTGAAACACAAAATTGGAGAGGACATATATATAGATTCATTTGCATTTTATTATTTTTTTTATTTTTACTTTTTCTATTTTTTTATGAATTTTTCAATGGAATATTAATTAACTAACTATATACTAATTTTTAAAGTACTACTAAGATGTAAAAGCTAATAAAAAATGAGGTAAATAAAATTGTGCTAAAAAGTAAACTAACTAAATTGGATTCATGAGGGCTTCAAATTTCATCCCATGAATGGGATATTAGCCCTCAATAATCATCATCCACAAATATAAGATAAACAAATAAAAGTATGAGAAGATTAAACTAAAAGTAATCAAGAGGAGGAGATCAAACCCATTTAAGTCTTGAATTGATATGAAATCTTCAATTACATAATCAATCTCTCAATTACAATTCCTCACTCATTTATTTATTGAATCTAAACTAAAAATTACAAAATAAAAATAAGAGCATCCACAATGGGGATACAAAATGCCAAGAAAATTTTTAAGTTTACAAATTCGGACCCCTACAGTGGTGGATATAAATGAACAAATTTTGTATCTCGATTTGTAATGGTTTAGCAAAGATACAAACTGCATGCTGAATTTGTAAAGGGTTCCTACGAACTTCATTTCGTAGGAATTTCTACGAAGAAATAAAGTTCGTAAGAAGTATAAATAATCTTTTTAATTATATATTGGGGTTCCTACGAACAACATTTGTTCGTATCATTTCCTACGAACAAATGTTGTTCGTAGGAAGTGGATTTTTTTTTCCTACGAACTTTAATAGTTCGTAAGAAGTTAGGTTGCAAATTCTCTAAGTTCCACCAGTATAGAGGTTATTATATATGAATGGATATCTGACATATTGGTTCTCTAAATATACCTTTCTAGAGCTATCACCAGACCGGATGCTCTAAAAATGATAGTGGATGAATTCATAATGGACAATTAAATAATAAAAGAGATTTGCTAAAAATGCAAATCCTAAAATTGTACATTAGAATTCACCCAAAGAAATAGATTCTAGATCATTAATTTATATTGAGATAATTGCTAAAAGTGCAAAATCTCAACATAAAGGAATGGATTAGAATTTACCTCCCATAAGGGATAAATTCAACTACATCAATCTATAATGAATTAATGGCTAAAAATGCCAAGATTCATTATAGATAGGTGGGATGGAATTCATCCTAGAGATAAACTTTACTACACACCTCTTTATTGAGATATTTGCTAAAAATGCAAATACTCTCTAAAGAGGAGTGTAGAGAAATTTATCACACAAGAGTAAAAAAAACTAAGTTAGAGATCCTTTTTGCAAATGGCCCAAGTCTTCAATTTATATGGTGCACATGGAGGCTAGGGGTATATTGGATAATTGACATGAGTGTGCATGAAAATGGTGAGAGGAGCATGTGGGTTGAGAGGATATAAAAATCTGATATGGGTGAGGGTATTTATGGGAAGTTGGGTTAGAATTGATAGTTGGGGGTAAAATGGGTATTGGGGTTAAAAGAGGTTTAATTGGCATGTGGGGTTTTGTTTTTATTTTTGATTTGGCTTTGTATTGTTTTGCATTTTACAGGTAGAAGTCGTGGATTTTATTTGGAGAAATGGGTCTTGTTGTTTATGGTTGTAAATGGGTATGAACATGGGTAATGGGTTGTGGAGTTGGGTGATAGATTAGAAGAGGTATAGTGAAGGTGGCTGAAAAGTGGATCGAGGAGAGAGAGAGAGAGGCCGGATTGGGGCAGGTCGGACCGTTGACAGGAGGTGAAGGGGGCTGCCGGGTTTTTTTGGAGAAGATCTTGGGTTTAAGTAAGGTGGGTGTTTGGGTTTATGGGTTTGTTGGTTAAGGTGATGAGAGAGGAGAAAGGGGAATGGCTATGGAGGAGAGAGAAAGAAAGTGTGGGAGATGGGGATGATGATGAATAGTAGGTGGGGGTGTTTTGGTGTGGTGAGGGTGTATGATAGGTTGGTGTGGGTGTGTGGTGTATGTGAATGTGGATGAGGGTGAGGGTGTAGGAAAGTAGGGGTGTGGGTGAGTTAGGTGTTGTGTGTGGGTGTATGGTATTTGTGTGTGTGTGTTTAATTTGGAAACCTAAAAAAGTCACTAACTAACTAAAATAAAACTCTAAAAAAATAAAAATAAAAATCCTAATTCTAATAATAAAATAAAGACTAAATAAAAATAAAAATAAAAAGAAATAAAAAATAAAATTTAATAAAACTTAAAATTAAAATCCTAAAGCGAAGATGCAAATTCTAATAAAACTAATTAATGAATGAAATCCTAAAAAAATCTAATCCGAATAAAAACTAAAAACAAATAAAAA
Source organism: Sambucus nigra (assembly GCA_949130495.1). Taxonomy (NCBI): domain Eukaryota; kingdom Viridiplantae; phylum Streptophyta; class Magnoliopsida; order Dipsacales; family Adoxaceae; genus Sambucus; species Sambucus nigra. The sequence goes on from OX422209.1 coordinate 619,003,442, forward strand.
TAAAATTACACTAATAAAAATAAAATAAAATAAAATATAAAAATAGAAATTAAAACCTAGAAATTCTAAATAAATCTAAAATAAATTCTACAAATAAAAATGACTCAACCTAAAAATGTAAAAAGACACAAACTAAATACACACATGCGTTTAGGGTAGGTTTGGGCTAGGTTTAGGCTCGGGTAAGGTTACGGAGTTGGTAATTAGCTCCATTTTACTCCGAAATATAGTTTTTGACACCCCAACTGCAATTAAACCTGCATATTGAATAATTAAGCACATAAGATCCATATTGTCGAGAATTAGCAACTAAAGTACGTCTATTTGGGGTATAAATTGTATAGTTTTGGGTGCTTTTCACACCACCCCCAAACAGAGCGTCGCTAGTCCTCTAGCAATAAGATAGAGAGAAAGAGAAAGATAAGTAACCAACAGTGTACCACTTTCGCGGGCACTTGCAATTGCACTTAGCATGTGCAACAAGCCTTTAAACCTATAGGTTTCCCTAAAGGACGAGTTGTGTCTCGTGAGGGTTTGCAGGGAATATACCCACAAAATTCTTATTTGAAAAGATTTATTGAAAGGCAGTCAATCCCTTATTAGACATAGAATAATCGCACAATCCATCACAAGAAAAATATTTTCAGAAATACAATCCAGAATGTATAAAAAGATTTAGTCAAGTAAATACTCAAGGCACATCCTTCCTAGAACTCAAAGTGTGCAGTGTGAATCAGTCAAAACGGGTCGAGTATCACAAATGTAATTCCTAGATTGACTCATCGGAATCAACGCTTCAACTTCAAATCTCACGGATATATCTCTCTCAAACGAACTCTCGAGATATGGGTAAGTGTATCGCTCTTGTGTGTGAGGAGGTGAGTAAATGTAAGAAAGTTCAAAAGTCTCACCCACACATAAGAAAGAACTTAAATTTCTTGACTTGTGGCGAATGAAGAAAAATAAAACTCCGCTACCGCGGAAAACACATAGGCCTACATTATATAATGTTATCGAGACCACCTCAAAACTCAAATTACACACACGAGTCTAGGTCTAACGAAACACCGCGACTTTATCTAGTCACACCAAATATACCTCCTCCTTCTGAGGTAAAACTCATAACAACATCTTCGCCTTTATCCACTGTCGGCCTCAAGTCGAACCTTATGAGAACAATCCAAAACAGCACTCTTCTCATTCCCGCTAAATAATGGGGAATCACGGTTCTAACTATCCTTAAGATCCCTTTCGAACCCTTAACTTCACTAGGAAATTCAACTTTAGTACCACTCTCTTCTACGACGTTACAACAATACTCACAACTACGATTCTTTAGTAGTCGTCACCAAAATCCTTAGCAAACACCACAAAGGAAGTGACCTCTGCTACTGTCCTCATTCCCGACTTCTACCAGCTGCTCCAACTAAGTCCCGTCTCCTGCTGCCCTCCAAGCCTCACACACCAATCTCAAACGAGCTCTCAAAAGATTACTATAATCTTATAATATGGCAGGAGAACGAAATATCATAAGAGAAATCAACAATCCTAATCCTGAGGCTCTATAACAAATCGAGAGCAAAGCTGAAAGCGTTGTACGTCCGCACAGATTCCTAAGGACACGAGAACCTGATGCTCGGATACCATCTATGACGCCCCGCCTAATAAAATATCGGGCGATCACTCCTATATCAAATTAAAACAGGAGTCTCATATGGATCATTCTTAGCATCACTGTCGAAAATCCATTTAATTATTAATAGCCTATCAGGCCGGTGTCAAAATTTTACTTAACTATTCTTTTTAAACGACTATAATTAAAAACATCCACACAGTTTTGCGTAAGTGAATCAACAATAAAGTAAAATAACCGAACACTCGGTCAAAATTATACAACCATATCGAATGCTGTGTTAAAAGAATAAATAAATGCAATTGGGCCATTGACCTGAATGTTTATACAGTACCTCCTATCTAGAGTACAAGAATCGAAGCATCTAACGAGAACCTACACGCATCCACAGCTGCTGCAGCCGACGTCTGACTAGAAAGAACTATCATCCAGGCGTTCCTGTGTCTGGACATCTATATAGTATATATATATATAGCAAGAAAGGAAAGGTAGATAAACGGGTCAGTGTCCGAGTTTGAAAAATATTTAGCAAGTGCATAAATGCCTTATTTTTTGAAAAAGGTTTTATCTGATATTTAAGTTTGGTATCGCACTCCCATGAGATACCCCCCACCTCTCTTCTAATAATGAAAACCTAACGCACTTAACTCTCTAGTTAAGATACCCTACCTAACTAATCTAATTCACCCATCTACTAGAAACCTCTACAACCCGATCACTAAGGGCTAAAATTCTCTCCATTCTCAACACTGCGCTAAGTTCGTGCGTGGGGTGTCTCGCAAAGCGAAATCCAAAAAGGAACCCCCCAGATACACTACTACTTGGCAGGGTTAATGGTAGAGATCCATTAGGCCCGTAGCACAAAACTAAAGTATAAATACATACTTATGTATTAACATCCATAACATTTTTATTTTTATATACATCTTACGATATATATCCGGATAATATCTCCCGGACTGAGGTTTACCAATTCAATTTCATCTTTATAATACACATCCGGATCTATATTCCGGACCGAGGATTCATATAGAAAGTATTTATCAATACTTTTTATTTTTATCTCAAAACTTTCCATTTCCTTTCTTATATCCTGGAAATGTGTTTAAAAGCCAATTCATTATCATGAATTGCATTAATAAATCATTTACAATTTTAAAAGTCAGTTTTATTATCATAAAAATTCTTTTCCGATTTATAACATCCCATTTCCCTTCTTCCATCCAGGAAATGTATTTAAAAGCCATTTTTATTATCATAAAAATGCTTTTTCATATCACATGCTTCCATTTCCCTTCTTCCATCCGGGAAATGTATCCGAAGCCAAATCGTTTATCCCATTTCCCTTCTTCCATCCGAAAAATGTATTTAAAGCCAATTCATTATCATGAATTGATTTAACATATCTAAGACCATCCCTCCGGGTTTCCTCACTGGACGCGCCCCTAAATGTCTATCTTCTTCCAGGGCCTATCAAACAAGACAACCTGGGAACCTACTGAAATGTCGGGAAGAGGCCATATGCCAGCGGGATAGTCATGACCACACCCAGAATCACCTAACCAGCGCAGTAAACATATATAATCTCCCATATGGACTATAGGACTATATCCACCCAGCATTCATTAGCCAGGGGGTTTCACCGTATGCACGTAACTTCCCTTATGATAGCGATTTAGAGAGGTGTGTATCCATAAATTATTATTTATGAAAATCATTTATCTTTCCATTTTGAAAACATTTATCTTTACATTTTCAAAAGTCATCTACATCATATCATATATATACTTTAATCACATATTATATATATATATATATATATATATTCATCCTCGAATATATATATGGCCATAATTGCCAATTACATCTAGCGATGACCATTAATCCCAAAGATATAAATCCCTAGAAATCACTTCCTAGGTTTCACCAAGATGTATTCAACCCACATACATTCAAACACATACATACTTATGCTCAATGATAGTCGAACTCTCTTTTTCAAATTATGTTCGTCCCGAACGTTAACTATGTTCGTTCCCCGAATTATCCCCTGCACTAATCCAAGGCCTTCTCTTTCATCTAAACGTTTACTAACCCTCAAAACCATCATTTAGGAGTCCTGATATCATAACTAGGATCCCCCATATAAGACCCCAAATTGTAATTTAACTCCCCATACTCTTAAGGGGAGAAAACTGGCAAATCTGACCAAAGCGAATCGATTCGCCCCAATTGCGAATCGATTCGGGTGGGCGAATCGATTCGGCACCCAATCCGAATCGATTCGGAAAGTGTTCTGCAAACAGGTCCTTAATGGCGAATCGATTCGGTCTAAATTCGAATCGATTCGGCCCACTGCAGAATCACAGATCCCCTTAGGCGAATCGATTCGGCCTAGATCCAAATCGATTCGGCCTGTTCGAGGGGCACTGTTTGGGCAAAAAAAAATTCAATCTCCAAAATACCCAAAACTCAATCCAATGTCCATTTAAATCATAACTTGGATTTATTCTTACAAATCCAAAGTTTTCATATCTCCTAAAGTTCTTTAGAGGTCCTAACACTCCATTTGAGAACCCCTAATATTTATCTCCAATAAGTTCTAACTAACGATTTCGATATCGGACAGCTTTTCGAAGAAAAATCACTATAAATCTAAAAAAAATCAAAAAAATACGCAGTCGGCGCCCACGCGACCGCATCGAAAAGATATACAAATTTAATTTTTTGACCAGGAGACGAATAGATTCTCATCAAGGATGAATCGATTCGGAAAGACGCAAGTCACTATTCATCGTATTCTCCGAGAAGATTTCAGCCATTAAAGCTTCTCCCAAGTTTTTGTCGCCTCACCCAACGTACTACAACCTCAACCAACTACAAATACACATATATTAAGGGTTTTAAACATCCTAGAACCCTAAAATACAAATTTATTTCAATTAATTTCTAAGTTTTTCCAATTATGAAATTATAGGGGTTTATTCGTTTTAACTCCCGAAAACCCATTTTATTCACGAAAACCCAACCCAAAATCTTTAGGGTTTGTTAATACAAAACTACGGTATGAGATTTATGTAAAAAGTAAATAAAGCAAGTAAACACTTGCCTCGTGGATATAACCCGACGATCCCGAGTCGAATCCCACGGAGGTTAGCCAGAATCTCCCCTTTCTCCTCTTTTTTTTCTCCTCCTCTCTCTCTTCTCTCTTTTCTTTCTCTTTTCTCTCTTTTCTCCCTCTCTCCCTCTTTATATAGAAATAAAATGGTTTTAACACTTAAAACTATAAAACGACTCGTTTACCCAATTACGAATTACTTTTACCTCTAAACTTACCCGAAACTCAATTTCGACAATAGGACACTCTTTTCCGACTATCTCGGCCATTTCGAGACTCACGGCGCAGTCAAAATTTTCATCCGAGGTACTTGACCGCAGATCATTATTCTAACCCATATAACTTAATGCGGGTTTTCTATTAAAAATCTTATCTTCGGTCTCTTTACTCAACGACGACATATTATTAAAATACCTCGACATATTTACTTAACCCCAAAAGTAAATATATCACCTATCGACAATCCTCAAATCCTTGAAAATCCCAGAAATTACTATTTCGGGAAAATCTCCAAATTCCAATTTATGCCCAAATGTGAAATTTAATTGTCTCCAAAAGGACGGGTTGTTACACCCACAACTCTAGAAAATGGATCCACACTCCTTTTAATTAATCACCCGCTAGGATCGATCAATTAAAATTTATATCAATCTTAGAAAATAAATTTAGAGTTGAAATTCAAGTTATAATACCCCACTTAAGAAACCCCTATCTCCAGTTCGAATCTAAAATGGGTATTATAACTAGAATTTCGATTTTCTCTCGAAAATCATTTACCCTCTCTCGAGGCGTAAATTTAAGGGTGAGGGATCGAAAATAACATTCAAATTGAATTTTCAAGTAATCAAACTAATTAAACTAAAATAACATCAAATAAGGGTTTTCCCCCACCCCTTGAAAGGGGATTTACCCTAACATGGTATAAGATTTGACAAATTAATAATCAAAGGCATAAAATAAATGAGAAGAGAAGAGAACAATCAAACCCAATCTCTTGAAGTGAAATTGAACTTTTATTTCCTTGAAATCAAGCACAATCCATCCAATATGAGCATCCAACAGTAGTCAACTCAATTAAATTTCACACATTTAACACTCACAAATATCTTAAAAAAATGAAAATAAAACTATTTACATATATTTCTACCTAATTTATTCTAACCTAACTCTCTAGTTTTCTCTCTCTATTTGATGATAAAAAAAAGCTCCCTATTGAGTCTAAACTAAAAATTACAAAATAAAAATAAAAAGGATAGTGGATGAATTCATAATGGACAATTAAATAATAAAAGAGATTTGCTAAAAATGCAAATCCTAACATTATAAAATTGTACATTAGAACTCAACCAAAGAAATAAATTCTAGATCATTAATTTATATTGAGATAATTGCTAAAAACGCAAAATCTCAACACAAAGGAATGGGTTTGAATTTACCTCCCATAAGGGATAAATTCAACTACATCAATCTATATTTAAATAATTGCTATAAAAAAAATCATAATAGAGGGGTGGGGTGAAATTTATCCTAGAGATAATTTTCACTACATACCTCTATATTGAGGTATTTGCTAAAAATGCAAATACTCAACATAAAGGGGTGGAGAGAATTTTATCACACCAAGGTTAAAACTAAATTTTGAGATCTCCTTTGAAAATGGCACAAGTCTTCAATTTATATGGTGCACATGGAGGCGATGGGTATATTGGATAGTAGACATAAGTGTGCATGAAAATGGTGAGAGGAGCATGTGGGTTGAGAGAAAAAATAAAAATTTGATATGGGTGAGGGTTTTTATGGGAAGATGGGTTAGAATTGGTAGTTGGGGGTAAAATGGGTATTGGGGTTAAAGTTAGTTAAAAGACATGTGGGTTTTATTTTATTTGGCTTTAGTTTGGTTTTGGTTGTCTGGGGATAGCAGGTAGAAATCATTTTTGGTCTTTGGCTTGGGAAGGGTTAAAAGGCTTTTGGGGATAAATGGGTTTGGACTTGTTGAAATGGGTATGGGTCGGTAGAATTCCGGCCATGGGTGCCGGAGGTTTGGGGGTCATCGGACGTTTGAACGTCGTCGGAAGGGGGTTATGGCAAGTCGGTTTCAGGTTATGGAGGTATGTCCATGGGGATGTGGGTTTGGGCGAAATCGGGTTTGAAATGACTGGGTCGATCGGGTATACAGGGGGTCAAGAAGGTTGGATGGCCGGCCGGAGTTGGGGTCGTCGATTCCGACGATGGGGTCGATGGGTCGCCGCCGGGGGTATGGGATTTGATTGGGCTGAGGGGGTCCAGTCGCCGGAGGATCTCGGGTTGAGATCGATTAGAGCACGCCGGCGGTGGGTCGCGGCTACTCCGGCGGGGTTAAACAGGTATCGTGGGGTGGTCTCAGTTTGGGACAGAAAAATGGGTATGGGCCAAAACCGATTTGGGTAAGGTGAGAGAGTAGAGAGAGGTTTGGTGGTTTTGTGTTTGTTAATTGAGGGAGAGGAGAGAGAAGGTGTGTTTGGTGGAGAAGATGACTTGGAGGTGATAAGCTGTGGTGAGGTGTAAGGTGGATGAGTGTGGGTGAGGGGGTAGTTTTGGGTGTAGGATAAGTGTATAGGATTTGTGTGTGTGTGTGTTAACCCTTAAAAATAAAATTAAAACTAACTAATAAAATAATACTATCAAAACTAAAAATTAAATTTCTATTCTAAAAATAAAATAAAGACTCAATTAAAAATGAAACTAAAAAGAAATAAAAAAAATAAAAATAAAATCTAATAAAACTAAAATTAAAATTCTAAATAAATGTAAATTCAAATAAAACTAAAAAAAATAAATAAAATCCTAAAGAAAATCTAATCCTAATAAAAACTTTAAAATACTAAATAAATCCTAAATAAATCCTAAAAATAGAAATGACTCAAACTAAAAATATAAAAAATATAAAAAAATGGACAAATTAGACACACACGGGGTTCGAGGTAGGTTTAGGGTAGGTTAGGGTATGGGATAAGATAATTAACTCCATTTTAACTGCAAATTACTCCGAAATATAGCTTTTGAGACCGCAACTGCAATTAAACTTGCATATTGAACAATTAAGCGCATAAGACCCGTATTGCCGAGAATTAGCAACTAAAATACATCTATTCGGGGTATAAAATATATAGTTTTTGGTGCTTATCACACCACCTCCAAGCAGAGCGTTGCTAGTCCTCGAGCAATAAGATAGAGAGAGGGAAAAATAAGTAACCAAAGGTGTGCCACTTTTGCGGGCACTTGCGATTGCACTTAGCATGTGCAACAAGCCTTTAAACCTATAGGTTGCCCTACAGGACGAGTTGTGTCTTGTGAGGGTTTGTAGGGAGTATACCCACAAAATTCTTATTTTCAAAGATTTTTGAAAGGCAGTCAATCTCTTATTAGACGTATAATAATCGCATAATCCATCATGGGAGAAATGTTTTGAGAAATACAAGCTAGAATGTGTAAAAAGTTTAGGTAAGTAAATACTCAAGACAGATCCTTCCTAGAACTCAACGTGTGTAGTTAGTGTGAATCAGTCAAAACGGGTCGATTATCATAAGAGTAGTTCCTAGATTGCCTTTTCAGAATCAACGCTTCAACTTCAAATCTCACTGGATATAACTCTCTCAAACGAACTCTCGAGATTAGGGTCAGTGTATCGCTCTTGTGTGTGAGGAGATGAGTAAATGTAAGCAAGTTCAAACGTCTCACACACACATAAGAAAGAACGAACAATTTGAAAGAAAATGATCTCATAAAAGAATGCTAATCACTATAGTGAGAACGTCGAGTTATTCACCACGTTGACTTTCATTTACCCGAACACCGAGGAAAAATATGGATTATAATGGGTGAGGGGGAAATGAAATGGAAAGGATATGATGATATGAGATAGGATGGATGGATGATATGATAGATATGTAATGCGATAGGAAATGGATGGATATGTGAGAAGAGTGTTTAACACTTTAGGCACAAATGTCTTTATTACATAAAAATTAACTACAACTCTCTTTTTTTTTTCTTTTTTTTTCTCTATTTTTTTTCTTTTTCTTTTTCTATTTTTTCTATTTTTTTTTCTTTTTTTTCTTTTTCTCTCACTTTTCAAACCAACAATGAAGACATTTAACATTTGAAATCACACTCTTTTTCTCAAAAATGATTATGAATGATATATGAATGAAGTGGGGAATGTGTATTGATGATGAGCGAATATGGAAAGGTAATGGATGAGTGAATGAAAATGTGATATAAAAAAGTGGTAGGTGTATGGATGAAAATCTAGTATTCGGAACAAATTTCAAGACACGCGTTTCTTACAACTCGAAAAAAATGTCATTCTCAGTGATCAAGCTAAAAATTAAGAATAATGAGATCATACAACAATTAAAGTGCGGACCCAAACGAGGTTGAATCAACTTGTGACTCGGAGATTACGTAAAACACTCAAAAAGGGTGAAAGGCACGAATCTCACAAGCTAAAGTCTCTACTAGTGATCCTTAAGGTTCTCTTTAGAATTATAGTACTCCTCAACTCTAAACCGCAGTGACGTGATAAGTGTGCAATTTTTTTTAAGTCTAGGAATTCATAGTCCAAAATGCCTTGTTATGTATTACATAAGCTATTTTGAAAAATATAAATCCTATAGCTCGATTTCTAGACTTAAAAGATGGATGATTGAAAATTCACATCATGAAATGAGATGAAAGAAACTGCACGAAATTTTAAAAATCAGGTTTAAAACTCAAAATTTTTCAAAAGAGGCACGATTTTGATCAAATTCCCCACCCCCAAACAAAAAGGAAAATCGTCCTCGATGTTAAGTAAAATGATTTTTAAAATTGAGAGCATAAGGTAGGAAAGAGATTACCAGATTGAACCGCTAATGAAGTGGACAGATGAAGCCAAGAATAAACCTGAATAAGAAGTGATAAGATAACAAAATAGTACAAGTCCATAAACATGGCAAAACATAGGGTGATGTGAAACACCACCCCCAAACAGAATGAGACTAGTACAAGAAACGCGGGCTGCATCCCGGTAGCTCTAAGTTTAATGTCTTCAGCCAGACTGAACCATTCTCACCGTAAGGATAAGAACTAGGAAAGAACTGGGTGGTAGAAAAATTCGGGTGATGAGAATCACCCCCAAACAAGACTGAAGCGTCAGTCTTGTTGGATAGAGGCTAAAATGGGTCAATGCACTTGTATGGAAAAGTGCATCACACGATGCAAGGCATCGGTGGACCATGGGTGGGTGGGTATTAGGGTAAGGGTTAGGGTGAATAGGCATCGATCACGGACCTTATTGATCCGGAAGGTGAGGGCAACTAGGGACCTATAAGCATGGTGCTCCAATTAGTGAGGGAGGCAAAATGGTTTGGCAATAGTGATGGGGTGGGGCTCATAAAAAGTACACGACCATTCTATAAATGGGCGATGATATTGGTCGCGCTGTGACATGCCAGGGAGCTGTTGAGAAGAAAAATCAACACCATAAGAGAGTGGTGTGCATGGAGGAACAAACTCGGTGTCACGAAAGTGGAGAGTAGCACCATAAAAACTCTCATGGGTGGTGTTGGATGGTTTCAAGTGAGGATCTAAAAATGTAGATGGAAACATTAAATGCGTAAAATCAAGATCCAAACCAGGTGGTGGGGTGGAAAGGATAATGGGTGGGGTAAAGGGTGGGATAAACGGTGGAGGAAGATGATCAAACTCAAGCGTGGGAGACACACATTCATTGGTAGGAGCAAAGGAATACTCACAAGGGAGTGTGGTTTCTAAAGATGGAGTTGTCAACTTCTACATAAGACTGGAATCAGTGAATGTGATGGTTGGTTCAAACGAGGCACCAAGATCAGAGATAGAGGAATCACTAAAAATATCGGGCTCAACGGGAGCTATGAATGGTGGAACAGGATTCATATCCGGATAGTTAGGAACTATCGCAAATTCTATCTCAGGAAAATGGTGAAGACTCGTAGCCGGAGCTAACCTAGGATAAATTGGTTCCTCGGGAACACAAGGGTGAAGCTCGATCGGTGTAGACTCGGGCATTATTTTGAATTCGGTGGGAGTGGGAATGGGAAGGTGATCCTCAATGGTAGGTTCATGTGGACATGGTGGGTTTGGATCAGTCTCACTAATGAAAGGTAAGTCAACACAATTGTCGACTTGAGACCCGGACCATGGAATGGTATCAACTTCGAGATTCTCTGGAGGACAGGGTTAGTCACACTCAAAATCCGTGTCACATGAGGACACATCATCATCACACTCAGTTGCAACGATGGGTGGGGTCATGGGAATGTCCGACTCTCTCGCACACTCTAATTCCTTTAATCGTTGTTCAAGCCTTTGGAGAGCTTGAGTTTGAATTAGGGTGGCTTGCTTTTGCTCGAGTATGAACTTTTGCAAGAGTGCCTCGAAAGCGGATGTGGAGGATTGTGGTGGAGTGACGGGTGGTGGCGGTGGTTGAAGTGGACACAACGCGCTACTATCATTTGTGTATGGAGAATACTCAAATAAAATGTGTGGAGTGGGGCCAAGCTCATCATACACGAAAGGATCTCTTTCGTGATGGACAATTGGTTGATGCGCATGGGGTGCGTAGTGAGGGAACTGATCGTGAACGAGTGCACAAGGTTTCCATGACGACTGTTGGAACGTGTGAGGATCCGTAACATCGGGTTGGGATTCGTATTGCGTGGAAGGGTGATCAAGCCTCCACGAATAACTCGGGGACTCACACAACTTGGGAATGGGTGTATCGGGATAGTAGGCCGAGGTGGGCTCCGGAACAGTGTCATATGGATACACATGTTCCATGGTGGGTTCAGATGGATGTGGAATGTAAGGGCACTCATGGGACATGTGATCGGCATAATAACAGTGGGTGTATAATAAAGGATGAGACACGTCGACACTTGACACCGAGGGTGATGGAAAGTGAGGTGCGTGCATGGACGGGTCAAGAGTATCAAGGGCACTCGTGAGAGAGGTGAAACCACTAAAAATATCATAAAGAGACGGCTCGGGATCACTCTCACACGTGTCACGTGTCAATGAAAAATGACTAAAGTAGTCCCGTAAAGGACGTTCTTCGGCCATGAGGAGGAAAATATTTTTTTTGAGTTTTTTTTAAATTTTTTCAAAAGGAAAGAAAATATTTTTGGATTTTTTTTTAATAGAGAAAGAAAATATTTTTGGATTTTTTTAATAAAAATAATAGAAGAAAATATTTTTGGATTTTTCTGAAAGGAAAGAAAGAAAATATTTTTGGATTTTTTGGAAGAAAAGGTGGGGAAAAATATGTGGACCCTTTGAATGGACGAACTAACTAAAATCGACCACCGAAAAATGGAATTGGACACACACACAAGTTAAGGAGAATTCCTAACTAGCATATAACCAATTTTTACGTTTAAATTTAGTGAAAGGGGTAGTCAAATTTTAATTAAGTCCGCGGACGATAAAAAAAATTACGAAAATTTGAGTAATCGTCTGTGCAAAAATGTTCTCCTATTGGGCTACCTAGTTGATTGATTTTAAATTTAGTGATGGCTAGGGTAGCACACAATTGGTAAGTGAGTGAGTCGGGTGATGAAATCTCTTCTCGTGAGTGACCGGATGTAGGTCTTAGTCAATTAATTCATCACACCATTCGAAAATAAATGCGAGAATAAAATCGAATAAAAGCACACAAAAGAATTGACTCGCTAACAGGAGAGGCGCGAGTGTTTAGAAATGTACCTCCCACGGTTTTTAGGCCGTGGGGTGCCGAAAAATTTGAGTCGACCGGGGGGAGATTATGCCTATCTCAGTCAGCCCCGGGAGTCCTACCGACCCAAGGTAGAGAGGCTTTTAAATCCTTGCCTTTGGACACCCTCTCTCTACCTTGTCCGGTTTCACTATCAAGCGTTCTTCAATTATTACAATTTTAAATGGAAAATAAATGGTGTCTCTATGCACCGCAATACAAGTCAAACAATAATGTCCTAATACAATCCTTCTAATAAAATGAAAAAATGGTACAAAAAATAATAAAGTACAAAAAATAACTGAACTACAAAATTGAATCCGCTCTGAGCTTCACGATCCCAAGAATGGCAATTGCGCCATTTGATAGAAAAGACTTATATGGTGCACATGGACGCTAGGGGTATATTGGATAATTGACATGAGTGTGCATGAAAATGGTGAGAGAATCATGTGGGTTGAGAGGATATAAAAATCTGATATGGGTGAGGGCATTTATGGGAAGTTGGGTTAGAATTGGTAGTTGGAGGTAAAATGGGTATTGGGGTTAAAGTTAGTTAAAAGACATGTGGGTTTTATTTTATTTATCTTTAGTTTGGTTTTGGTTGTCTTGGGATAGCAGGTAGAAATCGTTTTTGGTCTTTGGCTTGGGAAGGGTTAAAAGGATTTTGGGGATAAATGGGTTTGGACTTGTTGAAATGGGTATGGGTCGGTAGAATTCCGACCATGGGTGCCGGAGGTTTGGGGGTCGCCGGACGTTTGAACGTCGCCGGAAGGGGGTTGTGGCAGGTCAGTTTCGGGTTATGGAGGTATGTCCATGGGGACGTGGGTTTGGGCAGAATCGGGTTTGAACTGACTGGGTCGATCGGGTATACAGGAGGTCAAGAAGGTTGGATGGCCGGCCGGAGTTGAGGTCGTCGATTCCGGCGATGGGGTCGATACGTTGCCGCCGGGGGTATGGGATTTGATTGGGCTGAGGGGGTCCAGTCGCCGGAGGATCTCAGGTTGAGATCGGTTGGAGAACGCCGACGGTGGGTAGCGGCTGCTCCGGCGGGGGTAAATAGGTGTCATGGGGTGGCCTCGGTTTGGGACAGAAAAATGGGTATGGGCCAAAACCGATTTGGGTAAGGTGTGAGAGTAGAGAGAGGTTTGGTGGTTTTGTGGTTTTGTGGTTTTGTGGTTATTAATGGAGGGAGAGGAGAGAGAAGGTGTGTTTGGTGGAGAAGATGACTTGGGGGTGATAAGGTGTGGTGAGGTGTAGGGTGGATGAGTGTGGGGGTAGTTTTGGGTGTAGGATAAGTGTATAGGATTTGTGTGTGTGTGTAAGTTTGAACCCTTAAAAATAAAATTAAAACTAACTAATAAAATAAAACTATAAAAACTAAAAATTAAATCTCTATTCTAAAAATAAAATAAAGACTCAATTAAAAATGAAACTAAAAAGAAATAAAAATAAAATCTAATAAAACTAAAATTAAAATTCTAAATAAATGTAAACTCAAATAAAACTAAAAAAATAAATAAAATCCTAAAAAAAATCTAATCCTAATAAAAACTAAAAACTAATAAAAATCAAAATAAAATAAAATAGAAAAATAGAAAATAAAACTTAGAAAATACTAAATAAATCTAAAATAAATCCTAAAAATAAAAATGACTCAAACTAAAAATATAAAAAAGGGAGAAATTAGACACACACGGGGTTCGGGGTAGGTTTAGGCTAGGTTTAGGGTAGATTAGGGTTACGGGATAAGGTAATTAACTCCATTTTAACTGCAAATTGCTCTGAAATATAGCTTTTGACACCGCAACTGCAATTAAACCTGCATATTGAACAATTAAGCGCATAAGACCCGTATTGCTGAGAATTAGCAACTAAAATACATCTATTCGGGGTATAAAATGTACATTTTTGGGTGCTTATCACTTATGATTCATTCTTACATTATGAATAACTTGCACTAGTTATTCACACTATTCACATTTTAGTGTTATCAACCTCGTATATAATATTCTCATCTTTATATACGTATCACCTATTTTATTCCGGATTTTATACTCCCGGACGATCCAGAATTTATCTCACATTTCATTATTTATTATGTTTGTATATATATGTTTCACATCTCATATAAATATAAATATATATATAGAGAATATACTATACACATCAAGTATATCCATACTTATATATCACACACTATATAAGTATAATAACTGTAGAGGGGGCTTGAAGCTCAGCGTGGCAGCTTGGGGAGGCAGCTCAGCGTGGCAACTCAAGCGTGGCAGCTTGGGGAGACAGCTCAGCGTGGCAACTCATACTTCAGCTTGTTGTGTTAATCATATTGTACCTTTGGTTACATTCACTGTAAAGCTGTAACGGTTGTAATGACATAACGATAATAATAATACAGTTTGGGTGAGGTCAAACGGTACTCACGAGAGACCAGGCATGGCAGGACCTGGGAGGGCTTTCATGCCCTATCGAATGACCTCACCATGGGAACTTTAGAGGGACTTGGTTTGGAGGATTGAGAAGTAAGGCACCGTTGGGGCTTGTCCTGACCATCTTAGATACACCTGGTAAAACACCGAAGGACCCTGACCGTGGAACCTCAAGCGGAGCAGCTTGGAGTTCCATCGGGCATTGAGTTATGGACCAAATGACCCTCTACTTAATGTTACATCTACTGTGGGTGATGTCACTAGCCATCTAAACAATGTCAGACATGCACTTGAGTAAACCACCGTGGTATTTGGGGCTGTCAGGCAGTTGGTGAGCCACCTCTGCGACAACAACCCCCTGACACACAGTGGTTAGGCAAAAGGCATGTCTTGGCATTTAATGTTTATGACGTGGAGACAACTAGTGCATCAGGCATTTAATGTTGTGACATAAAGTATGAGGGATGTCTTTCATAGTCTTTAATGACTGAGTTGCCTCGGGGGTGGTGTGGGGGCTATTTAAGAACCCCAACCACCTTTGAGGAAGGGGATCCTCTCTTTGAGAATTAAAAAGAGTTATTGCAAACTAGAGAGCTCACCGACTCACCATTGTCATTTATTACGAATCTTTTAATACTTGACAGAGATTCTTGAGGGTTGTGTGTGTTTTGTGTGTTTTTACTTGCCCGCCAGGGTGTATCTAGGGTGCTTACTTCCCTCTCCCTCTAGCTAAGCCACTTCTAAAATCCATTAGCATGACCTGAGTTATACACGAGAGTTTTTGTGAGTCTAAGTTGAGTCTATCCTCATTGGGTTCATGTTTATGTGTCCTATCACTAATCCAAAGCTTTGGCCAATTAACTTGTGATTACCATACTCAATAGGGGTCACGCCTCCATATATAATCTAAAGTACCCTCTTACATTTGGCGACTCTGCTGGGGAGGCATCCTTCTAGAGAAGGAGTATGGCGCAGGATAATGCTACTAGAAGACTCAATTTCGATGACATACAGCATAATGAAGAACAGGTTGCAAGGGAGCAGGATGCCCTAAGAGATGGGGCTCCTCGAGTAGAGGTACCGCTGGCTCTAACAACGATAGGCGTCCCAGGGGCGGCACAACCTTCCACGAGCGCAGGGCTGGGACCTGCCCAGATGGCGCTCCTCATGAGCAAATTTTACGAGTTTTTGCAAACCCTAGTAGCTTCAACTATGCTGGGAGGATTGGAGACTAATGCCTTCGTAACACCAGGAGTGGCCCTAGGGGCCCCACCAGGGGCAGGCATTACAGGAGCGGTCCCAGCAAGTGTAACCTCCGTTGTGAATCCCACTGTGGGCGGCTCAGGAGTTTCAACGGCGCAACCGATAACGTTCGCTCCGGTTGCAACAAGCGCTCAACCGTCTGCCCCGTTGCAGGTGGCCCCAGTGGCCTCACCCTTGGAAGAGATGAGAAAAGAGATGCAGAAGGAGATGCTGAAGTTCATGCAGTCTTCCTCGCAGGCTGTGGGCGAGGTGGCAGCGGTCTACGACGACTTTCGGACACCCTACCCCCAGGAGTACAACGACGAACCTTACCCTAAGGACTATATTCCCCCTACCTTTGAAAAATACTCAGGGAAGGGCGGGAACCCGAAGGAACACATTAAGCGTTTCGTTGAGCACTTGGGGGCGCATTGCAATGACAAAAAGCTTAGGCTGAGGGAGTTTTCCAAATCCCTGACTGATAAAGCATACACTTGGTACTCTCACCTGCCGCCCAATAGTGTCTCCACATGGGAGGAGATGCATGTATTGTTCGTCCGAAAGTTCTTCTTGGCAGAGGATGAGTTCACCTTAACCCAACTTGGCAGGGAGAGGCAAAGGCCAGGGGAGGAGGTAGTGGCCTACATCCGAAGGTTTAGGGAAAGGTCCCTCGACGTGAGGGAAGAGGCTAAGGAGGCTAGGTTACTACAAATTTGTGCTGAGGGATTACTTCCTGAGTATATCTGTCACCTGATCAATGAGACACGTGAGGGAACATTTTCAGCATTCTTAAAGTCCGCAAGAAATATATCTTTGGTGGTGCGACCTAGCCCGGTAGTAGCTCCCGTGATGTTCAGACAGCCGATACAACCCATCGGGGGAAGGTCTCAGGCCCCACGGGTGGGATATGTCGAGAGAGGGGATGGGGGCAAGGCCCAGAGGAATGACAACAAAAGAAAGTTTGGAAGGGATAGAGAAGACCCGCCACCGTTGCCTTGTACGGTGGAGGAGTCTATGAGTTGCTATAACGCAATGGTACAAGGCGGAACGATTTATGAACCGAAAGGCGTCCCGGAGGAAGAACCCGACGCCGCAACCAGGGCCAATCCCAAATATTGTCAGGTTCATCGAAAGGTCCAACATCCAACAGAAAGCTGTTTCACGCTGCGAAGAATCATCGACAAGTACATGAGGGCGGGAACATTACAAATCCCCCCGCGGAACGTTAACAATAACCCGCTCCCGGCGCATGGGGCCAATGTTGTAACGGCCTATGATAAGGAGGCAGAGCGGGAGGGGGGAGGGGCAACAATGGAGTTCGATAAAGAAATGGAGTATTGCACTAGGGGAATGGCTAACGTAGTTCTAGCGTATGATGAAGCAAGTGCTAGGGACGTAGAAGACGCCTATAGCGTTGAGGGCGAGGAAACGGACCCAGTCATAGAATATAGCGCAGTTTCAAAGTCCCCAAAGTTCGCTTGGTTCTTCGATCAAGTGGGGATACCAAAAGAGAGCAGACTGGAAATAACTCGGGTGGTCCTAGACATCGCGAAGAAGGACGCGGTTCCCTCGTTAAAATGGAGGGGACCCATGGCGAGGCTGGTGAAAAAGTTCCTATCAGAGGTGACCTTCAGCTATGCAGATAGAGCTGTGAGGTTCCCTCATAACAGGCCCTTGTATGTGACGGCCAGTATCGACGGGGTTAGTTTTGCAAGAACGTTTATGGATGGGGGTGCTTCCATCAACATTATGCCGATCAACTCCTTCCACGCAGCTAATATCCCAGAAGAAAGGTTGGTCCCCATGCCTTTGGTAATCTCAGGGTATGACAACCAATCTTCCAAATCCATTGGGTATGTGAATGTGGGAATTGTAATGGGAAATCTGAGTTCCCACATCAAGTTCCATATAATAGAAAGTGCAACTTCCTATCATTTACTAATAGGAAGAGTGTGGATGCACAATCAAGGTTTAGTTCCTTCAACATATCATCAATGCGCCAAGGCGAATGTCAAAGGAACAGAAGTGACCATTAGGGCCACAAAAAGGCCTTTTGCTATCGAGGAAGCTCACTTTGTAGAGGCGGCCTTTTATACGGAGTTGGAGGAGGATGCTCGAGTCCTAACGAAAAGAATGGAGGGGGCATGGGTTCCCTCGATCAGGGATAGAATGGGGCCTCTGAACGAGCAAAGTAAAGAAGCCGCGAGTAATGAAGGGGTGAGAGCCAAAGAAACCCATCAGGTGATCCCTCGACCCCAAAGTACCACGAAGCAGCTCAAAAACAAAGTAAGGCTTAGAGTGGATCCTGTGGAGCATGAGGTCCAACCGCAAAGCGTGCTGAGTCGCTTTTCAGGGGGAAGAATCGCTGAGGCTTCGAGAGAGAGGAAGAGGAAGGCCGTGGCAACAGTTACCAACAGGCAATGCAAGAAGGTGGTCACTGAAGAGGGGAAGGTGGTATACCGTTTATAACGATGTGAGCGGGCGGCCGAAGAGACCGAGGATGGGGCTGACCCGTTATATGAGTGTTTCTTGGTGGATCAACAGGGGCAGTGTATGGTGATAGATAACTCCAACATACAGGAGTTCGTGGAGGAGGTTGCCGAAGAACCAGACTACATGGCAAATCAACCAAAGCCCCAGGCACAAGAGTTGGAGCAGTTCAACCTGGCAGGAGAAGGGGAAGACCCAAGGCCCATCTTCATCGCGAAGGATCTCAGTAAGAAGAAACGAGAAGCCTTGGTTGGGCTAATCCGGGAGTTCATAGATGTCTTTGCATGGAAGAATACCGAAATAGAAGGGCTAGATGAGGAAGTGAGCTGCCACAAGCTAAACGTGATGCCTTCAGCCATCCCGGTGAAGCAGGCAACAAGGACTTATAAACCTGAGTTGGACTTGAAGATTAAGGAAGAGGTTCAGCGTTTGTTGGCAGCAGGATTCATCAAACCAATACAGTATCCCCTTTGGCTATCTAGCATTGTGCCAGTAGGGAAGAAGGACAAGAGTCAAATAAGGATCTGTGTGGATTTTAGAGATTTGAACAGGGCTTGCCCCAAAGATGAGTTCCCTCTACCCTCCATTGATAGCTTGATAGATGCCACGGCTGGGCATGAGATGTATAGCTTCATGGATGGGTACGTAGGGTACAACCAGATCAAGATGGACCCCGCAGACGCAGAGAAAAAAGCATTCAGAACCCCGTTAGGCAATTTCATGTACAAAGTAATGTCGTTTGGACTTAAGAACGCGGGAGCTACTTATCAAAGAACAATGATGGCCATTTTTCACGATTTCTTCCACAAATTTGTAGAATTCTATGTGGATGATTTGGTCATCAAATCGAAGAAGGAGGAGTCCCACCTAAACGACTTAAAGAAGGTGTTTACTCGATGTAGGAAGTATAAATTAAGGATGAACCCATTGAAGTGCGTCTTTGGAGTAACAAGCGGGAAGTTTCTAGGCTTTGTGGTTGATCAACAAGGGGTGCAGATGGACCAGGATAAACAACGCGCGATCTTAGAGATGCCGTGCCCAAGAACGGTGAAGGAGCTAAAAAGTTTCCTCGGTAAAGTCTCCTGCCTCGGAAGATTTGTACCGGGATTGGCCGAGGTAACACACCCGTTGATGCAGCTGCTGCGAAAGAACACAAAGTTCAGGTGGGAAAAGGATCACCAGGAGTCTCTCGATGAGTTGAAGAAGCTGCTCGTTTCACCACAAATCATGGTTCCTCCACAGGCAGGAGTACCGTTGCAGCTGTACCTCACCTCCACTACAAGGTCCGTTGGATCTTTGCTGGCACAAGAGATTGACGGGCAAGAACGGCCAGTGTATTACCTCAGCAGGTTCATACATGGGCCAGAGATTAGATATAGCAGCCTAGAAAGGCATTGTTTGGCCTTAGTCTTTGTGGCACAAAAACTTAGACATTATATGCTGTCTTTTTACAATTCATATTGTAACCAGATGTGATCCTATTAAGTATTTGTTGGCTAGAACTATCTTGATTGGCAGGGCAGCTAGGTGGTTCCTTATTCTCTCCGAATATGATTTAAAGTGTGTGGTTCCTCGTGCTATTAAGAGCCAGGCGTATGCTGATCTGTTAGCAATCATTCCATCAGGAACGTTTGAACCACCTAAAGAAGACATCTCGGGAGACGACTTACAAGCCAACTATCTGGATGAAACCGATGTGGAATGGACGATGCAGTTTGATGGGTCTTCGGCAGAGAAAAAAGGAGGGGCAGGGGTCATCCTTTCAAAAGGAACGGAGGAGATTTGCCTTTCCTACAAACTAGATTTCCCTTGGTCCAATAACGAAGCAGAATACGAAGCGTTGGTACTAGGGTTGATAGAGGCTCTTCGAAGGGGAATTCGTTCACTCTGCATCAAGGGTGACTCGAACTTAGTAATTCAGCAAGTTAACGGAGAATATGCGTTGAAGCATATGAGTTTGGCACCGTACAAAACGATCATTCAAAGGCTCCTCAGCCAGTTCCATCGGACCAAAATCAGAAGAAATCCCAGAACGATGAACCGTCATCCAGGCGCTTATGCCACTATTGCTCAAAAGATGGTCATGAGGAGCGATACGACTATCGTTACGATCCAACGAAGAACAGCTCCTTCGGTGGTGCAGTTAATACTACCGATGGAGGGAGACGCAGATTGGAGAGGAGAGATCAGGAAGCAACTGGAGTCTGGCGAAGGAGCTATGGGACTAAGAGAGTTAGCCCAATACTTTACAAACCAGGGAAATCTTTACTTCAGAAATGCAGGGGGATGGTTATCGAGATGCATTGGGCAAGAGGAAGCAGAGCGGAGGTTGAAGAAAACATATGAGGAGCACTGCGAAACAACTAAGATACCTCTTTATAGGAGAATTCAAAGAGGGGGATATTTTTGGCCTAGAATGAAACAGGATGTGGCAGAACTACAACGGAATTGTGATAAGTGTCAGCTATTTTTTGAAGCAGCTGAGTGCCATTTCATCGAAGCCCAAATGGACTGGAGGCAGCCCTATATCGACTTTATTCAAGATGGAATTATCCCAAAGGAGAAAATGGATGCGATGGGACTGAAGAGAAGGGCCCCGAGGTTCTATATCCAGGAGGGGCAGCTTTATCGAAGGGGGTACTTCAACAGGCCATTGCGTTGCATCACAAAGGAAGAAACAACTGAGGTCCTCAAACAAGCCCATGACCCAGCTCACATAGGAGGGGCCAAGTTATATGATCAGCTGATGACGTTGGGATATTATTGGCCAACGATGGAGAAAGACTCTGCCGAATTTGTTCGAAAATGCAAAGCTTGCCAACTCCATAGAAATATGATACATGCCCCATCGGTGGACTTACACTCTCTGTCAACACCCTATCCATTTCATACTTGGGCGTTTGACCTAGTGGGGGCAATACACCCTTCTTCGAGAGGCAAGATATGGATACTGGTAGCAACGGAGTGCTTTACAAAATGGGCTGAAGCAATACCACTCAGAAGGGCAACGGCTGGGATAGTGAGTAACTTTATCAGAGAGTATATCATTTGCCGTTTTGGGATCCCAAAAGTTATTCTCTCAGATAATGGGACTCCCTTCGTCAACTCAGAAGTAACGATGCTCACAGACAAGTACTCCATTGTTCATCACACTTCAACGGTGGCATACCCGAAGGGGAACGGTCAGGCCGAAGCAACTAACAAAACTCTGGTTAATATCTTGGCTAAAACGATGGATGACTTTCCAGGATCGTGGGATGACAAGATAACAGCAGTGTTGTGGGCCTATCGAACGACTAAGAGGAAGCCCACAGGGTACACTCCGTTCTCCCTTGTCTACGGGGCTGAGGCAATCCTTCCAGTGGAGTTGGAAGTTCCCTCTGCTCGATACGCCCTGCGAAGTAGCATGCTTCCTTAGAATAGGCATGTGCAGTTAGAGGCATTGGATGAACACAGAGACAATGCGATGCAACATTTTTAAATGTATATAAAGCAGCTCTCTAGGGCATATGACAACCTGGTAAGACCAAGGAGGTTCGTGGAGGGAGATCTCGTCTTGAAAGAAGCGGTGAAACACATTAGGGGACTTCCTCTGCCAAAGTTCGCAGCCAATTGGGAGGGACCTTTCGTCGTGAAGGAAGCTCATGATTCAGGTTATTGCTTAATTTCTAAGTTGGAGGAAGATAAGCCATTCAAAATTAACAATAAATGGCTGAAAGTCTATCATGTGTAAACAATTAAGTTTGTACCATCGATGTATCTAGTCTTTGACTATGAATATACAAGTTTTATTGATGACGTGAAGTATAGACATTGATATGAAAGCAGTCATAACTCAGAGATAAATTGGAAAATATACATTCTTTCATTCATTAAATAAGAGAGCATTACAAAAAATTGGGAACTATTGCCCAAGAATTACATGAACGGACGAAGAAAGAAAATATATACGAAGTAACTACTCTAAAAGAAAAGATAAATCCAAGGAAGAGAAGAAATCTCCAGGCAGGCCCGAAGAAGCTGCTGTGAAAGACCTTTGGGCGTTAATGGAAACCTCCAGCCTCGTTTGAACTTGCATACGTTCAATCAGGAGTCGCTCACGCTTCAGTTTGGCCAGGCACAAAGCTTCTTCGGCATCCTTCACCTCTTGATCCACCGCTTCCAAAAGAGGTGCCAACGCGATCAACCTAGCCTCCTCGGCCTTCTGGTCCTCCGGTGCTTTCGTAACACCTCCCTCTGGACGATCAGTTGCTGATTCTTCAAGGTCTTCAGATATGTTATAAGCCAGTCAAATCGGAAACCATCACGTCCCAACTCCTTCAGAAAACCCAGATATTGGTTAAGAAAGGATCTGGTAACACTTGCAGTAGGGGTACCGGCAATTTCAGCAACAACGATCGCCATCCCTTGTAGTCTATGACTCATCACATGAATATTGGAGCGCAGACAATCTGGTGTAAAGGTCTCAGGATGACGATTCACCAGTTGCTCGTTCACCAAGCGATGGTTGACAGGCATTTGAGGAGACTGCCGAAGCACCATGAGGCAGAACGCATGAGGAGCCAGGTCGGGAAGAGGCAGCTCACACCCAGACTCGCTCTCGGCTGCAGCACTAGTTGTAGAACCTTGATCATCATGAATAGAATTTTTCGAAGCATCAGGTTCTTGGAAGGGCGAGCCTACAGGCGAGAAGACTGGGGGTGAATCATCCCGAGCAACCTGAAAAGAAAACCCAAATAATGGAATTATGAAAAAACTTAACAAGTGTTTTCGTTGTTAAGTCACCGTTATAAGGTGGAGTTTGTGAAAAAAAAACTTAACAAGTGTTTTCATTGTTAAGTCACCATTATAAGGTGGAGTTTATGAAAAAACTTAACAAGTGTTTTCGTTGTTAAGTCACCGTTATAAGGTGGAGTTTTTGAAGAAAACTTAACAAGTGTTTTCGTTGTTAAGTCACCATTGTAAGGTGGAGATTGTGAAAAAACTTAACAAGTGTTTTCGTTGTTAAGTCACCGTTATAAGGTGGAGTTTGTGAAAAAAAACTTGACAAGTGTTTTCATTGTTAAGTCACCATTATAAGGTGGAGTTTACGAAAAAACTTAACAAGTGTTTTCGTTGTTAAGTCACCGTTATAAGGTGGAGTTTATGAAAAAACTTAACAAGTGTTTTCGTTGTTAAGTCACCGTTATAAGGTGGAGTTTATGAAAAAACTTAACAAGTGTTTTTGTTGTTAAGTCACCGTTATAAGGGGGAGCTTAAGAACAATCTTATGAAAATCATAAATTATGGAAAATCTTAACAAAAGATAGCAAGGAAAATATACCTCAGTCACAACGGGAATATATGAGGCGGCCACAGGGATAGGAACCGTTGGGGGAGAGATTATTACCTCAGAAGCTGTAACGGGGTCCCTAGACCCAGAAGCCTCCACGCTTGGCAAAACTCTTGGCAAGACTCTATCACCCGTATAGGGCACAACGGCCAGCACACGGGGTTCATCATGCGAAGATACTGAGCCCTCAAGCACAGCCACATCAGGACGGGGTGTAAACATACCAACCTGGGCCCTCACTACAGGAGTTGGTGCAAGATCAGGAGAAAACTGTGCATAAAGCCAAGTGTTAGAAAAAAAGAATGGGCAAAGAAAATATGAAGAAATAGCTCCACGTGTTACTTACCTCAGTTATGGTGCTAAACAAAGGAATGCCAGTCGGGGGTCTCATCAGCATCGTTGGAAGAAGCATGCTTGCCAACAACGAGGACACTTCAACCTGGGGTACCCAAAACATATCACAATTCAGTCAGCCAAATAAGGAAAGAGTATGACCGAAACGGCTACAGCAAATAAATTATAGAGCACATCATACCTCGGGCTCACTCTCCTCAACAAGTACAATGGGCAGAGGAACCTCAGGTGAGGCCTGTGAATCAGAAGGGACCAAAGGTGTTATCTCGGGATGTGCCACTTCGGGCAGGGTTACCACTTCAGGCGAGGAATCACTCGCAGGGTCAACGGCATCACCTCCCGCAATGACTTCCCTCGCACGTTAGCTGACTCCATGGCGAGAATACGTAAGCCCTGTCATGGGGGAACGGGGAGGAGTCACATCGGTATGAGATGCACCGAAGCGTCCCCCCACAAAAGGGCTCACGGGAGGACTGGAGGGGTCTGGTCTTTCTATTTCAACTCCCTGCAAAACGGTTGTCAAAAAGGGGGAGGGGTAAATATACACATAAGTAAAGACAGTGGTCCTTAAGCAAAAAGAAGATAATAATTAAGTCAGCCATACATACCTCCGATTCAGAAGGAGAACGAGAAGACACGACCACGGGCGAAGTGGGAGGAGTAGCAGCAATTGAGGGGCAGGGGTGGATTGCACCTCAGGGGTCAAGTGAACCTCAGGACCCCATTTCTTCTGGGACTTGGTGCCCAGAGTCTTCTTCCTCGAGCCAGCTGCACTAATATTGACCCCTTGGGGAGCCCTGGAACTCTTCCTCTTCCTGGCCGTTGGCTCTGAAGGATCCACCACCACCGTGGGAAAAGCAATGGAGGAGGGGACAACGACTGCATGCCGTTGGTACTCGGCATTTATTCGATCTAGCTCTGCTTGGGCCTCCCTCCTTACGCGTTCAGCCATCTCGGCAGGCATGGGAGGAGGAACGGAGGCTATGGGAAGAGCTGCCACGGGAGTTTGGGGATTCTGGGACTTCGATTTCGATTTCGATGTCCCACTCTTGGCCGTTTTTGCCTTTTTAGCAAGAGGTTGAGAAGCCCCCTCGTCGGTAGTAGCTGTAGCAGAGGGGGCAGCCTTCTTCGCAGCAGCAGTTTTGGACTTTGGCGTGGCAACTGGGACCATGGCACAAAGTGGGGGAGGCTCGTTGGGAGGTGCTTTGTGGGTTGAACTTAGAGGGAACTCTATCCCAAGCACAGAGTTGCCCTTTAGCCCCAACTCTAGGGCAGAAAATGAGCAAACAGGAGGGTACACCAGCTCTCCCTCGATGAACTTAGCAATTTCAGCTAGTTGTCTTGGCCAATATTTGGTGGCAAACAGAGGGGTCACATCCACATGCCTAGTAATACTGGGAATGGTGACACGCCCAGCCATTGCTGAGGATATCCCCCACGCAGCAGTTGAAGAAAACAACGAACATGCCTCGCCAAAGGAGACTTTGGGATTTGATGATTGGAAAACTGGACGTGGCACCCCCTGGTCAAACCCAAACTGACGACTGCATCGGTTGGGATTATAATGCTCGCTCGTGTATCCCCACTCGGTGTAGGAGGGCAGATATCCAGGAGAAAGCAGAAGAACCACGGCAAGCGAGGGATCCTCAATGTCAGGAGAAGGGTCCTGTATCAATCTGGCATCATGATGAAAAAATTTACAAGTATGAAAAAAGGCCTCTTCTTGATAGGGCCTCATAACGAAACTCTCAAAACGATCAATCACTGAAATCAACTCCTTTCGGCTTTGCCTCTTATGATAAATGAAGGACCGAGGAGGCAAAATTGTTTCAGCCGAAGGAGGACTGTTGGGCTTGGCCGCTACGGCAGGAAAGCGGAAGTAGAGGAAACTGGTCAGAAGCACACTGTTGGCAAAATTGGCCAAGTTATAACGGCCAATGGAACGTTCCATGTCGAATAAAGTCCTGTCCAACCAGGTGTACAGGGATCCCAAGGCAATTGCAGCCAGGGGAAGCTTTATGCCTCGAGCTAGGCGAAGGGACAGGTTGATGAGGTCTCTTCGGGGCTGATCGTTGGGCTTGCCCGTAAAAAAGAAACGGGACAAAATCACAAGAATGTAAGCAGGAAGCTCCAACGGCGTACCTTGACCAGGGGCAGTTGATGAAGAACTGCCTTCACTAGAACTCTGGAAGAAATAATTGATCAAGGGAGAAAAAGTAGCTTTGTTGGAAGAACCGATGCAGCTTCGGCATATGCGATCCAACTCCAAACGATCCGCACTCTCTTGAGCGTCAAGAGCTTCATTGGTGTAAGGCTCATGTCCTGTTGCATCAAGGCCCAGGAGCTCACACACATCCTCCAGAGTTATGGTAAACTCACCCCAGGCAGCAATGAACGTATGAGTATCCACGTTCCAGCGAGAGACCAGTACAGGCAAGGCAACGTTGTTCTTTGATATAGTAAACTCACCAAACCACCTTGCCCGTTGCAGCCCAATCTTAGTAAGGACATCAGTATAGGAACTCTGCATGTGAGATTTCCAGGCAGTAAAGTGTACGGGGGATCCCCCGGGTGCTTCAAAATCAATATGGGACCATGGGAAGTCCCCTCGCTCTAAACGAAATCTGAGAGTTCCTTCTGGGGGCAGAAGTCCCCACTTAGACACCTCTTCGTCCTCATCACCCAACAAGAGGGCGTCAAACTTGGAGGAAAAGCAGACAGCCTTACAAGCAACAGCAAAGCCATCACCCTCCCCAAAAATGGGAGAGCGACGGTAAAATCTCAGCTGTTCTTGGCGAGCAGCACCCAGGGCGGAGGCAGCAGTGGTGGTGGCAGACGGAACACTGGTGGCGGAAATGGCGGGGTTGCTTGAAGGCGCCACGACAAACAGTGAAGCTGTAACAAAGAAAGCTTCGAGCGAAAAGGGATTGAGAGCAACAATGGGGACGGACGATTACAAACGGTGGTATAGCTCTTGCAACAATGGAGTTTCTCTCTTTCTCTCTTTCTAAAAAAGAAGCGACAGTCTGATGAAGAAGATAATAACGAAGTAAGGAAATAAGCAAAGAAGAAGGAAGAAGTGGAAAGAGACCCCTGAGGCCCACGTGTTTAAGGTTCAAAATATTTTGAATATGGCGGTTGAGACTTTCGAGTTTGGCGTTTAGATTTCCCCACCCTCGCACGTGCACCGCCGCCTGTAATCATTTCACATGAACACGTGGTACTTCGGGAAGTGCTGTGACAGTTGAAAAGACAGCGCACGTCATTAATGAAATGACGCATAGAGAACAGGAAGCATTGCCTTCTTCAGCAAGCTTGAGTTTTTGGCGCCAATCTTTTTGTCAGACTTATGAGAGAGTAGCTACAGCGGAAATATTGCAACTTCTCAAATAAAAAACCAATTTTAATTAATCCCAAATTTTAGTTAAACCCTAAGACATGCATCTAGATGATTTATCAAATAAAATATAGCATGCAGGATAAAAACAAACAATTTCAGGAAAAATCCCCCTCAAGGGCAAAACCTTTTATTTTCACTATAATTTGTAAGAAAACGGCTTACAATCGGATTGCAATGAAAATACAGTGACTAAGAATTACCCTCAGGTATCGGATTCTGTAGTCGGCGGCTGGAAATATCCCTTTCCAGGAGGGCAGCAATGAATCCACACGCAGCGAACCCACATGAACCTCAGTCCAATCAACAAAGGAAGAACCGCAGCACTCCTCAATGACACGCAGCCATGAAACTTTGTAGAGACTCCCTCAGCAAAGACACGCAGCCCTCAGTTGCAAAGATCTCTCCACAAAGGTTTGAAAAAACACAAGGTTGTGTTCTTAGGTTACCAAAAAGATTCACAAAGGTTTGGCAATTGTGTGAATCAAAACATGAGTCTTGGGACTCAAAAATATGAAGACTAGATGTATTTGGACTCTCAAAAATGTCTTCTAAAGTCTTACAAAACAACTCTCCCGAAGTTGGTATTTATAGGAAAAAATATGAAGAGTTCCGCTTTTTTAAAACTCTAAAAATCTTATCAGCGTACAGGTACACGGAACCCATTCTGGGGTACACCGAACCGGTTTGGTTGTACCATTCTGGTATGGGGTTAAAAAACAGCATTCTTCAAGGAATTTTCTCCAACTTCAAAAGGTCATAACTTCTTCATCGTATCTCGGATTGAGGTGTTGTTTCTTCCAGTATCTTCGTTGCGGAGAGCTCTTCAACTTTCCAGTTGACCAGACCTCCGAACTATGGATGTGAAATTACGAAAATTTCCTTGAACTTCCCTATCAAGCCTTATTTCACTGTTTTGACTTCCCTTGCGTACCACTTGCATTAAGTCCCTAAAATCTTGGAACGTGAAGTCGTTGAGGCAGATGTGGGACACATTAATGGAGATGTTGAATGCTTGATTCCCAAAATTTGGATAGAGGCAGTCATGTGAGATCGTGAGGTGACGTGCCAAATGTAGCGGCGTACGACATACACAAATGTAACATGTTGGACATGAGAAAAATGTCCTTACAACTTATCTAACAAGGCCCCAACGAAGAAGATGTTCTAACGGTTACACAAAGAAAAATCCATCAAGTTGAGTCATTTCGTGCAGACATTTCTTGTCCCAACAAATCTCTCCACGAGGGGGTAAATGTAGAGGGGGCTTGAAGCTCAGCGTGGCAGCTTGGGGAGGCAGCTCAGCGTGGCAACTCAAGCGTGGCAGCTTGGGGAGATAGCTCAGCGTAGCAACTCATACTTCAGCTTGTTGTGTTAATCATATTGTACCTTTGGTTACATTCACTGTAAAGCTGTAGCGGTTGTAATGACATAACGATAATAATAATACAGTTTGGGTGAGGTCAAACGGTACTCACGAGAGACCAGGCATGGCAGGACCTGGGAGGGCTTTCATGCCCTATCGAATGACCTCACCATGGGAACTTTAGAGGGACTTGGTTTGGAGGATTGAGAAGTAAGGCACCGTTGGGGCTTGTCCTGACCATCTTAGATACACCTGGTAAAACACCGAAGGACCCTGACCGTGGAACCTCAAGCGGAGCAGCTTGGAGTTCCATCGGGCATTGAGTTATGGACCAAACGACCCTCTACTTAATGTCACATCTACTGTGGGTGATGTCACTAGCCATCTAAACAATGTCAGACATGCACTTGAGTAAACCACCGTGGTATTTGGGGCTGTCAGGCAGTTGGTGAGCCACCTCTGCGACAACAACCCCCTGACACACAGTGGTTAGGCAAAAGGCATGTCTTGGCATTTAATGTTTATGACGTGGAGACAACTAGTGCATCAGGCATTTAATGTTGTGACATAAAGTATGAGGGATGTCTTTCATAGTCTTTAATGACTGAGTTGCCTCGGGGGTGGTGTGGGGGCTATTTAAGAACCCCAACCACCTTTGAGGAAGGGGATCCTCTCTTTGAGAATTAAAAAGAGTTATTGCAAACTAGAGAGCTCACCGATTCACCATTGTCATTAATTACGAAGCTTTTAATACTTGACAGAGATTCTTGAGGGTTGTGTGTGTTTTGTGTGTTTTTACTTGCCCGCCAGGGTGTATCCAGGGTGCTTACTTCCCTCTCCCTCTAGCTAAGCCACTTCTAAAATCCATTAGCATGACCTGAGTTATACACGAGAGTTTTTGTGAGTCTAAGTTGAGTCTATCCTCATTGGGTTCATGTTTATGCGTCCTATCACTAATCCAAAGCTTTGGCCAATTAACTTGTGATTACCATACTCAATAGGGGTCACGCCTCCATATATAATCTAAAGTACCCTCTTACAATAACCATCCCTCAGAGCTATAACTCAATGTATGCAGTTTCTCAGTGCTATCATTTTCTAGGGAATTACTCACACACCATCCTAGGTACCAGAAGTCGGACTCTCACACCGACTTGGTAAAAACCAAATCACAGCGTATGGGAAGCGATCATAGTTCCTCACCGGAAATGAGAACAAAACATACCCACCATATCTCACCCCTGATAAAAATCACACTATATAAAATGGACGCTATGACCTGGGGACTATACGCTCTCTGCTCCTCAAGCCAGGGGCCTCACCCACATCGCGCAACTTCCCATGATAACACTAGAGGGGTATGTTTCACATAAATATACCATTCACACATAGATATATTTATAATTATATCACATATATACTGTCTCTATAGCCGTATATATATATATATATATATATATATATATATATATATCATCAAATTCAGCTATCCATGCCTATCTCTCGTAGCATTAACCAGTAATCCCGAATATACATATTCGATTTAATTCCATATGTATTCACTTACTTATAATAAAACTATCACATTTTTTTATTCTAAATATTAAGTTTATCACAACTAGCTCGTATCCCAATTACATCCGAAATTCCTATTCGAATCCCAAGGGTCTTTTTCCCATTAGAACTCTTTAAAATCATAAATTGTCACAACTTTAATTTATGGCAGATTACACACCTTGCACTAAAACAATTGTAACTCACTCTGCAGAAGTCCAATTGACCTCATTCAAATATCATTAGAAAGATAACTTCCATACCTTTCTTTTCATCTATATATCAGCATCTAATTCAAATTACACAGAAAATGACATGCATTTGAATTGTCTATAAAATTTCCGTAACTTAGCTGTTCTGGCACCTTAAACACCTTGTACTAAAATAGTTATAACAAATGACCTCATTCAAAGCTCATTAGAAAGCTAACTTCATACCTTTCTTTTCATATATAAATGAGCATTAATTCGGGTTATTTCTTTTAAGAATATAGTGTCGTAATTTGAGGTTGAAATTTGATATTTTAGTTAAGTAACTCGGAAGATAATTCTGAGTGTACAGTTGAGTCCGGAAGGATCGAGATTGAAAAATGTTACTAAAGCCGTTTATTAAAAATAAACTATTTAAGTAACTCCGATCTGTTTTTTTAAGAAACTCTTTTCGTAAAAACCAAACTATTTTAACACAAGAAGTGTTTAATAAATCAGTATGTACGAGATCTATTCAAGAATTGAATAACAAGTTTATAAAGTAGTTTAAAAATTTTAAACTCAGCACAACCAAGAGTGAGATGAGGAGATGTAGAAAGATTATGTTCACGATATTTTTTTACGTGATAAAACCTCACCAATTGAGGAAACATCCACGACTCCCTCTACGGAGTAAAATGAAAAATCCACTAAAACAAATATATGAGTTACAAAATATATAACTAACATGCAAACAACTCAGTCCTATATAAGTTTAGGAATGTACCCTCTGGTGTCCTTAAACTTCTCTGCAGTTCTGATTGTAGATGTAGTTCTCCCAGTTTGTTAACTTCTGATTTGTTTCAGCACTTTACGTCGACTCTTTATTCACAAGATCTTATTACCAACACTTTTCGTGTTGTAGGGTGAAAGTGTTTGTGAAGGTGCTTTCTAACACATGCATGCACACACACACACACTTATTAAGTACAAGCAGTCCTAACAAATTACAATAACACTATATGATGTGATCTTTTCTTTTTCTCTCTTGTTACAAAACTTTGAACCTTATTTGACCTTTAAATCATTCCCAGAATCCACGGATACCTTGCTAGGAAGACAGACAAGGTCTTAATCAATCTCAGAATTTAGACAAACTTTTCGAGATTGAAAACCTCCAAGTGAGATTCCAAACTAGGTCAAAGGTTTAGTTTTACAAGAACTAGAAATAGAAAGCATTTATTGTTGATTTCAAAGTAAGCAAACTTTTTAAAGAAAATAATCAACAATATATTTCTCAAGATGAGAAATAAAATGAAGCTAAGTGTAATGTAACATGAATAACTCAGATCTGAAATTTCTATGAAATCAGAAAGTAGATCTGAGTAAAACGTTTAAGTTGAAAACAAGATCAAGTGAACACGAGGTTACAACAACAAAAACAAACTCAACTCAAACTCTCAAAAACACTCAGAGAAGTGTTTTGGATATGGAGGTATTTGAATAAGTGTTTGAGTTTGGATGGAAGAGGTTTGACGAAAAGGGTTAGGGTTTCTAACTCTCTCTCTTCTCTCTTTTCTCTCTCAACTCTCAGAGGAAATGAAAATGGCAAAAGTCTTCGAAGTATGAGAGAAGGGTCCCTTTTATAGGGTGAGGAAAAGGTTCGAGAGGCTGGCTCAAAACCAAGGGCTAGGAACGAATGCTGTTTTAACTCAGTAAAGAAACACAACTTCAGCCAATCAGACGAGGACAGGTGTTGGTCAATAACAGGATAACAAACGCTCGTCCAAAGTTAATTAAAACCACACCCTCAAGTTTACTCCGCTTTCGGATTCTACCCAAGGTAACATATGGCTAATATAATCAACAAGTGATATTTACAAATTAACCCCAGAAACTTTTAAATCAAGTTTTAATTAAGAAAACCTAATTATAAAATGTTTAAAAAAATCCCAAAAAATTATTGAAAATACAATTTAGGGATTTAAACAAACTCAACACATGTACACACATAATTATTCAATATGATATGAAAATAATGAATTCTACTGTGTGTGTGTGTGTGTTGGCAATAGGTCCTTGATCAAAGCAAGAAAGAGAGATGAAGTAGCAAACCAACTTCTGAGGTTCTTTGGATTCTAAGGAGGACACAATTTTGTCACAATTTTCAAACTAGATGAGCACTTATACAATATAGACTTAAGTGAGTCAAAAGTATAAGGGCTTCAATCTCCCCCTTTGGAAATATGAGACAAAATCTCCTTTGAGTCGTCTAGGACTCGTAGGGCAACAAGAAAATAAGAAAAACTTATTCCTATCAAAAATTTTTATAGCCAATACCTAGAAATCAAAAAGTACATAACTCAACTAAATACATTTGAATACCCTATTACAACCGTTGAGAGTAACTGTACAATAAGAACCTGCAATAATTCACTAAGATCAAGCTGTTTAGAATATGTAAGAATTGAATAGACTCAAATTTCTCCCCCATTTGTCTCAAATGGACAAAGGGAAAAACTTGGATAAACAGCAAAAATATTAGTCAGTATAAACCATACCAATAGATTTTCGTAATGAAATGAATTTATTATAATCTAGAGGTTTGGTAAATATATCTGCGAGTTGTAGATTAGTAGGAAGATAATTGATTTCTAATTCCTTAGATTCAACCAGTTCATGTATAAAATGATGTCTTATTTTAATATGCTTTGTTCGCGAGTGTTGAACAGGATTTTTACAAATATTAATCGCACTTTGATTATCACAATAGACATGCAATTGGTTTTCTTGAATACCATAATCACTTAGCATTTGTTTAAGCCACAGTAATTGAGCACAACAGCTGCCAGCGGCTATGTATTCAGATTCAGCTGTTGAGAGTGATGTGCAGTTTTATTTTTTACTACTCCATCCTACCAAGTTATTACCTATATAATAACATGCTCATGATGTGATTTTACTATCATCAGTACACCCAGCCCAGTCAGCATCAGTGTACCCAATTATAGTGCTTGGTGTGTCATTAGTGTACCAAAGTCCTAGATTTAGAGTGACTTTTACATATTTAATGATACGTTTAACAGCATTCAAGTGGCTCTCTTTAGGGTTACTTTGATATTGAGCACATACACACACATCATACATAATATCAGGACGCGAGGCAGTAAGGTATAGTAAAGTGCCAATCATACTACGATACAACTTAGGATCTACAGATGTTCCATTTTCATCTTTAAATCGTTTTAGCGTAGTACTCATGAGCGTTTTAGCATTTTTAGCACTCTCAAGGCCAAATTTCTTTACTATCTCTAAAGCGTACTTGGATTGCAATACAAATAATCCATCTGAATTTTGTTTGGCTTGAAAGCCTAAGAAGAATTATAGCTCCCCTATAAGGGACATTTGAAACTCCTTATGCATAGTTTCAGAGAAGGATTTGACTTCCGAGGGAGAAGTTGATCCAAATATAATATCGTCAACATAAACTTGAGCAATAGTGATGTGTTTGTCAAAATGTTTGACAAAAAGGGTTTGGTCATTTCCGCCTCTTTTAAAACCTTTATCTAAAAGAAAACTGGAAAGACGCTCATACCAAGCTCTAGGAGCTTGTTTAAGGCCATACAAAGCCTTTTTCAGACGAAATACATGATTTGGATGTTTAGGGTCAATGAACCCTTTAGGTTGTTCTACATAGGTTTCTTCAGCCAGTATTCCATTAAGGAACGCAGATTTGACATCCATTTGGTACAGTGTAAAGTGCATGTGGCAAGCTATAGCAAAAAGTAGACGAACAGATTCTAAACGAGTAACAGGAGAAAAAGTCTCGTTAAAATCTATTCCTTCTATTTGAGAGTATCCTTGAGCAACTAATCTAGCTTTATTTCTAATTATTATCCCATTTTCATCAGTCTTATTTTTGAAAATCCAACGTGTGACAACAACCTTTTTGTGATCAGGACGTGGAACAAGATACCAAACATCATGAATGACAAATTGTAAAAGTTCTTCCTGCATAGCAGAAATCCAGTGAGAGTCATTCAATGCCTCGTTAACATTCTTTGGTTCAACAAGGGAAACAAAACATGCATAATGTGCATAGTTTCTGAGTTGGGATCTTGTACGCACTGGCTCACTAGGGTTACCAACTACGTTATTTATGGGATGATCTTTAGAAACCCAGTTAGGTACCTCAGGTGTCTCAATAGGTAATGAATTATCCATTGTAGAGGAGTTATTTTCTAAAATATTTGTAGACTCTTCCTCAATAGTAAATTCACCAGTCTTGCTTTCTACAGTAGTGTCACTAACAATTACATTTATGGATTTCATCAAGGTTTTAGTGCGAAGATTATACACTCGATAAGCTCTACTATTAGGAGAATATCCTAAAAATATGGCTTTATCTCCTCGGCTCTCAAATTTGGACAGGTGTTCCCTATTGTTGCATACATAACAAGTACTGCCAAAGGTTCTAAGGTATTTGAGATTAGGCTTTTTATTGTACCAAAGTTCGTAAGGGGTTTGTTTGGAATTCTTTCTAAGATAGACCCTATTAATAATATGACAAGCAGTACGAATGGACTCTACCCAAAAATATTTAGGTAAATTCTTGGCATGTAACATAACACGTGCCATCTCCTGAAGGGTACGATTCTTTCTCTCCACAATACCATTCTGTTGAGGGGTCTTAGGAGCACTGAACTCGTGTTTATAACCATTATAGTCACAGTATTCTACAATACCAGTGTCTTTGAATTCACCACCTCTATCACTACGAATTCTATTCACTTGAGTATCCTTCTCATTTTCAATCCTAAGAAGAATTTTTAGGAAGGTTTGAAATGTTTCAAACTTTTGTTTTAAGAAGGCTACCCAGGTAAATCTAGTGAAGTCATCAACCATAACTAGGATGTAACTGTGTCCACAAAGACTAACAGTTTGGGAGGGACCCATTAGGTCCATATGGATGAGTTCTAAGGGATTAGAGGTAATAATATCTTTGACTTTCTTATGAGGTGCCTTAATAAATTTACCTTCTTGACAGGAACCACAGATAAGATTGGGTATAAGTTTGATTTTAGGAACTCCTATAACTATTTCCTGAGAGGTCAATCTACTAAGATTATCGTAATTTATATGACCCATTCTGTTATGCCATATCTCATTGTCATCCATTTTGGCAACATTACAGATTTCAGAATTGTTCATGACAGTGTAGCAATTGTCAGGAGTTCTGAATCCAGTAATTATGCATTCACCTTTTTCATTTAAAATTTTGCAATTTTTCTTTGAAAAGGTAACAGTATGATCTGAGTCACAAAATTGCGATATGCTAAGTAAATTTTCCTTAAGACCTTTGACTAGAAGAACATCTTGAAGAATAGGAAGCCCATCTTCTTGGAGAGTTCCTTTGCCTATGATTTGAGATGAAACTCCATCACCAAAAATGACTTTACCACCAGCAAAGCTGGTTTTGTTTAAAAGTTTAGTTTCATCACCAGTCATATGCTTAGAACATCCAGAGTCTAAATACCAACAAAATGATGTGTGTCCAACTTTTAAAGCAGTAACAACAACATTACACTTCATCTGAGGTAGAAGATCATCTTTTCTAACCCAAATTGCCTTAGTTTTCATCTTGCGCTTATTAGCTCTTATTTGATAAAATTTGCAAGCTTTGGATTTTTGCTGAAAAACATTTTGCGCATGATTTTAAAATTTGTGAAAGACTTGGGCATTTGGTTTTGTAAAGTGCTTAAGATTCCTTCTAGTAAATGTTCTTTTAGGTTTGGTCTTTCTCTTTCTATAATTAGAATTTCTATTTGGCTGTTTAGGAAGTACATAATTGTTACGGCTCCTCCTAGAATAGTTAAAGTTTTGGTAGATATAAGGATTATAGGTAGGTTTAACAAGTCTCCTAGCATAACAATCATCAAACGAGTGACCATATATGTTGCAGTAGGAGCAATAAAGATTGCTCAGAATTGTGGTCTCCTTAGGAAAGTCTCTAAACAAAGGTTTTGTAGAGTTTTGAGGCTGAACTCTATTCCTAGGTGTGGCAGACTTGAATGCAGACTTACTCTTCCTAATAAAAGGATAGACGTATTTAGCCTTAGGTGAACTTTCATGTTTAGAGCAACTTGATTCCCCAATGTTAAAACTTTGATTTTTTGAATCAAACTCAGTTTTTAGAGAATGAAAGTCTGGGCATGTTTCAATAGGTCTTTTGCCACCTGACACAAACTTGATAGTTTCAAAGGATTTTGTTTGTGTTTTCAAATTGGGGCAAAACCCTATTCCTGTTCGATCATCAGAATTGGTTTTTGATTCAGCAACAAATTCATCAAAACATTTTGAATTATTTTCAAATTTTGTAAATTTTTTTAAAACAGTTGTTGTCTTTTCTTTAGTTTGCTCCAATTCTAACAATGTCCCTTTGTATTTTTTCTCCAGAGTTTCATTTGTTTCTTTTAAATTTCTGAGTTTTTCATCAAACATTTTGATTTCGCTTTTATGAGTCAAACATTGGGTAGTATACTCTTCAGCATTTAGTTTAACCATTAGGCTTAGATCTTCTAACTTCTTAGTGAGATCTTTCACAATCTTTTCTAATCTAGTGCTTTTCTTGAGAGTTTTAGCATAAAGTATGTGAATGTCAGGGAGGTCTTCATTGTTCGAGTCACTAAGTGTAGTGTGTGGAGTGACCCCTAAAGATTCATTTGTTAAACTCACACACCCATTGACATCGTTATTATCGCTATCCCTTTGACTCACACACCCCGAGGTAGAACATGCAACATTCTCAGAAATCAAAGCATCTAAACCGGTATAAACATGATTCTCAATAGCAGGAGTAGAATTACTAGAAGCATTCTCATACACAAGCATAAGCACATCATAATTATATATGATCTTAGCAAAGAAGGGCATGCAAGGATCAAAAACATCAGATGACTCAGGTTCCTCCTTTTCAGAGTCACTTGAATCATCCCATGTTTTGCAAATGTCGGCTCTAGTGTTTTTGTTTTGAGTGTTCAAGTTAACTCTACAGTCTTGTGCAATGTGCCCCAGTTTACCACATCTATAGCATTTAGTTTTCTTAAGGTCTCTATTAGGTCTAGTGTGAGAGTCCTTATGATTTTTGTCATGGTTTTTCTCATGAGGCCTGTGATTAGAGGAAGTTGGATAATTTGAATTGCCTTGTTTATTTGCCACTTTTTTTCTAAACTTAATAATTTTCTTGAACTGTTTAGTAATTAAGGCAATTTGATTGTCCAAACTCTCTATATTGCATTCCTCATCAGAATCATAAGTGGGGAATATAAGTTCAGGCTTAGTTATCTTAGAAGAGAAGCTAAGATTGGTATTAGTCTGTTTCCTATTGGTTTGAGTCAATTGTTTCTTAAATTCTATTTCCATTTCCACAGTTCTTAGTTTACTACTGAGTAATTCAGGAGTGAGATTTTGATCACACATTTCCTCAATAGCATATCTTTTGTTATCAAATTTCTGTGGTAATGATCTTAGAATTTTAGATACAATTTCATGTCTGTCATAAGTCACCCCATTAGCATGCAGTTTGGTCATAATATCAGTCAAGTTCATATAGAAGTCATCAAATGACTCAGTCTCAGACATAATTAAGGAGTTATATTGCTGAATCAGCATTTGGGTTTTAGCAGCCTTAACTCTAGTGTCTCCTTCATGAGCAGTGACTAAGGTGTCCCAAGCTTCCTTAGAAGTGGTACAGGATGAGATTCTTTTGAACTCATGTTCATTTATAGTCATAAATATGGCATTATTTCCTTTATTATTATTTCGAGAAACTTGTTTCTCTTCTTGAGTGAACTCACTTAAAGCTTTCTTAACCCTCTCATTACTTCCTTCGTTGGCTGGTTTAGTAGGAAAAATATAACCATTTTCAACAATGTCCCAGACATCATCTCCCAAAGTTCCTTGAATGAAAGCAATCATCCTTACTTTCCAGTAAGAAAAATTGGTTCCATCAAAGATTGGAGGTCTGGTCAAGTTACCAAATCTTTCATTTTTCTCGTCCATAATTGATTTTCAGAAAACAATTTCAGAAACATAGGATCTCTTTTGAAAGCAGTTTACAAAGCTCTGATACCGATTGAAAAATGTTACTAAAGCCGTTTATTAAAAATAAACTATTTAAGTAACTCCGATCTGTTTTTTTAAGAAACTCTTTTCG
Organism: Sambucus nigra; assembly: GCA_949130495.1. Lineage (NCBI taxonomy): Eukaryota > Viridiplantae > Streptophyta > Magnoliopsida > Dipsacales > Adoxaceae > Sambucus > Sambucus nigra. Next base: position 619,042,543 of record OX422209.1, read on the forward strand.
TAAAAACCAAACTATTTGAACACAAGATGTGTTTAATAAATCAGTATGTACGAGATCTATTCAAGAATTGAATAACAAGTTTATAAAGTAGTTTAAAAATTTTAAACTCAGCACAACCAAGAGTGAGATGAGGAGATGTAGAAAGATTATGTTCACGATATTTTTTACGTGGTAAAACCTCACCAATTGAAGAAACATCCACGACTCCCTCTACGGAGTAAAATGAAAAATCCACTAAAATAAATATATGAGTTACAAACCATATAACTAACATGCAAACAACTCAGTCCTATATAAGTTTAGGAATGTACCCTTTGGTGTCCTTAAACTTCTCTGCAGTTCTGATTGTAGATGTAGTTCTCCCAGTTTGTTAACTTTTGATTTGTTTCAGCACTTTACGTCGACTCTTTATTCACAAGATCTTATTACCAACATTTTTCGTGTTGTAGGGTGAAAGTGTTTGTGAAGGTGCTTTCTAATACATGTATGCACACACACACATTTATTAAGTACAAGCAGTACTAACAAATTACAATAACACTATATGCTGTGATCTTTTCTTTTTCTCTCTTCTTACAAAACTTTGAACCTTATTTGACCTTTAAATCATTCCCAGAATCCACGGATACCTTGCTAGGAAGACAGACAAGGTCTTAATCAATCTCAAAATTTAGACAAACTTTTCGAGATTGAAAACCTCTAAGTGAGATTCCAAACTAGGTCAAAGGTTTAGTTTTACAAGAACTAGAAATAGAAAGCATTTATTGTTGATTTCAAAGTAAGCAAACTTTTTAAAGAAAATAATCAACAATATATTTCTCAAGATGAGAAATAAAATGAAACTAAGTGTAATGTAACATGAATAACTCAGATCTGAAATTTCTATGAAATCAGAAAGTAGATCTGAGTAAAAGGTTTAAGTTGAAAATAAGATCAAGTGAACACGAGGTTACAGCAACAAAAACAAACTCAACTCAAACTCTCAAGAACACTCAGAGAAGTGTTTTGGATATGGAGGTATTTGAATAAGTGTTTGAGTTTGGATGGAAGAGGTTTGACGAAAAGGGTTAGGGTTTCTAACTCTCTCTCTTCTCTCTCAACTCTCAGAGGAAATGAAAATGGCTAAAGTCTTCGAAGTCTGAGAGAAGGGTCCCTTTTATAGGGTGAGGAGAAGGTTCGAGAGGCTAGCTCAAAACCAAGGGCTAGGAACGAACGTTGTTTTAACTCAGTAAAGAAACACAACTTCAGCCAATCAGACGAAGACAGGTGTTGGTCAATAACAGGATAACAAACGCGCGTCCAAAGTTAATTAAAACCACACCCTCAAGTTTACTCCGCTTTCGGATTCTACCCAAGGTAACATATGGCTAATATAATCAACAAGTGATATTTACAAATTAACCCCATAAACTTTTAAATCAAGTTTTAATTAAGAAAACCTAATTTAAAAAATGTTTAAAAAATCCCAAAAAATTATTAAAAATACAATTTAGGGATTTAATCACACTCAACACATGTACACACATAATTATGCAATATGATATGCAAACAATGAATTCTACTGTGTTTGTGTTGGCAATAGGTTCTTGATCAAAGCAAGAAAGAGAGATGAAGTAGCAAACCAACTTCTGAGGTTCTTTGGATTCTAGGGAGGACACAATTTTGTCACAATTTCCAAACTAGATGAGCACTTATACAATATAGACTCAAGTGAGTCAAAAGTATAAGGGCTTCACAGATAGTCAAAATAGAGTACCCAGAGGTAGTAATCGAGTCTCGGGGGGTTTTTAGGCATAACCGACCCCACACGAGAGTGTTTGTGTCATTTTAATTAAGCCCGTTAGTCTAAAAACGGGATTGACATAATAAAATCAAAATGTGAGAGAGTGTTTGAGCGACTAAATGGGTTAAACTAAAAATAAGTGTCTTTTTTTCAAAATATATATATGTGAGTTTAAAGATTATTTGACCAGTAAATTTTATTGTCTGTGTAATATTTACATAAAAAAATGTCACTGTTTGTGAAAATGTCATAGATATAAGACTTTCATATATATTTTACAGAATATTATCGTATACAAACTGGAAAAAACAGGTATACACTATACATTAATGCTGTCCACAGTTCCCAAATAATCATTGGTTAGAGAATATAGTCAAGTTTTTCGAAAAATTAACATGGAATGTGGAAACATTAAATAGAGAAAAAAAATCAACTAATAGTAGTAACTCAAGAAATAAACTCAAGCCACTTAGGTGAAAACCCACTTTAACTCGACCCTTTTATGCATTGACTGTGTATTCTCTGTAATAAAACAAAAAAAGGAGACTCGAGTGAGGACAAAAGAGGAGACTTGAGTGAGACCTCAATTTTTGAACACTTGTGCCCCCCTCTTTCTTTAGTTCTTTAAGAGTATCCGTAGTGAGGATGACAAAAGACGGAATAAATAATAATTTTGCAAATCGAATGCTTTGCAATGGTGATGAAATTAACAAATTTTGTAAGAAAAATGATAATCGTTTGGTAAAATTATTGGATGGTTACTGAATTTGTAACTGGCTCCTACGAAATTCATTTGCTCGTACGAATTTTTACGGACAAATGAAATTCGTACAAAATATAAATAATTATTTTAATTATATATTTGAGTTCTTACGAACAACATTTGTCCGTATTATTTCTACGAATAAATGTTGTTCGTAAGAAATGTTTTTTTTTTTTTGTTTCTACGAACAAAAGTAGTTCATAGGAATTTGAGTTGCAAATTTTCAATGTTCACCACTGTGGAGTTTACACCATTTCTGACAACTTCGTTCTCTAACTTTGCCTTTCATCGTTTGATATCACCATTAGAAATGCTCTAACAAGCCATAAATTGAGAGTTTAGAGATAACAAGGCCGGTTCTCTGACTCTTTTTTAATATTTTTAAATATTAAGTTTCAATAACATAATTTTTGAAAAGCCTAAATTTTGAACTACGTTATAATTTCTGTTTATCATTTATTTGGAGGCCTATTTCTCATCTAATGTAGATTTGATTTTGCATTATATCATCTCAAATATATCATCAAGGTAAAAGTTTTTTTTTTTAATCCTGAAAACCCTAATTTATAATTTTGTTGATTTTTGTAGGTTATATTTTTAATTGGGGCTGTTTGATTAATAGTACTTTTTAGTTTAATATATGAGTTGTAGCCTTTTAGTTTATATTTTTTTAAAAGAATGGAATCATGCTATTTAAATGTTAACTTGTGGGTACATTCGTCGATATGTGTCATTAGAGTGTAGAATAACAATAAGGTATCTATTTGTTGGTATAATTGTTTATTTGTCACATTGTTAATTAATATATATTATTTTGTGCACTATCTTAGCCCCTTCGAGTGTGTTTGATTGATAATATTTTTATGAAAACACAAATTTTCTTATTTTACTGTTTTTTTTCTAATTGTTCAAAAGTACGGCATGATAATGCACATTTGAAAATTTTCCTTTAGATTGGGGTTAATAAATTTTTCCTTGAATTTTTTTGGGAGTTTTTACCAATTATTTTCGTTTACTAAGTTTATAGTTCAATAGATTCTAATATATTTTTTTTTGTTCCAATAGATCTTATTTATAAACATATAGTGAATATTCCCTATATATATATATAAATAGAAACTATTGAAAAAAAATTATTGTAATAGAACCTATTAAAAAATATTTTATATAAATAAAACCTATTTGTCAAGTATTCAATTTTTTTTCCATCCTCTCTAATCATTTGTGCTAAAGGCATTCAATTTTTTTCTTCCCACACCACAACATGCTTTAAAATGACTGTACATTGTATTTAAAAACGTTGCTTTTAAAATGACTTTACTTTGTATTTAAAAACGTTTATAGGAGTGCTTTTACAGGTCTTTATACCAACCTATCCGGATGTCAAATCTCGACTCTGCCAGTGTGTGTACAATGGATACATTTCTTGTAAGAAAAAATCTCTTTGTACCGAGATTTTTTAACCGAGATTTGTACATATGACTAAAAGACAAAAATAAAGGGAGAGTTAATGCATACTATTATTGAGATTTGTCTACTTGTTTTTTTTAATAAAATTAAAAAAAATTATTTTTAATAAAAACATTTTTTAAAAACTGTTTTTCTTTAACTTTAAAAAAAAAATATTTTTAACTTTTTATAATTGTTTTAAAAAACAAAAAAAAACATTTAACTATTTTTTTTAAAATGACTTTTATTCAAAATTTGCATTTTCAATAAAAATCATTTTATTAAATGACGTGGGCACGCACCACCGACACTAACCAATCGCGATGATGGTGTGAGTCCGCGTCACCGACACTAACCAATCGCGATGGTGATGTGGCCCTGCACCAACTACACTAATCAAACGCGATGATTATGCGGGGCCGCGCCATCCGCTCTAACCAATCGCGATGATGATGTGGATCCGCGCCAGCGGCACTAACCAATCGCTATGATGGTGTGGGTTCGTGCCAGTTTTAAAAAATAGTTTTTCATATTTTTAACAAGAAATTGTAATTTTTTTTAAAATGCAAACTTTCATATGTTTTTAACTTTTTACAAATGTTTTAAAAAAACATTACACTATTTTAAAAAAAATGACTTTTATTGAAATTTTGTATTTTCAATAGTCATTTTAAAAAAAATAGTTTAAATGACGTGGGTCCTCGCCAGTGTTTAAAAGATAATTTTTTATAGTTAGATTAAAAACATTTTTTTTGAAAAAAACTGTTTTTTATTGAAAATATAATTTTTTTGTTTTTATTTAAAAAAAACAAGTTTTTTTTTTGTTTAAATGGCACTTTATTTTAAAAAAACAAAATTTTCATACTTTATTTAAAAAGCCATTATTTTGGTTTTACTTTATTTAAAAAAAACAAAATTTTCATGCTTTTACTTTTTTTTGGTTTAAAACAAAAAAAAAATCTGTTTTTTTGGTTTAAAAAAAGTATATTTTAAATTTTAATAAAAAATTGTTTACTTTCGATAAAAAAAGACTGTTTTTATATTAAGAGTAAAACTATTTTTTTTAATATAAAAAATTGTTTTTATATCCATCGTTAAAAACAAAAGAATAAAAACCTTAAAAAAGAAGAAGAAGAAGAAGAAGGAATCTATGTGGCCACCTTAACTCTGTACAGCCTCGGTACAAAATTTCTCTGTGCAAATAGAAAAGCTCTTTCTCATTTTAAATAGTAGAAATTCTATTTGTACATAAATTTACATACCGAGACATGTACCGAGTGAGTTAAACGACAAAACATAACATGAGTAAATGAGAAAGTACTTCTATTGTAACATAATTTTTGACATGATTTTTTATTGAAATTACACGTGGCAGGGTGTTATTGGTATGTTCTTTGGTCCCACTGACGTGGACCCCACAAAACAACCAATAGAAACCCTCCACCTCATTTGGTAATTCCATTTTCGGTTAAAAATTCAGTCCCAATATCATTTTCGAAATGAGAATTCACAAGTTAAACAATAAGGAGCGTGTTTTTCTTTTCTTTTGTCACTTTATAATTTTTTTTTTCAAAATATAATTTTAAAGTTAAAAAAAAACGTCCAATTAAAAAAATATATATATGTTAAAATTATGTGTTTTAAAATACAACAAGACAAGACACGCGCGACGTGACATGGAGTCGTATTTTTTTTCATACTGCTGGCGCGGATAATTTTTTACTATTTTAAAAATAATCTTTTTACCATCTAAAAAAAATTATCTGCGCCAACGGTCTGTATAGGCGGTCCGACCACTTATATATACCATTGGCGCGGACAAACATATTAAAAAAATGGTCCGCATCAGCGGTATGTATAGGTGGTCGGATCGCCTATACATACTGTTGACGAGGACCATTTTTTTTAATGGTAAAAAAAATGTTTTTAACATTTGAAAAAAAAGGTCTGCGCCAGCAACATGAAAAACATACTACTCCATGTCACATCACGTTATATTTGGTTCGTGATCGTGCTAGTTAATAAAATATTTTTTGTTATTTTAGAAAAAAACTGTGCATATTATTAATGAAATGTTTTATAAAAAATGAACTATTTTTTAAGAAAATAGTTTTATTTCTAAAAATAAATTCTTAAGAAGATTATAATACTGTTAAAGAACACCGAATTCTTAAAAAATAGTGTTAAAAAAACACTCAATTCTGTTTTTGGCACACAAACATAGGAGTCCTTCTACACACCGTATTGTCATAGGAGTCCTTATGAATGTGGGTGCGCGTTGTCATACCACTCCATGCCACATCACGCCGCGTTGTCATTAAAAGTCAATTATTTATTTCAAGGTTCTAAAAAACGCAAGACGTGACCGATGCGTGGATGTCAAGTCTTAAGCCTTAGAAGCATAGGCAGGTTTTAGGCGTAAAAAGACGTGAAAAGGCATTTAGATATTTTTTAATATTTTTTAACTAAGCAAGACTATTAAAAATACTAAAATGGTACATACTTTAAAATATGTCTGAATATTTGCAAATTAAAATACTATTTTTTTAAAATATTAAAAAAAAAAAGACTCGTTTTTCCACCCCGTACTTCTAAAAAACTTGCGTTTTTTCATGCGTTATCCCCAAAAAACGCGCGCTTTTTCACGCCTTACCCCCAAAAACGTTGATCATCGTTGACCACGCCTTAATCCACGCTTAGGATCAAAACTTGACGTATTTAAAAAGCCTCGCCCCTAGGCGCGTTTTTTAGAACACTGATTTATTTTAAGAAAATAATTTTATTTCTAAAAAGAATCCTTAAGAAGATTATAAAAAATTGTTTTATAAAAAAGTTGGAACAAAATCATTGATAAAAATACAGTTTTTTTTAATAAAAAAATGTCCAGTTTTTTTTTTTTTATATAAAATGTTAAGTGTGTTAAACGTAAACCAAATGAAAAGAAAAACACATTTTCTTTTTATACATTGTCTTTTACCTATGCCACCTCACTCCGTAAATAATCGGTACAAAAATTGTCTGTGCAAATAGAAACCCTCTTCTTGTAAATTCGAATATATCCATTTTTTAAGCCTAAGCAATCGCTCAATCCATTGAAGTTACATATCGGTACTATAAAATGTAGAAGCTTAGTTTCAACGTAATCTCTTTGAACAAGATGATCTCTTATCTCACTATCTAAAAACAAAAACAGCTTTCCATTTTAGTTCCTGGCTAACTACTTGACTCAATTCCACTAATATATTTTAAGGGCACTAAATTTCTTCTTCACTTAATGTACACCTTACGAGTTATAGGATATACACAACTTATCATATACATATTACAATAATTCGTGTATATATTAAAAAAAATTGTTAAATTTTTTAAAAATTCCATGTATACTTCACAGAATTTATTGTATACAAACTTATCATCTCTTTCAATCTTAATCCATCTCCATCCAATAAAATTTGAGTCGCAAACTCAAGAAACTCTATTGCAAAATGGACAAAGGTTGAAAACAAATCGGAAGGAATGTTGCGAAACATAAGAGAAAATGGGCAACAATGCCTGGAAACTTCGTTGCAAACTCGACACGCCCATGAAGTCATTAGATAATTTTCGTGCATCTTTGATGGATTAAGAAGTGCCCTTCAGCACACTAACGCCACTACCAGAGTGGCGATACTTTTAATTTATCGAATAGTTGATGTAAGTTTTTAAAATTGTTTTATTTAATGGAAGTGTTCCCATTCTCCCTTTTTAACTATTTTAATGATACTTAATTTATGCAATGCACTCCACTAAATTTTGAGCAAGAGCCACACTGCCATTGAATGCTGCGGCAGTGCCTCGATGCAAACTACTGCACTAGACCTTTCATTTTAACCAAGTTAACTATGCAAACTATGATTTAGCATATGTTGTAGGATAATGGCAGAAAAATGAGATAGGGGGTAATATAAGATGATGCAACTTCAATTTAACTCAATCACCACCAATTTTGAGAGCCAAAAACTGTGACAGAACAACAATCCCCTGATTATCATTTCTTAATTAAAACTAAATCAACTCTACATCTCAGCTTTTCTACTAAAAGAGGATGAGGCAGTAGAAAACCCAAGAAAGAGAAATGGAGATGGTCAAAACAGCAAAAACAGATGCAAAATATAAAAACAAACTACTACCATGGTTGCAGCAATCTGTCCACAGATATATGCATGAACATGGGCACAAAACATAGGCCCCATAAATATAACGAGCTTCAATTATTCCATCCCCTCATCCGACATGATCTCTTTGCATCGACATTCGCTGCTGCAGAAAGCTTTTTCACCCCTACAAATGAAAACGACAAAATTACATAATTAGATTGAAACCCTGCTCCAACCTCCACAATTGCCATATTTACATTGTAGTACCCTTTTTTTTTTTAATCTTCTTATTTTTAGACTACGCTTTAGACTACGCACCAACTCCTTTCCATGTTTCAGTGACCTTTGGCGCATACATCAATTTTTGTCAATTATCGCTAAAAATTTCCGCAACAGAATTTTGTGAAGTCTTAAAAAAACGAACTAAAGTCCAAGAAAAATGCGAGAGTGACCCAAAAGCGCCATACAAATGTGGCACTGCTCGCATGGCCTCGTGGTTGGTAGATCTAAAAAACAACAGAGTCCAAACAAGAGTCAATATAGATCTCAAAAATTACGGGTACAGAAAAATAGTAATAATAATTTTTGCCTTTTCACTTGCTCTGTTTAGTTTAAAATTACTATGTGGCCAAAAGTTTGGAGGAGTTGCAATTCATCAAAATATCAAAAGAATATGTACTTTTTCTTAAACATGCTTAAGAATAACTTTTAAGGGTTTTTTTACTGTAATTTTAGACTTGAGTATATTTTTTTATCGCTAAATGACAATTTTCATTGCTAAATGTCACTAACGAGCACTTTTAGTGGAGCGAAAAATTGACAAAGTTTTATTAAAATCTAAAATCAAATATTAGTAATGTCTTAAAGTAAAATAAAAAAACTAACTTCAAATTGCACAAGTTACCCTTCATTCTAAGGCTGAATTAACTATATAAAGAAACAATTTTAATGCTTTTTAATTAGCTCACGCTCGCCTGCTTATAATGCAGAAAATTGGATGCTCCGTTAAGTTAGTTACCTCAGTAAAAATTAGGCTTTGATACTACTATAATTTTTTTTTCAGAATTCGGAATGTCTTTTGTTCCTATTTGGCCGGTAAATACAGAATAGTCAGCTCTGATGATAACACTAAAATCTAAAAAACAATGATCATAGTACCAAAATTTAATTTGGACTACTAATAAATTCAGTCAGTAATAATCACCCGAATTAGATGTGAATACTTAAAGAAATGGATGGTTTGATTGGTTATGGAATTAATTTGTTCCTTTAAAAAGCATCTACACGTTTATGATGATGTAATTAACCCAAAGATGCTAACCTGTACATGTAAATATCTTTTCCTTGTCCAAGATTCTTCTTACAATTGTAACAGAAGCTGAGAAAGCTCTCAGATGGGTAGCTCATGGTTCGGGTCGGGGGTAAAAACCCGTTTTGCTTCCTCGATCCAGAGAACCCAACAACCCCACAGCAGCTGTCCACAATACAATCATCAAATATGTGGATGGTCCTCGGGTTCGGCCCATGGGCAATCACCCGAGTATAATCCTCTGAAAGCTCCATCTCACTAGCAGACAAAGAATTCGGGTTCTCCAGACCCGAATTCGAAGACCCGTAAGGGGAAAAACAACCCAACTGAGAATTCCTAGTCTTTATTCCAAAATCCGCAGGAGATTTGGGAGAACCCGAAGGAGAGAGAACACCAGAAGGGATTTGGATCTTCAACTGGGACCCGAACAGAACCATTCGGCTTTCGGGTTTTGATAATTTCGGGTCGGAATTTTCATCAATGAGAGCATCCACTAGGCCAAGACCAACCCGTTTTGAATCGGGTTCAAATGATTTGGGTGTTGGGTTTTCGGACCAAAAAGGGGTTTTGGTTTTGGTTTTGAGAGCAGAAAATGGTTTTGTGTCAAGGATTGAAGTTGGGCTGGTCATTGTTTCAGTTTCAGTGGAAGCCCTTGAGGTAAATCCAGTAAATAATCTGGGAGAACAGAAAAAAGAAGAAGAGGGTTTTCTGTATTTATCTCCAGAATATTGTTGAGAACCACGATCTGCCATGGGAGCTTGTTTACTGCTGTTTAATCTTGATTTTTTCCTCAGCATCACACCTCTCTATTTAGAAAACAAACACACATTAACCAAAATAACCCTAAATCATGTGACAATATCTTCTAATAAATGTATATACGGAGTGAGATAGAGAGAAACAGACAGACCTGAAATGATCTGAGACTTGAGCTCAAGCAAAAACCATCATGGATTTGTAACAAGCCCTTTTGTGTATCTGCCTTTCATTAAAAAAAATAGGTGTGTGATCAATAACCCTTTGCTTATGTGAATGGAGATAAACCTCACTGAGTTGTGATCAATGTCATGATATTATATGATTCGACAGAAATACAAAAGATTTCCTTTTTTTCTTCTTCTTTGTTTGTCTTTTTCACTCGGTTTCTATTTATATCATTTCTTCTTCTTGCTCGTCTGTTTCCTTCAATGGCATTTATTGAGCAAAAAAGGTTTCTTATTAGGTGAAAGATTCGAAGGGCAACATGCAGACAAGACCCGTAAACCAAAACGACTTGAAAAACGAAAGAGAAGAACCGAAAAAGAAAAAGAGAACATAAAAACAAAAAGGTCTTTCTGTCTATCTTTATTTTCGTTAATTGGGTGTATTTTTTTTCTTAGTTTTCCCACTAAGGCACAATCAAATGAAGTTTCAGAGAAGGAGAAAAGGGTTGGGGGTTGTTGGGGAGATCTTAAAGAAAAGTGCGCATGATAGTCAGTGGTTTTGAAGAAACCAGCAGCTATATCCACCTGCCCAAAAATGGCAGTTTATTCATGGCGGTTTTTTCCCAGAACTGACTGACTCTTTTTTTCACTCTCACTAGAACTCAGCCTTTGTCTCTCTACTGCTACACTGATCTGCTATCTGTTAAATTAACTCAGCCTTTGTCTCTCTACTTTCTTTCTTTCTGTATCAGCAGCACCACTGGATGCGAATATAAGAACACACGCTCGTAGGCTGACGACTACATCTCTTAGCCATGCTACTTTTACAAGACTGCCCTTTCGCTTTACTCTCATTGGCTGCTTATAAACACCCATAACAACTCCTATTCACCCCTATGTACTTTAGACGAAAATGATAACATCGCTCAATAGTAAATACGAAAGCTATTTTCCACAGGAGTTCTTATTTCATCTAATAATAACCTCTTACATTTGTACATGTAAAAATAATCTCTTTTTATAAGAACAAATTTGTGAAATACGTATTACATTTGTATTATATTTTTATTATAAGTTCATAATACTTTTTCTCATAACAAATGTTTTGAAATTATATTTAAAAATAATATGGTTTCAAAAACATCAACTTGCGAATTTGAGACATGGAATATAATAGGCTTAAGGTACTAGTTGTCTTACTCATTTTATAAATAGTGTACCATAAATTATTTTCGAGACAAAATAAATTCTTAGGAACTCTAGAAGTAATGGTACTAAGGGTTTTTTTTGACATAACTCCTAGTTTACAATGTTTTATTTGAAATAACCACATGTTAGACATAACTTTCATTTTTTAACAAAATTCTAACAACGTTAAAAAAAATCATAATTCGTAATTAGATATAACCCCTTACAATATCTTAAGACAAAATACCCCTAACTAATAGTTGTAATCAAACACCCGTCTTCTTCCTTACTCACCAAACTCTAATTTAACATTATACTCAAACACACTCTCTCTCTCTCTCTCTCTCTCTCTCTCTCTCTCTCTCTCTCTCTCTCTCTCTCTCTCTCGCAAATTTGCCTTTATTCTCCTCGTGGATTGAAACCTAGTCATCAGAGATCAGATTTTGGTGAATCTTACTCTCACCGTCACCCGTCAATCTACTGCACCTATTAGAAGACATGAATAGTACAGGGCTACTCCCGCTATGTGAGGTCATGATCAAAGCCAAACTCAAGAGAAAAAGTCACCAAGGGTGGTTATCTGCTATATTTGCATTGCTATTAATCATAAAATTGTGTTAGTGTTTGCAATTCCTTGTTCAAAGTCGAGTGTGGGGGAATGTTGGCTCAGAGATGTGTAAACCACCATATAATAGTTTCCTCCTTTAGTTTTTTACCTCATTCAATTTATTAATTAACATTTGTTTAAACTGAAAAGTAAATATACATTCCCTTTTTTCTCTTAAGTATTCTTACTGTGTCACTCTCAGTCAAATCTGTAGAAGGGAGACATGCTTCAGAGAACGAGAGATAAAAAGATGGGTATGAGAGTGTGTGTGTGTGTGTGTGTGTGTGTGAGAGAGAGAGAGAGAGAGAGGTGTGTGTGTGTGTGTGTAGTGTAGTGTTAAATTAGGATTTGTTGAGTGAAAAAGAAGATGGGTGTTTGGTTACAAGTATTAGTTAGGGGCATTATTGTCTTAAGATGTTGTAAGGGGTTCTGTTTAATTACGAATTATGAACTTTTCAACGGTGTTAGACTTTTATTAAAAAAGTAGGCGTTATATCAAACACATTAGTAGAGTAGGGTTATATTGAGTAAATCATTATAAACTGAGGGTCATGTAAAAAAAAGTAAAAGATAAGAGATGTCGAAAAATGTAAAAATAATGAATTCCACACAATTTATGGATTTAAACTTTTATCTGTGATATATGCGTGGCATATAGTTAGACTAAGATATAATGAGTACACCCTTTGTCACATCAAAATTTCACCGTTTTACACAATGTTTTATAACCCTCTCAAAGTCTATAATTTTTTTCAAGACACTTATCTTTTGTCTTTACATGCCTTTATCAATTTCTCACCTTTTATGAATATTTTACTCTTAAATATCACATTTAATTTATGAATACTTAAATTTTTTAAAGAAAAATCTCTTAACTATTTTTAATGTATGTGCATTTGTTAACGAAGTCTCGGATGTATCACTGAAAAATCACAATGCCGAAAAAGCAAATTTATAGTAGTTTGCACACTAATTTTAAGGAACCTTTATATTTTTAAAATTTTGTAAGTAAACATATGGTAAAGGCACTCTAATTTACAAGTATAAGTTAAGCTAAGAAATATAGTTAATTTTTCATATATTCACATGATTTTTTGAATTTAAAATAACCAAAATAAAGGTGCACGCAATTAGGTGACCAATTTATTTCTAAGTTGTGCCACCCATTCAAGACCGACCAAACCAACTTAGAATGTACCACCGTTTTTAAATGGGTTTGATGCCAAACGTAAGCGAGCAATATATTTATAAGTTGTACCACCAATTCTTATGTGAGTTTTATGCCTATTCTAGACCGATCGACCCAACTTCAGTTGTACCATAATTTTCAGGTGGGTTTGATGCCAAGCATAAACAACCAACTTATTTATAAGTTGTACCACCCATTCTTAGGTGGGTTTTATTCCTATTTTCGGCCGACCAAACCAACTTGGATTGTACCACCATTTTCAGGTGGGTTTGATGATGAAGAGAAACCTTGAAGACATAATCGTAAAGAAAAATATTTATTAAGATGAATAATCTTTATTGAATTGAAACATTTGTGAAAAGTAACATATATACTTCATGATAAAAATATTCTGAGGTTCATGGAATTCTATGACCTAGGTATTGTTGTGACATTTAAATCTTCCAGGTGGTATGACCCACGTCGCCCTTTTAACATCACTCTATATGGAACTTGCTAATTTAGTTTGAACTTTTCGTTCGAGGGATTCTTGAAGATTGGTAGGAGCTTTTTAAGAACTAACTCACCGACTTAGAGTTATCTTGCTATTTGGTGAGTTTTTGTTAATATGCCATAAGATGGATGCGATCCCCTTCTCTCCGTTCTTCTATTAGATCAAGCTCGTGAGCTAATCGATCATCATTGTGGTCGTCCTCAAAGTTTTTCGTCCGTAGGGTTGGGAGGTCGATTTCCAATGTAATGACAATATGCATGCCACATCCTAAGGAGTATGGGGTTTCTCTTGTCGATCTTCTGGTAGTTGTTAATAAACCCAAGGGACATGCGGGAGTTCTTCCACCCATCTTCCCTTTGCATTCTCCAATCAACGTTTGATCCTAGCGAGTAGGGTCTTATTGGTGATTTCGGCTTGGTAATTAAACTTAACACCATTGAGACGTAGTGAATCATATTCCCACACTCTGAATATAAGTCTTTGAAGGTATCTTTTTAAAATTGGGTCACATTTTCTATCACAAAAGCTCTAGTGATTCTAAATCTGTTGATGATGTTCCTCCAAATGAATCGTTTGACATCATCTTCTATAATGTGAGTCAATGGTTCAACTTCCACCCATTTGGTAAAGTAGTCAGTGGCAATTATTAAATACTTCTTGTTCCCTGGTGCTGCAGGAAAAGATCCCACAATGTCCATGCCCTACTGAGGAAAAGTCCACAAACTTGTAATAGGATTGAGATTGTCGACTGGTTGCTTGATGATGGGAGAAAATTCTTTATACTTTGTGCACTTATGGACAAATTGGATAACATATTTCGGCATGAAAGGCCACCAATAACTTAGGGATATCACCCTATTTGAGAGCGATTTACTATTCGTGTGAGCATTGTAACTTCCTTCATGCATCTGCTGAGGACACCTTCTATTTGATCCGGGTGAAAATATTTGAGCAAAGGAATTGTGAAAGATCAACGGTAAAGTTTTCATTCAGAAATAAGGCAAAACCTTGTCAACTGGATTTTTTAGCTTGTGGGCCTCTTTGTCGTCTAGGGGAAGATCACCATTTTTTAAAATACATGATGATTGGATCCATCCAGTGATATGGCCAATACTAGTATATTGGTCGCGGAAGGCTTAAGTACATACCTGCTGCCTGGGGCTCAGACAGGCAGTGACGTGGCATGTACTTGCCATCTGTTTAAATTCTAGAATGATTTCGTACTTACATCATTTATACGCATGTTACGTGCTTATAAAAATATATTTGCTCACCCTTCATTTAACAGGACATATTTTTAACAGAAAAGCCCTGCCAAACTCTCCACTCACACTCTCTCTTTTCATCAGAGAGCCTACTCAGATCATCTGGGCTGCTACAGTCCGTAACCCTCTACAGATTTGCTCTATAGACAGCATCACGCATTGCACATGGCTACATTTCTCATGTATTCATCTCTCTCTCTCTCTCTCTCTCTCTCTCTCTCGTATGCCTTTAACAGAAAACAAATCTTGTATCAACTATTATATATAATGAGAGTAAGGCACCAAAGTGTACATAGGCTTATTTTATAGTCGAATCACTCTACATCGTGTATTCTATTTCTTTTTATTTACTAATTTATGATTTTATACTTGATATGATGGTTGAAAATGACTCCGATATGATTTCTCGTATCATCATTTTGGCGTCGTTTGTGGGAAACGAGGTGTTCTATCGAGTTTCCTCTTATATTAGGTCCATAACCCCTTATTTCATCCTCGGTGACCTCCAGGTCATTATCCGATGGATGAGATTTTAGTTCTTCGACCCATATTTTACATATAAAACTCCCTAAAGGGATTTCTAATTTCTAGATTTGTTTTCTAAGCCTTTTTCTGTGGCCTTGGAGCGAGTTTTCTTACCCCAGTGATGTTACCCTACCAAGTTTGTGCTGAAAATATCAATAGGCCATGGCCTCATTAAGGTGGGTAACTAGGGAAGCACCCCTCTTCATCTATCTCTGTTTTTGGGCATCTTATGCAATTTTACTTCCTATACTTTGGGATTTTTACTACCAAACTTGTGCTATTTTGCACATATAGACTTTTATGTCTTGTGATAGCTCCTTGATGACCTTTTTCGTTATGCCTTTAGGGGTGAAACCTAATTTTTGGATCTGTTTTTAGGAAATACCCTTCACCGCATCTTGCTGGATGTGGCCTGACGTGTTAACTTCCCATAGGCCACATCCCCAATGCAGCAACATTACCAATTTTGTGTGCTTTTGGTATATTATTGTCTTCAATTATTAAAATTGAGATATTCGGGACCGAAGATGCCGAGAAATGCTTGAAAAAAATCCCACTACGGGCCTTATGGTTTGTAGAGGGGGGATAATTTGCAAAAATCTAGGTTAAGTCATTAAGAAACCGATGATTCGATGGAAAAAATCCAACTAGATAGTTGCCTTATGGACCGATAAACTGTCCAAGATAGGATATGATCCCCTTTTTACTAACTTTTCATTTATTTCACCACCTGAAGAAAAGAGCCCGACAAGTCGTTCAATCCGATGAAACTTTGTGTGCTCAAATCACTTTTGGTGAACAATCCTTCATAGCTGTAATACCCCGCCTTAGAAATATATGTTTTAAAAATAAATCGGGTGATTTATTGACCAAATATTTGGACTAAATATGTGCAGAGGTGAATAGGTCACTATTGCATAGGAAATGACGCACTTCTCGTAATGTATTAACCCGTTTGTCTCACATGGGCATGCATGGGGATGTACGACACCCATTTCAGGTTGATGTAATTGAATTGGTGACACGAGAGGTAAAAAACTACAAATGATATGAAGTTACATACGTAGGAATTGGAAATTAATCGGCACGTGACGCGTCAATTAGTAACTTTGCACAATTTTTAGAAAATTCATCGAGAAGGGTAAAATGGTTCAACCTAATATTTGGGGGTTCTAAAATAGGGTTCTTGAGGACCATGGGGTGAAAAATATAATTTAGTAAAGTTTTGGTCAAAGTGTCGATCGATCGACACATTTTACTATCGGGATGTAAAACCTATGTGTGATAAAGATTCGAATTGATGCGCAAATTTCAACAACAAACTTATTTAATTAGTGTCAATTTATGAATCAAACTAATTTAACCCTCAAAATCAACTAGCTACGTGTGTGCATGTGTCAAACCAACATAAATAAAATATGCGACACAAAGTTCAGGAAAAATCTCCTTAGGGTAAAACCTTTTATTCCATTATAATTTGTAAATCGCAACTTACACGGATTACAATGAAATACAATTGTTTGACATACGAATACCCGCAGGCGTCGATCGGCATTGCTAGCAATTAATTACGCGCATCAATCCACAAGAACCGCAGTCCTATCTTCAGCAAATATCCACACGCAGCGAACCTCAATGACACGCAACCATATGATGTTGAAATTTCCTTCACAAAAGTATGAACACCAACAAAGTGTGTTCTCAAACTCCAAAATAATTCACATGAATAATTGGGACTTTTGTGAATTGAAAACAAAGGAGATTAAACTCTAAAAAAAGACACCAGAAGGTTCTGCTGATATTGCACTGTTTTGCAGAATGAAAAACATACAGACTTCTTATGGAAAACGGAGTTGAAGAGACCCTTTTACAAAAAACTTAAAGTGGTGGGTCGTTGGAGCGAGACGCGATGTCGTTCAAGTGAGACACGCTATCATTGAAGTATTGCGCGACACACAATGTCGTTTGAATGATATATGGTGTCGTTCGAACGAGATGTTTAAAATAATATGTTTTTCTCGTTTATCCTTTTAGTAAATGCACCGCCTCAAACACTCCAAAAGATAAATTTTTGACAAAAAACATTTAAAGCTCCGCGCCAACACTTAGAAAATATTTTGTGAAAAATATCCCGATATCTTAAGTGAATTACTAAGGAATTAAAAACACAACTTTACCAAGTTCATTTAGCAGAGGCTTGATTGTTAATGAAGCTTAATATTCAGACTGTCTCGTTGCGTATTTGATCTTGAACATATTCGATGATTGTAGAGGTATATGACATACTTAATTTTGACGGACTATGTCCTTACACGGGGCTCGATCGATCGAGCCATCGATCGATTAATGGATTTTGCTCGATCGATTGAGTGAAGCAGGTCTGCGAAAATCGTTGCTTTTTTGTGTTGTCTAATTCTTATCCCGTGATCCAATTGAGTTGTGAATCATTGGAGGGCCTTCAACTAAGATCTTATCCGAATTTTCCTCCTTCGAAAGGGCTAGTGTCTTTCATTTTGGGTATGGGAGGGTGTGACTTGATTTAAAAATGGTAAAAGGGGTCGTTTTAACCTACTTCTTCCATCAGATATGTAACCTATTTTTCTCTAACTTAGGGCTCCCATAAGGAATACCCTTATGCCCCGGACCATTACCACACATCCCCACCACTTCCATCCCTTATAACCATGATTTCTAGGGGTGTTACAACCCATCACTACACCAAAAGAGGAAAATTGTAACGAATTTGTTTTTTCCATTTGTAAGGGATTTTATCCGTTGCACATTTATAATGGGCAAAATCCGTTAGTAATGTAAAAAAAAACATCACAAATATATTATAATTATATGCAAAATCATTTAAAAAAGAAAAAAAAATGGGATATCCCACTCTACCAACTCTCGCCCATCTCTTTCTCTATACCTCCTCCCCATACCTGCCCCTCGGTCTCTCTCTCTCTCTCCAAGTTGCACCGCCGGTTTCTCTTGCCTAGTCTCTCACCATTCAATCAATTAAGCATTTTTTTGTTCAATTTTCTGCTCTTCTAATTTCTATTATGCGTACACAACGAACAAACACTGTTGTGATTCAATTTCCATTAACTCGTGTCTACCTGGGATCATTTTGATCAGCCTTAGTTCGAGTGAATTTATTTTTTGCTCTTCGGCAGCCCTAACAAGTCACTCAAAGCTCTGATCTTTGCCCTGTGGTGAAATTCACAGCACATTTCATAGTGTGTTGTTGAAATTCATCGCAATTTACAAAATTGAGAGCACATATGTTACTCATTTACAAAATTAAGAGTAGGAAGAATGTCTTGCAATATACAAAGTCCTGTTATTGATTCCATGTTACTCATAACCGCGTTCTCATCAGGTATGGCCATTTATTATGTATCGATTACTCCCCAATAAAATTACATGCGTTCCAATCAATGGCACATAAATATACTAGTATTTTTTTTATTATTTACTCATTTATGCTTACACATTTATTAAGATTGAGTTTGTTGAACAGGTTCTTATGGGGAAATATGAAGATTACTCTTGGGAGAATGAAGTCCACTTTTGCAAGGAATATCATGAACACTACTTTTAGGAGAATAATATATTTAGAACTTTAATGATGTTAGACTTCGATTCAAGTTTGTGGTTAATGGCTAAATAGTTTATCTTGTAGTACATTTTATTTTGGGAACTTTAATGGTTATGAATGAAATATAGTTTTAGAACTATTTAATATCACCGAAATGTAGTGTCTTGCATTTGTCACGTGTGTTTTGAACTTATGTTTTGAGTGAAATTTGTGGGCATTGGTTCTGCATTGCCATTAATTGAGGACAAGTTTTTACTAGTGTATTATACTTGTTTAACGAAAAATTAATATTTTTTTTAAAATAAAATAATATTGCTAACGGACTTTATCCGTTACAAATAAAAGCATATGTTACAAATATATGACACTCTCAATCTGTTATAATGTATTTTGTAGAAGTTTTTATCCGTTACAAATTCTATATTTGTAACGGATAAAAACCGTTACAAGTTTGTATATTCGTTATTAATATATGAGATGCTTACTAATGCCAAATCTGTTACAAAATATTTTGTAACGGATTTAGCCCGTTATAAATATAATATTTGTAACTGGTTTTATTCGTTACAAATTTTGTTAGTATAATAAATAACGACAATTTTCTAACGGATTTAATCCGTTACAAATATTTTTGTAACGTTTTTTCCCCGTTACAATTGACCTATTTTGGTGTAGTGCATACACCAACATAGATTCCTAGATAGCCTTGGAGAAGTGTTCAAGATTGTGTTCTTGATGCTTTAATGGGTATTTGGAGAGGGTTCCTTAAAGATGGAAGAAGGATTTTATGGAGAGCAAGGAGGGCTGCAATGGAGCTTCCATAGAGCAAACTTGGGAAGAGCTTTTGGTGATCCCTTAAGGCCACCTTTGGAGTTGGGCGTTGCTCCTCCTACACCACCATTTGAAGACTTAAGAGGTGAGAATACTAACCTTGGTTTAGGTTTAAAATTGTGTATATTTTCAACTAGTTTATTTACATATACTAGGCTTAATATATGTGAAATATATATTAGTTTGCATCCATGAGTTAACTAGTTGCATTATATGATTTTATATGTAAATGAGTTTTAAATAAATGATGAAAATAGGGTTTTGAAAATGGATAAATTTCAGAATGTATATCTTCAATATTTTATGAAATAAAATATTTTAAAATGATTTTTTAAAGATGAATAATGTGATTTTATACAAAGAAATGCATTAGGCTTGTTTAACCCATTTTATGAGATTAAAATGTATTTTTTTTCTTGAATAATGAAGGTACGTGTAAATAGAAAACTTTCACTTTACTAGCTTTTTTAAGTGTGTGAAACTCTTGTAGAAATTAAAATTGGTTTAATGTGTAGATATGTGAATAGTATGGATTTTCCATAAGTTGTGGGTTAAGAAGTTAAAGGTTTTAAATGTGTAAATAGTAGCAAAGTGTAACACCCCGTATTTTTTAGGATATTGAAATCTAATTATTTTTGGGAGAAATCGAACTTATTGTAATTTGGAGGAATTTAAATTATGATTTGGAGAAATTATTTAATTTGGTGAATTGAGATATAATTATTCGAATTATTTTTGTGTCGCATTTTTGAGGTTGAAAATTGGACAATGTTATAAAGTAACTCGGATGGCAATTCTGAGTGCGCGGTTCAGTCCAAAGTGGTCGAAATAGTCAAAATAGTGTACCCGGGGATAGTAATTGAGTCTTGGGGTCCTTTTAGACATAACCGAGCCTATACGGGGGTATTTTAGCCTTTTTAATTTGGCCTATAAGATTAAAAACGGGATTAGCCATTTTTAACCTAGGTTTAAGAGTGTTGGGCAACCGTTATTCATCCCTAGACACAAAAGTTTGAGAGATGGTAGAAAGGAGAAAGAAGAAGAAGGCAAAAGGAAGAGATAGATCATTCCGTGCAAGCTTTCGAGAAGATCGTCGAATTTAATCCACCAAGGCAAGTATTTTCTTGCTTTAATATGAGTTGTAGTCATTAGTTTTGATTTTTAAATTTTTGGTAACAAATCCGATGACAAGAAGATTTGGAAAATAAATGTCGTTAATTATATGTTAGAGACAAACGAATTTTAAACCATGTAAATGAAGAAATCTTGAGAATATACCATGTTAGAGGTTTTGTTAAATTCTGGGTTTTTTAGAGGTTGAAGATGACCCATATGCTTAGATGATCCTTGGGAAATTTTCATCATAACGAATTGTAAGTTTTTGTGTTTAAAGGTTTGAAGATGAGAAAGAAAGTTAGTAATGGTGAAATAAATGGTTTGTTGAGGAAGCGGGTTAAAGGCTAAAATAACATAATTAATTAATGGTGTAAATCAATTATGGGATGGTGAAATCATGAAACATATGATGATGATGATGATGATGAGGGACAAAAATTATTGAGGAAGGATTGAAATAGATTGAGGGGATCATAAGAAGAATTAAGGAAAAAACAAGAGGAAAAATAATGCAAAAATGCACCTTCTAAAAGGCGAGAGGAATAGATTGAAGGGTCCCAAGGCCACTCGACTGGGGGCTGGCTTTGGGCTAACGCGAGAGGAAGACTATATATATATATATCAAGGTTAAAAAAAATGCGGGACTTGATCGAGGCGTGGAGGCCAAGCCTTAAGCCTTAGAAGCCTAGGCGGGCCTTAGGCGTAAAAAGACGTTTAGGCTTTTTTAATATATTTTAATATTTTTTAACCATAACAAGGCTATTAAAATACTAAAATTGTACATATCATAAAAATATGTCTGAATATTTGCAAATTAAAATACTATTTGATTATTTTGGATGCGATAATGGTCCGGTTTGTAAAAAAATCTTTAAAAGGCGATATCATTTCACTAAAGCATTGTTGTTTTTAGAGAAAAAGTGCGCCTTAAGGGTTTTACCAAGCATAAGGCGTCAAAAGCTTAAGGCGGGACGTTTCTCCCAAGCCTCAAGCCTAGACGTTTTTTTTAGAACAATGATAATATATATATATATATATATATATATATATATATATATATATATATATAAAGAGTTTATTGTATTTGGGAGAATCTTTAAATTGGCATAACTTTTTCATACGAACTCGGATTTATGTTTCGTTTGGGGCCACACATAGCTTGTTGATAGGAGTATGAAGTACTAGGCATGCTATTATGTAGACCTAAAATATGAAAGGTCTAAATTACCCTTAAATATGTAATGAGTGATAAAGCTTTCCCAAAATTGAAAGATAAATTTGTAGGGGCATTGTAAGACTAATAGGAACCTATTCGAGTATATAGGAGGCGTGATGTATAATTCTATAGTTAATGTAAATAACGGGGTATAACAGTCTTGGTATTGGGCCATATGTAATATGAACGAATTTATTGATACGTGGGATATATGCATGGATGTGTAAATTTCATATATATACATGGGATTGCATAATCCTATCATCAATAATAAATGGCGATATGTGGCTATTTAATATGGGATATATAAATTATGAACGGACTCGAAAATACTTGGCATATATATAACTGTGTGAATTTTATATATACATGCAAGGTGTGAATACATATCGATGATTTATTATGTGTAATCATAACTAGGCTACTTGCTATCACGGTAGGTTACGCGTCGTGTACGGTCTTACTCTGATGAGCCCATTGGGGGGAATATTGACTTGTACCTCAGGATATAGAACTTACGGAATGAGCACCGCTTGTATAAATATGGGTGTGACCGGTCATTTGGATGCATTAGGTATGAGCGTATCCTAAAGGCTTAGAACTATGTTCGCCTCCAATATGTGTAATTTGTTTGGTTGGTTCGGGGGTGATATCCGAACCGATGTCCTTATTTAGTACGTGATGTACCAGGACTAGATAGCAAAGTATTCCAGCACCGTAGGTCGCTACCTAGGGGTGTTGTATACGTATATATGATTAGGGTGATGCATATTCATATAGGTGTGATTGATTCTATTAAGGGTATATTAGAAAATCATCTAGATAGTGATGTCTAAATTACTCACAGTGTATGAGAACGTAATCAATTGCTAATAACTCTTAATGATTCTAAAGAATTGGAATAATGTAATATTGTATGATATGGGCTATACGAGTGGCAATAATGAATTGTTAGGCGAGAAGTGATGACTCTACTTACAATTTTGATATGGTATTTAGTATAAATTGGTATATATATACATAGATAAAATGATGACTATATAATGACAATATCGATGTGGCTTGTAGTATATTCACATATATTAGAAATAAGCATGTTATCATAATCATAG
Source organism: Sambucus nigra (assembly GCA_949130495.1). Classification (NCBI taxonomy): domain Eukaryota; kingdom Viridiplantae; phylum Streptophyta; class Magnoliopsida; order Dipsacales; family Adoxaceae; genus Sambucus; species Sambucus nigra. Next base: position 619,066,040 of record OX422209.1, read on the forward strand.
GAGTACACTTAACTTGTGACGGGTTGATTAACGGGCTAGTTAGATAGATGTTATGGAGTAGTTTGATAGAGAAATTATTAGACGGAATAAATGAATGCGATAGGCGTGCACTATAGAAGAGAGGTGAGATTGTCCTCAAGAGAATGCCACCGTGGATTTAATTATGAGCATTATATACTATCCATTTTATTGATTGTAATAAAATGCTTGCTAAATATTTTTATAAATTGGGATCTGGACCGTTTGCAAAATATTTATCTTTTCTTGAAACCCTTTTCAGGTGTCCAGCCACAGGGATGCCATATTTAACTTATCTGTTCCAGGTTTACGCAACTGCAACATGTGAGGATAGTTGCAGGATTTGAGTTAGACGCGTCACTTATTTACTCCTAGAGTAGGAATCTGATTTCAGTTACATTTTCATTTAGAGCATGTTGCCCACTTACTCTCAGACTCAGTATCTGGTTTATGTATTCAGTGGTTGGATCATTAACCGATTGTTTATTCGCAGTTTATTTATTCATTCGGTACTGTTTTAGACCGTGTTAGGGTGTATGGTTTAAAAGTTAGTCCGCATGTTATGTTTATCCGTTTAATGAAAGATAAAAATTGGCGAGACCTTTTTAATACTAGGTGGTTAGTAAATTTTAAAAAGTTTTTTAACAAAGGTGCAAAGAATGAACCAAATGAGATTCCTATCTTAATTTGATATATGACTGATCACTCGGTATTTTATTGGGTGGGTTATCACACAAAGTGGGTGTTAAGATGTAAAATTCCATAAATAAAGTGTGTATTTCAAATGTCTAGAAAGTATTTTAAATGTTAGGCTATAAACTTCATAACCATTTTCGAAAAATAACACTTATTAAGGGACTAAATTGCTTGTTTTGACCAAAAAAGGGTAAATTGGGAAATTTACTTGAAGCGGGCCATTTCTATGAAATAAAAATGTGTTAAGGAATGGTGTTACATCAAGATGAATGAAACTGGTATAAGTTCTTGAACGTAAATGGTTTTGGTGTAAAATCAACGATTAAGTGTGAAAGAAAAGGACTTAAAGGACATAAATAATATTCATAGTGTGACATGGGTAAAGGGGGCAGTAAATTCCAGAATTTTGGCTTCGAACGGCAAAAAGGTGAAGAATGGTAAAGTAATGTGGGCATTTTGAAAAATATTAAACACATAAAAGAAACTCGGATGACACCTGGATAAATTAGGAGGGGTCGGGGCCCTGGGGTGAGACCTAAAATCACTGGCCAAAGAAAATGGTGGCGTCACCAGTGGTGTGGAACCTGTTAAAGTATGCGGTTATTGGAAGATTTCGAGTAAAAGATAAAGGAGTAAGGAACATGTCAAGAAATGGGTTGTGTGGTGGAAATATATTAAGACAACCTAACTTGAATGAATTAATAAATGCTCCAGTAAATATTAGAATGGATAAGTAAATGTGTAAATTACTTAATGTCCATAAGGTAAAGGAAATGTAAAGTAAGTGGGTAGATGGGTGGCTAAGCATCTTTAGTAGTTAAACCCTTAATTAGCACAAGGGTGTTTTGTGAAAGGTCTTCAAAGCGTGTTCGCGTGTGTTGAAAGGGTGATTTTTAATGAAATTACTAATGTGGTTCGGTTATAATGAAAAGGATAATTTCGATAAAGAAATATCTTTCGATCAAACCAAATGTAGTTGTTTCAAGTATTTAACCGTATGGGTTAAATAAAGTGATAAATGTCAAATTGATAAAAATGAAGTCTTTTACAAGATTAAGGTGAATTAATCTAGATAAATGAGATTTTTAGAAGCAAAATTATTTCATGCATTAAATATATGTACATGTATGGTAATATATGTATACAAGGTAGTTGCATGTGCACGTAGGTATAACGTGTAGAGACTTTTTCTGCCATTCATTTCGATACTGAATTTTGTATTTTCCCACAGGGCATTGGCTCACACCCTCGTTTTTGTTACGACAGGTTGTATGCTATCCTATATTTTAAGAGCATTGTACAAGTAAGTGTTTAATTTGCATTACGTTAGTAGATATGTATGTTTGGAGTCCGAGGATGCTTTCCACGGGTCCCTCACGTTGTTTGAACTTGAAATTGGAATCGCATGCTAAACAAGTAAAATATTAATTAAAATAAAACTGGACTAGGAACATTATATAGGTTGTTTCATTGCACTTCACACCTAATGCTCGAGTCGAACCGAATTGACTACAGGTAACCCATAGGTTTGGATTGGGGCGTTACAAATGGCATTAGGGATCTAGATTCAAGGTTCCTTTCGGGAGTGACGTGGTGAGGTTGATAGTGTATCTTTCGACATCGGCGTTGGTATGGGATGGTCACGTTTGTTTTTGTAACGGTTTAGTTCGTGTCCTCGACGGTAAAGTCAAAGAGGTTAGCACGACAAGTTAGTTAGTGCCAAGTGGAACACAATCAAGTTGATAGTTATTAATCGCTTTCGCGCTTCTGATTAGATATGTTAGTAATTTATGGGTGTCCATGCAAGCCAATAGTGATAACACCGTGGTTGTTAGTGTGAGGTGCTTATGTTCTAATCCTGAATGACGTAGTGTCTTCTGAGATATTAGTAGAGTGAGATGAAGCCCATTGGGCAAGTGGAACAAATTGCGTATAGTCAACGGTAGAGGTTAATGGTTAGGGTGGCGTGACTAAGCACCGGAGATTGGTGGTTGAAAAGTATATAGGCCTTAGGTGTGGTGCTTACGGGTAGTTAATGCCGATAATGTAATTGGGAAAATTCGATCCTTGGGGTAATATCGTGATTGATGGTAGTTCAGTGAACATGTGAAGTTATGTAGGCCAATTGCGTGAGATGTGTTGTGTGGTAATTTTACTAATGAAAGTAGCCTTAGTAGTAGTAGTAATGTCGGGTAGTGTTCATTGAGACATAGTTATAAAGGTTGTATATTTCATCTGTGGAGGTTAGGCGACTGAGTGGTGTTCATAAGTGTTGATTATGTGGTGAGAACATATCGTATCCCTTAGTTAAGGAGTTAGATTTAACATATCTTGATTATAATGTGGGTATAGATAATCATGATGATTTGAAGTACCTAGGAGTGAACCTAAAAAATCTTATTGATTTAGTGGTAAGTACTAGCATTGTGATGTTCTAGAACAGGTCCTCTTGCGGCAGCAATACTCGACTTCTTATGTCCTACCAAAACTATGGTGGTATTAATTTATTATTTTAGAGGTAACAATGTGGTATTGAGGAATATGATCCCTTATGGTTCCCGTGGTGTGGGCCTTGGTGTTTATAGGCAATACCTGACGTCCCGTATCCTACCAAAATATATAGTTGTGTTAGCTTGGAGATTAACATGTAATATGATGTTTACCTAGCGAGGAAATTGAGTTGTTGTGGTTGAACACTCATTGAGGATTAAATAATGTGGTTTAATGAACTTGGTTTGGGGTTAGACTTTAGGATAAGAATATTAATCCATATTAATTTCTCTTTGCAAATGTGTACTAAGGCTTAGCTAATGGAGTGTTAGTAGGCATTCCCTAGTAATGGTGAATTTAAGGTTATGTACTGCGCAGTACGATAATGTGGGCATATCTCATTGATATTGTTGGATTCCTTATGATGCCAAGGATATAGACTTACAGATGGTGAAATATATAGTAATTGGGATTAATGTTTGGCCCATTGAGGAAATAAAGTAATGGCCATGATCAGTTGTTATACTTGATGGGAGTTTGCCATGATAACGGCTAGACTATGAAGTATATGTTCTTTGGAGACGATTAAGCTAGGAGGTTTATATAGTTATAATAGGATACTGATGATTGTAATACAGTTTAGTCATATCATTTGTGGCAGTACTTTGGGGTAGTACCATGGCTTTGTTTGTAAACTTGCGATATGATATGACTTTGAGGATAACGTCGAAAATAGGTTGATAAGTGCTAAGTTATGCACCTACAAGACTTAAAACATGACGATGTTCACCATAGTTTAGATATAACACCTGGTATGGAGTGTTGGGATTGATTATAACACTTACGTATGCTACTTATATGGTTTGATATGACTCTAATGAGGAAATTATTAGGACTTATGCATGGGTAATGCTTGAAAGTTTGAGACACCATTAGGATAGTTACGATTTGAGATCATGTAGGATGTTGCTAGGAGTCGTAGCTGTGATTCTTGAGTGAAATGTTTGAAACTGAGAGTGCAAAATTCTCTAATGATTTAACTTATTTAATTAGATATCAATCCTCAAACAAATTTTAATTCATATTAACCCTGGAACATGCAATTATGTGATTTAAATCAAGCATGTAATGAAATAACAATTTCATAAAAAACCCCTAAAGGGGCAAAATCTTTATTTCACTATAGTTTACAATTCACAACTTACAAATACAATAGAGAAATACAACCTAACGAATCTCCCGCAGGTGATTAACGTCTTCTTCAGCAGTGGTTCTCTCAAGTCCCACAAAGATCGCAATATTCCTTCTACAATGATTCCCGCAAGAATCACAAGAGCACCAGAAGAGACTCCTTCTCTATAAGGTCAGCAGTGAAGACTCCTTTTTCACAAGAGTAACTTCAGTCTAGAAGTGTTGGGGTTCAAAGATGATTCACATAAGCATATAGGAGAGATTGTATGAATTAAAACGTATTTGGCCTTTTTAAATGTGAAGACTTAAAGCAACGAGTCTGTAGTTTTCGTAAACGCAAAGTCTTAACAAAAAACCTATCGAAAATAGGTATTTATAGGAGGACACAAAAATCGAGGCGATGCAACCTCGTTCGAACCAGACTAAGGCTTTATTCTAATGACATGATGATTTCGCTCGAAAGACATAGAACTCGCTTCCAATGAGATGCAAAAATCCATGATAGTGAGCTCTTGTTTGAACCTTGTTTGATAAATACTTCAAACGACTATCTAACAAGATCCAAGGTCCTTCTAACGAGATTGCCACCTTGTTTAAACGAAACTGCCAAAAAATAAAATTATTTTTTAAGTCCAAAAACTGCCTCGTTTTGTAAAAAATCATAATATAAAAATCTCCCATTAGTATGTAAAAAATCCACGAAAAAATACAACAACAACTCTATCGAATATACGTGACTTTGTGGAGCATGTTAAAGTTATTTGATAATTGGATCCGTCTTCTTGAATGTGTGAACGTGACGGAAGTATCGGGATATGCCATACTAGATGTAAACTATAATCTATGGACAATGTCTAGCAAATACAATCTTATGCAAATCTAATATCCTCCCAAAAATCCATAAATGGAAAGATACTAAACAAGTACAAGTCTTCAAAATCTTCAACTATCCAAATGTTCAATTATCTTGCTTTCTCTTGATATTCTTTTGGGATCTTTGTCATACGTGTACATTGCATATGCTCATCAAAGTGTACCTACACACAATAAACAAAAAAATATACTTTGTGACGCATCGAGTTTTAAATAAACTAATACTCATAACTAAAGGTCCCCCCAAAAAATCAAACTCTCACTCCCTTATAATTCATTCTTCCCCTTTTTATTTATTCGAAATAGATAAGAAAAAGAAACAAAAAGTACTCAATCGGAGTGTGTCACAACAATCATAGAATATCATCACAAATATAATGCAATAAGAATCAAGTAATGATAATCTAAGCAAAACTAACTACTTTTGAAATTTTCAATTTTTTTTTATAAAAACAACACCCCATGAACTAACACTAAGATAACTAGATCATGAATTCGTAATGAATGGATGTGAACAAATTTGATAGGAAAATTAACTCAAACATTCATAATATATGTGCATGATGAATTTTGGATACTCCTAACGAATGAACTCAAATCGTCCTTAGGTGTAAAAATGTTGAATTCATATGATATCGACTCAATCTAATCAACAAATCAATTCTAAATAGATTTTCACAACAATAACGCCCAAAACTATGTAATTCTTTTACGAGACTTTTTCAAGACGTGCAACCCCATTGATATTCAACTAATACTCCCTCAAAACTCACATATAGAATATTTCTCTCAACTCTTTTATTTTGATGAAATCAATGCTCATATGAAATGAAGCATCAACATTCTTTGAATTTGGCCCGACACTTTATATTTTTTCTTTTATGTGCCTTTAATCTTTTAGGCTCATTTCTTTTGCAAATGGTGGCTATTCATGCAAAGATCTTTTGACTTTCGTAGCCCGATTTCATTACTTTTATATTAACACATTTAATAGAGATATAATTTTCATTTTTTTCAATTCGGGCAATGGTTCTTACAAGCACTACTTTCATTATCTCGTTTTATCATATTTGGTTCATTTTAGAAGCAGAATTGGGATGAAAATATTTTGATCAATAAGTGATAGACAAGTGCAATACTCAAATAAATCTGTGCATGTGTGTATCAAAGGAGATAATGAGTCAAACATATAGAAAGTAATCGCTAATCACATTTCAATGACTCCAATACATTATAAATCACATGGATGAAATGATGTTGTATCTAAAAACACTATCGAAAATTCACGTGGATAATGGAATGATATTATGACTTGGCATTCCTAAATGTCCATCCATATATGGTGTAAACAAACTACAAAAATCATTTTGTGTTTTTCAAAAATTTTATCAAAATAAAATATTTTTGACTTTTTCTTAAAAAGAAACCCAAAATCTTTTTGTATTTTTCCAAAAATTTTCAAGAAAACCAAAACTCTTTTTGGATTTTTAAAAAAATATATCAAAATGGAAAAAGATAAATACAATAATAATACATACTAGCAATAGGCATGTAAATATAAACATGAAAAGCATTCTATGCTAGCAAACAAGTCTAAACCTCACTCATTTGGTCCGGGGGTGTTCTCCAAACAAGATGACATCCTATGAAAAGCATCCTATACTCAACTTGCTCACAAAAATGCTCAAAATATCTCATGTGATGTGCGAGAGCATGCGGAGTAACATGTGCGGGAGTGCATGTGGGTACACGTGCAGTAGCATATCATGAAAGATACCTATGAGACATACTACCCAACCTAAAATAAAATTCCCTAAGGTGTCCTCTTTGTTTGAAATGGGAACAAACATAAACGAGCTTAGGACCACCTTTCTCAAAACGTCTAGTACACACTCTCCTATGGGGAATCGAACACTTATGTGGGTTAGGTTGAGAACCATATGGATCTATAACAAACTCGAGAATCGACTATGGTGAAACATGAAAAGTGGACGCACCATCATAACTTGATCCCAGTCTCTCAACATTACCCGAAGAGGAATCGAGGAGCATCTTTCCAACCTTCTTAGATGTGTCCTCTAAAGTGACTTTGACCTCGTGGACACGTTCGATATCTCTCTCGACCTGGGATACACGGGCTTCAAGTTTCTCATGAGTCTCTAATAAAGATTGAAGATTTCTCGTAAGACTAGCCATGGTGTTGGCCAATTCACTCTTTTCCCGACCTAAGACGATCAACTGCTCACACAAAGAAACCTTCACCTTTTCAAGTTAACTAGTCGATGCCTCACACACCCTCAAAACTTTCACTTCTCTCTCCAAATCTAATACCTTAAGACTCAAATATTTATTCAACTTTTTTGTTTTCAACATCTCGGTGTATAAATCACTAAATGCTTTTTGAATATACCCTTGTCCCTCACTTCTAATCTCATCCCCACACTCACTAGAATGTCTCGAAATATTATCAAGGCTCTCACGTTTACAAGTGTCCTCATTGTCGTGGGACAAAATAGGTGTTCTCACACGACTAGCCATGAAAGCAACGCACTTTTCATGTGGTGATTCTCCCCTAAAATCAGTCGACTCAATGTCAATATTTTTAAGAGTGGCTTTATTAGCAACGTCTTTCCCCTTTATTTTTAGCCTAGTGGGACACTCAAACAACTTGTGCCCTTTTCCGTCCTACTCAAAACATCTTATCTCTTCATCTTTCTCACCGATATCCTTGATCTTTCTTTTTATTTTTCTCAAAAATCTTTTTAATGGAAGAATTATTTTTGGAAAATTTCAGAAATTTTTTAAAACATTCGCAAATAAGGTCAAGTCATCAACATTAAACACTCTCTCAGATTCAGATTCAGACTCATAATCTTTCTCTTTTTTCTTTTTCTTAGTTTGAGTTTTTAAAGCTACCCCTTTATCCTTAGGCTTAATGATTTTGGGAAACATGCCGATCTCATAAGTTTGAAGGTCTCCTACAAGTTCTTCTAACCTAAGAGAGTTTAAGACTCCTAAAGAGTTAATCACAGTGAACTTAGGAATAAATCCGGAAGGTAGTGACCTCAAAATATTTTTCACGACTCTAGACTCCTCAATTATCTCACCCATATTAAAACTAGTATTAATAATGTCCGATAACTTAGCATAAATTTCATCGAAACTCTCGAACTCTAAATAGTGATAGTCTCAAACTGGGTGGTCAAATTTTGAAGCTTAGATGCCTTGACAGTTGTGTCCTCATGAGTCAACTTGAGGATATCCCATGCTTCCTTAGACGTAGTGTACGTTATGATGGGATGGAACTCGCCAGTGGTGACGGCTCCAGAAATAGCACTAAGTCCGTGGGAGTTTTAGGTACTCCACTTAAATTTCTCCTGAGTCTAGGAAGAAACAAGTTTGGGATTTGTAAAATTATCGACAGTGATCGTGGGAGGAGTCCACCCTCTTTCATAAATAAGCTAACTTTCATCAGTTGCCTTTAAAGTGGATCGCATACAGGCTTTCCAATAGGCATAATTCATTCCATAAAAAAAATGGCATCTTATTATATAAGTTCTCCATTAAAAAATTTACCGTTTTTCAAAATCAATTTTTTAAAATAATTGATATCTCAAAAAAAATTTGCATCCATGGGTTAAATAGTTGCATTTTATAATTTTATGTGTAAACGGGTTTCACAGAAATGATTTAAAATGGGTTTTGAAAATAGATAAATTTCATACTGTATACCTTCAACATTTTATGAAATAAAATGTGTTAGAATGATGTTTTAAAGATGAATAATGTGATTTTATGCAAAGAAATGCATTAGGCTTGTTTAAGCCATTTTTGAGATTAAAATGTGATTTTCTTCTTGAATAATGAAGATACATGTAAAAAGGAAACTTTCAGTTTAATGAATATTTAAAGTGTGTGAAACTCGTGTAGAAATTAAAATGGGTTTAATGTGTAGATATATGAAAAGTAAGGATTTTTCTTAAGTTGTGGGTTAAAAGTTAATAATGGAAGTTAAAGGTTTCAAATGTGTAAATTGTAGCAAAGTGGGTGTTAAAATGCAAAATCCTATAAATAAAGTGTATATTTAAATGTCTAGAAAATGGGACTTTAATATGTAAAAGGTTGTTATTTTATATATTAAAGGTGTTAAAGTAGCAAGTAAGAATGTTTACTTAATTGTGACATTGAATAAGTGTTGAAAATGGCTAAAAATGTTTTAAATGTCAAGTTGGAAACTTAATAACTAATTTTGAAAAATAAAAATTGTTAAAGGACTTTATTGCATGTTTTGGCAAAAAAATGGTAAATTGGTAAATTTACTTGAAGTGGAACATTTTTATAAAATAAAAATATGTTAAGGAATGGTGTTACACTAAGATGAATGAAAGTGGTATAAATCCTTGAATGTAAATGGTTTTGGTGTAAAATCAATGATTGAGTGTGAAAGAAAAGGACTTAAAGGAAAGAAATAATATTCAAAGTGTGGCATGGGTAAAGGGGGCGGTAAAGTCCCGGGTTTTGGCTTCGGATGGTAAAAAGGTAAAGAATGATAAAGTAATGTGGACGTTTGAAAAATTTTAAACACATAAAAGGAACTCGGATGACATCGGGATAACTAAGGAGGGCCCGAAGGCCTGGGGTGAAAGACTCAAAATCATTGGTCAGAGCATATAGTGGCGTCACTAGCGGTGTGGTGCCCATTAAATTATGCGGTTATTGAAAGATTCTGAGAAAAAGATAAAGGAATAAGGAACATGTCAAGAAATGGATTGTATGGTGAAAATGTGTTAAGACAACCTAACTTGAATGAATTAATATATGTTCCAATAAAGAATAAAATGGACAAGTAAATGTGTAAATTGATTAATGTCCATAAGGTAAAGTAAGTGGGTAAATGGGTGGCTAAGAAACCTGAGTGGTTAAGCCCTTAATTAGCACAAGGGTGTGTGGTGAAAGGTCTTCAAAGGCTAAATAAGTATTTTCTAGCACAATGTTCGCGTGTGTTGAAAGGGTGGTTTTCAATGAAAATAATAAAGTAGATCGATTAGAATGAAAAGGATAATTTCGATAAAGAAATATCTTTCGGTCAAACCAAGTGTAGTTGTTTCAAGTATTTACGCGTGCGTGTTAAATAAAGTGAGAAATGTCAAATTGAGAAAAAAGAAGTCTTTTACAATATTGAAGTGAATTGATATGGATAAATGAGGTTTTTGGAAGCAAAATGGTTTCACGCATTAAGTATATGTATATGTATGTTAATATGTGTATACAAGGTAGTTGCATGTGCACGTAGGTATAATGTGTAGAGTCTTCTTTCTATCGTTTGCTTCTATACTGCATTTTGTATATTCCCACTGGGCAGTGGCTCACACGTTCATTTTTGTTACGATAGGTTGTATGATATCCTGTATTTTGAGAGCACTGTACAGGTAAGTATTTAACCTATATTTACGTTAGTTTCTCTATATGCTTAGACTCCATACTTCTCAGTGGTACCTCACGTAGTTTGAACTTGATATTGGAATCACATTCTAAACAAGTGAAACGTTAAATAAAATAAATTGGACTAGCAACATTATATAGGTTATTTTGCACTTCACACCTAATGCTCTGGTCGAACCGGGTTGAATATGGGTAACCCATAAATCCGGGTTGAGGCGTTACAAGGTCCACGACCGCGTCCCTATTGAACCCATCAGATGGAGCCTCCCCCTTCTTGCCTTAAGAGGCCACAACAACCTCCTTCTATTTGAAAGGGCCGCAACCAGTGCTTAAAAGGCTGCATCCCGATGTTGATACTTTGGTTTTACTCCACATATCTTGGTTTTCTCCCCATTATTTAGTTTATCTCGGAGAATATATTTCTAAAGACTAACACATCAGAAGCCATGGAAGGAAGCTCTAGATCATATCCTTAGCAGAATGAAGATATGGCCTAATTGTTGAGTTGTATTAACCATCTATATGACAACCAAGCCTCACTCTAAGGCCAGATTAATCTCCTGGGACAAAGGGTTATGATGCTAGAGTTCGCAACCTTTACATCCATATAGAAGGCCATAGTAACAAAAGCTCTAAAAGACAAGGTCGTGGCCAAAGCATTGAAGAGGTAAAGAAAGCAGGAAGAGAGAGAGGCAGAAAAGATCTATAAGGACTTCACACCACTGAATTCCAGCCTAGTGGACATCCTTGAGAGCATAAAGGTGGAGAAATTACTCAAATGACCAGAGAAGATGAAATCCACACCTCATAAGAGGGATAGGATCAAATAGTGATTTCATCAAGATCATGGCAACTCCTAATTAAGGCAGCTGCATACCAGTCTTTGCCTTTGAATATTTCTATTTTTAAAGTTTTACAAACATAGAATACTTTGAGTTCAAACTTATATGCTTTGTATTTCATGAACAATCATACACGTATATAGATGAATTTTCATCTTTGAGTTCTCACTCTACCCATCTAAAGTCTTTCGAAAGATTCTTATCTTAATAGGGTTGAAGATAACCTAGTAACCGATTATCAAGAAGATTAAAGTGAACGGGAAAAGTGTTCTCAGAAGAAAAGGGCGTGACGGCCTTAAATGACATTTAACACCCCTCCCATCATGAAGATTTTCAAAGGCATAGGATGCTTCTATTAGCTATGGGGGCTCATAATACCCTTTATATTAGCCATGGGGGCTCATAATACCCAGCTAGGGATGACTTAATAATACTCGTATATATCTATGGGTGACTTTATAATGAACCCAGCCTAGGGAGGTTTGAAAATGCCCAACGTAAGAAAATATCTAAACACCAAGTGAAAAGCTACAGCCTGATAAGGAAGGTGGGTCATGGACGTGATGTCCGCAGTAAGGGAATCACTTCTCAAAGAACCACTACAACCCAACAACACTGTAGCAGAAATTTAACAAGTGTTCAGCCCATACTAGAGTCCGTGGAAGGGTAGTTCAATACACTTAAGTTTATGAATATTGTTGTAGGTATCTCAAGAAAACCTAGGGGCTATTTGAAACAGATGACTTCGGCCATATTGTCATAGCTAATTTTGTCCAAGGTTATAACTACTCTGGCAATATGTTGCAGTCTGTTCCTAAAAGCTGCAGAGCCATCATTTAAGTTTCAATATACTGTCTAAATCTACAGTACAGATAAGAATACAAATCAAACAAGTTAGAGGCCACAAGAGAGGAAAACCAATGCAAAGATATCAAAATACAAATCCAACAAAACTGAAGGAAATGTTTAAATATGGAAGAAGTAGTTGCAATGATCAAGGCAGCGGAGGGACAATTCATTCAATAAAAAAATATACACCAGAGCTATGGAAATAAAAAATAAAGTTCATAAGTACAAGGGTCGGAAGGAATATATAACAGAAGTTCAAAAATGGAAGTACAGATTAAGAGGCCACATCCTCGTCTTCATCATCATCAGTTGCAATCTCAGTCTCATCTTCCTCTGCAATCACGGTCTCCTCATACTTATTTATTAGAAATTGATCTGCAGCCCTGAGTTCTTCTACATAGATAAGGTGCTCAGGGTCATTGAACCTCCAGGGATAAATTTTGTCTTTAGCCTTTGGAAAATTATTTGCTATAATGTGCCTTAGCTATTTGCAACCGCAGAGGTAGGCCTTGTTATTTATGAAGAAGAAGTCTTTTAAGGTCTTAAAGGAGGCCACGACATCTTCAATTGCTTTCTTGAGGGCCGTGGAATGATCAATATCTTTCTTCAAGTCTGCTGCAGCATGATTATCTTCAAGTTCCTTCAAGGTTATGGCATGGATTATCAACAACTCTTAATTATTTACCTCAGCCAAATTTAGCTTCTCTTGAAAGGCAGCAGTCTGCCTTACCGCCTCCAATGATTTGGCCTCAATTTTTTTTAATGCTTCTGCAACCTAGTTGATGTTTTCTTCAGCCTCACCTTGGGCCTTAACTGCGGTCTCCACTTTTTTATCTGTCTCCATCTTGTAGGCTTAGAGGGCGGCCTCTGAATACTTATTTCCAACCTCATAGAATGAATACCTGGCACCTTCAAGTTGAGACCGGTGGTTGGACTCCACTACCTTATGCTGGGAAAAAAAGCTTCTCATATTTGACCCTTTGGGTTATTGCCACCTTTATAGCCTAAAGAAAAAGATCGAACTAATTAATACAGGTTCATTAAAATGGTTGTAATAAGAAAATAAGTAAAGGAATCCTTACCCTCAGTAGACCTTGCAGAGAATATTCCTCAAGATCCTCCGCAGCCTCTTCTACCAGGTGATTGATTTCAGAGTCTTTCGCGGCCTTCCTCATCCTTGAGACGACATTTATTATTGTGTCCCAAGGAGATTTTGGATATGTATGCCTTAAATGAGGCTACAGACGCCCTTCAATACATCTATCTTCCCTACTTTGTGGAGTGGGCAGGTTAGTATTCACCACAATGACAGTCCGCATAATGGACCCAGTGTTGAAAACATGAATGGGGTTGGAACCTCTGTGAAAGACCCCCCATAAAAAGAGGTTATATTTACCGTAAGAACCTCTCCCCTAACGTTATCGTCAACATTCTGAGGGTCAGTAGCAACACCCTTAATTTTTGGCCTTGTAGCCACAACATCATTAACAATTGTTGCCTCCTTCTCAGTTGGAGGGGCAACCTCCTTTTCAGCCTAAAGGGAAGCCTCCTTAGCTGCCTTCTTTCTCTTTTTCCCTTTTTTTAGAGCTTGGTTAAGGCCTTAGACAAACTCCCACTCACTAAGTTAGAAAACTAAGATCTCCCTATTAATCTCTTCTGTGGCACCACCTGAAGAAGAAAAGTCAAAATTAAAGGGAGCATGTCATATCTAATGCTGCAAAACTATCTAAGTGGAAAGTACCTTCCGCAACCTTCATTAAAGCTACGTGTGCTGGGTAGTATCCGCATTTATATAATGACCTAAAAGTCATTATATTAGGGAAACTTTTCTTATCGTCATCAATTGAGACTGTAACCTCAATTCTTTCCCTCGATCTCTTGGAGGGTCTCATACCTGCACAAGCTGTATCTCAAGGGGTTAGCAAAGGTCACATATATTATCAACAAAGAATGTAAAGGCTGTAGAAGGTAAAGGTCGTAGTCATATTTATACCTTCTTTGGGTGGGCGGTCCCATGTCCACGGTTCCCTAAACTCTTTCTCTCTCTCATTTTCTTCTCACTGGATCCCAGCTGTCTCAGAAATGAAGAAGAATTTTCCTTTACAATTTTTAACATCGGAAGGCCTCCCCCTCATCAAATATCTATTTCAACTCCGTAGACCCATATAAAAATACCATGGATTATGCACAATTGTTCTTTGGGTTGGTAAAAGTAAAAAAACTCTGAGGTCATTATATCTCTCCTGAACTTTTTCTTGCAAACGACCAGAACGGCAAGGATGGCCCTCAAGCCATTGGGATTAACTTGGGCTGGGGCCAAGTTTATGGCACTTAGGATTTTGGGAACTAGGACAAGTAGCCGCATCACTAAAAGAAAAGCGTAAAGGGGAAGCAAACCCCATTGTCTGGGATTACGGAGTATGACCTTTGCTCCACAGAATGCAATGTACAAATTATTCCCTCTGAAAACTCACAGGCTTTAGCCAAGGAAGTTAACCACTCCTCGTTTATAATACAAGGGTGGTGAAGTGTCGCGAACTCATTTTCAGACTCCTGACCGCGTTCAGAGGTCCTAGCTTCAGTGTTCCTTGCCTCTGCAGCCACAACTATCATAGGGTAATTGCCACGGTATCCACGTTTATAGGGGAATTATTAATTGAGCAACTGTCTTCCTCCATGTTAAGATTGTACACAAATTCCTTGGGATCCCTAAAGTTAGAAGAAGCCACAGAGTCAGAGCTTAATTGGATGCAGTTTAGGTAGTCCTTAAGCCTATATTACCCACTGGTCTTCAAGGGTTTTATATGAAGCACCGCGGGAGGAGGAATACTAAAATGTATCTTCGATATGTCCTATAGATACTCCTAAGTATTCTAATAAATAAGTCCTCGGCAAGAACCTGTAAAAGCATAAGGACTCCACAAATAGGTGCCGCAACCATCATAATCAGAAAGCAAAAGATGGAGGTCTGCCTAATTATTAAGGCCGCGGTAATATATGAAGAAATTAAAAATGTGTGAATGAAAAATTTACAAGTTCAATTCAAGGTAAAGGCCGCAGCCAGTTAGTTTAAGTTTTCTAACAAGCCATAGCTAAGGAGAAGGAAATAACGATTCCATCATATGAAGGTGAGGTTAATGGTACAGGCTACAACCAGTTAGTTCAAGTTTCCTAACACGCCGCAGCTAGAGGGATAAACATGTAAGCAGTTCTAATTTTTGGTTTCTAAAGATCAAAAGCTTAAAACCCTATGGTTATGGCCAAGAGCACTAAGAACAACGTATTGGTGTTCTTGGCCCAAAAACAAATCCAAAATGGGGCTAGGAAAAAAAACTAAACATAAAAAATTCCCTACATGAAATGTCCATCCATTTTCAATAACCCTGAGAATTACGTGCCAAATACATAAAAATACCCAACTAACAGAAACATATAGAAAATTAAAACACTCATCCAATCAAACAGTTATTCCAAATGAAATAAAACCCTAGCTTTTGATCCATTCAATTTAATCTCAACTACAATTGGATCCCAGTGGGCCTAATCAATCCTAACAGCTACATGAATTTAAAGGCAGAATGGGGATTTACCAATATTAAAAAGGTTTGGGGAAGGCAATAATCGAAATGGATTTAACTAAAGCATATAGAAAATACAATGAAGAAATTAAGAAGAATAGTTGAGAAGACCAACCTGGAAAAGAAGGCGAATGATCGAAGAGAAGAACCACCCCTACTAAACCGCCTTAAGTCACCACATAACCACCACAAAATAGCTTGAACAGTTGCGAGTAATCGCCCTGACAAAAATGTTCTAAAAAGTATTTAGAAGGTAATGAGGCCATAAACTAGCTCCATTTATATAAGAGGGTACTGGAAGTTGAAGCGTCACAATTCATTGGCCGCAACATCCATCCACATCCAAAATAAAGGAATAATGACCAATCTGCAATGACACCACGACATAGGGGCATAGTACACAGACGCAACACCAACTTGCAACCTCTTGGCACAGAGCCTAGGGGGATTATTAATATGATCGCAAAAGGCTTAAGTATATAGTCGCTTACTAGGGATCAGATAGGTTACAACAGTCCCTGTGACTACAACATATAATAAGGCCACAACTATATCCTTAGCAGGACATAACCACATACCTCTTCAGCAGTACATACTCTGTTGCAGACTTAGCTACATCAGCATGTACTTGCCAGTTGTACAACTTCTAGAAAGACTCCCTACTTAAATTATTTATCCAAATGTCATATGCTCAATGCACATGACCCCCCCTTTTGACTTCTATAAATAGAAGTGCTTGCCCTTCATTTAGTGGGACATGTTTTTTGCTTTGAAGCCCTCATAAACTCTCTATTCATGCTCTCTCTCTTCATCAGAAAGCCTACTTTGATTATTTGGGCCATTACAGTCCGCAATCCTCTACAGACTTGCTTTACAGGTTGTATCTTGCACTACACAGGGCTACATTTGTCATGTATTCATCTCTCTCTCTCTCTCTCTCTCTCTCTCTCTCTCTCACACACACACACACACACACACACACACACTCCTCTAACGACAAACCCGTCTTATATTAAAGATTGTATATAATGACAGTCAGGCACCAAAGTGGACGTAGGCTCATTTTATAGCCAAACCACTCTACACCTTGTGTTATGTCTCTCTTTATTTAATTATTTATTCTTTTATACTTGATATGATGGTTGAGAATGATTTCGATATGATTTCTTGCATCATCATATAGGATGGGGCTAGCTGAATCTGTATGACTTCTAAACTAGTTTCTAAATCATCAATGATCAATCGATTTTTATATTCTACCATAATTTTCTTTTTAGATTGGTGTTAATGGTCGATGCCAATGTGGCGAATGAATCAACATCACTGTTACAGTTCTTAGGGAACTGTTCCACTGTGACCGATCAGAAAACCTTCAAAATTCCTCTTGCCCTATCACGGTATGCTAGCATCCTTGGATCCCCGGACTCATATTCTCTACAGGGTTTATTAACAATTAGGTGAGAATCATAATAGATTGATATATATTTTTCTCAAAAGGCGATATCTCTTCTCAGAAAAAATATTATTGCTTCATTATTGGACCCCTTGAATTCAAGCCTAACTTTCGGATCGATAAGGCAACCTTCTGGTGTGACAAAGATGATCCTTAAGTCGATTTCTCATTTGTTATATTATCTATCAACGAATAGCCGCCATATTGCTCTTGATTTGCACGGTTAAGAGTAATTATCTCCACAATGGGGTTTGGTTAAACATTTATTTTATATGGTGGTGTGGTCAAGAACTCAACTATGAAGTCAACTAAAACCTGTCTCTTGATGATTGTTCACGGTTCATAGAGATGTAAAATTATTCTAACTACAATGACCATTTCGTCACCATATTACATAAATCTTCCTTATTAAGTACCTTTTTAGAGGGAAAGAAGTTAGGATGACTATATTATGAGCGTCAAAATAATGTCGTAACTTTCTAATAGAGTTTACTAATGTTAGGAACCATATTTTAAATGGGAATATATCTATTTTTCGACTTAATGAGAGTGACTGACATAGTAGACCCATATTGAATTCGTGTTAACAACCCGATGGTTGCATGTTGAGAAATGGTTAAGTATAAGTGGAGATTCTCACCACTAATAGGGTTGGCAGTAAGGGAGG
Organism: Sambucus nigra; assembly: GCA_949130495.1. NCBI lineage: Eukaryota > Viridiplantae > Streptophyta > Magnoliopsida > Dipsacales > Adoxaceae > Sambucus > Sambucus nigra. The sequence goes on from OX422209.1 coordinate 619,084,139, forward strand.
GGAGCCCAGGTACTATTGAATTCCTTCCAATTATTGGACGCAATCTTTAGTCCAAACTTTTTTACGCATCTTATTTAAAGATTGGAAAAGAGATGACACTTATATAATGATCGAGATATGAACCGATTGAGGGCGGATAATCCCCCAATTAGGACCTGAACATCCTTGACAGTGTTGAATTCTTACTATTCTGTAAGGCATTTATCTAATCTAAATAGGCTTCAATCCCTCTTTATTTTACCAAGTAAATCAGGATCTTGCCAAAGTTAACTACAAAGACACACATGGAGGCGTTTAATTTCATTATGTATTCCCTGAGGATTTTAAATATCTTGGATAGATTCTTGATATGATTAGGCATCTGTCTGCTCTTTACCATCATATTTTTAATGTAGAGTTCGATGGTTGTATTAATATACTTATTGAACAACTTGGTTACTAAGAACTAATAGGTTGCCCAATGTTTTTTAGGAATATATTTTACAAACATGAGTGTTTAACCTACAACAAACCTAGAGGGGGTGGATAGGTTTGAATGCATCTTATGATCAATTTTTTGAATTAAATGATTTTCTTGCAAATTCGAATACTCCAAACAAGTTTTACCAAATTGATTGTTCAATGTCTTGATTAACTCACACAATAATATAATTAGACTAATTTAGATGAGAAAATTAGATTTAAGACACCTATGTCAATTTTAAGTCAAATCACTAGATTCAAATATGATCTAAGTAATGTGTGTGATCAAATGTATGCATATGAATATAAATCATTCATAATAAACCACAAGACAAGGTTCATGAGGGAAAAAAACCCACCAAAGGGCAAAAGAACTCGATGCACTCCAGTTTTAATTTCTACTTAAAAATTTCTTTTACACAAAGCAAGATGATACTTCTAACATAAGCTCTCCTGTGTAGTTACCTATAGACCTTGTAGCATTCCTCCATAGATGATAAAAATCCACACCGAGTTCTATGATGGGAGATAGGAACTACACTCACCTCCTTGGAATCAACGCCACACTCTAATTTTCTAATAAATCTAAGTGCCACCCCTTTTAGATCTAGGAGGAGGTGATCATAGTAATTCAAAAGTAGATTTATGAATTGAGATAGGCTGGTAATGATCTGATAAAAAAACACTTTAAATTCACTCATACAACACTTGAATCAAGCCATAGATCTAAGTTTGAAAAGCTTATAAGGAATAATTGTGTTTTGAATAAGAGAGAAGTAAAAAGAGCTCTCAAGTTTGAAAATACTCTCAAAGAGGTATTTCAATTGCTTAAAATTCAAATCTTCTCAAATGAGAGGGAAATTGGCCATTTTATAAAAAAGTTTCAAAATCAAGCTCTGCCATGTGCATGGTAGAATTATTTTCGGGTGCACGATTCCTAAAAATAAGGAGTCATGGGAACGGTCACAAACTGATGTCGTGCGAATGCCCCATGTGCACAAGCACAAAATAGTGTCATGTAAATAATTAAGGCTGCATAATTTATAAAAAGCCTTTACTTTTGCACATAAATAAAGACTAACTTCTAAAAGTCATTTCTTAGTTCTGGGGTAGTTTTAACGCTTGTTCCAATAAAATTTTAAACACACTCACACATTTTTAAAACGTCATGCATGTGTGTGAATTTGTCCATATACAATTCACAATAACTAAAAAAAACGATACGATCTTCAACCCAGGTGAATGTATAGCAATGAAAGTTTTCAATGAGCAGTTTGCAAGATCGTCAAAGGTCTATATAGATAAATGACCGCACCTCACTCAATCGTATCAAGTCTATATACCTTGAATGACTTAAAGACTCACTCTTGTTGTCACGAGAAGTAGCCAACTAATATTAATTACAAAATTATTTTATTTTAGGACTGAACTCCATGTTTTTGTAATAGTAAAGCCCCAAAGTTGTGATGAACGATGTATTCTCCTGGTTCGGACCTGACAATGGTATCAGATGGTGGCTAGAGTAAGCATCCATAAAACTCATTTGCATGTGACCTATTGTATAATCAATGATCTGATCAATTACGTGGAGTCGAAATTGTCTTTTAAAGAATGCTTACTGAGATAAGTGAAACCAACACAGAATCTCCATATTCCAGTTTTCTTTCTAACCACGATAATTTTAGAAATCCAATATGGGATTTGGACCTCCTTAATTGAGTAGACATAAAGTAGGTTCTCAATTTTATTCTTAATTACTCTTACTTTAATAGACGCTAACTTAAGTGGATTATGCTTGACTGGTCGACATGTAGGATCCGTTTGCAGTTTATAAAAAACAATGTTTGGATCAATCCCAAGGAGATCTTAGGGATGTTTAGCGGATGCATCCATATTCACTCTAAGAAAATGAACAAGTTACTCTACTTTATCCCATGGAAACTTAGAACGGTCAAAAATGTTTTATCCATTTGAGATGAGTCTAAAGGAACATATACAAGTTCTTCTATTACCCGATTGACTAAAGAAATTTGGGTCTCCGCTACCTCGGACTGAGCTCCCTTTAGTTGTTATTTAAGTTTATCGCCATCTGAATCATCATTGTTCTGATATTTCGTTGGCTGAATTATCTTGGATTTAATAGTGGAAAAAAGACAACTACGCGTTGATGCGTGATCTCCTCTAACTTCAAGAATCCCTTGATTGCTTGCAAACTTAAGATTTTGGTGAAGTGATGGGGTCATGTCTCTTGTGGTGCAGAGCCATCCTCTGCCCAGAATGCCATTGTATTATAACTATGATTGAATCATGTGAAGTTTTATCTCATGGTTGACACACTCGACTTTTATCGATAGTTTGATTTTCCCTAATGGAATTCTATATCTCTATTGAAGTCAATTAATGGGACCACCTTGGTGTCCAAATCTTGGAAGGTATAACTGACATTGAGCAACAAATTGAGATACATGATCTCGCAAGAGCTTCCTTGGTCGATCCATATTCTCTTTACATCAACTACCGTGAACTTATCGGCCAATTCCCTGAATGAAGAAATTGACATATAGGCTAGATTTTCAAACCACTTAAGGCCGATTCATCTCATAGTTGAGGGGAAAATATGTCATATGAAGCCATCGTGATATCCCCATAAAGAAATCGACTACCGGTAGTGTTTTATGTGGTGAAAAGGATTTGCCATTTTTTCATAAGTTTTGATCTTTGGGATGAAAAACTTATTCGGTGGCTCTAATATCTTTATCTCCATGGTCAAAAGAGACACCGATCCATACTTCAGTGCCTTCCTAGAAAGTTCCTTTGGATTTCTTGCTAAATTGGGATTTAGTCATCTATCCAATTGCTCCTTGATGAAATTTTATAAGTCATCGATGCCAACCTTCTTCAACAGTGGCCTAGATTTGTCCAACCTATTATTGTATGTGGATTCTAATGTCTAAACATGTAGATGACTATAGTTGGAAGAATGGTAATACGACATATGATCCATACATCAGTGACTAAATATTATCACATGCGGGCTCCTGGATTTAGATCCTTTTCTAGTACGGTTGGATTTATGGTGATTATAGGATGAATCTTGTTTCTTCTATGGTGCTCAAGGTTATGGTAACTAGACCTACGTTTCTCATATTTCCCAGTCAGCCTCCGTCTCAATCGAGAGATTTCTCCATCTCACTTATCTAATTATTCTTCATACAGCCTGATTAATCATGACGTCGCTTTCCCTACTGGTCATTTAATATAGGAAGTGTAACTTCGTCTATTAGGACCAGTTCTTCAAGGCGTTCTTCCCCCAGACCTCGAGTTGAGGGGACCTTGAATTATTTTATTCCTTCCTTATAATTCGTACCTCAGATTGGATACAACTCCTAGATTGTGAATGGTAAGACTGATGGGCACTTATACTACTTAAGGGTCCATATCTCTTAGTGGTGAGAATTCGAATCAATTTTCCATAAACGGTGCCAAATTATAAGGAACATCAAACCCATAATAATTATAATATTATAATTTGACCCCAATATATGAATGAATTATGAAAAGAACACAATAAATTACGCGGTTCAACATATCATCCTGCCTATGTCCACGCGGAAGGGAAGAAGATATTTATTAATGGAGAATAAGAGAGAACACGTGAAATGCTAGGGTTACTAGCTGAGAATCGAAAACATAGTAATAAGTGTGCAGTTAATCATACCCCAAACATCGGGGGTTACTTCTATTTATAAATAAAATTTCCCTATAAATATAGGTCTCCCTTACGGTTTTAACTATATTCTTTGATCTTATATTTGGAGTATTAGAATTGGGGTATATTTGTATTCAATCGGATTAGGTTATCATCTCTCTTGATTATCGATTAGTGAGTCCATGATGTTTAGTCGACTACGTCGTCTTGACACCTGGATGCCACGTGTCATGCCACATGGTGTATTCGACTTAATGTCTCTTCATATACTGATATTGATGTTGATATAATTGAAAATTTCATATTAGAATATTGTCTCTTAAAGAGGGAGAGGTAAGATACATATTAATTTGGGGTTGGAGAGACGTAAAAATGGGATTCTTGGTTATATTGCTATTATGGATGAAATTGAGGGTAAAAAGGTCAAATACATAACTTATTCAATTTTTGTGGTCTTAAGAGAAGTATAGATAAGTTCCATTGATTAGTCAATTATCAAATATGTCATATTCCTAAATTTTGCGTTTAATTTAAAAAATCTATATTTTTCCACCCAACCATCTCTAACTATTGGGGGAAGTTATCTCAAGTGGTTGAACTTTTCCCCCTATTTTTTAATCTTCAAATGGATAAATTTTTATTTTCAAATCCATTTTCACAAAAATACTATTTTTAAAATCTACTCATCAAGATCTATCAAACAAGATCCATGAATACTATAAAATTCTAAATAACAAATTATGCATCCAATATATATTTATCGCGTTATTAAAATATTAGACATTAAATATTGCCTATGTTAACAAAAAATTACTATCAAAATAATACACAAAAAACAAAATTAAATTTATAATAAATATATATTATGAAAAAAACAAGAATATTAATATTAATGTTGATTTTTTGTTATCAAACCAATAAATACAAAAGGCATACGCCGTCATAGTAAAAAATAATAGTGATGTGGAGGTTTTCACTAATAGTAGATATTTAATGTCTAAGCAAAATCGCAGTTACTAGAGGTTGTCACAAACAATAAACATTAACATATTAAGGCAAAAATGTAATGATCTTAAGGTTTTCTTTTTATCGATAACAACCATACCTATTTCGATTCTTGCCCAATAATATTTGCACCGATCCTCCTCATGAAACCTTCCAACTAAACCTCTCCCATCACAAAAACAAAACAACTACTAAAAACTTAAACTCCACCATCAATTGGAAGACCCCCCCCCCCCCATTACCCACTTCCTCTATCACCGCCTCCAACATGAGAGTAAGAAAATGAAAAGACGATAGTAGAAAAAAACGAGAAGAAAAGGAAATAAACCGGGAGACGAAATTTCCATTCTCATCATTATTGGGTAGAGAGAGAGAGAGAGAGAGAGAGAGAGAGAGAGGAAGTTATCTAAATTATGTTTGGCTTGGGATATTTTGATAACATAGTGGTAGATATTTAAAAATAAGACCTCGAAGATGGTTGACTAATCAACGAGACTTTGATATGATATACTTTATTAGGACAAATTTGACTCACTTTAAATATTTAATCATTTATTAAAATTTACACTTATTCGCTATGATAATTTGATTTGTTGAGTCGTGATAAAGGCACAACACCACCTAACAAAAAGTGATAAGGATTATCTCACCCACACTCCTAGAAAAGAAAATAGAAAGACACAAACCCACAAATTTATACACAAACCCTTGACACTCCTTTTCTCCACCACCATCTCTATTATTACCCTTTAAGCTCCCTTATAACTCTTCCTATCCACCACCATTAGACACAAAATCGTCAATAAAGTGCTTCTAGAAGTGACTAGCCTTTCTAGAGAGTTTTTGTAGCCAATGGAGCATTAAAATACAAACTCCAACAAAGTGGATGAACCCGAAACGCAACACAAATGGACTCCTAGAGGTATAAAATATTGTAAGTTACCTCTTTATATCCCTTCAAATAATATATGGTCATAAAGAAATAATTTTTCCAGGAGTTTCAATGTTACAGTGCCTAAAACAATGATACATTTCTACACTATAACAACAAAAGAAGAACAAAAAAGCTATGCACACTCGACATTACAACATAAAGTCTAGTGTGCTTAACTCGACACTACAACATAAAGTGTAGTATGCTTAACTCAACTCTAAGACACCGAGTATACCCTTTTGGTGTCTTAGTACTGAGTTTGTGGGAATTCTCTTAGTATTTTAACACCGACTATACCCTTTTTATAATTTTACTGAAATATATTCCCCACGTTTATTTTTTTCCTAGGATAACCCCATATTTAATGATTAAAGTCTCTATAATAAAATTTATGTCATATGCTCAGGGGTTATGTCGACACCCAGTGTGGATGACAAGAAATTTAATGAAAATGAATAGGAAATAGTGGTAAGCATAATTTGTCTTTTTGTTATTTTATGTAAAAAGTGGGATTTTCCTAATTCTTTGTTTTATGTAAGTTGTTAATGGCACTCTATTTGTTGTTAATGATCATTTCATCGAGTTTATTACTAAAAAGGTAAGTTTTTGGAATTATCTTTCTAATAAATTGTTTTATGTTAGTGATAATACATTGTTATATAAATAAGTAGGTATTTCCCAATCGGACATCCTTAATGCATTGGGCTCAAGATCATAAAACAATTTTGAGGGTGGCGATTGTAACGATTGTGTCTGAAAATACATATCAAGGAAGGGAGGGAATATTAATAATGGGTTGTGAACGGTATGGAGTATACCGCAACCATATTAAGAAAGGGATGGAAAAGAATGCATCACAGACTAAGAAGAAGAAGGGGAAAGATTCTTCTATCCGAAAGTGCTATTGCCCCTAAGGATGTTCCATTATTGGATGGCTAATAAAAGATCAAAGTGTTTCCTAGTCTTCACAACTATGAAATTTCAAAATCACTAGAGGATCACCTGTAAACATGGCGATTAAATCACGATGATTTATCTATCACAATATATTTAATTGCTAATGGGGTTAAACCTAAACAAGTGATGTATACTATGAATGGGTGCCTTACCCTTAATTGTCATTGATTTTACTTTCCCCTTCTTATCCAAGGCTTGTGATTTTCCTTCACCTCAATGGGATCCTTACCCTTATATTGATCATTTGTCTTTTTTGGTCCATTTTCAATGGTCTCCTCTACCTCCTCAACCTTATCTCCATTATTTCTCTCACGACCACTATTTTAGATTGTGATTTATCCTTCTCTTCAACAACATCCTTGTTGTTAACTTTTATAGGGCCTCATTAGTTTCACTCTCACAATCACCTTAAACGTCACCCACTTATTCCTTTCTTTTAATATTTTCTTCCACATCCTCACTCTCACCCACACTCTCATTTTCTCCCTCATTATCTTCTCCACTACCACTCTTATTATTTTTATAAGTATTTATCATTCTTATTCTCGCTCTCATCTCATATACTATTTCTTATTTATTACTTTTTTGTATTACCAAATCCCAATTTTTTTACCCATCTCTTTCTTTATTTCCCACCGAAGTATGCTTACAAGTGACACCCTTTACAATTAACTCCTTGCCTTTTGCATTAAAAAATTGTCGAAAGATTCCTATATGTGCCTTTACCAATGTTTTAATCTATAAGTAAGAAATTAAAAAAATATTTTTCACATAAATAATTGGTAGTAATAAATAATTTATATAATAAAGACAAATTGGTATTAGAGTACTGAGTATAAACACTAAAACTAAAAACTATAACACTGAAAGTGACCTTCACTATTGAAGTACCGAGAAAATATATAAAACTCGATAGTCTAATAATAAAACATATTTAGTGTGTAACCATTTTGGATTAGGGTGTGATACCTAGATAATACGTATATTTCTGCACCTAAATGCCAAAATATATTATCGTTCTCGAAATTAAAGAGCAAAAACTGCAACAACGAAAATATTTTTTAATTTTCTTCATATATGTTTTCATTTTTTGGTTAAACTTTCATTCTAATGAGTTCTTATTGTTTTTATTTTCTAACATTAACGTAATGCATATACATCACTTTTAAATGTTTTGGATTAGGAGTTAGGGTTTGGGCAAGGAAGTTCAATGTTTTTCAAATTCATATAAAATGTAAGGGTACACCAAGCTTAGAAACGAATTACAATGCACATTTTGTGTGTAAAATGAAGTTGCTTGTTAATTAAAGAGATTTGTGTAGTTGATTTTGGTATGAATATGTCAGGTTTTTTGTTCTTAAAGGTGTAAGTTAGAGAGAGAAAGATGTAAAAAATTGAAGTGTTTTATCAAATGTAACTTATAACCCTTTGATCACGGGTGCCTATGTTTTGGTGGAAGGTATAAGTTTTAGACATTTATATGGTGTTTCAGGGAGGTGGTATTGAAGAAAAAAAGTGGTGCCTTTTGCACGACCCTTTGACCATAATGAAAAACTTTTTAATTAAGTCTGAAATATAATAGTCCCTTTTATATACATTGAAACTTTATTCACATTATTTTTATGCTTTCACGTGTTATGGCGACCCATATTTAAGAATTATGATGTACTTTATTTGACCCAAATTGACCCACTTTTTAAGAAAATGCACATTTAGTGATAATAATTAAAACTTATTCACTATGATAATCTCATTTGTTGGTTAATTACATTTAAAAATAAAATAGATTCGTAATTTGAGACTTCTATAATGAAAAATATGATTATTTGGGGCTTGACCCCCCATTAATTTATAATTATTGAGTCAACTCCCATAATTTTAACTTCTTGGAATTTGGCTTCCATTTTGACGGATTTTGTTAGTTGACCTTTAAGTAACGCATATGAGGCCTAAAGTGTCCACATGTCACCATAACACCTCTAATCATTGTGTTTTTCTATAAACTGCTTGTTCCATATATTATATTAACTTAAATATGTATATATACACATATTTATAAGGGATGTTAACATATATTTTATATTTAATATATTATATGAACATAAATATTTACACATATTTATAGGATTATACTAACATATATATATTAAAGTAACTTTATATATATATATATATATGTGTGTGTGTGTGTGTGTGTGTGTGTGCACCATATTTTTATTTTTCTTTCACACAAAGGACAAATTTTATTAAAGAATAAAGAAAATAATTACGAATAACAAACAAAACTTGGGGGGCTTACACCTCACCCAAATTACCATGAATATATATACAAATTTGAATGAAGATTAAATAAAAGACTCACGTTATATTTTTTACAAAAACAAAAAAAACTCCAAATTACCCACATTTTACATTATTAAATACCCAACCTAATCATTATTTTTTATTTAATTAAGGCAATATAATAAATCGACTAAAAAAGGCACTTTATTCAAATCGTCTTTAGTATTTTTAATAAGTAAAAATGAGGCGCAAAAAAAGAACAAAAATATATTTCTTTATAATACATAAAAACTCTAATGACAAAGATAATAATTTAAAAAAATAAAATAAATAACGGTTGCAAAAAAGAAAAAAAAAATAGTTTTCCTAGTATTTTCTAAATAAAAGAAAATTTATTTGAAAAGGAGGATAATAAGCAATTTTCTTATTTTTAATAGGAAAAAAAATGGATGAAAAAATAAAAATAAAAGTTCTTTTGAATAAATAAAAGCTAGGATGAAAAGGAGAATAAAAAATAGTTCTTAATTTTTCTATAGATAAAAAATAGGAAGAATTTTTTTTATTAATAAATAAAAACTCTGATGAAAAAAGAACAAAAATATCTTTTTATTTTTTTAATAAATAAAAAATGGGATAAAAAGATTTTTTTGTAATTAAATAAAAATTGAGACAAATAAAGATAAAAAAGCAGTAGTTTGTTTATTTTGATAAAATAAATAGGAACCAAAAAGAGAAAAAAATTTGTTGTTTTTTAATAGATAAATGGCGGGAATATAAATGAAAACTCGGATAAAAAATTGAACAAAATAAAAATTTAATAAATATAATTGGTATAAAAAAGGGAACAAATTTCTTTTTTATTTTTTAATAAAAACATAAAACCAATTTTTTCATTTAGTAAAAACACAAAAAACTATATATAATTTATTAAATAAGGGTTAATAAAGTGTTTATCTAATAATATATTAATTTAATAAGGTGTATTTAGCAAATAATGAAATAAATAGTGTATCAATATTTATTTAAGTTAATATAATATATGTAAGACATATTTTATTAAAAAATGATTAGAGTTTTTACAGTGACATGTGTTGTTAAGCAAGAAATTATGGGTATATTGGACGCATGAGGTCTAAAAATGTCATGCCCCATAATTTTTAAGAATTTAATAATTAACTCATTAGAAGAAATTTAATTATTTAAATGGAAATCCAAATCAACTATATAATTTAATTTATAAATTTAAAGTTAGAACAAATCAAAATGGAATTGTGGAATATAATTGTTTAGTTGTTAAAATTTTATGGGTTTAAGTTTAATTACTATAAAGATTGAGGTTCAAATCATAATTTCAGTAAGTTATAAACTGATTTGGAAGGATGAAATATTTTGAAAAAAGTCTAAAGGTAAGTTGTCATTATGCATTACTTGGGGAATAAGGAGTGTTTGTAGGCTTAAAAATTTAAGGAAGTTTCTAGAAGGAAAATTAGCCACCTAAACCGAACCTTAGCCTCCGACCTCAGCCACTACCGTGTCTAAATTATCGTCATACCGTGGCTTCGGCATTATCGTCTTTTGATGTTTATAACTTACACGTTTTTGCTCATTTAAAAGCCATCAACCCTCCTTTTCTCTCATATTACTCATAAAGAGACCCTAAAACCCTCTCAAGACCTCCCCTCAAGCTACCCTTTTCCTAAATATAATCAACGAGATTTTTAAGGCTATTTAAATAGGGGATTCAACAAAAGGATTCAAAGCTTTTCAAATGATTTTTAAAGGATTTTCAATAGAGTTTATAAACTGATTTTTCAAGACTTCATCTCTTCCATTTAAATCAAGTATTTGGTTTATTTTAGAGGCAAGTTTCTAAACTACTCCTCTTCTTTCATATATGCAAATATTAATTTCACCTAATCCCTAATTGTAGGAGTAAAATTAGTCCGTAACTCATATGGGTTTGAGATATCTAATTCTATTTCCCTAGTTAGGTGACATTGACTAACCTCACATGGATTAAGTTATAATTTATCCTTAGTTGGTGTATACATTAGGAATTGAACCAATGGTTAATAGACTTGTGCAATAGGGTTTGATATTGAATATTGTATTTATATTAATTTTAAAGAGTAATGGGTAATTAAGACTTAATTTGAATGTAATTATTATCAAGAATTTAAGTTATAAATTCAGTTGTACATTTATCTTGATAAGTGGCACTCTTTGTTGAAAATTCCTAGTTAATGCGATTCAAAGGAGGATGTTTAACAATTTGAGTTTAATTACACATGTAGATGTATGAATATTGAATAGCCCATGTTTATAACCTTCAATTGGAATTAGAATCCCTTTAATTGATTTATGGCCTTGGAAATTAGACCTAATTACATTTGATTTTGAATTAAGTGCTTAAATACTTTCCTTATGTTGCTAGTGTTGGAATTCTTGAGTAATTGGAATAGAATAAGTACGGTATAAATGTTCTTGACTTATATTGGTTTGTGGGAGGTTATGGTTGGAAACCAAAATTGGATGTTCAATTCATTTAATCTTCAAATTAAACCACATTAATAATCCCATAAGTTATTATGGTGTCTTAACGACTAACCTATTTAGACAGAATTGTATTATGGGTGGGTTCCTTGTTTATATTTAATTTATGAGATGTTTATTGCCGAAATCTAGACACAGGTAGGAATGAGGACTTTAGGAATCCTTTAAATAACATGTTTATTTTATTATAATGTTTAAATTAATGAGTAATCCCATATTAGATATGACCTCGTGAGTGATTCGAGAATCCGTTTAAAAGTTAATGAAATCATGCAACGATAGGTTTATGGACTATTTTAGAATAATCAGAAGAGTGGGGTAAATGGAATATAAAGATGTTATGATAAGTGAAATGATAAATGTGGATTATGGAACGCTAATTAGATGATAATAATAATTAAATGAGGTAAATAAATGGATGGTCGTTATGTGTGTGTGCCGAGAGAGAGAGAACTCTCTTACTTGTTCATTCTAAGGGAACACAATTTTATTTATGCATAACGCTAGATGTTGTTTGTACCGTACACATTATCACGAGGTGGTTCCCGGATGGCGTGACGGTATGTTATTTTGATTTATCACACAATGTTATTAATTTTTATAGTTTCGGCCACCTGGTTTCTACTTCGTGATGGGATTTATGTATATATCATAAAGCTTTATTCATGTTTTCATCCATGTGAGAGAAATGTGGTTCCTGGTTATATGACAGTCTTTATTTGTGTATACCGCATGTTATTGAGATGGCTGGGGAGAATGTCTGTTATGGTTTAAGTAATTAAGAGATTAATTAATTATTGAAACTAAGGAGTTAATTAAATTGGAATATGAGGTTCCATGGTATTTGGTTGGTTATCGTAGTAGGATTGATAATTGTGTACTTATCACTTGTATAAATAACTATTTTTTAGTAGTGTAGCTTTGGTAACTTATTGGATTTTGACCCGTTTATATTTGTAGAAACCTTTTAGATGCTAAGGTTGGATGATGCGAATAGTCTTCCACCCAGCTTGCTAAGATTATTCACCTTCTCTATCCCAGTCATCATCATCAGGAGCATTGATGTAGTTTCATCTCCATGATGTACTATCATTCATTTTTCTTATGTGAGGTTTATTTATGGATTAATTGGCTTGTATATTCAAGCGGGAAAATGGCATGTATATTATATATTTCAGTTGAGTTAGGTTTTTGTAGTGAGACTATGTATTGACATATTTTAAGACTTGTGATATAGTTGTAGAGATATCTCTCATTCTGACTTAGTTGGTGATGCATTTTACGAGTTGATTATTTGAGGTTTATCATATCATATTCGTATCTTATCACTTGTCTATATATGTTAAGAATGATATTTAAATTATTTTGACATATTGTATAATTAAATGTTAGGAAATAATCAACCCTAATGTTAAAATATATGGGTTGTTATAGTTGGTATCAAAGCATGGTCTTAGGCCTTGAGGGTTGTAGGCCCTCTTAGACTTTTGCATAGTGTTTTTTGACACTTACCTTTATTTATACTCTTATTTATGTCTCATTAATTATAAGACTTTATCTTCAATTTCAGATGCCACAAAATAGGAGAGCATGACCAGTTAGGGCATTATGTATCCCATAATTACCGTTTAATGAGATATTGCCATTTATAATTACTGTGGGGACGTAAATAAAAGCCCAATCAGTTGGACAGTGCGTGGGACGAACTGCCCCGCCCAAACATTTAGATTATTATTTAGACATGCATTTAACATGTGCTTAAATGCATGGAGATAAGTACGAATCAGTTACCAACAATCTCATGGAAATATTCAGGGACACTTATGTGCTATCCATCAAGTCGATTGAGCTACCTATGGAATTCAATCACTTATTTCATGCTTCTGTATATTGTAAACCCTGACCCAGGGAAAGCGATGTAAAAAAAAGACATTGAGAGACACTATAATAAAATAGTAACCTCTCCGTGAATGTAGGCAAGTTACTGAGCCACGTACATTTATTGTTATGTGTGTGATCTTGCATTCTGCTTTTTGTGATTTTTTTCGTGGATTTCTTTATTGTGATATTTCTTGTACTCATAATTGACTCCGTCTGTGCGAAATAATTTATATTCCTATGAAAACCTTCACAAATAAAAAAACCATGACGTTACATTGTAGCAACAATATTCCTTAGATTGGCGATGTGAAAGAAGACCCAGTTCCACCTAGGGTCAAGTCGAAGATTCGCCAGCATACAAACCTAGGTTTCTCCAGGAAAGTCAACCTTCCAAAGAAAGCAAGGTACCATCCAAATCTACCCAAATCCCTAGGTTGGACAATGCTTACGAAGCCAGGCTTCGAGAATAAGAGGAGACAATGCACCTCCAGGTGGAAGAGAATCCTCGCCTCTAGAGGCGACTTGAAAGATTGGAGAGAGATGTCCATAGGGACACAAGGAAGCGCCGTGATAGGACTCCCAGTCCTTATTAGAGTAATACTCACAGCCGAGGGAGGAGCTCTAGGCGTAAGCTGAATGTGGCAGATCAGAGCATGGTCGATCAGAGCGTGGCCAGCTAGAGAGACGCTATGGGAGCAACAATCGACACAACAAAGACATTAGGATTTTGGTCCGTAGAGAGATGGACCAACATTCAGCCCATTGTGGATCTAGTTCCACCAGATATCTATCCATAAAGGATATTAATGCCCAAATGAAATCCCCTTTCTCAAGGGTGATCGAAGAGAAGGATCCCTCAAAGAAGTTTTTCGTTCCTAGGTTCAAGATTTATGATAAAAAGACATATCCAATAGACCACGTTCGGCAATATAGGCAAGCGATGACCTTATAGAGCTATAATGATGCACTAATGTGTCAGATTTTCCCTTTTAGCCTACATTAAAAGTTGCCTCATAGGTCGATCAGAAACTTCAAGGCTCTAGTAGAGGCCTTCACTACTCACTTCATAACCACTAACTGTGACACTAATCGGATGGAAGCACTCCTTATAATGAAGAAAAATCCACAAAAGGGCCTTAATAATTATGCCAAAAGGTATTGGGAAGTCTTTAACGAGGTCGAGGATTGCCTCGGAGAAATTTATCGTAATATCCTTCAAAATTGGTCTGTCGACCACCTCTTTGTTGCACCAGTCCCTAACTAAGAAATAAGCCAACACCATTGATGACCTTATGGCTCACATTGAGAAATACGCCTAGGTGGAAGATGTGTCTCACTCTAATGTAGGGGATAATGATCGAGCAAAGGCAAATAAGGGAGCAGAGAAGAGTGATACTCCAACGAAGGGGAATAAGAACAGAGGCAAGGATGGATCTAAGAATAAGAACAAGGATGATCCCTTCAAGGCATTCTAGGCTATTAACACAGTCCTCAAGGAACCCATTTATAAGATCTTGAACAAGATCAAAGACCAACCATTCATAAAGTGGCCTAAAAATATGGGTGGCGACCCAAGAAAAAGAAATAATGCACTGAGATGCACAATCTACAAGGAGGGCGTCCAGGAAATTGATAAGTACTAGGCTCTGAAGTCACACTTAGAGGAGTTGAACCAAGTTGGGCACCTAAATAAGTATATAGAAAAGAAAACAGAGATGGTCATGGTCAATGATGACCAAAAGCTGGACAATGTCCTTGACGATGACACATGATATGAGTTCGCGGTAATCCATTGGGGATCAGACCTTAAGCAAATCCCAGGTAATGGCATCCGAATGGTGCTGAAGATAGTTACTGTCGTCATGGAAGCTTTTTAGATTGACCCCACTGAAACCCAGGTTGGTAAACATCGGTGGTCAGAGGAAGTTGACTATACCAATAATAGTGTTTTCACCGAGGAAGATTTAATCAGAGTGAGAACCCCACATCATGACGTGCTAGTGATCACCCTCATAATTATTAATTGGGACGTTAATAAGCTACTCATGGACCAAGGAGTTCATCAGAAGTGATATACCTGGAGATGTTCCAAAAGCTGAAGCTAAACATCGCTGACCTTAAGGGAGCTATAGTTTCGTTGGTTTACTTTTCAGAAAGGATCATGATGTCGCTGGGAAAGGTAGTCCTGCATGCCAGTCAGGGAAGGCAACATCTCGAAGCTAATTAAGTTCTTAGTGGTGGATATTGAGTCCCCATATCACGCTATTTTAGACAAAGGCTAGTTGTATGCCATGAAGGCCATACCATCCACCTACCAACAAAAGTTAAAGTGTGTTACCGACTGGGGCGTGGTCAAAATTCATGGTGACCAAGCCACTGCCAGGAAGTTCTTTATTGTGTCCATTATCCCAGAGAAGGAAAAGAAAAAGGAGGTAAATAATGCTCAGGAAGAAGCCCAGATTGGAGTTGTACCATCCAAATAACAACTACGATACGGTCGACCAGGGGTAGAGGCCCCACCAACAGGTTCATCGAAAGCCTAAAAAAAGTTAGGGATGATGACAACCTGCCAAAAAGGAAATTTCTAATCGGAGCCACCCTCGCCGATCAAGAGAAAAAATAATTGACTGCCTTTCTCAGAAGAAATCCAAATGTTTTCACTTGGGAACCATATGACTTTCCAGGGATTGACCCTAGCATAACTTTCCATTGCCTGTATGTCGATCTGGATTTTAAGTCGATCACCCAAAAGGCTCACCAAACAGCTCCTAAGAAGGCTAAAACGGCGGAGAACGATGTAGGGAAACTATTGGATGTAGGATACATTAGGAAAGTTTAGTTCCCCAAATGGATATCCAACCCAGTGGTGGTGCGCAAGAGCAATGGTAGTTAGAGGGTTTGTATTGATTTCACAGATTTTAATAAAGCATGTCTTAAAGACAGCTTCCCGATTCGTAAAATTGATCAGTTTGTTGACGCTATGGCGACGCACGAAATAATGAGTTTCTTAGACGCCTACTCTGGCTACCATTAGATTCCTTTATGCGGACCTAATCAGGATAAATTACCTTTATAACCCCCCATTGGGTTATATTGCTACAAGGTTATGGCGTCCAGTTTAAAGAATGCAGGGAAAACTTATCAGAGACTGATCACTAAGATGTTTAAGAGATATATAGGAGACACGATGGAGGTTTACATCGACTATATGCTATCCAAAAGCAAGAACAAGGGCGACCACCTGACGGACTTAGTTAGAACTTTTGAGATCCTCAATAAGTATCGGATGAAGCTTAATGCAAGTAAGTGTTCATTCAGTGTCCAATCAAGAGAGTTCTTGGGCTATCTAATCAGTAAAAGAGGAAGTGAGGCCAATTCAAATCATATCGATGCTATCGCAAGAGTCTAACCTCCTCAGACATTGCGAGATGTTCAAAAGCTCACTAGTATGCTCGCAGTGCTCAATCGCTTCATCTCCAAGTCTTCAAAATGGTTCCACCCATTCTTTCAGCTCTTGAAAAAGGAGAAAGGCCTCATATGGAATTATGATTGTTCGAAAGCTTTAAAAGAGATCAAATCCTACCTTAGCAATCCTCCCCTGTTGGCAATCCCAAATGATGGAGACCCACTATATCTTTACCTTGCTATATCAAACCACGCTGTAAGCTCTACCCTGATGTGTGGAAAAAAAGGTCAGCACCCAATTTATTTCTCTAACAAGACACTTCTGGACGCAGAAAAGTGGTACTTGCCTTTCGATGAACTCACCTATGTGCTGGTGGTCTCCTTGAGGAAGTTGAAGCATTACTTTGAAGCCCACTCAATAACCATAATCACTTCATACCCTTTCAAAGTTGTTCTTCAAAAAGTCAATCTCTTTGGACGAATTTCAAAGTGGTCGATAGATCTTGGGATATTCGATATCCACTTTTAACTAAGAACAACGATTACGGGATAAGTTTTAATAAACTTCATGAATTTGCAGGAGACCAGCCAATCAACCAATAAATGCAAAAGCACAGTCTAATGATTGGACCCTATACACTAATGGAGCCTCCAATTCCAAGGGGTAGGAATAAGGATCGTCCTTATCACTCCAAAAAATACAGTCATCGAGCAAGGAATCATATTGAGATTTGAGGCCTCCAATAATCAAGCTGAATATGAAGCACTGATTGGTAGTTTGTGCAAGGCCCATGTAATACCTCGTAATTCTGCATAATTAGAAAAATACGTTTTATTTAAATTACGTGAGTAGAGTAATTTAATATGATATAGGAAAATAAGTTTTATTTAAATTACGTGAGTAGAGTAATTTAATATGATAAAATACGTTTTAATTAAATTACGCGAGTCGAGTAATTTAATGTGATAAAATACGTTTATTTAAATTACGTGAGTAGAGTAATTTAGTGTGACACGTTTTAAATTAAATTACGTGAGTAGAGTAATTTAATGTGAGATTATGTTAATAAAGATTAATATGACGATTAAAAATTTACTAAATGTGAATAGTAAATTTTGAATGTTGATATGTACAGTCTAGCGATTTTATGGACGTACCTGAGTTATCTCAACCGAATGTTGCGAGTAGAGAAAAATTGAAGATGAGATGAGAAAAATATTTTAAGAGACTCGAAAGGTAATTTAGAGTCCATAAATGATTCTGAAAGGGTCGAATTAGTCAAAATAGTGTACCCGGGGGTACTAGTTGAGTACCGAGTCATTTTCGGACTAAACCGGGACCATTCGAGGGCATTTTGGTCTCTTTACATTTATGGGTAAGTAGACCTACGAATTTTGAAACCCTAAATAAGATTATAAGAGTTAAGTCTAGGGTTAGAAAGAAGAAAATCACCATATCCATTAGAGAAGAGAGAGAGGTAATTTCCTAAGGCAAAAGAAAGAAGGAAGGGAAATTCTAAGGAGATTTCACCACATAATTGTTGGGAAGAAGGATTGAAGGATCAAAATCATCAACCATCATCAACAACCACGAAATCAGACCCTACAAATCATAAGGCAAGCGGTTGTTTGCAAAATAAATTGAGTTATAATATCCATATTTAAGCTTGATAAAGAACATGGTTTTTATGATATTTTTGGGAGAAAAACAATTGATTATGATCCATGATTGGTAGGGATTTGCATGTAGGACGTTTTTGGATCTCCAAATATTCTGATATCATAGAAAACTAGATGATTGAATCGAACTAAAAATCTGGAATTATGATGAAAGATGTAAAGAAAGTATTTTTAGGGTACTTGAATATTAGTAAGATTTTTAGTTAATTTGGCCAAGATTTATAATGATTTTGTTGTTTTAAATCGTTAGTAATCATCCCAGAACATGTAGAAATGATTAGAAATTATTAGTTGTAAATATGGTGGAGTATCATGAAAGATAGATAGATAAAAATGGAGGAACCCGCATGAAGAAGACGAACTGGGTTTGTCACTGCTTAATCGATCGATCGACCCTTGAATGTCGATCGATCGAGCAGTCGATCGATCGACCATATCCCATCGATCGATCGACCCTGGCTGGACTTTAGAGAATTTTATGAATAATTTTCCTTTTAATTACCGTCGCTTAATGGGAACCTTAATGATGATATTTTACCTATGAGGAGACTTCGCAAATACCATTAGATTTCTTCATAAATGATTAAGTGGGAATTTTGGAGAAATCGACCAACGGGAGGACGATCGATTGAGCCGTAGGTTGGGATTGTGAGAATTTAATTACGGAAAGAGTGAGATTTAATTCCGAAAAAATACCAGTAGGTTAAAGTTAACTTAACTACTGAATTAAGGGAGGGTAACTAGGGCCCTTAGAGTTGCGTGAATACTCGAGTAAATACAATAGTAAAATAAATTGTAATTAATGAGTACGGTGAATATAAGTAAAATTTATTACGTACGGGCATGATTTGATAGGTCGGGTGTGTACCTACTAAATTATATAAAAGTTTGGGTTAAGAGAATTTTACCTAAATTAATTATGTTAGGGTCGATGTGACATTCCGAACTAACATAAAGTTATTATATGTTTGGGGTCGATGAAGAATGCCGAACCAAACTTTAAACTGGTGTCGCGATGAAAGAGTCCCAAACCAGAATATGTGTATATATTTATATTTTTAAATAGTTGGGGTCGATGGATCATTCCGAACTAACTGTTACTTGGGGTCGATGAATTATTCCGAACTAAGAGTCCTTTATGTGTGGTAAAAGGATATGTTAATGATAACAGTTATTAAATACATGATTGTGTGATAAAATGTATTCTATGTGCATAATCTACAGATTGAGAATAGTAGATAATGAAATGAATTGTAAATATCTTAGTAATAACTTATAGCGTGATGTAATTATTACAAGAATAAGGATAACGAACAGTAAATAAGTTACCTACGCTTATGGGTAGTATAACTAGGTGAACTAAGTGTCCTCGTTAGACATGCACTATAGAAGACAGGTGAGAAAGTTCGAGGGAGTTGTGCGAAATTTTAATATGTGTAATCAATAACTCAATTGTGATAACTGCTTGCAAAATATTTTCAAATGTTGTGAGTACTAACTCTTGTTATGTAAATTTTTTAAAAACCTTTTAGATGCCCAGCCACGGGGACACCCAGCATGATTTCATTCCAGGGATTTGGGAGCTGCAGCACGTGTGGATGTTGCAGGGATTGTTTAGACGCTTCTTTTTTTTTGTTCTAGTACAGGACCTCAGTTTTAGTACTCTTAGTTGGGATATGTTGCCCTATATTTACTTTTACAGTTATTCTGATTCTGGATTTTGAGTTGTCTTTTATTGGCCGTGGTTTTCGGCAAGACTTTACATGCATTTAGTTATTTATGCAACTGTTTTATTATTACTAGAATTGTAATGTGTTGCTATGGATTATTTGTTCTTCTTAAAGAAGATAAAATTTGGCACTCGCTTAATTTTCACTTAGGTGGTTAGTAAATTAAAAAGTTTTCGGCAGTGATGCTAAGAATGAACCATTTAAGAAACCTGTTTTAATTGAATTAAGGCTTGATCACCCAAGGTTTAATTAGCCGGGGTGTCACAGATGGTATCAGAGCATCAGGTTCTAGTATCCACAGGATCTGTACGGCTTACTGTGTTTAAGCGTAACGTTTGGTTGTATTAGAGCCCTACTATTAGGACTTTTGATTCAATATTCGCTTTTGCGTTATCGTACATCTGCTCTTAAATTTTGTATAAATTGTGTACTTATACAGTTTGAATCTTATTTCAGATGCTACCCAGGAGACAGTGAACGGAGAGGGCTGAAGCCAGAGATGAGGTGAGGGAGGCTCACAAGGAGCCATAGGTGTCGATACCACCACCCCCACCCGAGTTAATTTCCACCACTCAGGTTGTAGGATAGTGGCTCAAGCAGTCGAGACAGCTATGAGGGCCATGGCAACCCATTTTCCTCAGCCCCAAGTACCTCCTCCTGTGGCACCGGTAGTTCAGGCCCCAACAGGACCATCTACTTAACAGCGAGTCAGAGAGACATTTCAGAAAGGACACCCACCCAAGTTTCAGGGTAAAACCGATGTAGTGGAGGAGTGCAACTAGAAGAAAAATATCCAGCGCCACTTGTGCATGCAAGAGTGCACCGAGGTACAGAAACAAATGCTAGCCACTTTCCGTTTGTCGGGAGCGACTTTACAGTGGTGGGAGTCAGTTACCACCACCGAGGAAATGAGCACTATAAGAATTTCTGAGTTTTGGGTGCTGTTTGACCGCAAGTATTTCCCTCCAGCAGTAGAGTCATAGATGAGGAAGAAATTCAGCGAAGTGGTTCAGGGTGATCGCTTAGTTGCTGATTATGAGGAGGAGTTTACCCGCTTGGCTAACTTTGTGCCAAACGAGGTGAGCGATGAGGAGAGGAAGAAGTCAAAATTTATGGATGGCTTGACCTGGAGAATCAGGCAACACTTGATCGGCAATCCGGCGTTAGTGACTTATACTGATGTCGTCAATACCGCTCTACTACACTGTCAGGACCACTGCTTTCATACGAGGGGAAACAAGAGAGGTGAGCCTAGCCAGTCGGGCAAAGTAGGTGGAAGTAGAGACAACAGCACACCACATCAGCAAACAGTGGTCCATTTAGGGCAGGATTCCCGACAGGGGAACCCTACCAAGAAGTTTAAGCACGGGAGGTATCGCTTTGACAGATAGGGCCAACATGGCCTCCAACAACAAGTTCCTCAGGGCCGACAGGGCCAAGGGAATCAAAGTGGAGGATAGCAAGGTCAAGGTCGACAGGGACAACGTCAGGTCCAAGGGGAGAGACAGTTTCAGGGTCAGTGTTTCACTTGTGGCCAACAGGGTCACAAGAGTAGAAATTGTCCACAGCCAGATAGGGCACAACAACAGGGTGCTCAACAGGGCCAGCAAGCTTCGTTAGCCCCAGCAGTAGCACATGCCCCATAGCCAGGACAGATGCAGTACGGACGTGTGTTCAACGTCCGTATTATCCCATTTCAGCCAGCACCTCCAGCACCGCCGGCAGTTGCGGGTATGTTTACTATTCATGGACTTGAGGGTAGTATTTTATTTGACACGGGGGCGACGCATTCGTTTATTGCCACTAGATTTGCACGGGCATCCGTCCTATTAGCAACAGCTGACACTCATCTTATGAGAGTGGAGTCACCAATGGGTAGTGGGTCCCTTATACACTCGATTTTTAAGGGTGTGGACATTATGGTCGGTAGGTTGAGTCTAGCGGCGGACCTCTTAGTGATAGATATGGAGGGATATGGCGTCATCCTAGGTATGGATTGGTTGGCGCAGTATAGGGCAATGGTAGATTATTATGAGAGGACTATCGTGTTCTCCATCCCGGGATAAGAGATGTTCCTGGTGGCAATGCCACTCCCCGAGGGAGGATCGCGAACTCATTTATATTATATTGAGGAGGAGACCTCACATGGGGTTGTCGTTTCTCTGGACTCAATCCTAGTGGTGAGGGATTTTGAGGATGTCTTTCAGGAGATACCCGGGTTACCACCCAGCAGGGAGATAGAGTTCGTTATTGACCTAGCACCGGGGACGAGACCGATTGCCAGAGCACCGTATCGCATGGATCCTTTGAAGATGCGAGAACTGAGAGATTAGATTCAGCGGCTATTAGGACAGGGTTTCATTCGACGGAGTACATCGCCATGGGGTTCGCCGGTGTTATTTGTAAAGAAAAGGGATGGTTCACTTCGTCTGTGTGTAGATTACAGAGAGCTGAACAAAGTGACGATACGTAATAGTCATCCGTTGCCGAGGATTGACGACTTGTTTGATCAGTTGAGAGGGGCTGCATACTTCTCAAAGGTCGATTTGAGGTCGGGTTACCACCAATTACACATTCGTGAAGAGGATGTACCCAAGACCGCTTTCCTGTCGCGATACGGGTCATACGAGTTCAGAGTGATGCCGTTTGGGCTAACTAATGCGCTGAAAATATTCATGGCTCTCATAAACAGGGTATTCAGGGATTTTTTGGATCAGTTTGTGATTGTATTCATAGACGACATTCTGATTTACTCTCGCACGGAGGAGGAACACACTGAACATTTACGAATGGTTCTACAGACATTGCGAGACCATCAGTTGTACGCCAAATTTGAGAAGTGTGGATTTTAGCTTCGGGAGGTTCAGTTCCTAGGCCACGTTGTATCTAGCAGAGGCATTGCTGTTGACCCGAGTAAGGTATCGGCGGTGAGAGAGTGGGGACAACCCACGACACCGACCGAAATTCGCAGTTTCTTGGGGTTGGCCAGTTATTATCGTCGCTTCATCAAGGGGTTCTAAAAAATAACCGGACCTTTGATGAACTTGACTTGGAAGGGAGTACCCTTCGTATGGAGTGACAGTTGTCAGTTAGAATTTGATGAATTAAAGGACAAGTTGACATCAGCACCCGTTCTTGCCTTGCCTAGGAGCGGAGTGGAGTACCGAGTCTATACTGATGCGTCCTTACAAGGGCTTGGGGGTGTGTTACAGCAGGACGAGAAGGCTAAGCCACATGAGAAGAATTACCCCACCCATGACCTCGAGTTGGCAGCGGTTGTCTTTGCATTGAGGATATGGAGACACTATCTTCTGGGTGAGCAGTTCACTCTATTCACGGATCATAAGTCACTGCAGTATCTGTTCACTCAGAAGGATCTGAATATGAGGCAAAGGAGGTGGCTTGAATTCGTGAAGGACTACCAGTTTGATATACAGTATCATCCTGGCAAGGCTAACGTGGTGGCAGATGCGTTAAGCAGAAGACCTACTGGAGAGTTGGTAGAAATTTGGAAGGCAAAGTGGAGTGAACTTCGACACGAGGATGAGTTAGCTAGAGCATGCATGGCAGTTTTTGCTATCACTCCTGAGAGTGTTCTACGGGTAGTGAGGGCACAGGCCGAGGACCTATTTTGTCAGGACAAAGTATGACAGTTACTGGCCGAGGGGGCAGAGTCCTACTCCATCAGCTCAGAGGGCGGACTACAGTTTAATGGTAGGCTGATAGTACCCAAAAATGATGATTTGAGACATGCTGTTATGACGGAGTTTCACGGGTCAAAATTATCGATTCATCTAGGTGGGGACAAAATGTACCAGGATATGTGACGATTATATTGGTGGCCAGGTATGAAACGAGATATTGCAGAATTTGTCTCAAAGTGTGCTACATGTCAACTCGTAAACGTTGACCATCAGAGGCCTTCAGGGATGCTACAACCACTGGAGATTCCCGTGTGGAAGTGGGAAAGTATCTCGATGGATTTTATTACTGGGTTACCAACATCACAGAAGGGTCACGATTCCATATGGGTGATAGTGGATCGGCTGACTAAGGTAGCTCATTTCTTACTGGTTCGTACGGATTATGATATGATGCGGTACGCGCAGCTATTCATTTCAGAGATTGTTAAGCTACACGGAGTTCTTATTAATATTGTGTCGGACCGAGACAAAATATTTGTGTCACATTTCTGGCAGAGCTTTCAGGAGGCCATGGGCACCGACATACGGTTGAGTACGGCGTATCACCCACAGACGGATAGTCAGACTGAAAGGGTAAACCAGATGTTAGAGGATATGCTAAGGATGTGTGTCCTAGATTTT
Organism: Sambucus nigra; assembly: GCA_949130495.1. Classification (NCBI taxonomy): domain Eukaryota; kingdom Viridiplantae; phylum Streptophyta; class Magnoliopsida; order Dipsacales; family Adoxaceae; genus Sambucus; species Sambucus nigra. The sequence goes on from OX422209.1 coordinate 619,109,063, forward strand.
GGGGGAGGTTGGGATCCATACCTTCCTTTGGCGGAGTTTGCATATAATAACTCTTACCAATTCACTATCTGCATGGCTCCATTCGAGGCACTTTACGGGAGGCCTTGTCGTTCGCCCGCCTGTTGGTTAGAGGTGGGGGATAACAAGCTATTAGGGCCCAGAGATGATACATGAGACTTCCTCCAAAATAGAGTTGATTCGAGGACGTATTCGAATAGCTCAGGATAGGCAGAAGATTTATGCTGACGCCGGTAGGAGACACGTGGAACTAGATGTGGGCGACCAGGTATTAATTCGAGTTTCTCCTATGAAAGGTATTATGAGGTTCGGCAAGAAAGGGAAATTAGCGCCGAGATATGTGGGGCCGTTTCCTATCATTTAGAGGGTGGGACCGGTAGCTTACAGATTGGGACTCCCTGAGCATCTTCAGCGAATACATGATGTATTCCATGTGGCATCGCTGAAGAAATACAAGAGGAGTGAGAGAGCCTTTTGGCACATTCCACTGGAGGAGATCGATTTGCAGCCAGATGTCTCGTATGAAGAGAGACCCGTGGCTATTCTGGATTATAGTGAGCGCAAACTACGGTCCAAGGTGGTACCCTTAGTGCGAGTACAGTGGGGAAATCACAACATGGATGAGTCTACTTGGGAACGGGAGGAGGATATGCGAGAGCGATATCCCGAATTATTCATAGCAGGTATTTTCTAATTTCGAGGACGAAATTCCTTTTTTAAGGGGGGAAGTATGTAATACCCCGTAATTCTGCATAATTAGAAAAATACTTTTATTTAAATTACGTGAGTAGAGTAATTTAATATGATATAGGAAAATACGTTTTATTTAAATTACGTGAGTAGAGTAATTTAATATAATAAAATACGTTTTAATTAAATTATGCGAGTCGAGTAATTTAATGTGATAAAATACGTTTATTTAAATTACTTGAGTAGAGTAATTTAATGTGACACGTTTTAAATTAAATTACGTGAGTAGAGTAATTTAATGTGAGATTATGTTAATATAGATTAATATGACGATTAAAAATTTACTAAATGTGAATAGTAAATTTTGAATGTTGATAAGTACAGTCTAGCGATTTTATGGACGTACCTGAGTTATCTCGACCGAGTGTCGCACGTAGAGAAAAATTGAAGATGAGAAAAATATTTTAAGAGACTCGAAAGGTAATTTAGAGTCCACAAATGATTCCGAAAGGGTCGAATTAGTCAAAATAGTGTACCCGGGGGTACTACTTGAGTACCGGGTCATTTTCGGGCTAAATCGGGACCATTCGAGGGCATTTTGGTCTCTTTACATTTATGGGTAAGTAGATCTACGAATTTTGAAACCCTAAATCAGATTATAAGAGTTGAGGCTAGGCTTAGAAAGAAAGAAAATACACCATATCCATTAGAGAAGAGAGAGAGGTAATTTCCTACGGCAAAAGAAAGAAGGAAAGGAAATTCTAAGGAGATTTCACCACATAATTGTTGGGAAGAAGGATTGAAGGATCAAAATCATCAACCATCATCAACAACCACAAACTCAGACCCTACAAATCATAAGGCAAGCGGCTATTTGCAAAATAAATTGAGTTATAATACCCATATTTAAGCTTGATGAAGAACATGGGTTTTATGATATTTTTGGGAGAAAAACAATTGATTATGATCCACGATTGGTAGGGATTTGCATGTAGGACGTTTTTGGATCTCCAAATATTCTTATATCATAAAAAACTAGATGATTGAAGCGAACTAAAAATCGGGAATTATGATGAAATATGTAAAGAAAGTATTTTTAGGGTTCTTGAATATTAGTAAGATTTTTAGTTAATTTGGCCAAGATTTATAATGATTTTGTTGTTTTAAATCGTTAGTAATCATCCCAGAATATGTAGAAATGATTAGAAATTGTTGGTTGTAAATATGGTGGAGTATCATGAAAGATAGATAGATAGATAAAAATGGAGGAACCCGCATGAAGAAGACAAACTGGGCCTGTCACTGCTTGATTGATCGATCGACCCTTGAATGTCGATCGATCGACCATATCCCATCGATCAATCGACCATATCCCATCGATCGATCGACCCTGGCTGGACTTTAGAGAATTTTGTGAATAATTTTCCTTTCAATTACCGTCGCTTAATGGGAACCTTAATGATGATATTTTACCTATGAGGAGACTTCGCAAATACCAGTAGGTGTACCATTAGATTTCTTCATAAATGATTAAGTGGGAATTTTGGAGAAATGGACCAACGGGAGGACGATCGATTGAGCCGTAGGTTGGGATCGTGAGAATTTAATTACGGAAAGAGTGAGATTTAATTCCAAAAAAATACTAGTAGATTAAAGTTAACTTAACTACTGAATTAAGGGAAGGGTAACTAGGGCCCTTAGAGTTGCGTGAATACTCGAGTAAATACAATAGTAAAATAAATTGTAATTAATGAGTACGGTGAATATAAGTAAAATTTATTACGTACAGGCATGATTTAATAGGTCGGGTGAGTACCTACTAAATTATATAAAAGTTTGGGTTAAGAGAATTTTACCTAAATTAATTATGTTAGGGTCGATGTGACATTCCGAACTAACATAAAGTTATTACATGTTTGGGGTCGATGAAGAATGCCGAACCAAACTTTAAACTGGTGTCGCGATGAAAGAGTCCCGAACCAGAATATGGGTATATATTTATATTTTTAAATAGTTGGGGTCAATAGATCATTCCGAACCAACTCTTACTTGAGGTCGATGAATTATTCCGAACCAAGAGTCCTTTATGTGTGATAAAAGGATATGTTAATGATAACATATATTAAATACATGATTGTGTGATAAAATGTATTCTATGTGCATAATCTACAGATTGATAATAGTAGATAATGAAATGAAATATAAATATCTTAGTAATAACTTATAGCGTGATGTAATTATTACAAGAATAAGGATAACGAACAGTAAATAAGTTACCTACGCTTATGGGTAGTATAACTAGGTGAACTAAGTGTCCTCGTTGGACATGCACTAAACAAGACAGGTGAGAAAGTTCAAGGGAGTTGTGCGAAACTTTAATATGTGTAATCAATAACTCAATTGTGATAACTGCTTGCAAAATATTTTCAAATGTTTTGAGTACTAACTCTTGCTATGTAAAAATTTTAAAAACCTTTTAGGTGCCCAGCCACAGGGACACCCAGCATGATTTCATTCCAGGGATTTGGGATCTGCAGCACGTGTGGATGTTGCAGGGATTGTTTAGACGCTTTTTTTTTCTAGTACAGGACCTCAGTTTTAGTACTCTTAGTTGGGACATGTTGTCCTATATTTACTTTTACAGTTATTCTGATTCTGGATTTTGAGTTGTCTTTTATTGGTCGTGGTTTTCGGTAAGACTTTACCTGCATTTAGTTATTAATGCAACTGTTTTGTTATTACTAGAATTGTAATGTGTTGGTATGGATTATTTGTTCTCCTTAAAGAAGATAAAATTTGGCACTCGCTTAATTTTCACTTAGGTGGTTAGTAAATTAAAAAGTTTTCGACAGTGATGCTAAGAATGAACCATTTAAGAAACCTGTTTTAATTGAATTAAGGATTGATCACCCAAGGTTTAATTAGGCGGGGTGTCACAACCCAACTCCTAGGGGGCGAAGCTCCTTCATGTGTTTGGAGACTCCAAACTGGCCTCCAAGTAAGTAAGTGGGGACATCAACGCCAAAGATGATAGAATGGTGGCTTACCTCATTGTGGTTAAAGGACTTATGGACGAATTTGAGAAAGTGGATATTCAACAGTTCCCTCGGGGGTAGAAAAATCATGCCAACGCTTTAGCACCCCTGAGCTCAACAATTGACTCTGACTTAAGAAGAACAATTCAGATAGAGTTCCTCGCCTAGCCAAGTATTGATTAGACAGTAATAGCTGAGCAAGTCCTCGTCATTTAAAAGGCTCCTAGTTTAATGGATCCCATCATCACTTATCTACGAAGATACATAATGCCCGATGACATAAGGTAAGCCCATCAGGTCAGGGTCAAAGCTTCCCATTTTTACCTCTCCCCAGAAGGAATAATTTATAAGAAGTCATTCACTGGCCCTTATCTCCAGTGCGTTCACCCCCACGACATCGAGTAAGTACTTAACAAACTTCATGAAGGCATTTGTGGGAGTCACGGAAGAGGGACATCGTTGGACTTCCGAGCAATTAAGGAGGGTTACTGGTGGCCTCATATGCAAAAGGACGCAGGCACTTACATTTGCAAGTCTAAAAAAAGTCAGAAGCATTCTCCTATTATCCACCATCCTTCTAGCAATTTAAAATCAGTAAAAAGCCCATGGCCATTCGCGCAATGGGGACTAGTCATAGTGGGACCACTACCTACCACATCTGGAAATCGAAAGTATCTACTAGTTGGCATATACTACTTCACCAAATGGGTAGAGTAAGAACCACTAGCGAATATTAGCAACTTAAATATGACCAGCTTCATCTGGAGAAACATCATAACACGCTTCAGGGTACTAAGGACTATCATCACCGACAACGACATGTAGTTTAAAAGTAGTTTCTTTTAAGGTTTCTGTGATGATCATGGTATCAAGCAACATTTCGATTATGTGGCCTATCCCCAAAGTAATGGATAGGCATAGGCTTTCAATAAAACCATGCTCGATGGACTGAAAAAGAGATTGGAAAGAGCCAATGGTGCCTGAGTGGACGAGCTCCCTCATGTTATGTACGCATATCGTACCACTCCTAGGAGATGAAATGAAGAAACAACCTTTGCACTTGTTTATGGAATGGAAGCAATAATCCCCCTGGAATTAGGTCTCCCCACCATGAGAACCACTTTAGTTGACTAAGGCCTTAATGGTGATGCCTTACACATTGAGCTTGACTTAATAGACAAGCGGAGAGAGCTGTCTATGATCAAATTAGCTTCGCATCAATAATAACTGTCCAGGCAGTTTAGTAAGAAAGTCAATTCGAGGAGGTTTCTGGTAGGAGATTACATCTTGAGAAAAGTTCTCGACTGTGCCGTAAAACCATCAGATGGAAAACTGGGACCAAACTAGGAAGAACCCTTCAGAGTAATTGGTATGAGCCTCAAGGAGCATGCCACTTGGAAAAGCTGGGGGCAGTGAGATACCAAGAGCCTGAAACGTAGCAATCTAAAGAAGTTATACTTTGAACCTTCTTTATCTTTTTTAGCACATTTAGTTTAAGAAAATTTTCATTTTCAAACTAATGTTGCTCACCAGATGATATTTAATGAATAAAGTCCAGTTGGCCCTTGCACTTTGATATTATGCATTGGCTGTTAAATTTTTCTTTTTTAATCGCATCTCACTAATATGCACCTTTTCCAAATGATAAATCCTTCGTGCATAACTGAACTCGTGGGATTACAGCGAGTTGATCAACTTATTTCAATGAGGGAATCTCACGTGTCGAGCAGGATTTGCGGTAGTTATAACAAGTTAATGAAAGTGTTTCAATTACTATAACCCACAGGTCTTTATTACAAACACAAAAGACCTCATGAGTTTCCCCGGCGACATCGAAATCCCTACAGGGGATCATTAGGCAAAAACGCCAACTAAGGTTGCTCTCTAATAATGTTGGTCTTAAAAAACCTTCTAGGGCGGATGACCCGATGACCAAGTACATTCTCTCCATCATCTTACTTAGGCCTAAGGAAGTGTGATGACATAACCTAAAAGGTAAAGTAGATGGAATGATATTTCCAGGGCATATTGGACTGGGAGAATGTTCACACGTGCAAAAAGTGCTAACACTTGTCTTTAACATCATTTAGTTAACTGAAGAGACCTTAAGTGATAGAAAACCAGTCCTAGCCCACTTAGTTACTATAAATCCTTAAAGGGTAATTCAATACTGATTCGTCAACAAAGATCTCAACTAGCCAACAAAGCATCGGTTATTAACACATGTTTAGTCAACACGGGCTCAAAACATCAAGAGTTGATAAATAATACTTTTTGATTAACCAGAATGAGAGGTTACATTTACATTAAGGCCAAAATATATAAAAGACTTAAGATGGCCCAAGATAGCGACCAAGATAGTCTGCAACATGCACTCTGTGACCATCGTTTGGGTGTGGGGAAAACTCCTCTTCTGTATCTTCCAAGTAATGCTCCAAAAGCTAGGCAAGAATATAATCTATTGGGATCCACTTGTCGTTTCTCGAGAAGGGATTGTGACGGTGGGCTGGACAATTGACCTGATACTTGTACCACAGGCTAGACTCCTTAGGATTTTTCACCTCCCTAAGGGAATTGAGCTATCCCCGAGCAAAAGCAAGGTCCTCTACCTCCTTCAATCTTGTAGGGGCACTAGTTCAACCTTGGTTATAACCATTTGCCTAGACCTGTTAGGGTCTCATTCGGAATAATTGCCTCAACCTTGTCACATCTCTTTGGAGTCCAGTAATAATCACATAATCTCATTGGACATCTCTTTTGGGCTCAGCAACCTCTTTCTGTAAAGATTGGTTTTCAGCTCAAACTGCCTCAACAGATGATGAAGAGAACCCTCGTAGTACTAGAGAGGATCTAAATGGAATGTTCTACTTTAGTCGAGCAACTTCCCTCTTTAGGGAATCATTTTATCTTTGGATTAGCTAGCTCACTTGATTAACCTCAGTGACGTCCAAGAGTTTGGCCTTCAAATCATCCACTTCCCCCTGAACTGAGGCTCCAATCTCCTCCACCTCTTCAAGCTTGTCTTTTAACTTGGTGATCGGCTTGACCTGGTTCTTGTATTACTCGGTCCTTATATTTATAGATTTGCTGATCTTCATGAAAGCCTTGCGAGCATGGACACTGATGTTCGTCTCCAGTATCTACCTCAATTGGGAGTCAGGAGGAATGTATTCATCTAAATCAATGGGTTAAAATCAACAAAACAGACAATGGATTTGGAAAACATCAGTCATAAAGAACATAAAAAATGCGAACATAAGTAAGAAAAAAAGATTTATTTTCCATTAAATAAAGGTCGGGAAAGGTCGGCACAAGTCTTAGAGAATTACAACGCATCATTAAAAAAAAGAGAAGATAGAAATCCTATAAACTACAAGGTTTCCACCTGCTCGAAATAAGCTGGCCCTTTTCCTTTCTCAACGGCTCTAGTAGCCTGGTCGTTAACAACCACGATTGTTTCGATCCTTTACAGCTTGATCGATAGGGAGATCCCCTACAGTTGGATCAATAGGCACCCTCTCAGCTTGATCGATGGGCTAGTCAGTAAGAGGCTCCTCAACAGCCATCGAATTATGGCTCGACATATGTTATGTGAACAAATAAGACTCTGTAAGGACCCCGATAGCTATCAAGGTGTGGTACTATCCTTTCTTGAATCCCATTTAATACTCAGCATCGTCATATACTGCTTCCCAGCCTTTATTATACCCACTCTCCCTAAATGTCATAGCCCCTCCCTTTAGCTTCTCGACCTTGGCAACCAGCTCTTATTTCCTCAGCAACCTTCAGCTTATCAGTGACCACCAGACTATAAGCATCCTAGAGATTAGATTACTCCTTCGGTAATTAATCCTTAAGGGAAACCAAAGCTTTCTCCTTCCCCTGCTCAAAAGTGGCCTTAGCATCAGCTAGAGCCTTGTCGGAGTTCTTCAGAGTTGTTTTTAACTCGACATTCCTCTTTAATTGATCGGCCCGACCATGCAGCGGTGTGGTAAAATCATAAACAAATTATAAGAAAAAGGAGAATCACAAATTAATTTATAGGAATTAGAAAGAGGAATCAAAGAAAAATATAGATAGAATAGGGGCATACCAAAGCAATCCTTTGAGCGAACTTGAGGGCCTACTGGTCAAAACCCATCCTCATCGATCACTCACAATCGACAGTAAGCACAGTCCTTTCTAACAACTGGGGGGCAAGCAGGGGAGTGTCAACAACACTTGACCCCTCAGCAACTAGGAGGGTAAAAGGCACAGAAGGTTACTTTGAGGCCTGCGCCCTCTTCATCTCCTCTTTTCTTTTTCTTTCCTCATTTTTCTTTTTTTCTCTCGCTCCCTTCTTTTCTCCTCTTCCTCTCCACTTCACTCTATTTCCCCTTGGTTCCTAGCTTAGAACCACCAGCCATAGGGGAGTCTTCTTTAAGGACTTGATTCGATCAGAAAGAAGATCATCATCATTATCTTGAATAATTAAACACCTCCTCTCTGGTGGGTCCATGTCTTCTTCTTCACTTCCTTCCTCACTATCCTTCCCAGACCCTCCTTTTTACCTTCTTATTCTTCTTTCTCTCCGTACTCTTCCTCACTTTTTTCTTCTTCTTCTTCTTCTTCTAACTGGATGGTTCAGATGGGCCACTAACCTCCTCCTTTGGAAGCTCCAAGTTGGGGATTTTATCTACTGGCCGAGCAATAAACCTAGTAGTGGTTTTATTGTATTTTAGTGGATATAACACTGAGCGTGGATGATCATTGTTTGAGAGCTTATCCCTAACTTTCCAACCCTTTAAGATGTCAGTAACCCTTAGCTTATGAGGAGAAGGTTCTCGGTTCTTATTCTTAGCTGCAAAATAAGAATAAAAAATGAAATTAGAAAAGCAAATAGAGGAACGATCAAGCGAAGAACTAGGAGAAAGATAGTGTCAGCAACCTATGTATTCCTCCCCAAAGTAGGGATACGAGGTCCCCTGTACCTTATGCCCTTAGGATGGGGAGGATATTACTAATTCTAAGCAATAAATCCTTGGATCCAGTAGTCCTTATGGGAATCAAGCAAGTTAACCACTAGGATTCTATCAGCACTCCTCACATTTAAGTATAAGATACCTTCACTTGTGCGCGAAAAGACATAATGGTAACAAATTTCAATGATCTAAGTTGGTTCCATATAATACATTTATCCTGTGCACCCCATTTATAATTTTCCAAACATTTGGAGTATACTGAGCAGGAAAAATGTTGAAATACTTAAAGAATCTTAGAAAAAGAGGACTGGGGAAAAACGTCAAACCTTATATGAAATCAAGAAGGTAAAAATCCAGTGCCCGTCTTCTAAAGACCGGATATATCTGGGAATTAGGACATATTTAATGTCTACCCAGTCAAGGATACCATAACACTTTCTAAACTCATATATTGACTTATTATCAAGTCTCTCCATTAGCACACTAGAATATGAAAAACCCTAGCTATAGTTACAAACTAATTCGAAGAAAAGAAGAACTGAGAGAGTAATAACTAGAACTTACAACTGTTTCCAAAGCTTTGAAATAACCTTAAAGAAGAACAACTCTGGATTTGAAGCAAATAATAAGAGGGGAAGCTATGAGGCAAAGTTCGCACGAAGAAATAACCAGAAACAGTGAACTTACAGTTAATCTGCAAGTTTCAAATTTTCCAAATGATGAGTTGCGTCTCCCCAGGAAGATCTCAGCGCTTCATTTCCTCCTCATGACCAACGCACCCTCAATGGTTCTCTTTAATCACAAACGTGTCGTGCCAATTTTTATACTATTCCAAGTCTTGTGCCTTGGACTCTTTTAAAATCTATTGGACCAAATTATCAGCCCAAATATTTTAGGGGCAATTGTGAGGATGTAAGTAAAAGCCCAATGAGTTGGCCGACCAGCTCATTGAGTAAGACGGACTGCCCGCCCCAAACATTTAGGTTATTATTTAGACGTGCATTTAACATGTGCTTAAATGCATGGAGATAAGCATGAATCAGTTACCAACAACCTCGGGGAGATATTTAGGGACACTTATGTGCTATCAATCAAGTCAGTTGAGTTGCCTATGGAATTCAATCACTTACAGTAACCTCTTTATGGACATAGGCAAGTTGCCGAACCACGTATATTTGTTGTTGTGTATGTGATCTTGCATTATGCTTTTTGTGATTGTTTTGGTGGATTTCAATATTGTCATATTTCTTGTACTCAAATTTACTAAATAGAAATTTTAGCCGAGCTAAGTGCGTGGGATTAATAATAAAAAAATCTCAATTGTTTTACACTTGTCAAGAGTTTAGACGTGGATGAAGCACTAAACAATGTTTATAAGAGCATTAATGCACCTGGGCAAGAAAAACTCAAATGGAATGTGTAACCACCCAGCAGTTATAAAGGCAGTTACGTTGCATGGCAAGAAACTATATAAATAAACAACGAACGGACAAAGGGAAAAATAACTCCCTCAATAAAAAACTACATTTGGTTATTTTATCCTTTATTTTTCTTTCTTTTCTTTTCTTTCATTTACTATTTTTCTTTCATTCGAAGTATATTATAAGGTAGATTATAACTTTCTTTTAAGTTTAATAAAGTTTCTTAGAGAAGACTTTATTTTAGTTCATACACTTTATATCTTTTTTCTTCTAGTTAATTGTACAAATTCAACGCTTTGATTTTTTCTTCTATTTAATTGTAGAAATTTAACACTCGCATCAAAGCCTTGTTTAAGGGAAGCACAAGTATCATTTATTAAAGCATCGAATGGTACATAATCATCTGATATTATCGCAAAGCTAAGATCTTTTGGTTGGCAAGACCAAACCGTGCCTTGTATGCTCGCACTTAAAATTAAATGTAATACCCCATAATTTTATTGATTTTTTTAATTGTGGGATTAATTGAATTAAATATGATAAATTTACTTAAAATTAATTTGAATTTAAATGAATATCAACTAGCGAGATGAGGGTTTGTATTTATTGATGCGAATCATATTGAATATTACTCAGTGAATAAAGTAATATGTGATTATGAATTTATTAAAATTATTGCGAGTGAAAAATACGACAGTTTTGGTAATTAAGTCGGAACGCGCGTGCCAGTCGTGCCGGGACTCAATTTTATGGAATAAAAAGGTAATTTATTTTAAGTCATCCAAATGGTCATTTAGAGTGCACCAAAGTGTTCGTAAGGGTCGAAATAGTTAGAAAAGTCTACTTGGGGGTTTAGTTTGCGTTTTGGGGCACTTTTAGACCATGCCGGCACCCCGGAGGGGTAATTTAGCATTTTAATTTTCTATGAAATTAAGCCCACGAATTTTAGAGAGTTATATTATATGAGGAGTTGTGTCTTCAAGGGTTATCAATTACCATATTCACATAATCCATTAGAGGAGGAAGGAGAACCACCCCCCAAGGCTAGAACCACCATTCCTACACCAATTGCACCACCGAGACCACCGTTACGTAGATCTAAAACAGAGCATCGTTCCCATACCATCTTCTTCAAAGGATCAGAACTTCCATTAAAGGCAAGTGTTTTATCTTGCAAATATTCAGTGCATATATTATCCATGTCAGTTTAGATTGAAAGAAATAACCATGAATAATTGATATTTCCTGAATTTGGAGAATTAAATCATGATTATGGGTATGTTTTGCATGTAGACGAATTTCTGGAATCATTGGAAAAATAAAATTATAACCTAAGTGTTAAAAATCACGGATTAAATCTGAGAATTATGGTGATCTTAAATAAAATTTGAGGAACTAGAGTTCTTAAGAAATATTCATGAATTATTCCAAGAAATCGATGCCCCATGATGATTTTATGATTCCTATACGTTTGAACTCGTGTAATTATGTTAGTACAACATTTAGTATGATTGATTGGGAGTTTGGGATGATTAAATTGAGGATTGGAGGTTGAAAATGGGAGAAAACCGTAGGAACACATATGCAGATTTTTGATACCTGTACGAGTGAATCGATTCGGACCAGGCCGAATTGATTCGGCTGCCCATAATTGTTTTCCTTTCCTTTTTGTTTAAAATTTTTGGGAGATGTTCGAGATTTAATCGCGGACGTTAATTTTAAAAATATTGAAGAGTATTTGGGAATACCAGTAGACCTAGATTGTAATTTGGGTTTAGTTCCAGGATAACGAACCAAGGGCTAAATTTAATTAGGTTTAATCGAGAGAAATACATAAATTGGAGACTAATTCAAATCTCGAAAATCCAAAGGATATGATGACTTAGACTAATAGGATATAAGTGAGTTATTTACTGATATTATGTTAGGAAATAAAAGAGACACTTCGAGTGGTGAGAATTATCCGAGAGCGTAGGACGAGAGCAGTAATATATTTCATTAACATGTAGGATATTCGTGAGATAGATATACTACGTATAAAACATATGCTATGGGATGTGCTAACACCTATATTAAAGATAAAGATTTATGTACTAAGGTTGTGTGAATACCTAATGTATGATTGATAGATTGTGTGTATGACATACCTACCATACTTTCTATCACGGGAGGTCTTAGAAAGGGGACAATCTTATCTTAATGAGCCTTCGGGGGATTTTAGATTGGTGCCTCAGAACATAGGTCTAGGAAAAACTTATTGGTGGGTTCATAAGTTTGCGGTTGTGTGGGTGCATAGGTATATGCATATACCATAGGGTTGGAAACTATGTTCGCCTCCAATATGTGTGATTTGTATTGATACGGTTCCAGAGAGCTTCGGAACTCGTAATCCTTATGTACGTGATGTATCAGGATTTGATAGCAAAGTATGTGCGCACCGCAGGTTTAGCCTTTTGGGGTGCCGTATTAGTCGATATATATGATAGTGATTTATATATTTACACTTGTGATTATTCTACGTTGTTTCTTAGTAGATGAGAAAGATTACGACATCTTATATTAATCAAGAATGTGGAAATTTGAATGGGTAATGATATACTTGAATTCATTTTAATTAATATTAAAAATGCAAGTTGTATTATTCGGGTAATACGGGTGGGCATTATGACTTAGGCATTATAGTAAGATACTCGATTTAAATTAGATAAGTGGGATAGCGTAATAAGGATGGGTTAGGATCTTACGTTAGGCGTGCACATTAGTTCAGAGGTGATAATCTTAAGTGAGGGTACGTGGAACTAATATGTATATAATATTTATTGTTTAATGCATTTTAAACACTTACTATTTTCAAGATATTTTCAGCTCGGGCTTTGACCCGTTTTCTTCCAAATCTATTTTGTTTTTGTAAAAACCTTTTAGGTGCCCAGCCATAGGCACGCCAATCATAGGAGTTCTTATCAGTTGATGTGTTGTTGCTACTGTAGAAGGTACATGACCTCTGTACTTGACGCCTCCACACCTATCTTTGATTCTTTCCGAGTTATTTATTTCAGTCGGGCATGTTGCCCATCATTATTCAGATGTATCTAGAGATAGAGATTGCAGACATTTGTTTATATTTCAATTGTTGGGTTTTATTTTATTTCAAACTATTGTATTTGGGATTTAGATTGGAAATGTTTATTCCAGACGCAATTACTTCTTTATGACATTTTCTTGCTATGAGATTGTTTATTGGATGGTGAATGTTTAGTTAATTATTTATTTGGTATGTTAATTTAAAGGTAAAATTTAACACTAGACTTTTTAACTACTAGGTGGTTAGGAATTAATAAAAATGTTTTTCGACAGTGATACTAAGACTGAACCAACTGGATATTCTGTTTTAAATTTAATAAAGGGCTGATCACCCGGTATTTAATTGAGCGGGCTGTCGCATTAAACCTATTAACTAAGCTAAGTAAAAACCACACAAATATATTTTTGGCACGCCTGATGGGACTTTTAGCACTAAACTATTGTTTTTAATGGCTAGGACACGTATAAACGAGGATGTAATTAAAAATGTTGGTAAAATTGGCTCAATAGGCCAATATGTTACCACTTCAGAGCAAATATTGGTTTAAACAACTCACGAGTTAGGATAAAATGATTACAATTAAGATTTAAATATGACAACGACTCTAAGATACAATAATAATCATAACACACCAGTTGTCGTGGTACCCAAGTGCTCTGAATTATAGGACTATCAACAATCCTATGTTCGAATAAATTCCCAAGTCTTTCAGATTCAAGCCTATCAAGAATAAAAAAAATATGCCTTACAAGTGCCACCACCATTGGCCCATCCAACTCCGATAGTAAACCAAACGGTTGTCCCACAAAATAGGCAATTGTCTGGGGGAGTTGGAAAAAATGAGATTGTGGATCTCATGCATGAAATATGTGGACCAATGGCACGGGGTGCAGACTCCAATTTATATGAAGTCATATTTTGAGTGGTTAGATATGGTAAAACTCCCAAAGGGGTTCAAATTCCCAACCTTTACTCTTTTTTCAAGAGATGAAGGCAGTTCACTGTGGAACACATTAATAAATTCACTGGTAAACCTGTTGATGCTGGTGATCATTCATATGTTTATCACAAAACTCTGTCCAAACTTGGAAATAAATGGAAGACATGTTCCATTATAGTTCTCCCAAACTGATCCAGAAGTTTCTGTGGATGATTTAGCTAGACTAAGCCAACAATCTGATGAAAAGGCAATTACTTTCATAAATAGGTTCAAAAGGGCTATGAACAAATGAAAAATAGTCATATGTGAGTTTGAATTTGTGAAATTAGCACAAAATGGATTAAAATTTGGACTTCGAAAGATGTTTGATGCCACTGAGTTTAGATATTTGGAAAAATTAACTGCTAAGGTATTCAAATATGAGGCACTTCTTGAAGAAGAACATGAAATAAATACATATTATTTCAAGACATTTTATAAGGATCCTAACTTCAAAATAGACGCTGCCAAGATTGTAGGAATTAAGGTTATAAACCATTGCTTCGAAAGGACATACTTAGAAATATTTTGCTCCTAAAACAAGGGCAATGATAAAAAAAATCATTTGACATTATTAAGGCTAATGAGATCTTTGATTATCTTTTAAATTTTAAAATGCTGAAATCTCCCGATGATGCTAAAAAAGGGATTATTGCAAATGGCATAATGTTTTCTGCCACTCAAGTAATGCATGTTTTGTGTTTCACAATAGGATTCAAGAATTATTCAGGAGAGGGAAAATTAAATTCCCTAGCAAAAAAGAAAGTACCATGAGTTGAAGACTCGTTTTTTAATGTCAAAGAAATGGGATCAAACATGCAATCCATTCAAATGCCTAGAAATAAGAGGCATGTTGAATTCAAAATAAAGACTATGTCTAAATAAGGGTTTGAATCTTGAAATGACTAGGGATCCAGGCCATAAGGTAATGAAACATCCATGCATTAGGTGTGGGGAGCATTATGCATAAATGTACCAGTTTATGGAAGCAACGACTAAACACCAACAAGAATGGGAATAATGACTATGTTGCTAGAGCCCCTAGGTTCCAAAGTCAAGAGGAGGTTCAAAACAAGTCCGTTAAAAATGTTAGGCCATTGTCTAGTGTATTACCCTCAGTATAATGCTAAGATGCCAAGAAATAACCAATACATCAGGTATGTGTTCATAGAGTCCAAATCATATAAGTATGTGGGGGATCCAGGTCTTGTAAAAATCCTAAAATCAATTCCAATGGTGAAAGGGGTGCTTGACTAGTTTTTCATCCAAGATCCAAAGGTAGAATAATAGTTCAATGAGATGCCAAGAAAGCCAAAGGCACTGAAACCTCAATAGGTGGCCCCTAGTATGTGGTATTTCATGCACCCACTAAAGTCCAAGAGAAGGGATCCAAAGGTGGTAATTTATCATACCTAATAAAGAAAAATCCAAAGGACACTACACCAAAACTGGCGAATGGTCACAGCCAAAAACACCTGACCAAGACTGTGGGTCGCGGACTTGGGCCGTGACCATTTCGGGAGCGACCAATTTCTTGGGTCGCAGCCCAAGTCCGTGACTTAAAAATGGTCAAAGCTCACAGGGGGTCATGCAGATTGTCGCGGACTTGGGCCATGACCCATACCGTGACGAGAAAAAAATGATCGCGACCTTCATCCATGACCCACAATCGTGACAAAATTGATTGCGGCTAAAGTTGGTGACCCACGCCACGACGAAAAAAAGGAGAAAATGGTAGTGGCCCAAGTTTGTGACCCACAACTGTGATAAAAATTGGTCGCGGTCAAAGTCCGTCACCCACACCATGATGAAAAAACAGGAAAAAAATGGTCGTGGACTTTGGCCGCGACCATTTTTCATCATGGTTGGGGGTCATGGACTTTGGCCACGGCCATTGTTATGCACAACGGAAAAAATAAAAATGGTCATGGACAAAGTCCATAACCATAGTTAACTATAATTTTAATAAAATGTATTTTTTTGTGCCAATACTAAAAATGGTCATGGACTGTACGATCGGTTGCTACGTGTAACATTGGACGCGTACGAGTTGTTACAAATATTTATTATTGGTAAAACAATAAAAAAATCACAAATTGCGAAACAGGAACGTTGTTAATAAACTAATATATATGCAAACTAAAAGATATTACACGTCTTAATAATTCACAGACCAAAAAAAATTGGGCAGAGTTTCCTATATTTTCTGGATATTCCAAACCCCGTAAATGTAAAACCTGCTTATTATATAGCCCGCATGGCCATAAAATTTAACAATCAAATTATAAAAGCCCGCACGGCCATAAAACTAAACAATAAAATCCCACACGGCTGTAACAAATAAAAAACATAATCCTGAATGTCCACAACATTATATAAACAATCTTCATGGTGTAAACCATTGCCTCCTTCATTTGTTCCACGTGTAAAAATCCTACAAATGATAGGATAAAAAAAAATTGATAGCAGTTACCAAGTAGTTTTTCAAAAAATTTATTCAAACGGAAAAACTGCATATATGAGTTATAATTATCAACATATCAATTCCTACGTGTTACATTGGACCCGTGAGAGGTGTTGGTTCCTCTCACGGGACCGTACGGGGGATGTTTCGAGTTTTTCACTCTAACGCCTTGTTTTCTAGCTAAAGTCCTCATATTTTCAAATTATCATAGTATTCTCCAACCGGGTGTCCCGTGATCACGTGGTCAATTTTTACGTATTACATTGGCCCCGTGAGAGGTGTTAGTTTATATCACGGGACCGTACGGGGTTGTTTTAAATTTTCACCCTCTAAAGCCTTGTTTTCAATCTTAAGTCCTCATATTTTCAAATTACCGTCGTATTCTCAAACCGAGAGTCTCGTGATCTCGCGATCAGTTCCTACGTGCTACATTGGTCCCGTGAGAGGTGTTGGTTCCTCTCACGGGACCGTACGAGGGCTGTTTCGTGTTTCCCCCCTCTAACACCTTATTTTCAAACTTAAGTCCTCATATTTTCAAATTATCGTCGTATTCACAAACCGGGAGTCCCGTTATCGCGCAGTCAGTTACTACGTGTTACATTGGTCCCGCGAGAGGTGTTAGTGCCTCTCACGGGACCGTACTAGGCCTGTTTCATATTTTTCGCCTCTAGCGCCTTGTTTTTAAACTTAAGGCCTCATATTTTCAAATTATCGTTGTATTCACGAATCGAGAGTCTCGTGATCGTGCGATCAGTTCCTACTGTAACAACCCTCGGTTTTAGGAGGATAATTTTATATTAACTTTACTGCATAAGGTAATTATATAAAATGTTGGAACTGGAGTAAATATTAATTGAATGAGTTGGAAGTTAATATTTACTAGATTGATTCATATTTACTGTATGTAAAAGTAAATATCATCAGGTTGCATGTTTTATTGTGTCATGTGTTTAAAATGACATTATGGTTTAAATGAAACCAGAACTTGAAATAATTTATAAAATTGCCGGATGCGAGTTTAGAGGGTGTAGTTAGTCCCGAATTATGTGAGATAGTCAAAATAAGTGCCATATTGTATTTTTAGGTTCCGAGCACTTTTGACTAGTTTTAACTTAAATGCGTATTTGCAAGTCATTTTAATGTGGTATTAATCACTTAGACTTAAGCCACGATTTTTAAGACTTGCCCCTTATTTCATTTATGATTTGTGTGTTACCAAACATAGAGAGAGAGAGAGAGAGAGAGAGGAGAATAGAAGAGAGATTTGGAGATTGAAGATTGGGATTGCTTCCACCACAAAGAAATTTGAGATTTCAACCTTAAGGAAAGTTTTTTACTTGATAATATATAATTTAAGATGAGTAAATTGTGTGATAGTTGTGTATTTGTATTCATGGATCAAAAATGTAATTTGTGGTGATTTAACCCTAATCTTAGTTTAAGATGATGAAAATTGTGGATATTAGTGGTTCATAATCATGTAGAATGATTTGGGGTAGATTAATGTTGATGGATGTGTGTAAAAATGGAGTAGAAATTAGTTTTGGGGAAAACCTAGGGTTTATAACCCGTAAGCCATTCTTGCAAATTTGCAGGGGCGAATCGATTCGGCCCCTGGGCGAATCGATTCGCATAGGACCAGTTTCCTGGTCTGCTTGGACCGAATCGATTTGGGTCCAGGCCGAATCGATTCACCAGTTTACAGAATCCCAGGTCTTTATGTCCGAACCGATTCGCTTTTTGGGTGAATCGATTCGGCCCTTGGGCGAATCGATTCGTTTTCCTGCTGTTTTTGAGTTAATTTTATAACTCAATTCCAAATCATTTTCCTTAAGTTTAGGGCCTAGGAACCTTCTTGAATGAAGTAAACTTAGAGTCCTAGAGTTTTAGATGAGTTAGTTAATTACCCTACATTAGAAATGGATTATGTGGGGGACTTTTTCCTGGGATATGCCAATTGATGTTAGGGCATTCTTTTCTTCTAGTTGATTATTATGAAGCTAGGAGTTGTAGTATTATATTCAGGAGACTTTAGAAGCTCAATTGAGCTATGTTGGCCTTGATGGTTAATAATATAACACCACAAAAGGGTGTTGGTTGAATTAAATTGGAAGTTCACTTATTCTTTGAGGTTATAATGACGATATAATTTATCGTATGGCTCCGGATAAAAAGGTGAATTATTTACAAAATGTAAATGATTATGGTTTCGGATAAAAATGAAACATACATATGAATAATGGTGAATGAAAATGAAATGGAAATGGTGATGATGATGGTAAATGATAATTTACTTAATCATAAATATGGTAAATGCTAATTTACTTAAACACACCTCTCTAAATGCCATCATAAGGGAAGTTCGCGCGCGAGGTGAAGCCCCCTGGCTAGTGAATGCAGGGTGGATATAGTCCTAGGCCATATGAGTGATATGTTATGTTTTCTGCGCTGGTGAGGAGATTCTGGGTATGGTCTTGACTCTCCCGCAGGCATATGGCCACTTCCCGACGTTGCGATAGGTGCCCAGGCTTCCTTGTTTGATAGGCCCCTGGAAGATGATGGTTATTTAGGGGCGCACCCAGTGGGGAAACTCGGAGGGGCGGTCTTAGAATCGTTATATGTATATAAATATAACAATTCATAATCAAGTGGGACTTGATGTATTGAGATATGCCATAAAGAGCATGATGAAGTGCCATAAAGAGCACAATGAAATGCCACAAAGAGCATTTGTTGATGATAATATTCCTGATAAGGAATGTGATGCCATAAAGAGCATATGATTGAGATAAAAGCCATAAAGAGCTTAAAATTTTGATTATATTTTCCTGTTAAGGAATGGAACTATAAAATGGAATAATGTTTTGATGAAAGCTTTTAAATTAATGTTAATCATTCTATTCTCTTGTTTAATTGAATTAGATTCATGATTAATTAAAATTGTCTTAGATTATGCATTGAACTGTGTAGGTAGATTCTTATTCCTTTTTAGTTATGATTTTTATTCATAACTGTCACACTTTTTATTCATCTGGTGATCATATAAAATCGGGCCCTGACCCGTTCATATTTCTTGTTGTGCATGCATCTTGTATTTGCTCAGGTGCTCCGCCGCAAGGACACCTGTTCTGAATTTCAAAATTCGGAGAATTTTGGCGAGCCGTGATGCTTTGTGGGTATTACGGGAAAGATTGCAATAGACGCCGTCATTCTTGTACTCTAGTTAAGATCGGGTCTTTTTACTCGGGTGTGAGGCCCAAGCTTTTGTAATTGTTTAATGTAATGTATATTGTAATTTATTAAACTTGGTTAGTATTATTGTATGAGTCTGTTGACCGACAGCATATTCAGTCCCTTACTGTATATTTGAGGTGTATGTAATAATATATATCCGGGGTTTTCCACTTTCTTTTTTTTTTAATTGGGTTGTTTAAATTCTTTCCTTACTTTAAAACCAAAAATTTTTGGCAACCCGTTTTACTGAAAAATGGAGTGGTTATCCTGTATACTTTGTATATTGTTGTGATGTTGAGAATGATTCCATCCATGATTCTAGTTATATTGGAGTATCGGGCTGGCCACCCCTATTTCGGATTGCGGGTTGTCACACCTACGTGTTATATTGGTCCAATGAGAGGTGTTGGCGCCTCTCACTAGACCTTACGGGGGTTGTTTCAATTTTTCACCCTCTAACGCCTTATTTTCAAGATTAAGTCCATATATTTTCAAATTATCATCGTATTCTCATACCGGGAGTCCCGTGATCACGCGATCAATTTCTATGTGTTACATTGGTCCCGCGAGAGGTGTTGGTGTCTCTCACGGGACGGTACAGGGGCTATTTTGAGTTTTACATCCTCATATTTTAAAATTATCATCGTATTCACAAATCGGGAGTCTCGTTATCGCACGATTAGTTCCTACGTGTTATATTGGTCCCGTGAGGGGTGTTGGTGCCTCTCACGGGACCGTACTGGGGATGTTTCGTATTTTCCCCCTCTAACTCCTTCTTTTTAAGCATAAGTCCTCAAATTTTAAAATGATCATCGTATTCATGAACCGAGAGACTCGTGATCACGCGGTCAATTCCTACGTATTATATTGGTCGAGTGAGACATGTTGGTGCCTCTCATAGGACCTTACGGGGGTTATTTCAAGTTTTCACCCTCTAACACCTTGTTTTCAAACTTAACTCCTCATATTTTAAAATAATCATCGTATTCTCAAACCGAGAGTCCCGTGATCGCACGATCAATTCCTACATGTTACATTGGTCCCGCGAGAGGTGTTGGTGCCTCTCACAGGACCGTATGGGGGCTGTTTTGAGTTTTACCCTCTAACGCCTTGCTTTCTAGCTTAAGTCCTCATATTTTAAAATTATCATCGTATTCTCAAACCAGGAGTCCATTGATCGCGCGGTCAGTTCCTATGTGTTACATTAGTCGCGTGAGAGGTGATGGTTCCTCTAACGGGATCGTACGGGGGTTGTTTCGAGTTTTCACCCCTTGATGCCTTATTTTCAACCTTAATTCCTCATATTTTCAAATTATTATCGTATTCTCAAACTGGGAGTCCCGTTATCAAGCGATTAATTCTTAAGTGTTACATTAGTCCCGTGAGAGGTGTTGGTGCCTCTCACGGGACCGTACGGGGGACTGTTTCGTGTTTTCCCACTCTGACGCATTATTGTCAACACTAAGTCCTCGTATTTTCAAATTATTGTTGTATTCTATAATTGGGAGGCCCGTGATCATGCGATCAGTTCCAACATGTTACATTGGTCCCGTGTGAGGTGTTGGTTCCTCTTAAGGGACCATACGGGGGCTGTTTCGAGTTTTCACCCTGTAATGCCTTGTTTTGAAGCTTAAGTCCCCATATTTTCAAATTATTATCCTACATGTTACATTGGTCAGTCCCTACATGTTACATTGGTCCCGTGAGTGGTGTTGGTGCCTCTCATGGGATCATAGGGGGCTGTTTCGAATTTTCGTCCTCTAACGCCTTATTTTCAAGCTTAAGTCCTTATATTTTCAAATTATCATCGTATTCTCAAATCGAGAGTCCTCTTATCGGGCGGTTAGTTCTTACGTGTTACATTGGTCCCACGAGAGGTGTTGGTGTCTCTCTCGGGACCGTACGGGGGCTGTTTCGAGTTTTCACCCTCAAAAGCCATGTTTTCAAGCTTAAGTCCTCATATTTTAAAATTGCCATCATATCCTAAAATCGAGAGTCCCGTGATCCTGAGGTTAGTTCCTACATGTTACATTGGTCCAGTGAGAGGTGTTAGTTCCTCTCATGGGATTGTATGAGTGTTGTTTCGTGTTTTCTCCTCTAACGCCTAGTTTTCGAACTTAATTCTTCATATTTTCAAATTACCATCGTATTTTCAAAGTGGGAGTCCCGTTCTTATACAGTTAGTTCCTACGTGTTACATTGGTCCCGTGAGTGGTGTTGGTGCCTTTCACAGGACCGTACGGGTGCTGTTTCGTGTGTTCCCCCTCTAACGCCTTATTTTCAAGCTTAAGTCCTCATATTTTCAAATTATCATCATATTCTCAAACTGGGAGTCCCGTGATCGCGTGATCAGTTCCAACATGTTACATTGGTCCCTTGAGAGGTGTTTGTACCTCTCACGGGACCATACGGGGGCTCTTTCGAGTTTTCACCCTCTAACACCTTGTTTTCAAGCTTAAGTCCTCATATTTTCAAATTATTGTCACATTCTCAAATCGGGAGTCCCATGATCATGCGATCAATTTCGACGTGTTACATTAGAACCGTGAGAGGTGTTGGTGCCTCTTACGGGACCGTACGGGGTCCGTTTCATGTTTTCCCCCTCTAACGCCTTATTTTCCAGCTTAAGTCCTCATATTTTCAAATTATCATCGTATTTTCAAACTGAGAGTCCCGTTATCATGCGGTCACTTCCTACGTGTTACATTGGTCTCGCGAGAGGCGTTGATGCCTCTCACGGGACCGTACGGGGGATGTTTCAACTTTTCACCCTCTAACTCCTTGTTTTCAAGCTTAAGTCCTCATATTTTCAAATTACCGTCGTGTGATCCCACGATTAGTTCTTAGATGTTACATTGGTCCCGTAAGAGCAGCTGGTTCCTCTCACGGGACCGTCTGAGGGTTATTTCGTGTTTTCCCCCCTCTAACGCCTTATTTTCAAACTTAAGTTCTCATATTTTCAAATTACCGTTGTATTCACAAATCGGGAGTCCCGTTATCGTGCGGTCAGTTCCTACGTGTTACGTTGGTCATGCGAGAGGTGTTGGTGCCTCTCACGGGACTGTACTGGGGTTGTTTCGTGTTTCCCCCTCTAATGCCTTCTTTTTAAGCTTAAGTCCTCATATTTTAAAATTATCATCGTATTCGCAAATCGGGAGACTCATGATCACGCGGTCAGTTCCTGCGTGTTACATTGGTCCAGTGACACGTATTGGTGCCTCTCACTGGACATTACAAGGGTTGTTTCGAGTTTTCACCCTTTAACGCCTTGTTTTCAAGCTTAACTCCTCATATTTTAAAATTATCAGCGTATTCTCAACCTGGGAGTCCTGTGATCGCGCGATCAGTTCCAACGTGCTACATTGGTCCCACGAGAGGTGTTGGTGCCTCTCACGGGACCGTACAGGGGCTATTTCAAGTTTTCACCCTCTAACGCCGGATTTTCTAGCTTAAGTTCTCATATTTTCAAATTACCGTCGTATTCTCAAACTGGGAGTCTCATGATCCTGTGATCCGTTCCTACGTGTTACATTGGTCCTGTGAGAGGTGTTGGTTCCTATCACGGGAGTGTACGGGGGCTGTTTCGTATTTTCCCCTCCAACGCCTTGTTTTCAAACTTAAGTCCTCATATTTTCAAATTATCATCATATTCTCAAACCAGGAGTATCGTGATCACGCGGTCAATTCCTACGTGTTACATTGGTCCCGTGAGAGGTGTTGGTTCCTCTCAAGGGATCGTACGGGGGCTGTTTTGAGTTTTCACCCTCTAACGTCTTGTTTCTAAGCTTAAGTCCTGATATTTTGAAATTATCGTCGGATTCTCAAACCGGGAGTCCCGTTGTCTCGGGGATAGTTCATACGTGTTACATGGATCCCATGAGAGGTGTTGGTGCCTCTCATAGGACTGTACGGGGGCTGTTTCGTGTTTCCCCCTCTAACGCCTTATTTTCTAGCTTAAGTCCTCATATTTTCAAATTATCGTAGTTTTCTCAAATCGGGAGTCCCGTGATCGTGTGGTCAGTTCCTATGTGTTACATTGGTCCCGTGAGGGGTGTTGGTGCCTCTCATGGGACCGTACGGGGGCTGTTTCGAGTATTCACCCTCTAACGGCTTGTTTTTAAGCTTAACTCCTCATATTTTCAAATTATCATCATATTCTCAAACCGAGAGTCCTGTGATCGTGCAATTTGTTCCTATATATTATATTTTTCCCGTGAGAGTGGTGGTGCCTCTCACGGAACCGTACGGGGGTTGTTTCGAGTTTTCACCCTCTAACGCCTTGTTTTCGAGCTTAAGTCCTCATATTTCTAAATTATCAGCACATTCTCAAATAGGGAGTCCCATTATCATGCGATCAATTTCGACGTGTTACATTGGAACCGCGAGAGGTGTTGGTGCCTCTTACGGGACCGTACGGGGGCTGTTTCGTATTTCCCCCCTCTAACACCTTGTTTTCATGCTTAAGTCCTCATATTTTAAAATTATCGTCGTATTCTCAAACCGAGAGTTCCGTTATCGTGCGATCACTTCTTATGAGTTACATTGGTCTCACGAGAGGTGTTGATGCCTCTCACGGGACCGTACGGGGGATGTTTCAAGTTTTCACCCTCTAACTGCTTGTTTTCAAGATTAAGTCCTCATATTTTCAAATTAACATCGTATTCTCAAACCGGGAGTCCTGTGATCCCGCGGTCTATTTCGACGTGTTACATTGGTCCCGTGAGTTCCTCTCACGGGTCCGTATGAGGGTTTTTTAATGTTTTCCCCCTCTTACGCCTTGTTTTCAAACTTAAGTTTTCATATTTTTGAATTACCATCGTATTCACAAATCGGGAGTCCCGTTATCGTGCGGTCAGTTCCTATGTGTTACATTGGTCCCGCGGGAGGTGTTGGTGCCTCTCACGGGACCGTACTGGGGTTGTTTCGTGTTTTCCCCCTGTAACGCCTTCTTTTTAAGCTTAAGTCCTCATATTTTAAAATTATCATCGTATTCGCCAACCGGGAGAATCATGATCACGGGGTCTGTTCCTACGTGTTACATTGGTCCAATGAGATGTATTGGTGCCTTTCAGTGGACCTTACGGGGGTTGTTTCGAGTTTTAACCCTATAATGCCTTGTTTTTAAGCTTAACTCCTCATATTTTCAAATTATCATCGTATTATCAAACTTGGAGTCCTGGGATCACGCTATTAATTCCAACGTGTTACATTGGTCCCACGAGAGGTGTTGGTGCCTCTCACGGGACCGTACGGGGGCTGTTTCAAGTTCTCACCCTCTAACACCTTGTTTTCTAGCTTAGTTCCTCTTGTTTTTGAATTATCATCGTATTTTAAAATCGAGAGTCTCATGATCCCGCGATCCATTCCTACATGTTACATTGGTCCCGTGAGAGGTGTTGGTTCCTTTCACGGGAGTGTACGGGGGCTGTTTCGTGTTTTTCCCTCTATCGCCTTATTTTCAAACTTAAGTCCTCATATTTTTAAATTATCATCGCATTCTCAAACTAGGAGTATCGTGATCATGCGGTCAATTCCTACGTGTTACATTGCTCCTGTGAGAGGTGTTGGTTCCTCTCAAGGGACCTTACAGGGGCTGTTTCGCATTTTCACCCTGTAACGTCTTGTTTCCAAGATTAAGTCTTGATACTTTGAAATTATCATCGTATAATCAAACTGGGAGTCTCGTTATCTTGGGGTCAGTTCTTACGTGTTACATTGATCTCGTGAGAGGTGTTAGTGCCTCTCACGGGACTGTACGGGGGCTGTTTCGTGTTTTCCACCTCCAACGCCTTATTTTTAAGCTTAAGTCCTCATATTTTCAAATTATCATAGTTTTCTCAGACTGGGAG
Organism: Sambucus nigra; assembly: GCA_949130495.1. Lineage (NCBI taxonomy): Eukaryota > Viridiplantae > Streptophyta > Magnoliopsida > Dipsacales > Adoxaceae > Sambucus > Sambucus nigra. Next base: position 619,134,796 of record OX422209.1, read on the forward strand.
TCCCGTGATCGTGCGGTCAGTTCCTATGTGTTACATTGGTCCCGTGAGAGGTGTTGGTGTCTCTCACGGGACCGTACGGGGGCTGTTTCGAGTATTCACCCTCTAACAGCTTGTTTTCAAACTTAAATCCTCATATTTTCAAATTATCATCATATTCTAAAACTGGGAGTCCTGTGATCATGAGATTTGTTCTTACGTGTTATATTGGTCTCGTGAGAGGTGTTGGTGCCTCTCACGGAACCGTATGGGGGTTGTTTCGAGTTTTCACCCTCTAACGCATTGTTTTCAAGCTTAAGTCCTCATATTTTCAAATTGTCGTCATATTGTCAAATGTGGATTATTATTATCTCGCGGTCAGTCCCTAAATGTTACATTGGTCCCGTTAGAGGTGTTGGTGCCTCTCATGGGACCGTAGGGGGGTTGTTTTGAGTTTTCGCCCTCTAACGCCTTGTTCTCAAGCTTAAGTCCTTATATTTTCAAATTATCATCGTATTCTCTAACCGAGAGTTCTGTTATCGTGCGGTCAGTTCCTATGTGTTACATTGGTCCCACGAGAGTTGTTGGTGTCTCTTACGGGACTCTACGGGGGATGTGTCGTGTTTTCCCCTATGATGCTTTGTTTTTAAGCTTAAGTCCTCATATTTTCAAATTATTATTGTATTCTTAAACTGGGAGTACCGTGATCACGCGGTTAGTTCCTACGTGTTACATTGGTCCTGTGAGAGGAATTGGTGCCTCTCACGGGACCTTACGGGGGTTGTTTCGAGTTTACCCACTAACGTTGTTTTTTCAAGCTTAAGTCCTCATATTTTCAAATTATCATCGTATTCTCAAACTGAGAGTCCCGTGATCACGCGGTCAAATCCTACGTGTTACATTGGTCCCTGGGAAGGTGTTGGTGCCTCTCACGTGACCGTACGGGGGTTGTTTTGAGTTTTACCCTCTAAGGGCTTATTTTCTAGCTTAAGTCCTCATATTTTTAAATTATCATCATATTCTTAAACCGGGTGTCTCATGATCACGCTGTTAGTTCCTACGTGTTACATTGGTCCCGTGAAAGGTGTATGTTTCTCTCACGGGACTGTACGCGGGCTGTTTCGAGTTTTCACCCTCTAAAGCCTTGTTTTTAAGCTTAAGTCCTCATATTTTAAAATTACCATCGTATTCTCAAACCGGGAGTCCCGTGATCCCGCGGTAAGTTCCTACGTGTTACATTGGTCCCATAAGAGGTGTTAGTTCCCGTCAAGGGATTGTATGAGTGTTGTTTCGTGTTTTCCCCTCTAACTCCTTATTTTCATACCTAAGTCATGATATTTTCAAATTATCGTCTTATTCAAAAACCCGGTGTCTCGTTATCGTGTGGTCACTTCATACGTGTTACATTGGTCCCGCGAGAGGTGTTAGTTCCTCTCACGGGACCGTATTGGGGCTGTTTTGTCTTTTCCTCCTCTAACGCCTTATTTTTAAGCTTAAGTCCTCATATTTTAAAATTATCATTGTATTCTAAAATCGGGAGTCCCATGATCGCACGGTCAATTCCTTCGAGTTACATCGGTACCGCGAGAGGTGTTGGTGCCTCTCACGCGACCGTACGGGGGCTATTTTGAGTTTTACCCTATAACACCTTGTTTTCTAGCTCAAGTCCTTGTATTTTCCTATTATCCTCTTCCTACGTGTTATATTGGTACCATGAGAGGTGCTGGTTCCTCTCACGGGATCGTACGGGGGTTGTTTCGAGTTTTCACCCTCTGACGCCTTTCTTTCAAGCTTAAGTCCTCATATTTTCAAATTATCATCCTATTCTCAAACCCGAAGTCCCGTTATGGCGTGGTTAGTTCCTACATTTTACATTGGTAATGTGAGAGGTGTTGGTGCCTCTCACGAGATCGTACGGGGGCTGTTTCATATTTTCCCCCTCTGACGCCTTGTTTTCAAGCTTAAGTCCTCATATTTTAAAATTATCATCGTATTTTCAAACATGAGTCTCGTGATCGCGCGATCAGTTCCAACATGTTACACTGGTCCCGTGAGATGTGTTGGTTCCTCTCACGGGATAATGCAAGGGCTATTTCGAGTTTTCACCCTCTAACGTCATGTTTTCAAGATTAAGTCCTCATGTTTTCAAATTATTGTGGTATTCTCAAATCGGGAGTCCCTTTATATTATGGTCTGTTCCGACATGTTACATTGGTCCCATGAGAGGTGTTGGTGCCTCTCATGGGACCGTACAGGGGTTGTTTCGTGTTTTCTCCCTCTAACGCCTTGTTTTCAAGCTTAAGTTCTCATATTTTAAAATTATCGTCATATTCTCAAATCGGAAGTCCAGTTTTCGCGCGATCAGTTCCTACGTGTTACATTGGTCCCGCGAGAGGTGTTGATGCCTCTCACGGGACCTTATGGGGGCTGTTTCAAGTTTTCACCCTCTAAAGCCTTATTTTCAAACTTAAGTCCTCATATTTTTAAATTACCATCGTATTCTCAAACCGGGAGTCCCATTATTGCACGGCTAGTTCCTACGTGTTACATTGGTCCCGTGAGTGGTGTTGGTGCCTCTCACAGGACCGTACGGGTGCTGTTTCGTGTGTTCCCCCTCTAACGCCTTATTTTCAAGCTTAAGTCCTCATATTTTCAAATTATCATCGTATTCTCAAACTGGAAGTTTCGTGATCGTGCGATTAGTTCCAACATGTTACATTGGTCCCGTAAGAGGTGTTTGTACCTCTCACGGGACCATACGGGGGCTCTTTCGAGTTTTCACCCTCTAACGCCTTATTTTCAAGCTTAAGTCCTCATACTTTCAAATTATTATCAGATTCTCAAATCGGGAGTCCCATTATCATGCGGTCTATTTCGACGTGTTACATTGGAACCGTGAGAGGTGTTGGTGCCTCTTACGATATCGTAAGGGGGCATTTTCGTGTTTCCCCCCTCTAATGCCTTATTTTTAAGCTTTAGTCCTCATATTTTCAAATTATCATCGTATTCTCAAATCGGGAGTCCCGTTATCACTCGGTCACTTCTTACGTGTTACATTGGTCCCGCGAGAGGTGTTGATGCCTCTCACGGGACCGTACGGGGGCTGTTTCAAGTTTTCACCCTCTAACGCCTTGTTTTCAAGCTTAAGTCCTCATATTTTCCAATTACCATCGTATTCTGAAACCGGGAGTCGCATGATCCCGCGGTCCGTTCCTACGTATTACCTTGGTCCCGTGAGATGTGTTGGTTCCATTCACGGGAGCATACGGGGGTTGTTTCGTGTTTCCCCTCTAAAGCCCTATTTTCAAACATAAGTCTTGATATTTTCAAATTATCATTGTATACTCAAAATAGGAGTATCGTGATCGCACGGTCAGTTCCTACGTGTTACATCCTGTGAGAGGTGTTGGTTTCTCTTAAGGGACCGTATGGGGGATGTTTTGAGTTTTCAACCTCTAACATCTTGTTTCCAAGTTTAAGTCCTGATATTTTCAAATTATCATCATATTCTCAAACTGGGAGTCCCGTTATCGTGCGATCAGTTCCTACATGTTACATTGATCCCGTGAGGGGTGTTGGTGCCTCTCACGGGACTGTACGGGGGCTATTTTGTGTTTTTCCCCTCTAACGCCTTATTTTCAAGCTTTATGTCCTCATATTTTCAAATTATCATCGTATTCTCAAATCAAAAGTCCCGTGATCCCGCGTTAGTTCCTACATGTTACATTGGTCCCGTGAGAGGTGTTGGTGCCTCTCGTGGGACCGTACAGGGGCTGTTTCGAGTATTCACCCTCTAATGCCTTGTTTTCAAGCTTAAATCCTCATATTTTCAAATTATTAACGTATTCTCAAATCGGGAGTCCCTTGATTGTGCGGTTCATTCCTATGTGTTACATTGGTTCCGTGAGTGGTGTTGGTGCCTCTCACAGAACCGTACGAGGGCTGTTTCGAGTATTCACCCTCTAACGCCTTGTTTTCAAGCTTAAATCCTCATATTTTTAAATTAATAACGTATTCTCAATTCGGGAGTCCCGTGATTGTGCGGTCTATTCCTACGTGTTTCATTAGTCCCGTGAGAGGTGTTGGTTCCTCTCACGAAACCGTACGGGGGTTGTTTCGAGTTTTTACCCTCTAACGCCTTATTTTCAAGCTTAAGTCCTATATATTCACATTATCGTCGTATTCTCAAATCGAGAGTCCTATTATCGCGCGATCATTTCCTACGTTTTACATCGGTCTCACGAGAGGTGTTGGTGCCTCTCACGGGACCGTATAGGGGTTGTGTCGTGTTTTCCCCTTCTAACGCCTTGTTTTTAAGCTAATGTTCTCATATTTTCAAATTATAATCATATTCTCAAATTGGGAGTCCCATGATCGCGCAATTAGTTCCTACGTGTTACATTGTTCCCGTAAGAGGTGTTGGTTTCTCTCACGGGACCGTACAGGGGATGTCCCAAGTTTTCACCTTCTAATACCTTGTTTTCAAGCTTTAGTCCTCATATTTTCAAATTACCGTCGTATTCTCAAACCGGGAGTCTCGTGATCCCGCAGTCAGTTCTTACATGTTACATTGGTCCCGTGAGAGGTGTTGGTTCCTCTCACGAGACTGTATGAGGGATGTTTTGTGTTTTTCCCCTCTAACGCCTTGTTTTCAAACTTAAGTTCTCATATTTTCAAATTATCATCATATTCACAAACCGAGAGTCCCATTATCGTGCGGTCAGTTCCTACGTTTTACATTAGTCCTGCGAGAGGTGTTGGTGTATATCACGGGCCCATACGGGGGATGTTTCATTTTTTCCCCCTCTAACGCCTTATTTTTAAGTTTAAGTCCTCATATTTTAAAATTATCATCATATTCCTTCGATAGTTCCTACGTGTTACATTGGTCCAGTGAGACGTTTTTGTGCCTCTCTTTGGACCTTACGGGGGTTGTTTTGAGTTTTCACCCTCTAACACCTTGTCTTCAATTTCACCAAAAAAAAAACACCTTGTCTTCAAGCTTAACTCCTCATATTTTATAATTATCATCGTATTCTCAAATCGGGAGTCCCGTGATCACGTGATCAATTCCTACGTGCTACATTGGTCCCGCGAGAGGTGTTGGTGCCTCTCACAGGACCGTACGGGGGCTGTTTTGAGTTTTAACCTCTTTTGCCTTATTTTCTAGCCCAAGTCCTCGTATTTTCAAATTATCATTGTATTCTCAAATCGGAGTCCTGCGATCAAGCGGTGAGTTCCTACGTGTTACATTGGTCCCGTGAGAGGTGTTGGTTCCTCTTACGGGATCGTACGGGGGCTGTTTCTAGTTTTCACCCTCTGAAGACTTATTTTTAAGCTTAAGTCCTCATATTTTCAAATTATCATTGTATTCTCAAATAAGGATTCCCGTTATCGCGCGGTTAGTTCCTATGTGTTACATTGGTCCTGTGAGAGGTATTGGTGCCTCTCACGGGACCGTACGGGGACTGTTTTGTATGTTCTCCCTCAGACGCCATGCTTTCAAGCTTAAGTCCTCATATATTAAAATTATCATTGTATTCTTAAACTGGGAGTCACATGATCGCGCGATCAGTTCCAACATGTTACATTGGTCCTGTGAGAGGTGTTGGTTCCTCTCACGGGACCATACGGGGGCTATTTCTAGTTTTCACCCTCTAACGCCTTGTTTTCAAGCTTAAGTCCTCCTATTTTCAAATTATCGCCATATTCTCAAATCGGGAGTCCCATTATGATGCGGTCTATTCTGACATGTTACATTGGCCCCGTGAGAGGTGCTGGTGCCTCTTACGGGATCGTACGGGGCTGTTTCGTATTTTCCCCCTCGAACGCCTTGTTTTCAAGCTTAAGTCTTTATATTTTCAAATTATCGTCGTATTCTCAAACCGGGAGTACCGTTATCGCGCACTCAATTCCTATGTGTACATTGGTCTCTCGAGAGGTGTTGATGCCTCTCACGGGACCGTATGGGGGTTGTTTCAAGTTTTCACCCTCTAACGCCTTATTTTCAAGCTTAAGTCCTCGTATTTTCAAATTACCATTCTATTATCAAACCGGGAGTCCCGTGATCCCGCGGTCTATTCCTACGTGTTACAATGGTCCCGTCAGAGGTGTTGGTTCCTTTTACGGGAGCGTTCGAGGGTTGTTTCGTGTTTTCCCCTGTAACGCCTTGTTTTTAAACTTAAGTTCTCATATTTTCTATGTAACAACCCGGATTTTTTTAAATGAGAATTTTTAAATTAATTTTTGGAAATCGGAGAAAAATGAAATTTTGGATTTTATAAATTTTATAATTTAAAGTGTTGATTTTTATATTTGAAAAATAAATTTTCAAAGGGAATTGGAATCGGAATTAAAATAGAGTTTTAATTGAATTTTTATTATTTAGAAGAGTCCTCAAAATATAAAACTCCCTAAGAGTCCTCAAAGCATAAAACTTTCTTGTAAAAATAATATTTTTAGAAATCCGACCGTCCGATCAAGCTGAATTTTGTCAGCAGTCCTGTCTCGCCATTCTCTACAACATACTAAAATTTCAAGTGATTCTAACGGTCCGATCGTCCGTAATGATTTTTTTAAGTATTTGTATTTGATTAGGACTCTAATTCTTTTTGGTATATAAACATAAAGTGACGAGTTTAGATCTTTTAAAACACATTTTAGCCTTCTCAAAAATCAGAATCCTCTCATCTTCTTCATCTTCTTCAACCTCAAAACCCTGGCACCATTCTACATAACTTTCAACTCAAGTTTTGTCAAGATTAACCGGATTTTCTCAAGACGCGTCAAGAACGAATCTTTGTCAAATTTTTGAGAGGAATACACATTCAAGATCAGATTTCTAAACCAACTTTTATTCAGACATGAATACTCTATTCTTTTTCTTTAGTATTATGCGTTTTAAGTGTCGCCTAAACACTTAATTACATGTTTTCTTAAAAATAATTAGCAACTTAATTAGAAAAAGTGAATACTAATTATGGGGCTGTTTCTATAAAATCTTTTAATCTGAATAATATTCACAACCCTTTGGGTACGTAGGATTGATGAGTGATTTTGGGTTTTATTGGTGTAGGTTGCATATAGAAAAACCCTAGTTTTAAAATAAATAATTTTTGGGTGCGTATAACTCATGTAATACATGTAGAGATAATGAAATTTGGTTTTTGATGTATATATGATGAAAAATTGGTATATTTAATTTAAAATAATTAAATGAGATTATTTGGGTATTGTTGATGTTGTGATAATTAAATTAAAGATGTAATTGAATTGGACTATCATGCGTAGTTTTATACGTTGATTAATCATGCGTGGTTGTGTGACTTTTTGGTATTATTATATTTCATTGTGACGATGGGTTGTTGGGTATTTTTTTGCTCCCCCTATATTTTAGAATGCCTTCTAGGAATGGGACTAGTGAGGGAAGATTATTGCGTTTTTATCACCTTGAGGGTGGGATGATTTTTATTACTTTATCGTCATTACACTTGTCTAAGTATGAGACTAGGTTATGATTTATGTTAGAAAATCCTCCTATACATAAGTTAGGACGTATTGATGACTTGGGAACCCTTAGGTATGGGACTAAGGGGTATTTTGAGGATCTCACATCGATAAAAGGGTGGGGTAAATTATAAATTATGAATTGAGAAATTGAGAACTAATACCTAAGATAATAAGATGGGTATTAAAATATATTGGCGACATAATCAGCGAGGGCCGACAGTTTAAACGGGCCAGCCGACGTTTTATGTCGTGTCGTGTGTGGAACCTCGTCAATCAGCGAGGGCCGACAGTTTAAACGGGCCAGCCGGCGTTTTGACGAGGGGATGTGTATTTTTGGTGGAGAAGTCACCCGAGGCGGGAGGACCGCCATAATAAAATGAGGATATAATAAAAGCTGGTTAATTTAATGAAATTAACATCGTGGGACTTGGGAAATTAAAATAATATTGGTGTGCCTTTATAAATGGGGATTATGCGGGTAGTTAGTGATTTATATCTATCGCGTTTAATTATCCCGTTTAATTTAAATATTCTATTGTGATATTTATTGCGTATAATGCTACTGTCTGGATTCAAGGATCCTATTTGAGGGGAGTAGTGTGTATTCTTGCTCGGGGCTTTAGCTCTGACCCATGCGTTGACTAATCTTTTTCAGGATTAGAATTTGGAGAAGCTGTATAAGTTTATCGGAGTTATCATTGGAGGTGCAGTTGGAGTTATTTACTTTATGGCATAGTTTAGTTAGACTTTCTTTTCCAGTCGTATTATGAGACTTTATTTGAGTTTTATTGGGCCATTCAGTTCCAAAGTTGTTTAGAGGATTTATTTTGGGATTATTTCAGATTTTATTTAATCATTATTGGAGATTGGATTTTTTGGAGTTAGCATGTGATGGATCTTTTATCGCTTAGTTATTTGTGATCATTTGAGATTGACCAATTATTTATCTTATGGACTGATTTATTTATGTCTCATATCTGTCTCATGCTAAGAATGGTATTTATTTAGTTCACGCTCGGCTTAGTTTTGGTGGCGGCCGACGCCAGAATTAGGTGGGGTGTGACATTCAAATTATCATCGTATTCTCAAACCAGGAGTATCGTGATCGCGCGATCAGTTCCTACGTGTTACATTGGTCCTGTGATAGGTGTTGGTTTCTCTCAAGGGACCGTACGGGGGCTGTTTTGAGTTTTCACCCTCCAACGTCTTGTTTCGAAGTGCTGATATTTTGAAATTATCGTCGTATTTTCAAACTGGGAGTCCCGTTATCGTGCAGTCATTTCCTACGTGTTACATTGATCCCGTGAGAGGTGTTGGTCCCTCTCATGAGACAGTACGGGGGTTGTTTCGTGTTTTCGCCCTCTAACACCTTGTTTTCAAGCTTAAGGTCTCATATTTTCAAATTATCATCGTATTCTAAACCGGCAGTCTCGTGATTGCGCGGTCAGTTTCTACGTGTTACATTGGTCCTGTGAGAGGTGTTGGTTCCTCTCACGGAACCGTACGAGGGCTGTTTCGAGTTTTCACCCTCTAACGCATTGTTTTTAAGCTTAAGTCCTCATATTTTCCAAATATCGTCGTATTCTTAAACGTGGAGTCCTGTTATCGCGCGGTCAGTCTCTACATGTTACATTGGTTCCATGAGAGGTGTTGGTGCCTCTCACGGGACCATACGAGGGTTGTTTCGAGTTTTCACCCTCTAACACCTTATTTTCAAATTATCGTCGTATTGTCAAACAGGGAGTCCTATTATCGCGCGGTCCGTTCCTACGTGTTACATTGGTCCTACGTGAGGTGTTGGTGTTTCTCACGGGACCGTGCGGGGAATGTGTCGTGTTTCCCCCTTTAATGCCTTGTTTTTAAGCTTAAGTCCTCATATTTTCTAATTATCATCGTATTCTCAAACTGGGAGTCCCGTGATTACGCGGTTAGTTCCTACGTGTTACATTGGTCCTGTGAGAGGAGTTGGTGCCTCTAACGGGACCTTACGGGGGTTGTTTCGACTTTACCCACTAATGCCTTATTTTCAAGCTCAAGTCCTCATAATTTTAAATTATAGTCGTATTCTCAAACCGGGAGTCCCGTGATCACGCTGTTAGTTCCTACGTGTTAGATTTGTCTCGTGAGAGGTGTTGGTTTCTCTCACGGGATTGTACGGGGGCTATTTCAAGTTCTCACCCTCTAACGCCTTATTTTCGAGCTTAAGTCCTCATATTTTAAAATTACCGTCGTATTCTCAAACTGGGAGTCCCGTGATCCCGTGGTCAGTTCCTACATGTTACATTGGTCCCGTAAGAGGTGTTAGTTCCTCTCTCGGGACCGTATGAGTGTTGTTTCGTGTTTTCCCCTTTAACACCTTGCTTTCAAACATAAGTCCTTAGATTTTCAAATTATCGTCGTATTCAAAAACCGGGAGTCCCGTTATCACGCGATCAGTTCCTATATGTTATATTGGTGCGAGACATATTGGTGCCTCTTACGGGATCGTACTGGGGTTGTTTCATGTTTTCCCCCTCTAACGCCTTATTTTTAAGCTTAATTCCTCATATTTTAAAATCATCGTTGTATTCTAAAATTGGGAGTCCCGTGATCGAGCGATCAATTCCTTCGTGTTACATTGGTCCCGGGAGAGGTGTTGGTGCCTCTCATGGGACCGTACGGGGGCTGTTTCGTATTTTCCCCTCTAACGCCTTATTTTCAAACTTAAGTCCTTATATTTTCAAACTTAAGTCCTCGTATTTTACAATTATCATCGTATTCTCAAACTGAGAGTCCCGTGATCACGTGGTCAGTTTTTACGTGTTATAATGGTCCCATGAGAGGTGTTGGTTCCTCTCACGGGACCGTACGTGGGTTGTTTTGTGCTTCACCATCTGAAGTCTTTATTTCAAGCTTAAGTCCTCATATTTTCAAATTATCATCGTATTTTCAAATTGGGAGTCCCGTTATAGCGTGGTTAGTTCCTACGTTTTACATTGGTAATGTGAGAGGTGTTGGTGCCTCTCACGGGATCGTACGGGAGCTTTATCGTGTTTCCCCCTCTGAGGCCTTGTTTTCAAGCTTAAGTCCTCATATTTTAAAATTATCGTCGTATTCTCAAATCGGGAGTCCCATGATCACGCAATCAGTTCCAACATGTTACATTGGTCCCGTGAGAGGTGTTGGTTACTCTCACATGACAATGCGGGGGCTGTTTTGAGTTTTCAACCTCTAACGCCTTATTTTCAAGCTTAAATCTTCATATTTTCAAATTATCATCATATTCTCAAACCGGGAGTCCCGTGATCGTGCGGTGTGTTCCTACGTGTCACATTGGTCCCGTAAAAGGTGTTGGTGCCTCTCACAAAACCATACGGGGGCTGTTTCGAGTTTTCACCCTCTAACGCCTTATTTTCAAGCTTAAGTCGTCATATTTTAAAATTATCGTCGTATTCTCAAACCGGGAGTCCCATTTTCACGCGATCAGTTCCTTCATGTTACATTGGTCTCGCGAGAGGTGTTGATGCCTCTTACGGGGGCTATTTCTAGTTTTCACCCTCTAACGCCTTGTTTTCAAGCTTAAGTCCTCATATTTTTAAATTACCATCGTATTCTCAAACCAAGAGTCCCATTATCGCGCGGTTAATTCCTAGTTATTGCATTGGTCCCGTTAGTGGTGTTGGTGCCTCTCACAGGACCGTACGGGTGCTGTTTCGTGTGTTCCCCCTCTGACGCATTATTTTCAAGCCTAAGTCCTCATATTTTCAAATTATCATCGTATTCTCAAATTGGGAGTCCCGTGTTTACGCGGTTAGTTCCTATGTGTTACATTGGTCCCGCGAGAGGTGTTGATGCCTCTCATGGGACCTAACGGGGGATGTTTCAAGTTATCACCCTCTAACGCCTTGTTTTCAAGCTTAATTCCTCATATTTTCAAATTATTGCCGTATTCTCAAATCGGGAGTCCTGTGATCCCACAGTCCGTTGCAATGTGTTACATTGGTCCCGTGAGAGGTGTTGGTTCCTTTCACGGGATCGTACGGGGGTTGTTTCATGTTTTCCCATCTAACGCCTTATTTTCAAACTTAAGTCCTCATATTTTCAAATTATCAGCGTATTCTCAAATTGGGAGTATCGTGATCGCGCGATAAGTTCCTACGTGTTACATTGGTCCCATAAGAGGTGTTGGTTTCTCTCACGGGACCGTACGGGGGCTGTTTCGAGTTTTCACCCTCTAACGCCTTATTTTATAGTTTATGTCCTCAATTTTATAATTATCGCCATATTCGCAAACAGGGAGTATCGTTATCGCGCGGTCAGGTTCTACATGTTACATTGGTCCCGCGAGAGGTGTTGGTACCTATCACGGGATCGTATGGGGGTTGTTTCGTGTTTCCCCCTCTAACGCCATATTTTCAACCTTAAGTCCTTATATTTTTAAATTATCGTCATATTCTCAAACCGGGATTCCCGTGATCGCACGATCAATTCTTACGTATTACATTGGTCCCGCGAGAGGTGTTGGTGCCTCTCACGGTACCATACGGGGCTGTTTTGAGTTTTACCCTCTAACGCTTTATTTTCTAGCTCAAGTCCTCGTATTTTCAAATTATCATCATATACTCAAATCGAGAGTCCCGTGATCACGCGATCAGTTCCTATATATTAAATTGGACCCTTAAGAGGTGTTGGTTCCTCTCACGGAACCTTACGAGGGTTGTTTCAAGTTTTCACCCTCTGACGCCCTGTTTTCAAGCTTAATTTCTCATATTTTCAAATTATCATCATATTCTCAAATCGGGAGTCCCGTTATCGCGCGGTTAGTTCCTACATGTTATATTAGTCCCGTGAGAGGTGTTGGTACCTCTCACGGATCGTGCGGGGGTTGTTTCGTGTTTTCCCCATTTGACGCCTTATTTTTAAGATTAAGTCCTCATAGTTTCAAATTATCATCGTATTCTCAAATCGAGAGTCCCGTGATCGCACAATTAGTTCCAACATATTACATTGGTCCCGTAAGAGGTGTTGGTCCCTCTCACGGGACCATACGGGGGTTGTTTCGAGTTTTCTCTAATGCCTTATTTTTAAGCTTAAGTCCTCTTATTTTTAAATTATCGTCGTACTCTCAAATCGGGAGTCCCGTTATCATGCGGTTTGTTCCGAGGTGTTACATTGGTCCCGTGAGAGTTGTTGGTGCCTCTCACGGGACCGTACGGAGGCTGTTTCGTGTTTTCCCCCTCTAACGCCTTGTTTTCAAGCTTATGTCATCATATTTTCAAATTATCATCGTAATCTCAAATCGGGAGTCCCGTTATCGTGCGGTCAGTTCCTACATGTTACATTGGTCCCGCGAGAGGTGTTGATGCCTCTCACGGGACCGAACGGGGGCTATTTTAAGTTTTCACCCTCTAACGCCTTATTTTCAAGCTTAAGTCCTCATATTTTCAAATTATCGTAGTATTATCAAATCGGGAGTCCTGTGATCCCACGGTCCATTCCTATGTGTTACATTGATCCCTTGAGAGGTGTTGGTTCCTTCACAGGACCATATGGGGACTGTTTCGTGTTTTCCCCTCTAACTCCTTATTTCCTAGCTCAAGTCCTTATATTTTCAAATTATCATCGTATTCTCAAACCGGGAGTCATGTGATCGCGTGGTCAGTTCCTACGTGTTACATTTGTCTCGTGAGAGGTGTTGGTTCCTCTCACGGAACGTACGGTGGTTATTTCGAGTTTTCACCCTCTGACGCCTTGCTTTCAAGCTTAAGTTCTCATATTTTCAAATTATCATCGTATTCTCAAACCGGGAGTCCTGTTATCACGCGGTTAGTTCCTACATTTTATGATGGTCCCGTGAGAGGTGTTGGTGTCCTCACGCGATTTTACGGGGGTTCTTTCGAGTTTTCCCCTGTGACACCTTGTTTTCAATCTTAAGTCCTCATATTTTTAAATTATCATCGTATTCTCAAATCGAGAGTCCCGTGATTGCGCGATCAGTTCTAACATGTTACATTTGTCCCGTGAGAGGTGTTGGTTCCTCTCACGGACAATGCGAGGGATGTTTCGAGTTTTCACCCTCTAACGCCTTATTTTCAAGCTTAAGTCCTTGTACTTTCAAATTATCATCGTATTCTCAAATCGTGAGTCCCGTAATAATGCAGTTTGTTCCGACGTGTTATATTGGTCATGTGAGAGGTGTTGGTGCCTCTCACGGGACCATACGGGAGTTTTTTTATGTTTTTCCCCTCTAACGATTTTGTTTTCAAGCTTAAGTCCTCATATTTTCAAATTATCGTCGTATTCTCAAATCGGGAGTCCCGTTTTTACGCGATTAGTTCCTATGTGTTACATTGGTCCAGCGAGAGGTGTTGATGCCTCTCATGGGACCTTACGAGGGTTGTTTCAAGTTATCACCCTCTAACGCCTTGTTTTCAAGCCTAATTCCTCATATTTTCAAATTACCATTGTATTCTCAAACTGAGAGTCCCGTGATCCCACGGTCCGTTCCTACGTGTTACATTAGTCCCGTGAGAGGTGTTAGTTCCTTTCACAGGACCGTACGGGGGTCGTTTCATGTTTTCCCGTGTAACGCCTTATTTTCAAACTTAAGTCCTTATATTTTCAAATTATCGTCGTATTCTCAAACCGAGAGTATCGTGATCGCGTGGTCAGTTCCAACGTGTTACATTGGTCCCATGAGACGTGTTAGTTTCTCTTATGGGACGGTACGGGGACTGTTTCGAGTTTTCGCCCTCTAACGCCTTGTTTTATAGTTTAAGTCCTCATATTTTATAATTATAGTCGTATTCTCAAACAGGGAGTATCGTTATCGCGCGGTCAGTTTCTACATGATAATTGGTCCCGCGAGAGGTGTTGGTACCTCTCTTGGGATTGTACGGGGGCTGTTTCGTGCTTCCCCCTCTAACGCCTTATTTTCAACCTTAAGTCCTCATATTTTCAAATTATCATCGTATTCTCAAATCGGGAGTCTCGTTATTGCGAGGTCAGCTCTTACGTGTTGCATTGGTCCCGTGAGAGGTGTTGGTTCCTCTCACAGGACCTTATGAGGGATCTTTCGAGTTTTCACCCTCTAACGCCTTGTTTTCAAGCTTCAGTCCTCATATTTTAAAATTATTGTCATATTCTCAAATCGGGAGTCCCATGATCACGCGGTCAATTACTATGTGTTACATTAGTCCCGCGAAAGGTGTTGGTTCCTTTCACGGGACCGTACGGGTGCTATTTCATGTTTCCCCCTCTAATTCCTTATTTTCAACCTTAAGTCCTCATATTTTCAAATCATCATCATATTTTCAAACCGGGAGTCCCGTGATCCCGCGGTCCGTTCCTACGTGTTACATTGATCCCATGAGAGATGTTTGTTCCTTCACGAGACCGTATAGGGACTCTTTCGTATTTTCCCCTCTAACGCCTTGTTTTCAAACTTAAGTACTTATATTTTCAAACTTAAGTCATCATATTTTCAAATTATCATAGTATTCGCAAACTGGGAGTATTGTGATCGTGCGGTCAGTTCCTATGTGTTACATTCATCCCGCGAGGGGTGTTGGTTCCTCTCACGGGACCGTGCGGGGGCTGTTTTGAGTTTTCACCCTCTAACGCCTTATTTTATAGCTTAAGTCCTCATATTTTCAAATTATTGTCGTATTCTCAAACAGGGAGTATCATTATCGCGCAGTTAGTTCCCAAATGTTACATTGGTCCCGCGAGAGGTGTTGGTACCTTTCACGGGATCGTACGGGGGTTGTTTTGTGTTTCCCTCTCTAACACCTTGTTTTCAAGCTTAAGTCCTCAAAATTTTAAATTATCATCGTATTCTCAAACCGAGAGTCCCGTGATTGCGCGGTCAGTTCCTACATGTTACATTGGTCTCGTGAGAGGTGTTGGTTCCTCTCATGGGACCTTACGGGGGTTGTTTCGAGTTTTCACCCTCTAATGCCTTCTTTTCAGGCTTAAGCCCTCATATTTTAAAATTATCATCGTATTCTTAAATCGGGAGTCCCCTGATTATGCGGTCAATTCCTAAGTTTTACATTGGTCCTGCGAAGGGTGTTGGTGCCTCTCACGAGACCGTACAGGGGTTGTTTCGAGTTTTACCCTCTAACGCCTTATTTTCTAGCTTAAGTCCTCATATTTTCAAATTATCATCATATTCTCAAACTGGGAGTCCCGTGATCATGCAGTATGTTCCTACACGTTACATTGGTCCCATGAGAGGTGTTGGATCCTCTCACGGGACCGTTTTGGGCCTATTTCGAGTTTTGACCCTCTAACGCCTTGCTTTCAAGCTTAAGTCCTCATATTTTCAAATTATCCTCGTATTCTAAAACTGGGAGTCCTGTTATGACGCGATCAGTTCCTACATGTTAAATCGGTCCCGTGAGAGGTGTTGGTGCCTCTCATGGGACCGTACGGGGGTTGTTTCGTGTTTTCCCCTCTAACACTTTCTTTTCAAACTTAAGTCCTTATATTTTTAAATTATCGTCGTATTCTCAAATCGAGAGTCCCGTAATCGCGCAGTCAGTTTCTACGTGTTACATTGGTCCCGTGAGAGGTGTTGGTGCCTCTCATGGGACCGTACGGGCATTGTTTCAAATTTTCACCCTCTAACGCCTTATTTTCAAGCTTAAGTCCTTATATTTTCAAATAATTGTTGTATTCTCAAACTGGGAGTTCTGTGATCTCGTGGTCAGTTCCTACGTGTTACATTGGTCACGTGAGAGGTGTTTGTTTATCTCACAGGACCGTACAGGGGCTGTTTTATGTTTTCCCTTTCTAACGCCTTGTTTTCAAGCTTAAGTCCTCATATTTTCAAATTTTTGTCGTATTCTCAAACCAAGAGTCCCGTTATCACGCGATCAGTTCCTATATTTTACATTGGTCCCGTGAGAGGTGTTGGTGCATCTTACGGAATCTTACGGGGGTTATTTTGAGTTTCACCCTCTAATGCATTGTTTTCAAGCTTAAGTCCTCATATTTTTAAATTATCATCATATTCTAAAATTGGGAGTCCTGTGATCGTGCGATTAGTTCCTACATTTTACATTGGTCCCGTGAGAGGTGTTGGTGCCTCTCACGGGACCGTACGTGGGCTGTTTTGAGTTTTACCCTCTAACACCTTGTTTTCAAGCTTAAGTCCTCATATTTTCAAATTATCGTCGTATTATCAAATCAGGAGTCTCGTTATCGCGCGGTTAGTTCCTACGTGTTACATTAGTCTAGCGAGAGGTGTTAGTGCCTCTCACAGGATTGGACGTGGGCTGTTTTGTCTTTTCACCCTCTAACGCCTAGTTTTCAAGCTCTAGTCCTCATATTTTCAAATTATCGTCGTAATCTCAAACTGGGAGTTCCATTATCGCTCAATCAGTTCCTACGTGTTACATTGGCTGATATATAGCTGCTATATATCTGCTATTTGTAGCCATATATAGCTTCTATTTCATTCTTAGCTATTTTGGAATAGAAAATAAAGCTAGAGAAGATTCAAGAGATTTTTAATTTCCTTAACTTTGAAGGTTGTGGGCGAAATTCTAATAATAAGATTTTGTGGTTCTGGAGATTTGATATGGATGTTGAGTTGATCAATAATGTTATTCAACAAGTTTTCCTTAATATAACTCATCCTGTCTTTCCTAACTCTTTCTGCAATTTCTTTAGTATATGTAAAATATTGTAAGGTAGAAAGATTTTCTTTATAAGAAGGCTTAATGATTAATATGTCAATGATTGATGATAGTCCGCTGTTGGTTTTGGGTGATTTCAACACCATAACCCACTCTTCTGTAAAAATTGGAGGAAATAATGCTGATCCGTCAAGTATGCTAGATTTCAATCAGTTCATTCAGGATGCAGGACTTATAGATGTGGGATATGGGAGTTCAAAGTTCACTTGGTTGAATAAAAGAGATGCTAATCTTATATGTGAAAGATTGGGTAGAGGTTTGATTAACTCTACTTGGCTCTCTTTTATGAAAAATACTTCAATCAAGCAGCTTAATAAGAACTGTTCAGATCATTCTCCTCTTTTGATTTTGATTCAAACTCAAGCTGATAACATCATCAAGCCTTTCAAATTCCAAAACATGTGTACTATGCATGAGGACTTTCAAAGAATAGTGAAGCTTTCTTGGGAAGAAGAATGCCAAGGGTCTTTCATGATGAAATTCTCAATGAAATTGAAAAGACTCAAGCAGGAGCTTAAAAAGTGGACACAAATGTTTTCAAGAACATATTTCAACAAGTAGTAGACCTGGAAGATGAGTTGTTGGACAAACAAAACCAGTATATGAATGATCCCTCTAATTTTTCTAGAGAAAAGATAAAAGCAACCCAAGCAAAACTCATTTTTTCAATGGCTTTAGAGGAACAATTCTGGAAGCAGAAAGTTAAACACTAGTGGATTCAAGATGGAGACAGAATTCAAAATTTTATCACGCTGTTGTAAAGCAAAAGAGAATAAATCTCTGGATCCATAGACTGAAGGACAAGGATGGAAAATGGCTAGAGTCCCATCTGAACTCTTAAATCATTTTGAAAATCTTCTTTAAGAAGAATCAGTTTCAAATGATAATGATCTTTTGAATATTATTCCTAAAATGGTGACAGATGAAATTAATAAGACTCTCACTGAGATTCCTAGTGAAGAAATCTTAATATCTGTTAAAACCATATATGAAGATAGTGCTGCTGGTGTAGATGGTTTTAATGTGGTCTTCTTTCTAAAGTGCTGGGAGATTATAAAAATGGACCCGACCAATGCAATTCAAAGTTTTTTCTTAGGAGCAACCATTCCAAAATCTTATAATGTTACTAACATTTCCCTCATACCAAAATCCCATAATCCTACTCATAGTGGTGACTTCAGGCCTATTAGTCTTTGTAATTTTTGTTACAAGATTGTAACCAAAATTTGCTCAACTAGACTTGCTCCTTTTTCTAAGTATTTGTATTGCCACCTGGAAGGGTTTTTCTTCCTTATAATCAAATAAATTAGGGGTTAATCCTCTTTAAAAAAAATAAAAAAATGGCAATATATAGCTTCTATATAAACCATATATAGCTGCTGCATCCGATGTAGATTTTTATTCTCCGTACAACGGCTGTTTAGCATTTTCACCCTCTAATACCATGTTTTTAAGCTTAAGTCCTCATATTTTCAAATTATCGTCGTATTCTCAAGCTGGGAGTCCCTTGATCGCGCGGTCAGTTCATACGAGTTACATTGGCCCCGTGAGAGGTGTTGGTGCCTCTCACGGGACTGTATGAGGGTTGTTTCGAGTTTTCACTCTCTAACGCCTTATTTTCAAGCTTAAGTCCTCTTATTCTCAAATTATCATCGTATTCTCAAACCGACAGTCTCGTGATCACGTGGTCACTTCCTATTTGTTACATTGGTCCCATGGAGGTGTTGGTGCCTCTCACGAGACCATACGGAGGCTGCTTCGTATTTTCCCCCTCTAACGCCTTATTTTTAAACTTAAGTCCTCATGTTTTCAAATTATCGTCATATTCTCAAATCGGGAGTCCCTTTATTACTCGGTCAGTTCCTATGAGTTACATTGGTTCCGCGAGAAGTGTTAGTGCCTTTCACGGGACCGTACGAGCGCTGTTTCAAGTTTTCAGCCTCTAACACCTTGTTTTCAAGATTAAGTCCTTCATATTTTCAAATTATCGGCGTATTCTCAAACTGGGAGTCCCGTGATCGCAAAATCAGTTCCTACATGTTACATTGGTCCCGTGAGAGGTGTTAGTGCCTCTCACGGGACCGTATGGGGGCTGTTTCGTGTTTTCACCCTTTCACGGGTCCGTTTGTGGGATGTTTTCAGGTTTCTCCCCTCTAACGCCATGTTTTTAAGCTGATGTATGGACATTAGCAAGTTATCGTTGTATTCTGAAACCGGGAGTCTAAAATATTTTCAACATATTATCCAACAATGAAACCAATAATTATCTCGTATTCCTTCTAATCATCCCATACTTCTCCTAACATACTATCCAACAACAAGCCAACAACCAATAATTATCCAACAACCAAACCAAACAAAACCAATAATTATCCCGTACTCCTTCTATTATCTAAAAGATTTAATAGATAATGTATATCAATTATATAACTACTTTAATTAAAGTAAAGAGTACCTGGCGTGTAATAAAGAACTGGTATATAATGAAGAACTGGTATCTAATTGGTTAGATCTGCAATACGTAAACAATGTGTTATAAAGAACGGGTATGTAAAATTAAAGAAAGTACCTCACAAATCCACTGAAGAATTAGATCTGCTACCTATAATATGTCGTAGATTTACATATGAGGCAAATTTATTTCCCCATTTAAACACCGCAATTTGAATGAACGTGAGCAACCATTGTAGCTCTTTGTAAAGGCCCCTAAAAATACGTAAATGAACAAACATCCATGGGGTCATGTCATCTCAAGTTTTTTGTACATCTAAATGGCCATATAATAAGTTTTTAGGTTTTTCAAAAGTTACAATTTCAAGTTCTAAAACCTTGTTTGTATAAGCTAACTGGCTTGTTTGTATAAGCTAATTGGCTTGTTTGCTTACTATGGACTGGGACCGGTAGATTCTCCGATCGGCCATTTTACCATCCATTGTGCCAAGACAAGCAAGCCAGTACTTCCTCTTTTGAAGGTATCCCCCCATTCCATTTCTTCCTCCTGCCAGAAGGGGGGGGGGGGGGGGGGGGGCTTCCTTTCATGCCTATAATATGTAAAGAAAAATACACAAAGGCAAAGGAGAACAAAAATCTATAATGTCAACCCTGTGCCTATAATATCGATGTAGTTGTGATTATTACGCCGCCATTTTAAGGTTTTAAAATACATATCCAATCAAGTTGATCACAACAAATCTCAAACTAAAACAAAACTGTAGGAAATCAATAGAATTATGGCATACATGTCAAGTTAAAATATGAATGAACGAAATCAAGTTGTATTTGTTCCATGTCAAGTTGTACCCTCCTAATATCTTGACGTAAACGTAAAAAAATGCACATTAATCGCAAGATATGTGATATACTTTTTCATAGGCAAATCAAGAACACACCCAACAAGTTTAATAACATGTACATTTATCGACACTAGTATCAATTCAATAAATTTAACATAGTATCCAACAACCAAGCCAACAATATCTCACTATAGTAATGTGCACGTGTGTTTGCGAGTCGTCTGTCAAAAAAATCATTTAATTATATTTTGTCAAAAAAAAATAAGACAAGCATTTTTTGTCAAAAAAATACACACACATACAATCTAGGGTTTATTGACATAATCTATACATACACACACATAAAATCTAGGGTTTACTTAAACCCTAATATTTTTTATATAACCCACAACAAAGCGGTTGTAATTTTCTTTACTTATTATAAATCCATTTAATTATATTTTGTAAAAAAAAATATAATGTCTAGAGTTTTGAATAATATTTTGTCAAAAAAATACACACATACAATCTAGGGTTTATTGACATAATATATACATACACACATACAATCTAGGGTTTACTTAAAACCTAATATTTTTTTGGCATAAATCTATACATACATACATACACATACAGTCTATACATACACATACATAAAATCTAGGGTTTATTGACATAAAAAATAATTTATTTGTTCATAGTTAAACACACATATACACATAAATCTATGCATTCACACACATATAAACATAAATCTATACATACACACACACATACAAACATAAATCTATATATAGAAATGAGATAAAATCGCACCTGATGTTGTGAAATTGCACAAATCGAAACGAAATTGCACAAGCCTTGAGAGAGAATTTGTTCGACAGAAATGATTTTGAGCGGGTCTTTTTTTTTTAAGTTCTAAACATGGTCACGACCTTTAGCCATGACACACCATGCACGACCAATAAATGAAGGGGTAACCTTCTGGATTGAACCTGGTCACAGCTTTAAGCCATGACCCACCATGCACGACCCTTTCTCCATCAAAATAACTACTGGAATGGAGGATGGTCACGACCCATAGTTGTGACCCAGACTTAGAAATGGTCATGACCCCCAGTCGTGACCCAATTTGTGTATGTTTTGTGCTTCGTTATGCCTATAGTCATGGTCTAAGTCCGTGACTCATCCGCGACCAATTTGGAGGGAATTTTGGCACGAATTTGGTGCTAAGGTTGTCACGCCCTGGTCATGGCCCCAGTTTGTGACCCATAGTGGTCAGGGATTTGGTCCGTGACCACTTCCAGGGTATCCATGATTTAGTGTGGTAATAAATATGGTCACGCCAAAAATTGAGTTGATCGCGAACTTGGGCCGTGACTAGCTGGTCGCAGACTTGGGCCGTGACCAGCTGGACGTGACCATTCGCAGGATTTGGTGTAGTGGGAAATATAGGCCTGGGAAGAGGCATTAGATAGTG
Source organism: Sambucus nigra (assembly GCA_949130495.1). Taxonomy (NCBI): domain Eukaryota; kingdom Viridiplantae; phylum Streptophyta; class Magnoliopsida; order Dipsacales; family Adoxaceae; genus Sambucus; species Sambucus nigra. The sequence continues at coordinate 619,156,716 of OX422209.1, forward strand.
TGAGTCCTAGTGGATCAAATTGATTTGATTTTTCATTATATATAAATATCTCAGTTGGTGAAGAAGATAAGGTTGCAATAATGGTAATAGATGCCATAGTTATTAACCGAGAGGTTGAGCAACAACAGTTCATCCAATTTGGGTCTCTACCTCAACAAATGCTAGTTAATATGGATATGATACTCCAAAAGAGGTTTGAAGCCGAAGAAGGATTGGAGAACCCTATGATGGATATTGATAAAGATGAGAAGTCATAGGTAGACAATTTTGACTTATTTCTATAAATTTTAGATTTAACATATGGGTTTGAAGAGCCTACTAAGAAAATGATTAATCATATTAAACCTTTGTTTATAAAAGCATAGATAAATAGAATTATAATTAATAAAATAATGGTAGATAGCAGGTGTCAATATAATTCCATATTGCATGTTTTTCAAACTAAACAACTAAAACACTATATTGGTCCACACTCAAATAATTATCTCAAGTTTTAATGGGGATAAAAAGTCGACCAAAGGTATGTTTCCAGTTGTTGTTGAAGTAAGCACAAGAAAATTCAAAACTTCTTTCTTCATTATTGAAGGCAAAACAAAGTCTAATGCATTTCTTGGTAGGGGTTGGATCCACTCTAGCAAATGTATTCCTTCTTTTATGCATCATAAACTTCTTTTGATTATGGAAAATGGGATTATGGAAGAAGTGGAAAATGATTCATTACCTTTTCATAATAGTTCCAATTGTGTGGAGGTAGGTATTTATGAAGAAATATGGGATGAGTGAACGCAAATGCTTTGGTTCCATAAGCATCAAAGGGAGAGGCCTCAGATAAGTCTTAGGATGACATAGTTTTTAGTCTAATGGGACCAACTGAAGAAAATAAAATAATTGTTCAATAGACAGAACACCCATTGTTATTGAACAAGCCAATAAACGTTTGGCCATGTTTGGGTACAAGTTTCGAGATTTGGAATTAAGCACCAGAATTGGTGAAGAAAAGATAATTAATTGGGTTGATTATGTCTTCAAAAAAGACGTGGAGGATGAAAATCCTCATTGTTGATACCAAAATTAGTATGCTGATATGGACAAATAATAAGAAGACACGTGTCAATCTACGTGGCACAATAGCAACGAGGAAGATCATTCCCCCGACCTAGTCATACTCACTCCGAGCAACAGGTGTACTCCGAGGAACACCAGTCCTCCGAGGAACTCCAGTGCTCCGAGGAACTCTTTGACGACGAGCAACTAAGGCGGTTCGAGCTGCATCTCGACCACAGCATTGATTGCCAGATAATCAGCAGTTCAACTATTCATTGAATGCTTATCATCTTGACGCACACGCTTGAAAAGCATTAAATGAGTTACCCTTTCATATGTATATCATTTAATGTATCACCCTTTCATGTACCGCCTAAGGGTTATAAATACCTTGTATGACCCTTATTCAAGGGGACCGGAATTTCTTGATAGAACTTGTAATCGAGAATTCCCAAACACTCAGCAATAACATAACAGTGGACGTAGGCCATTCATATAAGGCTGAACCACTTTAAAATTCTTTGTCTCATTTATTTATTTGTGATTGAATTATTAGAGTAATCTAGTTTTTTACATCAACAGATTGGCGCCGTCTGTGGGAACGATTGTTATTATCGTTTTTCACCAAAATCATTCATCATCAATGGCAGATAACCCGGAATCTAGCAATCGAAACGCTGGAAATGCTGGAAATCCTCCAAATCCCTCTGCACCTCCAAATCTGGCTGGGATTATGACGAATCTGGATCAAGGACAAACCGCCATGCAGGAAATAATGAGGCAACTCATACGGACCCTTCATGGCGGTGCACCTGCACGTTCAGGACAACGAAGTGGTCAGAGGCAAACTTATTTACTTTCTTCATGATCCAGGCGTACTGAGTCATATCGTAATGAGGAATCTGATGATTTCTCTTATCGACCTGGGCGAACTTCGTCAATAAGGGCTACAGATACTGATCAACGTATCACACTCTCTCCAGAAAGACCCAGTGCCTTGGAAAGACTGAGTAGGGTGTCTCCTTTCAGTCGATTAGGACCTAGGAGGAATAGGAGTCCACCTAAGACCATGTCGAAGAGTTTTCGACGACCATCAGATCTAAGAGAAGGATCAACACAATCACGACCAGTTGCTCGTCAAGATAGATCTCAGGAGGCCACATCAGAACAATCAATTTCTTGAACTAATAAGCCCGAGGAAGGAAATGATGTGTGGAAGGGTTCCATTCAGCGGTTGGAGGATAGATTGGGAGAAATGGCTAAGGTGAAGAATCACTTACAACGAACTTTTGTTCAAGGGACACCTTTTGTCCAAGCCATTATTGGTTTTCCTACCCCATCAAAGTTTAAAGCACCAGTGGTGACCCCCAAATATGATGGAAAGACAGATCCTGTTCTACACATAGAGCAATATCAAGCTGCTGCCGACATCTATGTCATCCCCGACGAGATGAGATGCAGAGCATTCTCAGGAACTCTTACTGGATCTGCCCAGATATGGTACAATAATCTTCCTCGGTGTAAGATTTCAACTTTCTTTCAGTTGGCCGAGTTGTTCATCGGTAATTTCTGTTTTGGGGCAAAACCAGTAAAAAGAGTAGCACACTTGTTAAGTGTTCGACAAAAATCTGGTGAGAGTACTAAAGATTACATAACTCGTTTCAATAACGAGAAACTGAAAGTTATAGATTATGAAGAAAAGACAACAATCACCGCCTTGATGAGTGCGTTGTTGCCTAACAAGTTGTATTACACTTTGGCCAAAGATCCACCTACAACTATGTCAGAGTTGATGGCAAAAGCGGCCAAAATCATGAATGCCGAGGAGGCTATGGCCGCGAAGAAGAATATGGATAAAGAAACCAAGGTGGAAGACGACAAATCCAAGAAGAAAGAGCATAAGGGCAATGGCGGTGACAAGCATTCCAAGAATAATAAATCGTCATGGGAAGTCCTGAAGAAATTCGATAATTATACTCCTTTGAAAATGGGTATTAATCATGTATTGGAAGAAATCAAGAATAACGAGGAAGTAAAGTGGCCAAAGAAACTGAGGTCAGACCCTGACCTGAGGAACAGGGATAAATATTGCGAGTTCCATAAGGATCACGGCCATATGACCAAAAATTGCATAGCTCTTCAGAACGAGATTGAAACACTCATCCGAAGAGGGAAACTAGCAAAGTATGTTGATCGGGGAGGCGAAAGAAGAAATAATGACCGAACTAGAGAAAGGTCTAGATATCCTCGTCGAGCAGAGGAGAAAAAGAAAAGGGATCATGAAGATGATACAGAGGATGACCCCGATCTTCCCAAGAAACCGAGGCATCCAGAACGAGAGGTATTTTCCATACGTTTTGGTTCATTTGATTGTAATGTTATTACATGAGGAGATGCTGGAGGAGGAGACCTTACTGCAGAAAGAAAGGATTACCTCGGAGAGGCCCAAGCTTGATCGTACATTCAGAGAATAAATTTGGCCGAGGAGGATCGTTCGAGGAAGGTAAACAAAGAGAAGCTGGTCATCGATTTTTCAAAAAACGACCTTGCAGGTGTTCTTTACCCTTACGACGACCCTTTGGTGATCAAAATGAGGATGAAAGAAGTAGTGATTTCAAGGGTGCTGGTAGATAATGGTAGTTCGGCAGACATCATGTACTATTCATGCTTTGACAGTTTAAATTTGAAATTATCTCAATTGGAACCTTATCACAGACCTCTATTGGGTTTTGCTGGCGAGAAAGTCTTTCCACTTGGGACGATCAAGTTGGATATATTCATTGGAACTTGGCCTGCTTGTCGAACAAAAAGAATACGCTTCTTTGTGATGGATAAGGATGTGCAGTCAGCTTACAACATCATCATGGGAAGAGTTGGTTTGAAGAAGTTCGAAGCGGTCCCATCTACAGTACATCAGTGCTTAAAATTCCCAACGAATTTTGGAGTAGGAGTTGTAAAAGGTGATCAAAAAGTAGCTCGGGAATGCTATTATTCATCTGCCGAGAAAGAAGAGATTGAAGAGTCAAGAAAAAAGACTACTACCTACCAGGTGGATGAAGGTACATAAATTGAATCATTGGATCCCAGAGATGAATCCCAACTTGTAAAATGACAAGTGGTGCAATATACAGAAAATGTTATTCTGGACGACGAGCACCCTGAACGAGTAACCCAAATAGGTTCGTCATTGGATGCCTCGATAAAACAGGAATTGATAACTTTCTTGCAAAACAGGAAGAAAACTTTTGCATGGAATCATGAAGACATGCCAGGAATAGATCCAAACTTCTTATGTCACGAGCTCAATGTGAATAAGGAGATCAAGCCTGTAAAGCAGAGAAGAAGAGTGTTTAGTCCCGAGAAGAATCAAGCCATACAAGAGGAGGTCGAGAAGCTCCAGAAAGCCCAATTCATTGAAGATGTGAAATATCCAGACTGGTTAGCAAATGTGGTGATGGTAAAGAAGAAAAATAATAAATGGAGAATGTGTGTTGATTTCACCGATCTCAACAAGGCATGCCCAAAGGATCATTTTCCATTGCCCAGAATTGATCAACTAGTGGATGCTACCTCGGGACACGAGCTACTCAGCTTCATGAATGCTTACTCTGGTTACAACCAGATCAAAATGAAACCTGAAGACAGGGAAAGTACTTCTTTCATTACCCCTAGGGGAACTTATTGTTATAATGTTATGCCTTTTGGTTTGAAAAATGCAGGAGCGACATACCAGCGGCTGATGAACAAGGTTTTTGCCAAACAAATCAGTTGCAATATGGAGGTATATGTCGACGATATGCTGACAAAGAGCAAGAAAGCTGCGGATCATTTAGTTGACTTAGGTTAGACCTTTGATCAACTGGATAAATACCAGATGAAGCTCAACCCGATGAAGTGCACCTTTGGAGTACGAGAAGGAATGTTCCTCGGGTACATCGTCAACCAGCGAGGCATTGAGGCAAATCCAGCAAAGATCAAAGCTCTTTTAGGGTTGCGATCTCCAACGACGAAGAAATAGGTGCAGAGTCTTACAGGATGAGTTGCAGCACTCAACAGATTTGTATCCCGAGCAACTGATAGATGCCTCCCATTCTTCAAAACACTTCGAAAAACTTTCGAGTGGAATGATGAATGTGAAAAAGCCTTTCAAGACTTGAAGAAATATCTGGGAGCACCTCCACTGTTATCTAGGCCAGTAATGGGAGAAAAGTTATACTTGTACCTGGCAGTATCAGAGAATGCAGTTAGCTCGGCATTGATCAGAATGGAGAATGGAATCCAGAAGCTAATTTATTACACAAGTAAGGCTTTCCGAGGTGCAGAGATCAGGTACCCGAAGCTGGAAAAATTGGCATTGGCATTAATTGAAGCAGGTAGAAGAATGAGGCCTTATTTCCAGGCCCATACCATCGTCGTATATACCGACATGCCATTGAGACAAGCCCTTCATAAGCCAAAAAAATCAGGGAGACTGATGTATTGGGCAATAGAGCTCGGTGAATATGATATTGTGTATGAACCCAGATCATCACTAAAAGGGCAAGCTGTAGCAGACTTTATAGTAGAATTTACATATCCTGATACCCCCGAGGAACAGAAGTTGCTCGCTGATCAACCTGTGGATGTTACAGGATCAACAGACATAAGTCCAGATCAACTCCGGTTGGTAAAAGGGCTTGTGGATGTAGAAAGATCATCAAATTCAAACCCAGACCAACTCCGGTTGGTAAAAGGGCGCGAAGAGATGGTCGACGAAGCGCGAAAAATACCAGGAGAGGATGAAAGGAAACAGCAGATATTTCACCGAGGAACGCTGTCAGATAAGAAATTTGAAGACGAGTTACATACATGGAGATTATATGTAGATGGATCATCTTGCACTACGGGTTGTGGAGCAGGGATTGTTTTGAACACCCCAGACGAGATTGACGTGGAATATGCCGTACGATTCCAATTCAAAGCTTCCAATAATGAGGCTGAGTATGAAGCCTTGATAGCAGGTCTTAATTTAGCAAAGATTATGGAAGCGCAACAAGTGATGGTATTCAGTGATTCTCAATTAATTGTGAATCAAATGATGGGAACATAAGCAGTTAAAGGAGAATTAATGGTCAAGTATCATGCAAAGGCGATGGAGTTGTTGGCAGAATTTGATGCCATTCAGTTGATCAGAATACCAAGAATGGAGAATGCACAAGCAGACGCACTGGCCCGACTAGCATCAGCTACTCGTACCGAGTTGCGAAGAACGATACCAATTGAGGTGTTAGAAAGTTGAAGCATAGATGAAGACCTGACGATGAATATTATTACTCTTGATTTATGACCATCTTGGATGGATCCCATCAGGGCATATGTCGAGGAAGGAGAATTACCAGAGGATAAGATCGCTGCCAAGAAATTAAAGTTTAAAGCTGCTCGGTATGTACTAACTAATGGTGTTTTGTATAGACGGGGAATTATGGCAGGTTTGCAAAGATGTGTACATCCCTCCGAGGTGAAAGAATTGATTGAAGAGATCCATGAAGGGTCTTGTGGAGCCCATGTAGCAGGTCGGACACTTTTACAAAGGGTGGTGACGTAAGGATACTACTGGCCAACGATGAGGGCTGATTGTATATCTTATGCTAAGAAATGTGATAAATGCTAACGTTTTTCCTCCATTCGACGAACTCCACAAGCATTGTTGACACCCATAACTTCCCCTTGGCCTTTCGCCATGTGGGGAATGGATTTGGTTGGACCACTGCCAACAACCCGAGGAAGATTCAAGTACCTCATCGTCGCAGTGGATTATTTTACTAAGTGGGTAGAAGCTGAGCCTCTGATTGATATGACATATGAGAAGGTGTACCAATTCGTTTGGAAGAACATCATCTTCCGATATGGTCTCCCTCATGCCTTCATCACAGACCATGGAACACAATTCGATAACGAGGAGTTTGCTGCCTATTGTCGACAATCAAATATTTTGAAAGTTCATTCAGCACCAGGCCATCCTCAAAGTAATGGGCAGACTGAAGTGACGAACAGAACATTACTAAATGGTTTGAAGAAGAGGCTAAGTGAGGCTAAAGCTAATTGGATTAATGAGCTACAGTCAGTATTGTGGGCTTACCGAACAACTCCCCGAGCAGCAACTGGAGAATCACCATATATGCTGGCATTTGGAAGTGAGGCTGTAATACCTGCCGAGTTGGGTCTTCCAACACACAGAGTGCTGAATTTCAATTCCCCAGTCAGCGACTTGATGAGGAGATTAGATTTGGACATGCCCGAGGAGGTTAGAGAAGAGGCAGCCATTAGGAATGCTGCTTATCAACAGCGAACAACCCTGTTCTACAACAAAAGGGTGAAAAAATGCGACTTAAAAGAAGGAGATTACGTGCTAAAGAAGGTCATTCAGAAGCACAATAAGTTGGAAGCAAACTGGCATGGACCTTACCGAGTTACTACAGTTGTCCGACCAGGAACTTACCGAATAGCAACTCTAGAAGGAGAGGAATTTAAGAATGCATGGAATGCTGAACACCTACGCAAGTACTATCAGTGATGTAAAATGTAAAGCAGTTCCATCAATATGAATAAAACGATGATATTTCACAATCTTCTCTCCTTTTATTGAAAGTTTTTCGGGGAATACTAGTGTGTTTAACACTACGCTGCTCGGTACGCAACGCTGCTCGGCAATAAAAAGAAGACGATAGTTCAAACCCACGACCAACTCCGGTTGGTAAAAGGGCGAGAACAAATTATACTCCTTTGGTTAGGAGGCTTACACTAGCGTGACCAACTCAGATTGGTAAAAGAACTAGTGGACATGATAGTTCAAACCCACGACCAACTCCGGTTGGTAAAAGGGTGAGAACAAACTATACTCCTTTGGTTAGGAGGCGTACACTAGCGTGACCAACTCAGGTTGGTAAAAGAGCTAGTGGACACGATAGTTCAAACCCACGACCAACTCCGGTTGGTAAAAGGGCGAGAATAAACTATACTCATTTGGTTAGGAGGCGTAAACTAGCGTGACCAACTCAGGTTGGTAAAAGAGCTAGTGGACACGATAGTTCAAACCCACGACCAACTCCGGTTGGTAAAAGGGCGAGAACAAACTATACTCCTTTGGTTAGGAGGCGTACACTAGCGTGACCAACTCAGGTTGGTAAAAGATCTAGTGGACATGATAGTTCGAACTCAGACCAACTCCGATTGGTAAAAGAGCGAGAACACAAGATGATCGACGAAAGGCCAATCTCGGTTGGTTAGGAAACAAAGTATGCTCTCAAATGCCAACTTATGTTGGTCGAGAAGTAAGATATTATCTCAAATGCCAACTTATGTTGGTCGGGAAGTAAGTTTATTACATAAAAGTTCCTCGAAGAACAAATATTCCAAATTGAACCAAGTATAGTTGGTTGGGGATAAAAACCCACTAACTGTAGTTGGTCGACGAGGAAAAATCATCGACCTTGGTTGGTCGGGCACATTTTATGAAAAAGACAAAAATTTACCAAGTATAGCTGGTCGGGGATAAAAACTCTCACTAACTATAATTGGTCGACGAGCACAATTTAACAACCTTGGTTGGTTGGAAAAAGTTTAAACATTTTTATACTCATTACTTTATTATTAAGTGATCGAGCAACATTACTAATACTTGTAACTTTTTATTACTAAGTTGGTCGATGAACCACACAATATTGTTATGAAAGCACAAATATAAAGTGTTTAACAAGCACAAGACAATAGCAATACAGATTTGCAAACAGAAAATGAAAGTCTTTTATTAAAATTCAAAACGAATTACAAATTACATATGTGTACTAACTATTACATTGAGATCCCTACTCTATTGGTTTCTTTCCCTTAGCTTTTGAAACAGGCTCCTCGCCAGCAGGAGGATCTTCTAGGCAAAGAGGAGAATTAATGAAGTTAATATCTCAGGAGTGTCCAATAGATGCTCGGGACGAGATACTTCGATCTGAGAGTGAAGATTATAGTCGCCAAGGTATTTTGCAATTAAGCTCCGAGGAATGGCATGAGCTGGGATCCATTCCATGTCCAAGTTATACGGTGGCACTGGCAAGTCAAGAACCCCGGGATCATAATAATCCCACAGGTAGTGCCCCTGTTCGAGCTTCAACACGCCCAAGGCATTCAGCCAACCTTGCTTATAGCCCTCATTATTGGCATTCTGGATACGATCATCTAAATGGAATAAAGCTTCGTTGTATCCAGCCATCCAAAACTCCCTGGGCTGTTTATTAAATTGAAATGTCAACCTTGCAATCTTCTCGTTAAGACTTTGGATGAAAAGTTCATTAGTCTTCAATACTGAGTCCTTTGAAGAAAGCTGTTGTTCCAGTTATCTAACCTTCTTGGACAGATCAGACAAATCTTGATTCTTAGCCATTAATTGGAATGCTTGGTTTTCCAACGTTGATCGAGTACGAGCCTCTTCAACATTACGACTAAGAGCTCTTGATCCTCCCCGAGCAGGTCGAGAACTTGGTTCCTCGATAACATTCTGAGAAGCTCTTCCTCGACCACGAGAACCTCTTCCTCGCCCCCGAGTAGCAGTAGAAGTACCAGATCTTCTCAAGGTATCCAACTCTTGCCTTAATTTGGAATTCTCAACCTGTAAAAAGGAAAATCCCTCGTCAGTCACTGGGATTAAAGCTGTTGAAGAAGATGCTGCAGACTTATACTGTGCCAGCTCTTTCTGCAAATTGTTATTTTCTAGCTCTAGCAGCTCGGCAATCTGTCTACAAGCTTCAACTTCACCCTTTAGGGTTCTCTCCCTGATATCGTACCCAACAAGGATCTTTTTATGGCCTGTCTCGGCAGAAAGCTGTTGATACCTCTTTTCATACCCCTCGTGCAAAAGGGCAGTTAATTCTTTGTACTGAGTCTGAAGATCTTCTAAAGTATTTTGAAGCTCCTCGATCATGTCATAGTAAGCCACGTTATTGGCCACAGCTCGATCAAGTATGTCCTTCAGGTATTGATAAGCTTCTACTGCCTGCTCTGAAGCATCATGACCGAGGATGTCAGCAACTTCTGATACACTCAATTCTGTGTGACCAGCCTTATAATATTCATGGCATTGCTGCATCAACTTTATATCATTGGCAGATAATAATTCCATTCTAGCCACAAACTAGTAAAGAAAAGAAGGCAAGAGTTAATAAAAGAAGAAGACAGAACATCAACAACGCAGAGGAACAAAAAAAGGTAATTTTATTACATCATCAAAAGGAGTACAGCGTTCAGAATACAGAGTACAAGTAAAAGAAAAACAGAAAGAGAATACCGAACAACTTCACACCTTTTCCTTGTCTCCCAAGACTTTCTCGGGAGGCTGGGACGAGGAGCTTGGTTGCTCAGTGGGAACAATGGGTTGATTGGCAGAAGTTGAGACTTGTTCAGGAGGAGCAGGCAAAGACGAGATCTCCTCGGTGGCTGTCTGATTGGGTTTTGGATCAAGGACTTGATCACCCACTATCATTGAAGACTCCTCGGAAGCATCTTCGTCTTCTTACTCATCTTCAATCACAGGAGGAGGGCCAGGAAGATGTTGCTGGAATAGTTCAGAGTCCTCGCTAACCTTCAGTTCCTGCAGGGCAGCAACCCAACCATCTCGGAAGTATTTCAAACTCCCATACTTGAACTGGGTCATTATTGCCGCTACCCCCTATCCCATCCTTTATCCCAACCGGTGCGAAAAGATTTTTTCACAGCCACCTTTCTTTTCATTTTCTCCGAGGAGAGCTTCTCGGATAGAAGATCCTCGGAGGCTTTCAACTTGGCCTCCACCTCCTCCTTCTGGCGATTTACTTCTCACAGAAGGGTTAGCTCTTCCTCAGCCGACTTCAACTTATTTTCAAGCTCCCCAAAGCTTGTGAGCTTCTCAGCATATTTTTTATTCTCCCTCTCCAAGTCTCTCACCTTATTTCCTAATTGTACTTTCTCTGCTTCAGACGCAGCCAACTTCTTCTCTGATTCACCCCTATCCTCGTCGTATTTCTGACGGGATTCCTTCAAAGATTGGGCCAAGCCCTGGAAAGCATCCTCTACTCCAGACGAGGAGCTGGAACTTTGATTGCTTCATCTTTCTTCACTATGGTGTTAAAGCAACTCACTAGCTGAAAAAGAAAATAATGATAAGTCAGTGCCGAGATACATATATTGACTAAAAGAAAGAAAAATTCTGAATAAGAGAAACTAACTGAAGCAATGTGACGAGTAGCTAGGGATGTCAGCATATCCCTAGACATGTTTTCTTCAATTCCTTGGACTTCAGGAATAGTCCAAGTCTTTACCGAGCTCATTGCAGAACTCGGGGGAATAATGGTTGGGACACCAGCTCCACTAGCTTGGAGCTGGGGAATGGTTTCAGTTAAAGTGATCGAGGAGGATTTCTTCAATCTCCTCAGTGGCACTTCAGAAGTTTCAACCAAAGAACTTTTGGTTGGGACCACTTCCACATGTGCATTTTTCTTGCTCGAAGCCACTGGGGGCTTCTCGGCAGCCTTCTGAGGAGCAACAGAAGGGGCAGCATCTACTTTCTTTGTCCCCTTTGGGACATCATTCTTGTTTCTCTTTCCATCTCCAACAGAGGAAGTCTCCTCGAAGATAGCAGGAACTCTTCTTTTGCCCATCTTCTGACTCAGAGGAATGTGAGATTCTGGTGAAGATTCCTCAGAAGCTGGCAATGGTTCACTAATGCTGATCACAGGACGAGCAGTAAAGGATGATGTGTAGCTCCTGTACTGCAACAAATATGAAGCAGACATGATGTGCTCGTCTGCAACTCTTCGATGAAAATTCCAGATATGTTTCAAATGTTTAATATTTACTTCTGATTATTTTGGAGTTTTTCTCTTAAATCAACTGCAAACAAATACAGAGTGAAATATCAGTCATATTTGTCAAACATAATGAAATCATAATTTTAGAAATAAAATAAGATGAAAATAACCTATCCCATTGCCATATGGAGGGCATTTGGGACCTTCATATACTTCATCTCCAACCAAAGGGGTATGTTGCCAATTTTTGATAACTACCCCATGTTCAAAATAATCCCTATTAGCATCAGGGAGATTGACTACTAAAGCCCTATTCAAAAATCTAGTTTTTAAATAATAAACATTATCTAAAATAGACCATCTATAACAATACATAATCTCAGGAATTCCTATACGAGTTCCATGAGTTTGATTTAACCTATACACCCCATTAACTATCCTCCATGTGTTGGGGGCTATTTTTGCAGGGACAACATCGAAATACTGACAGAACTCTAAACACAAAGGGTTTGGTGGAAAAGAAAATCCACATTCAGCAATAAAGAGGCTAGGGAACCAATGTCCCTCAGCCAAATTAAAATAATTTGAAGGCTCAAAAAGATTCTCCAAAGTTACCCAAGAAGGAATAGAAAAGTCAGAACGGAATTTGTCAAGAGATTCGATAATATAAACCATGGTGAATAAAAAGAAATGAAGAAGAAGGAAGAAAATCTTACAGGAAAAAGGAGATCTGTTGACAAACAAACGAAGAAAGGGATGAACGCACAGGAGAGAGAAAAGCTATAGAAAACTCGAAAGCAGAAATTGAAAAAGGTAGAAGACGATGGGATTGCCTCTGAAGCTTAAATACTTTGCCTTGGGAAACGGCGAAAGAAATGATTACAAAAAGGAAACTATTACGCTATCGGCGGCTAAAAGGACAAAAAGTGCACGAAGATCGAGGCGCTTATAAAAATGCAAAAAGGCGGATTCTGCGAATTTGGAAAGAAATTCAAATACGAAGAAAAGGCTCCTAAAACCCAGGAAGGTCATTTAATATTGCCATATACCGAGAAAGAATGTTCCATACTCCTCAAAGTTCAAAATATGAAACATTGGGGGCTTCTGTTGATACCAAAATTAGTATGCTGATGTGGATGAATAATAAAAAGACACGTGTCAATCTACGTGGCACAATAGCAACGAGGAAGATCATTCCCCCGACCTAGTCATACTCACTCCGAGCAACAGGTGTACTCCGAGGAACACCAGTCCTCCGAGGAACACCAGTCCTCCGAGGAACTCTAGTGCTCCGAGGAACTCTTTGACGACGAGCAACTAAGGTGGTTCGAGCTGCATCTCGACCACAACATTGATTGCCAGATAATCAACAGTTCAAATATTCATTGAATGCTTATCATCTTGACGCATACGCTTGAAGATCATTAAATGAGTTACCCTTTCATATGTATATCATTTAATGTATCACCCTTTCATGTACAGCCTAAGGGCTATAAATACCTTGTATGACCCTCATTCAAGGGGACCGAAATTTCTTGATAGAACTTGTAATTGAGAATTCCCAAACACTCAGCAATAACATAACAGTGGATGTAGGCCATTCATATAAGGCTGAACCACTTTAAAATTCTTTGTCTCATTTATTTATCTGTGATTGAATTATTAGAGTAATCTAGTTTTTTACATCAACACTCATGAAAGTTGTAAACTAACAAGCTCACTAATAATATTGAAGAACTAATGGGGAATCAAACGTATCTCTTGATAGAAATCAATTTGGGAATTGAACAAAATAAGAGAGTCATCTACATCTGTGGCAACCAAAGCAAAAAACACCAGTAGTTTATTGTAGACCTTTTACATTAGCACAAGAACTATTTTTTGGGGAACATAATGAACTACATGACTTAGATAGGAAATTAGTGGTACACAGACTAACTATCAAAGAAGACTATAAATCTATTGAATCTCTTTGGAATGTCAAAGTACGTCGCCTAACCGTTTCAAAGGTCCCCCCCATGCACGATTCTGACTGACTGTTCGGAAGAATGATCCGTTTTCGTCCGACGATCTCCCTTTCAAAGGATCGACGAACGCTTCTGAGCCACATTTGACCCAAAGTCAACTCCCGAAACCGAGAGTGGTACAAAGGACTCTTAAAGGTCTCTGAAGTAATTTTCTAATGGTTTGCCCCGTGCATGATTTGGATCAACAAATTGCATTTTATGATCATTTTTTGGATCAACGAATTGCATTTTATGATCATTTTTTCGAAAAAATCTACACAAGACTGCCGATTGGCAGGCCCATTTCCTTGGAACTCGGCAGTGTGTCTAGGGTTACCTACCGATCGGTAGGGCTAGGGTATACCAATTGGCACCCCACTTACCTTATGAATAGAGGGCATAACCTCACTCCCAGCACACCTTAGATCCATCAACATCGGTGATCTCAGCAACATTCTCTTGCAATCAGCGAAGTTTTCTAATGTGAAATTCCATTCAATCTTAAATTCCCATCATTTTCATACCCAATTTCGCTAAAATCTCAGTCTCTCTCATCTAACATTTATCTCACATTCAAGGGAGTTATTCCAAGAGCAAGATCAAGCTTCAATTCTGCAAAGAAGGTCCAAATCCTTCCCTCTCTCTTTAAATTCCTTGTTTTTGAATTAAATATATAAATTTATAATCTATTCTTACATTAGGTCATACACATTGACATCTCACATTTTTATTAATCATATTGCACATAATTTATTTTCTATAAAAAAACAAAACAAACAAAACGAGTGTTACACCTATAAATTCTTACGGGATTATCCATCGCACTTTTTCAAAACTAAAACACATTATCTACACACACACATATAATAAAAAAAAATATTTGAATCTATGGGATAAACCTCACCCTTATGCCGCATATGAACTACATGGACTTTGATGCCTTTATAGGCTACGTCGGCGATTTGGATTAAAACTCGAGACTCTAGTCCAATTTTCCAATTTTTCCATTTTTTTCCGAATTCCCCATTTCCGCATTTATCATATTCTTGCATTATTGTAATACATCTTATGTTTTTGGTCCTTATTAGCGTTTTATCTAACACATATTATCGTTCCATCATAACGATCAATATCATGATAAATGCATAAATCGTATTTTCTATATGTATTATTTTGGGAACATTCCTATAGATGACCTCACTCTATCTCTTCCATGGTATGAGTTGGGCGATTTCGATCTCCATTATATATACACGCATACACACTTCGTGGAAAAATAAAGGGAAACAATAACACAAGCCCATGATAGATCGAAAGGGCGGGATGCGTGCCTAATAACTTCCCATTCCATAATTAAGTCCCCGACCCTTCGAACTATTAGTTTCATAAGCATTAGTTTGTCTTTGAGCCACTCTCTCGAGGAGGAAACATATTCTTTTGCCTGTTTTGTGCAAAATAGGCTGGAGAATCCATCTCTTTACATTCACCCCACACCGACGACGGCGAAAGATCTCTTAGTGAGTAGGAGGGCGCGAGACTTTTTTTCTCCCTTCCTTTTTTCCCCCGCTCCACAGGAGAGAGTGAGAATGGACAATCAGGATGGCCACAGTGGCGACTCCATTTAGGATAATTTTTCATAAGAGGGCTAGACTCTGTTTGCATGGGTGTTTTGTGTATCTGCTTGTGTACTTATGCACCTATCTATATGTTCCCTCTTTTTCTCCTCTATTATTTCTTGCACATATATACCTCATGCTTATATCACAACTCACTCACACACTTGTAGATATTCTCCATGTACATTTCGCACTATGTGCACCTAGGATCACTTATATCCACAAGTTGCACACACCACTTAGAATATCCATGCTTAGGTGTTACTAACACACACCTCCACTTATCACACTTGTATATATCCATGATCACTCACACTTGTCACACACCACTTGTAGTTTATCCATGCCTAGGATCATTACGACAAACTCACTTGTAGATATTCACACGTCACTCACTCTCACATATTCATGCTTAGTATAATCTTCATGCTCCATGTTAGAGTTACTTTTTATACTCGTACATTCTCCCCTGCTTAGTACAATGCTCAACATGCCGAATAAAGATTCTCTCTCCATAATATGATAATCAAGAATCATGCATTTTGTACACTATATCATTAAAGAGCATGCTATTGACCAAATTTTATCCCATAACTGGGGAGTCACTTTGTGATGGGAGCTAGTCCGACAGGTCGCACTTAGCCTAAGCGATATGACTCTCACCTTCCATTGGCCAAGTACCTTAGACGTTTATCGAACGGTTCCCCCCGCATCGTACTGCTTGACCGAAGTCATGATGGGAGGTATATAGCAAGGAATTCATTCACGTACGTTGAGTGTATCAAATTCTCTCTCGTACGTACTATCCCCACGAGGTATATAGTGAGGCAATTCATGTATACTCGGGTATATCAAATGGCTTGTCCACACGTACCGATTACCCTTAAAAGCAAGACATATACGTGGAAGTCATGCCAACGGGGGGAACCCTTCTAATTAACTCAAAAATGACATACCCTCATATAGGCGTCAAACCTATGACACTCAAATTTAATTTGTCGATTTCTACCCAAAACTCCGTCGAAATTATGGGTCGGCATGTCGCCTAAATTTTCACACGATTTCGTTTTTTTTAAAATAGGACCCTGCCCATGAGCCTGGTAACAAGTCCAACAATGTTTTTTTACATATTTTTCAAACCCAATTTTCTCAGGCTCGGGTCCCGTTGGGAATTTCTTTTTGCATTTAGGTAAACCTAATACAAGTGAGAACATAATAAACATAATAATAATCATGTCATAACCCTTTTTCTCGTTTTCCCTTTTCTTTACCATAAAGTATCAAAAACATTTTTTCCTCTTTTATCAAAAATACCAAAAGCATTTTTTCTTTCTTTTACCAAAAGGATTGTTCCTCCCTTTTACCCAAAAATATTTTGTCCTCATTATTTCCAAAAATGTCAAAAACATTTTGCTTCCTTTTAAAAAATGGCAGTTTTCCCCTTTTTCTTTAAAAAATAAATTTGATTTTTTTCTCCTTCTCAGGTCGATCGCATACCCCACCCTTGGCCTAACTCCCTATTGGCTTCGGTCATCTGTCGAACACCCCCCGAAGCTCCGTTAGTTATCTTGCTACTTCTTTTGAGTCCGGAATTCATCTTCATCCACTTTCCATGGAGAACACAAACCAAGTACCGAATGTGCGGTTGGATTTTATAATAGTTCTAGCCCAACTCACTGCCAAAATTGACAACCTTCAGATCGAGGTTCATGAGATGCAACGAAACTAGGTCCCTCTTCCTGAAAAGCTCGAGGTCCACTTCTCTCGCGCTATGGGTCCACCCGTACTCGAGCCTATTTGGGCCCCCGAGGAATAACAATATGCTCCATGTGCTCCTCCTATTAATGGGCCACCATCATCCCAGCACCCCATGCCAAATCTTGCCTAACCAGTGGCTAACTTACTGATGACCACTGGTCCGAAGGAGGAAGAGTTAAACAAGGTCAAAGAAGACCTCATATCAAGGTGGAGAGAGAAAGCAGCCACTATGACCAACCAGCCTTCTGAAGAGGAGCAAGTCAGCATCGTGAAGAAGAACTTCTTACCCTATGTCCAAGCGACGATGTGAGGACAGTACTACCCTCATTTTCAAGCCCTCTGAGAAGCAGGAGTAGAAATTTAAGAATGACTTACCAATACAGAAGTAGAACCTAAGAAAGTGTCTCGACAGTTCACTCCTAGAAAGTATGAGAAGTCTATTAGTACCACAGTTTCAACCATCAACAACATCTCTCAGCCTGCCACTTCATGGGTTCCTGAAAGCCTCCCTAACCCAGTCAATAAGAAATACACTGAGCTTCAAAGTCCCCTCTCCAAAGTTTACTAGGACCTTTTAAGCTGAAACCTCATCAAGCCATTAGACCCTCGTCTATTACCAAACTAGCTTCCCAAAAATTTCAAGCCAAATGCCCATTGCAACTTTCTCCAAACTGCCGACCATACCACCGATCAATGTTTCCACCTTCGAAATGTAATTCAAGGTCTGATTGATCGGGATATCATCGCTCCACCAGCCAATCCCACGCCAAACACTGCCCATAATCCACTCCCAAATCATATAAATGCCATCTTACTAGAAGAAGACCCAAAATTTGATCCATCTACCCAGATTTTACCCAGTGAATCACCCATAATACACATATACTCTCCTAAACCTCTCCAAGTTTGCCTATATTTTCTCCTACACCCTAGTTATTTCGCCTATCAGGCTCTGTCACTTCTTACTAGAGCATGGATTGATGTTCATACTCGTTCCGGAGGTAAAGCCATAGAATTGTTAGCAGTATTGAACCAGCTTTTAGATTTTGGGCTGAAATTTCCCTCTAAGATGACTATCGACTGCAAGAGATTCAGTGAACTATTTTTGGAGGCTAAAAAATGGGATCGAGAGTCAGACATTTGGGTAGTACCTACCAATGAAGTTAGTTTAGATGATATGGTTCAGATTATAGCAAACTTATTTCAACAAACTAGTGATATTTGTAGTATCTTCGAGATACTAGATACTTTAAAGCTATAAGGGCATTGGATCCCTTCAATTATACATCTCCCCGTTAAATAGGAGGATCTATATGAAGAAGCCGTTAAGGTTGTGGGTCACTGGGGTGCATTGAATTTTCATGAAAGGATGATGTCGTTGCCACCGGATGGGGAGACGAATTCCATAATTTTGATGAAGAGCAAAGCCCAGAAAAGACTAGACCAATAGTCATCATATGTGGAATGATAACGTTTGAGGAGATACTAGGTGAAATCAATAAGGTGACTTAATAACCCAAGATGGATGTAGAAATGAGGTTTGTATTTTCCCCTCTTTTGTGAACCATATGACTAGATCAGGGAGGCATTACCATGTTCTAAATTCGCAAGCATCAGTGGTTGACAAAGGAAAACGTGTTGAGAATCTTCTTATGCCAAAAATGACCCTCGGGGAGAGTAAAATCCTTGATCATTTAAAGGAAGACCCAAGCTAACATCACCTTGTGGGGACTTTTTATGTCTTCCCAGCTATACTGAAACGCCTTGATCAAACTCCTCATCAGACCCATAGTTCCTCCTTTCTACTACGCCAGAAGAAGTGACTCTAGTCGAATCTCTAACCTCTACTGAAATGCTCTCCTTCTCTGAAGAAGAAATCCCTAAGATCGGGCCAAATCATAATTATGCTCTCAATATCTTTATCGAAGTCATGGAAAAGATTGTCCCACTTTCGCTTGTCGATAATGGATTAGCTCTTAGTGTTATTCATCCCTCAATTACATAGGACTTAAAGTGAGAAACCTTGATCTAACCTCTACCGCCGTGCGCTCTTACGATAATACTCATCGAGAAGTGATGGGATCTATAAAGCTTACAATAGGGGACGGCCCTATAAATCCCGTTGTTGAATTCCAAGTCATCGATATCCCAGCTTGTTTCAATCTGTTGCTTGGATGACCATGGATCCATAATATCAAGGGTGTGTCTTTTTTCCTTCATCAGAAACTGAAGTTCTTTGCCAATGGGTAGGTAATCACCATCTTGGGAGATGACGATTACATCGAGAACGTAAGCACCAGTAATCGAGTACTTGAGATACAACATAGGGTGAATGATATGCTTCTGCCAGGTTTCCTAGTTGAACCACTTCTACTCCCAGTAAGAGACGATTTCAAAGATAGGGTTTGTCCGAAGTATAACCCTCACAAAAATGTCAATATGATCCAGATGTTAAAAAACATACACTTCATTCCCAGACTAAGGCTTGGATGAAAACAACAGGGGATACTTGAACCCATGCTGTTGAAGAAAGCTTTTCCTCCTTACAGTTAGGGTTATTAACCATCAACAGAAGAGCTCAAAATAATCTTCCAACCTCAATTAAAGAGAAGGCTAGAAAGTGCCAAAACTGTCTCAAGAGATTCCTTAAACGGAAGTTTCATCAAAGAGGGTGAATATTTCCGTTTCTATGGCTTTCCCGAACCGTGGTATGATCATGTGGACAAAAAAATGAAACCAGGAGTGGAGATCTTTTTCCAAGACTGCTACACATGGGCCTAAGGTTCCCAACATTATGTGCAACCACTTATTGAGAATACCGTAGCTGATACCTGAGATTCCGAGGTAAGTGACCCCGAGGATTCATTCAACTTACAAACACTGGATCTGACACTTTGCATGGTTCACTCAAGTGCTACATCAACGAATCCATACCACCTGATCAAAGCTGCTGATACACCTCTCCTCAACTGGCATGTTGTACCTGTCCCACCTATTGAAATTCAAACCAACCCAGATGTTTATCCCTATTTTTTGTTCTTTTTTAGTTCCTCCTTATTCTGATGCAATCGATACCTCCTTTGATGAGGTTCTCAATGTTATTTATCCTAATAATGAAATAAATGAAGATTTTGAGTATCTTTTTGTGCCTTACATTGATTGTCTTGATTCAGATAAAACTCTTGATGATGATGATGATTTTGAAATGAATAATTCTTAACTGATTTAAATAAGGTTAATAACAAACAACATAACCGCATTCAAGTTGTTATTATTAATCTCGATTCTAGTAGCCAACTACGCTAGATTAAGATAGGGGCCACCCTTGGCAAGCATGAGTGCGTGTAACTCGAAGAATTACTGAAGGAATTTTTGGATGTCGTCGCATGGTCCTACGATGACAAGCTCGACATCGATCCCGAGACCGCTCTGCATGAGATCCAAACTTTCCCAGAATACAAACGAGTTAAATAAAAACTACGAAAGATTCCCATCGAATAGTGGCTCAAGGTTAAAGAGGAAGTGGTCAAACATCTGAACATGGGTTTCATTCGTATGATTGAATATCCCACATGGCTAGAAAACATCATACCCGTACCAAAATCCATAGGAAAGATTTGCATGCGCATTGACTACTGAGATTTTAATAAAGCCTCTTCGACAGATGATTATCCATTACCTAATATCGACATGATTATGGATAACGCGACCAGTCATGCTCTTAAATCATTTGTTGATGGGTTTACCATATATAACTAGATTAAGATGCCCCCGGATCATCAAGAGAAAATCGCATTCATCACCCTTTGGGGAACCTTTAGCTACACCGCTATACCATTTGGTCTAAAAAATGCAGGGGCTACCTACTAGAGGGCTGCCACAACCATATTTTTATGGTCTAATACACAAACAAGTCTAGGTCTACTTGGATGATATGATTATCAAGTCAAAGACTAAGGAATGTTATGTTCCCGCTCTTCGGAAGTTCTTCGTGCAACTACGATAATATCATATGCGACTCAATCCATACAAATATGTCTGCGATGTTACCAAAGGAAATCTCTTAGGATTTATAGTTTGTGAGAAAGGGATAACAAATGATCCTCCAGAACTGAAAGCCATACTCGAGATGCCACCACCCCGAACGGAGAAGGAAGTCTGGGGATTCCTTAGAAAATTACAGTATATCAGCTGGTTCATCAACCAAGTGACTTCTATCTCTGAACCCATCTTCAAACTCCTCCGAAAGGATTCCACCAAGGTTTGGAACAAAGCTTGCCAAGAAGCCTTTGACTAAATCAAGCAATACCTAACCCGACCTCCGGTACTCATGCCGTCGTAGCCTCGTCTTCCTCTACTCCTATACCTGACTGTAACAGATACTGCAGCTGGGGCTTTTCTAGCCCAATACCTTGAAGAGTCCCGCAAAGATAGATCCATCTACTATGTAAGTCACAAGTTGTTTGGGTAGAAGTTGACTACATAGCCTTGGAAAAAGCATGTGTCACCCTTATCTGGGTCACCCAAAAACTATAACACTACATACTCGTCTTTCCCTTCAAACTCGTATTCCGAATTGATACCATTAAATACCTACTCGAGAAACCTGGCCTATCTAGTCGAATAGCCAGATGGTTGATGCTGCTAGTCGAATTTGATATTGTGTATGTCACGCAAAACTCCATAAAAGGAAGAGCCATCTCTGACTATCTCGCTGACTATCCTATGAAAGAAGCCAACGTCTAGATTTATGAATTCTTGAATGAGAATATCCTTTGTACCTCCCAAGAAAACCTCCGATGATCAAATGTTCTTTGACAGCGCTGCCAACAAAAAAGGGTATGGCATTGAGATATTCCTAATTGTCCATGATGACTTTCACAATCCAATCGCGATTAAGCTAGATTTTTTCTGCACCAATAAAATTATTGAATACGAGGCATGCACGGTAGGCCTCAAAGTTTATCTCAAGAAAGGAATTTGATACCAAAATGTCGATGGGGATTCAACCCTCATCATCGTTTAAGTACTCAGAAGATGGAAAGTCAAGGACGAGAAACGATTACCCTTTCATGTCCATTTAGAAGAGCTAGCCTTTTGATTATAAGATATCACCTTCCACTACTTACCCGAAGGAAAGAACAACCTAGCTGAAGCACTTGCTACCTTAGCCTCCATGGTTAACAAGCTTAAAGGAATGACAATGGCCCTTTTCTTAGTCCAAAAGTAAGATAAACCAACCCACTGCTACCATCTTGAGCTCATCACAGAAGAGGATCCAGAAATGGCCGATTGTTGGTATTATGATATTTGGTGCCTCCTCAAACATGGTAGGTATCCCCAAGGTTCTAATAAAAAAAACCGAGCAACCCTTCGTAAATTGGGTGCCCAGTACATTGTTTGCAATAAACAACTGTTTAAGAGAAACTTCGATGGAACCAATTTACACTACATCGCAGGGGTTGACATTGAAGATATGATGCAGGAAATTAGTATGATCGCCAAGAAAATCATCCGACAGGGTTACTACTGGACTACCATGGTTTGGGATTGCATCGCCTATGTTCGGAGAGGTATCAAATGCCCGCAATTATCCAACCTCCAATAGTTACCTCCACTATAATTGTATGACTTAACTTCTCCTTGGTCGTTCTCCACATGGGGCATTGACATCATAGGAAACGTCACACCCAAAGCCTCTAATGGGCACGAGTTTATCCAAGTTGCCATTGACTACTTCACCAAATGGGTCAAAGTCAAATCTTACGCAGTGCTGAATGCCAAGAAGGTGGCTAAGTTCATCAAAAAAATATCATCTGCCAATATGGGGTCTTGCATGATCTTGTGTTAAACAACGGGTGACATTTCGAAGCAGAAGTCACATAAGTGGTCGACGAGTATGGGGTCCAACGACACAAATCTTCTCCATGCCAACCTCAAGCCAATGGAGTAGTCGAAGCCACTAATAAAAACTTCAAATCCATCATCAGCAAGATGACCGAGAGTTGTTGAGATTGGGTTGACCGGACCCCTTACGCCCCCTGAGTCTATCGTACTTCAGTTCGAGCATCTACGCGGGTTACCCATTACTCTCTAGTGTACGACATGGAAGCAGTCCTACCCGTGGAGCTGGAAAACCCTTCACTACATGTCATGCTTGAAAGCAAAGTTAGTGAGAAAGAGTGGCATCAGTGCCGCATTGACAAGTTATCACACTTGGACGAAAGGAGACTAAAAACTCTATATCACATACAAGGATACCATCGCCAAATAACGCAATCATTCAATAAGAGAGTTAAGGATCATGGTGTCTGAGAAGGAGATTTAGCCCTTAAAGAAATAGTAGAGCCCTTATGGGACCCAGAGGTAAATTCAAGCCCAATTATAGCGGCCCTTACATTGTGAAGAAGATCCTGTCTGGCAGCGCCGCTATGCCCACCGACCTCGATGGAGAAGAGATGGCCCGTCTAGTCAACATGGATCGTTTCAAGAAATTCTACCCTTAATCTCGACACACTACGACTCTTCTCATCTCCTTTGTATTAATAAAAAATTATTCATTCTCCTCTACTCAGAACTACATGGGGCCTGATCCTCTAAAAATCTTTTTACTTTTAAAAATGAAACTCACAAAATTTTCAAAACCCCCCCAAAGGTACATAGGCAGCTCATAACCTTAACATGAGCACGACCCCCTTCTTTTTCACAAATTGTTATTCTTTTCTTATCCCCAAGAACGACAATTCATTTTAATATGTACATGGACAAAAGGATTATGTATGACTTAGCGATTGGTATAGATAATTCAAATGCAAAAACTCATTAAGAGGCACAATAATATAATTAAAAATTTCTTTATTTTATTGATAAAAATTTCCCATTACGATTACATCAGCATAGGGAGTCAAATAACTTCCCTATCCAACCTGACCCTACTTTTCCAAAATAAGAAAAAATAAAAACAAACCAACTACTCATAATAAACCCTTCCAAACTTATTCCCACAAAATAACCATATACATAACCAAACACATGACAAAAGCTTCACAAATAAATTCCGCCAGGGATTCTACCCGCAGCTGCCAGAGGAACCGACCTCATCATCATCCACATCCTGGGGTACCCAAACCTCCCCTGTCTGAATAAAGTGCCACATATGCTCTATGGAACAGTAATCCCATACCAACCTAGGGAAAATAACACCAACTCCCTCCATGGTGTCAGATATGGGAAACCACCTTTACCCGATATCTACATTCAGCATTTTGACAACTACTCTCTTCCACAACCACTTCATATAGTCCCCTGAAATATTCCAGACTCTGCCAATAGGCTGGGAAGGACGAGTCAACGGTCGGTGATTCTCCTAGAAAGAGCAAGGACGCATGTGCATGCTCTCTGTCAGGTCCTCCACGGGAAAGAAGTCTAGTGTTTGAGGTGGCACAATCTGTTCCAAAAAAAATTAGCACAAGAGCTGCCGGGGAGAGTAGAAAGAGGTCTTCCTGAGGCCAACCATCCTAACATACTAGTATTCCCCTACTTCCATAATGGGCAGCAACTCTCCCCCTAAGGCACTGGCCAACGTAAAGCTCGAGCCCCATGCTCTACAAACCAATTGTCCCAGCTTTCAATATCCAGGCCTACATTGATAAAATAACGAGAAAAGAAGTTTGGCATAACCGTCAAGGGATATTCAGGAGGGACTGCCATACATAATCTGTCCAACAGCCACATGAACATCATTACGGGGCTAACCCTCATGAAGTCGGAACAGCCTTCCCACCATGCATCCAGACCATCCAGAGTCTCTGCCAGAATGACCACCACATGATTGTGATGGTACAACATCCATGAAGTAATGGCTGTGAGTTGTGGGTCAACTACCAGTTCCCCAGTCACCAACAGTAGTTTTGAAACTAAGTCCAGAATGATGGCTCCAGCATAGCCAGCATCACCAACATCCTGAAACTGCACAGAATGCAACATAGCGGGAAGAAAAATCATTCGTCCTGAAACCAGTGAATGACCCGCTGAGGGAGCGATATGAAGAGTCTCCGCTAACAGCTCCCGATAAGACCGGGAAAATTCAGGCATCCCCTACATGGCAAAGAACTCTTCATAGGTTGAACAAACTTTGTCCAACCCAAAGCAAAAGACATGGTCTTTATGGTACCGGAACTCCACTACTACCATCATCATGCTCCACTCTATAGGCTGAATGGGCCATAATGAAATTCGACAAATGTTGAAAGCATCGTAGTCAACATTGTATGAGCACATCGCCTCCAAAGTTTTGAGGTCGGTAGAAAATTCAACCCTTTCGGGGAGATCCATATCACAAAGTAAGTAAGAATAATGCAAAAGATAAGGAATGTAGAGGCGTGAAGAAAATTCTCCACCCATGCCCCCTATTTAAACTTGGAAAACCTCAACCAAAGAACAAAACCCTACAGTAATCGGAGAAATACTTACCCCCACCAAGTACCAAGCAATTGAAGAAAGTGCTATCAAAGCCTTGGATTGATTGGACTGGACTAACATGCCGATAGGCAAGATAAGGGGCATGTCGATCGGCAACCCCCTATTTTTGAAAATTTTCCTTTTCCCTTTTTTTATCAAAATAAAAAACTATATAAAAATAATTCATATTCTTAAAAAATTTCGAATTTCCTTCTCCCTATGTTTTTACTTATCTTGTTTCAAAATAAATTCTCTCTTAAATCATTTTAATTATTTTTACGGTCTCATCAACAAAGAAAAAGGAGCATGTACATTAAGTCACTAAAACAAAAATTAACAAGAACTTCACTTCATTGCATAGATGTTGTTTTATTATATTTCTTGCAGGAAAAGAAAAATACAACGGGACTCAGCCCAAACCCACCTATACTCTTTCTCTCTCTCTCTCTCTCTCTCTCTCTCTCTCTCTCTCTCTCTCTCTCTCTCTCTCTCTCTCTCTCTATCTATCTATCTATCTCTATCTCTATCTCTCTCACACCTATCTTCACCTATAAACTCCCTCTATCTCACTCTCACTTTCTCTTTCTATCTTTTCTCTTTCTCTTTCTCTCTAAGAGCTTCCATCCTCGCGGTGCGCTCGCTTTCTCTGGCGACGTGACGACGTACCTCCACTCCCCAAATAAGACCCCTCCTCAGATGAGGCAAATGGCACCAAGAAATATGGAACTAGGATTTACTCCCGAATGTGAGCAGTCGTAGAAGCCACCCAATCCTAAATATCTCTCAGTCAAGTGGTCGATACCCGAATGTACTACCAGAAAACCAAGAAAAGAGCAAATTAATTAGTTTGAGGCAAAGAAAGGGCAAATCAGTCAGTTTGAGGCAATATACTGATCGACACTGTACCTTAACCTGCTTGAGTTACCCCAAAAGACCGTGTCACTTCAGTTTGTCACGTCTCACACCATGCCGATCGGCAACCTCTCTAAAATTTTGTACGAAAATTCCCCCAAAATGCCGTAAAATCCCAAAAAATTCCTAAAATTATCAAATGAATTTTAGAACCATTTTCATCGAGAAAAATATTTTTACCACACTTAATTCCCCTACAAAACTCTTACCACCAGTGGAATTTCCAAAATCAATTGGATATCCCCCAGCAACATCTCCAAAAGACATCGCAAAATTCCTCAACAAGGAAACACCCAATTTTTTGGATTAATTCCTCTTCCCCTACGGAACCAAAAAGCTCAAAATCAAATGCTTCCCCCAAATCCCCAATAGAACGACAAGATAATTTCCCCAATAGAGTCTCCAATATTTTCCCAAGAAAACTTCAATTCAATCCTGCAGAATTGGCTTCAATCCGCAGATTTGGTCACCTCTACTTAAGCCCTCAGAATTGGCTTTGACCTGTAAAATTAATCATCTCTACTTAAACCCTTAGAATTGACTTCGACCCTCAGAATTGGACATCTCTACTTAAGCCCTCTGAATTGGATTCGACCCTCAGAATTGGTCATCTCTACTTAAGCCCTCAGAATTGGCTTCGACCCGCAGAATTGGTCATCTTTGCTTAAGCCCTCGGAATTGTCTTTAACCCTCAGAATCAGTTACCACTACTCAAGCCCTTAGAATTGGCTTCGACCCTCGGAATTTGTCACCTCTACTTAATACCCTAGAATTGGCTTCGACCCTTGGAATAGATCTCTTTTACTTAAGCCCTAAGAATTGGCTTCGACCCTCAGAATTGGTCATTTCTACTTAAGTCCCGAGAATTGGCTTTGACACTCAGAATTGGTCCTCCCTATTTAAGCCCTCAAAATTGTCTTTGACCCTAGGAATTGGTCGTTACAACTTAGGTCCTCATAATTGACCTCGACCTATAGTATTGGCTGCTCCCTACCTTAGGTCCTCAGAATTAAAATCCGCCCACATAATCTACTATCCGCAGCATTTCCTTAAGTATTCAAAATTGACCTTGACCCTCTAAATTTGCCATCCTCGTCCCTTAGGTCCACCTAATCGACCTCTTTCCAAAACATCATGCCGTGTCTATTCAACGGCTCTTACTTGTTCCAATCTCACCCATCAAGGGGCTATGCAGACACCACATTTTAGAATCCCCTAAGTCTCTCCTTAGGGTCCTAACACCTCCCCATTTTGCTGCAAACCCTATGTCATACTTCGAGTACCGGTATGGAGGCCATCCGACGTTCTCAGGCCCCGTTTGACTCTGGTCAACTCAATCGTCAGAGAGAAAGCTCAATGAATCTTCAAAGGTCTCTAAATCCCCTTTCCAATGATCCGCCATGTGCACGAATCGGCATAACGATTCAGATAAACGAACCATTTCATTATTGAAAATCAATCTAGAGGCCATCGAGTGCTCCCAAACCCCGATTTGACCGCAATCAACTTCACCGTCAGAGCAAAATCTATTTGAATCTTATAAGGTAATTGAATCCCCTTTCCAACGGTCCACCCTGCTAATACAACGGCATAACCGTTCGGACGAACGATCAATTTTGCCTTGAAAGCTGATCTGAAGGCCACCAGGCGCTCCCGAACTCCATTTGACCAAGGTCATCTCTTCAGCTCAAATGATACTGAATGAATCTTATAAGGTAACATAATACCCTTTCCAACAATCCCCTCATGTATAATTTTGACTTACGGTGTGGACGAACGATCCGTTTTACTCAGAGGGGTCACTGGGTGTTTCTGGGCCTCGGTTGACCAAGATCAACTTTCTAAACCGATCGAATCTCTTTATAATGTCAAATTACATCACCAAACCTTTCTAACAGTCCACCCCATGTGTAATCTTACCATTCAGATGAACGATCCGTTTTCATCCGATGATCTCTTATCCAAAGGACTGACGTACGCTTTCGAACCACATTGGACCCAAAGTTATCTTCCAGACCTGGGAGTGGTCGAAGGACTTTTAAAGGACTCTGAATTACCTTTCTAACAGTATGACATGTTCACAATTTGGATTAATGGATTGCATTCTACAATCATTTTTCTAGAACAATTTGTACGAGACTGCCGATTTGCAGGTTCACTTCCTTACCAATCGGCCATGTGTCTAGGGTTACCTTCCGATTGACAAGGCTAGGGCTATGCCGATCGGCACCCCACTTACCGTACAAATAGAGGCCATGACCTCACTCCAAGCACACCTTAGATCCATCAGCATTAGTGATCTCAACAACATTCTCTTGCAATCAACGAAGTTTTCTAATGTGAAATTCCATTCAATCTTAAATTTCCATCATTTTCATAACCAATTTGGCAAAAATTTCATACTATTTCATCCAACATTCATCTCACATTCAAGGGAGTTCATCCAAGAACAAGATTAAGCTTCGGTTCTTCAAAGAAGGTCCAATTCCTCCCCTATCTCTTTAAATTCCTTATTTTTGCATTAATTACATAAATTTATAGTTTAGTCTTACTTTAGTTCATACAAATTAACATCTCACATTTTTATTAGTTATATTACACATACTTTATTTTCTATAAAAAAAAGAGGGATACACCTATAAATTCCAACGAGATTATCCATCACACTTTTTCAAAACTAAAACACATTTTCGACACACACACATATAATAAAAACTCATATGAATCTATGGGATAAACCCCACCCTAATACCTCATGCGAACTACGTGGACTTTGATGTCTTGATAGGCTACGGAGGCATTTCAGATTAAACCCTAGACTTGAGTCCAATTTTCCAATTTTCTCCAAATTCTCCATTTATGCATTTATCATATTCTTATCTTATTGTAATACATACCGTGTTTTTGGTCTTTATTAGTGTTCTATCCAACACATATTATCGTTCCATCATAATGATCAATATCATGCATAAATCGTATTTTCTATATATTATTTTGAGAACATTCCTATGGATGACCTCATTATATCTCTTCCATGGTTTGACTTGGGAGATTTCGATCTCCATTATATATACACGCATACAAAATTCGCGAAAAAATAAACAAAAGTAATAACACAAGCCTATGATAGACCAAAAGGACGGGATGTGTGCCTAACACCTTTTCATTCCGTAACTTAGCTCTCGAACCCTTCGAACTATTGGTTTCGTAAGCAACATTTTGTCTTTGATGCCACTCTCTCGAGGTCTCAACATATTCTTTTGCCTGTTTTGTGCAAAATAGGCTGGCGACTCCATCTCTTTACATTCACCCCACACTGACGACGGCCTAAGCACTCCTAGTGAGTACAAGGGCGCTAGACCTTTCTTTTTCCCCTCCTTTTTCCCCCGCCCTACGGGAGAAGGTGAAGATGGACGATCGGGATGGTCACAATAGGCACTGGTATAAATCCATATGTCTTAACCTGTGGCGATGATGTTGTTTCACAAATTAAAATTACTCCTAATTCATTAAGAGTGGTAGCCTAGAATGAATTAACAGTAGAAGGTTAGGACCAAGCTATGCAAATGGAATTAGAAAATATAGATGATGATGATAGGGTCAAAGTCTTAAATAATATTTTAGTCCAAAAGAAGAAAATAATCGACAACTATAATAAGAAAGTGAAGAGAATGACCTTTAATGAAGGATACTTAGTTTAGAAAACCATTTTTCCTTTCGGATCAGAAGATCCAACTTATGGAAAATTGTCTCCAAATTAGGACGGACCATTACAAATCTATAGGGCATTCAAAGGTGGATCATACCATGTAAGAGACATTAATGCTTATATTCACATGAGAAAAATAAATGCATGATTTCTTAGGCTATATTACCCAACTATTTAAGAGGTTACCCACCATCGAAGCATAAAGTATGTTCATCATTATGTCTATCTAATTAGGTGTCTTAGGATAATGATCCCTAACTAAAGAAATTCCATGCGTGAAAGGAAGAAATATTTTCTTATAATCTTTCATGCTAAACTTCGTGAGCACTGTGTTATTATATGTAGCTTGGGACAAGTTCGCCATCTTATTTTTTCGATCACACGAAAGCTTGATCTCAAGAATATGAGTGGATTATCCTAAGTATTTTATATCGAACTGACTAGATAACCACACTCTTATACTTGATAATAAACCCACATTATTCTCGATTTGGATAATGTAATCTACATAAAGTAATATAATACCCCCACATTTTGGTCATGCTTCTTATACATATAAGTTTCATCCATACATTAATCAAAACCAAAATATTTGATTGCCTGACCAAACCGGATAATACTTGCTTAAATCCATAAATGGATCTCTTAAGCTTGTACACCTTGATCTCTTGGATCTTGTTTGTGAATCCCATGAGAGAATGTTGTCTTGACATCCATTTGAAAAATCTTAAAATGGAGATGAAAATACAATGGATAAGAGAATTCGGATATACTCTATCATGGCTACCGATGAGAAGGTTTCCTCATAATTGATCCCCTTTTCTTGAAAGAACCCTTTTACAACAAGTTGTGCTTTAAAGGTTTCCACCTTCCCATCATCCCCTCTCTTATTTTTGTAGATACTCTAACAATCGATATGTCTTATCCCATCTAGCAAGTCCATAAGTTCCCATAATTGATTTGAATACATAAAATCCATCTCGATATTCATATCCTTTATCCAAAGATAGACTTCCTTGTCTTGGAGTACCTCAACGTAGTTGTCAGGATACAGTTCAGGTTCTCTCGTGACTTCTCTGAAGTCATCTCCAAAACACACTAACTTATTAGGCTAACACTGATTCTCCCATTATGGCATGGCTCCACTTATGGTTCAGTATAAGTGTCATGTGTATCCTAATATCGGTAATACTCCCACTACCATTAAGTTATGTATTATCGATATCAAGTCGTATTTTATCTTGTACTGGTGTTTCCAAAGAAGTTAATTGCTATTATACTCTTAGCTCTTTCAAGATATTCTTTCTCTTTGGCTCGTGATTTATCATATAATCTTCCTCTAAGTACTGAGCATTTGTTCTAATAATTACCCTCTAGTCATCTTATTTTATAAAATAAACCTCCCTTAGTGCCTTTTAGGTAACCCACAAAGATACACACTTCTGTCCTTGATTCCAACTTACTAGGCTCAGCATGTGTGGCGATAATCTAAAATTCGAACATATCTTAATCTAGGTCTTCATCTAGTCTAAATTTCTGTAGGTGTTATTGAGACTGACTTGGAAGGGACTAAGTTCAACATATAAGTGGCTAGTCTAATGCATAACACCAAAAAGAATTCGGCAGATCCAAATAACTCAAAAAATTTTGTACTTTCTTTTCGCAACACCATTTTATTATGGAGTGCCTGGGGCAGACAATTGAGTTATTATACCTAAATTCGATAAGTGTTATATAAAATCTCCCAAAAGTTATTACCCTCCATGATCATCTCACAGAGTATGGATTAGTTTACCATGCTTGCGCTCCACTTCAACCTTATACACTTTGAACTTATCAAAGGCTTCAGATTTATAGTGCATAAGGTAAGCATATCCAAACCTCGAGTAATCACCAATAAAAATGATAAAGTACTCGCAACCACCTCTTACCCAAATCTCGAATATCATAAGAGTGGTGGAAAAAGGATTTTCTTCATTCATCCCCACACACCATCTTTTTCGCTTAGGGAAAATTCATCGAATCAGATGGACATGGTATGCTAAATTCAAGAAGTGTGAGTTTTCGAAGCCTGAAGTGAAGTTTTGGGGCCATATAGTCTTGAAGATGGAATTGTCGATGGATCCGAGGAAGGTGTGTGTCATGTTGGATTGGGGATAACCCACGACACCTGTGAAGGTTCATAACTTTATAGGATTCGCCGATTAATACAGGAGGTTTATTTGGGGTTCACTACACCAAAAATAGGAATCTGGCACGGTTTAAAACGGTGCCAGATCAAATCCGGCATGGTTTTGAATTGTGCCAGAATCAGGTGTTCCAAAATTGCAATTTTTTTCTGGCACGGCTCAAAAGTGTGCCAGATTTTGCCAAACAGGAACACTTCTGGTACACTTTTAAACCGTGCCAGAATTTGATATTTCTGGCACACTTTTGGCACAGTTTTTAACTGTGCCAGATTCAACACAGTTTAAAAAAAATTGGCACAGTCCAAAACCATGCCAAAATATGATACACTTTTGCCACGGTTTTGAACTGTGCCAAATTTTTTATAAAAAGAAAAAAAAAGTAATTATTTGAAAGCACAAAAATTCACAAATTAATAATATTGCACGTTGTTAATAAACTAATGTACATACAAACTACAAAATATTACAAGTCTTTAATAGTTCACAGGCCAAAAAAAAATTGGACAGAATTTCCTCTATTTTCTGGACATTCCATAACCTGCTAATATAGAACCTGCCTAACATAAAGCCCACACGGCCAAAAAATATAACAATTAACTTAAAAATAAAACTACAAAAGATCGCGCGGCCATAACACAAAAAAATAGAATCATGAATAATCCCCTTGTTGTAAACCATTGAGTTCTCTGTGTGTTCCATGTGAATAAATGCCAACGATAAACTGTTATCCTGCAAAAAAAATAAGATACAAAAAAATACGATATTAGTAACACAATAATTTACAAAAAAAAATTTACTCAAACTAAAAAATTACATATAGGAGTGGAAATTATCGTCATATTCTCAAACCGGAAGACCCAATTATCATCATATTCTCAAACTAGGAGACCCGGGACTACGCGGTCTGTTCCTATAAGTTACATTGGTCCCATGCGAGGTGTTCGTGCCTCCTACGGGGTCGTTTGGGGGCTGATTTGGGTTTTTACCCTTTTACGGCTTGTTTTTAAGTCTAAGTGTGATTTTTACAAATTATCATCATATTCTCAAATTGGGAGATTCAGGACTACGCAATAAGTTCCTATAAGTTACATTGGTCCCGTACGAGGTGTTCGTGCCTCTTACGGGTCCGTTTGGGGGCTGATTTGGGTTTTCACCCTTTAACGGCTTGTTTTTAAGTCTAAGTGTGATTTTTACAAATTATCATCATATTCTCAAACCGGGAGACCCGGTACTACGCGGTCAGTTTCTACAAGTTACATTGGTCTCATGCGAGGTGTTCGTGCCTCCTACAGGGTCGTTTGGGGGCTGGTTGTAATACCCCGTAATTCTGCTTAATTAGGAAAATACGTTTTATTTAAATTACGTGAGTAGAGTAATTTAATGTGATTAAATACGTTTTATTTAAATTACGTGAGAAGAGTAATTTAATGAGAGATAATGTTAATAAAGATGAATATGACGATTAAAAAATTTACTAAATGTGAGTAGTAAATTTTTAATGTTGATATGTACGGTCTAGTAACTATATGGACGTACCAGAGTTATCTCAACCGAGTATCACGCGTAGGACAAAAATTAAGGATGAGAGTAGAAAAATAATTAAGAGACTCAAACGATAATTTAGAGTCCACAATTGATTCTGAAAGGGTCGAATTAGTCAAAATAGTATACCCGGGGGTACTAGTTGAGTGCCGGGTCATTTTCGGACTAAACCGGGACCATTCGGGGGCATTATGGTCTCTTTACAATTATGGGAAAGTAGACCTACGAATTTTGAAACCCTAGATCAGATTATAAGAGTGGAGGCTAGGGTTAGAAAGAAGGAAAATACACCATAGCCATTAG
Source organism: Sambucus nigra (assembly GCA_949130495.1). NCBI lineage: Eukaryota > Viridiplantae > Streptophyta > Magnoliopsida > Dipsacales > Adoxaceae > Sambucus > Sambucus nigra. The sequence goes on from OX422209.1 coordinate 619,191,066, forward strand.
AGAAGAGAGAGAGGAAATTTCTTAAGGCAAAAGAAGGAAGGAAGGGAAATTCTAAGGAGATTTCACCATAAAGATTGTTGGGAAGGAGGATTGAAGGATCAAAATCATCAACCATCATCAACAACCACGAAATCAGACCCTACAAATCATAAGGCAAGTGGTTATTTACAAAATAATTGAGTTATAATACACATAATTAAGCTTTAGTAAGAACATGTTTTTTATGATATTCTTGGGAATAAAACAATTGATTATGATCCATGATTGATAAGGATTGCATGTAAGACGTTTTTGGATTTCCAAGTATGTTGATATCATAGAAAACTAGATGATAAATTCGAAAGAAAATCTGGAATTTGGATGAAAGATATAAAGAATGCATTTTTAGGGTTCTTGAACATTAGAGAGATTTTTAGTTGATTTGGCCAAGATTTAAAATGATTTTGTTATTTTAAATCGTTAGTAATCATCCCAGAACATGTAGGAATGATTAGAAATTGTTGGTTGTAAATATGGTGGATTATCAAGAAAGATAGAGAAATAAAAATGGTGAAACCCATAGGAAGAAGATGAACTGGGTCTGTCACTGCTTGATCGATCGATCGATCGACCCTTGAATGTCGATATATCGAGCAGTCGATCGATCGACCATAGCCCATCGATCGATCGACCCTGGCTGGACTTTAAATAATATTGTGAATAAATTTCTTTAATTACCGTCGCTTAATGGGAACCTTAGAAATGATATTTTACCTATGAGGGGACTTTATAATTACCAGTAGGTGTACCATTAGGTTTCTCCACAAATGATTGAGTGGAAATTTTGGAGAAATGGACTGACGAAAGAACGATCGATTTAGCCGTACGTTGAGATTATGAGAATTTAATTACGAAAAGAGTGAGATTTAATTCCGAAAAGAAAATACCAGTAGGTTAAAATTAACTTAACTACTGAATTAAGGGAGGGGTAACTAGGGCCCTTAGAGTTGCGTGAATACTGGAATAAATACAATAGTGAAATAAATTGTAATTAATAAGTACGGTGAAAATAAGTAAAATATATCACGTACGGGTATGATTTGATAGGTTGGGTGTGTACCTACTAAATTATATAAAAGTTTGGGTTAAGAGAATATTACCTAAATTAATTATGTTAGGGTCGATGTAACATTCCGAACTAACATAAAATTATTATATGTTTGGGGTCGATGAAAAATGCCGAACCAAACTTTTAACTGGTGTCGCGATGAAAGAGTCCCGAACCAGAATATGTGTATATATTTATATTTTTAAATAGTTGGGGTCGATGGATCATTTCGAACCAACTTTCACTTGGGGTCGATGAATCATTCCGAACCAAGAGTCCTTTATGTGTAATAGGAGGATATGTTAGTGGTAACTGATATTAAATACATTGTTGTGTGATAAAATGTATTCTATGTGCATAATCTACTAATTTAGAATAGTAGATAATGAAATGAAATGTAAATGTCTTAGTAATAATTTATAGCGTGACGTAATTATTACAAGAATAAGGACAACGAACAGTAAATAAGTTATCTACGGTTATAGGTAGTGTAACAAGTAGACTAAGTATCCTCGATAGTTACGTACTATGTAAGAGAGGTGAGGAAGTTCAAGGGAGTGTGCGAAACCTTAATATGTGTAATCAATAACTTAATCATGATAACTGCTTGCAAAATATTTTCAAATGTTTTGAGTACTAACTCTTGCTATGTAAAATTTTAAAAACCTTTTAGGTGCCCAGCCATAGGGACACCCAACATGATTTCATTCCAGAGATTTGGGAGCTGCAGCACGTGTGGATGTTGCAAGGATTGTTTAGACGCTTCTTTTTTTCAGTTCTAGTGCAGGATCGCAGTTTTAATATTCTTAGTTGGGACATGTTGTTATACCTTTACTATTACAGTTTATTCTAGTTATGGATTTGTAGTTCTCTTTTATTGGCCGTGGTTTTCGGCAAGACTTTACCTTCTTTCAGAGTATTTATACAAACTGCTTATTTTTGTTACTAGAATTTGTAATGTGGTTGTATGGTGAATGATCTGTTTAAGAAGGATAAAATTTGGCACCCGTTTAATTTCATTTAGGTGGTTAGTAAATTAAAAGGCGTTCGACAGTGATGCTAAGAATGAACCATTTAAGAAACCTGTTTAAATTAAAATAAGGCTTGATCACCCAAGGTTTAATTAGGCGTGGTGTCACACTGGTTTGGATTTTTACCCTTTAACGGCTTGTTTCTAAGTCTAAGTGTTGATTTTTGCAAATTATCGTCATATTCTCAAACTGCGAGACTCGCGACTACGCGATCAGTTCCTACAAGTTACATTGGTCCCGTGCGAGGTGTTCGTGCCACTTACGGGGTCGTTTGGGGGCTGGTTTGGATTTTCACCCTTTAACGTCTTGTTTTCAAGCCTAATATACATATTTTGAAATTATCGTCATATTCTCAAATCAGGAGGCCTGCGACTATGCGATCAGTTCGTACAAGTTACATTGGTCCCGTGCGAGGTGCTCATGCCTCTTACGGGGCCGTTTGGGGGCTGATTTGGGTTTTCATCCTTTAACAACTTATTTTTAAGTCAAAGTGTGATTGTTGCAAATGATCGTCATATTCTCAAACCAGGAGACCCGGGACTATGCGGTCAGTTTCTACAAGTTACATTGGTCCCGTGCGAGGTGTTCGTGCCTCCTACGGGGTCATTTGGGTTTTCACCCTTTAACGACTTGTTTCTAAATCTAAGTGTTGATTTTTACAAATTGTCATCATATTCTTAAACCGGTAGACTCGGGACTACGCGGTCAGTTCCTACAAGTTACATTGGTCTTGTGCAAGGTGTTTGTGCCTCTTACGGGGTCGTTTGGGGGATGGTTTGGGTTTTTCACCCTTTAACGACTTATTTTCAAGCCTAATCTACATATTTTGAAATTATCGTCAGATTCTCAAACCGGGAGGCCCGCGACTATGCGATCAGTTCGTACAAGTTACATTGGTCCTGTGCGAGATGTCCGTGCCTCTTACGGGGCCGTTTGGGGGTTGGTTTGGGTTTTCACCCTTTAACGGCTTGTTTTTAAGTCTAAGTGTAATTTTTGCAAATTATCATCATATTCTCAAACCGGGAGACCCGAGACTACGCGGTCAGTTCCTACAAGTTACATTGGTCCCGTGTGAGGTGTTCGTGCCTCTTACGGGGTCGTTTGGGGGTTGGTTTGGTTTTCACCCTTCAACGGGTTATTTTCAAGCCAAATCTACATATTTTGAAATTATCGTCATATTCACAAATCGGGAGACTCGAGACTACGCGGTCAGTTCCTACAAGTTACATTGGTCCCGTGCGAGGTGTTCGTGCCTCTTACGGGGCCGTTTGGGGGCTGGTTTGAGTTTTCACCCTTTAACGGCTTGTTTTTAGTCCAAGGGCCGGGAAACCCTTATTCATGCTTATATATATATTTTGTGTTTTATGAATATAGGACAATAATTATCATAACTTCAAACAAACATATATAGAAGGAAATTGTTATCATTTTATTTAAGGATTTCATATGAAAAATAATTTCAGTGCTAAACACATGATGTCAAAACAAACGGTGCCATATGCAAATTTAAAACAAGATGACCATTAGAAAATCACCATACCAGCTCTCTGCAGAACACCAAGCCGATTTCCTTCAGAAAATAAGGTATAAGATGCACTATTTAGGGGTATCCGGGGTTGGGAGATGTAATTTAGTAGTAGCTTGCGAACAACCAAGCCAACCAAAGAGTTTTCCTTCATATGAAATATCAAATTAATAACCCAACAATAATTATCATGGAGGATAAAAAGAGGAGGTATAATGGATTAAAGAAAAAGGGGAGGTACAATGGATTACCCAACAATAATATCAAAAGCCTTTAAGATAGAATAAAAATTAAACCCCTTGTCACCTAAACCATCGCTGCATCTATGAACGGGTGAACATCATTTGGGCCTTGTGATGGCCCAGAAAGAAGCTGAGTAGACATGGCAATGAGCATGAAGTTAAGCAGTTCATGATGTATTTGGGACTTCAAAAAAAGGTACAAAATTAGGGAAACATAAACATTAAGCTAATAAAAAAGAAACATGTTGAATAATCCACAACATACCTTACATCTACTTTGCCAATAAATCTAAGCACACTTTGCATAACGAGATTTTCAATATTTTGATCTGCTTTTAGAGGGGAGAAACAATCAAGTCAAGGTAAGGAAAATAGAACCCTTAAAAAAGGTTTTATGCAAGAATGAACTAGAAAGATGAAAATTGGAGAAAGAACAATGGACCCCTTCAAATAGACAAAATTCCAAGTTAAAAAATGCCAGGAAGACCTCAATCTTATTAATACAAAGATGTTACGAGTAATCCAACTCAAAAAATAAAACTCAATATTAGAACTTCAACATCAAAGGACCCCTGCTACTGTTAGGCAGTTGCTACTGTTACGCAACTGCTGCTGCTTCTGTTATTCAGCTGTTGTTATTCTTATGGACCATTAAGCTGTTATATATATATAGTCACAACTATAACAGCTATAGAGGTCTCTGCTTCAATGGGGGCTACTTCCATGTTAGTGACAAAGAGATGACCACGTGGGATGTGGTTCTTAATGGATCAAGTGAAGAGAACCCGCAAAGAGACAGTGATGTATGTTTTGTTTGGCTCGAGTTGGTCCAGCCATACTTAATGGACCAAGTATGTCGTGCATCACAGTTGCCGACACAGGATCTGAATAGATGCTTGCACTGTGTCACTAAAAAGTGTTTTAGCGTCAATTTTTATCGATAAAATAAAAGGTATTTGTAAATTTTTCAGAGTTCAGGGGTTATTTATAACACCAAGGGAGTATTTGCAACCAGAACAATAGTTTACAGTGTTTTTTGCATTTTAACAGTTAAATATATAAACTCGAGTTCAATAATCACATGCCAATTTAACTAACATAGAGATGCTGACATCATGTTTAATGACAATTCAAAATATAAAGAAGTTTTTAAGGGGTAGAAACCATTCTATGGAACTGAGCTACTTATAACCAGCAATCAAAATTGACCATTAAAAAGCTACAACTTTCTATAGAGAGTTGCATATGAATGTGTAACATTATAGTTGTTCAAAGATGATTAATCACTTTCAAACAAAAATCAAAGGATACGCTACTAATCACATACAACAAAATAATGATTTTATATACCTTCCAAGAAAATATCTATATTGCCGGAGTATACCTGGAGTGACACGATTAGATAAATCACGTGACTTTAAGAAATTGTTCTATAAAAGATCTCTCTTAACCTCAATATTGTGATTCATATCCTGCCACAAGTCTCCAGCAAAAGATTGCTCTGTAGTATCTCCTTCAAGACTTGAAAGTACACCTCCGGCTGAGGATGCTCCAATTTGATCACAATATTGCAACATATCAGGGGGTACTGGGTACCTATTGTGAAGAATCCAACGGTGATCTCTAGGCCAGTGAAGTATTCTTCAACTTTCTTCACGGGTCCTTGGTACACGATAAGACCACCTTTTGCTAGAAGTATTAAGTCGTCAAACATCTTGTACAAGGTGTAGCTGAGGAAGAAAAGAACTAATTATAGCATGTAAAAGAGTAACACGTGAAACACATTTGAAATTATACAAATGATCACATAATGAAAAAGTTAGAATTTTGATTGGAAATGAAAGAATATCAGCAGCCAATTGTTATTGTTCAACACCATTTATCTTGATTATGCTCATCTACTCGTGCATCAATTGTTTCTATTTAACGCCCTTATTCTTCATTATTTTCATCTTCTTATTCTTCATCCAGTGATCTATCAATTTCATTAGAAACAAGCTCAAATAAAATCCTATATTGAAGCAACTTATTGAGTCTCAGCCACAAAAAATATTTATTCACAATTTTGTCCTTTCTATCCTTTTCAATTTATAAGAGTGTGGAATCACTTTCTAATGCAGATTAATAGGAACTGCATGCCGTTCAACAATTATGAAAACCGTTAAATTGAGGGAATACATCTAACAATTATGAAAACCAGGTGCAATTCTAATATCATATTAGTAGGGGTTTAAGTCAAAATCACCCAATTTTGTACTATGTCAAAAGCTAGTAATTAAACGAGTATGTGTAACAAAAACCAAATGATATAATGTTGCAAAGAAGTTCCCCTTTTCTAATGCGGGAAAAACTCTCTATCTTTATGGATATTTTTTGTTTCATTTAAAGATTAATGCAATATGAAAATAAGAAGAACCTACCTTGGTTGGTGAACAACCATGCAGATGTTGACCCCTTCAAGAGCTTCACGCCAAAGAGATCTAAGAAGTAGATTAGAGAATGTAGTGTCCAAACCAGATGTAGGTTCATCTAAGATCAAGAGTGAAGGTTCCATTACCATTTCTAGCCCAACATTTACTCTTTTTCTCTGCCCTCCAGAGATTCCTCTCTTCTCAACTGTCCCCACCAAGGAATCCCTCACTACCTGCAGTCCCAACGCCTCGATAACTCTCTCAACCACAAGAACCTTATTAGCTTTAGGCAAATCGGAAGATAGTCTCCACAATGGGGAAAAACAGCAACGATAGAAAAATGATAGTCAGAACATAAGCATGGAACACTAACCAAAAATCAAATCAAGAAAAGAAAAAAAATCGAAAGGTGAAGTGAAGAAAATCATATATTCAAGGAAGATGTGGATTTTCTGCCTATTACATTAGGGTAAAAGTGAAAAAACTTCCCTCGAACTATTTAGTTTTTGCAAGAAACGTCCTGAAATATTTTTAATGCACAAAAACCACCACATAAGTCATTAAACCACACTATGTTTCGATAAAAAAAGAAGTTAAAAAGTCATCAGAAAGGAAATTTTGCAACAAGATGCGTAGTTTAGGGGGTTGCATTGAAAATAGAATATGGTTGTTTTCTATAAAAATTGTATAGTTCAAGTTTTTTTTGGCACTTCCCCTATTACATTATTGTGCAAGAGCATGATATCCTGCTCCTTAGGTTGTTTCAAATCAGAGTGATACTTAAAGCTGAAGAGCGTGAGCTTTAGGTTCCGTATGGTTCTGGTTGCGATATTTTCACGCAGGTGAAAAGTATTTTTATCGAGTTGAAGTTGAATTTTGTACACTATTTTTGTCAAAATCACACATTATAGCGTGTCAACTTATCTACAATTATTCAAACAAAAACCTCCATTCAAAATAGGTGAAAATACTTTTCACCATCGTATTTTGCACCGAGGTAAAAAATATTTAATTCGAACCAAATGGGGCCTTATGGGTGGCTTTCCCAATGAACAATATAGCTTGCATACCTGCAACGTGCACTGAATCGGAGGTTCTCTTCTACTGTCAGGTTTCCATGCACGATATCATCCTGTGGGACAAACCCAATGATTTTCTTGTACCAGTGAATGGATTCGACTTTTCCATTTATAAGAATTTGACCCGTCATAAGCACATCCAGTTTATAAGATCATCTCTATATACATGATCCAAAGCCAATCCTCACTCACACACGCACACATGCGCACATAAACATGCACACGGACATGCACACGGACACAAACATGCACACGGACATAAACATGCACACACACACTCGCGCCCCCTGCCCCGTCCCCTCTCCCCTTCCTCACTCACACACGCACACATGCGCACATAAACACACACACACACACACATGCTCCCCCTTCCCGTCCCCTCCCCCCTTTCCCACTCACACGCACAAACACACCCCCTTCCCGTCCCCTCCCCCTTTCCCACTCACACACGCGAACACAAGCACACGCACGCACACACAAACACACGCACACACTCGCACTACATATATTCATATGCATATATGCACTGCCCGTCCCCTCCCCCTTTCTCACTCACACACGCGCACACAAACACACGCATGCACACACAAACACACGCACACACTCGCACTACATATATGCATATGCATATATGCAGATTGCATATAGGCATACCAGCCCCGTCCCCTCCCCCTTCCCCTTCCCCACTCACACACGCACACACGCGCACACAAACACAAACACAAACACAAACACACACACATACACATGCACCCCCTTCCCGTCTCTTTATATCTTTAATGGAGACAAAGTTGGACGATACTAATCTAGCAACCTTGAATGTCCAATGTGAACCAAAAAATTTGGTTACTTTGGAAGGAGGATTGGTAAGTGAGTTTATGCATAAATGGGGATCAATTTTTAAATGTCAAAGTAAGTCATGCAAACCTTACTTCACCTTTATTTTACATGTGTCTATGTAAAATGTGATCGTGGGGAAAAATGGGACCTGTGGAATGAGTTTATTGAATTTTCAAATGCTTGTCAGTAACAATGGTTGGATGGTTTTTAATATTGTTTCCAATGATGAAGAGAAGTTAGGTGGCAGTGAGATTGATAGGGGCGCCGTTTTGGAATATAAAAACTCTTTAAACTCAGCGGGGCTAGTGGAATTACCTTTCGTGGGTTCAAAATATATATGGTGTAACAATAGAGAGTGTAGTGCTCGTATTTGGGTGAAATTGGATAGAATATTGTGTAACTTAGCTTAGATAAAGAATAATTACTCCTCCTCCTTAGTTAATTATTTTTCCCTTAGATAGAATATTGTGTAACTTAGCTAGTGGAATTACCCTGCGATAATTATTTTTCCCCTTAAACTAACTAAAACAATAGGCTTTAGAGCTTGGAGCTCTTATATTTTAAAAAATAAATAAATATAATTTGCAAGGAACCTACAACTTTTGGCGATACAATGAAAAGCTGAGCTACAGACAGTATAATTACCACAAATTGAATATATATATATATATACTCTCTGTCTTCCCCCACGTCTATTGGATAGTAAATGCCAATTTTGCTCTTAGGTTTATAAAATCTAAATGTCCAATTTTTTTACCTCCAACTAAAACAAATACATTTGATAAAAAATAAAAAATTATATTTTCAGTAAAAAAAATTGCTTTTAGTAAATAAATAAAAAAAAAACTATTTATAAAACGTAAAATCTTATCTATTTTTTTTATTTAAAAACTATTTATAAAACTTAAAATTTGTTTTCTTAAGAAACTATTTTTTTTTAAAAAAGTGCTTTTTTCTTCTTCTTATTTTTGGTTAAAAACTGTTTTTTGTACTATTTTAAAAATAATCTTTTTACTATTTAAAAAAATATAGTCAGCGATACAAACCATTTTTAAAATAGTACAAAAAATATAGTCAGCGGTGCAAACCATAATCTTTTATGTATAACCACCACCTATACATACCCCTGGTACAATTTTTTTTTTTTCTAATATTCTAAAAAATTAAAATTTTAATATTCTTAAAATATGAAAATTATAAAAGTTAATTTTTATTTAAAAAACATTATGTTATTTGTAAAAAACTTATTATTTTTTATTTAATGGACGTTGATAAAAAAATTATTTTGTTATTTATTTAAAAAAATGGAAGTTCTTTTTACGATTTTTGTTAAAAACTATTTCTTTTATTTATTTAAAAAAGCTATTTCGTTATATATTTTAAAAAAACTGTTTCGTTATTTATTTTTTTAGTTAAAAATTATTTCTTTTTACTATTTTAAAAATAATCTTTTTACTATTTTAAAAAATAGTCCGCGCCAGCGGTATGTATAGGTGATCGAACCACCTATACATACCGGTGTTGTGGACCATATTTTTTTAAAATAGTAAAGATTATTTTTAAAATAGGACAAAAAAATATTTTTTAATCAAAAATAAATTTGTGAAGGCAAAAAAACATTGTTTTAAGAAAACAATTTCTTAAGAATATAAATTTTACGTTTTATAAACAATTTTTTAATAAAAAAAATAGATAAAATTTTACGTTTTATAAACAATTTTTTATTTATAAAAAACTGTTTTTTTATTGAAAATATAAATTTTTGTTTATAATAGACTCTATTTGTTTCAGTTGGAGGTGAAAAAATTAAATATTTGGATTTTATAAATTTAAGAACAAAACAGTTATTTAATATTCAAAGGATGTGGAGGAAGACGGAAAGAGTGTGAAAATAACTACTTAATATATATGTATATAGTATTGTTCTTGTGCGGAATATACATATATATATATATACAGTTTTACTCTTGTGCGAAACATATATGTATTATTTGACGATGATCCTAAAAATTATAAATTAAATTATAAGGACATTTTTTTTTTGTTAAATTTATTGTGAGATGATACATTTCCCGTTCTGAATCTTAAAATACGAACAAATTCGTAGAATAACAATGTATTGTTCATAATATGTGGATACTAATTTACGCAATGATAGCATTTTGCATATTTGTCAAAGTTCCTAAAAAACGGAGGTTTGGGAGGGTAAAGTTTGAGGTGATTGAGGGGAGTTAGTGACTTTTTATTGTGGGTCCACCAAGATAGGTTTGCAAGTCCATGGACTGTTCTTATTAAGATACAGAGGAGCATATCATTATTGAGGCAGTACCATCATTATCAAGCCTCGTACTACAAGGCTAAATTAAACTACTCTGGTGAGTGTGTCCACATTCAACTCTTAGTGCCCTAATCCGTCCTATAAGGCCAACGTTCCCGCCCTTAAATCGCGGATTGATAAATTCGTTGCCAATTCGGGGTGAATGCGCGACTTTACAAAGTCAAAGGCGCGAATTCATATGGTCAAACACGGACTAAAGAAAATTTGAACTAGTTTTGCTTTTGCTCCCCTTTTAAAAAATCGGGCCAGAATGCAAGAGAGTCCAGAATTTTATCTAGACAAGTGCATTGGCCCAACAAGAGTTAACCCTTATTTATATACTCAAGTCATGAGGCTTTACTTCCCATCTTCCGATGTGGGATTTCATGTTTAGCCTAAACATTTACTATATGTTATAACTTATAAGCGTTGGTGTAATGGAAGTTCCTACTGATATGGGATTTGACCATAATAACATTTTCTTTTGTTCCTACTGATATGCATGTAATGGAAGTTCCCACTTTCATTTGTCTTTTTTATTTATAAATGTTATAAAAAAATATAATTATTAGAAGGGTCAATTATTTAATAGTCCCTACTATAAATATATATTTTTTAAAAAGGACACATATTTTTAGTTTAACCCATTTAGTCCCTCAAGCACTCAATCTTCTCTTATTTTTAGAGGTCCGCGCCAGCGGCACTCCCTTTCCAAAATATGTGGCAAAGGACTTTTTGAGGCAAAATAAAAAGGCTTGGACTAAATGAGTATTAAAAAATGTTTGAGGGACTATTTGGTATATGTCCCTTAGAAGAAATGAGGATATTTTGGATATATCATATTTACAGTTGTAAAAAAATATGTAATTAATAATACAAAGAAAGCTCTCTAATTATTTAAAAATTATAACTTGTTTGTATATTAGATAATTTTTATGGTTAAATTAAAAATACATTATACTCTTGTATAATTTTGCTATAAATGAAAATTTAAAATATTACTTTCATAAATGTATACTCAAATACACATTGACTTTATATATTAGTATCCACTCGACAAATTCCTTCTAAATATTTGATATTGTTTTATTAATAATATTTATCTATTAGTATTTATTATGCTTATATATATGTGTGTGTACTTAAAATCATAATTATATATTAAAAATATTTTTTATATGTTAAATACACAGACGCACTGGTGGCGCTCTCAAATCCAAGTAATTTAAAAATCGACGCATTGACGCACTCGCATTCGCCCCCGCTCCCGCGCCCGCATCCGCATTAGGGCACTAAGATTCAACTCCTGTTATATAGGTAGGTCCCTTTTCTTGGTTCAAGCAGAATGGAGAGCACTTCAAAATTGTAATTCTAACTATATCAAATAAAATATCTCAAAAATATCATGATAGATTTTTAGAATGTTTTGAGTTCAAACTTTAATAATTATAAAATTTAATGCAACCATTAGACCAACTGGAACCGTTGGAGTATTTCTGGTTACTCAAAATGCACATATATATTTTTGCTCCCCAAAATGTAATTTATTATAAAGCAATAAGCAAAAAAAAGGACAAAAATAATCGCTCGACAATTCAACTCTCATGCGAAGAGTGATATACGAATAAAAAATGCCAACAAAGGAATAAAAGACAAAAAGTAAATAAAAAGTTCGCGTAAACATGAGATTTGTTCCTCTTAGAAAAGCAAAATTAGTTGCATTTTGCTCCCCAGACCAAAATTATTGGTTTGCTTGTTACTTTGAAAAGTCAAAATCTTAAAATGAAATAGCAAAAATAACATTATGTTATTTTGTTTCTTGAATTGAAAATGATCTTATCAATTTAAGGGCTAAAAGAACAAAATGTTCGTATCCGTTTTAAGAGTCGTAAGATTGTATCTCAATGGTGGTTGTTTATTACAATTATTTCTAATCCATGTGTACATATGGTTTTAGTATTTGTTTCTGAGCGATTGGATTTTTAAATTTTTTAAAAGGCATTAAAAGAAAATATCTTTAAAAGTCTTTCAAGTCAATAGTAAAACATCTCTATGTGGGTTATTTTTTGTCCACGTCCTATAAAAATTATCATTAAAATAATTTACATGCAAATAATTAGTAATTCATATACCTTAACTTCACCATCTTATATAGGAATAGTGATAGAAATTAACATTTAATAAAGTCTTTCGTATTTATATTTTCATTATGGAAATTATATTAGATAGAAAACCCCGATAGAATGTACTAATTTTTTTTCGAGGGGGGGGGGGGGGGGGGGTTGATTCCCATCATTTTTTTACAACTCATTCTAATCTATAAAATTTCTACTTAGTAAAGTTTACCCCAATTTTGACGGGTTCCATTTCATCAATTCGAGAAATCATTGTTGACATCATATAACTCAACATAAGCCTTAAAAAAAAATCCTTTGGAACGATCAAATAGTAAAAAATAAACTACGATAAAACCCTAAATCCCGTTTCATGTTATATATATATATACATAAATTCTCTAAAACGGACGTCCGTTTTTTGGCTAAAAACGGACTGATTTTTAAAAAATAGTAAAATGCATTTTTTTGAGTTGATTTTTTTTTCTGGTATATATAGACATACATGGGTACCCCCCAAAAAACATCAGCTCAAAATGAATTTATTTGCTATTTTAAAAAAATCTTTCAAAATCTGTTTATATATGTCAATATATGTTTGGGTTTGCGCCAGCAAAATCTGACAGATTTTGAAAGGTTTTTTTAAAATAGCAAAAAAATTCATTTTGAGCTGATTTTTTTTTGTAGGGGTACCCATGTATGTCTATATATCTCAGAAAAAAAATCAATTCAAAAAAATCAATTTTACTATTTTTAAAAAATCTGACCATTTTGGTCCGTTTTTAGTCCCAAAAACGGACGTCCGTTTAAGAGAAGCCCTCTTTATATATATATATATATATTACTTTAATAATTACTAATTTTGATATTGGACGTTAATACTTTTTAATCAATTTATTAGACTTTTGTACAATTTTCATTGGTATATGTCACTAAAGATCACTTTTAATGGCAGAATGTTCACATTAAATGATGAAAAATGCACTACAATCTACTAAACTGATTAAAATGTATTAAAGTCAAATACAAAAAAAAATTGATAATGTATTAAAGTAAAAAATTCCATATATTAATATATTAGTAATATTATTAACAAAACTTTATATATTATATTAATGTAAGTATACACACACACACACACATTATATATTATAAGGCTTTTTTACTTAACCCCTAAGAATAATAGCATATATTGACATAACCCCCTCGAAGTTTAAAAAATTAGAGACAACCCCCTTCATTAATGTCTTAAATATACATACTCTCTGAAGATTTAGATTAATGTTCACTAACCTTTAGGAGTTATGTCTAATTTATCATCTGATGATACCCTATTTAACTCTTGGTATTTCAAAGGCTCTTAGACCTCTCAATTGTCCTCATACAGAAACAGAGGTCCCATGGTCAATCCATAACCTCAACCAAATTACTGTTTGGGCCCCAATACCTCTGTTGCTCTCAAGAAAGGGCCGCAGTATTGTAATAGACCTTAGTCATCTATTTTCCCTCCTAGAAAGATCATCCATTCCAACAAAGGTGTATCACTACCAAACATCTCAAGATTAACATATGGCAATCCTATGACAGCCCACGGGCTCCCAAGCCTCCGAAAATACTCATGCAACTAGTCACGAGGAGTAGGTGGAAAGCATAATGATCAAGCGCGTGTAAAGACGCTAATCGTTGTTTTCGTTTCGCCAACTCAATACAAAAACCTAAGTTACAACTACACTTGCGGGGCAAGTAGAGCGGTAAGTCGGGTATCGAGAATCCACAGGGACAAGTTGTTAGAATTTATAAGGTTTAATATTCCAAAATAAAAGTGTAAAAGGTGAACTACAAACTAAAAGAAAAGATGCATGAAAGGGAAAGATTAATCTAGGCGAGGGAAATTAAACTAAATTAATAAAGAGAATAAAAACTATAGGTTGCGTCGAATATCCCTCACCCAAGTTAATTAGTATAAAATGGTTACATGGGTCGACGAGTTATTAAGGTTGCGTCTCGTTTCGACAGTTAAGTAAATCAAGAGTTGTCACACCCCTAAATTTGCATAAAAGCCTAATACGATTTTGGTGTCAATAAATACCCCGAAAATTACGCACGCAAGGTCGTAAGCACGGAACATACATGATATGCCCTGTCAAATTCCCTAGGCATAATAACTAGGACAACGCACCCGAAATAGACCCGTAAACACCATCACCAAAGCAAAGCAACATGTCAACCCGGAATGAGTTCAATCCGACACAACCTAGACTAAATTAGCCACTACACATAATTAAAAGCACAAATAAATGAAACTAAGTTAAAACAACTAATTATCAAAGAAAATAAGAATTAAACTACCAACAACTAATAAATCAAAGTAATAAATCAAGAGAACAAAGCTTAAACAAAGAAATAAAGCATTAATTAAAGGAAGAGGATGAATGAATAGTAACTTACATACAAATGGGTATAAACCCAAAGAAGAAGGTAAGGGCCAAAGCTCCCAAAACAAAACCCTAAAATATCCTATCTAAAATGAAAAATATCTCCAAAGAAATGCGCCTAACACTCTATTTATACCCCAAAATAAACCCCAAACAAAACCAAGCCAAAAAATCCAAAATAAGTCAATTTTCGTACATATCTGATGGGACCGGTCGACCTCACTTTTGGAATTTTCCTTGGGCTTGAGGCAGCCCCCTTTTCCACTCTGAACCAATTTTGATGCGTTGCACGGAAATGGCCATAACTCCCTCACACGGAATCGAAATGAGTCGTGGTCGGAACCGACGTGAAGCTAATTCAATTCTCTACATGATTATGTTTTGAAACCCTCCAAATTATGCAGTATAAAATTACCAAAATGCCCTTGAAGTAGAAGAAAATACCGAAACCTTTCGGAAATGGGCATAACTTCCACATACGGAGTCAGAATGACGCACGGTCAGTGGCCACGGAAAGATAATTTCATGATCTACATGTTGGTAACTTCATTCCATAAAAAATAGTGAGTTTGAAAAGACAAAATTGCCCTTGTAGTAGCATTCAACGACGGAACTTCTCCGAAATGCAACCGAACCTCACTTTTAGCGTTCCAATACCTACAAAAGCACAAATAACCCCTGCAAAGCATGTATATATCCAAATCCAAGGTTGTCTAGTTAATGATCATAATTATAGTCATTTAGGACTGTAAAAGTGCTAGAATGCATAAAGATAACGGGCAAAAATAAGCAATATTCGATAATAATCACACCCCCTAACTTAAACATTGCTAGTCCCTAGTGATGAAACAAACAAAATGAGTCCACAGAAGGAAATAAAAAATGTATATATGCATCGAAATATAATTGCCACTTTCGTAGGGAACACGATTGCATTTAGCATATGCAATAAGCCGTTAAACCCCTAGGTTACCCTAGTGGACGAGTGTCGTCTCGTGAGGGTTTTCAGGGATGGTACCCACAAACATCATATAGTTTCCTCAAAATATGCCCAAACCAACATGCTACAAGCCCAACAAAAGCGAAAAAGATTTCATATGCATTATTAGCAAAGTGAATGAATTCACACAAAAGTCCGAATCATTAACATTATAGAATGCACCTCATAGAATTGAAACCTTAAAATGTGGGAGGGGAGCGAGCACATGCAAAGTGTGATTTGGCAAAAACTTATATAAACCGGATAAACATTAAAGCAAGCATATATTCAATCCTCACGGGCATTACGCTCATCAAGCTAATTCACTCGAAACAGGGAGGTAACACATGGAACATGCGGGCTAAAGAGTAATTGTAAATGGAAACTAGGCCGCGCACATGTCACAAAAGAAGAACGCTATATATAAACTGAAAAATGTAATCTCAATGAAAGGATACCGCACACTAAAAGAGGAGAAATGCATTTTCACAGATTATCACAACTATTATGACTTTTAAATTACATCAACCTAAGATCACATAGGACTTGTATAGGGTTATAATGTAGGCTAGGCTTAGAGTAGGAAATGAGGGAATGTATATACGGATTCAAAGTGTTCGGGATGAAAACTCGGGATAATGGGAAGATGCGGGCAATATCAAAATTGGAAAACAAGTTCCAAAACGACATTAGATATATCACCGGGGAGAGTAATCAAAGCTTATTGAACTATATACAACATATACAACATATACAAACTTCTCTTTCTTTTTCTTTTCTTATTTTTCTCACTTTTTTTCCTTTTTCTTTTGTTTTCTTTTCTTTTGTTTTCTTTCTCTTTTTCACTCTTTTACTTTTCTTACTCTATTCATGCTCTCATATGCCCAAATTGCAACCGACATCACAACATCATCATTCAATCCCAAGTAACATTCCAAACAAAGGTATGGAAAGTGTATGTATGGGCAAAACTCCAATTTAGAGTTAGTTATGGTAATGGGGTTATGAAACAAAAGGCTAATATTTAGGCTCAAAGGGGTTAACGAGGGTAAACATATAAGGGTGAGGTCAAGGCTAATATAGGTGATATATCAAAGAGGGCCTATGATCCTTTCACAAAGTTTACGCAATTCTCGAATCAAAACAATATATGAAAATCATGCTCAAGTAACACATTTCAAGTATGAACTCAATTAATGAACGGTCAAATGAAAGAATAGTGAGATCACCGACGAATTCAACGTTTTCAATGAGAAAAGAATAGTGTATACACTCACAAACGACGAAAGGTACAAAGCTTACTCGATGTAAGTATATACAATGCAACAAAAGATTACTGAGTTATAAAAATCTTAAACCAAATCAATATAACCATAAAAGTGCATGTGCTCATGGGATTAAAGTTTAATTCAGGGAGTTATTCACAATATCAATAATCGAGACTAAAGTCTAATAACTTCTAAAATCGAGAACATGCATCATTGGGTTGTCAATTGGATCAGGCAATTATTGAAATTTATCATCGGAAACAAAGGCAAAATGCCCAAAAAGGAGAAAAAAGAAAGAAAATCTTTTTGAAATTTTTAATTTTTCTAAGAAAAGCATACTAAGTAACTAACATGTGAGCAAAAACATGGACTAAAATAAGAAATGGATAGAATATCCCACACCCCCTAACTTTAAACTTGACATTGTCCTCAATGTAAATTAAGAACCAAGTTAAAGAGAGGAAAAGAGCGATATTACCCAAAATTGGAGCGATCCCCATAAGAACAAGTCCAAAGAATCTACAAAACAAGTTAGTACCGAGCATAGGAAAAACAAATAATAAAAAGTTAACTAATTACATTAGACTAAATTAAAAAGGAAAGAAAAGATAAAAAGAAAGAATAAAAAGCTAACTATATACAACCTACTATTTAGACTTCACACTAACTGTACACTAGAAGTCTAAATAGTTGAGGGTCCACCATAAGAACGATTTGACTTTGGAGGATAACCGGTGTACCCTCACATACAAGCATGCCTTCCGAAAAATATGAATTCCGTTTGAACAACGGAAGGCTTTTGTAAGACGGAAGAAATGAACCATCGCCAATTAAAAGTTTTGGTGGGATAATGGGGGGTTTGGATTGAACGGATGACAAAAACAAGTGGGGATCGAGAAAAGCCGAATATCCTCCCAATGATTTTGAAGTTGGAATGGGAGGCGGCGCACACAAAGGCAAAGATGCGATCGTGGAGGGCGACTCGAGCAAGTACTCCTCATCGGCGATAGGGTTTAAAACATTAAAGTTTGAAACCGAATCATCGGGTACTTGTTCCGGTGGGGTAATAGAGAATGAAAATGGGGATGAAAGAAATTCAAACTCATGAGATGAATCATCATCGCATGAAGTTGGAATTTCAAAGGAAATAATATCATTTTCAATGAAATGTTCTTCTTTGGGAGCCAAAGAAGAAATCATTTCATTGCAAATAGATATTACGTCATTATCATCCTCACTTTCAATATCTATTACGCAATGGGCAAAGTCTAGAATGGTTTGTTCCAAAGTAGGTAAAAGTACCTCATCTGGTTCAAAACATTCGTCAACCTCGAAAGTCTCGGAAGCAAAATCGTCGTCGAACTCAAATAATAAATCCAACTCATGTTCCCACGAACGATTTTCTTCCCGATAACGAGTTTCAAGTTTCTCATTTTCATACATACGCAAACCCTCACCGAATGTCATGGGTCGAGGTGCGGATGCATGAAAATGGGAACTTTGAAAATTACCATCGGACTTAAACGAAAACTCATTATTATAGGAATTTTGAAAGCTATTGCAATTCGTTTCAAAATTCCTATTATAAGGAGGTAAAGGCCCAAAATCATTATCATCATCATCAAAATTCCAATAACCTAAGTTTTGACTTTCGTTATACTCGCCCAAAGTCATGTTTGAATTTGTTACACTTTGGGATGCTAAGTATTCACCGAAAGTCATAGGCCTAGAATTTTGAGAATTATAACAAGGATTACCGAAAAAATTGGAATAAGACATGCTTACCCCAAAAAAGGCTCAAGTGGCGGATTCCACAAAGTAAGTGCGCGCGGGAACAATTCGAGTGTTTCTAAGTGCTCAAATGTGGAAGTCCTGCAAAAAGTTAGCAAATAATACAAATAGAAAGAAAATACTATGAAATACTAAATCAAATAAAGTCTAAAATAAACTCATCCCCGGCAACGGCGCCATTTTGATCAAGCGCGAAAAGTAGCGCGTGTAAAGACGCTAATCGTTGTTTTCGTTTCGCCAACTCAATACAAAAACCTAAGTTACAACTACACTTGCGGGGCAAGTAGAGCGGTAAGTCGGGTATCGAGAATCCACAGAGACAAGTTGTTAGAATTTATAAGGTTTAATAGTCCAAAATAAAAGTGTAAAAGGTGAACTACAAACTAAAAGAAAAGATGCATGAAAGGGAAAGATTAATCTAGGCGAGGGAAATTAAACTAAATTAATAAAGAGAATAAAAACTATAGGTTGCGTCGAATATCCCTCACCCAAGTTAATTAGTATAAAATGGTTACATGGGTCGACGAGTTATTAAGGTTACGTCTCGTTTCGACAGTTAAGTAAATCAAGAGTTGTCACACCCCTAAATTTGCATAAAAGCCTAATACGATTTTGGTGTCAATAAATACCCCGAAAATTACGCATGCAAGGTCGTAAGCACGGAACATACATGATATGCCCTGTCAAATCCCCTAGGTGTAATAACTAGGACAACGCACCCGAAATAGATCCGTAAACACCATCACTAAAGCAAAGCAACATGTCACCCGGAATGAGTTCAATCCGACACAATCTAGACTAAATTAGTCATTACACATAATTAAAAGCACAAATAAATGAAACTAAGTTAAAACAACTAATTATCAAAGAAAACAAGAATTAAACTACCAACAACTAATAAATGAAAGTAATAAATCAAGAGAACAAAGCTTAAACAAAGAAATAAAGCATTAATTAAAGGAAGAGGATGAATGAATAGTAACTTACATACAAATGGGTATAAACCCAAAGAAGAAGAGAAGGGCCAAAGCTCCCAAAACAAAACCCTAAAATATCCTATCTAAAATGAAAAATATCTCCAAAGAAATGCCCCTAACACTCTATTTATACCCCAAAATAAACCCCAAACAAAACCAAGCCAAAAAACCCAAAATAAGTCAATTTTCGTACATATCTGATGGGACCGGTCGACCTCCATTTTGGGACCGGTCTACCTCACTTTTGGAATTTGCCTTGGGCTTGAGGCAGCCCCCTTTTCCACTCCGAACCAATTTTGATGCGTTGCACGGAAATGGCCATAACTCCCTCATACGGAATCGAAATGAGGCGTGGTCAGAACCGACGCGAAGCTAATTCAATTCTATACATGATTATGTTTTGAAACCCTCCAAATTATGCAGTATGAAATTACCAAAATGCCCTTGAAGTAGAATAAAATACCGAAACCTTTCGGAAATGGGCATAACTTCCACATACGGAGTCAGAATGTCGCACGGTCAGTGGCCACGGAAAGATAATTTCATGATCTACATGTTGGTAACTTCATTCCATAAAAAATAGTGAGTTTGAAAAGACAAAATTGCCCTTGTAGTAGCATTCAACGGCGGAACTTCTCCGAAATGCAACCGAACCTCACTTTTAGCATTCCAATACCTACAAAAGCACAAATAACCCCTGCAAAGCATGTATATATCCAAATCCAAAGTTGTCTGGTTAATGATCATAATTATAGGCATTTAGGACCGTAAAAGTGCTAGAATGCATAAAGATAACGGGCGGAAATATGCAATATTCGATACGAATCACATAACACTACCCTACCTGCCGCCACCACTCAATGCCACTTGCATTGATAGTCCACTCATTTTATTTCCTAAAGCTTGCATATATAAGAAAAGCTCAAAAAGGTATAAAAACATCTTATAGTCACCATACTTTTAAAGAACCAAGAGTTTTAGCATTCACAAGTGTTTACTCATTGTTCCATACGCTCCCAACCCATTATTGTGAAATTAAGTCAATAGTTTGGATCATTGACAGTTGTCTTATATATGGTATACCTCATTGAGCCCTAAGTCAGTACTCAAGTATTATTAGAGAAGTTTATTTTTTACTTCCTAAGATCCTTTGGATTGTTGACAAAGGCCGCAAGGACCTCAAATTCTCTTGATCAAAGCTAGATAGGTCTCCTGGATTATAACTCAATTTTTTCATGACATAATGGGGCGGGAGCCGAGTGGCGTAGGTGCATAAGATTACTTCATGTCACAACCATCTCTTTCTTATTAGTTCTACAGATCGATGCCTGCTTCAAAGATATGCCGATCATTAGAAGGAAGAATCGCCATAAAAAGATTTCTCGTGTATCATCTGTATCAAAACTATGAACGGGAGCCAATAGTATGAACCGAATATTAAAAAATAAGGTTTACCTGGTAAAATAATTACTATAACTCTTTTATAACCTAATAAATAGTACAACACTCTTTGACAGTGAACATAGGACCCGCTTCTGGAGTTCAAATCACTTTAAATTATTGTCTCACACTTTGACACTTCTTTCATCTTGCCTGTCTGAGGTCCAGAGCAGAGAACCTTTTGGATGAAAGGTCATTTACGATTTTAACACCCATTAGTTTGGTGTCGTTTGTAGCAACGAAAAGTTCCATTACTTTTAAGTACAAATATTACTCCCTTCAAGATGCCAATCAATATCGTTTGACCCATTCTTTCAAATAAATGGAAGCTCGATAAAAGGAGGTCCTAGAGCAACTAGGTACCATTCTTAGTAGGCTTTCCCCACCACCTATGGTAAAGGAACCAACTAGAATAGAACATAATGAACTGGGGAGAACCACAGGGCTCAATTAGAAGGACATAATGATCTAAAGGGTGTTCATAGTCTCCTCCCCCAATGACTCGCATTCCCGCCAAGGACATGCTATCACTTCCAGGAGACCAATCCTAAGGTGGTTCAAGGGTGGCTAGGCCTTGAGAATTTCCTCAACCAATATAAGACACAAACTTTTAACATTATTGAGTTGTCCTTCTAAAAGAAATTATCTCCATTCACCAAAGATGTTCAACATTATGCTCTCGCCCCAAAGTGTAAGATGCCTATTATTGCACCATTTAATGGATATAAGGATCCCATTGATCATTTAGAGACCTATAGATCGCTTATTCTCTTACAAAATACCCCAGATGAGGTCTTGTGCCAAGATTTTCTCTCTACTCCGATGGAAACAACTAGACATTGGTTTGCCAAGATCAAACTAGAGACTGCTAGGAGCTTTACTGAGCTAGAAAGATCTCTTGTCAGCCACTCCATTGGAGCTCAATAGTTTAGGAAGATTGTTACTTCCTTCCTCCATTTTTAAAAAAAATTGATGAAACCCTTAGGGAATATGACAAAATATTCAACCAAAAGTCTCTCTAAGTTTATAATCTCAATGGTATGATATGTGACTTAATCTCAAGCCTCACCTCAAAAGACTTACGGAGGTCATTCAATAAGAAACACCTAAAGTCCATGACTGAGTTGCTTGAAAGAGCTCATAAATATATGAATTTTAAGGATGACAATGCATGCCGTAGACTATCCCTAGTAGGGAAAAATGAAAAATGTCTTCTCCCGTCTTAGGGAGACCTTTGAAGCAATTGAAGCTAAGAAAAAGAAAGGTGGAGGTAAGAAGAACGGACCTCCATAAGCCAAGAACCTCATTCCACTCGCAGCCACCATTAAAGAGGTCTTTATAGCAGGAGAAGCTCGGGATTTCCAACCTTTACCCAACCCCATGAGGGCCATAAGGAACTGAATAGACAAATCCAAGTCTCGAAAGTTCCACAGGGACCATAACCATGTAATACCCCGTATTTTTTATGATATATAAATTAATTAAATTAGTGATTTAAAATTTATTTAATTTGATGATTTAATTTATTTAAATTGGAGAAATTATTAAAATTGGAGATTTAGAACTTTCTTTTATATTTGGGGATGTAGAAATTTAAATTGGTTCGGACTATTTTAAATTTTTTCACATGTGTCGCACTTTGAGGTTGAAATGGGAAAATTTTATAAATTGTCTCGGATGACAATTCTGAGCACATGGTTGATTACAGAAGGGTTGAGATTGTCGAAAAAGAGTACCTGAGGGTAATAAACGGGTCTCGAAACATTTTTAGACATTATCGAGCCCATACGCATTTAAGTCATTTAATTGGCCAATAGGCTTAATTACGGGATTGAGGAATTTTAACCTAGGTTTAAGTGTGTTGGGAAGCCACGAGTCATTCGAACACACAAAGGGTTGAGAGAGGGTAGAAAGGAGAAAGAAGAAGAAGGAAAGAAGGATGACAAGAGCAATCCGGGCAAGAATTTCGACATGGGATATTCGGATTTAATCCACCAAGGCAAGTGTTTTCTTGCTTTAATTTGAGTTGTAGTTAATGATATAAATAGTTGTAATTGTGTCAATTAATTCTGGAAATTTGGAAGTAGGAATTTGAATTGAAATTTTTGGGTTTATGGTGAAGAAGATGAAGAATAACCATTAATGGGGGATTTTTTATTTTGTGAGAAATTGGGTTAATAGTGAGATTATAACTTAATTTGAGAAGTGAATAACATGATTAGATCTTGGTTTTTGAATCTCCATTAATGATATTGTTGGAAGAAATTGTTAATGAGGAAGTTTTGGTGAATTTATGATGAATCTAGAGAGGTTTTAAGGGTAAAAGATATGGGCATAATCGCAGGTTTTGGAGCTTTAATGACGAATCTGTTCACGCTCAACAAAGAAAATCGCATTTTCTACATTTTGTTCTCTCATGCGCTTCCTCCAAAACTGCTCCAAAATGCCTCAAAATAGCAATTTATTAATCTCGACAGAATGTGGGGTAAATTTTTAAGAATGTTTTTTTTTAAAATCTTCTATGAGGCGAATCTTTATAATGCCCTAACTTTTCCAGACGGACTCAGATTAGTGTGTCATTCATGGACATGTGTAGATAGCGAAGGGTATTACTCTGTCCTGGGATTTTTTTTTTAATTCGACACAAAAATTGAAAGGTCTAAAATACCCTTGAAGACCAAGTTATTTGATTTTTAGCATAACTTTGAATGAGCATAACTTTGTCATACGAATTCGAATTTACGTGCCATTTGTGGACACGCGTAGCTAACGGAGAGTAGTACGCTGCCATATAGAATTTATTATTTAGACATAAGGTGTGAAACGCCTAAAATGCGCTTGGAGTTTTATTTAGTGATGAAACTTTCCCGAATTGGAACCAAAATTTTTGGGGCCTTTGTGAAATTAATATGAATTTAATAGGGTATATATGAGGTGGTATATACCATCCTATGAATTATAATAAATAACGGGGTGTAGCTATTTTGGTATTGGAGCGTATCTAGTACGAACGAACTCGTTAATAATTGATATATATATATATATATATATATATATATATATATATATATGTGTGTGTGTGTGTGTGTGTGTGTGTGTGTGTGTGTGTGAATTATATAATTAAATATGGGAATACATAATCCAATAGAAAAATGATGATTGGTTGTGTCAATACCTAAAATAATGAAAGGTTATGTAATTACCTAAAGTTTTAATAGGGTGCGTGAATACCTATTTGATTGTTTTATTATGTGTATGACATACATACGCTGCTTGCTATCGAGTGGAGGTTGCGCGTTGGGGGCAATCATGCTTTGAGGATCCTTCGAGTGGGATATTGAACTGTACCACTAGAGCATAAAACCTAGGTACGGACTATCTGTGAGAATGATAGTGATGACGGTCGTATGGGTGCATAGGTATGTACATAGCCCATCGTCTTGGAACTACGTTCGCCTCCAATATGTGTGATTTGTTTTATGGTTCGCGAAAAATTGAACGTATAGTCCTTTATTCATTGAGTGATGCAATGGGACATGATAACAGAGTATGCAGGCACCGCAGCTTTGCCTTGGGGTACAGTATAGTATATTTATATAAGATAGTATGCTTATATATATACATGTACTTGTGATGATATATACTGTGTGAATTAAGTAAACAGGAATAATAATAAAATCTGAAATGAATAGTAGTCCTCCATATAATGAGTAATTCACCGGGACATGATAACAGAGTATGCATTGCACCAAGAGGTCTTAACCTAGGGGTGCCGGATTAGAATATATATATATATATATATATATATATATATATTGAGTGATTAAATATATACACTGGTAAACAATTCTACTGTGTGTAATTAGTAGAGGTGAATGTCATGATAAGTAAAATAATTTTAGTGAGAAAAGGATTAACTATACAAATGATGAACGTACTTAACTTTTCGGTACAAACTATTTTGATATCGTATCGTATCGTATAGGTGATACGAGCATTCTAGAGTGAACGTAGGTAGTAATAACACTGGGTTGAACTAATGTCATATTTAGTATATATATATATGTATGTATGTATGTATAGTATGTAACTAAGCATTGACAGTATTGAGGTAATATTTAAAAATATTCGTAAAGCTGAGAATTTACATACATGATTCTAATAATAAAAGTACACTTAACTTGCGATGGAAGGATTAGCGGGCTAGTTATATAGCTGTTATGGCCTAATTGGGTAGAGAAATGACTAGGCGGAATAAATGAATGCGATAGGTGTGCACTACAGAAGAGAGGTGAGATTGTCCTTAAGAGAGTGCGACCATAAAAGAAATTATGAACATTATATACTACACATTTCATTTGTTGCAATAAAATGTTTACTGAACATTTTTATATATCGGGCTCCGACCCGTTTCTTTTACTTCTTCTCTTTTGTCTATGTCTATGTATAATAACAGGTGTCCATCTACAGGGATGCCATAGTTGACTTATCTATTCACGCAGCTGCAACATTGTGGATGGTTACATGACTGGATTTAGACGTATCATTTCTTTATTCCTAGAGTAGGATTCTTATCTCAGTTGTAGATTCATTCAGGGCATGTTTCCCCTTTTACTTTTAGACTCAGTATTTTGTTTATATATTCATTTATTGGATTCTTATATTGGGATGTTGAGCCGATTGTTTATTCAAGGGGTCATTTATTCATTTAGTTCTATTTTAGACTCATGGTTTGGATGTATGGTTTATTTGTTATTTAGCATGCATATTTAATTGTTTAATAAAAAGATAAAATTTGACATCAGTCTTTTTGAAATACTAGGTGGTTAGTAAAGTTATAAAAAGTTTTCGACAGTAATGCTAAGAATGAACCCCTGAGATTCCTATTTTAAATTTGATATAGGACTGATCACCCAGCATTTATTTGGATGGGGTGTCACAGGTGGTATCAGAGCATCAGGTTCTAGTATCCTTAGGATCTTTACATTTTTTCACGATTCAGGTTTGCGTTCTTTGATATAGAGCTTTATGATAGGATTGTTGAATTTCTCTGCGTATGCAATTTTCGTTCTCCTTCTATTAAGTATAGTTGATGTGATTAATGTACGAACTCAATTAGATTTCGAACATCGAACATTATAGGACGCCCAGCGAGGGCCATTAGAAGGAATGCGGGAGGAAAGAGATAGAAGCCATAGAGTAATCTGAAAATGGTGATTGTGATAGAAGTCACCATAATTGTTGTTTAAAAAAGTGATGATAGGATAATCTCGGGGACAGTAGTTTCCCCTATCACAATCAAAGATGACAATGGTGCAAAACTTACACTCACCCAGCGTAGTCGGCAAGGGGTGGGGAAAGTCGAAAGGACTATTTCAAGGACGCATCGATAAGAATACAAAAAAGAGGAAGTGTGGTACGATAATGGAAGGAGAAATCCAACGGAAACTGTGTAGGGTAGAGTACAACGATACTGGGTTGTAAATTTTGGGCAATAAAGTTTAAGCTCATAGGAGCAACGCAAAGTGATGAGAGTCAATCACTATCAAGGTTCTAAAAAACACGGGGCGTGATCGAGGCGTGGAGGCCAAGCCTTAAGCCTTAGAAGCCTAGGTGGGCCTTAGGTGTAAAAAGGCGTGAAAAGGCGTTTAGGCCTTCTTAATATATTTTAATATTTTTTAACCATAACAAGGCTATTAAAATACTAAAATTGTACATATCATTAAATATGTCTGAATATATGAAAATTAAAATACTATTTGATTATTTTGGATGAGATAATGGTCCGGTTTGTAATTTTTTTTAAAAGGCGATATGGTTTCACTAAAGCAGTGTTGATTTTAGAAAAAAGTACACCTTAAGGGTTTTACCGAGAATAAGGCGTAAAAAATGTAAGGCGGGGCATATCTCCCAAGCCTCAAGCCTAGGCGTGCCTAGGCGGGTTTTTTAGAACAGTGACTATATATAAGAAGTATATATGATTAAATGAGAAATTTTGATATGTTATATTTTCGATCATCTGCTATTTGGAAAAAGGTGCAAATGAAGTTTCAAAACCTATCACAAGTGAGTGAGATAAAGGCTGATCAAGAGAGAGAAATTAACTTGGTCAGTGAACTTCGTACCCGACGAAAGGGATACAAAAAAATATAAAGGATTCGTGAGTTGAAAATAGACTCGTGAGTAGAATACACAAGCATGAGTGTAAAATTTGGATAGGATGACTAGTGTTGACGTTGTCAAGGTGGTACGTTTACAAGTTTATATCAACGCTTCCATAAAAGGAAGCCTAGAGAATTCAACTAAAGATCAAGCCTGAATTTAACGATGTTAGTGAAGAACCACATGAGGGTATACCCAGTAGGGACCCAGTTAAATGTTTCAAATAAATTGAAATTCTACCAAGTGATGGTGGATTCAGTCAGGGCCATTGAGGAAAACAAAGAGTCCCAGAGGACCAGTGGAGCCAAAGGGACAACAGGGGTAGCAATCGAGGACCCGATGATCAGGCAAGGAAGATATAATAGCGGGGTATCTTATGTGTAAAGAGTAATAACACATGTCTAGATCGTGTCTACAGTGAATCGGGGGAAAAAATGGGATGCTAGTAGGGGCAACAGTTATAAGAAGTTTTGGTTAGATTAGGACGAGGGTGTGATGTCCAAGAACCATTTGAACCGCCAACACTTGTGACAATAGAAATATGAGTTTTATCTCGAGTGGATTGAGATATGTTTTGTGTGACAACAACGAGTCACAGTAGTTGGTGAATACTAAATTCGCATGTGAAACGGGTTTAGTAGAGATGTCGTTGATATTAATATAGTGTATATATCTTTATCGTTGCGTAATGGGGCTCTCGTTAGTTCCATCTGTAGAGGAGAAGGTGTGGACACTAAGAGGATGTCATATATTATGTTATGTTTTTCTCCTTTTGAGGGATATGAAAGGGAGTATATTATTATCTTACGTAGTGACTGGATACAAAGGTTTGGAGAAATAGTAGACTGTATGGGGAATCTATGGTGCTCGCAATTCCAGGGTAAGATACACTAATTTGCAAATTATCACCTGAAAGAGGGTAGAGCCAAAGTAAATTGTATTATATTGTAGACTTCGACGAGTAAAATGCTGTTATTACTTTTAATCCCAATGAGTGGGGTCTTCTACCTACTTAATTCAAGGTATATCGGGTTTATCGTTGAGCAGGGGGATTTAACTGATTATTGTTTACGTATTGAGAATTTAGTGATAGCTAGAACATCATAATGCGTGATGCCTCGAGAGACGTGGTCTTAGGTAATTGAATTATGTGTCGAGAGACAGGATTTGTGATATATGTGCTTTGGACCTACGAATTTTGGTGAAAATGCAAGAGAATAGTGCACTGAGAAATTTCTTTGAACTTAGTTACGGGATGTTACACGTAGGGACCTTAATTTACGTCCGCAGTGATGAGACGTAGTTGGATGCTAATGCATCGGTTTTAAAATTCTAATTATTGAACGTGTAGAGAAAACACCTTAAGCTAAGAGCTATTAAAAATATAGGGCCAGTGGATGAATATATATATTATAGTGTACATATACATGTATATATGTGATACTGTGTTTCATAATAGACATATGGGAATATGTTGGCACTATTATATGCAATCTCGGTGAGTAGGGGCGTTTACTGATGTGAGTCAGGGTAGACTGATTTATTATCGAGCGGAGAAATATAGCTCGTGATTTATTCGCGCTAAGAAACTAGTGATAGTAAGAGCGACATATTATATGTTGTCTTGTGTAACATGGGAGTGGACGAGTGTACTTTTATGTTAAGAGACGGGGAATATGGGGTATGTGATATGGACTGAGGTCTTAACGGATCTCAATGACCGACAATGTTATGTAGTAGTGTATCGGGGGAGGGGGGGTCCTTGTTTGAATTTTACTTTGCGAAACATCCCACGCATGAAACTTAGCTCAACATTGGAAGTGGGTAGATGTTTGGCTATTAGGACATGGGTTTGGTACCTTGGTTATTATACATATATATAATTATAACTGCGAGTTGATAATTATACTTCGAGTTAAGGCCGGTAGAGCCGTATAGTATTGATGTGAGAAAACATTGGAGAACACTCTAACCATGAGTAGATCGGTGGGATAAATCAGATGATAATTAAGTTGTAATTGGTAGGGTAGTTGAGTATAACCTTACCATATAATCAGGTCAAATGTGAAAGGCTTAGTGAGAGCAAGTTTATTACGTTAAGTTGAATTGGGCAGTTACGTGGAGTATTTAGCGTGTATGGGCGCCCTAGGTGGTTAAATTTCTAAATATCATCCGCAGTCGATAGATGTGGGAATACATGTACCAAAAGAGTAAACGAATAAGGGAGTTATCCCAAGGGGATGTTGGAGTTTTCCCCAGTCGAGGGGGTATGGTAGCCATTAGTAATTAGGCTCATAGTAGTGTTAGAAGCTGGAAGCTTCAAAGTGTTGTGTAGGCAACAATGTGAGATGATAAATTATATGACGAAACGTTTTAGTATGAGATGACTAAAGCAAATTAGTCACATGATTGAACGGTAGTATAGAGACTGTTAGACTAAGGGGTATCGTTAGGAGAAGTATAACAATGTAGATTGTGTGGGAAGTGTGGGAAGTGTGGGATGTATAAGAGAACACATCCAAGGCTTTGACTATTAGTCTTATCTGAATTTCGAGGACGAAATTCCTTTGTGGGGGGGAAGGGGTATGTAATATCCCGTATTTTTTATGATATATAAATTAATTAAATTAGTGATTTGAAATTTATTTAATTTATTTAAATTGGATAAATTATTGAAATTAGAGATTTAGAACTTTTATTTATATTTGGGGATGCAAAAATTTAAATTAATTCGGACTATTTCAATTTTTTT
This sequence comes from Sambucus nigra, assembly GCA_949130495.1. Classification (NCBI taxonomy): domain Eukaryota; kingdom Viridiplantae; phylum Streptophyta; class Magnoliopsida; order Dipsacales; family Adoxaceae; genus Sambucus; species Sambucus nigra. Next base: position 619,221,516 of record OX422209.1, read on the forward strand.
TCACACGTGTCGCATTTTGAGGTTGAAATGGGAAAATTTTATAAATTATCTCGGATGACAATTATGAGTGCACGGTTGACTCCAGAAGGGTCGAGATAGTCGAAAAGAGTACCCGAGGTTAATAAACGGGTCTCAGAACATATTTAGACATGACCGAGCCCATACAGTGGCATTTAAGTCATTTTTAATTGGCCAATAGGCTTAATTACGGGATTGAGGAATTTTAACCTAGGTTTAAGTGTGTTGGCAGCCATGAGTCGTTCCAAAACATAAAGGGTTTAGAGGGAGAGAAAGGAAAAAGAAGAAGAAGGAAAGAAGGATGACAAGAGCAATCCAGGCAAGAATTTCGACATGGAATCGTCGGATTTAATCCACCAAGGCAAGAGTTTCTTGCTTTAATTTGAGTTGTAGTTAATGATGTAAATAGTTGTAATTATGTCAATTAATTCTGGATATTTGGAAGTAGGAATTGGATTTGAAATTTTTGTGTTTATGGTGAAGAAGATGAAGAATAACCATTAATGGGGGATTTTTTATTTTGTGAGAAATTGGGTTGATAGTGAGATTATAACTTAATTTGAGAAGTGAATAACATGATTAGATCTTGGTTTTTGAATCTCCATTAATGATATTGTTGGAAGAAATTGTTAATGAGGAAGTTTGGGTGGATTTTGGATGAATCTTGGGAGGTTTTGGGGGTATAATATCTGGGCATAATTGCAGGTTTTGGAGCTTTAACGGCGATTCTGCTCACGTTTCTTGTAGAAAATAGCATTTTTTACATTTTGTTCTCTCACGCGCTTCCTCCAAAACTGCTCCAAAATGCCTCAAAACAGCAATTTATTAATTTGGGCAGAATGTGGGGCAAATTTTTAAGAATGTTTTTTTTAAAAATCTTTTTTGAGGTGAATCTTTATAATGCCCTAACTTTTTCATACGGACTCGGATTAGTGTGTCGTTCATGGACACGCATAGATAGCGAAGGGTATTACGCTGTCCTAGGAACGTTTTTAATTCGACACAAAAATTGAAAGGTCTAAAATACCCTTGAAGACGGAACGAGTTATTTTATTTTTAGCATAACTTTTAATGAGCATAGCTTTGTCATACGAATTTGGATTTACGTGCCATTTGCGGCCACGAGTAGCTAACGGATAGTATTATGCTGCCATATAGAAATTATTGTTTAGGAATAAGGTGTGAAATGTCTAAAATGCCCTTGAAGTTTTATTCAGAGACGAAACTTTCCCGAATTGGAACCAAAATTTTTGGGGACCTTTGTGGAATTAATATGAACTTAATAGGGTATATATGAGGTTGAATATACCATCCTATGAATTATAATAAATAGCGGGGTGTAGCTATTTTGGTATTGGAATGTATCTAGTACGAATGAACTCGTTAATAATTGGAATATATATATATATATATATATATATATATATATATATATATGTGTGTGTGTGTGTGTGTGTGTGTGTGTGTGCGTGTGTGTGTGTGTGTGTGTGTGTGAATTATATATATAAATATAGGAATACATAATCCAATAGAAAAACGATGATAGGTTGTGTCAATGCCTAAAATAATGAAAGGTTGTGTAATTACCTAAGGTTTTAATAAGGTGCGTGAATACTTATTTGATTATTTTATTATGTGTATGACAGACCTACGTTGCTTGCTATCGAGTGGAGATTGAGCGTTGGGGACAATCATGCCTTGATGATCCTTCGGGTGGGATATTGAATTATACCACTAGAGCATAGAACCTAGGTATGGAGTATCTGTGAGAACGATAGTGATGACGGTCGTATGGGTGTGTAGGTATGTGCATAGCCCATTGTCTTTGAGCTATGTTCGCCTCCAATATGTGTGATTTGTTTGATTGTTCGCGACAAATTGAACCTATAGTCTTTTATGCAATTAATGATGCAACGGGACATGATAACAGAGTATGCAAGCACCGCAGCTTTGTCTTGGGGTGCAGTATAGTATATTTATATAAGATAGTGTGCTTATATATATACACATGTACTTGTGATGATATCTACTGTGTGAATTAAGTTGATACGAATAATAATAAAATCTGAAATGAATAGTGGTCCTCCATGCAATGAGTAATGCATCGGGATATGATAACAGAGTATGCATTGCGCCAAGAGGACTTAACCTAGGGATGCAGGATTAGAATATATATATATATATATATATATATATATATATATATATATATATATATATATATGTGTGTGTGTGTGTGTGTGTGTGTGGAGTGATTAAATATATACACTGGTAAACAATGTTACCGTGTGTAATTAGTAGAGGTGAATGTCATGATAAGTAAAATAATTTTAGTGAGAAAAGGATTAACTATACAAATGATGAATGTACTTGAATTTTCGGTGAAAACTATTTTGATATCGTATCGTATGGGTGATACGGGTATTCTAGAGTGAACGTAGGTAGTAATAACATTGGGTTGAACTAATGTCATATTTAGTATATATATATAGTATGTAACTAAGCATTGACAGTATTGAGGTAATTTTTAAAAGTATTCGTAAAGCTGAGAATTTACATACGTGATTCTAATCATAAAAGTATGCTTAACTTGCGATGGGATGATTAACGGGCTAGTTATATAGTTGTTATGGACTAGTTGGGTAGAGTAGGATTCTTATCTCAGTTATAGATTCATTCACGGCATGTTTCCCCTTTTACTTTTTGACTCAGTATTTTGTTTATGTGTTCTTTTTTTTATTATTATATTAGGATGCTGAGCCGATTGTTTATTCGGCAGCTCATTTATTCATTTAGTACTGTTTTAGACTCATGGTTTGGATGTATGGTTTATTTGTTATTTAGCATGCGTATTTAATTGTTTAATAAAAAGATAAAATTTGACATCGATCTTTTTGAAATACTAGGTGGTTAGTAAAGTTTTAAAAAGTTTTCGGTAGTAATGTTAAGAATGAACCCCTGAGATTCCTGATTTAAATTTGATATAGGATTGATTACCCAGTATTTATTTGGGGGGGTGTCACAAACCACAAAATTAGTGATGGATTTATGCTTAATGAGTCCATCGAATGGGTGATACAGAAGGGCTACCTCAAAGAATTCATGGGTAAAGACGCAAACAAAGGTTAACACAATAACGATAATAACAAAAATAAGGACAATATCCCTTTGATTAATGCTTTAGAGGAGGTGGATTATTTACCACAGTTAGAGAAATCAACCTCAGGATAATCCAACATGAAAGAGTAAAAGACAACTATGTCCCTCTCCTACATCAAGCTCCTGAAGGACTTCTAGTGATTGTCTTTCAGGGAAAGACCCTAAGAGAGCCCATCTGGCTTATGATAACCTCTTTGTAATCATTGTGATAATGGAAAATGGAAATATATGAAGAGAATACTCATTGACACTGGGAGATTCATGTATATCCTGTTCTTAGACTCTTTTGAGGCTATGGGCCTTGGCGTAAAGCACATATACCCAATTACCACTCCTTTATCGAGTTCAATGGAGAGTAAGCCTCCTTATTGGGATATATCACTCTTTCGCTCACCCTTAGTTCACAAGATTATTGCACAACCATCTGAAACAAGTTCGTAGTTATGGATCTCCCTTCAGCCTATAATTTAATCTCAGGCATTACAACGCTCAATGACTTAGATGAGGTTATCTCAATGTGAAGGATGGCGATGAGGTTCTCAACCCCAATGGGAGTGGGAGAAGTGTTTGGCGACTAAAAGAAAGATCGGGAGGATTATATCACTTCCATCAGAGATAAGAAAAGTTCATAAGAGACTTACCAAAGTCGGTCAGAGGTCCCAAAATTCTCACAGAAGGGCCCCCAAAGTCTTATTAGAGGTCTTACCTCTTTCACCGCCAATACCCAAGCTCTCTTCAGAGAGCCTAGGCATAAAATATTGAATGTGGACACTTTAGATCCACGAGATGAAGAGTGGGAATATAAAGGTGCTCCAATTGAAGCTATGATCACCATATGCATTAATGATAAGTATCCCACCAAAGAAGTACAAGTTATGGTTGGTCTAAGCCCCGCCCTCAGGGAGGATCATACTCATTTTTTGGAGGAAAATAAAGAGGTCTTTGCTTGGAGCCATTCAAACATGATCAGAATGGATTCTGAGGACATATTACACCACCTCAGTGTAGACCCAAACCATAGGCCCGTCCTCCAGAATAAGAGATTCTTCGAACCAGAGAGGAACAATGTTGCAGCTGAAGAGGTTAATAAGCTTCTAGCGTTTGACTTCTTGAGAGAGTTCAATTACCAATAATGTCTTTCTATTGTGGTAATCGTGCCCAAAGCTACTAAAAATGGAGGATGTATGTCGACTTCACTGACCTCAACAAAACTTATCCTAAGGACTGTTATCCTCTACCTCGGATTGACATATTAGTGGATTTAATAGTAGGTAATGAGCTCCTCTTATTTATGAATGCATACTCCAGGTATAACCAAATAAAGATGGCCCCTACCAATGAGGAAAAGGCCTTAATTATTATAGACAAAGGTATCTACTGTTACAAAATTATGCCTTTGGACTAAAAATAACAAGTAAACGCTGTTAGAGGGTGGTGAACTCCATTTTCAAAGACCTCATCAGCAAAACCATGGAGATTTATGTTGATGACTAGATGGTAGGATACTTAGCAATTATAAAGCACCTCATCCAAATAATTCTCAACTTTTGCATTAGAAGGGTCCCTTAAGAGAAAATTCAAAGAATGACCATTTTGTACAAGTGGCCTCATCAAATGAGATAGATCTACATGTATTAGTTGTTACCTTGGACCAACCAAGCATTACTCAGCTTCATATTAACATTATAGAGTCGATCAAATCTCAAATTGGACCACTCCCATCAAGTCCAACATTAGATATGGGTTTCTTCCTGAAGATAAGCTCCAGGCTAGATGAATGAAGTCTCTAGCCTCCAGATACTATATAAAAAAGGGGCATTATTCAAGAATTGGTAATGTTCTTCACCTTAAAAATTCCTTTGCCTATTAAAGTCCAGTTATGTCCTCAGAGACCTCCATAAAGGTATTTTTAGTGCCCATAGGCCCGAAGACCCTAGTCTATAAGGTATTGAGGTAGGGGTTCTTTTAGCCAATATAGGGGGAAAAAGGCAAGGATGTAGTCCAACGTTGTGATAAGTGATATAGGCTTGATTTTATTCTAAAGATACTGGAAAAAAATATGGCTCTAATGCTAAGTCCATGGTCCTTTTCTCAATGGGGAGTGGATTTTATAGGGCCCCTTCCCCTAAGCCAAGGTCAAAGCAAGTTCTATATTATTTCTATTGATTACTTCACTAAATGGGCTAAGGTTGAGATCTTATCCACTATTATGAAGAAGAAGAAGAATACCAACTTTATTTAGATGAACATTGTATGTGGTTTTGGCCTCCCAAAGGCCATCATCTTAAATAATGACAAATAATTTGATAACCCAATGTTCAGAGAGTTCAACTGGGACTATGGCATAGACAATCATTAATCATCTTCATGACACGCTTAAGACAATGAGCAAATTGAGGTTACTAACATAACCATCTTCCACATTTGAATAAGAGGTTATACAAAGCTAAGGGGCTATAGGTTGAGGAGCTTTCGAGCATACTATGGGCATAAGGACCACAGTTACAGGTCCAATGGGGGAAACTCGATTCTCCCTCACCTTTGGATCTGAGGAAGGGATCCCAACGGAGGTTGAAGTTCCCACAAAAAGGGTAGCTCGGTTCGAACTAGAGGCTAATGATGAAGGTCTCAAGAAGTCTCTAGACGAGTTGGAAGAAAAGAGAAAATATGCACTAACCTGAATAGATGTGTACAAGAAGAGGATGAACTCATACTTCAAAAAAAAGGTGTAATACCCAGTATTTTTACTGATTTTATTTATTGGGATTAATTAAATTAAATGAGAAAGTTAATTGGAAATTAATCCCTATTTAAATACTAGCGAGACGAGAGTTTGTATTTGATTATGATAATTATGTTGAATATTACTGAGTGAATATGGTAATATATGATTAATGAATTTATTAATATTGTCGCGAGTTATAAATACGGTAATTTTGAAAATTAAGTTGGGACGCGCGTGTCAGTCGTGTTAGGAACCAATTTAATGAATTTAAAAGTAAATTATTCTTACATCATCCGTATGGTCATTTCGAGTGCGCCAACATGTCCACAAGGGTCAAAGATAGTCAGAAAACACTAGCCGGGGGTTCAGTTTGGGTTTCGGGATATTTTAGGCCTAACCGACAGCCCGAGAGGGTATTTTAGCCTTTTTGACTTTTTGAGGAATTATAACCCATGAATTTTAGACTTAATATATCAGACAACACCAGAAGTCTTAGGGTTATCACAACCAAAAATCACCAACGGTAGTTAGAGAGGAAAGTTCCCAAAGAAGAAACCACCTTTAGAGGCTTTGCACCACCGTCACCACCACCGGATAGATCGGAAAGAGAGGATCATTCCCATACCGTCTGCTTCAAAGGATCCGAATCTCTAATTCAAGTCAAGTGATTGATCTTTCAATGATTTAAGGCATATATTTTACATGATACTTTATATTTTAAGACAGATTATGAATAATTGTAATAATGTGAAATTGGAGACTAAATTATGGATCTTGGATAGGTTTGCATGTAGTAGATCTTCTGGATATATTAAATGAACGAATTTATAAAGTAAGAGTTAGGAAATCACGAAATTAAATTGAGATTCATGATGATTTTGAAGAGATGATGAATAACTAGGGTTGTAGTATTATTCATGACTTTTGATCCAAGAAATTGATATTATGTGACGCTTTTATGAATCTTGAACATTAAACCTAGTGCAGTAATGTTGGTTTAATGTTTAGTATACTCATTTGGGAGTTTGGGATGTTGTAACGGTGAATTGGAGGTGTAAAAATGGTAGAACCCATAACTTTTAAAGAAATTCTGGGAACATAACTGCTTGATCGATCGATCGAGCCAAGAATGTCGATCGATCGACCCATTTCATCGATTGATCGACCCCTCTGGAAAAAGTGAAATATTTCCCTTTAAATAATTGAGTAACTTCCAACCTTTAGAACTTTTTAGTGATGATTGTTTGAACATATTGGTACTTAGGGAAGACCAGTGGGATGGTATTTGAATCCCGAAAAATTATTAGATTTAATTGAGGTTAAGTGGTAAACTTACGAATATCCAACTAGTGGTATAAGATTAGAATTTATGAGAACCTGAATATATGTTGCTCCAATTATAATTTGAGGTTAAAGACTGAAAAGGGGAAACTTTAAATACTGAGATAACCTTAGAGACTAGTTGGGGAATTAGTAACCTTTTGGTGGATAGGGTATGTACTCGGAACTATACGTCGAGAATTATCGCGCTAAACCTATTGTGTAGAATTAATGGGATGATATTATTATATGTGTGAGACTTATGATATAAGGGCTGGAATATACCTATACTAAAATGATGATTACCTAAGTTGTGTGAATACTTAGTATATGGATTATTATGTGTATAACATACTTACCATACTTGCTATCATGGGAGGTTGATTTTCGGGAAAGGACCGTCTTATCCTTGTGTGCCTTCGGGGGGATTTAGGCTGGTGCCTTAAGGACATAGGATTGTGAATGACTTATTTGTGAAATAATAAGTCAGTTGACCATGGGAGCGTAGGTATGTGCGTGACCCATGGGTATGTAAACTATGTTTGCCTCCAATATGTGTGATTTGTATTGAAACGGTTCCTGAGTGATTCGGAACACGTGATCCTTATGTAGGTGATATACCGGGATTCGATAACAGAGTATGCGTGCACCGCAACTTAGCCTAGGGGTGCCATATATGTATGTATGTAATGAGAGTGACTTATATATGTACTTGTGACTGATTCACTGCTACTTAATAGATGCGAATAACTACGGGATTTAATTGAGTTAAGAATAATGTAGACTTCACCAATACGTGAGCTAAGAAATCTGATTATTGAATGTGTGAGTTATGAATATATTTTATTTAAATAATATGGGTGACATTTAAAATAAGAACTGTCTTGATGGGGGTAGAATAGACTAGTCAAGTAGTGGTATAACTAGGCGGAATTTAAAAGATGCGTTAGGCATGCACAATAGTTGAGAGGTGAAGATCTCAAGTGAGGGAACGTGACTAACATGTTTAGTATATGTGTTGTTTAATATTGTAATTTAAACACTTGCTGCTTTTAAAATATTTTCACCTCGGGCTCTGACCCGTTTGCTTCCAAATCTATTTATTTTTGTAAAAACCTTTTAGGTGCCCAGCCACAGGGATGCCAAGCTTAGGAGTTCCATTCCAGTGACGTGCTGTAACTGCTATGGAAGTTACAGGATCTCGTTATTAGACGCCTCCACATATATCCTTGCTTCCTTTGGGAGTCATTCATTCCAGTTAGGGCCTGTTGCCCATTCTATTCAGTGATAACAGTTCTAGACTTTCACTTTACTTCAGTATTAGGACTTTTATATATTCAAACTATTGTACTTGGTTTATTTACATTGCTACTATTATTGGAGTGTTTACTCCAGACATCAGTTATTTCATTCTGTTGATTACCTTATGAGATTGTTCATGTGATGGTTGGATGATGATTTAAATTATTTTGTTGATGGTTAAATTAAACATTAAAATTTGACACTTCATTATTTTAAATATTAGGTGGTTAGTAATTAAATAAATGTTTTCGACGATGATGCTATGAACTGAACCAACTTGACATTTTTCATTAATTTAAATAAAGGAGTAGCTACCCGGTATTTAATTGGTCGGGGTGTCACAAATGGTCCACCATAGAGAATTAAAGGTGATGGGTTTTGTCTTAATAGAGGTCACCCTTACCACTAAAAATATGAATAAAGGAAAACCTGGCCTTAAGTTGGAAGGCCCATACATGGTGGTCAAAATAGTAAGACTAGTGTGTTATTACCTCAAAGACATGGAGGAGTATAAACTTCTGCACCCTTAGAATATTGAGTACCTCGACAAATGTTATTAATAATGTACTCAATGATAGAATGTAATGAAAAGGAGTTTCTTTGTTACCTATGATGTTTTAATATGTTCCGTATGAGTTACAAGGACGAAGCCTTAACTTAAAATACATAAATAAGGTCCATGCAACCTCAGACCAATGACTCATGGAGTGGTAAGGCCAAAATCCATGGCTCCTGATGTAACAACCATCATAATTAGTCCCTTGAATTAAAAAAATCCCAATAAACCCTGGGCTTTAACCAAATTACTAAAATGCATTAATTGAGCTTGAACTTTCATTCAAAGTTTAATCAAATGACTTATATTTTGAAGGAATATCATAAACCAATCCATTAGGTTTGAATGAATTGCACATATGCCCCTAAACTTTCATAAAATAACTTAAAAACTTAAAATCTGTAGACAAACTATCAAAGGGCCAAAACTAAAACCTAAACTTAATTACCCTCTTCCCCTTGATGACATGGCACTAATTGGACTTCCAACATAGGGTGTACCATGTGGGGTACCCATTTACCATACACACAAATCTTGGTGAAATTTGCGCCATGTCAGCCCCATCTTTACCTCTAATCCCACCAATCAAATCCTCCCCACGAACCCAATAAATACCCTCTATCATCTCAGTAAAAAACTCATCTCAACTGAGAGCTTTTCCAATATAAAAATTTAAGATTTTTTTCATATCTAGTATTTTATGCTTAAATGTTTGTTTCTTCAATTTGGTTATGTTTATGCATGTATATATAATGGATTTAGATATTTACATGTGATAGTTAACGTGTCTATGCACTGAAATAACTCAAAACTAGAAAACTCCATTAAAGCTTGAGCTTTAATAGCGGATTCTACTTCCTCGACTTCGAACAAGTTTCAAAGCGAGGTAAGTTGAGCTTAGGTTCTCAAGAACTTAGGTTCAAGGTTTAATTGGACTAAGAACAGGTTTTAATTCCTCAAATCGAAACTTGAAGTTTTCAGACCAGGAATTTTCAGACAATAAATTCAAGAGTTTTACACAACCAAAATCCCACAAAACAGGCTTGTTTTGCTTCATTTTCAACATAAAACAAAACCATTATAATACCGAAACAAGAATCATATCTTTCAGACACCTATGTTTAGTCAAACTTTTGCATTTTTTTAACAGAAACTCAATGTTATGCAAGAAGAGTTGCTTTAATTTGAAAAGAATGATGTTTAGGAATTGGTTCCCCACCTTGAGATACTAATGTCATTGGCACTAAATGGACTTTTAAAAATAAAATGGATGAAAGTGGTGTTATCGTTCGAAACAAATCTAGGTTAGTTGCTCCAGGATACACCCAAATAGAAGGTGTTGATTTTCCCGAAATGCTTGCTCCTGTTGGAAGGTTAGAATCCGTTTTCCTTTTACTATCCATTGCATGTCATCTAAAATTTAAGCTTTATCAAATGGATGTTAAGAATTACTTTCTCAATGGAACTATTCAGAACAAATTCTATTTGAAACAATTAAAAGGGTTTGAATACCCTAAGAATCCAAATCGTGTCTTCAACTTGAAGAAGGTTCGGTATAGATTGAAGCAAGCACCACATTCTTGGTATGAGAATCTTCTTGGTATGAGAACCTTACTTTATATTTCCTGGATCATGGCTTCACGAGAGGGGGAGTAGACATGACATTATTTGTTCGTCAGGATAACAGTGCTATTTTGGTTGCTCAGGTATATGTTGATGACGTAGTTTTTGGTTCCACGTGTGATAAACATACTCATATCTTTGGAAAATAGATGCAAAGTGAGTTTGAGATGAGTATGGTAGGCGAGCTTACTTACTTCCTAGGTCTTCAAGTGTGTCAACTCGATAATGGAATATTTTTATCTCAATCTAAGTATGCAAAAGATTTAGTTAAAAAATTTAATCCAGACTCCGCTAAGTATGCTCGTACACCCATGAGTTCATCCGTTAATCTTAGTGAACTAACTGAAGGAAAGGATGAAGAGCACACTCTCTTTAGGAGTATGATAGGTAGTATACTTTACTTAACTGCTAGTCATTTAGATATTTCCATTAGTGTAGAAGTTTTTTCCTGTTATTAGGTTGCCCCAAAAGAGTCACACTTACTTGCCGCTTAAAGTATTATAAAGTATGTAAGTGGGACCCTATTTTTTGGGATTTGGTACTACTTTGAGACCAATGAATGTCTATCGGCATATTTGGATTCTGATTGGGCAGGAGATGTTGATGGATGCAAAAGCACCTTGGGTAGATGTTTTTTATTTTGGGAGTTCACTTATCTCATGGATGAGAAAAAAAAGCAAAACTCCATATCTTTATCCATGGCAAAAGTTGAGTACATTGTATCCGGGAGTTGTTGCACACAATTCATTTGGATAAAGCAAATATTGGAAGATTATGGTATTTACCAAGGCACAATGACTATTTATTGCGATAATAAGAATGCAATTCATATTTCTCGAAATCCCGTCTAACATTCTAAAATAAAGCATATTAAATTTCGCGAGCACTTTATCCATGAATTAGTTGAATGCAAAATCGTATCCTTAAGCTTTGTTGGTATTGAACGTAAGTTGGCCAATATCGTTACCAAACCTTTAGATGCCCTTACGTTCGAGAACCTTTGGAAATCCATAGGGGTTTGCTCTATTGATTGAGTTTGGAGTTATTTATCAAGTGTAGAGTAAACTTGATGTCTATCCTTGTTCCCTATGAACTATACCAAGTTTCGTATGTATTTTATTCAAAAGGTAAAAAATATTTTTAGTTTCTTATGTTTTAGAAAAATTTTAAAAAATCAAAAATATTTTATTTTAGGATTTTTTTAATAGATATTCGGGTCAAAGTATCATTCCATCGTCATGTGACTAACTAAAAGTAGCTAGTATCGATGTCGTATCTCTTGTGCCTTTTCACATTATTAAGATGCTTTGTTGCTCATTTATGATAAATCCTTTTATGTTAACTTCAATTCATTACCTTAATGCACACACCCTTTCACGGGTTCTTGAGGATATTAGTCTGGCTTTACATTTGCTAGGTGAGGTTAAGTGTGCTCTTATCGATCTTGTAACCTAATGTTAAAGAAATAGACATAAAAAATGTGCATGTAAGAACCATTGCCCATGTTTATGGAAAATGTCAAAATGGGAGAGCAATGGCATGAGAATCATGACACTTTTAATATCAGTGGGTTTTCACAATAGGTGAAAATTATTGCATTATATGTGATGCTATTGGCATGATAATCATGACACTTCTAAGATTGTTGTTTGCGTGAATTGACTCCAATTGAGTTCCATTATCTTTTCATAAGGTTGAATTAAGTGTTTAACTTTAGGAATGTTATTTGACATCTGTCACTTGGACGATATCTTAGGCGATGCTCTTATTCGGTTTGCTCACACCCTTACATTCCATATCCATGAACCAAATATTTTTAACATTTCCTAGAATTTTTTTTAAACCAAATTTTTATTTATATTTTCTATGATGGTTCATTTTTTTTAATTATACATAATTTTTCTTTGTTTTTGCGATTTTTTGCCAGGCTGAAATCTCATTTGAAGTCACATTCGAATGAGCTTCTAATGAACCATACCGCAACCGCCACTGCCTTCTCGTTCGAAAGTTATTCTAATGACATCATTCGAAAGAGAAACACCTCATTCGAACTACCGATGCTTTTTCAGGTCCTCGGTCGTCACCAATCTTGGTTGCCTATTTTTCAAAAATGACCCATTTTTATGTAATATCAACTCATTTCGGTCTCTCTCTCTCTCTCTCTCTCTCTCTCTCTCTCTCTCTATATATATATATATATATATATATATATATATATATATATATATATATATATATATATATATATATGTGTGTGTGTGTGTGTGTGTGTGTGTGTCATTTTTTTTAAAAAAAATTTGTCCCTAATTAATTGACTTTTCATGAGTTGTTTTGACATTATTTTTATCTCTCATAACCTTTTGTCAAAAATTCATGAAATATCATTATTTTTTTAATTTTGGCCCATACTATAATATTGATGATATTCTGATGAAGCCTATTTTTTCTTGATCTTTTTTGGTTTGTTGTTAGCAGATTGGTTGGTTATTTTGGGTAGGTTGTAGAATTTATTTCTTCCTATGGCTCGTGGTCGTCGTAAACGGCGTGTTGTTCAATCCAATGAGGAACAATCTTTTGTGGATGAATAATCCATTCCCAACCTTCGACTACGTTGGGTAACTCGCGCCAATTATACCCTATATCATACTCTTGGTTTCCCAACCCAGTCAGTAGTTAGGGAAAAAGTCATTAACCTTGGCTCTCAGTCCGGTACTATTGGGTTTATTTGGTTTTCTATCCTAGGATCGGACCCGATTTATAATCTTTGTGACCCTATATACACCGATCTCATTCCAGAATTTTTCTTTGTTATTCTGTTTAGTGATCATGGTCTTGTATCTATAGTCTGTGGTAGGGAAGTTCTCATTACTGTCGAGTTCATAGCTAGACTAGCTGATTTGCCCCATGTTGCCAATCCCTCCTACCCTTGGATCGATGCATGTAGACCTGATTTTAACCATATTATTGAAGCACTTTTTGATAATTACGAACCGAGATCCGCTATTTTATATCACAAGAACCTTTTAAGGTTGTTTTTAGGATCCTTAATTGGATTGTTTGTGCATGTCTTCTTCCCCACACAAACCATACAAAATATTTGGCCCGGACATGTGCGCCTAATGTCTTCTATTATTATTGGTGATACTATCGATCTCCCATATCATATTTTTGGTATCCTCCGATCAGTTAGGTATTCTACTACTGCACTAGTTACACAAAGTTTTACCATTTGCTATTTTAATCTCTAGGAACTGTCTTCATAGTAGTTTCCCTCTCCTCGCTAGTGATATTCCTGACACTAGATATCAGACTAATGACTCTTTTTCTATTCGATGATCTTGGAGTCATCTTAATCTGCTACCCAATCTAATCATGTTCGATCCCGACCATCTACCTCTCGTAGTCACTCTCCATCTGAGTCTGAGGAAATTAGGATAATGCGGTTATAAGTGGAATAGATGGTAGAGTAACGACGTCAATAAAGAGAAATGATGAAGGAATTCTTTGCATCCATGCAAAAAGAGAGAGTGTACAGGAGGTGAAGACAAAAAGGGCTGAAGAATAGGCCTATCGTGATTCTCGGCTCATGCAATACTATAAAGAGCTTAGGCGCGTTGAGATGCGATATAGAGCAGGTCCTTCTGGTACTGGGTCTTTATTCAATGATACATTTGATAATGCACCTGATGACCTAGCTCAGTGATTTTAATTTTCATACTTCATTTTTATTTGTACTTATTGTAATCATTTACTCTCACTTGTACCAAATATTTGGACGACTTTTATTTTTTTACACTTAATTTAGGATTTATGCTTATGGCACATTTGGATAATTGATTTAATTTTATTCATCGTATGATAATTTCATACGTATGATGTATTGTGGATGATATTTATTGTGTTATATCTGTTTTTGTGATAACTCATGATAATGATTAAATTCTATACATTGTTATACTTCATTAATTATTCACTAACTTTCCAGGATTAATGCTATCCCTTTGTCTTTTTCGGACAAAAGGGGGAGAATATATTGAGGGAGAGTAATCTAAATCGATATTTATATTATCTTCTCCACATGAGGTTAAGTGTCTGCTATTTCATGCACTACACCAAAACTGGTGAATGGTCACCGCCAAAATCCCTGACCAAGACTGTGGGTCGCGGTCTTGGGCAGTGAATATTTAGGGCGCGACCAATTTTGTGGGTCTCGGCCCAAGTCCATGACTAATCTGGGGTCATGACACTTACAGGTCAGGCAAGATGGTCGTGGCCAAAGCTTGTGACCCACACCTCAACAGGAAAAAAATGGTCGCGGCCAAAGCCCGTGACCCCCAACCGTGATGAAAATTGGTCGCGACCAAAGTCCGTGTCCCCCAACCGTGATGAAACATGGCCGTCGCCAAAGTCTGCGATCCATACCGCGGCCATTTTTTCTATTTTTTTCATTGCGCTGTGGGTCACGAACTTTGGCAAAGTCCATTTTTATGCGCGACGAAAAAAGCAAAAATGGTCATGGACTTTGTCCATGACCATATTTCACTATAATAAAAAAATGGATTTTTTTTGTCCAATCCTAAAAGTTGGGGTCCTGTGACTGTACGACCGGTTGGATGCGCACAAGGTGTTACACATATTTATTATTGGCAAAAAAATCAAAATAATTCACAAATTGCGAATCGGGAACGTTGTTAATAAACAAATGTACATACAAACTTTAAAATATTAGAAGTCTTAATAGTTAAGAGACCAAAAAAATATTAGGCAGAGTTCCCTATATTTTTTGGACATTATAAACCCTGTTAATATAAAACCTGCTTAATAAAAGCCCGCACGGACATAAAATTTAACAATCAAATTATAAAACCTTGCACGACCATAAAACTAAACAATAAAACTATAAAAGCCTGCATGGCCATAACATATAAAAAAACATAATCCTGAATGTCAACAACATTATATAAGAAATCTTCCTGTTGTAAACCATTGTCTTCTCTGTGTGTTCCATGAGGATAAAAGAAAACGATACAATGTTATCTTGTAAAAAATACCATACAAAAAAGAAATGATATCAGTAACTAAGTAGTTTTTAAAAAAATTGTATTCAAGATAAAAAAATTGCATATACGAGTTGTAATTATCACCATATGAGTTCCTCCGAGTTATATTTGTCCCGTACGAGGTGTTGGTGCCTCTCACGGGGCCGCTCGGGGTCTATTTCGAGTTTTCTCCCTCTAACGCCATGTTTTTAAGTCTAAGTCTAGGTATTTACCAATTATCATCGTATTCTCAAACTGGGAGTCCTGTGATCGATCGGTCAGTTCCTACGAGTTACATTGGTTCCATGTGAGATGTTGGTACCTCTCACGGGGATGTTCGGGGATTGCTTCCATTTTTTGCCCTCTAACGCCATGTTTTTAACCCCAAGTCTTGATATTTGCAAATTTTCCTCGTATTCTAAAACCGAGAGTCCTGTGATCGAACGATCAGTTCTTATGAGTAAGATTGGTCTCGTGCGAGGTGTCGGTGCCTCTCACAGGATCGTTCGGGGTCTGTTTCGAGTTTTTGCCCTCTAACACCATGTTTTTAAGCCTAATTCTAGATATTTACAAATTATCATTGTATTATCAAATCGTAATTCCCGTGATAGTGCGGTCAATTTCTACGAGTTACATTGGTCCCTTACACGGTATTGGTGCCTCTCACGGGGCCGTTGGGGCTTTGTTTTGAATTTTCGCCCTCTAACGCCATTTTTTAAGCCTAAGTCTAGATATTTGTAAATTATCATCATATTATTAAAACAGGAGCCCCTTGATCGAGCGGTCAGTTCCTACGAGTTATATTGGTCCCGTACGAGGTGATGGTGCCTCTCATGGGGCTGTTCGAGGACTATTTCGGGTTTTCGCCCTCTAACACCATATTTTTAAGCCTAAGTCTTGATAATTGCAAATTATCCTGGTATTCTCAAATCGAGAGTCCCGTGATCGCGAGATCAGTTCCTACGAGTAATATTGGTCCTGTGCGAGGTGTCTAACATGAATTAGTGAATTAGTGAAATGATGTCTAACATGAATTATGATTATATTTCTCATTTCCCATGGCTGGAAGAAAACACCAATCAAACATACTTTTAACCAACAAGTTCTTCGCTCATAAAATGATGTCTAACATGAATTAGTGAAAGTAGAAAACTAATCTGTGATGCTCACATTGAATAAATGCAACCTGAACTGAAAGCCAAGTGTCGAGCATAGCAGATCTAACCTGCAACAATAATAATTGGGAATGTTTTCTCCTTGATCCGGGGAAACACATTGTCAATATAGAACTGTACTGGAGCATACTTGGTAATGTTTTTTACTGTCCGTTTAGTATGCATAACACATGAATTTTTAGAAATATAAATTGGAGCCGGAGCGCACTGATAGTAAAATGATTCCCAACAAAATATGCAATTAGAACTTTCAATATATGAATTATGCGTATATCCGGATAGGTTTATATCAGCTATCAACAATGAAAGAAAACTTGACAAGTTCTAAAGTTTTATGACAGACTTTTAGATTATGGAAGCACGAGCACACAATGCGACTCGACACAATCACACAAAAAGTCATAAAATTAAAAATCACTTTCTTTATTACAAGCCTATGCATAGGCTCAGAGGGAACTCTAAAGCTCCCCCACGCTAGTACCACATTAACTCAAAAATAAAAAACAAGAAAGATTTACGCACGAGGGAAAAGCATCTGAGTCTCACTATATATAGTAAACATAAAGTCACAAAGTGGCAACCAGTTTTTTTATTACAATCTTAATCTTCTACCCAATCTAATCATGTTCGATCCCGACCATCTACCTCTCGTACTCACTCTCCATCGGAGTCTGAGGAAATTAGGATAATGCGGTTACAAGTGGAATAGATGATAGAGTAACGATGTCAAGAAAGAGAAATGATGAAGGAATTATTTTCATCCATGCAAAAAGAGATAGAGAGTGTACAGGAGACGAAGATAAGAAGAGATGAAGAACAGGCCTTTCGTGATTCACGACACATGCAATACTATAAAGTGCTTAGGTGCGCTGAGATGCGATATGGAGCAGGTCCTTCTGGTACCGGGTCTTCATTCGATGATACCTTTGATGATGCACCTGATGACCTAGCTCAGTGATTTTCATTTTCATACTTCATTTTTAGTTGTACTTATTGTAATCATTTACTCTCACTTGTACCGAATATTTGGATATCTTTTATTTTTTTGCACTTAATTTGGGATTTATGTTTATGGCACATTTGAATAATTGGTTTAATTTTATTTATCCTATTGTAATTTCATACGTATGATGTATTTTGGATTATATTTATTGTGATATATCTGTTTTTGTGATAACTCATGATAATGCTTAAATTCTATACATTGTTATACTTCATTAATTATTCACTAACTTTCCAGGATTACTATTATCCCTTTGTCTTTTTTGGATAAAAGGGGGAGAATATATTGAGGGAGAGTAATCTAAATGGATATTTACATTATCTTCTCCACATACGGTTATGTGTTTGCTGTTTCATGCACTAAACGATAACTGGAGAATGGTCACAGCCAAAATCCCTGACCAAAACTGTGGGTCGCGTACTTGGGCCGTGACTATTTCGGAGGCGATCAATTTAGTGGGTCACGACCCAAGTCCTTGACCAATCTGGGGTCACGGCCCTTAAAGGTCACGCAAGATGGTCGTGGCCAAAGTTCGTGACTCACACCGCGATTGGAAAAAAATGGTCGCGGCCAAAGTGTGTGACCCCCAACCGTGATGAAAATTAGTTGCGGCCAAAGTGTGTGACCCCCAACCATGATGAAAAATGGTCGCGGCCAAAGTTCGCAATCCATACCGCGACCTTTTTTTTTATTTTTTTCATTGCGACGTGGGTCACAAACTTTGGCGACGACCATTTTTATGCGCAACGAAAAAAATAAAAATGGCCATGGACTTTGTCCATGACCATATTTCACTATAATAAAAAAAAATGGTTTTTTTGGTCCAATCCTAAAAGTTGGGGTCCCGTGATTGCGCGATCGGTTGGATACGTACAAAGTGTTACAAATATTTATTATTGGCAAAACAATCAAAATAATTCACAAATTACGAATCGGGAACGTTGTTAATAAACAAATGTACATACAAACTTCAATATATTACAAGTCTTAATAGTTAACAGACCAAAAAAAATTGGGCAGAGTTCCCTATATTTTTTTGACATTCTAAACCCTGTTAATATAAATCCTGCTTCATACAAAGCCTGCACGACCATAAAATTTAACAATCAAATTATAAATCCTTGACGACCATAAAACTAAACAATAAAACTATAAAAGCCTGCATGGCCATAACACATAAAAAACATAATCCTGAATGTCAACAACATTTAATAAGCAATCTTCCTGTTGTAAACTATTGTCTTCTCTGTGTGTTCCATATGGATAAAAGACAACGATACAATGTTATCTTGCAAAAAATAACATATAAAAAAGAACTGATATCAGTAACTAAGTAGTTTTAAAAAAAATGTATATTCAAGCTAAAAAATTGCATATACGAGTTATAATTATCATCATATCGGTTCTTTCGAGTTCATTGGTCCCGTGCGAGGTGTTGGTACCTCTCACGGGGCCGTTCGGGGTCTGTTTCACGTTTTCTTCCTGTAACGCCATATTTTTAAGCCTAAGTCTAGGTATTTGAAAATTATCATCATATTCTCAAACTGAGAGTCTTGTGATCGAGTGACCAGTTCTTACGAGTTACATTGGTCCTGTGCGAGGTGTTGGTGCTTCTCCGGGGGCTGTTCGGGGATTATTTTGATTTTTCGCCCTCTAACGTCATGTTTTTAACCCTAACTCTTGATATTTGCAAATTATACTTGTATTATCAAACCGAGAGTCTCATGATTGCGCGGTCAGTTCTTAAGAGTAACATTGGTCCCGTGCGAGGTGTCGATGCCTCGCACGGGTCCGTTCGGGGTCTGTTTTAGGTTTTTACCCTCTAACGCCATGTTTTTAAGCCTAATTCTATATATTTACAAATTGTCGTTGTATTCTCAAATTTCAATTCTCGTGATCGTGCGATCAGTTTTTACGAATTAAATTGGTCCCTTGTAAGGTGTTGGTGCCTCTTACGGGGCCCTTGGGGCTCTGTTTTGAATTTTTTTCCCTCTAACGCCATTTTTTAGGCCCAAGTCTTGATATTTGTAAATTATCGTCATATTCTTAAACCAGGAGCCCCTTGATTGAGCGGTCAGTTCCTACGAGTTACATTGGTCCTGTGCGAGGTGGTGGTGCCTCTCACGGAGCTGTTCGAGAATGTTTCGGGTTTTTATCCTCTAACACTATATTTTTAAGCCTAAGTCTTGATAATTGCAAATTATCCTCGTATTCTCAAATCGAGAGTTCTGTGATCACGCCTACGAGTAACATTGGGCCCGTACGAGGTGTCTAACATGAATGAGTGAATTAGTGAAATGATGTCTAACAGGAATTATGATTATATTTCTCATTTCCCATGGCCGGAAGAAAACACCAATCAAACAAACTTTTAACCACCAAGTTCTTCGCTCATAAAATGATGTCTAACATGAATTAGTAAAATTAGAAAACTAATGTGTGATGCTCACATTGAGTAAATGCAACCTGATCTAGATGCCAAGTGTCCAGCATAGCAGATCTAACCTGCAACAATAACAATAGGGGATGTTCTTATCCTTGATCCGAGGAAACACACTATAAATGTAAAACTGTGCTGGAGCTTACTTGGGGATGTTTTTTACTGTCCGTATAGTATGCATAACACAAGATTTTTTAGAAATATAAATTGGAACTATAGCGCACTGATAGTAAAATGAGTCCCAACAAAATATGCAATTAGAACTTCTAATATATGAATTACGAGTAAATCGGGATCGGTTTGTATCAGCTATCAGTAAGGAAAGAAAACTTGACAAGTTCTAAAGTTTTATGAGAGACTTTCATATTATGGAAGCACGGGCGCACAATGCTCCATAAAATTAAAATCAGTTTCTTTATTACAAGCCTATGCACAGGCTCAGGGGAACTCTATAGCTCCCCCACACTAGTACCACATTAACTCAAAAATAAAAAATAAGAAGATTTACGCACAAGGGAAAAGGATCTGAGTCTCACTATATCAAGTAAACACAAAGTCATAAAGCGGCAACCAGTTTCTTTATTACAATCTTATGCAGAGACTCCCCCGCACTAGTAACACATGTACTCACATAAAAGATTACACATAAAATTTCATATGTTGAGATCACATAATAGATTAGAAGTATTAAAATTCAAAATCAGATTTGTTTAATGGATTTTTTATAAAGTAAGTGTGATATCATAAAAATATGGAGAGGTGTTGGTGCCTCTCACGGGGCCGTTCAGAGACTGTTTCAGGTTTTGGCCCTTTAACGCCTTGTTTTTAAGCGCAAGTCCTGATATTTTCAAATTATCGTCATATTCTCAATCCAGGAGTCGAGTGATTGCGCGGTCAGTTCTTACGAATGATGTTGGGCCCGTGCAAGGTGTGGTGCCTCTCACGGGGCTATTCGGGGGTTGTTTTGCATCTTCAGCCTCTAACGCCATGTTTTTAAGCTTAAGTCTAGAAATTCTCAAATTATCATCGTATTATCAAACTGGGAGTCCCGTGACCACACGGTTAGTTCCTATGAATTACGTTGGTCCTGTGCGAGGTGTCGATGCCTTTCACGGGGCGATTTGTGGGCTGTTTCAGTTTTTTCCCTCTAATGCCATGTTTTGAGCATAACTCCCAACAAAATACGCAATTAGAACTACCAATATATGAATTATTTGTAAATTCGGATAGGTTTATATCAACAGTCAACAATGAAAGAAAACTCGCAACCTTTCCCACTCTATATGGCACGCACTAATAAAAGAGTTACATGTGTGGTCTAATCTCAACCTTTTCCACTCTTGTTGGCAGTTCTTATTATCGTTCCTCATTTTTCCTAAGAAAAGTATACGAGGTCGTGAATATGAGTCCTACAATTAACCCTTTGCATTTTGGATCTCATCTATGTGAAATCCCAACAACAACCTTCCGTCATTGTTTGTAACATGTTTTGTTAGATTTATTATGAGAGAGTTTAAAAGTATATGTGTATTACCAATCCAATAAATCCAACATAGTATCCAACAACCAAACCAATAATATCTCGTATGTTAAAAAATCCATTTAATTAAATTTTCTCAAAAAAAAAATCACGACATGCATATAACCCCCAATATAATATAATGACATGCATATAACCCACAACAAGGACTAGGCTTTCGAATAATATTTTGTCAAAAGAAAAATATAATGTCTAGGGTTTTGAATGATATTTTGTCAAAAAAATACACACACAATCAATTTAGGGTTTATTGACATAATCTATACATACACACACATACAATCTAGGATTTATTGACATAATCTATACATACACACACGCAATTTAGGATTCACTAAACCCTAATTTTTTTTTACATAAATCTTTACATACACACAAATACAATCTATACATACATATAGATACAATCTAGGATTTATTGACATAAAAAATAATTTATTTGTTCATAGTTACCCACACACACATAAATCTATGCATAAACACACATATAAACATAAATCTATACATACACACACATAAATATATACATACACACACAGAAATTAGGGTTTTAGACATAAATACTTACCTTTAAACACAAATCACAATGGAATTAGTTCTTTAAACATAAATCTTTACCTTTAAACACAAATCCGAATGAAAGAAAGTGAAATCGACAAAAAATCACACAAGCCTTGACTGTGAAATCGTTCGCCGAAAGGAAAGAAAACAGAGGGTCTTTTTTTTAAGGTTTAAACCTAGTTACGACTTAGAGCCGTGACCCACCATGCGCGACAAATAAATGAAGGTGAAAATATTTGTTGGATTGAAACCGGTCACGGCCTAGAGCCTTTACCCACCATGCATGACCATTTTTCCATGGAAACCACTACTCGAATGAGGTATGGTCCCGGCCCCCAGTCGTAACCCAATATGTGCATGTTTTGTGCTTCGTCATGCCTATGGCCACGGCCCAAATTCGTGACCCATACGGACCAAGCTTGGATGGAATTCTAGCTCGAATTTGGCGCCAAGATGGTCACGACCTGGTCACGATCCAAGTCCGTAGCCCACAATGGTCAGGGATTTGGGCCATGACTACTTCTAGAGCATTTATGACTCAGTGTGGTAATGAATATAGTCACGTAAAAAAATAAAATGGTCACGACCCATGTTCGCGACTAGCTGGTCGAAACCTTATCCACCATTACGAAGAAGAAGAATACCAACTTTATTTGGACGAATATTGCCTGCGGTTTTAGCTCTTAAATAATGACAAACAGTTTGATAAGCCAATGTTCAGAGAGTTCAACTGAAACCAAGACATAAACAATCATTAATCATCTTCATACCACGCTTAAGCCAATGACCAAATTGAATATACTAACATAACCATCTTTCACATTTGAACAAGAGGTTATACAAAGCTAAAGGGCTATAGGTTGAGGAGATGTCGAGCATACTATGGGCCTAAGGACCATAGTTACAGGTGTAATAGGGGAAACTCTATTCTCCCTCACCTTTGGATCTGAGGAAGTGATCCCAACGGAGGTTGAAGTTACCATAAAAAGGGTAGCTCGATTTCAACTAGAGGCTAATGATGAAGGTTACAAGAAGTCTCTAGACGAGTTGGAAGAAAAGAGAAAAGCTGCACTAATATGAATAGATGTATACAAGGAGAGGACAACCACATACTTCAAAAAAAGGACCACCTTAGAGAATTAAAGGTGGAGAATTTTGTCTTGATAGAGGTCACCCTTACCACTATAAATATGAATGAAGGAAAACATGGCCTTAAGTGGGAAGGCCCCTACATAATGGTCAAAATAGTAAGACTAGTGTGTTATTACCTCAAAGACATGGAGCAATACAAACTTCTGCAGCCTTAGAATATTGAGCACCTCAAAAAATGTTATTAATAATGTACTTCAATGCTAGAATGAAATGAAAAAGAGTTCTTTTGTTACCTCAGATGTTTTAATATGTTCTGTATGAGTTATAAGGACGAAGCCTTGACTTAAAATACATAGCCGAGATCCATGCAACCTCAGACCAATGACTCATGGAGTGGTAAAGCCAAAATCCATGGCTCCTGGCACAACAACCATCATAATTAGTCCTTTAGTCCCTTAAATAAAAGAAAATTCCCAATAAACCTTGGACTTTAACCAAATTACTAAACTGCCCCTTGAGAAAAAAATTAGGATAAGTTACACTTTTCTATATCAATTGAACTCGAACTTTCACTCAAAGTTTAATCAAATGACTTATATTTTGAAGGAATATCATAAACCAATCCATTAGGTTTGAATGTATTGCACATACGCCCCTAAAGTTTCATAAAATAACTTAAAAGACTTAAAATCTATAGACAAACTATCCAAGGACCCAAACTAAAACCTAAACTTAATTACCCTCTTCCCCTTGATGACATGGCAATAGTTGGACTGCCAATATAGGGTGTACCATGTGGGGTACCCATGGTACTCATTTACCATACATACAAGGCTTGGTAAATCTTGTGCCATGTCATCCCCATCTCTACCTCTAAACCCACCATTCAACTTTTCCCCACGAACCCTATAAATGCCCTATATCATCTCAGTAAAAAACTCATCCCAATTGAGAGCATTTCCAATGTTAAAATTTGAGAGTTTTTTCATTTCTACTATTTTATGGCTGAATGTTTGTTTCTTCAATTTGGTTATGTTTCTACATGTATATAGAATGGATTTATATATTTACATGTGATAGTTAACGTGTCAATGCACCGAAATAGCTCAAAACTAGAAAACTCCATTAAAGCTTGAGCTTCAATAGTGGATTATTCTTCCTCGACTTCGAACAAGTTTCAAAGCGAGGTAAGTTGAGCTTAGGTTCTCAAGAACTTAGGTGCAAGGTTTAATTTGACTAGGAACATGTATTAATTCCTCAAATTGAAACTTGAAGTTTTCAGACTTGGAATTTTCAAATAATAAATTCAAGAGTTTTACGCAACCATTGTCTTCTCTGTGTGTTCCATGCTTATAAAAGAAAACGATATAATGTTATCATTAAAAAAATAGCATACAAAAAAGAAATGACATCAGTAACTAAGTAGTTTAAAAAAATTGTATTCAAGCTAAAAACTTGCATATACGTGTTATAATTATCATCATATCAGTTCCTCCGAGTTACATTGGTCCCGTGCGAGGTGTTGGTGCCTCTCAAGGGGCCGTTCGGGGTCTGTTTCGGGTTTTCTCCCTCTAACGCCAGATTTTTAAACCTAAGTCTAGGTATCTACAAATTATTATCGTATTCTCAAACTGGGAGTCCTGTGATCAAGCGGTCAGTCCTGTGAGTTACACTGGTCCTGTACGAGGTGTTGGTGCATCTCACGGGGTTGTTCAGAGACTGTTTTGATTTTTCTCCCTCTAACGCAATGTTTTTAAGCCTAAGTACTGATATTTGAAAATTATCCTTGTATTCTCAAACCGAGAGTCCCGTGATT